>JALAZF010000027.1:14560000-17060000 GCA_022829125.1 Lathyrus tuberosus | reverse complement strand
TTCCAGAACTATAAATAAACAAATTGTTGCACTGAGATTAAGTTCTACATATTTGCAGGCCAAAGATAAAATTAAGTTTAAACAATTCTATAATCAATTAATTTAAGTGTAGTCTTAGTTATGCAAAACGTAGTTTATATATAAACATATTTTTTAGTTTAGTTTTGCCGTTTTTCTGTTTTGCAATGAAATAAGTAGATATAAGTATAATAAGAACAAAATGAAAAGGTGCTTAGGGTTAATTTAATTTTGTTTATTTTACAAAAATGTTATATTCTTATTCCAACAAACATTTAATGAAATGAAATAATAATATGTATAGATTCTTATATTTTGTATTCTATTAAAGTTATGAATATCTCCATTCTACCTTACATTTTGTTTTCTTCAACATTTGAATCCTTTTGTTTTCTTTTCTTTAATGTAAAAAATCTTTAGTGTGTATAGTACCTTTTTATAGCCCATGTAATTTATGGAATACATAGATACCTTTTAAATATGATATGTTTACTTATACTATAAAATGAAATCTTTAATGTGTACACTAAATCATTTCATTTTAATCAATAATATTTGCACGCGTGTGAGTGTGCATCTTGATTTGAATATTTAATCAGTTTTTGTATTGATCTATAATGAATAACATTAATAATATACAATTAAAAGAATGATAAAAATTATTCACAAATTATTACTAAAATTTTAACATGATCTTTCATTTAATATTATATATATATATATATATATATATATATATATATATATATATATATATATATATATATATATATATATATATATATATATATATATTAAAATTAAAATTCAAACTAAGTTTATATTTGTACGCGTGCATTTGCGAATATGTGTGCACACATGTTTAGTGGAAATATTTGGGTTTTTAACATCTTATACGCTCACTCTTATTGCTAATATTATAGAGAATAAAAAATAAGCAAATATTTTAAAATGACCAATTATTGATCAAAAGAGGATTATCACACTAATATAAACAAATAACTAAATGACTTATTTTAAAGTAATTTGAGAAACCTACATCACATCAACATACTTCTGTTCACAAATAACGTACAAAAATATTAATAGCCTTGTTGCTACTGCCGGGTCTAAAAACTTGGTTAAAGTGGATTGTCAGCAACCTCAAATCATAATGAGAAATGTTTTGTGATACATGTAAAGAAGGGAATTTAAATATAAATGTTATTATTAATGAAGATAAGTCAAATCTATTTATTAAAGGAGACGGGATGAATGTTCTGGTTATCTGTGGTAATTTGAGTATGCGCCAAATAAACTTGATTTCATTCAATAATTGTGTACTAAATTGTTTTTCTTCTGTTTTATTGTTACATTTTGCGGTTTTAGTATAATTTTTTATTTTAATACTATATCATTTTTGGTAGAGGACAAACATTGTCTAGGGAAAAGGAGGATCTGTTGGATCTTTTGAATACAGTTGATCTAAAGAAAGATGAAGTCGATTCTTTTGTATGGGATTTTGGTAAGAATAGCTTCTTCTCCATCTCTGAGGGATTTACTGTCAAATCTTGCTATGAGTTAGTTGGTAGAGATAAGGTAGATAGTAGAATTGGAGGGGACTCTCTGATAGCTTTAAGGAGATTGTGCAAGGTGCCTATGCCATCTAAAATAAAAGTGTTCTTATGGAGGGTAGTTAGGGAAAGGTTAGCCACTAAAGACCAGTTGGCAAAAAGGAATATCTCAGTTGGAAGTGTGTTATGAATAAGGACAAAAAGAATAACAAACCATGTGATTATGATGAGGGAATGGGACAGTTGGCAAATGATCCACAATATCAGGAGCCTAGATGTGGCATAGGGATGAGGGCTCCTAACAGAAAGTACGGCACTAACTTTGTTTAAATAGCCCAATGATTAGCATTTATGGGAAAGGGAATTTAGTGGAATGAAATCGAATCTCTTCTCTCTCTGAGCCTAGTCATTCTAGAGCTTTCTTTTATCTTATGTACTGCAAGTGTTATCACATTCTCCATAAATAATACAAATTCACTTACAATCATTATACTGTTTTATTGCATATTAATATCAGATTCCCCTTTTCAACTGGTGTATTGTGAGCTGGTTTTCTGGTTCATAACATTTGGTGCTTTAATTGACCTCCCATGGCTGAAGGTACTCGTTTGAAGGGCCTCGAAAGTTCTATCGCGGACATCAACAAAACTGTACAAAAGTTTTTGGAGGATGCTGACCGTCGTCACAATGAATACTCACAGCATCGTCACTTGGACCAGGCGCGTTTGGATCGTGTGGAGAATCAACTTACCTCACTTTGTAAGTTTTTGTAATTGGCTGAAATTTTGTTAAAACAATGCTGATGTCATGGTTGATGTTGCAACATGAGCTTCTAACAATATTGTTATGCTTTGGGCTAACAACCTGGTTTGTGAATATTGTTGAAGAGTCAGAGTGCTGAAGAGTGATGTCACATGCGATGTCTTAACATCACTATACCAGAACATTAAAACATCAGGCTGGAATGTTTTTAGGGCTGCGCTGATTATGTTGACTTAAGGAGATCTGTCAGTTAGATTGGATGCGAATTTCCTGGTACAATCAGTTATGAAGAAGATTAGTTTGTTGCGAATTTAAAGCATAAAGATATGGAGAATATTCAGAGTTAATTATTGAAGATTTAATTGTAGATTTGATTGAAGATCTATTTAGAAGCAGGATCTGTTGCAGATTTGTTACAGAAGATTTAATATGATTTGAAGGCCAAATCCAGTTGGGATTATATTATAAATAGAATGCTTGTAACCTAAGAAAGGGAAGGGTCCAAGATGTAGATCATTAGGGCTTTGTCAAAGTGAACCACTCAGGTTGTGAGATGGTCACTGTGGTATTACTCAGAAACCTGTAGGTAATGAGTATTGTATTGTTCTTGAAGGAAGCTTTGAAGCAACTCCAATGTGTGTCATGGAAGTGTGTCTTCTATGTGTCTATGATTGAACAGTTGTTGGTAATCAAGCTGCTGATGCAGTGACGGTGAAGTTGACTTCTAGACATCATTGAGATGATTGGAAGTGAGATGGAGTCTCTTACCTAGGGAGCACTTAGGTAGAAGGGTCATTGGGTAGTGATTAAATTAGGTAGATGGTCAACTGGTCTGTTGAGTCTGTAATTTGATACTACTAATAGTGGACTTCCTTCCTGGCTTGGTATGCCCCCAGATGTAGGTAGTTAGACCGAACTGGGTGAACAATCCTTGTATTGATATTCTGTTACTATTATTGCCTTGTTCATACAACAGATTGCGATGTTGTGACATTGCACGAGACATCACACATCTGTACCAGAATTTCAATTGGTATCAGAGCAGGCATCCTGTCTGTTTCTGGATGAGGTCTAGGGAAGATACTTTCTGGTTCTTGAGCAAGGAAGAGAGTTGTTTGGATGATCCCTTGGTGTGAAGGATGAACTATTCATGACATAGTTGGCACGTGGATTTTTTTTTTAGTAATGCCTGAAGGTTGCTGAGAAGTTGTTGTGTGTTCCGCTGCATGATATCTGGTTGGTTCTTATATCTCTGGCGTTGAGACTCTAGGAAGATGTTCTCTTGGAAAGTCATTAGGGTTTGG
The DNA here is from genome assembly GCA_022829125.1 of Lathyrus tuberosus. NCBI lineage: Eukaryota > Viridiplantae > Streptophyta > Magnoliopsida > Fabales > Fabaceae > Lathyrus > Lathyrus tuberosus. The sequence continues at coordinate 17,056,363 of JALAZF010000027.1, read as the reverse complement.
TCTCCTCAGCAGGTTACTCTATGCAAGACTGCTTCAACCGGTTGGTTAGAGAAGCCAAAGATACTTGAGGATTATCTCATATCTTTGTTTGGAAAAGAAGTGCTCAAACAGTGAGTGGATCTTATTAAAGAGTGTATGACATGGAAGTTTCAGTTTTGAAGAAGAATGTATTTCAAATCAGGTATTAAAGACCAATCTGTTCAGAACGTTGATTTCTTCTTTCTTGATGGTGAAAGAAGAGGGTGGAACCAAAACAAAAGAGGGTCACTGTCAAATCTTTCATGCGGGAGTGAAGATCTTGATAAGTTACCTCTTGAGCCTAGTTGTGGTGACCTAATGAGGAGGGAGTTTCATCATGAAAGAAGCTGAGCTTAATATGTCAATGTCTCGACATCGCGCTACACATTAGAAGTTTATGGTAAATGCTAAGTCAAAGACCTATTAGAATGTAGCTGGATTACTGTAGCAGTGAAGTTGAACAATTGTTGAGATGCTGTTCAATATGTCATAGCATTTCAGATGAAGCTGGTTAAAGAAAAGGTAGTAATCTTGACAACAGAAGAGTAGGAGATGAACCTTGTTTGAGCTAAACTAAGGACTATTTTATAGGATAAATGCATCCAAGATTTTTGTGCAGTAGCAGTGTATATCAGGCTGTGGTCTATTGGTGTCTACATGAGCTGTATACTCTTCCAATCTCGAAGGATGGCATTTATCACTCTTAAGTTAGACAAAAGGTCTGAACCTTGTGCTTATAAGAAGAAGCTTCTGGAAGAGTGTGTTATGCAAGTTACTGCAGTTTTTGGAAGATGATCATTTGCTGTTATGCTCTCGTGTGTTTCATGCAAGAGTGGTGTGGATTAGAAAAAGAGGGATCAACTAGTGCCTCTAGTCTGCAGGAAAAGGATGTCAGACCAGATAAAATGTTGTAAATAGCATGACAATAGTTGAGTATTTGTCTGCTGTGGATAATGTTGTGCATTCAACTTATGAACATATACATTGACGGGAGACTATGTATGTGTCTGAGGTTAAAGTGCAGGACTGCAGAAGTGTTGTGGCTGTTTGGAAGTTTTTACAAGGGTTAATCTCCAGTCTTTGATCTCTTGATGTGTTCATTGGAGGGATATCCTATCTTTTGTTCGAACATCACGTCAGAAGGAATGGCATTGTAGATGCTCTGGGTGTGGAACTAATGTGGTTTGATCACATGAGTTTGGAACCTACTTCTGATCTGGAAGAGGAGGCATCTGGGTGGTATGTCTAAGAAGTTTTTGGCCCTGGAACTTATTTTAGATGTGTGAGTTGGTCAAGGTGTGATCAACATGTTATTTACTCCTGAGGTCAGTGGAGACCCGAAGATTCAAGAAGTATTATCTCTAGCAGATATCTTGGACATGAAGATAAAGATACTCTTCAATCATATGGGAGAATGATAGGGAATTGGATGGAAGAATACTGTACTTCTGTGTTGTGAGGGGTTATGATGGTTGTTTCTGGTCCCGAGGCTTAAAGGGAGAAGTTTGGAAATTAGGTTTTGGAATGTATACAGCTGGGTGTGTGATGGTAAGGGGGAGATTGATATTATTGCAGCTTCTGGTGTTGGCATTTTTGAAGCAAGTTGCATACATGAGGATAAAGTGTCTTATGCAATTGTTAATGGACCAGGATTAAAACAGAAATTTATTGCATTTTTGAAAGCTTACAAGAGTAGTAAAAACAACAAACAAAGAGTCTAAAGATTATCCCAACCCCCCAAATCTAGAAAAGTTTTCCAATCTTCATCCCATTCATCATCAGAAGCTTGAAGTTGCACTTGGTTTTTCTTGATGGTCTTCATCCTGGTCTCTGATATCTTGCGTATTCTTGTTGCTCCTGAAGTTACTCCAGCTGTGGACACTATTGTGTCCTTCAACTTCTGTGGATCTGGCTTCTTGACTCCATGCATGTGTCTCTTTCCTCCATTCTGGTTAGACTGACTCATGGTTCCTTCCTTGGTGTGCTGATAGGAGCAAGGAGGCTTATTCTTTATAATGGATAAAGAGTCATTGTTTGTATCGCCTGACCAGTCAAAGCTGTCTTTGGCGTAGGAATTTGTTCTTGGGAACCTATTCTTTTGTCCATTGGATGCCAGAACGGTGTGCCTTGGTAGAAGTTGTCCTAGTGTACCTAAAAGGATGAGCCAAGGTCTTGTCTTGTCTAGTTGTCTATTGTGACTCCCTTTAGTTTACCTTCGGTATAGCTGCTGATTGTGATCAAGTGGCTGTGACTACTTAAATGAAATACAGAAGGTGTGTTCTTGTGTTTCGTGCTGATGTCCTACATTTTGTTACAACATTATGGTTGGTTGTGTACCATTCTTATGAAGTTGAAAGAAGCAGCATTATCGTCTGAAGAGGCAGTTCTGACATAATGTGGATTAGAATGGACAGATTCTAATCTTGGTGGTAAGTAGTTCTGGAAATACATGGCGACTTTCATGATGAAGACTTCATTAGGAGCTTGTGAATGTAAGGACAGAAGGGTGTTGTCAGAAGGTTCCTTCTAATACAAGTAAAAGGTGGTGACAATCCTTATCTTGTGTGAGAAATTTCCAATCAAATGGGCCTTTGTTTATTGGACTTGGCAGACCTTGTATCTAAAATCCCCATGAGGAATGTGGCATTATTGGTGTGATATCATAAAGGGCATTGAATGTAAGGCTGTTGGCTATAGCCTATTGCTGCAAGTGTGCTGATTTCTGTGCAGTGTGATGTCAAACATCTTGATGGGACATATCATAGCTGTGTGAAGATAGTGCCTATGCAGGAGAGGTCTGAAAAGAAAAATTGGTGTACATGGGTGATTTTATTGTTCTCTGATGGTTTGAAGGAATCTAGAAGGGAGTGTGAGAAGTCGTTTCAGTATCCATTAGATAAGAAGATATGTTTGTGGAGTCTTGGGTTGATGAGCAAGCAGACAAGCTGTCTTGGTGTGATGTCAGAACATGATACAGGACATGTTTCTCTAGAGCCAAACAAGGATTTGTTTTGGTCGGTAGTGCAAGGATAAGGCGAAACACGTGTCTCTGCCTATGCATGGAGCGTTATTGGCCTAATTTATGGTAAGATTCAGTTGTGAAATATTTAAGGCAGTCAAGGCAGTTTTTGGAAGGTAGGCATTGAATTTGAATGCAGTTTTTGATACCTAAAATAGTGTTTCTTGGACCAAGAATCTTGAATTATTCAAGGCTCGTTAATTCCAAAGTTACTGGTCAGCTATTTATAGGGGTTATTTTGTTCTCCTTCAGCCAGTGAGTGTTCTTATCTCATAAGTCTTATGGCGTTTATTCGTGTTTGGGTGAGCACTTTTTAGGTCTGGTTCTGTGAGGGTTTCCTTTGCCAATTTGTGGCTAAAAAGGGGGAGAAAAGAAAAGTTTGGGCTAAATGGTTTGCGCAGATGTTATGTCTGGAGTCTGCAGTTCCAGCTGTTGCAGAAGGAGGTCTTATCCTCAAGTTGGTGTTGAGTTCTTTGTGACTTATGTCCTGAGTTATGAACACAGTTGTGACCTGTGTTCTAAGTTACCTGGGTTAATAGATTGATACTTCTTAAGTTTCATCTTATGCCACAGATTAAACCCAGTGTCTGATCAATGAAGGTGTGCAGAATTATCTTATGCCACCATTGGTCCTTGATGAATAGACAAACATTTATTTTCTGGAGTAGTCTTCTACATTTACTCCGGGTCTGAGTTGAAAGGAAAAAGAAATGTGTTGTATTAAGGGGGAGTGTTGGATATCTTCTTCCTCATGTGCACCTCCTGATGTGCTGCCTGGAGTTGCTGTTATATGGTGATGTGATGTCCTAACATCATTCAAAATTAGCAAAGAAGATGATTCTCCATGGATGCAGTACACAGCAGCTACTGATGTTTATTGTTAGGATCAGATGACGTCTAACAGTAGTGTAGGGTTGTAATTACTGCTGTAATCTGAGTTGTAATGTTTATATATTTGATTTAGCCAAAATTAGCCAAAGGGGGAGATTGTAAGTTCTTGTAATTGGCTGAAATTTTGTTAAAACAATGCTGATGTCATGGTTGATGTTGCAACATGAGTTTCTAACAGTATTGTTATGCTTTGGGCTAACATTCTGGTTTGTGAATATTGTTGAAGAGTTAAAGTGCTGAAGAGTGATGTCACATGCGATGTCTTAACATCACTATACCAGAACATTAAAACATCAGGCTGGAATGTTTTTAGGGTTGCGCTGATTATGTTGACTTAAGGAGATCTGTCAGTTAGATTGGATGCGAATTTCCTGGTACAATCAGTTATGAAGAAGATTAGTTTGTTGCGAATTTAAAGCATAAAGATATGGAGAATATTCAGAGTTAATTATTGAAGATTTAATTGTAGATTTGATTGAAGATCTATTTAGAAGCAGGATCTGTTGCAGATTTGTTACAGAAGATTTGATATGATTTGAAAGCCAAATCCAGTTGGGATTATATTATAAATAGAATGCTTGTAACCTAAGAAAGGGAGGGGTCCAAGATGTAGATTATTAGGGCTTTGTCAAAGTGAACCACTCGGGTTGTGAGATGGTCACTGTGGTATTACTCAGAAACCTGTAGGTAATGAGTATTGTATTGTTCTTGGAGGAAGCTTTGAAGCAACTCCAATGTGTGTCATGGAAGTGTGTCTTCTATGTGTCTATGATTGAACATTTGTTGGTAATCAAGTTGTTGATGCAGTGACGGTGAAGTTGCAGTCTCTTACCTAGGGAGGACTTAGGTAGAAGGGTCATTGGGTAGTGATTAAATTAGGTAGATGGTCAACTGGTCTGTTGAGTCTGTAATTTGATACTGCTAATATTGGACTTCCTTCCTGGCTTGGTATGCCCCCAAATGTAGGTAGTTAGACCGAACTGGGTGAACAATCCTTGTGTTGATATTCTATTACTATTATTGCCTTGTTCATACAGCAGATTGCGATGTTGTGACATTGCACGAGACATCACACATCTGTACCAGAATTTCACACTTCATTCAAGCACCAGCGGAAAAGGCTCTGGTTCTCAACCACCACCACCACCACCGCCGTAACCATTCCAGATGTGCAACATCAAACTGGATTTTCCCCGTTTTGACGGTTCCGAGGTAACGAACTGGATCTTTAAAGCTGAACAATTTTTTGACTATTACGCGACACCGGATAACCACCGTCTAACCATCGCTGCTGTGTACATGGAAAAAGATGTTGTTCCGTGGTTTCAAATGATTTCGCGTAACCATCCTTTTCAATCCTGGGCCATGTTTACAAGAGCCTTAGAGATGGAGTTTTGCCCTACCCCTTATGAATCCCCCAGATCTTCCTTGTTCAAACTCTAACAAACCACCATGGTTGCTGAGTATTATTCTGCTTTTACTGTGTTAGCAAATAGATCACAAGGCCTTAGCCTAGATGCCACCTTGGATTGTTTTGTTATTGGGCTCAAAACGGATATCCGGCGAGATGTAATCTCACAAACCCCAAATAACCTTTCTCGGGCTTTTGCTTTAGCCAAACTTTTTGAAGACAAATACACCCCACCCTTAGCCAGAAATTTTACCACAAACAGCCCCAAACCTTATCACTACCCAGGCCCACCAAATACGACCCGACCCACTCATAATCCCCCAATTTTACCGAACCCTAAACCACCTAATCCACCGCCAAAACCCAATCCTGTGAAAAACATTACGCAACCAGAGATGTAGCTCCGTAGAGAAAAAGGGCTTTGTTATTATTGCGATGAAAAGTTCTCGCCCACTAACAAATGTCCCAACCGCCATTACTTTTTGCTTCAAGTAGAAGAAGATGACAATGAACCGTTACCGGATACTTCTCTATTGGAATCCACTTTGGTCGATGAGATGGAACATCATTTATCATTGAATGCAATGAATGGTTCACATGGAATGGGCACAATGCGATTTCAAGGACAAATTTAAGGTGTGGATATCACTGTGTTGTTAGATAGTGGGAGCTCAGACAATTTTCTGCAACCACGTATAGCTAATTGCCTGCAGATACCAATATAATCCACTGCTCAATTTTCCGTTCTTGTGGGAAATGGATATTCTTTGACCACTATGGGGTACATTATTGACTTGCCAGTTGCTATTCAGGGTAATACACTTCACTTACCTGTCTACCTATTACCTATCACGGGTGCAGATTTGGTGTTGGGAGCACCGTGGTTGAAAACACTAGGACCACATATAGCAGACTACAATGCCTTGTCCATTAAATTCTATGTTAAAGACAATTTTATCACCCTTTATCGTGATAAACCTATTGGTCCAAGACATGCTCAGTTTCATCACATCAGAAGACTTCATAATACACATGCTATTGAAGCTTCCTTTACCCTACAATTTCAGAAGATAGAGCCTAATGAAAACAGGTTTTCAGTTGAATTACATCCAGAGTTAGAAGCTGTCATTAACACTTTCTCTGATATTTTCGAAGCACCGCGGGGATTACCCCCGGCCCGGTTTCACGACCATGTTATACCCTTGATAGATGGGAGTAATCCAGTGAAAGTTAAGCCATATCGCTACCCTCATAGTTAGAAGGCTCAGATTGAATCCATGGTTGCTGACATGTTAGAACAGGGCATTATCCAACCAAGCAATAGTCCATTTTCTTCACCAGTGCTATTAGTCAAGAAAAAGGATGGCTCCTTGTGTTTCTGTACGGATTATCGCGCATTAAACTCCATAACAGTCAAGGATAGTTTTCCTATTCCGACTGAAGATGAATTATTGGATGAATTATGTGGAGCTCAATATTTTTCCAAGCTTGACCTTAGATCTGGGTACCATCAAATATTGGTCAAGCCTGAAGATCGTCATAAAACTGCATTTCGGACACACCAAGGGCTTTATGAATGGCTTGTGATGCCTTTTGGCCTGTCAAATGCACCGGCTTCGTTTCAGAGCTTGATGAATCACGTTTTCCAAGCACAACTCCGTCGGTCAGTATTGGTTTTTTTGACGATATTCTCGTATATAGCCCTTCTTGGTCTGCACATGTTACTCATTTGACTGAAATGTTAACACTGATGCAACACCATTCTCTTTTTGCCAAATTATCCAAGTGTTGTTTTGGCTTCACAACTGTGGATTATCTTGGTCACACCATCTTACATCAGGGTGTGTCTATGGACCAATCCAAAGTTCAGGAGGTTCTTGATTGGCCTCTTCCGCAAAACCTCAAACAACTTCGAGGATTTTTGGGACTTTCTGGTTATTACCGACATTTTATTCACAATTATGCCACTCTAGCTGCGCCTTTAACTGCATTACTGAAGAAGGTTGCATTTGTTTGGTCTTCCGCCACTGCTGAAGCTTTTACTGCTCTGAAGCATGCCATCACTGTTGCATCGGTATTAGCCTTGCCAGATTTTTGTAAGCCATTTGTACTTGAAACTGATGCGTCAGGGACTGGTATAGGTGTTATTCTTAGCCAAGATAAGCATCCTATTGCTGACTTTTCTAAGAAACTAAACCAAACTATGCAGCACAAATCTGCATACGTGAGGGAGCTCTATGCAGTCACAAAAGCGATGGCAAAATTTCGTCATTGCATTTTGGGGCATAAGTTTATTATTAGGACAGATCAACAGAGTTTGAAGGCCTTAACTGACCAAACTATCCGAACACCGGAACAACAAAAATGGCTCCACAAATTTTTGGGTTTCGATTTCACTATTGAGTATAAACCGGGAAAAGAGAATGTTGCAGCAGACGTGTTATCAAGGTCATTTTTTATGGCACTATCGGGTCCTATCAATCCTCTTCTACCACTTATCATTGATGCGATTGATGCTAATCCCAAATTTCACTAGATCAAATTGCAGTGCATTGAAGGTTCTTGTCCAGATCTGTCCTATCAAGTGAAGCAAGGGATTCTCTATTGGAAAAATCGTATTGTGGTACCCCCTGAAACTTCCATTGTTCAAGCTATTTTACACGAATTCCACTCCTCTTTACTAGGAGGTCATTCCGGCATTGCTCGCACTAAAGCACGCATTACCTCACAGTTTTGGTGGCCATCTATGTCTAAGGATATTTGATTATTCGTGTCCCAATGTTTAATTTGTCAACAAGCTAAGTCAGCTACTACAGCCCCTGCCGGATTACTGCAACCACTTCCCATCCCTTCTCAAATTTGGGATGATGTTTCCATGGACTTTATTATAGGCCTTCCTCCTTCCAATGGCTTCACAATGATAATGGTGGTTGTCGATAGATTATCCAAATATAGTCATTTTGTTCCCTTGAAGGCTGATTTTACTAGTGCCAAAGTTGCATAATCTTTTTTGCATCATGTTGTGAAGTTACATGGGTTTCCAAAGAGTTTAGTCTTAGATAGAGACAAGGTTTTCACAAGTTATTTTTGGAAACATCTCTTTAGATTGAGTGGAACTACCTTGGCTATGAGTTTCGCTTACCACCCTCAATCTGATGGTCAAACAGAAGCTGTTAACACATGTTTGGAAATGTATTTATGATGCTTCATTGGACAGGTACCGCAGAAATGGTATAAGCTGCTTAACTGGGCCGAGTATTGGTATAACTCATCATTCCAATGCAGCATTGGCATGACTCCCTTCAAAGTTGTTTATGGTAGAGAACCCCCTCTGTTACTTAAATATGATACTGCTGCTACTGATTCCACTTCACTTCAGGCCCTTATGACTGAGAGAGATCAAGCACTACAACTGTTGAAGGCCAATTTACATCGCGCTCAACAGATTATGAAGCATTATGCTGATTCCAAGAGAACATTTGCAGAATTTCAAATCGGCGATATGGTTTTGGTGAAACTTCAGCCCTATAGACAACATTCCTTGTCCTTACATCAAAACCAGAAATAAGGCTTGCGCTATTTTGGTCCATTCCCTATTATGGAGAAGATTGTTACTGTAGCTTATAAGGTGTTGCTCCCACCATCAGCTAAAATGCATCCGGTTTTTCACATCGTTAATTTGAAACTGTGCAAAGGCAACCATTCTACTCAATACTTTCCATTGCCTTTACTTACCAATGAGATCGGACCAATATTATGTCCTGAAACAATTTTGGAGTCACGTGTGCTGCTACAACAGGGTAAGGAAATCCAACAAGTGCTAATAAAGTGGGTTAACTTACCAGCTTCAGAAGCTACTTGGGAAAATTGGTCAGAATTTTCATGCAACTATCCCAACCATAACCTTGAGGACAAGGTTGATTTCATTGGGGGGAGTAATGTTATGAATAAGGATAAAAATAATAACAAACCATGTGATTATGATGAGGGAATGGGACAGTTGGCAAATGATCCACAATATCAGGAGCCTAGACGTGGCATAAGGATGAGGGCTCCTAACAGAAAGTACGACACTGCCTTTGTTTAAATAGCCCAATGATTAGCATTTATGGGAAAGGGAATTTAGTGGAATAAAATCGAATCTCTTCTCTCTCTGAGCCTAGTCATTCTAGAGCTTTCTTTTATCTTATGTAATGCAAGTGTTATCACATTCTCCATAAATAATACAAATTCCCTTACAATCATTATACTGTTTTATTGCATATTAATACCAGATTCCCCTTTTCAACTAGTGTACTGTGTGCTGGTTTTCTGGTTCATAACAAAGTGGAAACTTGGATTATACTCATTGTGGTCACAAAGTGGAAACTACTGAACATGTGCTGGTTGATTGTGAGTTCTCTGTTGAGGTTTGGAATGGAATAGAGAGATGGCTTGGTGTTACTTGTAACAGGCAAGGAGGTTGGTGTGTGTATATGAAAGATTTCACTGATAAGGTCAATAATACAACTGGTAGCTCTTATTGTTTGACAGTGTGGGGTACTGCAGCGTGGTTAACTAGTATGGAAGAAACTGCATGGTGTTTAACAACAAGTCAAAGATAGTACTAGATATTCTGAATTCTATTAAATACTTTAGCTAGAAATGGTTTAATACTATCAATGATTGTAATCTAGTTAGTTTCTATGATTGGTACACTATCCCTTTAGTGTGTATAAAAGGGAAATTGTAATGTCTTTGTTCGGGTTGCTGCACCCCTTGTGCAGCCTGTTTAATTCCATTGCTTTAAGAAGAAAAAAAATTGTCTAGAAGATTTTTATTTTCTATTATGTATGAGCACGCCATTTGAATGAAAGGAAAAAAAAAAGTGTAAACTTATGGTATGTGATTCTTGAAAACACATACTATTTAAGAAAAAAAGTGTAAAATTATGGTAGGTGGTTCTTATAAAAACATATTTTGAGAGATAGATTTAAAAAACATTATAATATGTGTTTGAGATAAAATGTTGATAAAATATATTATGCATCAGTTAAATAAAATAATTTTTGTTATAGTATTCTTTATTAATATATAAATAATTTATATCAAAATATTATGAGAGAGAGAGAGAGAGTAATTTATTAAAAAAAAGATTTCTTTTATTAAAAACCGGATAATTTTAAAGTGAGAATAGAAGAATATTAAATAGAACAACATGATATTATGATTATAATTAGATAAAATACATGTGTGTAAAAAAAAAAGCCTAACATTCATGTAGAACATATGCTTACTTAGGCCAATGGTAGACCCTATTATTTTTTGTTAAAACAATGAAATAAAATAAAAAGTGCTAGCTAAATTATAAAGATGGGACTCCTTATCTTTGTTTCTTCGGAAACACTTTCCTTATTCTCCTAAAATTAAAAAAAATAGGGTTAATAGTCACTTTGCCCCCTGCTATATAGGCGATGTTCGAAAAATCCCCCTGTAAAAAAAATTTGCAAAAGAAACCCTAACATTTGAAAGTTCTCTCAATTTTGACCTTCATCACATCCAGTCACCAAAAACCTGTCATTTTGACCCCTGTCATTTTGGCAGCGTTTTTATTTTGACCCATGCCATTTTGGCAGCGTTTTTATTTGACCCTTGCCATTTTGGCATTTTTTGTGACTGGATGTGATAAATGTCAAAATTGAGAGAATTTTCAAATGTTAGGTTTTTTTTGCAAGTTTTTTTTTACAGAGGCGTTTTTCGAACAACGCCTATATGGCAGGGGGCAAAATGGCTATTAACCAAAAAAAATATTATCAAAGTGTTAATGAAAATGGTATCATAGCACAAGATATTAATTTTAAGAGGATTTCTTAATACACCACATAAGTTTCTTAGACACCGTGTGAAATTCCACTTATGCCCCCTGATTCCGGATGTGCAAATCAGGACACACCATGGCGTTAAAAAATATTTGTCCCGGATGTGCATATGCGGAAGGTCTCCGTATATGCAGATCTGAAAGAATTGTTGATATATTTGAACCTGCATCATCACTCCCCTTTCCCACTCTCAACATTTCTTCATCCACACTCACCTTCACCAACCTAAAAAACCCTACTTCATCAATACCATTTCTCACTCAAAAACTCCAACTTTTTGGTGCAACAAAACAAAAGGAGCAAGAGAAGATTGAATTTCAGGTAAATATTCAACTTCATCCACTACATTGCTCACATTATATATCAATCTACTTTATGAAAAAACAAGTTACGCGGCTTCCAAATGTGTAAACCCGGTTCGTATTGAACATGAACTTGTCCGGATGTGCACATCCGGAAAAATGCCTGGAACTTATTAATTTTAATTTTCAGCAATTTTTAATAGGTTTTAGTTATATATATTTCCACCGGGCTATTGATCTTGTAATATTTAAATTTCTGTCGATGTAATGCCGAATTTCTAAATGTAATCCCGATTTTATGTTATGAATGTGAGAAACATTATTGAATTTTTGGTATTCTGCATATGGTTTTATTCCGTATTTGCAAATGTAAACTTTTACCGGATGTACACATCCGATAAAAACTGAAAAATTCAAAATAAAAAGTGCGTCCGAATTTGCACATCCGGAACAGAGGGGTATTTTTATAAGCACGCAAGATGCCTATGAAACTTATGTGGTGTGTTAAAAAATCCTCAATTTTAAGAACATTGTTAGGTCTGCGTAATTGCAATCGGGTCCATTGAGATTTAGTTCTAATAAATCCTTATTTTATAGGTGTGGAATTGTTGGTTATCAAAACAGCCTATATGTTCACTCTCAATGTCAATTTTGTAGACAGTGCATAACAAGTTGGATGATTGACTTTTTATTTTAGTATGCAACTGCATTATTAAAAAAATTTCAAATATTAACCAAGAACGAATTACAAAGGCAATATAATATTATCACCGCGCAAGTAGTGGACTTAGTAATCCAATTCTGCAACATATATGTTGATTTCGACCTTCTTCCAATAGATAAATCCACTAAAACTTATCTTGGAAGCCCATGGCATGCACACTCAAAAAAATTATATATGGAATAAAATATAAATAACATGGTGAGTTTAGAAGGGTGGACAGAAAAGATTCAGAACCACAAATATTCTAACACTTTTTAATACGTAGAATTTCAAAATTACAGGCCAGGAAGATATGGAACCATGTTTTGCAAGTTAATAATCAAGGAATATCTCAAATCTTGGATATGCTTTTGATGATGACAAATAATAACTCAAGTGCAAGCATAACATGCGGTCAAAGATGCAATAAGACTAATCTACTAATTTAGGGTTTAATAATCAACAAAGTCATATGATCAATGGCACCTAAATGGAATATAACTCAAGCATCATATCAAAGTAAAGTTTAAGCAAGTGTGTACAAGATTGAAGTATCTGACAAGTTTTAAAGTCTGTGAGTGCCCGCCCTAACGTGTAACACCCTATTTCCCGACTCAATAATTAATAAATAAAATATAATTCTATCTAAGTAGGATGTCACTTCACAATCCAAGAAGTCTGAAAGTTACTTCATTTAATCAAAAATTATAGTCCAAACAACAGAATTAAACAAAAGTATGGCATTCATAGCCTCAACAAATCACTCACACCAAAAGTGGTTCAATAAATACTTTAAATTTAAAGATATAAAACAGAATAACATAAAGAAAACAACAAGTTTCCTGGTGTTACATATCATAGCAACTCCACTAGTAAACTCGACCGATAGCAACATAGAGTGCATCTCCAACTACTCAGGTACCTGATTGTCTGTACTCCAATAGAGCACAGACACAACAAACACAAAAGGGGTGAGAAATTCATTCATATAATAAAATGTGTATAATAATTAAGAGAGTAGTATTTATACAAATAAATTACATTCTCACCGCAACAAATGCAGAAGCACAACATAATTACAATGTAATGAGACCCGACAACATAACACGATGCATGTGGTACCAATTCTCATCAATAGTTCATCATACAAACCTGATTCCCCCTTTGGAATCCCGAACTCCCCCTTTTGAGTTCTGGATAAGTCTTACGTCCCCCTTTTCACCTATGACTTGTCTCCTTCAACATATCCACAATGAATGCATGGCATGGTAATAATGCAATTAACACAAAAATTATAATAATATTTAGTGATCCACAATCGATCACACAATTGCAACCATGTCTAAAGTTTTAATGACCCGTATAATATATATCTAGAATAATATCATACAAATGTTATTATTTGGTACTGACACAATCATAAGTGCCTATTGGCATCGTTTAGGTACTTGACCATTTACAATTACTATAAGGACAACTTGTGGTACGAGATATGGAAAGTGCCAAAAATTAAAATCTATGATCTAAGTACAATATCCTTCATTGTACACAATACAGAGCGAAAAGATCACAAAATAAGCTTCCCTTGAAACATCCATTCATAGCTCTTCTTGTAAACTAAACCTGCAAACAATACCTAAAAAATAACAACAATATTGGGGTAAGATAATAATCTCAGTGAGTTCCCCTATCTTATGGGTTCACTCGGCTCTACAAGGTTTTAATCAAATTCTAACTCAAGTAAATGGGGAAAGGGGATAAGACTTGAGTTCACAAAACTCGCAATGTATGTGAACTTGTCTCTTGAGTTCATCAGCGTAAATGATCACTAGTCAGAAACCGTAACAAGGTATCTTTCCCTGTCTGATCCTATGTCTAGGAATCTCGGCACAGGTCATGGATCCTTGTATTATACTTTGACATACGAATGAATTTCGGATTCTAAGGGACTCCTTAGCCTTAATAATCGTCACTTCCTATAGGACCCGGTGTAATACCCATTTCAAGCCTTTCCATCGTCACCTCCTATGGGACTCAGTATAATACCCATTTCAAGCATTTTAATCGTCGTTTCCTATGGAACTCAGTGTAATACCCATTTCAAGCATTTCAATCATATGGAATTCTAACATGTCAAAGTAATGGTGCATACGTCCCAAAGGAGCTTTACATGACCATCACTCTTGGGACGAGACAAGTAGGAGGTTATTTCCGACTACATGATGAAATATACATAATGTGATCGTATTCGACAATCACAAGGTGACCACATTCACCTTAATCACTCAAAATATCACATGTTCCATACAATGCATCTCACTCACAACTATGGTAACCATTCACCCATGACACTCACCTAGGTATCATATTGCATGACTGTCACCTTCTAGTGTTATCTAAATCATGCTTACAACCTAGTTATGTTTTTAATCCATTTACCTAGTTATAAGCCTAGGTTTCCTCACTCATCTTCATCATGTTTTAAACATGTTATTTCACAATCAAAATATCCAATCCATATATATATATATATATATATATATATATATATATATATATATATATATTGAAATTTTGGTAGCAGATCTCAGATGTCCTGAGAGATGTCGAGACACTTGATCTCTGCTTCAAACACAATGACAATAAGGAGTAAAATACAATTTGCAGAAAGTAAATGAACACACAATAATTGTTAACCCAGTTCGGTGAACAACAACAGTTACGTCCGAGGGCTACCATGGCAGGAATGAAATCCACTAAATAGTATTAATTCTATGCTAAATAACCTCCGGTTTACAACTTATCACTTAATCACTAACCATGCTTAATTTCTACCTAAGACTCTTCCTAGGTTTGAGACCCTTCTCAATTCCCTTTTAATCATAGCAGTGACAGAAATTACAATTCAATGCCACTAGTCCAGCTCTAGTATCCACACGACACAAGAGAGGCTCACAAAATACAAACCCTAAAACTCACTAAGCAACGATGTATTTTCCATACCTTTACTATGTTAAATCCATCCTATTTATAACCATAAACTAGACTGGATTTGGGCTTCAAAAACGTAGCAATTCTGTTACACAGAATCTGCAACTGATTCTCCTCTAGAATAATTTCTTCAATCCAAAGTTTCCTAAAATGTCTCCACACTTAGAAAACGGCATCTTCAAATTACAATCATAATCTCTGATTCCTTAATCTTGAATGCCACCTAGGATAAACAAAAATTCCCAGAATACTCTGAGATATGGAATTAAAATAGTAGTATCAAAAACTGAAAAGTAATGGACAAAGATGTCAAATCACCATGATAGGACATCTTGTCCAACATCTTGATCTTCAGTTAGTTCTTCATGTTAGGACATCTTGTCCAACATTTTACTGTCAAGTTAGTTTTACCAAAATTGATTCCAATCTCAAAAGCTTGAACTTATCAATCTCCCCCTCTGGCAGATTTTGGCTAAAACTAACTAAGTAACCCTTGCAAACAAAACCAAACTGTAAACTAACTAAATAACCCTTGCAAACAAAACCAAAGTCAGAGGCAAAAAAAATCAGATTAACAGCGGAAAAACACTATATAGCCTCCCCCTCATTTAGTTCTTTCTTCTGCAACAAGTGGTTAGTGCTCTCCCCCTCAAAGCAGTAACCATTGGTTAGCAGTGGTTAGTTAAGTTAGTATTACACCCCCTTTTTAGCCATAATATGACAAAGGTAGTTAACTAACTAAACAACCAAACAATAATACAAGCAAGACAAAAGATTAAAGTACATGTCAAGCACATGAAGTGCCAAAAATATCCTGGGCATTTAGCCCTTACATAACCACACAAAAAAATGAATAAACCTACAGTCAGATATCATCTTTTGTAGCCTCATCATCCTCTTCCTCTTATTCATCTCCATCAAGATCATCATCAGCCTCATCTTCAGCATCTCCAACATCAACATCAGCCTCATCTTCTCCAATTGCATCCTTTTCAGCATCATCAGTACCACTAGCAGCTTTAGTAACCTTGTCCTGCTCAGTTGTCAAGGCATGTATCAACTGTTTTAGCTTTGCCTTCCTACTTGTGCTGGACTTAATGATAGCATCTAGATCCTTACACGTCTTCTTCAGCGGAGCAATAATATCATCCTTTGAAGTTGTAGGAACAGATGTTGGAGCAGATGTCGAAACAATATCTGGGACATGATTTCCAACAAACAGCTTATGATGCAATGTCAAAGGAGATTCCCTTTTCATTGCATAATCAGCAGGCACCAGGATACTAGGATGTTGATCCAGGATTATACCACAAAGGAGGGAAGGAAAACAAATGGGCAGTTTAACAGCAGTTGATGAAGGTTGTTTCAGAATTTAGTCAAAGATATAAGTTCCAAAATCAAACTTCCTTCCTTTACTAACAATGTATATGAACTGTCCTAGCCCAGCAGAGATGGTTGAAGTATGGTTGGTAGGAACCCAGTTGTTAGTACCAATTCTATAAAGAATTGCATACTTCACACTATGCTTCCCAGTTGAAAGCTTTCCCTTGCTTGGCCAATGCTTCACAGTATTACAGATGATCTCCTGACATACCTGATGATCAGTATCTTCAAACTCAGGTTGAGGATCTTCTGATCTTTCCAGAAACTTGTTGATCACAGTGGAGGAAAATGTCACAACATTTCCTCTGACATACACTTTCTTGTAGTCTTCATTGTTTGCATCATCACAGCCTTCATGAATGTTTACCACAAATTCCTTGACTAGCTTCTCATAGCAAGGACCAAATTTAGTGACAGTCTTCATCAAGCTAGCAGCTTCAATCAGCTTCATCACATCTTTGCATTGTAGGGCATTCTTCCCTAACTCCCTTTCCAAAGCAACTCTTCTTTGATACACATATTGCCACCTTTCCACATTTTCAGCAGCATAAAAGGAAACATTGTCCAAAGGAGCTTTAGGAAGCGCAACAACCTTCTTCTTAGAAGCAGGTTTATTGACATGCATGATGTCCTAGACATCTTCTTCAACATCATAGTCTGAATCATTGTCAGACTCAACCTTTCTCTTCTTCGACACAATTGCAACCTTACTCCAAGGTTTAGGGGGTCCAACAACAGATTTCTTAGTGTTCTTGGTAGGGGTGTTCTCCACAACCACAGCCTTACCTTTTATGTACTTCAGTCTCTTGGCAACACCAGGGTGAAGACTCTTGGCAATAATCTCATAATCAGAGGGCAAGTCATCAACATTGATAACCTGATCAGTAGGATTTTCAGCAATACCCTCAGATGCTTGACCCTTTGACTGGGATTCTTTTACAGAAGGAGATGTTCCACCATCTGTTTCAACATCTCTTACCACAGAATCAGCAAGGGTGTGTAGATGCCCTTTTGACCCTTCATGATCAGCCACTTCAACTCTATCCTTTTCAACCTCAACATCAACATTTTCCTCAGTCTCTACCCCTGGTTCTGTATCAGGTGCAGAGGTAGTGGGAACAATCTGAGCCATAGGTCTAGTAATCCCAGCAATATTAAGATGACTCCCTATATTTAAGGTTATAGATATTATTCTTCCGATCCTCTTATCACTGTCAAATTTTTCTTTCTCAGTCCTAGGGTTAGAGAAAGCATCAGAGGTCTTTGAAACATTACCTGTAGGAAGGTTTTTAGATCTTCTCCCAGGAAGTTTGTCAGGCTTGCATGGTACCATGGCCAAGGGAGCAACATCAATCGCGTTTTCAACAAACAACTTCCCAGGCTTTGCCCTAGCCGAGGATGATGAAACATTCTCCTTCCAGGTTACACCTTTTGAAGATTGTTGTTGAGACATCTTGGAACACTTGAGAGTTGAAGAAAGGTAGACAAGATTAGGTCTTTCTCTGAGCTGGAAGATGAAACCGTTTGTGAGGAATGGTACAGTATGGAGGAAGCGTGCGTGAGAGCGGTTTAGGTGTATTTGAAATGATTGATTTTGAAACCCTCTCTTTATTTGTTGGGAATTCTAATACCCTAATTTTTACCCCTAAGATACCACATACCATTTGCATCTCATACCACAAGCAAGATCACAAGCTTTGGTTCTCTTGCCTTCCTTTGTAGGTTTGCTCTTGAAAGAGATCACCAAGCACCCCTGTTTTCTTGTTTGCTTGAGGTTTGTTTATGTTTATGTTTACTAACCCTTAATTAAAATCCAAAAAATGCTTGTTTTTCTTTTACTAACTTTTTCAGGAAGAGGTTGGGACCAAGAATATCAAATATCAGTTCCTCAGCTCGAATGAAATTCACCTTAATAAAGTCAAAGTTGATCTGCATATAATTCGAAATCATCTGATCATGAGTTTCCAAGATTTAATTGATCATTATTCAAGAGACTCCAAGGTTCATGTGTTTATTTCCATGCCTTCTTTGACAAGCAAAAAGAATCGAGCCAGAGCCACAATAGTGAAATAAAAAGTAAATTTTCACAATTTTTGTTGTGTTAATCGCTTAATGCTATATGGTTAATCGATTAACCAGTGCGTTTTTTTGTGTGAAAATGAGCCAAATTCAAATTCTGCAGCATTTTGGCACCAAATTCACTTTGTTTCATCATGAGAATATTCTAGATCACCTCATTTTAATTCCCCTTCCTCATCACAATTAATTCCCACCATACACCCTCATTAATCACCACTTGATCTTGATTTTGCCTCCAAATTCAAATTTTAAGCCTAATTTTGGTTCTAAACCAAATTCCAAACCACCAAAATTTCCAAGCCCAAATTCTATAAATAGAGGCCTCATTTCATTCATTTCACAAGCTTTTGATAGCCAAATTCACCTTGTCAAAATTCTTCCTCATTTCCATTTTTCTTCATCTACCAAAATTCACCAAAGCTCTTTCTTCCATTAAAAGTTAGTAAGTTCTTCATTGGAACTTACTAATCTTTGAGCTAGACCTCCATCCAATCACTTTTTTCATCATCAATTTCTGTAGATCAAGGCTTTAGAGTGTGGTTCTTGGAGTTGATTTGAATAATTTTCAGATTTGAAGTGGTAAACTCCTGATCCACCATTGTTGTGCTTGATCCATCTTCCACAATGTGATCTATTGTTGATTCTTGTTGCTTTATCTTTATATCTTGCAAATTGTGTTTTATTGGTGTTATTTGCTGTTGTTTTACTTAAATTTTTGTGCTAATTTGCATTCATTATCACGAGGTGTTTGAAGAAATGATTGGATCATGAATGTTGATTTTTTTCAAATTTTTTTGCTATTCTTCCAGGGTTAATTGATAAACCAAATGCAGTACAATTTGGTTAATCTGTTAACCAGTAGCAGAATTGTGATTTTGGTTCTGTTTTGGGACTGTTTTAGTTCCTTTCTCTTCTTCTTCCATTTCCTTTTGACTTTTTCCTTGGTTTGCACTTTTAAAGGTCCTATTCCTCTTTAAATTCAATGGACTTAGGGTGTAGATGAAGTTGGATAAACATTCACTAATTCAAATCTATTTTTAAAGTGAATTGTTCAATTCATTTTAGGTGCTTTGAGTTAATGATATGTTTAGTGCTTTAATCCACCAAGATGAGTAGTTGAACTTAAATATGGAATGATCTTAGAATTGTAATTCAATTTGGCTTCCCCTATCCTCTTCGTCTTTTTTCTTTTGATCGATGAAAATCTTCGATATCATTAGAACTTATTTTAAGTTCTTGATGAAGATGAATTCTTTACCACTTTTCTTTTCGTGTGGTATTGCTTCTGGAGAGTGATCTACATATCACTTCTCTAGCATGCATTAGCATTAACATTGTTATTGACTGGCCTCAGATAGTCGTGGCTTCTACATAAGTACGATTACGATTGCTTAACATAGCGTTAAATTGTCCCAAAATTGGAAAACCGTTGTGATTTGTAAGCTAATTATCAGTCTCCTATTCGTCCATGGTGTAGTTTGAAATAGATTTGCTTTCTCTTGTTACCCGTAGGGGTTAGTTGGCATACTCGTTGATTTTATCCGAGTTGGAACCCTCCCCATGGTAATGTATGAGGCCATGTTTTCATTCTCATGGATGTTTAGTCGAGCATTTCTAAAAACACAATAAAACTTGTTCTCTCATTTTGGATCACGATTGCTCTCTATTGTTATATTAATTGTGCTATGTTTATGCTTCCTTCTTGCTCCCTGACTCTCTTTATTTTTTTATGCTTTATGTTATCTTAGGATATCATATTATTTGTTTATGTTTTCGCTATTTTTCTTTTGTCCACTTGGACCATTTGTTTATGCTTATGCTCTTTTTCTTTTAGATTATGGCTTAAACCCCTAAAAAACTTGTTCTCTTAATTTTGGATTATGGTTACTATCCTTTGCATTGGGCATGTAACTTTGGACTTAGAACTAGGATTCTAACCTATGCTTGGAAGTTTGTGATGGAAAACCTTGGATTTTGGGTACTTGAAGTTCTCTTTTGAAGACCTATCTCGATCAAGGCCTAATATAAAGGAAAGAATGCTTATGCTATGAAGCTTGCTTGTGTGGTTAGACCGTTCTTATCCTTATCTTTTATCTTTATGCAATAGGATAGTCCCTTCTTCTCCACCCCTTCTTTGATTTTCAAAATCTCCTCTCTTTTTTGAAAACCTTCTTGTTTTCAAAACTAAAACGACTTTCATAATAAAACCTTGACTTTTGGTCAAGTGATTTTCAAATTTTGTTTTCTTAAATAAATGTCAATCAAAGTTAATCATACTTTGACTATTTCAAAAAGACATAAAAAATACAAAACTCATTCAAACTTTTTGTACTTTTGTGCACTTTTTCATTTAAAAATTTTCAAAAAGATTAGACATGAGTCATCTTCTTTGATGAGATGTAAAGCTCCTAACCATGGTACTTTCTTTAAAGTATGGTTATTTTCCACCTAGATGTTGAAGTGATTAGTCTTGTTGATTTTTATCCAAGCAAATCCTCCATCTTAATGTGATGCAAATGCCTCTTTCACATACCATTGGGTAATTAGTTGAGTATTCTCTCTTGAGAATGACAAGTTGTCCTTTCAAGATAAATTGAATCATAACCAACAAATTTTTGTTATTTGTACCATGAACTATGAGGTTTTGATCCTATATTTCACTTTGTGGGTACGTAGGCATGAAGCGATAAGTCTCTCCAAACATAAAAATCTTAAAAAATATTTCTCTTCTCATCTCCTCAATCTCTTTTGAAACAAACATTTTCAAACCAAAAAACGTAGATATTTCAAAGGGCTCCGATAGAGTAGTATATACATTTTGGGTGCTAACACCTTCCCTTAGCGTAACTAACCCCCTTACCCATTCTCTGTTTGTTCTTGTTTTAGAACTTATTTAGGTTTTATTCGCTCTTTTTCCTTTCCTCTTTTGGATAAAATAAAACTGCGGTGGCGACTCTTGCAATTTTGAGTTAAGTTAATCAACAGCTTACACTAAAAAATTTCCCCGTTACAGGAACATACCTACAGTTGAATAGGATTCCCGCAAATTAATTGCTCTAAACCCTCAAACAGGCAAACCCCTAATTTTCCCCTTAACACATCGTCCTGATTTTTGGAACCATCAGTGATACACAAGTTGTCACAGGATAATGTCACGACATCTTGTGTGACATTATGGTTAGTCAGCATCTGTCTCATCCCTATGAGTTGAGAGCAACTTTCCCTTGTTGCTATGCATTCAGCTTCTGTGGTTAAGTCATCAGTGACAACGTAAGCACACCTCTTTCCTCCAAGATCAACAACCATTAAGTCCCTATAAATTAGTTCTAGAACCTTGAAGTAGTCAGATGTTGCAGCTTCTTGTGTGACATCTTGGTTAGCTTCCCACAGATTCCTCCACCATCAATATTCAGATTTGAGGTATCTCTGCCTACTGCATTTGACAAACTTTTCTTCATCTTCTGAAGATGACCAAGTTTCTGATGCTTCACTTCATCTCTATTTGACATGGATGAACAATCTGTCTTTAGAGGAGTCCACACATAGTAATTATTCTTAGATCTTCCTCCCTTCATGATAAATTCATCTTTATCATTTGTTACCAGACACTCAGATTAGGTAAAATTAACCTTGAGACCTTGGTCACAAAGTTGGTTGATACTTATCAAATTTACAGTTAGTCCTTTGACAATCATCACATTATCAAGTCTAGGCTGCCCAACACAGTCCAGCTTCCCAACACCTTTAATTTCCCCTTTGGATCCATCTCCAAAGGTGACATAGCTAGTGGTATGTGATTCAATATCCACCAAAAAATTCTTGACACAAGTCATGTGTCTAGAACAACCACTATCAAAGTACCACCTCTCCCTAGTGGAGGCTCCTAAAGAGGAATGAGCTATGAGAGCAACAAAGTCATTCTTAGGAATCCACTTCTTTTCTGCTTTACCAAACTGCATCTTTCTGGGTTGTGAAGCAGATTTGGGATAGCCATGTAACTTGTAGCAGTAAGGTTTAATGTGACCATACTTACCACAATGATGACATTTCCAGTCCTGCTTCTTGCTCCTTGATGAATTTTTCTGATGTCTGTGTTGATGTTGGGACATCCCTTTTGACATCTTCCAATTCTGCTTTCTTTTAGGCTGAGCAGAATTCAATGCTGACTCTTTTCTTTTATTCATCACAACTTGTTCATTGTAACCAAGTCCTCTGATATCTCTAGCGTTCCTCCCAAATTGAAGAATCTCATCCAGCACATCAGAACTGCTGTTGAGCATTCTAACAATTTTAGTCATATTATCAAGTTTAGAGTTGAGCAATACAACTTCCTCCTTCAAGTTAGAGATGGTGTCCAAGTTCTTCAATCTTTCATCCTCAAGACGGACGATAACACTATGTTGATCCTCTCCCAGCTTACATACTTCTGCACTTCTGATGCATAGCTCCTTGTATGAGCTAGCCAGATCATCATATGAGGGTTCTCCAACATCTGATTCTCCATTAGAGTCAAATACTCCAGTAAGAGCAGAAACCTCTTTAGCAAATTCTCCTTCACTTGAAGAATCATATTCAGACCATGATGTAGACAAGCCCTTCTTCTCCTTCTTGAGAAAGGCAGGACACTCAGATTTTATGTGTCCAAATCCTTCGCATTCATAGCATTGGATTCCTTTGCCTTTGTTAGCTTTCTCTTTAGTTTTGGACTTTCTTCCAACATCCTTCCTTTTATTCTTGTCGGATGACTGAGTCTTGACATTTGATCTCGACTCCCCATCTATCCTCGCCAGCAATTGGTTGTACTATTTTCCAAGAAACACAACAGCCTTAGACAATTCTTCCTTGGAATTTGTCTTACATTCACCTTGATTAGACACCAAGGCTATGTTTTTCTTCTTCTCAGATTTCTCACTGATAGCTATTTCAAAAGTTTGAAGAGATCCCATGAGTTCATCCACTTTCAGGGAATTTATATATTGAGCTTCTTCAATGGCAGTCGCCTTCATGTCAAACTTCTTAGGAAGAGATCTTAGAATTTTTTGGACCAACTTAGCTTCTGGAATCTTTTCTCCAAGGTCACTTGAAGTATTGGCTATATCAATAATGTTCATGTGAAAGTCTTGATTACTTTCATCCTGCCTCATCTTCAAGTTCTCAAACTTGGTTGTAAGAAGTTGAAGTCTTGATGATTTCACCCTAGAGGTTCCTTCATGTGTAGTCTTCAAAATCTCCCAGGCATTTTTGGCAACAGTAGAATTCTTGATCAATCTGAAGATGTTCTTATCCACACCATTGAATAAGGCATTCAATGCTTTGGAATTACCTTGAGCCAGCTTGTCATCTTCATCATCCGAATCTTCCTCGGGCTTTATCATGTCAGTAATCTTACCTTCCTTATCTTTAGCCTTTGGTGGATCCCAACCTTTGACCACAGACTTCCATGCTTTACCATCAATTGACTTAATAAAGGCCACCATGTGCATTTTCCAATATTCATAATTGGATCCATCAAGGATGGGTGGTCTGTTCAATATTCCTCCTTCTTTGTCCATTGCACCAGAAAGTAACTTCCCTGAATCTCACCCAGATGCAGAACAGGACGCCTGCTCTGATACCAATTGAAATTCTGGTAACAGATCTCAGATGTCATGAGAGATGTCGAGACACTTGATCTCTACTTCAAACACAATGACAATAAGAAGCAAAATACAAATTGCAGAAATTAAACAAACACTCATTAATTGTTAACCCAGTTCGATGAACAACAACACCTACGCCTGGAGGCTACCAAGCCAGGAATGAAATCCACTAGATAGTATTAACTCTAAGATAAACAACCTTCGGTTTACAACTTATCACTTAATCACTACCCATGCTTAGTTTCTACTCAAGACTCTTCCGAGGTATGAGACCCTTCTCAATTCCCTTTAAATCACAGCAGTGACAGAAATTACAACTCAATGCCAACAGTCCAGCTCTAGTATCCACATGACACAAGAGAGGCTCACAAAGTACAAACCTTAAAACTCACTAAGCAACGATGTATTTTCCACACCTTTACTAGGTTATCTCCATTATATTTATAACCATAAACTAGATTGGATTCGGGCTTCAAAAATGCTGCAATTCTGTTACACAGAATCTGCAAATGATTCTCCTCAGAATAGTTTCTTCAATCCAAAGTTTCCTAAAATGTCTCCACACTTAGAAAATGACATCTTCAAATTACAATCAGAATCTATGATTCCTTAATCTTGAACGCCACCTAGGATAAACAAATATTCCCAGGATACTCTAAGATATGGAATTAAAATAGCAGTATCAAAAACTGAAAAGTAACAGACAAAGATGTCGAATCACCATGATAGGACATCTTGTCCAACATCTTGATCTTCAGTTAGTTCTTCATGTTAGGACATCTTGTCCAACATCTTGATGTCAAGTTAGTTTTACCAAAATTGATGCCAATCTCAAAAGCTTGGACTTATTTTATATATATATATATATATATATAATAGCATAACACAATACCATACATGTAACACATAGTAGCATATCATGTCAAACATAATCAACCATAAGTAGTTCACATAAAACATTGAGGTGAATTAATCATTACTATCCTCAACCAAGCATCCTTGGTTAGTTCATGGTCTCTCATTATCACTTAATAGTCCATTAGATCATCTTTCCAATGTTTCAAGTCCCATAACAATCAGATTCTCGATTCATGAATTATGGCGGAAATAAGAATCATATTATTCGCATTCACTTCCATTTCATTTCTATCCTATAAATTCAATGGCATATATCTGTGTTTCTACTTCTCTATCACATACAACATTGAAATAGCTTTCTAACTCTTCCGATCGTGCGTCAAACGAAGTTACAAAACTCAAGTTACACCACAATCCGTGTAAAGGGAAAAAATCAATATGCCAGCCACGCTCTGCGCCATGAAACAGAGGGGCTGCGCTAGGAGCGTTCTTGCAGCACCAAGAGACAGAGACCATGCGCTAGCAGCGCTCGATAGTGCTCAGGGTTGCGCATAGTTCCCCCAGGCTGGGCATAGCACGAAAACTAGTTTCAACACTCATAAAACTCTATTTTCTTCCACTTTTATCCAATTTAAGCCATGTATGAACACCTCCCAACATACCCAACATTTCATACCATGAATTTCATCATTCTTATACACCCAATGATCCAAAACAACGTGAAAATAAAGGAAGCAACAATCATAACAATAGAAACAAGAAAAACAAAAATATTATTCTATCACATAAGAGCACAATAGCCATGGAAAGAACGTGTGAAACATCAAGATAATCATGTATAACATGTTTTCACAGAAACCCTAACTCCCTTTTTCATGAATTTCTCTCCCAAAGGCTAAATCTATCTAAGAATTCACCATTTGGAAATGAAGAAGTTTGGTGAAGAAGATGATGAGATGGTGATGGTGATGAATCCATGGCTTTGTTCTTCCTTCTTCTTCTTCTTCTCTTCTTTACCTTTCTTTTTCTCTTTCTCTTCCCTTATTCTTTTCCTTTCCTTCACGTTTTTCTTTTCTTCTTATCTACTTCTTTTTTTCCACCACCACCACATACATATATAATAATATATAATATGATGTGGTTAGGATTAAAAGCTAGTAAAGAAATATCTCAAGGGTAGATATTATTTACTACTGGACCAATTGACCAAATATTAGTGTTGCCAAAATGTCCCTTATTGTACTTATTAATATTGACTTTTTTCTTTTAATAAATATTGATCCCTTCAGAGTTCACTGGTTACTCTATTGGTCTCATCTGACAACATTTAGAGCACTTATGAGCTCTAATTGCTCTAACTAACAAAAGATAGAGTACATAGGAACTCAGTAGATCTTAACTGACACTCAAATGAGTATTTAAGGGAATATGGGATATTTGAAAAGTAATCCATCCTTTTGGACTACCACCAATATAATCAAACAAATCATCCCAATCATTCACAACACATCAAATAATTTGTCAATTCGGACCTTGTCCATATTCGTCACATCATACACTTCTATCCCACCTACCACTGACCTCTGATAAAATCGTTAAAAATATTTTATCCCTAAAACAAAGTTATAGCTATCTGTTTCAGTTACCTAGTACTTCAAACCCCATCCCAAAAGGATTTATAAGTTAGAAGTTATGATCAAAACCGTGCACAAAGGCGTTACTAAAAAGTTGTTATTTTTTTGAAATTCTCAGCACGATTTTCATCTTCTTCAACCCCTGAAACGTCCATGAAATCATCACCCAAAATATTTTATCCCTGAAAAAAATGTTATATCCCTATGTTTCAGCTACCCAACACTTCAAACCCCATCCCAAAATGATTTACGAGTTAAAGGTTATGATCAAAATCGTGCACGAAGGCGTTACTAAAAAGTTGTTGTTTTTCTCAAATTTCCAGCACTATTTTCATTTTCTTCAACCCCAAAAACGTCCATGAAATCATCACAAAAAATATTTCATAGTTTTAAACTGAGTCATAAACATATCAATATCAATCACCACTTATATTCATATAATCACACCAATAAATTCACAATTTCATACTCTACCATCATCATAATCTTCATCTCAAACCCTTAACATACAACAAACATAAAATTCAGCAACAATTCAAAATTCATCATCAACAAATATCAATTGTTATACCCACAACAATTACAATTTATACCTCACGATCTTGATCACAAATCAATAACAATCATAACATGGCATAAGACCAACCTAAGAGGGGAAGAACCCCTCACTACCCTCTCATGACTAGACACTCTTATAGGAATAATTTACCCCCTTACCTTAGAATTTTAAGCTCTAAACTCTTCTACAATGATGGTGTTATTCTTCTTCCTTTCCTTGCATCTTTCCGTAACTCTCTATTTTCCAATTGTTTCACGTACGTTCCCCACTCTCTCTTCTCTCTTCACCTTCTTATAAGTAGACCAGCAAAATCACTTATTTTTATTTTAGTTTTAAATCTTATTATTCTTATTACTGTAATATTAAATAAAACTAAAAAAGCATATATATATATATATATATATATATATATATATATATATATTATGTTTTCTAAATCATATCATTAGGCCAATTATCCAATAAAATAATAATAAAAGCAACACTATCTTTATATTATTATTGTTATTTGAATTAAATATTAACTTGTTTATTATTAATACTAAATTAATTTAATTAAATCTATTAGTAATAATATTAATCTCATTGTGTCCAACACCCTATACTTTGAAGGCGTGAAAAACACAAGAAATGGGGGGTTTGAATTGGTTTTTCAAAATAAAATTCTTTTCTTTTCAACTAACCCCTTTTTTAACAACTCTTCAACTTATGAATGATAGTATTAATGAAGCTTCAAAGAGACCACACAATATGTTTATACTAGTTCACTTTAGAATTCCTCAAGTTAATCTAGTCCACCCGCTAAGGTGATTTTCCCTCTCTCAATCGAGGTCTTAATCCACTAATCAAACAGATTAATACAATGCACAAGCCAAAATGCTGGTGACTAACAACAACCTCTAAAACTCTCAAGTTCTAGACTTCTCAAGAGATCTAACCACATTGGTCTCTCTTAAGGAACAACCTCTAAGACTCTCACTAGTCCAAGACTTCTCAAGAATTCTAACCTCACTAGGTTTTTCTCAAGGATCTTCAAATAGCAGTTTGAAAAAGGTTTTGTTTACAAAGTATTGCTTCTAGCATAAGCTGAATATGTAAACTATTTTGCAGCACAAAAAATGACTTTTTGAATGATAATAGTAAGATAAAGTGTGTTTTTAATCGAAGAAAATTGTTATCATTCTTTAAGTCTTCAAGTCTATTTATAGCCAAGTAAAAGTAGCGTTGCAAGGTAATCATGACTATTGACGGCGGTTTGGTAGAAGCGTGAGGCCAGATGAAACCTTTTGTGTCATGTCTTGTCAGTAAATCTTCATTGGCACTATTATCAAGAAATCTTCATTTGAACTTTTGCACAGTTACCAAGATAACTTCGTTTGAGCTTTGTTACTTAGTCTTCATGGCTTCTTAACTTCAGAGGATACTGCGAGCATGAGTAAGAAAGGAAAACATATCTTGGTTCTTAAGATCTTTAAGTCTTTGAGTCCTCAGAACAGCGCCTTCGGAGTTTTCAGCATTTGGTCTTCAGAACCTTGTTCACTAACAAAATTGTCTTCATAGGCTTCAGATAGTATTTAGTTGAAGCCTGAGTAGAGGCTATGGTTAGGTCTTCAGAACCTTTATCAGAGAGCGAAAGCCTTCAGCATCTGGACTTCGTTCAATCAGAACCTTCTATCTTCAGATCTTCAGAACTTGTTCTCTATCCATATTTTATCATAGTCTTGCCAACTACTGCCTTTTAGCACTTCAAGTGTAGTGTGTAGGCGAAGTATATTCTTTTAGCATTATGTCCTCACCAGTTAACAGAAGCATAACCTGTTTGTTAGATTCTCAAAAGTAACAAACATTAGTCTTACGAAATTGTTTATACAAACATACTCGTTTGATATCATCAAAACTTCGAAGTGATATTGTAGAACCAAAATCTTGTTCTCACAATCTCCCCCTTTTTTATGATGACAAAACTAAGTATTTTGATGACACAATTTTGTACATAATACAAGAGTAATAAAAAGCTTTAAGGAATGCTTATCCTTCGTATGAAGTACTCCCCCTGAGTCTTAGACTTGGTGAATTTCAACTTTGATCCTTCAGAGTTTGTCAAGGGCCCAGAACCAAAACAGAGTTATGATTTTCCGAAGTTTAACCTCATGGTGTTTTAATCGTATCAGAATTCCTGAAAAGAAAAACAATCTAATAGAAATAACAATTTTATTGGTTAGCATGTAAACAATGTTATTTCTCAGAGATTGACTATGAGAATCAAAATATCACATTCATTACTTCTCCCCCTTTTAGTCATAATCTAAAAGGTTTGTGAAGAAAGGGTGAAAAACAAAGTCCTAGATCCTAAAAACATAGAACCAAAACGGAACAAAGGGTTAGATGTAATGATTTGGATATAACCTAGGTTACACGCGTTAGTCATTTTCTAATTCAAGTGACATATTGTAATATTCTCAGAGTCTGGACAACTCAAGAGTTTCCATCTGATCAGAGACCATTCTGACCGAAGTAGCCTCTGATAGCTGAGATTAAACAATTGTTAAAAATCTTATTTCTTCAGACTCTACTAAGAACATATGATTCTGACACGATCTTACTCTGGACAAAAATCCATTTTCAGATGCGTTAGAATAAATTGAAATCTATCTTCAGCCAAGAGTTTTGTAAAAATGTCAGCCCATTGATGGTCAGTATCGATGAATTTTAAACATAGAGTTCCCTTCTGAACGTAGTCTCTAATAAAGTGATGTTTAATTTCTATGTGCTTAGCCCTAGAATGCAAGATTGGATTTTTACTTAAACAGATAGCAGCAGTATTATCACAATAGATAGGGATGTTACTCTCATGTATCTGATAATCTTCTAGCTAATTTTTTATCCAGAGCATCTGCATACTGCATAGAGAAGCGGAAATGTACTCTGCTTTTGCTGTAGAGAGGGCAATTCTAGATTGCCTCTTGCTTTACCATGAGATCACATTTTTCCCTAGAAACTGACAGTTTCCAGATGTGCTTTTTCTTTCCAATCTGTCTCCAGCATAGTCTGCATCACAATAACCAGATAGAGTGTACTCTGATGTTTTCTCATACATCAAGCCAAGGTTAGTAGTTCCTTTCAGATACCTTAGAATTTGGTTAACAGTAGTTAAATGAGATTCTCTGGGATCTGATTGAAATCTCGCACACAGATGAACACTGAATAAAATATCAGGTCTAGAAGCAGTTAAATACAAAAGAGAACCTATCATACCATGATACATCTTCTGACAAACCTTACTACTTGCTTCTTCCTTCCCCATTATGCATGTTGGATGCATTGGAGTCTTGGCTATTTTACAATCCATCATGTTGAATTTCTTCAGAAGTTCTCTGGTGTACTTACTTTGATGAATGTAAGTAGCCTTTGGTTTTTGATCAATTTGAATTCCCAGGAAGAACTTTAATTCACCCATTAGGCTCATTTCGAATTCTGCTTGCATTAACTTTGAAAATTCCTCGCATAGAGAGGGATTAGCAGAATTAAAAATAATATCATCAACATAAATCTGAACTATAAGAATATCATTTTTGAATGATTTACAGAAGAGAGTAGTATCAACTTTGCCTCTGGTGAAGTTATTTTCTAAAAGAAATTTGCTCAATCTGTCGTACCAAGCTCTGGGAGCTTGTTTCAGACCATAGAGAGACATTTTAAGTTTAAAAACAAAATCTATCTTTTCTGAGTTTTCAAAACCAGGAGGTTGTTTGACATAAATTTCTTCTGATATGTAACCATTCAGAAATGCACTCTTAACATCCATCTGGTATAAGATGATGTTATGATTTACTTAAAAGGAGATTAATAATCGTATTGCTTCAAGTCTGGCGACCAGAGCAAAAGTTTCGTTATAATCAATCCCTTCTTGTTGACTGTAACCCTGTGCAATAAGTCGTGCCTTATTTCTGATGACTTCACCCTTTTCATTTAGCTTGTTTCTGAAAACCCATTTGGTTCCGATTACGTGGACACCTTTAGCTTTTGGGACGAGATCCCATACATCATTTTTTGAGAACTGATTAAGTTCTTCTTCCATTGCCAGAACTCAGTCCTTGTCCGTAAGAGCTTCATCAACTGTCGTTGGTTCAATTAAAGACACCAATCCTAGAAGCATTTCTTCAGATGGTTTGAAGGCTGATCTGGTTCTGATGGGAGCGTCCTTGCTACCCAGAATTAGTTCTTCAGGATGTGAAGTTGAGATTCTCCTTTTCTTTTATTGTGGAGTATTAGATGATTCATCAATGATATTGTGAGTAGGGACTTCTGGACTTTTAACTTCTTTTACCTTTTCTTTAGGTTCTGAAAAGTTGATTTCTAAATCTGCAAATTTCTTAACTAGCTTTGACTTTTCAGGATCAAGCTTATCATCGAATCTGACATGAATTGATTCTTCCACAATCCGCGATTCTGTGTTATAAACTCTGTAGCCTCTAGAGTGTTCAGAGTATCCTAATAGCAGACACTTCTGTGCTTTGGAATCAAACTTGCCAAAATTTTCTTTAGTGTTTAACATAAAAAAAATACATCCAAACGGATGAAAATAAGAAATGTTGGGAATCTTATTCTTCCATAATTCATAAGGAGTTTTATTCAAGATAGGTCTTATAGAGATTCTATTTTGAATATAGCACGATGTGTTAACTGCTTCTGCTCAAAAGTGCTTAGCCATGTCAGCTTCTTGGATCATGGTGCGAGCCATTTCTTGTAAAGTTATGTTCTTTCTTTCTACAACACCATTTTGTTGAGGAGTTCTAGGACAAGAAAAACCATAAGATATCCCATGTGAATCAAAAAGTTTTTCAAAATCTTTGTTTTCAAATTATCCACCATGATCACTTCTGACCTTGACGATTTTGCAATTCTTTTCGTTTTGCACTTGGGTGCAGAAGGAAGCAAACACAGAATGTGACTCATCCTTGTGTCTTAAGAATTTTACCCATGTCCAACGAATGTAATCGTCAACGATGACTAGTCTGTATTTCTTACCATTGATAGAAGCAGTTTTCACTGGTCCAAATAGATCAATGTGAAGAAGTTCCAATTGTCTAGAGGTAGAAACAATATTCTTTACTTTAAAAGAAGTTTTTGAAAACTTGCCTTTCTGACATGCTTCACAAAGAACGTCTGAAGAGTACTTCAGATTTGGCAAACTTCTGACAAGTCCAAGCTTGTTCAGCTGTGAGATTTTTCTCATGCTAACATGACCCAGACATCTGTGCCAGACCCATTGCTCTTCATTTACAGACAAAAGGCACTTTACATTTTGGTGTTTTAAGTCTGATAATTTAATTTTGTAAGTATTGTTCTTCCTTTTACCATTGAACAGAACATATCCATCCTTTTGACTGACAGCCTTACATGACATTTGATTGAAAATAACGTCATAACCATTGTCACTAAGTTGGCTAATTGACAATAAGTTATGCATTAGACCTTCGACTAATAGAACATTATTTATAGAAGGAAGATTACCATTACCAACAGTTTCAGAGCGAATGATTCTTCCCTTCTGATTTCCTCTATAACCAATGACACCTCCAGGCTTAAGTTTCAGATCTTGGAACATATGCCTTTCTCCCGTTATGTGTCGTGAGCATCCACTGTCCAGGTACCATGATTGGGGTTTCAGTGGTGCCATTAAGGATATCTGCAACATAAATTTTCTTATTCTTAGGTACCTATTTTGTGGGTCCTTTCACATTAGCCTTTCCAGAGGTTCTGATACCTTTGGATTTTCGTGCGGCAGAATAATAGTGTGGTATTTGTGCATAGTATTTATGTTTGGAAGTTTTCTTCCATGTCCGTGTTTGTGATATAACAGACTTAGAACTTTCTGGTTCTTAACATTTTAGCTTGGTATCGGCACGCACAAAATGTTTAGATAGAGGTATTAGTTTTATATTTTTGGTTTCATCATATGGTTGTGATGGTCCTGAATATCCTAGACCTCTACTCCCATTTCGGCTAACTCCATAGATCAATGAAGCCATTTTACTTCTATCTATGCTTTTAGCAAGAAAGTGTTGAAAAGCTCTATCATATCTGACAACTTCATTAGTGGTAGTTATATCAGACACGATCTCTTCCTCTAACTTAGCTACTTTACTTTTTAAAACAGCATTTGGTTTTTCTAAGAGGAATAATTTTTCGTTTAATTCTAAAATACTTTGCTTGCTTTTAGTAAGGTCTTCTGAAGGAACCACAAGAGTCTTTTTCAGAGTTTTGTGTTTTCTTAAAAGAAGTTGTTACCTATCCATCAGTTCAGATAATCCTATTTTTAGTTCAGAACGAGATAAGGAAGAAAGTACCTCTCTGTCGTCATCAGAGTCTGATAGTTCTTCTTCTGATAAAGCTTCATTTATACCGGTCTTGGCCATGAATGCTACATTTGCATGTTCTCCGTCGGAATCTTCTTCTGACTCTGAATCGTCCCAAGTTGCCATAAGACCCTTTTTAGCTTTTCTAGGTTTTCCATCTTTCTTGAATTTTGGACAATCATTCTTGATATGTCCAGGTTCCTTGCATTCAAAACACGTGACTTCTCCTCCATAAGGTTTCTTCTGACCATGTGTATACTCAGGTTTTCTTCTTGGTTCTCTGAACTTATTCCTTCTGTATTTCCATAGTTGACTTATCTTCTTTGATATGAGAGATAGTTCATCTTCGTTTGAATCTTCTTTAGATTCTTCCTCTACTTGATAGGCCTTTTTCTTTTCAGGTTTAGACTTTAGAGCAATAGATTTACCTCTCTTCTGAGGTTAATCCCCTTGAAGTTCTATTGTGTGACTCCTTAAAGAACTAAATAGTTCCTCAAGACTTATGTTGTTTAAGTCATTTGCTAGTTTCAAAGCTGTTACCATTGGTCTCCATTTGACAGGCAGACTTCTGATAATCTTCTTGACATGGTCAGCGGTAGAATAACCTTTATCCAGAACTTTGAGTCCTGCAATAAGCATCTGAAATCTTGAAAACATAGTTTCCACAGATTCATCATCTTCCATTCTGAAGACCTCATATTTCTGGATTAATGCAAGAGCCTTTGTCTCTTTGACTTGAGCGTTGCCTTCATGAGTCATTTTGAGGGAATCAAAGATAGACTTTGTAGTTTCTTTGTTTGTGATTTTTTCATATTCCGTATATGAAATTGCATTTAACATAATCGTTCTTGCTCTGTGATGATTCTTGTAAGTCTTCTTTTGAGCATCTGTTAATGCACTTCTGGCAATCTTTTTGCCTTCAGAATCTACAGGGTAACTGTAGCCATCAACTATCAGATCCCATAGATCTAAGTCAAAGGCCAGAAAGTAACTTTCAATTCTGTCCTTCCAATAGTCAAAATTTTCCCCATCAAAGATAGGAGGTTTTGCACTATAGGAATCTCTTTCATTTGCGGTAACATTTAGATCAGGTGCAGCCATTGTTTATCACACTTGGATAGGTACTGAACACTGTTAAGTGCTTGATAAAAACTCAACCTTTTTATCACCTCAAAACCGGAGCTCTGATGCCAATTGAAGGTGTGAAAAACACAAGAAATGTGGGGTTTGAATTGGTTTTTCAAAATAAAATTCTTTTCTTTTCAACTAACCCCTTTTTTAACAACTCTTCAACTTATAAATGATAGTATTAATAAAGCTTGAAAGAGATAACACAATATGTTTATACTAGTTCACTTGAGAATTCCTCAAGTTAATCTAGTCCACCTGCCAAGGTGATTTCTCCTCTCTCAATCAAGGTCTTAATCCACTAATCAAACAGATTAATACAATGCACAAGCCAAAATGCTGGTGACTAACAACAACCTCTAAAGCTCTCAAGTTTTAGACTTCTTAAGAGATCTAACCACATTGGTCTCTCTTAAGGAACAACCTCTAAGACTCTCACTAGTCCTAGACTTCTCAAGAATTCTATCCTCACTTGGTTTTTCTCAAGGATCTTCAAACAGCAGTTTGAAAAAGGTTTTGTTTACAAAGTATTGCTTCTAGCATAAGCTGAATATGTAAATTATTTTACAGTACAGAAAATGACTTTTTGAATGATAATAGCAAGATAGAGCGTGTTTTTAATCAGAGAAAATTGTTATCATTCTTTGAGTCTTCAAGTCCTTTTATAGCCGAGTAAAAGTAGTCGTTGCAAGGTAATCATGACTATTGACGGCGGTTTGGTAGAAGCGTGAGGACAGATGAAACCTTTTCTGTCCTATCTTGTCAGTAAATCTTCATTGGCACTGTTATCTAGAAATCTTCATTTGAACTTTTGCACAGTTACCAAGATATCTTCGTTTGAACTTTGTTGCTTAGTCTTCATGGCTTCTTAACTTCAGAGGCTACTGCGAGCATGAGTAAGAAGGGAAAACATAACTTGGTTCTTATGATCTTTAAGTCTTTGAGTCCTCAGAACAGCGCCTTTGGAGTTTTCAGCATTTGGTCTTCAGAACCTTGTTCAATAACAAAATTGTCTTCATATCTTCAGAGGCTTTAGATAGTATTTAGTTTAAGCATGAGTAGAGACTATGGTTAGGTCTTTATAACCTTTAACACAGAGCGAAAGCCTTCAGCATCTGGACTTCGTTCAATCAGAACCTTCTGTCTTCAGATCTCCATAACTTGTTCTCTATCCATATTTTATCAGAGTCTTGCCAACTTCTGTTTTTAGCACTTTAAGTGTAGTGTGTAGGCGAAGTATATTCTTTTAGCATTATGTCCTCAGCAATTAACAGAAGCATAACCTGTTTGTTAGATTCTCAAAAGTAACAAACATTAGTCTTACGAAATTGGTCATACAAACATACTCGTTTGATATCATCAAAACTTAGAAGTGATATTACAGAAACAAATCTTGTTCTCACATACTTCTCATTAATTACTACCACACCCTTCACTTAAAATTCTAATATTCTAGGGACACTACCCCATATCCAAGGCTCCCCTACTACCTCAACCATTCAAAACACATACAATACAATTAAATTATTCTATAGAATTAGATAATTCAAATGGGGTGTTACATAACGCGTTTAAGTTCCATTATGGTATTCTTCACCAAGTGGATCCCTTACGCTCTCTAACCACCCTAACTGAATTCAGTTACATAATCATTTTCTTCATCTTCTTCTTCCACCTTGAGACATCGTGGCTGAACAAAATCAAGTTGCACTAACTTCACGGTAGCATGGTTCAATCTTTGAGCTTCACGATTTTCTCCTCTAATCCATTTTCATCACATCATTTTCGTCCAAATTTATCAATCAAGTTAAAGGAAAACAACTATTTGTTATGGAATCAACAAGTGGAGGGTGTCATTCTCATTCAAAGAGTGCACAAAGTTGTGGTGAAGCCTCTGATTCATTATAAGTTTAAGACGATACAAGATAAAGTTGAAGGCAAGGTTTCAGATAAATATGAAGAATGGATCATGCAAGATGAATCCATCTTCGTCTGGCTTCTATCTTCCATTTCTGAAGTTGTGCTCCCTCGGGTTCTTTCATGCAAGCAAGAGTTGAGTTTTAGGGTAGAATTCATAAGTACTTTAATGCTCACATAGAGGACCGAGTTCATCAACTTCGTGTGGAACTAAAATCTATCAAGAAAGGTAATATTTCCATCAATGAAATTGTTTTGTATGTTAAAACTATAACGAATTCATTACTTGCAGTTGCTGACATTGTGTCTGAACAAGATTAAATTGACTCAATTATTAATGGTCTCTCTAAGGAATATAATTTGTTTGATATACAAATATATGGTACCACTGAGCCTCAATCTCTCTATGATATGGAAGCTCTTCTCCAGCAAGTACAATGCATGTAAATAATCAAACATGTGGTGTGTGTTACAAATTTTCTACATGTCAACTTTGTGGAAAACAAGTTCATGTTGTGATTGATTATTCTCATTGGTTTGATGAGCATTTCACTCCTACTCTACCTCATGCCAACCACTCAGGCTTTTAAGTTATGCCAATTGAAAATCCTGAACCATCCACCTATGATCCTCAAATCCTTGGCCATGATGTTAACATCACATGAATATTCCTTTCCTAGAGACCTTGAAAGCCAAGCATGGTTCGTTGACTCAGGTGCATCACACCATCCTACTCCAAACTCTTCTTACTTGCACACTAAGAAACCTTATTCAGGTTCATGTTGAGTAAGTGTAGCCAATGGTCAGTTCCTCACCATTACATGTGTAGGTTCCTCTGATGTTTATTCCAACTTATGTTCATCTTATACACTTTCTCTGAATGATAATTTTCATGTACCTTGTACACGCAATCTACTATCTATTTCAAAGTTTTCAAAAGGAAACCATGTTCCCTTTGAATTCACTGCTACCAAATTCTTTTTCAAATCTCATTTTTCTAATCTCATTCTACTTGAAGGCTTTCTTGATTCAAGTGGAATGTATTACTTTTTGCATTTGGTGATGGAGCCTTTAAGGATATCCTCCAAGTCCTCTCAAAGTTCATCTCCTTTATGTACAACTGTCAATTTTGTCTCTTGTTCAATTGTTTCTGAAGTAAATAAATCCAATCCTAGTCTTTTATGGCATTATATGCTAGGACATGACAATTTCCTAGATGTTGGGATATTTATTAAGCATTATAACATTTTGATTTCCAATAAGTCAACACTTTGTTATGTAAATCATGTTGTGTTGGCAAGTCGCATAGTCTTCATGCTTTTCCTTCATTATTTGTGTATAGAAGTCCTTTTGAACTAGTGCATACATATTTTTGGGGGCCTGCACCATTTCCCTCTACATCTGGTTTTTATATTACATTGCATTTGTAGATGCTTACTCCAAATAAACTTGGATCTACTTCATGATACATAATTTAAAAACTTTTAATGCCTTCAATTATTCCATAAGTTTTTGCAGACCCAACTTCAAACTACAATTAAGGCCCTCCAATTAGATTATAGGGGAGAATTTAGGCCCTTCAGAAAATTCTTGACTGAATTAGGCATCTCTCATAGACTAACATGCCCTCACACTTCTCACCAAAATGGTACAATGGAGAGAAAACACATGCACATTGAAGAAATAGGCCTCACTTTAATGTCTCGTGCCTCAATTCCCCAATCATATTGGGAGCATAGTTTTGCTACCTTAGTTCATGTTATTAACAGGTTGCCATCGGCAGAACTCACAAAATTTCAGTCACCTTACTATGCCTTGTATCACAAGTTACCTAGGTGTGACACAATTAGAGTGTTTGGTTGTTCATCTTTTCCATTCACTAAACTCTACAACAAACCCAAATTGGAGTTTAGAAGTCGGCAGTGTGTGTTCTTAGGCATCTCATCCAAACATCGTGGTTATAAGTGCTTGAGTAAAACTAGCAAGACTTTCATTTCTAAAGATGTCATATTTTTTGAGCATTTGTTTTCCTTTCCCACTTCTTTTCCTTTGGAGTCTTCCATCTCTTATCCACAGGCTAGTGACATTGAATCTTTACCCTTTCCTCATCTACAAGTGTCCAAAGGTTCTTCTCCACCAAGCATTAATCTAGTGGCTAATGTCCCTCTTCATGTGCCAATTGTTGCCAACTCGTCCCCTAGTAGTCTGAGCAATGATCAATGTAGTCATGTGAATCATGTGTCTATGCCTCCACCTACATATATTCCCCATTATCCTATGTTTCCAATAACTCATCAATCTCAGTCAAGTTCCCATCAATAACAATCCTCCAATCAACATTCATACTATGTCTCAGAGTTCTCTCAACTCTAGTAACTTGTTTGATTCCTTGTCTTAAGTTATTCGAAACTCTTGTGTTCCCCAAATATAACAAATCAATTAACATCATATGTTAACCAAGGTAAGACTGGTCACTCAAAGCCTAAGGCTCTTCTCACTCACTTTAAACCAACAACAGTTAAAGAAGTTTTTTCTCAAACCAAGTGGTTGCAGGCTATGAAACATAAGTAGGAGGCTCATTTGGCTAATCAAACATGGATCTTAACACACTTCCAACTCATAGGAAACCTGTGATTTATAAGTGAGTCTTTAAATTAAAAGAAAAAAAATGGAACTATGAATAAATATGAGGCATGTTTGGTAGCAAAGGGATATCATCAACAATTTTGGTTTTGACTATAATAAAACCTTCTATCCAGTTGTCAAACTGGTTAGCATTCGAATAATTTTTACCTTAGCTCTCACTCATAAGTGGAAATTACAATAAATTGATATCAATAATGCATTTTTGAATGGATATCTACATGAGGAGGTGTATATGTCACAACCTCCTAACTTTAAGACTGAAGATGCTTCACTTGTCTGCAAACTTCACATAGAATTATATAGCTTTAACAGGCTCCTCGTGGGTGGTATGAAAACTTGACCCAAACTCTTGTTTAATTTAGCTTTAGTCATGGAAAATGTGATCATTATTTTTTCATTCACTCTCTTTGAACTAAAGTTATCATCTATCATATGGTGTATGTAGATGACATTCTCATCACAGGTTCATCTTCCATACTTGTGCACAAACTTATGGATTCCCTTCATGAAAAATTTGCTCTGAAGAACTTGGGTATTTCTGAATAATTTCTTGGTAGATATTAAACGTTTAACTTCAATCAATCTCTTCTCAAGGAGCTCCAAGCACTACTAGAAAAACTATTTTTTATGACAACGATTTCACCTCACATACCGAAAAACTGAGGTAAAATTCCTGGACACGCCTAATTTTTTCTATAAAAAAATACAATATATTGCGTCGGTTATTTTGAAAACCGAGGGGTAAACTTATTCACTGTACATGCGTCGAATCCCAACAACTTCAGATTATGTTTTTATCTCATTAAAAGTGGCGCCTTCTTGAATATTTTATTTTTAATCTATAAGTACGCCACTTTTCTCCTCGGTTTTCTTTCCAATCGAAGTGAAAATATTTCTCTGATATTATAATTATATCTTGTAGTATTTGGTTTCACTTGTCTAAACAACACAAACAGAACCCTAACGAAGAGCCCTTAACAAAAGATCCCTAAACAGCAAGAGTCATAAACACATATCATCTTCAATACGCGGATATCATGTGTTTAGGGTTTTCGTTTCTTATTTAAATATCCAAATCAATTTCTTTTACTTCTTCTTTAGAGATCT
The DNA here is from genome assembly GCA_022829125.1 of Lathyrus tuberosus. NCBI lineage: Eukaryota > Viridiplantae > Streptophyta > Magnoliopsida > Fabales > Fabaceae > Lathyrus > Lathyrus tuberosus. The sequence goes on along the minus strand of JALAZF010000027.1, from coordinate 17,015,861 downwards.
GGTACATCAAATATCACTACTCGTGTTGTTGTTGATGTTGTTGTTGTAGCGTTGTTGAGATCCGAAATTCTAGAGGTTTTCTCTTGTTGTTTTTGTTGTTTAAACAAACTTATGTTATAGGTTTATTGATGTTGTTATTGTGGATGTTGTTGTTCTTGTGGTAGATACTCGTTGTTGAGACCCTAAACCCTAGAGGCTTAATCTTGTTGTTGTTTTTGCCGATTAAACAAATTTACGTTATAGGTATATTGATTTTTTTTTTATGTTGTTGTTATTGTTGTTGAGACCCTAAACCCTAGAGTTTGTTTATTGACGCTGTTGTTATTGGTGTCGTTGATTTTTTTTTTTGTTGTTTAGTGTAAGTTTTTGTTTTTTAGTAGAGTTTATTAAATCTATATGTTGTAGTTTAGTTGTTGTTATTGTGTTTGAGTTTGAGATTGATATTGATATTGAGATTATATTTTTTTGTGATTGTTTGTGCAGCTCTCATCTTGTTCCGTCGAGTTGAGTTTATTATATCTAATGTCTATTGTTTGTTTCATTAACCCCTTTTTGAACATATAACCAATTAAATTGACTTTGAAAATAAGCATATGAATAATTATGTTGTATTAGAAATATATATTACACTGATTAATGTTTTTCTATCATTCTGCAACTCATCATTTATCTAATGCTCTTTTGTTGTTAAAATTTCTTCACTACTTCTAGTTTTTATTCAACTTTCTTCCATGTTTGTTCATTTTTCAAAGTATAATTTTTCATGTTTTTAAGAATGAATTAGTAGAAAAGTAAGTGTTGAATAAAGAACTTGAAACATTGAAGATATTTTAACCAAGAAAGAATCTAAGATGAGTGATGAGTTCCAAGATGCTTTAAAATAATTAGTCAATGTAAGTTGTTATTCAAATATAACATAATTGTTCATATAATTATTTTCCTAACCAATTTTAAGAGGTTATATGTTCAATATAGGGTTTAGCACTACTACAAAATAAGTTTTTCATAACACCAATATTACGATGGCCATAGTGTTAACCGTGGTAATAGATTAATCCTGGGCGCATATATTTTTTATTTATTTACTAGATGACATGTCACAACTGTCAAATGTAGCAACCGTAGTGAAAAGTACACGGAGTGAAATGATTCGAATCCCATTACCAACAATTAGCCATTTCTCGTGATAAAAAATGTTATTAACCATGTATATCACCACGGTTTTAATTTCCAACCGTGATGAAACATGATATTTATTTATATATAAGCGAAATCATCTATCACTTCACTACATAACAGCCGTCTCTCTCAAAACAAAACCCTAACAAGTCTTTCACTCGTCTCTCAAAACGAAACCCTAACAACTTTACCACTCGTCTCTCTCATATGGAAACCACAAAGCAAAACCATAACAACCAATTTTAGCCAATGAGTATTTACAGATTTGTTTTCTCAGTAGTTTTTTTTAATCTATTTCAATAGCTTGTTTCATGATGTTTGAACTTTCTTCTTTTTTTGTCTTGTAGGTATGGATGCTTATTGCAATAAAGAGGACGAAGATAAATTTATCCTGACAAACTTGTGTCAAAGATCCAAAATGACATCCATTCAAAATATACACAACTCTGCTGGTCTAAATTTATCTTCATCCTTATTTCATTGTTGACACGCCGTTATGGGACTTGACATGTATGGTATGTTTCTGAAGTACTTTATGCCTTGATATGTTTGTTGTATCGTGTTTGTTGTTTATGGTTTTTTGTTGATGAATGTTTTTGATGAATGTTGTTGTTAATGTCTGTTTAAAGGATGAGTTTATTATATATTATGTGGTTTGAGTGTTTTTCCAATCCCTTACCGAATATATAACTTCCCAAACTGCATTAGAAAATTATGATATGATAGATAAAATTATATTAGAAATTAAGTACACGTTCAATTCTTGAAAAGAATTCTTCACACTGTTAACTGCATGTTGTTCCATGACTGTTAGAACTTTGTTTAGTGATTGTAGATCTTCAATCACCTCTCTCTCCACTTCTAATTTTGTTTGCAAACTAAGAAATATTTTGCAAAAGGAATTAGAGGTGAAGGCAGGTGTAGTTGAAGAACTAGGATTATTAAACCAAGTTTTTACTGTCAAAGAACAAAATACGGATAAGGAGTTGAAGAACCCTTTTCAAGCATTGAGCGTGTACTTATTCTTCTAATATAACTTAATTTGTCATATTATAATGTTCTAGTGCAGATCGGAAGGTTATATGTTTAGTGAGCATTGGCGAAATAAGCATTCCACATAATTTATAATAAACTCATGGATATATTTAACAACGGTTGACTAGAACAAGCGTTGTTAACTATGTTGCATTTTAATATACCACAATGGTTGTTTAAAGAAACCGTTGAGGTAGGTAGCGCGCTACATGGATACAATCACGGTCGCACGTCCGTGGTTGAAATCATCATACATACAATCACACCTTACGTCACAACGGTTGGACCTGCGTGATGGTATCCATTTCCCAACCGTTGTGATATGGGGTTTCCCTAGTAGTGTAGTGAAATAAGCAATCCACATTAAATTTAACAAACTCAAAATTGTTTTACTTATCGATTTTATGAGAAAACCGGGGTGAAAAGTGGTATATCCCTCAGTGAAATGTCAAAACCCAGGGGACATATGTTTTCGCCATTTCAGAATTTCATAAAGGTTGAACTCATGACCTTTACACAAAATCCGCGATTTTTTTTAACCGAGAGGTAAAGTTGTAGCGAGCGATTTTGGACGTGGTTCTTAAGCACGGTCACTCTTTGGGTTTTACTACAGGTCGATTCATTTTTTATCCTATTGAAGCTGATGAAGGAAGGGAAATAGATGTCTCCAACTAACCCTGTTTTGCAAACTGAGGTCAAACAGTCGAAACTGTTGGTTTACAGATGCGGTCAATGTGGGGGGCCTCTCTCTACTTATTTTGTTAAGAATGAAATGACGGGACTATTCATGGGGATTTTAGATAGGTACTGGATTAGATGTTTTTGATTAGTGTGCTCGCTAAGATTTTTCTTTCAATCTTATGCCTACGTATTCCCGTTTACCGAAACAGGGAAATCAGAGCGTTCGTAGTTCCCCCTATTCTATGGGAGGAAATGGGTGTTTTCGTGTCTTGTTCAAAGCCCAAGACATAAAGCGAAAAAGGTGGTTTGTATCTTTTTCAAAGCCCAAGATGTGAAGCTAAAAGGGTGTTGACTTTAGAGAGAATTTGTCATCTCTAAAGGGGTTGTTTGTCACAACTGTTGGGTGACTGATTACAAAGGAGAATTACTTTAACCGGGATACGTCGATCCTAGCAATGCCATAATTTCCTTTATAGGGGGTTTTAACCTGAAGGAGAAGACTTTAACTAAGTGTAGAGCAATGCCATCTTTCCTTAGGAATTTCTCATGCTAAAAGAGGGACAGTGGCGTGGATGTAAATAATCCAGAGGCTTGCCGCTTACAGCGATTAGATGACAAGAGTTGTTGATGTTTGTGTACTATGAACGAGGCACAACTTTGATGCTAAAAGGTTGATTAGTTCAACCTGGGTTTTCTTATACAAAGCCTAAGAGGAGGCTATTGGCCCACAAGAGGGAGTTTTGTGTGTCTCGTACGAAGCCCGAGAGAGAAGCTAAAAAGGGTTGACTCAACAAGGGAGTGTTTTTGTATGTCTCGTACAAAGTCCGAGATGGAGGCTAAAAATGTTTGACTCAATGAGGGAATCTTTTATACTCAACAAGAGAGTGTTTTTTATCTCGCACAAAGCCCGAGATGGAGGCGAAAGGTGGAATCAACAAGAGAGCCTTTTTGTATCTCATACGAAGCCCGAGATAGAGGCGAAAGGTGTTTGTTTGCTTCGCTGGGGATACTTATTGTACAAAGCCCAAGAGGAGGCTAAAGGTTACTGTTTCAGTTGAGTGACAGGTTCAGTATGTTGTATAAAAGAGAAAATCAGTTCTTATATGAGTAACACTATACTCATGGATCTGATCTGAGGATCTGGGTTATTTCCTGTTCTTTAAGGAAATGGGAAATCCAAAGGGTATTAAGACTGTCCAAGTCTATCAGTGTTTTTCCTTACTTGAAGGGTGCTTGAGGATGTCCTTGGGACTCGATGGTCTTAAACTGTCCGAGTCTAGAGTTTTATCTTTTGTACTATGTTTTGAGAAACAGTAGTAGTACGTTCACGGTAGAAAGATCTAGACTCTTTGAAAGGTTGTTCTATCAAGATGACTAATATCTGTTCCTATACCTCTAGGAGGTCGTCGGGACAATTTGTACGAAGCCCAAGAAGGTCCCGGAGGAAGAGATCCTTATATGAAGCCTAAGAGGAGGCTGTGAATACTTCTAAGAAGCCGACGGGTCCTTGTACTGAGCCCAAGAGGAGGCGGGGATGCTTTTAGGAAGCCTGGGAGTCCTTGTACTATGCCCAAGAGGAGGCCGATGCTTTTAAGAAGCCTGTGGGTCCCCAAACCCCGAGAAGTTCAAGACAGGCTATTCACCGAGAATAGATCAAGCCAGGAAAGTTCGAGAATCTGGAAGAAACTCAAGAGATGCCATTCACGGAGAATACATTCGTCTCTGGGGAGGTAGAGTTTCTTGACAATTCCTAAGGAGGATAGCCGAAGAGAAGACTGTATCTGGTGCTCCTATTGGGGATCTAGTTTTGTCTATTTCTAAGAGTGACAGTCTGAGAAAGAGTTCAAAAAGAATCTGCCTTTCACATCTCCATATTGTTTAACCCCAAAAGGAGGGAAGACTGTGTCTGGTAATCCTATGTGGATTTAGTTTTGACTGTAAGTTCAGAGTGATCAATAGGGCATTACCTAGTGCTAGACGTAGTTGCCGAGGAAAACTTTAAATATATATACTATTATTACATAGTTGATATGAGTTTATGAAAGAAGACTTACAGTGAGCAGCCCCACAATACAGTTATATGTATATGAAAGCGGATAAAGAAAGCATATAACCACTTACTCGGTTGTAGAGCTTCCATGTTGTTTGGTTAGTTGTTCAACAAAGAAAGATTGAAAACAACAATATATTTCAAAATCAAAGGAGAGAGTGCTTTGAAAAGAAATATTGGGGCTTACAGCTCAAGGAGAGGCCCAAGGTTTATCAGTGATTGTACTGTTGTTTGAAATTATACAGGGGTTTATACAAGTGACTGAGGCCCAAAAAGGTTTTTTGTATAAAGGGATGGGTCTTACACTCTCTCAAGAGGCCCAAAGAGTTTTAAGAAAAGAAATGGGTCTTACTACTCGAGGGTATACCCATATGGTTTGTTTTTCAATGGATGATGATCGCGTTGAACTTTTTTGAAATACAACGGGACTTATACCATAAGTGAGGCCCAAAAATAGGTTGTATTTAAAAAGGGGTTGGGTCTTACACTCTAATAGAGGCCCAAAGTGTATTTTAGAAAAATAAATGGGGCTTACAACACGAGGGGAGGCCCAAAATTTGATTTTCGAACTAGCGATCGCGCCGAGATTTTCTTTTAACACAGAGGGACTTATACAATATCTGCGGCCCACAAATTGTTTTGGTTAAAAGGGGATTGGGTCTTACACTCTAATAGAGGCCCAAAAAGTTTTGAATGGGTCTTATAGCTCTAGGAGAGGCCCAAGGTTTTAAACGGGCGGCGATCGCGCCATTTATTTGAAAATGTACAGAGGGACTTATATAATGAATGAAGCCCAAAATTGTTTTATGTACAAGGGGATTGGGTCTTACACTCTAATAGAGGCCCAAAGTGTTTGAAAATGATTTATGAGGGTTGAATTAATCAAAAACCCTAGTTTGTTTTCAAATTGTATTTTAATTGAATAAAAATTCAATTAAAATAACCAAAATTGTTTTAACATGTGAAAAACAAATTGTGATCTTGGATTAATGTTTCATAAATCAATTTTTGCCCTACAAAATGATTAGAAATCATTAAAATTTACAAAATCAAGAAGGAAAAAAGATTTTAAATGTCAAAAACAATTAAAGTATTAATTCTTTGCAAAAATATCAATTATATGAAATAAATAATATTTTTGGGATTTTTTGAGAAAACAAAATATTTTAACATTTTTGTGAATTATTAAAAAAAGAATCAACTCAAAATCATTAAAACTCAGAGAGGAATTAATTTTTGAATCAATTAAATAAACATCACAAAATTCAAATATTTGAAATTTCAAAAAAGGCGCCAAGAACACACCAAGAACACGCGCTTGTTCTGAGTTTGGCCTGATTTGTATTTTCTATCAAATCTCACTGAATACTTGATTATATCATGTAATCCACATATCAATCTGCTCGTCTCAACCTCACGATCATGTTTGTGACAATTAATTGCATTTAAATTAAGCACAAAACAAGAAATCAAGATAAATCCTCAAGAACCCTAAATTCTGCATGAAGGCTGGGATTTTTGATACACGATCAAACAAGGCAAGTAATTGAGGGGAAGCACTCCATGCATGATTATGAACATTTGGCAAAAGTATTGTGCGAGGAAATATGCATAGATTGAGAGATGACCAAGTTTAGGCTTACCTCTAGGTCGTGACAGCAAGAGCAAATTGATTTCTAAGTTGGAGGTGTTACAGATGAGTTATGATGATCTGAACAGCTTCCCTACACCCTATGGAGTGTGTTTGAATGCTTGGACATGATTGAAAATGGCTGGATCACTTCATGGCTTCTCAACTGCAACTTGGTTAGAACCTTGTGCAATTGGCTGGTGATTCTGAGAAATCAGTGTTACAGTTGTGTGTTTAGTGTTGATCAGCTCACATATGATGTTTATGAGGTGTGTGAGTGATTGGTTTGAGTGGAATTGCCCTCTACTGAAAAATTCAATAGTGACTTGCTAAGAAAGGCATTTTTGAGAGGGAGAAAATGATTTTGAGAAAGGCAAGTGTTGTAGGCCTTTGGTGTACTTAAACTGATCACAATTAAGCTCTATTTATAGTTGAGCAAGTTTGTTTTGCAAGGAATAGTGAATGGCAACTGTTGAGTAGGGTTGGCCAATGTTGAGCAATGAGAATCCAAGTCTCCTCTAGCCATTGACTAGAGGTTAGGGCACAGGCTTCTGGTTCCCTTGGTCTTGGATAAGTCTTGACTGAATTTAGTTGCAAATGACTCAGTCTATGCCACCTTGATCTTCCATTGAATGCTCCAATCCAAAATTTGAGTCTTGTCCCTATTTTAGGCAATTCTAGGTTTAGCATGCTGTTTTTGGTTCCAAAGATTTTGGAGGCTTGGCTCAGTGATTGTCCCCTTTAGATTTGATCCTCAGATATGTCCAAGTGGATAGAATTGTTTAGAATTGCACAATTTTGGCAATTCGAGCAAAAGTGCAAAATCTGTCTTGCCTTGACAGTTTTCAGTAAGGCAACTTGCCAATGTCATATCTCATGGCTCAAATTGAATTTGTTGATGTTCTTGGCCATTTTGGAAAGCCCTTATATGATACAATAACTGTTTGATCATATTTGGTTTTGATACTTTTTGGATCCAAGTGAAAAATCCCCCTACATTTGGAAAAAAGTGAAGACAGATTTGGATTTAGTGAAAATTTCATTAAGTGTTGGAAAAAGTGACATTTTCACTTTTCAGCCACTTTGATCACTCCATAACTCAAAATGCTTAATGAATTGGACTTAGGTCTAGTTGAAGTTTTTGTAGAGGGTAATGAGGGCTACAAATCCATCTTTGGATGAGGAAAAATGGCTTTGTGGTTTAGGAGTTATGATCCTCCAAAGTAGGTACCCTAGCCACTTTATTTTTAACTTAGAAATTTTTTTATGTTTTTATGGTTACCCATTTTACAAGTTATCCAACTTTTCATGATTTTTATTGATGAATGATGATTAAAATCATACATTAACATCATTTTAGGGTTAAAAATCCATTTTTGTGAAAAATCTCAAAAAGTCAAAGTTTGACTTTTGTGCACAGTTGACTTTTTATCAGATGAATTCCAAACTGTGCAATCCTTTAGGAAATCATGTCCTTGGCCTAAATAAAACTTGATGGACATGTTCCATGGGTGTCATAGGGTATATTGATGCATGTCATAGGGCTTGGGAGCATGTCCTGGTCAAAAGTCAAAGTTACAGTTGACTTTTTCCGCAAAACCCTAACTGTGGTACTGATGAAATTGAGACTTGTTGCTCAAACTTCTTGGATAAATCCATTGTTACAAATGGATCAATGTAGCATGTTAGAGACCCTCAAATCATGTCTTGAGATCTTGGCTCATGATTTGTCCCAAAAGTCAACTTAGGGATGAATTAGGTAAAGAAACCATAATTCCTGATTTTTGATGAATGCATCCCTGAGGTCAAATTGACTTGATGCTTGGGTCCATGATGTTCCATGGAGTATTTTAAGTTATGCCTTGAAGCATTGGCTCATGCCCAGAGGAAAATTTCCATCTGGAGGCCCTGGTCGACCAAAACCCTAATTTGGTGACACTGGCGATCTTGAGGCTTGATCCACCTGGAAGGGAGCATCTTTGTGCTTAATCCTTAGAGTGGGAGTCCTTTTGATCATTTGTGGATGTTGGAGAGGTTTTAGACAAGTTGAAGATCATGTCATTTCTTGATTGATCCTTTGTCTAAAAGCTCTGAGAGGGCTTGAAACCCTAATCTCTGATAGTAGTGAATGCTCACCCATCTTTGGGGAGACTAATGGTCCATCCATATTGTGATGATGATTTTCACAATGATGGGATATCTTTGTGGTCAAAATTTGGGGTATGACAGATGCCCCTATTTAACCTTTTTGGACCCGAAGGTGTGAATGACGAAGGTATTCGGGAATTCGGGGTGCAAGAGGATTAAATATCAGAATACCCAAAATTTTGATGGTGGCTATGAATGGTAGCTTGCGCCTTCATCTTCTTTTGCTAAGCAATGATGCCTAGAAAAGGTAAACTTTCCCTCGATCATGGTTTCCTACCAAGGAACTGGTCTTAGTTTCTGATTTAAACTTCCCCTCGGTCCTAGTTTCCTACCAAGGAACTGGTCTTAGTTTCTGATTTAAACTTCCCATCGATCTTGGTTTCCTACCAAGGAACTGGTCTCAGTTTCTAATTTAAACTTCCCCTCGATCATGGTTTCCTACCAAGGAACTGGTCTTAGTTTCTGATTTAAACTTCCCCTCGATCCTGGTTTCCTACCAAGGAACTAGTCTAAGTTTCTTTTGTCAATAAAATTTCTTGACAAGGGACGTTATTCGTAGCGATTTTCCTCAAACTCCTCACCAAATTTTCCTGGGGAGATGCCATTTGATAGAAAAAATTTGATTGTCAGACTTACTGGGGAACCCATCTGTCTGAATTGTAGATGTGTACAAACTTCTCTGTTGGAGATGCCATTTGCCGACTCTACTGGGGAAAACGAGTCTCTTGAGAGACTGCTTTCACACCTAGGGATATTACATCATACTTTTCTCGGGATCTTCCCGGAGAAATGCCATATGATGGGATCTAATTTTGAGGTGCCGATGACCTTTTCATCAGTGGCTTTTTCAGAGAAAAACTGCTGTATTGCTGAATCTCTGTTTAAGAGGCTTTCTCTAGGGATTTTCCTTAATCTGCGAAAGCAAGGATATCATCTTCAATGGCGAAGAGTGACATCGGTTAGAGGTTCTCTGGTCTTTTAGAGGTTCAAATTATCAAAGTGGTCAAGGGCCAACTTCATTCCAGAAATAAACTCGAGGAGAGAGATTGTTCAGACGCAGCATTTCCTGACGAGGCAAGAACTGCCAACTCGATTGAGAGGACTGTTATCACTAGGGGACAAGACCGACTGAAATGATAGTGATGCAATATGAAATGTGAATGCAAATCAAATGCATGATGTATCTTTGTTTATGCTGACAAAACTGACGCGACATACAAACTAAAAGATGAACATGACTGGATACTCGGCCATCGCAGGTGTCGCTACTCGAAAAATAGTCGACCGGAGGCGAAAAGGAAAGAAACAGGAGAGTCGCCATCGAACTTTATTTATCCCATGAGGGGAAGGGAAAACATCGAGAAAACCCCAAAGAAGAAAAGATAAGATGGTCTCGCAACCAAATTACGGGTTTGGAAGCCGGTTATGCGAGGGGAAGGTATTAGCACCCCCACATCCATCGTACTCGATGGGAACCATTTGCTTGTCTATGTGTAAGGATGTTTGCTAAAGGTATTACTTTCTAAGATGTGTTCTAAGAGGGATAGAGAAAGGTGAGAACCAAAGAATGTGAAAGAAAATAAAAGAAAAAGGTAGGGAGAAGAAGAGAGGAAAAGAAAATGAGTCTCGATAGGACTTCGTGGTCCTATGCCTACGTATTCCCTCGTGCAATGGGAAAGTCAGAGTCAACGTAGTTCGTAGGACTACGGGTAAAGAAAAAGGAAGGGGGAAGAAGATGGAAGATGGATAGAAGGTGGCTCGCCAAGATCATCACAATCTTGTGCCTACGTATTTTACATTCGGACAAGAATGAAGAATCAGAGCAATCGTAGTTCGACCGACCACGATTTGCTGGTGTTTTTTATGGACGATGTTAACATGCGGGTTCTAGCAGTTAGGTGTTTTGCGGCTCGCTCGTGGAGTCTTATGCGTTACATGTTTGCGGTAGAACGGACGTAACATGTCCTTTTTGAAAAGGTTAATTTTCGCCATCAAGGCAAGATGTCTCATTTGATTTGTGAAGGTTGGTTTTAAGGGGGAAATAAGTCCTCTGATAGGAATCCCTTCGGGTAGTACCCAATTCTTTATCTCAAAAGGTTTATTTCGAAAATGGTGTGGCGAATATAGTCACGTCTTCGTATTGAAAGACGAGTATCGAGACCACACACTCTAAAGTGAGCATCCTATTACTCGGAGAGGAAGAGGCCTTCACCCAATCCTCTCTTTTTAGTTCAATACAAAGAGAACATATTCTCTTATTAAAGATGTTTTGAGTTAGATGGTAAGTGCTTTACGACAGTGAACCCTAAAGGTAATGTCAAGCACTCGGGATAGGAGAAGGCCTTCGCCTAACCACTCCACGACCACCTAAGTTTATTAAGAAAAGGTTTGAAAATGCACTTGGTACAAGACTAAGGTTTTTAGACACAAGGAGATGAAATAAAGAGAGAAGAAGGTTTTTGAAAGAATGGGTGGTGAATATAGTCACGTCTTCGTATTGAAAGACGAGTATCGAGACTACACACTCTAAAGTGAGAATCCTAATACTCGAAGAGGAAGAGGTCTTCACCCAATCCCCTCTCTTTAGTTCAATACAAAGATACCCTTATTTTAAAGAAGTGTTTTGAGTTTGCATTTGAATCGGTCAAAGGAATTGGATTAAACGGGTTGGAGGACCTAATTGACTAGGATAAGGTCGATTGCGACGCACGAGGCGGTCGACTTACAAGGGTGTAAAATGGCTCGACATTGAATCGAGAATTTATTTTTGAAAATGATTTTGAAAGTGTAAATAAGAGATTAATCAGTTATTATCACGGTGTAAACGTATCGCATGAGAAAATCGCACGACCAAAATAAATAATCGATCATTACACAAATAAACCAAATTAAACAACACGCAAAATTATTAACTAAATTAAATATGAATATTTAATAAAATTAACTAATAATTTAATTAATTAATATTAAATAAATATATTTAAGATAATTAATAATACACATTTTATATATTTTCTATGAATTAAAAAATGTGTGAATCTGACGCGTAATAATATTAAATGAGTAGGGAAAGTAAATGGACTGTAAAAAAAAGGAAAATGGGGTGTAAAAAAGAAAGCAACAAGGCCCACTAAGGGATAGGCCCAGGACGCTGGGAGGAAAGGGTCTACCGTGGACCCTCAGGTGAATCTGACGCGTTGATCTGAAACGGGTCCACCAGAAGACTCAGATCAAAGGATGAAACAATGAGGGTGCATCGTTAGCCTATGGTGGGCTGCATGCACGGGATCGTAACGGATCAAAATACACAAAGTTATTGAGAACACCAACAGGTCTATGGAAGACACGCAGGGCTTGGGGAATACAAGAGTAACAATTAAGAATGGACACAACATTTAATTTTCTTTTTTAAAAAAAAAATTAACTATGCAATATTATTAAAAGAGAGGGAAGGTCAGGATACTGAAATAAATTTTCAGCAAAGAAAAACCAACGCCTATTTTCCTCTTTCTATTTTATTCTCCCTCTCTCAAAATATCATTCGCCGGAAATAACAAAGCAAGGTCGCCGGAGAAGATGAGCATACGGCGGAAACCGCCATCCCCTCCGGCGAAGGCACCTTATCTCACGATGATCCGAACACCAACCCCCCACTAAAAAAGTCCCCTGAACCCAAATATGTTTTCAATTTTAATCAAAACCTAACAAAAAAACCAGATTAAACATTCCTTTTTTCAAAACCCTAATCCCAAAGTTTAACAAGACGCGGCGGCATCGCAAGTGAACGACGCGTTACATTCAAGCCAACGAAGATTCACAAGAAACAAACTCTGAATCAAAAGACCTACCCTCGGAGCTCCCAAATCGCAGGTATGATCCTTCTCTCTCGATTCTCCTCCTTCTTCTTCTCGTTCTTCTGCTACCGTATCATCGTTGTTTTTGATGATGATTCGAAACAACCGCTCTTTGTGTGTAACAAGACTAGGGTTTCTTTGTGTGTGTAGAAACTTTAGGATTATTTTCTCTGTGCTTGCTGATTTTTTTCCTTTTTTTCTTTAATCCTGTCTACTGTTGTTTATATATGGTGGAAATTAGGGTTTGGTGGCGTTTGAATTTGCTGAAGCATTTTTACTCCCAGTCAAGTCTGTTAACCACTTTTTGATACTAGTAAGATGCTTTCTATTTTCATGTCTCCTGCTGTGTCTGTTATTTCTGAATTTCTCCGTATTCTGCTCTGTTTGCTGCTGCGCTCTGTCCTATTTCCATTTTCATGCCAAGTCTGAATTCTGCCCTGTCTTAACCTTAACTTTTACACCAAAAATGAACAATATGTGTTGCACAAACTGACTTGTGTAGAATATGGTTTCAAGAACTGATTTTAATTGAATTTCTTGGTTATGGTCTTGGAAGTTTGTTTTGTCTTTGAATTTGATGAGATGACTAAACTTGGAACTTTGGATTGTGTTTGAACTGTAAATCGTGAACTTTGAAATATTTTTTGGGTTGGTTGTATCATGGTGTGGTCTTGAAAAAAATTGAAGAACAAATGTGCATTTTGGAATTTTTTGTATGGTTCATGTGAATGATTTGAATTGATTATGAATCTTGAAATGGCGAGAATGAACAAGTTTTGAAAAATGGATTAAATGAGCTTGCATTGGACTTATCTTGGTTTCAGATCAACGCGTCAGATTCACCTGAGGGTCCACGGTAGACCCTTTCCTTCCAGCGTCCTAGGCCTGTCCCTTAGTGGGCCTTGTTGCTTTCTTTTTTACACCCCATTTTCCTTTTTTTTACAGTCCATTTACTTTCCCTACTCATTTAATATTATTACGCGTCAGATTCACACATTTTTTAATTCATAGAAAATATATAAAATGTGTATTATTAATTATCTTAAATATATTTATTTAATATTAATTAATTAAATTATTAGTTAATTTTGCGTGTTGTTTAATTTGGTTTATTTGTGTAATGATCGATTATTTATTTTGGTCGTGCGATTTTCTCATGCGATACGTTTACACCGTGATAATAACTGATTAATCTCTTATTTACATTTCAAAATCATTTTCAAAAATAAATTCTCGATTCAACGTCGAGCCATTTTACACCCTTGTAAGTCGACCGCCTCGTGTGTCGCAATCGACCTTATCCTAGTCAATTAGGTCCTCCATCCCGTTTAATCCAATTCCTTTGACCGATTCAAATGCAAACTCAAAACACTTCTTTAAAATAAGGGTATCTTTGTATTGAACCAAAGAGAGGGGATTGGTTGAAGACCTCTTCCTCTTCGAGTATTAGGATTCTCACTTTAGAGTATGTAGTCTCGATACTCGTCTTTCAATACGAAGACGTGACTATATTCACCACCCATTCTTTCAAAAACCTTCTTCTCTCTTTATTTCATCTCCTTGTGTCTAAATACCTTGGTCTTGTACCAAGTGCATTTTCAAACCTTTTCTTAATAAACTTAGGTGGTCGTGGAGTGGTTAGGCGAAGGCCTTATCCTATCCCGAGTGCTTGACATTACCTTTAGGGTTCACTGTCGTAAAGCACTTACCATCTAACTCAAAACATCTTTAATAAGAGAATATGTTCTCTTTGTATTGAACTAAAAAGAGAGGATTGGGTGAAGGCCTCTTCCTCTCCGAGTAATAAGATGCTCACTTTAGAGTGTGTGGTCTCGATACTCGTCTTTCAATATGAAGACGTGACTATATTCGCCACACCATTTTCGAAATAAACCTTTTGAGATAAAGAATTGGGTACTACCCGAAGGGGTTCCTATCCGAGGACTTATTTCCCCCTTAAAACCAACCTTCACAAATCAAATGAGACATCTTTCCTTGATGGCGAAAATTAACCTTTTCAAAAAGGACATGTTACGTTCGTTCTACCACAAACATGTAACGCATAAGACTCCACGAGCGAGCCGCAAAACACCTAACTGCTAGGACCCGCACGTTAACATCGTCCATAAAAAACACCAGCAAATCGTGGTCGGTCGAACTACGATTGCTCTGATTCTTCATTCTTGTCCGAATGTAAGATACGTAGGCACAAGATTGTGATGATCTTGGCGAGCCACCTTCTATCCATCTTCCATCTTCTTCCCCCTTCCTTTTTCTTTACCCGTAGTCCTCCGAACTACGTTGACTCTGACTTTCCCATTGCACGAGGGAATATGTAGGCATAGGACCACGAAGTCCTATCGAGTCTCATTTTCTTTTCCTCTCTTCTTCTCCCTACCTTTTTCTTTTATTTTCTTTCACATTCTTTGGTTCTCACCTTTCTCTATCCCTCTTAGAACACATATTAGAAAGTAATACCTTTAGCAAACATCCTTACACATAGACAAGCAAATGGTTCCCATCGAGTACGATGGATGTGGGGGGTGCTAATACCTTCCCCTCGCATAACCGCCTTCCGAACCCGTAATTTGGTTGCGAGACCATCTTATCTTTTCTTCTTTGGGGTTTTCTCGATGTTTTCCCTTCACCTCATGGGATAAATAAAGTTCGATGGCGACTCTCATGTTTCTTTCCTTTTCGCCTCCGGTCGACTATTTTTTGAGTAGCGACAGCAGGGCAAAGAAGTACCGCTGGTTCAAGATAGCAATTCCACCTTGCTTAGGAGAGATAGTCCCTTCGGGGAATACCGTTGATTGGGCTTAGGAGATGAGAACTCGGCCGAAGAGGTCAGATGGAGTATTCACATCTAACATAGCTGATCCTTCATTCAGGCATACTGGTTTAGAAAGAAAACTTTGATTCTGCACTTCGAGGTTCAAACACCTTTGGAGAAGCGATCGAGGTTCTTCTGATGTTCAACAGTCAAAAGAAATTGGCGACTTTATTTTTAAAAGAAGAAAAAGTTTTAACAAGTCAATTCATTTTTGCTTTATTTCAAGAATCATTGATCATATCAAAATGTCGTTCTATAAAGCTAAAACAAATAAGAATTACAAACAAAGGCACAAGGGCTCAAATTTTATTGATAGGATGGAGATCAGCTGAACGCATGATTCCAAAGAGTATACACAAAGTTAGAAAATGGTAATTTACAGGGAAAAGGGCTACGTTGAAACATAACGGCCACTATCCTTCTACCAACTTTGAATTCTGGACATCCTGAGCTTCTGTCGCAGATGACCTTAACTGGAGTTTTCCTGACGGATGGTGTAACTGCTGCCGAGGGACTTGCCCCTTTGTTGAACATAATTACTTGCCATTATCCCTAATTTTTGCCTGGATTGTACTTTGACATTTCCAATCCATCGGGATGATTTTTGATCATGTATCTAATTTTTTCCTGGACCACCCTTTCGGGTTTTCAATCCACCGAGACATTTTATTTTATTTTTTAGGCGAAGTATTTCTTAACTACATCAACATTCGTGGGGTAGGTAAATTCCTCTCCGTCCATGGTTGCAAGTCTCAAGGCGCCGCCTGAGAAAGCTTTTGTGACCACATAGGGACCATCATAATTCGGAGTCCACTTGCCCCGAGAATCAGTGAGAAATTATTGTATCTTCTTGAGCACAAGGTCTCCTTTCCTGAAGATGCGAGGTCGAACCTTTTTGTCGAACGCCTTCTTCATTCTTTGTTGATACAATTGACCGTGGCATAGAGCCGTGATTTGCTTCTCTTCGATCAGGTTCAGTTCGTCGTGTCGACTTTGACACCACTCAGCTTCTGTAAGCTTAGCTTCCATCAATACCCGGATTGATGGGATCTCTACTTCTATAGGGAGCACTGCTTCCATGCCATACACTAGAGAGAAAGGGGTTGCCCCTGTTGAAGTACGGACAGATGTGTAATAACCGTGAAGAGCAAAGGGTAGCATCTCGTGCCAATCTTTGTAGGTTACGACCATCTTCTGAACAATCCTTTTGATGTTCTTGTTAGCCGCTTCTACCGCCCCGTTCATCTTGGGTCGGTAGGGAGATGAGTTATGGTGTTCAATCTTGAACTCTGCGCACAACTCTTTCATCATCTTATTATTCAAGTTAGATCCATTATCTGTAATGATCTGGCCGGGAACACCATTACGGCAGATGATATTATTTTTGATAAATCGGATCACAACTTGTCGGGTTGCATTCGCGTATGGCGCTGCTTCGACCCATTTGGTGAAGTAATCAATGGCTACCAGGATGAACCGATGTTCGTTTGAAGCCTTGGGCTCGATCAGGCCAATCATGTCGATTCCCCATATGGAAAAAGGCCATGGGGAACAAAGAACTTTGAGATGCGTTGGTGGTACATGGATTTTGTCTGAGTATATCTGACACTTGTGACACTTCCTCATGTACTTATAGCAGTCGGATTCCATTGTCAACCAATAGTACCCGGCTCTTAGAATTTTTCTCGCCATTGTGTGTCCGCTGGCATGAGTGCCAAAGGATCCTTCGTGAATTTCTTTCTTTAGCATGTCTGCTTCTGGCCTGTCCACACATTGGAGCAAGACCATGTCAAAGTTCCTCTTATAGAGTATGTCACCGCTCAGGAAGAAGTTTCCAAACAGTCTTCTGAGGGTTTTTCTGTCTTTTCTCAGTGCCCCAGGCGGGTACTCTTGTTTTTGAAGGAAGCACTTGATATCGTGATACCAAGGCTTATTGTCTATGACTGCTTCGATCGAGAAGATGTAAGCGGGCCATTCAAGGTGCATTACGTCGATCTTAGCTATGTCATTCCATTGACCTACACTAATCATGGAAGAGAGAGTGGATAATGCATCAGCCATGTGATTCTCTTCACGAGGGATATGATGAAACTCGACTCTGTTGAAGAAAGGTGACAACCTTCTTGCGTAGTCTTTATAAGGAATCAATCCTAATTGGTATGTGTTCCAATCCCCTTTGATCTGGTTGATAACCAAGGCTGAGTCGCCATATACGTCCAAGTTTTTGATCCTTAAATCAATCGCTTCTTCGAGACCCATAATACAAGCTTCGTATTCGGCCTCGTTGTTCGTACACTTGAACGTAACTCTGACAGTGAAAGGAACGTGGTACCCTGAGGGGTAATAATGATTGCCCCAATCCCGTTTCCATAATGATTAACTGCTCCGTCAAAGATTAGTCCCCACTGGGAACCTAGTTCTGGCCCTTCATTGGGTAGCGGTTCATCGCAGTCTTTCATTTTTAGATACATGAAATCTTCGTCTGGGAAGTCAAACCGATTGATTCTTGATCGTCAATCGGTTAATGAGCCAAATGATTGGATAACACACTTCCTTTAACGACTTTTTGAGCATGGTACTCTATGTCATATTCTGATAGTAACATCTGCCAATGGGCAATTCTTCCCATGAGAGCAGGCTTTTCAAATACGTACTTGATTGGATCCATCTCGGAGACCAACCAAGTAGTGTGACGAATCATGTACTGGCGAAGACGTTTGGTTGCCCAAGCCAAAGCGCAGCGAGTTTTCTCGAGCATAGTGTACCGAGTTTCGCAGTCGGTGAATTTCTTGCTCAGATAGTAAATGGCAGACTCCTTCCTCTTGGTTTCATCTTGTTGGCCAAGTACACTTCCCATTGAGTCCTGTAGGGTTGTGAGGTAAATGATTAGTTGTCTTCCTTCCACTGGAGGTGATAGAATCGGCGAGTTCAACATGTATTCCTTGATACTGTCGAAGGCGGTTTGGCAGTCTTCTGTCCAAACGCAGTCCTGATTCTTCTTGAGTAGCTTGAAAATCGGCGCACATGTCGCGGTCATGAGGAATATGAATCTGGAGATGTAGTTCAAACGTCCCAGGAATCCTCTGACTTGTTTTTCAGTTTTCGGAGAAGGCATTACTTGAATGGCCTTGACCTTGTCAGGATCAACCTCAATTCCTTTCTGGCTGATGATGAACCCTAGTAATTTCCCTGAACGGACACCGAAGGTGCACTTGTTGGGATTCAAGCGGAGTTTGTAATTTCTCAAACGCTCAAATAGCTTTGACAGATGGGTCACATGCTCCTCTTCTGTTTTTGATTTGGCAATCATGTCATCGACATATACCTCAATTTCCTTGTGTATCATGTCATGAAAGAGAGTAGTCATGGCCCTTTGATAGGTTGCCCCGGCGTTCTTCAAACCGAACGGCATAACCTTGTAACAAAAGGTACCCCACAGGGTAATGAACGAATTTTTCTCCATGTCTTTCGGCGCCATTTTGATTTGATTATAGCCCGAGAATCCATCCATGAAGGAGAAAACTTTGAACTTTGTTGTACTGTCTACCAGCATGTCAATGTGTGGTAAGGGAAAGTCGTCCTTTGGACTAGCCTTGTTTAGATCTCTGTAGTCCACACACATTCTGACCTTTCCGTCCTTTTTGGGAATGGGTACGATGGATATTCAGATGTAGCGAGGAAACCCTGCTTTTGCACCTCCTCTTTGATTTTGATGGCCATGTCCGGGTGAGTTCGTCTCAACCTCTGTTTTACTAGCGGACATTCCGATCTCAACGGTAGATGATGTTCCACAATGCTGGTATCCAACCCTGGCATATCCTGATAGGACCAAGCAAACACATCGGGAAATTTTCTGAGAAGCTTTGTCAATCTCTCTCTGGCAGTTGGACTGAGTAGTGCCCCAATCTTGATTTCTTTTCTCTCTTTTTTCGAACCCAAGTTTACCGTTTCCAACGGCTCTTTATGAGGTTCAATGGACCTTTCCTCTTGTATGAGTAGTCGGGGGATCTCTTCTGGAATTTCGTTGTCATCTTCTTCTTCAGCCCCAAATACTGGGAACTCAAAGTCGGGAGAAGGCATCGGATCGTATGTTTCAACGAGGTTTAAAATAAGCAATCTGCATGATGTGATGATTTGTGTTTAGAAGAGATAGAGAAAATGTAAGAGTGTGTGCAGTGTATTTCTTTTACTGCTTGTTTTTATTGAGTTTATTTTTTAGGATTGCCATTTTCTAAGAAAAGCAAAAAGAGAAAACAGCAATTAATGCGGAAATTACAGAACGATGTTATTTTATTAATGAACAAGTCGATTCTTGAAACTACAGCCCTATAAAATAAAACTCTATCGGTTTGGGCGAAGCGAAGAGGGAAATTTATAGAAAGCGAGCCCTATCAAAACATCTGTTTCACCTGGGCAGGGTGAAAGGTTAAAGACAGAAATTACTTTGACTTATGAACAATCTTCGGAACATTGACAGCAACCCATTGGCGGCGAACTCCTCGGTGAATCACAAAGTCTGGCATCTTCTTTCTTGGTTTGTTCTCACAAATGACACTGATTTCTGGCAGAGCAGGATCATTGGAATCTGTCTCCCAGGCAAAGTTGTCATAGGAGGATTCCTCTGTTGCATTTTGCAGAGTATTTTTGCTCTCAGCTGTATCTCCCCATCCAGTTGGTTGGATATCTTCGAGCCTGATACGAGAGCTTTCGGGAGCGGTGTACTTGACCATATAGTCGTACTTTCCACTTGGTTGTCCCAAGGTGTCCCACACTTCTTTGGAACTGGAGGAGTCATCTCTCTCGATGGCGTTGACCTCAGGAAAAGCATAGTTGATGAATTCAAGTCCTGCAAACGTTGTGAATTCATCTTCATGTTGAGTAATTTCTGAATGACCTGAGTGTTGATCCCATGACATGGTGGGGACAGAGGTATTCTGTTCGATGATGCTCAGCTGATTTTCGTTGTTCGGCTGACTTTTTGGCCCCAAATTACCTGGGTAGGGCTGCCACATTGGCAGGCCATCCATCGGGCCATAGTAGGTGTAGTCAAAATTGTCCTTCATCGGAGTGTCTTCCTATAATGAATTTGGTGGAGCACGACATCCTTCCGGATCACAATCTCCATATATCATTTCGACATCTAACCTGGGTATAAATCTCAGACTCTGTGCGGGATAGCAAAATGGCGTAGGCGCCTCTTCCTGAGACATATAACCGTCCTCGTTGAGGTAGGATTTCCATTCCATATCTGGGTCAGAGGGATCCTCCTCATTGATAGTGTGTACTTCTTGAGTCACTGGGTGAAGGAAACCTCCACTGTGGAAGAAGTTTTGAATGGGATGAAGACTTTCATCGCTAGCAGCTGTCTGGGTACAGGTTGCAGAAAAACCAAGACCCTTTTTTGTTTTATTGTCAGTAGGAATGACAAGCTGTCCCCATCCTTTTGCATTGGTACTCCCGACCGCTTTGATAGCATTTTTGTATGAGGAAATGGAAGTTCCCTCTTCGAACTGATTGTCCTTGCTAACCGACAGTGCTTGGAACTGAGTTCCAATAACTTCCTTGGGTTCTACACAAGTAGATGATGATAAGTTACTTACGAGCAAGGCTTGTTCGCCACAGACCGTAACGAGTTGACCATTCTGAATGAACTTTAGCTTTTGGTGGAGAGTCGAGGTGACTACCCCAGCCTGATGTATCCAAGGTCTTCCTAATAAACAACTGTACGTTGCCTGGATGTCCATGACTTGGAAAGTATGAGGATCAATAGTTATGGGAAGGTCAACTTCACCGATAACGGTTTTTCTGGATCCGTTAAATGCTTTGACGACGACCTCGCTGGTTCTCATCGGAGGTCCTTTGAGTGATAATTGCATCAAAGTGGACTTCGCTATAACATTCAGGGTTGACCGTGTGTCTACCAGTACGCTGGCTAAAGCAACGCCCTGGCAGCTGACCGTAATATTGAGCGCCATGTTATGACGGTGACCCTCTTTAGATAATTCCTCATCACTAAATCCTAAATTATTGCAGGAAGTGATGTTAGAGACAATGCTATCGAACTGTCTGATTGTTACATCCTGTTCCACAAAGGCTTGCTCCAAGACTTTCTGCAGAGCCTCCCTATGCGCTTCTGAACTGAGTAACAGTGATAATACCGAGATCTTTGAAGGAGTTTGTAACAGTTGATCAACAATGATGTATTCACTCCTTTGGATGAGCTTCAGCATCTCATCGTCATTTTTCAAAAGGTCGAGATTACTGGATTGACCGATTGGTGGATTGGGAACTTCTGGCTGAGGTTCCTTTTCTTTGTTGGATTCTCCAACACCTCTGTTGAAGATTCTACCACTCCGTGTTACACGACTGATGTCTGCAATATTAACGACGGAGGATAGTGGAATTTCCTTTCCATTTTCGACCATTGTTACACCGTATTTGTAAGGGATATCCTTAGTTGATTCATACGGTAGTGGTCCTGGCAGATAGATGACGATGGGAGCCTTCTGATTTTTCTGACCATCGTAAGCAATCTCGATCCGTTCTTGGTTGGGAACCCTTGATTCGTCAAGTAGAGGGATGATGGCGAAAACATCCCTAGCCCTCTGATGATCAGAGACTACGACAACGTCCTCAATTTGATTGGCAAGGTAATCCGGCGCCCAGTTGATTGGTCTGGAACCCAGATATGGGTGAATTTCTCTATGATCTACCTGACCCTGAAGAGCCGCTCGCACAAGGTAGCATCCTTGGTTACTTTCTGAACAGACTCCACAACATTCATAGTTGTGTGGTGGCACCTGGCTACACTCGCTTTGAATGCAATGTAACCTTACTAGGTTAGTTTCTACAAATCGGACATCCTGACTTTGACACCGAGTTGGATTCTTGTCGTTGATACTAATCTGCTGAGTATCTTCATCCATATAGATTGGTATCCATCAGTGATTTAATAAGTGCTGAAGTGCTTCCTGGACAAAGGCACAACCACGATCGTTTTCGCAACCCGCTGTACAGTTTTGATAGTCATGTGATACCAGGAACCCGAGTTGGACCTGCTCAGCATGTAACTCTACCAGGTTGGTATTCAGTAAGCGAATATCGAATATCTGAACCATGTTGATTTGATAGGGATTCCTATCATGGTAGTCCTGGATCCATCCAAGATCCATCTGACGCTGGAGGGCCTCTTTTACAAAAGAGCATCCTTGTTTGTTTACTGAGTAAGTCAGACAAGAACTGTAATCGTGCCGCTGCAGATTATGATACTGGCTTTGCCTTGAGTGCATTGCCACCAGATTGGCGTTCATCGTACGGATGTCGTGATTTTGAATGACGTTGGAATTTGTGTAGACCATGTTAACTCCACGAACTCGGTGCTCTTGGATCCATCCGAGATCCATATGTTCCTGTAGAGCTTCTTGCAGCATAGAACATCCTCGATTACTTTTAGAGCAGGTATCACACTGGTGATAATTGTGAGGTGGCACATGGCCATATCCACTTTGTCTACAATGCATCTTGACCAGATTGGTCTTCAACAAGAGTACATCGTGAATTTGATAGACATTGTTAGTCTCTCCTTCTATCAGGTTGACGACAGCTTTCTCATGTTGAGGCAGCGGGTTTGTGAGAACATTCGGATTCGTATCTTTGAAAGATAAGACCCCGCTCCTAACAAGATTTTGCACGTCAGATTTGAAATTGAGACAGTTTTCTATGTTATGCCCTGGTCCTCCTTAATGGTAAGGGCATGTTTGATCCACCTTAAACCAAAAAGGCGGATTTTCCGGTACTGCAAGAGGGGACTTAGTCTGGATGTGCCCCTTAGCCAGTAGTAATGGAAATAGTTCTGCGTACGATACGGGTATAGGATCAAATCCTGGTGGCCGCGTTGTACGATTGTTATTGTATGGAGGACGAGCCTGCTGAAGAGGCTGTTGTGTCCTTTGCTGATTTGGTTGGCTCAATGCAACCTGAGGTTGATACGTAGAAACAGGTGCAGGGTTGATAGCAGGAGTCACAACTGCTACTGGTTGATAACGTCGCCTTTGCTTTCCGAGAGAGATATTCCCAATATCTTGCTCCTTTTTCTTAGGGAGAGCACTACCGTATCGTTTTGTACTACTAGAAGATCCAACGTCTTTTACTAAACGTTCTTCTCAGACGGCTTCCTCAAGACGAACCCCCATACCGACCATTTCGGTGAAATCACTGGGCGCACTGGCAACCATTCTGTCGTAGTAAAATGAGCTTAAGGTCTTTAAGAAGATCTTTGTCATCTCTTTTTCCTCAAGAGGTGGACAAATTTGGGCGGCAATTTCACGCCATCTCTGAGCGTACTCCTTAAAGGTTTCCTTGTCCTTTTGTGACATTGATCTGAGTTGATCTCTGTCGGGTGCCATGTCCAAATTGTATTTGTACTGTTGGACGAAGGCAGTGCCAAGATCTCTGAAAGTTCTGATCGTAACACGGTTTAAACCCATGTACCATTTTAAGGCGACACCGGTTAAACTATCTTGAAAGTAGTGAATCAGTAGATCCTAATTTTCTGTCTGAGCTGACATTCTCCGAGCGTACATCACCAGGTGACTTTGAGGGCAATAGTTACCCTTGTATTTTTCAAAGTCGGGCACCTGTAACTTGTGCGGAACTTTCACATTGGGGACCAGACAAAGGTCTGCGGCGTCCTTTCCAAATAGATCCTGACCGCGAATGGCTTGTATTTCCTTCTGCATTTCCAAAAACTGCTCCTGGAACTCGTCTATTCTATCGAACATAGTTTCCTTTTTACCAGCAGCTATCTGCGGAATCTGTCCTTTTGTGACAGTGTGTACCACAGGGGGTGGTACCGTGACTACAGCAGCGAATCTTGGCGTTTCCCGAAGTCTGTAACCTTCAGGAGTCCTTAATATGCCTCTAGCATCTCCGCTTTCCCGAAGTTTGTAACCTTCAGGCCCAGCGGCTTCTGTTGTGATTCCCTAATCTTCAGTGATCGGCGGAACATATCTTTCCGGGATATAGTTAACAGGCATGCCCCAAGGACGATCTTTCGGCATTTGATACCTAGGATCGAACCTTTCCACTATGGGCGTTGAAGTGATCTCTGAGATCACAGTTCATTGTTGTTGAGCTTCTGCCATGGCTAGCATGTCGTTACGAAGCTTTCTCATATCCTCTCTCAGAGCGTCGATCTCTTCCTTCAACTCTTTGTTCTCTTCCTCTAGATCATCCATCCTTTTCTGACGATTGGCCTGAGTATTGTACGAATGAGACAGTTTGACTCTAGAACCGAGACACAAACGTGAGATTTGTAGGTAAGAAGAATACGTTACGGGAGAGTGATGAATGCAATGATTATATTAATTATTTTCGTTTATTCAAAATAAACTTCGACAATTAGATTGCAAATATCAAACAGTGGGGAAACCCCATTTTATTGAATTCAAAGGATTGCGAAAATAGAAATACAGTAGATTATAAGATGCGGAAATAGAAACCTAATCTAAAGGGTCCTGAGTCCTCTCTGAGGAGAAACCGGGTGCTGATTCTGGTACTTTCCTTTTCTTGGACAGGGGCTCTTGGGTCGTTGTCGGGTTGTCATTCCTTTGCCAGGTGAAAAGAGTGAGCAAGTTCCTTTGGTCATCCTGATTATCCACAGTATGTTGCTCTAAAATCTCAATCAGAGCATCCTTATCTTTTAGTAATTGCTGTATTTTGGTACTCTCTACACTGAGGGTGCGGTACTTCTTCTTCTAAGACTTTCTTTCCTTTTGAATTTTGTTGAGAGTAATCTGGAGCTTTTCCGTTTCCGTCATGAAGTACATGACAGATTCCTTTGGCGGAAGAATTCTGTGACGAGGATACGGTATCTTTAGCTTGAGAGATCTAGTTTGTACCCAATGGAGATAAGGCTCCACCGAGACACAGTCTGGTTTTCCTAGAGACTCTCGTCCTTTCTTATGAACGTGTTTCCAAGCTTGCACTATTTCCATCTTTAGTGCTCTGTCGTTTTCTCCTTCCTTGAAGAAAAGACCTTCCAGATGAGCATTAAGCGGGGCATGCCTCATCGGGTATCCAAATTGACGACGAACCAATACAGGATGATAGTTGATTCCTCCTTTAGTTCCTATGAGGGGTACGTTGGGGAAGTTTCCACAACGATCAATGATTCTGATCCCATCATAAATCCTATTGCACCAAATAATATCAGAGTTGGTAAGCGACACGATCTTCTGCGACCAACGTAAGGCACTCTTACGATCCCAAAATGCACCAGACTTGGGTAAATGGGAGATAAACCATTTGTATAGAAGGGGTACACAGCACGTGATCATTCCTCCGCTGTACAAATTTCCTAAGTGTACAGAATGATACGCGTCTTCGAGCAGAGTTGGCACAGGGTTTCCAATGAGAAAAACCTTAATGGCGTTGATATCTACAAAGTTATTGATGTTGGGAAACAAAAATAACCCGTAGGTGAGTAATACAAAGATGCTTTCAAAAGCAGTCACGTTCCCTATACTGGCAAAGTATAGGGCTTTCTTTATCAAGAACTGGGCTGGCATACCTTGGATGCCACCCTTAGTGGTCAGGTGAGTCTTGACTTCCGACTCATCCAAATAAATTGCTCTTGCAATGGTCTGATCCTTTGGAATTTCTTCCAGTCCTGAAAATGGAGCTTGATCAGTAATGTGTAGATCAGTCAGACGAGAATATTCCTCCAGCGCTGGTGCGAGCTGGTAATCCGGAAACGTGAAACAGTGATAAACTAGATCGTTGAACTGAATGAGTGCATCCATGATTCCTTCAATCACATGGACTCTTAACAGCGGTAACAGACCTCCGTACTTGGCTCTGAAAGCCTCAGGGTTAGTGATCATCCTTGCTAAACTTCTCAAATCCGCTAGCTTTGGAACCTTGAAGGTGTACTTATGAGTTCTCCTTCTACCGAAATCCATGAGCGCAATCTTTTTCTCTCTGACATTTGCAATTATTGTCTTAGTTTAATTTGAAAAAGAGAGACTAGAAGAGAAGATTTTTTTTCTTTGTTTTAATGTTTTTCTATGGATGATTTTTTGTACCTGTCACTCAAAATCATTGATTCCTGAGAACACCTGTGGGCCGGGAACCGTGCTAGGTGGTGTCCTTTCAAAAAAATCTCAGAAGAGGGTAGTTTATCGCGTAACAACCTTTCCACATGCGGCATCACACGCATTCCCATTAGCAGAAAAATAAACACGTATAGCAATTAGGAAAAGCAGTATATATATTTGTCCTAAAGTCCTAGACTTTAAAGAGCTATGAACCTTATGTTCCTGACAAAAATGGCTCCTCGGCGGAGTCACCATTTTGCGGTTTCTTCCCTATTTACAAGTTTTTGACCTAGGATCCTAGTGAAGTCAACATCCTTTGGTTTCTACCTAAAAGACGAAAAGAGAACAAGATCTCGAGTGGTCCCCAGCAGAGTCGCCATTTTTCTTGGCAGTTTTCAGACTTAAGGTTTCAACCAGAGATCTTGTTCTCTTTTCGTCTTTTAGGTAGACTTTAACTCAATGTAGAGCAATGCCATCTTTCCTTAGGAATTTCTCATGCTAAAAGAGGGACAATGGCGTGGATGTAAATAATCCAGAGGCTTGCCGCTTACAACGATTAGATGACAGGAGTTTTTGATGTTTGTGTACTGTGAACGAGGCACAGTTTTGATGCTAAAAGGTTGATTGGTTCAACCTGGGTTTTCTGATACAAAGCCTAAGAGGAGGCTATTGGCCCAACAAGAGGGAATTTTGTGTGTCTCGTACGAAGCCCGAGAGAGAAGCTAAAAAGGGTTGACTCAACAAGGGAGTGTTTTTGTATGTCTCGTACAAAGCCAGAGATGGAGGCTAAAAATGTTTGACTCAACGAGGTAATCTTTTATACTCAATAAGAGAGTGTTTTTTATCTCGTACAAAGCCCTAGATGGAGGCGAAAGGTGGACTCAACAAGAGAGCCTTTTTGTATCTTGTACGAAGCCCGAGATAGAGGCGAAAGGTGTTTGTTTGCTTCGCTGGGGATAATTATTGTACAAAGCCCAAGAGGAGGCTAAAGGTTACTGTTTCAGTAGAGTGACAGGTGCAGTATGTTGTATAAAAGAGAAAATCAGTTCTTATATGAGTAACACTATACTCATGGATCTGATCTGAGGATCTGGGTTATTTCCTGTTCTTTAAGGAAATGGGAAATCCAAAGGGTATTGAAACTGTCCAAGTCTATCAGTGTTTTTCCTTACTTGAAGGGTGCTTGAGGATGTCCTTGGGACTCGATGGTTTTAGACTGTCCGAGTCTAGAGTTTTATCTTTTGTACTATGTTTTGAGAAACAGTAGTATTACGTTCACGGTATAAAGATCTAGACTCTTTGAAAGACTGTTCTATCAAGATGACTAATATTTGTTCCTATACCTCTAGGAGGTCGTCGAGACAATTTGTACGAAGCCCAAGAGGAGGCTGGGAACTTTTAAGAAGCCGATAGGTCCTTGTACGAAGCCCAAGAGGAGGCTATCATTCCCGGAGGAAGAGATCATTATATGAAGCCTAAGAAGAGGTTGTGAATACTTCTAAGAAGCCGACGGGTCCTTGTACTAAGCCCAAGAGGAGACGGGGATGCTTTTAGGAAGCCTGCGGGTCCTTGTACTATGCCCAAGAGGAGGCCGATGCTTTTAAGAAGCCTGTGGGTCCCCAAACCCCGAGAAGTTCAAGACAGGCTATTCACCGAGAATAGATCAAGCCAGGAAAGTTCGAGAATCTGGAAGAAACTCAAGAGATGCCATTCACGGAGAATACATTCATCTCTGGGGAGGTAGAGTTTCTTGACAATTCCTAAGGAGGACAGCCGAAGAGAAGACTGTATCTGGTGCTCCTATTGGGGATCTAGTTTTGTCTATTTCTTAGAGTGACAGTCTGAGAAAGGGTTCAAAAAGAATCTGCCTTTCACATCTCCATATTGTTTAACCCCAAGAGGAGGGAAGACTGTGTCTGGTAATCCTATGTGGATCTAGTTTTAACTGTAAGTTCAGAGTGATCAACAGGGCTTTACCTAGTGCTAGACGTAGTTGCCAAGGAAAACTTTAAATATCTATACTATTATTACACAGTTGATATGAGTTTATGAAAGAAAACTTACAGTGAGCAGCCCCACAATACAGTTATATGTATATGAAAGCGGATAAAGAAAGCATATAACCACTTACTCAGTTGTAGAGCTCCCATGCTATTTGGTTAGTTGTTCAACAAAGAAAGATTAAAAACAGCAGTATATTTCAAAATCAAAGGAGAAAGTGCTTTGAAAAGAAATATTGGGGCTTACAGCTCAAGGAGAGACCCAAGGTTTATCAGTGATTGTACTGTTGTTTGAAATTGTACAGGGGTTTATACAAGTGACTGAGGCCCAAAAAGGTTTTCTGTACAAAGGGATGGATCTTACACTCTCTCATGAGGCCCAAAGAGTTTTAAGAAAAGAAATGGGTCTTACAACTCGAGGGTAGGCCCAGATGGTTTGTTTTTCAATGGATGATGATCGCGTCGAACTTTTTTGAAATACAACGGGACTTATACCATAAGTGAGGCCCAAAAATAGGTTGTATTTAAAAAGGGGTTGGGTCTTACACTCTAATAAAGGCCCAAAGTGTATTTTAGGAAAAGAAATGGGGCTTACAACACGAGGGGAGGCCCCAAATTTGATTTTTGAACTGGCGATCGCGCCAATATTTTCTTTTAACACAGAGGGACTTATACAATATCTGAGGCCCACAAATTGTTTTGGTTAAAAGGGGATTGGGTCTTACACTCTAATAGAGGCCCAAAAAGTTTTGAATGGGTCTTATAGCTCTAGGAGAGGCCCAAGGTTTTAAACGGGCGGCGATCGCGCCATTTATTTGAAAATGTACAGAGGGACTTATACAATGAATGAAGCCCAAAATTGTTTTATGTACAAGGGGGTTGGGTCTTACACTCTAATAGAGGCCCAAAGTGTTTGAAAATGATTTATGAGGGTTGAATTAATCAAAAACCCTAGTTTATTTTCAAATTGTATTTTAATTGAATAAAAATTCAATGAAAATAACCAAAATTGTTTTAACATGTGAAAAACAAATTGCGATCTTGGATTAATGTTTCGTAAATCATGTTTTGCCCTACAAAATGATTAGAAATCATTAAAATTTACAAAATCAAGAGGGAAAAAAGATTTTAAATGTAAAAAACAATTAAAATATTAATTCTTTTCAAAAATATCAATTATATGAAATAAATAATATTTTTGGGATTTTTTGGGAAAATAAAATATTTTAACGTTTTTGTGAATTATTAAAAAAAGAATCAACTCAAAATCATTAAAACTCAGAGAGGAATTAATTTTTGAATCAATTAAATAAACATCACAAAATTCAAATATTTGAAATTTCAAAAAAGGCGCCAAGAACACACCAAGAACACGCGCGTGTTCTGAGTTTGGCCTGATTTGCATTTTCTATCCAATCTCACTGAATACTTGATTATATCATGCAATCCACATATCAATCTGCTCGTCTCAACCTCACGATAATGTTTGTGACAATTATTTGCATTTAAATTAAGCACAAAACAAGAAATCACGATAAATCTTCAAAAACCCTAAATTCTGCATGAAGGCTGGGATTTTTTATACACGATTCAAACAAAGCAAGTAATTGAGGGGAAGCACTCCATGCATGATTATGAACATTTGGCAAAAGTATTGTGTGAGGAAATATGCATAGATTGAGAGATGACCAATTTAGGCTTACCTCTAGGTCGTGACAGCAAGAGCAAATTGATTTCTGAGTTGGATGTGTTACAGATGAGTTGTGACGATCTGAACAGTTTCCCTACACCCTATGGAGTGTGTTTGAATGCTTGAACTTAATTGAAAATGGATGGATCACTTCATGGCATCTCAACTGCAACTTGGTTAGAACCTTGTGCAATTGGCTGATGATTCTGAGAAATCAGTGTTACAGTTGTGTGTTTAGTGTTTGATCAGCTCACATATGATGTTTATGTGGTGTGTGAGTGATTGGTTTGAGTGGAATTGTCCTCTACTGAAAAATTCGATAGTGACTTGCTAAGAAAGGCATTTTTGAGAGGGAGAAGATGGTTTTGAGAAAGGAAAGTGTTGTAGGCCTTTGGTGTACTTAAACTGATCACAATTGAGCTCTATTTATAGTAGAGCAAGTTTGTTTTGCAAGGAATAGTGAATGGCAACTGCTGAGTAGGGTTGGCCAATGTTGAGCAATGAGAATCCAAGTCTCCTCTAGCCATTGACTAGAGGTTAGGGCACAGGCTGCTGGTTCCCTTGGTCTTGGATAAGTCTTGACTGAATTCAGTTGCAAATGGCTCAGTCCATGCCACCTTGATGCTTCCATTGAATGCTCCAATCCAAAATTGGAGTCTTGTCCCTATTTTAGGCAATTCTAGGTTTAGCATGCTATTTTTGGTTCCAAAGACTTTGGAGGCTTGGCTCAGTGATTGTCCCCTTTAGATTTGATCCTCAGATGTGTCCAAGTGGATAGAATTGTTTGGAATTGCACAATTTTGGCAAATCGAGCAAAAGTGCAAAATCTGTCTTGCCTTGACAGTTTTCAGCAAGGCAACTTGCCAATGTCATATCTCATGGCTCAAATTGAATTTGGTGATGTTCTTGGCCATTTTGGAAAACCCTTATATGATACAACAACTGTTTGATCATATTTGGTTTTGATACATTTTGGATCCAAGTGAAAAATCCCCCTACATTTGGAAAAAAGTGAAGACAGATTTGGATTTAGTGAAAATTTAACTAAGTGTTGGAAAAAGTGACATTTTCACTTTTCAGCCACTTTGATCACTCCATAACTCAAAATCCTTAATGAATTGGACTTAGGTCTAGTTGAAGTTTTTGTAGAGGCTAATGAGGGCTAAAAATCCATCTTTGGATGAGGAAAAATGGGTTTGTGGTTTAGGAGTTATGATCCTCCAAAGTTGGTACCATAGCCACTTTATTTTTAACTTAGAAAATTTTCTAAGTTTTTATGGTTACCCATTTTACAAGTTATCCAACTTTTCTTGATTTTTTTTTATGAATGATGATTCAAATCATATATTAACATCATTTTAGGGTTAAAAATCCATTTTTGTGAAAAATCTCAAAAAGTTAAAGTTTGACTTTTGTGCACAATTGACTTTTTATCAAATGAATTCCAAACTGTGCAATCCTTTAGGAAATCATGTACTTGACCTAAATAAAACTTGATGGACATGTTCCATGGGTGTCATAGGGTATATTGATGCATGTCATAGGGCTTGGGAGCATGTCCTGGTCAAAAGTCAAAGTTACAGTTGACTTTTTTTGCCAAACCCTAATTGTGGTACTGATGAAATTGAGACTTGTTGCTCAAACTTCTTGGATCAATCCATTGTTACAAATGGATCAATGTAGCATGTTAGAGACCCTCAAATAATGTCTTGAGATCTTGGCTCGTGATTTGTCCCAAAAGTCAACTTAGGGGTGAATTAGGTCAAGAAACCCTAATTCCTGATTTTTGATGAATGCATCCCCTGAGGTCAAATTGACTTGATGCTTGGGTCCATGATGTTCCATGGAGTATTTTAAGTTATGCCTTGAAGCATTGGCTCATGCCCAGAGGAAAATTTCCATCTGGGGGCCCTGGTCGTCCAAAACCCTAATTTGGTGACACTGGCGATCTTAAGGCTTGATCCACCTAGAAGGGAGCATCTTTGTGCTTAATCCTTGGAGTGGGAGTCCTTTTGATCCTTTGTGGATGTTGGAGAGGTTTTAGACAAGTTGAAGATCATGTCATTTCTTGATTGATCCTTTGTCTAAAAGCTCTGAGAGGGCATGAAACCATAATCTCTGATAGTAGTGAATGCTCACCCATCTTTGGGGAGACTAATGGTCCATCCATATTGTGATGATGATTTTCACAATGATGGGAAATCTTAGTGGTCAAAATTTGGGGTATGACAAAAGTGTGCACTTTTCATGACGCATTCGTTACCTCGCCTATGAAACTGAAGTAAGGCCTCTTTTTCAACCGAGGTAAAAAGCGTTTTTTGTTGTAGTGAAGAAACATCCCCATGTGGCCAGGTAAAGCACAGAGGATGAATATTGTGCCTTGACAGACACGACATCATAGTCATCATAGTTATTGTGGGTGGAAGCACTTCTCAAAGTTGCATGTTCCTTTTCTTTCACCTACACTTTTATGTGATAATCTCAGTGCGGCTCTTCTCTCTCACAATCCCATTTTTCATGCTAGCACCAAACACATTTAATTGGATATTTATTTTGTTCGTGAACGTGTTATCGGCAAACACGTGAAGATTCAACATGTTCTCAGCTAGTTGCAAGTTGC
Source organism: Lathyrus tuberosus (assembly GCA_022829125.1). Lineage (NCBI taxonomy): Eukaryota > Viridiplantae > Streptophyta > Magnoliopsida > Fabales > Fabaceae > Lathyrus > Lathyrus tuberosus. The sequence continues at coordinate 16,983,045 of JALAZF010000027.1, read as the reverse complement.
GAATACTCTTACAAGGCCTCTAGGCATTGCTGCGTTTCAAGAGCTTAGGAGCAAGGTTAAAGTCACAGCTCTTCCCTCTCCATGAGCTTGTAGGAGAGTATTAGGAGAATAGATTAGGATACATGAACTAGAACTGTATCATCATGTCATTAGCATGAGCATGTATAGTATGATAGCGTCATGAATATATAGATTGTAACTATCATAACCATATAACTATGCATGAACAACTATAAATAGAAAAGATGTGGTAACTGTAAGAGATAAAGAAGATCGAATTATATAATTTGGAATCTCACTTTTGAGGGACACTATAGTGTAAAATTAGATTATTTCCTTTCATGAGTTCGGTACAAAACTGAAAACCAACCTACGACAACACATGAATATATTTCAAAATTTCAAGATAGAAACTAAATACTTGAAGCTAAAATCAATAGATAAGTTACATGCCCTTAAACACATAACAAATTATATGAAGTCATCTTAGAGTTCAAACCATTTAAAAAGACACATGAAATACTAGAAACTATAAAGGTTTATAGCAATGTTTACGGTTGAATTGTCCTGTTCGATTTTTCAAATATTGATTTATACAACCAAAGGTACAATACTAGTATGAGCATTATTCAAGAAAAGGACTTCATTTTTCAGCATTCCATGAAGAGAGTGGTGGAGTGTCGGAATCCTTCCATGTACTTATACCCTCCATATATCTATCACCCCTAACAACATCTGCTAAGGACTAAAGTTCTGCCAATTCTTCTGGTGTTAGTTTGACATATAAAGCACCAATGTTTTGATTCAAGTTCTCAATTTTGGTTGTTCCGGGTATCGGGAACACGTCGTTTCCTTGGTGATGAAGCTAGGCTAGTGCTAGCAAAGATGGAGTGCACCCTTTCTTTGTAGCCAGTTCATTAACTTTGTCAAATATAGTTTGGTTCTGCTGCAGGTTTTCAGGTTGAAATCGAGGCAAATCCTACAACACATTTACATACATGTGTATATATAAGGTAAGTGAGTTGATTAACAAAATGAATTTCTCTAGAAGCATGTTTTCCACAAACCTTTCGGTAGTTACGCTCTTGCAAATTCTCAAGCAACTTTGTTCCAGACAAAAAGAATCCTCGCCCAAGAGGACTATATGCAACAATTCCAATACCAAGTTCCCTAAGAAACGAAATTATAACTCAAGTTAGAATTCATATCTATGTAGAATCGACACTTAGGATTAAAGGCGTCTTTCTGACTAAGGATTAAAGTCAGTGCTTCAAATCATTGCAAACTAAATATCACACCTGCAAGTTGGAATTACTTCTTCCTCGACATCTCTTGACCACAATGACCACTCCAACTACACAATTGTTATTGGATGAACTACATGTGATCTTCTGATTGTTGCAGCTGACGCCTCAGATAAACCAATGTATTTTATTTTCCCCTCTTCAACAAGTTTTTTAAGCTCTCCAATCTTACAAAGAAAAATAAAAAAGTTCAATCTCATATGATAGATTGACAACATTATATGTTATTGTAAAACAAAAAGAAAAGAATCTGACCGTTACATCAATAGAAAGACGAGTATCAATACCAAGTTGATAATAGAGATCAATAGAATCAATATCAAGTCTCTTCAAGCTACCTTCACAAGCTTCTCTCACATAAGTAGGATCACCAAAAATCTCATATTTCCCTTCCCTAGCTCTGACTCCAAATTTCGTAGCCAATTCAACTTTCTCTCTCACCTCTCTCTTCAAAGCCTTTCCAAGAAGGAGTTCATTGGCATGAGGTCCATAGAAATCAAAAGAATCAAGAAAAGTGACACCAGATTGAATGGCATGATGGATGAGAACAATCATGTCGGACTCAGGCTTAGGAGGCACTACTACAAAAAACCCATCTAATAACGGTTGGGAATGACATATAATGACGCGGGCGAAGGCGTTGTTATGTAGATTGTCGTTGTAAGTTCACTGTTTCTACAACGGTCAGGAAACCGTTGTTGTATTCTGGAAAGCGCGCGTACTATTGCAACGGTTAGGTATTTCAACCGTTGTAATATATATTAACTATCACAACGGTTATGAGTCTCAACCGTTTTAATATATATTAACTATTACAGCGGTTATGAGCCTCAACCGTTGTGAATGTACCCTTAGTTTATTAAATACAAATGCATATTGCTTGTTTTACCATACACCTAATTAAAAAAATACCACCATTAAAATTGGTAAAGAACTATATAATCTGAAAATTAAACTGTTCTTGAAAACCAACTTAAACACACCACTGTTTTCCGAATTGCATCCATTTCATTTCGCACATTTTATGTTCCTAAACATAAAATTTATGGTTCAATGGTCGGTTTCCTTCAATCCATCGATATCTTTTATTATAGTTTACCTCATCATGGCCAAAAATCATCGTGATTTTATCATCATAACAATCATGATCTTAACAACCACGATGATTAGTGATGACGATGAGCTAAACTATAATAAAAGATATCGATGAATTGAAGCAAAGGGACCATTGAACCATAAATTTTATGTTAAGGAATATTAAACGTCCTGAATGAAATGGATGCAATTCGGAAAACATTGACAAGATAAAGGTTGGTTTTCAAATACATCTTAATTTTCAGATTATAAGTTTCTATATCAATTTAACTGATTGCATTTTCAATAAAAGGATAGTGAAACAAACAATATACATAGTATATAATAAACTAAATTTCATATACAATATCAGAATGAATTCATATATATGTACCTTATCATAATGAATTCATATATATGTACCACCATCATCATCACCATGTGAAATAAACCCTAAGAAGTGGGAAGCAATGAAGAAAATTAGTTAGTATTCAAAACAAAATAAGCAAAAGTTGAAACAAAACCCTAAGAAGTGGGACTGTACTATTACAATGAAGTTCACCTTGCTTGTGAAACATTGAAGTCGAATCTGCACAAAATGAGAACAATCAACAAAAACAACATGAAGCAAACGAGATAATGGGAACTATCTAACAAAAAGATTGAAGTAGAAGAATACCTTATTTTCCATAAATAATATGTACATTACGCTTGCTACCGCCAACATCATCACCATGTTCACTAGTTTTAGACTCTACAAGAAGAAATACAAGGAGGAAAAAGCTTAAATCAAAAGCTTCATACTTCTTGTATTTCTTTTCGCAGATTCTAAAAAAAGATGAAGTTTGCTGCCAAAAATGTAGAGAAAATATGGGTGCTACGGTTTCGCTGTGAAGGAAACGGCGCTACTGTCAATAAGGGAAAGTTAATTCCCTTATATAGGTAAATATTTCACAACGGTTTTCTAAAAGAACCGTAACGATAAGTATATATATTATTTTAATAATATCACAACGGTTAGTTATATTAACCGTAGCGATACCCCTTATACTTGGTACAAGGTTCGACTCCAGGCAACAACATTTTTCTATAATTACGTAATTATAGAAAAATGTTGTTGCCTGGAGTCAAACCTTGTACCAAGTATAAGGTGTATCGCTACGGTTATTATTACTAACTGTTGTAATATTATAACTCTTACTCTTCCCATAATAGAGAACACTCTGGCCAAGTATAATAATGATTTAAAATTTTCTCCGTTTTTCAAAAAATATCATTCCAGAATATCAACCATTTACAAGTTATCATCATTGCAAGCATTAAACTATCAGACTTTTCATCTTCAACCTCATCTATAAATAAACAATTTTACATTTCTTCATAATATATTCTTCGTAACAATGAGTTCTACAAATGAGAATGCTAGAAACATCACCAATGAGGGCACAAATGAACAACGTCAGCCGCCAAATGAGTAGGTCCAACCAGCGGCCAACGTCAGGGATGCGTTAAGGGTAAGGAAGGAGAAGAAGAAGAAGAAGAAGAAGCTGATCAAGAAGAAAAAGAAAAAGACGAAAATGAGGACTATTTATTATGATTCCAATGAGGGAAGTGAGGAGAGAGTCCTGGATTATGAAGATGCATTTGCAGCTATAGGCTCTGACATTGATAAATATATGTAATATATGATTATCAACGTACTCTTCTTACTGGAATCTTAATAAAGTTTTCTTTTATATATACTCATCTCTTTCACTTTTATTTTTAAAGAAGTTATGATCAAACTAGCAAAAGATGAATTTTGAGTTTTAAGGTTAAATCCCCATAACACTAACAAAAGAAATAAAATATATGTTTAAAATCTAAAAATATGGAAAAAAATGTAGTTGCTGGGAATCGAAGATTGTTACACACCAAGTATTACAACGGTGTTTTAGTACAAGCGTGTTTAAAATATAAAAATATGGAAAAAAATGTAGTTGCTGGGAATCGAAGCTTGTTACACACCATGTATTACAACGGTTGTTTAATAAGACCGTCGTTAAATATGGCGTTATAAATCAGTTGCAAAATTTTTAACCTATTACAACTGTGGGATACGAATCCGTTTTAAGCCCGGCGTTGTTGTTTTAGCGTTTTGTAGTAGTGAGGACCATAAAAAGCAGACATGGTCATGCAACCAAGTCCTTGTAAGGACACTTCCATGCCTTGTGATCCCAACTTCATTCTTCCAACTTTTGACATTGCTACTCAATAAATCTTCTATGTAAAGGCCTCACAATGTTAAAGAAAGTTGTGAGTATTTGTCCACCGCATGTTCTATTTATAATTCAGTATGCATCATCATACAATAGAAGAAAGGTCAAGCTTTAGTTCAAAAATAAAAAGTAATAAAGTCTAAAATGTAAGCCACTATGTATCTTGGACAACAAGAAATTCAAGTCAGTGCATAAATTTCCTTCCGTAAGATATTTCTCTTCAAATACTTGTAGTCTATCTTTATTTCACGTTTCAAAGTTGTGACAAAGGTTGATTCTTATTCTCCCATATTTTTCACTTTCAAAATATTCTTTTCAAACTATCATTATTTCTCGTGTCTTAAAGTAGGACACGGTTCTCCAATCAATTTTGATGAGAACAAAAAATGAAACCAACTTTCCTCTCTTCTTTTCACACTGTCTCGGTTGCAAAGTCTCAAAGGATCAGGTTGAGTACATATATTTACATATTTGAATTATTGGTTGATTAACATGAGATAATTTAGATTTCAGTTTAATATTTTTTTAAACGGAAAAAAAATAAAAATCTATATTGTTTAAATTGTTTGGTTATATAAGATGGTAAGAATGTCTCTAATGCTTGTGAACCGATATAGATCAAAAGTGGTTGGTATTAGACTTGTCTCCTTATGCTTGATGGTAGGCACCGATTGTGTTGATGCTTTTCATGTAAGATGTAATCGGTTACCACTATTATAGGAAGGCTTGAGAGATTCAATTAAGTAGCAGAGAATATGGAGTTTTCGCAGGTGTAACCGGTTAACTATTTTTGTGTAATTGGTTACCATTGAAGCTGATTTAAATCCAATTTAATTCAATGTCAGGTGCAACCGGTTACCCACTTTGATTTAACTGGTTACAAGTGCGATATTTTGTTATTTTTCTGTTATTTTACTTGGTCAATTCAGTTCTCAATTGTATTGTATCTCATATATAAATGTTTAGGATGCACACTCGTTCTCAGTGAATGCAATCATAACTTCTCACCCTCAACACACACTCTCTCTCTCTCTCTCTCTCTCTCTCTCTCTCTCTCTCTCAACTCTCCTTTTTCATTCTCCACATCCAAAGTTTCTCCACCATTGTTTCACCAAACTTGTGGTTTCTTATTCCAACATTTGGCATCAAGAGTGGTTCGATCCACAAACACCTAGTGTGCAACATGAATTTTGTCTCCAATGAAAAAATCCATGCAAATCTACTTATCCTTGATGCGAAGAATTACGACAAATGGTGCAAGCAAATGAAGGTGTTGTTTGGCTATCAAGATGTTCTTGAAGTGATCAAGAATGGTGTTACTCCTCTTCAAGGTAACGCAACAGAGGTGCAGCAAGCAATGCATAAGGAAGAAAAGAAGAAACATTTCAAGACGATGTGTTGTATCCATCAATGTGTTGATGGCGACAATTTTGAGTAAGTTGATGACTATGAATCGTCAAAGCAAGCGTGGGAGATCTTAGAGAATGCCTATGTAAGGGCTGATAAGGAGAAGGTGGTAAGGTTAAATTCTCACAAACGTCAGTTCGTGTTGATTCAAATGGAGGAAAAGGAGACAATCAACGATTTTACTACAAGAATCACTCGATTGGTGAATCAAGTGAAGGCATACGGGGAAGCTGTTACGGAGCAATATGTTGTCACTAAAATATTGCGTTCTTTAACACCTAGATTTGACAATGTGGTTGTATCGTTTGAAGAGCAAAGGGAATTTTCACAACTTTGGTGGAAGAGAGTCCCAAAATTAAAAGAATTCGACTTGTCAAAGGGGTGAGAGCAGCTGCAACAAAAATGGGGGTAAAGGCAACTTTAGAAGCGAGAAAAAGAGGTTTGACAAAAACAAGGCGCAGTGTTACAAGTGTCAAAGATTTGGTTATTTTACAAAAGAGTGCAACTTGAACAAGAAGGAATCTCAAAGGGATGAAGCCATGGTTGCAAGACAAGATTTTGATGAAGAGAATACACTCTTGGTCATGATCACAGATGGGTATTGCAGCAACAAACAGTTGTGGGATAGCAGTTGCAAGAGCTCAAAGAATTCTGAAAAATTGAGTTGTGGCCGATTGAATGATACGATTAACTGGTTGCATGAAGAGGAAGATGTCATGATGACTGTGAAAGGAGTTCAATGCAGTGAGGAGTGGTATTTAGACTTGGGTTGTTCAACTCATATGACGGGAAGAAAGGATTGGTTTATCAAAATCAATCGTGTCATGAAGAACAAAGTAAATTTCACGGATGACACCACTCTAATGGTCGATGGGATTGGTGATGTTTTGATCATGAGGATGGATGGTGGACATTCTTTGATCAAATATGTTTTGTATATTCTGGGAATCAAATGTAACCTTATAAGTATTAACCAATTACTTGAGAAGGGTTACAAGATTCACATGGAAAACAAGGGGTTGCGTGTTATGGATGCAAAGGGAAATTTGGTCCTTAAAGTGCCTATGGCTGCCAATAGAATGTTCAAGGTTGAGTTGATGGTTATGGAGCATAGATGTCTTACAACTGCATCAAGTTGTGAAGAGTGGACGTGACATTATCATCTTGTGCATCTCAATTTTAAAGATCTCAAATACTTGCAAAAGAACAGAATGGTAACGGGGCTGCCATTGATCAACATACCAGCTAAAGTTTGTGAAGAATGTGTGCAAGCAAAACAACATAAGGGGAAATTCAGTAAGAATGCAGACTGGAGAACCAAGAATCACCTTGAGGAGGTGTATTCGGATGTGTGTGGGCTAATGCAAGTAGACTCTATTGGTGGAAATATGTATTTTGTCACATTTATCGATGATCATAATAAAAATCTATGGACATACCTAATCAAGAGAAAGGATGAGGTATTTGAAGTGTTCAAGAAGTTCAAGTCCATCGTTGAGAGGCAAAGTGGCCATAAGCTCAAAGTGCTCAAAATAGATGGTGGAGGCGAATATGTCTCAAATGACTTTGGGAGGTTTTGTGATCAAGAAGGGATTGTACACGAGGAAGTACCGCCATGTACACCACAAAAAAATGGTGTAGCCGAAAGAAAGAATTAATCGATCATGAACATGGTGAGAAGCATGTTAAAGGGGGAGAGTTTGCTGAAAGATTTATGGGGAGAAGCACTATCCACATCTGCCTATTTATTGAATAAGTGCCCTACAAAGAAGTTTCATAATGTAACACTGGAGGAAGCATGGTCGGGATTCAAGCCGAATCTGAGCCATTTAAGAGTCTTTGGTTATGTTGCATACCGACATGTTCTAGGTCAACTTAGAAAAAAGTTGGATAACAAGGGATAAGTGATTATACTTATTGTATACCACGCTACCAGTGATTAAAACCTGTTTTATGTTGTAAACAGGAGGATCGTTATCAGTAGGAACGTCTTAATCGATGAATTTAAGCAAGTACAGTAGGGTGTAACTGATTACCATCAGATGTTAACCGGTTACATGCAGGCTATAATAGGTTACCAGAAAGTTGTAACTGGTTATAGCTTCAAAATTTTCAGTTCTAAAGAAAGGGGAAGACTAGAACAACCTACCGTCGAAGCCCGAAGTCAAAAAAATGGAAGAAGCTCAACAAGGAAAAGGGGTTTGCCTCATAGACTCCAAGATTCTAAGTTGTTTCGAGACAACAAAGTCAATGATGATGGTGATTTCGTCCGTTTTGCACTTATGACCGAATCTGAACTCATTAATATAGAAGAGGCCTTAACTGATCCAAAGTGGATTTGTGCTATGAAGGAGGAGCTGGAATCCATTGAGAAGAACAATACATGGGAGTTAGTTGATCTACCAAAAGGAAAGAAGTCGATTAGTGTGAAATGGGTGTTCAAAGTAAAAGCAAATCCCAAGGGTGAAATAATCAAGCTAAGGCTTGATTGGTGGCTAAGGGATTTTTGCACGGAGAATGCATAGACTTTAAAAAGGCATTTGCACTAGTTGCTAGGTTTGAAACCATTAGGCTTGTTGTTGGTAGCAAATAACCATAATTATCCTATCTACCAAATGGATGTCAAATCCAAGTTTTTGAACTGGCCGCTTGAAGAGAAGGTATATGTAGGACAACCCCCTGGTTTTGTTATGAAAGACCAAGAGCTGAAGTTCTACACGTTGAAGAAAGTGTTATATAGTTTGAAGCAATCTCCAAGATCTTGGAATAAAATAATATATGGTTTCCTAAAGGATGTTGGCTTCAAGAAATGTGTATCCGAGCATGGAGTGCATATGAAGACGGATGCAAGTGAAGGAGTAATTATCCTTTGTCTATATGTAGGCGACTTATTGGTCACAGAAAACAACGGAAAGTGCATTTCAAAGTTCAAGAATGAACTTATGGAAGAGTTTGAGATAACCAACCTTGGTCTTATGACATACTTCCTTGGTATTAAGTTCCACAAATCCAAAAAGGGACCACTTATGCACCAAAGAAGTTATGCTCTTGAGATATTGAAAAAGTTTGAGATGGATCATTGCAATGCTGCCATTTCTCTAGCTGGACCAAGGCTACAGTTGTCTAAGAATGAGGATGATAAAGATGTTGATCCAACTCAATATATGATGTTGATTGGATCCTTATGTTACTTGTGCAATATGCGACCTGACTTGGCATTTAGTGTCAGTATTGTGAGAAGATTCATGGGGAGACAGAAGGTGTATTACTTGGCACCAGTCAAGAGGATCCTACAATACGTCAAAGGTTCTGTTGGATCCAGAATTCTCTTCCCCGCAGCGGATATGGGAAGAACATGCAATTTGCTCGATTTTATTGATTCCAATTGGTGCGGAGATAAAGATGATCGAAAGTCTATAGCTGGATACATCTTTATGTTCGGTGTGACACCAATCTCATGGTGTTCGAAAAAGAACTAATAGTTTCACTCTCATCTTGTGAGGTCGAGTACATATCTGCTTCGTTATATGCGTACCAAGTCGTGTGGCTTATGAATCTATTGGAGGAGCTAGGCAGTAGTGAAAGTGAGGTTGTCACGCTCTTAGTTGACAATGTTTTCGCGATTAATCTTGCTAAGAACCCAATTCCACATGGGAGGAGAAATCATATTGAGATGAGGTTTCACTACTTGAGGGAACCTGTTAGTGAAGGAAGGTTACGATTGGGATATTGTAGAATTGACAACTAAGTGGCTGATTTATTGACTAAGGAAGTCACAAATGATGTGTTCATGAGGTTGAAGATGAGCATGAGAATGGTAGACTTGCAACACTTGAATGAAGGTGATGCGTTGATGATTTTCATGTAATTCAAGTAGTGTAACCAGTTACCACGGGTAGGTAACCGGTTATTGCAAGGCCTGAGGTTCAATCAAGTATTAGAAATGTGGAGTTTTCACAAGTGTAACCGGTTAACCATTTTGGTGTAACCGTTTACCATTGATTTGATTCTAATTTTATTCAGTATTATGTGTAACCGGTTACAAACTTTAGCATGACCGGTTACATGCGCGATATTTTTTTCTCTGCTATTTTACTTGGTAAATTCAGTTCCCAATTATATTGTATCTCATGTATAAGTGTTTAGGATGCACACTCATCCTTAGTGAATGCAATCATAACTTCTCTCTCTCTCTCTCTCTCTATATATATATATATATATATATATATATATATATATATATATATATATATATATATCATTTTATTTTCTCGTTCATAATATTTTAAGAAGATTGCTTGCATTCTGTTGTGAACCTCGGTGCAATGGTGTTTTTCCTTTATTCATCTCACGCAAAGGAGACTAGTGAACATGTGAGATTGCTTTCCTAGAACTAACTTTTCTCTTTGTTTGATCAGGTATCATGGTGCATAATATCAAATATCCTTATTTAGGCCTCATAATCAATGAACTAAAGTGCCTCTCGTATTTATGGATGGATAAAGTTTATTTAAGGACTCCCTCAGTGTATTATGATAATAGGAAGTGGTGAGCAAACTAGACGACGGTTATGGTGTTTAGAGAATAGTGATTCCATATTTTTTTGATATAACTTATCAATAGTTTCCTCACCCTTCCTTCTGTATGTTTGATATGTTGTTTTAGAAAATAGGGTTCTCTCTTCCTTTACCACTTTTAAGCAAGAAAATCTCTGGTACCTGGCGGTATCACATTCATAATTACACCATAGCTTATAGGCCTTTATCAAGGGGTTTCAATCAGCGTGCAAGTATTTGGGTTGATAAAAGTCCCTTAAAGTCATCTTTTTATATTCTCTATTGCCTCATATGATGTTATGGTTTTGTTTGATTTGATATATTTTAATAACTCCCCCAAAGATTTTAATGTTTTTATATAATCCTCTCAAGAGCATCAAGTTTCGTTATGTCTTATTTGAACCTATTACCATTGTTTTTCACAAGAATATATATAGTTTCAAAGAAGACATTGGTGACACTATTTATGAAATGTTGTTCCCTCAGTGTTGGAACCACAATGTCTTCGGTAGGCCTTCAATATGGCAAACCTTTATGACTTGGTGAAAGAATGTCTCATTTTCATCCATGCTTTTTCTTAATGTTTTCTATCAAGTTTATTACATTGATCGTAAATAAAAAGAACAAAAGATAAAGGATCATTATATAGATATGTGGTCTCTGGTTTTAGCCTGATGACACTTTGTCATCATATAACTTTTTAAGTATTTGCCATTGTTTTTATTAGTTTTTTTGTTAATTATGTTTATGTTTTATGAAGAAATAGGTAGAAAATGAATAAGTGGAGAAACAAAGCATAAAGATGAAAACCTGGATAAATTGTGAAGAAAAGAACATTTTTTAGAAAAATGTACAACATGAAATTTGTCCAGTAATTTGATCATATCTAGAGTTTAGTAAATTTTATTTAGATGAGACTTTTTGCAAATGAAAGCTAACATCCATGGCTACAACTTTTACATGTACGTCAATGTATAAATCCAAATATAAATGGAAGAAAAATAGCGAGTAAATATCTAACGACGTTAAAATGTTGAATTGTCTATTGGGATTTTTCTCTCAACCCTAAAAATCCAATATCAACTTCTATTTAAAGAGAAGTATTAGAAGGGTTCAAGCATGATTGATATCATATTTTAGATAGCATTTAATGGCTACAAGAGTTCAAGGAGAAAGGATTGGAAGTTTCTCTCCATAGAAGACCAATTTTCATCTCCAAATTCATGTATATTTCTTTTAAACACTTCAAGAGAATCGTACAATTGCTAAAATAGTTAAACATCAATAGAACGAAAACCTCACAAGTGTATTTCACTCACAAAGGCACTAAGGTAAAAAGGATGATTAATAGGATGAGAGAGAGAGAGAGAGAGAGAGAGAGAGAGAGAGAGAGAGAGAGAGAGAGAGAGAGAGGTTAGAATGAAAAAAGGATGATTAAAATCCAAAATATGATGTGAATGAAAATGAGGAGGTGCCCTCCTTTTATATATGATAAAATATAGCTCAAAATAGAAACGATCGATGGGTTTTTTAATGTTCATAATCGATTGTGTAGTTTAAATATGTAAGCTTTTTAAAAGGCGTCGTCGTTAATTGATTATAATTCCTTATAATCAAATTCTGAGGCATTACAAAAGAGATAATTAACTAACCCTAATTGGTAATCAATTATATACAGTAAATATCACTCATAAATAATTATTTGATCTCGTAAGCAACTAGCTACTTGCATAAAACACTTTTTAGGGGTTTCACAAAATGAGATGGTCCGAAAAGCATTTGGTGAGTGTGTGAGAGTTTCTTTAGTAACTTATGAGTTACTCTAATGCTTTTATAATACTCTGATCTCTCAGACACTACACTAAGTGCACGGCCGATTAGGCGACCTTTTACACTTCCATTATTTCACAATTTTGAAGCTTTAGGTACCTTGCTGCATTATCTTTGACTTTAACACTTCACTGGGACCTTTATTCTTCTCCCTGATGAACCTTAATATAAATTCAGGAAGAGAATCACCATCAGCGACTACTAGGAAGATATCACTAGGGACCAACATAATCAAGCAAAGGATCAAGTTGTCACACCCTCATTTTCACCCTAACCCTAGCCTTGCATATCCTAGCATTTCCATCATATATGCATTCCATTAGGTCATAATCATCATGTGTTTCATTGAGCTCCTAAGGCATGAGGTCAAGTGGTTCTTTGAATTAAGGTTTCCTATGTGCTTTGAGGTTCTCCCATTCAAGTCTGAAGCAAGGGTTAAGTTCTAATTGTCTTAACCCCTCATCAAGATTCATCAGGCTTGTCAGGTCAGATTATCCGTGTGTGGATCAAGTTATCAGGTTGTGTGCAAGTCAAGTGCTTCATGGTTAAAGATTACCAAGGACCAAATTTGCTTTCCAATCAGGGTTTGGTGCAGTGTATCGAGATTCATCATTCAATTCATAATCTTCTGATTTTAAAAACATGTTCTTGTTCAGTTGGTTCAAAATGAAAAATTCGACTTATTGGTACTCAAGTGGCCAGGATCAAGTGGATTCATTTGTTATGATTAATCATTTTGATTCAACACAGATCCTCTTTGATTTAATGAGTGGCGTTCAAGTTTAGCTGTCAAGGTTGTAAGTGTTGTGGAGACATATTGCAAGAACTCATTCCTTACCCATTATTCACTTCCATTTTCTAGATTCAAATTATACATTTCCATAAGCCATAATCCATATTCAATTTCTACCATAAACCCATTATCCATTTCCATGTTTCTCTTTTCCACTTTTAATATCCATTACAATAAGACATTTATTTTTTTTCACTTTTCCAATCCATTTCCAGCTATATTCCAATTCCATTTTTAGTCCATTTTACCTTTTTTAAACCCATGGTTAGTTCATATCCATTTTAGAAAACCAATTATCCATTTTTTTAAATTTCCATTTGAATTTCAACATCCATATTCATTTTCAAATCAATTCTCCTAATCACTATTTTTTTATTTACCATTATTTATTTTTCAAACCATGTCCAAATTCCAAAAAAAAAAAACCATCTCAACAAAAAGCCCATATATTCTCATCACCAAGTCCATTACAAAAAAAAAAGAGTCTTAAGTTCACAAAAATAAATGAAGTCCATGTTATTATTTCTTTTTTCACCTATGATTTACAAGAATGCTCAAAGAAAATTCCAAATGTCCCCATCATTCTTTATTCTTTTAACCAAATATCAAAAAAATAAAGAGAAAATTCTGCAGCATGGAAACGTCTCAATCCACCACTACTCAAAGCCACTTGATGTAGACCTCACCCGTACCACCTTGTCACGCCCCACACATTGGCAAACAAACAAAACCATACCACTGCTGCACAGAACAGGTTCCTGCAATGTACATACCAAAACCAACGCAATGTCAAACGCTCTATGCCAAAACATCCTGCAAATCGTACCACGCTCTGCAACAACAAAGACACCAAGACAAAATCCTGCACTTGAAAGGGACTTAACAACCACAACAACAAAACAAAGTTGGTTTGAAATTTGATTTTAAAAAAGAGAAGAGGCAAGAAAGAGGGAGAGATAGATACGGTGGAAAAAACCAGTAAGGGAAACGATTCCAGAAATTAAAAAACCCAAACCTATAGTTTAAAGCTTCAATACCAGCCTTTCATCTTCATCTCATCGTTTCGACCCACACAAACACACCACCGATAATACAACATCTCTGCAACTTCATAACTGCCTTGTTTCTCTTCCCTATGTCACCAAACAACACTACACCTCGACACTGTTTTTTTGCCACAAACCGTTCTTTTCACCTTCCTCAAAACTCCCTTTGTAACTTTCAATTCAAACAACACTACACCGCAACTTCCGGTCGTTCATCCAAAGTAGTCCACCGTGACGACATCTATTTCTCAGCCATGAGCCGCTTCAAATCGCCACCATTCCTTTAACCTCAAACACCGCAACCTTTCACAGACAACACAATAAAATGAAAAAAAAACACAGGGTCAGAGAAACATGGAGGGAGAGTTGCGAATCTGAAAGAACAACCAGCCGTAACGATTTCCTTCTCATCGGGTGATAAGGCAAAATGCAATTGGATGTCCAGCTAACTTGACGCATAGGTCATGGTTATGTAAAGAACAAATGACATTAAATTTCCATTTTTTTTATTCGACAACAGATAACCACCCAACTTAAAAGGATACTCACATTTTCTCGAATCGGTGTCATCTCGTTTGAATTTCCGGAGAGGAGTTCTATATGTCACACTTCTTTCGCATCTCATTGTCACAATTGCAGTTCTTCTATCCAAACCATAGTAGGATCTTCCAATTACAACACGAAAACCTCAATTTAGATGCATCCGCCTGTATCCATTGCAACATATGAACACGAAACTCAAATTCTTGTCTGGTTGTAAATTGTTTGCAAACAACTACCTCTTTTACTATGATACTTTTGGCATTCGTATACACAACAGGTTTTGGGAATAATCTGGTTGCACCATAACTAAAGAAAACAAAAACACGAAATACTTAAAAAGTGAAATAGGGGACATTACGGAAATGCATTTCCGTAGAAATTCATCTTGGTTCTGGAGATGCATTTTCGGGCATAACGTAACTTTGACAGCACAAAAACAAGATTAATGTGAGCAATGAAGAATGAAATGAATGATCTTTACCTTGAATTCCAACTTCTTTTGCTTCTTTTGAAATGATGAAACACAAGATTGGAGTTTTTGAGCTAAACCTTTATTGAGAATGATACTTTTTTTTTTTTGCAATGGTTTTGATAAAGCTTGGTAATGGAATTTGATGATGAAAGGTTATGTTTTATCAAAAAATGACTTTTTATGTTTTCGAGGATGCATCTCTGGAATAGGCTGACACTGCAAATGTTACACCTTTTCAATTTCCCGATTCACAACTTCGGCGATGCACCTCCGGAAAAAAAAAACATTGACTTGGTGAATTAGGAATAAAATGATAGGGTTTATCTGGAGATGCATCTCTGGAACATATTTTTGAAATAAAAAGGTGTGACTCAATCAAATTGTGTTTCGGTGATGTAAGAGACGCATCCTGAGATGTATATCCGAAATCTATGAGGTATTTTTGAATTTTCATATGGTGTTATTCCGCCTCATAGGGAGAGATTAGCAATTCCCCAATTTTAAATGAACAATAACTATTTAACCTTATCACCTACAATTTGAGCTTGTTTGATCTAGTTTTGTAAAACTGTTTTTTAGTTTTTAAATTTTAAAAATCATAAAACTTGTTTGTTAGTCTAGTTTTACAAAACTATTTTTGAAAGCTATTATCTATTCGAGAGTTTTTAAAAACTGAAAAACTAAAATAGATTTTAGAGATTTTTTGTTTTGGTTTTTAGTTTTACAAATTAGAATGAAAAAAAAATAAAAAATAAAAAAGTGGTACACTTTTCATTAGTGACAAATTTATAATATTGTTCAAATTTAAAACAATTTTTAAAAATCAAATTATAAAACATATTTCTTTAATTTTTTTTCTTCAAAACTCATTTTTAAAATAAATTTACAAAATAGTTTTTAAAAACTAATAACAAAACTCATTCAAACAAATTCTTAATTTCATTTTGTATAAGGGAGAGATCCTTCATGACTTTGCATAGCCATAACCACTTTAAGACTAGAAACAATGACACTTTGACAAGAATAATGAAAAGACAAATTGTAGGAAAGTGATAAATCAACCTTCTCGGAACTTTCCAAATGGAGAAAACGCAAATGAAAAGGTGACACTTTACCTCTTCATTTATTACGGCAGAAATGGAGAAAAGTATCTTACGGCAGAAATGTATCCATTGAATATTGACTTGAATTTCTTGTTGGCCAAGTTTTTTGATGATACTGAATTATAAATAGAACATGTGGTGGAGATATACTCATAACATTCTTTAACTTTGCAACGCCTTTACATAGTAGGATAGAAGATTTATTGTGAGACATAGCAATGTCAAAAGTTGGAAGAATGAAGTTGGGATCACAAGGCATGGAAGTGTCCTTACAAGGACTTGGTTGCATGAGTATGTCTGCTTTCTATGGTCCTCCTAAGCCTGAATCCGACATGATAGCTCTCATCCATCACGCCATTCAATCTGGTGTCACTTTTCTTGATACTTCTGATGTCTATGGCCCTCACACCAACGAACTCCTTCTTGGAAAGGTTTTGAAGGGAGAGGTGAGAGAGAAAGTTGAATTGGCTACGAAATTTGGTGCCATAGCTCGGGAAGGGAAATTTGAGACCCGTGGTGATCCAGCTTATGTGAGAGAAGCTTGTGAAGGTAGCTTGAAGAGACTTGATATTGACTGTATTGATCTCTATTATCAACATCGAATTGATACTCGTCTCCTTATCGAAATCACGGTTAGATTCTTTTCTTTTCGTTTTACAGCAACATATAATGTTGTGAATCTATCATATGAGATTGAACTATGTCTGATGACTTGAACTTTTTTGGTTTGCTTTGTCAGATTGGAGAGCTTAAAAAACTAGTTGAAGAGGGAAAATAAAATACATCGGTTTGTCAGAGGCGTCAGCTGCAACAATCAGAAGAGCACATGCTGTTCATCCAATAACAGCTGTGCAGTTGGAGTGGTCACTGTGGTCAAGAGATGTTGAGGAAAAAATAATTCCGACTTGCAGGTGTGATATTTATTTTACTAACATTATATTTTGTTATCAAGCATTTCTCTTTCGTGTACTGAAACAGACACAGACACTGGACATGACACAGATATGATGGTGTCTTGTTAGTGTCAGACACTAAACACACATTTAATCCGAAGTGTCGATGCTACATAGATATGAATTCTAACTTGACGAGTTATGATATATTAGGGAACTTGGTATTGGAATTGTTGCATATAGTCCTCTTGGGCGAGGATTCTTTTCGTCAGGAACAAAGTTGCTTGAGAATTTGCAAGAGGGTGACTACCGAAAGGTTTGTGGAAAACATGCTTCTAGAGAAATTCATTTTGTTAATCAACTCACTTACCTTATATGTATACACATGTATGTAAATATGTTGCAGGATTTGCCTCGATTTCAACCTAAAAACCTGCAGCAGAACCAAACTATATTTGACAAAGTTAATGAACTGGCTACAAAGAAAGGGTGCACTCCATCTCAGCTAGCACTAGCCTGGCTTCATCACCAAGGAAACGACGTGTGCCCGATACCCGGAACAACCAAAATTGAGAACTTTAATGAAAACATTGGTGCTTTATCTGTCAAACTAACACTAGAGGAATTGGCAGAACTTGAGTCCTTAGCAGATGTTGTTAGGGGTGATAGATATATGGAGGGTTTTAGTACATGGAAGGATTCTGACACTCCACCACTCTCTTCATGGAATGCTGAAAAATGAAGTGCTTTTCTTGCATAATGCTCATACTAGTATTGTACCTTTGGTTGTATAAATCAATGTTTGAAAAATCGATTCACCCGTAAACATTGCTATAAACCTTTATAGCTTCTAGTATTTCATGTGGCTTTTTAAATGGTTTGAACTCTAAGATGACGTCCTATAATTTGTTATGTGTTTAAGGGCATGTAACTTATCTATTGTTTTTAGCTTCAAGTATTTAATTTCTATCTTGAAATTTTGAAATATATTTCAACTACTTTGATTAGTTAAACTTCAGTTTCCATTCATGTGTTGCCAAAGGATGGTTTTCAGTTTTGTACCGAACTCTTCAAAGGCAATAATCTGATTTTACACTATAGTGTCCCTCAAAAGTGAGATTCCAAATTATATATGTAACGCTCTGTATAATATTCATCTAGAGTAATACCATACAAGTGTTTTTATTTGGTACTGACACATCAAAAGTGCCTAATGGCATAATTCACATACTTGTCCATTTCTAAAGCATAAATACAACATATGGCACAAGTCATGGAAACTAGCCAAAAATAAAAAAAATCTAAGAATAATATACAATATCCTCAATGCTATACAACAAAATAATACACAGTGGAAAAACTAAAGCTAAGCTTCTCTTGAAACATCCAAGCATAGCTCCACTTGTAAACCAAACCTGCAAATACCTCCTAAAAATAATCAACAATAGTGGGGTGAGATACATCAAATCTCAGTGAGTTCCCTATCTTATGGATTCTCTCGGCTTTACAGGGTTCTATCTTAGCCTAACTCAAGTCGGGGGAAGGGAACTAGACTTTTACCTTTTTTAAACCCATGGTTAGTTCATATCCATTTTAGAAAACCAATTATCCATTTTTTTAAATTTCCATTTGAATTTCAACATCCATATTCATTTTCAAATCAATTCTCCTAATCACTATTTTTTTATTTACCATTATTTATTTTTCAAACCATGTCCAAATTCCAAAAAAAAAAAACCATCTCAACAAAAAGCCCATATATTCTCATCACCAAGTCCATTACAAAAAAAAAGAGTCTTAAGTTCACAAAAATAAATGAAGTCCATGTTATTATTTCTTTTTTCACCTATGATTTACAAGAATGCTCAAAGAAAATTCCAAATGTCCCCATCATTCTTTATTCTTTTAACCAAATATCAAAAAAATAAAGAGAAAATTCTGCAGCATGGAAACGTCTCAATCCACCACTACTCAAAGCCACTTGATCTAGACCTCACCCGTACCACCTTGTCACGCCCCACACATTGGCAAACAAACAAAACCATACCACTGCTGCACAGAACAGGTTCCTGCAATGTACATACCAAAACCAACGCAATGTCAAACGCTCTATGCCAAAACATCCTGCAAATCGTACCACGCTCTGCAACAACAAAGACACCAAGACAAAATCCTGCACTTGAAAGGGACTTAACAACCACAACAACAAAACAAAGTTGGTTTGAAATTTGATTTTAAAAAAGAGAAGAGGCAAGAAAGAGGGAGAGATAGATACGGTGGAAAAAACCAGTAAGGGAAACGATTCCAGAAATTAAAAAACCCAAACCTATAGTTTAAAGCTTCAATACCAGCCTTTCATCTTCATCTCATCGTTTCGACCCACACAAACACACCACCGATAATACAACATCTCTGCAACTTCATAACTGCCTTGTTTCTCTTCCCTATGTCACCAAACAACACTACACCTCGACACTGTTTTTTTACCAAAAAACATTCTTTTCACTTTCCTCAAAACTCCCTTTGTAACTTTCAATTCAAACAACACTACACCGCAACTTCCGGTCGTTCATCCACAGTAGTCCACCGTGACGACATCTATTTCTCAGCCACGAGCCGCTTCAAATCGCCACCATTCCTTTAACCTCAA
This sequence comes from Lathyrus tuberosus, assembly GCA_022829125.1. Lineage (NCBI taxonomy): Eukaryota > Viridiplantae > Streptophyta > Magnoliopsida > Fabales > Fabaceae > Lathyrus > Lathyrus tuberosus. The sequence goes on along the minus strand of JALAZF010000027.1, from coordinate 16,963,116 downwards.
ACACCGCAACCTTTCACAGACAACACAATAAAATGAAAAAAAAACACAGGGTCAGAGAAACATGGAGGGAGAGTTGCGAATCTGAAAGAACAACCAGCCGTAACGATTTCCTTCTCATCGGGTGATAAGGCAAAATGCAATTGGATGTCCAGCTAACTTGAGGCATAGGTCATGGTTATGTAAAGAACAAATGACATTAAATTTCCATTTTTTTATTCGACAACAGATAACCACCCAACTTAAAAGGATACTCACATTTTCTCGAATCGGTGTCATCTCGTTTAAATTTCCGGAGAGGAGTTCTATATGTCACACTTCTTTCGCATCTCATTGTCACAATTGCAGTTCTTCTATCCAAACCATAGTAGGATCTTCCAATTACAACACGAAAACCTCAATTTAGATGCATCCGCCTGTATCCATTGCAACATATGAACACGAAACTCAAATTCTTGTCTGGTTGTAAATTGTTTGCAAACAACTACCTCTTTTACTACGATACTTTTGGCATTCGTATACACAACTGGTTTTGGGAATAATCTGGTTGCACCATAACTAAAGAAAACAAAAACACGAAATACTTAAAAAGTGAAATAGGGGACATTACGGAAATGCATTTCCGTAGAAATTCATCTTGGTTCTGGAGATGCATTTTCGGGCATAACGTAACTTTGACAGCACAAAAACAAGATTAATGTGAGCAATGAAGAATGAAATGAATGATCTTTACCTTGAATTCCAACTTCTTTTGCTTCTTTTGAAATGATGAAACACAAGATTGGAGTTTTTGAGCTAAACCTTTATTGAGAATGATAGTTTTTTTTTTTTGCAATGGTTTTGATAAAGCTTGGTAATGGAATTTGATCATGAAAGGTTCTGTTTTATCAAAATATGACTTTTTATGTTTTCGAGGATGCATCTCTGGAATAGGCTGACACTGCAAATGTTACACCTTTTCAATTTCCCGATTCACAATTTCGGCGATGCACCTCCGGAAAAAAAAACATTGACTTGGTGAATTAGGAATAAAATGATAGGGTTTATCTGGAGATGCATCTCTGGAACATATTTTTGAAATAAAAAGGTGTGACTCAATCAAATTGTGTTTCGGTGATGTAAGAGACGCGTCCTGAGATGTATATCCGAAATCTATGAGGTATTTTTGAATTTTCATATGGTGTTATTCCGCCTCATAGGGAGAGATTAGCAATTCCCCAATTTTAAATGAACAATAACTATTTAACCTTATCACCTACAATTAGAGCTTGTTTGATCTAGTTTTGTAAAACTGGTTTTTAGTTTTTAAATTTTAAAAATCATAAAACTTGTTTGTTAGTCTAGTTTTACAAAACTATTTTTGAAAGCTATTATCTATTCGAGAGTTTTTAAAAACTGAAAAACTAAAATAGATTTTAGAGATTTTTTGTTTTGGTTTTTAGTTTTACAAATTAGAATGAAAAAAAAATAAAAAATAAAAAAGTGGTACACTTTTCATTAGTGACAAATTTATAATATTGTTCAAATTTAAAACAATTTTTAAAAATCAAATTATAAAACATATTTTCTTTAATTTTTTTTCTTCAAAACTCATTTTTAAAATAAATTTACAAAATAGTTTTTAAAAACTAATAACAAAACTCATTCAAACAAATTCTTAATTTCATTTTGTATAAGGGAGAGATCCTTCATGACTTTGCATAGCCATAACCACTTTAAGACTAGAATCAATGACACTTTGACAAGAATAATGAAAAGACAAATTGTAGGAAAGTGATAAATCAACCTTCTCGGAACTTTCCAAATGGAGAAAACGAAAATGAAAAGGTGACACTTTACCTCTTCATTTATTACGGCAGAAATGGAGAAAAGTATCTTACGGCAGAAATGTATTCATTGAATATTGACTTGAATTTCTTGTTGGCCAAGTTTTTTGATGATACTGAATTATAAATAGAACATGTGGTGGAGATATACTCATAACTTTCTTTAACTTTGCAACGCCTTTACATAGTAGGATAGAAGATTTATTGTGAGACATAACAATGTCAAAAGTTGGAAGAATGAAGTTGGGATCACAAGGCATGGAAGTGTCCTTACAAGGACTTGGTTGCATGAGTATGTCTGCTTTCTATGGTCCTCCTAAGCCTGATTCCGACATGATAGCTCTCATCCATCACGCCATTTAATCTGGTGTCACTTTTCTTGATACTTCTGATGTCTGTGGCCCTCACACCAACGAACTCCTTCTTGGAAAGGTTTTGAAGGGAGAGGTGAGAGAGAAAGTTGAATTGGTTACGAAATTTGGAGCCATAGCTAGGGAAGGGAAATTTGAGACCCGTGGTGATCCAGCTTATGTGAGAGAAGCTTGTGAAGGTAGCTTGAAGAGACTTGATATTGACTGTATTGATCTCTATTATCAACATCGAATTGATACTCGTCTCCCTATCGAAATCACGGTTAGATTCTTTTCATTCGTTTTACAGCAACATATAATGTTGTGAATCTATCATATGAGATTGAACTATGTATGATGACTTGAACTTTTTTTGTTTGCTTTGTCAGATTGGAGAGCTTAAAAAACTAGTTGAAGAGCGAAAAATAAAATACATCGGTTTGTCAGAGGCGTCAGCTGCAACAATCAGAAGAGCACATGCTGTTCATCCAATAACAGCTGTGCAGTTGGAGTGGTCACTGTGGTCAAGAGATGTTGAGGAAAAAATAATTCCGACTTGCAGGTGTGATATTTATTTTACTAACATTATATTTTGTTATCAAGCATTTCTCTTTCGTGTACTGAAACAGACACAGACACTGGACATGACACAGATATGATGGTGTCTTGTTAGTGTCAGACACTAAACACACATTTAATCTGAAGTGTCGATGCTACATAGATATGAATTCTAACTTGACGAGTTATGATATATTAGGGAACTTGGTATTGGAATTGTTGCATATAGTCCTCTTGGGCGAGGATTCTTTTCGTCAGGAACAAAGTTGCTTGAGAATTTGCAAGAGGGTGACTACCGAAAGGTTTGTGGAAAACATGCTTCTAGAGAAATTCATTTTGTTAATCAACTCACTTACCTTATATGTATACACATGTATGTAAATATGTTGCAGGATTTGCCTCGATTTCAACCTAAAAACCTGCAGCAGAACCAAACTATATTTGACAAAGTTAATGAACTGGCTACAAAGAAAGGGTGCACTCCATCTCAGCTAGCACTAGCCTGGCTTCATCACCAAGGAAACGACGTGTGCCCGATACCCGGAACAACCAAAATTGAGAACTTTAATGAAAACATTGGTGCTTTATCTGTCAAACTAACACTAGAAGAATTGGCAGAACTTGAGTCCTTAGCAGATGCTGTTAGGGGTGATAGATATATGGAGGGTTTTAGTACATGGAAGGATTCTGACACTCCACCACTCTCTTCATGGAATGCTGAAAAATGAAGTGCTTTTCTTGCATAATGCTCATACTAGTATTGTACCTTTGGTTGTATAAATCAATGTTTGAAAAATCGATTCACCCGTAAACATTGCTATAAACCTTTATAGCTTCTAGTATTTCATGTGGCTTTTTAAATGGTTTGAACTCTAAGATGACTTCCTATAATTTGTTATGTGTTTAAGGGCATGTAACTTATCTATTGTTTTTAGCTTCAAGTATTTAATTTCTATCTTGAAATTTTGAAATATATTTCAACTACTTTGATTAGTTAAACTTCAGTTTCCATTCATGTGTTGCCAAAGGATGGTTTTCAGTTTTGTACCGAACTCTTCAAAGGCAATAATCTGATTTTACACTATAGTGTCCCTCAAAAGTGAGATTCCAAATTATATATGTAACGCTCTGTATAATATTCATCTAGAGTAATACCATACAAGTGTTTTTATTTGGTACTGACACATCAAAAGTGCCTAATGGCATAATTCACATATTTGTCCATTTCTAAAGCATAAATACAACATATGGCACAAGTCATGGAAACTAGCCAAAAATAAAAAAAATCTAAGAATAATATACAATATCCTCAATGCTATACAACAAAATAATACACAGTGGAAAAACTAAAGCTAAGCTTCTCTTGAAACATCCAAGCATAGCTCCACTTGTAAACCAAACCTGCAAATACCTCCTAAAAATAATCAACAATAGTGGGGTGAGATACATCAAATCTCAGTGAGTTCCCTATCTTATGGATTCTCTCGGCTTTACAGGGTTCTATCTTAGCCTAACTCAAGTCGGGGGAAGGGAACTAGACTTTTACCTTTTTTAAACCCATGGTTAGTTCATATCCATTTTAGAAAACCAATTATCCATTTTTTTAAATTTCCATTTGAATTTCAACATCCATATTCATTTTCAAATCAATTCTCCTAATCACTATTTTTTTATTTACCATTATTTATTTTTCAAACCATGTCCAAATTCCAAAAAAAAAAAACCATCTCAACAAAAAGCCCATATATTCTCATCACCAAGTCCATTACAAAAAAAAAGAGTCTTAAGTTCACAAAAATAAATGAAGTCCATGTTATTATTTCTTTTTTCACCTATGATTTACAAGAATGCTCAAAGAAAATTCCAAATGTCCCCGTCATTCTTTATTCTTTTAACCAAATATCAAAAAAATAAAGAGAAAATTCTGCAGCATGGAAACGTCTCAATCCACCACTACTCAAAGCCACTTGATCTAGACCTCACCCGTACCACCTTGTCACGCCCCACACATTGGCAAACAAACAAAACCATACCACTGCTGCACAGAACAGGTTCCTGCAATGTACATACCAAAACCAACGCAATGTCAAACGCTCTATGCCAAAACATCCTGCAAATCGTACCACGCTCTGCAACAACAAAGACACCAAGACAAAATCCTGCACTTGAAAGGGACTTAACAACCACAACAACAAAACAAAGTTGGTTTGAAATTTGATTTTAAAAAAGAGAAGAGGCAAGAAAGAGGGAGAGATAGATACGGTGGAAAAAACCAGTAAGGGAAACGATTCCAGAAATTAAAAAACCCAAACCTATAGTTTAAAGCTTCAATACCAGCCTTTCATCTTCATCTCATCGTTTCGACCCACACAAACACACCACCGATAATACAACATCTCTGCAACTTCATAACTGCCTTGTTTCTCTTCCCTATGTCACCAAACAACACTACACCTCGACACTGTTTTTTTACCACAAAACATTCTTTTCACCTTCCTCAAAACTCCCTTTGTAACTTTCAATTCAAACAACACTACACCGCAACTTCCGGTCGTTCATCCACAGTAGTCCACCGTGACGACATCTATTTCTCAGCCACGAGCCGCTTCAAATCGCCACCATTCCTTTAACCTCAAACACCGCAACCTTTCACAGACAACACAATAAAATGAAAAAAAAACACAGGGTCAGAGAAACATGGAGGGAGAGTTGCGAATCTGAAAGAACAGCCAGCCGTAACGATTTCCTTCTCATCGGGTGATAAGGCAAAATGCAATTGGATGTCCAGCTAACTTGACGCATAGGTCATGGTTATGTAAAGAACAAATGACATTAAATTTCCATTTTTTTATTCGACAACAGATAACCACCCAACTTAAAAGGATACTCACATTTTCTCGAATCGGTGTCATCTCGTTTAAATTTCCGGAGAGGAGTTCTATATGTCACACTTCTTTCGCATCTCATTGTCACAATTGCAGTTCTTCTATCCAAACCATAGTAGGATCTTCCAATTACAACACGAAAACCTCAATTTAGATGCATCCGCCTGTATCCATTGCAACATATGAACACGAAACTCAAATTCTTGTCTGGTTGTAAATTGTTTGCAAACAACTACCTCTTTTACTACGATACTTTTGGCATTCGTATACACAACTGGTTTTGGGAATAATCTGGTTGCACCATAACTAAAGAAAACAAAAACACGAAATACTTAAAAAGTGAAATAGGGGACATTACGGAAATGCATTTCCGTAGAAATTCATCTTGGTTCTGGAGATGCATTTTCGGGCATAACGTAACTTTGACAGCACAAAAACAAGATTAATGTGAGCAATGAAGAATGAAATGAATGATCTTTACCTTGAATTCCAACTTCTTTTGCTTCTTTTGAAATGATGAAACACAAGATTGGAGTTTTTGAGCTAAACCTTTATTGAGAATGATAGTTTTTTTTTTTTGCAATGGTTTTGATAAAGCTTGGTAATGGAATTTGATCATGAAAGGTTCTGTTTTATCAAAATATGACTTTTTATGTTTTCGAGGATGCATCTCTGGAATAGGCTGACACTGCAAATGTTACACCTTTTCAATTTCCCGATTCACAATTTCGGCGATGCACCTCCGGAAAAAAAAACATTGACTTGGTGAATTAGGAATAAAATGATAGGGTTTATCTGGAGATGCATCTCTGGAACATATTTTTGAAATAAAAAGGTGTGACTCAATCAAATTGTGTTTCGGTGATGTAAGAGACGCGTCCTGAGATGTATATCCGAAATCTATGAGGTATTTTTGAATTTTCATATGGTGTTATTCCGCCTCATAGGGAGAGATTAGCAATTCCCCAATTTTAAATGAACAATAACTATTTAACCTTATCACCTACAATTAGAGCTTGTTTGATCTAGTTTTGTAAAACTGTTTTTTAGTTTTTAAATTTTAAAAATCATAAAACTTGTTTGTTAGTCTAGTTTTACAAAACTATTTTTGAAAGCTATTATCTATTCGAGAGTTTTTAAAAACTGAAAAACTAAAATAGATTTTAGAGATTTTTTGTTTTGGTTTTTAGTTTTACAAATTAGAATGAAAAAAAAATAAAAAATAAAAAAGTGGTACACTTTTCATTAGTGACAAATTTATAATATTGTTCAAATTTAAAACAATTTTTAAAAATCAAATTATAAAACATATTTTCTTTAATTTTTTTTCTTCAAAACTCATTTTTAAAATAAATTTACAAAATAGTTTTTAAAAACTAATAACAAAACTCATTCAAACAAATTCTTAATTTCATTTTGTATAAGGGAGAGATCCTTCATGACTTTGCATAGCCATAACCACTTTAAGACTAGAATCAATGACACTTTGACAAGAATAATGAAAAGACAAATTGTAGGAAAGTGATAAATCAACCTTCTCGGAACTTTCCAAATGGAGAAAACGAAAATGAAAAGGTGACACTTTACCTCTTCATTTATTACGGCAGAAATGGAGAAAAGTATCTTACGGCAGAAATGTATTCATTGAATATTGACTTGAATTTCTTGTTGGCCAAGTTTTTTGATGATACTGAATTATAAATAGAACATGTGGTGGAGATATACTCATAACTTTCTTTAACTTTGCAACGCCTTTACATAGTAGGATAGAAGATTTATTGTGAGACATAACAATGTCAAAAGTTGGAAGAATGAAGTTGGGATCACAAGGCATGGAAGTGTCCTTACAAGGACTTGGTTGCATGAGTATGTCTGCTTTCTATGGTCCTCCTAAGCCTGATTCCGACATGATAGCTCTCATCCATCACGCCATTTAATCTGGTGTCACTTTTCTTGATACTTCTGATGTCTGTGGCCCTCACACCAACGAACTCCTTCTTGGAAAGGTTTTGAAGGGAGAGGTGAGAGAGAAAGTTGAATTGGTTACGAAATTTGGAGCCATAGCTAGGGAAGGGAAATTTGAGACCCGTGGTGATCCAGCTTATGTGAGAGAAGCTTGTGAAGGTAGCTTGAAGAGACTTGATATTGACTGTATTGATCTCTATTATCAACATCGAATTGATACTCGTCTCCCTATCGAAATCACGGTTAGATTCTTTTCTTTTCGTTTTACAGCAACATATAATGTTGTGAATCTATCATATGAGATTGAACTATGTCTGATGACTTGAACTTTTTTTGTTTGCTTTGTCAGATTGGAGAGCTTAAAAAACTAGTTGAAGAGCGAAAAATAAAATACATCGGTTTGTCAGAGGCGTCAGCTGCAACAATCAGAAGAGCACATGCTGTTCATCCAATAACAGCTGTGCAGTTGGAGTGGTCACTGTGGTCAAGAGATGTTGAGGAAAAAATAATTCCGACTTGCAGGTGTGATATTTATTTTACTAACATTATATTTTGTTATCAAGCATTTCTCTTTCGTGTACTGAAACAGACACAGACACTGGACATGACACAGATATGATGGTGTCTTGTTAGTGTCAGACACTAAACACACATTTAATCTGAAGTGTCGATGCTACATAGATATGAATTCTAACTTGACGAGTTATGATATATTAGGGAACTTGGTATTGGAATTGTTGCATATAGTCCTCTTGGGCGAGGATTCTTTTCGTCAGGAACAAAGTTGCTTGAGAATTTGCAAGAGGGTGACTACCGAAAGGTTTGTGGAAAACATGCTTCTAGAGAAATTCATTTTGTTAATCAACTCACTTACCTTATATGTATACACATGTATGTAAATATGTTGCAGGATTTGCCTCGATTTCAACCTAAAAACCTGCAGCAGAACCAAACTATATTTGACAAAGTTAATGAACTGGCTACAAAGAAAGGGTGCACTCCATCTCAGCTAGCACTAGCCTGGCTTCATCACCAAGGAAACGACGTGTGCCCGATACCCGGAACAACCAAAATTGAGAACTTTAATGAAAACATTGGTGCTTTATCTGTCAAACTAACACTAGAAGAATTGGCAGAACTTGAGTCCTTAGCAGATGCTGTTAGGGGTGATAGATATATGGAGGGTTTTAGTACATGGAAGGATTCTGACACTCCACCACTCTCTTCATGGAATGCTGAAAAATGAAGTGCTTTTCTTGCATAATGCTCATACTAGTATTGTACCTTTGGTTGTATAAATCAATGTTTGAAAAATCGATTCACCCGTAAACATTGCTATAAACCTTTATAGCTTCTAGTATTTCATGTGGCTTTTTAAATGGTTTGAACTCTAAGATGACTTCCTATAATTTGTTATGTGTTTAAGGGCATGTAACTTATCTATTGTTTTTAGCTTCAAGTATTTAATTTCTATCTTGAAATTTTGAAATATATTTCAACTACTTTGATTAGTTAAACTTCAGTTTCCATTCATGTGTTGCCAAAGGATGGTTTTCAGTTTTGTACCGAACTCTTCAAAGGCAATAATCTGATTTTACACTATAGTGTCCCTCAAAAGTGAGATTCCAAATTATATATGTAACGCTCTGTATAATATTCATCTAGAGTAATACCATACAAGTGTTTTTATTTGGTACTGACACATCAAAAGTGCCTAATGGCATAATTCACATACTTGTCCATTTCTAAAGCATAAATACAACATATGGCACAAGTCATGGAAACTAGCCAAAAATAAAAAAAATCTAAGAATAATATACAATATCCTCAATGCTATACAACAAAATAATACACAGTGGAAAAACTAAAGCTAAGCTTCTCTTGAAACATCCAAGCATAGCTCCACTTGTAAACCAAACCTGCAAATACCTCCTAAAAATAATCAACAATAGTGGGGTGAGATACATCAAATCTCAGTGAGTTCCCTATCTTATGGATTCTCTCGGCTTTACAGGGTTCTATCTTAGCCTAACTCAAGTCGGGGGAAGGGAACTAGACTTTTACCTTTTTTAAACCCATGGTTAGTTCATATCCATTTTAGAAAACCAATTATCCATTTTTTTAAATTTCCATTTGAATTTCAACATCCATATTCATTTTCAAATCAATTCTCCTAATCACTATTTTTTTATTTACCATTATTTATTTTTCAAACCATGTCCAAATTCCAAAAAAAAAAACCATCTCAACAAAAAGCCCATATATTCTCATCACCAAGTCCATTACAAAAAAAAAGAGTCTTAAGTTCACAAAAATAAATGAAGTCCATGTTATTATTTCTTTTTTCACCTATGATTTACAAGAATGCTCAAAGAAAATTCCAAATGTCCCCGTCATTCTTTATTCTTTTAACCAAATATCAAAAAAATAAAGAGAAAATTCTGCAGCATGGAAACGTCTCAATCCACCACTACTCAAAGCCACTTGATGTAGACCTCACCCGTACCACCTTGTCACGCCCCACACATTGGCAAACAAACAAAACCATACCACTGCTGCACAAAACAGGTTCCTGCAATGTACATACCAAAACCAACGCAATGTCAAACGCTCTATGCCAAAACATCCTGCAAATCGTACCACGCTCTGCAACAACAAAGACACCAAGACAAAATCCTGCACTTGAAAGGGACTTAACAACCACAACAACAAAACAAAGTTGGTTTGAAATTTGATTTTAAAAAAGAGAAGAGGCAAGAAAGAGGGAGAGATAGATACGGTGGAAAAAACCAGTAAGGGAAACGATTCCAGAAATTAAAAAACCCAAACCTATAGTTTAAAGCTTCAATACCAGCCTTTCATCTTCATCTCATCGTTTCGACCCACACAAACACACCACCGATAATACAACATCTCTGCAACTTCATAACTGCCTTGTTTCTCTTCCCTATGTCACCAAACAACACTACACCTCGACACTGTTTTTTTACCACAAAACATTCTTTTCACCTTCCTCAAAACTCCCTTTGTAACTTTCAATTCAAACAACACTACACCGCAACTTCCGGTCGTTCATCCACAGTAGTCCACCGTGACGACATCTATTTCTCAGCCACGAGCCGCTTTAAATCGCCACCATTCCTTTAACCTCAAACACCGCAACCTTTCACAGACAACACAATAAAATGAAAAAAAAACACAGGGTCAGAGAAACATGGAGGGAGAGTTGCGAATCTGAAAGAACAACCAGCCGTAACGATTTCCTTCTCATCGGGTGATAAGGCAAAATGCAATTGGATGTCCAGCTAACTTGACGCATAGGTCATGGTTATGTAAAGAACAAATGACATTAAATTTCCATTTTTTTATTCGACAACAGATAACCACCCAACTTAAAAGGATACTCACATTTTCTCGAATCGGTGTCATCTCGTTTAAATTTCCGGAGAGGAGTTCTATATGTCACACTTCTTTCGCATCTCATTGTCACAATTGCAGTTCTTCTATCCAAACCATAGTAGGATCTTCCAATTACAACACGAAAACCTCAATTTAGATGCATCCGCCTGTATCCATTGCAACATATGAACACGAAACTCAAATTCTTGTCTGGTTGTAAATTGTTTGCAAACAACTACCTCTTTTACTACGATACTTTTGGCATTCGTATACACAACTGGTTTTGGGAATAATCTGGTTGCACCATAACTAAAGAAAACAAAAACACGAAATACTTAAAAAGTGAAATAGGGGACATTACGGAAATGCATTTCCGTAGAAATTCATCTTGGTTCTGGAGATGCATTTTCGGGCATAACGTAACTTTGACAGCACAAAAACAAGATTAATGTGAGCAATGAAGAATGAAATGAATGATCTTTACCTTGAATTCCAACTTCTTTTGCTTCTTTTGAAATGATGAAACACAAGATTGGAGTTTTTGAGCTAAACCTTTATTGAGAATGATAGTTTTTTTTTTTTGCAATGGTTTTGATAAAGCTTGGTAATGGAATTTGATCATGAAAGGTTCTGTTTTATCAAAATATGACTTTTTATGTTTTCGAGGATGCATCTCTGGAATAGGCTGACACTGCAAATGTTACACCTTTTCAATTTCCCGATTCACAATTTCGGCGATGCACCTCCGGAAAAAAAAACATTGACTTGGTGAATTAGGAATAAAATGATAGGGTTTATCTGGAGATGCATCTCTGGAACATATTTTTGAAATAAAAAGGTGTGACTCAATCAAATTGTGTTTCGGTGATGTAAGAGACGCGTCCTGAGATGTATATCCGAAATCTATGAGGTATTTTTGAATTTTCATATGGTGTTATTCCGCCTCATAGGGAGAGATTAGCAATTCCCCAATTTTAAATGAACAATAACTATTTAACCTTATCACCTACAATTAGAGCTTGTTTGATCTAGTTTTGTAAAACTGTTTTTTAGTTTTTAAATTTTAAAAATCATAAAACTTGTTTGTTAGTCTAGTTTTACAAAACTATTTTTGAAAGCTATTATCTATTCGAGAGTTTTTAAAAACTGAAAAACTAAAATAGATTTTAGAGATTTTTTGTTTTGGTTTTTAGTTTTACAAATTAGAATGAAAAAAAAATAAAAAATAAAAAAGTGGTACACTTTTCATTAGTGACAAATTTATAATATTGTTCAAATTTAAAACAATTTTTAAAAATCAAATTATAAAACATATTTTCTTTAATTTTTTTTCTTCAAAACTCATTTTTAAAATAAATTTACAAAATAGTTTTTAAAAACTAATAACAAAACTCATTCAAACAAATTCTTAATTTCATTTTGTATAAGGGAGAGATCCTTCATGACTTTGCATAGCCATAACCACTTTAAGACTAGAATCAATGACACTTTGACAAGAATAATGAAAAGACAAATTGTAGGAAAGTGATAAATCAACCTTCTCGGAACTTTCCAAATGGAGAAAACGAAAATGAAAAGGTGACACTTTACCTCTTCATTTATTACGGCAGAAATGGAGAAAAGTATCTTACGGCAGAAATGTATTCATTGAATATTGACTTGAATTTCTTGTTGGCCAAGTTTTTTGATGATACTGAATTATAAATAGAACATGTGGTGGAGATATACTCATAACTTTCTTTAACTTTGCAACGCCTTTACATAGTAGGATAGAAGATTTATTGTGAGACATAACAATGTCAAAAGTTGGAAGAATGAAGTTGGGATCACAAGGCATGGAAGTGTCCTTACAAGGACTTGGTTGCATGAGTATGTCTGCTTTCTATGGTCCTCCTAAGCCTGATTCCGACATGATAGCTCTCATCCATCACGCCATTTAATCTGGTGTCACTTTTCTTGATACTTCTGATGTCTGTGGCCCTCACACCAACGAACTCCTTCTTGGAAAGGTTTTGAAGGGAGAGGTGAGAGAGAAAGTTGAATTGGTTACGAAATTTGGAGCCATAGCTAGGGAAGGGAAATTTGAGACCCGTGGTGATCCAGCTTATGTGAGAGAAGCTTGTGAAGGTAGCTTGAAGAGACTTGATATTGACTGTATTGATCTCTATTATCAACATCGAATTGATACTCGTCTCCCTATCGAAATCACGGTTAGATTCTTTTCTTTTCGTTTTACAGCAACATATAATGTTGTGAATCTATCATATGAGATTGAACTATGTCTGATGACTTGAACTTTTTTTGTTTGCTTTGTCAGATTGGAGAGCTTAAAAAACTAGTTGAAGAGCGAAAAATAAAATACATCGGTTTGTCAGAGGCGTCAGCTGCAACAATCAGAAGAGCACATGCTGTTCATCCAATAACAGCTGTGCAGTTGGAGTGGTCACTGTGGTCAAGAGATGTTGAGGAAAAAATAATTCCGACTTGCAGGTGTGATATTTATTTTACTAACATTATATTTTGTTATCAAGCATTTCTCTTTCGTGTACTGAAACAGACACAGACACTGGACATGACACAGATATGATGGTGTCTTGTTAGTGTCAGACACTAAACACACATTTAATCTGAAGTGTCGATGCTACATAGATATGAATTCTAACTTGACGAGTTATGATATATTAGGGAACTTGGTATTGGAATTGTTGCATATAGTCCTCTTGGGCGAGGATTCTTTTCGTCAGGAACAAAGTTGCTTGAGAATTTGCAAGAGGGTGACTACCGAAAGGTTTGTGGAAAACATGCTTCTAGAGAAATTCATTTTGTTAATCAACTCACTTACCTTATATGTATACACATGTATGTAAATATGTTGCAGGATTTGCCTCGATTTCAACCTAAAAACCTGCAGCAGAACCAAACTATATTTGACAAAGTTAATGAACTGGCTACAAAGAAAGGGTGCACTCCATCTTAGCTAGCACTAGCCTGGCTTCATCACCAAGGAAACGACGTGTGCCCGATACCCGGAACAACCAAAATTGAGAACTTTAATGAAAACATTGGAGCTTTATCTGTCAAACTAACACTAGAAGAATTGGCAGAACTTGAGTCCTTAGCAGATGCTGTTAGGGGTGATAGATATATGGAGGGTTTTAGTACATGGAAGGATTTTGACACTCCACCACTCTCTTCATGGAATGCTGAAAAATGAAGTGTTTTTCTTGCATAATGCTCATACTAGTATTGTACCTTTGGTTGTATAAATCAATGTTTGAAAAATCGATTCACCCGTAAACATTGCTATAAACCTTTATAGCTTCTAGTATTTCATGTGGCTTTTTAAATGGTTTGAACTCTAAGATGACTTCATATAATTTGTTATGTGTTTAAGGGCATGTAACTTATCTATTGTTTTTAGCTTCAAGTATTTAATTTCTATCTTGAAATTTTGAAATATATTTCAACTACTTTGATTAGTTAAACTTCAGCTTCCATTCATGTGTTGCCAAAGGATGGTTTTCAGTTTTGTACCGAACTCTTCAAAGGCAATAATCTGATTTTACACTATAGTGTCCCTCAAAAGTGAGATTCCAAATTATATATGTAACGCTCTGTATAATATTCATCTAGAGTAATACCATACAAGTATTTTTATTTGGTACTGACACATCAAAAGTGCCTAATGGCATAATTCACATACTTGTCCATTTCTAAAGCATAAATACAACATATGGCACAAGTCATGGAAACTAGCCAAAAAAAAAAATCTAAGAATAATATACAATATCCTCAATTGTATACAACAAAATAATACACAGTGGAAAAACAAAAGCTAAGCTTCTCTTGAAACATCCAAGCATAGATCCACTTGTAAACCAAACCTGCAAATACCTCCTGAAAATAATCAACAATAGTGGGGTGAGATACATCAAATCTCAGTGAGTTCCCTATCTTATGGATTCTCTCGGCTTTATAGGGTTCTATCTTAGGCTAACTCAAGTCGGGAGAAGGGAACTAGACTTTTAGTTCACAATTTCACACTGTATGGAAACATGCCACGAGTTCACCAACTCAAAACATCACTAGTTGATAACGCTGCCAAGGCATCCCCTTTTCCCGTCCGCTTCTACGTCTAGAAGTAGGAACGAGTTATGGATCCTTGCAGTTCAAACATTCTGACTAGAGAAACAACCGCATAAATCACAAAACGACAACTAGTTAAGGAATCTTTCCCCGGCCATCCCGCTCAAAGATATTAAACACGGGTCACGGATCCTTAACGTAGATAACTTTCCCCGACCATCCCGCTCAAAGAGATTAAACACGGGTCACAGTTATCTACAATTGGTACTTTCCCCGGCCATCCCGCTCAAAGAGATTAAACACGGGTCACTAATACCAACCACTAAGTGACTTTCCCCGACCATCCCACTCATGGAGATTAAACACGGGTCACGGTTACCTACTTAATAAATATTTTCCCCTGCCATCCCACACAAGGAGATTAAACACGGGTCACTAATATTTATTAAGGGACACCACTCTAATAAATACTTTCCCCGGCCATCCCACTCAAAGAGATTAAACACGGGTCACTAATATTTATTAGGGGAAAACAAACTTAATAAATACTTTCCCTGGCCATCCCGCTCAAAGAGATTAAACACGGGTCACTAATATTTATTAAGTGATACGTACAAACCAGAGGAAATACGGTCCCCCACTAACAACCACTTAACAAAGATACTCCTCTAATATCGATGTAAGCATTGCCGCACAATTCTCTAATGTCATTCTAGTGTACTAAGGTTTCCTCAGTAGTTCACCACATGAAGCCTTTAAAATTTCCAAAGTTCCGTTTTACATAATTCACGTAATTCCGATAAATTCCAATAATCAACAAAAATCGATCTCATAAACAATATTTTCACCTTCCATGGCATAGAACACTTTCATAGCTTCACATCGATATAAAAAACGCTTAAATAAGATAAACGAGTCAAACGTTACGGATTTTTGAAGAAAAGAAAATTATTGAAAAACTGCCAGATTCGCCTGGCGATTAGGGATTTCGCCTGGCGAATCCCTCTTCGCCAGTACTTCGCCCGGCGAAGCTGCGGCGAAACTTCATTTTTAAAAATCCAAAAGTTCCAGTAGCCAAAACATGTTCTGTCTTTCAATTTTTGCCCGGCGAATAAGGATTTCGCCTGGTGAATCCCTCTTCGCCAGTACTTTGCCCGGCGAACCATTGGCGAGACCTGATTCGCCTGGCAAATCGCAGTAGAACCAGAATTCCTTTCCTGCATTTTCCATGGTTCCAAGGGTCCCAAATCTCACCCTTTCCATACCAAATCAGTTCCAAACCTCAAAACAAGTATCAACAACTGATCATATATATGGTTCGACTGTACTACGCAATTAATGTTACATTTCAACCGTTAGATTTTATTGATTTACAAAATTGTTCATTTTTGTTAAAAATTTAACCTAACTCTAGAACTCTAGAAATTCTACAACTAAAGTCTCTATCTAGAACTCACCTGATAATCGAAGAGGAGTTTGAAGAAGATGATGAACAATGATCCAATCTTCTTCCTAAGTTTCTTCTTCTTTCCCTCTTCTCTTATCTTCCTTTCTTCTTTCCTCTGATTTCTTCTTCTTTCTATTTTCTTTTCAATATATATATATATATATATATATATATATATATATATATATATATATATATATATATAAAATTCAACCGAGTAAAATATCTCCAATTGATATTTTGTCATCTCAACCCAATATCAAGTGGATTCATTTGTTATAATTAATCATTTTAATTCAACACAGATCCTCTTTGATTTAATGAGTGGCGTTCAAGTTTAGCTGTCAAGGTTGTAAGTGTTGTGGAGACATATTGCAAGAACTCATTCCTTACCCATTATTCACTTCCATTTTCTAGATTCAAATTATACATTTCCATAAGCCATAATCCATATTCAATTTCTACCATAAACCCATTATCCATTTCCATGTTTCTCTTTTCAACTTTTAATATCCATTACAATAAAACATTTTTTTTTCACTTTTCCAATCCATTTCCAGCTATATTCCAATTCCATTTTTAGTCCATTTTACCTTTTTTAAACCCATGGTTAGTCCATATCCATTTTAGAAAACCAATTATCCATTTTTTTAAATTTCCATGTGAATTTCAACATCCATATTCATTTTCAAATCAATTCTCCTAATCACTATTTTTTTTATTTACCATTATTTATTTTTCAAACCATGTCCAAATTCCAAAAAAAAAACCATCTCAACAAAAAGCCCATATATTCTCATCACCAAGTCCATTACAAAAAAAAAAGAGTCTTAAGTTCACAAAAATAAATGAAGTCCATGTTATTATTTCTTTTTTCACCTATGATTTACAAGAATGCTCAAAGAAAATTCCAAATGGCCCCATCATTCTTTATTCTTATAACCAAATATCAAAAAAATAAAGAGAAAATTCTGCAGCATGGAAACGTTTCAATCAACACTACTCAAAGCCACTTGATGTAGACCTCACCCGTACCACCTTGTCACGCCCCACACATTGCCAAACAAACAAAACCATATCACTGCTGTACAGAACAGGTTCCTGCAATGTACATACCAAAACCAACGCAATGTCAAACGCTATATGCCAAAACAACCTGCAAATCGTACCACGCTCTGCAACAACAAAGACACCAAGACAAAATCCTGCACTTGAAAGGGACTTAACAACCACAACAACAAGACAAAGTTGGTTTGAAATTTGATTTTAAAAAAGAGAAGAGGCAAGAAAGAGGGAGAGATAGATACGGTGGAAAAAACCAATAAGGGAAACGATTCCAGAAATTAAAAACCAAACTCAAGACATAGATTTGGGATTTGCTATTCGCATTGTGTTGATCTTAATGATCGTTGTTTAGATTGTTAGCGTGAGACATCATCTAACGGTCTAAACAACGATACTCACGACTTCGCTTTAGACCTAAACTTAGTCAGGAGGATACGCGGTTATATTGGTCGGAAACCAAGTTCATATGCTTGATTAATCGTTTATACATAAAAAGGATTAGCGAAACCTAACCTTAACATGCTTTTATAAAACCTTTTACAAAATCTTGGCATCAATTAATCTTTGCTACAAGTGAATGTTAAAACCAATTGAGAAACTTTTGAAACCGTTGAACTTAGAATATCGCAACTATTGAAAGACACGCATCAAATATCAAACAATCCCTGTGGAGACGATTAAAAACAACCCCCACTATTACTCTACTAACAAAATGGCGCCGTTGTCGGAGATTATTAAGTGATATTGCAAGCATTGCAATAGTTGAGTTATTTTAAGTGTGTTACTACTTTATCTTGAACTTGTTAATCTGTTTTGTTTAGTGTGCAGACTTAGTTTATGCGAGGGAAACTACCGGCAGACCAACTTCTCTTCGATCCTGAGATTGAGAGAACCGCTCGTAGAATCAACAACAGAACTAGACGAAGGAGGCAGCTAGCGAGACAGAAGCGAGAACAAGAGGAAAGTACTTCTACACCACCACCAGTTCCACAGATAATTCCAGTTATGGACCCACCACCACCACCACCACCTGCTTCTAGGCCATGTACAAATAGTCCGACACACAATGCTCAGTTCGCTCGCCATGCAAAAAATGGTCGTCATGCAGAAATGAAGACCGGTATTCTCCAGCTGTTATATTAAAGTCCATTTACGGGTATGGATCATGAAGATCCTTTCACCCATTTGACGAAATTCTATGAAATAGCGGGAGCGACTGGTGCACCGGAAGCAGAAGAGGAGTCTCTGTTTAAGAGACTATTCCCGTATTCTCTCATTGGGAAGGCAAAGGAATGGTATCTTGATCAGTCAACGGCCATAATGACTGATTGGAACCAATTGGAAGAGAAATTTCTGGAGAGATTTTTCCCACACACTCGGTTCATGGAAGCAAAGACCGCCATCGCGGTATTCACACAAGGAGCAAATGAATCTCTCAACGAAGCTTGGGAGAGGTTCAAATCAATGTTACGAAAGTGCAAGGGCCATGGTTTTGATGAATTGTCACAAATTCATATATTTAGAAATGGGCTGCAACTTGTACACAAAACCTTGTTGGATGCCACCGCTGGTGGATCCTTGTTAAGCAAAACCGCAGCCGAAGCCACAGCTATCATTGATAAAATGGCCTTGAACGATCATCAAGGTAGTCACAATCGTGGTCCTTCTCAACGAACTCCGGGAGTGTTGGAATTGGGAACAAGCGATGCTATCCTTGCGCAGAACAAATTGTTATCACAACAGGTGGAGTTGTTAACTAAGCAAATGTCTAAGTTGCCGCAACAATTCAAAGAGATGCATGAGTCTTCAAGTAAAAATGTGCAAGTGTTAGTGTGTGAATTATGTCGAGGTGACCATCCGACCGGTTATTGTCCGCCCGTTGTGGAGGAAGCAAATTACGCGGGAAATCAAGGTTACCAACCCCGACCTCCGTATCAACAAGGCAACCAAGGTTACCAACAAAGGGCTAACCAAGGTTACCAACAACAATGGAGACCGCAAGAAGCCGGGCCGTCTAACCGTCAACAATATCAAAACTACACTCAACCTCCGCAAGCTCCCGTTGGAAATACAAAGATGGAGGATACTCTCACACAATTTATGCAAATGGCAATTTCCAACCAAAAGAACACCGATGCCGCAATAAGGAATCTTGAAACTCAAGTCGGGCAATTATCAAAACAATTGGCCGACCAACAAAGAGGGGACTTTACGACAAATACTCTTCCGAATCTTAAAGATTGCAAAGTCGTTCTAACAAGAAGTGGAAGAGAAATTGACATGGGTGTAGGTCAAAGAGTAGTGGAGGAGGAGGTTGTAGTTGAAAATGCAAAAGAAAAAGATAGTGAGGAGATTGAAGTAGAAAAAAATGTTGAGGGTGTTGTAGTTGAAAATGAGAAGAAAAAAAGTGAGAATGAGAAAAAAATAGAGAGTGAAGAAAGATTGAAAAGAGCTAGGAAGGGAAAAGAGCCGATGAACAATATTCCGATTCAACATCTACCATATCCTCATGCTCCCACAAAGAAATATAGTGCGCGACACTATTCTCGGTTTATGGATAATTTCAAGCAATTACAAATAAATATTCCATTTTCCGAGGCTTTGGAGGAAATGCCGAAATATGCAAAATTTATGAAGGATATCCTCACTAAAAAAAGAGGTATACGGATCAAGAGATGATTATGGTAGATGCAAGTTGTAGTGCCATCATTCAACGTACTCTCCCGAGGAAAGAATGTGATCCGGGACGAGTTACATTGCCAGTTACGATAGGAAACATGTATGTGGGCAATGGATTGATTGATTTGGGTTCTAGCATCAACTTGATACCATTGTCGATTGTGAAATGGTTAGGCCATATGGAATTGAGATCCACGCAAATGACGTTGCAACTCGCCGATAAATCCACTACCCGTCCTCACGGTGTAGCGGAGGATGTGTTGGTCAAAGTGGACAAATTTTTGTTTCCAATTGATTTTGTTGTCATTGAAATGGATGAGGATGAGGATGCACCTTTGATTCTTGGAAGGCCTTTCATGAAAACTGCCCGAATGGCAATTGACATGGACGATGGTCTCATGAAAGTGAGAGTCTAAGATGAAGAGGTGTGTTTCAATCTTTATGATTCCTTGAAGCACAAGAAAGATAAGGGTGATTGTTTCCGGATCGATGCAACGGAGGAAGCGAGTTTTGAAGTTACAAATCAAATTCATGTCATTGATCCGTTACAAAGAGCTTTAGATGATTCCTTGGAAGTATTCTCGGTTGAAGAAGAGCAAGCTGTTGAAGATTGTTTGTTACAGCTTGAAGCTTTGGAAGAATTACAACCTTGGGAGTATGAAGAGGAAATTCTAAAAAAAGTGGTTAATGAGGAACCATCCAAACTTGAACTGAAAGTGTTACCGTCAACCTTGAAGTATGCTTTTCTCGATGACGGTGGTAATAAACCGGTGATCATAAGTAGTATTTTGTCTGAAAACGAGGAGAGCCGCTTAATTCAAGTGTTGAGAAAGAATCAAGATGCAATGGGATGGACGTTGTCCGATCTCAAAGGCATAAGCCCGTCATATTGCATGCACCGTATATTTATGGAGGAAGACTTTAAACCGGTTGCTCAACCTCAACGCCGGTTAAATCCAATCATGAAAGAAATGGTGAGAAAAGAAGTGGTGAAAATGTTAGATGCCGGAATGATTTATCCCATTTCTGACAGCCCGTGGGTTAGTCCGGTGCATGTGGTACTGAAAAAAAGCAGATTAACGGTAGTTCAAAACGAGAAAAATGAGCTCATTCCAACAAAAACTGTTACCGGGTGGAGAATGTGTATCGACTACCGTAGGTTGAACAAAGCTACGAGAAAAGATCATTTTCCTCTACCTTTTATGGATCAAATGCTCGAAAGGCTTTCCGGTCAACAATTCTACTGTTTTTTGGATGGTTATTCGGGGTACAATCAAATAATTGTTAGCCTGGAGGATCATGAAAAAACAGCTTTTACATGTCCGTTTGGAATCTTCGCTTATAGGAGGATGCCGTTTGGATTATGTAATGCACCTGCGACTTTTCAGCGGTGTATGCAAGCTATCTTCTCAGATTTGATCGAAAAGACAATCGAGGTCTTTATGGATGATTTCTCCGTTTTTGGACAATCTTTTGATCTTTGCTTGAAAAATTTGGATACGGTGTTGGAAAGGTGTGTGGAAACTAATTTGGTGCTTAATTGGGAAAAATGCAACTTCATGGTGAACGAGGGAATTGTGCTCGGTCACAAAGTGTCTTCAAAAGGCCTTGAAGTTGATAAATCCAAAGTGGACGTTATCGAGAAATTACCACCGCCGATGAATGTCAAAGGTATAAGGAGTTTTCTTGGACACGCCGGGTTTTACCGTAGATTCATCAAGGACTTCGCAAAGGTCGCGAAGCCATTGAGCAACTTGCTTGTCCAAGGTAAGGTTTTTGACTTTGACGAGTCTTGTCTTTTCGTGTTTAATTTTTTGAAAAAAAGTTTAACGACCTCACTGATAATCGTTGCACCTAATTGGAAATTGGATTTTGAATTAATGTGCGATGCTAGCGATTATGCGGTTGGGGCTGTTTTGGGTCAAAGAAAAACGAAAGTTTTCCACGCGATACATTATGCGAGCAAAGTTTTAAACGAGGCTCAAATTAACTATGCAACAATTGAGAAAGAGTTGCTTGCCATAGTGTATGCGTTGGAGAAATTTCGTTCCTATTTGATTGGTTCATGAGTCATAGTTTACACGGACCACACGGCTATAAGGTATCTGCTCACCAAACCCGATTCTAAGCAGAGGCTTATTCGGTGGATCCTTTTGTTACAGGAATTTGATCTTGAAATTCGTGACAAAAAAGGATCCTAGAATTTGGTGGCGGATCACTTATCCCGCCTGGTAAACGTTGACGTGACCAAGAATGAATTTGAGGTCAAAGAGGAGTTCCCTGATGAAAAATTGTTTAGAGTACAGATTAGACCGTGGTTCGCCGGTATGGCTAACCACAAAGCCACCGGATTGATACCGGACGGTCTAACGCACCACCAAAAAAGAAAATTTTTGTCTGACGCCAAGTCTTTCGTTTGGGATGAACCTTATTTATTTAAACTTGGTGTCGACAACCTCTTAAGAAGGTGTGTCTCATTGGAGGAAGCCACGAATATTTTGTGGCACTGTCATAACTCTCCGTATGAAGGACACTTTAATGGGTTGAGAACGGCCACTAAAGTCCTTCAGTCGGGCTTTTATTGGCCGTCCTTATTCAAAGATGCGCATGCGCATGCCCTTAGTTGTGACAGGTGCCAGAGAAGTGGAGGAATTTCATGGCGGCACGAGATGCCTTTACAGAATATGTTAGAGATTGAAGTTTTTGACTGTTGGGGGATCGACTTTGTCGGTCCATTCCCATCTTCCTTTTCCAATGAATATATTTTGGTCGCCGTTGATTATGTGTCTAAATGGGTGGAGGTGATAGCTTGTGCAAAAGCCGACGGAAAAACTATTGTCAAATTTTTGAAAAAGAACATTTTTGCGCGTTTTGGTACTCCTAGAGTGTTAATTAGTGATGGAGGTTCTCACTTCTGTAACACTCAGCTTGACAAAGCTTTGGAGCAGTATGGTGTAAAGCACAAGGTTGCTACACCATATCATCCTCAAGCTAATGGTCAAGCGGAGGTATCCAATCGTGAGATAAAGCATATTTTAGAAAAAACTGTTTCGGCCTCGAGAAAAGATTGGGTCAACAAATTGGATGATGCTTTGTGGGCGTATCGGACCGCTTTTAAGGCTCCGATCGGTCTCACGCCGTTTAAAATTGTGTATGGTAAGAATTGCCACCTGCCGGTGGAGTTGGAGCATAAGGCGTTTTGGGCCTTAAAATTTTTAAATTTTGATCCAACTCTTAGTGGCGAAAAAAGAAAAGGGCAATTACACGAGTTGGATGAATTGCGCCTTCAGGCGTACGATTCCAATAAACTGTACAAAGAGCGTGTAAAGTCTTACCATGACAAAAAAATAATCATCAAGCAATTTGAGGTAGGACAGCTGGTACTGCTATTCAATTCTCGATTAAAATTGTTCCCGGGAAAGTTAAGGTCTAAATGGTCGGGTCCGTTTCGGATTCGTGAAATAAAGCCTTATGGAGCAATCGTAATAGAAGATACAACAACCAACGAGAATTGGACTGTCAACGGCCAGAGATTAAAAGTGTACCTTGGAGGTGATTTCGAGCAGAATCCCGTCATTGTTCCCTTCCGCGATCCGTGAGATTGCGGTGGATCGTCGAGCTTAGCCGATGTTAAACAAGCGCTTGTTGGGAGGCACCCCAACATTGTAAGTATTTTTGCTTTAATTTTCTGTTTTTAGTCATTTTCACATTTTGAGCATTTGGCATTGTGGCAGCAAGACATACCTAAAATTTTGAAAAAACTGTCTTGTTCGCTGGCTTGTTCGCACTGCGAATCTGGGGCGAGTATTCGCTGGCCATTCGCACTGCGAACATCAGCGAACCAGCCTTGGTGATTTTGCTGCCACATCAGTAAAAATGAGGGTTTTTATGGGTGGGCCTGCACGTAGGCCCAAGACCCATGTTGAAGTCTGATTGACTTGGGGGGGACCAAACCCTAGTCCCTTTCTTCTCACTTTCAACCAAAAGCAAAAGAAAAAAAAGGAAAACCCTCTCAAATTCTCTTTCCCTCTCACGTGCAATTTTCTGTCTATTTCTCTCAAGTTTTTTTTACTCAACTGCCATTTCCAAACAAGGTTTGATTTTCTTTTCTCTATTCTTTCAGATTAATTGTAACTTTGTTGGTGAATTCTGCATGTGAAATTCGTAGAAAAGTTGGATTATAATTCTGTGTTAGGTTTTTCAATGCATGTTGAATTTTCTGATGATGTTTGAGAGTACATGACATGTAGAAGCATGCTAGGTTGTGAAATCTGGGGCTGTTAATTTTTTTTCAAAGTTTTCGTGCATTCGTTGGCTTGTTCGCACTGTGAATCTGGGGCGAGCGTTCGCCAGACTTCGCAGTGCGAGTATTCTAGCGAGCAGCCCAGATTTTTGTTTTTTTTTTCTTTAATCCATTCTGATGCTTGTCTGTCCTTAATTCTAATGATCTTCCTGGATGTTTTTGTATGGTTTTGTTTGTGCTATGTGCAGATGGGACCTAAGACAAATATTGCAAGGAAAAGAAAAGCATCCACATCAAGACAAGCACCGGTCCGATTTGACGAGACTCGGTTCAGAGGACTTAGACAAGCTCAGAGGTATGAGGTGTTAGAAGCAAGGACCATCCTTGCGGAGAAGAGGTTTGTTCTGAATGAGCAGGGGAGTTATCGTGCCATTGCTGCCCTGTTAAAAGCAAAAAAGTGGGATACACTGATAACTTCTGTTGATTCATATAATGTGGAAATGGTGCGAGAATTTTATGCCAACGCCCTTCCTGATGAGGGGGATCTCTTTAATTGGACTACGGTTGTTGGCGGAAAAACTGTAACGTTTGACAGGAGAACAATCAGCCAAGTTCTTGGAAACCCTCTGCCACTACGTGCTAGTCAAGAGGATAAGTATCATGAGACGCTGAGTGATTATCATGATATTCCAACAATGACTCGTGATCTCCTACGCCCTGGTAAAGAGGTGAAGTATAACCATTCGGGTGTAGCTGTGAGATATCACCGTGAGGATATGGTGCCTTTGGCTCAACTTGTATTACTTTTGGTTGTCACCAACATTAAGCCCAAGTCACATTCCTCTACAGTACCGATTCCTCTAGCACACTTGGTCCACAGCATTCTTACAAATGTGGAAATTGACGTCGCAAGGATCATTGCTGATGAAATAAGGGCCATCGTTGAGAGTGGTTTAGGAGGGAATGCTTCGAGGAAGAATGCCCCTCTTGCTTTTCCTTGTTTGATTATGACCTTATGTGCTGAAGCTGGAGTGACTTTGCCTTCGCGTCGTCAAGTTACTGTGACGTCGACTATCGATGATCGATATGTCGACAAATTTTGCAAACCGAAGGGTGTTAGAGCTGAATCTTCTGGTGCTGCTGCTGGTGCTGAGGCAGGCACAAGTGGGGGTGATACGACTGGATCTCACAGCTTCTATCCTTATTAGCAAGAGATATGCCAGTATAACTGGGATTGGATGGCCGCTTCTCAGCGTACCATGATTGATTTACATGACTCTATGCAGGTACTTCAGCTGTAGATTCAGGATCCCACTGTGGAGCAGTCCTTGATGTCGAGGGAGCAGTTCCTCGCGCATGCTGGATGGCCTGAGGCCAGGCCTATTTTCGGAGGGGGAGAGGATGTAGTTGAGCCTGCTGTTGATGATGCTGAAGAGGGGGGAGATGGCGAGGATGTTATGATTACTGATGATGATAGAGATGATGAGCAGGTGACGGATGTACTCAGGACTGAGTCTGAGGGAGATGATGAGCCGGGTACAGAGGTGCTCGAGACTGAGTCCGATGAGGACTGATTTTTTGGATCTTAGACTTGTACACTTCCTTTGGTCATCAAAGTGAAGTTTCTTGTATTTTGTTTTTTCAGCTTTTACTAGTCTATTATTGATGTACTCGTACTCGTGTGGTACTTTTTGGATTATGTAGGTGTTTTATACACTAGGCACTTTATGATTATTATTAGTAATGATTATGGTTTGCAATAAAATTTTTTGTTTCGCTTTACTAATAAATTGTTGGTTTTTCATTAGAGTATTAAGTGTTGAGTTCTTCAGTTTACGAATGCTCAACACTTAAGTGTGTTTTTTGTTGTTAAGTGTTATTAAGAGTTGAATTATTCAGTTGACGAATGTTCAACTCTTAAACTGTGCATATGTGTTTATTTTGATGTTCCTTCTTTTATGATGGAATTTTGGAAGTAGGTTGGAGACTCTTGATTTTAAAGGTAGATTCCTCCAAGATGTGAGGGCTATGATAGTACCGTAAGCATTGTGTTGCGACAAGGTTTATCGTTACCTAGTTCGAGAATTTTGTATGTTTTAGAACTTTGTGTCTT
Organism: Lathyrus tuberosus; assembly: GCA_022829125.1. Taxonomy (NCBI): domain Eukaryota; kingdom Viridiplantae; phylum Streptophyta; class Magnoliopsida; order Fabales; family Fabaceae; genus Lathyrus; species Lathyrus tuberosus. Next base: position 16,936,503 of record JALAZF010000027.1, on the reverse strand, counting down.
GGTGTGATTGAAAATGTTGTTTCATGTTACAACTTCCTTTGAATGCATGTGTCATTTTAGGATCAAAACCATTAAAGTGAGAAGCCTCCAAGGTATTACTATATGCTAAGGATTGTGATGAATGTTGTCCTTACTTTTAATTCATGCCTTATCTTGTGACCATGTGATTTTGTGGAAGTAGGAGAAGTGATCAAGGCACTTTTTGAAAGTGAGCACAACCATGTCCATATATTAATTCACCCGTGAGTAGTGAGCATTTGGTAGCCCCTTTGAGCCTAAACAGTTTAGAACTCAATTGAATGATGAACTTGTTTTATGTACATAATTTGCAAGTTTGGTTCATCATTGAATTTGGTGAGTTTCTAGCATTTTCTTCTTGAACCTTTGAAAATTGTATACTTTGATTTCCTTGCCTTAAAAAGCAAGGAACATTCACTTTAGGTTGAGTCGAATGTGAGTTGGGGAGAATAAAAAGAAGATGGGTGCAGTACTCCAAATTTTGAAAAAAAAAATTTTTTTCAAGCAAGCATGTAAAGAAAAGAGTGTGAATATGTTGTACAAATGAGAAAATGCTTGCTTGAAGAAAAAAAAATAGAATCAATAACTGTGCACGGTAGTTTGTGAAGGTGGAATGAAAAATTGGTGAAATGAAGTGTGTTGTGTGAATATGTGTATAGTGAATGTTCTTGTGCCTCGTCAATTTCGTTTCAATGGCCATTAGAAATGTCCCTTTTTGTTCACCCGACCAAACTACAACCTTGAAGTCCTTAGTGATCTTTTACTTCCATGATTTCTGTTATGATCATTGAGATATAGTATGAATTGCTTAGTATTGCATCATTTGTCATTTGAGTGTAATTGTCCCGTGCTTGTATGCACGTTTTCCTTCAATCCTTTTTCGAAGAGGAGTGTATTATGACAGGTGTATGATGGGTTAGTTGTTTCTTGAAACATTGTTTGAAATTATTTAAGAGGTAAGTTCTTTTACATTATAAGTTCTTGAATTGTGTAATTGTGCGTTGTTGTGATCGTTGTTTAGTTGAGCCGTTTTTCGCATCTTGGTTGAATTGAGTGCTCGAGCAAATCCTTGTGAGAGGCATACTTTGCTTGAGGACAAACAAAGAGTTAGTTGGGGAGAGTTTGTTAGATGTAAAACATGTTATATATTTGTATGAAATACTTGGCATTTTTCATTTCTTTCCAACGGTAAATTGTGAATTTAAGCGGTAAATTGTGTTGTAATGCTTACATTGGAATATATGTGTGGAGCTTGTAATTTGTGTGTTAATGTGCAGGTATAGGCATGAAAGGAGCAAAAGTGTGAGACACATGGAGTGGATGCAAGTTTCCATTGAATTTTTGCTGCAACAGAGCATTCGCAGTGCGAACAATCTGGCGAAGGCCCGGCAAAGGTTCGCACTGCGAACAATCTGGCGAAGGCGCCAGCGAATGAAACCAGAGTTTCTGTTTTGAAATGACAATGAGTTCGTACTGCGAACTCCTGGCGAGGGTCCAGTGAAGGCTCGCTGGTTGGTTCGCAGTGCGATGGTGCTGGCGAAGGGAGACAGAGAGTTCCAATTTGCTCGCTAGTTTATTCGCAGTGCGAATGAAGCTAGCGAATGATTCGCAGTGCGAACCCGCGATTTCTGCTTGGGGCGGTTTAAGTCTCAGAGGCACTTGAGGTGCCATTTTCTCTCATTCGCAGTGCGAATGATGTGCTCGCAGTGCGAATGCTGCAGAATTCAGAAGTGTATAAATAGAATTCCACTTTATGTAAATAGATCTCTTGTTCATTTTCACTAGAATTGATAGTTTACAGTATTTTGTTCATCAAAGAGTGGTTTTTCACTTGGAGGAGCTGAAGTCGCATCCATTCTCGATTAATCATCGTGGATGCTCATTCATCTCCTCTCTTTACTTGTTATCCAATCTACCATGAGAAGTGGTAGCTAAACACTCAATGTTGAGGTTAGATGTAGTTGATTCTGATTTTGTGTATTGCTATTGATCTATTGTATATGAACAAAGTCTTTGATTAATATAGATGATGTTGTTTTCTCTTAATGATCCATGTGTGATTTGTTTTGCTCTAGACATAGATTCTACAAATCATGACCTAACAATTTTATCTCTTAAAAACCAAACTCTAGACATAGATATGGGATTTCCTATTTGCATTGTGTTGATCTTAATGATCGTTGTTTAGATTGTTAGCGTGAGACATCATCTAACGGTCTAAACAACGATACTCACGACTTCGCTTTAGACATAAACTTAGTCGGGAGGATACGCGGTTATATTGGTCGGAAACTAAGTTCATATGCTTGATTAATCGTTTATACGTAAAAAGGATTAGCGAAACCTAACCTTAACATGCTTTTATAAAACCTTTTAAAAATTCTTGGCATCAATTAATCTTTGCTACAAGTGAATGTTAAAACCAATTGAGAAACTTTTGAAACCGTTGAATGTAGAATATCGTAACTATTGAAAGACATGCATCAAATATCGAACAATCCCTGTGGAGACGATTAAAAACAACCCCCACTATTACTCTACTAACAACACACATAGCTTCTTCTTGAGCTAACTCACAATGAGCTTCTTTATTTCTTGTATTAATCATCCCCTGTAAATTTCCATGTATCCCTCCCCCAGTTTGATGTACTTTGTACTTTATTTTTCCATTGCATCGCTAGTTAGACGTCTTAGGAATTAGGAGCGAACCCTAAAAGCATTCTTGATCCACATATCAAGCCATAACCCAATTTGTAAGTCGATTGCCTCGTGCATCACCATCAACCTTGTTTGCATCACTTCAAACTTTTTCTTAATAATCAATAAACCCTTGAGTCAACGTCAAGTGGAATTTTTCTCAATCAAAATCCAAAAACACAATAAACGCGATGTGTGTAGTACGTGGTGGAGAAGGAGTGAGAAAGGAGCCCCTCCTACACTTACTACGAGTATTTTGAATACAAGACGCTCGGCTTGGTCATTCGAAATTTTCACCTCTACCCATAGCTTTAGTGCAACATGCATCTCAAACTTCTTTTCAAAAAAACTAACAAAAACACTGCAACAAATCCAAATCTTTTTCTCCTTCGGGATTCCATCAAAAACCTTTTCAAAAAGGACATGTTACGTCCGTTATACCGCAAACAGGTAACGCCTAAGACTCCACGAGCGAGCTGCAAAACACCTAACTGCTAGAACCTGCACGATAGCATCGCCCATAAAAAACACCAACAAACCGTAGGCCGAACTACGGACGCTATGATTTTTCACTTCTTTGAAGTGAAGATACGTAGGCACAAGATTGCGATAATCTTGGCGAGCCACCTTCTATCCATCTTCCGTTTTCCACACGTTTCCATTTTCTTCCCACAAAAAGGACATGTTACGTCTGTTCTACCACAAACAGGTAACACATAAGACTCCACGAGCGAGTCGCAATACACCTAACTGCTAGAATGCGCACATTAGCATCATCCACACAAACTTCCCAAACTTCCCATTTTTCCCTGTAGTCCCACGAACTACAGACGCTCTGATTCTTCACTTCTTTCAAGTGAAGGTACGTAGGCACAAGGGCCCCAATCCTTGGCGAACACCCTAATAAAAAACCAACCCTCTTTCCCCTTAGCAAGTAGACTTTTTGATTAGAACACCCATTCAAGCTAGAAAACTTATATGGTTCCCATCAAGTACGATGGATGTGAGGGGTGCTAATACCTTCCCCTTACATAACCGACTTTCGAACCCAAAATGTGGTTGCGATGACCATGCTCTTTCCCTAAAGGTTTTATCGATATTTCTCTTTCTCTCTTTGGGATGAATAAAATTCAGTGGCGACTCTGTGTCACTTTTTGCGTAGCGACACAAGTAACAGGATTCCATCAAACATCAGAGTCATCATCAAAACAACCATAATCAATATATGATTATAGTATCAATTGCGGTCTTTTGTATTTGCAAGCACGTAGATCTACACTTTAGCCATTTGATACTTTAGTATATACACCTTTCTATTGCTTAGTATTGTGATCTTCTTTACCTAAAGTTAATAATATTTATCTAATATAGTAATAACCTAATATCCTATTAACATACATTAATTGTCTTTTATTTTATTTTATTTTTTTGCATATACAAAACGAGTGACAAAATGTTGTACTACTCTTGAATAAGAAAACATCATTATCAAATATCAAGATGACCCTTCACATTGAAAATTATGCAAAATCATTGATGCAACTAGAGATGTAAGTCAAAATCTGATTTACATATATGCTGGTTGGGCTGACTTCAAAAAAGATTCCAAATTGAAAATTGGTGACAATGTTGATTTTTACATCGAAAACCCATTGGAGCTATTAAATGTAAAAATCTACATAATCTACCAATACTTAATCTTTGTCTATAATATTTCATTTCTACTATTACCAACTATAGATTTGGTTGTACTACTGTTTCTTATTAGGAAAAATTACACTAGAGGTCCTTTAAATTTTCTTTTTGTAACAGGTTGGTCTTTTAAGCTCTTTTTGTAACAATTTGGTCCTTTAAGTTAACCAAATGTGTGCATCGTTACCTTTTTTAACAGAGTGAATGTGTTAATTGTAGATGCATCTATTTTGAGTGGTATGAAAATGATGAAGACAACCAGAAATACAATAGTCACACATTTCTAAATGTTCAAAATGTGAGAAAAGGATGTAGAAATCATCCTAAAGAACCTAGTTGTTACAAAAAAAAACTTAAAGGACTAATCTATTACAAAAAAGTAACTTAAAAGATATCTGGTGTAATTTTGCCTTCGATTATCCCATCAGTTTGTATTAATGTATGTTGATTATTATTCCTACAATTTGAATTTTTTTTCTTAACTATGAATCACAGAAACCCCGAACTTGACCCGGATCCTTACACGGCAATACCGGTAATAATTTGAAAAAAATAAATAAATTAAACTTAATTACAAGTGTTAATGCAAGTGTCCAACACTGATACAGACACATATTTTTTCAGGGGTGTCGGTGCTAGAAAATGATTTAATTGATTTCAATAATAAACACAGTTTTTTATGTTATTTACTTTACTATTTTGTTAAATTTGTTTACAAATAAGCAAACCAAATCGATATTTGTGCGTCCTGTGTTGTACCTCTTATTTTCATTTTTTTTATAACATGACTCCACCAACAACTCATTATTTTGATAGGGTTGTTATAATTTTAAGGGAATTGCTAGAGGCACCTTATGAATCGCTACCACGCCCTAGTAAAAAATAAAAAATACTCTCAGATTTCGGAGATGCATCTCCAGACGCACCCAAAAACCTAAATCACATTCTTTTTTGACGATGCCCTAAATGACATGTTGCCTTTATTCCGGAGATGCATCTTTGAAATGTACTAAAACACATATTCAAGAACACGGATGCAGATTGATGCATATTGACGTTAAAATTAAAATTGATAACTTAAAAGATGAAACATTACAAAAATAATCAGACATTACATAGATGAAACATATCAGTGTCAAGGTGGACGTTCCAACATCCTAATAATATTTTCAACAGATCTCGCTATTTTCTCATCACGCTATTTTCTCATCCAACTTGATCAAAAATTTATTTTCATAACGGAAAACGTATTCCACACAGCCTTTACATTAGCAACAGTCTTGAACTTGAAGTAGTTGAACTCAATGTTCCATTCGATTGTCGTTGTATGGTAGGAGTTTTTCCAGTGTGAAATCAGATCATCAAGAGGCGTATACTCGGTGAACTTAAATGCAACTAATGACTCCACCGAGTTAAAGTAGACATATTCGGTATTCCAATTGATATTCATTTTGATGTAATGTAATGGTGTAAAAAACTGAAATGGAAGTTCATATTTATATAAGTTCTGAATCAATATGAACCTCAGAATTTCTATCTTGTACCAAGGAACGTTCCGGAAATGCATCTCTGAAACCACCCTGTTTGTACTTTTTTAACTGTTTGGGTGCATCCGGAGATGCATTTCTAGAAATACCCAACATTGCAGGAATACAGAACAGTGAGAGGTAGTACGTATTTTGGAAAGAAAAATATTGAAATTTTTGGGAAACTGAAACATGTGTTAATTTCTTTGAAAATATATATATTTGATGTCATCAATAATAATACAATATTACATACAAACACTAAAATGAACTGAAACAAGTGTCGCTAGCTAAATCTATATCTATGGGTGGTACCTCCTTTGACTTTTATTTGTTTGAGTCTCTCTCAATCTCACTCAATTTGGAGAACTCTTGCATCCTTTCCAAAAAATAATCCAGCCATGTCTCCGCTTTTGTGAATGAATGAGCTATCCACTCTAGTGATGTCAGTGGTATAGAGCATCCTAGTTTAAAATAAACTTGAACAAAGTGTCGTGACTTTAAAAGCCACCTGATACACATAATACGATTATTTGGATTTGGAGGTGGGGCAGTGTGCATTGGAAAAAATGTTTCTGAGAAACCGTATATTGTAAGATCAATACACATTCTTTCTCCTTTACTGAGTAAAGCGGAAACAACTTGAAAACCGCAGTTACCATCACACTCAATATTGACGATCCGTTTAATGTATTTGTGCATAATAACCAGCATCTCGTCGATGAATGGAATTTTTGGTGGTGGTGGTGAAGGAGGTGGTTTACTAATGCGAGCTCCTTTAAAAATACTTGTTTGAGATTTTGGAGTTGGAAAATCCGGAAAATTTTTGTCAACATGTTCAAAATAGGAAGGAGACAACATCGTTGAATTGTCACTCGGTATTGGTTTGACCTTCTTAGGAGCACCTTTTGTTTTTACCGGTTGAGATGGTGGTTTCAAATCAGTGGTTTCTGGATAAGCAATTTTCCTCATTTGCTCTTTGATATAGAGTTTCATATTCTTATCGGCTTTCAAAAATCTCTCTTGTATCACTTGTCATTCGATCAAGATAGATATATTTGATTTACTGTCCTTCGTCACACCATCATTATCAAACCATATCTTTTTCCTGTGAGTGCAAACCTCATCCATTCGTATCGGGCTATCAAGTTTCACCTTTTTCGAAATTAGACAAGCACATGGGAGCTTGTTGAATCGGTAAAGCGGCAAGCAACAAAATTTTTTGGAAGTATTTTTCCGGGAAATTATCGTGTCCACAGAGATCGGTGTTATTGAACTGTCGTTCGACAAGTCTCGCGTTTATGAGTTTGGATTAAATTGGTTAAAGTAAAAGCAGAAAAGTAAATATGAACATAAAAAGAATTCATTCTTTGGAGAGTAGAGAACTCTCGGGTTTGCATTTCATCTACCCTATCAAATACTTAAACTTACTATCCAGTTGTACGCAACCTAAATCACTCGTAAACATTATCACATATCTGTTACATAGAGGTTATCTCTAACACAGAGTGAGACAAAGACTGTATTACTCGCGTCGGCGATCTCTCAGTGCAACCCAAACAACACTTAAGCATTAAGTTTCGATATCCAAGTGAATATTAAGCCTAAATCTATCTCTAGAATCTAGAACCTAATAAAGGTTCATCCTAAATTCGGATTCAACCCGTTCATGTCTGCAATAACTCACACCCAAATAAAGAAAGCAATCATCAACATTAATTTATAAAATGAGTTTTATACAACACCATGAGCAATAAATATACATATAATCAAGGTAAACTTACATACAAACTCACAATAAATGGAAACTACAAAGGGAAGATAGAAGAGGAATCAAAATCTCTCGGGGTGTCAATCACGATTCAAAAACCATCCACCCCCAATCGTCGAGTTACAACCTCAATTGATGCTTTTCTAAGCTCTAAACTATCAAAAATGAAGTTTGATGGAGTGGGAGCAAAACATACCCAAACCATACCCTAAAAAATGTGTTTTTACCCCTAAATATGTGTTTCTGTCCAAGCAAATTCACCCTGCAAAGTCGCGGTTCGCCCGGCGAATTAAGATGGTCTATTCTACATTTTTTTCATGGTTCTGGCGTGTCCAGCTCGCCTCTGCTTTGCCCGGCGAGCTTGGGGCGAAGCTGACAGATACAGAAAAATTCAAGCACTGTTTTCTTCGTAACTTTTGAACCGTAACTCCATTTTTTGCCCGGTTCGAAGCGTTGGAAAGCTTATTCAATGCTCTTTATGAATATGACAAGTCATCCTTGCTTGAATACCTGCAAAAAATGAGATAAAAACCATTAAGCTCAATGATATTTACACGATAACGTAGTATATACACTATAACGTAAAGTAAACGTATTTACAAACAAAACGGGGTTTATTCGTACAATATTTAACAAAAAGTATCGATAAGTGCAACAAAAATTATCTACAAAAATAGCTACAATTTGCATATATCAGAGCTCATACGTTGTCCTTAGTGTAAAACCACATTTTGTACTATCGAAACCTACATACTCAGCTAGTTTTGCTTCTAGGAAAAATAAAATAAAATTTGGCCCGAGTTATGTTGTCAAGCAACTTAGAATATAGTTTATTATCTTTGAATCTGTGTTCCAACATTGTAATGTTGCGAACAAATGATGTTTGTATCTCATTGTGCTGATTGTGGATCATTTGGTGCACAAAGTCCCAATCCCTACACAAATCACTCTTATTATTTCCCAATAAATTCTTCAACGTCGCATGGGTAGACTCAACTCGTATAGTTGTTGTATTTTCGAGATGTCTAGCCTGACCAATCCAAGCATAAGCGGTCTTTTCCTTCACCTGGCATAAAATTGTACTTTCAACATATTTCAACAAATCTAGATATTTATCACACACCTTTCTGAATTGTATAACAACATTGGCATAAAATTCTTTTGTAGAAGCATTAATTATCACAATCCATGCATCCATTGTTCTTTCCACTATGACGCTTGCTTTGACAATTATTCCATCTTCGCCCTTAATTTGTATTGTCCCAACCGTGGGTTTAATTATACTTCTCAAATTCTTTGTGATGTGATACCTATAAAGTAATGCATAAGAAGTAGGAAAGATCTTTGCAACCGAATTCATCAAGACGGTATTGTGATCGGTGACAATGACTTTAGGCATGTCTTCTTTGTCCTTCAAAATTATTTTATCCCCTCTTACGACCTTATTGTTATTGACACCAATATTGTACACTTGTTTGATATTTGAGATGTTTTTGGGTCTCTTGAGTTCAAAGTTACAAGTATGTTTTTAGGATGCACCATATTCGATGTCATGCCCGTAACGATTTCCTTCTCATCGGGTAATTAGGCAAAATGCAATTGGATGTCCAGCTAACTTGACGCATAGGTCATGGTTATGTAAAGCACAAATGACATTAAATTTCCATTTTTTTATTCGACAACAAATAACCACGCAACTTAAAAGGATACTCACATTTTCTCGAATCGGTGTCATCTCGTTTGAATTTCCGGAGAGGAGTTCTATATGTCACACTTCTTTCGCATCTCATTGTCACAATTGCAGTTCTTCTATCCAAACCATAATAGGATCTTCCAATTACAACACGAAAACCTCAATTTAGATGCATCCGCCTGTATCCATTGAAGCATATGAACACGAAACTCAAATTCTTGTCTGGTTGTAAATTGTTTGCAAACAACTACCTCTTTTACTACGATACTTTTGGCATTCGTATACACAACAGGTTTTGGGAATAATCTGGTTGCACCATAACTAAAGAAAACAAAAACACGAAATACTTAAAAAGTGAAATAGGGGACATTACGGAAATGCATTTCCGTAGAAATTCATCTTGGTTCTGGAGATGCATTTTCGGGCATAACGTAACTTTGTCAGCACAAAAACAAGATTAATGTGAGCAATGAAGAATGAAATGAATGATCTTTACCTTGAATTCCAACTTCTTTTGCTTCTTTTCAACTGATGAAACGCAAGATTGGAGTTTTTGAGCTAAGCCTTTATTGAGAATGATAGTTTTTTTTTTGCAATGGTTTTGATAAAGCTTGGTAATGGAATTTGATCATGAAAGGTTCTGTTTTATCAAAAAATGACTTTTTATGTTTTCGAGGATGCATCTCTGGAATAGGCTGACACTGCAAATGTTACACCTTTTCAATTTCCCGATTCACAATTTCGGCGATGCACCTCCGAAAAAAAAAAATTGACTTGGTGAATTAGGAATAAAATGATAGGGTTTATCTGGAGATGCATCTCTGGAACATATTTTTGAAATAAAAAGGTGTGACTCAATCAAATTGTGTTTCGGTGATGTAAGAGACGCGTCCTGAGATGCATATCCGAAATCTATGAGGTATTTTTGAATTTTTATATGGTGTTATTCCACCTCATAGGGAGAGATTAGCAATTCCCCAATTTTAAATGAACAATAACTATTTAACCTTATCACCTACAATTAGAGCTTGTTTGATCTAGTTTTGTAAAACTTTTTTTTAGTTTTTAAATTTTAAAAATCATAAAACTTGTTTGTTAGTCTAGTTTTACAAAACTAATTTTGAAAGCTATTATCTATTCGAGAGTTTTTAAAAACTGAAAAACTAAAATAGATTTTAGAGATTTTTTGTTTTGGTTTTTAGTTTTACAAATTAGAATGAAAAAAAATAAAAAATAAAAAAGTGGTACACTTTTCAATAGTGACAAATTTATAATATTGTTCAAATTTAAAACAATTTTTAAAAATTAAATTATAAAACATATTTTCTTTCATTTTTTTTCTTCAAAACTCATTTTTAAAATAAATTTACAAAATAGTTTCTAAAAACTAATAACAAAACTCATTCAAACAAATTCTTAATTTCATTTTGTATAAGGGAGAGATCCTTCATTTATTACGGCAGAAATGGAGAAAAGTATCTTATGGCAGAAATGTATCCATTGAATATTGACTTGAATTTCTTGTTGGCCAAGTTTTTTGAAGATACTCAATTATAAATAGAACATGTGGTGGAGATATACTCATAACTTTCTTTAACTTTGCAACGCCTTTACATAGTAGGATAGAAGATTTATTGTGAGACATAGCAATGTCAAAAGTTGGAAGAATGAAGTTGGGATCACAAGGCATGGAAGTGTCCTTACAAGGACTTGGTTGCAAGAGTATGTCTGCTTTCTATGGTCCTCCTAAGCCTGAATCCGACATGATAGCTCTCATCCATCACGCCATTCAATCTGGTGTCACTTTTCTTGATACTTCTGATGTCTAAGGCCCTCACACCAACGAACTCCTTCTTGGAAAGGTTTTGAAGGGAGAGGTGAGAGAGAAAGTTGAATTGGCTACGAAATTTGGAGCCATAGCTAAGGAAGGAAAATTTGAGACCCGTGGTGATCCAGCTTATGTGAGAGAAGCTTGTGAAGGTAGCTTGAAGAGACTTGATATTGACTGTATTGATCTCTATTATCAACATCGAATTGATACTCGTCTCCCTATCGAAATCACTGTTAGATTCTTTTCTTTTCGTTTTACAGCAACATATAATGTTGTGAATCTATCATATGAGATTGAACTATGTCTGATGACTTGAACTTTTTTGGTTTGCTTTGTCAGATTGGAGAGCTTAAAAAACTAGTTGAAGAGCGAAAAATAAAATACATCGGTTTGTCAGAGGCGTCAGCCGCAACAATCAGAAGAGCACATGCTGTTCATCCAATAACAGCTATGCAGTTGGAGTGGTCACTGTGGTCAAGAGATGTTGACGAAAAAATAATTCTGACTTCCAGGTGTGATATTTATTTTACTAACATTATATTTTCTTATCAAGCATTTCTCTTTCGTGTACTGAAACAGACACAGACACTGGACATGACACAGATATGATGGTGTCTTGTTATAAAGAACGCTTAAATCAGATAAACGAGTCAAAAGTTACGGATTTTTGAAGAAAATAAAATTATTGAAAAACTGCCAGATTCGCTTGGCGATTAAGGATTTCGCCTGGCGAATCCCTCTTCGCTAGTACTTCGCTCGGCGAAGCTGCGGCGAAACTTCATTTTTAAAAATCCAAAAGTTCCAGTAGCCAAAACATGTTCTGTCTTTCAATTTTCGCCAGGCTAATAAGGATTTCGCCTGGTGAATCCCTTTTTGCCAGTACTTTGCCTGGCGAACCAGTGGCGAGACCTGATTCGCCTGACAAATCGCATCAGAACCAGAATTCCTTTCCTGCATTTTCCATGGTTCCAAGGGTCCTAAATCTCACCCTTTCCATATCAAATCAGTTCTGAACCTCAAAACAAGTATCAACAACTGATCATATACATGGTTTGACTGTACTACGCAATTAATGTTACATTTCAACCGTTAGATTTTATTGATTTACAAAATTGTTCATTTTTGTCAAAAAATTAACCTAACTCTAGAACTCTAGAAATTCTACAAATAAAGTCTCTATCTAGAACTCACCTGATAATCGAAGAGGAGTTTGAAGAAGATGATGAACAATGATCCAATCTTCTTCCTAAATTTCTTCTTCTTTCCCTCTTCTCTTCTCTTCCTTTCTTCTTTCCTCTGATTTCTTCTTATTTCTATTTTCTTTTCAATATATATATATATATATATATATATATATATATATATATATATATATATATATATATATATATATATATATATATATATATATATAATCCAACAGAGTAAAATATCTCCAATTGATATTTTGTCATCTCAACCCAATTGATCAATTATTAGAGTTACCTTATAATCCTCTCTTGGACTAATCAATATCAATCTGACTCTTTAATAAAATAATTGATCTCTTCTGATATACAATTGAGCACTAAAATAATATGGGGTATTACACTCTCCCCCCCCTTAAATTGAAATTCGCCCCCGAATTTCTTCTAGTAACAATAACCGCACTCAACTTTACTTCCATTCAAATTCTGACGTAATCAATTCCAACTAGATTACATAGCCCAAAATCCTTATTTTCACGATTTATCAAACGTCACGTCCTTAATTGTACTCTTGTTCCAATATCGAGTTAACTTCTAACTTACTTTCCCATAATTCATCTGTTTCATATCACCCCAAAAAGGTAACACAATTAGAACGAGATCTTCTTACTACTATACTTACAAGTAACAATCATTCTAATCCTCATTAGTCTGACCGAACTCTTCCATCTGTCACCTCCCACTGTGCCACTCAATTTCAAATAGTGTAACACCACGATTTCTTAAGCACTACCAAGTAGCTGACAGTCCACGGAGAAACACACTTATCCACTGGGATCCTTACTAATCAACTACACAAGAAATTCACTGACATCCTATGGTAGAACAATTTCCTCGCCAACACACAATATACAAACATCAATCCAACACTCTCCAGACGATAAAAGTACAGGAGTTACACCGTTACAACCATAACATATACAACTCCAAAATTCATTCTAATTCGAAATATTACAACCAAAACAGCTTAACACCTTTCGTCTCTAGTTACCACCTTCTATATCAATTCTTCTTACGGGTTTTCCAACTCAATCAAGATTCCTTGTTGACACGAGATCTCAATCAATCACATGTAACACCATCACGGAACTTTAAACATATATGAACCCCCACTTATCAAAACTCAAACCATTTAAAGCGAAATTGTGAGTTTCCATACTACTCACCTATCCACACACAACACTTTACACGTACACACACCCCCAAAGGACATGCCACGCTTCTCAATTGAGTCCATTTCTCTTAATCGTTCTGTTCCATAATCGATCAAAGTTATATGCTTAACTTCAGAACGTCCAATTCTTACTCGTACTCGGAAAGATAACTCTCAAATTTCCTTCTCTGGGTAAAACACAACTGCACACAACTAGTACCACTTTCACTGAGTCTAAATCCAAAACCATGAACTCACGGAAGATAACAATTACTAAACTCTGACCAACCACTCATACCTTACTAACACCAACAATTAACTGACCGAAACGATCTTTACAAGATCAATACTTCGTGAGTATTCCTAACTTCACTCTCTAGTCTTTCAATAGTAATACACTTAAGACTTTCTCATACTCAACACAATTTACAAGATTACCTTCCCAAAAGTCAAACTCTTTTGTCGTTTGAACAAATGGTCCACTACGCAACACCTTTCCAGAAGTTCCGATTTCAAAACACAAATACGTCTTTCATTTACTTACAATCCCGTTTACATTCGTACAATACTCCCCACTCGGAGCACCATAAGGTAACAAAACACAGATGATGGTTCTTAAGAGATTCCATAATTTACCCACACGTTAATTGATTACCCATCTGAGCTAATCGGTTAACTTCTCAAAATTCAACGTAAAACACCTTCCATGCACGTATTAATCGGTTAACCCCGTTGTGTTAATCGGTTAACACTGCTGCAGAATAAAAAAAACCAGTTCTTCTTAATTCAAAGTCGTCCCTACTCAAACCATCAATCCGGCTTGTTCTAACTGGCAATATCATTCTCAACTCACGGCTTCTTAACTTGTATAACAATCACTAACCATGATACACTCAAGGTAAAACCGAAAAAGTCAAAACATGCAGACAACGCACTCCAACCAAGTGACAGGCAAAATTCCAAATTCTGACGTAGTCACACTACAAAACTTCAGCGGAACAGTTCATTCTCTGCTCATACAACTACACTAGTGGGAAGCCAATAATGACGGCATTCTAAGGTTTAAGCAACAACTCATACTTAATTCGTCCATAAGTAAAACCCATCACACAATCATCGTACGGTACCACAAAAGCGATGTACATCTCACATTAAACATACCACCTTGTCCTCTCATTTGAATTTCCTTGGAGAGAATTAACACAACAACGTTCTAGTCCAACAAAAGGTAGATTCTGAATATTCCGATTATTCACAATCACAAAAGTTTCTCTATACTTGAAAATAAATCGGGGCAATGCATTCTCTTGAAGAACCTTTCCATCACTTTGTAAACATTAACCGGGATTACTTACCCTTCACTATCCATTGCACACCATACTTACACCAAATCACTTAAATGGAATACTTGTAACAGACAACTCTCATCAACCAATTACCAAACCCTTCCGCTATAAATATTTCCATGATTTACACTCAGTCCGTAGTAAGTCCTGATTTGCTTCTCGTTGTTTTACCATAATCTTACTTCTTAAAATACAATATTCACTATTCCATAAAGTACGTCCCTTCACACTTGTCTCAAGAATAAGAATCCATCACGTACTCTTGGGAACACGGTGCTACTACTACGCTCGTTCTTAATACCAATGTGTAACTTCTTCATTTCACTTCGTACTACTAGGGTTTTCGTGGGTGAATTGCCCTTAATTACACTTCCTTAATTTTAGCTTCAATAACATCTTAAGAATTCCATCACACAGACGTCCAAAATAAGTTCCGTTGTCACTTCCTCATAACATACCGTTAATACCATTTTCCACATCGCGTTTACCTTGCTCTCCACGATAATCCTCTTAGGTCCAAATATAAAACCCTCTTACTAAAATTTCCTTAGATCCAAGATACTTACTCTGTTTCTTAATACAAACTTCTTCCGGCCCGTATTACTACATTTTCCGTTACTAAATAAAGTCCAAACTTTCTCTGACACAATACCTTATATTGTTCCTTGGGTAAGTTAACAAATTCCAAATTCCAAATTGGTCTCTTACTGAAAACAGAAAACCTGAAGTATTAACCTGAACTTGATCTCCCTTCATAACTGAAGATACACAATTCATTTCCTACTCTTCATCTGACACATACTTATTTCACTTGAAGATTGCAAATACATCCTCGTGTTTCTTCTCACACTTATCTACTACTTTAGGTTCTCCTAAAAGCCGAACGTCCTTAACTCTCAACTTTTAACCAGTTGAAAGACATTGTTCCAAATACATTCCTTAAGGTACTCTCGTCCATTCAAGATACCATAGCGACCTTAGAAACTAAAACACCAAGAACTGTCTCACTTCCGAGCCTTACGTCACACATTCCACAAAACAACTTTTCTTTTCCACGGGAATGAGATTACTTGAAATCCTTATCCATACTAGTAGTCAATCCATCTCTACTAGCGATTTTAACATATTCCTCAATACCTTGACCAATCGTCCGTTAGAGATTCTTAACTCTCAGACCCCATCCTTCCCAAAGGATTGCTTAAACAACATTCCACTCTTTAAATCCATGCTACCCAAAACACAACTTCTACTAAAACCTCAACTGAGCTGACCAAAGCTCCACACTACTAACTCTTGGCTTGAGCCTTCCCTCATAGCACAAGTTCCGACAACACTTCGAAATCCTCGTGGTCGTTCAACCATGATTCTACCTATCATATACATAGTATTAGGTTGATCAGGCCCAACACTACATAATATGATATTAAGTTTCTGCTGGCAAGACACACTTAAGAGGCAGGAGAAGATTTACTTATGATGTTTCAAGGCTAGGTCGAGGACACAACCAGGCTCTGATACCAACTGTAACGCTCAGTATAATATTCATCTAGAATAATACCATACAAGTGTTTTTATTTGATACTGACACATCAAAAGTGCCTAATGGCATAATTCACATACTTGTCCATTTCTAAAGCATAAATACAACATATGGAACAAGTCATGGAAACTAGCCAAAAATAAAAAAAATCTAAGAATAATATACAATATCCTCAATTGTATACAACAAAATAATACGCAGCAGAAAAACTAAAGCTAAGCTTCTCTTGAAACATCCAAGCATAGCTCCACTTATAAACCAAACCTACAAATACCTCCTGAAAATAATCAACAATAGTGGGGTGAGATACATCAAATCTCAGTGAGTTCCCTATCTTATGGATTCTCTCGGCTTTATTGGGTTCTATCTTAGCCTAACTCAAGTCGGGGGAAGGGAACTAGACTTTGAGTTCACAATTTCACACTATATGGAAACAAGCCACGAGTTCACTAACTCAAAACGTCACTTTTGATAACCCTACCAAGGCATCCCCTTTTCCCGTCAGCTTCTACGTCTAGAAGTAGGAACGAGTCATAGATCCTTGCAGTTCAAACATTCTGACTAGAGAAACAACCGCATAAATCACAAAACGACAACTAGTTAAGGAATCTTTCCCCAGCCATCCCGCTCAAAGAGATTAAACACGGGTCACGGATCCTTAACATAGATAACTTTCCCTGACCGTCCCGCTCAAAGAGATTAAACACGGGTCACGGTTATCTACAATTGGTACTTTCCCCGACCATCCTGCTCAAAGAGATTAAACACGGGTCACTAATACCAACCACTAAGTAACTTTCCCCGACCATCCCACTCAAGGAGTTTAAACACGAGTCACGGTTACCTACTTAATAAATACTTTCCCCGACCATCCCGCACAAGGAGATTAAACACGGGTCACTAATATTTATTAAGGGACACCACTCTAATAAATACTTTCCCCGACCATCCCACTCAAAGAGATTAAACACGGGTCACTAATACTTATTAGGGGAAAACAAACTTAATAAATACTTTCCCCGGCCATCCCGCTCAAAGAGATTAAACACGGGTCACTAATATTTATTAAGTGATACGTACAAACCAGAGGAAATACGGTCCCCCACTAACAAACACTTAACAAAGATACTCCTCAAATATCGATGTAAGCATTGCCGCACAATTCTCTAATGTCATTCTAGTGTACTAAGGTTTCCTCAGTAGTTCACCACATGAAGCTTTTAAAATTTCAAAAGTTTCGTTTTACATAATTCACGTAATTCCGATAAATTCCAATAATCAACAAAAATCCAACTCATAAACAATATTTTCACCTTCCATGGCATAGAACACTTTCATAGTTTCACGTCGATATAAAGAACGCCTAAATCGGATAAACGAGTCAAAAGTTACGGATTTTTGAAGAAAAGAAAATAATTGAAAAACTGCCAAATTCGCTTGGCGATTAAGGATTTCGCTTGGCGAATCCCTCTTCACCAGTACTTTGCCCGGTGAAGCTGCGGCGAAACTTCAGTTTTAGAAATCCAAAAGTTCCACTAGCCAAAACATGTCATGTCTTTCAATTTTCGCCCGACGAATAAGGATTTCGCCTGGCGAATCCCTCTTCGCCAATACTTTGCCCGGCGAACCAGTGGCGAGACCTGATTCGCCTGGCGAATCCTGTTTTGCCTGGCGAATCGCTTCAGAACCAAAATTCCTTTCCTGCATTTTCCATGGTTCCAAGGGTCCCAAATCTCACCCTTTCCATACCAAATCAGTTCCAAACCTCAAAACATGTATCAATAATTGATCATATACATGGTTCGACTATACTACACAATTAATATTACATTTCAACTGTTAGATTTCATTGATTTGCAAAATTGTTCATTTTTCTCAAAAATCTAAACTAACTCTAGAACTCTAGAAATTCTACAACTAAAGTCTCTATCTAGAACTCACCTGATAATCGAAGAGGAGTTTGAAGAAGATGATGAACAATGATCCAATCTTCTTCCCAAGTTTCTTCTTCTTCTCTTCCTTTCTTCTTTCCTCTGATTTCTTCTTCTTTCTATTTTCTTTTCAATATATATATATATATAAATAATACTTATTATATAATATAATCCAACAGGGTAAAATATCTCCAATTGATATTTTGTCATCTCAACCCAATTAATTAATTATTAGAGTTACCTTAAAATCCTCTCTTGGACTAATAAATATTAATCTGTCTCTTTAATATAATAATTGATCTCTTCTGATATCCAATTGAGCACTTAAATAATATGGGGTATTACAATATAATTCAATCTTCTTTATCTCTTACAATTACCACATCTTTTCTATTTATAGATGTTCATGCATAGTTATATGGTTATGTTAGTTACAATCTATATATTGATGACGCTATCATACTATACATGCTCATGCTAATGACATGAAGATACAGTTCTAGTTCTAGTATCCTAAGTTATTCTCCCAATACTCTCCTACAAGCACATGGAGAGGGAAGAGCTGTGATTTTAAGCTTGGTCCTAAGCTCTTGAAACGCAGCAATGCCAAGAGGCCTTGTAAGAGTATTCGTAACTTGCAATGAGCTTGGAACATGTTGAATCTTTATGTGTTTGACGATAACACGTTTACGAACATAATTAACATAATGACTATCCAATTAAATGTGTTTGGTGCTAGCATGAAAAATGGGATTATGAGAGAGAAAAACCGCACTGAGATTATCACATAAAAGTGTAGGTGAAAGAAAAGGAACATGCAACTTTGAAAAATAAAGCCAACCATGACAACTATGATGTCGTGTGTTTCAAGGCACAATATTCATCCTCTATGCTTGACCGGGCAACACGGGGATGTTTTTTCACTACAAAAAATATCTTTTACCTCAGTTGAAAAAGACATCTTACCTCAGTTTCACAGGCGAGGTAAAAAAGGCATCATGAAAAGTGCACACTTTACCTCTCGGTTCAAAAAAAATCGCGGATTTTGTGTAAAGGTCATGAGTTCAATCTTCATAAAGAAATTTTTGAAATTCCAAAATGGCGAAAACACGTGTCCCCTCGATTTTGACATTTCACTGAGGGATATACCACTTTTTCCTCTCGGTTTTCTCATAATACCGATAAGTAAAACAATTTTGAGTTTGTTAAATCTAATGTGGATTTCTTATTTCACTACACTACTATGGAAAACCCATGTCACAACGGTTGGAAAAGGGATATCATAACGCAGGTCCAACCGTTGTGACGTAAGGTGTGATTGTATATATGATGATTTCAAACACGGACATGCGACCGTGATTGTATCCATGTAGCGCACTACATACTACAACGGTTTCTTTAAACAACCGTGGTGGTATATTAAAATTCAACATATTTAACAACGGTTGTTCTAGACAACCGTTGTTAAATATAGCCCTCTATTATCTACCCATTACTATTAAGTTGACCAAACTGTCTAAATTTCCCTTCCCTTAAAAAATATTTATACTACATTTTGGGTGAAATGGTAATTAACAAAATGGCATTCACTTTTCAACTACCTACCCATTTTACCAAGTGGCACAACTATTTAGAATTTTTTTTCCTCTCCTTCATCTTCCCTCTTTTCCTCTCTCTCTCTCTCTTTTACCCTTTATTTTTAAATATTACCTACACTTATTCTCTCTCTTCATTCAAATTTCAAATCATTTTCACTTTTTTTCCCACACTTTCTCAATTTCATTTGAATTTTTTTTTCACTATATTTTTTATTATCGCTAAAAATACTAATAATCTATTTTTTAATTTTAATAAAATAAAAAACTTATTTATCTCACGGGTCACTGTCAACATAATATTTATTTTATTTTAATTAACCATTATCTTATATTTAAATTTATTTTTTCTTTCTCCATCTTGTCGCTCCTGGGATTTTCATCCAAGTACATACGCGAAAGTGGCACAGAAACAGAGTCGCCAGCAATGTGTATTTATCCCAAGAGAGGGAAAGGAAACACTGCGTAAACTTGAGGGAAGAAAAAGAACATGGTCTCATGACCAAGAGATCGGGTAAGGGAGTTGGTTACGCGAGGGAAAGGTGTTAGCACCCCACGCATCCATCCTACTCGATGTGATCCACGCTTGTTGTCTCGATCAAAGGGTGTCGTCATCTGGTGCTCCGCTGCTACTGGAAAGGAGAAGAAAATGGAACGGAAAAGAACGAAGAAACGGAGAAGAAAAGAAAAGGAAGTGACTCGATAGTACATCAGCATCCTAGGCCTACGTATTCCCTTTGTGCAATGGGAAAGTCAGAGTTAACGTAGTTCGACGGACTATTGGGGACGTTGCTCGTCGAGATATCCTATCTCGTGCCTACGTATCCTCAATCGGACGAGAACGAGGAATCAGAGCGATCGTAGTTCGACCTAACGAGGTCGGTGAGTGTTTTTTAATGTGTGACGTTAAGTTCCCGTCCGGCAGTTAGGGTCGATTCCTGTTTGCGACGAGACAGAAGTAACGTGCTCTTTCTGAAAATAGTTTGAAACTTAACGATCACGAAGGATGAAAAATGTTTGAATTTGTTTTATATTTTTTAGACAGAAGTGGATTGAAGTTAGTTCATAACTTGCATTGCACCCAAGTCTATGACATAGGAACTAATGCGTCGCATGGTCGTCCTAACAGGACGTATGCTAAACATCCTAGAAGGCTCATGCGCAATACCCGTTATCCTTTATTAAGTGTTTTGGAAGTGTTATAAGATGAAAAGAGAAGACTCAAGGAAAGGTAAACTCTAAAGGAAATCCTACCCTAATATTGTCATGCAAAGGAGACCCTAAGGTTAGTGAGGTTTAAGAACCACCTAAATCTAAAGAAGAGAGGGGGATAGCACTACCTAATGCTTATCCTACCTCACTTTAATCAAAGATTAAAGTTGAGCTAGGATCCCTAAGGGATGTGAGATAGTTGATCACAAGCAAGCATTATCTCATGCTATTCACAAACACACAAGAGAAAGTGAAAGAGATAAGAGAAAGAGATATTAGTATGGATAAGCATCCACATACTCAAGACTTACCATAGCCTCTACATAAAAGGTTAGTACCAAAACAATTCAAATATTGAAGTACAAGAAACTACACCACACAAAACTATTTGCTTCAAGAAGGAAAATGAATAAGAAAATGAAGTTCAAACCAAGAGGGAAGGGTCTTAATGGTTAAGGGACAATCCAAGTCAGTATGTACATGCTAAGATATCATTCTAATGTAAACATGCCATATGAAATCAAACAAAAGTAAACTATGTACCAAACAATCATACCAATACTAGTGAAACATTAACAATGCAATATGGATGCAAATGAATCATGAATATGGATGAATGCACATGTAAGCATAAAGGTCAGAATTAAATGACATTTAATAATGCATATGAATGTCTTTGAATGATCACACAAGTCATGGATGCAAGCATTTAAGGAAATTAAGCAATAAGAAGTGAGCAAACACAATTGAAGTTCAACAATGATGCATACTTGTAATGGAAGTCAAAGATAAAGGTGGAATGAGATCATACATGTCTAATGGACACAAGTCAGTAGTATATTATGTATAAAGTGCAATTAAGAATGCAAGAATGACATATAAAGTTCATATACAACTCATGTTGACAAGTTAAGAAAAGAAGAAATAAGTTAGGTTCTAACAAGTTCAAACAAGTGCCGAATGTTTATGGACTTAAAACATGAAAAGATGCCATTACTAGTCAATAAAAATGAATGAGAATGATCCAAGTCAGTACATAAATCATGTATAGATGAATGCACAAGATCATACAAATGTTGATGCAAACAAACTATCAAGAATGGACAAGTAAGGATGCACAAACTTGTATCACAATGCAAGTTTAAACAAACAAACATAAGTCATATAAGCATGAACAATGAGTGACCTATAATGCAAGATGGATGACCTATAATGTGCCTATAAAATAATGTCAAAACACATCAACAAGTATCATAAAGAATCATGCTCAAAGCAAAACAATACCATAGCACAAGCTCTTAAGAACACATACATACTAAGATGGAATCAAGTGATCCACAAAATCAAGTTAGAATGATGTGAAAATTCCAATAAGCAACCCAAATGAAGTGTATATTGTACACAAACATGTCTCAAAAGTAGAAGGCAAAATTCAATAAGGATCATGTTCAAATGTGTTCCATAAATTCACTCAAGTCATACAAGAATGATGCACAAAGATGACATTCAAACATTGATAAAAAATGATTTCAAAAATCCATAAAAAACAAATGAAATGCCTCAAGATATCATAACAACATGTACCAAGTCTTAGAAGTAAATTCACTTTGGAACTATGTCAAAGAAATAATAAACAATGCATGAACATGAATGTATAATCATACAAAAGAAATCAAAAACAAAATTCATGAAAATCTAGTAAAATAAGCCAAAACTAGAAATAAAAATAATCAAAAATTATTTAAATGTCTAAGAATGCATCATTAATTTTTATGTGATTTTATCATGCACAAAAGCATTTTTTTTAAATCAAATACCAAAAATTATGAAAAGGAAAATAAAGAAACAAAGAAATAAGGCAGGGGGTGCAACGAGGGCAAAAACTCAGTTCAAACAAACATTGGTCTTAGTGGTGAGGGGTGTAGATAGCCAGAAATGCTAGGGACAAGGTGCATGGTCTGAAGGGGTCCATGTCATGGAATTCAGTCAAATCCTTGACTCATCCTGAGCTACCAGATACAGTCTTCGTGTGTTGATCAAGAAAGTAATCAAATCCAAAGGATCACAACACACACACAGACATGATAACAATGATGAGGCCATTACATATAATCATCTAAAGTTAAAAATCTCACAAATGAACTCACATGACCAGCCACCTCCTTCATTAATTCGCTGGCAAGCTTATGTGCGTTAGATCCACATGATCCAATGGTTGTGTTTTAAACTGAGAAGTGGCTAGGGTTTAGGGGAGGTTGAAGATTCAGGTGGCCGGAGAAGACTCCGGTCGTCTTCTCTGGTGAGTCTCCGCCGTGCTCAGAGCTACATGTTGCCAAAAATCCACAAATCGTATACCAAAATGCTCCTCTCACTTAGCAGATTACAAATCTAGCCTAAAAAATCACCAAAACTTCACATACAAAAAGAAACAAAACAAAACAATTTGCCCTAACTTTCAGATCTATGCTCCTAAGGAGCCTATCAACTAGACAGATTCACAATAGCTTCTATTAAGCTTCAAAACCACCAAGAACAGGCTTAAATCAACTTAAAAATGCATGAGAAAAGTTTGAGAAATAGAACCTGAACTCGCTGAATCTTCTATTGTAAGAAAACTAGAGATAACACACTTGATCCTTGGAGTAGTTCGTGGCCAAATAAAGGCAAGAGGAACTTCAAATTGCTTGAAAAAAAATAGTTGATGAAGATGAATAAAACTTGATGTAGCAACTTGTTTCTTTCCTTACTCCATGAATAAAGGCTCCAAGATGAAGCAGAAGAAAACTTGATTCTTGCAGAGATAGGAAGCTTCGAGAGAGAGAAGGAAAAATCAGAGAGAAAGAGTGTGAAGTTTGTGAAATGTGCAGAATGAATGAGAAATGCTGTAACCATTTCTGTTATGAGGGTTAGAGAGTTTATATAGGCGAGGTTAACTTCTAACTGTTATGGTTAACAGTTAGAAGTGTGGTTAGGTTAATTGAGTTGAAGAATGAAAGTGAAGAGGGAAAATGAAAATGAATTCAAAATGGAGAGTCAAGTGAGAATGGCACAGGTTTAGCTTTGTTCAAGTGGGGAAAGAGCATGTGAGCTTATGGTATGGATTAGGATGGAGGGTGATTATGTAATGTTGCTGAACTTAACACCCAAACTTCTTGCACAAGTTTCTTCTTATTTTTTATGTTTGAACAAATGAGGAAAAGTGATTGTACATGTGCATGAATGTGTAAGGTGTTGGTTTGGTTTAAAATAGCATGGTGATGTATGACTGTAATGAGCATGCATATGATGTAAAGGGAAACAAGGTTTTTGTCTTTGTTTTGCATGGAAGAAAACAGACATGGTGATGGTGACTTTGAAGCAATGAATCTCCATGATTATGGGATGAAAACACAAGGTTTTTGGTTATTTAGAAAGAGGAAGTGGAGAAAAACAAGATTAATGTGAAAATCAAATGTAATTCGAGCCTCTAAGACACTAAAAAATGACCATGAAGATGGGGGTGCAGAATTGATGTAGCAGGTCAGCCTGACCTGGCCTGACCAGCTCATGTGCGTGTGGAAAAGAATCAATGAAGATACCCAATTTTCCTCACCATAACTCCTCATACATTGATCAAATGAAAAAAAGTTCAACACCAAAGTTGAAGGGAATATGAAAATGAACAAAAGTTTCGTTGAACTCATTTCCATTTGGAGTCTCTATCATGGAGAAATTTGTCTTTGAACTTAGGCCCAACAGGCACACCAAGTGTTTGTGAAAATTTCTCCGAACCATCACGCGCGTGACCTTCCTGCCTTGCCCAAAATGTCTTACAAACCCTCAACTTTAATCCATCATATCTCTCTTAATTTTAATCCAATGGAGATATTCTTGGTATAGTTTTGAAGCTTGGACTATGAACTTTTGATAGGCCTCCCTAACTTTTCAATTTAGTGCTTGGACCATGGAGAAAGAATGCTCTGAAGTTGACCTCTCACCTTGCCAAAACTTGCCATAAATAGAAACCTTAATTTCTATTTTTGGCAACTTTGTACATTCCTTGATTTTTGATGAATCTCCTATTATTTCTTAATCAAATCTTCACCAATGATCATACTTGACATGAGGAACATGAATTTGACCTCAAAAAGTCAAGAGTTGACTTTTCTTCTGCACAATTGACTTTTCCCCAATTCTCCTGATTCTCAATCAATTGGTCAATTGGAACCCCTCCAAATTAAATTGATGGACAATTCTTCATTCTTAGATCCTTAAGGACATGAGGAATACCATAGAATCAAGTCTTGCCCAAAAAGTCAGAAATAAACTTATTTTATGGCAAACCCTAGTTTTGCACCCTCAGTCTAGGAGAAATGAGCACATCCTCAAAATCCAAATTCCTCTGAATATGAAGTGTATCCTCTAAAACAATGATAAGATGTGCCATTGGAGATGATAAAAGCTCAAAGATCTTGACCATTGGGGTGTTAAACTCAAGAATCCCAAAAACCCTAATTTTGCACTGGTTGGGGGAGTGTGATCCACTTGAAGTTTCTTTGTACCTTGATCCCATGCCAAGAGCCAATGATATGCAAAGATGATAATGCAAGAATGCAATGAAACGTAAGCCAGTTAAAGCTAAAACATGAGGGCAAATTTTGAGGTGTTACACATTTTCATTTTTTTTTCTTTTTATGTAATTATGTAATACAATTTAATTTATATGATTATTGTTCATTTTACAATTAAGCATATCATTTTAAATTTTGCATTTGTATCTAAATACATTTTATATCGCACCAAATAATTTATTTATCTCACGGGTCATTATCGCATCAAAATTTTCTTTTTGTCTTTCTTCATCTCACGAGTTTTTTTTGCATGATTATTTAATACATCTGTATATAAATACATTTTATATTGTATCAAATAAACTTTCTATTTCACGGGTCACTATAAACACAATACATATTTTATTTTAATTAATAATTATCTTAACTTGAAAGATAAAATCCTTATGATCAAATATTAAATATTTCTTTTTTTTTTATCTCAAGAATCTTTTTTTTTCTATTTGTATTTTAATACAATTGAATTTATATAATAATTGTTCAGTTTATAATTAATAGCTAATTTAAATTTAAACACTTATATAAATTACATTTTATAACGTTCCAAACGTACATTTAAATATATTTTATACTGTATCAAGTAATTTTACCCGTGCGGGAGCACGGGTATCTTACTAGTGAGTTTATTATAAATTATGTGGAATGCTTATTTCGCAAATTCTCACTAAACATATAACCTTCCAATCTGCACTAGAACATTATAATATGACAAATTAAGTTATATTAGAAGAATAAGTACACGTTCAATGCTTGAAAAGGGTTCTTCAACTCCTTATCCGCATTTTGTTCTTTGACAGTAAGAACTTGGTTTAATGATCCTAGTTATTCAACAACCCCTGCCTTCACCTCTAATTCCTTTTGCAAAATATTTCTTAATTTGCAAACAAAATTAGAAGTGGAGAGAGGGGTGATTGAAGATCTACAATCACTAAACCTAACGGTTAAGGAACAACATGCAATTAACAGTGTGAATAATTCTTGTCAAGAATTGAACATGTACTTATTTTCTAATATAATTTTATTTATCATATCATAATTTTCTAATGCAGTTTGGGAAGTTATATATTCGGTAAGGGATTGGAAAAACACTCAAACCACATAATATATAATAAACTCATATTTTAAACAGACATTAACAACAACGTTCATCAACAACAAACCATAAACAAAAAACACGATACAACAAACATATCAAGGCATAAAATACTTCAGAAACATACGATACATGTCAAGTACCATAATGGCGTGTCAACAATAAAATAAGGATGAAGATAAATTTAGACCAGCAAACTTGTGTATATTTTGAATGGATGTCATTTTGGATCTTTGACACAAGTTTGTCAGGCTAAATTTATCTTCGTCCTCTTTATTCCAATAAGCATCCATACCTACAAGACGAAAAAAGAAGAAAGTTCAAACATCATGAAACAAGCTATTGAAACAAATTTTGAAAAAAAAACTACAGAGAAAACGAATCTGTAAATAGCCATTGGCTAAGAATTGTTGTTATGGTTTCGCTTTGTGGTTTCCATATGAGAGAGACGAGTGACAGAGTTGTTAGGGTTTTGTTTTGAGAGACAAGTGAAAGAGTTGTTAGGATTTTGTTTTGAGAGAGACGGTTGTTATGTACTGAAGTGATAGATAATTTCGCTTATATATAAATATATATCACGTTTCATCACGGTTGTAAATTAAAACCATGGTGATATACATGATTAATAACATTTTTTATCACGAGAAATGACTAATTGTTGGTGATGGGATTCAAATCATTTCAATCCGTGTACTTTTCACTACGGTTGCTATATTTGATCCTAGTGACATGTCATCTAATATATATATATATATATATATATATATATATATATATATATATATATATATATATATATATATATATATATATGCACCTAGGATTAATCTATTACCATGGTTAACACTATGGCCGTCGTAATATTGGTGTTACGAAAGGCTTATTTTGTAGTAGTGCTAAACCCTATACTGAACATATAACTTCTCAAAATTGGTCAGGAAAATAATTATATGAACAATTGTGTTATATTTGAAGAACAACTTACATTGACTAATGATTTTAAATCATCTTGGAACTCATCACTCATCTTAGATTCTTTCTTGGTTAAAATCTCTTCAATGTTTCAAGTTCTTTATTCAACACATACTTTTCTACTAATTCATTCTTAAAAGCATAAAAAATTATGCTTTGAAAAATGAACAAATATGGAAGAAAGTTGAATAAAAACTAGAAGTAGTGGAGAAATTTTAACAATAAAAGAGCATTAGATAAATGATGAATTGCAGAATGCTAGAAAAACATTAATCAGTGTAAGATATATTTCTAATACAACATAATTATTCATATGCTTATTTTCAAAGTCAATTTAATTGGTTATATGTTCAAAGAGGGGTTAGTGAAACAAACAATCGACATTAGATATAATAATCTCAACTCGACGGAGCAAGATGAGAGCTGCACAAAGAATCACAAAAAACATAATCTCAATATCAATATCAATATCAAACTCAAACACAATAACAACAACTAAACTACAACATATAGATTTAATAAACTCAACTAAAAAACAAAAACTTACATTAAATAACAAAAAAAAATCAACAACATCAATAAACAACCTCTAGGGTTTAGGGTCTCAACAACAATAACAACAACATCAACAAAATATAGCATAAATTTGTTTAATCAGCAAAAACAACAACAACATTAAGCCTCTAGGGTTTAGGGTCTCAAGAAAGAGTCTCTATAACAAGAACAACAACATCCACAACAACAACATCAATAAACCTATAACATAAATCTGTTTAAACAAAAATAACAACAAGAGATAACCTCTAGGATTTCGGATCTCGGCAACACTACAACAACAACATCAACAACAACATGAGTGGTTATATTTGATGTACCAGATCTCTAAAGAAGAATTAAAAGAAATTGATTTGGATCTCTAGAGAAAAAACAAAAGCCCTAAACACATGACATCTGCGTATTGAAGAAGATACGTGTTTATGCCTCTCGCTGTTTAGGGATCTTTTGTTAAAGGGTCTTCGTTAGGGTTCTGTTTGTGTTGTTTAGACAAGTGAAACCAAATGCTACAAGATAAAATTATAATATCAGAGAAATATATTCACCTCGGTTGGAAAGAAAACTGAGGTGAAAAGTGGCGTACTTTTAGATTAAAAATAAAATATTCAAGAAGGCGCCACTTTTAATGAGATAAAAACATAATCTGAAGTTGTTGGGATTCAACGCATGTACACTGAATAAGTGTACCCCTCAGTTTTCAAAATAACCGACGCAATATATTGTATTTTTTTATAACAAAAATAAGGCGTGTCCAGGAATTTTACCTCGGTTTTTCGGTATGTGAGGTGAAATCGTTGTCATAAAAATTTGTTTTTCTAGTAGTGCTTGGAGCTCCTTGAGTAGAGATTGCCTGAAGTTAAATGTTTAATCTCTACTAAGAAACTATTCAGGAATGCCCAATTTCTTCAGAGCAAATTTGTCCTAAAGGGAATCCATAAGTTTGTGCACAAGTACGGAAGATGAACCTGTCATGAGAATGTCATCTACATACACTAAATGATATATGATAACTTTAGTTTAAAGAGAGTGAATGAAAAAATAATGATCACATTTTCCATGACTAAATCTAAATTGAGCAAGAGCTTGGGTCAACTTTTCATACCACACACGAGGAGCCTGTAAAGCCATATAATTCTATGCGAAGTTTGCAGACAAGTGAAGCATATTCATTCTCAAAGTTAGGAGGTTGTGACATATACACCTCCTCATGTAGAGATCCTTTCAAAAATTCATTATTGATATCAATTTATTGTAATTACCACTTATGAGTGAGAGCTAAGGTAAAAATTATTCGAATGCTAACCAGTTTGACAACTGGATAGAAGGTTTTATTGTAGTCAAAACCAAACTGCTGATGATATCCCTTTGCTACCAAACATGCTTCGTATTTGTTCACAGTTCCATTTGGATTTTCTTTCACTTTTAAGACCCACTAAAGAATCACAGGTTTCCTATGAGTTGGAAGTTTGGTTAAGATCCATGTTTGATTAGCCAAATGAGCCTCATACTCATGTTTCATAGCCTGCAACCACTTGGGTTGAGAAAGAACTTGTTTGACTGTTGTTGGTTCAAGGTGAGTGAGAAGAGCCTTAGGCTTTGAGTGACCAGTCTTACCTTGGTTAACATATGATGTTGATTGAATTGTTGTATTTGAGGAACACAGGAGTTTTGAATAATTTGAGACAAGGAACCAAACAAGTTACTAGAGTTGAGAGAACTTTGAGACATAGTCTAAATGTTGATTGGGGGACTGTTATTGATGGGAACTTGACTGAGATTGATGAGTTATTGGAAACATATGATAATGGGAATAGATGTAGGTGGAGGCATAAACACATGATTCACATGACTACATTGACCATTGCTCAGACTACTAGGGGACGAGTTGGCAACAATTGGCACAGGAAGAGGGACATTATCCACTAGATTAATGTCTGGTGGAGAAGAACCTTTGGAAACTTGTAGCTGAGGAAAGGGTAGAGATTCAATGACACTAGCCTGTGGATAAGAGATAGAAGACTCCAAAGGAAAAGGAGTGGGAAAGGAAAACAAATGCTTATAAAATATGACATCTTTAGAAATGAAAGTCTTGCCAGGTTTACTCAACTTATAACCACGATGTTTGGATGAGATGCCTAAGAACACACACTACCGACTTCTAAACTCCAATTTACGGTTGTTGTAGGGTTTAGTGAATGGAAAACATGAACAAACAAACACTCTAATTGTGTCATACCTAGGTAACTTGTGATACAAGGCATTGTAAGGTGACAGAAATTTTGTGAGTTCTGCCGATGGCAACCTGTTAATAACATGAACTAAGGTAGCAAAACTATGCTTCCAATAGGATAAGGGAATTGAGGCAAGAGACATTAAAGTGAGATCTATTTCTATAATGTGCGTGTGTTTTCTCTCCATTGTACCATTTTGGTGAGAAGTGTGAGGTCAAGTTAGTCTATGAGAGATCCCTAATTCAGTCAAGAATTTTTTGAAGGGCCCAAATTCTTCCCCATAATCTAATTGGAAGGCTTTAATTGTAGTATAAAGTTGGGTTTGCGCAAACTTATGGAATAATTGAAGGCATTAAAAGCTTTTGAATTATGTATCATGAAGTAGATCCAAGTTTATTTGGAGTAAGCATCTATAAATGCAATGTAATATAAAAACCAGATGTGGAGGGAAATGGTGCAGGCCCCCAAAGATCTGTATGCATCAGTTCAAAAGGACTTTTATACACAAATAATGAAGGAAAAGCATGAAGACTATGTCACTTGCCAACACAACATGATTTACATAACAAAGTGTTGACTTATTGGAAATCAAAATGTTACAATGCTTAAGAGCTATCCCAACAGCTAGGAAATTGTCATGACCTAGCATATAATGCAATAAAAGACTAGGATTTGATTTATTTACATCAGAAGCAATTGAACAAGAGACAAAATTGGCTGTTGTACATAAAGGAGATGAACTTTGAGAGGACTTGGAGGATATCCTTGAAGGCTCCATCACCAAATGCGGAAAGCAATACAATCCACTTGAATCAAGAAAGCCTTCAAGTAGAATGAGCTTAGAAAAATGAGATTTGAGAAAGAATTTGTTAGCAGTGAATTCAAAGGGAACATGGTTTTCTTTTGAAAACTTTAAAATAGATAGTAGATTGTGTGTAATGCAAGGTACATGAAAAATATCATTAAGAGCACGTGTATAAGATAAAAATAGGTTGTAATAAACATCAAAGGAACCTACACATGTAATGGTGAGGGACTGACCATTGGCTACACTTACTCAACATGAACCTGAATAAGGTTTCTTACTGTGCAAGTAAGAAGAGTTTGGAGTAAGATGGTGTGATGCACCTGAGTCAACGTACCATGCTTGGCTTTTATGGTCTCTAGGAAAGGAATATTCATGTGATGTTAACATCATGGACAAGGATTTGAGGATCATAGGTGGATGGTTCAGGATTTTCAATAGGCATACCTTAAAAGCCTGAGTGGTTGGCATGAGGTGGAGTAGGAGTGAAATTCTCATCAAACCAATGAAAACAATCAATCACAACATGAACTTGTTTTCCAAAAAGTTGACATGTAGAAAAGTTGTCACACACACCACATGTTTGATCATTTGCATGCATTGTACTTGCTGAGACAAACGACACAACCAGTTCCTGACGAAACTTATAAAGTTTATACTCTTGAACATGGAGAAGAGTTTTCATATCATAGAGAGATTGAGGCTCAGTGGTACCATATATTTGTATATCAAACAAATTATATTCCTTAGAGAGACCATTAATAATTGAGTCAATTTAATCTTGTTCAGACATAATGTCACCAATTGCAAGTAATGAATTCGCTATAGTTTTAACATGCCGAACAATTTCAGTGATGAAAATATTACATTTCTTGATAGATTTTAGTTCCACACGAAGTTGATGAACTCGGTCCTCCATGTGAGCATTAAAGTACTTATGAATTCTACCCTGAAACTCAAACTCTTGCTTGCATGAAAGAACCCGAGGGAGAATAATATCAGAAATTGAAGATAGAAGCCAGATGAAGATGGCTTGATATTGCATGATTCATTCTTCATATTCATCTGAAACCTTGCCTTGAACTTTATCTTGTATCGTCTTAAACTTATAAAGAATCAGAGGCTTCTGTCATACCCCAAATTTTGACCACTAAGATTTCCCATCATTGTGAAAATCATCATCATAATATGGGGGAACCATCATACCTTGTCAGTCTCCCCAAAGATGGGTGAGCATCCACTACAATCAAAATTAGGGTTTCAAGCCCTCTCTGAGTGCTTAGACAAAGGATCAATCAAGGAATGACATGATCTTTAACTTGTCCAACCTCCCACACATTCACAATGGATCAAGTGGACTCCCACTTCAAGGATTAAGCACAAGGTTGCTCCCTTCTAGGTGGATCAAGCTTCAAGATCGCTAGTATCACCAAATTAGGGTTTTGGTCGACCAGGGCCTCCAGATGGAAATTTTCATCTGGGCAAGAGCCAATGATCCAAAACACAACCTAATATACTCCATGGAACCTCATGGACCCAACCATCAAGTCAATTTTGCCTCAGGGGATGCATTCATCAAAAATCAGGAATTAGGGTTTCTTGACCTAATTCACCCCTAAGTTGACTTTTGGGGCAAAACAGGAGCCAAGCCCTTAAGAGAGGGTTTGAAGGTCTCTAATGAACTATATTGATCTATTTGGAACAATGGATTAATCTAAGAAGCTTGAGCAACAAGTCTCAATTTCATCTGCACCACAGTTAGGGTTTTAAGGAAAAAGTCAACTGTAACTTTGATTTTTGACCAGGACATGCTCCCAAGCCTTAAGACATGATTCAATACACCCTATGACATCCATGAAACATGTCTATCAAGTTTGATTTAGGTCAAGGACATGATTTCCTGAAGAATTGCACAGTTTGGAATTCATCTGATAAAAAGTCAACTGTGCCCAAAAGTCAACTTTGACTTTTTGAAATTTTTCACCAAAATGGATTTTTAACCCTAAAATGATGTTAATGTATGATTTGAATCATCATTCATCAAAGAAAATCAAGAAAAGTTGGATAACTTGTAAAAGGGGTAACCATAAAAACTTAGAAAATTTTCTAAGTTAAAAATAAAGTGACAAGGGTACCAACTTTGGAGGATCATAACTCCTAAATCACAAGGCCATTTTTTCTCATCCAAAGATGGATTTGTAGCCCTCATTACCCTCTACAAAAACTTCAACTAGACCTAAGTCCCATTCATTAAGGATTTTGAGTTACGGAGTGATCAAAATGGCTGAAAATTGAAAATGTCACTTTTTCCAACACTTAGTGAAATTTTCACTAAGTCCAAATCTGTCTTCACTTTTTGCCAAATGTAGGGGGATTTTTCACTTGGATTCAAAAGAGATCAAAACCAAATATGTTCAAACAGTTGCTCTATCATGTAAGGGCTTTTCAAAATGGCCAAGAACATTGCCAAATTCCATTTGGGCTATGAGTTATGACATTGGGAAGTTGCCTTGTTGAAATCTGTCAAGGCAAGGCAGAATTTGCATTTTTGCTCGATTTGCCAAAATCAGCCAAATCCAAATGCTCCTATCCACTTGGACACATCTGAGGATTGAATCTAAAGGGGACAATCACTGAGCCAAGCCTCCAAAGTCCTTGGAACAAGAAAAAGCATGTTGAACCTAGAATGGCCAAAATAGGGACAAGACTTCAAATTTGGATTGAAGCATTCAATGGAAGCATCAAGGAGGCATGGACTGAGCCATTCTCATCTGAAATCAGTCAATACTTATCCAAGACCAAGGGAACCACAGCCCTGTGCCCTAACCTCTAGTCAATGGCTAGAGGAGACTTGGATTTCCATTGGACAACATTGGCCAAACCTCTGCTGCAATTACCATTCACTGTGGATCCCAAAACAAATTTACTCTAATATAAATAGAGCTCAATTGTGTTCAGTTTGAGTACACCAAAGCAATCAAACAGATGCTTTCCTCAAAACCTCTTCTTTCACCTCAAATTTGCCTTCCAAAGCAAGTAACTTTGAGTTTTTGAGCTAGAGAGTAATTCCATCAAAATCAATCACACACACACACACCTCATATATATCATATGTAAGTTGTGCAAACTATCACAAGTGACCTGTAATCACAAAATCACAAAGTCACCTCTCAAAACCTCAAAATAGGCTTTTTTTGCATTTTTCAAGCCATGTCTTGATTCAGTCACTTTCCAAACCAGATAAAACCTCAAACACACTCCAAATATCATCCTTGAACTATCCCAAATGGTTCCCCCCATCTGGAACACCATTTGAGAGAGTTGTTATTTTGGTCACTTTTGACCCCTTTTGCAAGAAAGGGACTGTTTATGTTTTTGCAGGTACCAGCTGATTTCAACCATCCTAAAAGCATCCAAGGGATCATTTGAGGTGGTTCAAGGTATAAAATCATATCTGGAGCAAGAGGGTTGGTAGATTGCAGAGAAAACTCCAAAATCCCAAGGAAGGGTAAGCCTCTCAACTTGCACTCACCAAAACATGTGTGCATTTGAAGTCCACTGAGTACGCATCTATTATACATGTCATATGTGTTGTGTTTATGCCAATTGATCATGTAATTCATGTCTGTATCAAAGTGTAGCATAGAAAATGCAATTATAGGTCATTTTCAAAACCACTATCGGGTTTTGAGGAGGGAGTGTGATCTGAAAAAACCACCACCACCATTGGATTCCTTGTGAAATTCTGGCCCAGATACATATAAATTTTGTCTCAAACCATTAAGAATTGAGAAAGTTATTACCTTCACGTTTTTGAGCCAAAACTTGCCTTGGGCAAGCCAAAACCAAGTCATACCTTGTATATTTGTTGTTTCATTTCAAACAATGGATGTATCACCACCCCAGTGGTAAAGCGCGCGCCTTGTATGCTTGAGGTCGTGGGTTCAAACCTCACCCATGCCATTTTGTGATTTTTCACATTTTTGCTATTTTTCCAACTATTTTCATGTTTTGTTAATTATTTGGGAAATTAATAAGTCTTTCAATTTTAATTATTTTTGATTGGTTCTTTTTGCAAAAAATCACAAAAATGTTGAAATATTTTATTCCACAAAAAAATTGAGTTTATATTATTCATTTAATATAATTAGTATTTTTGTGAATAAATTCATTTTTATTTGTTTTTAAGCATTTTAAAATGAATATTCATCTTGACTAATCAAGGCCAAATGAGTTTTAATATCTCTTGTGATTTATACATCATTTTTTCAAACCTTAAACAAAAATCACAAGTGGTTTATTCAAACCTATTTGGTATTTTTCATTGATTTTCTTTAAATATTTACTTTTAAGGAATAAAATTAGGGTTTCTTTGATTTTTCACTCAAACAAATCATTGTCAAACACTTTTGGGCCTCTAATAGAGTGTAAGACCCAATCCTTTTTGACCAAACATTTTTGGGCCTCACTTATTGTATAAGTCCCGAGACCGTAAAAAACAAACGGCGCGATCGTCGCCTTTTCAAAATAACCCTGGGCCTACCCTCGAGTAGTAAGGCCCATTTCTTTTCTTAAAATACACTTGGGCCTCTATTAGAGTGTAAGACCCAACCCCCTTTTAACCAAAACCATTTTGGGCCTCACTTATTGTATAAGTCCCTCTACGTTAAAAGAAAACCTCGGCGCGATCGCCATTTGTAAACGAAAAATCATCTGGGCCTACCCTCGTGTTATAAGCCCCACTTTTTTTTCTTTAAAACTTTTTGGGCCTCTTGAGAGAGTATAAGACCCATCCCTTTGTACAGAAAACCTTTTTGGGCCTCAGTCACTTGTATAAGTCCCTCTGTACAAATTCAAACAGTGCGCTCACTGATAAAACCCTGGGCCTCTCCTTGAGCTGTAAGCCCCAAATCTTTCTTTTTCAAAGCACTTTCTCCTTTGATTTTGAATATATTGTTATTTTCAATCTTTCTTTGTTGAACAACTAACCAAACAGCATGAAAGCTCTACAACCGAGTAAGTGTTTATACGCTTTCATTTACCGCTTTCATATACATATAACTGTATTGTGGGGTTGTTTCACTGTATGTCTTCTTTCATAAACTCATATCAACTGTGTAATAATAGTATAGATATTTCGAGTTTCCCCGACAACTACGTCTAGAACTAGGTGACGCCGTTTCGTTTATTCGTAGAAATAGACAACTAGATCCCCAATAGGATCACCAGATACAGTTTTCTCTTCGGCTGTCCTCATTAGGAATTGTCAAGAAACTCTACTCCCCAAGATGAATGTATTCTCCGTGAATGGCATCTTTGAGTTTCTTCCAAATTCTCGAACTTTCCTGGCTTGATCTATTCCTTGTGAATAGCCTGTCTTGAATTTCTCGGGGTTTGGGGACCCACGGGCTTCTTAAAAGTATCGACCTCCTCTTGGGCATCGTACAAGGACCCATAGGCTTCCTAAAAGCAACCCCGCCTCCTCTTGGGCTTAGTACAAGGACCTCTCGGCTTCTTAGAAGTATTCACAACCTCCTCTTAGGCTTCGTATAATGATATCTTCCTCCGAGAATGATAGCCTTCTCTTGGGCTTAGTACAAGGACCGTCGGCTTCCTAAAAGTTTCCAGCCTCCTCTTGGGCTTCGTACAAATTGTCCCGACGACCTCCTAAAGGTAAAGGAACAGAACCTAGTCATCTTCATAGAACAGTCTTTTCAAGAGTCTACTACTGTTTCTCAAAGCATAGTACAAAAGATAAAACTCTTGACTTGGACAGTCTAATCTCCTTGAGTCTCAAAGACATTCTCAAGTGACCCCTTCGTTAAATAGAAAGGAAACCCGCAGACTCGGACAGTCAATACCCTTCGGATTTCCCGCTTCCTTAAAGAATAGGAATAACCCGGATCCTTGAATCAAATCCTTGAGTACAGTGTTGCTCATATAAGAACTGATTTTCTCTTTCAAAATCAGTATACTGGACCTGTCACTTAACTGAAACACTAACCCTAGCCTCCTCTTGGGCTTTGTACAATGATTTTCCCCAGCGGAGTCAAACAATGTTTAGCCTCTCTCTCGGGCTTTGTACGAGACACATAAAAGACTCCCTCGTTGAGTCAATCACCCCTTTTGCCTCCATCTCGGGCTTTATAC
Source organism: Lathyrus tuberosus (assembly GCA_022829125.1). Classification (NCBI taxonomy): domain Eukaryota; kingdom Viridiplantae; phylum Streptophyta; class Magnoliopsida; order Fabales; family Fabaceae; genus Lathyrus; species Lathyrus tuberosus. Next base: position 16,898,832 of record JALAZF010000027.1, on the reverse strand, counting down.
GAGATACAAAAAGGTTCTTATTGAGCCAAACAAACAACAGCCTCCATCTCGGGCTTTGTACGAGATACAAAAAAATCTCTTGTTGAGTCAAATAGCCTTCATCCCGGGCTTTATACGAGATACCAAAAGACTCCATCGTCGGGTCAAAACCTTCTAGCCTCTCTCTCGGGCTTTGTACGAGACACATATTAGCCTCCTCTTAGGCTTTGTATAAGAAAACCACTGGTTGATCTAATCAACCTTTTAGCATCAAAGATGTGCCTCGTTCACAGTACACAAACATCAACAACTCCTTCTCTTTTGTCTAATCGCTGTAAGCGGCAAGCCTCTGGATCATCTACATCCATGCCACTATCCCTCTTTTAGCATGAGAAATTCCTAAGCAAAGATGGCATTGCTCTACACTGAGTTAAAGTCTTCTCCTTCAGGTTAAAACCTCCTTTAAAGGAAATTATGGCATTGTCGGATTCACAAATCCCGGTTAAAGTAATTCTCCTTTATAAACAGTTGTGACATACAACCCCCCTCTTTAGAGATGACAAATTCTCTCTAAAGTCAGACCTTTTAGCTTCATATCTTGGGCTTTGATCAAGATACAAATAGACTTTTCAGCTTCACATCTTGGGCTTTGAACAAGATACAAATCACCTTTCGCTTCACGTCTTGGACTTTGAACAAGACACCAAAAACACCATTTCCTCCCATAGAATAGGAGGAACTACGAACGCTCTGATTTTCCTGTTTCGGTAAACGGGAATACGTAGGCATAAGATTGAAAGAAAAATCTTAGCGAGCGCACTAAACAAAAACCCAAAACCCCATACTCTCATGTATCTATCAAAAAGCATCAGTCCTAACATCCTAATCCTTGTTCCCCGCTAGAAAATCCTAGAAAGAAAGAAAACCGTATTGGCGAAAATACAAATAACCAGTACAAAGGTCCCCCCACATTGATCGCATCTGTAACCTAACAGGCCGCTATTTAAACTCAGTATGCAAAGCAGGGTTAATTGGAGACATCTATTTCCCTTCCTTCATCAGCTTCAATAGGATAAAAAATGAATCGACCTGTAGTTTAAGCCCAACCGTAAGAGCGACCAGCGCTTAAGAACCGCGTCCAAAATCACTCGCTACAGAAAAATGGCGCCCACCGTGGGGCCCTGTCTCTGTTTTTCTTTTTCCTTTTCATCTCTTGTGAGAATAGCACAGATTGGGGCTTCCGCCGGGGAACCCATTTCTGTCAGGAACTTAGGATTCATAGATTTAAAGGTCTAGGATGTTTAGGACAAATATATATACTGCTTTTCCTAATTGCTATACGTGTTTATTTTTCTGCTAATGGGAATGCGTGTGATGCCGCATGTGGAAAGATTGAGTATACACTTAAGATAAGTGATGGCGACGGGGTCGAACATCAACCTCAGTGGAGGCTGACCAATGCAACCCATTCTCTCACCGAGACAATGGGCCGATTCTTAAGTCTGAGAAGCTGAGGAGCCAAACCCTTTTGTAGTGCGGAAACTATCGGGAATAGTTGTTACACGATACTACCCTCATTTGAGGCTGGTGATCTATTCTCGGTGAATGAAACTTAATCTAAGATTGCACTACAACTTGCTGGCGATCCGCTTGTTGTTTTGCTTTCCTGGGAGGAGCTGATGATAATGAGTACAGGTACAAAAATCACCCTAGTATAAACCTTTGGGGATGGGTAGAGCCTTGACTTCATGACAACGACCCTTTGACCCCATGTTTTTTCTATGTTTTTGTATGCTGCATTCATGCATTCATTTAAAAAACATTAAAACATTCAAAAAAAAACTTCTCTTCTAGTCTCTCTATTTTTCAAATTAAACTAAGACTGTGATTGCAAATATCAGAGAAAAGGATTGCACTAATGGATTTCGGTAGAAGGAGAACTCATAAGTATACCTTCAAGGTTGCAAAACTAGAGGATTTGAGAAGGTTGGCAAGGATGATCACTAACCCTGAGGCTTTCAGAGCCAAGCACGGAGGTTTGCTACCACTGTTAAGAGTCCATGTGATTGAGGGAATCATGGACGCGTTTGTCCAATTCTACGATCCAGTTTATCACTGCTTTACATTCCCGGATTACCAGCTCGCACCAACGCTGGAGGAGTATTCTCACCTGATTGATCTACATATCACTGATCGAGCTCCATTTTTCGGACTGGAAGAAATTCCAAAGAATCAGATCATTGCAAGAGCAATTCATTTGGACGAGTCTGAGGTCAAGACTCACATGACCGCTAAGGGTGGCATCCAAGGTCTGCCAACCCAGTTTTTGACAAAGAAAGCCCTGTATTTTGCCAGTATAGGAAACGTGACTGCTTTTGAAAGCATCTTTGTCTTGCTCACCTACGGGTTATTTTTGTTTCCCAACATCAATAACTTCGTCGATATTAACTCCATTAAGGTTTTTCTCATTGGAAACCCTGTGCCGACTTTGCTCGCAGATGTGTATCATTCTGTTCACTTGGGGAATTTGTACAGCAGAGGGGATATCGCATGTTGTGTACCTCTGCTTTATAAATGGTTTATCTCCCACTTGCCCAAGTCTGCTGCTTTTTGGGATTGTAAGGGTGCCTTACGTTGGTCGTAGAAGATCATGTCTCTTACCAACTCTGATATAGATTGGTGTAATAGGATTTATGAGGGAATCAGGATCATTGACCGTTGTGGAAACTTCCCCAACGTACCCCTCATAGGAACTAAGGGAGGAATCAACTACCATCCGGTATTGGTTCGCCATCAATTTGGATACCCGATGAGACACGTCCCACTGGGTGTTCATCTGGAAGGTCTTTTCTTCAAAGAAGGAGAAAACGACAGAGCACTAAAGATGGAAATAGTGCAAGCTTGGAAACACGTTCATAAGAAAGGACAAGATTCTCTAGGAAAACCGGAATGTGTCTCGGTGGAGCCTTATCTCCATTGGGTACAAACTAGAGCTCTCAAGTTAAAAATGCCTTATCCTCGTTACCGAATTCTTCCACCGAGGGAATCTGTCATGTACTTCATGACTGAGACTGAAAAGCTTCAGGTTACTCTCAACAAGGTTCAACGGGAAAGAAGGTCTTGGAAGAACAAGTATCGCACCCTCGACGTAGAGTGCATCAAAATACAACAATTACTGAAACAAAAGGATGCTCTGATTGAGATTTTAGAGCAACATGCTGTAGAAAATCAAGATGACCAAAGGAATTTGTTCGCTCCTTTCACCTGGCAAAGGAATGACAACCCGACAACGGCCCAAGAGCCCCGCTCAAAGAAAAGGAAGATACCAGAATCAGCACCCGATTTCTCTTCAGAGAGGACTCGGGACCCATTAGCTTAGGTTTTTGTTTCTGCACCTTGTACTCTACTGTATTTCCATTTCTGTAATCCTTTGAATTCAATAAAAAGGGGTTTCCTCACCGTTTGATATTTGCAATCTAATTGTCGAAGTTTATTTTGATTAAACCAAGAAAAACAATTAATATAATCATTGCATTCATCATTCTCACGTCACGTATTCTTCTTATCTACGAATCTCACGTTTGTGTCTCGGTTCTAGAGTCAAACTGTCTCATTCGTATAATACTCGGGCCAATCGTCAGAAAAAAATGGACGATCTTGAGGAAGAAAATAGAGAATTGAAAGAAGAGATCGACGCTCTGAGAGAGGATATGAGAAAGCTTCGTAACGACATGCAAGCCATGGCAGAAGCTCAGCTACAAAGGACTGTGATCTCGGAGATCACCTCAACGCCCATAGTGGAGAAGTATGATCCTAGGTATCAGATGCCGAAAGATCGTCCTTGGGGTATGCCTGTTAACTATATCCTGGAAGGATATGTTCCGCCGATCGCTGAAGATCAGGGAATCACAACAGAAGCCGCTGGGCCTGAAGGTTACAAACTTCAGGAAAGCAAAGATGCCAGGGGCATACTGAAGACTCCTGAAGGTTACAAACTTCGGGAAGCGCCAAGATTCACCGCCGTAGTCACGGTCCCAGCCCCTGTGGTGCACACTATCCCGGAAGGACAGATTCCACCAACACCTTCTGGTAAAAAGGAAACTATGTTCGATAGAATGGATGAATTCCAGGAACAGTTCCTGGAAATGCAGAAGGAACTGCAAGCCATTCGCGATCAGGATCTATTTGGAAAGGACGCCGCAAACCTCTGCTTGGTCCCCAATGTGAAAGTCCCGCACAAGTTCCAAGTGCCCGACTTTGAAAAGTACAAGGGTAACTCTTGCCCTCGGAACCATCTGGTGATGTACGCTCGGCGGATGTCAGCTCAGACTGAGAATCAGGACCTACTGATTCACTACTTCTAGGATAGTTTAACTGGTGCCGCACTCAAAGGGTACATGGGTTTAAACTGTACTACGATTAGTACATTCAGAGATCTTGGTACTGCCTTCGTCCAACAATACAAATATAATTTGGACATGGCACCCGACAGAGATTAACTCAGATCAATGTCGCAAAAGGACAAGGAAACCTTTAAGGAGTATGCTCAAAGGTGGCGTGAAATTGCCGCTCTAATTTGTCCACCTCTTGAGGAAAAAGAGATGACAAAGATCTTCTTAAAGACCTTAAGCTCATTTTACTATGACCGAATGGTTGCCAGTGCACCCAGTGATTTCACCGAGATGGTCGACATGGGTGTACGTCTTGAGGAAGCCGTCCGAGAAGGACGTTTGGCAAAAGACACTGGATCGACGAGCGGTACTAAAAAATATGGTAGTGCTCTCCCTAAGAAAAAAGAGCAAGATATTAGGAATATCTCTCTCGGAAAGAAAAGGAGACATTATCAACCGGTAGCAGTTGTGACTCCTGCTATCAATCTTGCGCCTATTCCTACGTATCAACCTCAGGTTGCGCAGAGCCAACCTGATCAGCAAAGGACACAACAGCCTCTTCAGCAGGCTCGTCCTCAATACAACAACAACCGTACAACACGGCCACCAGGATTTGATCCTATACCCGTGACGTACGCATAACTGTTTCCATTACTGCTAGCCAAGGGGCACATTCAAACTAAGTCCCCTCTTGCAGTACCAAAAAATCCGCCATTTTGGTTTAAGGTGGATCAGACATGTCCTTATCATCAAGGAGGACCAGGGCATAACATTGAGAACTGTCTCAATTTCAAGTCCGACGTGCAAAAACTTGTTAGGAGCGGGGTCCTATCTTTCAAAGATACGAATCCCAATGTTCTTACGAACCCGCTGCCTCAACATGAGAAAGCTGCAGTCAATCTGATTGAGGAAGAGACTAACGACGTCTATCAAATTTATGATGTACTCTTGTTGAAGACCAATCTAGTCAAGATGCATTGTAGACAGAGTGGATATGGCCAGGTGCCACCTCATAACTATCACCAGTGTGAATCTGCTCTAAAAATAACCAGGGATGTTATGTGGTGCAAGCAGCCCTACAGGAACAAATGGATCTCGGATGGATCCAAGAGCACCGAGTTCGTGGAATTAACATGGTCTACACGAATTCTAACGTCATTCAGAACCACGATATCCGTGCAATGAATGTCAACTTGGTGGCGATGCACTCAAGGCAAAGCCAGTATCATAATCTGCCGCGGCACGATTACAGTTCCTGTCTGACTTGTTCGGTAAACAAACAAGGATGCTCTTTCATACAAGAGGCCCTCCAGCGTCAGATGGATCCAAGACTACCATGATAGGAACCCTTATCAGATCAACATGGTTCAGTTCTTCGATATTCGCGTGATGAATACCAACCTGGTAGAGTTACATGCTGAACAGGTCCGACTCGGATTCTTAATATCACATGGCTATCAAAGCTGTAAAGCGGGTTGCAAAAACGATCAGGGTTGTACCCTTGTCCAGGAGGCACTTCAGCACTTGTTAAATCATTGGTGGATGCCAATCTACATGGATGAAGATACTCGGCAAATTAGTATCAGTAACAGAAATCCTACTCGGCGTCAAAGTCAGGATGTCCAATCAGTGGAAGGTAACCTAGTGAGGTTACATTGTATTCAAAGTGGGCGTGGCCAGGTGCCACCACACAATTACGACCGTTGTAGCGTCTGTTCGGAAAGTAACCAAGGATGCTACCTTGTGCGAGTAGCTCTTCAGGGTCAGGTGGATCGTGGAGAAATTCGTCCATATCCGGGTTCTGGACCCACCAACTGGTCGCCAAATTACCTGGCCGATCAAGTTGAGGATGTTGTCAGAATCTCTGGTCATCATAGGACCAGGGATGTTTTTGCCATCATCCCTCTACTTGACGAATCTAAGGATCCCAACCGAGAACAGATCGAGATTACTTACGATGGTCAGAAAAATCAGAGGGCTCCCGTAGTCATCTATCTACCGGGACCACTACCGTATGAATCAACTAAGGTTATCCCTTACAAATACGGTGCAGCAACCATTGAAAATGGAAAAGAAATTCCATTACCCTCCGTCGTGAATATTGCAGACATCAGTCGTGTAACACGGAGTGGCAGAATCTTCAACCGAGGGGTTGGGGAACCTAACAAAGAAAAGGAACTTCAGATGGAAGCTCCCGATCCACCAGTCGGTCAATCCAGTAATCCCGACCTTTTGAAAAATAATGATGAGATGCTGAAGCTCATCCAAAGGAGTGAATACAACATTGTTGATCAACTATTACAGACTCCTTCAAAGATCTCGGTGTTATCACTGTTACTCAGTTCAGAAGCCCACAGGGAGGCTCTACAGAAAGTCTTGGAGCCAGCCTTTGTGGAACAGGATGTAACAATCAGAAAGTTTGATAGTATTATCTCTAACATCACTTCCTGCAATAATTTGGGATTTAGTGATGAGGAATTACACGAAGAGGGTCGCCATCATAACATGGCGCTCAATATCACAATTAACTGCCAGGACGATGCTTTAGCCAGCGTACTGGTAGACACAGGGTCAGCCCTGAATGTTATGCCGAAGTCTACTTTGATGCAATTATCATTCCAAGGCCCTCCGATGAGAGTCAGCGAGGTCGTCGTCAAAGCATTCGACGGATCCAGAAAAACGGTTATCGGCGAAGTTGATCTTCCCATAACTATTGGTCCTCACACTTTCCAAGTCACTTTCCAGGTCATGGACATCCGGGCAACGTACAGTTGTTTATTAGGAAGACCTTGGATACACCAGGCTGGAGCGGTTACGTCAACCCTCCACCAAAAGCTAAAGTTCGTTCAGAACGATCAACTTGTCACGGTTTGTGGGGAACAAACCTTGCTTGTAAGCAACTTATCATCATCTACTGGTATAGAACCCGAGGAGGTTATTGGAACGCAGTTCCAAACACTGTCGGTAAGCAAGAACAATTATTTCAAAGGAGGAACCTCGATTTCCTCATACAACGATGCTATCAAAGCGGTCGAGAGTGTCGATATGACAGGATGGGGACAACTTGTCATTCCCACTGACAATAAAACAAAGAAGGGTCTTGGTTTTTCTGCAACCTGTACCCGGACAGCTGCCAACGATGAAAGTCTTCATCCACTTCAAAACTTCTTCCACAGTGGAGGTTTTCTTCACCCAGTGTCTCAAGCGGTACATGCTATCAATGAGGAAGATCCCTCTGACACGGATGAAGAATGGAAGTCCTACCTTAACGAGGACGGTTATATGTCTCAAGAAGAGGTGTCTATACCTTTTTGCTTTCCTACAGAGAGTCCGAAATTTATACCCAGGTCAGACGTCGAAATGATATACGGGGATTGTGATCCAGAAGGATGCCGCGCTCCGCCAAATTCATTAGAGGAGGACACTCCGATGAAAGACAACTTTGACTACAACTACTATGGCCCAATGGATGGTCTGCCAATATGGCAGCCTTACCCAGGAAGCTTGGGGCAAGAAAGTCAGCCGAACAATGAAACTCAGCTGACCATCATTGAATAGAATACATGTGTCCCCACCATGTCATGGGATCAACACTCAGGTCATTCAGAAACTACTCAACATGAAGATGAATTTGCAACGTTCGCCGGACTAGAATTCATCAACTATGCTTTTCCTGAGGTCAACGTCATTGAGAGGGATGACTCCTCCAGTTCCAAAGAAGTTTGGGACACTCTGGGAGAACCAAGTGGAAAATACGACTTTATGGTCAAGTACACTGCGCCCGAAAGCTCTCGTATCAAGTTCGAAGACATCTAGCCAACTGGATGGGGAGATACATCTGAGAGCACAAATGCTCTACAAAATGCAACTGAGGAATTCTCCTACAACAACTCTGCCTGGGAGACAGATTCTAATGATCCTGCTCCACCAGAAATCAGTGTTATTTCTGAAGACAGATCGAGGAAGGTGCCAGACTTTGTGATTCACCGAGGAGTTCGCCACCAATGGGTTGCTGTCGATGTTCCGAAGGACGTTCACCAGTCAAAGTAATTGCCATCTTTTAACCTTTCACCCTGCCCAGGTGAAACGGGTGTTTTGATAGAGCTCGATTTCTGTAAATATCCCTCTTCGCTTCGCCCAAAGCAACAAAGTTTTGTTTTATAGGGCTGTAGTTTCAAGTATCGACTTGTTCATTAATAAAATAATGTCGTTCTGTAATTTCCGCATTAATTGTTGTTTTCTCTTTTTGCTTTCTTAGAAAATGGTAATCCTGAAAAATAATTCAATAATAAAAACAAGCAGTGATAGAATAAATACACTGCACACACTTGCATTTTCCTCTATCTCTTCTAAACACAAATCATCACGTCATGTAGATTGCTTGTTTTAAACCCAGTTGAAACATACGATCCGATGCCTTCGCCCAACTTTGAGTTCCCAGTATTCGAGGCTGAAGAAGAAAATGACAACGAAATTCCAGAAGATATCTCCCGACTACTCAGACAAGAGGAAAGGTCTATTGAACCTCACAAAGAACCGTTGGAAACGGTAAACTTGGGTTCAGAGCAAGAGAGAAAAGAAATCAGGATCGGAGCACTGCTCAGTCCAACTGCCAGAGAGGGTTTGATAAAGCTTCTCAAAGAATCCCCCAATGTGTTCGCTTGGTCCTATCAGGATATGCCAGGGTTGGATACCAGCATCGTGGAACATCACTTACCGTTAAGATCGGAATGTCCGCCAGTAAAGCAAAGGTTGAGACGCACTCACCCGGACATGGCCATCAAAATCAAAGAGGAGGTACAGAAACAGATTGACGCGGGTTTCCTCGCTACATCTGAATATCCTCAATGGTTAGCCAACATCGTACCCGTTCCCAAAAAGGACGGAAAGGTCAGAATGTGTGTTGATTACAGAGATCTGAACAAGGCAAGTCCAAAGGACGACTTTCCTTTACCACACATTGACATGCTGGTTGATAGTACAGCAAAGTTCAAAGTATTCTCCTTCATGGATGGATTCTCGGGCTATAACCAAATCAAAATGGCGCCGAAAGACATGGAGAAAACTTCGTTCATTACCCCTTGGGGCACCTTTTATTACAAGGTAATGCCGTTCGGTTTGAAGAATGCCGGGGCAACCTATCAAAGGGCCATGACTACTCTCTTTCATGACATGATACACAAGGAAATCGAGGTATATGTCGATGATATGATTGCAAAATCAAAAATAGAGAGTGGGCACGTTGAACATCTGTCAAAATTGTTCGAACATTTGAGAAAGTACAAACTCCGCTTGAATCCCAACAAGTGCACCTTCGGTGTTCGTTCAGGGAAACTCTTAGGGTTCATCGTCAGCCAGAAAGGGATTGAGGTTGATCCTGACAAGGTCAAGGCCATTCAAGAAATGCCTTCTCCAAAAACTAAGAAACAAGTCAGAGGATTCCTGGGACGTTTGAACTACATCTCCTGATTCATATTCCTTATGACCGCCACTTGTGCACCGATTTTCAAGTTACTCAAAAAGAACTAGGATTGCGTTTGGTCAGAAGATTGCCAAACCACCTTCGACAGTATTAAGGAATATCTGTTGAATCCTCCGATTCTATCACCTCTAGTGGAAGGAAGACCACTGATCATTTACCTCACAGTTCTAGAGGACTCAATGGGATGTGTACTTGGCCAACAAGATGAAACCAAAAAGAAAGAGTCTGCCATTTACTATCTAAGCAAGAAATTCACCGACTGCGAAACTCGGTACACGATGCTCGAGAAAACTTACTGCGCTTTGGCTTGGGCAGCCAGACGTCTTCGCCAATACATGATTCGTCATACTACTTGGTTGGTCTCCGAAATGGATCCAATCAAGTACGTTTTCGAAAAACCTGCTCTTACGGGAAGGATTGCCCGTTGGCAGATGTTGTTATTAGAATATGACATAGAGTACCACGCTCAAAAAGCCATTAAGGGAAGTATTTTAGCCAATCATTTGGCTCATCAACCGATTGACGATCAAGAATCAGTTGGGTTTGACTTCCTAGACGAAGACGTCATGTATCTAAAAATGAAAGATTGCGATGAACCGTTACCTAGTGAAGGGCCAGAACCAGGTTCCTAATGGGGACTTATCTTTGACGGAGCAGTTAATCATTATGGAAACGGAATTGGGGCAATCATTGTTACCCCTCAGGGTACCCACATTCCTTTCACCGCTCGACTTACGTTCAAATGACCGAACAACGAGGCCGAATACGAAGCTTGTATCATGGGTCTCGAGGAAGCAATTGATTTAAGGATCAAAAACTTGGATGTATACGGCGACTCAGCCTTGGTTATCAATCAAATAAAAGGAGATTGGAACACATACCAATCAGGATTGATTCCTTACAAAGACTACGCAAGAAGGTTGCTACATTTCTTCAACAGAGTTGAGTTTCATCACATCCCTCGTGATGAGAATCACATGGCTGATGCATTAGCCATTATCTCTTCCATGATTAGTGTAGGTCAATGGAATGACATACCTAAGATTGACATAATGCGCCTTGAACGACCCGCTTACATCTTCACGATTGAAGCTGTCATAGATGACAAACCTTGGAATCACGATATCAAATGCTTCCTTCAGAAACAAGAGTACCCACCTGGGGCATCCAGGAAGGACAGAAAGACCCTCAGAAGATTGGCTGGAAACTTCTTCCTGAGCGGTGACACTCTCTATAATAGAAATTTTGACATGGTTTTGCTCTGATGCGTCGACAGACCAGAAGCAGGCATGCTTATGAAAGAAATTCATGAAGGATCCTTTGGCACTCATGCCAATGGACACGCAATGGCGAGAAAAATTCTAAGAGCAGGGTATTATTGGTTGACAATGGAATCCGACTGCTACAAGTACATAAGGAGGTGTCACAAGTGTCAGATATACTCCGACAAAATTCATGTACCGCCATCACATCTCAAAGTTCTCTCTTCCCCATGGCCATTCTCGATATGGGGAATCGATATGATTGGCATGATTGAGCCCAAGGCTTCAAACGAACATCGGTTCATCCTAGTAGCCATTGACTATTTCACCAAGTGGGTCGAAGCAGCGTCATACACTAAAGTAACCCGACAAGTGGTGGTCCGATTTATCAAAAACAATATCATTTGCCGTTATGGTGTTCTAAGCGAGATCATTACTGATAATGGATCTAACTTGAACAATAAGATGATGAAAGAGTTGTGCGTAGAGTTCAAGATCGAACATCATAACTCATCTCCCTACCGACCCAAGATGAATGGAGCGGTAGAAGCGGCTAACAAGAACATCAAGAAGATCATTCAAAAGATGGTTGTAACCTACAAAGACTGGCACGAGATGCTACCCTTTGCTCTTCACGGTTATTGGACGTCTGTCTGCTTTTCAACAGGGGCTACCCCTTTTTCTCTAGTATATGGAATGGAAGCAGTGCTCCCCATAGAAGTAGAGATCCCATCAATCTGAGTATTGATGGAAGCCATGCTCACTGAAGCTGAATGGTGTCAAAATCGACAAGACAAACTAAACCTGATCGAAGAGAAGCGAATCACGGCACTATGCCATGGTCAGCTGTATCAACAAAGAATGAAGAGGGCGTTCGACAAAAAGGTTCGACCCCGTGTCTTTAGGAAAAGAGACCTCGTGCTCAAGAAGATACAATCTTTTCTCACTGATTCTCGGGGTAAATGGACCCCAAATTATGATGGCCCCTATGTGGTCACGAAAGCTTTCTCAGGCGGCACCTTGAGACTTGCAACCATGGACGGAGAGGAATTTGCCTACCCCACAAATGTTGATGTAGTCAAGAAATACTTCGCCTAAACTAAAAAAAAACGTCTCGGTGGATTGAAAACCCGAAAAGACGGTCTAGGCAAAAGTTAGAGACATAAAAAATCATCCCGATGGATTGGAAACATCATAGTACAATCCAGGCAAAAATTAGGGATAATGGCAAGTAACTATGTTCAACAGAGGCAAATCCCTCAGCAACAACAGTTACATCATCCATCGGAAGAAAACTCCAGTCAAGGTCATCTTCGACAGAAGCTCAGGATGCCCCGAAGTCAAAGTTGGTAGAAGAATAGTGGTCGTTATGTTTCAACGTAGCCCTTTTCCCTGTAAATTACCATTTTCTAGCTTTGTATATACTCTTTGGAATCACGCGTTTGGCTGATCTCCATCTTATCAATCAAATTTGAGCCCTTGTGCTTTTGTTTGTAATTCTTATTTGTTTTAGCTTTACAGAACGATGTTGTTAACATGATTAACGATTCTTGAAATAAAACAAAAATGAATTTACTTGTTAAAACTTTTTCTGCTTTTAAAATAAAGTCGGCAATTTCTTTTGACTGTTGAACATCAAAGGAACATCAACCGCTTCTCCAGAAGTAAGCGAACTTCAAAGTGCGGAATCAAAGTACTCCTTCTAACCCAGTACTCCTGAATGAAGGGATCAACTGTGTCAGAGACCTTGTTTCGTCTGACACACCACGGCCGAGTTCTTATCTCCTAAGCCCGATCGACGATATTCCCCGCAGGGACTATCTCTCCTAAGTAAGGTGGAATTGCTATCTTGAACCAGCGATATCTCTACACGCCCCGCGATGGCCGAGTATCCAGTCATGTTCATCTTTTAGTTTGTATGTCGCGTCAGTTTTGTCAGCATAAACATACATGCATCATGCATTATTGATTTGCATTCACATTTCATATTGCATCACTATCACTCTAGTCGGTCTTGTCCCCTAGTGATAGAAGTTCTCTCAATCGAGTTGTCAGTTCTTGCCTCGTCAGGAAACACTGCGTTTGGACAACCTCGCCTCCAGTTTATTTTTGGGAGGAAGTTGGCCTTTGGCCACTTTGATAACTTGAACCTCTGAAAAGCCAGAGAAGCTTTCTACAAATGTCACTCTTCGCTATTGAAGATGATATCCTTGCTTTCCCGGATTAAGGAAAATCCCCAGAGAAAGCCTCATAATCAGAGATTCGGCAGTACAACAGTTTTTCTCCGAAAAACCCACTGATGAAAAGATCATCGGCACCTCAAAATTGGATCACATCATATGGCATTTCTCCGGGAAGATCCCGAGAAAAGTATGATGTAAGATCCCAAGCGACAGCAGTCTCCCAAGAGACCTGCTTTCCCCCAGTATAAACAAATGGCGTCTCCAACAGAGAAGTTTGGGCAACTTAACAACTCAGACGACTGGGTCCCCCAGCAAGTCTGACATCAAATTTTTTCCGTCAAATGGCATCTCCCCAGGAAAATTCGGCGAGAAGTTTGAGGAAAACCGCTACGCATAGCGTCCCTTGTCAATAAAATTTATTGACAAAAGAAACTAAGACCAGTTCCTTGGTAGGAAACCAGGATCGAGGGGAAGTTTATTTCAGAAACTAAGACCAGTTCCTTGGTAGGAAACCAGAATCGAGGGGAAGTTTATATCAGAAACTGAGACCAGTTCCTTGGTAGGAAACCAGGATCGATGGAAAGTTTACCTTTTCTAAGCATCATTGCTTAGCTAAAAGAAGATGAATGCGTAAGCTACCATTCATAACCACCATCAAAATTTCGGGTATTCTGATATTTAATCCTCTTGCACCCCGAATGCCCGAATACCTTCGTCATTCGCACCTTCGTGTCCAAGAAGATTAAATAGAGGCATCTGTCATACCCCAAATTTTAACCACTAAGATTTCCCATCATTGTGCAAATCATCATCACAATATGGGGGAACCATCCTACCTTGTCAGTCTCCCCAAAGATGGGTGAGCATCCACTACAATCAAAATTAGGGTTTCAAGCCCTCTCTGAGTGCTTAGACAAAGGATCAATCAAGGAATGACATGATCTTTAACTTGTACAACCTCCCAAACATTCACAATGGATCAAGAGGATTCCCACTTCAAGGATTAAGCACAAGGTTGCTCCCTTCTAGGTGGATCAAGCTTCAAGATCGCCAGTATCACCAAATTAGGGTTTTGGTCGACCAGGGCCTCCAGATGGAAATTTTCATCTGGGCATGAGCCAATGATCCAAAACACAACCTAATATACTCCATGGAACCTCATGGAACCAACCATCAAGTCAATTTTGCCTCAGGGGATGCATTCATCAAAAATCAGGAATTAGGGTTTCTTGACCTAATTCACCCCTAAGTTGACTTTTGGGGCAAAACAGGAGCCAAGACCTCAAGAGAGGGTTTGAAGGTCTCTAATGAACTATATTGATCCATTTGGAATAATGGATTAATCCAAGAAGCTTGAGCAACAAGTCTCAATTTCATCTGCACCACAGTTAGGGTTTTAAGGAAAAAGTCAACTGTAACTTTGATTTTTGACCAGGACATGCTCCCAAGCCTTAAGACATGATTCAATACACCCTATGACATCCATGAAACATGTCCATCAAGTTTGATTTAGGTCAAGGACATGATTTCCTGAAGAATTGCACAGTTTGGAATTCATCTGATAAAAAGTCAACTGTGCCCAAAAGTCAACTTTGACTTTTTGAGATTTTTCACCAAAATGGATTTTTAACCCTAAAATGATGTTAATGTATGATTTGAATCATCATTCATTAAAGAAAATCAAGAAAAGTTGGATAACTTGTAAAAGGGGTAACCATAAAAACTTAGAAAATTTTCTAAGTTAAAAATAAAGTGACAAGGGTACCAACTTTGGAGGATCATAACTCCTAAACCACAAGGCCATTTTTTCTCATCCAAAGATGGATTTGTAGCCCTCATTACCATATACAAAAACTTCAACTAGACCTAAGTCCCATTCATTAAGGATTTTGAGTTATGGAGTGATCAAAATGGCTGAAAATTGAAAATGTCACTTTTTCCAACACTTAGTGAAATTTTCACTAAGTCCAAATCTGTCTTCACTTTTTGCCAAATGTAGGGGGATTTTTCACTTGGATTCAAAAGAGATCAAAATCAAATATGTTCAAACAGTTGTTGTATTATGTAAGGGCTTTCCAAAATGGCCAAGAACATTGCCAAATTCCATTTGGGCTATGAGTTATGACATTGGGAAGTTGCCTTGTTGAAATCTGTCAAGGCAAGGCATAATTTGCATTTTTGCTCGATTTGCCAAAATCAGCCAAATCCAAATGCTCATGTCCACTTGGACACATCTGAGGATTGAATCTAAAGGGGACAATCACTGAGCCAAGCCTCCAAAGTCCTTGGAACAAGAAAAAGCATGTTGAACCTAGAATGGCCAAAATAGGGACAAGACTTCAAATTTGGATTGGAGCATTCAATGGAAGCATCAAGGTGGCATGGACTGAGCCATTCTCATCTGAAATCAGTCAAGACTTATCCAAGACCAAGGGAACCACAACCCTGTGCCCTAACCTCTAGTCAATGGCTAGAGGAGACTTGGATTTCCATTGGACAACATTCGCCAAACCTCTGCTGCAGTTGCCATTCACTATGGATCCCAAAACAAACTTGCTCTACTATAAATAGAGCTCAATCATGTTCAGTTTGAGTACACCAAAGCCATCAAACAGATACTTTCCTCAAAACCTCTTCTTTCACCTCAAATTTGCCTTCCAAAGCAAGTAACTTTGAGTTTTTGAGCTAGAGAGAAATTCCATCACAATCAATCACACACACACCTCATATATATCATATGTAAGTTGTGCAAACTATCATAAGTGACCTGTAATCACAAAATCACAAAGTCACCTCTCAAAACCTCAAAATAGGCTTTTTTTGCATTTTTCAAGTCATGTCTTGATTCAGTCACTTTCCAAACCAGATAAAACCTCAAACACACTCCAAATATCATCCTTGAACTATCCCAAATGGTTCCCCCCATTTGGAACACCATTTGAGAGAGTTGTTATTTTGGTCACTTTTGACCCCTTTTGCAAGAAAGGGACTGTTTGTGTTTTTGCAGGTACCAGCTGATTCCAACCATCCTAAAAGCATCCAAGGGATCATTTGAGGTGGTTCAAGGTATAAAATCATATCTGGAGCAAGAGGGTTGGTAGATTGCAGAGAAAACTCCAAAATCCCAAAGAAGGGTAAGCCTCTCAACTTGCACTCACCAAAACATGTGTGCATTTGAAGTCCACTGAGTATGCATCTATTATACATGTCATATGTGTTGTGTTTGTGCCAATTTATCATGTAATTCATGCATGTATCAAAGTGTAGCATAGAAAATGCAATTATAGGTCATTTTCAAAACCACAATCGGGTTTTGAGGAGGGAGAGTGATCTGAAAAAACCACCACCACCATTGGATTCCTTGTGAAATTCTGGCCCAGATACATATAAATTTTGTCTCAAACCATTAAGAATTGAGAAAGTTATTACCTTCACGTTTTTGAGCCAAAACTTGCCTTGGGCAAGCCAAAACCAAGTCATACCTTGTATATTTGTTGTTTCATTTCAAACAATGGATGTATCACCACCCCAGTGGTAAAACGCACGCCTTGTATGCTTGAGGTCGTGGGTTCAAACCCCACCCATGTCATTTTGTGATTTTTCACATTTTTGCTATTTTTCCAACTATTTTCATGTTTTGTTAATTATTTGGGAAATTAATAACTCTTTCAATTTTAATTATTTTTTATTGGTTCTTTTTGCAAAAAATCACAAAAATGTTGAAATATTTTATTCCACAAAAAAATTGAGTTTATATTATTCATTTAATATAATTAGTATTTTTGTGAATAAATTCATTTTTATTTGTTTTTAAGCATTTTAAAATGAATATTCATCTTGACTAATCAAGGCCAAATGAGGTTTAATATCTCTTGTGATTTATACATCATTTTTTCAAACCTTAAACAAAAATCACAAGTGGTTTATTCAAACCTATTTGGTGTTTTTCATTGATTTTCTTTAAATATTTACTTTTAAAGAATAAAATTAGGGTTTCTTTGATTTTTCACTCAAACAAATCATTGTCAAACACTTTTGGGCCTCTAATAGAGTGTAAGACCCAATCCTTTTTTACCAAACATTTTTGGGCCTCACTTATTGTATAAGTCCCGAGACCGTCAAAAACAAACGGCGCGATCGTCGCCTTTTCAAAATAACCCTGGGCCTACCCTCGAGTAGTAAGACCCATTTCTTTTCTTAAAATACACTTGGGCCTCTATTAGTGTGTAAGATCCAACCCCCTTTTAACCAAAACCATTTTGGGCCTCACTTATTGTATAAGTCCCTCTACGTTAAAAGAAAACCTCGGCGTGATCGCCATTTGTAAACGAAAAATCATCTGGGCCTACCCTCGTGTTATAAGCCCCACTTTTTTTCTTTAAAACTTTTTGGGCCTCTTGAGAGAGTGTAAGACCCATCCCTTTGTACAGAAAACCTTTTTGGGCCTCAATCACTTGTATAAGTCCCTCTGTACAAATTCAAACAGTGCGCTCACTGATAAAACCCTGGGCCTCTCCTTGAGCTGTAAGCCCCAAATCTTTCTTTTTCAAAGCACTTTCTCCTTTGATTTTGAATATATTGTTATTTTCAATCTTTCTTTGTTGAACAACTAACCAAACAGCATGGAAGCTCTACAACCGAGTAAGTGTTTATACGCTTTCATTTACCGCTTTCATATACATATAACTGTATTGTGGGGCTGTTTCACTGTAAGTCTTCTTTCATAAACTCATATCAACTGTGTAATAATAGTATAGATATTTCGAGTTTCTCCGGCAACTATGTCTAGAACTAGCTGACGCCGTTTCGTTTATTCGTAGAAATAGACAACTAGATCCCCAATAGGATCACCAGATACAGTCTTCTCTTCGGTTGTCCTCATTAGGAATTGTCAATAAACTCTACTCCCCAAGATGAATGTATTCTCCGTGAATGGAATCTTTGAGTTTCTTCCAAATTCTCGAACTTTCCTGGCTTGATCTATTCCTTGTGAATAGCCTGTCTTGAATTTATCGGGGTTTGGGGACCCACGGGCTTCTTAAAAGCATCGGCCTCCTCTTGGGCATCGTACAAGGACCCATAGGCTTCCTAAAAGCAACCCCGCCTCCTCTTGGGCTTAGTACAAGGACCTCTCGGCTTCTTAGAAGTATTCACAGCCTCCTCTTAGGCTTCGTATAATGATCTCTTCCTCCGGGAATGATATCCTTCTCTTGGGCTTAGTATAAGGACCGTCGGCTTCCTAAAAGTTTCCAGCCTCCTCTTGGGCTTCGTACAAATTGTCCCGACGACCTCCTAAAGGTATAGGAACATAACCTAGTCATCTTCATAGAACAGTCTTTTCAAGAGTTTACTACTGTTTCTCAAAGCATAGTACAAAAGATAAAACTCTTGACTTGGACAGTCTAATCTCCTTGAGTCTCAATGACATTCTCAAGTGACCCCTTCGTTAAATAGGAAGGAAACCCGCAGACTCGGACAGTCAATACCCTTCGGATTTCTGGCTTCCTTAAACAACAGCAATATCCCGTATCCTTGAATCAAATCCTTGAGTACAGTGTTGCTCATATAAGAACTGATTTTCTCTTTCAAAATCAGTATACTGGACTTGTCACTTAACTGAAACAGTAACCCTAGCCTCCTCTTGGGCTTTGTACAATGATTCTCCCCAGCGGAGTTAAACAACGTTTAACCTCTCTCTCGGGCTTTGTACGAGACACATAAAAGACTCCCTCGTTGAGTCAATCACCCCTTTTGCCTCCATCTCGGGCTTTATACGAGATACAAAAAGGTTCTTATTGAGCCAAACAAACAACAGCCTCCATCTCGGGCTTTGTACGAGATACAAAAAAATCTCTTGTTGAGTCAAATAGCCTCCATCTCGGGCTTTATACGAGATACCAAAAGACTCCATCGTCGGGTCAAAACCTTCTAGCCTCTCTCTCGGGCTTTGTACGAGACACATATTAGCCTCCTCTTAGGCTTTGTATAAGAAAACCACTGGTTGATCTAATCAACCTTTTAGCATCAAAGATGTGCCTCGTTCACAATACACAAACATCAACAACTCCTTCTCTTTTGTCTAATCGCCGTAAGCGGCAAGCCTCTAGATCATCTACATCCATGCCACTATCCCTCTTTTAGCATGAGAAATTCCTAAGGAAAGATGGCATTGCTCTACACTGAGTTAAAGTCTTCTCCTTCAGGTTAAAACCTCCTTTAAAGGAAATTATGGCATTGTCGGAATCACAAATCCCGGTTAAAGTAATTCTCCTTTATAAACAGTTGTGACATACAACCCCCCTCTTTAGAGATGACAAATTCTCTCTAAAGTCAGACCTTTTAGCTTCATATCTTGGGCTTTGATCAAAAATACAAATAGACTTTTCAGCTTCACATCTTGGGCTTTGAACAAGATACAAATCACCTTTCGCTTCACGTCTTGGGCTTTGAACAAGACACCAAAAGTACCATTTCCTCCCATAGAATAAAAGGAACTACGAACGCTCTGATTTCCCTGTTTCGGTAAACGGGAATACGTAGGCATAAGATTGAAAGAAAAATCTTAGCGAGCGGACTAAACAAAAACCCAAAACCCCATACTCTCATGTATCTATCAAAAAGCATCAGTCCTAACATCCTAATCCTTGTTCCCCGCTAGAAAATCTTAGAAAGAAAGAAAACCGTATTGGCGAAAATACAAATAACCAGTACAAAGGCCCCCCCACATTGATCGCATCTGTAACCTAACAGACCGCTGTTTAAACTCATTATGCAAAGCAGGGTTAATTGGAGACATCTATTTCCCTTCCTTCATCAGCTTCAATAGGATAAAAAATGAATCGACCTGTAGTTTAAGTCCAACCGCAGAGAGCGACCAGCGCTTAAGAACCGCGTCCAAAATCGCTCGCTACAACTTCACAACTACTTTGTTCACTCTTTGGGTGGGAATGACACCCTCCACTTGTTGATTCCGCAACAGATAGTTGTTTTCCTTTAACTTGATCGATAAATTTGGACGAAAATGATGTAATGAAAACGAATCAGATGAGAGGATTGTGAAGCTCAAAGATTGAACCATGATATCGATTGGTGCAGTTAGTGCGACTTGAGTTTGTTTAGCTATGACGTCTCAAGGTGGAAGAAAAAGATGAAGAAAATTATTATGTAACTGAATTCGGTTAGGGTGGTTAGAGAGCGTAAGGGATCCACTTGGTGAAGGATAACATGATGGAACTTAGACGCGTTATGTAACACCCCATTTGAATGATCTAATTCTATAGAATAATTTAATTGTATTGTATGTGTTTTGAATGGTTGAGGTAGTTGGGGAGCCTTGGATATGGGGTAGTGTCCCTAGAGTATTAGAATTTTAAGTGAGGGATGTGGTAGTAATTAACGAGAAGTAAGGGGTGTTGGACATAATGAGATTAATAATATTACTATTAGATTTAATTAAATTAATTTAGTATTAATAATACATAAGTCAATATTTATTTCAAAAAAAAATAATAATATATACTCCCTCCGTCCCAAATTATAAGACGTTTTGGCCACTTCACATGAATTAAGAAACTTAATTATTACTTTATAGGAAAGACAAATTATGTATGACTTTACCGTAATGTCCCTTATAATTACACATGAAAGAGAAATTAAAAGAGTTGAATGAGTAAATAATAAGAATAAATACTTGAGGGTATATTAGGAAAAATGTAATTAATATTGCATTGGAAATGTAAAGAGACTTATAATTTGGGACAATTTTTTTGTTTTGACAAAATGACTTATAATTTGGGACAGAGGTAGTAGATAGTATTGCTTTTATTATTATTTTATTGGATAGTTGACCTAATGATATTATTTAGAAAATATTATATATATATATATTTGCTTTTTTAGTTTGATTTAATATTATAGTAATAATAATAATAATAAGATTTAAAATTAAAATTATAATAAGTGATTTAACTGGTCTCCTTATAAGAAGGTGAAGAGAGAACAGAGAGTGGGGAATGTACGTGAAAGAATTGGAAAAGAGAGAGTTAAGGAAAGAAGCGAGGATAGAGAGAAGAAGAAGAAGAAGACCATCATTATAGAAGAGTTTGGAGCTTAAAACTCTAAGGTAAGGGGGTAAATTATTCTTATAAGAGTGTCTAGTCATGAGAGAGTAGTGAGGGGTTCTTGCCCTCTTAGGTTGGTCTTATGCCATGTTATGATTAATATTGATTTGTGACCATGATTGTGAGAAATGAATTGTAATTGTTGTGGATATAACAATTGATATTTGTTGATGATGAATTTTGAATTGTTGTTGAATTTTAAGTTTCTTGTATGATAAGGGTTTGAGATGATGATTATGATGATGGTAGGGTATGAAATTGTGAATTTATTAGTGTGATTATATGAATATAAGTGGTGATTGATATTGGTATGTTTATGATTGAGCTTAAAAATATGAAATATTTTTTGTGATGATTTCATGGACATTTTTGGGGTTGAAGAAGATGAAAATCGTGCTGGAAATTTCAGAAAAACAACAACTTTTTAGTAACGCCTTCGTGCACGGTTTTGATCATAACTTTCAACTCGTAAATCATTTTGGGATGGGGTTTGAAGTGTTGGGTAGCTGAAACAGAGGGATATAACATTGTTTCAGGGATAAAATATTTTGGGTGATGATTTCATGGACGTTTTTGGGGTTGAAGAAGATGAAAATCGTGCTGAGAATTTCAGAAAAATGTAGCGTACGACTTTTGTCGGTGACGCAACCACCTTACCGCAATGGTTGGAATTGGGTGCTACTTTATGATTTCTTAGTTATCCTATGAAGCTGGAAAGGAAAGAGAAGCTATCTAAAACTAACTTTGCACGTATATGTTTTCTTTAACAAATGCTTAAGAGATTGGGGGGTCCGAGGTCAGGTTATACAATGGGGAGTTGTTAATTACCCATCCTATATATGGTTATCCATAGATCGTTAGCAATTTCTTCTGTTTTCTACTTACTGGTGTTTGTCTGAAAATTGGGAAAGTTTCTCCTTTGGGAGTGTTGAGAGAGTGTTTTTGTTGTTTTTGATAAGGTACGTGGACCTAAGGTTTTTGATTGGTGTGCTCGCTAAGATTTCGCAATCTTATGCCTACGTATTCCCGTAAAGATAAATAGTGAAATCAGAGCAATCGTAGTTCCTCTTATTTCTATGGGAGGAAAAAGATGATGTTTGGTGTATTGTTTAAAGCCCAAGATTGAAGCTAAATGGTATTTGTGTCTTGTTCAAAGCCCAAGATTGAAGCTAAAAGAACTACTATGAAAAACCCATTTAACAACGGTTGGGAATGACATATAATGATGCGGGCGAAGGTGTTGTTATGTAGATTGTCGTTGTAAGTTAGCTGTTTCTACAACGGTTCTGGAAACCATTATTGAAAGGCAAGACAAGAGGCATATATCACAACGGTTATGATAATAAACCCTTGTGATACATACACTTAGGTTCTGGGTTCGAAACTCATCAGCCGCGAAATCATATGAAACATAAATTACTTATGATATCGGTTACAATAGATAACTGTTGTTGTAAGTACCCTAAGTTTATTATATTAAATGTAGATTGCTTGTTTTCCAAACACCTCACTAAATAAATATACATGGATTCAATTTGATGAAGATGTATATAATCTGTAAATTAAACTGTTCTTGAAAACCAACTTAAACAAACCAATGTTGTTTTCTGATTGCATTCGTCTCATCGTGCATTTCACGCTCTTTTACATATATTCAGGTTTATTGATCTGACTCCTTCGATATATCACTATCTTCGATTATAGTTAAATTTCCATAAGATCAACAAGACATTGGATAATCTGCCTCATCTTTGATTTAACTATAATGGAAGATGGCGATGCATCTAAGGAGCCAGATCATTATACCATAATCTATATATAAAAGAATGTGAGATGAATGACAATAGGCATGCAATCAGAAAACAACATTGGTTTGTTTAAGTTGGTTTTCAAATACAACTTAATTTGTAGAATATAAGTATCTATGTCAAATTAACTGAATGTATTTTAAGTGAGGGTTAGTGAAACAAACAATCTACATAGAATATAATAAACTCAAACAACATTCTATACCAGATCCAGATATTATAAACTCATATAATACGCTTGCTACCACCAGCAAACTTTAAGTGAGGGTTAGTGAAACAAACTATCTAAATAGAATATAATAAACTCAAACAACATTCTATACCAGATCCATATATTATCAACCGATATAATACGCTTGCTTCCACTAGCATCATCACCCTGTATCATTCCATTAACCTGAAAGGAAACAAAGCGAACTTCAAAAATGAGCATCCTCAGTTGAAAACAAACCCTAAAACCATAATCCAGTGAAGAGTAAAGAGAGGAATAGGAATAACGCACCTTTTAATGAAACTAATCGCGGAACAGGAATCAATTATGATGTTGAACTAGTTTGGGAAGCAATGAAAAAGAAATATAAGGAGGAAGAAGCTTACAAAAAAGCTTCATACTTCTTATATTTCTTTTCATTGTTTCTAAAACTAGATAAAGTTTGCTTACAGTGTTGATTCTTTACTCACTAACATCTTGTCCGTGAAGCTATGAAGAAAAAGTACACGGTGGATGAAGTTTCTATCATAGCTTCATGCTTCTTGTACTTTTTTCCATAGCTACGCAAACATTATGAAGTTTCCAAAGCATGGTCTTTGTTAAGGTAGTGAAAACGAATCTGAAAAAATGAGAACAATCAACAAAAATAACAATCCACAAACGAAATAATGGGAAATATCTAACAATAGATGGAAGAAAAAGAATACCTTAATGTATGAAGCACAAGATTCACAGCAAATGGTGAAAACGAAGAGAAAAAATGGGTTCTAGGGTGTTGCGGTGAAAATCGGATAACAAGCTATTAATTAACTTGCATCATTTTCTTTTACAACCGACTTTGATTTATCCAAAGGAAAGGTTCAAGATCGTTAGAAAAACCTAAAGGGGAAGGATCTAAGGTTCGGGGGTTGGTTACGCCTAGGGAAGGTATTAGCACCCTAAACGTCTGTAGTACCCTTCAGGAGCCTCTTGTTAAGTTATCTTATGTTTGCTAAAGGTTTTATGCTAAAGGTTGAAACCCTAGGGGTTAGTATCTAAGTATACTCGATAAGGTATCGCACCTTATGCCTACGTATCCTCGGGAATAGAATCAGAGTATGCGTAGTTCTACTTCTACTGAACTATTGACTATGGTAAATATTCAGAGGGGAAATGAGTACAAGCTCATTGTAGAGTTTAAGAACTCTCTAAATCTAATTGTAATGGACCTATGATTATGTTTTAGTTAGGAGGGGAAAGTGATAAATTCATTAGGATGAATATCACTAAGAGTTCAAGAACTCTCTCCTAAAGCTAGTTGTGATTTCTATGGCTCTGATGAGGCCAAGGAAATGAAGTTTCTCCTAAGAGGTTACTTAGGTTAAGGTGGGGGCTATGACTTTAAGAGTCAACATTAATCACCTTCCTTTGGAATGGGGGGAAAAACAGTTGATAATATACTAAGAGAATAGATAAAGACATGATAAAAGCTAAAACATTGATATGATATGAGGAGATAAAAGCAACATAAGCATGAGGATGGCAATATGTTTCATGACAAAATATGGATAAGATGAGCATGATCATAAGGACACATTAATATGTTTCAATCTTAAGGAAGACAAACATATAGAATGATATTAAGGATGACAATTAAAGAAGAATAACTTTCATATTAAAGTCAAGTACATGATAAGTCAAGCATGGATGGTAGTTCAAGATTTAAACAAGCCATTAGTGAAATAACACTCAAAAGGTCCACAAAAGATGCTCATAAATGATATTAACAATTAAACCAAAATTGATAATCAATTGACAACACAATTAAAATTAACAATTAAAACACATATTGGTAATTAAAATTAAAAGTCAACAATTAACAACACAATTAGAAATACACATTGATATTTAAAATTAAGGTTAACAATTAATAACACAATGAAAATTAACATCACAACACAATTAAGATTAACATGTGGTAATTAAAAGTTTAACAATTAATATACAAATTGATAATTAAAAGTTAACAAAACAAATAACAATTAAAATACAAAACAATTAACAATTAGAAAAATTCCTCACATATTAATTAATTAATCACATAAATAACTAATGAACAAACTGAAATTAAATAAACATTAAGCAAAATAAATAAGATAAAAGAGGTTTAAAATAAAAAGATTTTGAAATAAAATAGAAAAAAGAGATATAACACGCAGAAGGGTGTATAAGTAACTTGGTTTAGTTTTAAAAATAAAGGAAGGAAATTGGGTCAGATGTGAGGGGGTGGTGATAGCAAAGAGGCGCAAGGCCCAGGTTTGAAAAGAGAAAAGCATCAGGCAAAAAATAAAAGCAAACAGCAAAAGGGTTGATCCAAGGATCGAACCCAGTCATGGCAAGTGAAAGGCGAAATATATGCATGTGTGTGACCGTTGGGACGACATGTTTCATCCGGTTACAACATGCTTCAATTAAACTATAAACTAAATGAAACCATGAAAATGCACTGAATGCAAAGCAACGCACGTGAACATGGACGGAGTGGTAGCATGTGATAACAATAGGTCATGGTTATTTTAATGCACTACAAGACAAGCAACAAGTTCAGCCAATCATGATCAAGCATGGAAAGTGAAAACATGCAACATACAAAATGTCATCGTGTTTAATTATAACATACAAACCAAACACCAATTTTCCATCAAACATAAACCTTCCAAAACACTATCAAATGACATGAAATAAAAGCATGAACTGGAGCATTTCAAATGTAGAATATAATGAAGCCATAATCCAAACAAACTAGTGATTATGTCATGAAGAAAGATCAGAGGAAACTCAAGGTTCCAAACTGAAATTAGTTTTTTTTAAAAAGCACTTCTGTTTTCAAATAAGAACCACATACTTGTTTCAAACTTGATCCATAAACATGTAACATACCAAACTTTAACTTGCTGAACTTCCAACAACATGAACAAATTCAAAAGTTGAAACTCAATGGAATTAGAAACGAACCATATAGCCAGCATGCCATCAAGTTAACATTTCAAACAACACTCAAAGTATTATAGACATGGTGAGTAGAAAACAAAAGCAATCATCATTCAAAATGCAATCATGAACTGTGAATGAACCACACCAGAATCATCATTCAAACAAAATCTAAAGTTAAGATAGTTAGGGATAGCATCACATAGGTTGACATGCATCCAAGTCAAACACACAATGCAATGGACAGTCACTTCATTTCTAAAGTCAACCTATAAAAACAAACCCTAGCAGTGCTATCATAGAAGCCAGCACACATCATGCATTGTAAAGACATATTTGGTGTTTCAAGTGCTAGGTTACGAACATGCATACATGAATATCATCTTCAACAGATCCAACACATATCACCCAAACTCAATGATGCATAAGAGCAACACATCTTAACAGAATATTAACATATATCAAACATTTCAAAAGGATCAAATCTTGATATTCAAAGTCAAGACCAACACAGCTTCTATCATGGATTAAGGATTGGTGTTCACAACATCATTTCAAAGTAAAACAGAAGCAACATATGAACATGTAAAATATTAACTCTCCAACCATACAAACTCATAACCAAACCAGCCAGCGTGTTTTCAACACAAGTTCACACGTGATATAATGCTTAAACCATTAGGGCAGCCATGGATAAGCTAGAGTTTTCTCAAAACAAGCTTAACATGAGGTTTACAATAACATTCATCCCATACAAATACAACATACTATTAAAACATCATAGTAAATATTGACTAAAATATGTTCATCCTAACACATGAATAAGCATGATAAGCATACTAAAAGGAAGTTGAGAAACTTACCTAATCTCCAAGCAAGTTGCAAGAGCTTCTTCTCCTTCCTAGCTAGCTCACGTGCTCTTTCAAAGAAACAAGTTTCAGAGTGTTTTGTGTTTGTTGTTGGTGAGAAATAAAGAAGAGAAGGGTCCCTTTTATAGGGAGCTCAGCTGGTCCATGGGTGTGAATAACTAGTGGACCAAGGGTTTGTCTTGGAGAGAAAGATCGTGGAAGGATTTTGGAAGATGTATGGCTGTTCTGAACACACCATGGAGCCACGTGAAGTTCCTTTTTGATGCCACTAGGTCAGAAAGTGTAGGTTATTTTGGTTTGTATCTAGTGGGTTAAGGATGTACACGAGGGAATGGTTTGTGGTGGCTTGCAAATATTAACATGATAGTACAAAAGAAAGGCATATGGCAGCGTGCTTTAGGGGAAAAGTGAAGCTGGAAAAAGTGTTAAGTCTGCAGAATGTGTATTTGGAGAGAGGAAAGAAATTCAAATTCCAAACTTGATGTGTTCTTGGTGTAAAAATCAGTTCGTATGTCCATATTCCACACATGATATTTCTCAATTTGGTGATCCAAATTTCATGCTTTTGGGTGCTATGGAAAGCCCTTCCATAATACTACAATGTTGATGTTGGAAAGTAGTTGAAATAATGCCTTGAATTGGTAGCAAAATGGCTTACAAGTCGTGTCCTCCAAACTGCCAAAAAGAACTTAGAAAATTTCTAAGTTAAAGAAAATTGACAATTTCACGTTCCCTTCTTTGACAATCCATAACATGAGAATGGCTTATCCTATTGAGATGTTCCACATATGGTTGGAAAGCTCTCATCATGCTCTACAACTTTCATTTGGGGCCCAGGTCTTGAATACAAATGGAAATGGGTGAAAAGTGGTGCCAAAGTTGAGAAAAAGAGTGATGAAAAATGTTGAAAAATTTTCTGTGTTGGTCAAAATATCTTGCAAGCTTCATAACTCAAAAACCAAGCATTTTTAGACAAAAAGTCATATGGAACAAATTGAAGATCTTGGAAAGAGCTTTCCAATGAGCTTTGAGCCACTCCAATTGGATGTGTGGTTTAGGAGTTATGGTCATTTCAAAATATGCTATTAGGGGAAAAATCTCATAAATGACACCTTTCTTGGTCAAAACCCTACTTTTCTTGCAAGAAACCTCATGAAACCTGATATGGATACTTTGTATACCTCATGAGAGATTGTATGATGATTAAAACTATTAACACTTCATTTGATCCAAAATTCCAAAAGATTAGGGTTTCAGTCAAACCCTAATTTTGACTGTGAATGCACTGAGGTCAAATCTTGCAATCTTGCTTCTTCCTTCTCATCTAAAGGTCTTAGGAGGCTCTTAAGGATGTTGATAAACCAATGGAACCAAGAATTAGGGCTTGGGAGAGCGTCTTGATGAAAAATCAAAGCTGTTGGCTGATAAGTGTCACAGAAACCCTAATTTGGAGGTGTAGTGAGGCTGAGGCTCAAACTTCTCTTGTTGAGGACCCATAGACCTTGGATTCTTGTTGAATTATGTCCCTTGAATGTGGATGACTTTAAGTGGTAAGTGAACCACACAAATCTTGAATTGATAGAGCCAAATCCTCAGTGATTTCTTCAGAGCAAAACCCTAATTCGAAAGTCCTTGCACTGGAGGTCTTTTGTTGACTTGACTTGCTTCAAATAACTTGTGGAGCTTCATGGTGATATGTAAACCTAATTTGAACACAAAGAAACAAACTACAAGATATGGGTTAGTTCAAACAATGCAGAGATGCTCCTAAGATGCACAAAAGCTGGATGACATCTAAGGGTGAAAATTTAGGGTACAACATAAGGTTTCACTTTGAAGGCAATGACGTTACTGTCAATTAAGTGAAAGTTATTTTGCTTATATAAACTATTTCACAACGGTTAACAATAACAACCGTATAGATAGATATTTATTTATTATAAATATATCACTACAGTTTACCATAATAACCGTAGTGATAACCCTTTTATCTGTGAATTTTAAAATAAATAAAAATCGTATAGATAGGTATTTATTTATTATAAATATATCACTATGGTTAACCAGAAGAACCGTAGTGATAACCCTTTTATTTGTGAATTTTAAAATAAATAAAAAAGAAAAGGTGTGCCTTAACTTCTCACTTATTGAATCTGCAGTTTAAACATCAACAATGTAATTCACAATGCATCTGCAGTTTAAACATTAACAATGTAATTCAAACTCTAATTCAACTATTACATTTCATAACAAAGTAAACATTAAACATAAAGGAGACAAGAAAACATAACATCTTGATATTTCTAGAAAATATCTCTGATTTCATTTTGCTCTTCAAATTCTTGTTCTTTTACTTTAAATCCTCATACATAACCTTCAGATAGCCCACAACTTCCAACTCTGACTTCATAATGCTCTCATCTTCATTTCCATCTCTTTCTCCCACGTCTTCATCCCATATGAACAAATTACATGTTTCATCGCTCCTCCAAAATGGACATCTCCAAAAAAGCCTTCCTTTATTTTGTCCCTTCTTGCATTGATACAAAACCATACGACCATCACAACCACAAAAATTTCCAGATCGAGATTTTACACTGGAAGAAGATGTAGAAACACCTTTGGATGATTTTGTCTTCAAATGTAACATTGCAACACCTTAAAGTAGAACACTTTCTTGTTGTTGTTGTCTTCTTCCCGACAATGGTGACGACGTTGGTGTTAGGGTTGTTTCGTCTTGTTTCTTTTTTCAATGGATAAATTGATATATACTTGGTGTTTAAAATACATAAAAAAACTTCAGTTTGTTACAACGGTTTTTAGTAAAAGCTGTCGTGATATCCTTATTATTTTTTATTTAAATATTAATAAAATTTAAAAAGGGAGCATTTACGTCAAAGGGATAAACTATTTGAGGGCGATGAGATTCGAACCCATGATAGCTAGATTGTATCACCACGGTTTTCATAACAACCGTTATTATACCCTTGATATTTCTAATTAAAATAATGCTCGTGCATCCAGTACACACTATAATAACGGTGTATAGGATGCCGTCGTAAACCTGGGATTGTTTTTTGGCCGTTTTGTAGTAGTGAAGGTTTGACTGAGAGAGAATTTGTCATCTCTAAAGGGAGATATCTCACCTGTTCATCACCGTTGTTTGGGTAGTTTATAAAGGGGAATTACTTTAACTAGGATGTAAGAATCCAGTAATGCCATAATTTCCTTTATAAGGGAGATGTCCTGAAGGAGGAAACTTTAACTCAGTGTTGAGCAATGCCATTTTTCCTTAGGAATCTTTCATGCTAAGAGAGGGACATAGGCTTGGATGTAAATAATCCAGAGGTTTGCCACTTACAGCTGTTAGATGAAAGAGGAAGTTTACCAAGATAAGAGAGGGATCACAACTTGAATTTTTGAATCCACAGGTGTGCCACTTACAGCTATTATCTGGGATTAGGGTTCTTTTGATTTTCTGTTTTGATATGTGATGTACAGAGAAATGTCTTCCTACAGAGAGTAATGTTGATTTCCTTTTAGGGGATTTTTATTTTTATGTTCCTTGATCAAAGCCCGAGGTTGAAGCTAAAAGGTTGACCCTACTAGGGAGTTTTATATCTGTCTTGTACAAAGCCCAAGATTGAGACTAAAAAGAGTCTGACTCTTTTGGGGAGATCATTATACAAAGCCTAAGAGGAGGCTGGAAATTTACTTTTTCAGGGAAATATTTTATATGTCTTGTACAAAGCCCAAGATTGAGGCTAAAAGGATTGAATCTACTGGTGAGAGGTTTTATTTGTCTTGTACAAAGCCCAAGATTGAGGCTAAAAAGAGACTGACTCAGCTGGAGAATATTTATATGTGTCTTGTACAAAGCCCAAGATTGAGGCTAACAGTGTCATACCCCAAATTTTGACCACTAAGATTCCCCATCATTGTGAAAATCATCATCACAATATGGATGTACTTACATGCCTCATCAATATCCTCAAGGATTGTTAGGCATTCTTTACTAACAGAGATTAGGGTTTCAAGCCCTCTCGGACACTTAGACAAAAGATCAATCAAGAAAGGACATGATCTTCAACTTGTCTCACCTCTTCAAATACCCATAAAGGACCAATAGGGCACCCACATCAAGAATCAAGCACAAGGTTGCAGCATTCCAAGTGGATCAAGCCTCAAGATCGCAAGTGTCACCAAATTAGGGTTTTGGTCGACCAAGGCCTCCAGCTGGAAATTTTCCTCTGGGCATGAGCCAATGCTTCAAAACATGACCTAAGATACTTCAAGGGACCTCATGAACCCAATCATCAAGTCAATTTAGCCTCAGGGGCTGCATTCATCAAAATTCAGGAATTAGGGTTTCTTGACCTAATTCACCCCTAAGTTTATTTTTGGGACAAAACATGAGCCAAGACCTCAAGACATGATTTGAAGGTCTCCAACAAACTGCATTGATCCATTTGCAACAATGGATTGATCCAAGAAGCTTGATTCACAAGTTTCATTTTCATCTGGACCACAATTAGGGTTTTGCAGGAATAGTCAACTGTACCTTTGACTTTTGACTAGGACATGCTCCCAAACCTTGGGACATGATTCAATACACCCTATAACACCTATGGAACATGGCCATTAGGTTTGATTTAGGTCAAGGACTTGATATCACCAAGGATCGCACAGTTTGGAATTCATCTAATAAAAAGTCAATTGTACACAAAAGTCAAGTTTGACTTTTTGAGATTTTTCACAATTATGGTTCCTTGAACCTAAAATGATGTTAATGTGTGATTGGAATCATCATTCATCAAGAAAAATCAAAGAAAATGGGATAACTTGTAAAAGGGGTAACCATAAAAACTTAGAATTTTTCTAAGTTATGGAACAAATTAGCTAGGGTACCAACTTCCAAGGATCATAACTTGAGATCCAAGCAACCATCTTGAGTTATCCAAATATGGATTTATAGCTCTCATGGCATACTTTAAAAGTGTCAACTACACCTCATTCCAATTCCTCATGGATTTTAAGTTATGGAATGATCAAAATGGCTGAAAACCCAAAAATGACATTTTTCCAACACTTAGTGAAATTTTCACTAAGTCAGAATCTGCCTTATTTTTTCCAAAAAAATAGAAGCATTTTTCATTGTAATTCAAGTTGGATCAAAACCAAATTTGGACATCATGATAAAATAGGATACATCAGCTTTCCAATTATCCAAGAGCTCCATCAAATTCCATTTGAGCAAAGAGATACAACCCTTGGAACATGGCCTCATGAACTGGTTTTCTCAAGACAGATTTGGCAGATTTTCTGCATTTAGCTCGATTTGTCCAAATCTGATAACTCCAAGCCTTGTCATCATTTTGGACACATCTGAGGATAGAATCAAAGAGGGATGATCTGATCTCCAAGCCTCCCAAGTCTTTGGAACTACAAGTAGCATGCCAAACCTAAAAAAGCCTAAAGCGGACAAGATTCCAATTTTGTTTCCAAGCCTTTAATGGATGCACCAAGGTGGCATGAACTTAGCCTCTTCCAACAGAATGTCAAGGCTTATCCAAGAACTAGGGAACCACAACTCTGTGCTCTAACATCTAGTCAATGGCTAGAGGAGACTTGGATTCCTATTGGTCAACATTTGCCAAACCTCTACAGCAGTTGCCATTCACTATTGCTTGTAAAACAAACTTGACACACTATAAATAGACCTCATTTGTGTTCAGTTTAAGTACACCAAAGCAATCAAACAGATGTTTTCCTCAAAATTCCCTCTTTCACTCCAATATTGCCTTCCAAAGCAAGTCACTATCGGGTTTTGAGTTTGGGAGCAATTCCAATCAAACCAATCACTCACACACATCATAAACATCATATGTGAGCTAATCAAACTCTCCTTTGTGACCTGTAACACCAAAATCACAAAGTCGCCTCTCAAAACCTCAAAACTTGACTGTTTTGCATTTTTCAAGCCATGTCTTGATTCAGTAACTTTCAAAACCAGATAAAACCTCAAACACACTCCAAATATCACCTTTGAACTGTCCCAAGTGGTTTCCCCCATCAGGAACACCATTTGAGAGAGTTGTCATTTTGGCCACTTTTGCCCCTTTTGCAAGAAACAACTCAAACATGTTTCTGAGGATTCCAACTGTTGGTGATCATTCTAAAAGCTTCTAAGGGATCATTTGAGAGTGTCTAAAGCATCAAACCACTTCTGGAACAAAGCACTTGACAGATTGCACAAAAGCTCCAAAAGAGGTAAGCATCTCAACTTGAACTTTCTGAAATATGCATTGTTTTGAAGTCCACTGATCATAAACATCTTCTACATATTATATATGTTGTGTTTGCATCAAATTATCATGTAATTCTGGCTTGCATCATGAGGTGGCACAGAAAATGCAATTACAGGCCTTTTTCAAAACCACTATCGGGTTTTGAGTTAGGGACCTCATCTGAAAAAACCACCACCACCATTGGATTCCTTGTGAAATGCTGGTCAGGATAGACCTAATTTTGTCCCAATCCATGGAGAAATGAGAAAGTTACAAGCTTCACATTTTTGGCAAAAATCTTGCCTTGCCTTGCCTTGCCCAGGCCTGAAAACTTGGCATACCCCATATATTTGTGGGGTGGTTTTGATACACGAATGTATCACCACCCCAGTGGTAGGAGGCGCGCGGTGCACACAAGAGGTTTGGGGTTCGAATCCCCCTCGTCCCTGACCCTCTTTTTATTACTTTTTCCATATTTTTTTAATATTTATCATATTATTATTAATGTTTTGGAAAATTACTTTCTCTCTCAACTTTAATTATTTTTTATTGGCTCTTTTTGTAAAAAATCACAAAAATGTTAAAGTATTTTATTCATTGAAAAAATCTCAAAAATATTATTTATTTCATATATTTGATATTTTTGTAAAGAATTACTTTTTTATTTTTTGAAAAACATTAAAAATATTTTCTTTCTCTTGGATTTGCAAAGTTCAAATGATTTTTCAAGTATAAATCCAAGGTCACAACTCCTTTTCACCTATTTAATTATTTTAATTGAATTTTTATTCAATTAAAATACATTTAGAAAACAATAATTAGGGTTTTGGTCATTACCACCCTATCAAACTTTTTCAAACACTCATAGGCCTCTAATAGAGTGTAAGACCCAACCCTTTTTTATACAAAATCATTTTGGGGCCTCAGATATTGTATAAGTCCCTCTACGTTAAAAAAATCTCGGCGCGATCGCCATTTCAAAACAAAAATTCATCTGGGCCTCCCCTCGTGTTGTAAGTCCTATTTCTTTTCTTTAAATAAACTTTTTTGGGCCTCTAAGAGAGTGTAAGACCCACCCCTTTGTACAGAAAACCTTTTTGGGCCTCAATCACTTGTATAAGTCCCTGTATAAATTCAAAAACAATGGTGGGATCACTGTTAAAATTTGGGCCTCTCCTTAAGCTGTAAGCCCCAATCTCTATTCAAAACACTTTCTCCTTGATTTTGATTTTGAATATACAGTTGTTATTTGATCTTTCTTTGTTGAACAACTAACCAAATAGCATGGAAGCTCTACAACCGAGTAAGTGTTTACCTGCTTTCTTTACCAGCTTTCATATATATAACTGTATTGTGGGAAGCGGCGCATGGTTAGTCTTCTTTCATACCTCTTTAAATACTTGTCATATATCTAATGTATATATGCTAGTATAGTTATCCAGAGTTTTCCCCAGGAACTACGTCCAGTACTAGGTAAAGCCAGTTGGTTACTCTTTTAGAAGTCAAAACTAGATCCCCCTTAGGATTTCAGATACAGTCCTGCCTCCTCTAGGGTTAAATCAATATGGAACAAAGAGAAAGGCAGTATTCTCGGTGAACCTTTTCTCAGACTGTCACCCCTAGAAATTGTCAAAGAAATTCTTTTCCCCTGAGGTGATCTATTCTCCGTGAATAACATCTTTAGAATATCTTGCGCCTTCTCTTGGGCTTCGTACAAATTGTCCCGACGGGCTTCTTAAAAGCATTAAGTCTTCGAACTGCTCACTAGATGATCTATTCTTGTTAATAACATCTCTTGACCTTTCTTAGATTTGGTCTTACCGGCTTCCTAAAAGCATCTTACGCCTTCTCTTGGGCTTCGTACAAATTGTCCTGACGGCTTCTTAAAAGTTTCTTAAGCCTTCCCTTGGGCTTCGTACAAATTGTCCTGATCGACCTCCTAATGATATAGGAACATAAATTAGTCATCATCGCGCTAGAGCAGTCTTTCTTTGGAGTCTAAACTCAGGCCAGTTTAAGGGTTGACCTTCATCCCTTAAACATTTTCGCCTCCTCTTGGGCATCATACAAATAAACCCGGAAGACTTGGACCGTCTCCTTCATACTTGAGTCTCAAAGACATTCTCAAGCTTCTTCGAAACTTCGAATGAATCCGGATCAGTTGACCGATCTCCAACCGAGATAAAGAACTCGTCGTTGTAGAACTTATCTTAGATTTCCCCAGCCAGGGTTAAAAGGCCACAGCGTTATCAGAACCTCAAGGAATCTGATACCTCAAGTCTTCTGTGATCGCCCCTAAGAGTTGACCCATCACTTTGGACCTGCACTGGGATCCCAAGGATCCCCAACAGAAAGATAGCCTCCTCTTAGGCTTTGTATAATGATCATTTCTTTATTTCCCAGCAAAGTCATCCTCCTCTTAGGCTTTATATAATGATTTTCCCTTAGCTTTCAGCCTCTTCTTGGGCTTTGTATAATGATTCTCCCCAGTGGAGCTAACCTTTTCAGACTCTCTTGGTGAGTCAAACTTTTCAGACTCTCTTGTTGAGTCAAACTTTGCAGCATTCTCTTGCTGAGTCATATCCTTTTTCGCCTCCATCTTGGGCATTGTACAAGATACATATCCTTTTTTGCCTCCATCTTGGGCATTGTACAAGATACATATCCTTTTTCGCCTCCATCTTGGGCATTGTACAAGATACATATTTTTTTTTCGCCTCCATCTTGGGCATTGTAGAAGATACATATAAAAAAAACCTGTTCGCCTCCATCTTGGGCATTATACAAGATACATATAAATTCCCCAAAGAGTCAGTCTCTTTTCGCCTCAATCTTGGGCCTTGTACAAGATAGATAAACGCTCTCTTGTTGAGTCAATCTTATCAATTAACCTTTTAGCTTCAAAACCTTGGGCTTTGATCATGGCACATAAAAATCAACAAATTCTCCTTTAGAGATGACAAACTCTCTCTCTCTCTCTCTCTCAAACATTTTTGCCTCATATCTTGGGCTTTGAACAAGATACTAAATACTCTTTTAGCTTCAATCTTGGGCTTTGAACAAGACACCCAATAACTTTCCTCCTGTGAAGGGAACTACGATTGCTCTGATTTCGCTATTTCATTTAAACAGGAATACGTAGGCATAAGATTGCAAAATCTTAGCGAGCACACCAAAATAAAATCAAAACCTTAGGTCCAGCACCTTACCAAAAACAACAACTCACTCACTCACTCATCTTTCCCAAAAAACTTTAGCAACCCATCAGCAGACAAACACCATCAATTACAAAGCAGAATTTGAAATCTAACAACCCATGGATAACCACATATATGATGAGTAATTAACAACTACCCATTGTATAACCTGACCCCGGACTCCCCAATTTCTTTTAGCGTTTGTTCAGTGTAACATTCGCGTGCAAGGTTAGTTTTAGATAGCTTCCCTTTCCCTTCCAGCTTCATGGGATAAATAAGAAATCAGAAAGTAGCACTCCTCTCCTTTGAGGAGAAACCCCCATTCAGCGATAAAGTGGTCACGTCACCAACAAAAATCGCTCGCTACAGAAGAATGGAGACTCTGCTGGGGAGTCATTCATAAGGATCTGTCTTGTTTAAGGGCATCGTCCCCATTTTCCACATTAAAATGGCGACTCTGCTGGGGAGCCATTGTCTGTTTAGGACTAGGATTATAGAGGTCTAGGATGTTAGGACAAATATATATATATATTGCTTTTCCTAATTGATATCCGTGTTTATTTTTCTGCTAATGGGAATGTGTGTGATGCCACATCTGGAAAGATTGCGTATACACCTTAGATAAGTGATGGCACTAAACGGGTAATCTTAAAGGGAGTGACTCCCAAATAAGAGACCCCGGACGACCATCAAATCAGTGGAGACATCCTTTGCGGATTCAATGCCTATAGGACTTCGGCTGTTGAAAACAGATTGGTCGATTGTTGTTGTCAAAGAAACTAAGGATTTAGTATACTAAAGCCATTTAGTAGTGCGGAAGCTATCGGAAATAGTTGTCATGCAATACTACCCTCATTTGGGATTACTCTAAGATACTGCAGCTCGCTGGCAATCCGCTTGCTGTCGTCATCCCAAGAGGGGTCAATGATTTTGAGAGACAGGTACAAAAATCACCAGTACAAACCTTTGAGGATGGGTAGAGCCTTGACTTCATGACACCGAACCTTTGACCCCATGTTTTTTCTATGTTCTTGTGTGTTGCATTCATGCATTCATTTAAAAAACTTTAAAACAAAGCCAACATTATGATCTGCCACGACACGATTACAATTCATGTCCAATCTGCTCAATAAACAATCAGGGATGCTCTTTCATACAAAAGGCCCTCTAGCGTCAGATGAATTTTGGATGGATTCAGGATTACAGTGATAGAAATCATTATCAGGTTAATATGATTCAGATCTTCGATATTTCCTTGATGAATACCAGCTTGGTGGAGTTACACGCTAAGCAGGTCCAGTTCGACTTTCTGGTATCGCATGATTATCAAAGTTGTAAAGCGTGTTGTGAAGACGATCAAGGATGTGCCCTTGTCTAAATAACACTTCAGCACTTGTTGGACCATGGTTGGCTTCCGATCTATCTGGATGAAGACACACAGCAAGTCAGTACGACCAACGAAAACCCTACTAGGCATCAAAGTCAGGATGTTCCGTCAATGAAGACAGATTTAGTAAGGTTACATTGCATACAAAG
The DNA here is from genome assembly GCA_022829125.1 of Lathyrus tuberosus. Taxonomy (NCBI): domain Eukaryota; kingdom Viridiplantae; phylum Streptophyta; class Magnoliopsida; order Fabales; family Fabaceae; genus Lathyrus; species Lathyrus tuberosus. The sequence continues at coordinate 16,860,537 of JALAZF010000027.1, read as the reverse complement.
CGGACGTGGCCAGGTGCCACCATATAAATATGAGTGTTGTAGAGTTTGCTCAAAGGATAATCAAGGACGCTACCTCATGTGAGCAGCCCTTCAAGGTCAGTTGGATCGCAACGAAATTCAACCATGTTCAAGTTCTGGGTCAATCCCCTTGATGCCAGACTATCTTGCTGATCAAATCAAGGACGTTGTCGTAATCTCTGATCGGAAAAGGACAAAAGATATTTGCACCATTATTCCTTTACATGACGAATCCAGAATTCCTCTGGACAGTAGAACGGTTCTTAACCAAGAACCAATTGAGATTGTCTATAATGGTCAGAAAAATCAGAAGGCTCCTATAGTTATCTATCTCCCAGGACCGATACCGTACGAATCAAGTAAGGCTACCCCTTACAAGTACGGTGCAACCACAATTGAGAATGGAAAGGAAATTCCATTACCCTCCGTCGTGAATATTGCAGACATCAGTCGAGTAACACAGAGCGGTCGAATCTTCAACCGAGGAGTTGGGGAACCCACTAGGGAAAAGGAACCTCAAACAGAAGTTCCAAATCAACCAGTCGATCAAGCCAATAATTTTGACCTTTCGAAAAACAACGATGAGATGCCGAAGCTCATCCAGAAAAGCAAGTACAACATTGTTGATCAACTGTTGCAAACTCCTTCCAGAATCTCTGTGTTATCTCTCTTGCTCAGTTCTGAAGCTCACAAAGAAGCTCTACAAAAAGTCTTAGAATAGGCCTTTGTGGAAGAGGATGTTACGATAAGACAATTCGACAGCATCGTCTCAAACATCACTGCCTGCAACAATTTAGGGTTCAGTGATAAAGAACTGCCGGAAGAAGGTAAAAATCACAACATGGCAATTAATATTACAGTCAACTGTCAGGATGATGCCTTAGCCAGCGTCTTGGTAGACACATGGTCAGCCCTGAATGTTATGCCAAAGTCTACTCTTACACAATTATCATTTCAAGGATCTCCGATGAAAGGCAGCGAAGTCATCGTCAATGCATTCGACGGATCCAGAAAAACGGTTATCGGTGAAGTTGATCTTCCCATAACTATAGGTCCACACACTTTCCAAGTCACTTTCCAGGTCATGGACATCCGGGCAGCATACAACTGTTTATTATGAAGACCTTGGATACATGAGGCTGGAGCTGTCACTTCGACGCTTCACCAGAAGCTGAAGTTCATCAAGAACAACCAACTGGTCACGGTCTACGGCGAGCAAGCCTTGATTGTAAGCAACTTATCATTATCTCAATGTGTAGAACCAGAGGAGGTTGTTGGAACCCAGTTCCAGGCACTTTCGTTGAGCAATGAGAATCAATCAGGAAGAGAAACTTCGATTTCCTTGTACAAGGATACTCTCGAAGTGATCAAAAGCAACGATGCAAAAGGATGGGGACAACTTGTCATTCCTACTGATAACAAAACAAGGAAAGGCCTTGGTTTTCCTCAACCTGTACCCAGACTGCTACTCACAATGAAAGTCTTCATCCCATTTAGGACTTCTTCCAGAGTTGAGGTTTTCTTCACCCAGTGTCTCAAGAAGTACATACCATCAACGAGGGTGACTCATCCGATACAGATGAAGAATGGAAGTCCTATCTCAATGAGGACGATTATATATCTCAGGACGAAATGCATACGCCATTTTGCTATCCCGCACAGAGCCCGAGAGATATACCAAGGACAGACGTCTGAATGATCTACGGAGATTATGATTCGGAAGGATGTCGTGCTCTGCCAAACTCATTAGAGGAAGACACTCTGATGAAAGACAACTTTGATTACGACTATTATGGCCTAATGGATGGTCTGCCTATGTGGCAACCGTACCCAGGAGACTTGGGGCAAAAGAGTCAGCCGAATAATGCTTATTAGCTAAGCATCATTGAAACGAATACCTGCGTCCCCACGAAGGCATGGGATTATTACTCGGGGCATTCATATGATATTCAGTACAACGATGAATGTGCAAAAACTACAGGACAATAGTTCCTTAACTATGCTTTTCCCGAGGTCAACATCATCGAGAGAGATGACTCCTCCATTTCCAAAGAAGTGTGGGACACTTTAGGACAACCAAGTGGCAAGTACGACTTCTTGGTCAAGTACACCGCTCCTAAAAGCTCTCATATCAGGTTTGAAGACGTCCAGCCAACTGCATGTGGAGATATGCTTGAGAGTACAAGCACTATGCAAAATACAACTGAAGAATCTTCCTACGACAACTCTGTCTGGGAAACAGATTCCAACGATCCTGCTCTGCCAGAAATCAATGTCATTTCTGAGGACAAGCCAAGAAAGAAGGTACCAGACTTTGTGATTCACCGAGGAGTTCGCCGCCAATGGGTTGCTGTCAATCTTCCGAAAGTTGTTCACCAGTCTAAGTAATTGCCATATTTAACCTTTCACCCTGCCCAGGTGAAACAGATGTTTTGATAGGGCTCACTTTCTGTAAATGTTCCCTCTTCACTTTGCCCAAGGCGACAGAGTTTTGTTTTATAGGGCTGTAGTTTCAAGAATCGACAAAATCATAAATAAAATAATGTCATTCTGTAATTTCCGCATTTCATTACTATTTTCTCTTTTTGCTTTTTTCAGAAAATGGTAATCCTAAAAACGACTCTAATAAAAACGAGCATTTTTCAAAAAAAAAATACACTGCACGCACTCTTGCATTCTCTCTATCTCTTCTAAAAACAAATCATCACGTCTTGCAGACTGCTTGTTTTAAACCCCGTTGAAACACGCGATCAAATGCCTTCTCCCAACTTTGAATTCTCGGTATTTGGGGCTGAAGAAGAAAATGACGAAGAAATTCCAAAAGAGATCTCCCGATTACTCAGACAAGAGGAAAGGACCATTGAACCTTATAAAGAACCATTGGAAATGGTTAACTTGGGTTCAGAAGAAGAGAGAAAAGAAGTCAAGATTGGGGCGCTGCTCAGTCCGACTGTCAAAGAAAGTTTGATAAAGCTTCTCAAAGAATTTCCCGATGTATTCGCTTGGTCCTATCAGGACATGCCAGGGTTAGATACCAGCATCGTGGAACATCATCTACCGTTAAAATCAGAATGTCCTCCGGTGAAACAAAACTTAAGACGGACTCACCTGGACATGGCTATTAAAATTAAAGAGGAAGTACAGAAACAGATCAACGCGGGTTTCCTCGCCACATCAGATTATCGTCAATGGTTAGCCAACATAGTACCACTTCCAAAAAAGGACAGAAAGGTCATAATGTGTGTGGACTACAGGGATCTGAACAAGGCTAGTCCAAAGGATGACTTTCCCTTACCACACATGGACATGCTGGTAGACAGTACAACAACATTCAAAGTTTTCTTTTTCTGCTAATGGGAATGCGTGTGATGCCACATCTGGAAAGATTGCGTATACACCTTAGATAAGTGATGGCACTAAACGGATAATCTTAAAGGGAGTGACTCCCAAATAAGAGACCCCGGACGACCATCAAATCAGCTGAGACACCCTTTGCGGATTCAATGCCTATAGGACTTCGGTTGTTGAAAATAGATTGGTCGATTGTTATTGTCAAAGAAACTAAGGATTTAGTAGACTAAAGCCATTTAGTAGTGCGGAAGCTATCGGAAATAGTTGTCATGCAATACTACCCTCATTTGAGATTACTCTAAGATACTGCAGCTCGCTGGCTATTCGCTTGCTGTCGTTATCCCAAGAGGGGTCAATGATTTTGAGAGACAGGTACAAAAATCACCAGTACAAACCTTTGAGGATGGGTAGAGCCTTGACTTCATGACACCGAACCTTTGACGCCATGTTTTTTCTATGTTCTTGTGTGTTGCATTCATGCATTCATTTAAAAAACTTTAAAACAAAGAAAAATTTTCTCTTCTAGTCTCTCTCTTTTTCAACTTAAACTGAGACAATGATTACAAATATCAGAGAAAAATTGCGTAATGGAGTACGGTAGAAGGAAAACTCACAAGTACACCTTCAAGGTTCCGAAGTTAGAGGATTTGAGAGGGTTGGCAGGGATGATCACCAACCCTGATGCTTTCAGAGCTAAGTACGGAGGACTGCTGTCTCTGTTAAGGGTCTGTGTAATAGAAGGAATTCTGTCTACACTCATTCAGTTCTACGATCCGGTCTATCACTGTTTCACATTCCCGAATTATCAACTAGCACCAACGCTGGAGGAGTACTCTCACCTGACTGATTTACATATCAATGATCAAGCTCCCTTTTCTGGACTGGAAGAAATTCCAAAGGATCAAACCATTGCAAGAGCAATCTATTTGGATGAGTCAGAAGTCAGGACTCACAAGACCACTAAGGGTGGAATCCAAGGTTTACCAGCCAAGTTCTTGGTAAAGAAGGCACTATACTTCGCTAGTATAGGGAACGTAACTGCTTTTGAAAGCATCTTTGTTCTACTCACCTACGGGTTATTTCTGTTTCCCAACATAGACAACTTCGTTGACATCAACGTAGTTAAGATATTTCTAAACAGAAACCCTGTACCGACTTTGCTCACGGACGCCTACCATTCTGTACATTTAACGAATTTGTACAGCGGAGGAATGATCACATGATGTGTACCCCTACTATACAAATGGTTCACTTCCCACTTACCTAAGTTTACCGCTTTTTGGGATCATAAGAGTGATTTACGTTGGTTGTAGAGAATCATGTCTCTTACCAACCCTGACATAGATTGGTATGATCAAATCTATGAGGGGATCATAATCATCGACCGTTGTGGAAACTTTCCTAATGTACCCCTCATAGGAACTAAAGGAGGAATCAATTACCATCCAGTTTTAGTTCATCATTAATTTGGATACCCGATGAGACATATCCCATGTAATGTTCATCTGGAAGGTCTTTTCTTCAACGAAGGAGAAAATGACAGAGCACTAAAGACAGAAATAGTGCAGGCTTGGAAACATGTTCACAAGAAAGGAAGAAAGTTTCTAGGAAAACCAAACTGTATCTCTGTGGAACCTTATCTCCACTGGATACGAACTAGAGCTCTCAAGCTGATGATGCCTTACCCTCGTCAAGGAGTTCTTCCATTAAAGGAATATGTCCTTTATTTTATGTCTGATACGGAAAAACTCCATGTCATGCTCAACAAAGTTCAATAGGAGAAGAAATCTTGGAAGAACAAGTACCTCATTATCAATGTGGAGTGTAACAAAATACAACAACTGATAAAAGAAAAGGACACTCTAATTGATATTTTAGAGCAACATGCTGTAGAAAGTCAAGAAGACCGAAGAAATTTGCTCGCTCCTTTCACCTGGAAAAGGAATGACAACCCGACAACGGCTCAGCAGCCCCGATGAAAAAAGAGGAAAGTACCAGAACCAGCATCTGAGCTCTCTTCAGAGAGGACTTAGGATCTATAAGTTTAGATTTCCTTACAACACTTTGTGAATTACTGTATTTCCATTTACTCAATTTCTGAATTTAATAAAAAGGGGTTTTCCCCACTGTTTGATATTTGCAATCCAATTGTCGAAATTTATTTTGATTAAGCAAAAAACATATTAATATAATCATTGCATTGCATTCATCATTCGCACTACGCATTCTCCTTACCTACGAATCTCATGTTTGTGTCTCGATTTTAGAGTCAAATTGTCTCATTCGTACAATACTCGGGCCAATCGACCAAAAAAATGAGTGAACTCGAGGAAGAGAATAGAGAGCTGAGAGAAGAAATCGACGCTCTGAATGAGGATTTAAGGAAACTTCAAAGTGATATGCAATCCCTGGCAGCAGCTCAGGGGCAACAACAACAGACTTTGATCTCGGAGATCACATCTACACCTATCGTGGAGACATTTGATCCTCAATACAACATGCCTAAGGGTCGGTCCTGGGGCATGCCTTTCAACTATATCCCGGAAGGATATATTCCGCCGATCACAGACGATCTGGAAATTGCAGCAGGAACAATCACTAGGCCTGAAGGTTATAAACTTCGGAAAGGCGAAGAAGCAAGAGTGATGATAGCGACTCCCGAAGGTTACAAACTTTGGGAAGGCGAAGACGCAAGAGGGATGACAATGACTCCTGAAGGTTACAAACATCAGGATGAGGGAGCACCAAGAGTCACTGCTGTATTGACGGTACCACCACCCATGGTACATACTGTCCCGGAAGGACAGATTCCACAGATACCTTCTATTGGAAAAGAAGATGTACACGACAGAATGAATGAGTTCCAGAAACAATTTCTGGAAATGCAGAAGGAACTGCATACTATTCGCGGTCAGGATTTATTTAGGAAAGACGCCACAGACCTTTGTCTGGTCCCTAATGTGAAAATTCCGCACAAGTTCAAGGTGCCTGAATTCGAGAAATACAAGGGTAACTCTTGCCCTCAAAGTTATTTGGTGATGTACGCTCGCAAGATGTCGACTCAGACAGAGAATCAATAGCTACTGATCCACTACTTCCAAGATAGTTTAACCGGTGCCGCACTCAAATGGTACATGGGTTTAAACCGCACCAAGATCGTCACTTTCAGAGATCTTGGCGCTGCCTTCGTTCAGCAGTATAAGTATAACCTGGACATGGCACCGGATATAGATCAACTCCGGGCAATGTCACAGAAGGACAAGGAAACCTTTAAGGAATACGCTCAGAGATGGCATGAAATTGCTGCTCAGATTTTTCCACCTCTCGAGGAAAAAGAGATGACAAAGATCTTTTTGAAAACCTTGAGTTCATTTTACTATGACCGAATGGTTGCCAGTGCACCCAGTGACTTTACTGAAATGGTCAGCATGGGAGTACGCCTTGAGGAAGCAGTCCGAAAAGGACGTTTAGCCAAGGGAACAGAATCATCAAGCAGTACAAAATGATATGGTAACGCTTTCTCTAAGAAAAAAGAGCAAGATATTGGGAATATCTCTCTCAGAAAGCAATGGCGACGATACCAACCAGTAGCAGCTGTAACTCCTGCTATTAACCCCGCGCCAGTTTTCGAGTATCAACCTCAGGTTGCTCAATGCCAACCGAATCCACAACAATTTCAGCAAAAGACACAACAGTCTCTTCAGTAGGCTCGTCCTCCATACAACAACAACCGTATAACACGACCATGGTTCGACCCTATACCAATATTGTACGCAGAACTGTTTCCACTATTGCTGATCAAGGGGCGTGTCCAAACTAGGCCTCCTCTTACAGTACCGGAGAATCCTTCTTTTTGGTTAAAAGCGGATCAGACTTGCCCTTACCATCAAGGAGGACTGGGGCATAACATAGAAAACTGTCTCTGTTTCAAATCCGGCGTGCAAATACTTGTTAGGAGCGGGGCCTTATCCTTCAAGGATACAAATCCAAATGTTCAGATGAACCTGTTGCCTCAGTAAGAGAAAACTACCATAAATTTGATTGAAGAGGGATCTAATCACAGCTATCAAATTCACGATGTACTCTTGTTGAAAACCAACCTGGTCAAGATGCATTGTCAACATAGCGGGTATGGCCATGTACCATCTCACAATTATCATCAATGTGATATCTGCTCTAAAAACAATCAAGGATGTTCGGTAATGCAATCAGTTCTACAGGAACAGATGGATCTCAGATGGATCCAGGATCACCGAATCTGTGGGGTCAACATGACTTACACAAATTCCAACATCATTCTAAACCACGACATCCGTGTGATGAATGTCAACTTGGTGGCAATGCACTCAAGGCAAAGCCAACATTATGATCTGCCACGACACGATTACAATTCATGTCCAATCTGCTCAATAAACAATCAGGGATGCTCTTTCATACAAGAGGCCCTCTAGCGTCAGATGAATTTTGGATGGATTCAGGATTATAGTGATAGAAATCATTATCAGGTTAATATGATTCAGATCTTTGATATTTGCTTGATGAATACCAGCTTGGTGGAGTTACACGCTAAGCAGGTCCAGTTCGGCTTTCTGGTATCGCATGATTATCAAAGTTGTAAAGCGTGCTGTGAAGACGATCAAGGATGTGCCCTTGTCCAAAGGACACTTCAACACTTGTTGGACCACTGTTGGCTTCCGATCTATCTGGATGAAGACACACAACAAGTCAGTACGACCAACAAAAACCCTACTAGGCATCAAAGTCAGGATGTTCGGTCAATGAAGACAGATTTAGAAAGGTTACATTGCATACAAAGCGGACATGGCCAGGTGCCACCACATAAATATGAGTGTTGTTGAGTTTGCTCAAAGGAAAATCAAGGATGCTACCTCATGCGAGCAGCCCTTCAAGGTCAGTTGGATCGCTATGAAATTCAACCATGTTCAAGTTCTAGGTCAATCCCCTTGATGCCAGACTATCTTGCTGATCAAATCAAGGACGTTGTCGTAATCTCTGATTGGAAAAGGACAAAAGATGTTTGCACCATTATTCCTTTACATGACGAATCCAGAATTCCTCTGGACAGTAGAACAGTTCTTAACCAAGAACCAATTGAGATTGTCTACAATGGTCAGAAAAATCAGAAGGCTCCTGTAGTTATCTATCTCCCAGGACCGATACCGTACGAATCAACTAAGGCTATCCCTTACAAGTACGGTGCAACCACAATTGAGAATGGAAAGGAAATTCCATTACCCTCCGTCGTGAATATTACAGTCATCAGTCGAGTAACACGGAGCGGTCGAATCTTCAACCGAGGAGTTGGGGAACCCACTCGGGAAAAGGAACCTCAAACAGAAGTTCCAAATTAACCAGTCGATCAAGCCAATAATTCCGACCTTTTGAAAAACAACGATGAGATGCCGAAGCTCATCCAGAAAAGCGAATACAACATTGTTGATCAACTGTTGCAAACTCCTTCTAGAATCTATGTGTTATCTTTCTTGCTCAGTTCCGAAGCTCACAGAGAAGCTCTACAGAAAGTCTTAGAACAGGCCTTTGTGGAAGAGGATGTTACGATAAGACAATTCGACAGCATCGTCTCAAACATCACTGCCTGCAACAATTTAGGGTTCAGTGATGAAGAACTGCCGGTAGAAGGCAAAAATCACAACATGGCATTTAATATTACAGTTAACTGTCAGGACGATGCCTTAACCAGCGTCCTGGTAGACACAGGGTCAGCCATGAATGTTATGCCAAAGTCTACTCTTACACAATTATCATTTCAAGGATCTCCGATGAGAGGCAGCGAAGTCATCGTCAAAGCATTCGACGGATCCAGAAAAACAGTTATCGGTGAAGTTGATCTTCCCATAACTATCGGTCCACACACTTTCCAAGTCACTTTCCAGGTCATGGACATCCGGGCAGCATACAACTGTTTATTAGGAAGACCTTGGATACATGAGGCTGGAGCTATCACTTCGACGCTTCACCAGAAGCTGAAGTTCATCAAGAACAACCAATTGGTCACGGTCTACGGCGAGCAAGCCTTGATTGTAAGTAACTTATCATTATCTCACTGTGCAGAACCAGAGGAGGTTGTTGGAACCCAGTTCTAGGCACTTTTGTTGAGCAATGAGAATCAATCCGGAAGAGAAACTTCAATTTCCTCGTACAAGGATACTCTCGAAGTGATCAAAAGCAACGATGCAAAAGGATGGGGACAGCTTGTCATTCCAACTGATAACAAAACAAGGAAAGACCTTGGTTTTTCTTCAACCTGTACCCAGACTGCTACTCACAATGAAAGTCTTCATCCCATTTAGGACTTCTTCCAGAGTTGAGGTTTTCTTCACCCAGTGTCTCAAGAAGTACATACCATCAACGAGGGTGACTCATCCGATACAGATGAAGAATGGAAGTCCTATCTCAATGAGGACGATTATATATCTGAAGACGAAATGCATACGCCATTTTGCTATCCCGCACAGAGCCCGAGAGATATACCAAGGACAGACGTCCGAATGATCTACGAAGATTATGATCCGGAAGGATGTCGTGCTCCGCCAAACTCATTAGAGGAAGACACTCTGATGAAAGACAACTTTGACTACGACTATTATGGCCCAATGGATGGTCTGCCTATGTGGCAACCGTACCCAGGAGACTTGGGGCAAAAGAGTCAGCCGAATAATGCTTATCAGGTAAGCATCAATTACTCGGGGCATTCAAACGATATTCAGTACAACGATGAATTTGCAAAAACTACAGGGCAATAGTTCCTTAACTATGCTTTTCCCGAGGTCAACGTCATCGAGAGAGATGACTCCTCCATTTCCAAAGAAGTGTGGGACACTTTAGGACAACCAAGTGGCAAGTACGACTTCTTGGTCAAGTACACCACTCCTAAAAGCTCTCGTATCAGGTTTGAAGACGTCCAACCAACTAGATGTGGAGATATGCTTGAGAGTACAAGCACTATGCAAAATACAACTGAAGAATCTTCCTACGACAACTCTGCCTGGGAAACAGATTCCAACGATCCTGCTCCGCCAGAAATCAATGTCATTTCTGAGGACAAGCCAAGAAAGAAGGTACCAGACTTTGTGATTCACCGAGGAGTTCGCCGCCAATGGGTTGCTGTCAATCTTCCGAAAGTTGTTCATCAGTCTAAGTAATTGCCATCTTTAACCTTTCACCCTGCCCAGGTGAAACAGATGTTTTGATAGGGATCACTTTCTGTAAATGTTCCCTCTTCGCTTTGCCCAAGGCGACAGAGTTTTGTTTTATAGGGCTGTAGTTTCAAGAATCGACAGAATCATAAATAAAATAACGTCATTCTGTTATTTCCGCATTTCATTACTGTTTTCTCTTTTTGCTTTTTTCAGAAAATGGTAATCCTAAAAACGACTCTAATAAAAACGAGCATTTTTAAAAAAAAAATACACTGCACGCACTCTTGCATTCTCGCTATCTCTTCTAAAAACAAATCATCACGTCTTGCAGACTTCTTGTTTTAAACCCCGTTGAAACACGCGATCAAATGCTTTCTCCCAACTTTGAATTCTCGGTATTTGGGGCTGAAGAAGAAAATGACGAAGAAATTCCAGAAGAGATCTCCTGATTACTTAGACAAGAGGAAAGGACCATTGAACCTTACAAAGAACCATTGGAAATGGTTAACTTGGGTTCAGAAGAAGAGAGAAAAGAAGTCAAGATTGGGGCGCTGCTCAGTCCGACTGTCAAAGAAAGTTTGATAAAGCTTCTCAAAGAATTTCCCGATGTATTCGCTTGGTCCTATCAGGATATGCCAGGGTTGGATACCAACATCGTGGAACATCATCTCCGTTAAAATCAGAATGTCCTCCGGTGAAACAAAATTTAAGACGGACTCACCTGGACATGGCTATTAAAATCAAAGAGGAAGTACAGAAACAGATCAACGCGGGTTTCCTCGCCACATCAGAGTATCCTCAATGGTTAGCCAACATAGTACCAGTTCCAAAAAAGGACAGCAAGGTCATAATCTGTGTGGACTACAGGGATCTGAACAAGGCTAGTCCAAAGGATGACTTTCCCTTCCCACACATGGACATGCTAGTAGATAGTACAACAACATTCAAAGTTTTCTCTTTCATGGATGGATTCTCGGGCTATAATCAAATCAAAATGACGCCGAAAGACATGGAGAAAACTTCGTTCATTACCCCATGGGGCACTTTTTGTTACAAGGTAATGTCGTTCGGTTTAAAGAACACCGGGGCAACCTATCAACGGGACATGACTACTCTGTTCCACGACATGATACATAAAGAGAAAGAGGTATATGTCGATGACATGATCGCCAAATCTAAAACAGAGGAGGAGCATGTGACCCACCTGTCAAAACTATTCAAGCGGTTACAAAAATACAAATTCCGCTTGAATCCCAACAAGTGCACCTTCGGTGTCCATTCGGGGAAACTGTTAGAATTCATCGTCAGCCAGATAGGAATCTAGGTTGATCCTGACAGAGTCAAGGCCATTCAAGAAATGCCTTCTCCAAAGACTGAAAAAGAAGTCCGAGGATTCCTGGGACGTTTGAATTACATCTCCAGATTTATATTCCTCATGACCGCGACATGTGCGCCGATCTTCAAATTACTCAAAAAGAATTAGGATTGCGTTTGGATAGAAGAATGTCAAACCGCCTTCGACAGTATCAAGGAATACCTGTTGAATCCACCTATTCTATCACCTCCAGTGGAAGGAAGACCACTGGTCATTTACCTAACAGTCTTGGAAGACTCGATGGGTTGTGTACTTGGCCAACAAGACGAAACCAAAAGAAAAGAGTCTGCCATCTACTATTTGAGCAAGAAATTTATGGACTGTGAAACACGGTACACTATGCTTGAGAAAACTTGTTGTGCTTTGGCTTGGGCAGCTAATCGTCTTCACCAGTACATGATTCGCCACACTACTTGGTTGATCTCTGATATGGATCCGATCAAGTATGTCTTTGAGAAACCTGCTCTTACGGGAAGAATTTCCCATTGGCAGATGTTGTTATCAAAGTATGACATCGAGTATCATGCTTAGAAAGCGGTTAAAGGAAGTATTTTAACCGATCATTTGCTGATCAACCGATTGACGATCAAGAATCAGTCGGATTTGACTTCCCAGACGAAGATGTCATGTACTTAAAAATGAAAGATTGCGATGAACAGCTACCCAATGAAGGGCCAGAACCAGATTCCCAGTGGGGACTTATCTTTGACAGAGCTGTTAATCATTATGGAAACAGAATTGGGGAAATCATTATAGCACCTCAGGGTACCCATATTCCTTTCACCGCCCGACTGACATTCAAATGTACAAACAACGAGGCCGAATACAAAACTTGTATCATGGGTCTCGAAGAAGCGATTGACTTAAGGATCAAGAACTTGGATGTTTATGGCGACTCAGCCTTGGTTATCAATCAGATCAAAGGAGATTGGAACACCTACTAATCAGGATTGATTCCTTACAAAGACTATGCAAGAAGGTTGCTACCCTTCTTCAACAGATTCGAGTTTCATCATATTCCCCTTGGGGAAAATCACATGGCCGATGCGCTAGCTACTCTCTCTTCCATGATTACTGTTAATAACTGAAATGACATACCGAAGATCGACATAGTGCGCCTAGAACGACCCGCTTACATCTTCACGATCGAAGCAGTCATAGACGACAAACCTTGGTATCATGATATCAAATGCTTCCTTCAGAAACAAGAATACCCACCTGGGGCATCTAGAAAGGACAGAAAAACCCTCAGAAGACTGGCTGGAAACTTCTTCCTGAGCGGTGACACTCTCTACAGGAGAAACTTTGACATGGTCTTACTCCGATGTGTAGACAGAATAGAAGCAAACCTGCTGATGAAAGAAATTCTGAAGGATCCTTTAGCAATGCCAACGAACACACAATGGGAAGAAAAATTCTTAGAGCCAGGCACTATTGGTTGACAATGGAATCCGATTTCTACAAGTACATGAGAAGGTGTCACAAGTGTCAAATATAGTCAGACAAAATCCATGTACCGCTAACGCATCTCAAAGTTATCTCTTCCCCATGGCTTTTTTCTATATGGGAATCGACATGATTGGCATGATTGAACCCAAGGCTTCGAACGGACATCGGTTCATCCTAGGGAGCCATTGATTACTTCACCAAGTGGGTCGAAGCAGCGTCATACTCCAATGTGACCCGATAAGTGGTAGTTCGCTTCATAAAAAATAATCTCATCTGCCATTATGGTGTTCCGAGCCAGATCATTACTGACAATGGATCCAACTTGAACAATAAGGTGATGGAAGAGTTGTGCTCTGAGTTCAAAATTGAACACCATAACTCATCTCCCTACCGTCCCAAGATGAACAGAGCGGTAGAAGCGGCTAACAAGAATATCAAAAAGTTCATTCAAAAGATGGTTGTAACCTACAAAGACTGGCACGAAATGCTACCTTTTGCTCTCCACGGTTATCGCACATCTGTCTGCATTTCAACAGGGGCAACCCCTTTCTCTCTAGTATATGATATGGAAGCAGTGCTCCCCATAGAAGTAGAGATCCCATCAATCCGGATATTGATGGAGGCCAAGCTAACAGAAGCTGAATGGTGTCAAAGTCGAAACAACGAACTGAATCTGATAGAAGAAAAGCGAATAATGGCTCTATGCCACAGTTAGTTGTATCAGCAAAGAATGAAGAAAACGTTTGACAAAAAGGTCCGACCTCGTGTCTTCAGGAAAGGAGACCTCGTGCTCAAGAAGATACCATCATTTCTCACTGATTCTCGAGGCAAATGGACTATGAATTATGATGGCCCCTATGTGGTTAAGAAAGCTTTCTCAGGCGGCGCCTTGAGACTCGCAACCATGGATGGAGAAGAGTTTGCCTACCCCACAAACGTTGACGTAGTCAAGAAATACTTCGCCTAAATAAAAAAAAACGTCTCGGTGGATTGAAAACCCGAAAGGGCGGTCCAGGCAAAAATTAGAGACATAATAAAAAATCATCCCGGTGGATTGGAAATCTCAAAGTACAATCTAGGCAAAAGTGAGGGATTCATGGCAAGTAACTACGTCTGACAAAGGGGCAAATTCCCGGCAGCAGTAATGTCCTTCATCAGAAAGACTCCCAGTCAAGGTCATCTTCGACAGAAGCTCAGGATGTACAGAATTCAAAGTTGGTAAAAGGATAACAGTCGTTATGTTTCAACGTAGGCTTTTTCCCGTAAATTACCATTTTCTAAACTTTGTAAACACTCTATGGAATCACGCGTTTGGCTGATTTCCATCTTATCAATAAAATTTGAGCTTTAGTTCCTTTGTTTGCAATTCTCATTTGTTTTAGCTTTACAGAATGACATTTTTTAAATGATTAACGATTCTTGAAATAAAACAAAACAAATTTTACTTGTTAAAACTTATTTCTGCTTTTAAAATAAAGATTGCATTTTCTTTTGACTGTTGAACATCGAAAGAACATCGATCGCCTCCCAGAAGTGATCGAACCTCAAAGTGCAGAATCAAAGTACTTCTTCTAAACCAGTACGTCTGAATGAAGGATCAACTGTGTCAGATACGAATATTCTGTCTGACACCCCTGGTAGAGTTCTTACCTCCTAAGCCCGATCAACGGTTGTCCCCACGAGGACTTTTTCTCCTAAGCAAGGCAGAATTGCTACCATGAACCAAATGATATTCATCCCCCGCAGTGGCCGAGTATCCAGTCGTGTTCGCCAACCAGTATGTGTGTTGTGTCAGTTTTGTCAGCATATACATACATATTAATTTACATGCAAATTCATATCACATCACTATCACTCTGGTCAGTCTTTCCCCAAGTGGTAAAGTCCTCTTGCCAATCAAGTTGTCGGTTCTTTCCTCATCAGGAAGCGAATCATCCAAGCATATCTCTCCTCCAGTTTATTTTTGGATGGGAAACAGTCCTGGACCACTTTGATAACTTGAACCTCTGAAAAACCAGAAGACATTCAACCAATGTCACTTTTCACCATTGAAGATGACTTCTTCGCTTTCCCAGATTAAGGAAAATCCCCAGAGAAAGCCTCGTGATTAAAAACTCTCAATACAGCAGTCTTTCTCCAAAAGATTCACTGATGAAAAGGTCATCAATACCTCCAAATTGGATTACATTTATATGGCATTTCCCCGAGAGGATCTCGAGGAAAATTATGATGTAATATCCCCAAGCAAGAAAGCAGTCTCTCAAGAGACTCGTTTTCCCCCAGTAGAGTCGACAAATGGCGTCTCCAAAAGAGAAGTTTGCATACCTCTATAGCTCAGACGGATGGATTTCCCCAGCAAGTCTGACCTCAAAACTTTTTCCTATCAAATGGCATCTCTCCAGGAAAATTCGGCGAGAAGTTTGAGGAAAGTCGCTACAAATAGCGTCCCTTGTCAAGAAAGTTTATTGACAAAAGAAACTAAGACCAATTCCTTGGTAGGAAACCAGGATCGAGGGGAAGTTTATATCAGAAGCTAAGACCAGTTCCTTGGTAGGAAACCAGGATCGAGGGGAAGGTTATTGACAAAAGAAACTAAGACCAGTTCCTTGGTAGGAAACCAGGATCGAGGGGAAGTTTATTGACATAAGAAACTAATACCAGTTCCTTGGTAGAAGACCATGATCGAGGGGAAGTTTTTACCCTTTTCTAAGCAGTATTGCTTAGTAAAAGAAGATGGATGGGCAAGATTCCATTCATAGCTACCATCAAAATTTCGGATCTTCCGATATTTAATCCTCTTGTACCCCGAATGCCCAAATACCTTCGCCATTCACACCTTCGGGTCCAAGAAGATTAAATAGGGGAATCTGTCATACCCCAAATTTTGACCACTAAGATTCCCCATCATTGTGAAAATCATTATCACAATATGGATGTACTTACATTCCTCACAAATATCCTCAAGGATTGTTAGGCATTTTCTACTACCAGAGATTAGGGTTCAAGCCCTCTCGGACACTTATACAAAAGATCAATCAAGAAAGGACATGATCTTCAACTTGTCTAACCTCTTCAAATACCCATAAAGGACTAAGAACGCACTCACATCAAGAATCAAGAACAAGGTTGCAGCATTTCAAGTGGATCAAGCCTCAAGAATGCCAGTGTCACCAAATTAGGGTTTTGGTCGACCAAGGCCTCTAGCTGGAAATTTTCCTCTAGGCATGAGCCAATGCTTCAAAACATGACCTAAGATACTTCAAGGGACCTCATGAACCCAATCATCAAGTCAATTTAGCCTCAGGGGATGCATTCATCAAAAATCAGGAATTAGGGTTTCTTGACCTAATTCACCCTTAAGTTGATTTTTGAGACAAAACATGAGCCAAGACCTCAAGACATGATTTGAGGGTCTCCAACAAACTACATTGATCCATTTACAACAATGGATTCATCCAAGAAGCTTGATTCACAAGTTTCATTTTCATCTGGACCACAATTAGGGTTTCGCTAAAAAAGTCAACTGTACCTTTGACATTTGACCAAGACATGCTCCCAAACCTTGGGACATGGTTCAATACACCCTATAACACCTATGGAACATGGAAATTAGGTTTGATTTTGGTCAAGGACTTGATTTCACCAAGGATAGCACAGTTTGGAATTCATCTGATAAAAAGTCAATTGTACACAAAAGTCAAGTATGACTTTTTGAGATTTTTCACAATTATGGTTCCTTGAACCTAAAATGATGTTAATGTGTGATTGGAATCATCATCCATCAAGAAAAATCAAAGAAAATGGGATAACTTGTAAAAGTGGTAACCATAAAAACTTAGAATTTTTCTAAGTTATGGAACAAAGTGGCTAGGGTACCAACTTCCAAGGATCATAACTTGAGATCCAAGCAACCATTTTGAGTGATCCAAAGATGGATTTGTAGCTATCATGGCATACTTTAAAAGTCTCAACTACACCTCATTCCTATTCCTCATGTATTCTATGTTATGGAATGATCAAAATGGCTGAAAACCCAAAAATGACATTTTTCCAACACTTAGTGAAATTTTCACTAAGTCAGAATCTGCCTTATTTTTTCCCAAAGGTAGAGGCATTTTTCATTATAATTCAAGTTGGATCAAAACCAAAGTTGGACATCATGATAAAAATAGGATACATCAGCTTTCCAAATTGTCCAAGAACTCCATCAAATTCCATTTGAGCAAAGAGATACAACCTTTGGAACATGGCCTCATGAACTGGTTTTCTCAAGACAGATTTGGCAGATTTTGTGCATTTAGCTCGATTTGTCCAAATCAGATAACTCCAAGCCTTGTCATCATTTTGGACACATCTGAGGATAGAATCAAAGAGGGATGATCTGATCTCCAAGCCTCCCAAGTCTTTGGAACTACAAGTAGCATGCCAAACCTAAAAAAGCCTAAAGGGGACAAGATTCCAATTTTGTTTCCAAGCCTTCAATGGATGCACCAAGGTGGCATGAACTGAGCCTCTTCCAACTGAATTCAGTCAAGGCTTATCCAAGAACTAGGGAACCACAACTCTGTGCTCTAACCTCTAGTCAATGGCTAGAGGAGACTTGGATTCCTATTGGTCATCATTTGCCAAACCTCTGCAGCAGTTTCCATTCACTATTGATTGCAAAACAAACTTGACGCACTATAAATAGACCTCATTTGTGTTCAGTTTAAGAACACCAAAGCCATCAAACAGATGTTTTCCTCAAAATTCCCTCTTTCACTCCAATATTGCCTTCCAAAGCACGTCACTATCGGTTTTTGAGTTTGGGATCAATTCCAATCAAAACAATCACTCACACACAACATAAACATCATATGTGATTTGTGACCTGTAACACAAAAATCACAAAGTCACCTCTCAAAACCTCAAAACTTGACTGTTTTGCATTTTTCAAGCCATGTCTTGATTCAGTCACTTTCAAAACCAGATAAAACCTCAAACACACTCCAAATATCACCCTTGAACTGTCCCAAGTGGTTTCCCCATCTGGAACACCATTTGAGAGAGTTGTCATTTTGGCCATTTTTGCCCCTTTTGCAAGAAACAACTCAAACTTGTTCCCGAGGATTCCAGCTGTTGGTGATCATTCTAAAAGCTTCTAAGGGATCATTTGAAAGTGTCTAAAGCATCAAACCACTTCTGGAACAAAGCACTTGATAGATTGCACAAAAGCTCCAAAAGAGGTAAGCATCTCAACTTGAACTTTCTGAAATATGCAATGTTTTGAAGTCCGCTGATCATAAACATCTTCTAGATGTTATATATGTTGTGTTTGCATCAAATTATCATGTAATTCTGGCTTGCATCATGAGGTGGCACATAAAATGCAATTACAGGCCTTTTTCAAAACCACTATCGGGTTTTGAGTTAGGGACCTCATCTGAAAAAACCACCACCACCATTGGATTGCTTGTGAAATTCTGGGCAGGATAGACCTAAATTTTGTCCCAAACCATGGAGAAATGAGAAGTTACAAGCTTTACGTTTTTGGCCAAAATCTTGCCTTGCCTTGCCTTGCCCAGGCCTGAAAACTTGGCATACCCCATATATTTGTGGGGTGGTTTTGATACACGGATGTATCACCACCCCAGTGGCTTAATACCGTTTTTGGTCCTCTAATTATACCCTCGGGTCCAATTTGGTCCTCTTTCTTTTAAAAGTGCCAAATAGATCCCTTACATTGTCTAACTGAAGCATAAAGGCCCTTTCCGTCAAATAAATGCAAACGGTGTTAGTTTTGCTTACGTGGAGTATGAGTTGGCATGATGGATGGCTTAGTCGGGACCTTTTAATTTCCATGTGAATTTTTATATTATTTTTTATTATTTTTTATTTTCCATGTAGATTTTTTTATATATTGATTTTTTATTATTTTTTATATTTCTTTTTGTAATATTTATTTCTTAATTCTATTTTTATAAATTTTTATTTTAAAAATAAATTTAATTGGGCCAGATCAAATCAAATCCACACACAAACCCATCAAGAAGCCCAATATCAATTTCATTCTCTTTGGCCCATAAGTTTTTCATTTGTATGATTATGCACAAGTAGTTAAGATAAAGACTAGATTTTATTCTGAAACAACTAATGTGGGACTAATATAAAGACAGGTATTGCAACTAGCTTTTTCTTCTCATTTTTCCAAAATGTTACGGTGTTGGCAGTATGCTTAATGAGACTAATTTAATTGTGATTTTGATGCACCTTCTGGGAAAACTATAATACACCAGTTCATATTTCTACTCTCAAAATTTGTCAAAACCAAAACAAATAAAACTAACTATATCTTACATTATCACAATAAATGAGTATGATAAACATTTCATGCAAAAATAACCAAATATAATTAATGCCAATACCAAGAAAAAAACTAATCTCATATACTGACAGTAGAATAAAGCAGTATCATTTCCAACAAGACCATATTGTATCATTTTTTCCATGGAAAAAAAAACAAACACATGTGCAAATATTGTATCAAACAAAAGAAAGCATTTCTCCCCTTCAACTACAGATACCGCTCATTCTTCTCATATAATAGGAAAAACACAATAGTCATACAAAATAGAAGATTCAAAGCACATATAAGTTAGAACAATACCTCGAGTTTTGCGGTTCGGACTACGTGTAGAACATCACTTCGAAGGCACCCGAATTGTGCCAGGTTTTGTAAGCGGTTTGAGCACCATGGCGTTTAACTGTGCGCGGTGAGACGGTTTGAAGCAGCCGTGTATAGATCCAATCGAAAGTTATCGCAGCGAAGTGTTGTTGCTTGTGGTGTTGTCGGAGATTTAACGGTTATGGGGTGGTGTTTGTGAATAAGAAACAGGTTGTTTCTTCAACGTGGAAGAGGTTGGATCAAGATGAAGGAGCTTTTTCTCGATGAGTTAAAGGCATGGTGGTGGTATCCGCGAGTGGTTTTGGGGGAGGATTGAACATGGTGTGTTATGATTTTCACTACAACGGTGAGGTTAGTGGTGGTTTTTCTTTGAAGAGAAAGTCACTAGCTGTCCTATATTGAGGGAGAGGGAGTTTGGATGTGAGTCACTAGCTGTCCTTTTTTGAGGTTTTTTTTGCTAGTAGCAATACCTGTCTTTATATTAGTCCCACATTGGTTGTTTCAGAATAAAATCTAGTCTTTATATTAACTACTTGTGCATAATCATACAAATGAAAAACTTATGGGCCAAAGAGAATGAAATTGATATTGGGCTTCTAGATGGGCTTGTGTGTGGATTTGATTTGATCTGGCCCAATTAAATTTATTTCTAAAATAAATATTACAAAAAAATATATTAAAAATATTAAAAAATAAATATATAAAAAATCTACATGGAAACTAAAAAATAATAAAAATTTATATAAAAATCCACGTGGAAATTAAAAGGTGCTGACTAAGTCATCCATCATGCCAACTCATACTCCACGTAAGCAAAACTAACACCGTTTGCATTTATTTGACGGAAATGACCTTTATACTTCAGTTAAACAACGTAAGGGATCTATTTGAAACTTTTAAAAGAAAGAGGACCAAATTGGACCCGAGGGTATAATTAGAGGACCAAAAAGGGTATTAAGCCTTTTTAATATTTATCATATTATTATTAATGTTTTGGAAAATTACTTTCTCTCTCAATTTTAATTATTTTTTATTGGTTCTTTTTGCAAAAAATCACAAAAATGTTAAAGTATTTTATTCCGTGAAAAAATCCCAAAAATATTATTTATTTCATATATTTGATATTTTTGTAAAGAATTACTTTTTTATTTGTTGAAAAACATTAAAAATATTTTCTTTCTCTTGGATTTGCAAAGTTCAAATGATTTTTATATCACCCCATGATCAAAGCATGATTTTTCAAGTATAAATCCAAGGTCACAACTCCTTTTCACCTATTTGATTATTTTAATTGAATTTTTATTCAATTAAAATATATTTAGAAAACAAAAATTAGGGTTTTGGTCATTACCACCCTATCAAACTTTTTCAAACACTCAAGAGCCTCTACTAATAGAGTATAAGACCCAACCCTTTTTTAACCAAAATCATTTTGGGGCCTCAGATATTGTATAAGTCCCTCTACGTTAAAAAAATCTCGGCGCGATCGCCATTTCAAAATGAAAACTCATATGGGCCTCCCCTCGTGTTGTAAGTCCCATTTATTTCTTTAAATAAACTTTTTTGGGCCTCTAAGAGAGTGTAAGACCCACCCCTTTGTACAGAAAACCTTTTTGAGCCTTAGGCACTTGTATAAGTCCCTGTACAAATTCAAAAACAACAATGCGAAAGCCCTAATCTCTGTTCAAAACACTTTCTCCTTGATTTTGATTTTGAATATACAGTTGTTATTTGATCTTTCTTTGTTTAACAACTAACCAAACAACATGGAAGCTCTACAACCGAGTAAGTGTTTACCTGTTTTCTTTACCAGCTTTTATATATATAACTGTATTGTGGGAAGCGGCACATGGTTAGTCTTATTTCATACCTCTTCAAATACTTGTCATATATCTACTGTATATATACTAGTATAGTTATCTAGAGTTTTCCCCGACAACTACGTCCAGTACTAGGTAAAGCCAGTTGGTTACTCTTTTAGCAGTCAAAACTAGATCCCCCTTAGGATTCTAGATACAATCTTGCCTCCTCTTGGGTTAAATCAATGTGGAACAAAGAGAAAGGTAGTATTCTCGGTGAACCTTTTCTCAGACTGTCACCCTTAGAAATTGTCAAAGAAATTCTTTTCCCCTTAGGTGATCTATTCTCCATGAATAACATCTTTAGAATTTCTTGCGCCTTCTCTTGGGCTTCGTACAAATTATCCCGACGGGATTCTTAAAAGCATTAAGTCTTCGAACTGCTCACTAGATGATCTATTCTCGTTAATAACATCTCTTGACCTTTCTTATATTTGGTCTCACCGGCTTCCTAAAAGCATCTTACGCCTTCTCTTGGGCTTCGTACAAATTGTCCCGACGACTTCTTAAAAGTTTCTTACGCCTTCTCTTGGGCTTCATACAAATTGTCCCGATCGACCTCCTAAAGGTATAGGAACATAAATTAGTCATCTTCGCGCTAGAGGAGTCTTTCTTTGGAGTCTAAACTCCGACCAGTTTAAGGGTTGACCTTCATCCCTTAAACATTTTCGCCTCCTCTTGGGCATCGTACAAAGATAAACCCGGCAGACTTGGACATTCTCCTACATATTTGAGTCTCAAAGACATTCTCAAACTCCTTTAAAACTTCGAAGGAATCCGGATCAGTTGATCGATCTCCACATGAGATAAAGAACGCTTTGGTGTAGAACTTATCTTAGATTTCCCCAGCCAGGGTCTGTAGCGAGCGAATCTGGATGTGGTTCTTAAGCACTGCCGCTCTGGGGTTACTACAGGTCGATTCATTTTTTATCCTATTGAAGCAGATGAAGGAAGGGAAATAGATGTCTCCAATTAACCCTGCTTTGCAAACTGAGGTCAAACATTCAAAACTGTTGGTTTACAAATGCGATCAATGTGGGGGGCCTCTCTCTGGTTATTTTGATTGAATGTTGATCTTTTGGTTAAGAAGTTAGGACAAATACTTTTCAATTGGTAGGAGGGTAAGGGATTTGAATTTTGGATTACTGTGCTCACTAAGATTTTTCTTTAAATCTTATGCCTACGTATTCCCGTTTACCTAAACAGGGAAATCAGAGCGATCGTAGTTCCTCCTATTCTATGGGAGGAAATGGGTGTTTTGGTGTCTTGTTCAAAGCCCAAGACGTGAAGCGAAAGGTGATATATATCATGTTCAAAGCCCAAGATGTGAAGCTAAAAGGTGTTGTCTTTAGAGAGAATTTGTCATCTCTAAAGGGGTCTGTTTGTCACAACTGTTGGGTGACTGATTATAAAGGAGGATTACTTTAACCGGGATACGCGGATCCTAGCAATGCCATAATTTCCTTTATAGGGGGTTTTAACCTAAAGGAGAATAATTTAACTCAGTGTAGAGCAATGCCATCTTTCCTTAGGTATTTCTCATGCTAAAAGAAGGACAGTGGCATGGATGTAAATAATCCAGAGGCTTGCCGCTTACAGTGATTGGATGGAAGGAGTTGTTGATGTTTGTGTACTGTGAACGAGGCACAGCTTTGATGCTAAAAGGTTTGATCGTCCCAACCGGGGTTTTCTTATACAAAGCCTAAGAGGAGGCTAATGGCCCAACAAGAGGGAGTTTCATGTGTCTCGTACGAAGCCTGAGAGAGAGGCTAAAAGGGTTGACTCGACAAGGGAGTGTTTTTTGTATGTCTCGTACAAATCCCGAGATGGAGGTTAAAAGGGTGATTGACTCAACGAGGGAGCCTTTGTATCTCGTACGAAGCCCGAGATGGAGGCTAAAGGTGGACTCAACAAGAGGGTCTTTGTATCTCGTACGAAGCCCGAGGTGGAGGCTAAAAGCGATTTGCTCCGCTGGGGAGAATCTTTGTACAAAGCCCAAGAGGAGGCTACGGGTTACTGTTTCAGTTGAGTGACAGGTCCAGTATGTTGTATAAAGGAGAAAATTAGTTCTTATAAAGAGACTGATTCTAGGTGAGGTTGTACTTTGGTACTGATCAGAGGATCAGGGTTATTTCCCATTCTTTAAGGAAATGGGAAATCCAAAGGGTATTGAGACTGTCCAAGTCTACTGGTGTTTGAGGATGTCTTTGGGACTCAAGGGTCTTAGACTGTCCGAGTCTAGAGTTTTATCTTTTGTACTATGGTTTTGAGAAACATTAGTAGTACGTTCACGGTAGAAAGATCTAGACTCTTTGAAAGACTGTTCTATCAAGATGACTAGTTTCTGTTCCTATACCTCTAGGAGGTCGTCGGGACAAATTGTACGAAGCCCAAGAGGAGGCTGGAAACTTTTAAGAAGCCGATGGGTCCTTGTACGAAGCCCAAGAGGAGGCTATCATTCCCAGAGGAAGAAATCATTATATGAAGCCTAAGAGGATGTTATGAATACTTCTAAGAAGCCGACAGGTCCTTGTACTAAACCCAAGACGAGGCGGGGATGCTTTTAGGAAACCTGTGGGTCCTTGTACAATGTCCAAGAGGAGGTCGATGCTTTTATGAACCCCGTGGGTCCCCAAACCCCGAGAAATTCAAGACAGGCTATTCACAAGGAATAGATCAAGCCAGGAAAGTTCGAGAATTTGGAAGAAACTCAAGAGATGCCATTCACGAAGAATACATTCATCTCTGGGGAGGTAGAGTCTCTTGACAATTCCTAAGGAGGACAGCCGAAGAGAAGACTGTATTTGGTGCTCATATTGGGGATCTAGCTTGTCTATTTCTAAGAGTAATCGAAACGACTTTTCTTAGATCTAGACGTAGTTGCCGGGGAAACTCTAAATATCTATACTATTATTACACAGTTGATATGAGTTTATGAAAGGAGACTTACAGCGAGCAGCCCCACAATAAAGTTATATGTATATGAAAGCGGATAAAGAAAGCGTATAAACAGTTACTCGGTTGTAGAGCTTCCATGCTGTGTGGTTAGTTGTTCTAGAAAGAAAGATTGAAAACAACAGTATATTTCAAAATCAAAGGAGAATGTGCTTTGAAAAGAAATGTTGGGGCTTACAGCTCAAGGAGAGGCCCAAGGTTTATCAGTGATTGCACTGTTGTTTTTGTACAGAGGGACTTATACAAGTGACTGAGGCCCAAAAGGGTTTTCTATACAAAGGGATGGGTCTTACACTCTCTCAAGAGGCCCAAAGAGTTTTAAGAAAAGAAATGGGCCTTACTACTCGAGGTTAGGCCCGGATGGTCATTTGTTTGAAAGTGGCGATCGCGCCGAGATTTTTGAAAACGCGGTGGGTCTTATACAATGCACTGAGGCCCAAAATGGTTTGGTTTTCAAAGGGGGTTGGGTCTTACACTCTAATATAGGCCCAAGTGTTTTGAATGGGTCTTATAGCTCGAGGAGAGGCCAAGGGTTTGATTTTGAATTGGCGATCGCGCCGAAGTTTTTGAAAATACAGTGGGACTTATACAATAAGTGAGGCCCAAAGTTTTGGTATTTTAAAAAAAAAGGGGGTTGGGTCTTACACTATAATAGAGGCCCAAGTGTTTTGAATGGGTCTTATAGCTCGAGGAGAGACCCAGTTTGTTTTTTCAACGGACGATGATCGCGTCGAACGTTTTGAAATACAACGGGACTTATACAATAAGTGAGGCCCAAAAATAGGTTGCATTTACAAAGGATTGGGTCTTACACTCTAATAGAGGCCCAAGTGTTTTAAAATGATTTATAAGGGTTGAATTAATCAAAAACCCTAATTTGTTTTCAAATTGTGTTTTACTTTAATAAAAATTCAATTAAAATGACCAAAATTGTTTTAACATGTGAAAAACAAATTGTGATCTTGGATTACTGTTTCATAAATCAAGTTTTGCCCTACAAAATGATTAGAAATCATTAAAATTTACAAAATCAAGAAGGAAAACATATTTTAAATGTGAAAAACAATTAAAATATTAATTCTTTGCAAAAATATCAATTATATGAAATAAATAATATTTTTGGGATTTTTTGCTGAAATAAAATATTTTAACATTTTTGTGAATTATTGAAAAAAGAATCAACTCAAAATCATTAAAACTAAGAGAGAAATTAATTTTTGAATCAATTAAATAAAAATCACAAAATTCAAATATTCAAATTTTGGAAAAAAAGGCGCCAAGAACAGCTGAAGAACACGCGTGTGTTCTAGGTTTGGCTGATTTGCATTTTCTATCCAATCTCACTAAATACATGATTATATCATGCAATCCACATATCAATTTGCTCGTCTCAACCTCACGATCATGTTTATGACAATTAATTGCATTTAAATTAAGCATAAAACAAGAAATCACGACAAATCCTCAAGAACCCTAAATTCTGCATGAAGGCTGAAATTTTTGATACACGATTCAAACAAAATAATTAATTGAGGGGAAACATTCCATGCATGATTATGAACATGTGGCCAAATGATTGTGCAGCAAAAATTGCCTGGATCATAGAGTTAGAAGAGCTCATGCTTACCTCTTGCAGCTGGTGATCGTGTTTTATGTTGGAGGTGTTACAGCTAGGTTCCAATGATTTGGATAGCTCCCCTAGGTGCCATGGAGTGTGTCTGGATGCTTGGAATGGATTGAAATGATTTGGAGCTGAAGATGGTACCTCAACTGCAAAACTGTAAAGAACTTGAGCAATTGGCTAGTGATTTTGTGAAATCAGTGTTCCAGATGTTATGTGAGTGTTTGGATCACTTCTATATGATGTATGTGAGGTGTGTGAGTGATTGGTTTGATTGGAAAAGCTCTCAAACTCAAAACCCGATAGTGACTTGCCTTAGCAGGCAAAATTGGAGTGAAAGAAGAGATTTTGAGGAAAGCATCTGTTTGATGGCTTTGGTGTACTCAAACAGATCACAAATAAGCTCTATTTATAGTAGAGTAAGTTTTTTTTGCAAGCAATAGTGAATGGCAACTGCAGAAGAGGTTTGTTCAATGTTGGCCAATGGAAATCCAAGTCTCCTCTAGCCATTGACTAGAGGTTAGAGCACAGAGCTTTGGTTCCCTACTTGTTGGATCAATCTGGACTGAATTCAGTTGAGAGTGTGTCAGTCTATGCCATCTTGGAGCTTCCATTGAATGCTCCATTCCAAAATTGGAGTCTTGTCCCTATTTTAGGCAATTCTAGGTTTGGCATGCTACTTCTTGTTCCAAAGACTTTGGAGGCTTGGCTCAGTGATTGTCCCCTTTAGATTTAGATGTGTCCAAGATGATGACAAGGCTTGAAATTGGTTGATTTTGGCAAATCGACCAAAAGTACAAAATTCTGCCTTGCCTTGGCAGTTTTCAACAAGGCAACTTGCCAATGTCATATCTCATGGCTCAAGTTGAATTTGGTGATGTTCTTGGCCATTTTGGAAAGCCCTTATATGATACAACAACTGTTTGATCATATTTGGTTTTGATAACTTTTGGATCCAAGTGAAAATGCCCCTAAATTTGGAAAAAAGTGAAGGCAGATTCTGACTTAGTGAAAATTTCACTAAGTGTTGGAAAAAAGTGACATTTTCACTTTTTGTCATTTTGATCACTCCATAACTCAAAATCCTTAATGCATTGGAATTAGGTCTAGTTGAAGTTTTTGTAGAGGGTAATGAGAGCTACATATTAAGCTTTGGATGGAGAAGAATGGCTTTGTGGTTTAGGAGTTATGACCCTCCAAAGTTGGTACCCTTGCCACTTTTTCCATAACTTAGAAAATTTTCTAAGTTTTTATGGTTACCCCTTTTACAAGTTATCCCACTTTCTTTGATTTTTCTTGATGAATGATGATTTAAATCATACATTAACATCATCTTAAGGTTAAAAATCCATTTTGGTGAAAAATCTCAAAAAGTCAAAGTTGACTTTTGTGCACAGTTGACTTTTTATCAGATGAATTCCAAACTGTGCAATCCTTTAGGAAATCATGTCCTTGACCTAAATCAAACTTGATGGACATGTTCCATGGGTTTCATAGGGTATATGGATGCATGTCCTAGGGTTTGGGAGCATGTCCTGGTCAAAAGTCAAAGTTACAGTTGACTTTTTCCGCGAAACCCTAACTGTGATACTGATGAAATTGAGACTTGTTGCTCAAGCTTCTTGGATCAACCCATTGTTACAAATGGATAAATATAGTATATTAGAGACCCTAAAATCATGTCTTGAGGTCTTGGCTCATGATTTGTCCCAAAAGTCAACTTAGGGGTGAATTAGGTCAAGAAACCCTAATTCCTGATTTTTGATGGATGCATCCCCTGAGGTCAAATTGACTTGATACTTGGGCTAATGATGTCCCTTGGAGAATCATAGGTTATGCCTTGAAGCAATGGCTCATGCCTAGAGGAAAATTTCCATCTAGAAGCCCTGGTCGACCAAAACCCTAATTTGGTGACACTGGCGATCTTGAGGCTTAATCCACCTAGAAGGGAGCAGCTGCATGGTTAATCCTTAAAGTGGGAGTCCTCTTGATCCCTTGTAGATGTTTGAGAGGTTAGAAAAGTGGAAGATCATGTAATTTCTTGATTGATCCTTTGTCTAAGAACTCTGAGAGGGCTTGAAACCCTAATTTTGATTGCAGTGGATGCTCACCCATCTTTGGGGAGACTAATGGTTCATCCATATTGTGATGATTATTTTCACAATGATGGGAAATCTTAGTGGTCAAAATTTGGGGTATGACAGATGCCCCTATTTAATCTTCTTGGACCCGAAGGTGTGAATGGCCAAGGTGTTCGGCCATTCAGGGTGCAAGAGGATTAAATATCGGAATACTCGAAATTTTGATGGTTTGCTATGAATGGTAGCTTACGCATTCATCTTCTTTTGCTAAGCAATGATGCTTAGAAAAGGTAAACTTCCCCTCGATCCTGGTTTCCTACCAAGGAGCTGGTCTCAGTTTCTGAAATAAACTTCCCCTCGATCCTAGTTTCCTACCAAGGATCTGGTCTCGGTTTCTGAAATAAACTTCCCCTAGATCCTGGTTTCCTACCAAGGACCTGGTCTTCCCCTCGATCGTGGTTTCCTACCAAGGAACTGGTCTCAGTTTTTGATATAAACTTCCCCTCGATCCTAGTTTCCTACCAAGGATCTAGTCTTAGTTTCTGAAGTAAACTTCCCCTCGATCCTGGTTTCCTACCAAGGAACTGGTCTTAGTTTCTTTTGTCAATAAACTTTCTTGACAAGGGACGCTATTCGTAGAGGTTTTCCTCAAACTTCTCGCCGAATTTTCCCGGGGAGATGCCATTTGACGGAAAAACTTTTGATGTTAGACTTGCTGGGGAACCCATCTGCCTAAGTTGTAGAGGTGCACAAACTTCTCTACTGGAGACGCCATTTGCCGATTCTACTGGGGAAAACGGGTCTCTCGAGAGACTGTTTCTTGTTTGGGGATATTACATCATATTTTTCTCGGGATCTTCCTGGAGAAACGCCATATGATGGGATCCAATTTTGAGGTGCCGATGACCTTTTCATCAGCGGTTTTTCGGAGAAAAACTGTCGTACCGCCGAATCTCTACTTAAGAGGCTTTCTCTGGGGATTTTCCTTAATCCAGGAAAGCAAGGATATCATCTTCATTGGCGAAGAGTGACATCGGTCGTAAGCTCTCTGGCTTTTCAGAGGTTCAAGTTATCAAAGTGGTCAAGGACCAACTCCAATCCCGAAGTAAACTGGAGAGGAGAGATTGTTCAGATGCAACACTTCCTGACGAGGCAAGGACGGACAACTCGATTGAGAGGACTTTTATCATTAGGGGACAAGACCTACTGGAGTGATAGTGATGCAATATGAAATGTGAATGCAAATCGATAATGCATGATGTATGTATGTATGTATATGCTGACAAAACTGACGCGACATACAAACTAAAAGATGAACATAACTGGATACTCGGCCATCGCGGGGGGAAGAAGTACTGCTGGTTCAAAATAGCAATTCCACCTTGCTTAGGGGAGATAGTCCCTGTTGGGAGCTATGTTGGTCGGGCTTAGGAGGCAAGAGCTCTGCCGAGGGGGGTCAGATGAAACATGGTCTCTGACACAGTTGATCCTTCATTCAGGCGTGCTGGTTTAGAAGAAGTACTTCAATTCTGCACTTTGAGGTTCAAACACCTTTGGAGAAGCAATCGAGGTTCTTCTGATGTTCAACAGTCAAAAGAAATTGCCGACTTTATTTTAAAAGCGAAAAAAGTTTAACAAGTAAATTCATTTTTTGTTTCTTTTCAAGAATCGCTGATCATATTAAAATGTCGTTCTGTAAAGCTAAAACAAATAAGAATTTCAAACAAAAGCACAAGGGCTCAAATTTTATTGATAAGATGGAGATCAGCCAAACGTGTGATTCCAAAGAGTATATACAAAGTTAGAAAATGGTAATTTACAGGGAAAAGGGCTACGTTGAAACATAACGACCACTATCCTTCTACCAACTTTGAATTTGGGGCATCTTGAGCTTCTGTTGAAGATGGTCGTGACTGGAGTTTTCCTGTCAGATAGTGTAACTGCTGCTGAGGGACTTGCCCCTTTGTTGAACATAGTTACTTGCCATTATCCCTAATTTTTGCCTGGATTGTACTTTGAGATTTCCAATCCATCGGGATGATTTTTGATCACGTCTCTAATTTTTTCCTGGATCGCCCTTTCGGGTTTTCA
This sequence comes from Lathyrus tuberosus, assembly GCA_022829125.1. Lineage (NCBI taxonomy): Eukaryota > Viridiplantae > Streptophyta > Magnoliopsida > Fabales > Fabaceae > Lathyrus > Lathyrus tuberosus. The sequence continues at coordinate 16,829,892 of JALAZF010000027.1, read as the reverse complement.
ATCCACTGAGACACATTTTTTTTTAGTTTAGGCGAAGGATTTCTTGATTACATCAACATTTGTGGGGTAGGCAAATTCTTCTCCGTCAATGGTTGCAAGTCTCAAAGTGCCGCCTGAGAAAGCTTTTGTGACCACATAGGGGCTGTCATAATTCGGAGTCCACTTGCCCCGAGAATCAGTGAGAAATGATTATATCTTTTTTAGCACAAGGTCTCCTTTCCTGAAGACGCGAGGTCGAACCTTTTTGTTGAATGCCTTCTTCATTCTCTGTTGATACAATTGACTGTGGCATAGAGCTGTGATTCATTTTTCTTCGATCAGATTTAGTTCGTCGTGTCGACTTTGACACCATTCAGCTTCTGTAAGCTCAGCTTCCATCAATACCCGAATTGATGGGATCTCTACTTCCATGGGGAGCACTGCTTCCATGCCATACACTAGAGAGAAAGGGGTTGCCCCTGTTGAAGTGTGGACAGATGTGCGATAACTGTGAAGAGCAAAGGGTAGCATCTCGTGCCAGTCTTTGTAGGTTACAACCATCTTCTGAACAATCCTCTTGATGTTCTTATTAGCCGCTTCTACCGCTCCGTTCATCTTGGGTTGGTAGGGAGATGAGTTATGGTGTTCGATCTTGAACTCTCCGCACAACTCTTTCATTATCTTATTATTCAAGTTAGATCCATTATCAGTAATGATCTGGCTCGGAACACCATAACGGCAGATGATATTGTTTTTGATAAATCGAACCACCACTTGTCGGGTTACATTAGCATATGACACTGCTTCGACCCACTTGGTGAAGTATTCAATGGCTACCAGGATGAACCGATGTCCGTTTAAAGCCTTAGGTTCAATCATGCCAATCATGTTGATTCCCCATATGGAAAAAGGCCATGGGGAAGAAAGAACTTTGAGATGCGTTGGCGGTACATGAATTTTGTCGGAGTATATCTGACACTTGTGACACTTCCTCATGTACTTGTAGCAGTCGGATTCCATGGTCAACCAGTAGTACCCTGCTTTTAGAATTTTTCTCGCCATTGTGTGTCCGTTGGCATGAGTGCCAAAGGATCCTTCGTGAATTTCTTTCATCAGCATGTCTGCTTCTGGTCTGTCTATGCATCGGAGCAAGACCATGTCAAAGTTTCTCTTATAGAGTGTATCACTGCTCAGGAAGAAGCTGCCTGCTAACCTTCTGAGGGTTTTTCTGTCCTTCCTTAGTGTCCCAGGTGGGTACACTTGTTTCTGAAGGAAGCATTTGATATCGTAATACCAAGGTTTGTCTTCTATGACTGCTTCAATCGTGAAGATGTAAGTGGGTCGTTCAAGGCGCATTATGTCAATCTTAGGTAGGTCATTGAATTGACCTACACTAATCATGGAAGAGAGAGTGGCTAAGGCATCGGCCATGTGATTCTCCTCGCGAGGGATCTGATGAAACTCGACTCTATTGAAGAAGGGTAGCAACCTTCTCGCATAGTCTTTGTAAGGAACCAGTCCTGATTGGTAGGTGTTCCAATCTCCTTTGATCTGGTTGATAATCAGGGCGGAGTCGCCATATACGTCCAAGTTCTTGATCCTTAAATCAATTGCTTCCTCGAGACCCATAATACAAGCTTCGTATTCGGCCTTGTTGTTCGTACACTTGAACGTAAGTCGGGCAGTGAAAGGAATGTGGGTACCCTGAGGGGTAACAATGATTGCCCCAATTCCATTTCTGTAACTATTGACGGCTCTGTCAAAGATAATTCCCCATTGGGAACCTGGTTCTGGCCCTTCACTGGGTAGTGGTTCATCGCAGTCTTTCATTTTTAGATACATGACATCTTCGTCTGGGAAGTCAAACCAGATAGATTCTTGATCATTAATCGGTTGATGAGCCAAATGATCGGCTAAAATACTTCTTTTAATGGCTTTTTGAGCATGGTACTCTATGTCATATTCTGATAGTAACATCTGCCAACGGGTAATCCTTCCCATGAGAGCAGGCTTTTCAAAGACGTACTTGATTGGATCCATCTCGGAGACCAACCAAGTAGTATGACGAATCATGTACTGGCGCAGACGTTTGGCTGCCCAAGCCAAAGCGCAGCAAGTTTTCTCAAGCATCGTGTACCGAGTTTCACAGTCAGTGAATTTCTTGCTCAGATAGTAAATGGCAGACTCTTTCCTTTTGGTTTCATCTTGTTGGCCAAGTACACATCCCATTGAGTCCTCTAGGTCTGTGAGGTAAATGATTAGTGGTCTTCCTTCCACTAGAGGTGATAGAATCGGCGGATTCAACAAATATTCCTTAATACTGTCGAAGGCGGTTTGGCAGTCCTCTGTCCAAACGCAATCCTGATTCTTTTTGAGTAATTTGAAAATCGGCGCGCATGTCGCGATCATAAGGAATATGAATCTGGATATGTAGTTCAAACGTCCCAGGAATCCTCTGACTTGTTTTTCAGTTTTCGGAGAAGGCATCTCTTGAATGGCCTTGACCTTGTCAGGATCAACTTCAATCCCTTTCTGGCTAACGATGAACCCTAATAGTTTCCATGAACAGACACCGAAGGTGCACTTGTTGGGATTCAATTGGAGTTTGTACTTTCTCACACGCTTGAATAGCTTTGACAGGTGGGTCACATGCTCCTCTTCTGTCTTTGATTTTGCAATCATATCATCGACATATACCTCGATTTCCTTGTGTATCATATCATGAAAAAGAGTAGTCACGGCCCTTTGATAGGTTGCCCCGACGTTCTTCAAACCGAACGGCATTACCTTGTAACAAAAGGTACCCCATGGGGTAATGAACGAAGTTTTCTCCATGTCCTTCGGCGCCATTTTGATCTGGTTATAGCCCGAGAATCCATCCATGAAGGAGAAAACTTTGAACTTTGTTGTACTGTCCACCAGCATGTCAATGTGTGGTAAAGGAAAGTCGTCCTTTGGACTAGCCTTGTTCAGGTCTCTGTAGTCGACACACATTCTGACTTTTCCGTCCTTTTTGGGAATGGGTACGATGTTGGCTAACCATTGAGGATATTCTGATGTAGCGAGGAAACCCGCGTCAATCTGTTTTTGTACCCGCGTCAATCCGGGTGAGTCCGTCTCAACATTTGTTTTACTGGCGGACATTCTGATCTTAACGGTAAGTGATGTTCCACGATGCTGGTATCCAACCCTGGCATATCCTGATAGGACCAAGCAAATACATCGAGAAACTCTTTGAGAAACTTTACCAAACTCTCTTTAGCAGCTAGACTGAGTAATGCCACAATCCTGATTTCTTTTTCTCTTTTTCTGAACCCACATTAATCATTTCCAACGGCTCTTTGTGAGGTTCAATGGACCTTTCCTCTTGCCTGAGTAGTCGGGAGATCTCTTCTGGAATTTCGTCGTCAACTTCTTCTTCAGCCCCAAATACCGGGAACTCAAAGTCGGGAGAAGGCATCGGATCATATGTTTCAACGGGGTTTAAAACAAGCAATCTGCGTGACGTGATGATTTATGTTTAGAAGAGATAGAGAAAATGCGAGAGTGTGTGTAGTGTTTTTCTTTTACTGCTTGTTTTAATTATTAAGTTTGTTTTTTAGGATTACCATTTTCTTGAGAAAAGCAAAAAGAAAAAACAGCAATTAATGCGGAAATTACAGAACGATGTTATTTTATTAATGAACAAGTCGATTCTTGAAACTACAGCCCTATAAAACAAAACTCTGTCGCTTTAGGTAGAGCAAAGAGGGAAATTTACAGAAAGCGAGCCCTATCAAAACATCTGTTTCACCTGGGCAGGGTGAAAGGTTAAAGGACGGCAATTACTTTGACTTATGAATAATCTTCGGAACATCGACAACTACCCATTGGCGGCGAACTCCTCGGTGAATCACAAAGTTTGGCACCTTCATTGATTTGTCTTCAAAAGTGACGCTGATTTCTTGTGGAGCAGGATCATTGGAATCTGTCTCCCAGGCAGGGTTGTCGTAGGAGGATTCCTCTGTTGCATTTCGCAGAGTATTTGTGCTCTCAGTTTCATCTCCCCATCCAGTTGGTTGGATGTCTTCTTTAGAACTGGAGGAGTCATCCCTCTCGATGACGTTGACCTCGGGAAAAGCATAGTTGATGAATACAAGTCCGGAAAATGTTGCGAATTCATCTTCATGTTGAGTAGTTTCGGAATGACCTGAGTGTTGATCCCATGACATGGTGGGGACACAGGTATTCTGTTCAATGATCCTCAGCTGATTTTCATTTTTCAGCTGACTTTCTTGCCCTAAGTCTCCTGGGTAGGGCTGCCACATTGGCAGACCATCCATCGGGCCATAGTAGTTGTGATCAAAGCTGTCCTTCATCAGAGTGTCTTCCTCTAATGAATTTGGTGGAGCACGGCATCCTTCCAGATCACAATCTCCGTATATCATTTCGACATCCGACCTTGGTATAAATCTCGAACTCTGTGCGGGATAGCAAAATGACGTAGGCCTCTCTTCCTGAGACATATAACCGTCCTCGTTGAGGTAGGACTTCCATTCCATATCTGGGTCAGAGGGATCCTCCTCATTGATAGTGTGTACTTCTTGAGACACTGGGTGAAGGAAACCTCCACTATGGAAGAAGTTTTGAATGGGATGAAGACTTTCATCGCTGGCAGCTGTCTGGGTACAGGTTGCAGAAAAACCAAGACCCTTCTTTGTTTTATTGTCAGTAGGAATGACAAGCTGTCCCCATCCTTTTATATTGGTACTCTCGACCGCCTTGATAGCATCTTTGTACGAGGAAATCGAAGTTCCCTCTTTGGACTGATTGTCCTTGCTTACCGACAGTGCTTGGAACTGAGTTCCAATAACCTCCTCGGGTTCTACACAAGTAGATGATGATAAGTTGCTTACGAGCAAGGCTTGTTCTCCACAGACCGTAACGAGTTGACCTTTCTGAATGAACTTTAGCTTTTGGTGGAGAGTCGAGGTGACTGCCCCAGCCTGATGTATCCAAGGTCTCCCTAATAAACAACTGTACGTCGCCCGAATGTCCATGACTTGGAAAATGACTCGGGAAGTATGAGGACCAATAGTTATGGGAAGATCAACTTCGCTGATAACCATTTTTTTCTGGATCCGCCGAATACTTTGACGACGACCTCGCTGGTTCTCATCGGAGGGCCTTTGAATGATAATTGCATCAAAGTGGACTTCGGCATAAAATTCAGGGCTGACCCTGTGTCTACCAGTACGCTGGCTAAAGCATCTCCCTGACAGTTGACTGTAATATTGAGCGCCATGTTATGACGGTGACCCTCTTCAGGTAATTCCTCATCACTAAATCCCAAATTATTGCAGGAAGTGATGTTAGAGACAATGTTATCGTTTTGTCTGATTGTTACATCCTGTTCCACAAAGGCTTGCTCCAAGACTTTCTATAAAGCTTCCCTATGCGCTTCTGAACTGAGTAACAGTGATAATACCGAGATCTTCGAAGGAGTTTGTAACAGTTGATCAACAATGTTGTATTCACTCCTTTGGATGAGCTTCAGCATCTCATCGTCGTTTTTCGAAAGGTCGGGATTACTGGATTGACCGACTGGTGGATTAGGAACTTATGTCTGAGGTTCCTTTTCTTTGTTAAGTTCTCCAACTCCTCGGTTGAAGATTCGACCGCTCCGTGTTACTCGACTGATGTTTGCAATATTCACGACAGAGGGTAATGGAACTTCCTTTCCATTTTCAATTATCGTTGCACCGTATTTGTAAGGGATAGCCTTAGTTGATTCATACGGTAGTGGTCCCGGTAAATAGACGACTATGGGAGCCTTCTGATTTTTCTGACCATCATAAGCAATCTCAATCCGTTCCTGGTTGGGAACTCTCGATTCGTCAAGTAGAGGAATGATGGTGAAAACCTCCCTAGCCCTCTGATGATCAGAGACTATGACAACGTCTTCAATTTGATCAGCAAGGTAGTTCGGGGCCCAGTTAATGGGTCTGGAACCTGGATATGGGCGAATCTCTCCACGATCCACCTGACCCTAAAGAGCTGCTCGCACAAGGTAGCATCCTTGGTTACTTTCTGAACAGACCCCACAACGTTCATAGTTGTGTGGTGGCACCTAGCCACGCCTACTTTGAATGCAATGTAACCTTACTAGGTTAGTTTCTACAAATCGGACATCCTGACTTTGACGCCGATTTGGATTCTTGTCATTGATACTAATCTGCTGAGTATCTTCATCCATATAGATTGGTATCCACCATTGATTTAACAAGTGCTGAAGTGCTTCCTGGACAAAGGCACAACCTCGATCATTTTCGCAACCCGTTGTACAACTTTGGTAGTCATGTGATACCAGGAACCCGAGTCGGACCTGCTCAGCATGTAACTCTACCAGGTTGGTAATCAACAAGTGAATGTCGAAGATCTGAATCATGTTGATTTGATAGGGACTCCTATCATGGTAGTCCTGGATCCATCCAAGATCTATCTGACGCTGGAGGGCCTCTTGTACGAAAGAGCATCCCTGTTTGTTTACCGAGCAAATCAGACAGGAAATGTAATCGTGTCGTGGCAGATTATGATACTGGCTTTGCCTTGAGTGCATTGCCACCAAGTTGACATTCATCGCACGAATGTCGTGGTTTTGAATGACGTTGGAATTCGTGTAGACCATGTTAACTCCATGAATTCAGTGCTCTTGGATCCATCCGAGATCCATCTATTCCTGTAGAGCTGATTGCACCACAGAACACCCTCGATTGCTTTTAGAGCAGATATCACACTAGTGATAGTTATGAGGTGGCACATGGCCATATCCACTATGTCTACAATGTATCTTGACCAAATTGGTCTTCAATAAGAGTACATCGTGAATTTGATAGACATTGTTAGACTCTCCTTCTATCAGGTTAACGGCAGCTTTCTCATGTTGAGGCAGCGGGTTCGTGAGAACATTCGAATTTGTATCTTTGAAAGATAAAACCCCGCTTCTAACAAGCTTTTGCACGTCAGATTTGAAATTGAGACAGTTCTCTATGTTATGCCCTGGTTCTCCTTGATGGTAAGAGCACGTCTGATCCACCTTAAACCAAAAAGGCAGATTTTCCGGTATTGTAAGAGGAGACTTAGTCTGGATGTGCCCCTTAGCCAGTAATAACAGAAATAGTTCTGCGTACGATACGGGTATAGGATCAAATCCTGGTTGCCGCATTGTACGATTTTTGTTGTTTTGAGGATGAGCCTGCTGAAGAGGTTGTTGCGTCCTTTGCTGATTAGGTTGGCTTTACGCAACCTGAGGCTAAAACGTAGGAATAGGCGCAGGGTTGATTGCAGGAGTCACATCTGCTACTGGTTGATAACGTCGCCTTTGCTTTCTGAGAGAGATATTCCCAATATCTTTCTTTTTTTTCTTGGGAAGAGCACTACCGTATCGCTTTGTACTACTAGATGATCCAGCGTCTTTTACTAAACGTCCTTCCCAGATGGCTTCCTCAAGACGAACCCCCATACCGACCATTTCGGTGAAATCACTGGGCGCACTGGCGACCATTCTGTCATAGTAAAATGAGCTTAAGGTTTTTAAGAAGATCTTTGTCATCTCTTTTTCCTCAAGAGGTGGACAAATTTGAGCGGCAATTTCACGCCATCTCTGAGCGTACTCCTTAAAGGTTTCCTTGTCCTTTTGTGACATTGATCTGAGTTGATCTCTGTCGGGTGCCATGTCCAAATTGTATTTTTATTGTTGGACGAAGGCAGTGCCAAGATCTCTGAAAGTGCTGATCGTGGCGTGGTTTAAACCCATGTACCATTTTAATGCGGCACCGGTTAAACTATCCTGAAAGTAGTGAATCAGTAGATCCTGATTCTCTGTCTGAGCTGACATTCGTCGAGCGTACATCACCAGGTGGCTTTGAGGGCAAGAGTTACCCTTGTATTTTTCAAAGTCAGGCACTTGGAACTTGTGTGGAACTTTCACATTGGGGACCAGACAAAGGTCTGCAGCGTCCTTTCCAAATAAATCCTGACCACGAATGGCTTGCAGTTCCTTCTGCATTTCCAAAAACTGCTCCTGGAACTCGTCCATTCTATCAAACATAGTTTCCTTTTTACCAGCAGGTATCTACAGAATCTATCCTTCTGGGACAGTGTGCACCACAGGGGGTGGTACCGTGACTACGGCAGCGAATTTTGGCATTTCCCGAAGTCTGTAACCTTCAGGAGTCCTCAGTATGCCTCTGGCATCTTCGCTTTCCCGAAGTTTGCAACCTTCAGGCCCAGCGGCTTCTGTTGTAATTCCCTGATCTTCAGCGATCGGCGGAACATATCCTTTCGTGATATAGTTAACGGGCATGCCCCAAGGATGGTCTTTCGGCATTTGATACCTAGGATCGGTCTTTTCCACTATAGGCATTGAAGTGATCTCTGAGATCACAGTTCTTTGTTGTTGAGATTCTGCAATGGCTAGCATGTCGTTATGAAGTTTTCTCATATCCTCTCTCAGAGCGTCGATCTCTTCTTTCAACTCTCTATTCTCTTCCTCGAGATCATCCATCTTTTTCTGACGATTGGCCCGAGTATTGTACGAATGAGACAGTTTGACTCTAGAACCGAGACACAAACGTGAGATTCGTAGGTAAGAAGAATACGTGGCGTGAGAATGATGAATGCAATGATTATATTAATTATTTTTGGTTTAATCAAAATAAACTTCGACAATTAGATTGCAAATATCAAACAGTTGGGAAACCCCATTTTATTGAATTCAAAGGATTGCGAAAATGGAAATACAGTAGATTACAAGGTGCTGAAATAGAAACCTAATCTAAGGGGTCCCGAGTCCTCTCTGAGGAGAAACCGGGTGTTGACTCTGGTACTTTCCTTTTCTTGGACCGGGGCTCTTGGGCCGTTGTCGGGTTGTCATTCCTTTTCCAGGTGAAAGGAGCGAGCAAATTCCTTTGGTCATCCTGATTATCCACAGCATGTTGCTCTAAAATCTTGATCAGAGCATCCTTATCTTTTAGCAATTGCTGTATTTTGGTACACTCTACATTGAGAGTGCGGTACTTGTTCTTCCAAGACCTTCTCTCCTTTTGAACTTTGTTGAGAGTCACCTGAAGTTTTTCCGCTTCAGTCATGAAGTACATGACATATTCCTTTGGTGGAAGAATTCTGTGACGAGGATACGACATCTTTAGCTTGAGAGCTCTAGTTTGTACCCAGTGGAGGTAAGGCTCCACCGAGACACAGTCCGGTTTTCCCAGAGACTCCCGTCCTTTCTTATGAACGTGTTTCCAAGCGTGCACTATTTTCATCTTTTGTGCCCTGTCATTTTCTCCTTCTTTGAAGAAAAGACCTTCCAGATGAGCAGTACGTGGGACATGCCTCATCGCGTATCCGAATTGACGACGAACCATTACCGGGTGGTAGTTGATTCCTCCTTTAGTTACTATGAGGGGTACGTTGGGGAAGTTTCCACAACGATCAATGATTCTGATCCCGTCATAAATCCTATTACACCAATCTATATCAGAGTTGGTAAGAGACATGATCTTCTGCGACCAGCGTAAGGCACTCTTACAGTCCCAAAATGCACCAGACTTGGGCAAGTGGGAGATAAACCATTTATATAGCAGGGGTACACAGCACATGATCATTCCTCCACTGTACAAATTTCCTAAGTGTACAGAATGATACGCGTCTGCGAGCAGAGTTGGTACAGGGTTTCCAATGAGAAAAACCTTAATGGCGTTGACATCTACAAATTTATTGATGTTGGGAAACAAAAATAACCCGTAGGTGAGCAAGACAAAGATGCTTTCAAAAGCAGTCACGTTCCCTATACTAGCAAAATACAGGGCTTTCTTTGTCAAGAACTGGGCTGGAAAACCTTGGATGCCACCCTTAGTGGTCAGGTGAGTCTTAACTTCCGACTCATCCAAATAAATTGCTCTTGCAATAGTCTGATCCTTTGGAATTTCTTCCAGTCCAGAAAATGGAGCTCGATCAGTAATGTGTAGATCGGTTAGGTGAGAATACTCCTCCAGCGTTGGTGCGAGCTGGTAATCCGGGAATGTGAAACAGTGATAAACTGGATCGTAAAACTGGATGAGTGCATCCATGATTCCTTCAATCACATGGACTCTTAACAGCGGTAACAGACCTCCGTACTTGGCTCTGAAAGCCTCAGGGTTAGTGATCATCCTTGCTAACCTTCTCAAATCTTCTAGCTTTGGAACCTTGAAGGTATACCTATGGGTTCTCCTTCTACCAATATCCATTAGCGCAATCTTTTTCTCTGACATTTGCAATCATTGTCTTAGTTTAATTTGAAAAAAAGAGAGACTAGAAGAGAAGATTTTTTCTGTGGTTTAATGTTTTTTAGATAAATGCATGAATGCATAACACAAAAACATAGCAAAAACATGGGGTCAAAGGGTCGGTGTCATGAAGTCAAAGCTCTACCCCCCCCCCCAAAGGTTTTCTACGGATGATTTTTTGTACCTGTCACTCAAAATCATTGATTCCTAAGCACACCAGCGGGCCGGGAACCGTGCTAGGTGGTGTCCTTTCAAAGAAATCTCAGACGAGGGTAGTTTATCGCGTAACAGCTATTCCCGATAGCTTCCGCACTACAAAAAAAAGGTGATTTTCCTATGTGTATACTCAATCTTTCCACATGCGGCATCACATGCATTCCCATTAGCAGAAAAATAAACAAAGATAGCAATTAGGAAAAGCAGTATATATATTTGTCCTAAAGTCCTAGACTTTAAAGAGCTAAGAATCCTATGTTCCTGACAAAAATGGCTCCCCGGCGGAGTCACCATTTTGTGGTTTCTTCCCTATTTAAAGGTTTTTGACCTAAGATCCTAGTGAGGTCAACGAAAAAAGTCCTAACCCAGTGAAATTCCAAAGAAAGAAAGCAAGGCCCCACGGTGGGCGCCACTTTTCTGTAGCGAGCGAATCTGGACGTGGTTCTTAAGCACTGCCGCTCTGGGGTTACTACAGGTCGATTCATTTTATATCCTATTGAAGCTGGTGAATGAAGGGAAATAGATGTCTCCAATTAATCCTGCTTTGCAAACTGAGGTCAAACAGTCAAAACTGTTGGTTTATATATGCGATCAATGTGGGGGGGCCTATCTCTGGTTATTTTGAGTGAATGTTGATCATTTGGTTAAGAAGTTAGGACAAATACTTTTCAATTGGTAGGAGGGTGCGAGATTTGAATTTTGGATTAGTGTGCTCGCTAAGATTTTTCTTTCAATCTTATGCCTACGTATTCCCGTTTACCGAAACAGGAAAATCAGAGCGATCGTAGTTCAGAATAGGAGGAAATGGGTGTTTTGGTGTCTTGTTCAAAGCCCAAGACGTGAAGCGAAAGGTGATATATATCTTGTTCAAAGCCCAAGATGTGAAGCTGAAGGGTCTATTTGTATCTTGTTCGAAGCTCAAGATGTGAAGCTAAAAGGTGTTGTCTTTAGAGAGAATTTGTCATCTCTAAAGGGGTCTGTTTGTCACAACTGTTGGGTGACTGATTATAAAGGAGGATTACTTTAACCGGGATACGCGGATCCTAGCAATGAAATAATTTCCTTTATAGGGGATTTTAACCTGAAGGAGAAGATTTAACTCAGTGTAGAGCAATGCCATCTTTCCTTAGGAATTTCTCATGCTAAAAGAAGGACAGTGGCATGGATGTAAATAATCCAGAGGCTTGCCGCTTACAGTGATTAGATGGAAGGAGTTGTTGATGTTTGTGTACTATGAATGAGGCACAACTTTGATGCTAAAAGGTTTGATCGTCCCAACCGGGGTTTTCTTATACAAAGCCTAAGAGGAGGCTAATGGCCCAACAAGATGGAGTTTTATGTGTCTCTTACGAAGCCCGAGAGAGAGGCTAAAAGGGTTGACTCGACTAGGGAGTGTTTTTTGTATGTCTCGTACAAAGCCCGAGATGGAGGCTAAAAGGGTGATTGACTCAACGAGGGAGCCTTTGTATCTCGTACGAAGACCGAGATGGAGGATAAAGGTGGACTCAACAAGAGGGTATTTGAATCTCGTACGAAGCTCGAGATGGAGGCTAAAAGCGGTTTGCTCCACTGGGGAGAATCTTTGTACAAAGCCCAAGAGGAGGCTACGGGTTACTGTTTCAGTTGAGTGACAGGTCCAGTATGTTGTATAAAAGAGAAAATCAGTTCTTATAAAGAGACTGGTTCTAGGTGAGGTTGTACTTTGGTACTGATCAGAGGATCAGGGTTATTTCCTGTTCTTTAAGGAAATGGGAAATTCAAAGGGTATTGAGACTGTCCAAGTCTACTGGTGTTTAAGGATGTCTTTGGGACTCAAGGGTCTTAGACTGTCCGAGTCTAAAGTTTTATCTTTTGTACTATGGTTTTGAGAAACAGTAGTAGTACGTTCAGGGTAGAAAGATCTATACTCTTTGAAAGACTGTTCTATCAAGATGACTAGTTTCTGTTCCTATACCTCTAGGAGGTCGTCGGGATAAATTGTACGAAGCCCAAGAGGAGGCTGGAAACTTTTAAGAAGCCGACGGGTCCTTGTACGAAACCCAAGAGGAGGCTATCATTCCCGGAGGAAGAAATCATTATATGAAGCCTAAGAGGAGGCTGTGAATACTTCTAAGAAGCCGATGGGTCCTTGTACTAAGCCCAAGAGGAGTCCGTGATGCTTTTAGGTAGCCTGTGGGTCCTTGTACAATGCCCAAGAGGAGGCCGATGCTTTTATGAAGCCTGTGGGTCCCCAAACCCCGAGAAATTCAAGACAGGCTATTCACAAGGAATAGATCAAGCCAGGAAAGTTCGAGAATTTGGAAGAAACTCAAGAGATGCCATTCACAGAGAATACATTCATCTCTGGGGAGGTAGAGTCTCTTGACAATTCCTAAGGAGGACAGCCGAAGAGAAGATTGTATCTGATGCTCCTATTGGGGATCTAGCTTGTCTATTTCTAAGAGTAATCGAAACGGATTTTCTTAGATCTTGACGTAGTTGCCAGGGAAACTCTAAATATCTATACTATTATTACACAGTTGATATGAGTTTATGGAAGGAGACTTACAGCGAGCAGCCCCACAATACAGTTATATGTATATGAAAGCGGATAAAGAAAGCGTATAAACACTTACTCGGCTGTAGAGCTTCCATGCTGTTTGGTTAGTTGTTCAAGAAAGAAAGATTGAAAACAACAGTATATTTCAAAATCAAAGGAGAAAGTGCTTTGAAAAGAAATGTTGGGGCTTACAGCTCAAGGAGAGGCCCAAGGTTTATCAGTGATTGCACTGTTGTTTTTGTATAGAGGGACTTATACAAGTGACTGAGGCCCAAAAGGGTTTTCTGTACAAAGGGATAGGTCTTACACTCTCTCAATAGGCCTAAAGAGTTTTAAGAAAAGAAATGGGTCTTACTACTCGAGGGTAGGCCCAGATGGTCATTTATTTGAAAGTGGCGATCGCGCCGAGATTTTTGAAAACGCGGTGGGTCTTATACAATGCACTGAGGCCCAAAATGGTTTGGTTTTCAAAGGGGGTTGGGTCTTACACTCTAATAGAGGCCCAAGTGTTTTGAATGGGTCTTATAGCTCGAGGAGAGGCCCAGTGTTTGATTTTGAATTGGCGATCGCGCCGAGGTTTTTGAAAATACAGTGGGACTTATACAATAAGTGAGGCCCAAAGTTTTGGTATTTACAAAAAAAAGGGGGTTGGGTCTTACACTCTAATAGAGGCCCAAGTGTTTTGAATGGGTCTTATAGCTCGAGGAGAGGCCCAATTTATTTTTTCAACGGACGATGATCGCGTCAAACTTTTTGAAATACTACGGGACTTATACAATAAGTGAGGCCCAAAAATAGGTTGCATTTACAAAGGATTGGGTTTTACACTCTAATAGAGGCTCAAGTGTTTGAAAATGATTTATGAGGGTTGGATTAATCAAAAACCCTAATTTGTTTTCAAATTGTATTTTAGTTGAATAAAAATTCAATTAAAATGACCAAAATTGTTTTAACATGTGAAAAACAAATTGTGATATTGGATTAATGTTTTATAAATCAAGTTTTGCCTTACAAAATGATTAGAAATCATTAAAATTTACAAAATCAAGAGGGAAAACATATTTTAAATGTGAAAAACAATTAAAATATTAATTCTTTACAAAAATATCAATTATATGAAATAAATAACATTTTTGGGATTTTTTGTTAAAATAAAATATTTTAACATTTTTGTGAATTATTGAAAAAAGAATCAACTCAAAATCATTAAAACTCAGAGAGAAATTAATTTTTGAATCAATTAAATAAAAATCACAAAATTCAAATATTCAAATTTTGGAAAAAAGGCGCCAAGAACAGCAGAAGAACACGCGCGTGTTCTGGGTTTGGCTGATTTGCATTTTCTATCCAATCTCATTGAATACTTGATTATATCATGCAATCCACATATCAATCTGCTCGTCTCAACCTCACGATCATGATTGTGACAATTAATTGCATTTAAATTAAGCATAAAACAAGAAATCACGACAAATCCTCAAGAACCTTAAATTCTGCATGAAGGCTGAGATTTTTGATACACGATTCAAACAAAACAATTAATTGAGGGGAAACATTCCATGCATGATTATGAACATGTGGCCAAATTATTGTGCAGCAAAAATTGCCTGGATCATAGAGTTAGAAGAGCTCATGCTTACCTCTTGCAGCTGGTGATCATGTTTTATGTTGGAGGTGTTACAGCTAGGTACCAATGATTTAGATAGCTCCCCTAGGTGCCATGGAGTGTGTCTGGATGCTTGGAATGGATTGAAATGATTTGGAGCTGAAGATAGTACCTCAACTGCAAAACTGTCAAGAACTTGAGCAATTGGCTAGTGATTTTGTGAAATCACTGTTCCAGATGTTATGTGAGTGTTTGGATCACTTCTATATGATGTATGTGAGGTATGTGAGTGATTGGTTTGATTGGAAAAGCTCTCAAACTCAAAACCCGATAGTGACTTGCCTTAGAAGGCAAAATTGGGGTGACATAAGAGATTTTGAGGAAAGCATATGTTTGATGGCTTTGGTGTACTCAAACTGATCACAAATGATCTCTATTTATAGTAGAATAAGTTTTTTTTGCAAGCAATAGTGAATGGCAACTACAGTAGAGGTTTGTTCAATGTTGGCCAATGGAAATCCAAGTCTCCTCTAGCCATTGACTAGAGGTTAGAGCACAGAGGTTTGGTTCCCTACTTGTTGGATCAATCTTGACTGAATTTAGTTTAGAATATGTCAGTCTATGCCACCTTGGAGCTTCCATTGAATGCTCCATTCCAAAATTGGAGTCTTGTCCCTATTTTAGGCAATTCTAGGTTTGGCATGCTACTTTTTGTTCCAAAGACTTTGGAGGTTTGGCACAGTGATTGTCCCCTTTAGATTTGATCCTCAGATGTATCCAAGATGATGACAAGGCTTGAAATTGGCTGATTTTGGTAAATCGACCAAAAGTGCAAAATTCTGCCTTGCCTTGGCAGTTTTCAGCAAGGCAACTTGCCAATGTCGTCATATCTCATGGCTCAAGTTGAATTTGGTTATGTTCTTGGCCATTTTGGAAAGCCCTTATATGATACAACAACTGTTTGATCATATTTGGTTTTGATACCTTTTGGATCCAAGTGAAAAATGCCCCTACATTTGGAAAAAAGTGAAGGCAGATTCTGACTTAGTGAAAATTTCACTAAGTGTTGGAAAAAAGTGACATTTTCACTTTTTGTCATTTTGATCACTCCATAACTCAAAATCCTTAATGAATTGGAATTAGGTCTAGTTGAAGTTTTTGTAGAGGGTAATGAGAGCTACAAATCAAGCTTTGTATGGAGAAGAATGGCTTTGTGGTTTAGGAGTTATGACCCTCCAAAGTTGGTACCCTTGCCACTTTTTTCATAACTTAGAAACTTTTCTAAGTTTTTATGGTTACCCCTTTTACAAGTTATCCCACTTTCTTTGATTTTTCTTGATGAATGATGATTCAAATCAAACATTAACATCATCTAAAGGTTAAAAATCCATTTTGGTGAAAAATCTCAAAAAGTCAAAGTTGACTTTTGTGCACAGTTGACTTTTTATCAGATGAATTCCAAACTGTGCAATCCTTTAGGAAATCATGTCCTTGACCTAAATCAAACATGATAGGCATGTTCCATGGGTGTCATAGGGTATATTGATGCATGTCCTAGGGTTTGGGAGCATGTCCTGGTCAAAATTCAAAGTTACAGTTGACTTTTTTCGCGAAACCCTAACTGTGATACTGATGAAATTGAGACTTGTTGCTCAAGCTTCTTGGATCAACTCATTGTTGCAAATGGATCAATATAGTATATTAGAGACCCTCAAATCATTTCTTGAGGTCTTGGCTCATGATTTGTCCCAAAAGTCAACTTAAGGGTGAATTCGGTCAAGAAACCCTAATTCCTGATTTTTGATGGATGCATCCCCTGAGGTCAAATGGACTTGATACTTGGGCTTATGATGTCCCTTGGAGCATCATAGGTTATGCCTTGAAGCAATGGCTCATGCCCGGAGGAAAATTTCCATCTAGAGGCCCTGGTCGACCAAAACCCTAATTTGGTGACACTGACGATCTTGAGGCTTGATCCACCTAGAAGGGAGCAACTTTGTGTTTAGTCCTTAAAGTGGGAGTCCTCTGGATCCCTTGTAGATGTTTCAGAGGTTAGACAAGTGTAAAATCATGTCATTTCTTGATTGATCCTTTGTCTAAGAACTCTGAGAGGGCTTGAAACCCTAATTTTGATTGCAGTGGATGCTCACCCATCTTTGGGGAGACTAATGGTTCATCCATATTGTGATGATTATTTTCACAATGATGGGAAATCTTAGTGGTCAAAATCTAGGGTATGACAGGGTCAAAAGGCCACAGCGTTATCAGAACCTCAAGGAATATGATACCTCAACTCTTCTGCGATCGCCCGCAAGAGTTGACCCATCACTTTGGACCTGCACTGGGATCCCAAAGATCCCCAGTAAAAAGATAGCCTCCTCTTAGGCTTTATATAATGATCATTTCTTTGTTTCCCAGCAAAGTCAGCCTCCTCTTAGGCTTCATATAATGATTTTCCCTCAGCTTTCAGCCTCCTCTTGGGCTTTGTACAATGATTCTCCCCAGCGGAGCTAACCTTTTTAGACTCTCTTGGTGAGTCAAACTTTTCAGACTCTCTTGTTGAGTCAAACTTTGCAGCACACTCTTGTTGAGTCATATCCTTTTTTGCCTCCATCTTGGGCATTGTACAAGATACATATCCTTTTTCGCCTCCATCTTGGGCATTGTACAAGATACATATCCTTTTTCGCCTCCATCTTGGGCATTGTACAAGATACATATATTTTTTTTTTGCCTCCATCTTGGGCATTGTACAAGATACATATTAAAAAAAAAACCTGTTCGCTTCCATCTTGGGCATTATACAAGAAACATATAAATTCCCCAAAGAGTCAGTCTCTTTTTGCCTCAATCTTGGGCCTTGTACAAGATAGATAAATGCTATCTTGTTGAGTCAATCTTATCAATTAAACTTTTAGCTTCAAAACCTTGGGCTTTGATCAAGGCACACAAAAATCAACAAATTCCCCTTTAGAGATGACAAACTCTCTCTCTCAAACCTTTTCTCCTCATATCTTGGGCTTTGAACAAGATACCAAATATTCTTTTAGCTTCAATCTTGGGCTTTGAACGAGACACCCAATAGCTTTCATCCTATGGAGGGAACTACGATTGCTCTGATTTCCCTGTTTCATTTAAACGGGAATACATAGGCATAAGATTGCAAAATCTTAGCGAGCACACCAAAACAAAATCAAAACCTTAGGTCCAGCACCTTACCAAAAACAACAACTCACTCATTCACTCATCTTTCCCAAAAAGCTTTCCCAACCCATCAGCAGACAAACACCATCAATTACAAAGCAGAGTTTGAAACCTAACAACCTGTGGATAACCACATATAGGATGAGTAATTAACAACTACCCATTGTATAACCTGACCTCGGACTCCCCAATCTCTTTTGGCGTTTGTTCAGTGTAACATTCGCGTGCAAGGTTAGTTTTAGATAGCTTCCATTTCCCTTCCAGCTTCACGGGATAAATAAGAAATCAGAAAGTAGCACCCATCTCCTTTGAGGAGAAACCCCCATTCGGCGATAAGGTGGTCGCGTCACCGACAAAAATCGCTCGCTACAAACGGCTGAGGGAAAATCATTATACAAAGCCTAAGAGGAGGCTGGTTGGGGAATTCCTTATATAAAGCCTAAGAGGAGGCTAACTTCTTCTGAGGATTATTGAGATCCAAAGACAGGTCCAAAGTGGGAATAAACTCTTGCTGAGGATTACAGAAGAGTTGAGATATCATATGCCTTGATGTTCTGATTTGTTAGGGTTATATTGATGGTAAGTTGAACCTAGCTGGGGAACTTAGGATGAAGGTTTAAACTCTTCTGATGAATTGATGAAATGATCAGGTGTTTCTCCTTTTCCTTGAGGAGATGAGACTTTCCAAGTCTACTAGTATGAAAAGGTTAATCTTTGTATGATGCCCAAGAGGCGGCTAATGTTTATTAAGGGATGAAGATCAACCCTAACTGGTCTGATGTTTGACTCTTTGGAAGATTGAACTAACAAAAGATAACTAGGTTCTGTCCTATACCTGTAGGAGGTCTTCTGGTCCTTGTACTAAGCCCAAGAGGAGGCTGGGGATGCTTTTAGGAAGCCTGTGGGTCCAAGCCTAAGAAAAGTTGAAGAAAGGTTTCACCGGGAATAATCCTTTCTTTAATGAACTTATATAGGGTTTGAAGAAATTCAAGAGAGGTTTCACCGGGAATAATCCTCTCTAGGGAAATGAATTTCTTGTACAGATATTTCTAGTAGTGACAGTCTTGAGAAAAGTTTCACTGGGAATGATGCCTTTCTCTGTTCCATATTGTATAAGCCCAAGAGAAGGCAAAACTGTATCTGGAATTTCCTATGGGGGAACTAGTTTTGACTTTGTTGAAAGAATAACCACTGGTTTGATCTAATCCTAGACCTGGTTGCTGGGGAAGACTCTAAGCAGATATATACAAGTATATACAGATGAAATATATATATAAACAAGTATGTTGAAGAGTGTAGTAAAACTTACAGGCGAACAAGCTTCCAGCAGTATAAACATAATTATATGGTTAGTTATTCAAAAAAATTGAAGAAAGTTTTGATACAAATAAAAAAAAGAAGTTGTATTGAAGAAGTTTAAGGCTTATACTCAAGGAGAGGCCCAGATGAAAAATAGTGATTGCAATGCTATTTTTGAAAATCGTATCGGGACTTATACAATGACAGAGGCCTAAAAATATTTATGTATAAAGAGGGTTGGGTCTTACATTCTATTAGAGGCCCAAAAAATTCTAAAAAGAAAAGAGAATGGGGCTTACAACTCAGGGAGAGGCCCATTTGAAAATTGTTTGAACACAGCGATCGCGCCGAGGTTTTTAAAATCATATCGGGACTTATACAATGACTGAGGCCCAAAAAAGGTTTTGAAAAAGAGGGTTGGGTCTTACACTCTATTCGAGGCCCAAAAGTTTAAAAAGAAAAGAGAATGGGGCTTATAACTCAGGGAGAGGCCCAGATATAACAGTGATCGCACCGTCGTTTTTTAAAATTATATCGGGTCTTATACAATGACTGAGGCCCAAGATATTTTGTTTTGACATGGTCTTGTGAGTTGATATTCATTGTATCTTTTATTGTATTGTGTTGATTAGTAGCATGAATAGCATGAGTAGGATCGATGCGGTATTGCGAGGATGCGTGATAATAGTGATGACGAACAATATTCACATACATTTGGCAAATTAGTTGAATACATGTAAAAAGGGTTAAGCGTATGTACGTATTCTGGTCATGGCATTTAATATGAAGCAGTCATTTATCTGATTTTGGTGTCATCTTTGTTTACCTATTTATATTTGATTTGAACCGCTATAGACATATACTCTTCAGATCTAGATCTAAGATGATTATCTGTTAGGTTCTAAACTCTAGACATAGATTTAGGCTTAGCATTTGTGTGAGTATCAGTTCTTAATTCTCTGTGTTGGTTTTGTTGCGTGAGACATCACCAATGAGACAATACGGTTGTTCTCGCAACGTTGCATTAGACATAACCTCTGTTGTGGGTGATACATAAGGATATTAGGCGAATGATTGATTTGTGTTTACTTGATTAGAAGAATGCATGTGTTATCAATTGATGAGATCCACTTCCAACAAGGCTCCGTTTATAATTCAGTCTTTACTTTATATTTTCAGTCTTTATATTTTATACCTTTAATTTTGGTGCTTAAATCTTTTGAACCAAAACTTTTGCACCACAAGCTTAGAAATGTAGATACCGTTGAACGACATTCTTTATCGCACTGATCCCTGTGGAGACGACAAAACTGGATACTTAATTAATTTTTGCTTGCTGCTATACCGCACCAACAGGTATCATCTTCACAATTACACCAAATTTTATAGGCCTTTATCAAGGGTTTCAATGGGTGTGCAAGTATATGGGTTGATAAAATTCCCTTAAAGTCGTCTTTTTATATTCTCTATTGCCTTATACGATGTCTTGGTTCTGTTTGATTTGATATATTTTAATAACTCCCCCAAATATTTTGATATTTTTAATGAATCTCTCAAAAACATCAAGTTTCGTTAAGTCTCATTTGAACATATTACCATTGTTGTTCACAATAATATATGTAGTTTCAAAGAAGACGTTGGTGACAATATTTGTGAGTCGTTGTTCCCTCTGTGTTAGAACTACAATGTCTTCGGTAGAACTAAAGCGGACTAAGCCTTCAATATGGCAAACCTTTATGACTTGGTGAAAAAATGTCTCATTTTTATCCAGGATTTTTCTTAATGTTTTCTATCAAGTTTCTTACTTTGAATGTAAATAAAAAGATCAAAATATGAAGGATTATTATATAGATATGTGGTCTCTGATTCTAACCTGATGAAACTTTGTCATCATGTAATTTTTTAAGTATTTGAAATTGTTTTTATTAGTTTTTGGTTAATTATGTTTAAGTTTTATGAAGAAATAGGAAGAAAATGAATAAGTGGAGAAACAAAGCATAAAGATGAAAAATTTGATAAATTGTGAATAAAAGAGCATTTTTTAGCAAAATGTACAACATAAAGTTTGTCCAGTAATTTGATCATATCTAGAGTTTCGTAAATTTTATTGAGATGAGACCTTTTGCAAATGAAAGATAATATCCACGACTACAACTTTTATGCGTAAGTCAATATATAAATCCAAATATAAATGCAAGAAAAACAGCGACTAAAAATTTAACCTCGTTTAAATGTTGAATTGTGTGTGAGAGAGAGAGAGAGAGGCTAGAATGAAAAAAAAATTATTAAAATCCAAAATCTGATGTGAATGAAAATGAGGAGGCGCACACCTTGTATATGATAAAATATAGCTCAAAATAGAAACAATCTATGGGTTTTTTAATGCTCATAATTGATTTTGTAGTTTAAATATGGAAAATTTTTAAATGGTGTCTTCGCTAATTGATTATAATCCCTTATAATTAAATTATGAGGCGTTACAAAAGAGATAATTGACTAACCCTAATTACTGATCAATTATATATAATAAATATCACTCATAAATAATTATTTGAGCTGGTAAGCAACTAACTACTTGCATCAAATACTTTTTAGGGGTTTCACAAAATAAAATGGTCCTAAAAATATTTAGTGAGTGTGTGAGAGTTTCTTTAGTAACTTATGAGTTACTCTAACGCTTTTACAATACTCTGATCTCTCAGACACAACACTTAGTGCACGGCCGATTAGGCGAGCTTTTACACTTCCTCTCTTTCACAATTTTGAAGCTTTAGGTACCTTGTTGCATTATCTTAATTTGGCTTTAACACTTCACAGGAACCTTGAATCTTCTCCCTGATGAGGCTTGATATAACTTTAGGAAGAGAATCACCATCAGAGGCTACTAGGAAGATATCAATAGGGACCAACATAAAAAAGCAAAGGATCAAGTAACAGGATTTCACCAAACATCAGATTCATCATCAAAACCACCATAAATAACATATGATCATAGTATCAAATGCAATTTTTTGTATTTGCAAGCACGTAGATCCAGAATTTAGCCATTTGATATTGTGATCATTTATACCTAAATTTAATAATATTTATCTAAAATAGTAATTACCTAATATCCTATTAACATCAATCAATTGCCTTTTATTTTATTTTATTTTTTTGTGTTGTGAAAAACGGTGTCTTTAATCAAAGTATAAAACGGTTTCTTGAATATCAAGAACCAAAACAAGGGTTGACGAAAAACCAAGAGAACAAGAACGCAAGAAGAAGAAGAAAGAACAACAAATATTAGGCAAATATAATTTCTATTTACTATTCACTTTCTCAATATTACAAAAGATTACAAGTGAATATCACAATTTTCCACTCTTACTAAACTCAGTGTGCTAGCCTATTTATAGACTAACTAGGTAACTTACAGCCTAAGAAACCTAAACAATTGGATCCTTAACACAAGGCCCAATTCGACAGATTAACATTTCGACGGAATACATATAAGAGCAGACTTTGACTACTATATGTAAATAACAGGCATCCGCATGTGACCAAGCTTCGACTGCATGCTTGCCTCTGTCGAAATACATGAAAGCTCATTCGACACAGCATGAGTTCGACCCAAATCTCACAAATCTCCACCTTGGATCTAACTCAACAACAAGGAAATCAACTAGCTTTCATCATGCAGCTTTATCATCTGCATACAGTGGAAGAACTTGCAACTTGGCAACGTCTTGGTGATCATATCAGCAGCATTATCTTCAGTCGAAACCTTCAGCACCTGGACTTCACCACACTTGATTATCTCTCTGACGAAGTGCAGCCTTACATCGATGTGCTTAGTTCGCTCATGATAGGCTGAATTCTTCGATAGGTGTATTGCACTTTGACTATCACATATAACAGTGATACTTCGACCTTGAAGTTTCAGCTCCCTTGCAAAACCTTCAAGCCACAATGCTTCTTTCACAGCTTCAGTAAGGGCAATATATTCAGCTTCAGTGGTTGATAAGGCAACAACCTTCTGAAGCGTCACTTTCCAACTAATAATTGTGCCAAACATTGTGAACACATATCCAGAAATAGACTTTCTGGAATCTATACAACCTGCATAATCAGAGTCAACAAATCCTTCGATTTCGACTATGCTATCACCACCACAGGCTCCACCATAAATCAAGACTCTTTTCAGAGACCCTTTTATGTACCTGAGAATCCACTTTACAGCTTGCCAGTGCGCCTTTCTAGGATTGGCCATATACCTGCTTACAAGGCTCACTCCATATGCTATGTCTGGCCTCGTATAGACCATAGCATACATCAAAGAACCCACTACACTGGCATATGGAATGTTATTCATATAGATTCATTCAGCTTCAGTACTCGGACTTTGAGTAGTACTAAGCTTAAACTGAGGATTTGTAGGTGTCACAACAGGCTTTACTTTCGACATACCAAACTTGTCGAGAAGCTTCCGTAGGTATGTCTCTTGAGATAAGCACAACTTCGACTGCTTTCTATCTCTCCGGATGTCAATCCCAAGAATCCTGGCTGCAGCTCCCAGATCCTTCATTTCGAACTCCTTACTGAGTTCAGCCTTCACCTTCATTACATCCTCAACACTATTGCTAGCTATGAGGATATCATCCACATACAGCAGCAACATAACAAGTGAGTTTCCAGGTCGAAATCTGAAGTAAACACAATGATCAAACTAACTTCTAGTGAAACCAATGTGTGCCATGAATTTGTCGAATCTCCTATTCCACTGTCGAGGAGATTGTTTCAGGCCATACAAAGACCTATTCAGCTTGCACACATAATATTCTTTACCCTTTTCTGCATACCCTTCAGGTTGATGCATCGGGATTGTTTCATCTAGATCACCATACAGAAATGTTGTCTTCACATCCATTTGCTCAAGTTCTAAGTCGAACTTTGCCACCATGGCCAACAGTATTCGAATGGATCTATGCTTTACAACAGGTGAGAACACATCATTGAAGTCAATACCTTCTCTCTGAGTGAACCCCCTAGTAACCAGCCTCGCCTTAAAGCGCTTCGACATCACTCCTTTGATTCCTTCCTTGACCTTGAAAATCCACTTACAGCTGACTAACCTTGCTCCTCCAGGTTTCTCAATCAGCTCCCAAGTGTTATTATCATGAAGAGATTTCATCTCGTCATCCATGGTTTTTCGCCATTCAGTCTTGTCTCGGCTCCTTATAGGTTCCTTGTAATCTCTAGGTTCTTCGTCAAGTACCTCACTTGCAGAGATTAAGGCAAAAGCTATAAGATCGGCATAACCAAGTCTCTGAGGTGGTTTGATGACTCTTCTCGACCTATCTCTTGCCAGTAGGTAGTCATCGACAGTTTCCTCAACCTCTTCAGCATCTTGCTCTTCTTCTTCGACTTCATCTGGGCTATGCACTTCAGCATCACTATGCTCCACCTCAACAGGCATCTCTACCTATTCCAGCTCCTCTTCAGAGATTTCTGAACTTCGACCTTCGTCACCACTTTTCTTGAATGCCATTTCGACTTCATTGAAAACTACATCACGACTTGTGATACATCTTCTGTGACCTGGTTCTAGGAACCACAGCCTATAACCCTTGACTCCCTCAGGATATCTAAGGAATAGGCATCTCAGAGCTCTAGGCTCGACCTTGTCTTGCCTAATGTGAGCATAGGCTAAACATCCAAATACTCTCAGTTTGTCGAGATCTGGTGGATGACCCGACCAAATGTATTCAGGTGTCTTCATTCCTAACACAGTCGAGGGACATCGATTTATCAGATAAGCTGCTGCCGAAACAGCCTCTGCCCAAAACACCTTCTTCAATCCAGCACTAACCAACATGCATCTAACCCTTTCAAGGATTGTTGGATTGAATCTCTCAGCTAAGCCATTTTGTTGAAGAGTACCTACTACAGTCCTATGCCTTGCAATCCCAGACTCTACACAGAAACTGTCGAACGCTTCGTTGCAGAATTCAAGGCCATTGTCAGTTCTCAACCTCTTAACGTTTCTGCCAGTTTGAGTTTCGACCAGAACCTTCCAACTTTTGAAATTCTCAAAAGTTTCATCCTTAGTCTTCTGAATGAATACCCATAGCTTTCTGGAATAGTCATCAACGATGGATAGAAAATACCTTGCACCTGAGTGTGAAGGATTCCTTGTAGGCCCCCAAAGATCAGCATGAATGTAATCAAGGGATCCATGTGCTCTTTGCTTGCCTTTGTTAAACTTTGCCCTACAGGATTTACCAAATACACAAGATTCACAAAACTCCAGCTTTTCGACTATGTCACCTCCTAGCAGGTTCTGCTTCCCCAATTCGACCAGGCCTCTTTCGCTGACATGGCCCAATCTCATGTGCCATAAATCTGTCTTCAACACAGGTTTCGTGGATAACACATTTGTCGAACCACTTACAACCTCAGCCTCAAGGGTATACAAGCCTTGGTTTTTCACGCCTCTTAAGACTTCCTTTGACCCTTTCATGACTTTCAGGATACCTTGCTCTCCTTTGAAAACATATCCTTTTCTGTCGAATTCACCAAGAGAAATTAAATTCCTCTTAAGGTCAGGTACATACCTAACCCCGATCAATAACCGTATTGACTCATCATGGAGCTTGAATCTAACAGATCCAATACCTGCAATCTTGCAAGCGTTATTGTTCCCCAGCAGCACTGATCCTCCATCTTGATCACATAATTCTTCAAACACATTCTTGTTTGGAGTCATATGCCAAGTACATCCAGAATCCATAATACACTCTTTGCAAGAGTTGCTGCTTGAAACCACAAGGACATCAGACGAATCATAATCATCTTGCACAATAGCTGCATTCCCATTGTCCTTACCTCCATGATAATTCAGGCGCTCAGGGCACACCTTTCTCGTGTGACCCTCCTTCTTACAGTGATAACATTTAATTCCAGACATATCATCACCATAAGACTTTTGCTGAACGTTACCTTTCATCTTGACAAACCTACCATCTTTCTTTGATGATCTTCCTTTCACGGACAACCCTTCGCCAACTGATGAAGGGTTCTGCTCCTTTCTTTCGTTCAAATCCTTCGAATGCAATGCTGCTTGAACTTCTTCAAAGGTCAGGGACTCTCTTCCATACAAGAGAGTTTCTTTGACGTGAGCATGCAATCTGGGCAAAGAACACAATAACAGCAATGCTTGATCTTCGTCATCGATCTTTACATCAATATTTTCAAGATCAAGAATCAGCTTGTTGAACGAATCCAACTGCTCAGTCAAAGCTTTGTCTTCATTCATATTGAACGTATACAAAGCTTGCTTCAAGTAGAGACGATTCACCAACGATTTGGTCATGTACAAGCTTTCAGGCTTCGTCCATAGTCCCGACGCCGTCGTCTCCTTTGACACCTGCCGGAGAACCTTATCACCAAGGCTCAACAGAATTGTGTTGTGGGCTTTCTCGATCATTGCCGTCTTTTCTCTATCCTTTAATGCAGCATCCATGGATGCCTGTCCCTTCTACGCTTCCAAACATCCATGCTGCACCAGTAGGGCTTTCATCTTCAAGCGCCACAGACCGAAATCGTTCACTCCGGTGAACTTTTCAATCTCATACTTTGTTGAAGACATCTTCTCCACGCTCACCACACCAATTTGTTGTGAAAAATGATGACTTTAATCAAAGTATAAAACGGTTTCTTGAATATCAAGAACCAAAACAAGGGTTGACGGAAAACCAAGAGAACAAGAACACAAGAAGAAGAAGAAAGAACAACAAATATTGGGCAAATATAATTTCTGTTTACTATTCACTTTCTCAATATTACAAAAGATTACAAGTGAATATCACAATTTGCACTCTCACTAAACTGAGTGTGCTAGCCTATTTATAGACTAACTAGGTAACTTACAGCCTAAGAAACCTAAACAATTGGATCCTTAACACAAGGCCCAATTCGACAGATTAACATTTCGACAGAATACATATAAGAGCAGACTTCGACTACTATATGTAAATAACAGGCATCAGCAAATGACCAAGCTTCGACTGCATGTTTGCCTCTGTTGAAATACATGAAAGCTCCTTTGACACAGCATGAGTTCGACCCAAATATCACATTTTGCATATACAAAATGAGTGGCGAAATGTTGTTTTACTCTTGAATAAAATAAATATCATAATCAAACATCAAGATGACCCTTCACATTGAAAATTATGCAAAATCATTGATGCAACTAGAGATGAAAGTCAAAATGAGATTTACATATATGTTGGTTGGGCTGACTTCAAAAAAGATTCCAAATTGAAAATTGGTGACAATGTTGATTTTTACATCGAAAACCCATCGGAGATTTTAAATGTAAAAATTTACATAACCTAGCAATACTTAAGCTTTTCTATAATATTTCATTTTTACTACTACCTATTGTAGATTTGGTTAAGCTATTGTTTGGAAAAATTACACTAGAGGTCCTTTGATTTTTTTTAAACACGTTGGTCCTTTAAGCCTTTTTTTTGTAACAACTTTGTCCTTTAAGTTACCAAGCGTGTGCACTGTTACCCTTTTTTAACAGAGTGAATATGCTAATTGTGGATGCAATTATTTTGAGTGGCATGAAAGTGATGAAGACAACCAAAAATACAATAGTCACACATTTATAAATGTTTAAAATGTGAGAAAAAGGATGTAGAAATCACCTTAAAGAACCAAGTTGTTACAAAAAAAACTTAAAGGACCAACCTGTTATAAGAAAATAACGTAAAGGACCTCTGGTGTAATTTTGCCTTCATATTATCACATCAATTCGTATTAATTTATGTTGATTATTATTCCTTCAATTTGAATTTATTTTCTTAACTATGAATCACAGATACCCCAAACATGACCCAGATCCTCACACGACAATACGGGTAATAATTTAAAAAAATAAAAATTAATTAAACCTAATTACAATTGTTAATGCAAGTGACCAACACAGATACAAACATGCATTTTTTCAGAGGTTCGGTGCTAAAAAATGATTTAATAAATTTCTATAACAATCACAATTTTTTATGCTATTTACTTTACTATTTTGTTAAGTTTGCTTACAAATAGGCAAACCAAATCAATATCAGCGTGTCCTGCGTTGTTCCTCTTATTTTCATTTTCATTTTTTTATAACATGACTCCACCAACAACTTATTATTTTGATCGGATTGTTATAATTTTAAGGGAATTACTAGAGACACCTTGTGAATTGCAACCACACCCTAATGAAAAATTCAAAATACTTTCAGATTTCATAGATACATCTTCGGACACATCCAAAAACGCAAATCACATTCATTTTTTACAACACCCCAAATGACAGGTTGTCTTTATTCTAGAGATGCGTCTTCGGAATGTACTAAAACACATATTCAAGAACACGGATCCAGATTTATGCATATTGAAGTTTAAATTAAAACTGAAAACTTAAAAGATGAAACATTACATAAATAATCAGACATTACATAGATGAAACATATTAGTGTTGAGGTGGACGTTCCAACATCCTAACAATATTTTCGATAGATCTTGCTATTTTCGCATCCAGCTTGATCGGAATTTTATTTTCGTAATGGAAAATGTATTCCACACAACACTTACATTAGCAGCAGTCTTGAACATGAAGTTGTTGAACTCAATGTTCCCTTCGATTTTCGTCGTATGGTAGGAGTTTTTCCAGTGTGAATTTCAGATCATCAAGAGGCGTATACTAAGTGAACTTTATTGCAATTGACGGCTCTTCCGCGTTGAAGTATACATATTCGGTATTCCAATTGATGTTCATTTTGATGTAATGTAATGTAATGGTGTAAAAAATGAAATGGGAGTTCATATTTATACATGTTCTGAACCAATATGAACCTTAGAATTTCTATCATGTACCAGGAAACGTTCCGGAAATGCATCTCCGAAATCATTATGTTTATATTTTTTTTAACTGTTTGGGTGCATCCGGAGATGCATTTCTGGAAATACCCAACACTGCAGCAACACAGAACAGTGAGAGGTAGAACGTGTTTTGGAAAGAAAAATATTGAAATTTTCCGGAAAATGAAAGATGTGTTAATTTATTTGAAAATTTATATATTTGACGTCGTCAATAATAATACAATATTACATGCACACACTAAAATGAACTGAAACAAGTGTCGCCAGCTAAATCTATATTTATGGGTGGTACCGCCTTTTACTTTTGTGTGTTTGAGTCTCTCTCAAACTCGCTCAATTTGGAGAACTGTTGCATCCTTTCCAAAAAAAATGATCTAGACATGTCTCCGCTTTTGTGGACGAATGAGATGTCCACTCCGATGATGTCTGCGGTATTGGGCGTCCCGGTTTCAAATAAACTTGAACAAAGTGTCATGACTTTGAAAGCCATCTGATACACATAATACAATTATTTGGATTTGGAGGTGAGGCAGTGTGCATCGGAAAAATGTTTCTAAGAAACCATACATTGTAAGATCAATACACACTCTTTCTCCTTTATTGAGTAAAGCAGAAATAACTCGAAAACCATAGTTATCGTCACCCTCAACATTGACGATCCATTTAATGTATTTGTGCATAAAAACCGGCATCTCATTGATGAATGGAATTCTTGGTAAAGGTGGTTAAGAATGTGGTTTGCTAATGCAAGCTCCTTTGAAAACACTTGTTTGATATTTTAGAGTTTGAGAATCTGGAAAATTTTGTCAGCGTGTTCAAAATAGGAAGGAGACAGCATCATTGAATTGTCACTCGGTGTTGGTTTGACCTTCTTAGGAGCACCTTTTTTTTACTGGTTGAGATGGTGGTCTCAAATCAGTGGTTTTTGGATAAGAAATTTTGCTCAGTTGCTCTTTGATGTGGAGTTTCATATTGTCATCGGCTTTCAAAAATTTTCCTCATATTTAATTTATCGTCCTTCATCACACCATCATCATCAAACCTTAGTTTTTTCCAGTGAGTGCAAACCTCATTGATTTGTATCAGGCTATCAAGTTTCACCTTTTTGAAATTAGAGAAGTATGTGGGAGCCCATACATTTTCCTTAGTGTACAACCATATTTTGTGCTATCGGAACCTACATACTCGGCTAGTTTTGCTTCATGAAAAGTAAAATTTGATTCGGCCTGAGACTTGTTGTCAAGCAACTTAGAATATAGTTTGTTGTCTTTGAATTTGTGTTCCAACACTGTAATGCTGCAACCAAATGATGTTTGTGTCTCATTATGCTGATTTTGGATCATTTGGTGCACAAAGTCCCAATCCCTCCACAAATCACCCCTTACTATTTCCCAACAAATTCTCAATGTCACATGGGTACACTCAACTCATATAGTTGTTGTGTTTTCGAGATGTCTATCCTGATGAGTCCAAGCACAAACAATCTTTTTTTTCACGTGGCCCAGAATTGTACTTTCAACATATTTCAACAAATCTAGATATTTATCACACACCTTTCTGAATTGTATAACAATATTGGGATTAAATTCTTTTGTAGAAGCATTAATTATCACAATCCATGCATCCATTATTCTTTCCACTATGACGCTTACTTTGACAATTATTGTCCCAACTGAAGGTTTAACTCTACTTCTTAAATTCTTTGTGATGTGATACCTACAAAGTAATGCGTAAGAAGTATGAAAGACCTTTGCAATCGAATTCATCAAGACGGTATCGTGATCGGTGACAATGACTTTAGGTATGTCTTCTTTGTCCTTCAACATTGTTTTATCCCCTCTTACGACCTGATTGTTATTGACACCAATATTGTAGACTTGCTTGATATTTGAGATGTTTTTGGATCTCTTGCGTTCAAAGTTGCAAGTATGTTTTTAGACTGCACCATATTCAATATCATATCCGTAACGATTTCCTTCTCTTCGGGCATTAGGCGTAATTGGATGTCAGGCTAACTTGACACATAGGTCATGGTTATGTAAACCACAAATGACATTAAATTTCCATTTTTTATTTGACAACAGATAACCACGCAACTTAAAAGGACACTCACATTTTCTCGAAAAGGTGTCATCTCGTTTAAATATCTGGAGATGAGTGTTATATGTCTCACTTCTTTCACATCTCATTGTCACAAATGCAGATCTTATATCCAACCTATAGTCAGATCTTCCAATTACAACACCAAACCCCAATTTAAATGCCTTTGTGCGTATCCATTGAAGCATATGATCACGAAACTCAAATTCTTGTCTGGTTGTAAATTGTTTGCAAACATCTATCTCTTTTACTATGACACTTTTGGCATCCGTAGACAGAACATGTTTTGGGAATAATCTGGTTGCACCATAACTAAAGCAAACAAAACACACAAACAAAACACACAAATAATTTAAAAACTGAAATAGGGGACATTCCGGAAATTCGTCTTGGTTCCGGAGATGCATTTCTGAACATAACGTAACTTTGGCAGCACAAAAACAAGATTAATGTGAGTAATGAAGAATAAAATAAATGATCTTTACCTTGAATTTCAACGTCTTTTGCTCCTTTTGAAATGATGAAACACAAGACTGGAGTTTTTGAGTTAAAATCTTGATTGAGAATGGTGCTTTTTTTGCAAGGGTTTTGATAAAGGTTGACAATGGAGTTTGATCATGCAAGGTTCTGTTTTATCAAAAAATTACTTTTGATATTTTCGAAGATGCATCTTCGGAATAGGCAGACACTGTAAGGGTCACACCTTTTCAATTTTCCGCTTCACAATTTTGGAAATGCACCTCCGGAGAAAACATTGACTTCGTGAATTAGGAATAAAATGATGGGGTTAAACTGGAGATGCATTTCTGAAAAATATTTTTGAAAATAAAAAGGCGTGACTCAATCGAATTGTGTTCCAGTGATATAAGAGACGCATCCATAGATGCATTTCTGAATAATAATTATTTAACCTTATCACCCACAATTAGAGCCGGTTTGATTTGGTTTTGTAAAACTGTTTTTTAGTTTTTAAAATTTGACAAACATAAAACTTGTTAGGTAGTTTAGTTTTACGAAACTATTTTTGAAAACTATTACTTATTCGAGAGTTTTAAAAACTGAAAAACTAAAATAGA
Organism: Lathyrus tuberosus; assembly: GCA_022829125.1. NCBI lineage: Eukaryota > Viridiplantae > Streptophyta > Magnoliopsida > Fabales > Fabaceae > Lathyrus > Lathyrus tuberosus. The sequence continues at coordinate 16,797,642 of JALAZF010000027.1, read as the reverse complement.
TTTGAGATTTTTTGTTTTGGTTTTTGGTTTTACAAATTAGAATGAAAAAAAATAAAAAATAAAAAAGTGGTACACTTTTCATTAGTGGCAAATTTATAATATTGTTCAAATTTAAAACAATTTTAAAAAATTAGATTATCAAAAATATTTTCTTTAATTTTTTTCTTCAAAACTCATTTTTAAAATAAATTTACAAAATAATTTTTAAAAACTTAAAACAAAAACTCATTCAAACAAACTCTTAATTTCATTTTGTATAAGGGAGAGATCCTTAATGCCTTTGCATAACCGCTTTAAGACTAGAAACAATGACAGTTTGAGAAGAATAGTGAAAAGACAAAAAATAGGAAAGTGATAAATCAACCTTCTCAGAACTTTCCAAATGGAGAAAACGCAAATAAAAAGGTGACACCACAAGTCATTGAAGAAAAATATCATGCGGCAGAAAATGTATCCATTGACTTGAATTTCTTGTTGGCCAAGTTTTTTGAGGATACTGAATTATAAATAGAACATGTGGTGGAGATATACTCATAACTTTCTTTAACTTCGCAACGCCTTTACAAAGTAGGATAGAAGATTTATTGTGAGACATAGCAATGTCAAAAGTTGGAAGAATGAAGTTGGGATCACAAGGCATGGAAGTGTCCTTACAAGGACTCGGTTGCATGAGCATGTCTGCTGTCTATGGTCCTCCTAAGCCTGAACCCGACATGATTGCTCTCGTCCATCACGCCATTCAATCTGGTGTCACTTTTCTTGATACTTCTGATGTCTATGGCCCTCACACCAACGAACTCCTTCTTGGAAAGGCTTTGAAGGGAGAGGTGAGAGAGAAAGTTGAATTGGCTACGAAATTTGGAGCCATAGCTAGGGAAGGGAAATTTGAGATCTGTGGTGATCCAGCTTATGTGAGAGAAGCTTGTGAAGGTAGCTTGAAGAGACTTGATATTGACTGTATTGATCTCTACTATCAACATCGAATTGATACTCGTCTTCCTATCGAAGTCACGGTTAGATTCTTTTCTTTTCGTTTTACAGTAACATATAATGTTGTGAATCTATCATATGAGATTGAGCTATGTCTGATGACTTGAACTTTTATGGTTTGCTTTGTAAGATTGGAGACCTTAAAAAACTAGTTGAAGAGGGAAAAATAAAATACATCGGTTTGTCAGAGGCGTCAGCTGCAACAATCAGAAGAGCACATGCAGTTCATCCAATAACAGCTGTGCAGTTGGAGTGGTCACTGTGGTCAAGAGATGTTGAGGAAGAAATAATTCCGACTTACAGGTGTGATATTTATTTTACTAACATTATATTTTGTTATCAAGCATTTCTCTTTCATGTTTCGTGTACTGAAACAGACACACAAACACTGGACATGACACAGGTGTCTTGTTAGTGTCAGACACTAAACACGCATTTAATCCAAAGTGTCGATACTACATAGATATGAATTCTAACTTGACGAGTTATGATATATTAGGGAACTTGGTATCGGAATTGTTGCATATAGTCCTCTTGGGCGAGGATTCTTTTCATCGGGAACAAAGATTGCTGAGAACTTTACAAAGGAAGACTATCGCCAGGTTTGTGAAACTAGTAATAGCTTTATCATCTCTATGAATGTCCTTCATTGAAAGTTAAATATAATCATAATTTTGTGTACATATGTTGCAGTATATGCCTAGATTTCAACCTGAAAACATGCAACAGAATCAAACTATATTTGAGAAGATTAATGAACTAGCTACAAAGAAAGAAGGATGCACTCCATCCCAACTTGCACTAGCATGGCTTCATCACCAAGGAAGCGATGTGTGCCCGATACCCGGAACAACCAAAATTGAGAACTTTAATGAAAACATTGGTGCTTTATCTGTTAAACTAACACAAGAAGAATTGACAGAAATAGAGTCATTAGCTGATATTGTGAAGGGTGATAGATATGGGACGGAACCTACATGGAAGGAATCTGATACTCCGCCACTTTCTTCATGGAAAACTGCGAATTGAAGCGGCTTGATTGCTTATTACTCATACCACCACCATAGTTTTAAATTGTAGTTGCAGTTATGCTGCAGAATTTTACTTTGTTGCGAGCCGCTATTTAGAACCATGCATGTTTTTATGCAATATGTATTTGATGTTACCATCTTAAAAACAGTCTCACAATCAATAGTTCTTCCTTCAAACATTGTTTACGTCTTGGATATAGATAAAGAACTGAACTACAACAAGAATCTCTTCAAGAAAAGTATATGGTCTTTGGCAGGGGCTATTACGGTTTTTTGACTAACTTGTTTTTAAGATATCTTGTGCAAATTTCACACAAATGTGAATTGGTTTTACTTGCACTAATCACAGCATTAGTAGTCTTAATCTGATTTTGTGGCCTCTCATTAAGAAAAATCACTCTAGCACTGTTAATCACATATGTTTGAACTCCACTAATATCCAATACCTTCTGAATCTCCGCCACCCTCACAACATCGTGATAAGACGATCTTCGTATCTGCAATGCATTGCACTTACGCGTAACAATAACATCATAATTTCTCTAATGTGATGAAAAATTACTGATTAATAAAATGAAATACTTACTTGAATTACTTGATGATCGTTATGCCATGATTGTTTGCAATATAAACAGAATGATTCTGTACAATCGAGACAATACTTGTTACATTCGTTTCGCGGTGAGTTGATATGAGATTTGCAGGGAGAGAAGAATTTGGTTGATAATAATAGTTCAAGCCATTGTGGTGTTACCGGCATTAATTCCTATAAATTATGAGAAAATAAAACATAATGTTACATGTATATATAATGGAGAAAATATAATGGAGAAATTGAAGAATATATATAGCGGTTAACTATATATTATATTTACCATTGTTGATTATGATTAGAATTAAACAATCATGGCATAACGATCATCAAGTAACAAACAAAATAATATAGAACATATGTTATAAAAGGATGGGAGAAAATCATCCAACAAAATAATACATAAATAGTAATATCAGTTAGCATGAGATATATTAAGCTATAAACACCAAACAAAATAAAAGCATTCAAAACAAGTAACAAACAAACAACTCAACATAAGGCATACAAGGAAAAACAACAAAGGATAAAAGAACCATTTGAAAGAGTTTTGATTTTTAGTTTTTAAAAACTATTTTGAAAATTAATTTTAAGAAATAGTTTTGAATAAAAAAATGTAATAAAATATGTTTGGTCATTGTGTTTTTAATTTTTTTGTAAAGATGCACAATATTACAAATTTGTCATTAAGGAAAAATGTATAGCTTTTTTTTTTTATTTTCAAAATTAAAAATAAAAAACTAAAACTCTAACATCTATTTTAGTTTTTTTAAAATTTTCAAACTTTTAAATAAAGAATAATTTTCAAAAATAATTTTGTATAGTTAAACTACCATTTTATTGTTTTTAAATTTTAAAAATTAAAAAACAGTTTTACAAAACTAAATCAAACGAATCCTAAAACTCCACTTGTAAAGGGAGTCCTAGCTAGGCTTAAACCACAAGAACTACCATTAACATAAATAGAGGCCTTTAGGAGAAGTACTAAGAACATTTTATCTCATGAACTAGGTCATAAATTATCGAACTGTTATTGCTTAAAACATAAATTGGGTTCTCAAGTCAAGTGAAAAAAGTACATGATTTTTTCACAATCTACCAAGGTACCATTTCCCATCCAGAAAAATGTTTTTTCTTTCACATCTTTTACATTACAAGATGAACCAATAAAAATAACATCATTTTAGAAATTTCAAATTGTCTAAACAACAGAATGTCAAATCATCACAAGTTCACCCCTAATCCTTGACCTACCATCCAAAGAGAGAAATAACTCAAAAAGAGACTTAAAGTCTCAGTACTATGTAAAAGTCATTTCATAACGGTTGGAAAATTGATACCACCACGTATAACCAACCGTTGTGAGGTAGGGTGGTTGTAAGTATGATGATTTCCGTCACGACCGTGTGACCGTTATTATAAACTAGGTAACGCGTTACGTATCACAATGGTTACTTTGAACAACCGTTGTGATATTCTTAACATATAACATATAACAACGGTTGTGCTAAACAACCATTGTAATATATACATTGAGCTTGGTATAAATTATGTGAAATGCTTATTTCGCCAATGCTCAATAAACATATAGCATTTTAATGTGATCTAGAATATATGACAAATTAAGCTATATTAGAAAAACAAGTTACATTGTTCAATGCTAGACAATAATACTTCATCCCATCATCCGCATTTTTCTCTTTAACGGATAGATTTTGTTTCAATGCTCCTAGTTATTCAACCTCCTCTTCCTTCACCTCTAGTTCATTTTGCAAAATATTATTTACTTAATTTACAAACAAAATTAGAGATGGAGAAAGGGGCGGTTGAAGAATTAGAAGCATTAAACAAAGTCATAATCGTTAAAGATCAAAATGTAGACAATAGACTGAAGAATTCTTGTCTAATATTGAACGGTGTAACTTATTTTCTAATATAACTTTATATATCATATTATAATTTTTTTAACTCAAACCACATAAGATAGAATACATAAACAACATAGTTCACTTCTTAGATTATACATTCACTCATATTAAGTTTACTTTTAAACAGATTTTAAAACTTAAACTTTAGTGAAGACAAACCTGTAACGTAGCAATTTCCTAAGATTTGATGCAACAAAGGTAACCCTTAGAAGAAGACGAGTTCGTTGCATGAGTTTGAGGTTTTCATTTTTCATGTTTATGAATAAAGGTTATTGAAATGTTAATTGATATTATGATATATAAAAGAGAAGAGTGAGAGAGAATAAGAGAGAGAGAGAGAGAGATGTTAGGGTTTTATTTAGAGAGAGACGTTTGTTATATACTGAAGTGAGAGATAATTTCGCTTATATATAAATATAAAAAAACCTTTCACCACTATTGATAATAAGAACCTTGATGAAATGATAAATCCTTACATCGCAGTTGATAATATGAATGATGATGATGTACAAGGATAAACTTATTTTGTAACGAAAAAAATAGAAAATTGTTTCTTCTAGGATTCGAACCCTTACACTATAGGAACATTTCATCACGGTTGTTAACTATGACTGTAGTCAAATGTCCTTTAGTAAATAAAAGAAAAAAAACGCCCAAAAAAGAGTTATTACAACGGTTGACAAGAAGACTGTTGTAATATGGTGCTACGAAAGGTGTATTTTCTAGTAATGTCTTTAGGGAAAACCTTCAACCACCCCTAACCACTTAAAAATGATATAGCAGACAGTTGACTCCATCTAACAAAAAGTGAACAAGTGGGAAACCAACTCGAACAACCCCCTGCACATAAGACAAGAAACCTATGTGGGGTCAACAATAACCTTACGCTTAAACAGATTCTCTCTAGATTTGATAATATATTGCATAAATTGCCAAGAAAAAATTACCACCATAGAAGGCATCCAACTAACTTAGATGAGGGGAATGGTCAAATTTTCAACTTAGAGAGAGAGAGAGAGAGAGAGAGAGAGAGAGAATAGGGTTATTTAGCTCCAATTGGATTAAATAAGCATGGGCTACCGAGAAGACCTCATCCCTGTCGTGGCGTCATCACCACCTATCTCTATCTAGAGTAAGATTTGTTCCTTGGAGAATAAAAATATGATTGATAACCAATGGTTACTCATAGACAGACAAAGATCTCATCCACCTTAAATTTCAAATCAAGTATGCATCTTTCCACCAACCCTACCTCACTCATAGTCCTTTCTTGTTGATCCGAGATAGTAAACATCCTGGAAAACCTAGTCTTAAAGGGTATGGACTTAATTCATGGGTCAGGTCAAAAATAAGTAAGAATACTTGATCTCACTCTATTACTAATACCTTATACAAACCAATCTGAAGAATTATCTTCTTTGAAACTAAGAAGACACACTCATTTCCACCAAGCGGACGCAAAATGTAACCTTAAAGATGAACCCCTTATCAAGGAAAAGATAACTGCAATGCCATATCTAGCAACTATGATATCACACTAGAGAGCAAAAGCATCTGAAATCAACATCCACCTCCATTTTATCGAAAAGGCCAAATTAACCAAACAAATATCTATAACCTCAAAGCCACCTTTCCACTTAGCTGCAGACATCACATATCATTTAATCCAAAAACATATTAAAATCACCCTTCACACCATTAAAAAAAACCTTTTTTACACTTTTAATTTAATATACTTAGAAATCTAATAGATAAAAAGGAGTAGTGTTAATTAATTTTTTTTATAAAAAAAAAAAGTACACAATTCTATTAATATGTCCCTTGAAATCTAAGAGGATATATTGTCTAACATTTTTATTATGATAAATACACATAAAATAATTTATGTTTTTTTAATAACTATTCTTGAAGGTTAAAAACACTTTTTTTCATGAAAAAATAATGTTTTAAAAAGATATATTTTTTAAAAATAAATGATTTTATTGTAATAAAATATTTGACAAAAATATCTAAACTATTAAATACACCCTCTAGTCACTATTATAAGCAACAAAAAACTTTTTTGGTTCATTGAATATTTGGTGTATCTGATATATAATAATGTCCAGATACATTCTTTATTCAATAAATCTAAAAAGGTTTTTGTTGCTTATAATAGTGACCGGAGGGTGTATAAAATAATATTTTAATATATAACAAATGAGATCAAAATACATTTTTATTAAAATTAAATTGATAATTAAAAGTTAAAATAATTTATTTTTTATTAAAAAAATAAATTTCTAATTTATAATAAACGGGGCAAAAATCTATAACAAGTAGATTATAAATTTCCATATCAATTCATTTTCATATCAATGACATTTTGTTCCATTTTATCTCTCGTCTTCGAGATACTCTTATGTATGAGTGGAGAAAAAATAATATATCATAATTATAAATTAATTTATGTACCTAAAGTTAAAGTATGCAAACCTTCAAAGTTACATGCACTTCACAAGCACATATATCACATCCAATACATCACAATTATAACGAACATTACATTATATATATTAAAATCATAAAACTAGCAATTCTCACACCAAATTTTGTATCTATAAAATTTCTAACATCAATGACAACCTTAAAATCCATTGATGTATCCTCAACAACCAATCAAATACAAGCCCCAACAAATTATTTTTCCATGCAAACATTAGATTCATCAATTCAAAGTCTAATAAAATCATGGAAAAGAAGACAAAGATGGTTGTTTCTTGTTACAACCTCAACCCAACAAGAATATTTGTTCAATAGAGCATCATGGCGAACACAACTGGTCAATTTCCTAGAATCAACGATAATTCGCATGATTTCAATATTATTACTCGTTACAGATCTCATAATAACAATTCTCGAGCTATCTTCTTCTCTAATTTCATGTAAGCAAAAAGTGAACATAGTTGAGGAATTATGGTTTCATTGGATTGGAATTGGTATTTTGAGTATTATTTCAATGAAGATAATCGGTTTGTTGGTAGGGTTAGGTTGTTCATTTTTCAAGCATCCGGGATATGTTGTGGATGGTGTTGTGGCGATCGGGGCATTGATTATGGAAGGTTTTATGGAGAGGAGAGGTGGTGGTTTGTTGGTTGTGGTTAGTTTATGGCGTGTGATTAGAGTTGTGGAGAGTGTGTTTGAGTTAAGTGATGAAGCTATTGAAGCTCAAATTGAAGGGATAGTTTGTCAATTTGAGGTACTTAAAAATGAGAATATTAGGCTCTTGGAGATTATACATGAAAAGGATGAGATAATTGAAAAGCTTAAGGAAGAATTGGATAAATATTAGTTATATTAGAATTCGATAGTGAGAAGTTTTAAGCTTGTTAATTATATTTAATGAGTTATTTTACAATAAAAAAATTAGACATGTTTATCTATTTATTAATAAAGTTTCATTTTGAGTTTGATTATGTCGTATGGTTTTAGTGATATTTTACATGTATATTTATTTATGTTATAATATAATAATGTAAATGAAATAAAACAGATTTGCTCAAAAAAATGAAGGAAGACATAGAAGCCCTTTCATTAATTAAAAAGATAAATATTGAAATTATTCAATATATTTTATATCTGGTTTGATGCTAATTATGTGACTGGTGCAATCTTCTTTGGTTTCCTATAGAACTTTCCATTAGAGATAATTGTTTTGTTTTAAATTTTTTTTTTTTTTTTGTCTTTCTATTTAGATGTTTTTAACTTTTTTTATCTCTTATTTTAAAATCTAATTTTTTTATCCTCAATTTTATTTCTCTTAAAATTTTATTGATTCTCCTCTAATTTTGTAGATAATTAATTTTTAATGATGTGACAATATTGGATTCTAAGGTGAGGACTCCAACAAGTCCCTCACTGTGAACCACTGCTGACAGTCGTCGGATAAATAATTGTATTGGATCTTATAATAAACTCTCTATACTAGATTTTTCTTTTGAAAATGTTTATCTCTCTTATCTACCTCATTTCTCCACCTCCTACAATCTAATTGATGGAAGAAATTGAAGTCACAATTTTAAAAAGGGAACACATTTATTCTAGTTATTTTAGAAAAAACTTAAAAGGGCAACACATTTATCAGTGAAATCACAAATTGTTTAAAAATAGTAGATTTTGATATTATTATTTCAGATCAAGATTTTCATTAACAAAACTCTTTTCTGTATTGACGCTGATAATCTCTCTGTTTTTAAAAATCCCAACTTCTCAACCGTTGATGTTTTGTCACACCACTGTGAGATGATCATCGCACTCCGCCACCGTCAGACTCGTTCAAGCACAATGACCATCTCTGCTATTTTTTTATTCATACTCATTTCGTCAGAAAAATCGCTCTCTACAATACCTAAAAAATCTTGAAACGAGATGCTAGCCTACACTGCCAACATTTTTCTTGTCAGATTCGATGATAAAAAATCCATGAGGATAGCATCCACAAGTACAACATGTCCTTTAACTCTTTGCGGATTCGAAAATGTCGGAGACCCGCTGAGCAATTCATAATCGATTGTGTTCGTAAACTAGCTTGTACATGTTGGGAATGAACTTAAGATAATGAAGCTTGTGAGAAGAACAAATTGGAGGAAACTGTAAAAGACATAAACATGTAACTTTGGGGGTGGATGGTCAAATTGTACGTTTTATTTACTGTGATAGATGTATAGTAGGATATCAAAGAAATCTTTAATCCAATGGCTAGAAAGCATGGTTCACCCGTGAACCACTTAATCTCAAACATCACCGACAATATTGACTATGATAATTTATTAAGAATAAGTTAATAATTAATTATTTTAATTATTTTTTTAATTTAATTAATATAAATTTTAAAATAAATTCTTTAGGCAATGGCCCATGTTTCTGCAAGATCTATCCCACTCATTAATTGACATCTGATTTTACTTGTCTAAGCTATATAAATACTTCAATAAAGTGTAACCAAACCAACATGGCACTCTGCATTTCTTTTACTTGAAATCACACAATATATATATATATATATATATATATATATATATATATGAGGAGTGTAGAGATGATTTAGTCTTATATTAATATGAAATGCACAAGAACCACATTGGTTTGGTTATATTTTATTAAAGTATTTATATAGCTTATACAAGAATAATTAAGGGTCCACTTATGAGTTGGGTAGATCTTGCCAAGCCATGAGCCAAAAGCCCCCAAAAACAATTGGCTAAATTACAATTTTGGTTCCTCTGTTTTCGTATATTCACGGTTTTAGTTTCCCTATTTTCTTTTTAAACAGTTTTGGTCTCCCATTCCAATTTTGATTCAACTATTCATGTATTGTTCATGTACGGTCATGTATTGTTCATATATGGTCATGCACTGTTCATGTACGGAACATGTATAGTCAGCGTTTTTTTGGATCAAAATTGGGATGAGGGATCAAAACTGTTTAACAAAAATAGAGGGACTAAAACCGTGAATAAACCAAAACAGGGAGACCAAAATTGTAATTTAGCCAAAACAATTTTAAAATTTTATATTAATTAATTTTTTTTAATTACTTAAAAATATTAATTATTAATTTATTATATAAAAACTAATAATTAATAAATTATCCTAATCGATATTATCACGTCATTAAAAATTAAATTTTTATTCTGCGAAATTGGAGGGTCCAACAAAATTTCTTGAGAAGTAAAGTTGAGGGAACAAAACACTAAATTTTAAAATATGGGATTAATATTTCATGTCATTAAAAATTAATTTTATTTCCTAATCAACACTATCAAGTTTGCAAAATTGGAGGAGATCAACAAAATTCTAAGAGAAGTAAAATTGAGAGAACAAAAAACTTAATTTTAAAATACGAGAATCAAAGAATTAAAAATACCTAAATAGAACAATCAAAAGTGCATTTAAATAAGTTATTTTTTATATATGTATTATAGCTATTGAGTTGTGTGGAAGAAATATTATTTACTGGGTTAATTTGAATTATTTAGCTGCAATTAATTTCAATTAGTGGTCTGTTGTATATGATATTCATCTAAGTGAATTGCATAAATGGGCTGAAGCTTGCAGAAGGTTCAATAAAAAACACAATAATATAAAATAAGTTAATAGCCCCTCTTAAATTGGTGTATGAATATGGAGAAATGATATATGTACACCTAAAAGTGAGTGTCAAATAGGTGTTTTTGGTAATTTATAGTGTTTTTGTGTATTTTAGAAATTCGTGCAGGTGTATGAGATCAAAAAGTGGGAGAGAGATAGAGACAATAGTATATGGTTGGTATATGATGTCAAATAGGGTGTCTAAATTTTGGTATTCAAATAACCTACCTCATAAATATGTTTAAGACAAATTTTGTTGGAGCTTTTGTGTGCAAAATATGACAGACGAGCTCTATGTATTTCGTTATCTTGAGGGAAGAAGTGTTGACAACATTGTAACGTGCATATTGATTGTAAAGTCTTGAAAAAGGAAGCCAAACATTGAATCTCACACATGGTTGTAGCTAGGGGAGTTTAAAACAGTATCAACTGAAATGCGGAACCAAATTAACCAAACAATAAATAATCAAATCAATTATAATAGCTCATAATCACAAACCGAACCATTAATTCAAATCTAGTTCTTAAATTGAAACTAAATAGTGAATCACTGAACCAAACCTTTAGAACCGAACTGCAAAAGGTTAAAGGCAAACTCATTTCAAATCATCAATTCACCCAAAATTTAAATTTAAATCTCAAAAAATTTGTTCACACTTTGAATTCTAAATCCTGAACGACTTAGTTAGAGCGATATTGTAGAGGTAAATTATTATGAACATGCTGGATTTTAATTGTGGTTGTGATTGAACTTCTTTTTGGATTTTGAGTTTTTAAGCACCGCTTATGTAAAATCAAATATATTGTGATTCTTGAAGCGGTGTTAGAGTTGGAGGAAAGACTACTTAGATTATGTTGAGTCGATGACATTGTTTTAGTTCAGTGTTATTCTTTACATTTGAAAGTAGATGTACTATTGAGTTTTATCTTGAGTTTGATATTGATCATTTTTTAATCAAGTGTCTTTGTTCCAATGATTTCTCATTATATTTTTGTTTTGTTTTTTTAACGACAAATATTAATTAAAATTCATAATCTTCCTTTTGTAAATGGTTTTAAAGTCAATCTTAATTTTAATATTTGACAAATCAATAATTATGTTTGAAATACACTATTAAAGTGTGCCTATTAAAAAAATTAAAGGTGTGAAGGAGTTACCTAAAATATGCAGTAATCAGTGATGAACTTTCTTATATCAGAGCAAATGGCCCAATCAAAGTTACAAAAAGTCTTGATTTAAAGGTGTGAAGATTATGGATAAAAGAATCAAAGTTTGGGCATGATTTGATGTACTTGACAATTCTCACAACTACTTCCAAATGAGTAGTTATTTGTTGGCTCATGAATTGACTTAATTGTTTGACTGCGTGTGAGAGGTCTAATCTTGGGTTAGTGAGGTAAATGAGTAATTCCACCAACTTTATATAAGGTGTGAGATTAGTCAAAATTTATCTAGAACTCTGTTGTCGCTTTGTGCCTCGTTGCATTGGATAAGAAACTATGTCCATAGGCCAACATCTTTAGGATTGTACTTAAAACTTATATCATGTTGATTATTTATAATAAAAAAAACTCTTTTTTATTATGTTTATTTTCAAAGTAATAAATTCTTTATAATATTTAGTTAATGCTCGTACCTGATCAGAAAAGTAATTAGTGGCCAGCAACATCGTGGGCTCTGCAACTCCGGTGGTGATGAAAAAGGGGGGGGGGGGGGGGAAGGGGGGGTGTACCTGCAGGGTACTCCGATGCGCCAAAGTCAGGAAAAGGGAGTAAGCAAGTACATAAGGTTAAAGAGTGAGATAGAATGTAATGTGTAACATGTTCCTCTCATAAGATAGGGTATTTATAGACTGCCCTCAGCGCGGGGCCAATATTCTCCTGCACGGGGCTGGATTGCAAGGCCCAATCCAAGTGACTGTCACGGCTTACGTGGCATAAGGAAAACCAGTGTGTGGTCTTCGTCCTGGGGTAACGGTCCCGAGATCTCCGGAAGGTGGGAAGACCGACTCTTTAGGAAGTGGGAGGTTACAGGATGACGTGTCCTCGCGTGGAGGAGCACGTGGAGATCGTTGGGGGTGGGGGGGGGGGAAGGTGTGGTCTTTCCTCGGTGCCTGCAGCCTCTGCTCTACATAGCTTACTCGACGCTGTATAGACTTGGGCCTTCTTGGGCCACTTCCGTATTGGACTGGGCCTGCCCGACTGATGGGCAGGCGTCGGCCCAGTCCGGAACAGGAGCCCCCAAGTCGTTGCTCTGAAGGGTCGGAGTAATGACTTAAGGGTTAGTCCAAATGTCGAGGACATGGTCAGGGTCGTCCTCTGTCGGGGTGACTCGTCACATCAGGTACTGTCCCCGCACGAACGATCTGGTGACGATGTCGGGGGCCAGGGACAAAAGGGTGCTCGACGGGCCAGGATCTCAGAGATGAAAGTCTGCTCGGGTTCCCTACATCGTCGTCGAGCGAAGAAGCGGGGAACTGGGAAGACGCGGATTCAGGCACCTGGGCAAGCGAAAGGATGCACACGGGAATCCGTGTGCCACGTGTCACTCGCCATTATTACGTAGGCGACTAGACTAGGGCTAGGGTACTCGAGTGTCTAGGGGCGCCTCAAGTTTCGTTAAGGCCTTATAAATAGGAGCCAACCCGTGCCATTTGCACATTTCCCTCTCCTTCGCTCAGAGTTTCTTCTTCTCTTTGCTTTTGCCACCGTTTCCCCCACCACACGCCGCCGTACAGGAACTTCGCAACCACTGTCTCAAGTATGTTTCTGATTTTTTTCTTTCTATTTCATGTTTCCCACGGTGGTCCTCTGGTGAACTGATGAAGTTCCTGGGGAGGTCACGGAGTTTCCGGCGAAAACGGCGGAGCTTTTTTAAGCTTTTGATGAATCCCACGGGGAGATGGGATAAATATCCCGGGGACCTGAGGAAGGTCCCGAGGACATAGGATGAATCCCCCGGGGATAGCGGATGAAGGCGTCGGGGACCTAATGAAGGTCCCAGGGACGCCCGACGGATGTTCCGGGGACGTTGGGTGAATGGGACAGGTCTACCGAACAAACCTGCGCGCGACCCCGTCCGCCATGGTCGGAGGGTATGGCCCTGAGCATTTCTCCATGTCCCTTCTTCGTCCTTTCACTTGATCAACGGTGGAAGGGTGAATTTGATCTGGACCATCAAATTCACCAGCTCCTTCTATTTTTCAGGTAAAATGGCGACCATGGCAACGAGATCTATAGACATTGACGACCAGCCCGACTCCCCGATGGCGCTGATCACCGTTGTCGAGTGACGGCCACCAGAGGACTGGGCTAGCGAGGAGCCTCTGGGTGTTGCCTCTTATTTCGTCACAAGTGCCCAGGACGACATCTTTGCTACCGTCGAGGATCGCCTCGTGGGCTCCTCAAAGAACTGGTTGGTGTATAGGCCTCTAGAGTGCCATTGTATTTGCTTGACGTTCTGAGGGATGAGATTTCCCCTGTATGATTTTATGTTCGACGAGGCGGGTTGGCGCCTGCCCTTCAGCGATTCTCAGCGGGAGGTGTTCATTTGGCTGCGCCTGGCACCATCACAACTTCACCCCAACGCTCTCGCCTTTATTCGCGCCTTCGAGCTCGTCCGCTGGCACCTCCGCATCGGGGCAACCATACCCCTGTTCTTTCGTATATTTCACCTGCAGAGGCAAACCACTGACGGAAGGCATGGATGGGTGTCTTTCAAGCAGGTGAGCAGGCTGTTCCAGACTTACATGGATTTTGTTCGCCAATTCAAGTCCCGGTACTACATCGTGAAGCTTGTCTCATTCGAAGCCGCACAGACGGTGTATCGCCGGGTGTACAAAGAAATAGACGGGTAGCGGGAGGAGGTCCTCGAGGCAAAGTTTACCCTGTTCTGGAAGGAGGAGCACTTCAAGTGGGGCACAGACAGCTATATATTTAGTCCTGGCAGACTGTGTGAAGGTGATCGTTTGGCCCACGAGGAGATAGTCAAGTTCGTCGCCGATTTCTCCCCTGCGCAGCTCGTGACCCCGGACGGGAAGCCCATCTGTGGTGACGACGGGAAGGTCTTGGAGAAGGTCCGATTGATTAATACGAGAGCCCTCCTCGAGACGTTTTCCGACGAGGATGCCCTAAAGTTATTAGGTGGTGAACACCTCTTTGGTTGGATCTCCCTGTGCACTTTTGTCTTCGGCTTACTGACGTGTTTCTATTTTCTTTTGCATGCACAATGTCGAGCGCGGAAGAGCGTATCAAGAAGTTGGTAGCTACTCGGACTTCGAAGAAGAATGGGAAGGGGCGGGTCGAGCAGATCCTGCAGCAGCGCGCAGGTCCCACTCCGATAATCGGGGACTCCTCCAGCTCTCCCCAGGGTAGCCAGTCTCCCAATATGCAGGGGTCCCCAAAAAGACAGTGACTCAGCGAGCCAGTGCATGTCGATCTCACCGAGACTGAGAGCCCTCCTGCTAAGAAATTCGTGCTCCCACCTTGTCACTTGAGGCCGAATTTATTGTCGGGGACCAACTCCTCGTGCGTTGGTGCATCTGAGGCCCATGCCATCTTAGGCGCTGACAGGGCTTTGAGGAGAAAAGCCTTGGTAGAGGACATGTCCGCGGTGATGCGGGTCTCTACGACTGCCTTGGTCCTGAATGATGAAACCTGCCCAGCAGCGGAACTGACCAAGCTGCAGGAGAGATTCTCGTCGGTCGCGGCCGAAATGAAGAAGGTGGGTCAGGAGCTGTCAAAATGCAAAAATCAGAACGAAGCCCAGGTCGAGCTTCAGAGGAAGTTGGAGGAGAAGCTGAAGAAGGCCAATGATGAGAGGAAGGGTCTCTTGGCGAGGATCGCTGAGTTGGAGCAATTGTACGTCCTGCTGAAGAAGAAACTGAGGACGACAGGCTATTGACCTCTCGAGCAGAACTGATCGCGAAGCTCAGGCAGACAGAGCAAGATGTCCTTGTGGCCGCTGAGGTGGGATTTAATAATGTTGTGACGCAGCTCTGGATTGTGAACCCCAACCTCATCACTGAAGGGACTGACCCTTACTATGAGGTGGTCGAAGGTCAGATTGTTCAGCCAGCGTCCGAGAAGGAGGATGACGGCGAGGCTATGGGAAACGAGCAGCCTAAGGAAAACACGACCGTTTAGCTTTCCCCTGCTTATTTTGTTTATTCGTGCGTGCCATTAATTTGTAACGATTTTTACCCGGCCTGCACGCCAGGGGCTTTGATATTTTTGAATGTATAATATGCACTATGGGCTTCTGCCCGGTTTAATGCTTTACCCTTTGTTTATCTGTGTGTGTGATGTTTGTATGCTTGATATATTTGTTGTTTTTTGTCTAAGTAATTTGGAAGTTTTGATCGACTTTGTTGATCCTCGACAGTGTAGAGAACTGGTCGGGTGGCCGAAGCTGTGTTTCGACCTTCGACGAAGCTAAGAGCTCGGTCGAGGTCTTGGCTTCGGGGCGTGAACTTCCCATCGTGACTATGGTGTTCTGCCTAATTGGTACGGCGACGATGGAGCTCAGTCGAGGGATCCTCGTCGGACCCAGGGTCCTCGCGCACACACAACACGGGCCCTTGTCTTTGTGTTTTGTGAAGGGGAGTCACGCTTGTACCTTAGTGCGCCCCCGTGATCGCGACGTAGATGTGTCGTGGGCAGTTTTTAACTGTAGTACTGTTTAAGCTTCTCAGCATTCCATGGTCGAGCAAGTCCTTCCCCGTGTAGATTTTCGAGGTAGTAGGCACCTGTCCCTATTTTCGCGCAGACGCGGTAGGGGCCCTCCCAGTTTGCGGCAAGCTTTCCTTCTCGCGAATCTTTCTGGTTCCTTCGTAAGACGAGGGTGCCTACTTGAAAATCCCATTTAATAACTTTGTTGTTATAACTTTGAGTTATCTCCTCGACAAAGTCGAGCTCCTCCCTTAGGGCCTCGTCGTTTGTCCATCCTTCAAGGGGGGACTCCGTTCTTCTCGAGAGTTCCCTTATTTCCATGGGGATCACCTCCTCCGTTCTGTACGTTAAGCGGAAAGGGGTCTCCCCAGTAGTGGAGTGCGGGGTTGTTCTGTAGACCCAGAAGATGATGTGCAGCTCCTCGGCCCATCTTTTCTTGGCGTCGCCTAGCCGCCATTTCAGTCCTCGCAAGATCACTTTGTTCGCCACTTCGGCTTTCCCGTTCGTTTGGGGATGCTCGACCGACGTGAAGTGTTGCTTCGTGCCTAGTTTGGTAACGAAGTCTTGAAAGTTCTTGTCGGTGAACTGTGTCCCGTTGTGGGTGACGATTGCTTGGGGCACGCTGAATAGGGCGAGTATGTTCCTCTTGTAGAACACAGTATGTTGTGGGCCGTAATTTTGGCCAAGGCCTCGGCCTCGATCCACTTCGTGAAATAGTCAACGCCAACGATCAAGTACTTGTTTTGGTACGATCCCTGGAAGAAGCGGCCGAGGATATCCATCCCCCACCATGCAAACGGCCACGAGGAGAATAGTTTTTTGAGCTTGCTGGGTGGGGCCAGGTGCATGTCCCCGTGTCACTGGCATCTGTCGCACTTCTTGACGTGCTCCTTGGCGTCTTGCTGCATGGTGGGCCAGTAGTATCCTGCTCGTAACGCTTTGCGGGCTAGTGACTTTCTGCCGAGGTGTTGTGCATTGATCCCCTCGTGGATCTCCTGGAGTATGCTGGAGACCTTAGATTCCTCGACGCATCTGAGAAGAGGGATCGAGAAGCCGCGTCGGTATAGCTTGTCCTCGACGATCATAGAGGAGCAGGCACGTCGCCTCATGGCTCCAGCGTCTTTGGGGTCGTCGGGTAGCTTGCCCGTGCTGAGGTACTCATACACCGGGGTCATCCAGCTATGGCTATCCCCGATGACGTTCACGTCGGCTGTAGGGATCGGATTCTCGATGCTCGGTCGAGAGATCACCTCTTGGACGACGGATTTATTCCCTCCTTTCTTCCTTGTGCTTGCGAGTTTTGATAGAACGTCCGCTCGGGTATTGTGTTCGCACGGGACGTGAATCACTTCCGTTGAGGAGAACTTTTTCATCATTTCCTTCACCAGAGCCAAATATTCGATAAGGCTGTCGTTCTTGGCTTGGTATTCTCCCCGTACCTGGGAGGCCATGAGCTGGGAGTCTGTGAATATTTTGACCTCCTTGGCCCCGAGGTCCTCAGCTAGGCGTAACCCAGCGAGGAAAGCCTCGTACTCGGCTTGATTGTTCGACGTCGGGAAAGACAACGTGAGGGAGACTTCGATTAGGATGTCTTCCTCATTCTCGAGGATGATGCTCGCTCCGCTGCCTTTCGAGCTAGATGCCCCGTCGACATAGATCGTCAACTTTTGGGATCCGTTGGTCGAAGGTTCTGGGAGGGTCATTTCCACCACGAAATCATCCAACACTTGAGCTTTCAGGGCCTTCCTCCCCTCTTATTGGATGTCGAACTCAACGAGCTCGAGCGAAAATCTGAGCATCCTCCCCGCCATGTCCGACCTACCGAGGAGTTGTCGTATGGGTTGCTCGATTCTCACCACGACCGTGTGGGGCAAAAAGTAATGTCACAGCCATCTGGCCGTGGTGACGAGAGCTCGGGCGACCTTTTCAATTTGCTGGTACCTAAGTTTCGGGCCTTGGAGGGCTTTGGTGGTGAAGTAAATCGGCTTCTTCCCGTCGGGGGTTTCCCAGATAAGAACTGCGGTGACTGTTTCGTTCGTGATGGCGAGGTACAGGAACAGCGTCTCCCCGTCTCTGGCCGGGAAAGAACCGGGGTTGTGAAAGGACTTGTTTGAGGTGGAGGAGAGCTTGCTCACATTCCTCGGTCCATTCGAACGTGGCTTTCTGTCGTATGAGCTTGAAAAATGGGAGTGCGTACTGTGCAGATTTGGCCACGAAGCGGGATATCGAGGTCAGCATCCCGTTCAGTGACTGTATCGACTTTTTCAAGTTTGGGGTCGGGATCTCGAAGAACGCCCTGCATTTGTCAGGTTTTACTTTGATTCCCCTCTCCGTGAGGTAGAAACTGAGGAACTTGCCCGCCCGAACGCCGAAGGTGCATTTGTCGGGGTTGAATCTCATCCTGCACTTCCTTGTCATGTCAAAGACCTTGGCGAGGTGGGCAGCGTGGTCGACCTCTTCTGTGGATTTGACGATCATGTCGTCTATGTAGACCTCGAGCATGTCATCGATCTCTCCTTGTAAGACTTTGTTCATCATCCGCTGGTAGGTCGCGTCGGCGTTCTTCAGACCGAAGGGCATTACATTGTAGTAGTAGTTGCCCGACTCGGTCATGAAGGCGGTGTGCTGCTTGTCAATCTTGGCCATGGGGATTTGATTCTACCCCGAGTAGGCGTCCATGAAGGACAATAGTTTGACACCTACAGAATTGTCGACCAGCTGGTCGATGTTTGGCAACAGATAGGAATCTTTCGGGCATGCCCAGTTAAGGTCGGTATAGTCAATGCACATCCTCCATTTTCCATTATTCTTTTTGACAAGTACAATGTTGGACAACCAGGTTGTGTACCTGGCTTCCGAGATAAAATTTGCCTCTAGGATGTCTTTTACAGCTTTTTCAGCAGCCTCCGTTTTTTTGGGACTCTGCCTATGCTTACGTTGTGCTACGGCACTAGCGGCCGGATCTATAGTGAGTTGGTGACAAGCCACCTCAGGGTCGAGGTCGGGCATCTCTGATGCGCTCCATGCGAACAAATCAGCGTTCTCTCGGAGGCATACCTTCAGCCGCTCCTTCGCCAGATCGGGGATCCCGGTGTCAATCGTTATGCTCCTGTCGGGGTCCTCCCCGAGGGTGACGAGCTCGATGTCTCCGTCTGGGATGGGGCGCGTTGGGTGGATAGGCTACCCGTTGCCTTCAGCTGGGAGGTCATTTCCCACTGACCCCTCTTCTTCCTGCTCGCCGGGGAAGCGAATGTCGAGGTCCACAACATTGACGCACGAGAGAAACCTCTGCTCTGCGTTCGGGATTAACTTTCCTTCGGTCCTGGGCTTGATGTTGATTGAACTCAGGCCCTTGGTTGCCGCTTCAAAGCACCTCCTAGCGGCTTCAATGTCCCCGTGTATGGTGACGACCCGACCTCTGGCTGTATAGTACTTCATCTTCAGATGGACTGTAGGTGGTACCGCTGTTAGTTCGGCCAGAGTGGTTCTCCCCATGATGCAGTTGTACAGGGAGGGGCAGTCCACCACCAGGAAGCGGGTCTTGACTTGTCAGCCAATTTCCTCGCTTTCGAAAGTGACCATGAGCTCGACATAGCCCCATGGTTTGGTGGTGGTGTCGTTGAACCCTTGTAGATCCGAACCCACGTAAGGGGTCAAATGCTTTTCGTCGATCCGGAGGGTCTCGAAGAGGTGGGCGTACATGATGTCCACCGAACTCCCTTGGTCGACCAGGATTCTGCGGACGTCAAAATTTTCCATCTGGGCCCGGATCAGGAGAGGAATGGTGGAATTGGGTGCCCCTTCGGGCAGTTCCTCAAGATAGAAGGTGATGGGTTTTGACCTCCCTTGCACCTTCTCAAAGACGGCGGTCTGAACCGAGGTCGTGGATTCCAGCTCGTCAAAATTCCGCTTGATTGACTCCACGGAGACCTTGTTAAAACCTCCGCCGGATATGACCATCGTCGTAGGAAAACTTTCCCATGTACTACGGGCAGTGACGGAGGGAAAACTCTCCCACATGCTGCGAACTGCTGCGGCGTCCTCAATTCCTTCAGGGACGTAGAAGTCCTCTGGGCGAGTGACGCTCAGGACGACTTGCAGTCTGTTCTCCCTGGAGGGAGGTGTCGTCTCCTCGATGCTTTGTGTGTCGCGGGCATCTGGGCGAGGAGCGTCATTCCTCTTGGTATACTGCTTGAGATTCCCTTCCTTGATAAGGATCTCGATTGCATCCTTGAGGTGGATGCAGTCTTCGGTGACATGCCCGTGGCTCCGGTGGAACTTGCAGTATTTGGACTTGTTAGTGTTTGATTTGGGGGGAGTCGGCTTTGGAAAGCGGACACCCACATTATGAAATTCTGAGTTGGCGCACTCGAAGAGAATTCGCTCGCGGGGAGCGTTAAGCGGAGTGTACTCCATGAACCTTCCAGATGGACCTCTCGGCTCACGAGAGTCTCTGGGATGGACTTCGCGTTTCCAATCTCCCCCGCGCCGGGGGCAGTAGAGTCTTAATCCTTGGAGCTGCGGGAGCCCTCTTGGTGTCGTGAGTCTTGGGCAACATGTGCGGCCTCCGAGTCTTCGAACTGGATGTACGACTGGGCTCGGTGAAGGGGGTCTTCCAAATTGCGGGGTCTATGAATGCCCACAGATTTGGCGAACTCGGTCCCGTGACGCAGTCCCTGCTCGATCAGGAATTTTTTCGTGTCGTCGGTGGTGAGCACCTCTACGGCTTCCCGGTTGAATCTCTCTATGTAGTCTCTAAGAGATTCGTTCCTCCATTGGAGGATGCCTTCCAAAGAGGCCACCGTCTTCGAATGGTGACGAGATGCAGTAAAGTGCCTGGAGAACTGTCTCTTCAGTTGCTTCCAAGACGTGATGGATTCTGGTGCCAGGCTTTTGTACCAAGTCATGGCACCCTTCCTGAGGGTGGTCGGGAAAACCCGGCACTTAATGGCTCCCCGAATGTTCCTGTAGTCGAGCATAGCCTCGAAGCTCTCGACATGATCGTCTGGGTCGGCGGTGCCGTCGTATGTCCCCAAGGGTGGAGGCTTTTCCATCCCTACAGGTATAGGGGTCTCCATGATCTCCCTGGACAGAGGGGTCTGCTGGTCATCCTCATCACTCTTGACTGGTGATTGTGATGGGGAGTAGTGGCCCCGACCAGGCCCATGTCGTCCGGGAGAGTTCCTCGAACGACTCTTCGGTTTTTCACCGTCAGTTTTGCTCATCTTCTGGGCAAGAGAACTTTGTTGTTCCTTCAGAGGAAGGGATCGGTGGCGCTTCTGGGCGACCACAGGATGGGGTCGTTCCAGGCGCGGGCGGCATCCCAGAGGTGGGGGCGTCGGGCTCCTAGGGTCGACCAGTGGTGTCCTTCACGGGGAAGGAGACCGTCTGGGAGATGGAGGGCGGCGATGTCTCTGCGGGGGAGAGCGTCGCGGTCGCCCTCTTTCAAGTACCTAAATCCTCACGTTCTGCTGGGAGATCAGTTGGTTGGTCTGATTGATTAATGCGAGCAGGGCCACCGTGTTCGGGTCAGCATTTAGCGGTGCAGCTACTGGCTGGTAGACGACATGAGGGTTGTCTTGTTGGGCGACGTGGTAAGTCGCTCGTCAGAGGAAGGGGAGGCAATCTGCTCGTCCCTTTCATCGTGCTCTTCGACGTGGACGGTTGCGGCGTCCTCGCGGTGGTCTCTGTTGTCGAACTGCACAAAGGCGCCATTCGGAGTCTTGTTCTCAGGCTGGGAGCTGGCCATGGTTGTCAGAAAAGTAGAGGTTGCTTTGGTTTTTCGAAGAGGAAAATGGGGAAGCAAGGTTTTCAATAGACGGCGCCACTGATCGTACCTGATTAGAAAATTAATTAGTGGCCAGCAATGTCGTGAGCTCCGCAACTCCGGTAGTGATGAAACGGTCGGGGGGATGGGGGTGTACCTGCAGGGTACTCCTATGCCAAAGTCTGGAAAAGGGAGTAAGCAAGTACAGAAGGTTAAAGAGTGAGTTAAAATGTAATGTGTAACATGTTCCTCTCATGAGAGAGAGAGTATTTATAGACTGCCTCCAGCGCGGGGCCAACGGTCTCCTACACTGGGCTGGATTGCAAGGCCCAATCTAGGTGACTGCCAGGGCTTACATGGTGTAAGGAAGACCAGCGCGTGGTCTTCTCCCTAGGGTAACGGTCCCGAGATCTCCGGAAGGTGGACAGACCGACTCTTTCGGAGGTGGAAGGCTACAGGATGACGTGTCCTCACATGGAGGAGCACGTGGAGAACGTGGGGGGAAAGGTGTGACCTTTCCTCGGTGCCTGCAGCCTCTGCTCGACATAGCCTGCTCGCCGATGTATAGATTTGGGCCTTCTTGGGCCACTTCCGTATTGGATTGGGCCTGCCCGACTGATGGGCAGGCGTCGGCCCAGTCCAGAACAATTAGTTTAATGAAACATTAAATGTGACTTAAATGTGAGACATCATTAAATATAAAGATATCATTCTAAAAGTATATATATGTAAGTCTTACTATTAAATAGGACAACACTAATGCATATAGAATATTATAAGTAATATTTATATTGGATTGACTCATCATAAGAATAATACATATAGTTTGTTATGTAAGTGTCATAAGTTATTTTCATAGTAATAGTGGTGTATGCTACCCTTTGACCGGAAACCATGGGAATATTGAGGAGTTGATCATTTTAGTACCATCAAACATTGTTTGTAACAAGACAATTATAAAGTCAGTTAACTAGGTATTCAATGAATCATGTGGAGGGACATGAGTAACCTAGATAGATTTTTCTCGTCTTACATATGCATGGGTAATATCTACATGCTCCTTAATCAAGTATGATTTTGAAATGCATGATCATGCTAAAATAAATCAATATAAAATATTTAGCTTATTTATTATTACTAAGTATACTCAGGCATCAAGTAACATAATATTGGCCTATACAAGGGTGACAAAATTATGTCTTGTGTTTGATACACATATAAGGCAAAAGAATAATTATACATATGTTCATTATGATATAAAGGTTATGTGAGATCACATGAAATTATCGTTAATTGGGAAGCAATGATATGTGGCTAGACAAATCTCTCAATTTATAATATTAAATAAGCGATATAATATTATTGTCAATGTTACAAAACGTAAAAAGTCACACACATAAAGAAAAATAAATGAGAGATTAAATAAATTAATAAAATTCATTTATTATTTTGTGGTACATTCTTACGATACACTAATGCTAATTAGAGAAACACCGTACACATTAAGCTAGCATAGGGTATGTACCGTATACATATTTAAATTTAATAAATGTAAACAACAAGATAATTTGGCCGAGTGGTCTAAGGCGCCAGATTTAGGCTCTGGTCCGAAAAGGCGTGGGTTCAAATCCCACAGCTGTCAACTTTTGTTTTATTTATCCCAATATATAAAAATTGTTGTGACTTTGTTAAAATAAATTGCTTAAAATTAATTATAGTATTTTAAAACGTATAAAATGATTTTAAGACAAAGGTACCATGCTCCTAAAGAAACCAATGGATACTACTTTTACCATTCTTATGAGGTAAAAATATTTGTCGCTCAAACTAGGCTATTCCTAAAAAGAGAATTTAATTCCAAAAGAACCAGTGGAAAGAAATAGAACATGAAGAAGTTAAAGAACCACATAATAGATACACCAATGAAGAAACAAGAGCATAGTACACAAAATGTTGTGTATGAACGACCCACTCAAGTAACACAAGAAAAACGTAAGTGTTTGAGTGAAATCATATGCAATAATTTGTGCCTACAAAAACCATAAGAGGTGAGTAAAGTTTTTATATTCTATTCACGAGGATTGTGTTAACTTCTACAAAACGAAGATGAGAGTACTTGTCATTAAAAAACAAACTTAATATAATAACTGGGGAGTGCATATAGAATGGCTGATTTTGTTGTGCAATGTGCATTAAATTAATTAACCAAACTCATCAATTCAAGGTTTAATAAAATCATGGAAGAGAAGACAAAGACAGTTGTTTCATTAGACAATATCAAACCAACAAGAATATTTGTTCAAAAGAGAACCACAACGTACTCAATTGACTAAAGACTTATTCCTTGGTGCATTGTTGGCAAGGTCTATACTATTGTACTCACTACAAGTACAATTAGAGCTCACCATGGAGCTTGGGAAAAAATTCATGGGCCGCATTATTTCGACAAGAGTTTCATTCATTAGTCATTTTTCATCAATGGTGGCGACTCAAATTTCACAATCCTCTAGCAACAATCGAGAAACCTTAGCAAGAATGCATGACACATTGGTAAAACTACATTGTAAAAAAAACCCTACAAGAACTCATCTACACGATACAAAAACATGGGGATGGATACTAAGAGGGGTTAGAGATTGAAGACCTTAAACACCTCTTCTCTAAAATTTGGGACTCCTTAGTCCCAACTAATTTCAAATTGCCCCAATGGTAGTGTTTGATGGGAAAAGTGCCCCATAAGACCACCTTCAACATGAAAATGGTAATATAGGTGTAATAGACTCATTAAAATGTAATCCCATCTCTAGGACCTTGAAAAAGGCATACTTGTGATGACACGTGAATCTTCTCATATTATTCGTAACCATTTACCAAGACATATCTAGGAAGTTGATCCACCTATAGTCGACTAGCTTACATCGGGATGTGTCCACCATAAGTTTTTTAATCTGGGACATGGTCACCTTCAGCCCTTGCATGAATACATGTCAAGCTTCAACGAAGCCACCATCAAAGTAGTGAATCCTAACCAAGACATGTACATATGAGCTTTTCATAATGGGCTAAAGGTTATACACTTCAAGGAACTCCTAGCCCAGAAACTTGTTGATTCAATGGATTAAATAATGGTGGGGGTATAGTTTTATGTCAAAGGAAAAAAGAAAGTATTCCAGATAAAAGGGCATAAGAGGCAAAAAAAGAAGTAGTGGTGGGACAGATTCCTCTCATAAATGCAAGAACAATTATCCATGAACATTTAGAGAGAGTGAAAGTTTCTAACTGCCTCTCATAAGGCATGCTAAGAATTACACGCCCCTAAATATAAGGCAAGAATATATTTGGAAAGAAATTTATCATGTGAGATCATTTCTGAACCTTAGTGCAAACATGGGAGGTTATGGGAAACGATCCCAAAAATGGTGCAAGTATAACTGGATGAATGGCCACCACCTCAATGTCTGCCATCACCTAAAGAATGAGATAAAGTGTCTCATTTAAAAAGGGAACCTAAGAAGGTATGTTCACGATCCACCAAAAAGATATGAAAAAGGATATCAACTTCCTGGCCATGATAGACCTGGAAGCCCTCAACCTAAAAGTGATAAAGAGACTAGAGGTAGAAGTTGAAATGAAGGAGAATATGTTTGATAACCAAGTGACTCCAAACATGAGAGGGGGTGAATTATGTTATTTAGAATTTGAGATTATTAAAAAAATCTTTATTAAAAATGGTTTATATTGGTCCAACGGAGATGAAGCATTTGAGAAGAGGAAAAATAAGGAATTGGAAAAGAAAGAAAAATAAATGATAAAAGGTAAAGAGTTAGAGTTAGAGAAAGTGCACCAGAGATTTATACAGGTTCGGTCTGCCACCTGGCCTACTCCTATTCCTGAGAGTTTTGATCGCGACCTTACGAGTCTATCGGATGATCTAACTGCAACTATACAGTCTATCGTGTAGTTATAAAAGATATTGAACCCACAGGGACTAATAATTAATCTAATGTTATCAATTGATGATATGTAAAGCTAAGGCTAATGATTAAAAGGTTTGGACGGAAATAAAACGTAAATTGCTGAAGGTTTAAAAATATATTAATATAGAGAGGCCGGAATATGGATTTCCTTTTCCTCATGGACTCTGTAAATTATAGGCATTAAATTATAGTTAAATTACGTTCCATATAAAATATCAGTTTAAAGACTCTATCTCATACTCTCGCGCTATTGACTAAAGCCACACTCTCTAACCATGAGATTTTGCTCTCGCTCACCCATTTTTATTAAGAAGCGTATTTTGAAAACTAATTAGATCCTAATCGATACCTAAAATGCTCTCGCTGTATTTAGGATCGATGCCCAGTTCCCACTATCCGGTTCAATCCTCACACTCTTGCTATCGGCTCGAACCTTAATTTTCTTTTCACTCTCGTGCCAAAACATTTAGACTTAGACTTGGAAACTAAAGCCAAAACAGAATTTACTAATGTTTTGCACCTAATTTCATTACCGAGTCCCGTTGGTAACGACGGTCCTCATATACCGGTCTCAGATACTTTTAGCCAGACATTAAATTGAACATAAACAACTTAAACATGGTATTTAAACGTAAAGACAACATATCATTAAAGTAAAGGATGCGATAAAACAATAATTAAAACAATACAAATAAAAACATGTAAAAGTCGAAATAGAATGCGGGAACTTGAAATAACAATGAAATTCCTGATTATGCCGGCATGCTTTATGATCCAAGAGTACAAGAAGTAAAAACACAAAACTGTGACAATCTCTCAATGCGAGTGATTGTCACTTTTAAAGGTAGTATATGCTTAAGACTAGAAAAGAAAATGGCAGAGCTTCCGTACTATGCTTGGATGCTCAAAACTATGAAAAATCTAACTTATATAGAGGTCCTAAGCCAGAAAATTGCCTCCTGAACGTGTATAGGACGTTGAGACAAAGTAGGAGAGTGAGAGAGAGAAATAGTCCAAGCAGAAATCATGTTTTCTGTTACTGCATGATAATGGCGACCGCCATTAGGCTAATGGCGAACGCCATTTGCTCAATTAGTAAGTGACGTGGACTGGGTGCATGGCGAAGCCATTAGGGCCATGGCGAACGCCATGTACAAGAAGTGTGATTTTTCTGCACTTTCTTCTGCCCTTCTTATTTTTTCGGTTTCTTCGCGCAGTCGCTCCAAAATTTATTAAAACCTGAAATGTAAACAGAATACGACATAAAAGCGATGAAACATAATAAAATGACATCAAACTACTTAGAGTCTATAAACATTTTATTATGCTAGTATAAACTACTTAGAGGTTACTTTAAAAACATAGAGCTTAAGGTCACGGCATAATGGTTACTCAAATCGATATCGCATAATTAGGGAGTTTGGGGTGTTATGACGGTATCGATGTTATCGAAACTTTTCCAAGTCTTTCTAACATAGCCTAAAAATGAAAAACAACCTATAATCTTGGAGTGTCATGCCACGAATCAAAACAAAAAAAAATCGTTGGGGGTCAAAACTAAGGGAAATTTAATAACAAGTTAAAAAATTTATGCAATATGACTCAACAACACATGTTATGACTTGACCAAATACACAAACAGTTAAAAGAAACAACTTAATCTAAAAGAAAAAAAAACTAACTAGAAGGCGAGTAAAAATGAAAATAAAGCGGTAAAATTAAAGATAAAGCGATAAAACTCCTCCCCCACACTTGAACCAAACATTATCCCCAATGTTTTAGGCAAGGAGGAAAAAGAAGTGGAAAAACCTGAGTAATCGGCTCAGTGTCGGCCTCAGCCTCGATGTCGTCCAAAACCGCCTCTACCGTGCGCAGGGTGTGGTACACCTACATGCTACATGTACTTGATCATGTCCGACATCCACGTACGTAATCCATTCATCTTCTCGATGAAGTCTCCCATGTTACGCTCAGTCCACTCAGCATAATCATGTTGCTACTCCTAAATCTGATGAATGGTGGCCATCATCTCATCTTATTGTGTCTGCATGCTCCTAAGTAACAAGTCACGCTCGGCGTCGACATTGTTCCGGTGTCTCAGCTCAGATATGACGTCGTTAAGAGCGGTCCTGATAGTTGTGTAATCGTACTCCTCATGGGACTAACGTCAGGCTGAGGTACCTAGCAAAACCATGTGCAGTGTGTGAATGGGTGTCAGTATCGGGAGCATCATGCTCCATATCATCAAGCTCATCATCAGTGGCATTACCCACATCAGCCTGAACATGGACGTTATCACCAAGCTCTAAAGCATTCAGATTGTAAGTCCAATTGTTCCTTATCAATGCGTGCAGAACAAGGTAAAATAACACCCCTGATGCCTCTGTTACTAAACATCAAGTGGTACCTGCCGTCTGGTTTATTCTTAACTAGACACATACTATGGCAGGCATCCAAATCCAAGAGAGGCGTCTTAAGTGGCTCAAGGGTGGCCAACTCTGTGCATATGTCCAATGCGTGGGCTATGGATGTTATTAGCCCTCCAACGCAAATGGGACCGCCTACTCTAACACTAACAGACTGAAAATGTGCGAGTAAGAAAGGTGTAGGATTCACCTGTGTTTGTGTTAGTGCGCAGTGTAAAAATAAAAGATCCTTTGGGTTCACTTTCCCATTATTTTCCCTGCCGATAATGGTGTTAGCTAATACGTGGTGTAAGTACCGAATGGTCGGGTTATGGATGGCAATGGCCTTTAGGTCTTCCCAGTCAGCAGTGGCCTCGCCAGTGAGTTGTTGCCCAAAACCAAGTGCGTTGGTTTGCCAATTGCTCTTTAAAGGAGCTTCACAAGCAAAACCATCCCCGTGAGGGAATTGTAGTAAATCGGCAATCTGATCTTGGCTAAATGTATAATTCCTGTTAAAAATTCTAAACGAAGTTGTACCTATAGAGCGTGATCCACCCACAGGCATGGCATATCTTAATGAACTAAGGAACTCGTAAGTGAGCCTAACATATATAGGTTTATTCAATGAGCAAAAGTGAGACATTCCTAAGTTCTCTAACATCCAGTTCACACTACTTATTAAGCCTAAATCGTGTAGGGCAGACTTATCGCGGTACCTTGTTGGCGCGACATCCCTCTTGAACAATTTAAGGTATTTTGTTCTCTGGTTATCACCCTCTACGCCTTCTCCGAAAGAGATTCCCATGAAATCTGTCTCTCTTCTAGTTCTCACTGCTCTTGGAGGCATGGTGGATGAAAGAATGGAGGATTGAAGGGAATGAGTAGGAAATAGGGAGATGTCGAGAATGAGTATGATAACTTTTGGTTAGGAATGAGAGTTGGTTTTGAGAATTTATGCTAATGGAATGAAGATTGAAGGTTGAAAGATAAAGAGATGAGTGAGTGGAGAGAAGAGTAAGAGATAGTGGGTATTGAATATGAGAGGTTTTAGAAAACATGCCAAGGGAAGTTTAAAAATGGGAAATTGTTGTCTTACTGATATGACGACCGCCATTATGCTAATGGCGAATGCCATTAGCTTTAAAACGATACTTTTCAAAAATCAGGCTAATGGAGAACGCCATTAGGATATTGCCGACCGCCATTTACATATTGGTGACCGCCATTTGCTTTAATTGCGCAAAAAATTAATTCAGACTTAAAATTAATGATTTTTTTAAGTGCTTTTCAGTTGTGCTAAGGCCAAATTTGTGTTAGGTAATTATGTTTCAGCACGTGGCCTTAATCAAAATAAGAATTTAGAGTAAATAAAAAAACGAAAGTTACATGGAATTGAAAAATGAAAAACGAAAAAGTTACAAGAAAACTTCAAATAAAAACTCATAATGAAATAAAACAACAACGGAAATAAAACAACTCCCACACAACGCTAGTTTTACGTTGGTATCTCGACGAATAATGTAAAAATCACATGAAAATAAATGGAAAAACATGGAAGATTCCTAAACTAGAAAGCTGGGAAATATTTCCTCCCCCACACTTAAACAAGGCAGTGACCTTTCTATCTAAGGTGTGGTAGGAAAACAAAATACGGTAACAACAAAGTAAGATTAGCCACTACGGCGTCTAATATTAGGCTCGAAAAATCTTCTCATGGAGTAGATTTGTTGGAAAAGGTGATCGAATTGCTCACTATACACATCTATAAAACCAAGGAAATCCACTCGCAGAGTGGTTAGCTCTCCTCTAAGGGTGGCAACTTCCGTCTTGAGGGCGTCAATTGCAGCAATGTGATCAATAGGAGGCTCAGCATGAATAGCTTAGGCGAGTGAAGCAGCATCAGAGAAAGTGGCATTACAGTTCTCATAAGCTTGAGGGGTATCAGGTGGAGTGGGTGACTCACTTTGGCCCTCCAAGTCATACAGCCAATTGTTTTTGTTGTGCACATTAGTCCTATCATGGTTTGGTAGTGTAAAATTTAGGCCTTATAGGGAATTTACATTGAACACATCTGGGCCACTAGGAAATCCTAAAAGGTCAGCCATCTCACGGTGCGTGAAATAGTATTTGGTTCCAAATAATATGAATTTAGTTAGGCCTTTATTAAATCTCAACCCTATCAACTAGAGCCCTTAAGCTGAGGATGCCTTACCCTCGTCAAGAAGTTTTTCCCTTAAAGGAATCTGTTCTTTATTTCATGTCTGATGCGGAAAAACTCCAGGTCGCTCTCAACAAAGTTCAACGTGAAAAGAGATCTAGGAAGAACAAATACCAAATCCTTAATTTGGAATGTATCAAGATTCAAGAACTGTTAAAGGAGAAGGATGCTCTGATTGAGATATTAGAGCAACATGCCATAGAAAGTCAGGAAGACCGAAGAAATTCGCTCGCTCCTTTCACTTGGCAAAGGGTCGTCGACCCGACAACAGCTGAAGAACCCTGGTCAAAGAAAAGGAAAATACAGGAACCAACATCTGAGCTCTCTTCAGAGAGGAATCATGAATTCCAAGAACAATTCTTGGAGATGTAGAAGGAACTGCATGCCATTCGCGGTTAAGACTTATTCGGAAAGGACGTCGCTGACCTCTGTTTGGTCCCTAATGTAAAGATACCGCACCAATTCAAGGTGCCTGACTTTGAAAAATACAAAGGCAACTCTTGCCCTCAAAGTCATTTGATGAAGTACGCTAAAAAAATGTCTACCCAGACAGATAATCAACAGCTACTGATCCATTACTTCCAAGACAGATTAACAGGTGCCCCACTCAAATGGTACATGGGTTTAAACCGCACCAAGATCAGTACTTTCAGAGATCTCGACGCTGCTTTCGTTCAGCAGTATAAATACAACTTGGACATGGCACCCGATACAGACCAACTCAGGGCAATGTTACAAAAGGACAAAGAAACTTTCAAAGAATATGCT
The DNA here is from genome assembly GCA_022829125.1 of Lathyrus tuberosus. Classification (NCBI taxonomy): domain Eukaryota; kingdom Viridiplantae; phylum Streptophyta; class Magnoliopsida; order Fabales; family Fabaceae; genus Lathyrus; species Lathyrus tuberosus. The sequence goes on along the minus strand of JALAZF010000027.1, from coordinate 16,766,167 downwards.
CAGAGATGGTGTGAAATTGCCGCTCATAGTTGTCCCCCTCTTGAGGAAAAGGAGATGACCAAGATCTTTTTTAAAACCTTAAGCTTGTTCTATTACGACCGAATGGTTGCCAGTGCGCCCAGTGACTTCACTGAAATGGTGAACATGGGAGTACGCCTTGAAGAAGCAGTCCGAGAAGGTCGATTGGTCAAAGATGCAGAGCCATATAATAGTACTAAGAGGTATGGTAGTGCTTTCCAAAAGAAGAAAGAGCAAGATATCAGTAATATCTCTCTAAGAAAGCAAAGGCGAAGGTATCAACCAGTATCACCGGTAACTCCCGCTATCAACCCAGCGCTAGCTCTGACTTATCAACCTCAGGTTCACAGAGCCAACCAAATCAACAACAGTATCAGCAAAGGCCGCAACAACCTTTTTAGCAGGCTCATCCATAGTACAACAACAACAATCGTACTACACGACCATCAGCGTTCGACCCTATACCAATGTTGTACGAAGAATTATTTCCACTTCTACTGGCCAAGGGGCATGTTCAAACCAGGACTCCTCTTACAATGCAAGAAAATCCACCTTTTGGTTCAAAGCAGATCAAACTTGCCCTTACCATCAAGGAGGAACGGGACACAACATTGAGAATTGTCTTAGCTTCAAGTCTGATGTATAGAAGCTTGTCAAAAACGAGATCTTATCTTTCAAAGATACTAATCTGAATGTTCAGACAAACCCGTTACCATAACATGAGAAGACTGCAGTGAATTTAATAGAAGAGGAATCTAGCAGCAGTTATCAAATTCACAATGTACTCTTACTAGGAACCAACCTGGTAAAAATGCATTGCAAGCAGAGCGGTTACGACCACGTGCCATCTCACAACTATCATTAGTGTGATATCTGCTCAAAGAACAATCAGGGGTGTGCCATAATACAAGCAACTCTACAAGAACAAATGGATCTAGACTGGATTCAGGATCACCGGATTCGTGAAGTAAACATGGCCCATGCGCATCCCAACATTGTTCAAAACCACGAAATCCGTGCAATAAACGTCAATTTAGTGGCAATACATTCAAGACAAAGTCAGTATTATAATCTGCCACGACACGATTACAGCGCTTGTCCAATCTGCTCAACGGACAATCAGGGATGCTCTTTCGTACAAGAGGCCCTCCAACGTCAAATGGATCTCAGATGGATCCAAGACTATCATGAAAGGAATGACCATCAAGTCAATATGGTTCAGATTTTTGACATACGCTTAATGAATATGGTTTTCTGGCTTCACATGATTATCTAGACTGTAAAGAATGATGCGAAAATGATCAAGGGTGTGCACTTGTGCAAAGAACACTTCAACATCTGTTGCACCAATGGTGGCTTCTGATTTACCTAGATGAAGACACTCAACAGATTAGCATGACTGATGGGAATCCTGGTAGACATCAAAGTCATGATATCCGCTCAATAGAAACAGGTCTAGTAAAAATGCACTGCATACAAAGCTGGTACGGTCGGGTACCACCGCATAATTATGAGCGCTGTAAAGTATGCTCGGAAAATAACCAAGGATGTTATCTCGTACGAGCAGCCCTCTAAAATCAGTTGGACCGGAAAAAGATTCGACCATGTTCAAGTTTTAGGTCGATCAACATAATACAAGACTACCTCCCTGGTCAGAACAAAAGCGCTGTCATAATCTCCAATTATGGAATAACCAAGGAAGTTTGTGCCATAATCCCTCTACTATATGGATCAAAGATCCCTCTTGATAGAAGAAAAGTTCCCAACCAGGAACTCATTGAGGTTGCTAATAATGGTAAAAAAAACCAAAAGGCTTATGTAGTTATCTACCTGCCAGGTCCAATACCGTACAGGTTAGATAAGGCTGTCCCTTACAAGTATAGTGCAATGACCATCGAAAATGGAAAAGAAACTCCATTACCCTCCGTTGTGAACATTGCCGACATCAGTCGAGTCACTCGGAGCGGTCAGATCTTCAACAGAGGAGTTGGAGAACCTACCAAAGAAAATGAACCTCAAACGGAAGGTCCTAATCAACAAGTCAGTCAATCCAATAATCCAGAACCTGTAAAGAACAACGATGAGATGCTGAAGCTCATCCAAAAAAGCGAGTAGAACATTATGGACCAATTGTTGCAAAATCCGTCTCGAATCTCTGTATTATCTCTCCTGCTTAGTTCAGAAGCTCACAGGGAAGCTTTATAAAGGGTCTTGGAACAAGCCTTTGCAGAACAAGATGTAACGGTATGACATTTTGACAGCATCATCTCCAACATCACTTCCTGTAACAACTTGGGGTTCAGTGATGAAGAACTGTCGGAAGAAGGAAAGAATCATAATATGGCGCTTAACATCGTAGTCAACTGTAAAAACAACACTTTAGCCAACGTACTGGTGGACACAGGATCATCTTTGAATGTTATGCCAAAATCAACTCTGATACGACTACGTTTCAAAGAGCTCCGATGAGGAGCAGTGAGATCATCATCAAAGCCTTTGTCGGGTCTAGAAAAACAGTTATCGGCGAAGTTGATCTTCCCATAACCATCGGTCCTCACACTTTCCAAGTCACTTTCTAGATCATGGACATTCGGGCAGCATACAGTTGTTTATTAGGAAGACCTTGGATACACGAAGCTGGGGCAGTCACTTCGACACTTCACTAGAAACTGAAGTTTGTCAAGAATGATAAATTAGTCACAGTGTGTGGAGAGCAAGCCTTAATCGTGAGCAACTTATCATCATTCTTTTGTGTAGAACCAGAGGAGGTTATTGGAACCCAGTTCCAAGCACTCTCGGTGAGCAATGAGAATTGACCAGAAAGAGGGACGTCGATTTCCTCATACAAGGACGCTCTCGAAGTGATCAAGAATAATGACATAAAAGGATGGGGACAGATTGTAACTCCCACGGATAACAAGACAAGAAAAGGTCTTGGCTTTTCTTCAACCGGTACTCAGACTATGAAGAAGGATAAAAGTTTTTGTCCCATTCAGGATTTCTTCCACAGCGGAGGTTTCCTCCACCCAGTGTCTCAAGAAGTACACACCATCAATGAGAGTGACTCCTCCCATGTGGATGAGGAGTGGAATTCTTATCTCAACAATGACGATTATATGTCTCAGGGAGAGGCGCACACGCCATTTTATTTTCCCAAGCAGAGCCCAAGATATATACCAAGATCAGACGTCAGGGTGATCTATGGAGATTGCGATCCTGAAGGATGCCCTGCTCCACCCAATTCATTAGAGGAAGACAATCTAATGAAAGACAATTGTGGCTATGATCCCCTGGATGACTTAGCTATCTGGAAGCCGTACACAGAAGACTTGGGGCAAAAGAGTCAGCCGGACGATGCCTATCAGCTGAGTAATATTGAAAAGAATACCCATGTCCCCACAGAGACATGGAATCATTACTCAGGACATTCCGAAAATGTCCGACACCATGGTGATGAATTGGCAAAGATTGCAGGACAAGAATTCATTAACTATGCATTTCCTGAGGTCAACGTCATTGAGGAAGATGACTTATCTATTCCCACAGAAACATGGGACACCTTGGAACAGCCGAGTGGCAAGTATGACTTCCTAGTCAAATACACCGCTCCCGAAAGCTCTCACATCCAATACGAGGACATCCAGCCAACTGGATGGGGAGATCCTCTTGAAATTGAAAACCCTATGGAAGATACGACAGAAGAATTCTCCTATGACAACTTTGCATGGGAAGCAGACTTCAATGATCCTATTCCGCTGAAAATCAGCATTATTTCTGAGGATAAACCAAGAAGGAAGATACCAGACTTTATGATTCACAGAGGAGTTCGTCGCCACTGGGTTGCTGTCGATGTCCCGAAAGTCGTCCATAAGTCTAAGTAATTACCATCTTTGTTTTAACCTTTCACCTTGCCCAGGTGAAACAGATGTTTTTATAGGGCTCACCTTTCTGTAAATATCCCTCTTCGCTTCCCCCAAAGCGACAAAGTTTTGTTTTATAGGGCTGTATTTCAAGAATTGATAAATCATGAATAAATAATGTCATTTTGAATTCCCGCATTTATTGTTGTTTTCACTTTTCATTTTTCAGAAAATGGTAATCCTAAAAACAACCCAAAATAAAAACAAGCATTTTTCAGAAAATACACTGCACACACTCTTGCATTCTCTCTGTATTTTCTAAAAAACGAATCATCACGTCATGTAGATTGCTTGTTTTAAACCCCATTGAAACATACGATCCAATGCCATCTCCCAACTTGGAATTCCTAGTATTTGAAGCTGAAGAAGAAGAGAACGAAAAATTCCTGAAGAGATCTCTCGACTACTTAGACAAGAGGAAAGGTCTATTGAGCCTCACAAAGAGCCGTTGGAAACTGTCAATTTAGGTTCGAAGGAAGAAAGGAAAGAAGTTAAGATTGGATCACTGCTTAGTCCAACTGTCAGAGAATACTTGATAAAACTTCTCAAAGAGTTTCCAGATGTATTTGCTTGGTCCTATCAGGACATGCCAAGGTTGGATACCTGCATCGTGGAACATCATTTACCGCTAAAAGCAGAATGTCCGCCAGTAAAACAAAGACTGAGAATGACTCATCTAGATATGGCCATCAAAATTAAGGAGGAAGTATAGAAGCAGATCGACGCAGGTTTCCTCCCCACCTTAGAATATCCTCAATGGTTAGCCAACATAGTGCCAATTTCGAAAAAGGGCGAAAATTCAGAATGTGTGTAGACTACAGGGATCTGAACAAAGCAAGTCCAAATGATGACTTCCCCCTACCACACATTGACATGCTGGTAGACAGCACAACAAAATTCAAAGTCTTCTCCTTCATGGATGGATTCTCGGGCTATAATCAAATCAAAATGGCGCCGGAAGATATGGAGAAAACTTCATTCATCACCCCATGGGACACCTTTTGTTACAAGGTAATGTTGTTCGGTCTGAAAAATGCTGGGGCAATCTATCAAAGGGCCATGACAACCCTTTTCACGACATGATGCACAAAGAGATTGAAGTGTACGTCGATGACATGATTGCCAAATCTAAAACAGAGGAAGAACATGTGGAACACCTGTCGAAGCTATTCAAGCGTCTGAGAAACTACAAACTCCGCTTGAATCCTAATAAGTACACATTCGGTGTTCGCTCAGGAAAACTCTTAGGATTCATTGTCAGCCAAAAAGGAATCGAGGTTGACCCTGACAAGGTCAAGGCCATTCAAGAAATGCCTTCACCAAAGACTGAAAAATAGGTCAGAGGATTTTTAGGACGCCTGAATTACATCTCAAGATTCATATCCCTAATGACCGCGACATGCGCGCCGATCTTCAGACTACTCAGAAATAATTAAAGTTGCACATGGACAGAAGATTGTCAAAAAGCTTTCGACAACATCAAAGAATATATGTTGAATCCACCTATTCTGTCTCCTCCAGTGGAAGGAATACCACTGATCATCTACTTAATAGTCTTGGAAGACTCTATGGGTTGTGTTCTTGGCCAACAAGATGAGACAAAAAGATAAGAGTATGTCATTTACTACTTAAGCAAGAAGTTCACGGACTGTGAAACTCGGTACACTATGCTCGAGAAAACTTGCTGCGCTCTAGCTTGGGAAGCCAAACGTCTTCGCCTGCACATGATTTGTCATACTACATGGTTAATCTCCGAAATGGATTCGATCAAGTACGTCTTTGAAAAGCCTGCTCTCACGGGAAGGATTGTCCGTTGGCAGATGTTGTTATCAGAATACGACATCGAGTACCATGCTCAGAAAGCCGTCAAAGGAAGTATTTTAGGCGATCATTTGGCTCATCAACAGATTGACGATCAGGAATTAGTCGGATTTGACTTCCCAGCGAAGGTCCAGAACCAGGATCCCAATGGGGACTAATATTTGATGGAGTTGTCAACACTTATGGAAATGGAATTGGGGCAATCAGCGTAACACCTCAGGTTACCCATATTCCTTTCACTGCCAGATTGACGTTCAAATGCACAAACAACGAGGCCGAATACGAAGCTTGTATCATGGGTCTCGAAGAAGCAATTGACCTAAGGATAAAAAACTTGGATGTGTATGGAGACTTAGCCCTGGTTATCAATCAGATCAAAGGAGAGTGGAATACAGACCAATCGGGATTAATTCCTTACAAAGACTATGCGAGAAGGTTATTACCATTCTTTAACAAAATCGAGTTTCATCACATTCCTCGTGAAGAAAATCACATGGCTGATGCATTAACCACCCTATCCTCCATGATTGTTGTAAGTCGATGGAATGACGTACCTAAGATCAACAAAATGCGCCTTGAAAGGCCCGCTTACATCTTCATGATCAAAGCAGTCATCGATGACAAACCCTGGTATCTTGATATCAAGTGTTTCCTTCAAAGACAAGAGTACCCACCTGGGGCATCAAGAAAAGATAGGAAGACTCTCAGAAGACTGGCTGGCAACTTCTTCCTAAACAGTGATACACTCTACAAAAGAAACTTTGACATGGTTTTGCTCAGAGGCATAGACAGACAAGAAGCAAACATGTTGGTGAAATATATTCAAGAAGGATCCTTTGGCACTCATGCCAACGGGCACACAATGGCAAGAAAAATTTTGACGGCGGGGTATTATTGGCTGACAATGGAATCCGATTGCTACAAGTACATGAGGAGGTGTCACAAGTGTCAAATATACGTTGACAAAATCCATGTATCACCAACGCATCTCAAAGTTCTTTCTTCTCCATGGCCTTTTTCTATATGGGGAATCAACATGATTGGCATGATCGAGCCCAGGGCTTCAAACGGACATCGGTTCATCCTGGTAGCCATTGACTACTTCACCAAGTGGGTCGAAGCAGTGTCACACGCCAATGTAACCAAACAAGTGGTGGTCCGATTTATCAAAGATAATTTCATCTGTCGTTATGGTGTTCCAATCCAGATCATTAATGATAATGAATCCAACTTGAACAACAAGATGATGAAAGAGTAGTGTGCTGAGTTCAAGATCGAACACCATAACTCATCTCCCTACCGGCCTAAGATGAACAGAGCGGTAGAAGAAGCTAACAAGAATATCAAGAAAATCATTCAGAAGATGGTTGTAACCTACAAAGACTGGCATGAGATGCTATCCTTCGCTCTTCACGGTTATCGCACATCTGTCCGCACTTCAACAAGGGCAACCCCTTTTTCTCTGGTATATGGCATGGAAGCAGTGCTCCCCATAGAAGTAGAGATACCATCAATCATGGTATTGATGGAAGCCAAGCTAACAGAAGCTGAATGGTATCAAAGTCGACACGATAAAGTGAACCTAATTGAAGAAAAGAGAATGGCTGCTTTATGCCATGGTCAGCTATATCAGTAAAGAATGAAGAAGGCGTTTGACAAAAAGGTCTGACCCCGCGTCTTCAGAAAAGGAGACCTCGTGCTCAAGAAGATACAATCATTCCTCACTGACTCCCGGGGCAAATGGACCCCGAATTATGACGTCCCTTATGTGGTTAAGAAAGCCTTCTCAGGAGGCACCTTGAGACTCGCAACCATGGATGGAGAGGAGTTTACCTACCCCACAAATGTTGATGTAGTCAAGAAATACTTCGCCTAAATAAAAAAATGTCTTAGTGGATTGAAAACCCGAAAGGGCGGTCCAGGAAAAAATTAGAGACATAAGCAAAAGTCATCCTGCTAGATTGAAGACCTCAAAAGGCAATCTAGGCAAAAATTAGGGATTCATGGCAAGTAACTACGTCCGACAAGGTTAGATCTCCAGTGGTAACTTCATCCGTCAGAAAAACTTCGGTCAAGGTCACCTTCGACAGAAGCTCAGAATGTCTAGAATTCAAAGTTGGTGAAAGGATAACGGTCGTTATGTTTCAATGTAGCCCTTTTCCTCTAAATTACCATTTTCTAAGCTTTTTAACGCTCTATGGGATCACGCGCTTGGCTGATTACCATTCTATCAATAAAATTTGAGCCCTAGTGCTTTTGTTTGCAATTCTCATTTATTTTGCTTTACAGAATGACATTTTTTTTAACATGATCAACGATTCTTGAAAAAAAATGAATTTAATTTTCAAATTTTTCTTCTGCTTTTAAAATGGAGATGGCAATTCTTTTTTACTAACTGAACACAAAAAGGAACATCGATGGCTTCTCCGGAAGTTGATTAAACCTCAAAATGTAGAATCAAAGTAATCTGTCTAAACCGGTACGCCTAAATGAAGGATCAACTGTTTCAGATCCAATGTCCCATCAGATATCCCCGATAGAGTTCTTTCCTCTGAAGACCAATGGATGGTTCTTTCTTCCCCAGTAGGGTCTACCCCTCCTAAGCAAGACAGGATTTCTATCTTGAACCCATGGTACTTTTCATCCCTCGCAGTGACCGAGTATCCAATCGTGTTCATTCAATGGTCTCTATGTTGCGTCTATTTTGTCAGCATAAACATACATACATCATGCATAATTGATTCATATACATATTCATATTGCATTATTATCACTTTGGTCGTACTCATCCCCAAGTGATAAACGTCCTCTCTCCGTTAAAGTTGTCAGTTTTCCTTTCCATGTCGGATAGGACAAAATCCCAGTTTGAGTTCTTTCCTCATCAAGAAATGTATCGTCTGAGCAATCTCTCCCCATTTTATTTCTGGATTGGAGCCTGTCCTCGACCACTTTGATAACTTGACCTCTGAAAGGCAATAAGACATTCGACAGACACCTTCGGGACATCACTCTTCACCATTGAAGATGATGTTTTTGCTTTCCCGGATTAAGGAAAATCCCTAGAGAAATCCTCTTAACCAAAGACTCTCAGAAATACATCAGTTTTTCTCCCAAGAAATTTGATGTTAATGAAGTCATCAGCACCTCAAAATTGGATCACATCACATGGAATTTCTCCGAAAAGATCTCGAAGAAAAGTATGATGTAACCTCACCAAACAAAAAAATGGTCTCTCAAGAGACTCGTTTTCCCCAGTGGGATTGACAAATGGCATCTCTAAACAGAGAAGTTTACGCACCTCTACGGTTCAAACAAATGGGTTTCCCCAACAAATTTGACATCAATTCATTTTTCCATCAAATGGCGTCTCCCCAGTAAAACTCGGCGAGAAGTTTGATGAAAACCGCTACTAATAGCGTTCCTTGTCAAAAAAGAAACTCGACAAGAAGAAACTGAGATCAATTCCATGGATGAAGACCAGGATCGAGGGGAAGTTTATTTCAAAAGAAACTGAGACCAGTTCCATGGCTTAAGACCAGGATTGAGGGGAAGTTTATTTCAAAAGAAACTGAGACCAGTTCCATGGCTGAAGACCAGGATCGAGGGGAAGTTTTACCCTTTTCTAAGTATCATTGGTTAGCAAAAGAAGATGGATAAGCAAACTACTATTCATAACCGCAGTCAAAATTTTGGGTATTTCGATATTTAATCCTCTTGCACCCTAAATGTTTGAATATCTCCGCCATTCACACCTTCGGGTCCAAGAAGATTAAATAGGGGCATCTGTCACACCCCAAATTTTGACCACAAGATTTCCCATCATTCTTCAAATCATCACCACCATATGGATGTACCATCATACATCATCAATCTCCTCAAGGATTGTTGAGCATTCACTACAATCAAGAATTAGGGTTTTGAGCCCTCTCAGAGCACTCAGACAAAGGATCAATCAAGAATTGACATGATCTTCAACTTTTAAAGCCTCTCAAACATCCATGAAGGATCAAGAGGTCTCCCACATCAAGAATCAAGCACAAGGTTTCAACATCCCAAGTGGATAAAGCCTCAAGATCGCCAGTGTCACCAAATTAGGGTTTTGGTCGACCAAAGCCTCCAGATGAAAATTTTCATCTGGGCATGAGCCAATACCTCAAAACATGATCCAAAATACTCCAAGGTACCTCATGGATCCAATCATCAAGTAAAAAAATCCTTAGGGGAATCATTCATAAAAAATCAGGAATTAGGGTTTCTTGACCTAATTCACCCCTAAGTTGACTTTTGAAGCAAAACATCGACCAAGACCTTAAGACATGATTTTAGGGCCTCAAATACACCACATTGATCCATTTACAACAATGTATTGATCCAAGAAGCTTGATTCACAAGTTTCAATTTCATCTGGACCACAATTAGGGTTTTGAAGAAAAAGTCAACTATAACTTTGACTTTGGACCAAGACATGTTCCCAAACCTTGGGACATGATTCAAGAACCCCAAAAACACCTATGGAATCCATCCATTAGGTTTGAATTAGGTCAAGAACTTGATTATATAAAAGATCACACAATTTGGAATTCATTTGACAAAAAGTCAACTGTGCCCAAAATCAAGTTTGACTTTCTTGAAATTTCTTACAAATGTGGTTCCCCCTAAGTCAAAAAACAGTGTTAATGTATAGTTTTGATCATCATCCATCAATAAAAATCAAGAAAAGTGAGGTTACTTGCAAAAGGGGGCAACCATGGAAAACTTTAATTTTTCTAAGTTATGAACAAAATGGATTTGGTACCAACTTTGCAAGGTCATAACTCCCAAACCCTAAGGCTTTTTTCTTCCGTCCAATGCTCAAATGAAAGTTCACATGACATACTTCAAAAGTGTCAACTACAAAAGATTCCAAATCCTCATAGATTTTGAGTTATGGATTGATCAAAATCACAAAAACATGAAAATGACCATTTTTTCCAACACTTAGTGAAATTTTTGGACAGAATCTGTCTAGGTTTTTCACCAACTTGTGGACCATTTTTCATCATGATCTAAGATAAACCAGGTCCATTGGTGGACATCAAAGTTAAATTATGTCATGAGAGCTTTCCAAAAAGTACAAGAACTCCTAATAATTCAACTTGAGCAAGGAGTTATGAAACCTCACAACATGCCTTACTCAAACTGATTTCCAAGACAGATTTTGAGCATTACTTGTGGCACACGGTTCTTGAGTCCAATTTTGGTGACTATGCAAGACTGATCCTCATCCAAATTCAACAAGAATCTCAGTCAATCATGAAGAACCTGCTAGCTTAGACCCTAAGACAATAATCCTATCCTTTGGCATGTGATCATTCAAAGTTTCAAATCCAAAAACTCCAAGTTTGTCATTTGGCATTGATGTGGAACATAGAGCTGTCATGGACCAAGCCTTATCAGTCCAATTGATTCGTGTTTGTTGCAAAAATCAGAAGACCTAAAGCTACAAGACCAGCTCAAGTCAATGGCTAAGAGAAGACTTGGTACCTTGGCATTTAAGGAAGTGATACATGGGCATATCCATTGGATAATAGAGTGAACCAGTTGTCATTCACTATTCCTTCAAAAACAAACTTCCTCTACTATAAATAGAGGTTATTTTTTATGTTTCAAACCACACCAAAACAATAACAAAGCCTTGTTTTCCTCACTCTCCCTCTCTTACTTCAATTTCATGTCACATTGGAGCAATTTGGGAATTCTTGAAACCAAAGAAAAAACCACTCAAATAACCATTCAAACATATCATAAATCATCCATTGGAGGTGTTCAAACCTTCATTCTCACTGTACAACACCAAAATCAAAAAGTCAACCTCCAAAACCTCAAATTTTAACTTTTTCTACATTTTTCAAGCCATGTCTTGATCCAATCACTTTCAGAACCAATTAGCCCTTCAAATACTCCTCCAAATATCATCCTTAAGCTGTTCCAACAAGTATCCCTCAACTGTAACACCATTTGAGTGAGATACCATTTTGGTCACTTTTGCCACTTTTGCAAGAAAGAGCCAATTCTTGTTCTTCAGGTTTCCAGCTGGTTTTGATCATCCTAAAAGCTTCTAAGGGATCAATCAAGAGTGTCTAAAGCATTGGATTACTTCAGGCACAAGCATCTTAAAAGTTAGCACAATGAGCTTCAAAAGGTAAGTGCATAACAACTTGAACTCTTTAAAATACGCATTGCTTTGATGTCCATTGATCATGAACACATCATACATATCATATGTGTTGTGTTTGAACCAATTTACCATGCTATTATTGCTTGTATGATGTGGTAGCATAGAACTTGCAAATCTTGGCCTATTTTGAAGCCAATATCGGGTTTTAAAATAGAAGCATCTTTAGAAAATTCTGAGACCACCATTAGATTCCTCATGAAATTCTAGGCAGGATTCATCTAAATTTCATCCAATTTCATGGAAAAATGAGGGAGATATGATCCTTCTTGCAAATCACACAAAACTTAGTTTTTTCCTTGGCCTGACCTGGAATTCAGGCCACCCATATATGTTTATGGGGTGGTTTTGATACACGGATGTATCACCACCCCAGTGGTAGTGCGCATGTGTGTTTGGTTGGAGGGCGTGAGTTCAACGCCCACCCAGACCATTTGTGGTTCCCTCTCATTTTTGATATTTTTTATCATTTTTCATAATTTTCTTAATAAATCTCAAAATTAATTTCTCTCTCAATTTTAATTATTTTTGTTTGGTTCTTTTTTTGAAAATTCACAAAAATGTTGAAATATTTTACTCCACAAAAAAATTGAATCTATATTATTTATTTAATATAGTTTGAATTTTTGTAATTAATTTCATTTTATTTGTTTTCAAACATTTTAAAAATGAGATTTCCCTTGAAATTTCAAATTCAATTGGATTCCAAGCTTTAATGTGATTAAGCATGACTTTTCAAAATATTTTTCAAGGTTGACAACTTATTTTTTAACATATTTGATATTTTATATCATTTATTAGTTAATTTTCTTTGAAAAATTTTATTTTATTTAAAATTAGGGTTTTTCTCTTGATTTTAAATTTTCAAGCTTCATTTGAAACACTTTTGGGCCTCTTGATAGAGTGTAAGTCCCATCCCTTTGTAAATAAACCATATTTGGGCCTCAGTCATTGTATAAGTCCCGATACGATCTCGGCACGATCGTCGTTTTCAAAACAAAAATTCATATGGGCCTCCCTTTGGTTATAAGTCTAATTTTTCTTCTTTTTCAAACTCTTTTGGGCCTCTAATAGAGTGTAAGACCCAACCCCCTTTGTACATAAATAATTTGGGCCTCAGTCATTGTATAAGTCCCGATACAGTTTTCAAAATAAACGGTGCGATCGTTGTTTTTCATCTGGGCATCTCCTTGAGTTATAAGCCCCAACTCTTGTATAAAAATAAACTTTGGATCTCTAATAGAATGTAAGACCCATCCTTTTTGTAAATACAATAATTTTGGGCCTCAGACATTGAATAAGTCCCTCTGTGGTTTTCAAAGCTACGACGCGATCGTCATCTTTTCAAAAGAATTCATCTGGGTCTCTCCTTGAGTATAAGCCCCAAACTTCCTTTTGAAATAACTTTATTCTTTGATTCAATTTCAAATTCAAAGTTTTATCAAAACTTTCTTCAATTTCTTGAATAACTAACCATACAACTGTAGTTACTTTGCTTGGGCTTGCACAACTGTAAGTTCCACTATCTCTTCTCAACACACTTGTTTATATATTTCATCTGTATATATATATATATATATATATATATATATATATATATATATATATATGCTTGTATATACTTGCTTAGAGTTTTCCCTAACAGTTAGGTCTAGATTTAGGTCAAACCAGTGGTTACTCTTTCAACACGGTCAAAACTAGTTCCCCATAGGAAATTCCAAATACAGTTTTGCCTCCTCTTGGGCTTATACAATATGGAACAGAGAAAGGCATTATTCCCGGTGAAACTTTTCTCAAGACTGTCACAACTTAGAAATATGTGTACAAGAAATTCATTTCCCTAGAGAGGATTAATTCCCGGTGAAACCTCTCTTGAATTTCTTCAAACCTTAGAACTGTTTAGCAAAGAAAGGGTTAATTCCCGGTGAAACCTTTCTTGAACTTTTCTTAGGCTTGGACCCACAGGCTACCTAAAAGCATCCCCAACCTCCTCTTGGGCTTTGTAAAAGGATCCTCAGGCTTCTTAGAAGTTCTCAGCCTCCTCTTGGGCTTAGTGCAAGGACCCGAAGACCTCCTACCAGTATAGGACAGAACTTAGTCATCTCTACAAGATCAATCCTCTAGAGAGTCAGAATTTCAAAACATTGAACCATTCTAGGGTTGATTCTCATCCTTTAAAACCACAGCCTCCTCTTGGGCATCATACAAAGATCATCCTCCAACTAAGAGTCAACCTCTTCATACCAGTAAATTTGGAAAGTCTCATCTCCTCTTGGATCTCAAAGAAGCCCTCAAGTTTCCTAAAAAAACAAGAAAAAAACCTGATCATTTCATCAATCTCCCGTAGAGTTTGAAACCTCAATAGAATTTCATACTCAAAGCTTAAACTTTTACCATCAATGAAACCTTAACAGAATCAGAACCTCAAGGCATCTGATATTTCAACTCTTCTTCAATCCTGAGCAAGAGTTGATTCCCCAATTTGGACCTGTCTCTGGATCTCAATAATCCTCAGCAGAAACCAGCCTCCTCTTAGGCTTCATATAAGAATTTCCCCAGTCAGCCTCCTCTTAGGCTTTGTATAATGATTTTTCCTCAGCAGAGTTAGGCTCAATCTTGGGCTTTGTACAAGGCAGATCATGTTCTCCAGCTGAGTCAATCTCCTTTTAGCCTCAATCTTGGGCTTTTTACAAGACAGATAAAACCTCTCCAGTAGAGTCAATCTCTTTTCAGCCTCAATCTTGGGCTTTGTACAAGACAGATAAAACTTTCCCCGGAAGAGTCAATTCTTTCCAGTCTCAATCTTGGGCTTTGCACAAGACAAATATAAAACTCCCTAAACAAAAACAACCTTTTAGCTCCAACCTTTGGCTTTGATCAAGGCACACAAAAATCAACATCCCCTCAAAGGAAATCAAGAGTTCTCTCTGTAGGAAGACATTTCTCAAAACATCATATATCAAAACAGACAATAAAAAAACCCAATTTCCAGACAACTGCTGTAAGCGGCACACTTGTTGATTCAAAAATCCAAACTGTAGTCCATCTCTTATCTTGGTAAACTTCATTTTTCATCTAATTGCTGTAAGTGTCAAGCCTCAGAATTATTTACATCAAAGCCAATGTCCCTCTCTTAGCATGGAAGACTCCTAAGGAAAAATGGCATTTCTCTACACTGAGTTAAAGTTTCTACCTTCAGGACAATTCCCTTATAAAGGAAATTATGGCATTGCTGGATTCCATACACTCCAGTTAAAGTAATTACCCCTTTATAACCAGTTACCCAAACATTTTTGTGATAAACAAGTGAGATATCTTCCTTTAGAGATGACAAATTCTCTATCATTCAAACCTTTTAGCTTCAATCTTGGGCTTTGAATAAGACACAAATAACTTTTTAGCTTCAATCTTGGGCTTTAAACAAGACACCAAACATCTTTTCCTCCCATAGAATAGGAGGAACTATGATTGCTCTGATTTCCTGAGTATCTTTACGGGAATACGTAGGCATAAGATTGCGAAATCTTAGCGAGCACACATACCAAAAAACTTTAGGTCCAACACCTTATCAAAAATAACAGAAAACCCGAAAACAAAAAAAACACTCTCTCAACACACCCAAAGGAAAAAATTTCCCAACCCATAACAGATAAACACCAGAAAGTATTTAAACATGCCACAGAAGGTCTATGGATAACAATATATACACTAGGTAATTGACAACTTCCCTTTGTATAATCTGACCTCGAATCCCCAATCTCTTAGCATTTGTTAAAGAAAACATTTGCGTGCAAGGTTAGTTTTAGATAGCTCCCCTTTCCTTTCCAGCTTCATAGGATAAATAAGAAATTAGAAAGTAGCACCCAATTCCAACCATTGCGGTAAGGTGGTCGCGTCACCGACAAAAATCGCACGCTACAGAAGAAGTAGAGAAAAGGAAGTGAAGAATTGAGCAGAACTATTTATAGCCTTCAATGCATGTCCCAAATCTGACACCTGACAACAGCGTGTGATTGAAGAGATTGTGTGGGGTTTCGATGCAAGCATTAATGAGGAGTGGGATCAGTTACTGGAAAATGGGAAAACCAACGTCTTCCTAGGAAGTAGGAATGATTAGTGATGATGAGATTCTGAGTGAATCTCTTGAAAGTAACAATGCACCGAAAAAAGAGCAATCATGACGATGACGTCAGCAAAAGTGAAACGGTGTCGAAAAATTATAGTAAAAAAAGCCACGTCTCTCTTGTTCGATACAAATCGAAACATGGCATTTTAGGGGGCAATTTGTTACAGTGAATTTTTCGACTTAACTATAAATGGCAAGTATTCAATGAGACCAGCCATGAATGTGCCACGTGGAAAATAAAATACCATGGATCAAACTTGATCATAATAACTCAAGGTCGGGAATCACGTAAGGGGATACCATTCGAAAGTGACGTAGTCGAAGGGCACAACGAGAAGCATGGGGATTTAGTGAAATTGAGTATTATGCTATGTTACCCACTTAGTGAAATTGAATACTATGCCATGTTGGCTAAGGTTGGAGTCCACCATTTAGTTGAATACTATGCCATGTTGGCTAAGGTTGGAGTCTATCATTACAATTGAATACTATGTCATGTTGGCTAAGGTTGGAGTTCATCATTACAATGGAAGTAATGACAACTCAGTCACCACGTGTGGAATACATCACTATAATGGACAATATGATGAAACATGTTACATTAACGTGGTCGACGTTGAAGGCTTCGACGAGAATATTCAGTTCTTGGCGCCAATAAAACAGTTGAGAAGTTCAAATGACACCACATGGAGGGAACTACTATATTAGCGTCGACGGTTACATGGAGAACGGGGGGCACGTTGGGGAGAATTGCTACACGATTTGAAAATGTGTCACCACAGGAGTAGCTTATCATGCTTAGGCAATTATCTTAGTATAATATATATAGGTACTTAGGTTCATTTTGTAAGGGGTTTGCAAATTGTACACTTTTGTGAAACCCTCAAACACTACTACGAAAAACCCATTTAACAACGGTTGGGAATGACATATAATGACGCGGGCGAAGGCGTTGTTATGTAGATTGTCGTTGTAAGTTCGCTGTTTCTACAACGGTCTGGAAACCGTTGTAATAAATTGGAAAATGCGCTACCTATATTGACGGTTATTTTAAATACCCGTTGTTGTATGTCTTTTAAAAAAATGCAGCATTAGAACTACCTATTATGACAGTTATTTTAAATAACCGTTGTTGTATGTCTTTTAATAAAATAAAATAAATTACAGCATAAGAACAAGAACATTAGCAAGAACAAGAACAACAACATCAAGAACATCAAGAACAACAATAAGAATAACAAAAACAATAACAACAACAACAACAACAACAGCAATAACAACAACAACATCACCAACAACAACAACAACAACAACATCAATAACAACAACAACAACAACAACAACAACAACAGTAACAATAACAAAAAGAAGAAGAAGAAGAAGAAGAAAAAGAAGAAGAAGAAGATGAAGAAGAAGAAGAAGAACAAGAACAATAACAAGAACAAGAACAAGAACAAGAACAAGAACAAGAACAAGAACAAGAACAAGAACAACAACAACAATAATAATAACAATAATAACAACAAAAACAACATTAATAAAAAAGAACAACAAGAACAACAATAATAAAAAAGAACAACAAAGAACAACAATAATTAAAAAAGAACACCAACAACTAACATAGCTAACTCGAGTTCTGAAATTTGTTCTGAAATTTGGTTTAGTGGAGACATAGAGTATCGTAAATGAAAGATGATGTTTAGAGGTAGAAGATGTCTAAGTTTTAGGTTTCACGCGGATCACTAATAGTAGTGTCTTGGCCGTTGATAATCACTAAATGGACGACCAAGATTTGTTTAAGGATAGTGAATAAACTCAATATGCACGCCACCTATAATGTTGGTAATGAGACTTGAAAAATACTGGTGTTGGGACTTGAACCCATGACAAGGCGATACCTATAATGACGATTGGTTTAAATTACCCGTGGTGAAAGGTCTGGAAGCATTTTGAAAAAATAAGTAAAAAACGCCACCTATGATGACGATTGGTTTAAATTCCCGTGGTTAAAAGTCTGTCAGCATTTTGGAAAAATAGGAAAGACGTAACATGATTAAAATAAATTTAGAAAAATCTAAAAACACGAAATTTAATCTAATTAGGTAAAATAAGAATTTTGCGAATTTTTTTGGAATTTTTTGAGACTATGGAAACAGTAAAAAATTCATTAAAAATAGAAAAAAGATGAATTTGGGGTTTTGAGGGTGAAGTCCCATAACTCTTACAGAGTAGGGGACTAATAATGACCGCACGATTTTGCTGCTTCAGATGCACGAAACAGAACTAAAAAAGGAGACAATTTTCCCTAAAACGGATTTTTTGAAGTGCAAGACCTAAAACTAAACTATAGGCTATAATGACGGTTAAAAACATAACCATGGTGAAAGGTTGTTGGCATTTTGAAAAAATATTTAAAAACCATAAATGCTGGTGCTGGGAATTGAACCCATGACCAGACGCTATCTATAATGACGGTTCTTTAAATACCCGTAGTGAAAGGCCTCACATTTCACCACAGTTGGAATTTTAACCGTCATTAAAAAAAAACGCGCGAATCTATTACAACGGTGTATAGGCAAGCCGTTATAAGCCTGGCGTTGTTGTTTGTGCGTTTTGTAGTAGTGAAAGTATCTGCACTGTGAGAAACGAGTGAAAGGAAGATGTACGTATGCGTTCCACCGTTTTATACAATTTCAGCAATTTTATCTTCTTAAGTCTTTCTTTTATGCATTTAAGTTTTTTTCGACTTCCTCTACTTTTCACGCAACTTTACATTTTCTTGCACTTTATTTTCAAGTCTCTATTTCAACTTTAAATATGCTTTTACCTTGCATCATTCTTTATAAGAGATCACAAACATTTTCGTACACTTGCCCGAGTTTATGTTAACTTCGACAAGCCCTAGAATTTTCACGAGTAACGCGCACACAAACATGTCCGGGAGATTTTCGAGTTTGATCCCTTAAGTATTAATACAAACTTGTATTTGTTTACCAAATTTCACAGTAAACAAGTACAAGAAAGGGTACCTATGATCAAGCAAGTCACTGTCATTAGTGTAAAAAATATTCTCGTACGTAATTCGATTTAAATTAAATATTATCAGTTTTTATTCAATTATTTTTATTAATTCATTATTTTTACTCAGTTGTTATTTTAAATTGTTTTTATTAATTAATTAAAATAACTCTTGAGTTGTACATTGTCGCCCATTCAATTGGCTAGATATATTACAGTTACCAATTTACTGGACTACTAGTACGATACCCGTCCTCCCGCACGGGTAAAATTATTTGGTACGGTATAAAATATATTTAAATTTATATGTAAATTTGATACGATATAAAATGTATTTATATACGTATTTAAATTTGAAATTAGCTATTAATTTTAAAGTGAACAATGATTATGTAAATTCAATTAAATTAAAATATAAAGAAAAAAGGGACTCGTGAGATGAAAAAAAATGAATATTTAATATTTAAAAATAAGGATTTTATCTTTTAAATTAAAATAATTATTGATTAAAATAAAATATGTATTATGTTTATAGTGATCCGTGAAATAAAAAATGCATTTGATACAATATAAAATGTATTTATATACCGATGTAAAATTGAAATTAGTTATTTAATTGTAAAATGAAAAATAATTATATAATTTCAATAAATAATGATGCAAAAAGAAAAAAAAAAGACTTGTGAGATAAAAAAAGACAAAAAAGAAAATTTTGATGCAATAATGACCCGTGAGATAAAAAAAATTATTTGATGCGATATAAATATATTTAAATACAAATGCAAAATTTAAAATAATTTACTTAATTGTAAAATAAATAATAATCATACAAATTTAATTGTATTAAATAATTATATAAAAAAGAAAAAAAATATTTAAAAATAAAGATTTTGTCTCTTAAATTAAGATAATGGTTGATTAAAATAAAATAAATATTGTGTTGATAGTGACCCGTGAGATAAATATATAGTGTTATTTTATTAAAATTAAAAAATAGATTATTAATATTTTTAGTGATAATAAATAAAAAAAGAAAAAATTAAAATAAAAGTGAGAAAGTGTGCGAAAAAAAAATGTGAGAAAGATTTGAAATTTGAATGAAGAGAGAGAATGAATGGATAAAGAAGATTGACACTTGGCATGTTAATAGTGAGATGATTGAGAATTAATTGAGACATTTGTTAATTACCAATTTATCCATAATGTAGTGTAATAATTTTTTTATAGAAGGGCAAATAAGACAATGCATGCAATCTATTTTTAATAGATTGATAGTAGATTACTCTTACTCTTTTAAGTGTTCTCGTCGCCAATTGGTTGGTTAGTGCATTGTAACACAATTTTTTCATTTGAAATATAAATACTTTAGAAATCAATTGAAAAAATGGTCATTTAATGATTTTTATTGAAAATATATTTATTTTTTAAAAAAATTCATCATAAACTATGTTAAATAAAAGTCAACAATTTGATTATTTATTTTAAAGCTTCTATTTCCTCGATAATGTATTACAATAAATAAGTCAGAATATTATTTTCAAAATTTTTATTATATTTATTATTATTTTAATAAAATGCATTAAAATATGCTACTTTACTAATAAATTTCAACAAATAAAATAAAATATAATAAAATAATTTTTATAAACGATGTTAAATAAAAGTCAACAATTTGTTTATTTATATTCTCTCTGTTTTTTATTATAAATTATTTTGAAAAAAAAATTGTACCGCGATATAAGTCAATTTACATTGTCAATATATAATTAATGTTATTTTTTTTATTTTATCGTTAAAAATTTATTATTATCTCTCCTTTCAATTATGTAAATTTATCTTTGTTAATTAATGAAGGACAATTTTGTAAAAATATTTATAATTTCTCATTTTTCTACAACAATCATTATTTTTCTTAATATGTTTAAAAAGTGAAAAACAACTTATAATAAAAAAACGGATATAGTATTAAATAGATAAAATATATTCTTATCGTCTCAATGTCCTTTTTTTTCCTGATTATTTGTTTAATTTGTCTTGTTATTTCAAAAATTTATTATTAATAAACAATTTTTAATAAATAAAATATATGATTATTGAAATCAATCCAACTAATCATTCATCAAAACACTTGAATGAGATGACAATGATCTCTTTCCATTTAACAAGTTTTAACCTAAGTTCAGAAAATACTACTAATAAACATATTTAACCATTTTTATTAAAGTTCAAAAAATTATATCAAAAATAATAAATAACATATTAGAAAAATGCAAAACTCAAATGACAGTGGTAATATGTCGCGTGCTTTCAGGTTTTTTACAACAATCACATGATCGTAATTGTAAGTAACGCATATACAACCACACGCTACGTAACAACGGTCGGTCCTGCGTGATAATATATTTTTTTCAACTATTGTTGTATATGTTTTCTGTAATAATGGAAGGAGTCAAACCTATAAACCTAAAGAAATATTGTACATTAATCCTATGGGATGTCATTTACCATTAGAGAATAGAATTGAGAATACAATGGCTCACTTCTCTTCAGTTGCAATTGTCTTTCTTCTTTGTGTCACATCTTCTTATGCAGTGAAAACTGTGGATGTTGATACAATTTGTAAAGGAGCAAAAAATCCTTCATTTTGTTTAACTCTTTTGAATTCAAAACCAGGTGCAAGTCAAGATCTCGTTAGCCTTGCAAAATACACAATTGACGTAACATTAGCCAACACAACAAACACCATAAAACTACTCAACAAGCTAATCTCAAAAAGTGGTGGTGATGGTGAAGCAAAATATCATTATGATGCATGTTTAGTTCATTTTGATGCAATTGCCGACATGCTTAAGGAAACTCAATATTTTTTAAAGATGAAAGATTACGATGAGGTGTTTCAAGATGCCATTACTGTTAGAATCCATGTCGATAATTGTATTTCAGGAGATTCACCTGGTGACCCTCATTATCCTTACCATGATACATCTATGCTTCCAAAATATGCTAATATGGTCGATCAAGTTGCTCTGGTTTTTATTGCTGTAATGCATTATTTGGACCCAAGTATTTGATTATAGGCTTTATAGCTTGTATTTCTTCGACAATCTATTACAATAAATAAGTCAATATATTATTTTCAAAGTTGTCAATATATTTAGTATTATTACAATAAATTGCATTTATATATATATATATATATATTTAGTATTATTACAATAAATTGCATTTATATATATATATATATATATATATATATATATATATATATATATATATATATATATATATATATATATATATATATATAACCAAATAATTTCAACAAATAAAATAAAATAAAATCATTACCATAATTACCAAAAAAAATATCATTACCATAAACGATTTTTTTATTGATTTTAAATAACCATTTTTTTTATTGAATCATATAATTAAAAAGGCAAGAGTAGTAGCCAATTAAATTGGCGATTGCACTATATCTAACCAATTGAATTGGCGATAGTGTACAATCTATAGGAGCAGTCGCCAATTCGATTGACTCCTCTGCATTGGAGATTTTTTTAATATTTTAATTAAATAATTAAAATAATTAAATAAAAATGAATAATATTTAATTTAAATCGGATTACACCATTGCGGATATGCACCATAGTGAGCGTGTGAAACTGCAGTTCGACATGCATCAACAAATTCCAGATCCTCAAACGTGCCTCGGACAATGGTATCCATGTAAAGTTAATGAACAATGGGCCTTTGATGATTGGAAAGACTTTGGTAAAGTTGAGTGTCGTTAATGAATGTGTCATCTTTACCGAGTCTTAATCGACGTTGTCATGTTATTTGAATCTAAACCAACTATTTATTTTTTTTGGAAATCTTGGTATCCGGCCTTAATAATTGTATATTTTGGTACATATCAGTTACAATTGGGGTTTTCTCGAAAGATATGTATGTATACGACCCACACCAAACCACTTACACACAATAAGTTTCAACATTTAACCACCAACAAAATTACCAAACCACTTACATACAAGACTCTACCCAACAAAATTACCAACCCACAAACTGTCGAAAATCCACCACAACCTATGGAGAATTTCTATCAATCTTGATGAACAAGATTATTATCGATACACAATAACAATGAAAAGAAATAAAAATTATAGAAGAAAGAAAATCAGGGTTTGACAAAATATAGAAAAAGATGGTGATTTCTGCAGAGTAACTCTCTGCCCACAAACTGTGAAAAACTTATTCACTTTGCAACTACAAAATTTTGTGATATCAAGTTGTTACAAGAATAGGAGCTACTCCCTCTATTTATAGTTTTAGGTTAGCTTGCTCCCTAAGTCAAAGCCCAAAACACAAAAGCCAAAATTTCTATTTTGGTCTAAGTCAAAATTATGTGTCAAGCAACCTGCTTCGAAACTTCGACATCTAGTACAACTCGACACACACTACACGTTTTGACACATCTTTGTTTCTGTAGAGCACTACCTGGTTCGACACAAGGAATTACAATCTCAACACACCACCTAATTCATTGTGTCTAAGCTATTTATATTCATCATAGCTCTTATTCTTCTGAACACTTTGACCTACGCTCTTTTCTTCATGATATCTGCAATCTAATTCTCAGTTCTACAGTGTTCCAAGTTCATATTACCTTTTGCTACCTGCTCACGAAGACAATGGAACCTCATTTCGATGTGCTTGCTTCGTCCATGCATTATCGGATTCTTCACCAGGTTAATAGCAGACATGTTGTCGATCTTCATAGTAATTGCTTCATGATTCTTCCCTGTAATCTCTTCGACCAGGTTCACCATCCACTGCGCTTGACATGCACAGAGAGAAGAAACTTTGTACACTGCTTCACATGACGACAATGCCACAACTAGCTCCTTTCTCGAACTCCAAGCAATTGGTACACCACCTAGCATAAACACATAGCAAGCTGTGGATTTTCTATCCTTAGCATCACTACACCAACTTGAGTCGGTGTATCCCACTAGCTTGCATTCTTTTCCTTCATCAGCTATAGGAAATAAAATTCCATAGTCGAGAGTTCCTTTCGGAAAACTTTGTATCCTCTTCGTCGCTGTTAGGTGTGATACCTTTGGCTTCTGCATGAATCTACTTATCATACCTACACTGTATGCTAAGTCAGGCCTTGTGTGACCCAATAAGTCTTCTATATTGGGTTAAGTCGACAACATCTTCTTCTGAATCTTTCGACAATTGCATTCTGGGCTCAGTTGGAGTCGAAGTTGGGTTACAATCTTGCATCTCAAATCTCTTGAGTATTTCGCCTGCATATCTTCTTTGGTGCATCATGAAACATCTATTGCTCTTGTAGAATTCGATGCCAATGAAGTATGAGAGATTTCCCAAGTCTGACATTTTAAACTCCTCACTTAAGTCATGTTTGAGACCTTCGATCTCATTCTTGCAACTTCCTGTCATCGACATGGATACATAGTATAAGCAATTCACTATTGCTTCTCCTTACATATACTCCATGCTCAGTTGTGCACTTCACAAATTCCTTCTCCCTTAGAAAGGTATCTATCTTCTTATTACAAGCTCTTGGAGCTTGCTTAAGTCCATACAGGGCCTTATGAAGCTTGTATACCTTACTTTCTTTGCCTTGTTTCACAAACCCGACTGATTGTGCTACATAAACTTCTTCATCTAAGGGGTCATTCAGGATTGCATATTTCACATCCATCTGACATATGTCCCAATTGTTCATGTTTTCTAGACCAACAATCAACCTGATTATTTTGATCCTAACAACAGGTGCAAAAACTTTGTCGAAGTCGATTCCTTCTTTTTGTAGAAATCCTTTCGCCACAAGTCTTGCCTTGTGTCGAGTTACTTCTCCTTTCGGATTCAGCTTTACCTTGTACACCCACTTCACATTGATTTCCTTCTTACCTTAAGGCAATTCGATAAGTGACCAAGTGTTGTTGAGTTCAATGGACTCTAATTACTCATTCATTACTTTCTTCCACTTTGAATCTTTCAATGCCTCAGTTTTATTTACTGGTTCGACATCTGTGTAGAAACCATAGCGTACCAGCTCATCTTCTTCATTCACTACATCATCTAATGTAATCACACATTCTTGCAACCTTGCAGGCATGTGTCTTGTTCGTTGAGGTTTGCTTGGGTCTGCTTCACCTCTGACTTATTCTTGTCGAGCTTCTCTTTCGACTTCACTAGCTGGTTCTTCACATAAGATTCTCACTAAATCCTTCTAAACATTTTTAGTCCAATACAATTCTTTAAGATCATCTATGATCACATCCCTGTTAATCACTACTTGCTTGTTCATTGGGTTGAATAACTTGTATCCTCCAGTCGAATGATATCCTATCAAGATCATTTGACTCGACTTGTCATCATGTTTTCTTCTCAATTGATTTGGCACGTGTCTATGTGTTATAGATCCAAACTCCTTCAAATGACTTAGTCTAGGATTTACACCAGACCAAAATTTTTCAGGTGTAACTCCTTCTAGCCTTTTCGTCGGACACCTATTCAAGATGTATGTTGTAGACGACACAGCTTATCCCCATAATTCTTTGGGTATATGTTTTCCTTTAAACATATTGTTATACCCCAAATTTTGACCACTAAGATTTCCCATCATTGGGAAAATCATCATCACAATATGGAGGAACCTTCATGCCTCGTCAGTCTCCCCAAAGATGGGTGAGCATTCACTACAATCAAGCTTAGTGTTTCAAGCCCTCTCAGAGCCTTTAGACAAAGGATCAATCAAGGAATGACATAATCTTCAACTTGTCTAACCTCTTAAACACCCACAAAGGATCAAGAGGACTCCCACATCAAGAATTATGCACAAGAGTGCAACATTTCAAGTGGATCAAGCCTCAAGTTCATCTAATACAAAGTCAACTGACGCAGAAAGTCAAAGTTTGACTTTTGGTCAACTTTGAGTTTCACAAGCCATTACTCAAGAAAATATGATGGATGATTTAATTTGATCAAATTTAAATCAAGAAATCATGGAAAATTGCAAAATTGATCAAATTGAAGGAAACTTAGAAATTTTTCCTAAGTTAAAATCATGTTCAAGTGCACAACTTTTCAAGGTTGTAACTATTGGTCCAAGCATCCATTGATTTTGCTTAAGGGCTACTTTTAAAGAGAGTATTCGATACTTCAACATTGTAGAAGGAATCAACTCAAAATATCATAAGGATTGAAAGATATAAGTGATCAAAGTTGGGAATTCTTAATGTCAAATGTTCCGGCATTTCATAGGACATCATTAATATTTTTCCAACAAGAATGTCCCAACTTCAAGGATGTTTTTCTCCATGATCCAAGTTGATTCAAGCCATCTCATGAACATGAATGTTGAAGTACGTAATCTCACCTTTCCAGAAAGTCCTAGAAAGCTCATTTATCATTCTCGAGCAGAAACTTATGATCTTTGCAGCTGCAGCTGATTTTTATGGATTTTACAACAAGGCTTGTTGCAGCTGATTTTTAAGACAGGTTTCAGGACAGATTTGCACATTTCTTGTGCCACATGAATTTTTAAGCCTTGTCATCATTTTGGACCCATCTGAGGATCAAATCCAAGGGGGATGATCTGATCTCCAAGCCTCCAAAGTCCTTGGAACCAAAAATAGCATGCTAAACCTAGAAAACCCTAAAAAAGGGACAAGACTCCAATTTTGGTTTGGAGCGTTTAATGGATGCTTAGAGGTGGCATGGACTGAGCTTCCTCTAACTGAATTCAGTCAAGATTCATCCAATAACAAGGGAACCAGCAGCCTGTGCCATAACCTCTAGTCAATGGCTAGAGGAGACTTGAGATTCCAAAATGCAACCATTGGACAAACCTCTGTTGCAGCCACCATTCACTATTTCTTGCAAAACAAACTTGCTCTACTATAAATAGAGCTCATTTGTGCTCAATTTGAGTACACCAAAGCCATCAAACAGATGTTTTCCTTAAAATCATTCTTTAACTCCAAAACGCCTTCTTTAGCAAGGTAATTCTGAGTTTTTGAGTTAGAGAGCATTTCCATCATAACTCATGATCCAAACACATCCAATATGTCATATCTAAGCTGTCCAAACTCTCATAAGTGACCTATAACACCAAAATCACAAAGTCACCTCTCAAAACCTCAAAATTGGACTTTTTTGCATTTTTCAAGCCATGTCTTGATTCAGTCACTTTCCAAACCAGATAAGACCTCAAACACACTCCAAATATCATCCTTGAACTGTCCCAAATGGTCCCCTCATCTGGAACACCATTTGAGAGAGTTGGCATTTTGGCCACTTTTGCCCATTTTGCAAGAAAGAGCTCAAACTTGCTCCCGAGGTTTCCAGCTGATTCCAACCATCCTAAAAGCTTCTAAAAGGTCATTTGAGGGTGTCCAAAGCATCAAATCATTTTTAGAACAAAGCACTTGGTAGGTTGCATAAAATTTCCAAAAAAGAGGTAAGCATCACAACTTGAATTCTTTGAATCATGTTTTCCTTTGATGTCCACATACATGCATCATATTGAACAATTCTTGAAGCAAAAATGTAGTCCTTAATGTGTATGTTGTGATCCTCATACTGTTTGCACTTTAACATGTTTATATGTGGAGTTTATGTTGTTTTAAAATTCATGTCTAGTTCTGGTTTTTTGCTTCGTGCGTTCTGTACATTAAGTTTCAGTATGTATAAGTGATACCATTGGATTCCTTGCGAAAAATCGGTCAAGATAGGTTCTTACGGATTTTAATTTCGTTAAAAATTGAGAGAGTTATGAGTGTTGGAGGTTTGATAAAAAAGATGTTGAAAACTAAAAGAGATGTCAAAGAGGATGTTGTGACATCTTTCCTCTTTTTCTTATTTTATTTTCAAAACTCAACCAATTCTTTTACAAAGCAAAAATCATCATTTTCCAATTTTGTTTTACACACTTCTTATTCATACTCCATAATATTTTAATCCACAAAAAAATATTATTTGATTTATTTTTAATATATTCAAAAATATTGTTTTAAATTGTTTTAAATGCTTTTAAAATGATTTCTTTTTCTTGATTTTAAAACCAAAATGATTTTAAATATTCATGTGGATAAAATACTTTTTTATAAACCTTAATCATTGTTTATAACATGATTCAAGATTTTATTTGATATTTTTATCATTTTTTTTACTTGATTTTTCTTTGAAAAATGCCTTTAAAAAATGAAATTGGGGTTTCTTTGATTTTCACCCTAACAAATCTTTTTCAAACATTTTAGGCCTCTAATATAGTGTAAGACCCAATCCTTTGTAAATACAAACCTTTTTTGGGCCTCAAATGTTGTATAAGTCCCGTTGTATTTCAAAAGTTCAGCGCGATCATCGCCCGTTTAAAATAAATCATCTGGGCCTCTCCTCGAGCTATAAGACCCATTCAAAATCATTGGGCCTCTAATAGAGTGTAAGACCCAATCCCCTTTTAACCAAAACAATTTTGGGCCACTGATATTGTTTAAGTCCCTCTACGTTAAAAGAAAATCTCGGCGCGATCGCCAGTTTAAAACAAAAACAATTGGGTCTCCCCTCGAGTTGTAAGTCCCTTCTCTTGTACAAAAATAAACCTTTGGGCCTCTTGAGACAGTGTAAGACCCATCCCTTTGTACAGAAAACCTTTTGGGCCTTACATATTGTATAAGTCCCTCTGTACAGTTTTCAAAACAACAGTGCAGTCACTGATAAAACCTTGGGCCTCTCCTTGAGCTGTAAGCCCCAACAATCTTTTCAAAGCACTTTCTCCTTTGATTTTGTATATAATATTGTTATCAAAGCTTTCTTTGTTGAACAAACTAACAAAACAGCATGGAAGCTCTACAACCGAGTAAGTGTTTACCCGCTTTCTTTATCCGCTTTCATATATATATATATATAACTGTATTGTGGGGCTGCTCATTGTAAGTCTTCTTTCACAAACTTTTATATACTTGTCAAATATCAACTGTGTAATACTAGTATAGTTATTTAGAGTTCTCCCCGGCAACTACGTCTAGCACTAGGTAAATCCCTGTTAGTCACTCTTAAATACAAACAAAACTAGATCCCCATAGGATTACCAAACACAGTCTTCCCTCCTCTTGGGGTTAAACAATATGGAGACGTGAAAGGAAGCATTCTCGGTGAACCCTTTCTCAGACTGTCACCCTTAGAAAGCGTCAAAGAAACTCTACTCCCCAGAGATGCTCTTTTCTCCGTGAATGGCATCTCTTGAGTTTCTTCCAAATTCTCGGACTTTCCTAGCTTGATTTATTCTCAGTGAATGGCATGTCTTGAACTTCTCGGGGTTTGGGGACCCACATGCTTCTTAAAAGCATCCCTGCCTCCTCTTGGGCGTTGTACAAGGACCCTTCAGCTTCTTAAAAGCTCTCATGCCTTCTCTTGGGCTTAGTACAAGGACCCAGAGACCTCTACAGGTATAGGAACAGAACCTAGTCATCAATTTGCTAGAGCTGTCTTTCTGAGTCAAGTGTCAGACCAGTTAATGGGTTGACCTTCATCCCTTAACATAACAGCCTTCTCTTGGGCATTATACAAAGATCATTCACTTATCCGAGAATCGATTTCTCAAAACACCAGTAGACTTGGACAGTCTCAATACTCTTTGGATTTCCCATTTCCTTAAAGAATGGGAAATAACCCTGATCCTCTGATCAATCCCTAAGCACAACATTACCCATACAAGAACTGATTTTCTCTTTCATCCAACATACTGGACCTGTCACTCAACTGAAATAGTTACCAGCATAAATAGCCTCCTCTTGGGCTTTGTACAATGATTCTCCCCACACTCTCTTGTTGAGTATAAAAGACTCTCATGTTGAGTCAAACCCTTTTAGCCTCCATCTCGGGCTTCGTACGAGATACAAAACACTCTCTTGTTGAGTATAAAAGACTCTCTTGTTGAGTCAAACACCTTCAGCCTCCATCTCGGGCTTCGTACGAGATAGAAAATCAGTCTCTTGTTGAGTATAAAAGACTCTCTTGTTGAGTCAATCACTTTAAGCCTCCATCTCGGGCTTCGTACGAGATACAAATCACTCTCTTATTGAGTATAAAAGACTCTCTTGTTGAGTCAATCACCTTTAGCCTCCATCTCAGGCTTCGTACAGGATACAAAACACTCTTTTGTTGAGTATAAAAGACTCTCTTGTTGAGTCAAACCTTTAGCCTCCGTCTTGGGCTTTGTACAAGACACATAAAAACACCCTCTTGTTGGGCCAATAGCCTCCTCTTAGGCTTTGTATAAGGAAAACCCCGGTTGAGTCAATCAGCCTTTTAGCATCAAAGTTGTGCCTTGTTCATAGCATACAAACATCAACAACTCCTTTTCCCCCCATCTAATTGCTGTAAGCGGCAAGCCTCTGGATTATTTACATCTACGCCACTGTCCCCCTTTTAGCATGAGAAATTCCTAAGGAAAGATGGCATTGCTCTAAACTGAGTTAAAGTCTTCTCCTTCAAGTTGAAAATCCCCTATAAAGGAAATTATGGCATTGCTGGGTTCACATATCCCAGTTAAAATAATTCTCCTTTATAATCAGTCACCCAACAGTTGGGACAAACAGACCAAATATCCCCCTTTAGAGATGACAAATTCTCTCTAATCCTAAACCCTTCAGCTTCACATCTTGGGCTTTGAACAAGATACAAACCACCTTTAGATTCATGTCTTGGGCTTTGAACAAGACACCAAAACAACCTTTTTCCTCCCATAGAATAGAAGGAACTAGGATCGCTCTGATTTCCCTGTTTCGTTAAACGGCAATACATAGGCATAAGATTGGAAAAATCTTAGCGAGCACACTAATAAAAAAACCCAAAATCCCATACCTTCATACATCAATCGAAAAGCATCAGTCCTAACATCCTACCAATTTCCTAGACCCTGTGTTCTTAACAAAATAACCTAAGAGAGACCCACAATCTTAATAGCATCTATAAACCAACAGTCATCTATTTAAACTCAGTTTGCAAGCAGGGTGTTGTACCCCAAATTTTACCCTCATCTTTTTGTTTGATGCTTTGTGTTTTTATTTTTCTCTGTTTATCTTAAATCTCTATTTATCTATTTTTGCTTTGATTTATTTAGCTTTTTTTTACTTCATTTATCCTATCTTGATTCAACTTTAGCATATTCTTGTTTTTTTTTATTGATTAGTAGCTTAATTAATTAATTTAGTTGTTGATTTAATTTTAGCCTAATTTGTTTGATTTTTGGATTAATTACCTTAATTTCTATTTCAAGATAATTTATCAATTAAATTGGGCTAGATTTTATTAACAATTAATTTAATTATAATTAGTTTTTTTATAACATTAAGTTTTAATGTATGTGATGAGTTAATTGTCATATAAAGTGCTTAAGAGAAACATACGCTTGTTTTTTTTCCTACTTGGTCTTTGAATTGGAGAATGAGTATTACCACTGGCCAATCAGAATGCACTTTGTTCCTTTGACTTTTCAACCCACCTTCATGGCCAATGGGAAATCGGCATGTGGCGCGCGAGAGGCCAAGAGCAACTGTTTGATCTCCTTCCTCATTTTGGTTTACGGAAGCTCAGAATGGAGCAAGGATTTCAAACACAATTGAACTAATTCCAAACCATCTTCACTCCAATTCTTGGCGCGATAACGTCTTGTTTGATTTCTCTCAAAATTTGCCTGTTCAAGCTTCCAAGGTTTAGCTTCGTCTAAAGTAATTCTGAGTATTCCATTCTCAGCTCTCCTCTGCACACCCTGTGAACCGGCCAGAGTGATGTCGTTGTCAACTTTCCTTCCTCATGCCTACCTTATTCGCCACAGAAGGGAGCCAAAGAAGCAATGTTGTTTTGAGCTATTTCAACTCTGTAGCCATCTGCCAAGACTCAGAGGAGAGGAGGGTATGTTTGAAGCCAATTTCAAAACCCTAGCATTTTGAAGGGTGGAATTTCATTGACCCGGCCCATATCTCATCCTATATAAAGGAGTTCATCTTCAATGCAAATCACCAACAATTCTCACAAAATATTCTAAAAGTCTTTGAGTTTTTGAGTTCCACGAGCAAGAGAGGAAAAGAGCTGTTTTGGAGTTCTCTTGCTAGTTCAGAAAGAAGAGCATTCAGCACATTTGAAGGTGCAGTGGACATTACTCCACTTGGTAACTACACTTTCCCTTTTAATATTCATGTCATCATATCATATCTCAATCATAACTGTTATAAAGTGCTTTATATTGTTTTTCACTCATCTATAGTGTGCTATTGTGTATTTGAATCTATACTTTCTGTCCATGGCTTAATATCATGAAGTAGGATAATTTTATTTGTTTTGCTGATATATTGAGTTAGACATGTATGTTGCTGTTTGTTTTAAGTTATTATGCTTGAGATATCACCATGATGATAATGCTTTGGTTGTGTTCATTAATTGGTAAGCATATAAGATTCCATTTTGTGTTGTACTGTGAAACTTAGATGGATGGAATGGTTAACTTACTTATGTATGATGCTTAGATGTTATTTTGAGATGAGAGATTCTTGAATTTTTTTTTAGTTCATTAATTGCTTCTAAGATGTTCATGTGTTTTATGGTGGTTGAACCTATTTACCATTGCTAGCTCGTGTGTAATACTAGATTGGAATTTGCTTTCTTTAAAAGTCATTCTTGTTCTTTTTCTGTCATCACTAATGTATGATTAGTTTGTGTACTTAAAATCATTGGTTTGCTTTGTATCCAAAGGTTTATTTAGGTGTTGATGCTTGTTGACTACATCCTGATATGCACTTTTTGTCCATGGCATGATCTTTGTTTTCTTGACCTATGTGCTTAAGTGTTTTGAATTGCTAAAATACATAACTGTTTATGCTTGGTATTTGACTTGATGTTTAATTTGAGAGTTTGTTGATGTTCTAACCATGAGCTTGTAAGTACTTCATCATTTGATTGGATTTGTGCATTATATCATGATTTGTTTATCTGTTTGCATGCTTAAAACTGATACATCCGAAATGTTGCCTTGTTAGAATTAAATAACCAAATGCACTCTGAAAGTTTACTTGCTGCTGTGATATATAATATGCCATGTTTATTTTGTTGTCATTGTGATTTGTGACCAATTTGTGAACTTAGAATCTATGTTAGATGTGCCTTGCCATGATTTAAACTGGTTTTGTCCATGCGCCATATGCTGTCAGTTTGGTGTTTCCAATTTATGTGCAAGTTTTAAATGTTTAAACATGATATGTGCTTTTCTGCCATGTAACCGTGTCTGATTTTGGTTGCTAAACCTTTTGAAGTATTTGTCTTGGTACCTCATGTCTTGCTATTACAGAACTATATGCATTTTCTTTCTTAATGTTTGCTCTGCATTGCCTTGAGTCTGTGCTACCATATATCTAAATGTTTCACAACTTACCATGTCATACCTACTTCACTTGTCATCTTGATTGATGTTTAGTTTATAGGACTGCTTTTCATGTGAGCTTGGTTTTATTTGAGCATGTCTATCTATGTGCCTGCTGAGTTTTTGATTTTTACATATGAACCATTGCATGATTAAACACTTGATCTTTGCTTGCTTGCTTTTGTGTTGATGGATGAGGTTAGTAATTGATTCTTGGTGTGTTATACATTAATGTTGGAGTATGCTTATGGACAATTGATGTTGCTTTGTCAGTTCCACAGCTGTTGCATACATGTCCTATCTGTCATCTACATGCCATATTACATACTTGATTGAATGTTGCATAAGAACTATGTTCATAAGTGTTTGTTTAGCTTGATATGCCTAAATATAGTTCTTTTTGCTGCTTGACTGTTAAATGTTAGTATCTGAATGATTGACATGTTTGGACCTGTTAAAATGCTTGTTTTATGCTTTGCTGTCTCTTGTGTGCTTTAAATCTTTAAAGTCATCTCAAAGCATGTGTGCCAACTTTTGTCAATATATTTGAGAATAAATGTTGTATCATGTTTAACCACTGCTTGTTCTAAATGACATTACTTGAGTGAACTTATTTGCCATACTGTCATACCTTGTGCCCTGTTTTGCCTTGAATACATGTGTTGGCCTTTGACCATCAAGATGTTGTTTTTTTATATGTGATATTCATGCTTAAACTGTTATTTGATTTGGATGTCACTATGTATGTACAAATTCTGTTTGAACCTTTGCTTCATGTTAATTTTGTGTATCCAAAATGCCATGAAATTATGTCTTCCACCATCATGTCATTAAATGCAAACCTTGTATTGACTTTGTGTTTAATTTGTGAACTGTTACCATGCCTTACATGCTATTTATTGTGTAGTTATGACTGCTGCCTTGTTTGATAACCACAATGTATCATGACACATGAATCTTCTTATTTGACTGATATGTTAGCATTCATAGGTACTTTTAATCTTTTGAACTTATTGCCCTTTGAACCATAACTGCTTTAAATGACATTTTGTTCGTCTGCACTTTGATTACTTGCTTCTGTTGATATTTCATTTTGTTGTCTGCATCTGTTTACAAATGCCTAAGGCCTGTATGTAGATTTGCTGTTTAAGTTACCACTGATTTTGGTGTGGCTGCAATGTCTGTTCTTAACCTCTGCTTTACATCTAAATGTGAACATCCATTCTGTCAGCATGTTGATGTACGTGTGAGTATCCAAGTTCTGCTGTATATTGACATGAAAATATCTGTACATTATCATAATCACTGCTTTAACTGTCTATTCCTATGTCATATGCTTGTTTCAATGTTATCACATGATGAGCTTGTTTATGATGCTTTCTTATATCACAGTCTGTTTTGGAGCACGTATGTGTGAGTCTTGAGAACTTTTGTTCATCGTGAG
The DNA here is from genome assembly GCA_022829125.1 of Lathyrus tuberosus. Taxonomy (NCBI): domain Eukaryota; kingdom Viridiplantae; phylum Streptophyta; class Magnoliopsida; order Fabales; family Fabaceae; genus Lathyrus; species Lathyrus tuberosus. The sequence goes on along the minus strand of JALAZF010000027.1, from coordinate 16,731,154 downwards.
ATGCATGTGTTTATTGTTGTAGCTTAACTTTCCTTGTGTCAACATGATATATAACTGTTTGTATGATGTTAATGCCTAAACTGTCATTTGATTGGGATATATAAAGGTTATTGCTTCACATTACCATGAGCCTAAGTGAATTTGCGTTGCCATTACACTTGATGCGTGTTTAATTTATATGAGTTGTTGTTGTGTCTTACATGTTATACTTGAAGGAATTTTACTGCTGCCTGCTATTTGTTTTTGTCTTTCTATTTTGCTGCTGCCAGTTTAACTTTGTGCTCACCATGCCTGCCCATGTTTGATCTTTCTGAAATATGACTGTCTAATGTTAGTGAATGGTTTGTCAATTGATCTATCATCATTTGTTTAAGTTTTGTCATGCTTTGATTGTTGGCCTTTCTTCTTGCTTTGATTCTTTAGCATGTTGGATTCATTTTCTTTGAATGTTTAAGTCTCCTTGATGTCATAGCAATTCGTATAGTTAAATTGTTGTTATGGTGGCTGTTGTATTTGATGCTGGTGTGATGGTTAGGGTCTGCGCACGGTTTGGTTATTTGGGGATTTAATAAGCGTTTTGCTTTATATATTTTATGAGTTATATTATAACCGGATGAGGGCGTAGCACCACTAGTCCGGGAGGAGGTTTGTAAGGATTTGTTCATGCTGAGGACGGGGGTTCGATTCCCCTCGCCCACCCTTTTTTTTTTCTTTCATCTGTTTTTGCCTGTTTTCACATATATATTGGTCTTTGTATCTTTTATTCACTATACGCATGCAGCACGGTTGGCCTGTGTTTTGGGTTGTTGAGGTTAAGGGCAAGGGTTCAAACCCTATGTGTGCCATTTCTTTTTAGACAATTATTTCCTTTATTTTTTTTTGTTAGATAATCATGATAATTAGGTTTCTTTTTATTTATCTCTAACCTATTTAGACTTCAAATCATCTTGTTTACTTTAAAATTTATGTTATTAATTATTATTTCCAATTAGGTTGTTAATTATCAATTTGTGTCTTAACTTTGTATTTCTAATATATGGTTAAATGTTAATCTCCAAATGTTAATTATCCCCTTGTGTTTTTTTAATTACCTTGTGTGCTATAATTGTTAATTGCAATTGTGTTGTTAATTAATGATCCATCTTGATTTATTTATTTTGTTAGCATCTTTGTTGAACTTATATTAAAATTGACTTGTTTGATTTTTAAGATAATATATCCATGTTGATTGGCCATATGTTTGACTCTATATGAATGTTATCATGCTCTAAATATTATCTCTTATATCACTTCTCTATGTTTGTCTTCATAAAGATTGAAGCATATTGATTTGTTCTTATATATCATTCCTATATGTTTGTCTTCCTAAAGATTGAAGACTATTGATTTGTTCTTATATATCATTCCTATATGTTTGTCTTCCTAAAGATTGAAGCATATTTGATGTATTCTTTTATCAAATTCATCTTATCCATATATTTGTCATAAACATATTGCCATCCTCATGCTTATGTTGTTTTATCTATTATATCAATGTCCTATTTTATCATGTTTTATCTGTTATTATCAACTGTTTTTCCCCTATTCCAAGGAAGGTGAAATACGTTGACTCTTAAAGTCATAGCCCCCACCTAACCTAAGTATCCTCTTAGGAAGAAACCTTGTTTCTTGGCCTCATCAGAGCCATAGAAACCATAATTAGCTTTAGGAAGAGTTCTTCAACTCTTAGTGATATTCATCATAATGAATTTATCACTTTCCCTACTGACTAAACCTCAACATAGGTCCATCTCAACTAGATCTAGAGAGTTCCTAAACTCTACAATGAGCTTGTACTCATTTCCCCTCTGAATATTGACCATAGTCAATCATTCAGTAGAAGTAGAACTACGCATACTCTGATTCTATTCCCGAGGATACGTAGGCGTAAAGTGCAATACTTTATCGAGTATACTTAGATACTAACCCCTAGGGTTTTTCAAGCCTTTAGCATAGAACCTTTAGCAAACATCAAATAACATTAACAAGAGGTTCCCGTAGAGTACTACGGACGTTTAGGGTGCTAATACCTTCCCTAGGCGTAACCAACCCCCGAACCTTAGATCTTTCCCCTTAGGTTTTTCTAACGATCTTGAACCTTTCCTTTGGATAAATCAAAGTCGGTTGTAAAAGAAACTGATGCAAATTAATAAATAATTTGTTATCCAATTTTCACCGCAACAGAAATGGCGACTTCACTGGGGAAAGTTAGACCTATTGCTGGTCCATTCCTAAGAGGGTTGAGCCTATCTTGCTTTTATGTTATTTATGTTTGCTTATTTGCTTGTATGTGCTTATCTATATCCTATTTGCTTATCTGTACATTTGTTCTTGCTTGATCCTTGGGTTGACATGGTATTTATGAGTGAGAAAAGTCCTAACCCGGACTTGAGAGTACATTATTATAGGATCGTGGTGTAATCAATAGTCGGTTGTTGGCAGTAGTACCAACAATTTATGGCATATGATGACCACACTCAGATGAGGCCCTTTGGGATTGTCGATGTCTGATGTGAGAAGTCACATTGATATTACTTTTTCAAATGGGAGCCATAGATTCTGAGGACCGTAGTTATCTTTACCCCACTTGGCCTTTTAGGATGTAGTGCGGTGACTATGAGGGAGCCAGTCCCGAGTAGTTGTCACGCGATACTACACTCAGACGAGTTTATCTTGAGAATATTATTAACTCGTGTAAGTAGTTACATGGGCCGATAATATCCGAAGGATTTACGTAGACTCTGGGAACCATTTAGAACCCTGTTCTGCGAATGACAAACCTGTAGTCCACACCTTGTTGGGATGGGTAGACCTTGACTTCATTCAAGAGACCTCGAACCTAGGGTTTGTTTGCTGCGTGTTTATATGTGTGTTTGCCTGTGTTTGCGCATTGCATACATCTCATTGCATCCTTCTTTGGTTTTAAGGAACTCAGTCTTACTTTTCTTTAAAAAACTTAGGTATCATGGATATTGAGAAGAGAAACACTAAGAAGTTCAATTTCAAGAGGCCCAAATTGGAAAAGCTGAAGAAGTTAGCAACCTTGATACGAGGACATGAGAGTTTCCGTAAGAGATATGGAAGATTGGTTAGCCTTCTTGGAACTAAAATGGAGGAAGGAATCTTTGACACCTTGGTCCAATTTTATGATCCTCTTTATCATTGCTTTACTTTCCCGGATTACCAACTGGTTCCAACTTTAGAAGAGTACTCTCATTGGATTGGCATACATGTGAAGAAACAGAGACCTTTCAGCGGTCAAGAAAAGATCCCGACTCCAAAAGAGATTGGCGAGTGTATTCATTTGGACGCATCAGAGGTCAAACCCCACATCACCACCAAGGATGGCATCAAGGGATTACCATCCAAGTTCTTGTATGAAAAAGCTTGTCAGTTTTTCAACGCAAACAGTATTGCAGCCTTTGAAGCAACCTTTGCTTTATTGGTCTATGGTCTGTTCTTATTTGCTAATGTAGAGGATTTTGTCGACGTCAATGCAATCAGGATCTTCATCAGTAGAAACCCTGTGCCTACACTTTTGGGTGACGCTCTCCATTCTATTCACCATAGGACTCTTCGAGGAAAAGGAACTATTTTGTGTTGTGCACCTTTGCTTTACCAGTGGTACATCACCCATCTACCTCAGACGTCAGAATTCCGAGACAACCCTGACAAGCTCCGTTGGTCTCAAAGAATCAGTTCTCTTACCCATAATGACATCTTTTGGTATGACCCGGTTTATGACAAGAATGTATACTTTGACAGTTGTGGACCATTTCCTAATATACCGCTTCTTGGTATTCATGGTGGGATTAGCTACAGTCCTGTTCTTGCTAGACGCCAATTCGGATTTGCCATGAAGGAAGAGCCTAAGAGTATCCATGTGTCTGGTTTCTTCTATCTTAATGAAGAAGCCACTGATGAGACCAAAAGTGGAGTTTGGTGTGCTTGGGATTAATTCCACGAAAGTACTAAGGACGAGTTGGGAAAGAGAAACTGTGTGTCCTTGGAACCATACCTTCAGTGGGTTCGATCTAGAGCCCGTGACCTCAAGATGCCTTATATTCCCAGGATACTTCAGCAGCCAACTATTGCATCCCCATCCGCCATTCCTATTGAGCGCATGGAAGAATATCAAGAGAATCTAGCCAGGATGAAGTTTGAGAGAGACACATGGGAGTGGAAATATCATACCGTCTGCATTGAGCAAGAAAAGATGAAAGAGAAGATGAAGGAGAAGGATGATCTGATTGAGTGGCTGGAAAGGCGTGTGATAGATGAACCCCAGGCACAGGAGAATTCATTTTTCTCCGGCATGAGGCCTACCCCTAGCACTCATGAGTATGCTTGCATCCCTCCAACATCTGGCGCTTGGAAAGGGATTGTTGACAAATTGATCTTCGAGAACCAAGAGTTGAAGAGACAAAAGAGAAGACGTGAAGCAGGGCACCCTTAGGCAGTGTTTATTTTTCTCCCCAAGCTTAGTTGTTGTTCCTTTTGTTTTTTTTGGGCCTTTTGATGTACTTTTCAAGTTGTAAAACTCTTCTCAATATTCAATGAAATGAGGCTTTGTTTTAGAAATTTGTCTTGCTTGAGTTCCTTAAAACCAATTGCATTCGCATTTCGCATTTGCATTTTGCATCTTCTGCTAAACTATCAAGACGCTAACTTTGTTTTTCAGACTTTATAGACAATGGATGCTACCAAAAGGATAAACTAGCCATTTGCCTTCCTGATCCCTAATGTTGAACCGTTGATAGAGATTGGAGGAAAGATTGAAGACCCGCCAGGTTTTATCAATAGATATGGAGACCTCTTGTCACTAATGAAGGTACAAGTGAGAGAAGGATTGCTGGAAACCTTGTTACAACTGTACCATCCCGATTACCGCTATTTTCTTTTTCCTGAGTTTCAGTTGGTACCAACCTTGGAAGAATTTTATGCTCTAATTGGAATTCCTGTCAAGAAGGCTCCAATTTTCTCTGGAATCAGGATGATGCTTTCCGTCAAAGAAATTGCCAGAATCACGAAGATCAGAGTATCAGACATTCAAGAGAATTTCACTATCAAAGGATTACGACCTGGACTCCCCGCCTTATTCCTGGTGGCAAAGGCTCTTTATTTTAAAGACCAGGGAAATGAAGCATTGTTTGAATCAACTTTTGCCTTACTGGTCTTTGGTTTGTTCTTGTTCCCAAGTGACAAGAATTTTGTGGATATCCAGGCCATTCAGATATTTGCCATCAGCAATCCGGTCCCTACTTTACTTGCAGAGGTTTATCACTCAGTTCAGTACAGATACTTGAGAGGTAATGGACAAATTGTCTGCTGTGCAGCCCTTTTCTACAAGTGGTTCACCTCCTACCTACCAAAAATTCCTGCCTTCTGGGAGGTTGCAGACTGTGGTTTATGGTCCAAGAAATTGATGAAGTTAAAGCACACTGATATCGAATGGTATAACCCGACAGATAAGGGGATTACTATGATCGTTAGCTGTGGGGACTTCCCCAATGTGCCTTTAATGGGTAGAGATGGCTGCATCAATTATAATCCTGTTCTCGCCCGCCGCCAGTTAGGCTGCTTGAAGAGAGAACTCCCCAGAAACGAGGATATGATCAAGATGTACTACGAGAGAGATGAAGGATTCGAGATGAAAAGAAGACTTGAGTATGCATGGCGTAATATCAACAGACAACTCTGGAAGGCTGAATGCCAAGTCTCTGAGACCTATCTACAGTGGTTCCGTGACATTGCTCAAGTGATAAGGAAGCCATTTCCTCGACATGATTCACCCTCTAAAGCCAGGCAGAAGATGGCAGAAGCAATGGCTGATTTTTTTTCGAAAGGGAAAGGACTAGGAAGCGCATTGAAGAGCTCACAAGGAATATTAATGGAGAAGAGGAGTCATCCTCTTGTGGATCAAACTTTTAGAAGTGCCACCTGTTGTTTTCTATCAATATTGTATTTTCTCATTTCAGTTCAGGAATGTCCTTACCTTTTGAATCCCAAGAAGGAGAATCCTTCGCTCTAAAATGTAACAATTGACAATCTTAATGAAGAAGTTTATTTTGAGGAAGATTCCATTTGCCTACAATGTTTGTAAATATTTGTGTTTCTTGATAGTTTAGCTTGCATCTGCATTCTTGCATTTCATTTTTGCATCCTTGCATGTGCATGTGCTTTCTTCTTCGTCTTATCGTCGTTCTGTTCCCTCCAGAACCCGTCACCTTGTTTTTCCAGACGCCAGCACCCAAATCCAAGCTCGACAAAGAATGTCTGAACAATACCGTGAAATGGACAGAGTCAACCATGAATTGAGAGAGCTCCAAAGAGGAATGGAGCAATTTCTGGATCTCACGAAGGACACGCTGACAGCGATTAAGAGGATTGTGGAGTACCAGAAGGAAACGGCAGAGGAAGTTAGGATCCTCAAGTGCCAAATGAATTGGGTTCTGCAAAATTTATTGAAAAACGAGAATTACATTCACTCTGACAGACCAGTTTCCAAGAGCACTCGTGTGCCACATCAGCATGAACGACAGAGGCCAAGGAAGCCAGAAAGGAATTTCACTCCATTGCCAATGGCATACAGTCAGTTGTTGCAAATTTTGATCAAAAGTGGATTGATAGCGCCAGAAGAGAGAGGTCCAACGTCTTGTCCAGACCCATCGGGCCTTGACACCGACATTCATTGTGACTATCACGCCGGGGCACAGAAGCATTCAACTGAAGATTGTAGAGCGCTCAGAGACAAGGTTCAGACCCTGCTTGACTCCAATATGCTATCATTTTCACCACAAGGCATTCAGATAAGCTATCCTTTGCCATCTCCTAAGAGTATCTCGTTTGGAGAAGTCTCTTGCCGGCTGAACGTTGGTACTGTTCCTGCATCCAAACAAGTGTTTACGAAGAGGGGTTTTCAGTCTTCAACATGTGTTTCTCCTCAAGATAAGAAGAAGTGTATTGCCAAAAGAGGAAAATTTAACCACCAGCCTATCCCGGTGCCGTTAAGCAAACTTTTCCCGCTGTTGATGCAAAACAAGCTGGTAACTCCGCGACTTCTCACACCTTTCCAGGGACCTTGGTATAATCCCAACCTAACCTGTGAATTCCATATGGAAGCTGAAGGGCATAATTTGGACAATTGCCGAGCTTTAGAATATTATGTGTGAGAACTGATCCACGACAAGGACTTGATCTTCGAAGAAGACCACCCAAGGACTGAATGCAAATTCCGCACTGGGACAGTTGGACATCCCATTGAAGAATGCAAGGAATTTGAAAAGAAGCTGCTAAGCTTGTTAAATAATCTGAAACCTCAGGAAGGTACTTCAGACGTTGGTACCTCAACTCTTGAAGCAAGAGACAAAGGACCTGCAAGACCTCTCAAAGTTCTATACCACAAGGAGCAAGTGATTGGTGATGAAAGCGTTTCCCCGTTTGGACCCGAAAACTAAGATCTTTGGAATGATTCGCCAAAGTTGGCCATGTTTTATATCTCAGTTGTATTTCCTTTAATTGTACTGGTATTTGCTTATGAGCTTTGTTGTACTGTTAATTTGGCAACATTAGTGAAATATCTATGCATCTTTTGGTTAAGTCCATTCGTTTCACTCATTTACTTTTATTTTCAAAAAGCACTATATCTTTTCACTCCTTTTTCAAACCTTTTGTTAAAGCAAAGATTAGGGAGGATGATGAAAACCTCATGTTCATAATTGTTGTGGTATACTATCAAATTAACCTCGCCGAGGATGTAAGGCATTGTTTCAATTCATCCTTTGTTAACTCTTCGAGCCTAGAAGTAGGAGTTTTCTTTCCTTACACAAATAACCTTTAAACCTTGGGGGCAGGGTAGTTCTCAGTTTAACTCGGTTATGCATTTAAACACGAGCGCTTCATATAAGGCGCCAGTCAGTTTTCAAATCAAGTGACTTCCTACTTTTGGAGAGTTTGAATGTATATCTTGAGTTAACTGAGCATAGGATTTGAGCCTTTATCTTTTGTTTCAAGAACCACACCACAACAAACCCTAAAAGCCCTAATTGAGGTAAGGTTGTTGAAAAGCATACTACAGCAAGGTTGGGTAACCTGACTCCTAATAATCTTTGCTATTTCGCGTGCGTTGATCACTTCTTTTGTCATTTCATAAATAATCAGATCCACCTTTGTTCTTGATTTAATCAATCAGCGTGTGCTTCCATCAAAAGTTTTGTTTTTAAACCTTGCGTGAATTTTTGCATAACTTTGCCAATTTTAACAAACAACGTTTGTGTGTAATACCATTCAATGTCAAAGAATCCCAACAAACGCGGTCAATCAGGAATTTGAACTTGATACGGAAAATTTGACTCAGTCAGGGGCAACCAAGTGAGAGTTGACAAATTAGAGTAACTCGTCAGCAGGGGCAAATCTGTTCCCCGTTCATTTCTACTACAGTTTGAGTATCTCGAGTATAACTAAACAGAGACAGCTACGTCGAGATTCAAGTTGGAAGATATTGAATTATTGGGTATTTCATTTCTTCCATAAAATTCTTTTGATTATTCAAGTTGGAAGATATCGAAGTATTGGGTATTTCATTTCTTCCGTAAAATTCTTTTGATTATTCAAGTTGGAAGATATCGAAGTATTGGGTATTTCATTTCTTCCGTAAAATTCTTTTGATTATTCAAGTTGGAAGATATCGAAGTATTGGGTATTTCATTTCTTCCGTAAAATTCTTTTGATTATTCATCCCCTAATCTGGGGCAATTATGCCGAGATCTCTCCAAGAGTTTGAAGATATTGAAACACCCTGTATGCCAATTCTTCTATAAAATCCTCTTGTTATCGTATAGACCGTCTAGCCTGGGGCAGATAAAATTTGAAGGTGGTAGTTATGCCAGTAGAATGCATAATTACTTTTGTTAGCTCCCCATCAAGTTGCCACATCAGCTGATTTTGACAAATTCCCAATGGATTTATTCCCCACAAGGAAGAAGAACTTTCCGAATCTGCTCAACATTTATCTAAGCTAGGCTTATGCTTAAGTTGTCACCTTTGAGTACCAGACCCCAACTCTTTATGCAGGAATCCCCAAAGAAGCTCAAGTTTTGCTATAACTGGAATTTTAGTCACTGGAATTGTTATTGATCTTTGAGTACAATAACTTCGTCATTTTCATCTGATTCTTGGAAGCGAAAGTTCTAAGAAAACACAAAGATAAACCAAGTCTTACTCTGGAATTAAGACGTTTTGGAATCAAGTTTGCACAAGAAGAATTAGCAGTACTGTATTTTTGGCATTGGATCTGCCATCTCCAGTGGGAAGAAGATTGTCCTGGTTATCCTTGATGTTTGGATTTCAGGGTGTTGGCCTGTGCTTTCTTTTCTTCTTTTCTGTCTTGCGTCGTTCGCGTCGTTTCTAGCATATAGCTAAGCATATGCATCATATCCCAGCATCTTTTGCATTTCTTTTTGCTCTGTTTGCTTACAGTCTTTTGTCGTGTTTGTCTTTATCTCCCCTGTGAAGTGAAGACATTCCCGGTTTGTTTCGTGTCGTGCTTGTTTGGTCTTAACCTCTGCGCGCCAGATTTGAATCTTTACAACTTTTTTCTGTTCCCCAAGAAGTTTAACTTTAAAGGATTTTCAGAGTTGTTCTTGTTTGAATCGCGTCAAACTTGAACTTAGACTTTGTTTGAATCGCGTCAGGCACTGTCTTCTGTGTTCCTGTTTGAATCGCGTCAAACTTGAACTTAGACTTTGTTTGAATCGTGTCAAGCACTGTCTTCTGTGTTCCTGTTTGAATCGTGTCAAACTTGAACTTAGACTTTGTTTGAATCGCGTCAAGCACTGTCTTCTGTGTTCCTGTTTGAATCGCGTCAAACTTGAACTTAGACTTTGTTTGAATCATGTCAAGCACTGTCTTCTGTGTTCCTGTTTGAATCGCGTCAAACTTGAACTTAGACTTTGTTTGAATCGTGTCAAGCACTGTCTTCTGTGTTCCTGTTTGAATCGCGTCAAACTTGAACTTAGACTTTGTTTGAATCGTGTCAAGCACTGTCTTCTGTGTTCTCGTTTGAATCGTGTCAAACCTGAACGGAGTCTTTGTTCGAATCGTGTCGGACATTGACCCCCTTTGTTTTAAAACCGTTCTTGTTCGAATCGTGTCGAACTTGAATCGAGACCTTGCTTGAATCGTGTCAAGCATCGTCTTTTGTTTTAAAACCGTTCTTGTTCGAATCGTGTCGGACATTGAACACCTCCTTATCTTGTTTCTTTTCTGAAATTGCTTTAAGTTAAGTTTCTTGGAATAAATTTTATTCAACTTTAAGACTCTTACCTGTTGCGCAGAGTTTGTCTCTGTCTTTCTGGCTTTTCTTGAAGATCCCATCTTGAACTCTTCAGTATAAGGATCCCCAGGAAGTCTTTGCTTGGTTGTCTGTCCTTTTGGTCTAATCCCTTGTGATCATGTTTTTCTTTCTGGTTTCGTGCCCAGGAAGAGTGTGGGTTTGTGTTGTCCCCGGTGGTCCATCCCCTGGATCTTTCCCTAGTGGAGGTTGTTTTGTTTTTTGGTTTTCCCTAGTGTTTCTTTGGAGTCTCCCCAGTGAGTCTCTTTTGTTGGTTGGTCTGTATCCCCAGTGAGCTTTTCTCATGGATGCTGTACCTTTCGTCCTTCCCCTGTGAAGCTCTGTGATTCTTTTTGCTTCCTGTTTGCCCCGTGGTGTCTTGTTGTGTCTGCATTTTCTTGCATCTTCTTGGCATCATGTTTGTTGCATTGCATGTGTGTGCCTCTGAGGGTAAAATTTTCGGTTATCTGTATTTAAATATCTTTCACTGTTGATTACACGATGATCTTCATCTCTCATGTCATCAGGTGAAGATATTTAAATAGGGGCAACTGTTGTACCCCAAATTTTACCCTCATCTTTTTGCTTGATGCTTTGTGTTTTTATTTTTCTCTGTTTATCTTAAATCTCTATTTATCTATTTTTGCTTTGATTTATTTAGCTTTTTTACTTCATTTATCCTATCTTGATTCAACTTTAGCATATTCTTGTTTTTTTATTTTTATTGATTAGTAGCTTAATTAATTAATTTAGTTGTTGATTTAATTTTAGCCTAATTTGTTTGATTTTTGGATTAATTACCTTAATTTCTATTTCAAGATAATTTATCAATTAAATTGGGCTAGATTTTATTAACAATTAATTTAATTATAATTAGTTTTTTTATAACATTAAGTTTTAATGTATGTGATGAGTTAATTGTCATATAAAGTGCTTAAGAGAACCATACGCTTGTTTTTTTTCCTACTTGGTCTTTGAATTGGAGAATGAGTATTACCACTGGCCAATCAGAATGCACTTTGTTCCTTTGACTTTTCAACCCACCTTCATGGCCAATGGGAAATCGGCATGTGGCGCGCGAGAGGCCAAGAGCATCTGTTTGATCTCCTTCCTCATTTTGGTTTACGGAAGCTCAGAATGGAGCAAGGATTTCAAACACAATTGAACCAATTCCAAACCATCTTCACTCCAATTCTTGGCGCGATAACGTTTTGTTTGATTTCTCTCAAAATTTTCCCGTTCAAGCTTCCAAGGTTTAGCTTCGTCTAAAGTAATTCTGAGCATTCCATTCTCAGCTCTCCTCTGCACACCCTGCGAACCGGCCAGAGTGATGTCGTTGTCAACTTTCCTTCCTCATGCCTACCTTATTCGCCACAGAAGGGAGCCAAAGAAGCAATGTTGTTTTGAGCTATTTCAACTCTGTAGCCATCTGCCAAGACTCAGAGGCGAGGAGCGTATGTTTGAAGCCAATTTCAAAACCCTAGCATTTTGAAGGGTGGAATTTCATTGACCCGGCCCATATCTCATCCTATATAAAGGAGTTCATCTTCAATGCAAATCACCAACAATTCTCACAAAATATTCTAAAAGTCTTTGAGTTTTTGAGTTCCACGAGCAAGAGAGGAAAAGAGCTGTTTTGGAGTTCTCTTGCTAGTTCAGAAAGAAGAGCATTCAGCACATTTGAAGGTGCAGTGGACATTACTCCACTTGGTAACTACACTTTCCCTTTTAATATTCATGTCATCATATCATATCTCAATCATAACTGTTATAATGTGCTTTATATTGTTTTTCACTCATCTATAGTGTGCTATTGTGTATTTGAATCTATACTTTCTGTCCATGGCTTAATATCATGAAGTAGGATAATTTTATTTGCTTTGCTGATATATTGAGTTAGACATGTATGTTGCTGTTTGTTTTAAGTTATTATGCTTGAGATATCACCATGATGATAATGCTTTGGTTGTGTTCATTAATTGGTAAGCATATAAGATTCCATTTTGTGTTGTACTGTCAAACTTAGATGGATGGAATGGTTAACTTACTTATGTATGATGCTTAGATGTTATTTTGAGATGAGAGATTCTTGAATTTTTTTTTAGTTCATTAATTGCTTCTGAGATGTTCATGTGTTTTATGGTGGTTGAACCTATTTACCATTGCTAGCTCGTGTGTAATACTAGATTGGAATTTGCTTTCATTAAAAGTCATTCTTGTTCTTTTTCTGTCATCACTAATGTATGATCAGTTTGTGTACTTAAAATCATTGGTTTGCTTTGTATCCAAAGGTTTATTTAGGTGTTGATGCTTGTTGAGTTGTGTTTGTGAGCATGCAACTATTTTTGGCCTACTCTGTCACAGAGGTTACTTGTGGTATTCATATATTTAACTACATCCTGATATGCACTTTTTGTCCATGGCATGATCTTTGTTTTCTTGACCTATGTGCTTAAGTGTTTTGAATTGCTAAAATACATAACTGTTTAAGCTTGGTATTTGACTTGATGTCTAATTTGAGAGTTTGTTGATGTTCTAACCATGTGCTTGTAAGTACTTCATCATTTGATTGGATTTGTGCATTATATCATGATTTGTTTATCTGTTTGCATGCTTAAAACTGATACATCCGAAATGTTGCCTTGTTAGAATTAAATAACCAAATGCACTCTGAAAGTTTACTTGCTGCTGTGATATATAATATGCCATGTTTATTTTGTTGTCATTGTGATTTGTGACCAATTTGTGAACTTATAATCTATGTTAGATGTGCCTTGCCATGATTTAAACTGGTTTTGTCCATGCGCCATATGCTGTCAGTTTGGTGTTTCCAATTTATGTGCAAGTTTTAAATGTTTAAACATGATATGTGCTTTTCTGCCATGTAACCGTGTCTGATTTTGGTTGCTAAACCTTTTGAAGTATTTGTCTTGGTACCTCATGTCTTGCTATCACAGAACTATATGCATTTTCTTTCTTAATGTTTGCTCTGCATTGCCTTGAGTCTGTGCTACCATATATCTAAATGTTTCACAACTTACCATGTCATACCTACTTCACTTGTCATCTTGATTGATGTTTAGTTTATAGGACTGTTTTTCATGTGAGCTTGGTTTTATTTGAGCATGTCTATCTATGTGTCTGCTGAGTTTTTGATTTTTACATATGAACCATTGCATGATTAAACACTTGATCTTTGCTTGCTTGCTTTTGTGTTGATGGATGAGGTTAGTAATTGATTCTTGGTGTGTTATACATTAATGTTGGAGTATGCTTATGGACGATTGATGTTGCTTTGTCAGTTCCACAGCTGTTGCATACATGTCCTATCTGTCATCTACATGCCATATTACATACTTGATTGAATGTTGCATAAGAACTATGTTCATAAGTGTTTGTTTAGCTTGATATGCCTAAATATAGTTCTTTTTGCTGCTTGACTGTTAAATGTTAGTATCTGAATGATTGACATGTTTGGACCTGTTAAAATGCTTGTTTTATGCTTTGCTGTCTCTTGTGTGCTTTAAATCTTTAAAGTCATCTCAAAGCATGTGTGCCAACTTTTGTCAATATATTTGAGAATAAATGTTGTATCATGTTTAACCACTGCTTGTTCTAAATGACATTACTTGAGTGAATTTATTTGCCATACTGTCATGCCTTGTGCCCTGTTTTGCCTTGAATACATGTGTTGGCCCTTGACCATCAAGATGTTGTTTTTTTATATGTGATATTCATGCTTAAACTATTATTTGATTTGGATGTCACTATGTATGTACAAATTCTATTTGAACCTTTGCTTCATGTTAATTTTGTGTATCCAAAATGCCATGAAATTATGTCTTCCACCATCATGTCATTAAATGCAAACCTTGTATTGACTTTGTGTTTAATTTGTGAACTGTTACCATGCCTTACATGCTATTTATTGTGTAGTTATGACTGCTGCCTTGTTTGATAACCACAATGTATCATGACACATGAATCTTCTTATTTGACTGATATGTTAGCATTCATAGGTACTTTTAATCTTTTGAACTTATTGGCCTTTGAACCATAACTGCTCTAAATGACATTTTGTTCGCCTGCACTTTGATTACTTGCTTCTGTTGATATTTCATTTTGTTGTCTGCACCTGTTTACAAATGCCTAAGGCCTGTATGTAGATTTGCTATTTAAGTTACCACGGATTTTGGTATGGCTGCAATGTCTGTTCTTAACCTCTATTTTACATCTAAATGTGAACATCCATTCTGTCAGCATGTTGATGTACGTGTGAGTATCCAAGTTCTGCGGTATATTGACATGAAAATATCTGTACATTATCATAATCACTGCTTTAACTGTCTATTCCTATGTCATATGCTTGTTTCAATGTTATCACATGATGAGCTTGTTTATGATGCTTTCTTATATCACAGTCTGTTTTGGAGCACGTATGTGTGAGTCTTGAGAACTTTTGTTCATCGTGAGATGCATGTGTTTGTTGTTGTAGCTTAACTTTCCTTGTGTCAACATGATATATAACTGTTTGTATGATGTTAATGCCTAAACTGTCATTTGATTGGGATATATAAAGGTTGTTGCTTCACATTACCATGAGCCTAAGTGAATTTGCGTTGCCATTACACTTGATGCGTGTTTAATTTATATGAGTTATTGTTGTGTCTTACATGTTATACTTGAAGGAATTTTACTGCTGCCTGCTATTTGTTTTTGTCTTTCTATTTTGCTGCTGCCAGTTTAACTTTGTGTTCACCATGCCTGCCCATGTTTGATCTTTCTGACATATGACTGTCTAATGTTAGTGAATGGTTTTTCAATTGATCTATCATCATTTGTTTAAGTTTTGTCATGCTTTGATTGTTGGCCTTTCTTCTTGCTTTGATTCTTTAGCATGTTGGATTCATTTTCTTTGAATGTTTAAGTCTCCTTGATGTCATAGCAATTCATATAGTTAAATTGTTGTTATGGTGGCTGTTGTATTTGATGCTGGTGTGATGGTTAGGGTCTGCGCACGGTTTGGTTATTTGGGGATTTAATAAGCGTTTTTCTTTATATATTTTATGAGTTATATTATAACCGGATGAGGGCGTAGCACCGCTAGTCCGGGAGGAGGTTTGTAAGGATTTGTTCATGCTGAGGACGGGGGTTCGATTCCCCTCGCCCACCCTTTTTTTTTTCTTTCATCTGTTTTTGCCTGTTTTCACATATATATTGGTCTTTGTATCTTTTATTCACTATACGCATGCAGCACGGTTGGCCTGTGTTTTGGGTTGTTGAGGTTAAGGGCAAGGGTTCAAACCCTATGTGTGCCATTTCTTTTTAGACAATTATTTCCTTTATTTTTTTTAGTTAGATAATCATGATAATTAGGTTTCTTTTTATTTATCTCTAACCTATTTAGACTTCAAATCATCTTGTTTACTTTAAAATTTATGTTATTAATTATTATTTCCAATTAGGTTGTTAATTATCAATTTGTGTCTTAACTTTGTATTTCTAATATATGGTTAAATGTTAATCTCCAAATGTTAATTATCCCCTTGTGTTTTTTTAATTACCTTGTGTGCTATAATTGTTAATTGCAATTGTGTTGTTAATTAATGATCCATCTTGATTTATTTATTTTGTTAGCATCTTTGTTGAACTTATATTAAAATTGACTTGTTTGATTTTTAAGATAATATATCCATGTTGATTGGCCATATGTTTGACTCTATATGAATGTTATCATGCTCTAAATATTATCTCTCATATCACTTCTCTATGTTTGTCTTCATAAAGATTGAAGCATATTGATTTGTTCTTATATATCATTCCTATATGTTTGTCTTCCTAAAGATTGAAGACTATTGATTTGTTCTTATATATCATTCCTATATGTTTGTCTTCCTAAAGATTGAAGCATATTTGATGTATTATTTTATCAAATTCATCTTATCCATATATTTGTCATAAACATATTGCCATCCTCATGCTTATGTTGTTTTATCTATTATATCAATGTCCTATTTTATCATGTTTTATCTGTTATTATCAACTGTTTTTCCCCTATTCCAAGGAAGGTGAAATACGTTGACTCTTAAAGTCATAGCCCCCACCTAACCTAAGTAGCCTCTTAGGAAGAAACCTTGTTTCTTGGCCTCATCAGAGCCATAGAAACCATAATTAGCTTTAGGAAGAGTTCTTCAACTCTTAGTGATATTCATCATAATGAATTTATCACTTTCCCTACTGACTAAACCTCAACATAGGTCCATCTCAACTAGATCTAGAGAGTTCCTAAACTCTACAATGAGCTTGTACTCATTTCCCCTCTGAATATTGACCATAGTCAATCATTCAGTAGAAGTAGAACTACGCATACTCTGATTCTATTCCCGAGGATACGTAGGCGTAAAGTGCAATACTTTATCGAGTATACTTAGATACTAACCCCTAGGGTTTTTCAAGCCTTTAGCATAGAACCTTTAGCAAACATCAAATAACATTAACAAGAGGTTCCCGTAGAGTACTACGGACGTTTAGGGTGCTAATAACTTCCCTAGGCGTAACCAACCCCCGAACCTTAGATCTTTCCCCTTAGGTTTTTCTAACGATCTTGAACCTTTCCTTTGGATAAATCAAAGTCGGTTGTAAAAGAAACTGATGCAAATTAATAAATAATTTGTTATCCAATTTTCACCGAAACAGAAATGGCGACTTCACTGGGGAAAGTTAGATCTATTGCTGGTCCATTCCTAAGAGGGTTGAGCCTATCATGCTATTATGTTATTTATGTTTGCTTATTTGCTTGTATGTGCTTATGTATATCCTATTTTGCTTATCTGTACATTTGTTCTTGCTTGATCCTTGGGTTGACATGGTATTTATGATTGAGAAAAGTCCTAACCCGGACTTGAGAGTACATTATTATAGGATCGTGGTGTAATCAATAGTCGGTTGTTGGCAGTAGTACCAACAATTTATGGCATATGATGACCACACTCAGATGAGGCCCTTTGGGATTGTCGATGTCTGATGTGAGAAGTCACATTGATATTACTTTTTCAAATGGGAGCCGTAGATTCTGAGGACCGTAGTTATCTTTACCCCACTTGGCCTTTTAGGATGTAGTGCGGTGACTATGAGGGAGCCAGTCCCGAGTAGTTGTAACGCGATACTACACTCAGACGAGTTTATATTGAGAATATTATTAACTCGTGTAAGTAGTTACATGGGCCGATAATATCCGAAGGATTTACGTAGACTTTGGGAACCATTTAGAACCCTGTTCTGCGAATGACAAACCTGTAGTCCACACCTTGTTGGGATGGGTAGGCCTTGACTTCATTCAAGAGACCTCGAACCTAGGGTTTGTTTGCTGCGTGTTTATATGTGTGTTTGCCTGTGTTTGCGCATTGCATACATCTCATTGCATCCTTCTTTGTTTGTCGTCAATTTGGATACCCGACGAGGCATGTCTCGCGTAATGCTCATCTGGAAGGTCTTTTCTTCAAGGAAGGAGAAAATGACAGGGCACTAAAGACAAAAATAGTGCACGCTTGGAAACACGTTCATAGGAAAGTAAGAGAGTCTCTAGGAAAACCGGATTGTGTCTCAGTGGAGCCTTATCTCCACTGGGTACAAACTAGAGCTCTCAAGCTGAGGATGCCTTACCCTCGTCAGGAAGTTCTTCCATTAAGGGACTCTGCCCTTTATTTCATGTCTGAGACGGAAAAGCTTCTAGTTACTCTCAGCAAAGTTCAACGGGATAAGAGGTCTTGGAGGAACAGGTACCGTATTCTCAATGTGGAGTGTAGGAAAATACAGCAACTACTAAGAGAAAAAGATGCCCTGATTGAGATTTTAGAACAACATGCTGTAGAGAGTCAGGATGACCAAAGGAATTTGTTCGCTCCTTTCACTTGGCAAAGGAATGACAACCCGACAACAGCTGAAGAGCCCCGGTCAAAGAATAGGAAAGTACCAGAACCAGCACTTGAGCTCTCCTCAGAGAGGACTCAGGATGCATTAGTTTAGGTTTCCTTTTTCAGCACTTTGTAATCTATTGTATTTCCGTTTCCGGAATCCTTTGAATTCAATAAAATGGGGTTTCCCCACTGTTTGATATTTGCAATCTAATTGTCGAAGTTTACTTTGAATAAACAAAAATAATTAATAATCATTGCATTCATCATTCTCATAAACACATTCTTCTTACTGTAGCGAGCGATTTTGGACGCGGTTCTTAAGCGCTGGTCGCTCTCTGCGGTTGAGCTTAAAACTACAGGTCGATTCATTTTTTATCCATTTGTGAGCTGATGAAGGAAGGGAAATAGATGTCTCCAATTAACCCTGCTTTGCATACTCAGTTTAAACAGCGGTCTGTTAGGTTACGAATGCTATCAATGTGGGGGGCCTTTGTACTGGTTATTTGTATTTTCGCCAATACTGGTTTCTTTCTAGACAGAAGGTTTCTGACGGGGAACAAGGATTAGGATGTTTGGACTGATGCTTTTGAATTACTGCTTTTGATATGGGATTTTGGGTTTTTGTTTAGTGTGCTCGCTAAGATTTTTCTTTCAATCTTATGCCTACGTATTCCCGTTTACCGAAACAGGGAAATCAGAGCGTTCGTAGTTCCTCCTATTCTATGGGAGGAAATGGTTGTTTTTGGTGTCTTGTTCAAAGCCCAAGACGTGAAGCTAAAAAGGTGATTTGTATCTTGTTCAAAGCCCAAGATGTGAAGCTGAAGGGTCTCGTCTTTAGAGAGAATTTGTCATCTCTAAAGAGGGGGTTGTATGTCACAACTGTTATAAAGGAGAATTACTTTAACCGGGATACGCGGATCCTAGCAATGCCATAATTTCCTTTATAGGGGGTTTTAACCTGAAGGAGAAGACTTTAACTCAGTGTAGAGCAATGCTATCTTTCCTTAGGAATTTCTCATGCTAAAAGAGGGATAGTGGCATGGATGTAGATGATCCAGAGGCTTGCCGCTTACAGCGATTAGATGAAGGGGAAGGAGTTGTTGATATTTGTGTACTGTGAACGAGGCACAACTTTGATGTTTAAAAGGTTAATTGGATTAACCAGTGGTTTTCTTATACAAAGCCTAAGAGGAGGCTAGTATGTGTCTCGTACAAAGCTCGAGAGAGAGGCTAAAAGGTTTTGACTCAACGAGGGAATCCTTTGGTATCTCGTATGAAGCCCGAGATGGAGGCTATTTGACTCAACAAGAGAGTTTTTTGTATCTCGTACAAGGCCCGAGATGGAGGCTGAAATTTGTTTGGCTCAATAAGAACCTTTTTGTATCTCGTCTAAAGCCCGAGATGGAGGCGAAAGAGTGATTGACTCAACGAGGGAGTCTCTTATGTGTCTCGTACAAAGCCCGAGAGAGAGGCTAAACGTTGTTTGACTCCGCTGGGGAGGATCATTATACAAAGCCTTAGAGGAGGCTATGGTTACTGTTTCAGTTGAGTGACAGGTCCAGTATACTGATTTTAAAGAGAAAATCAGTTCTTATATGAGCAATACTGTACTCATGGATTTGATTAAAGGATCCGGGTTATTCCTGTTCTTTAAGGAAGCAGGAAATCCGAAGGGTATTGAGACTGTCCGAGTCTGTGGGTTTCCTTCCTATTTAACGAAGGGGTCACTTGAGAATATCTTTGAGAATCAAGGAAGTTAGACTGTCCGTGTCTAGAGTTTCATCTTGTGTACGTTGCTTTGAGAAACAGTAGTAGACTCTTTGAAAGGACTGTTCTATGCAGATGATTAGGTTCTATTCCTATACCTCTAGGAGGTCGTCGGGACAATTTGTACGAAGCCCAAGAGGAGGCTGGAAACTTTTAAGAAGCCGACGGGTCCTTGTACTAAGCCCAAGAGGAGGCTATCATTCCCGGAGGAAGAGATCATTATACGAAGCCTAAGAGGAGGCTGTGAATACTTCTAAGAAGCCGTAGGGTCCTTGTACGAAGCCCATGAGGAGGCGGGGTTGCTTTTAGGAAGCCTGTGGGTCCTTGTATGATGCCCAAGAGGAGGCCGATGCTTTTAAGAAGCCCGTGGGTCCCCAAACCCCAAGAAATTCAAGGCAATGCTATTCACCGAGAATAGATCAAAGTCAGGAAAATTCGAGAATTTGGAAGAAACTCAAAGATGCCATTCACGGAGAAGACATTCATCTCTGGGAGTAGAGTTTCTTGACAATTCCTAATGAGGACAGCCGAAGAGAAGACTGTATCTGGTGATCCTATTGGGGATCTAGTTGTCTATTTCTATGAACGAAACGGCGTCACCTAGTTCTAGACGTAGTTGCCGGGGAAACTCGAAATATCTATACTATTATTACATAGTTGATATGAGTTTATGAAAGAAGACTTACAGTGAAACAGCCCCACAATACAGTTTATATGTATATGAAAGTGGTAAATGAAAGCAATAACCACTTACTCGGTTGTAGAGCTTCCATGCTGTTTGGTTAGTTGTTCAACAAAGAAAGATTGAAAACAACAGTATATTCAAAATCAAAGGAGAAAGTGCTTTGAAAAAGAAAGTTTTGGGGCTTACAGCTCAAGGAGAGGCCCAAGGTTTTATCAGTGAGCGCACTGTTTGATTTTGTACAGAGGGACTTATACAAGTGACTGTGGCCCAAAAATTGTTTTCTGTACAAAGGGATGGGTCTTACACTCTCTCAAGAGGCCCAAAAAGTTTAAAGAAAAAGAGATGGGTCTTACTACACGAGGGTAGGCCCAGATGATTTTTCCGTTTGAAATGGCGATCGCGCCGAGGTTTTCTTTTAACGCAGAGGGACTTATACAATAAGTGAGGCCCAAAAAGATTTTGGTTAAAAGTGGATTGGGTCTTACACTCTAATAGAGGCCCAAAAATTTTGAATGGGTCTTATAGCTCAAGGAGAGGCCCAAGGTTATTTTTTCAAAAAAAGGCGACGATCGCGCTGTTTGTTTTTTGACGGTATCGGGACTTATACAATACACTGAGGCCCAAAATGTTTTGGTCAAGAAAGGATTGGGTCTTACACTCTATTAGAGGCCCAAAAAGTTTTGAAAATGATTTATGAGGGTTGAATTAATCCAAAAACCCTAATTTGTTTTCAAAAATGTATTTAATTGAATAAAAATTCAATTAAAATGATCAAAATTGTTTAACATGTGAAAAACAAATTGTGATTTTGGATTAATGCTTCAAAAATTAAGTATTGACCTACAAAATAATTAGAAAGCATTAAAAGTTGCAAAATCAATGTAGAAAAAATATTTAATATGTCAAAAACAATTAAAATATTAATTCTTTGCAAAAATATCAATTATATGAAATAAATAATATTTTTGGGATTTTTTTGATAAAATAAAATATTTTGGCATTTTTGTGAATTATTAAAAAAAGAATCAACTCAAAATTATTAAAACTCAGAGAGAAATTAATTTTTGAATCAATTAAACAAAATCACAAAATTCAAATATTTGAATTTGTGAAAAAGGCGCCAAGAACACAAGCAAGAACACGCGCGTTTTTCTCGGTTTGGCTGATTTGCGTTTTCCATCCAATCTCACTGAATACGTAATCATATCATGCAATCCACATATCATTATGCTCGTCTCAACCTCACGATCATGTTTATAACACTTAATTTCATTTAAATTAAACATAAAACATGAAATCATGAAGAAACCTCAAGAACCCTAATTTCTGCATGAAGGCTAGGATTTTTTATACACGATTCAAACAATGCAATTAATTGAGGGAAAACATTCCATGCATGATTATGAACATATGGCCAAATTATTGTGCGGGGAAATATGCATGGATTGAGAGATGACCAAGTATATGCTTACCTCTAAGCCGTGACAGCAAGTGCAATGTGATTTTTGATTTGGAGGTGTTACAGATGAGTGGCGATGATCTGAACAGCTTCCCTACACCCTATGGAGTGTGTTTGAATGCTTGGACTTGATTGATATTGGCTGGATCAATTTGTGGTACCTCAGCTGCAACTTGATTGAAAATTTGAGTAACCAGCTGGTGATTTTGTGAAATTGGTGTTTCAGAAGTGATCTAAGTGTTTGATCAGCTCATATGTGATGTATATGAGGTGTGTGAGTGATTGGTTTGATTGGAATTGCTCTCAAACTCAAAACCCGGTAGCTACCTTGCTAAGAAAGGCATTTTTGCCAAGAGAAAGAGATTTTGAGGAAAGCATCCGTTAGATGGCTTTGGTGTACTCAAACTGATCACAATTGAGCTCTATTTATAGTAGAGCAAGTTTGTTTTGCAAGGAATAGTGAATGGCAGCTGGTAAGTAGGTTTGGCCAATGTTGGCCAATGGAAATCAAAGTCTCCTCTAGCCATTGACTAGAGGTTAGGGCACAGAGCTGTGGTTCCCTTGGTCTTGGATAAGTCTTGACTGATTTCAGATGAGAATGGCTCAGTCCATGCCACCTTGATGCTTCCATTGAATGCTTCAATCCAAATTTGGAGTCTTGTCCCTATTTTGGCCATTCTAGGTTCAACATGCTATTTCTTGTTCCATGGACTTTGGAGGCTTGGCTCAGTGATTGTCCCCTTTAGATTCAATCCTCAGATGTGTCCAAGTGGATAGGAGCATTTGAATTTGGCTGATTTTGGCAAATCGAGCCAAAATGCAAAATCTGCCTTGCCTTTGACAGATTTCAGCAAGGCAACTTGACAATGTCATATCTCATGGGGTAAGTTGAATTTAGCAATGTTCTTGGCCATTTTGGAAAGCCCTTACATGATACAACAACTGTTTGAACAAGTTTGGTTTTGATCTCTTTTGAATCCAAGTGAAAAATCCCTCTACATTTAGCAAAAAGTGAAGCAAAATCTGACTTAGTGAAATTTTCACTAAGTGTTGGAACAAAGTGTGATTTCTTGATTTTGATCACTCCATAACTCAAAATCCTTAATGAATTGGACTTAGGTCTAGTTGGAGTTTTTGTAGAGGGTAATGAGGGCTACAAATCCATCTTTGGATGAGAAAAAATGGCCATGTGGTTTAGGAGTTATGATCCTCCAAAGTTAGTGTATTAGTGGTACTTTTTCCATAACTTAGAAAAATTTCTAAGTTTTATGGTTACCCCTTTTACAAGTTATCCCACTTTCTTTGGTTTTTCTTGATGAATGATGATTCAAATCATACATTAACATCATTTTAGGGTTAAAAATCCATTTTGGTGAAAAATTTCAAAAAGTCAAAGTTGACTTTTGTGCACAGTTGACTTTTTATCAGATGAATTCCAAACTGTGCAATTCTTCAGGAAATCATGTCCTTGACCTAAATTAAACTTGATGGACATGTTCCATGGGTGTCATAGGGTATATTGAGGCATGTCCTAGGGTGTGGGAGCATGTCCTGGTCAAAAGTCAAAGTCACAGTTGACTTTCCCCGCGAAACCCTAATTGTGGTGCAGATGAAAATGAGACTTGTTGCTCAAGCTTATTGGATTAATCCATTGTTCCAAATGGATCAATATAGTTCATTAGAGACCCTCAAATCATGTCTTGAGGTCTTGGCTCTTGATTTGTCCCAAAAGTCAACTTAGGGGTGAATTAGGTCAAGAAACTCTAATTCCTGATTTTTGATGTATGCATCCCCTGAGGTCAAATTGACTTGATGCTTGGGTCCATGAGGTTCCATGGAGTACATTAGGTTGTGTTTTGGATCTTTGGCTTATGCCCAGATGAAACTTCCCATCTAGAGGCCCTGGTCGACCAAAACCCTAATTTGGTGATACTGGCGATCTTGAGACTTGATCCACCTAGAAGGGAGCAACCTTGTGCTTAATCCTTGAAGTGGGAGTCCTTTTTGATCCATTGTGGATGTTTAAGAGGTTAGACAAGTTGAAGATCATGTCATTCCTTGATTGATCCTTTGTCTAAGGCTCTGAGAGGGCTTAAAACCATAATTTTGATTGTAGTGAATGCTCAACAACCCTTGAGGCATTTGGTGAGGCATGATGGTTCATCCATATTGTGATGATGATTTGCACAATGATGGGAAATCTTAGTGGTCAAAATTTGGGGTATGACAGATGCCCCTATTTAATCTTCTTGGACCCGAAGGTGTGAATGACGAAGGTATTCGGGCATTCGGGGTGCAAGAGGATTAAATATCGGAATACCCAAAATTTTGATGGTTATGAATGGCAGTTTGCGCATTCATCTTCTTTGACTGAGCAATGATGCTTAGAAAAAGTAAACTTCCCCTCGATCCTGGTTTCCTACCAAGGAACTGGTCTTAGTTTCTGATTTAAACTTCCCCTCGATCCTGGTTTCCTACCAAGGAACTGGTCTTAGTTTATGATTTAAACTTCCCCTCGATCCTGGTTTCCTACCAAGGAACTGGTCTTAGTTTCTTTTGTCAATAAACTTTACTGACAAGGGACGCTATTCGTGGCGGCTTTCCTTCAAACTTCTCGCCGAATTTTCCTGGGGAGATGCCATTTAAGTGGAAAAAGTTTTGATGTCAGACTTGCTGGGGAACCCAGTCGTCTGAGTTGTAGAGGTGCACAAACTTCTCTGTTGGAGACGCCATTTGTCGATTCTACTGGGGGAAAGCGACTATCTTGAGAGACTGTTTCCACTTGGGGGTATTACATCATACTTTTCTCGGGGTCTTCCCAGAGAAATGCCATATGATGGGGTCCAATTTTAAGGTTCCGATGACCTTTTCATCAGCGGATTTTCGGGGAAATACTGATGCACTGCCGAACCCTTGCTTAAGAGGCCTTCTCTGGGGATTTTCTTTAATCCGGGAAAGCAAGGATATCATCTTCAATGGCGAAGAGTGACATCGGTTGAAGGTTCTCTGGCCTTTCAGAGGTTCAAGTTATCAAAGTGGTCTAGTGCCGACTCTGATCTAGAGATAAACGGGAGAGAGATTGCTTAGATAATTCTCTTCCCAATGAGGAAAGGTCCGACAACTCGATTGAGATGACTTTTATCACTAGGGGATAAGACCGACTAGAGTGATAGCGATGCAATATGAAATGTAAATGCAAATCAATAATGCATGATGTATGTATGTATATGCTGACAAAACTGACGCGACACACAAACTAAAAGATGAACATGACTGGATACTCGGCCATCGTGGGGCGTATAAAGATATCGCTGGTTCAAGATAGCAATTCCACCTTGCTTAGGAGAGATAATCCCTGCGGGGAATATCGTTGATCGGGCTTAGGAGATGAGAACTTAGCCGAGGCGTGTCAAACGAAACAAGGTCTCTGACACAGTTGATCCCTTCATTCAGGCGTACTGGTTTAGAAGGAGTACTTTGATTCTGCACTTTGAAGTTCGCTTACTTCTGGAGAAGCGGTTGATGTTCTTTCAATGTTCAACAGTCAAAAGAAATTGCCATCTTTATTTTAAAAGCAGAAAAGGTTTTAACAAGTAAATTCATTTTTGTTTTATTTCAAGAATTGTTAATCATGTTAAAAAATGTCATTCTGTAAAGCTAAAACAAATGAAAATTACAAACAAAAGCACAAGGCTCAAATTTTATTGATAAGATGGAGATCAGCCAAACGCGTGATTCCATTGAGTATTTACAAAGTTTAAAAATGGTAATTTACAGGGAAAAGGGCTACGTTGAAACATAACGACCACTATCCTTCTACCAACTTTGAATTCAGGGCATCCTGAACTTCTGTCGAAGATGACCTTAACTGGAGTTTTCTTCCGATGATGTAACTGCTGCTGTTGAGGGACTTGCCTTTGTTGAACATAGTTACTTGCCATTATCCCTAATTTTTGCCTGGATTGTACTATGAGATTTCCAATCCATCGGGATGATTTTTTTTTTTTTATGTCTCTAACTTTTTCCTGGACTGCCCTTTCGGGTTTTCAATCCACCGAGACGTTTTTTTTAGGCGAAGTATTTCTTGACTACATCAACATTCGTGGGATAGGAAAATTCCTCTCCGTCCATGGTTGCAAGTCTCAAGGCGCCGTCTGAGAAAGCTTTCGTGACCACATAGGGGCCATCATAATTCGGAGTCCACTTGCCCCGGGAATCAGTGAGAAATGATTGTATCTTCTTGAGCACGAGGTCTCCTTTTCTGAAGACACGAGGTCAGACCTTTTTGTCGAACGCCCTTTTCATTCTCTGTTGATATAACTGACCGTGGCATAGTGCCGTTATTCTCTTTTCTTCGATCAGATTCAGTTCGTCATGTCGACTTTGACACCATTCAGCTTCGGTGAGCTTAACTTCCATCAATACCCTGATTGACGGGATCTCTACTTCTATGGGGAGAACTGCCTCCATGCCATATACTAGAGAGAAAGGGGTTGCCCCTGTTGAAGTACGGACAAATGTGCGATAACCATGAAGAGCAAAGGGTAGCATCTCGTGCCAGTCTTTGTAGGTCACAACCATGTTTTGAACAATCTTCTTGATGTTCTTATTAGTCGCTTCTACCGCTCCGTTCATCTTGGGTCGGTAGGGAGATGAGTTATGGTGTTCAATCTTGAACTCAGCACACAACTCTTTCATTATCTTGTTGTTCAAGTTAGATCCATTATCAGTAATGATCTGGCTCGGAACACCATAACGGCAGATGATATTTTTTTTGATAAATCGGACCACCACTTGTCCGGTTACATTAGCGAATGACGCTGCTTCGACCCACTTGGTGAAGTAGTCAATGGCTACAAGGATGAACTGATGTCTATTTGAAGCCTTAGGTTCAATCAAGCCAATCATGTCGATTCCCCATATGGAAAATGGCCATGGGGAAGAGAGAACTTTGAGATGTGATGGCGATACATGAATTTTGTCGGAGTATATCTGACACTTGTGACACCTCCTCACGTACTTGTAGCAGTCGGATTCCATTGTCAACCAATAGTACCCTGCTCTCAGAATTTTTCTCGCCATTGTGTGTCCGTTGGCATGAGTGCCAAAGGATCCTTCATGAATTTCTTTCATAAGTATGTCTGTTTCTGGTCTGCCTACGCATCGAAGCAAGACCATGTCAAAATTTCTCTTATAGAGAGTGTCACCGCTCAGGAAGAAGTTTCCAGCCAATCTTCTGAGGGTATTTCTGTCTTTTCTGAGTGCCCCAGATGGGTACTCTTGTTTCTGAAGGAAGCATTTGATATCGTGATACCAAGGTTTGTCGTCTATGACTGCTTCAATCGTGAAGACGTAAGCGGACCGTTCAAGGCGCATTATGTCGATCTTAGGTATGTCACTCCATTGACCTACACTAATCATGGAAGAGATAGTGGCTAAAGCGTCAGCCATGTGATTCTCATCACGAGGGATGTGATGAAACTCAATTCTGTTGAAGAAAGGTAACAACCTTCTTGCATAGTCTTTGTAAGGAATCAATCCTGATTGGTATGTGTCCCAATCTCCTTTTATCTGATTGATAACCAGGGCTGAGTCGCCGTATACATCCAAGTTTTTGATCCTTAAATCAATCGCTTCCTCGAGACCCATAATTCAAGCTTCATATTCGGCCTCGTTGCTCGTACACTTGAACGTGAGTCTAGCAGTGAAAGGAATGTGGGTACCCCGAGGGGTAACAATGATTGCCCCAATTCTGGCCCTTCACTGGGTAACGCTTCATCGCAATCTTTCATTTTTTGATACATGACATCTTCATCTGGGAAGTCAAACCCGATTGATTCTTGATCGTCAATCGATTGATGAGCCAAATGATCGGCTAAAATACTTCCCTTAACGGCTTTTTGAGCGTGGTACTCTATGTCATATTCTGATAACAACATCTGCCAATGGGCAATCCTTCCCGTGAGAGCAGGTTTTTCAAATACATACTTGATTGGATCCATTTCTGAGATCAACCAAGTAGTGTGACGAATCATGTACTGGCAAAGACGTTTGGCTCCCCAAGCCAAAGCACAACAAGTTTTCTCGAGCATCGTGTACCGAGTCTCGCAGTCGGTGAATTTCTTGCTCAAATAGTAGATGGCAGACTCTTTCCTTTTGGTTTCGTCTTGTTGGCCAAGTACACATCCCATTGAGTCCTCTAGGACTGTGAGGTAAATGATTAGTGGTCTTCCTTCCACTGGAGATGATAGAATCGGAGGATTCAACAGATATTTCTTAATACTGTCGAAGGCAGTTTGGCAATCTTCTGACCAAACGCAATCCTGGTTCTTTTTCAGTAATTTGAAAATCGGCACACATGTCGCAGTCATAAGGAATATGAATCTGGAGATGTAGTTTAAACGTCCCAAGAATCCTCTGACTTGTTTTTCAGTTTTCGGAGAAGGCATTTCTTGAATGGCCTTGACCTTGTCAGGATCAACCTCAATTCCTTTTTGGCTGACGATGAACCCTAGTAGTTTCCCTGAACGGACACCGAAGGTGCACTTGTTGGGATTCAAGCGGAGCTTGAATTTTCTCAAACGTTCGAACAATTTTGACAGATGTTCAACGTGCTCACTCTCTGTTTTTGATTTTGCAATCATATCATCGACATATACCTCGATTTCCTTATGTATCATGTCATGAAACAGAGTAGTCATGGCCCTTTGATAGGTTGCCCCGGCGTTCTTCAAACCGAACGGCATTACCTTGTAACAAAAGGTCCCCCATGGGGTAATGAACGAAGTTTTCTCCATGTCTTTCGGCGCCATTTTGATCTGGTTATAGCCCGAAAATCCATCCATGAAGGAGAATACTTTGAACTTTGCTGTGCTGTCAACCAACATATTAATGTGTGGTAAAGGAAAGTCGTCCTTTGGACTTGCCTTGTTCAGATCTCTGTAATCAACACACATTCTGACCTTTCCGTCCTTTTTGGGAACGGGTACGATGTTGGCTAACCATTGAGGATATTCAGCTGTAGTGAGGAAACCCGCGTCAATCTATTTCTGTACCTCCTCTTTGATTTTGACGGCCATGTTCGAGTGAGTGCGTCTCAACCTTTGCTTTATTGGCGGACATTCCGATCTTAATGGTAAGTGATGTTCCACGATGCTGGTATCCAACCCTGGCATATCCTAATAAGACCAAGTGAATACATCGGGAAATTCTCTGAGAAGCTTTATCAAACTCTCTCTGGCAGTTGGACTGAGCAGTGCCCCAATCCTGATTTCTTTTCTCTCTTGCTCTGAACCCAAGTTTACCGTTTCCAACGGTTCTTTGTGAGGTTCAATGGACATTTCTTCTTGTCTGAGTAGTCGAGAGATCTCTTCTGGAATTTCGTTGTCATTTTCTTCTTCAGCCTCAAATACCGGGAACTCAAAGTTGGGAGAAGGCATCGAATCATATGTTTCAACGGGGTTTAAAACAAGCAATCTGCATGACGTGATGATTCGTGTTTAGAAGAGATAGAGAAAATGCAAGTGTGTGCAGTGTTTTATTTTACTGCTTGTTTTTATTTTTAATTGTTTTTTAGGATTACCATTTTCTGAAAAAGCAAAAAGAGAAAACAACAATTAATGCGAAAATTACAGAACGATGTTATTTTATTAATGAACAAGTCGAATCTTGAAACTACAGCCCTATAAAACAAAACTCTGTCGCTTCGGGAAAAGCGAAGAGGGAAATTTACAGAAAGCGAGCCCTATCAAAACATCCGTTTCACCTGGGCAGGGTGAAAGGTTAAAGATGGCAATTACTTTGACTGGTGAACGGCCTTCGGAACATCGACAGCAACCCATTGGCGGCGAACTCCTTAGTGAATCACAAAGTCTGGCACCTTCCTTGATTTGTCTTCAGAAATGACGCTGATTTCTGGTGGAGCGGGATCATTGGAATCTGTCTCCCAAGCAGAATTGTCGTAGGAGAATTCCTCTGTCGCATTTTGCATAGTAGTTGTGCTCTCAGCTGTATCTCCCCATCCAGTAGACTGGATATCCTCGAGCCTGATATGAGAGCTTTCGGGAGCGGTGTACTTGACCATATAGTCGTATTTTCCACTTGGTTCTCCCAGAGTGTCCCAAACTTCTTTGGAACTGGAGGAGTCATCTCTCTCAATGACGTTGACCTCGAGAAAAGCATAGTTGATGAACTCAAGTCCTGCAAACGTTGCGAATTCATCTTCCTGTTGAGTAGTTTCTGAATGACCTGAGTGTTGATCCCATGACATGGTAGGGACACAGGTATTTTGTTCAATGATTCTCAACTGAGTTTCATTACTCGGCTGACTTTCTTGCCCCAAGTTTCCTGGGTAAGGTTGCCACATTGGCAGACCATCCATTGGGCCATAGTAGGTGTAGTCAAAATTATCTTTCATCAGAGTGTCTTCCTCTAATGAATTTGGCGGAGCACGACATCCTTCTGGATCACAATCTCCATAGATCATTTTGACATCTGATCTTGGTATAAATCTGGGACTTTCTGTAGGAAAGCAAAAAGGCATAGGCACCTCTTCCTGAGACATATAACCGTCCTTGTTAAGGTAGGACTTCCATTCTTCATCTGTGTCAGAGGGATCTTCCTCATTGATAGCATGTACTGTCTGAGACACCGGGTGAAGAAAACCTCCACTGTGGAATAAGTTTTGAAGGGGATGAAGACTTTCATCGCTGGCAGTTGTCCGGGTACAGGTTGCAGAAAACCCAAGACCCTTCTTTGTTTTATTGTCAATGGGAATGACAAGCTGTCCCCATCCTGTCGTATCGGTACTCTCGACTGCTTTAATAACATCTTTATATGAGGAAATCGAGGTTCCTCCTCTGAACTGATTGTTCTCGCTTACCGACAGTGCTTGGAACTGAGTTCCAATAACCTCCTCGGGTTCTATTCTAGTAGATGATGACAAGTTACTCACAAGCAAGGCTTGTTCCCCACAAACCGTGACAAGCTGATCGTTCTTGACAAATTTTAGCTTTTGGTGGAGGGTCGAAGTGACCGCTCCAGCCTGGTGTATCAAAGGCCTTTCTAATAAACAACTGTATGTTGCCCGGATGTCCATGACCTGGAAAGTGACTTGGAAAGTGTGAGGACCAATAGTTATGGGAAGATCAACTTCGCCGATAACTGTTTTTCTGGATCCGTCGAATGCTTTGACGACAACCTCGCTAACTCTCATCGGAGGTCCTTTGAATGATAATTGCATCAAAGTGGACTTCGGTATAACATTCAGGGCTGACCCTGTGTGTACCAGTACGCTGGCTAAAGCATCGTCCTGGCAGTTAACTGTGATATTAAGCGCCATGTTATGATGGCGACCCTCCTCGGGTAATTCCTCATCACTAAATCCCAAATTGTTGCAGGAAGTGATGTTAGAGACAATGTTATCGAACAGTCTGATTGTTACATCCTGTTCCACAAAGGCTTGCTCCAAGACTTTCTGTAGAGCCTCCATGTGGGCTTCAGAACTGAGTAACAGCGATAATACCGAGATCTTTGAAGGAGTTTGTAATAGCTGATCAACAATGTTATATTCACTCCTTTGGATGAGCTTCAGCATCTCATCATTATTTTTTGAAAGGTCGGGATTACTGGATTGACTGACTGGGGGATCGGGAGCTTCTGTCTGAAGTTCCTTTTCCTTGTTAAGGTCCCCAACCCCTTGATTGAAGATTCTACTACTCCGTGTTACCCGACTGATGTCTGCAATGTTCACAACGGAGGGTAATGGAATTTCTTTCCATTTTCAATTATTGTTGCACCGTATTTGTAAGGGATCACCTTAGCTGATTCATACGGTAGCGGTCCTGGTAGATAGATGACCACAGGAGCCTTCTGATTTTGCTGACCATCATAAGTAATCTCGATTCATTCCCGGTTGGGAACTTTAGATTCGTCAAGTAGAGGAATAATGGTGAAAACATCCCTGGTCCTGTGATGACCAGAGATCGTGACAACATCCTCAACTTGCTCGGGAAGGTAGTTCGGCAACCAGTTGATGGGTCCAGAACCCGAATAGGGACGAATTTCTCCACGATCGACCTGACCCTGAAGAGCTGCTCTCACAAGGTAACACCCTTGGTAACTTTCCGAACAGACGCTACAACTGTCATAGTTGTGTAGTGGCACCTGGCCACGCCCACTTTGAATACAATGTAACCTCACTAGGTTAGCTTCCACTGATCGGACATCCTGACTCTGACGCCGAGTGGGGTTTCTATTATTGATACTAATCTGCTGAGTATCTTCATCCATGTAGATTGGCATCCACCAATGATTTAACAAGTGTTGAAGTGCTTCCTGGACAAGGGTACAACCTCGATCGTTTTCGCAACCCGCTTTACAGCTTTGATAGCCATGTGATATTAAGAATCCGAGTCGGACCTTCTCAGCATGTAACTCTACCAGGTTGGTATTCATTACGCGAATATCGAAGATCTGAACCATGTTGATTTGATAGGAGTTCCTATCATGGTAGTCTTGGATCCATCCAAGATCCATCTGACGCTGGAGGGCCTCTTGTATGAAAGAGCATCCCTGTTTATTTACCGAGCAAATCAGACAAGAACTGTAATTGTGCCGTGGCAGATTATGATACTGGCTTTGCCTTGAGTGCATTGCCACCAAGTTGACATTCATTGCACGGATGTCGTGGTTCTGAATGACGTTAGAATTCGTGTAGACCATGTTAACTCCACGAACTCGGTGCTCCTGGATCCATCCGATATCCATTTGTTCCTGTAGAGTTGCTTGCACTACCGAACATCCTTGATTGTCTTTAGAGCAGATATCACACTGATGATAATTATGAGGTGGCACATGGCCATATCCACTCTGTCTACAATGCATCTTAACCAGATTGGTTTTCAACAAGAGTACATCGTAAATTTCATAGACATTGTTAGTCTCTCCTTCTATCAAATTGACTACAGCCTTCTCGTGTTGAGGTAGCATATTCGTGAGAACATTAGGATTTGTGTCCTTGAAGGATAAGACCCCGCTCCTAACAAGTTTTTGCACGTCAGACTTGAAATTGAGACAAGTCTCTATGTTATGCCCTGAACCTCCTTGATGATAAGGGCAAGTTTGATCCACCTTAAACCAAAAGGCGGATTTTCCGGTACTGTAAGAGGAGATTTAGTCTGAATGTGCCCCTTAACCAGTAGTAATGGAAACAGTTCTGCGTAGGATACGGGTATAGGATCAAATCCTGGCGGCCGTGTTGTACGGTTGTTGTTATATGGAGGACGAGCCTGCTGAAGAGGTTGTTGTGTCCTTTGCTGGTCAGGTTGGTTCTGCGCAACCTGAGGTTGACACGTAGGAATAGACGCAGGGTTGATAGCAGGAGTCACAGCTGCTACCGGTTGATAACGTCGTCTTTGCTTTCTGAGAGAGATATTCCCAATATCTTGCTCTTTTTTCTTAGGGAGAGCACTACCGTATTTTTTAGTACCGCTCGTCGATCCAGTGTCTTTTACCAAACGTCCTTCTCAGACGGCTTCCTCAAGACGTACACCCATGCCGACCATTTCGATGAAATCACTGGGCGCACTGGCAACCATTCGGTCATAGTAAAATGAGCTTAAGGTCTTTAACAAGATCTTTGTCATCTCTTTTTCCTCAAGAGGTTGACAAATTTGAGCGGCAATTTCACGCCACCTTTGAGCATACTCCTTAAAGGTTTCCTTGTCCTTTTGCGACATCGATCTGAGTTGATCTCTGTCGGGTGCCATGTCCAAATTGTATTTGTATTGTTGGACAAAGGCAGTACCAAGATCTCTGAATGTGCTGATCGTAGCACGGTTTAAACCCATGTACCATTTGAGTGCGGCACCGGTTAAACTATCCTGAAAGTAGTGAATCAGTAGGTCCTGATTCTCCGTCTGGGCTGACATCCGCCGAGCGTACATCACCAGATGGCTTTGAGGGCAAGAGTTACCCTTATATTTTTCAAAGTCGGGCACTTGGAACTTGTGCGGGACTTTCACATTTGGGACCAAGCAGAGATCTACGGCGTCCTTTCCAAATAAATCATGACCGCGAATGGCATGCAGTTCCTTCTGCATTTCCAAGAACTGTTCCTGGAATTCATCCATTCGGTCAAACATAGTCTCCTTCTTACCAGAAGGTATCGGTGGAATTTGTCCTTCCGGGACAGTGTGCATCACAGGGGGTGGTACCGTGACTACGGAAGTGAGTCTTGGCGTTTCCCGAAGTTTGTAACCTTCAGGAGTCTTCAACATGCCCCTGGCATCTTCGCTTTCCCGAAGTTTGTAACCTTCAGGCCCAACGTCTTCTGTTGTGATTCCCTGATCCTCAGTGATCGGCGGAACATATCCTTCCGGGATATAGTTAACAGGCATGCCCCAAGGACGATCTTTCGGTATCTGATACCTAGGATCATACCTCTCCACTACGGGCGTTGAGGTGATCTCTGAGATCACAGTTCTTTGTAGCTGAGCTTCTGCCATGGCTTGCATGTAGTTACGAAGCTTTCTCATATCCTCTTTCAGAGCGTCGATCTCTTCTTTCAACTCTCTGTTCTCTTCCTCAAGATCATCCATCATTTTCTGACGATTGACCCGAGTATTATACGAATGAGACAGTTTGACTCTAGAATCGAGACACAAACATGAGATTCGTAGGGAAGAAGAATACGTGATGTGAGAATGATGAATGCAATGATTATATTAATTGTTTTTTTGGTTTAAGCAAAATAAACTTCGACAATTAGATTGCAAATATCAAACGGTGGGGAAACCCCTTTTTATTGAAATTCAAAGGATTACAGAAATGGAAATACAGTAGATTACAAAGTGCAGAAACAGAAACCTAAGCTAATGGGTCCCGAGTCCTCTCTGAAGAGAAATCGGGTGCTGATTCTGGTATCTTCCTTTTCTTTGACCGGGGCTCTTGGGCCGTTGTCGGGTTGTCATTCCTTTGCCAAGTGAAAGGAGCGAGCAAATTCCTTTGGTCATCTTGATTATCTACAGCATGTTGCTCCAAAATTTCAATCAGAGCATCTTTTTCTTTCAGTAATTGCTGTATTTTGATGCACTCTATGTCGAGGGTGTGGTACTTGTTCTTCCAAGACCTTCTCTCCTTTTGAACTTTGTTGAGAGTAACCTGAAGCTTTTCAGTTTTCGTCATGAAGTACATGACAGATTCCCTCGGCAGAAGAATTCCGTAACGAGGATAAGGCATTTTTAGCTTGAGAGCTCTAGTTTGTACCCAATGGAGATAAGGCTCCACCGAGACACATTCTAGTTTTCCCAGAGACTCTCGTCCTTTCTTATGAACATGCTTCCAAGCGTGCACTATTTCCATCTTTAGTGCTCTGTCGTTTTCTCCTTCTTTGAAGAAAAGACCTTCCAGATGAACACCCAGTGGGATGTGTCTCATCGGGTATCCAAATTGACGGCGAACCAATACCGGATGGTAGTTGATTCCTCCTTTAGTTCCTATAAGGGGTACGTTGGGGAAGTTTCCACAACGGTCAATGATCCTGATTCCCTCATAAATCCTATTACACCAATCTATATCAGAGTTGGTAAGAGACATGATCTTCTGCGACCAACGTAACGCACTCTTGCAATCCCAAAAAGTAGCAGACTTGGGAAAGTGAGAGATAAACCATTTGTAAAGCAAAGGTACACAGCATGTGATCTCCCCTCCGCTGTACAAATTTCCCATGGTGTACAGAATGATACGCATCTGCGAGCAAAGTCGGCACAGGGTTTCCAATGAGAAAAACTTTAATAGCGTTAATATCGACGAAGTTATTGATGTTGGGAAACAAAAATAACCCGTAGGCAAGCAAGACAAAGATGCTTTCAAAAGCAGTCACGTTTCCTATACTGGCGAAATACAGGGCCTTCTTTGTCAAGAACTGGGCTGGCAAACCTTGGATGCCACCCTTAGCGGTTAGGTGAGTCCTAACTTCAGACTCGTCCAAATGAATTGCTCTTGCAATAGTCTGATTCTTTGGAATTTCTTCCATTCCAGAAAATGAAGCTCGATCTGTAATGTGTAGATTGATCAGGTGAGAATACTCCTCCAGCGTTGGTGCAAGCTGGTAATCCGGGAATGTGAAACAGTGATAAACCGGATCATAAAACTGAATGAGCACATCCATGATTCCCTCAATCACATGGAGTCTTAATAGTGGTAGCAAACCTCCGTGCTTGGCTCTGAAAGCCTCTTGGTTAGTGATCGTCCTCGCTAACCTTCTCAAATCCTCTAGTTTTGGAACCTTGAAGGTATACTGGTGAGTTCTCCTTCTACCGAAATCCATTAGTGCAATCCTTTTCTCTGATATTTGCAATCACAGTCTTAGTTTATTTTGAAAAAACAGAGAGACTAGAAGAGAAGATTTTTTTGAATGTTTTAATGTTTTTTAAATGAATGCATGAATGCAGCACACAAAAACATAGAAAAAAACATGGGGTCAAAGGGTCGTTGTCATGAAGTCAAGGCTCTACCCATTCCCAAAGGTTTATACTAGGGTGATTTTTGTACCTGTACTCATTATCATCAGCTCCTCCCAGGACAGCAAAACAACAAGCGGATCGCCAGCGAGTTGTAGAGCAATCTTAGAGTAAGTTCCATTCACCGAGAATAGATCACCAGCCTCAAATGAGGGTAGTATCGCGTAACAACTATTTCTGATAGTTTTCGCACTACGAAAGGGTTTGGCTCCTCAGCTTCTCAGACTTAACAACCGACCCATTGTCTAGGTGAGAGAATGGGTTGCGTTGGTCAGCCTCCACTGAGGTTGATGGTCGACCCCGTCGCCATCACTTATCTTAGGTGTATACTCATTCTTTCCACATACGGCATCACCCGCATTCCCGTTAGCAGAAAAATAAACATGTATAGCAATTAGGAAAAGCAGTATATATATTTGTCTTAATCATCCTAGACCTATAAAGCTAAGAATCCTAAGTTCCTGACAGAAAATGGGTTCCCCGGCGGAAGCCCCAATCTGTGGTATTCTCATAAGAGAAGAAAAGGAAGATCGTGCCTAGACCTAACAGTGAAAGGGCCCCACGGTGGGCGCCATTTTTCTGTAGCGAGCGATTTTGGACGCAGTTCTTAAGCGTTGGTCGCCCTCTACGGTTGAGCTTAAAACTACAGGTCGATTCATTTTTTATCCTATTGTAAGCTGATGAAGGAAGGGAAATAGATGTCTCCAATTAACCCTGCTTTGCATACTCAGTTTAAACAGCGGTCTGTTAGGTTACGAATGCTATCAATGTGGGGGCCCCTTGTACTGGTTATTTGTATTTTCGCCAATACTGGTTTCTTTCTAGACAGAAGGTTTCTGACGGGGAACAAGGATTAGGATGTTAGGACTGATGCTTTTGAATTACTGCTTTTGATATGGGATTTTGGGTTTTTGTTTAGTGTGCTCACTAAGATTTTTCTTTCAATCTTATGCCTACGTATTCCCGTTTACCGAAACAGGGAAATCAGAGCGTTCGTAGTTCCTCCTATTCTATGGGAGGAAATGGTTGTTTTTGGTGTCTTGTTCAAAGCCCAAGACGTGAAGCTAAAAAGGTGATTTGTATCTTGTTCAAAGCCCAAGATGTGAAGCTGAAGGGTCTCGTCTTTAGAGAGAATTTGTCATCTCTAAAGAGGGGGTTGTATGTCACAACTGTTATAAAGGAGAATTACTTTAACCGGGATACACGGATCCTAGCAATGCCATAATTTCCTTTATAGGGGGTTTTAACCTGAAGGAGAAGACTTTAACTCAGTGTAGAGCAATGCTATCTTTCCTTAGGAATTTCTCATGCTAAAAGAGGGACAGTGGCATGGATGTAGATGATCCAGAGGCTTGCCGCTTACAGTGATTAGATGAAGGGGAAGGAGTTGTTGATGTTTGTGTACTGTGAACGAGGCACAGCTTTGATGTTTAAAAGGTTAATTGGATTAACCAGTGGTTTTCTTATACAAAGCCTAAGAGGAGGCTAGCATGTGTCTCGTACAAAGCCCGAGAGAGAGGCTAAAAGGTTTTGACTCAACGAGGGAATCTTTTGGTATCTCGTATGAAGCCCGAGATGGAGGCTATTTGACTCAACAAGAGAGTTTTCTGTATCTCGTACAAGGCCCGAGATGGAGGCTGAAATTTGTTTGGCTCAATAAGAACCTTTTTGTATCTCGTATAAAGCCCGAGATGGAGGCGAAAGAGTGATTGACTAAACGAGGGAGTCTCTTATATGTCTCGTACAAAGCCCGAGAGAGAGGCTAAACGTTGTTTGACTCCGCTGGGGAGGATCATTATACAAAGCCTAAGAGGAGGCTATGGTTACTGTTCCAGTTGAGTGACAGGTCCAGTATACTGATTTTAAAGAGAAAATCAGTTCTTATATGAGCAATACTGTACTCATGGATTTGATTCAAGGATCCGGGTTATTCCTGTTCTTTAAGGAAGCGGGAAATTCGAAGGGTATTGAGATTGTCCGAGTCTGCGGGTTTCCTTCCTATTTAACGAAGGGGTCACTTGAGAATGTCTTTGAGACTCAAGGAAGTTAGATTGTCCGTGTCTAGAGTTTCATCTTTTGTACTATGCTTTGAGAAACAGTAGTAGACTCTTTGAAAGGACTGTTCTATGCAGATGATTAGGTTCTGTTCCTATACCTCTAGGAGGTTATCGGGACAATTTGTACGAAGCCCAAGAGGAGGCTGGAAACTTTTAAGAAGCCGACGGGTCCTTGTACTAAGCCCAATAGGAGGCTATCATTCCCGGAGGAAGAGATCATTATACGAAGCCTAAGAGGAGGCTGTGAATACTTCTAAGAAGCAATAGGTTCCTTGTACAAAGCCCAAGAGGAGGCGGGGTTGCTTTTAGGAAGCCTGTGGGTCCTTGTATGATGCCCAAGAGGAGGCCGGTGCTTTTAAGAAGCCCGTGGGTCCCCAAACCCCGAGAAATTCAAGGCAATGCTATTCACCGAGAATGGATCAAAGACAGGAAAATTCGAGAATTTGGAAGAAACTCAAAGATGCCATTCACGGAGAAGACATTCATCTCTGGGAGTAGAGTTTCTTGACAATTCCTAATGAGGACAGCCGAAGAGAAGACTGTATCTAATGATCCTATTGGGGATCTAGTTGTCTATTTCTATGAACGAAACGGCGTCACCTAGTTCTAGACGTAGTTGCCGGGGAAACTCGAAATATCTATACTATTATTACACAGTTGATATGAGTTTATGAAAGAAGACTTACAGTGAAACAGCCCCACAATACAGTTTATATGTATATGAAAGCGGTAAATGAAAGCAATAACCACTTACTCGATTGTAGAGCTTCCATGATGTTTGGTTAGTTGTTCAACAAAGAAAGATTGAAAACAATAGTATATTCAAAATCAAAGGAGAAAGTGCTTTGAAAAAGAAAGTTTTGGGGCTTACAGCTCAAGGAGAGGCCCAAGGTTTTATCAGTGAGCGCACTGTTTGATTTTGTACAGAGGGGACTTATACAAGTGACTGTGGCCCAAAAATTGTTTTCTGTACAAAGGGATGGGTCTTACACTCTCTCAAGAAGCCCAAAAAGTTTAAAGAAAAAGAGATGGGTCTTACTACACGAGGGTAGGCCCAGATGATTTTTCCGTTTGAAATGGCGATCGCGCCGAGGTTTTCTTTTAACGCAGAGGGACTTATACAATAAGTGAGGCCCAAAAAGATTTTGGTTAAAAGTGGATTGGGTCTTACACTCTAATAGAGGCCCAAAAATTTTGAATGGGTCTTATAGCTCAAGGAGAGGCCCAAGGTTATTTTTTCAAAAAAAGGCGACGATCGCGCCGTTTGTTTTTTAACTGTATCGGGACTTATACAATACACTGAGGCCCAAAATGTTTTGGTCAAGAAAGGATTGGGTCTTACACTCTATTAGAGGCCCAAAAAGTTTTGAAAATGATTTATGAGGGTTGAATTAATCCAAAAACCCTAATTTGTTTTCAAAAATGTATTTAATTGAATAAAAATTCAATTAAAATGATCAAAATTGTTTAACATGTGAAAAACGAATTGTGATTTTGGATTAATGCTTCAAAAATTAAGTATTGACCTACAAAATAATTAGAAAGCATTAAAAGTTGCAAAATCAATGTAGAAAAAATATTTAATATGTCAAAAACAATTAAAATATTAATTCTTTGTAAAAATATCAATTATATGAAATAAATAATATTTTTGGGATTTTTTTGATAAAATAAAATATTTTAACATTTTTGTGAATTATTAAAAAAAGAATCAACTCAAAATCATTAAAACTCAGAGAGAAATTAATTTTTGAATCAATTAAACAAAATCACAAAATTCAAATATTTGAATTTGTGAAAAAGGCGCCAAGAACACAAGCAAGAACACGCGCGTTTTTCTGGGTTTGGCTGATTTGCGTTTTCCATCCAATCTCACTGAATACGTAATCATATCATGCAATCCACATATCATTATGCTCGTCTCAACCTCACGATCATGTTTATAACACTTAATTTCATTTAAATTAAATATAAAACATGAAATCACGAAGAAACCTCAAGACCCCTAATTTCTGCATGAAGGCTGGGATTTTTGATACACGATTCAAACAATGCAATTAATTAAGGGAAAACATTCCATGCATGATTATGAACATATGGCCAAATTATTGTGCGAGGAAATATGCATGGATTGAGAGATGACCAAGTATATGCTTACCTCTAAGCCGTGACAACAAGTGCAACGTGATTTTTGATTTGGAGGTGTTACAGATGAGTGGTGATGATCTGAACAGCTTTCCTACACCCTAAGGAGTGTGTTTGAATGCTTGGACTTGATTGAAATTGGCTGGATCAATTTGTGGTACCTCAGCTGCAACTTGATTGAAAATTTGAGCAACCAGCTGGTGATTTTGTGAAATTGGTGTTTCAGAAGTGATCTAAGTGTTTGATCAGCTCATATGTGATGTATATGAGGTGTGTGAGTGATTGGTTTGATTGGAATTGCTCTCAAACTCAAAACCCGATAGCTACCTTGCTAAGAAAGGCGTTTTTGCCAAGAGAAAGAGATTTTGAGGAAAACATCTGTTAGATGGCTTTGGTGTACTCAAACTGATCACAATTGAGCTCTATTTATAGTAGAGCAAGTTTGTTTTGCAAGGAATAGTGAATGGCAGCTGGTAAGTAGGTTAGTCCAATGTTGGCCAATGGAAATCCAAGTCTCCTCTAGCCATTGACTAGAGGTTAGGGCACAGAGCTGTGGTTCCCTTGGTCTTGGATAAGTCTTGACTGATTTCAGATGAGAATGGCTCAGTCCATGCCACCTTGATGCTTCCATTGAATGCTTCAATCCAAATTTGGAGTCTTGTCCCTATTTTTGGCCATTCTAGGTTCAACATGATATTTCTTGTTCCATGGACTTTGGAGGCTTGGCTCAGTGATTGTCCCCTTTAGATTCAATCCTCAGATGTGTCCAAGTGGATAGGAGCATTTGAATTTGGCTGATTTTGGCAAATCGAGCCAAAATGCAAAATCTGCCTTGCCTTTGACAGATTTCAGCAAGGCAACTTGACAATGTCATATCTCATGGGGTAAGTTGAATTTGGAAATGTTCTTGGCCATTTTGGAAAGCCCTTACTTGATACAACAACTGTTTGAACAAGTTTGGTTTTGATCTCTTTTGAATCCAAGTGAAAAATCCCTCTACATTTGGCAAAAAGTGAAGCAAAATCTGACTTAGTGAAATTTTCACTAAGTGTTGGAACAAAGTGTGATTTCTTGATTTTGATCACTCCATAACTCAAAATCCTTAATGAATTGGACTTAGGTCTAGTTGAAGTTTTTGTAGAGGGTAATGAGGGCTACAAATCCATCTTTGGATGAGAAAAAATGGTCATGTGGTTTAGGAGTTA
This sequence comes from Lathyrus tuberosus, assembly GCA_022829125.1. Lineage (NCBI taxonomy): Eukaryota > Viridiplantae > Streptophyta > Magnoliopsida > Fabales > Fabaceae > Lathyrus > Lathyrus tuberosus. Next base: position 16,689,029 of record JALAZF010000027.1, on the reverse strand, counting down.
TGATCCTCCAAAGTTAGTGTATTAGTGGTACTTTTTCCATAACTTAGAAAAATTTCTAAGTTTTATGGTTACCCCTTTTACAAGTTATCCCACTTTCTTTGGTTTTTCTTGATGAATGATGATTCAAATCATACATTAACATCATTTTAGGGTTAAAAATCCATTTTGGTGAAAAATTTCAAAAAGTCAAAGTTGACTTTTGTGCATAGTTGACTTTTTATCAGATGAATTCCAAACTGTGCAATTCTTCAGGAAATCATGTCCTTGACCTAAATCAAACTTGATGGACATGTTCCATGGGTGTCATAGGGTATATTGAGGCATGTCCTAGGGTTTGGGAGCATGTCCTGGTCAAAAGTCAAAGTCACAGTTGACTTTCCTCGCGAAACCCTAATTGTGGTGCAGATGAAAATGAGACTTGTTGCTCAAGCTTCTTGGATTAATCCATTGTTCCAAATGGATCAATATAGTTCATTAGAGACCCTAAAATCATGTCTTGAGGTCTTGGCTCTTGATTTGTCCCAAAAGTCAACTTAGGGGTGAATTAGGTCAAGAAACCCTAATTCCTGATTTTTTATGTATGCATTCCCTGAGGTCAAATTGACTTGATGCTTGGGTCCATGAGGTTCCATGGAGTACATTAGGTTATGTTTTGGATCTTTGGCTTATGCCCAGATGAAACTTCCCATCTAGAGGCCCTGGTCGACCAAAACCCTAATTTGGTGATACTGGCGATCTTGAGACTTGATCCACCTAGAAGGGAGCAACCTTGTGCTTAATCCTTGAAGTGGGAGTCCTTTTTTATCCATTGTGGATATTTGAGAGGTTAGACAAGTTGAAGATCATGTCATTCCTTGATTGATCCTTTGTCTAAGGCTCTGAGAGGGCTTAAAACCCTAATTTTGATTGTAGTGAATGCTCAACAACCCTTGAGGCATTTGGTGAGGCATGATGGTTCATCCATATTGTGATGATGATTTGCACAATGATGGGAAATCTTAGTGGTCAAAATTTGGGGTATGACACTTACCTACGAATCTCACATTTGCGTCTCGATTCTAGAGTCAAACTGTCTCATTCGTACAATACTCGGGTCAATCGTCAGAAAAAGATGGATGATCTTGAGGAAGAGAACAGATAGTTGAGAGAAGAGATCGACACTCTAAAAGAGGATCTGAGAAAGCTTCATAACGACATGCAAGCTCTAGCAGAAGCTCAAATGCAACAACAAAGGACTGTGATCTCGGAGATCACATCTACGCCCATAGTGGAGAAGCATAATCCTAGGTACAAAATACCAAAAGATCATCCCTGGGGCATGCCTATTAACTATATCCCAGAAGGATATGTTCCGCCGATCGCTGAGGATCAGGGAACCATAACAGGAACCGCTGGGCCTGAAGGTTACAAACTTCAGGAAAGCGAAGATGCCAGGGGCATGACAACAACTCCTGAAGGTCACAAACTTCGGGAGACACCGAGAGTCTCGGCCAAAATGACTATACCACCGCCCGTGGTACACACTGTCCCAGAAGGACAGATTCCCCAGATACCTTCTGGTGGAAACGACAACATGTTCGATAGAATGAATGAATTCCAGGAACAGTTCTTGGAGATGCAGAAAGAACTGCAGGCCCTTCGCGGTTAGGATCTATTTGGAAAGGACGCCGCGGACCTTTGTTTGGTCCCTAATGTGAAAGTTCCACACAAGTTCCAAGTGCCCGACTTTGAAAAGTACAAGGGTAACTCTTGCCCTCAGAGCCATTTGGTGATGTACGCTTGGCGAATGTCAGCTCAGACAAATAACCAGGAGCTACTGATTCACTACTTTCAGGATAGTTTAACTGGTGCCGTATTAAAATGGTACATAGGTTTAAACCGCACTACGATCGGCACATTCAGAGATCTTGGCGCTGCTTTCGTTCAACAATATAAATACAATTTGGACATGGCACTGGACAGAGATCAACTCAGATCAATGTCACAAAAGGACAAGGAAACCTTTAAAGAATACGCTCAGAGATGGCATGAAATTGCCGCTCAGATTTGTCCACCTCTTGAGGAAAAAGAGATGACAAAGATCTTCTTAAAGATCTTGAGCTCATTTTACTATGACAGAATGGTTGCCGGTGCGCCCAGTGACTTCACCGAGATGGTGGGCATGGGAGTTCGTCTTGAGGAAGCGGTCCGAGAAGGACGTTTGGTTAAAGACGCTGGATCATCAAGTAGTACAAAACGATACGGTAGTGCTCTCCCTAAGAAAAAAGAGAAGGATATTGGGAATATCTCTCTCGAAAAGCAAAGGCGACAGTACCAACCAGTAGCAGCTGTAATTCCTGCTATCAATCCTGCGCCTGTTCCTACGTATCAACCTCAGGTTACGCAGAGCCAACCTAATCAACAACAATATCAGCAAAGGACACAACAGCCTTTTCAGCAGGCTCGTCCTCCTTACAACAACAATCGTGCAACACGACCACCAGGGTTTGACCCTATACCCATGTTGTACGCAGAATTTCTTCCATTATTACTGGTCAAGGGGCATGTCCAAACCAAGTCTCCTCTTACAGTACCGGAAAATCCGCCTTTTGGTTCAAAGCGGATCAGACTTGTCCTTACCATCAAGGAGGACCAGGGCATAACATAGAGAACTGTCTCAGTTTCAAATCTGACGTACAAAAGCTTGTTAGGAGCGGGGTCTTATCTTTTAAAGATACGAATCCTAATGTTCTCACAAACCTGCTGCCTCGACACGAAAAAGCTGCAGTCAACTTGATAGAAGGAGAGTCTAACAACAGCTATCAAATTCATGATGTACTCTTATTAAGGGCCAACTTGGTCAAGATGCATTGTAGACAAAGTGGATATGGCCATGTGTCACCTCATAATTATCACCATTGTGATATCTGCTCTAAGAACAATCAAGGATGTTTTGTGGTACAATCAGCTCTACAGGAACAATTGGATCTCGGGTGGATCCAAGAGCATTGAGTTCGTGGGGTCAACATGACCTATACGAATTCCAACATCATTCAGAACCACGACATCCGTGAAATGAATGTTAACTTGGTGACAATGCACTCAAGGCAAAGCCAGTATCATAATTTGCTGCGGCACGATTACAATTCCTGTCTGACTTGCTCGGTAAACAAACAGGGATGCTCTTTTGTACAAGAGGCCCTCCAGTTTCAGATGGATCTTGGGTGGATCCAGGACTACCATGATAGAAATCCTTATCAGATCAACATGATTCAAATCTTTAATATTCATCTGATGAATACCAGCTTGGTGGAGTTACACGCCAGGCAGGTTCAACTTGGTTTTCTCACTTCTCACGATTATCCAAACTGTAAAGTATGCAGTGAGAGTAACCAAGGGTGCACTCTCATTCAAAGAACTTTACAACACTTGTTAAACCACTGGTGGCTTCCGATCTATCTGGAGGAAGACACACAATAAATCAGTGTGCTTAATGGAAACCCTACTCGGCGTCAAAATCAGGATGTCTGATCTATGGAAACAAACCTGGTAAGGTTGCACTACATTCAAAGCGGGCGTGGCCAGGTGCTACCACATAACTACGAACGCTGTAGAGTCTGCTCGGAGAGTAACCAAGGATGCTACCTTGTGCGGGAAGCTCTTCAAGGTCAGTTGGATTGTAAAGAGATTCACCTGTGTCCGAGTTCTGAGCCAATCAACTAGACCCCCGATTACTTCGCTGATCAAATCAAAGATGTGTTTGTACCATCATCCCTCTACTGGACGAATCAAAGGTTCTTAGCCAGGAACTGATTGAAGTTACTTACGACAATCAGAAAAAATCAGAAGGCTCTTGTAGTTATCTATCTGCCAGGACCATTACCGTATGAATCACCTAAGGCGATCCCTTACAAATTTGGTGCAACAATAATTGAGAATGGAAAGGAAATTCCATTACCCTTCGTCGTGAATATTGCAGACATCAGTCGAGTAACACAGAGCAGTCGAATCTTCAATCGAGGAGTTGGGGAACCTAACAAAGAAAAGGAACTTCCGACAGAAGCTCCTGATCCACCAGTCGGTCAATCCAGTAATCCCGACCTTTCAAAGGACAATGATGAGATGCTGAAGCTCATCCAAAGGAGTGAATACAACATTGTTTATCAGCTATTACAAACTCCTTCAAAGATCTCAGTGCTATCACTTTTACTCAATTCCGAAGCCCACAGAGAGGCTCTACAGAAAGTCTTAGAGCAGGCCTTTGTGGAACAGGATGTGTCAATACGACAGTTCGATAGTATCATCTCTAACATCACTTCCTGCAACAACTTAGGATTCAGTGATGAGGAATTGCCAGAGGAAGGTAAAAGTCACAACATGGCGCTCAATATCACAGTTAATTGCCAGGACGATGCTTTAGCCAGCGTACTGGTAGACACAGGATCGACCATCAACGTTATGCCAAAGTCCACTTTAATGCGACTATCATTCAAAGGATCCCCGATGAGGGACAGTGAGGTCATCGTCAAAACCTTTGACGGATCTCGGAAAGTAGTTATCGGCGAAGTCGACCTTCCCATAACTATCGGTCCTCACACTTTCCTAATCACTTTCCAGGTCATGGATGTCCGGGAAGCGACATCTGTTTATTAGGAAGACCTTGGATACACCAGGCTGGGGCAGTCACTTCGACGCTGCACCAAAAACTAAAGTTTGTCAAGAACGATCAACTCATCACGGTCTGTGGAGAACAAGCCTTGCTCGTGAGTAACCTGTCATTATCTACTTGTGTAGAACCCAAGGAGGTTGTTGGGACTCAGTTCCAAGCACTTTCGGTGAGCAACAAGAATCAATCAGAAAAAGGAACATCGATTTCCTCGTACAGAGATGCTCTCGAAGTGATCACAAATAACAATGCAAAAGGATGGGGACAACTTGTCATTCCTACTGATAACAAAACAAAGAAAGGTCTTGGTTTTTCCTCAACCTGCACCCAGACAGCTACTAACGATGAAAGTCTTCATCCCATTCAGGATTTCTTCCACAGTAGAGGTTTCCTTCACCCAGTGCCTCAAACAGTCCATACTATCAACGAGGAGGATCCCTCCGATACGGATAAGGAATGGAAGTCCTATCTCAATGAGGACGGTTATATGTCTCAGGAAGAGGTGCCTACGCCATTTTGCTATCCTGCACAGAATCCGAGATTTATACCCAGGTCAGACGTCGAAATAATATATGGAGATTGTGATCCGGAAGGATGTCGTGCTCCACCAAACTCATTAGAGGAAGACACTCTGATGAAGGACAACTTTGACCACGACTATTATGGCCCAATGGATGGCTTGCCTATCTGGCAGCCATACCCAGGAGACTTGGGGCAAGAAAATCAGCCGAACAATGAAAATCAACTGAGCATCATTGAATAGAATACCTGCGTCCCTGCCATGTCATGGGATCAACACTCAGGTCATTCAGAAAATATTCAGCACGACGATGAATTCGCAAAGTTTGCAGGACTTCAGTTCATTAACTATGCTTTTTTTGAGGTCAACGTCATCGAGAAGGATGACTCCTCCAGTTCCACAGAAGTGTGGGACACCTTAGGACAACCGAGTGGCAAATTCGACTACTTGGTCAAGTACACCGGTCCTAAAAGCTCTCGTATCAGGCTCGAAGACATCCAGCCAACTGGGTGGGGAGATTTACCCGAGAGAACAAAAACTATGCAAAATACAACTGAGGAATCCTCCTACGACAACTCCGCCTGGGAGACAGATTCCAATGATCCTGCTCCACCTGAAATCAGGGTTATTTTTTAAGATAAATCAAGGAAGATACCAGACTTTATGATTCACCGAGGAGTTCGCCACCAATGGGTTGCAGTCGATGTTCCGATGATTGTTCATAAGTCAAAGTAATTGTCGTCTTTAACCTTTCACCCTGCCCAGGTGAAACGGATGTTTTGATAGGGCTCGTTTTCTGTAAATTTCCCTCTTCGCTTCGCCCAAAGCGACAGAGTTTTGTTTTATAGGGCTGTAGTTTCAAGAATTGACTTGGTCATGAATAAAATAATGTCGTTCTGTAATTTCCGCATTAATTGATGTTTTCTCTTTTTACTTTTCTCAGAAAATGGTAATCCTAAAAAACGAATAATAATAAACAAGCAGTTTTTCAAAAAATATATACACTGCACACACTTTTGCATTCTCCCTATCTCTTCTAAACACGAATCATACCGTCATGCAAATTACTTGTTTTAAACCCCGTTGAAACATACGATCCAATGCCTTTTCCCAACTTTGAGTTCCTGGTATTTGGGGCTGAAGAAGAAGATGACAACGAAATTCCAGAAGAGATCTCTCGACTACTCATACAAGAGGAAAGGTCCATTGAACCTCACAAAGAGCCGTTGGAAACGGTCAACTTGGGTTCAGAAAAAGAGAGAAAAGAAATCAGGATTGGGGAACTACTTAGTCCAATTGCCAAAGAGAGTTTGACAAAGCTTCTCAGAGAATTTCCCGATGTGTTTGCTTGGTCCTATCAGGACATGCTAGGGTTGGATACCAGCATCATGGAGCATCATTTACCGTTAAGGTCAGAATATCCGCCAGTAAAGCAAAGGTTGAGACAAACTCACCCGGACATGGCCATCAAAATCAAAGAGGAGGTACAAAAATAGATTGACGCAGGTTTCCTCGCCACATCAGAATATCCTCATTGGTTAGCCAACATCGTACCCGTTCCAAAAAAGGACGGAAAAGTCAGAATGTGTGTCGATTACAAAGATCTAAACAAGGCTAGTCCAAAGGACGACTTTCCTTTACCACACATTGACATGCTGGTTGACAGTACAACAAAGTTCAAAGTTTTCTCCTTCATGGATGGATTCTCGGGCTATAACCAGATCAGAATGGCGCCGAAAGACATGGAGAAAACTTCGTTTATTACCCCATGGGGTACCTTTTATTACAAGGTAATTTTGTTCGGTTTGAAGAACGCCAGGACAACCTATCAAAGGGCCATGACTACTCTGTTTCATGATATGATACACAAGGAAATTGAAGTATATGTCGATGATATGATTGCCTAATCTAGAACAGGAGAGGAGCATGTGACCCACCTATCAAAATTATTTGAGCGGTTGAGAAAGTATAAACTCCGCTTGAATCCCAACAAGTGCATCTTCGGTGTCCATTCAGGGAAACTTTTAGGGTTCATCGTCAGCCAGAAAGGAATTGAGGTTGATCCTGACAAGGTCAAGGCCATTCGAGAAATGCCTTCTCTGAAAACTGAAAAACAAGTCAGAGGATTCCTGGGATGTTTGAACTACATCTCCAGATTCATATTCCTCATGACCGTGACGTGTGCGCTGATCTTCAAATTACTTAAAAAGAACCAGGACTGCGTTTGGACAGAGGACTGTCAAACCGCCTTCGACAGTATTAAGGAATACCTATTGAACCCACTGATTCTATCACCTCCAGTGGAGGGAAGACCACTGATCATCTACCTCACAGTCTTGGAAGACTCAATGGGTTGTGTACTTGGCCAATAAGACGAAACAAAAAGGAAAGAGTATGCCATCTACTATTTGAGCAAGAAGTTCACCGACTGCGAGACTTGGTACACTATGCTTGAGAAAACTTGCTGCACTTTGGCTTGGGCAGCCAAAAGTCTTCGCCAGTACATGATTCGTCACACTACTTGGTTAATCTCCGAAATGGATCCAATCAAGTATGTCTTTGAAAAACCTGCTCTCACGGGAAGGATTGCCCGTTGGCAGATGTTGTTATCAGAATATGACATAGAGTACCATGCTCAAAAAGCCGTTAAAGGGAGTATTTTAGCCGATCATTTGGCTCATCAACCGATTGACAATCAAGAATCAATTGGGTTTGACTTCCCAGATGAAGATGTCATGTATCTAAAAATGAAAGATTGTGATGAACCGCTATCCAGTGAAGGGCCAGAACCAGGTTCCCAATGGGGACTAATCTTTGACGGAGCTGTCAATCATTACAGAAACAGAATTGGGGCAATCATCATAATACCTCAGGGTACCCACATTCCTTTCACCGCCAGACTTACATTCAAGTGTACAAACAACAAGGCCGAATACAAAGCTTGTATTATGGGTCTCGAGGAAGCGATTGACTTAAGGATCAAAAACTTGGATGTATATGGCGACTCAGCCCTGGTTATCAATCAGATCAAAGAAGGTATGAACACATACAAATCAGGACCGATTCCTTACAAATATTATGCAAGAAGGTTGTTACCTTTCTTCAACAGAATCGAGTTTCATCATATCCCTCGTGATGAGAATCACATGGCTGATGCCTTAGCCACTCTCTCTTCCATGATTAGTGTAGGTCAATGGAACAACTTACCTAAGATCGACATGATGCGCCTTGAACGGCCCGCTTACATCTTCACGATCGAAGCAGTCATCGACGACAAACCTTGGTATCACGATATCAAATGCTTCCTTCAGAAACAGGAATACCCACCTGGGGCACTAAGGAAGGACAAAAAAACCCTCAGAAGGTTGGCTGGCAGTTTCTTCCTGAGCGATGATACACTCTATAAGAGAAATTTTGACATGGTCTTGCTCTGATGTGTAGACAGACCAGAAGCAGACATGCTGATAAAAGAAATTCACGAAGGATCCTTTGGCACTCATGCCAACAGACACGCAATAACGAGAAAAATTCTAAGAGCAGGGTACTACTGGTTGACCATGGAATACGATTGCTACAAGTACATGAAGAGGTGTCATAAGTGTCAGATATACTCAGACAAAATCCATGTACCGCCAACGCATCTCAAAGTTCTCTCTTCCCCATGGCCTTTTTCCATATGGGGAATCGACATGATTGGCATGATTGAACCTAAGGCCTCAATCGGACATCGGTTCATCCTAGTAGCCATTGACTACTTCACCAAGTGGGTCGAAGGAGCGTCATACGCCAATGTGACCCGACAAGTGGTGGTCCGATTTATCAAAAACAATATAATCTGCCGTTATGGTGTTCCGAGCCAGATCATTACAGATAATGGATCTAACTTGAACAACAAGATGATGAAAGAGTTGTGCGCTGAATTCAAGATCGAACACCATAACTCATCTCCCTACCGACCCAAGATGAACGGAGCAGTAGAAGCGGCTAACAAAAACATCAAGAAGATTGTTCAAAAGATGGTTGTAACCTACGAAGAAAAGCAAATAACGGCTCTATGCCACGGTCAGTTGTATCAGCAAAGGATGAAGAAGGCGTTTGACAAAAAGGCCCGACCTCGCGTCTTCAGGAAAGGAGACCTTGTGCTCAAGAAGATACAATCTTTTCTCACTGATTCTCGGGGCAAGTGGACTCCGAATTATGACGGCCCCTATGTGGTCAAGAAAGCTTTCTCAGGCGGTGCCTTGAGACATGCAACCATGGATGGAGAAGAATTTTCCTACCCCACGAATGTTGATGTAGTCAAGAAATACTTCGCCTAAACTAAAAAAAAAAGAGAAAAAACGTCTTGGTGGATTGAAAACCCAAAAGGGCGGTCCAGGCAAAATTTAGAGACATAATAAAAAATCATCCCGGTGGATTGGAAATCTCAAAGTACAATCCAAGCAAAATTTAGGGATAATGGCAAGTAACTATGTTCAACAGGGGCAAGTCCCTCAGCAACAGTCATGCCATCCATCAGGAAAACTCTAATCAGGGTCATCTTCGACAGAAGCTCAGGATGCCCAAAATTCAAAGTTGGTAGAAGGATAGTGGTCGTTATGTTTCAATATAGCCCTTTTCCCTTAAATTACCATTTTCTAACTTTGTAAATACTCAATGGAATCACGCGCTTGACTGATTTCCATCCTATCAATAAAATTTGAGCCCTTATGCTTTTGTTTGCAGTTCTTATTTGTTTTAGCTTTACAGAACGACGTTTTAACATGATTAACGATTCTTGAAATAAAACAAAAATGAATTTACTTGTTAAACTTTTTCTGCTTTTAAAATAAAGATGGCAATTCTTTTGACTATTGAACATCGAAAGAACATCAATCGCTTCTCCATAAGTAAGCGAGCTTCAAAGTGCAGAATCAAAGTACTCCTTTTAAACCAGTGCGCCTGAATGAAGGATCAGTTATGTCAGATGCGAATACTCCGTCTGACATCCTCGGCAGAGTCCTTATCTCCTAAGCCCGACCAACGGTTGTCCCCGCAAGGACTATCTCTCCTAAGCAAGGCAGAATTACTATCGTGAACCAGTGAGACTTTTCATCTCCCGCTGTGGCCGAATATCCAGTCATGTTCATCTACTAGTCTGTATGTCACGTCAGTTTTGTCATCATAAACATACATACATCATGCATTATTGATTTACATTCGCATTCATATTTCACCACTATCACTCTAGTCGGTCTTGTCCCATCATGATAACCGTCCTCTTAACCGATTTGTCAGTTCTTTCCTCGTCAGGAAACGTATGGGCTGAACAATCTCTCCTCCAGTTTATTTCTGGATTAGAATTGGTCCTTGATCACTTTGATAACTTGAACCTCTGAAAGACCAGAGAACTTTCGACAAACATCACTCTTCGCCAGTGAAGATGATATCTCCGCTTTCCCGGATTAAGGAAAATCCCTAGAGAAAGCCTCTCAATCAGAGATTCGGCAGTACGACAGTTTTTCTCCAAAAAATCCACTGATGAAAAGGTCATCAGCACCTCAAAATTGGATCACATCATATGGCATTTCTTCGAGAAGATCCTGAGAAAAGTATGATGCAATATCCCCAAGCGAAAGCAGTCTCTCAAGAGACTCGTTTTCCCAGTAGAATCGACAAATGGCGTCTCCAACAGAGAAGTTTATACACCTCTACAACTCAGACGACTGGGTTCCCCAGCAAGTCTAACATCAGATCTTTTTCTATCAAATGGCATCTCCCCAGGAAAATTCGGCGAGAAGTTTGAGGAAAATCACTACACATAGCGTCCCTTGTCAAGAAAGTTTATTTACACAAGAAACTAAGACCAGTTCCTTGGTAGGAAACCAGGATCGAGGGGAAGTTTATTTCAGAAACTGAGACCAGTTCCTCGGTAGGAAACCAAGATCGAGGGGAAGTTTATTTCAGAAATTGAGACTAGTTCCTTGGTAGGAAACCAGGATCGAGGGGAAGTTTACCTTTTCTAAGCATCATTGCTTAGCAAAATAATAAGGATGTGTGAACTACCGTTCTTAACCGCTATCAAAATTTTGGGTATTCCGATATCTAATCCTCTTGCACCCCGAATGCCCGAATACCTTCGCCATTCACACCTTCGGGTCCAATAGGGGCATCTGTCATACCCCAAATTTTGACCACTAAGATTTCCCATCATTGGGCAAATCATCATCACAATATGGAGGAACCTTCATGCCTCACTAGTCTCCCCAAAGATGGGTGAGCATTCACTACAATCAAGCTTAGGGTTTCAAGCCCTCTCAGAGCCTTTAGACAAAGGATCAATCAAGGAATGACATCATCTTCAACTTGTCTAACCTCTTAAACACCCACAAAGGATCAAGAGGACTCCCACATCAATAATTATGCACAATAGTGCAACATTTCAAGTGGAACAAGCCTCAAGTTCATCTAATACAAAGTCAACTGACACAGAAAGTCAAAGTTTGACTTTTGGTCAACTTTGAGCTTCACAAGCCATTACTCAAGAAAATATGATGGTTGATTTAATTTGATCAAATTTAAATCAAGAAATCATGGAAAATTAAAAAATTGATCAAATTGAAGGAAACTTAGAAATTTTTTCTAAGTTAAAATCATGTTCAAGTGCACAACTTTTCAAGGTTGTAACTATTGGTCCAAGCATCCATTGATTTTGCTTAAGGGCTACTTTTAAAGAGGGTATTTGATACTTCAACATTTTAGAAGGAATCAACTCAAAATTTCATAAGGATTGAAAGATATAAGTGATCAAAGTTGGGAATTCTTAATGTCAAATGTTTCGACATTTCATAGGACATCATTTATATTTTTCCAGCAAGAATGTCCCAACTTCAAGGATGTTTTTCTCCATGATCCAAGTTGATTCAAGCCATGTCATGAACATGAAAGTTGAAGTACATAATCTCACCTTTCCAGAAAGTCCAAGAAAGCTCATTTATCATTCTCGAGCAGAAAGTTATGTTCTCTACAAAAGGCATTGATAAAACAGAATTTTCATGACAACTTTTAGGACATATTTGATCACACAAGTTCAACGTCATTTTTGACAACTTTAAAAGTCTTATCTTCACAAACCTTGAACATCAAAGTTGAAGTACGTCATCTCAGCTTTCTAGAAAGTTGTAGAACGTCCATTTATCATACTCGAGCAGGAAGTTATGGACTTTACAGTAAGGCTTGTTGCAGCTGTTTTTTAGGACAGATTTTGTGCACTTTTTGTTGTGCCACACAATTTTCAAGCTTTGTCACCATGCAGGACAAGCATCAAAGGTGCAATTCACTTCAACTCAAAATATCATAGTGGATTAAAAGATATAAGTGATTAGAGTTTGGAATTGTTAATGTTCAAAGTTGTCAAATGTTTCAACATTTCATAGGACATCATTAATATTTTTCCAGCAAGAATGTCCCAACTTCAAGGATGTTTTTCTCCATGATCCAAGTTGAACAAAGTCTCGGGTCAAACATCAAAGTTGAAGTATGTCATCTCAGCTTTCCATAAAGTCCTGGAGCAGCTATTTATCGTTCTTGAGAAAGAAGTTATGGATTTTACAACAAGGCTTGCTGCAGCTGATTTTTAAGACAGGTTTCAGGACAGATTTGCACATTTCTTGTGCCACACGAATTTTTAAGCCTTGTCATCATTTTGGACCCATCTTAGGATCAAATCCAAGGGGGATGATCTGATCTCCAAGCCTCCAAAGTCCTTGGAACCAAAAATAGCATGCCAAACCTAGAAAACCCTAAAAAAGGGACAAGACTCCAATTTTGGTTTGGAGCATTTAATGGATGCTTAGAGGTGACATGGACTGAGCTTCCTCTAACTGAATTCAGTCAAGATTCATCCAATAACCAGATTAAAAAAACCTTAATCTTAACCAGGGGCAGGGTAGATTTCAATTAATTCAATGATGCATTCTAACTTCAAGAGAATCATTTATCTAAGCAAGGGGTTTAAGCACATCTTCTTCCTTGCGCACCTCATCAAATATCGAGGAAGCAAAAGTTCACCACAGCTTCTTCCTCACATCATTCAACATCGAGGAAGCAATGGGGATAAAGCTCACAATAGCTAACATGGCAGTTGGAACTTTCAAAATCAAAAGCAAATCACCCAAGAATTGTTCCAAAAAAAAAAAAAGCCCACTAAGTCAAGAAGAAAAGAAAAAAAAAACTAAAAAAGTGGACTTTGACTTAGGCAAAAATTAGGGTATCCCGATGGACCACAAACTCAAAAGAATTGGTCCATGCAAAAATAAGGGATTAAAAGCAAACAAAAAGGGAAAAATGGAACAATCTTATAAACGGGAGTGGGTAATTGCCACCTCAAAGATCTCATAAAGTGCTTAAATCATTATCATCATGACTAAAGAAATTCTCTTGCAAGATGAACGCATTTGTTGTATTAATTGGATTTAGGAATGGAGAATATCAAGGAGAATGGGGTGGGTTAAATTTCAAATTTTTGAGCCTTGTATCCTTTGTTTCTTAAACCGTGAACCAGGCCACATTATAACATTTAAAAGTCCTAATTGAAGCTAGGGGAACTATAAAAACATACTCGGCAAAGTCGTTGTTAAACTGACTCCGAATCCGAATATTTGTTGGAACATCGCTAACCACATTTTTCACATCTTCATTTGTGCCAACCTCATGGCTGAATATCATCCATCATACACCTCGTCTAAATTTTCGATTTCAAAATTTGCATGAACATGGCGTTATAATTACTTTTCAAAGGGAACATTTTTCTAACAAATTAATACTTAGCATTAGGGAAATATCAATAATGGTCTGATCAGGGGCATACTGACTCAAGATACTTCTGATTATGGGGAAAATTACCAAGGAATCCTTCCAATCAAGGGGAAAATCCTAATGATCATAGGAGCACATCATCTGAAGATCCTACTAACTAGGGGCAAAGCATCCCAAGATTTGACACACCGATGCTGAATCACCTCCATGACTCTAATGATAAGGGGTGGACCTTTCAAGAGGCTCACGCTGGGGCATACTAACTCAAGGGTGCATTGAGGCCAATCACTCTAGAAGTCATCTAATCAAGTGCAAAGATATGTTACTGGGGCAGCTCATATTAAGGTCATATCATAGCATGGTAGGATCCGAGTTCCTTTTCAAGCCACTCCTTCATACCCAATTAATTAAGGGGAATACCTTTTCAAGATTCAAATATTGAGGCAGCCCATATCAAAGTTGTATCACATCATGGTGGGATCCAAGTTTCCCCTTCAGACAACACCTCCATGACAAAGGGAAGACCATTCAAAATTTCCATACTGGGGCAAGATACTTTAACAGCATGGTGAAGCCAATCATTCCAAAGGTTAATCAATTTCGTATCAAAGTATCATGGGATCCAAGCTCCTTTTCAAGCAAATTCTTCAGAAGAACTACAAACAAGGGCAATACCCTTCAAAGCTCAATTAATCTGGGGCAGACCGATGCAAGGCATGATCAAAAGAAACCGCTTCAGGAACACGGTTCATCTGGGGCATATTATTCCAAGGGTTGGTTAGTCGAGGACGGATCTCTCCAAGGCTAATATAATGGCAAGTTGTCTTAAGTGCATGGTATCGTAAAATTGCTTCAAAACACATATTGAGGCAAAACTCCTTTAAAAATCCAACAGATTTGGGAAAGAAAAGACATCAAAGGGAAAGCTCTCTTCATACTGTCACGATCACTAATAAAGCCCTCTCCTACATCTACAATCGTCAAGTTCAAAACGAGTATCAGGAGACCATGCTAGCTCAATACCCACTACCATTATTTTGGACAAACATCCGTGTTACGAGGTCTTAACCATTCCATTGCTCACCAGAGGGGAATTTATTGAAACATTCAAATCATTGTCATGCATTAATCATGTCGCTACGCTCTAGCATCTAATCATACATATATAACATAGCATCACATGCTTACATGAACATACATACATAACATAGGATTTGTGACCGCTCTTAGAGGTCTAATCCCCAGCTATACCAGTACAACTCCTAGGTAGGAATGCTTATTGGCCTTCCCCAATAAGTAACTTTCCCATAATCACCTTTCAATAAAGGACTTCCCCAGCAATCTCTCTCACCATGAGTCTTCAAAGAGATCTATCCAATAGTCGGTCATCCTAAATGATCGTTATCAACCAGTGAGCAGGTATTCACTTCTCACATCCCCAATTTACTAACCTATCCCACATACGGGATACGTTCCACAAGGGTTTCACCAGAGGTTTATCAAGGGTTTATCGAGGGTTTTTTTCTTGGGATTTTATCAAGGAATTGTATCAAGGGAGTTTTATTAAGAGAATCTTATCAAAGGGGTTTTATCAATGGGTTTTCATCGGAACATTATCCACCAAGGGTTCACTAGGGTTTTACCAAGAAGTTTCAACAAAGTGGTATTATAAAAAGGGTTTCATCAAGGATTTATCAAAGGGTTCACCGAAATTTTATCAAAAAGGGATTCTACCAGAATTCTATCAAAAGAGTTCTGTCAGGGGATTTTCATCTAAAAAGGGGGTTTCACAGGGGTTCCATCAAGGGGTTTCATCCAGAGTGATTGGGGTATCACCAAAGTTTTACCTGATTCCAGTAGCATGATCGGAGGGTCATAGGAATCATAGGCAAGATCCACCCGGAAAGGTTGAAACGGATCATCAGGGTTAAACAAGGGGTTCCATCAGGAGTTTGTCAAACATTTTTGTCAGGTTTTTTATTATCAGGGGTTCCACCAAAACATGTCACAGGGTTTTATCAAGATTTTACCAAAGATTTGTTATCAGAGGTTCTACCAGGGTTTACCAAAACGGAATCGGAGGATCGTCAAAATCCTACCCGACTTCTGCAACCAGGGACACTACACAGGGATATTGGGATATTAACATAGCATCGGGAATTGGTCCGTACGAACTCTAAACCTATCAACTCCGCGGTCAAAATTAAGGTTCCTCTTGTATTTAATCGTCTCCTCTTCAAAGAAGATGAAGGCTCACCGACATCATCATTTTGATTCGAAGCCGTTTAAATAGGGGCAGCTGTCGTACCCCAAACTTTGACCACTCTCAAAACTTAGATCATTAACGTATCCAGCATCCTTACAAGTCCTCTGGTCATTCTCAATAACCTAAACAGTCAAGGGATCCCCGTTTGATTTCTTATTCTCTCTCAAAGAGTTTGATCTTACATTAAGGGTTTGGTTATTATTTTGGTATCTATAGTTTTTTTAATTATTTAACATTTAATTTTTCATTAAAAAGAAAACTAGGATTAATTTACTAGGAAAATATTAATAGCCATACTATTAATATTAAAAGGTATAACTTTTATTATTATTAGGAATTGGTGAGTTTTTTTAAAATTATTATTAATTATTATTTATTTAATTATTAGTATTATTATTCGTTTTAGTGTCATTTCATTCTGAATGATTAAATTGGTTCATTTGGTAAGGATTTAGTTGTAAGGAGTTGTTAGTGCGAGATGTCATGAGTTCAAGTCCCACATTTCTCACTTTTAAATTTTCATTTTTAGGATGTATTTTCGTATTTGGAAAGAATCAACATAATTGATTAATTAATAAAAATAAAAACAAAATTAAATCTTGATTAAAAGTCTTGATT
Organism: Lathyrus tuberosus; assembly: GCA_022829125.1. NCBI lineage: Eukaryota > Viridiplantae > Streptophyta > Magnoliopsida > Fabales > Fabaceae > Lathyrus > Lathyrus tuberosus. The sequence continues at coordinate 16,672,184 of JALAZF010000027.1, read as the reverse complement.
ATACGGATTAATATTTGATTTCTTACTGTTTTTGTTGACCTAAAATCTTTGTATAAATAAGGTCTAAAACTTAGAAATTTGGGGGAAATTTACAAACCATACAATAAAAAGTTGTGGTTCTTTACACATCGAATAACAACAACACTAAAACCCTAAACCCTCAACAACAATAAAACCTTAAACCCTCAACAACACTAAAACCCTAAACCCTCAACAACATTAAAACCTTAAACCTTCAACATCCCTTCGAGTCAAAAAGAAAAAGAGTCAAAAAGAAAAAGAGATCTCACACCAAAAGGGAAGGGAAAAAAATACAAAGGAAAGGGAGGGGAGAAGAAAAAAATCACAAGGGGATGGGAAAGGAAGGGAGGAAGGGGCAGCTTAAGTGGGTCACGGCACTCCAGGTTAGTATCTTCAAATCAATGGTTATCAATTGTATATATTTATTTTTGAATTTCGGGTAAAAAAAAAAACATATGTTATTTTTGGATTGTTGATTGACTGTTCAAATTATGGGTTTTGGGTGTTAGTACTAGGACACAATTTATTTCGAATATAATAATAATAATAATAATAATAATAATAATAAAATTGTCACAATTTGTTTCTAACCGCAATAATACTTTATTTCAAAATGTAATTACAATCCTCGATCTTTCTTTAACTAGTATTATAAATTTCTAACTTTTATTTTCATTCGGAATTTCTTTTAACAAGAAAAGTCAACTTTTTTAATTAATCAATTTCAAATTTAGAAATCTATTTCAAATTAAAACGTAACTAAATTGTTTTTTTAAAACATTACCAAAATTGATTTTTAAATTAATTTAGAACTAAAATGGATTGTTTTTTTTAAATTAATATATAGTCATAACTTATTTTAAATTCAACCAAAATTCCTATCAACAATATTCTTCAAATTTCATAGCAGAATCAAAAATCAAAGTCTAAAAATACACCTTTTTTTAATTACTTATTTAATTAATTGGTTTAATTGGTTAATAATTAGAATTAGGTTTTGTTAAGTTAATTCAGGGATTAATAATATAAGAGAATAGAAATTAATTCAATTAATTAAAATATTTTAATTAATTTTGAGTAACGGATTAATGTATATGTATATATATGTTTTAAATTATAATTTAATTTAGTTTTTTTTTTTTATAAAACTTAAACAATTGGGTTTTTTTAATATTTTATTAAAGGTTGGTAAAATATTCAAGTAAAGTATTTAGGATAATTTAAGGATATTAATTTATAATTTTGGGGTTCCATTTATATATTTATTTTTATAAAAAAAAAATAAAAATCATTTTGGCTATTTAGGATATATAGTTGGATTAATTTCTAATTTGGGGTTTTTTCTCATTTTTCATCTGGATATTTGGGTTTAAAAATTAATAAAATTAGTTTTTTCATAACCTAGAGATTTATTTATGATGTTCTTTTACCAAATGGGAATTTATAATTTAAACTGGGTTTATTTATAAAAAATTTAGGTGAATCTTCTTGTGGGGTTTTTACTTAATTTTTAATGATTGATTAATTGGGATTAAAATTAGGAATTAAGTGTTATAAAAAAAACTTTACTTAATATTAGGTTAAGTTAGGATTGTGGGACGATTTTTATTATGATTCTGATTTTTATTTCATGGGATAATTAAAGGATAATTTTTTGGGATAATTAAGGAATAATTTTGGGATAATTGTTTTGGATAATAAAGGGGATACAATTTGGGATAAATAAATATGGAATATTGGAAATAAGGATAAATAAAAAGAAAAGAAAGAGACCGTGAGAATGAAGGATGGGGAGGTTTCTTCCATGAATTGCTTTTCTTTTTTTGTTTTAAATATATATTTTTATAGTAAAACAATATAGAATGGGGCGGCTCCCCATGTGTCATTTTTTTAAAAAGAAAAATTAATTAAAATTTAATTAGGATAATTAGGAATTTAATAATTAAATAACTCATTAAAAATATTTCTTTTAAAAAATAAAAATATGTATTGTTTGAATACAATTGAAAATATTAAAAAAGGTCCATCATAGTTATTAGTATAATTAACTTTTTTTTCTCTTCTCTCTCTTATAATTAAAGTAATTTATGTTAGTTATGTTAATTATAATAAAAAATATTTCTTGGATAATCAACCATAAGATTGCCAAAGCGAATATAATTAATATTTTATGATTAATTAGGGACTAATTAAGGTAATTTTATTAGGGATAATTTAGGAAGTAATTAGGGACATTATCTCCAAGATGTTTAGGATTAATTAAATAGTTAAGGACTAGTTAATGATCATTTAAGACTAATTAAAATAATTAGTGATTGGTGAATTAGGATAATCAGAGTTAATTATTATTTTGACAATAATAATTAATTAGGATTAAAATTTAAAATTAATTAAATTAATTTAGGGGTTAATACAATAATGGGATTAATACTATAAAGCTAATCATGGGATATTAATTAGAATTGAGAAATTAAGGGTTAATTCATGGGATAATCTAAGGGTTAATTAGGGGATATATGGGAATAACTAAACAATGGATAAGGGATAATTTGTTAGGAATAAAAGGGATTTAAACATTATTTAAATTAATTTTCTTAATTACTTTAAGGTTCTACAAGTCTTGGGGATAAAATTGGAATAAAACAAAGGATAATTAGGGATAGAAAAGGGATAAAATTGAGATAAAAAATTTGGGATAATATTTAGAATTTACTTAGTACAATAATTTTATTAACAAAAATAAGTAAATAATTACTTACATAATTATTAAAATACCAAAATATATTTAGAATTAGAAAAAATCAATTTAAAATTGGGTTAATACAAATAATATGAAGAATATATATTTGTTTTATAATATTAAGGATGATTATGGGATATTTCTTAGGGATAGAAATGGGATAAAACAATGGATTAGGATTGTTGGGATAACACTCTTGATATCCGAGAGTATAAATAAATGGATTAGGATTTTTGGGATAACACTCTTGATATTCGAGAGTATAAATAAATAGATTAGGATTATTGGGATAGAACTCTTCCTCCGAGAGTATAAATAATGGATAAGGAATTGGGATAGAACTCTTCCTCCGAGAGTATAAATAATGGATAAGGAATTGGGATAGAACTCTTCCTTCGAGAGTATAAATAATGGATACGGAATTGTGATAGAACTCTTCATCCGAGAGTATAAATGAGGGATAAGGAATTGGGATAGAACTCTTCATCTGAGAGTATAAATAAGGGATAAGGAAATGGGATAGAACTCTTTATCCGAGAGTATAAATAAGGGATAAGGACAGGGGATAGAACTCTTTATTCAAGAGTATAAATAAAAGATTAGGATTAGGATTAGGATTAGGATTAGGAATGAGAATGAGAATAGGGATAGGAATAGGGGATAGGGGATGTGAACTACGGATACTCTAATCCTTCAAAATTGAGGGTACGTAGGCAAAGGGTTGTAAACCCTAGCGAGTACAATAATAATAAAAAAACTTAGGGTTCCCCTTCTGTTAAGGTCATCTTCTTTGTATCATAATAGGATTTTTGTAAATAAAATAAGCAGTCAAACATTCAAGTAACAAGCAAACATACCCTAGAACTTAAGGAGGATCCCATTGAGTACAATGGAAGTGAGGGCTGCCCAACACCTTCCTCTCACTTAACTGACTCTCGAATCTTAGCGTCTCTCCCTTGGGATTTAGGTTTTATCATTTATTTTCCTGTCCCTTAGGACGAATAAAGGATGATGGTGACTCAAATTTTTTGTCGGCCGCGACAGCCCTCAATCAAGGAGCAATGGAGTCACTTAAGATATCACCTTACAGAACAGACTCCTTATTATCAAATATTGAAGCAAGATAGATTTGGCATAATCTCTTTCTCTTCAATACTTCATTTCTATTCCAGGATTCAGATGCTTCTTCAGAAGAAGTAATGACCAGCAAAGCCAGATTACTCTTTTTTCTGAATCCTGCACTAATGTCAGCTTCAAATGAATATGCAATAAAGACATCTGACATTAGGTACTGGTAGTGTTTCTCCTCGTTTTTGGATTTGGTAAATCAGTTGAAATACGAATATCTCAGAAGTTTCTGAAGTTACTCTTCTTACAACAGATGTCATATTCCATTCAGCCAGGTAAAGAAATCTTCTAATTAGGAAGGTTAATTCCTCATCATCAGACATTCCATAGGAAGTATCCTTCAACAGGCTTTAGGAAAAATGATATGTTAGATAGTTTTTCATCATCTAATTCCATTTCTTTTCTTTGGAGATCGCAACATAAACCTACAAGGCATAGTAAACTCAAGTTGTATGACTTCTTGAATAATTGTGACCTCAGGTTTGAATTCAAAACAATCTTCTCAGAATTTGCTTGGAAAGATTAAATTTAGTGTAACTGGACAAGCTTCATAGCTGATTCTCACAAATCTGAGCACAAGGATTCAAGATAGTCGGTGCATTAGATGTATCAATGATGTTGATATACTCAGAATCAAGATAGAGCACCTACCAGAATGCGTCTACCTCTGAAGATATTTTGAATTAGTTCTTCTGAGCTGGTGAGAGAGACTTTCAAACTTTGATCATCCCTACACCATCAACTTCTATAGTAATTCCTTTTTCAAGGGTATTCTACAGACCTTCACAAAACCCTTTATGAAGCCCAATGAATTAAAAATATATTTAACTTTTCCATCATTTAAATTCAGCGGAATCACCCTTTGGATATGTTAGGAAAAGAAATGTAATATTTTTCATGTGGCACTTGATTCCTTCTTGAAGAATAGTCTTTAACAGACATACTTTCTTATTTGATCATTATTTGTACCACTGTTAAGTGTTATGTACAGACCATGCTCTGATACCAACGAAAGGTGAGAAAAGTACACAAGAAGGGGGTTGATTGTGATTCTGTTTTCTTAATTTGCGTCTGATCAGAGTTCAGAATCTAAACAGGTGTTAAGATTCTGGTTATACTTAGAAGCAGAATGTTAACAGAAGCAAATAAATAATAGCAGAAGACACAAAGATTAATACTGGTTCCTCCCAAATGAGATTAGTTCAGTCCCCTTGCTTCACAAGTGATTTTTCACCATAATCAAATCATGATTATAGTCGCTTATGCATTTCGTATAAGACTTTTACAATGCTCATACCCTAATTCCGAGACTTCTTGCTTAAACCCCTAAGGCTCAATACTTCCTTGCTCAAGTCTACAGACTCAGGACTTCCTTGCTTAGACCCTCAGCCTAAGACTTTCCTGCCCAGGTCCCTCAGACCCGAGACTTCCTTCTCAAGCCCCTTAGGCCCAAGACTTCTTACTCATACCCACGGTCCAAGACTTCCCTTTTCAGGTTCCACGGACCCAAGACTTCTTGCTTAAACCCCTCAGGTTCAAGACTTCTGCTCAGACCATCAATCCGAGACTTCCTTGCTTAAATCCCACGTATTCAAGACTTATTCTCAATCAATCCACTTGGTTAAGTCTTTCATAGATCTAGCACATAGAAACATACTTACATGGCTCAAGAGTCTTGGCGAGAGACTTAGTTCCTCAATCTATCCACTTGATTAAGAATATCATTGTTCTAGCACATAGCAGAAGACTTACATGGCTTAACCATCTTGGCGAGAGACTTGGTTGCTCAATCAATCTACTTGATTAAGACTTTTAATGCTCTAGAACATAGCAGGAGACTTACATAGCTCAAGCATCTTGGCGAGAGACTTGGTTTCTCAATCAATCTACTTGATTAAGACTTTCAATGCTCTAGCACATAGATGAACACTTACATGGCTCAAGCATCTTAGCGAGAAACTTAATCTAAACTGCTAAACAACATATTCAACAGAACAGAGAACAAGGTGTACTTGATATAAATATCAGAGGTATAGGAAAATCACCATAACAAAGACCTAAAGCTCTTAAGATTTCTAAGATATTCAACATTTAAGAAATCTTAAGGCTTTTACAAATACAACGTCCAACAGAAATTCTGCATACTCGATTGTGTTGATAATTGCTTATCTTGTTACTCCTCCATCAGGTTGAACCTTCAACTACTTATATAGCATTTGCAGAAGACTAGCCGTTTAAAAGATAACTTGATCAAGTGTCTTTGCTTTCTCCATAGTACAAGAGACATTGAAGATAGATACACTAAAAGATCTTGATCCATTATGTAATATGGTTAACCATCTAGTCTTCAAAGAGAACCTATACTATAGAGTCATTGAGAATAGATATTCGTAAATCATGCCAACTTTTCTTGAGACTTGTGAACTAAGACTCTAGCTGACAAACTGATTTAACAATGCAGCTTGCTCTCTGCAGTACAAATAACTTCCGATTTATCACTAACTCTGAATGATCACTAGAAGCCAATTGAAATTCACCAAGTGTAGAGAAAATTATGTTGCTTCTTATGATGCTGAGACCTTCAGCTTCAGAGTCTACGCCAGACATCACTTAGAGAGTGTTCTTTAGATTCTGCACCACCAGGAGCTAGCAATTCAGCTTCTTTCAAGTGTGCCCTTGTATATCAGATTCTGAATATATATCTATAAGTATTAGAATCTACATACATGAAACATACATCAAATATAACCATTGTTCTTTTAATACTTTGTTATCATCAAAACCCAAGGAATATATGTCATGAACAAATCTTGTTCTAACATATATCTATGCTTCCTTTTAGAATGCTTCAAAGGCTTTTCAACCTTAGAAGAATCAATAGTAAACACCTTCTTAGGTTGCAAGGCATTATCTAATTTGACTTGAAGAGATTTTACTTCCTCTTGTCTATTATGACAATGTTCACAACCAAACCAAGGAGGTTTTATATCCTCACTCTTGTCGCTTTAAATATCTATCATAGATTTCTTAATAGCTTCGAAATTCCTTTTGGATTCCAACACTTTAGCTTCTAAATTTAAAATCACTTTTTCATATGAAGCTAACTTTCTAAAAGCTCTTAAGGCCCTTTTTAATTCTAAATAGGATGAATTATTTATATACTCAAGCTTAGAGAGACTTGCATTTTTCTTCTTCTTCCCTTTTTCCATAAGACTAATTCGAGCTTATTCGACACTTGAAGTTGTGCTTTCATCACTAGAGGACTCACTTGCACTTTCCCAAGTGGCATATGCTCTCCTATTCTTGCTAGAAGTCTTGTGATGACTCTTTTCTTTATCTTTCATTCTCAAGGGATATTCCGGTCTATAGTGACCTACTTCACCACAATGATAGCAAGATCTTCTAAGTCTGCTCTTCATTCTCTCATCATCCTTTGAGAAGCTTGTCAACCTTCTAAACTTGTCTATGTTTTTGTCAGAATGTCTAACATCATACTTCCTAATATATCTTTTGTATCTCTTTACGAACAACTCCATACCCTCCTCACATAAGCTCTTGTCATTATCGATTTCACTATCACTATGCTCACAATGGGAAGGCCTTGAGCTAGAAGTATTTAGAGCTATGGACTTATTGCCTTCCTCTTTGTCTTTCCCTTTCTCATTATTCAATCTCTTTTCTTATTCTTTCTCGTATTTAGCTAAGCAAGTGAGCTCTTGCTCGCGCTCTTCCAACTTACCAAACAAAGTCGTGAGATCAGGCGACTTAAGATCATTTGCCTCCTTGATGGCGGTGACCTTGGACTGTCATTCCCTACTTAAACACCTCAAAACTTTGTTAGCAGCAAGTTCATTGGGAACAGGATTACCTAGCGCATTTAACCGATTTAAGAGATGTGTGAACCATTTTTGCATATCCCCAATGATTTCACCATGCTTAATATGAAACAGTTCAAACTCTTGATTTAATGTGTTGATCTTAGCTTGTTTGACATTATTAGTTCCCTCATGGGTAATCTCTAATGCGTCCCACATAGCTTTGGCGGTCTCACAATGAGAAACACAATAAAACTCATCAACACCCAAAGCGGATGTGATGATGTTTTCGCTTTCCAATCATGTGACCACAATTTCCAATCTTTTGCATCCCATTGTTCATCCGGTTTAGGTAATGTAACACCCTCTGCATTGGTCATAGTTATTTCATTGGGAAAATTTTGGATAGCATCCCATATACCTTTGTCAACGTCGTTGACGTAAATACGCATAAGGGCTTTCCAATAGCCATAATTTTTTCCGGTGAATATTGGTCCTCTATTGTACGCTCCCTTAGGTTCGGTAGCCATTCTTCTAAAGGGTAAATCTCAAACACAAAATTAACCGGAGCTCTTAATACCACTTGTTAGACGATAGGCTTCGATCTAGAGGGGTGAATAGAACATAAATTTAAAACCAAAAACTCTTGGCAAAAATTTGTTTTCAAAAAGTATGGCACAGTGGAAACAACCTGAATCGAATCATCTAACCAAACCTACTATCGAAAAGCTCAGATATGCGTAATGAAAACATATTGAATGATAATGAACAAAAATTGTTCAATAACGATTAATTCACAGATCAATCAAATGCAAATCTATTCGTAATGCTTATTTCCAATGAACACAAAGCGATAAAAATACTCAAAAATAATTTATCGAACACTTTGTGTGCGATTGATCACGTTTGGAAATTTGGTTTGTTTTGTTGATGTAAAAATCCAATCACAATCAAATTGATTGTGATTATATCAACAACAACACTTTAAAATATAGTTGAAAACAATTTTCAATTGAATTAATCGAAACAACAACAAAATTTATAATTTGCAAGAACAACAATTAAAGAGAAATAAAGTAATAAAGAGACACAAAGATTTGTTTAGGCAGTTCCCCAATCGGCATCGCTATGGGTACATCTTCCCTTAATCTAAAATCGAATTGAGATAACTGCAACTAACTGTATCTTGGCAAAAGTATTTATACAAGAGGTGAAGAACTTTAACCCCACAAACCCTATGATTTGTTCTTGATTCAACCACCTTCAAACCCTTGATCAAAGCTTGATCAAGTCACCAATAATGCAGCTACAATCCTCCAATTATCTCGAGCACGTACTTGTTGAACCTAAGATTCCCAAACACATTTCACCATCTCGCGTTACTCCCTTGCAAGGAAACCACCTTGTCCTAAAACCTTCACTCAGTCGAATCCGTGTTGACGTGATCTTGTCCAAAACCTTCAAATCACACTGATCTTGAAAGAAAACCACACCTTGGTTTTCTTATTTGAAACACACAAAGATCCCAAGCCAATATTTTCAGTTACACCAACCTCATTGGGCGTTATCAACCCAAATCTAGATGGTCACCCAATCGTAAAATGATTGTGTGTAGTTTAATTGTGTGTATGCATAGAACAGAGGTTGAAGATGATGGGAGTGCATTGTAATCTGGTTTCGTTTAGGTAATTCACTAGTACCTTGGTAGATGAAGGTGAATGTATGAGTATATATAGGTATGTCAAGAAAAATGAGCAAAAGGAATGCAATAAGTTGGAGCAAAAATGAAATTTTTAAGGTGAGAAATCATATAGGTCAGCCTGTCAAAGCAATAGGTCGGCCTTTCAAAGCAATCAGGTCGACCTATCAAGGTCACAGGTCGGCCAATAAAGGTTTTGTGTTGCGCACAAGTTGGCCTATGAGAGGCGACCTGTGGACAGAAGCTACAAGCTTCAGTATTGGTCCATGGGAGCCTGTCTGAAAAGTTGTGTGTCGGCCTATACTGGATCTGTAAGTCGTATAGGTTAGTCTGTTTATGCATGTGTCGGCCTGAAAGGACTTGACCATCAAAAATAATGTTTTTCAATGTAATTTTGATGAAACCTTCTTTTTCAACTTACTTGAATGCTTCCTAATACTAAGATGCTCATCTAGAATGGGAGGATACCGTCCAATATACATAACGCTACACTATCATAATTTTGACATCACTCAAAATTCAAAAGCACTCACAAGGAAGGCATTTGAAAGCAAGTGGAGTCAATGACGGTTGAAAAAACCATTCTTGTAGGCATGTTAGATTTACTAGTTAAGAAAGGTGATTGAAAGCAAGTGGATGCAAATGGCAAAATCAAGGTTCAAGGGTTTCTTGAACTTAATAAAGGTTAATGAATAAAGTTTCAACATGGTAAAGAGCAGCAAGGTGGTTGATGGCAAAATTGGCATTACCATAGTTTCAAGTCAAGGAGAAGATTGTTTAAGTATGCCTTAAAATCTTAATTAATGAAGAAAAAGAAAACATGTTTCGAGATTGCCGAAAATCAGTAAGTCGAAAAGCAGTATAGTCTGAGTGGTTCACGAATATCAAATTTGTCGATTCAGTTTGTGGATCCGTTCTTTAATATTAGTATATTAGATATATGTTTTATATTAATTTAGAGATACTTTAAATTAATGTAAAAAGATATTATAACACATTTACAATATTCTAAAAGATATTATAAGATATTTATAATATTCTAAAATATATTATAAGATATTTATAATATTTTAAGAGATATTATAAGATTTTAATAATGTATTTTATTCTAATAATTAATGGTATATGTCATGAGATTTTGTTATGGATTTGTTAGATTTTAACAATTATAAATGTGTATCTTTTTGTTATTGTAGTGGAACCATCTTGGGAACTTTAGAGCTAAAGAGAGAAATAAGAGTTTTATGGCTTTCGGAAACCATTGAAGTTATCTAAGGGGGACAATACTTCTAAATCCCTTGGGTTTGTGTGATTACTATGTTGAGTGATGGAGAAAATGAGAAACATTTAGGTATAAAAATAGGGTTCTTCTTGGAAACTTTGAAGGCTACTTTCTTCTAACTCATTTGTAATATCTTGCAATAACTTTTGGAGTATAGTGAATTGGAGAGTTTCTCTCTCCCCCAGACATAGATCATTTGATCGAACTGGGTAAACAAACCTTGTGTGTTTCTTGCCTTCTTTTATCTTCTTCCGCAGAGTTATTTCATGGTTTTATTGCATTGAAAGTTATTTTTGCTGAAGGCTATTTATTTTATTTGCCATTGTTCTTTGTCCCACACATTAAATTTCTTGGTGTGATTGAACTTTGAATACTTCTTTGGAAGTAGTTTTATTTATTCTATTAATTTCACAACACTTATCTAAGTCCCTAATAATCACTATAATGAAAATGGAGTATCGAACCTAAACTTGTGTAGCATATGGACTTAAGCTCGTGAAGATGCAAAAATTTCTTAAAATAGAAGAAATGTTTTGAAAACATTAGCAAGAAAGTGCGTGGAAATGTGAAAGAGCTAGGGGTCCATCACCTTAAATAGCAGAGGAAATCTATGGGTAATCCAAGGCCCCCTTGGTTTTTAGTCAGATATGAAAGGTTTTGCACGTTTCGACATGTTCTATAGAAATAATGTCAATTTTGCTTCCAACGGTTAAGTCATCATTGATTCCATTTAATGCCTCACACATTTATTCCTCCAACAAACATTTTAGGGTTTCCAAACATATGTATGACTCATAGTTTGGACACCTGTTAATGTCTTAAGGCCCGTCCATGCACGGAAGCCTGCCCCTTGCGCTTCTTCGTCCACTAGAGCTTCGTATAAAGAGTTCAACTTAAGACTATATCGCTTACGATTTTCCTAGAATGTCTAAATAGGTAGAATAAACAAAATCACTTCACTCTTTCCAAAGCCCTCGTGCTTGAGGGACAGGGTAATGGTATATTTGAGTGAAGGTCGTAGGATGAGACACGTGGGTTCTTAATCGCCCATTTAACAGATCAATCACCTATTTATTAGATATGTCGTCTTTCTATTTGATATATCGCCTTCTTCAACCATAAGTTGCACGCCATATATATATATATATATATATATATATATATATATATATATATATATATATATATATATATATATATATATATATTTTATAATGTAATTTTAACCTTAATTATTATTTTGATCGATTTTAACTTTTCAAATTTACTCCTTTGCAATTTGGTAGTCTTTCCATTGTCCTCCCCATTTTCCATTGCACAATTAAAATTTTCAGTCACTGCACAATTATATTTAATTATTATTATTTAAAAGAAAGGTGACAGTATAAACCGTCACAAGATCAAAAATAAATAATTCTCCTTATTTGTGATTGTTTAAGACCCTAAAACTTCAAATTTAATTTTTCACAAATAATTTTTTATTTTATAATTGCTTTTTTTTTTTTAAATAATTATTGATTTTAAAATTTGACTTCAAATTAAGTGTTTTGTTATAGTAATTAAATGAGAGAGCACTTAATTATAAATTAAAAAATATATAAGTATATGATGGATATCGCATAATTGCCATTTCTAAAAGTATAATTAAGTTTAAACATTTCACAATTTTGCACAACGTAGTAAATATATAAACATATTAGTATAAATCAAAACAAAATGATAATGTACTCTAAATCAATTTAATTTTGTTTATTTTTCTAATTCCAACAAATCATTTAATGATTGTAATAATTATATAAATAGATTCCTATATTTTAGCAATAATTATATGAATAGATTCCTATATTTTGTATTTTATTATAGTTATGAATATTTAAATATTCCACTTTATATTTTGTTTTCTTCAACCCTTTTGTTTTTTGTTTTCTTTAATATAATAAATCTAGTTTAAATTACATTTTTTATTTGTTATCATTTGAGTCTATATATTTTTTTTATTAAATTACAGCTCTAAACCAACATATATTTTTTTAAACCAACATATTTGGAATGTAAAGCGTATCAAAAGTTTGCTAATAAATAACAAAAAGCAGTGGAAAAAAACAGTTTCAACCTATAGAAACCCATTTCTCCGTCTTCTTCTTCGGGGGATCTAGGATTGGGGCTCGCCGATGGCCGGCGGTCCGATTTCTCCTAGAGAAGTTCGATTTCGCGAGGTTTTCGGAGGTGGAAGACGGTAGATTGTTGGCTTTGAAGCTTGATAAGGTATCAGTGGAAGGGAAGAAGATTCATGCGAATCTTCCAAGGTTCGAAAGATATTCAAGTTCGAACGATAGGAGGATTAATGGAGGAAGGACTTTGATGGGGAGGAATGAACGTCTAAATTCCGACAGAAACAACAGAATCGTGACTAACGCGTGGAGGGGTCAACGTACTTTTGTGGATGTGGTTACAAACACATCTGGATTGAACTCTGAAGAAGGCAAGGTGTGGTTGAATTATTCTTCTACAGACGAAGGCAGGAAAAGATTACTCAAAGCTTACGTGGGTGTTGTGTCGATTCCCGATTCTGCCTCTATTATTCAAACTCAGTTCGAAATTGAAGGTCATTATAATGTCATTGTCATTCCGATGGGATTGAATTTGTGTTTGCTCGAAGAGACGGAAGTTGGGGCCATTGAAAATTTACTGAACGATGAAAATTGTTAGTGGAAGAATTGGTTTTCTGAAATTAGAGGTTGGAAGGCTGAAGAAGTGGACGCTGATAGAGAGGTGTGGGTTAGAATTTGCGGGATTCCGGCTCACGCTTGGAACGTCGATTTTTTCAGGGTCTTGGCCAATTCGTTGGGTACTCTGATTTGCATTGATGAAACAACGTCTGAGGGGAAGTCACTTATTGCAGCGAGGTTGAAGCTGAAGGTTCGGTTGATGTTCAAAATCCCAGACTCTATGTCAGTGGCGATTGATGGCGTTTTGTTCAATTTAGTTCTTCGGGAAGAAATTCCAGCTCCTCCGCGTCGCTTTCCAGGTAACTTGAAAACTCAAATTACTGGTGCCACCTCTTCTGATTTAGAAGATTGTTGGTTTTTGAATCACTGTGATGAGAACACCGTGCCGGTCAATGGAGAAACAGTCGACAGCATTGTAGAGTTCTCTGAAGAATTGGAGTCTGTGCTGAAAATCTGCATTTTTAAAGGTTCGAAGCCGGAAGTGGCAAAGGTGGATGGTCTGAAGTTTTCTGAGGCTTGTGTTGCGCAGGAAGTTCACAGTAATGAACATATCGAAGGCAGTTTTGATTTGGCTATGGGAAATGTAAACAATAAGGGTGCGAAGTCTTTACATAGCTCTGAATCCAACAATTAGCTTGCGGAGGATGTGTGTACCTGTTCCCTTGTACCGTGTTTTTTTGGTGTTACGGAAAGGAAGAGGAGATTTAAGAAATTGATATATGCCACTATGTTGGAGGTGGGTTGTGGGTTGAAAGGAAAATCTTGGAGACAGAGTAAAAGAGTTAAAAACAGGGGAAATTCTGCTCAGTTTGGTAAAGGGAGGCTTCGGCAGCGTGCGGCCTCACTTGGTACAGTTAATAGTAATGCTGCTGTCTCTCTGCGTTCAGATTATTCATTGTTTGCCAAAAATTCCAGTTCGGGTATTTATGGTGAACAGTCCGAGAATTCGGATATTGTTCGAATAAATGAGAGACAATGGCAGGTTTTGGACAGCAACGTACCAAAATTGTGGAAAGCCGTGGTTGATTTAGGTGTGGTGGACGCGGAGGGACGAGGAGATTTTGTTCGTAAAATAGAGAATTTAGAGCGAGTGGATAGACAAAAGAAAGAAGGTAGGAAGGAGCATCTAATTTGTTCTCCATGATTATTGGGTCTTTGAATATAAAAGGGGGAGGGAACGTTCTTAAGGGAAGAAGATTTAATTCCTTGATCAAGAAAGGTAAGGAGGACATCTTTTTAATCCAAGAAACTAAGTTGTCAAATCTTCAAGATTCCATGGCCAAAAGCTTTTGGAGTAATACTGATATCGGTTACACGTTCACTAATTCTAGGGGAGCTTCCGGTGGTCTTCTAATTATGTGGAGGGAGAGCTTGGGAGAAGTTTTATATAGCTTCAGGGGTGTTGGTTTTCTGGGCATCAAGATTGTGTGGAATAACCATGTTTACTATATAGTGAACGTCTACTCTTCTTGTATTTACCTCAACAAGAAAGAGTTATGGAATAATTTGTTGGATCTTAAAGGGAAACATAATGATGGTGAGTGGATTATAGGGGGAGATTTCAATGCGGTGAAGAACTGTAGAGAAATAAAAGGGAGGACGGGAGGCGGGAGTAGTAATGAGATAAAGGCTTTTTCGGAATTCATTGATAATAGTTTGTTGGTGGACATCCCTTGTAAAGGAAAAAATACTCTTGGTATAGTGGGGATAGTTTATCTATGAGTAGGATTGACCGTTTCATTATATCAGATGTCATTGTGAATAGATGGGGAGTCATAAGCCAACTTATTGGTCCTCGGGACATTTCCGACCATTACCCTATTTGGTTGGTTTTGGATAATTCAAATTGGGGTCCTAAACCTTTCAAGTTTAATAATGAATGGTTTTCCCACAATTCGTTCATTCCTTTTGTTGAAGAGAAATGGAAAGGGTTTAAGGTGGAGGGAAGAGGGGACTTCGTTCTAAAAGAAAAATTAAGACTTCTTAAAGAAAATCTTAAATGGTGGAATTCGGAGGTTTTTGGGAGGTTTGCTTTGAATGTGGAGGAGAAGGTAAAAGATATTAACTTAGGCGACGATAGGGCCTAAGAGGGGGATGTGGAGTTGAATCCGGATATCATTCTTAGGAGGAAGGAGGCAACGAGTCAATTTTGGATGAATTTGAGAATTAAAGAGAATATGCTTCTTCAAAAGTCAAATGTGAAGTGGATTAAGGAGGGAGATTCGAATAGTGGTCTTTTCATAAGGTGATGAAGGAAAGATGTAGGCATAATCATATTGGTCCCATTGTCTCTTCTAACGGGTTGGTGGAGGCGGTTTCGGAGGTTAAGGAGGAGGTTTGGAGACATTTTTCTGAAAAGTTTAGGAAAACGGGTAGCGTGAGGCCGTTGTTAGAAGGGATTCCCTTCAAGAGATTGAGTGAGGAAGACAACTCGTTTCTTGAAAGGACTTTTCAAGAGGAGGAGGTTAAAGAAGCGATTTGGGGTTGCGGAGGTTCTAAAAGTCTGGGTCCGGATGGTTTTTCTTTTCTTTTTATTAGGAGGTGTTGGCACTTTTTAAAAGATAATTTCATCCGTTTTTGCAATTACTTTCATAATGGTAATTACCTTTCAAAGGCGGTCACATCTTCTTTCCTTTCATTAATTCCTAAGTCTTCGAATCCGGTAACGTTGGATGATTATAGACCCATTTGTCTTGTTGGATGTATGTACAAGGTGGTTGCAAAACTTCTAGCCGGAAGGTTGAAACGGGTTTTGAACTTTCTTGTCTCGCTGTGCCAAAGTGCTTTTGTTCCGGGGAGACAACTTCTTGATGGCGTTTTGGTGGCTAATGAATTGGTGGATTATGCTAAGAAGAAGAAAAGGAATTGTCTTCTTTTTAAAGTGGATTTTGAAAAGGCTTACGACAAAGTGAGTTGGAACTTTTTGAGGTACTTGTTGTCTAGAATGGGTTTCGGCCCATTGTGGAGGAAATGGATGGAATTATTGATTTTTCAAAGCAAGATGTCCGTCTTGGTAAATGGTAGTCCCACGAAGGAATTCATTGTTGAAAAAGGATTGAGGCAAGGTGATCCCCTTTCTCCTTTTCTTTTTGTTTTGGTGGCGGAAGGCCTTACGGGGCTAGTGAGAAAATCTTATGAGAATGGCGAATTTAGTGGATTTAATTTGGAAGGAAAATGTATGGTGGATATCCTTCAATTTGTGGATGACACCTTGTTGGTGGGAGAAGGGTCTTGGAGACATATTTGGGCGATTAAGACGGTTTTGAGGGCTTTTGAACTTGCATCCGGTCTTGGTATTAATTATCATAAAAGCAAATTGATCGGTATCAATACCAATCCCCACTTTTTAGAGGCGGCTAGCTTTGTTCTTTCTTGCAAAGTGGAGGATAGTAAGTTCATCTTCCTTGGTATTCCCATTGGTTATAATCCTAGGAAGCTTTCTACTTGGAGCCCTCTTTTGTTGAAGATGAAAAATTGGTTGGCGGGATGGATAAATCTCTTTCTTAATCTTGGTGGTAAGATCACTCTTCTTAAGTCTATTCTTTGCTCTTTAACAATTTTCACTATGTCTTTCTACAAAATGCCTATGAAAATTGTGAAAGAATTTACCAAGATTCAAAATAATTTTTTATGGGGTGGTTTGGAGGAGAAGAGGAAGATTCATTGGGTAAGTTGGAAGGATGTTTGCTTACCTTATGAGAAAGGAGGGTTGGCGATAAAAAATTTGGCGGAATTTAATTTAGCCCTTCTTCATAAATGGAGGTGGAGGATTCTTCAAAATCCTAATGTTTTATGGCATAAGGTTTTGAGAGCTCGTTACGGTGACATTTCTACCAAGGCGTTTTGTGGAGATTGTCCTTTAAAAGAAGCTTCCTTTTGGTGGAAGGATTTAAATTTAATAAGGAAAAAGTCATTCAAGGATCCTTTCATCAATTGTAGTACTTTCAAGGTTGGAAATGGTTTCACCACTCCATTTTGGGAAGCAAAATGGATGAAGAGTGGGATATTGAAGGAGTTGTTCCCGGTTTTATACGATGCTTCTTGTTTGAAGGAAGTTTCTATTGCGGGAATGAGGGAGTGGAGAAGTGGAAATTGGATTTGGGGAGATTTTGGCATTCCAATGGAGGTTTATAATGATGTTTCCATTCAAGAGGATGTTGTTAATATGAAGTCTTGTCTTGATAATCATGGCTTAACGGAAGATGGAACCGATTGCATTCTTTGGGATCTTGAACACGAAGCCGCCTACTCGGTTAGTTCTTGTTACAATTTTTTGGCTAATTTTCGCATTCATTTTGGCCCTTTGAAAAGGAGCGACGAGGCTCTTTGTTTGATTTGGAAATTGTCGGTTCCCTTCAAAATCAAGGCTTTTGGTTGGAGACTTTTTGTGAATAGACTTCCAAACAAAGATTTATTGGCACTTAGAGGTATTAATTTTTCGTTGGATTCTTTAAAGTGTTCTTTTTGTGGGATAGAGTTAGAAAATAGGAAACATTCCTTTTTTTCTTGTTTGGTGGTTAAGAAGATTTGGAAGGAGGTAGCCATTTGGATTGGTAAATCAGATGAGATGGAGTAAGAGTGTTTATCGAGTTTTATGGATTGACACTCGTTTTGCCGTGTAAAAAAGGTTAAAGAGGGCAATTTGGGATTGGTTTGGCTAGCTACTTCTTAGAGCATTTGGTTAGGAAGGAATGGCATTTATTTTAGGTCGGAGACTTGGAATTTAAACAATACGGTATAAGGTATAAAATATTTAGTTTGGAAGTGGTCTTTTTGTGGTGAAATTACCCATTCCAATTTTAGTTTTTACGAGTTTAGTAAAGACCCTTTACTTTTTCTCTCGTAATTCAATTGGTTTGTAATTTCATCTTTTGTCGGGTTTTTCCTGTTTCCGGTGTAAACAGGTTGGAGAATTCTTAGTTCTCCTGTTAATGTTATCTTGTTTACAAAAAAAAAGTTTGCTAATATATATATATATATATATATATATATATATATATA
Organism: Lathyrus tuberosus; assembly: GCA_022829125.1. Taxonomy (NCBI): domain Eukaryota; kingdom Viridiplantae; phylum Streptophyta; class Magnoliopsida; order Fabales; family Fabaceae; genus Lathyrus; species Lathyrus tuberosus. The sequence continues at coordinate 16,653,769 of JALAZF010000027.1, read as the reverse complement.
TATATATATATATATAACTGATCGTGAAGGCTGGATCAGATCCTGTAGAATCAGGCCGCCAAGTGCATCAGGGATGCTGGTCGTATGGAGAGGAGGGGGTGTACCTGCAAGGCACTCCGACGCTCAAGTGAGAAAGGGTCATAGAAAAGGGGCAAGTACAAAGTATGAGTTCTTAGGGTGAATCTTGGATTTCTGACCCTCTCAAGTGAGAGGGTTTATATAGAGCCCCCCGCGCGTAGCCAACGGTCCTATTTTCGGGGCGAAATAACCGTTTCTCCCAAAGAATAGGTAACTACCCAAACTAGCCGTTATGTCGGGCAGGGTGCCCGAAACTAGCCGTTATGTCGGGCATAACGCAGTTCCGGGCACTTGTCATTTGCTGTTCGGGCAGCGAGGAAGCCGTACGTAACGGGCATCAACGCCGGGGAGGAACGTTGCATTCCTTGCCCTGTTGGAGGGGCAGAAAGGTCATTTTTGCCCCTCTGTGAATTGGACTTAGGCAATTTTGGGCCGCTCTGGAGCAGAGGCGGATTGAGCCAATTCTAGCCATTGGTCCAGTCCAGAACATGAGCCCCCCAAGTCGTTGCTCCCGAGCATGGGAGTGATGACTTAAGGACTGCTCGTGTCTCCGGGGAGTTAGCATAGAGTCGTCGTTCGTAGACGAGGAAGGTTTTCTCAAAGTGCTCGTGACCCCAGGTGTTCGTGAGATTCGTGGTCGTGACCATGTTGCCCGGTGTACGGGGAGACTAATGGTTAGACAGAATTTGAAACGTTGGGGCACCACGTGTACCTAGAGCTCTGTGTAGCAGTTAATAGGTAATGATGGCTAGCGGATAGTCATAATGGCCTACGGGCGCGTGGTTGCACGTGCCTCTTTGTATAAGAAGGGGGAAACCGTTTCATTTGAAACTTTTCCTTTCTGATTTCTCTTCGTCATTTTCAGTTCTCGCCCGTCACCGTCTTCAGGCTTTCTGACCACCGTCACCAGCTTCGAGCAGCTTCTACCTTCTTCTAAAATCAAGTAAGTTTTTTGATCTGTAACTTGTTTTACTCCCCTTTGGTGGTTAGTGGTAGATTGTATGCGGTTAGGGTTAGCTTTAGATGATAAAATAGGTGGATTTCTGGCGAGTGTTGGTGGTGGAAGGTGGTTGTGCCACTTTGCTGCCTCCAGCACCTTGCCGGAGTATGTAGTATGTTCAGCAGGGAGGGTGGTCCACGACGTGGTTGCAGTAGTTGTGCACGCGTGAGCACCGTGCTTGTTCATCTTCTGATAGAGCGATGAATTTTCTGGTAGAGCGTTTCCAGATTCTGGTGAAGCTTCGCGGTTTCCGGTGGAGCTTTAAACGGAATCTGGGCATGAGTGCGGGGAGGCTCCTCGCAGGAGGATGATATGTTTCGAGCATCTCCTCGCGGGGAGGCTCTAGTCCTGAAACTTTTGATGTTAGGGCTTAGGCCGGGGACGTTGTCCTCAGCCCTTTGCGCGCCCTTTCACTTGACTTAGCAGTGGAAGGGTGGATTTGATTTGCTGTCGAATTCACTGTCTTCTCTGCTTTTCAGGTGATTGTAATGGCGACGGGGCCAGACAGAGAAGTTATTCTAGATACGTCCGAGGAGGAAACTGGCTCCGAGGAAAATAGCAGCTCGACGACTTTGAGCTCGGCGACCTCAAGTTCCTCTAGCAATGCCGGGGAGGAAGAAGAGTTTAACGTTATGGAGGAAGACGCCGAAGGGTTATCCGAGGAGGAGTGGGAGGTGGCCGAGCCTTACGAGCACATTTCTACGTTCGCAAAGTCTTTGGCGGATGTCTTTACGGAAGTGGGACCAGAAGGGGAATGGAAGGTGCATTTCCCTACTGTGAACGAGTGGGTCTGCACGGACTTCGGGGACCGCTTTACAATGTACGAGTATGCCTTCAAAGAGCTGGGACTGAGGCTGCCTTTTACAGATTTTCAGCGGTTGGTGTTCGAGCATCTGAAATTAGCCCCTACCCAACTGCACCCTAATTCATTGGCCTTCATCCGGACTTTCGAATTGGTGTGCGAGCATCTTTCTTTGGGGGCCACTCTCCCTCTATTCTTCGCTGTTTTCCATCTACAAAGGCAGCTGATGGGGAAGAAGTATGGCTGGGTTTCTCTGAAGCAGCTTCGCAAGCTGTTTAAACCGTTTTCGAAGACAGTCCGGACATTTAAGCAGCGGTACTTCGTTGTCGAATCCGTGTCCGAGGTCGCCCAGGACAGCACATACATCTGGGAGATAGAGGTTGATGACGACGAAAACGAGCTGCTTAACGAGGAGGGGAAGTACATCTGGAATAGGCTTTACAGGTTCCCCATTCATTGGTCACCCGATCACTTCAGCAAAGAGCCCAGTGATTATGTTTTTCAACCAGGCGACCTGCGCGGGCAGGACGCCGTGGCTTACGAGGCGTTGGTGAAGTGGGTCAACTCCTTCATTCTCACTGCGTGTTGGACTAGCAAGGGCAGCCCAATCTTCGAGGAAGATTGGAGTCAGAGGGTCGAGCGCCATTTTATCAACGTTAAGGCACTGCTAGAGTGCAAGACTCCTGCGGATGCTGAGAAATTGCTCGGTAGACTTTAGTTGTTTAATTTTGTGAGTCATTTTCTTTCCTCGTAACTAACATGCTCGTATTTTGTTTGTGCATGTGAGATGCCTCAGGCTCATGATCGGGTTGTGAGGAATGCTCTGGCGAGGAACAAAGATGGAACGGCTCCTCCAAAATCTCAGTTCGCTGGTACCCGTGCTCCTCCTTCCGTTCAAGCTGGTGCGGGGACCTCCACTTCTCCGACTCCTGCTCCCCGAGGATCTCCTCTGCCTTTGGCCGGGCGACCAAAGCGGCCAAGGATTGCTGATGCCGTGGACCTTACTCGGGTAGCGGAGAAAGAGAAGTTCAAGCTTCCTCCCTGCATCCTTGATAGGAGGTTCTTCGAAGGCAACTCTTTAGTTGTTCCCTGGGCGGAATCTCTTCGCTTGGAAGGCATGGACCGCCCGAGCAAGAGGGCGCTGGTGGCCCAAGATGCTTCAGCCTTAGTCCGGATGCTGGAGATGGCGGCGGTTTATGCTGAAGGGGACTCTGCAACTGAGTCCGAACTCAACGCTGCTCGTGCTTCCGTGGCATCCCTCAAGGAAGAAGTCAAGGGTGCCGGTGAGGCTCGGAAGAAGGTGGAAGAGGAAACGGCCAAGCTAAAAGAGGAGAACTCTAGGTTGTCGGCGGAGAAGAAAGATGTCGAGGAGCTGATCAGGGAGCTGAGGGCGGCCAATGCCCCAGGTGCTGACGAGCTAGATGATGTGAGGAATTTGAAGACTAGATCCGAGCTGGTCGCTCGTATACTTCTGGCCGAAGACGATGGCATCGCCGTTGCGGAGGAATCCTTCGGAAACGCTGTGGCTCAGCTGCGCCTGGTAAACCCTGGGCTTGAAATCTTTTCCGAGGGTACTCACTATCTCGCGCGTGTTGACGATGATCACATTGTCTTGCCCGAAGGTTTCTTTGTTGTTACCCCCCGAGGATCAGCCCGCAGAGGAGCAGGGACCCGAGCCAGAGTCAACCGAGCATGGCGATGAATGAGGAGTTTGTTATCTTGTTGTAATTTGTCTGGCCTGCGTGCCGTTTTAATTTATTTTTGGGGGGCATGACCCCCGTTTTATGTAACAATGTACAATTGTGGTCTTTGCGGCTACTTGTTAAATTATCGCATATTTAGCTCTGTTGTTCGCATGACTTTACTTGCTTTTATTTTCGCTAAGTGTTGTATGCATGCTCACTGTGAATGTATGTCCATCCGTGATAGGGGTACTTGACTTGTGTGAATATTTTTTTGGGGAGATTGCTCGTAATAGATGTATTCGGCAGTGTGGGGAACTGGTCGAACTGCCGAGGAATGTCCTGACGGGGAGCGGAGCTCAGGTCGCGTTTGAGGCCTGAGTTCGCGGCGTGAACGTCCCATCGCGAGCTGGGGTTCTGCCAATCGTAGTACTGTGATGACGGCGATGCTTGATCGAGGACCGCTGTCGAGCACTTACCGGGCTCGTTACTGAGCGGGGCTATACTTTAGTCGTATGCGACGCTTGTACCTAGACGCGCATAGTGGTCAGTAGCTGACGTTCGTCGTTGCGACGAGTCGAATCGAGGATTTAGCTATAGTATTGTTTTAGCTTCTCAGCGTTCCATGGTCGAGCGAGTTCTTCCCCAGTGAGATGTTCTAGGTAGTAGGCCCCATTTTCAGTTTTTGCCCGGACGCGATAGGGTCCCTCCCAATTGGCTACTAGTTTGCCTTCGCAAGAGTCTTTGTGGTTTATTCTTAGGACAAGGCTTCCCACGTCGAACTCTCGTCGTATCACTTTGGCGTTGTGCCTGATGGTGATCTTTTGTTTCAGTAAGGCTTCGCGGAGAGCTGTCCCGGTTCTGATTTCCTCGACGAGGTCGAGCTCTTCCCTTAAAGATTCGTCGTTCATCTCCTCGTCTAGGGGCGACTCTGTCCTCCTGGAGGGCACGTGAACTTTGACTGGGATTACAGCCTCGGTTCCGTATGCCAGACGGAAAGGTGTTTCCCCGGTCGTCGAATGGGGAGTTGTACGGTATGCCCAGAGCACGCTGTGTAGCTCCTCGACCCATGCCTTCTTTGTTTCGTCTAGCCTTCGCTTGAGACCTCGAAGGATGACTCGGTTAGCTGCCTCAGCCTGCCCGTTTGTTTGGGGGTGTTCGACGGATGCGAAGTGTTGCTTCGTGCCCAGTTGGACGACGAAGTCCTGAAACTTCCTGTCCATGAACTGCGTCCTGTTGTCCGTTACTACCGCTTGGGGAATACCGAAACGTGCAAGGATGTTTCGTTTGTAGAAATGCAGGATGTTGAGGGCAGTTATTTTGTCTAGAGCTTCTGCTTCTATCCATTTTGTGAAGTAATCTACACCTACTATGAGGTACTTGTTCTGACTTGATCCTACCACTAAGGGTCCTAGGATGTCTAGGCCCCACCAGGCAAATGGCCACGGGGAGGACATAGCCTTGAGCTTGTTGGGCAGAGCCAAGTGCATGTCCCCGTGCCGTTGGCATTTGTTGCATTTCTTCATGTGTTCTTTCGCGTCGTTTTGCATGGTCGGCCAGTAGTATCCTGCTCGGAGAGCCTTGCGAGCAAGGGACCTTCCTCCGAGATGTTGGGCGTTGATTCCCTCGTGGATTTCGCGCAGGATGTGCGCGACCATCTCCTCCTCGACACATTTGAGCAGTGGAATGGAGAATCCCCGCCTGTATAGTTTACCTTCGATCAGGACATACGAGCAGGCTCTTCGCCTGATTGTGCTGGCCTCCTTTGCGTCGGACGGGAGTTCGTCTTTGGCGAGATAGTTATAGACTGGGGTCATCCAGCAGTTACTGTCGCCGATCACCTGCACGTTGAGTGTCGGGGAGGTCTTCTCAATGCTGGGTTGAGGAAGCACTTCCTGTATGACGGATTTGTTTCTGCCTTTCTTCTTCGTGCTGGCCAGTTTAGACAGCACGTCTGCTCGTACGTTATGTTCGCGGGGAACGTGTTTCACTTCCACTGTTGTGAATTTCGCCATTTTCTTCTTTACAACGGCCAAGTATTCGGTCAGGTTGTCGTTTTTGGCTTGGTATTCACCCCGGACCTGGAGGGCCACGAGTTGTGAGTCCCTGCAAATGACGACTTCTTGTGCGCCCAGGTCCTCGGCAAGGCGTAGCCCAGCGAGGAAGGCTTCGTATTCCGCCTGGTTATTGGAGATTGGGAAAGACAGCATGAGTGATACCTCGACGATAATTCCTTCGTCGCTCTCCAGTATGATGCCCGCGCCGCTTCCTGCCGAGCTTGAGGCTCCGTCGACGAAGATGGTCCACTTGCGCACATCGCTCGCGGGGGAGTCTGCGAAAGTCATCTCCGCGACAAAGTCGGCCAGAGCTTGGGCCTTGAGGGCTTTTCTGCCTTCATATTGGATGTCAAATTCGGATAGCTCCAGTGACCATTTAAGCATTCGGCCGGCCATATCTGGTCGTCCGAGTAGCTGCTTTATGGGCTGGTCTGTTCGAACCACGATCGTGTGAGCCAGGAAGTAATGTTTTAATCTTTTGGTTGCATTGATGAGGGCCAGTGCCACTTTCTCTATCTATTGGTATCTTAACTCTGGTCCTTGCAATGCTTTGCTTGTGAAGTAAATGGGTTTCTGCCCGTCAGGCATCTCGCGGATGAGAGCGGCACTCACTGCCTCGGTCGCGACGGCCAGATACAAGTACAGTGTTTCGCCGTTGTCTAGTCGAGAGAGGACCGGCGGCTCTGAGAGTGCCCATTTCAGATGGAGAAGGCTTCTGTCGCACTCCTCGGTCCATTCGAATGTTGCCTCTTTGCGGAGGAGTTTGAAGAATGGCAGGGCGTGCTGGGCGGATTTGGCCACGAAACGAGATAGTGACGCGAGCATCCCGTTGAGGGGCTGGATGGATTTTTTGGACTTGGGCGTAGGAAACTCGGAGAATGCCCAACATTGGTCGGGATTGGCTTCGATTCCTCGTTCTGTTAAGTAGAAGCCATGGAATTTGCCTGCCCGGACGCCGAACGTGCACTTCTCCGGGTTAAAATGCATTTTGTATTTCCTGGCCTGTTCGAAGACCTTTCGTAAGTGGGCAGTATGATCGGTTTCCTCGTGGGACTTAACGATCATGTCGTCCATGTATACTTCGAGCATGTCGCCTATTTCTCCCCGAAATACCTTGTTCATCATTCGTTGGTACGTTGCTCCGGCGTTCTTCAGGCCGAAGGGCATTACGTTGTAGTAATAGTTCCCCGATTCGGTCATGAAGGCCGTATATTTTTTGTCGGACATTGCCATTGGGATTTGATTGTAGCCCAAGTAGGCGTCCATGAACGATAAAAGTTTAAAACCAGCAGAATTATCAACAAGTTTATCAATATTGGGGAAGGGGTAGGCATCCTTCGGGCATGCCTTATCGAGATCTGTATAATCAATGCACATGCGCCATTTTCCATTAGATTTTTTAACCAATACAACGTTGGACAGCCAAGTGGTGTACTTGGCTTCCGAAATAAATTTGGCCTCGAGGAGGTCCTTTACAGCTTTTTAGGCAGCCTCCGTTTTCTCCGGAGACTGCTTCCTCCTACGTTGTGCTACGACCTTGATGGCCGGGTCAATGGTCAGCTGGTGACATGCGACGGATGGATCCAAGCCGGGCATTTCCGCGGCGCTCCACGCGAACAGGTCGGCATTCTCTCGGAGGTATGCTTTGAGCTGCTTCCTCGCGATGTCAGGCAGGTCTGCTCCGATCTTTACTCCCCGTTGGGGGTCTTCGCCGAATAGGACTAGCTCGAAGTTTCCATCCGGGATTGGGCGCATCGGATGGGAGCTGCTGCTGGATGACGCGGATGGGCCGGCTGAAGCTACTCGTTCCTCCTGTTGGTCCTCGGGGAAGCGACTGTCGAGGTTGATAGAGTAGACCTGGGGCAGAGGCTTGGCCTCCTCGGAGCTGCTCGGCAGTGCTGGCTTGCTCGACGCTCTAGGCTTGGGCGCAATGGCGTTGAGCCCCTTTGTAGCTGCTTCAAAACATCGTCGGGCAGCTTCTATATCACCGTGGAGGGTGGCAACCATTCCTTTCGAAGTGTAATACTTCATCTTCAGGTGGACGATCGATGGCACCGCTACCAACTCGGCTAGAGTTGGCCTTCCGAAAATGCATTGGTAAAGTGACGGGCAGTCGATTACCAGAAATTGCACCTTGATGGATCTGGCCATTTCAGCTGCTCCGAAGGTCACGATCAACTCGATGTAACCCCATGGCTTGGTCACAGACCCGTTGAACCCCTGCAAATCAGACCCTACGTAGGGGGTAAGGTGCGATTTGTCCAGCTGCAGCATTGAGAACAGCTGGGAGTACATGATGTCGACCGAGCTACCTTGGTCGACTAGGATTCGGCGAACGTCGAAGTTTGCCATTTGGGCTCTAACGAGCAATGGAATGCTTGAGTTCGGGGAACCGCCGAGGAGTTCCTCCCTGTAGAAGGAGATGAGGATGGAACCCTTCGGGGCCTGATCAAGCGTGGTCACTTTGTTCGAGCTGGTGTTGATCAGGTGTTCGAACTTCCGTTTCACGGATCCCACAGTAACTTTGTTGAAACCCCCGCCAGAGATGACCATGGCGGAGGGAAAGGTCTCCCACGGGCTGTGGGATACGAAATATGCAGGGGCGCTGAGCCCGTCAGGGATATTGAAGTCCTCGGGTCACGATATGGACATAGCGACCTGTATGTTGGCGTCTTCCGAGGAGGGCACCTCCTCCTCGACCTTCTTGGACTCCTGGGCGTCCTACCGAGAAGTGTCCTTCTTCTTCGCGAACTGCTTCAGGTGGCCGTCCCTGATCAGTATTTCAATGGCGTCCTTTAGATGGATACAGTCCTATGTAGTATGGTCGTGACTTTTGTGGAAGTGGCAGTACTTTGACTTATCCACATTTGGTCTGTTCGGCAGTTGTTTGGAGAAACGGACCCCAGCTTGTTTGAACTCCGAATTGGCACATTCGATCGAAATCTTCTCCCTGGAAACAGTCAGGGGAGTGTAATCATAGAAACGCCCGGAGGGCCCATTGCTGTCGCGGGGGCGGTCCTCGTGCCTTCGTTCACCTCGACGAGACGTCGAGGCTTCTTCTACTTTGGAAGCCCGGGCGTTCTCCTGGCGGCGAAACGGTCGGACGTTTCTGGCCACAATCTTCTCCTCGTACTGAATATGAGATTGAGCTTTGAGGAGGACGGCGTCTAAGTTCCTCGGTGCCGCGAGGCCAATGGCTTTAGCGAACTCGGAGTCCGGGCGGACCCCCTGTTCGAGCAGGAACTTCTTCATCTTATCTGTCGTCGGGACCTGGACAGCTTCCTTGTTGAACCTCTCAATATATGCTCGGAGAGGTTCGTCTTTCCCCTGGATTATGGCTCCGAGGGAGGCCTCAGTTTTGGGATGGCGCCGAGATGCCGTGAAGTGCCGCGAGAATATCCTGCCGAGCTGTTTCCACGAGGTGATGGATTCCTCGGGCAGTTGTTTATACCATGTCATTGCTCCCTTTCGGAGCGTGGTCGGGAACAGTCTACACTTGATGACGCCCCGTACGCCGCGGTAGTCTAAAAGCGCATCGATATTTTCGATGTGCTCGTCTGGGTCAGTGGTCCCGTCGTACGTGCCAAGTGACGGGGGTTTCTCCAAGCCTTTCGGGAGACGGGTAGCCAGGATCTCTTAGGACAACGGGCCGCGAGGCTCGTCGTCGTCACTAGAACTGGTGTATGATGGTGACCGGACGGGTTTCTCGCGTCGGCGGTTCCTTCGCGGAGAAGGTGAGCGGTTCCTTCAAGGAGAAGGTGAGCGGTTCCTTCGACGAGAAGGTGAGCGGTTCCTTCGAGGAGAAGGTGAGGGTGCCCGTCCTTTGGACTTGATCGGAGATTCCTCGTTCCTTCGAGTCCTTTTGTGGTCATGAGCGTGCTGGTCACGCGGGGAGATCCGGTCGCGCTTTCGGGCTACGCGAGGATCATGCTCTTGGCGCAGTCTTCGGTCGATTTCTCTCCGTGGTTGCGGGCTTCTAGATCGTCGCTGGTTCCTTCGTGTAGGAGGGGATCTTGGACGGCGAGACTCTTCCAGTGCCCCGATCATCTTGTTTTGCTGCAGGATCAGGATGTTGGTTTTATTGAGGACCTCCAAGAGGGCTGTCACGGCCAGGTCGGCGCTGGGCGGAACAGGAATGGGCTAGAGGTCGAAAGACGGTTGATCGTTGTTGCGATCAGCAGGGGTAGGGGAAGGAGATGCAGTGGCTCCGTCCCTAAGGAAACGGGCATCTCGGAGGAGAGATGATTGGCCGTCAACGTCAGATTTGTTGACGGGGAGGATGGTGGAATGAAGAGCATCCTGGGTGCGATCTTGGGAGGCCATGTGTTGTACCCCAAATTTTACCCTCAGATTCGTTTGATCGTTCATCATATAATTTCTATTCGGTTTTTTTTGCTAATTTGTCATTGATCATTAATCATGTATTCTTAGTAATATCTTTTCAATCTTAGAATTTGTCTTATTTCAAATTTTATTTAAAATTGATTTAATTTAATTTCAATATAGTTCGTTATTTTATATAGCTTATTTCTTTAATTTATTTTAGTATCAACATAGTTCAATTTCTGACTCAGTTTAATTTTAAGTAATCTTTTTTTATTTAGTTTATATTTTAATTTGGTTTATATTTTAGTTTAAGCTTTTTTATATAGTTAAATTTACATTTAAACTTGATTTAATCTAACTAGCTTAAATTCACTAATTTGGTTTAATTCCATTTTCGTTTTTATTATAATTATAGTCTAATTATTTTCTTTTTTTGACTTTTAAGTTCAATTTAGTTTAGATCGGTATAATTGGTTTTGAAGCACTACAAATAATTTCAAAACAATTCAATTTCTAATGTGTCACTGAAGCCCATTTGTATAGCTTTTGGGTCCATTTGAAAAGTTGATACGCTCAAGCCTTGTAGCCACAACAAAACACTCCATGCCATTTTCTACAGCAATCGTTCAAATCCAACGTTCCCCTGCATCTCCTGCGAAACCGTACGCTACAGCCTGCCAATCTAGCCGTTGTGAGAACGACGATACAAAACGTTCAAATTTCATAATAATTTAAGAGGAGTTCTGTTCTTTTATAGGGGGGAAGAGAAATAAGGCCTGGAATCTTCAACAACCTCAGCTCCTAAACCTTCAACTCTGCGACCGAAATAAATTTCTTTCCATAACAACAGCAACTCAAAAACACCGCCATCACCTTCAAAAGAAACCAAACTTCATCTACACCATTCTCAACAAACCTCCATCAAACCAATCGTCGGAACCTCTCTTCTTACAAAAACCACTCGCCCCCTGTTCCTTTCCTTGGCTCTTTACCCTTTCAATCCAACACCGCCGACAGCGCCACCCTCCGTTTTAACCTCAAACCGTAGCCTTCCGCCTCACTCATCTTCAAAACCTTCGACCCTCACCAATTCTCCTTCTTCCTCCAAAACCTAAAACAACAACCTTCAAACCAATTCATCAAACCCTCTTCTCCAATCTAAAACAAAATCACCAAATCATACAACACCCTTTATTCGCAGAAATCAGAAGGTAGGAGAGAAGGGTCCCAACGGACCAAAAAGAAAAATGAATGAATCCAAACCCGATTCACAGAATACTAAACTGACACAAACCTGGTTTGGACGGATTTGCATCAGATTCTTGAGAAATCGAAGAACTGAAATCGAGCAGCAAAGGTGGGGTATCGTTATCACGGATGTGTATTCGCTTTCCCGGCCGAGACGCAACGGCAGTGATCGTCTCCAAGAACCGTTTTTTCCATCACGTTCTAATTTGTTTTCGGAGAAGATTTGTGTTGTTTCAACGTTTTTTTAACGATGCTATTTGGGTCCATTATTTTTCTTGATTTGAAGTAGTGACCTGGGTTTTCTTTTCCAAAGAGCGTGCCTTTTGGAGAGTGGTGGGGATGATAACATATGTGTTTGACCCTTATCCTTAATGAGTGTTTTATATTTTGAGATTAACTCTTTTCCTTTAGCCATGCGTGTGGGTTGGTTGTTTTTTTTCTTTTCAAGTTTGTAAACTGGGTCGTGGGTTCAGATCATCTTGACTTGGAGCACCCCCTTTTGGGCTGGATATCTCCTGGCCCATCTCATTTTCAAACCTTATTGTTTTTTTTATTTTTGGATTTAAGTTTTAATATAGCTTAGTTAGTTTTTTAGAATTTTTTGTTTAGCTATATTTTGAGTTAATTAGAAGTTAATCATTCAGCCGATGACATACATGACTTGTTGATTTATTTTAAATCACTAAAAGTCTAGATTTGTAGGAGGCCACTTTCCGATTTTATTTTTGGTCGATGAAAGTTTAAAAATCTTAAGATTATCGATACCTCGATTAAATCTAGATTTAAACGAGACCAATTTTATTTTCTTTCCGATTTTATTTTTGGTCGATGAAAGTTTAAAAATCTTAAGATTATCGATACGTCGATTAAATCTTGATTTGAACGAGGCCAATTTGGTTTTATTTTATTTTGGTCAATGAAAGTCAAATATTAAGATTATCGATTTCTCGATTAATTCTTAATTTAGACGAGACCATTTTTATTTCGATTCCGCTTTCTTTATGTTGGTCGATGACATAACAACCCTCATGGTTTGGTTGATTTCATTGAGTGGACAAAACTTTGATCAACATGAGACCACTTTCTATTTAGTCGATGAAAGTCCAGAATTATTGATTATCGATCACTCGATTAAATCATAATTAAGACGAGACTATTTCATTTTATTTCATCGAATATCTAAACATTGTCTAACATGTTTAATTCTCACTTTGCATTGATATCATGATTTTATCTTATCTTATTCATGTATTATTGTATCATTGTATTTGCACTAATCTCTTTATCTTAGTAACTTATAACTGTTATCTTTCCGCTATTCCAAAGGAAGATGAATAGTGTTGACTCTTAAAGTCATTCCCCCCATCTTAACCTAAGTAACCTCTTAGGAAGAAACCTTATTTCTAGGCCTCATCAGAGCCATAGAAATCATAACTAGCTTTAGAGCCAGTTCCTCAACTCTTAGTGATATTCATCATAATGAATTTATCACTTCCCCTACTGACTAAACTTCAACATAGGTCCATTACAACTAGATTTAGAGAGTTCCTAAACTCTACAATGAGCTTGTACTCATTTCCCCTCTGAATATTGACCATAGTCAATCATTCAGTAGAAGTAGAACTACGCATACTCTGATTCTATTCCCGAGGATACGTAGGCGTAAAGTGCGATGCTTTATCGAGTATACTTAGATACTAACCCCTAGGGTTTCTCAGCCTTTAGCATAGAACCTTTAGCAAATATAAGATAACATTAAACAAGAGGTTCCTGTAGAGTACTACAGATTCTTAGGGTGCTAATACCTTCCCTTTGTATAACCAACCCCCGAACCTTAGATCTTTCCCTTTAGGTTTTTCTAACGATCTTGAACCTTTCCTTTGGATAAATCAAAGTCGGTTGTAAAAGAAATATGATGCAAGTTAATTAATAGCTTGTTATCCGATTTTCACCGCAACAGAAATGGCGACTTCACTGGGGAAAGTAAGCCCTATTGCTGGTCCTTTCCTAAGAGGGTTAAGCCTATTTTGCTTTATGTTATTCATGTTTGCTTATCTACTTGTATGATTGCTTGTATGCTTACCTGTCATATCTGTTTTATGTTTTGCTTGTCCTGTTTGATTTGGGTTGATATCTTTGAGTGAGATAAATCCTATACCCGGATTTGAGTGTACACTTATTATAGATCGATGGTATTCAAGGAAGCTTTGAGGGAGTCGAATCCTGAAAGGTCGAATTGATAAACACCATCACTCAGTTGAGGCCCTCTCGAGTCTAGCTATGTTGAACGAATTCGTTTGTGAAAGCTTGCTACTCTCGACCTGGGTGCCCGGGATACTGAGAACCGTAGTTACCAAACCCAACTTAAGCCTTTCAGATGTAGTGCGGTGACCATGATGGAGTCTATTTCTGACTTGTTTGTCACGCGATACTACACTCAGACGAGATCCTCTTGAGAATTTTATCGACTACCAAGTTATCTGGGAAATCCTTAAAATCCGAAAGATGGATTGTAGACTCTGGGAACTCTTTAGAACCTTGTTCGGCAGGTGAAAACCAGTAGTACATACCTATTGGGATGGGTAGACCTTTGACTCCATGCTCGTAACCCCTAAACCTAGGATTTGTATGTTTTGTTGTGTGTAACATGTGTTTGTGCCTGTGTTCATTTTGCATCTCTACATTCAAGCATTCCTAGCCCATTGGTTTCGAGGAATTCAAATGTTTGTTTCCTTTTCAAAGATCAACAGAGCTTGGATTTTAAAACAAAAACTCTTCAATTTCCCAAAAAATGTTTCGTAACTTGCCTTTGAGTTCCTTAAAACCATTTGGCTTGCATTAGCATCTCATTTGCATCATGTCATAGCATGTGCATCTCCTCTCTGTCTTCGTCTTATGTCGTCGTTTTTCCTTCAGAATCGTTTTTGAATCGTCACCCGAGCCAAACTCGACAAAGGATGTCCGAACAATACTGCGAGATGGACAGAGTTAACAATGAATTGAGTGAGCTCCGAAGAGGAATGGGGCAGATCATGGAATTTTTGAATGTTATACGAGCAAAGATGGATACGCAGGTCACCGTAGTCTCAGAAGTCGTTGCTATAACTGTAGAACCTCCCGTTACTATTGTGAACCCCACTTTGGGTATGCCTTTTAACTTTATACGTGCTCCAGCCGTCACTTCCACTCAACAAGCTGTTCCTTTGGTTAATGAGGCTTTTCAAGCCATTCCTACCTTACTCCAGCAACAGTGCAAGCTCGGGTGCGCCCAGTTTTTCAGAATCCACATCCGGTTCATGATCATGTCAACATGTCCGAAGAAGGGGATAATCGACATGAAAGGCTGAAGGAAAATGTAGAGACAATGCAGAGGAAATTGGAAGCAATGGAGAAGAAGAGCAATGTATCTAACACTAATGTTAAAGACTTGTGTTTAGTCTCAGGCTTGGTAATTCCACCCAAGTTCAAGCTACCCAATTTTGACTTATACTCAGGAACGACCTGTCCTAAGTCGCATTTGGTCATGTATTACCGACGAATGGCTGCATTTATGGATAATGACAAGTTGATGATCCACTGCTTCCAAGATAGCTTGAAAGGAGCTGCTGCAAAGTGGTATTTGACTTTGGACCAATCTAGGATCCAACGCTTTCAAGATGTATCTGACGCTTTTGTAGAGCATTATAGATATAACATGGAACTGGCGCCAGATCGCAGACAATTACTGAGTATGTCGCAGCAAGATACTGAGTCTTTTAAAGAGTATGCCCAAAGATGGAGAGAGCTGGCTTCACAGGTAGAGCCACCTTTGTCTGAAAAGGAGTTAACTGATTGGTTTGTTGACACGGTGAGACCAGAATTCTATGAAAGGATGATCAGTAGCGTGTCTGCTGATTTTTCCGATATTGTGTCTGTGGGGATTAAAGTAGAGCTTGGTCTGAAGAATGGGAAAATGACCAAGAAAGCTGATAGTTCGAACGACGACGCCAAGAAATCCTTCAAAAGGGAAGGAGAAACCAGTGCAGTAATGACGAACAAAAAGAGAAGAAATCAGTACTGGAAACGTCAGCAGCAACAACAGTGTTATTCTGTTCAGCAACCTTATGTGGCCGCCATCGTGCCAACATTCAATAGTCAAGCTTCTGGTTATTAGTCGGCTCCTCAACCACCAGTGTATCAATGAGCGCCCAACGCTCCTGCCTATCTCCAACAGACTCAAGTTTCTCGTCAGAATATTCTAGGCAAAAGAAAGGGTGGAAGGCCTCCGATACCTCCCATTCCAATGACGTACACAGCATTGTATCCTGTTTTGGTACAAGAAGGATTAATAACTACGAGGTCATCAGGCCCACCTCCTGATCCGATTCCACCTTCTTACAATCCCAATGCTCATTGCGCATTCCATGAAGGCGCACCAGGACACAACTTAGAAGGTTGTTTTACTTTGAAGCATATTGTGAAGGACTTAATAGAGCGAAACATTTTGTCTTTCGATGGCTCCCAGCCTATCATCAAGAACAATCCTTACCCGCTCATGAGATAAGTAATGATGTGGCAGATGTATCAAGACCAAGATGGACTGTGATTGAACTCCTCTTTGATTTGCTATATTTGATTCCCTAAAGCTGGCAATCTTTTGGCTGTTTCAGCAAATTTGTCATATTTCCTTTGCACTTTGAATTTGTATTTGCTTATGAGCTTTGTTGTACTTTCAAATTGGCAAGGTTAATGAAATATTTATGCATCTTCTGGTTAAATCCATTCGTTTCACTCATTTACTTTTAATTTCATAAAAGCAAAAATTTATATCATTTTCACTCCTTTTTCAAACTGTTTGTTTAAACAAAGATTGGGGAGGATGATGAAAACTTCATGTTCATACTTGCTGTGGTATACCTTCAAATTAACCTCGCCGAGGATGTAGGGCATTGTTTCAATTCATCCCTTGTTAACCCTTCCGAAAACAAAAATCATAATCTCAACCTTGGGGCAGGGTAGTTCTCAGTTTAATTCGGTTATGCATCCAAACACGAGCGTTTCACATAAGGCGCCAGTCAGCTTTCAAGTCAGGTGACTTCCTATTTTCGGATATTTGAACGTATGTCCTGAGTTAACTGAGCGTAGGATTTAAGCCTTTATCTTTTGCTTCATAAACCATGAACCATACCACATTACAACCCTTAAAAATACCTAATTGAGGTAAGGTTATTTTGAAAGGCATGCTACAACAAGGTTGAGTAACCTGACTCCTAATAATCTTTGTTACTCGTGTGTGTTAGTCACTTCCTTAATGACTAGACCCACCTTTGTTTTTGCCTATTTAATCATTTCACTGTGCGTTTTTTTATCAACGCTTTGTTTTCAAACTTTGCATTAAACCTTTGCATTAAATTTTTCCAATTTTAATGAACAACACTTGTTTGCAATACCATTCGATATCAAGGAATCCCAACAAACGCGGTCAGTCAAGGAATTGAACTTAATAAGGGAAATTTGACCCAGTCAGGGGCTATCAAGTGTGAGGGTTTGCCAATCCATCATCCCAAGAGTTGGTGAATCAGGGGCAGAACGTTGTAATTCAGAATATTGGGGCAAATATTCTTGAGATCATCTTATGATAGGTTTTGACTTTAGTAACCCATCAGCAGGGGCAAATCCGTTCCCCAGTAATTTCTACTATGGTTTGAGTATCTCGAGTATAACTGAACAGAAACAGCTACGTCAAGATTCAAAAGTTGGAAGATTTTGAAGCATCTAGTATTTCAAGTATTCCGTAAAAATTCTTTTGATTATTCAAGTTGGAAGATATTGAAGCATCTGGTATTTCAATCCTTCCGTAAAATTCTTTTGATCATTCAAGTTGGAAGATATTGAATCATCTGGTATTTCATTTCTTCTGTAAAATTCTTTTGATTATTCAAGTTGGAAGATATTGGAGTAACGGGCATTTCATTTCTTCCGTAAAATTCTTTTGATTATTCATCCCCTAATCTGGGGCAGTTATGCCGAGATCTCTCCAAGAGTTTGAAGATATTGGAACACCTTGTATGACAATTCTTCTATAAAATCCTCTTGTTATCATCTTCTGACAAACCATATAGTCTGGGGCAGACAAGATTTGAAGATGATCATTATGCCAGTATGATGCAGAATTATTGTGTTCTTGTGATATCCTTTGCAAGCTCCCCAATAAGCTGTTACTTCAGCTAATCTTGACAATTCCCTATGGATTCTCCACCAACAAAGAGAGCAAGCTCATGATGGCAGTCGTCGTGATGTTATACCTCAAGCGGAATACTCTTTTCACCGGTGAAGTTGTTGATTTTTCTTCATCCCCAGTATTGGTCCAGCCCTTTGAGCTTGGCTTGGGTATCCTTGACGAGATCGTTTCTTCGTCTCTAGTTTCGCTTTCTGTCTGTTTTGCCAGCATAAGCATAAGCATTGCATAAGCACTCATATGCATAGCATCTTTGCATCTCTGTTTCTTTTTCTGGTGTTTTCCTGTTTTGGTTCACTTTGGCGGTTTTTCTCCCCAAGTGACTGGGTTTGTCTATTATCTCCAATAGAAAGTCAGCCCTAGGCATAAAGTGCCCATTCTTTTCTGAGATCCCCACAGAGTTATATCCTCGTGGATGATGGTTGGTTCAGTTATCTTTTCCACATGTGGATTAGATAACTCCCCATTTGAGTTCATTCCTCAATTGGAGTCTTGTTTGACCGTTTCTTTCTAGCTTGTTCCTAGGTTGAACTTTGGTCCCCGGCAGGTGCGGTTTTTAAACCTATCTTTGAACGTGCATTTATTTTGCACCTTGTCTGGCAGGAAGCATCTTTTACAAGATCCTCATTGAAGACAGAATTATTTCTCCAACAATATTGTGATATCAACATATCTTTGAAGCAGCAATCTCTTGAAGAAGCTTGACAGTCTCTTATAAGCAGCTTATCTATCTCTGGTACTATTCAACCTCTTTGCAACCATAATGGGTATCCCCCAAGAAGCTTTATCTTCAGTTATGCAACTCCGGTACTAACCTATCAGATTCTATACCTTTATTGGGGCCCATTTCTTGGTTCTATCTCCAATAAGGTTTTTCTTTTTCCAAAGTGCCAACCAGTCATACTTGAAGATGTTGTTCCATCACTTTGGATGTCTTTTCCCAGTGAAGACCGTTTTTCGGTTCAACCTTCATTGCGGATTCTTTCTAGAATGTCATCTAGTCGCGTTTAGCCTTGATGATCAATCATTCTAGATACTTTGTTGGAGCCCATTTCTTGGTTCTATCTTCAACAAGGTCACTTCTAAAGCGTCAATCGGTCATGCTTGAACCTGTTGTTCTATCACTTTAGAAGTTACTTCTAAAGAGCCAACCGGTCATACTTGAACCTGTTGTTCCATCACTTTAGAGGTGTTTCTAGGATGTCATTTAGTCATGTTTTGACTTGATGATCAATCATCCTAGATACTTTATTGGGGCCCATTTCTTGGTTCAATCTCCAATAAGGTTCTTCTTTTTCCAAAGTACCAACCGGTCATGCTTGAACCTGTTGTTCCATCACTTTGGACGTCTTTTCCCAATGAAGACCGTTTTTCGGTTCAACCTTCATTGCGGATCTTTTCTAGAATGCCATCTAGTTGCGTTTAGCCTTGATGATCAATCATTCTAGATACCTTTATTGGAGCCCATTTCTTGGTTCTATCTCCAATAAGGTTACCTTTCTGGCTCCTACCAGTTTTCCTTCATGAAGCGGATTATGTGTTATCTCAACCAACTCTTATTTGAGTACCAGAGTCTATTCTTGACTCATTAACCATGTTCCCATCTAAACCCCAGCTCTTTATGCAGGAGTCCCCAGAGAAGATCAAGTTTTGCTACAACTGGAGTTCTTAGTCACTAGAGTTGTTATAACTTCGTCTTTTTCATCTGATTCTTGGAAGCGGAAGTTCTAAGAAAACACAAAGATGAACTAAGTTTTGCTCTGGAATTAAGACATTGTGGAATCAAATTTGTGCAAGAAGAGTTTAGTAGTACTGTTTTTGGCATTGAATCTGCCATCTCCAGTGATAAGAAGATTGTCCTGGTTATCCTTGATGTTTGGATTTCAGGGTGTTGGCCTGCGCTGTCCTTTCTTCTTTTTCTATTTTGCGTCGTTCGCGTCGTTTCTAGCATATAGCTAAACATGTGCATCATACCCTAACATCTTTGCATTCTTTGTGCTCTGCTTTGCTTGTGGTCTTTTGTTGTGCCTGTCTTTATTTCCCTAGTGAAGTAAAGACATTCCCGGTTTTCTTTGTGCCGTGCTTGTTCGGTCTTAACCTCTGCGCGCCATATTTGAACCTTTAAAATCTTTTTCTGTCCCCTAGAAGTTTAACTTTAAAGGATTTTCAGACTTGTTCTTGTTTGAATCATGTCAAACTTGAACTTAGACCTTGTTTGAATCGTGTCAAGCATTGTCTTCTGTGTTCTCGTTTGAATCATGTCAAACTTGAACTTAGACTTTGTTTGAATCATGTCAAGCATTGTCTTCTGTGTTCTTGTTTGAATCATGTCAAACTTGAACTTAGACTTTGTTTGAATCGTGTCAAGCATTGTCTTTTCTGTTCTGGTTTAAATCGTGTCAAACCTGAACAGAGTCTTTGTTCGAATCGTGTCGGACACTGACCCCCTTTGTTTTAAAATCGTTCTTGTTCGAATTGCGTCGAACTCGAATTAGGACTTTGCTTGAATCGTGTCAAGCACTGTCTTTTGTTTTAAAACTATTCTTGTTCGAATCGTGTCGAACAATGAACCCTTATCTTGTTTCTTTTCTAAAAATGCTTTAAGCTAAGTTTCTTGGAACAAATTTATTCAACTTTAAGACTCCTATCTGGTGCGCAGAGTTAGTCTCTGTCTTCCTGGCTTGTCTGGAAGATCCCATTTTGAACTCTTCAGTCTGAGATCCCCAGGAAGTCTTTGCTTGGTTGTCTGTCTTTTTGACTGATCCCCAGTGATCAGGTTTTTCTTCCTGGTTTCATGCCCAGGAAGAATGTGGATTTGTTTTGTCCCCAGTAGTCTATCTCCCCGGATCTTTCCCCGGTGAAGATTGTCTGTGGTCTTTTCCCCAGTGTTTCTTCGGAGTCTCCCCGGTGAGTGTCTTGCGTTGGTTAGCTTGTATCCCTAGTGAGGTGTTTCTCATGGATACTAGC
Source organism: Lathyrus tuberosus (assembly GCA_022829125.1). Classification (NCBI taxonomy): domain Eukaryota; kingdom Viridiplantae; phylum Streptophyta; class Magnoliopsida; order Fabales; family Fabaceae; genus Lathyrus; species Lathyrus tuberosus. The sequence goes on along the minus strand of JALAZF010000027.1, from coordinate 16,633,392 downwards.
CTTTGTCCTTCCCCAGTGGAGCTCATCTATTTTTGCTTCCTGTTTGCCCCTTGGTGTCTCGTTGTGTTTGCATTTTCTTGCATCTTCTTGGCATCATGTTTGTTGCATTGCATGTGTGTGCATCTGAGGGCAAAATTTTCGGTTATCTCTATTTAAATATCTTTCACTGTTGATTAGATGAGGATCTTCATCTCTCATGTCATCAGGTGAAGATATTTAAATAGGGGCAACTGTTGTACCCCAAATTTTACCCTCAGATTCGTTTGATCGTTCATCATATAATTTCTATTCGGTTTTTTTTGCTAATTTGTCATTGATCATTAATCATGTATTCTTAGTAATATCTTTTCAATCTTAGAATTTGTCTTATTTCAAATTTTATTTAAAATTGATTTAATTTAATTTCAATATAGTTCGTTATTTTATATAGCTTATTTCTTTAATTTATTTTAGTATCAACATAGTTCAATTTCTGACTCAGTTTAATTTTAAGTAATCTTTTTTTATTTAGTTTATATTTTAATTTGATTTATATTTTAGTTTAAGCCTTTTTATATAGTTAAATTTACATTTAAACTTGATTTAATCTAACTAGCTTAAATTCACTAATTTGGTTTAATTCCATTTTCGTTTTTATTATAATTATAGTCTAATTATTTTCTTTTTTTGACTTTTAAGTTCAATTTAGTTTAGATCGGTATAATTGGTTTTGAAGCACTACAAATAATTTCAAAACAATTCAATTTCTAATGTGTCACTGAAGCCCATTTGTATAGCTTTTGGGTCCATTTGAAAAGTTGATACGCTCAAGCCTTGTAGCCACAACAAAACACTCCATGCCATTTTCTACAGCAATCGTTCAAATCCAACGTTCCCCTGCATCTCCTGCGAAACCGTACGCTACAACCTGCCAATCTAGCCGTTGTGAGAACGACGATACACAACATTCAAATTTCATAATAATTTAAGAGGAGTTCTGTTCTTTTATAGGGGGGAAGAGAAATAAGGCCTGGAATCTTCAACAACCTCAGCTCCTAAACCTTCAACTCTGCGACCGAAATAAATTTCTTTCCATAACAACAGCAACTCAAAAACACCGCCATCACCTTCAAAAGAAACCAAACTTCATCTACACCATTCTCAACAAACCTCCATCAAACCAACACCGCCGACAGCGCCACCCTCCGTTTTAACCTCAAACCGTAGCCTTCCGCCTCACTCATCTTCAAAACCTTCGACCCTCATCAATTCTCCTTCTTCCTCCAAAACCTAAAACAACAACCTTCAAATCAATTCATCAAACCCTCTTCTCCAATCTAAAACAAAATCACCAAATCATACAACACCCTTTATTCGCAGAAATCAGAAGGTAGGAGAGAAGGGTCCCAACGGACCAAAAAGAAAAATGAATGAATCCAAACCCGATTCACAGAATACTAAACTGACACAAACCTGGTTTGGACGGATTTGCATCAGATTCTTGAGAAATCGAAGAACTGAAATCGAGCAGCAAAGGTGGGGTATCGTTATCACGGATGTGTATTCGCTTTCTCGGCCGAGACGCAACGGCAGCGATCATCTCCAAGAACCGTTTTTTCCATCACGTTCTAATTTGTTTTCAGAGAAGATTTGTGTTGTTTCAACGTTTTTTTAACGATGCTGTTTGGGTCCATTATTTTTCTTGATTTGAAGTAGTGACCTGGGTTTTCTTTTCCAAAGAGCGTGCCTTTTGGAGAGTGGTGGGGATGATAACATATGTGTTTGACCCTTATCCTTAATGAGTGTTTTATATTTTGAGATTAACTCTTTTCCTTTAGCCATGCGTGTGGGTTGGTTGTTTTTTTTCTTTTCAAGTTTGTAAACTGGGTCGTGGGTTCAGATCATCTTGACTTGGAGCGCCCCCTTTTGGGCTGGATATCTCCTGGCCCATCTCATTTTCAAACCTTATTGTTTTTTTTCTTTTTGGATTTAAGTTTTAATATAGCTTAGTTAGTTTTTTAGAATTTTTTGTTTAGCTAGATTTTGAGTTAATTAGAAGTTAATCATTTAGCCGATGACATACATGACTTGTTGATTTATTTTAAATCACTAAAAGTCTAGATTTGTAGGAGGCCAGTTTCCGATTTTATTTTTGGTCGATGAAAGTTTAAAAATCTTAAGATTATCGATACGTCGATTAAATCTAGATTTAAACGAGACCAATTTTATTTTATTTCCAATTTTATTTTTGGTCGATGAAAGTTTAAAAATCTTAAGATTATCGATACGTCGATTAAATCTTGATTTGAACGAGACCAATTTGGTTTTATTTTATTTTGGTCAATGAAAGTCAAATATTAAGATTATCGATTTCTCGATTAATTCTTAATTTAGACGAGACCATTTTTATTTTGATTCCACTTTCTTTATGTTGGTCGATGACATAACAAACCTCATGGTTTGGTTGATTTCATTGAGTTGACAAAACTTTGATCAACATGAGACCACTTTCTATTTAGTCGATGAAAGTCCAGAATTATTGATTATCGATCACTCGATTAAATCATAATTAAGACGAGACTATTTCATTTTATTTCATCGCATATCTAAACATTGTCTAACATGTTTAATTCTCACTTTGCATTGATATCATGATTTTATCTTATCTTATTCATGTATTATTGTATCATTGTATTTGCACTAATCTCTTTATCTTAGTAACTTATAACTGTTATCTTTCCGCTATTCCAAAGGAAGATGAATAGTGTTGACTCTTAAAGTCATTCCCCCCATCTTAACCTAAGTAACCTCTTAGGAAGAAACCTTGTTTCTAGGCCTCATCAGAGCCATAGAAATCATAACTAGCTTTAGAGCCAGTTCCTCAACTCTTAGTGATATTCATCATAATGAATTTATCACTTCCCTTACTGACTAAACTTCAACATAGGTCCATTACAACTAGATTTAGAGAGTTCCTAAACTCTACAATGAGCTTGTACTCATTTCCCCTCTGAATATTGACCATAGTCAATCATTCAGTAGAAGTAGAACTACGCATACTCTGATTCTATTCCTGAGGATACGTAGGCGTAAAGTGCGATGCTTTATCGAGTATACTTAGATACTAACCCCTAGGGTTTTTCAGCCTTTAGCATAGAACCTTTAGCAAACATAAGATAACATTAAACAAGAGGTTCCTGTAGAGTACTACAGATACTTAGGGTGCTAATACCTTCCCTTTGTATAACCAACCCCCGAACCTTAGATCTTTCCCTTTAGGTTTTTCTAACGATCTTGAACCTTTCCTTTGGATAAATCAAAGTCGGTTGTAAAAGAAATATGATGCAAGTTAATTAATAGCTTGTTATCCGATTTTCACCGCAACACCATGATCGTAATGATGTTCGAAAGTTGTTTTGATCTTCGGTTAAAGAAAGAAGGGGAGAAAAAAAAATTCCCACAGACGGCGCCACTGATCGTGAAGGCTGGATCAGATCCTGTAGAATCAGGACGCCAATTGTGTCAGGGATGCTGGTCGTATGGAGAGGAGGGGGTGTACCTTCAAGGCACTCCGACGCTCAAGTGAGAAAGGGTTAGAGAAAAGGGGCAAGTACAAAGTATGAGTTCTTAGGGTGAATCTTGGATACCTGACCCTCTCAAGTGAGAGGGTATATATAGAGCCCCCAGCGCGTGGCCAACGGTCCTATTTTCAGGGCGAAATAACCGTTACCCCCAAAGAATAGGTAACTGCCCAAACTAGCCGTTATGTCGGGCAGGGTGCCCGAAACTAGCCATTATGTCGGGCATTACGCAGTTTCGGGCACCTGTCCTTTGCTGTTCGGGCAGCGAGGAAGTCGTACGTAATGAGCATCAACGCCGGGGAGGAACGTTGCATTCCTTGCCTGGTTGGAGGGGCAGAAAGGTCATTTTTTCCCCTCTGTGGATTGGGCTTAGGCAATTTTGGGCCGCTCTGGAGCAGAGGCGGATTGGGCCAATTCTAGCCATTAGTCCAGTCCAAAACAGGAGCCCCCAAGTCGTTGCTCCGGGGAGCTAGCATAGAGTCGTCGTCCATAGACGAGGAAGGTTGTCCGGTGTACGGGGAGACTAATGGTTAGACCGAATTTGAAACGTTGGGGGGCCACGTGTACCTAGAGCTCCGTGTAGCAGTTAATAGGTAATGATGGCTAACGGATAGTCATAATGGCCTACGGGCGCGTGGTTTCCCGTGCCCCTTTGTATAAGAAGGGGGGAAACCGTTTCATTTGAAACTTTTCCTTTCTGATTTCTCTTCGTCATTTTCAGTTCTCGCCCGTCACCGTCTTCAAGCTTTCCGACCACCGTCACCAGCTTCGAGCAGTTTCTACCTTCTTCTAAAATCAAGTAAGTTTTTCGATCTGTAACTTATTTTACTCCCCTTTGGTGGTTAGTGGTAGATTGTATGCGGTTAGGGTTAGCTTTAGATGATAAAATAGGTGGATTTCTGGCGAGTGTTGGTGGTGAACGGTGGTTGTGCCACTTTGCTGCCTCCAGTACCTCGCCGGAGTATGTAGTATGTTCAGCGGGGAGGGTGGTCCACGACGTGGTTGCAGTAGTTGTACACGCGTGACCACCGTGCTTGTTCATCTTCTGATAGAGCGATGAGTTTTTCGGTAGAGCGTTTCCAGATTCCGGTGAAGCTTCGCGGTTTCCGGTGGAGCTACAAACGGAATCTGGCCATGAGTGTGGGGAGGTTCCTCACAGGAGGATGATATGTTTTGAGCATCTCCTCGTGGGGAGGCTCTAGTCCTGAAACTTTCGATGTTAGGGCTTAGGTCGGGGACGTTCTCCTAAGCCCTTTGCGCGCCCTTTCACTTGACTTAGCAGTGGAAGGGTGGATTTGATTTGCTGTCGAATTCACTGTCTTCTATGCTTTTCAGGTGATCGTAATGGTGACGGGGCCAGACAGAGAAGTTATTCTAGATACGTCCAAGGAGGAAACTGGCTCCGAGGAAAATAGCAGCTCAACAGCTTCGAGCTCGGTGACCTCAAGTTCCTCCAGCAATGCTGGGGAGGAAGAAGAGTTGAACATTATGGAGGAAGACGCCGAAGGGTTCTCCGAGGAGGAGTGGGAGGTGGCCGAGCCTTCCGAGCACATTTCTACGTTCGCAAAGTCTTTGGCGGACGTCTTTACGGAGGTGGGACCAGAAGGGGAATGAAAGGTGCATTTCCCTACTGTGAACGAGCGGGTCTGCACGGACTTCGGGGACCGCTTTACAATGTACGAGTATGCCTTCGAAGAGCTGGGACTGAGGCTGCCTTTTACAAATTTTCAGCGGTCGGTGTTTAAGCATATGAAATTAGCCCCTACCCAACTGTACCCTAATTCGCTGGCCTTCATCCGGGCTTTCGAATTGGTGTGCGAGCATCTTTCTTTGGGGGTCACTCTCCCTCTATTCTTCACTATTTTCCATCTACAAAGGCAGCTGACGGGGAAGAAGTATGGTTGGGTTTCTCTGAAGCAGCCTCGAAAGCTGTTTAAACCGTTTTCGGAGACAGTCCGGACATTCAAGCAGCGGTACTTCGTTGTCAAACCCGTGTCCGAGGTCGCCCAGGACAGCACATATGTCTGGGAGATAGAGGTTGATGACGACGGAAACGAGCTGCTTAACGAGGAGGGGAAGTACATCGGACAGAGGCTTTACAGGTTCCCCATTCATTGGTCACCCAATCACTTCAGCAAAGAGCCCAGTGATTACGTTTTTCAACCGGGCGACCTGCGCGGGCAGGACGCCGTGGCTTACGAGGCGTTGGTGAAGTGAGTCAACTCCTTCAATCTCGCTGCGTGTTGGACTAGCAAGGGCAGCCCAATTTTCGAGGAAGATGGGACTCAGAGGGTCGAGCGCCGGTTTATTAACGTTAAGGCACTACTGGAGTGCAAGACTCCTGCGGATGCTGAGAAATTGCTTGGTAGTCTTTAGTTGTTTAATTTTGTGAGTCATTTTATTTCCTCGTAACTAACATGCTCGTATTTTGTTTGTGCAGGTGAGATGCCTCAGGCTCATGATCGGGTTGTGAGGAATGCTCTAGCGAGGAACAAGGCTGGAACGACTCCTCTGAAATCTCGGTTCGAAGGTACCCGTGCTCCTCCTTCTGTTCAAGCTACTGTGGGGACCTCTACTTCTCCGACTCCTGCTCCCCGGGGATCTCCTCTGCCTTTGGCCGGGCGACCAAAGCGCTAAGGATTGCTGATGCCGTGGACCTTACTCGGGTAGCAGAGAAAGGGAAGTTCGAGCTTCCTCCCTGCATCCTTGATAGGAGGTTCTTCGAAGGCAACTCTTTAGTTGTTCCCCGAGCGGAATCTCTTCGCTTGTAAGTCATGGAACGCCCGAGCAAGAGGGCGCTGGTGGCCCGAGATGCTTCAGCCTTGGTCTGGATACTGGAGATGGTGGCGGTTTATGCTGAAGGGGACTCTGCAACTGAGTCCGAACTCAACGCTGCTCATGCTTCCGTGTCATCCCTCAAGGAAGAAGTCAAGGGTGCCGGTGAGGCTCGGAAGAAGGCGGGAGAGGAAGCGGCCAAGCTAAAAGAGGAGAACTCTAGGTTGTCGGCGGAGAAGAAAGCTGCCGAGGAGCTGATCAGGGAGCTGAGGGCGGCCAATGCCCCTGTTGCTGACGAGCCAGACGATGTGAGGAATTTTAGACTAGATCCGAGCTGGTCGCTCGTATACTTCTGGCCGAAGACGATGGCATCGCCGTTGCGGAGGAATCCTTCGGAAACGCTGTGGCTCAGCTGCGTCTGGTGAACCCTGGGCTTGAAATCTCTGCCGAGGGTACTCACTATCTCGCGCGTGTTGATGATGGTCGCATTGTCTTGCCCGAAGGTCTCTTTGCCGTTACCCCCGAGGATCAGCCCGCAGAGGAGCAGGGACCCGAGCTAGAGTCAACCGAGCATACCAATGAATGAGGAGTTTGTTATCTTGTTGTAATTTGTCCGACCTGCGTGCCGTTTTAATTTATTTTTGGGGGGCATGGCCCCCATTTTATGTAACAATGTACAATTGTGGTCTTTGCGGCCACTTGTTAAATTATCGCATATTTGGCTCTGTTGTTCGCATGACTTTACTTGCTTTTATTTTCGCTAAGTGTTTTATGCATGTTCGCTGTGAATGTATGTCCACCCGTGATAGGGGGTACTTGACTTGTGTGAATATTTTTTTTGGGGAGATTGCTCGTAATAGATGTGTTCGGCAGTGTGGGGAACTGGTCGAACTGCCGGGGAATGTCCTGGCGGGGAGCGGAGCTCAGGTCGTGTTTGAGGCCTGAGTTCGCGGCGTGAACGTCCCATCGCGAGCTGGGGTTCTGCCAATCGTGGTACTCTGACGACGGCGATGCTCGATCGAGGACCGCTGTCGAGCACTTACTGGGCTCGTTATTGAGCGGGGCTATGCTTTAGTCGTATGCGACGCTTGTACCTAGACGCGCATAGTGGTCGGTAGCTGACGTTCGTCATTGCGACGAGTCGAACCGAGGATTTTTACCCGAACGCGATAGGGTCCCTCCCAATTGGCTACTAGTTTGCCTTCGCGAGAGTCTTTGTGGTTTCTTCTTAGGACAAGGCTTCCCATGTCGAACTCTCGTCGTATCACTTTGGCGTTGTGCCTGATGGTTATCTTTTGTTTCAGTGAGGCTTCGCGGAGAGCTGCCCCGGTTCTGATTTCCTCGACGAGGTCGAGCTCTTCCCTTAAAGATTCGTCGTTCATCTCCTTGTCTAGGGGCGATTCTGTTCGCCTAGAGGGCACGTGAACTTTGACTGGGATTACAGCCTCGGTTCCGTATGCCAGACGGAAAGGTGTTTCCCCGGTCGTCGAATGAGGAGTTGTACGGTACGCCCAGAGCACGCTGTGTAGCTCCTCGACCCATTCCTTCTTTGTTTCGTCTAGCCTTCACTTGAGACCTCGAAGGATGACTCGGTTAGCTGCCTCAGCCTGCCCGTTTGTTTGGGGGTGTTCGACGTATGCGAAGTGTTGCTTCGTGCCCAGTTGGGCGACGAAGTCCTGAAACTTCCTGTCCGTGAACTGCGTCCCGTTGTCCGTTACTATCGCTTGGGGAATACCGAAATATGCAAGGATGTTTCGTTTTTAGAAACGCAGGATGTTGAGGGCAGTTATTTTGGCTAGAGCTTCTGCTTCTATCCATTTTGTGAAGTAATCTACGCCCACTATGAGGTACTTGTTCTGACTTGATCCTACCACGAAGGGTCCTAGGATGTCTGGACCCCACCAGGCGAATGACCACGGGGAGGACACAGCCTTGAGCTCATTGGGCGGAGCCAGGTGCATGTCCCCGTGCCATTGGCATTTATCGCATTTCTTCACGTGTTCTTTCACGTTGTTTTGCATGGTCGGCCTAGACATCCTAGGATCCTTCGTGGTAGGATCAAGTCATAACAGGTACCTCATAGTGGGCGTAGATTACTTCACAAAATGGATAGAAGTAGAAGCTCTAGCCAAAATGGATATATTAACAAACTATTATTTTTTATTATAAGTACTTCAAATAAGTTTTTAAAATGTTATTGAATCTCTATTTTAGTGTTATTTAGTGAAGATGCAAAAAAAATTGAAGATAAAAGAAATGTTTTGAAAACTTTATCAAGAATATGTGTGGAAATGTGAAAGATCTAGGGGTCCATCACCTTAAATAGGAGAGTAATGTGAAAGGCTCCCTTGTTTTTTTTTTTCGATATGAAAGGTTCTGCACGTTTCGACATGGGTGAAATTATGGAAATGGATAGGTGCGATTTCGAATTTGACGTTACAGGATTTTGTGGCTTTCCCCTTCGTGAGTAGCCACGCCATAAACAATAAGGATACAACCACGGTGGGTCTAATTTGGTTGGCGACGGTGTGGAACATTTGGACAGTTCGTAATGCAATCCAATTCAACGACAGGGTTTTCCGATTCAACGAGTGCTACTATTCGATTATTTACACCTCTTGGGTCTGGTTGGTTTTAAAGAGCAATTATTGTTGTATCAATTATTATGATTGGTTTTCTGCCCCTATTTTGTGTGGTAGGAAATAACTGTTTTTGAACTCTGTTGTATTTTTGGAGTAATACTCCTGCTCTATCTATACACATTTGCTTATTAAAAAAAATGTTTCGACATATGCTATAGAAATAATGTCAATTTTGCATCTAAAGGTTAAGTCATCATTGATTCTATTTAGTGCCTCACATATTTCTTTCTCTAACAGTCATTTTGGAATTTTCGAACATATGTATGACTCATAGTTCGGACACCTGTTAATCTCTCAAGGCCCGTCCATGCACGGAAGACCGCCCCTTACTTTAGGGACTTAACTAGTGACTTGTTTGAGGGATTCCACTAGCGCTTCGTATAAAGAGTTAGACTCTACTCCCTCTGGTCTTATATGTAAGCAACAAAAAAAAAAACTCACCCTTTAAGAAAGTGGTTATATACTCATTTAAGTGGTGAAAAATATGCATTTTTTCCATATTTGCCTTTATTTAATTTATTTAAAATTAAATTAATAATTTTATTATAACCATTTAATTATTAGTCTTTTTGCTTTTATCGGTGCATCTATAATGCAACCAATAAATACCCACTTTTAAACTCTTAAACTTTCCCACTACTGTACATCAAAACCATACCACGTACTCCCACTGCAACCAAGACACTCACTTTAAAATCTAAAGTTTTCACACTTCATATAAAACAGCCCCGCCTAATAAAAAGTGAAAAGAGAGCCAAAATTTTCATATTCCAAAATACAGTCTCGCCATGTAGAAATATGACATTTGCATGGTTGAGCTCTATAAATACTAAAGCTTATTTTCCCCATATCATTGTCTTTTGGTTTTAATACAAATAATAAAAATGCCTCTCAATATTGATCTAAACACTCCATATGTTGATCATGAAATGATAGAATGCAACATAACACCTTCCATTAATCTAAATGATCCTTCTTCAAGTAATTTTAACTTGTCTTTTATGGACCTAAATGGTGGTTCATCAAATGAAGAATACATGGAAGAAGGTAATATGTTCAATAGTGAAACTGAATTTGAACATGAATTTTCTAACCATGATGAAGACATTGATGTTGATGCTCTCTATCCAAATGGAGATGATGGAGAGGAGACTGAATTTAATCAATATGAAGATGATGGAGAGGCTGAAAGTATTGCAGCTAGTAAGCATTTTTTATTATATCATTACTTTTGGTTTGGTTATATCATTATTTTTGTTTGTTTATAATGTGATCAATTTTTTTGTTTGTATATCTAATGTATCAATATAGATTTTCTATTCATTAATGTGTCATCATAGTTTTTCTATTCACTTTTTTATGATAAACATAAGACATGTATTAGTAACAAACACGAGACATGCAGTAGTTAGAAACATGAGACACATTTTTCATTAGCTAATAACAACATGTAGTAACAACATGTAGTAACAACATGCAGTAACAAACACGAGACAAGGTTTTTTCATTATATTCACTTTTTCACATGCAGTGTCAACGATGGTCCGACATGAGACACAAACTTTTAAGAAAAAAAATATCATTTTTGAACAATGACCAGCGGAAAATAATTTCCCAATTATTGATAAAGAATAGTTCTGGTGGAAAACTGAAACCCAAAACTGTTATATGGTTGGCATCCAAATACTCGGTATCCACATATGTTATTTATAGAATTTGGAAGCAAGTATGTCAAACACGTGATGCGTCTCATAAAAGAACAAAAAATTGTGGTCATAAAAGAGTTACTGTAGATATTGGAAAAGTGCGGGATATTTCGTTAACTAAACGTAGCACTCTTCAGAGCCTCGCATTTGCCTTGGGCATTAGCAAAACAACATTGTTAAAGTTTGTAAAAGATGGGACTTTGCGTCGGCATTCAAATGCACTAAAGCCACACATGAAAGATAGTAATATGAAAGATCGTCTTAGATTTTGCTTGTCCATGCTTGAAGAAACTAGTCTTCCTCATGATCCAGAGTTTAAGTCTATGCATAATATCGTCCACATTGATGAAAAGTGGTTCTACATAACCAAAAAATCAGCAAACTACTACCTTCTTGAAAATGAGGATGAGCCATATCGCACATGCAAAAATAAAAATTTTATTGGCAAGGTCATGTTTTTAGTAGCAGTCGCTAGGCCTAGATTTGATGACGATGATAAAGAGATATTTTCAGGAAAAATTGGCGTCTTTCCTCTGGTTCAGAAAGTAGCAGCAAAAAGGTCAAGTGTCAATAGAGCTTCGGGTACACTTGAAACTAAGCCGATTACTTCTATCACTAAAGAAGTTAGTCAAAATTTTCTAATCAATAAAGTGTTACCTGCGATTAAAGAAAAATGGCCCAGAGAACATGCAATGGAAACAATTTATATACAACAAGATAATGCTCTGTGTCATGTTTCTATTGACGACGCAGAATTTTGTAAAGCGGCTTCTGAAGGTGGATTTGACATTCGTTTATCTTGTCAACCACCAAATTCTCATGATTTAAATGTTTTAGATCTGGGTTTTTTTAATGCCATTCAGTCATTACAGCATAAGGAAGCTTCAAAATCAGTTGATGAACTCATTGAAGTTGTGCAAAAGTCATATGATAAACATTTAAGTGAAGGTCGTAAGAGGAGACACGGGGGTTCTTAATCATCCATTTAACAAATAAATCACCTATTTATTAATTATGTCGCTTTTCTATTTAACTAGTAAGAAACCCGTGCTATCGCACGGGTCCCGTATGGATTCACATCACATGTCTACTAAACCATCATTTGTAAAGTTTAAATTCATTCTTCAATTGGTTAATATTGACATAGTTACAAATATATGCTAATAGTATGCACCAACTTTTAACCATTGATTTGTACTTACAATAAATCGTACAGCCGATTCTCTAACTTCAATTATATAAAACAGCAGCAAGTGAAATATTTAAAAGATTGACATTAAAATGAATAGTATACAGCTGGTATTTCATAGATACGTTTACATCTACCCGTGAATCCAGATGAGTTAACAAAACTAAGTTGAATTCAGATGAGTTAATTTTAAATCTACAGATTTGAATAAAATCAATTTTCCAATTCAAATAACATTACTTTTTAGATATTAGTCAATTTTTACAAACCTAAAATTTATAACAGCTTCCCGTCAAATATCAGTTTTAAATCCTTCTTATTATATCATATTTACAATTTTTACAAACCTACAATATATGACAGCTCCCCGTCAAATTTCAGTTCTAAATGAATATCTACACTCTATGGTATCTTGAAATTTCAGTTCTAAATGAATATTTTATCTATCTTTTTGTCTAGGAGAATTTCATAATTGAAGTTTAATTCTACAAAATTAATAAAATTTTGTAAATATTAAAATTTTTAAATTATTTGATATTTCATTGAATAATTTTAAATAAAAATAAATAAAATTTTAAAAAAAAATTACAAACCTAAAAGTTATAACAGCTTCCGTCAAATATCAGTTTTAAATCCTTTTTATTATATCATATTTACAATTTTTACAAACCTACAATATATGACAGCTCCCCGTCAAATTTCAGTTCTAAATGAATATCTACACTTCATAGTATCTTGAAATTTCAGGTCTAAATGAATATTGTATCTATCTTTTTGTCTAGGAGAATTTCATAATAGAAGTTTAACTCTACAAAATTTATAAAATTTTAATTTATTTGATATTTCATTGAATAATTTTAAATAAAAATATAATAAAAATTAGTATGCTTGATAATAATATATAATGATAATAATTAAAAATTAAATTAATTGACAATTATTTCAAATCAACATTATTTCAGCAAGGGTGTAATTAGTCTATTTTATCTTTAAAATTAGAATAGTTTATGTTTGTAATCAGAAGGTTAATTATGGTTAATCCAGATACTTTTATTTTTATAGATTTATAATAGATTAATATATTTAGTTCATATATAGAATCCAAATATATTAATTATTGAATGAATAAAAATATAAATTTTACTTGTGATAAGTGAATGTATTAAAAACACGGGTAAATATTGGACAATTATACATAAAACATGGGAAAATATTTAATATTAATAAATATTAAATAATATTAAACAAAAGTTTGCAATTATATACTAAACACGTTATTTTTAATGTAACATTAAAAGAAACATGACCCATGTTTTATATTCTATTGACTAATATAAAAAAACATATAACAAAAATTTCTATTAATAAATATATAAAAATAAATATGAAAGAGATTCGTTAAGGATCAATATTAAAAAAAAAACTAAACAAATATTTTTTTTTGATAAACTTTTATAAAAAAAAAAATAAACGATGAAATTATAGATATATTTAGAATATACAAAAGTTAATTCTAAGGATTTGCTGCATATATTTAAAATCAACCTATAATATCTATAATCATTTACTTTAGAAATGTCTCACTATTGCGTAAAAACAAATATTTTATTTAGTATGTTGTTTAATTTCAATTATAACTACATCTTATATTTCTATAATAAATTAATCAAATATATTAGGAAAACTATATTTCTAAAATCAACCGGATTAATTGAAAATGAGTATCATATTAATGTCATGAACATTTCGGTTTCCAAAACTAATACAGTAGTTAATGATTTTTTTAATTATAATTTATTGAATAATTATTGTCTATTTAAATTTGATATTTATAGATGATTTAATGTATAGTAAAATAAAAAATCATAAGATAATTTAGTTTCTAATTCAATAATAATAATTTAATTCAATTTTAATTTAGTTTCAAGGTTTCCAGCATTGTCTATCTTATTCTGCATTCAACGTATGTATTGGGAGATATCACTTGTATTAGAATAAAAAAACTATTTTTAATTTAAAATTTTTATACATGTTAGTATTTTTAAAAAAACGTTAACTTTTATTTTTCATAAGAAATTTATGTATTTATCAATCATAATTGTCTCATGTTTTTTATTTATAAACATAGATATTTGTAGCATTTTTTTCGTGATTGTGTGATACATTTTGTAACCACAAAAATAATGAAGCATAAATTGGACCTTTTATTTTCAATAAATATAGGACCTTTCACATTTATTTAACCAATTTCAATCTAAGTATTTATTTATACAATATAAGAAATAATATTTTAACATAATCAAATAGTAGAATCTAATTTATTTATTTTGGATTAAAAATTATATTATAACATATATAAAATAAACTCTATTGAAGAATAGATTTTTTAGATAAATAAAATTTTGTAAATTATTATTATTGTTATTGAAAATATTTTCTTTGTTTTTTGTTATTGAAAAATATTTTATCTTTATAATATTTGGAATCTTATAATGATTTAGTTTCCAATTCAAAAAATATAATATAATTTAATAATAAAATGCCATAAAGTGTGATTTGTCTCATATGAATGTCATGAACATTTGATTTTCAAAACTAATATAGTAGTTAATGATGTTTTTAATTATAATTTATTGAATAATTATTGTCTATTTAAATTTGAAATTTACAGATGATTTAATGTATAGTAAAATAAAAAATACATATTTAAATTTAGTTTCTAATTCAATAATAATAATTTAATTCAATTTAAATTAAGCAAAGATAAATACATATTTAAATTTGGAAGGTTGTTTATTTTATAGGGTAAAATGAGTATTTATAAAATACATATTTAAAAATTACAAATTTGAAAAAACAAATTTTACTAAATGCTCAAAAAATCAAATAGTATTTGCATTTCCAAATTTCAATATAAAAAAAAAATGCTTCTTTTCATTGCATACTTTTTGCTTTTGTTTATGCAACAAAGTTTAGTTTAAGACACTTCACGTGCCTAAAAATAATGGTTTTTGTTCCATTACTTGTGTCTCCAAGAATTTCATACTATATTACCGTCAATAATCTTTCATTTTTTATTGTAACTAAGAGCCATATAATGATAATGTTTCTAAAAATAAAAGGTTCAAGATGCATCAGCTGGCACAATTAATTTGCCACCAAATCAGTTGTGTTTACATACATGGTCAATTCTTTAAGTTATTAAATAGTACAGGATGACTTAATGTAGCAAAACATTCAATACTTCTTCAAATTAGTTATAAGATACTATAAGATACTAAGTTGTACTTATGTATGAATACTTCATCAAAAGTATGCTGTTACAATCTTATATAAAAAACAGTTCAACAAAATAACAAAAAAGTTAAAGCAATATTTCATAAACTGTCATAAGCATTTTCATCACTCCATTTTATTATGCTTGACTTTTGTTGCCGACTCTTTCGTGGTTAAAACTTGCTCTGTAGATATGTCATCCGTGCTGATTTCTGTTGCAATCCTCTTAGAAGGAGTATTGGATGAGCCAGTAGTTGGACTCCAATTCAGTTGTGCAGAAGCAATTGCCAGAACCGAGTAGCTAGGATCGACGGACTGGCTTTGCTGTAAAGAATAAGATATAGCAATAGGCATGTAACAAGACAATAATTTAAGCAATTGTGGACAAATATAGGCTATTCAAACACATGAATTATGAAAGACATTGTTTTATTTCTTGCAAATAGGACAAACCTTATAATACCAACCAAACTTTGAGCATTTGAATCTCATTGTTTTACCAACTGTAATAGCATAACATTCCTGCATTATCAGGAGATAGAATGAAATACAACAAAGATTGGTTAAAGAGTATTGAATATCAAGAGAGCAACAATTTCAGAGATAAGATGGAAATAGTAGAAGGTTCAAATCACCTTTTATGCCTCATTGATTTCTGCAATAGTTAGAATTTCCTTCAAATTTGTGAAAGAGTTGTCTTGCAAAGATTGACGTGAAACTGAGGTTTGAGACAACGCTTGTGATGTTGATTGGAAACATGGTTTGGATTTATACCTATGTAAAATAGAAACAAAAAAAATGTAACGCTGATATGAATGCATTCTTTGGTATTATAAAATCGGTAATAATGTTTTACCTTTCTTTAAAAGATAGAACTTGGGGGTGGTCTAAGTTGATGAAAAGTTTAGACCCATTCCAAGCATTTGAAAAGTTTGCCAGATACTGCAAGCATTCAAGGTAGATGGTGGTAAAAGATAAGATTAAATGAGGAAGGGGTTTCAATGAAAAATTCATGAATCATACAAACGTAAGGGATGTAAGAATGACCTTTACATCTTGTATAAACAACTCAAGATGTTGTTGGCCGTTTCGCTTTATAACAGTCCAGATGTTGACAATACAAATGGACATCTTCTATATTTTGATACCTTGTTTCAAGCCACCGATAAATATTGGAGGTCTTGACATTCTTCAAATGCAGAATTTGAAAATGGTTAACATTCCCGAAAAAAATGAACGATGAAGTTCTGGAACGAAACATAGTTAGCATTCACGAAACAAACAAAAAAGCTAAAAAAAGCAACAAAAAAAACTTTAATCGACGACGAACGAATGAACATAAAATCCTTCACGAAAACGTGATCAGTACCATACCCAAATACATGAAATCACAAACCTTAAAAAAGCAGTGCAACTGGAAATAGTAGATCTACAACAACGAAAACAAAGGTTGACTTATACACAAACCTTGCAATGAAGAAAGTAACAGAACCGGGAACTGATAAGGTGATAAGATGATAGAGAAATGAGCCTCCTGCATATGAACGTGGACCACAGAGATGAAGACCAAACCAAAAAAACCAACACCAGATTTGCAAGATCCTGAAACTGCGATTAGAATCCAGACAACAACCAAGGCAGACCAACAGACAGAGAGAGAATAATATTGAGATTTGGGGAAAGAGAGAAAATATGAGAAGTTTTTTGATGAAAAAATATTGGAAGTTGTGTATTTGAAGCGTGTAGAAGAATGTGAATAGATATGATTTTAGGGTTCAATTAAGCTTAGGGAATCACATAGCAAATTAAATCTTATTAAATAATAATAGATAATAATAAATTAATAGATTAATATAAAAAAATAGTAAAATGCAAAAAAAAATTTGGACTTGCCACATCAGATGTAATTAATGCCAAATCAATATAAAGCTTCCATTTTATACTTAGTGAATTTAAACCTTAATAATTAGCCTAAACGTAACATTTAATCAGAGGGGTTACAGCGTAATTACCAGGTACTATTCTTTTTATAATTGTATATTGATATACCGCCTTCTTCAAGGATAAGTTGTCCGCCACACACACACGAATATATATATATATATATATATATATATATATATATATATATATATATATATATATATATATATATATATATATATATATATATATATATATATATATATATATGTGTGTGTGTGTGTGTGTGTGTGTGTGATTTTAACCTTAATTATTATTTTGATCTAGTTTAATATTTCAAATTTAACCTTATAAAAAGGACCGGAGGTAGTATTAATTAACGTGTCATTGCACAATTAAAATGTTCAGTCATTGCACAATTATATTTAATAACTATTTTTTAAAAGAAATGTGAGGGTATAAACCGTCACAAGATCAAAAATAAATAATTCTCCTTATTTGTGATTGTTTAAGACCCTAAAACTTCAAATTTAATTTTTCATAAATAATTTTTTATTTTATAGTTGCCTTTTTTTTTAAATAATTATTTGTTTTAAAATTAGACTTCAACTTAAGTGTTTTGTTATAGTGATTAAATGAGAGAGTACTTAATTATAAATAAAATATATATAAGTATAAGATTTTTTTTTTAATAGGCAAAAAATTCAATTATAGGATACTAAGGGTATCCGAACCCAACTACAAATCCAACCTTGGATTCGCCTTACAAAAAATCTATCGGCGATTTGATCCAGTCGTAATAATTACAAGTAAAATTAAGTTTTTTTCCAATCCACCTCCAAGCTAGAATGACTATGTTATGGACTATAGTATCATCACACCAAAATTCATCAGAAAACACAATACTATTCCTAACTCTCCACAAGCTCCAACAGATGATAAGCCATAAACCGACTGCATTTTTTATGGCAACGCCAGCCGAATGTAAGGAAGAAGTCCAACACCTTAAGTGATTAACCACAGAACCGTTCAAAGAAACCACCACTCCGATCCAATCAAGAATTTTCTTCCATGCAACTAAAGATTTGGGACAGTAAAATAAGAGATGAATGACATTTTCTTCAACCTGAAAACATAGGGGGCTGACTTTTTCATGACGAGACGCAATAATGCCACGTGCACATAAGTTGTCCCGAGATGGAAGTCGATTGTGAATTAGACGCCAACCAAACACCACTGTCTTAATAGGAGAGGAAGCCTTCCAAATAAGATTAAAAACTGCCACGGGCTCAGTCGAAAGGTTATGTGTTAGTAATTTCCTTTTAATCAAAAACTCGTATGCCGAATGAACAAAGAAATCCCCAGCCGAATTAAGCTTCCATGATAACCTGTCATGACAGTCCCTGTGCAAAGTATGCTCCTGAAGAAGTAGGCATAAATTTTCCTCCTGCTGTAATAAAACCGAACTGCCCTCGACCTGATTTAAATCAACATTTGAATGCCAAATATCGCCATTCCAACTACCATTATCAGTCACCGTACTTCCCTTATTTAAAGCAGCGTTGTATAATTCAGGGAACAAGGAAACAAAGGTCTCGCTGCCGCACCAGGTTGACAGCCAAAAAGATGTCGAGTGTCCATTACCAGTCAACGAGATCATATGTCTATAGATTGAATCATTTCCAAAATCACGTGATAAAGCAACAATGTCACGCCACCACGAGGAGGGTTTGACAGTCCCAAATTCTGTAGCGCCACGCACCAATGACGAAGAAAATTTCCCGTATCTGGCCTGCATAATATCAGACCATATATGCTGTACAGGAGACAAAAATTTCCAAACCCATTTAACTAGCAGAGCCTCATTCAAACATTGAATGTCCATGATATCCAAACCACCCACTTCCCTTGGTTTACACACCGTAGCCCATGGAATCCAAGCAATACCCTTCTTTAGAGGAGAATCATTCCACATAAAATTCCTTTGAAGTGCTGTTAACATGTTGGTGACCTTTTTCGGCATTCTATAAAATGACATATAATGGACAGGTAGATTTGTTAGAACAGATTTTATGAGTGTGATTCTGCCTCCCATCGATAAAAGCCGCCCTTTCCAAGATGCTAACCTGGCTTGAACCTTATCTAACACCGGTTTCCAAAATGAAATTAATTTATGGTTACCGCCAATCTGAATTTCGAGAAAATTGAATGGACAATTTTGAATTTTGCAAGATAGAAAACTTTCTGCCGCCTTTAAAAATAATTCATCCACACCAATCCCAATAAGGCTGCTCTTGTTGAAGTTGATTTCTAAACCCGACATTAATTGGAACCCTCTCAGAATCACTTTGAAAGCCCAAATATTACTCCAAGTAGCTTCGCCGACAATTACCGTATCGTCTGCGTATTGAAGCAGATTCATTGTGTTCTTCTGATTTATCTTAAATCCTTGGAATATACCAACTTCCTCTGCCTTTTTCATCATAGAAGCTAATCCTTAAGCAGCAATAACGAAAAGGTATGGAGATAGTGGATCTCCTTGTCGGAGACCACGAGAAACTTTGAAGTCTCGTGAAGGGCTTCCGTTCACTAGCACGGACATAAAACTGTTGAATGTCGTACCTTCGATCCAACCCATAAACTTACTACCAAAACCCATAACCTTCATGAACTGTCTAATATATGACCACTCGGTACAATCATACGCCTTCGCGAAATCAACTTTAAGGCATAAACTCTTGAGTTTACTTCTTCTTGAATAATCAACCACCTCGTTCATAGATAGAACTCCATCAAGTAAATTCCTCCCAGCAATAAAAGTTGTTTGAGATGTAGATATGATGCCATTCAGCACTCTCTTTAACCTGCCTGCCAAGAGTTTGGCAATCACCTTATAAACACTACCCACAAGACAGATTGGTCTGTAGTCATCAAGGTTTTTAGGCTTTTCGATTTTTGGAATAAGGGCCAGAAAAGAAGAGGAAAGTACCTTCGGGAGTTTAGCTTCGATGAAAAACTCATTAATACATGCAGTGAAATCGTGTCCTACAATGTCCCATCATTTTTGGAAAAACTCCAGGTTGAACCCGTCCGGACCCGGGCTTCTGTCACTTTTACACTGAAAAACTGCCTCTCTAATCTCAGAATTCACAAAACCTTCTTCTAAAGAATTCCTCTCCATCTCAGTTAGACACTTGAAATGTTCAGGATTCACACACAACAAAGGTTTATTGGTTGAAGTTAATCTTTTTTCAAAATGATCTGTAACTGCTCCTTTCACACCAATAACGTCTTCGACAATCAAAACATCCACCATCACCTTATTAATTGTATTCATCAGATTACGGTGTCGAATAACCGAGTGAAAATAACTTGTGTTCCTATCACCATCTTCAATCCATCTGTTAGCAGCCTTCTGTTGAAGTAAACTTTCTTTGATCCTTAAACACTTCCATAACTCATCTTCCGCTTTCTTATAGTTCATAGCAGCCTGATCAATCATAAAATCCTCATTCTCTGCCAGCATATCTTCTGCATTATTTAGGATCACAGTGTTCTCCTTTATGTTGGTATCTATCCATCCAAATATATTTCTATTCCACCATCTAAGTTTTGACCTTAATGCCTGAAGTTTCTTGGTCAATACGTAAGTACTACTGCCTTGAAATTCAAAGGATTCCCAAGTATGCTTAATGAACTGCATAAAATGAGGATGTTGAAACCAGCATCGTAGCATTTTAAATGGCTTAGGGCCCCAATCTATATTCCTCATTGATAGCCAAACAGGTCTATGGTCGGATATATCACGCGACCCAACCTTTTGGCATGCCGTATTCCAGCCATTCAGCAAGCCAAATGAAATCAGAAATCGATCAATTCTGCTACAAGCATTGCCAGCAGAACTAAACCAGGTGAACCTATTTCCATTTGTTGCCAAATCAATACATCCGGACATTTGAATGAAGTCTTTAAATTCTAGCATTAATCTTTTATTGTAACTGCCTCTCCTTTTTCTTTCTCTTGTACTTTTTATAGCGTTGAAATCGCTGCCAATTATCCACTCTCCTGTCTCTTGTTTTGATTTAATGCTCAAGATATTACTCCACAAAGCTCTTTTTTCATTGTTATTACATGAAGAATAGATATTGAAGAAGTAACACAATTTATTCTTCCAAACAACCTTGAGCCCCAGATATCCTTTCCCTACATAACTACAAATCGGATCAAGTATGTTTTCCTTCCATATGGTGAGAATACCTCCAGCTGAGCCTACAGAATTTGAGGCCGACCATTGGCACTTCTCATTACCCCATAATTTATGAACAACCGCATCACTCATGATTTCACATTTAGTTTCCTGTATGAATACTATATCAGCCCCACCTTTCTTCAACAGTTCACGAATTTTACGCTTCTTTACCAAACTACCACAACCCCTCACATTGTAAGTTACTATATTCATAAAGAATCAATAGCTGCCACCTTCTTGACTTTCCTCTCATTTTTTCTTCTTCTTCCAAGTTACGAATTATGGATTCAAAAACCTCATCATCCTCTTCCGCTTCTAATCCCAATCTTCTAATGGAGTTTCACACACGATTAGGCAAACCAGATAATTTTGATTTAATCCTAGAATTACTTCTCATAATCTCTTCATCTCCAATTGACCCAGAACTTTGCCTATTAGATTCCTCAGAGGAACTAGAAATTGAGTCTTTTGATTCAGCCGAGAATTACTCACTAACATGAGTCAATGGTGTAGACATTTTATCTGCTAACAGTAGAGATGAGTAGTAAGATGGCGTAAACGGAATCTTCAGGTTCCTGTAAATATCTCCTAATGATTTCTTCTTCCTCTGTTGTTTAATACAACCCATTAGATCTTTAGATATCAGACCACCAAGAGATACGCTTCCCAATTCTATGTCTGCACCACCCACGATGTCTTTTGAAAGTCCAACTGCTGTTTCCTTGGAATTCGCATTATGGATAATAGTTGTACTTTTCCAATATTTTGACTTCTCTGTATTGTATCCTGCATAGGTTGATCCCTTTCTATCTCATCTCTTCGCATACCTGTGTCAATAGTACAATCCACAACTGGTACACTCACAGCAGACAAGGGTCCCACATAGTCGTTTTTAACCGTTGAATCCCTCTGATACCCCAAACGTGTTTTACACGTTTTCACACCAGAAACCGTGTCCCTAGGACCTGTTACATTAAAATTCTTTTCAGTCCCATCAATGTGGCCCACCTCTTTGCCCACTGCATCAGAACCAAGATTTGTCTTATGGTTAATATCTGGTAGATCCAATTCATCCTGTAACGTTTCTTCAACCTCGCTCCCTGAAGAAATAATCTCAGAACTGTTAACTGAGATGTCATCCAAGAACTTGCCATCATTCTTTGAGCAGACTGTCGGAGCTTCCTCAATCATCTTAATACGAAAGTTTTGTTCGTTGACTTCAATCGTAAAGACTTCATTCAAATTCATGGCACACTTTGTTCGAATCAAAATTCTAGCAACATCAAACTTTTCGTTTCTTTGGGTTTCTAGATCAGCTTTGACAAAAACACCGACCGTTCCTGCTAAAAGGTTGAAAAAATTTTCACCCCAAACATGGCAAGGTAAGCCAAAAATGCTTACCCATGTTAACCTCTCACAGTCCACATCCGATGGCATCCAAGGGTGAATGTCTGAAAACCATTTCTCAACCCATTCTTTGTCTTCCTCTATCATCTTCTTGATGTCTCCACTAACCTCTTCTTCTAATAGGACCAGATTAGCACCCATAGGAGTTGCTTTAATTTTGAAATAACCTTCCATATGGAGTGCCTCCTGAAATTCATAAGAATCACTTGGCTTTTCCATTTTGCCTACAAATGCTTGTTGGAAACGCTCAATGCTCTCGTCGTCAACGTTGAACATAAGATGAGCGAATTTAGGTTTATCGCCCATAAGCATCCTCTCATTACGGTTTTGATTCCGATCTCCTTTAGCGATTTCCACATAAGATTGTTTACCCTGCCAATGCATATGTTTTTGTTCTATCCCAACATCATTCCGGTTCTTCTCTGCCACTCTTGGTCTCGATTTCTCAGTATCATTCAGCCTACCTTCTCTTTGAAAACGTGGTATATTTGTAAACTTCTTCCTGCCATTAAGGACAATGTTGTCCAACTTAATTGCAAGAAGATGTTCATCAGGCTCTTTTTTAAATCTAACGAAACCAAACCTTTTTCCACGCTTATCTAATCTCGCAGGTATGAACACCTCAAGAACCAGGCCAAACTCCTTAAACACGTTGAACATTTTTTTAGCCTCGAAAGCTTCTGGAAACTCAGTGAAGAAAAAAGAGGATGTTTTACTTAAGTCTTGTTCAGTTGCTTTGTTTCCATTAGCCCTCCATACCGATCTTCTTGCGGTATGATCTTTCCTTACTCTATGATTTCTCACTTGTTCCCAGCCATTGTCTTGGTCCATCTTTGCAACTCATAAACGCCCAAAAACGATACTACCCCAGCCGCTACGAAATCTCTATTTACCCAAAGTACAGAAAAGATGTTCTTCTTCTAGCTTCTCCCCGTACAATAAAGATCAATACCGAAAATCTTCAGCAAATCAAAGACTCCGAGGAACCCAGTATCAGGCGACTCCTTACCAAGTCCCCTGAACCCTAAAGCCAGGAGTTTAAGCCGGAGATAAGGAGAAGTTCAACCAGTATCCTCTTCGTACCATGATTTTGAAGTAACGGAAAAATGATCAGATTGAACAGGAAGAAAAAGGAAACAGAGCTGACCTTAATGGACTTGATACATTGCTACGAGGATTTCCGGCGCCGGCAGCAAGGGGGATGATGAAACAGTAGAAAATGAAGAGAAAAACCTAGAGAGATGTGAGAGTTTCTCTCTCTCTATATAAGTATAAGATGAAATCGCATAATTGCCATTTCTAAAAGTAAAATTAAATTTAAATATTTCACAATTTTGCACAACGTAGTAAATATATAAACATATTATTTTAGTTTGGTTTTGCCTTTTTGCAATGCAATTTGTTGATTTTAGTATAAATCAAAACAAAATGATAATGTACTCTAAATCAATTTAATTTTGTTTATTTTTCTAAATAGTTATATTCTTAATCCAACAAATCATTTAATGAATGTAATAATTATATGAATAGATTCTTATAGTTTGTATTTTATTAGAGTTATGCATATTGATATATTCCACTTTATATTTTGTTTTCTTCGATCCTTTTGTTTTTTGTTTTCTTTAATATAATAAATCTAGTGTAGAGTACGATATTTAATTGTTATCATATGAGTCTATTGGATGGTGATGGGATATATTAAATTTGTGTTATTTTTTTTAAGATGATTTAATTTTTAATAATTTTAGAAAAAATGTTACTATATAAATGAGAGGTTTTAAGAGTGTGATCAAAGCATAAACCCTCTCTCAAAGTCTCATAAAAAATGCATCATTCAATGGTTATTTTAATGCTAATAGAATTCTTCTTCTTGGGCATGCTTCTTGTTGTGCAATCCTCTTTTCACGATGTCACAAATTTCCATCGTGGATTGAGAGACGCGAGACGATGTTACTTACAAAAAATGCGCACCATACTAATGTTGTTGTTTCTGCTGATGGATCGGGAAATTATGTCAAAGTTTTGGATGTTGTGTTAGCTGCGCCAAATTTCAGCAAGAATCGTTTTGTGATACATATCAAGCGGGGAATTTATAAAGAAAATGTTATTATCGGTGTGGAAAAGACCAATTTAATGATGATAGGAGAGGGAATGAATACAACAATTATCTCGAGCAATTTAAGTTCGCGCCATAACAATTTGACTTTATTCAAGACAGCTACATTCGGTATAGATATCATTGACCTTACACTATATACTTTTTCTTTTATGTTTCTTTTTAAATATAATTTTTCTTTTAATATTATATTGTTTTTAGTGTTTATGCACTATTTAAATGTTTTCGTATTTTTTTATTATACATGTGGTTCAAGTAAAACATACTATTTAAATGTTTTCATATTTTTTTTGTAAAGGTATTGATGGCAAGGCATTCGTAGCACGAGATATTACTTTTCAAAACACTGCCGGACCTATAAATGAACAAGCTGTTGCTCTGAGATCAAGTTCCGACAAATCTATTTTTTATCGGTGCAAAATTGTTGGATACCAAGATAGCTTATATGCTCACTCTAAGCTTCAATTTTATAGAGATTGCATTATAAGTGGTACAATCGACTTTATGTTCGGGTACGCGGCTGCAGTATTTCAAAACTGCCAAATTATAGTCAAGAAAGGATTACCTGGGCAGTATAACACTATCTCTGCTCAAGGAGGAGAATATGAACCTGACAAACCATTTGGATTTGTATTCCAATTCTGCAACATTTATGCTGATTCTGACCTTCTTCCTATATCCAAATCTGTTAAAACTTATCTTGGAAGACCGTGGCATCCACATTCGAAAACAATATTCATGCAGTCCTATATAAGTGACATGTTGAGTCCAATAGGATGGTCAGAGTGGATTGGGCATCCCGAATATTCGGACACATTGTACTATGCAGAATATCAAAATTGTGGGCCAGGAGCTTTGTTGCAACATCGTGTAAAATGGAGAGGATATCATATCCTAAAATATTCCAAGGAGGCTCTTAACTTTACAGTAGCCAGATTAATTTCCGGGAATACATGGATACCCTCTACAAGTGTACCTTTTACTCCTGGGTAGGGCTGGACAACGGGTCGGGTTGGGCGGTTTCGGGCCCAAAAGCCTCAACCATCCCAACCCGCGGTTGAACAATATAGGCCCAATTTCGCCCATTTTCTTAATCGGTTTGGACGGGTTGGGTTAGGACGGGCCACGGGTTAATATAATCGGTTAAATCAGGTTATTGGGTTGATTTTTTGTTAAACCCAATAACACATTTTAAGATACAAACTACTACAAACTAAACCCAACATAAAGCCAATGACCTATCATTCAATATTCTATCAATGACCTCAATAAAATTCAACATAAATTCAAATTACTTCAAAATAGATTCAACATCAGTATAAATCCAAATTACAACAAGTTACTACAACTTATATATATAACTACTATCAATGGCCTTCCATATTTATCTTCAATCAACTTTCTCAGGGCCAAGTTGTTCTTGTTGTGATTGTGGTTGGACTCTTGTCCAAAGTTTCTAGCATTAGCAAGCTGTATTACATATGAAGTAAACATCCAAAGTTACTAAAACATATGAAGTGTGACAAAATATATCACCATTGACAAAATATTTATGGGAAAATGTGACAGTAGTTTCACCTGTGTGCGCAATACGGACAAAATGGCTAGGATCACTGAACACCATTAACTAATAGCAGGAGACTTGTTCATTAATTAATACCAATATAAATTATGAGTATCACTTCACCAGTCTTCTAAATGCAAGTCCTACACTAGACTTGGTATCCAGTATAACAGATAATGAATCTAAGATTTCAAAATGGCAATGGAATAATCAATGATATAATTATAAACCATGTAAAGAACAAGTCAAGTGTTCAGTTATTACTATTGCATAATTAACTTGTAAACAAACACTGACCGTTAATTCAGGTCCCTGATCCAGTTGTTTCAAGCGACTAGTGCCTTCACCCTCCTTCTATGTGATATAAATTGCCTCTCTGCATACATAGAAGATATCAAGATTTAAAAACATGTGCCTTCTACTGACCATGTAAACCAGCATCGATATCTCTATTCTTGCTACACTAAAAAAATGACAGAAAACCGATCTCAATTCTTGCTACACTAAAAAAATGACAGAAAACCGATCTCAATATGAAAGGATCGTAGGCCATACAGACATATAACAACAAAAATGGATGATATCATGCACATGAACGGATGCAAAATGCAAAAGTCAGTTTTTCCCTATTGACCCGTTTAAGTAGTATTGACAAAATGGCTAGGATGCTTGTCAAATAATTTAAACATTATTCTCCCAGTACGATCCTGTTGGAATACCATCACAAATAGATTCAAACACAAAAAGACGAAATGCCCAAGCCTCTTGATTAAAATAATAACACACATAAAGCAAAATACACATTTAAAGCAAGCAAGGATCATGGATTACAAAATTCCAAACTACCTGAGTATCTGAATTCAAACTGGGAGGTGAATAATCAGAGCCTGAAGATGCATAACCAGCCTGAAGATGCATCGACTCCTATTCCAGTTGAATTGCTATTAGGATTGACACCTCTAATCCCACTTTGCAAACCAAAATTCATCTCCGCAACAGGAGGAGATGACGACGGCGACCTCTCATCCAAATTCTATCATTGTTCATCAATAATCCTTCAAAATCTACATTGGAAAAATCTATCATTGTACAGACTCCGCCATTGTACAGAAAATGCCATTGACAAAATATATATTGTACATAATCTACATTAAAATTAAAATTTTACATTAAAATTCAAAACTAAATGAAGCACCTGTTATTGTATAGAATCTGCCATTGACAAAATATATATTGTGGATTTTGCCATTGAGTAGTGACAAAATATAAGTCACATATGACTTCAAAAAATATAGTTGAACTGAAAAAATTAAACAAGAAAAAGATTAAGCTTAATATAGTAATAAGTAAATCAAATTAATAAAGTAAATATATCTCCATATTGATCAAGCACAACCAGAAGGTTGTGGCTGAGACACTGAAGTTCCTCTTCTTGCTGTAGAAGAAATTTGTTCAAACTCTGAAATCATGAAATAAACATTCTTTTAGAAATATTTAAAATTTCTGAAATAAAGATATAACATTTTTTAGAAATAATTTTACCTGCTATAATATCTTCAGAAAGTTCAAAATCTTCCATGAGGTTCATGTCTTTAAAATAGGTAAAAGACGGGTTTAACCAATTCTGGGTGCAAATTAATGCCTCTGCCATTTCAGATTTTAGGGAGCTCCTATAAGTTTCTAAGACTCTCCCTCATGTGCTGAATGCACTTTCAGATGCAACTGTAGACACTGGTGTGGCAAAAATGTCTTTAGCTATTGTCGATAAAATAGGATATTGTGCTGAATTGTGTTTCCACCACACAAGAAGGTCAAATTTAGGATCCCTTTTGACACACTTACTAGAGTAAAAACTTTCAAGCTCATTTTGTTGATCAATCGAGTCTTGTTCCTCTAAATGTTGCTCAAAAGCATCAGCTCTAGCCATTAGTGAAGGACGGCCAGCAGCTATTTCTTCATTAGAAACATTGGTTTCATCACTACCAAGAGGTTGTCTATTATGCTTTTGGTCATAAGCTTGCTTATACCAATCATACATTTTTTGTAAGCTATCTTTTATAGACTTAATCAACCCGGTAGCAAACACAGATCCAACTCCATACATATCCTTAAAAGTCCACTCAAAATAACTCAACTTGTATCTTGGATCCAAAATAATTCCAAAATAAATCAACTTGTTCATCTTAGTAGCACATCCCCAATATCTATTATACTTTTCCATCATGTCCCCACCCACACTTGCAAAAACACCATTCAAGTTCATAGTAGCTTGCTTCAACTCACAATAGATTGCAGATATTTGGTGAAAAGCACTATGCAAACTCACACTTTGAGAGGTGGAAAAAACATTAGTTGCTTCATAGAATAACTTTAGAAAAGAGATAAAAGCTCTAACAATTTCCCAATCATCACTATTAGGAGGACTACCTTTTCCAAAGAACTACCTATAGCTTGACTCTTCATCCTCAAGCTTATCAAAAGCAGCTTGAAACTTCTCTGCAGCCTCAAGCATCAAATATGTCGCGTTCCAACGAGTTGAAACATCGAGACATACTAGTTTTTTACAAGTTATTCCAGCAAATTCAATGCATTCTTTAAACTTGGCTGCCCTATGAGCTGAGGACTTGACAAATCTAACAGCATCCCTAACACTAGTAATAGATAAATGCTTGTCTTTCAAACCCTAATTTACCACCAAGTTCAATATGCGGGCAGCACACCTCATATGAAAACATTTTCCATCCCCCATCATCCCATTCATAGTTGATATTTTTCTATGCAAATATGCTACAGCTACATCATTTGTGGCAGTGTTTACAAGCTGCAGTTGGTGTATCAACTAAGTCGTCTGGTAATCTAATAAAGTGTTCCCAACAAGCAAACGATTGCCTAGAACCACTTGCACTAGCTTTCCTCTTCTTTGAAGGTTGAGTATTAACTAATTCAGGTCCAACAACTTCAGTTGTTGTTGCTGAACCAACTTCATTCATGACAAATTGAGTAGGTATAGTTTGATTAGGCTGACCCATCACTGAAAAATGAAGGAGCCATAATCAACAAACCATCACAGAAAGACAATTACATAGCTGATAATGACACATTTTACTACTTGGTCAATGCGGATGGTATCCTTAAATAGGTTGAGTATCAACAAACCAGGTTCATATAAGAATGCAAATATAAGCATTCACATAAGTTACAGGTTCACTTTGACTGTGTGGTAAAGAATCACTGCACTGTACTGTGGTTCATGTTATAGATAAGTTATAGGTTCACCTAAGTTACAGGTAGGAAGATTCATTAGTGCACTGCAGTTCATCTATTACAGGTTCACATAAGTTACAGGTTCACATAAGTTACACTCTAAACGAAAATAAGTTACAGTTCATCCAAACGAAAATAGATAATATATTAAAATCAAAATTATATATAATTTTCTCAAATAAAAAATAAAACGTAACATATCATTGTATTATTAATTTTATTTTTATCAAGAAGGTATTTTTTAAAACTTTAAAACAAATGGTTAACTTTACCATAAATGTAATGACAAATTCTTTAAATAAAAATAGATTTGTTAAGACGTATTAATCATTAAAAACATTGATAAAAATAGATTTGTTAAAACGTATTAATCATTAGAAGATATTGCCATATTTCGTAACACTCACTCTTGAGCTAAGACTTATGCTTAAGCTTGTTACAAATGCACCCTTTGAAAACCTAATAATATAATTTGATATTTAAAATAGGTAGAGATAAAACCACTGTAAGGTGCAAAACTGCAACTGGTGCAACAGCGCAACTGGTGCAACAGCGCAACAGCGCAACTGGTACAATTACGTATTATTGTAGACTCCCAATAACATATTGAAGGTACTAGATCTTGAAACTGTAAGGTGCACGGGAAAATTATATTTTATAATAACCTTTTCCAATTTTTGAACAAAAACTTGATATAGTTCCATAATTCCATTATGTATTAGATTAGCAATATGCATTATATTAAATAAACCAATCAAATTCAAAGCTGATATTTTAACAAAGTTTCATAATGTAGTACAAATTTTTGAACAACATCATAGTGAGACACATAAGCACATTTGGTTTTGGACAAAACACATATAACTGAGCCTAGCAGCACAACATGTCCTTTAAGTCTCTTTTTGCCACACAAACTATCTAAAACATAAGTTACTGCTTATGATTCACAACACATCCTTCACTCACATAAGTTTATGATTCACAACACAAGTTTCTGAAACAAAAAATCACAACACAACACAAAGTCATATGTTACTGCTTATGATTCACAACACAAGTTTCTCAAACAATAAATCACAACACAAAACTATCCAACAATAAATCACAACACAAACTATCTAAAACAATAAATCACAACACAAGTATCTCAAACAATAAATTACAGCAATAAATCACAACACAAGTATCAAATAATAAATTATCCAATTTGACTGCCTAAACAATAAAGTATCAAACAATAAATCAGCAGTTAGACGTCAACTAATCAAATATAATCTATGACTTACAGTTAAATTGCCCTCCACTTTGACTGCCACTTTGACCTTGATCCATCTATCCTCCACACTGCTCAACAAGATTAGAAGCTTGTTCGTCAAAATTTATTTCTAGCTCAATCCCAACCTAACAGTAGAAGTGAAGATATTAGACATGAAAACACAACAGAGAAAATAATACAAAACAAAAACAATCCAAAAAAGTCTTCAAACCTTTTGCTATCCCTATCACCAAAAAGCTTTCAGCTTGGATTCAAACTTCCATTCAAATCTTTAGCTATTCCTAACACTAAAAAGATCAGAACTTTGGTAAGAAACAGATAGAAATTACAAGCCACAAAATCATACTAAGCAAAACAATCAAAAGAAAATGTTCAAACCTTTAGATGAAAAAGTCTTCAAACTTTCGATGTCACCTTTGATTCAAATGTCCAAAACTCTTCAAACCTTCATAAGAAATCACAAAGATGAGTTAGAAAGGAAATGAAACGGATTGATGGAAAATAAGAGTCAGAGATGTGAGTTAACGAGCAAGTGAGCGAATCGGTGGCGAATCGGTGAGAAAAAGGGGGGGGGGGACGGTGGAGGTTGCTAGGGTTTCTTTTTGTGTTAAGAGAGAAAACGAGCAAGGAAAGAAAAGTGGAATTCTGGAAATGAATATTGATTTTGAGTGATTACCCTTTCCACTTACAAACTAAGACACTTTTTCCCCTACACTTGGGCGGGTCAGGGTACCCGTGGGTCAGCTTTTAGTACCCAACCCGCCCATATTAACCCCCTCAAAACCGAATTTAGCAACCGCCTGACCCGTTGGGTTGAAATTACCCGCCCAATTTCAATTTTTTTTTTCGGTTTCCCTTGGGCTGGGCCGGGTGGGCGGTTCTTGTCAACCCCTACATTTGACTATTAATGTATCTAGTCCATATATAGATTAGATACATTAATAATCAAATGTATCATAAAAAGTTAAATTTGTTTATAATAGTGATCAGAGGGTGTAAGTGATTTCACTATCAAATCTTATCTTTAAAAATCAATTACCAGCAGTACTTTTGCACTTTTCTGTTTCTATTTATTGTGTAAACAATTACACTGGTCACTATTATAAGAAATAATTTTTTTTTTAATTTATTGAATAAGTGATGTGTCTGATATATAATTATTACTCCCTCCGTCTCAAATTATAAGTCATTTTGCCAAAAAAATTTGTCCCAAATTATAAGTCACCTTACATTCCCAATGCAATATAAATGACATCTTCCCCAATATACCCTCAAATATTTATTATTATTTATTCTTTCAACTCTTTTAATTTCTCTCTCCTATATAATTATGAGGGGCATTACTGTAAAGTTATACATAATTTGTCTTTCCCATAAAGTAATAATTAAGTTTCTTAATTTGTGTGAAAAGCCCAAAACGTCTTATAATTTGAGACGGAGGGAGTATAATAATGTTCAGATACATTATTTATTTAATGAATCTAAAAAGAATTTTTTTTTTCTTATAATAATGACGTTAATTGCACTTTTGTCTAAATTATCCTAAATAATCATTACAAAAGAGAAAAAAAAGTTAAATGAATGTAAAAATAATTAGGGGTATTATAAGTAAAAGGAGAATTGTTGTCTGAAAAGTAATTATATTGATTAGCTTTTTTGGTAAGTATAAAAAGTCAAAAACTGATATTACTCCGTTCCATATTATAAACAAAAGTTACTTTTTAGATATATTGAATGATGAGTGTATCTGACTTATATATAAATCAGATACATTAATTATTCAATGTATCTAAAAAGTAACTTTTGTTTATAATATAGAACAGAGGGTGTACTTATAAAGAAATGGAGGGAGTAGTAAAACCTAAAAGTTTGTTGGGAAGTAGTGGCTAGAAATGGTTTTGGTTCATTGAAATCTTGCTAAATGGCAGGACCGCGACACAGAACCACGTGATCCATTTAAGGCAGGAATTTTGTGGAAGGTTGCATAGGTGCAAGCTAACCGACATTGAGATACCGATTGAAACCGACCGATCCGTTGTCTTTTTTGTGCAAATGGATCGGGTCGGGTCAGATGTCAGGTCGATTCGGTTGTTTAATTTGGATATTATAGGGTTGTTTCGGTCGGGCTCGGATGTTAATTTTGGATCAGACGAAAACCGAAACCGACCGAACTTAATTAATATATTTTTTATTTATTTTTATTACTATATGAATGACTCACTATAAAAATGAGATTTATAATGTTGCAGGATACTATCATTTTTATAAATTGATGATTACATTGTATACTCCCAAAAATACAAGATATGTAAAATAAAATTTTGTATATTATTTAGTTTATCGGTTAAAGTATGATAATGATCAAAATTAATGTCAAATAATATTAAAAATATTATTCCGTAATAATAATTTTTATTTTAAAAAATAGTTTTATTCTAAAAATTTAATATTTTTTATACAAAAATAAAAAAAAAATCATTTTTATAAATTTTTTCTAATAAATATTAAACCGACTAAACTGATCCGACTTAGCCGCCAAACCGACTTAACCGAATCAAACGAAAATCAAAATTTTATCGGTCGAAATTAAGACATAAAAATGAAACCGTGGTTTACGTCGGATTTAAGTTTTGGCCCCGAAACCGACCGTAACCGACCGATTGTCTACCCCTATGTGGCTCTCCTATGTTTGGTTTCGGATGAATGGTGTTGTGATGAAAAAATTAATTTTAAATAGATTGATATTAAAAGTAAATTGAAGTTAAAGTTGTTAATGTTTGGATAAATTTATATATAAGTGAGTTGAATCAATTATTGAGACAATCAAATATGGAGGCAACATGAATTTTCTTATAGGCCGTATAACATTTTCTATCTTTGCTCTGTATACACTATAAAAGATTTAAGAAAAAGAAACAGGTAAAATAAAGTTTGTGTTACTTAATGAATATTTTTTTCCTTCTTTGAATTGATGTCCACCAGCTAGCTAGTCTAAAAGTATTTTTAGAGTTGATTTTTTTACACCTCAGATGGGACAACTCCTCTAACATAACCAAGATCCTTACATAGGACTAGGGCTGGACAACGGGCCGGGTTGGGCGGTTTCGGGCCCAAAAGCCTCAACCATCCCAACCCGCGGTTGAACAATATAGGCCCAATTTCGCCCATTTTCTTAATCGGTTTGGACGGGTTGGGTTAGGACGGGCCACGGGTTAATATAATCGGTTAAATCGGGTTATTGGGTTGATTTTTTGTTAAACCCAATAACACATTTTAAGATACAAACTACTACAAACTAAACCCAACATAAAGCCAATGACCTATCATTCAATATTCTATCAATGACCTCAATAAAATTCAACATAAATTCAAATTACTTCAAAATAGATTCAACATCAGTATAAATCCAAATTACAACAAGTTACTACAACTTATATATATAACTACTATCAATGGCCTTCCATATTTATCTTCAATCAACTTTCTCAGGGCCAAGTTGTTCTTGTTATGATTGTGGTTGGACTCTTGTCCAAAGTTTCTAGCATTAGCAAGCTGTATTACATATGAAGTAAACATCCAAAGTTACTAAAACATATGAAGTGTGACAAAATATATCACCATTGACAAAATATTTATGGGAAAATGTGACAGTAGTTTCACCTGTGTGCGCAATACGGACAAAATGGCTAGGATCACTGAACACCATTAACAAATAGCAGGAGACTTGTTCATTAATTAATACCAATATAAATTATGAGTATCACTTCACCAGTCTTCTAAATGCATGTCCTACACTAGACTTGGTATCCAGTATAACAGATAATGAATCTAAGATTTCAAAATGGCAATGGAATAATCAATGATATAATTATAAACCATGTAAAGAACAAGTCAAGTGTTCAGTTATTACTATTGCATAATTAACTTGTAAACAAACACTGACCGTTAATTCAGGTCCCTAATCCAGTTGTTTCAAGCGACTAGTGCCTTCACCCTCCTTCTGTGTGATATAAATTGCCTCTCTGCATACATAGAAGATATCAAGATTTAAAAACATGTGCCTTCTACTGACCATGTAAACCAGCATCGATATCTCTATTCTTGCTACACTAAAAAAATGACAGAAAACCGATCTCAATTCTTGCTACACTAAAAAAATGACAGAAAACCGATCTCAATATGAAAGGATCGTAGGCCATACAGACATATAACAACAAAAATGGATGATATCATGCACATGAACGGATGCAAAATGCAGAAGTCAGTTTTTCCCTATATGACCCGTTTAAGTAGTATTGACAAAATGGCTTGGATGCTTGTCAAATAATTTAATCATTATTCTCCCAGTACGATCCTGTTGGAATACCATCACAAATAGATTCAAACACAAAAAGACGAAATGCCCAAGCCTCTTGATTAAAATAATAACACACATAAAGCAAAATACACATTTAAAGCAAGCAAGGATCATGGATTACAAAATTCCAAACTACCTGAGTATCTGAATTCAAACTGGGAGGTGAATAATCAGAGCCTGAAGATGATGCATCGACTCCTATTCCAGTTGAATTTCTATTAGGATTGACACCTCTAATCCCACTTTGCAAACCAAAATTCATCTCCGCAACAGGAGGAGATGACGACGGCGACCTCTCATCCAAATTCTATCATTGTTCATCAATAATCCTTCAAAATCTACATTGGAAAAATCTATCATTGTACAGACTCCGCCATTGTACAGAAAATGCCATTGACAAAATATATATTGTACATAATCTACATTAAAATTAAAATTCTACATTAAAATTCAAAACTAAATGAAGCACCTGTTATTGTATAGAATCTGCCATTGACAAAATATATATTGTGGATTTGGCCATTGAGTAGTGACAAAATATAAGTCACATATGACTTCAAAAAATATAGTTGAACTGAAAAAATTAAACAAGAAAAATATTAAGCTTAATATAGTAATAAGTAAATCAAATTAATAAAGTAAATATACCTCCATATTGATCAAGCACAACCAGAAGGTTGTGGCTGAGACACTGAAGTTCCTCTTCTTGATGTAGAAGAAATTTGTTCAAACTCTGAAATCATGAAATAAACATTCTTTTAGAAATATTTAAAATTTCTGAAATAAAGATATAACATTTTTTAGAAATAATTTTATCTGCTATAATATCTTCAGAAAGTTCAAAATCTTCCATGAGGTTCATGTCTTTAAAATAGGTAAAAGACGGGTTTAACCAATTCTGGGTGCAAATTAATGCCTCTGCCATTTCAGATTTTAGGGAGCTCCTATAAGTTTCTAAGACTCTCCCTCCTGTGCTGAATGCACTTTCAGATACAACTGTAGACACTGGTGTGGCAAAAATGTCTTTAGCTATTGTCGATAAAATAGGATATTGTGCTGAATTGTGTTTCCACCACACAAGAAGGTCAAATTTAGGATCCCTTTTGACACACTTACTAGAGTAAAAACTTTCAAGCTCATTTTGTTGATCAATCGAGTCTTGTTCCTCTAAATGTTGCTCAAAAGCATCAGCTCTAGCCATTAGTGAAGGACGGCCAGCAGCTATTTCTTCATTAGAAACATTGGTTTCATCACTACCAAGAGGTTGTCTATTATGCTTTTGGTCATAAGCTTGCTTATACCAATCATACATTTTTTGTAAGCTATCTTTTATAGACTTAATCAACCCGGTAGCAAACACAGATCCTACTCCATACATATCCTTAAAAGTCCACTCAATATAACTCAACTTGTATCTTGGATCCAAAATAATTCCAAAATAAATCAACTTGTTCATCTTAGTAGCACATCCCCAATATCTATTATACTTTTCCATCATGTCCCCACCCACACTTGCAAAAACACCATTCAAGTTCATAGTAGCTTGCTTCAACTCACAATAGATTGCAGATATTTGGTGAAAAGCACTATGCAAACTCACACTTTGAGAGGTGGAAAAAACATTAGTTACTTCATAGAATAACTTTAGAAAAGAGATAAAAGCTCTAACAATTTCCCAATCATCACTATTAGGAGGACTACCTTTTCCAAAGAACTCCTTATAGCTTGACTCTTCATCCTCAAGCTTATCAAAAGCAGCTTGAAACTTCTCTGCAGCCTCAAGCATCAAATATGTCGCGTTCCAACGAGTTGAAACATCGAGACATACTAGTTTTTTACAAGTTGTTCCAGCAAATTCAATGCATTCTTTAAACTTGGCTGCCCTATGAGGTGAGGACTTGACAAATCTAACAGCATCCCTAACACTAGTAATAGATAAATGCTTGTCTTTCAAACCCTCATTTACCACCAAGTTCAATATGTGGGCAGCACACCTCATATGAAAACATTTTCCATCCCCCATCATCCCATTCATAGTTGATTTTTTTCTATGCAAATATGCTACAGCTACATCATTTGAAGTTGCATTATCAACAGTTATGGTAGACACATTCCTAATTCCCCAATCCCTTAACACCTCTTCAATCTTCCTACCTACCGTGTCACCTTTGTGGTTCGGAATAACTGTGAAGGTTATAATCTTTTTTTGATAGTTCCATTCGTTATCCACAAAGTGTGCAGTAAGGGTCAAGTAGTTTTGATTTTGGATAGAAGTCCAGCAATCTGTAGTAAGTGCTACTCTATTGCAGTCAGACTTGAAGAAGGCTTTTAGCTTTTGTTTCTCATCCAAGTGTAGCTGAAAACAGTCTCTAGCTACTGTACGCCTAGATGGAATGGTAAACTGGGGCTGCATCACTTTAGAATAATACTTAAAACCTTCACCCTCAACTGCACTAAATGGTTGTTCATCTAGAACCACAAAAATTGACAAAGCTTTTCTACAAGCTTGTTTGTCAAATTTAGAGCTAACATGACCCAAACTAGATCCTTCTACAGATGGGTATGTAAGAATAGTTTGGGTGGGTAAGTGGTTCTAGGCTTCTTTGCACATTTTAAAATGTGATGGTTCATGTTAGTGGTGCCATGAGTCCTAGGGTCACATAAGTATTTTTTGTGGCAGTGTTTACAAGCTGCAGTTGGTGTATCAACTAAGTCGTCCGGTAATCTAATAAAGTGTTCCCAGCAAGCAGACGATTGCCTAGAACCACTTGCACTAGCTTTCCTCTTCTTTGAAGGTTGAGTATTAACTAATTCAGGTCCAACAACTTCAGTTGTTGTTGCTGAACTAACTTCATTCATGACAAATTGAGTAGGTATAGTTTGATTAGGCTGACCCATCACTGAAAAATGAAGGAGCCATAATCAACAAACCATCACAGAAAGACAATTACATAGCTGATAATGACACATTTTACTACTTGGTTAATGCTGATAGTATCCTTAAATAGGTTGAGTATCAACAAACCAGGTTCATATAAGAATGCAAATATAAGCATTCACATAAGTTACAGGTTCACTTTGACTGTGTGGTAAAGAATCACTGCATTGTACTTTGGTTCATGTTATAGATAAGTTACAGGTTCACATAAGTTACAGGTAGGAAGATTCATTAGTGCACTGCAGTTCATCTATTACAGGTTCACATAAGTTACACTCTAAACGAAAATAAGTTACAGTTCATCCAAACGAAAATAGATAATATATTAAAATCAAAATTATATATAATTTTCTCAAATAAAAAATAAAACGTAGCATATCATTGTATTATTAATTTTATTTTTATCAAGAAGGTATTTTTTAAAACTTTAAAACAAATGGTTAACTTTACCATAAATGTAATGACAAATTCTTTAAATAAAAATAGATTTGTTAAAACGTATTAATCATTAAAAACATTGATAAAAATAGATTTGTTAAAACGTATTAATCATTAGAAGATATTGCCATATTTCGTAACACTCACTCTTGAGCTAAGACTTATGCTTAAGCTTGTTACAAATGCACCCTTTGAAAACCTAATAATATAATTTGATATTTAAAATAGGTAGAGATAAAACCACTGTAAGGTGCAAAACTGCAACTGGTGCAACAGCGCAACTGGTACAATTACGTATTATTGTAGACTCCCAATAACATATTGAAGGTACTAGATCTTGAAACTGTAAGGTGCACGGGAAAATTATATTTTATAATAACCTTTTCCAATTTTTGAACAAAAACTTGATATAGTTCCATAATTCCATTATGTATTAGATTAGCAATATGCATTATATTAAATAAACCAATCAAATTCAAAGCTGATATTTTAACAAAGTTTCATAATGTAGTACAAATTTTTGAACAACATCATAGTGAGACACATAAGCACATTTGGTTTTGGACAAAACACATATAACTGAGCCTAGCAGCACAACATGTCCTTTAAGTCTCTTTTTGCCACACAAACTATCTAAAACATAAGTTACTGCTTATGATTCACAACACATCCTTCACTCACATAAGTTTATGATTCACAACACAAGTTTCTGAAACAAAAAATCACAACACAACACAAAGTCATATGTTACTGCTTATGATTCATAACACAAGTTTCTCAAACAATAAATCACAACACAAACTATCCAACAATAAATCACAACACAAGTATCTCAAACAATAAATTACAGCAATAAATCACAACACAAGTATCAAATAATAAATTATCCAATTTGACTGCCTAAACAATAAAGTATCAAACAATAAATCAGCAGTTAGACGTCAACTAATCAAATATAATCTATGACTTACAGTTAAATTGCCCTCCACTTTGACTGCCACTTTGACCTTGATCCATCTATCCTCCACACTGCTCAACAAGATTAGAAGCTTGTTCGTCAAAATTTATTTCTAGCTCAATCCCAACCTAACAGTAGAAGTGAAGATATTAGACATGAAAACACAACAGAGAAAATAATACAAAACAAAAACAATCCAAAAAAGTCTTCAAACCTTTTGCTATCCCTATCACCAAAAAGCTTTCAGCTTGGATTCAAACTTCCATTCAAATCTTTAGCTATTCCTAACACTAAAAAGATCAGAACTTTGGTAAGAAACAGATAGAAATTACAAGCCACAAAATCATACTAAGCAAAACAATCAAAAGAAAATGTTCAAACCTTTAGATGAAAAAGTCTTCAAACTTTCGATGTCACCTTTGATTCAAATGTCCAAAACTCTTCAAACCTTCATAAGAAATCACAAAGATGAGTTAGAAAGGAAATGAAACGGATTGATGGAAAATAAGAGTCAGAGATGTGAGTTAACGAGCAAGTGAGCGAATCGGTGGCGAATCGGTGAGAAAAAGGGGGGACGGTGGAGGTTGCTAGGGTTTCTTTTTGTGTTAAGAGAGAAAACGAGCAAGGAAAGAAAAGTGGAATTCTGGAAATGAATATTGATTTTGAGTGATTACCCTTTCCACTTACAAAATAAGACACTTTTTCCCCTACACTTGGGCGGGTCAGGGTACCCGTGGGTCAGCTTTTAGTACCCAACCCGCCCATATTAACCCCCTCAAAACCGAATTTAGCAACCGCCTGACCCGTTGGGTTGAAATTACCCGCCCAAGTTCAATTTTTGTTTCGGTTTCCCTTAGGCTGGGCCGGGTGGGCGGTTCTTGTCCACCCCTACTCCTGGGTTAGGGGGAAAAAATTGTACTCACAATAAATAAAATTCACTATATAATATATTGTTGACGTGTACTTTTATGTTCATTTTCATTAAATATATTTAATCATTTAATAATTTATTTTTTTTAATTAAACCATTCTTAGGAGTAGGGGCGTAGTCGGAACTATTGAACTTTATATGTATAAATCTTTTGTTTTAAATAATATAGCACCTTATTTTTTAAAAATATAAATGTACATCACAATCATTCTATAAAAAAATTTATATTTAAAAATAATTAACAACTTTTTATATTTAAAAATAATTAAAATTTTCATATTTAAAAATAAATAAAATAAGATATGCATTGACAGTGTAAATTGTAAATTATTTGTATACTATAATCTAATAACAATTGTATATTCCACCAAATCAAACAAAAAAAAAATTAAATTACTTATATGATATAACATAGTGATAAATTTCTATTAAACGATAAAGTAAAATTATTTCATAATGTACATATCTATTAAAATCTTAATAATAATTGACAATTTATGTTGATGTGCATATGTGTTATATTGTGTAAATTTGTTTCAATTGAGTTTTATTCAAATTTTTAAAATTACATGTGATTCAATTGGATTG
The DNA here is from genome assembly GCA_022829125.1 of Lathyrus tuberosus. Taxonomy (NCBI): domain Eukaryota; kingdom Viridiplantae; phylum Streptophyta; class Magnoliopsida; order Fabales; family Fabaceae; genus Lathyrus; species Lathyrus tuberosus. Next base: position 16,592,235 of record JALAZF010000027.1, on the reverse strand, counting down.
TTATGGCAGTAAATTGTTATGATTGTAGATTCAATTGGACATTTAAAATTATTTTGACATAATCATTTAAATATATATACAATAAAGATAACGGCATTAGAGTCTGCTATTGATACGGTATAACAAATGTTAGAATTGTGTGTGGCAGCAACCTCCACCCATAATATATGAAACCATTTTTAAATTAACTATTTATTATATAATAGTATTACATGAGATATAATATATATAGTTTTATATATAGTTGATCGTGCCTGGATCAGGAAGTATGACAGTGGCCAGCAACGTCGTATGGTCTTCAACTCCAGTGATGATGATACAGCGAGGGGGGTGTACCTGCAAAGTACTCTGATGTCAAAGTCAGGTAACGGGAGTAGGTAAGTACAGAAAAACAGGTAAGGGAGTAAGGATGATCGTAACCTGACCCTCTCAAATGAGAGGGTATTTATAGAATACCCCCAGCGCGGGGCCAACAGTCCCCTGTACTGGGCTGGATTGCCAGCCCAATTCAGGAGACTGCCAGGGCTTACGTGGCGTAGGGAAGACCAACACGTGGTCTTCGCCCTGGGGTAACGGTCCCGAGATCTCCGGAAAGTTGGCAGACCGCTTCTTTCGGAGGTGGGAGGTTACAGGGTGACGTGGCCTCGCGGGGAGGAGCACGTAGATGTCGGGAAGAGGTGTGACCATAAAGGTCAAAAGCTCTGCTCGACGATGCTGGTGTAACGTGTCCGACACTTGTGAAGAAGGGTGTGTGCTCGGAACTGGACAATAGTGGGATGTGTTGGGCCATCTCAAGCTATTGGGTTGGGCCTTCCCGACTGTTGGGCAGGCAGCGGCCCAGTCCAGAACAGGAGCCCCCCAAGTCGTTGCTCCGGCATGCTGGGGTAATGACTTAAGGGTCAGCCATTGTCGGGGACACATCACGTGGTTGAAAAATCAGGTTAAGGGCCGGTGTCGGACACCTGCAGGCAATCTGCTGTCGGGGAGATTCGTTAAAGGGGACGACGTACCCGTGACAGCAAGCCTATGACAAAGGACGGACCACGAGCGGGGAATGCCATGCGGGCAGGAATTCCGAAGCATGTCCGGCGTTACGGGGAGAGGGAAAGTTGTGGATTCGAACGCTAGGGTAAACGAAAGGACACACACGGGAATCTGTGTGCCACGTGTCACCCGTCATAATTACCTAGGGCGGCTAGGCTATAGTTAGGGTACTCGAAGGCCTAAGGGCGGCTCGAGTCCCGTGAGGGGCTTATAAAAAGGGGATCAGCCCGTGCCATTTGCACGTTTCCCTCTTTTTCGCTCCTCCTTTTTCGCTCCAAGTCTCTCCCGTCTCCTCTTTGCTTCCGCCGCCGTCTCGCCGTCGGACCGCCGTACCGGAGCTCATCACCTCCGTCACAAGTAAGGTTTTCTTCCTTTTTCTTCGCATGTTACGTTTTCTACGGTGGTTCTCCGGTGAACTGGTGAAGTTCCTGGGGAGGCCACGGAGTTTCCAGCGAAAACGGCGGAGCTTCTTTAAACTTTTTGATGAATCTCGCGGGGAGATGGGATGAATGTCCCAGGGACCTGGGGAAGGCTCCGAGGAGAAATGATGAATTTCCCTAGGGCACCAGATGAAGATACCGGGGACCCTGGCGTTATTGTATCGGGGACACGCGACAGAGGTACTGAACACATCTGAGCATCTCCCCGATCATCGCGTCCGGATGGTCGTCTCCCCGTATCTTTTCGTCCTTTCACTTGATCAGTGGTGGAAGGGTGAATTTGATCTAGGACATCGAATTCACCAGTTTCCTCTGCTTTTCAGATTAAAATGGCTGCCGAGTGGATTGAAGGGAGTATTGAAACGGACGACGAGCCCGACTCCCCGGTGTCCCCGAAAAATGATGCCCCACCTTCCGAGGACTGGATCGGGGACGAGCCTCTCAACTTCCCTTCGTTATTTATCCCTGGTGGCCCCGGTGCTTTTGCCACTCTTGAGAATGTTTGCCCAGGTTCCCCGCTGAGTTGGTAGGCATACAGGTCGCGAGAGCACCACAGGATATGCTCGACATTCAAAAGGACCCGATTTCCTACGTACGAATTTGCGTTCCAGGTGGCGGGCATCCGTATACCCTTAAGTGCTTTCTAGATGGGGGTGTTTTCTTGGCTACACCTGGCGCCTTCCCAACTCCATCTGAATGCTCTTGCCTTTGTGCGGGCATATGAACTTGTTTGTAAATACCTTGATGTCGAGGCCACTGTCCCCCTCTTTTTCCGGATCTTTCACCTGCAACGACAAATGGTGGATGGTCGTCACTGCTGGGTGTCCTTTAAGTAGCCGAGGAGTCTGTTCGGAGCGTATATGGACTATGTCCACAATTTCAAAGGTCGATGGTATGTCGTTAAGCCTCTCACCCGGGCAGCCACTGACACTCTGTACCATCGTAGGGAGGTGGAGTTAGAAGGTGGTCGAAAGAAAGAGGTCCTCGAGTCGAAGTGTCCCCTGGAATGGACGGAGGAGCACTTCTTGCTGAGCACCGAGAGCTACATCATCAGTCCGGGTGCCTTGGGCAAGGAGGACTATCGGGCCTATGATAAGATAGTGAAGTTTGTCCAAGGGTTTAGCAAAGTGAAGCTGGTGACCCCGGATGGAAACTTCATAACCAACGCCCACGGGGAGACCCTTACCAAAGCCCGGCTCATAAACACCAAGGCCCTCCTTGAGTACGACACTGAGGGGGAGGCTCTTCAGTTCTTAGGTAGTGTGCGCACCCCGGTCTGGGGCTTGTTATCGTTTCTGTTTGTTAGATAACTGATGTTCGTTCCCTTTTTCTGCAGGTGCCATGTCGACCCTAGAGGAACGCGTGAAGAAGTTGACCTCCGCTCGAGGCTCGAAGAAAGCTGGGATAGGACATGTCGAGCAGGTCAAGCAGCAGACTCTGGGTCCTGTTCCGTCACCCGGGCGGGGTCCTCCGGTTCTGCGCAGGGTAGTCAGTCTCCAGACTCGCAGGGGTCTCCGAAGAGGCAGAGGACCGTCGAGCAGACCTACGTCGATCTCACCGAAAGCCCTCCCCGTGAAGGATTTGTGTTTCTACCCTGTCATCTGAGGCCTAACGTCTTCTTGGGGACCAACTCCCCGACCGTGACTGGTTCCGAAGTTCAGGCCATTTTGGGGGTTGATCGGATTTCGAGGAGAAAAAACCTGGTGGAGGATATGGCCGCGATGATGCGGGTCTGTGCCACCGCGCTAGTCCTGAACGACAAAACTTGTCTGTCGTCGGAGCTGACAAAGCTACAGAACAATTTTAAACCGCTTGAAGCTGAAATGGGGAAGGTGAGCGAAGACCTTGCGTAGTGCCGGAAGCAGAACGGGGACCAGGTCGAGCTTCAGAAGCAGCTAGAAGGGAGACTGGAGAAAGACGCCGAGGAGAGAAAAACCCTTCTGGGGTGAATCGACGAGTTGGAACGTGTTTTCCGACTTGCCAAGGATGAGACTGAGGATGAAAAGTTGCTGACTTCCCGAGCTGAGCTGATTTCCCAACTCCGGTTGACCGGGCAAGATGTTCTTCAGTCTGTCGAGTTTGGTTTTAAAAAAGCCTTGAAGCAGCTCCAGGTGTTGAACCCCGACCTCATCACCGAGGGAACTGGCCCTTATCATGACGTCGTCGACGGCCAGATTGTCCCCCCGGCGCTCGAAGAGGAAGACTACGAGACTGCAGAGAAAGGACAGCCCAGAGGGGACGTGACTGCTTAGATTTTCTGTTTAGGTTGTTCGGCCTGCGCGCCACTTATCTTTTGTCATTGTTCGGTTTGGCCTGCGTGCCGTGAACTTTGTAATGACTTTTTGCCCGACCTGCGTGTCAGGGGCCTTTTGATACTTTTGTAATATTTGCACAATGGGCTTCTGCCCGCTTAATGCTTTGATTTTCGTTTATTTGTATGTGTGTGTGTGATGTTATTGTTTTTGTCTAAGTGTTGGTAATTTGGGGGTTTGCTCGACATTATTGATCCTCGACCGTGTGGGGGAACTGGTCGGGTGGCCGGAGGTGTATCCCGACCTTCGACGAGGCTAAGAGCTCGATCGAGGTCTTAGCTTCGTGACGTGAACTTCCCATCGCGAGCTGGGCATTCTGCCAACTTGGTACGACGACGATGGAGCTCGGTCGAGGGATCCTCGTCGGATCAAAAGTCTTCACGCACACACAGCACGGCTCTTGACCATCGTGTTTCATATAAGGGAGTCGCGCTTGTACCCTAGTGCGCCCCCGTGGTCGCGACGTGGCCGTGTCGCGGGCAGTGTCTAATTGTAGTATTGCTTATGTTTCTCAATGTTCCATGGTCGAGCAAGTTCTTCCCCGTGTAATTTTTTGAGGTAGTAGGCTCCTGTCCCCGTTTTCGCGTGGACGCGGTACGGGCCCTCCCAGTTTGCGGCGAGCTTGCCTTCCCGCGAATCTTTCTGGTTCCTTCGTAGGACGAGGGTGCCTACTTGAAAATCACGCCTAATAACTTTGTTGTTATAACGTAGAGTTATTTTCTACTTAAGTGAGGCTTCCTGGAGGGATGCGCCCATCCTTATCTTCTTGACAAAAGTCGAGTTCCTGCCTTAGGGCCTCACTGTTCGCGGCCTCGTCGAGGGGGGCCTCTGTTCTCCTCGAAGGTTCCCTGATCTCCACGAGGATCACCGCTTCTGTCCCGTAGGATAGGCGAAAGGGAGTTTCCCCGGTTGTGGAATGTGGGGTTGTCCGGTAGGCCCAGAGGATGCTGTGTAATTCCTCGACCCATCTTTGCTTAGTGTCGCCTAGTCGGCATTTCAGTCCTCGCATGATCACTCTGTTCGCCGCTTCATCTTGCCCATTCATTTGAGGGTGCTCGACCGACGTGAAGTGTTGCTCGTGCCTAGCTTGGTGACGAAGTCTTGGAAATTCCTGTCGGTGAACTGTGTCCCGTTATCGGTGACAATCGCCTGGGGCACGCCAAATCGGGCCAGTATATTCCTCTTGTAGAAACGTAGTATGTTGTGGGCTGTGATTTTGGCCAAGGCCTCATCCTCGATCCATTTCGTGAAATAGTCGACACCGATGATCAGGTACTTGTTTTGGTATGATCCCTGGACGAAGGGGCCGAGGATTTCCATCCTCCACCATGCAAACGGCCACGGGGATGACAATGTTTTGAGCTTGTTTAGAGGGGCACGGTGCATGTCCCCGTGTCGTTGGCATCGATCGCACTTCTTGACGTGCTCCTTGGCGTCCTGTTGCATGGTGGGCCAGTAATATCCCGCTCGAAGCGCTTTACAGGATAATGATCGCCCGCCGAGGTGTTGGGCATTGATCCCCTCGTGGATTTCTTGGAATATACCAGAGACTTTGGCCTCTTCGACGCACCTGAGGAGGGGGATAGAAAAGCCACGACGGTATAGTTTGTCCTCGACTATCGTGTACGAGCTTGCTCTTCGCTTAACCACCCCCGCTTCCTTGGGATCGTCGGGTAGCTTGCCCGTGGTGAGGTATTCGTATATCGGGGTCATCCAGCAATTGCTATCCCTGATGGCGTTCACGTCCGCCGAAGGAGAAGGTTTGTCAATGCTCGGGCGGGAAAGCACTTCTTGTATGACAGACTTGTTTCCGCCTTTCTTCTTTGTACTCGTGAATTTGGACAAGACATCTGCTCGGGTATTGTGCTCGCGCGGGATGTGGGTTACTTCCGCGGAGGTGAAATTTTTCATCTTTTGCCTCACCAAGGTCAAGTATTCGATGAGGCTGTCGTTTTTGGATTGGTACTCTCCTCGGACTTGAGAGGCTACGAGCTGGGAGTCGGTGAAGACTTTGACCTCTTTGGCGCCGAGATCTTCGGCCAACCGTAGCCCGGCGAGGAAAGCCTCGTACTCCGCCTGGTTATTTGATGTTGGGAAGGACAATTTAAGAGAGACCTTGATCAGGATGCCTTTCTCGTTCTCGAGGATAATGCCCACCCCGCTCCCTTTCGCGCTGGATGCTCCGTCGACGTAGATTGTCCACTTTTGGGATCCGTTGGCCGAAGGTTTCGGGACGGTCATTTCTGCCACGAAGTCCGCCAACACCTGAGTCTTCAGGGGTTTCCTTCCCTCGTACTGGATGTCGAACTCGACGAGTTCGAGCAACCATCTAAGCATCCTTCCTGCCATGTCTGGTCGGTCGAGGAGCTATCTAATGGGTTGCTCGGTCCTTACCACGACCGTGTGGGCTAAGAAGTAATGGCGCAGCCTCCTGGCCGCGGTGACGAGGGCCAGGGAGACTTTCTCGATCTGTCGATACTTGAGCTCGGGGCCTTGGAGGGCCTTGCTTGTGAATTAAATAGGTTTCTGCCCATTGGGGGTTTTCGGATGAGGACAGCGATGACTGCTTCGCTTGTGATGGCGAGGTACAGGAACAGCGTCTTCCCGTTCTCTGGTCGCGATAGGACCAGGGGTTGCGACAGGACTTGTTTGAGGTGGAGGAGCGCTTGCTCACACTCCCCGCTCCATTCGAATGTGGCTTTTTTGTCGTAGAAGCTTGAAAAATGGGAGTGCGTACTGCACGGATTTGGCGACGAAGCGGGAGAGGGCGGTCAGCATCCCGTTCAATGATTGTATTGAATTCTTCAAGTTCGGGGTCGGGATCTCTGAGAAAGCCCTACATTTTTCGGGGTTTGCCTCGATTCCTCACTCTGTGAGGTAGAAACCGAGGAACTTGCCCGCCCGAACGCCGAAGGTGCATTTGTCGGGATTGAACCTCATGCGGCATCTCCTCGCCGTATCGAATACCTTCTTGAGATGGGCAGCGTGGTCGACTTCTTCTGCGGATTTGAAGATCATGTCTTCCATGTAGACCTCGAGCATGTCGTCGATCTCTCCCCGGGAGACTTTATTCATCATCCGTTGGTAGGTCGCGCTGGCGTTCTTCAGGCCGAAGAGCATTACGTTGTAGTAGTAATTGCTCGACTCGGTCATGAAGGCAGTATGCTGCTTGTCGGCCTTATCCATGGGGATTTGGTTGTACCCCGAGTAGGCGTCCATGAAGGACAATAGTTTGACACCTGCGGAATTGTCGACCAGCTGGTCGATGTTAGGCAAAGGATAAGAGTCTTTCGGGCATGCCTGGTTAAGGTCGGTATAGTCAACACACATCCTCCATTTTCCATTATTCTTTTTTACAAGTACAACATTGGACAGCCAGATCGTGTACCTGGCCTCTGAAATAAAATTTGCCTCTAGGAGGTCTTTTACAACTTTTTCAGCAGCCTCCGCTTTTTCAGGAGACTGCCTACGCCTACTTTGAACTATGGCCCTAGCGGCCGGGTCTATGGTGACCTGATGACAGGCCACCTCAGGGTCGAGGTCAGGCATCTTGGAGGCGCTCCACGCGAACAGATCAGCGTTCTCCCAGAGACATGCCTTCAACTGCTTCTTCGTCAGGTCGGGGAGCCCGGTGCCAATCTTCACGTTCTGGTCCGGATCGTCTCCGAGGGCGACGAGCTCAAAGTCTCCGTCTGGGATGGGGCGCGTTGGGTAGAGAGGTTGCCCGTTGTTTTCTGCTTGGAGGTCGTGGTCATCTGCTCCGCCTTCCTTTTGCTCGCTAGGGAACCTGCTGTCGAGGTCGACCGCGTTGACGCGAGAGGGTGGTTTCTGCACTGCCTCCTGGGATGGCCTTGCTCCAGTCTTGGGCTTCGTTCCGATGGAACCCAGACCCTTGTGTTGCACCCCAAATTTTACCCTCATTTCTTGCTAGTTGATTGTTTTATTTATTTTAAATTTAGTATTTATTTCAATACTTTCATTTGTTTTTATTTTAATTTAATTTCAATATGGCTTATTTATATTTAAATTGTCCTATCTTTATTAATTCAATTTAATCTCAATTTAATTTACTTGTTCCAATTATTAGTTTAATTAAATTAGATCAATTGTTAATTTGGTTTATTGTTTTAATTATTTAATTAGAATATTGATTAATTGTTATTTATATTATTAATCCTTTTATTAATCCATTTAAGAAGAAAAGAAAAAGAAAGTTATTCATTGCCACTTATCACCTTTTGATGGGTCCTCCGTGTAACTCATGTTGTTTGTGATGGGAGGATTTGTTGTACCAAATCAACCAATAAGGACCAAGTTTCCTCGTTTGACTTTTCAACCTCATCATTCCAACCAATGGGAATACGACGTGTGGCCAGCAAAGAAGCAAAATAACCAAAGTTTGCTTCCTCCTCCTTTGTAGTGTTTATGAATTGCAGAAGAAAAGAGAGGAATTCAAACAAACAAGTAAATTCATCCAACAAAAACCATTTCATCATCATTTCCTTGGCGCGTATTATTCGATTTAAATTCTCCAAGACTTTTCCCATTTAAGCCTTCAACGGTTTGCTTCAATAAAGTGGTTCAGAGGAGTTTGCTCGATTAAGTATTCAATCTGCTCTCACCTGCAGATCCTCCACGCTATTCCCAATTCTTACCTCATTTGATACTCTTTCAATGACAACAAATATGGAGCTCTGAAGTCATACACGAAGCAGTGAAATTGGCCCTGCACCTCTGAATTTTTGTGCAGCAAGAGAAGCGTATCTGTCTTCAAGGAATTGACCAAGCTTGAATTTCAAAAGAGCCGTTAAACCCTACCCATTACCTTGCCCACCAAGTGTTTGAGGATTGACCCGGCCCATCAAGTATTCTATATAAGGAGGCTTAGTTTCAGTTCAAAGACATCAACAATTTTCACCAACAACCTCCATAAAAGCACTTTAACATCTAAGTTCAAGGTTCTGCAAAAGAGGGAGGAGAGTGAGGATTGGCATCAAGAACTTGTGGTTGGTCTAGCAAGAAACAGGCTCATACACAATTGAAGTTGGTAACCTTTCATTTCTTTAAACTTTAGTCTTACTCATTTGTTCATGCTTTCTTAAAATGTGACAGTGTTAGCTATGGTGTGATTGCTGTTAAAAATACATCATTGTCTGCTTCTCATGTCAGTCGGACCTATAATGTGTGTGCGAACTTCCCTGTCATGGTTTTATCCAAAGTTTGATTATGCTACTGACACAAATAAATGTTATGCATTATGTCTTGATGTTGTTGCTACATGTGAAAATTTTTCTATATGTATTTCTATATACTAATTACTTGTTAGTTAGATGTACTAAGAAACCTTAGGATGTCCTTGATGCCTATTGGAAGTGTTGGTGTTATCATAACCTGAGATATGCTATTCTGAGTTTTGTATCAGTTGCTGCTATGAATTTGCAAATATTTCCTCTTGATCTTGTTTGGTGTAGAAGGTTCCTCTGTTGATCATATCAAACTGATTATGAGAGTGTAATAATGTTTTGAGTGTTCATGCTAAACTGAGCTACTATTGCTGCCCCTGTTTCACAGTCAATTTGCTTGACATGTTAAAAATGGTGTGTTTGATCTATTGCTCTACTGAAATGACATAACTGTGTTTACCTATTACTGATTCATTAATGCAGTCTCTAGAACCAACTCTTGTTCATGAACTGACCTGATCATACATTGCTAACTCTTGTTTGTTCAAACTATGTATCGTCCTTCACTTGATTTCTACATTTGCTTTGTTTAATTCCATGTGTATGAGTTAATGCCAAGATCATCTGAGTTTACTATTGTTACTCCGCATTGGTTTATCACCCTTCTGTTTTGCTGTTAATATAATTTGTGGTCATAACTCGTGTAAAAATTCATATTTACTTGAAACTCTTGGCCTGCTAGTTGAAACTTATAACATAAAAGAATTCTGTGCCAACTTTGAATCACCACTTGATATGCCTTTGAATATATTCATACACTCATGAGCCTGTTGCAATGCTATAGTCCATATTATTTTGCCTCAACTGTAATGGATACATTGGTTGGTATGTTGTTTGGAGTCAAATGATGTCTGAGGGTTTTGATTGGCATGCTTCTGTTGTATCTCTTCATAGGCTGTGTATTAAAATCTTTGTTTTGAAATGAAATTAGACTGTGTAAACTTCTACTTCATGTTGTGTCCAAAACTAAGAGGGCAAGTTCTTAAACAAAACCGGTTGTTCCTTTGTCAAGGCTTTGTTTCACTTTGTGTTTAAGCTGCTACATAACCTGCACTAATTCACATCCTAATGCCATGTCATGTTCAAGTTGCGTGTGCAAGTTTTCAAAAAAACTGTTTGTGTATTGATTTCTAATTTACACTTTACCACACATCCAAGTTGTCTATGCTTTTGACATATTACTTGTTTTAAATTAACTTGAATGCTTGACTGCCTGACCTGTTTTTTTGATCGATTTGTTTCACATGTTTTAAACCAATTGCATACCTTGTTATCACCAACTGCTGTCTGTTTTGATTGATCCCCTTAATCTTTGAATCCATGTATGTCATTTTACAATAGCTTTACTACCATACTATGCTGCTATCAGTTTCCACAGTATTCATGTGTGTTATTTGCACTTTAATTCATATCCTTGTATCACTTTCTGTTGCTACCATGGCTGTATTGGTTTGTGTTTTCTCATGTTCTTATTTCTTGGATTTTAGGAATAGGTCTTAATTTGTTGTTTAATATGCATAGCATTCCATGACTGAAAATTGAATTATTCATAGCTGTTATATTTCGTTTAACAATGTTTTACTGATGAATGGCATAGTTTGAATGTCGGTATTGTGAGCAGGCCATGGTTGTATTGGTTTGTATTGTTTTGAAACATGCGCGCAAGATTACTTTATATATTCATTAAGTCATGTTTAACATTGGATGTAACGGCCGTCCCAACGGTAGCACATTTACACTTGCCTTGTCATTTCGCTTCTAGGACTGGGGTTCGATTCCCCGCCCAGTCCCCTTATTTTTTTCTCCCTGAATTCACTTCGCTGCTTTTAAATATATATTTGCATTCCCGTTACTTAACAAAGCAGGAGCATTGGCCTGATGGTTAGTGTTTTAAGCTGCAAACAGGGTGGCGTGGGTTCAAGTCCTGAACATGCCATTTCTCTTTTTTTAGCACTTGTTGTTTTCTTACTTTATATATTTATTATTTTTCAAATTTATATATCTTATTCATTTTTAATCCATTTTATGCCTTTCTTTTTGCTTATTACTTCTAAGTAAATCTATTTTTCACATATAAAAATCTTCAAAAATATTTTGTTATAAAACTCCAAAATATGTTATTCAATTTTATTTGATAATTTTATTTCTTAATTGCTTATTTAAGTCAAATATTTAGTAAAGTGAATTTTATTTAAGTGTTTAGATTATTCAGAACCCTTCCTTGATAATTCTAAATTATTTAATGTTTGATTTAGTCATTAATTTATGATTACCATCATTTAATCTTGAATTTTATTCTTGATTAACTTCTTGTCTAACTATGGCTTTGGCCAATAATTGCATGTATGACGAATTTTATCTTGACATTCATTTACATGTCATTGATTTATCTATGACTTTTTATTTCATTATTTGTTTTGAAGCATAATGCAAATCTTATGCTTAACTTTACTTCACCTTACCTTTATTTAAGCATAATGCTAATCTTATGCTTATTTTCATTATCTTCATTTATCTTATATGTGAAGCATAAAGCTATTATTATGCTTGTATTAACACTTACACTTTATTATTTCACCTTCACTCACTTTTTATCACTCAAGCATAAAGCCATTATTATGCTTGTATTACTTTTATATCAATGCTTTACCTCGTATCATTACTTATCCTTATCATGCTTTATCTTGTAACTGTTTTACTTTTCTCCCCCATTCCAAAGGAAGGTGAATAGTGTTGACTCTTAAAGTCATAGCCCCCATCTTAACCTAAGTAACCTCTTAGGAAGAAACCTTATTTCTTGGCCTCATTAGGGCCATACGAATTATAACTAGCTTTAGGAGAGAGTTCTTCAACTCTTAGTGATATTCATCATAATGAATTTATCACTTTCCCCTCCTAACTAAACTTCAACATAGGTCCATTACAACTAGATCTAGAGAGTTCCTAAACTCTACAATGAGCTTGTACTCATTTCCCCTCTGAATATTGACCACAGTCAATCATTCAGTAGAAGTAGAACTACGCATACTCTGATTCTATTCCCGAGGATACGTAGGCGTAAGGTGCGATGCTTTATCGAGTATACTTATATACTAACCCCTAGGGTTTCAAACCTTTAGCATAGAACCTTTAGCAAACATAAGATAACATTAACAAGAGGTTCCTGTAGAGTACTACAGATACTTAGGGTGCTAATATCTTCCCTTTGTATAACCAACCCCCGAACCTTAGATCTCTTTCCCTTTAGGTTTTTCTAACGATCTTGAACCTTTCCTTTGGATAAATCAAAGTCAGTTGTAAAAGAAAATGATGCAAATTAATTAATAATTTGTTATCCGATTTTCACCGCAACAGAAATGGCGACTTCACTGGGGAAAGTTAGACCTATGCTGGTCCTTTCCTAAGAGGGTTAAGCCTATCTTGTTTTATGTTATTCATGTTTGTTTATTCTACTTGTATATTTGCTTGTATGTTATATTTGTATATTTGTTCTATGTCTGATATTATCCTGTTTGATTTGGGTTGGTATGATATCTTTGAGTGAGATAAATCCTATACCCGGATTTGAGCGTACACTTATTATAGGACGATGGTATTCAAGGAAGCTTTGAGGGAGTCGAATCCTGAAAGGTCGAATTGATAAACACCATCACTCAGTTGAGGCCCTCTCGAGAGTCTAGTTATGTTGAACGAATTCGTTCGTGAAAGCGTGCTACTCTCGACCTAGGAGCCCGGGATATTGAGAACCGTAGTTACCAAACCTAACTTAAGCCTTTTAGATGTAGTGCGGAGACCATGATGGAGTCTATTTCTGAATTGGTTGTCACGCGATACTACACTCAGACGAGATCCTCTTGAGGATTTTATCGATTACCAAGTCATCTGGGAAATCCTTAAAATCCGAAAGATGGATTGTAGACTCTGGGAACTTTTTAGAACCTTGTTCGGCAGGTGAAAACCCATAGTACACACCTTTTGGGATGGGTAGACCAGACTCCATGCTTTGATCTCGAACCCTTTGATCCTTTTACATGTGTTTTACATCCTGTTTGCATCTTATATGTCATTTGCATGTTTGCATGTTTCATTGCATGTGTCTGTTTGCCCAGTTCTTCATTTCCCGTTATCTCTATCTTCCAGAGATTACTTGTGAGTCGTCAAGCTGATTCCTCGACACCGATACCGGACTAGAGCTAACTACAGACGAAGAATATCAGAACAAGAGGTACACAATGCGGAGGTCCGAATGGAGATCGACGACCTTAAGTCGAGTGTGACCAAACTTACTGAGATGATTTAAGTTTTGATTGCTAGGGGAGAGCAACCCCAAAGGACTGTCATCCAGGAAGTGTCAAGTGCTGATCCGCCACCCGTTCAGTTACCACCATCAACTTGGCCCGAGTTTGGTTTACCTCACAACTATTCTCCGCCTCTTGCATCTACTGCTATGGTCGGTCAGAATGCTATGCCTGTCTTCCAAGCTCCTGTTTTCGCTGAGACCGGACCTGTGGTCCACGCCACTCCACAACCCGTTAGAGCTTCATTTGGGAACCCCCTCTTTGAGTACAATGCTGCTAGTACTCAGGGTGAAGAGCCTGAATATTTTGCCGAACCTGAAATCACTCATGAAAGGTTTCAAACTTTGGATAAAAGACTCAAGGCTATTGAGGGTAATGATTTCTTCAACTTGGATGCTGACAACTTATGCTTGGTGTCTGACCTTGTTATGCCTGCAAAGTTCAAATTACCGAAATTTGTGAAGTACCAGGGACATTCTTATCCAAGGGCTCACTTGGTCATGTATCTTCGAAGAATGACTGCTTATGCTGATAATAAAAAGCTGCTTATCCATTGCTTTCAAGATAGTTTGAGTGGAGCTTCACTCAAATGGTACATGAATCTTGAACAAAATTCCATCCGCTGTTTTCAAGATCTTATTAATGCTTTCATGAAGCAATAAAAGTATAACTTAGACATGGCTCCTGATCTCCGTCAACTTCAGAACATGTCTCAGAATGATAAGGAATCTTTCAAAGAATATGCTCATCGCTGGAGAGAACTCGCTTCTCAAGTTGAACCTCCTTTAGGCGAAAAAGAATTAACTGGTTTATTCATGGACACATTGACTCCATTTTATTGGGAGAAGATGATCGGAAGTGTTTCATCCAACTTCACTGACTTGGTTACTATCGGCCAAAGACTTGAGGAAGGTCTTAAGAAAGGAAAGGTATCCAAGGCTGCTGAATCTTCCAACGCTGTGAAGAAACCCTTTGGGAACTTCCATAAGAGGAAAGAGGATCAAGCCAATGCTGTGATGTTTGAAGTGAAAAGGCCTCGTCCCCAACCTCGATATAATACTCACCCTACTGTTGCTGCCGTCACCCCTGTGGTTACTACTCCACGACAACCTCAAATCTCCCAACGTCCACCTGCAGGACAGAACCAATACCGTAATAGAGGTCAATTTGATCCTATTCCCTTGACATACACCGAACTTTATCTTGGCATGGTGAAGAAAGGGTTGATTACCACGAGACCTTTGCCTCCTCCTCCAAATCCTCTTCTAGCCGGCTATAGGGCTGATCTCCATTGTGAATACCATCAAGGTGGTGCAGGTCACGATTTGGAAAATTGTTATGCATTGAAGGCTAGAGTACAAGAGTTGGTGAGAAGCAAAATCCTCTCCTTTAAAGATAACCCTAATGTTCAGAATAACCCTATGCCCGGACACGCCAAGTAAAGCTTCAGTCGACTTCAGCAGATTATTCTCCTAAAAGCCAGTGTTTCAGACAGGACAACTCATCTTTGTTTCTGATTAGTCACTAGGCATTTGTTTCTTATTGTTTGCATTTTTCTTTATAGCTGTTTGCCTTCAACTATGTCTGTACTTTCAAATTCAATGAAATGAGCGTTTTTGCAACTTTCTGATTCAATTCAATTGCTATTTACTCTAAACACTTTCAAAAATATACATTTTCTTTGCCACTCTATTCTGTAAAGATTGGAGAATGATGATTACCTCATATACATAATTGTCGTTATATGCTTTCAACTAAACCTTGCCAGTGATATAAGGCATTGTTTCAATTCCCAATTACTTCGAACCTAGAAGTAGGAACCTTTCTTTCATCACATAAAATACCCTCAAAATCTCAATGCTAGGGCAGGGTATTTCTCAATTTCAACTAAGACTATGATTGCAATTCATCATAAATTCTGGGGTGGGCACCAATTAAACTTTGAGCCTATACTTTTTTTTGCTTCATAAACCAGAAATCGAATCTCATTACAACCCTTCAAAAGACCTGATTGAGATAAGGTTACTTTGAAAGCATATTACAACAAGGTTGTGTAACCTGACTCTTAAAAGTCTTTGCATTAAAACCTTTCACCTTAATGTCTTGAACCGCCGTGTTCTGACTAATTATTCACTTTACGGTGCATCTTTTTCAAAATAATTTTTGATTTCAAAGTTGCATAAGCTTTTCACTTACCATGTTTGTACAAGAACTTTTGTTTGCAAACTGGCTTTCCTCTCAAGGAATTTTTCAAACACTAACGAAACTTGGTCAGTGATTTAATCAGGGGCAAGTTCCTATCATATCCTGTCAAGGATCAATTCAAGACTTATGGTCTAATGACGACTTCTCAGATTTGGTTTATCCAGACAACTTTTTAAGATTCATACTGGGGCAGGCCTTCCCAGTGTGCAGTAAATCAATCATTTTTCAAGACTCAGACTGGGGCAAGCTTTCTAAGAGCACCATGGAACAGTCGTTTACAGAATCAATCAAAGCTGAAGCAATTATCAGTTCATCTACAACATTCAGCTAATCTGGGGCAGTTTACCTGAAGTACCCCCAAACAACTATTCATTATTTATACAAGTACTATCAACTTGATACAACTTACTAGTGTGACAGTGATCTCCATGTTGAGGAATCAGTTTTCCAGTCTTGTCTTCCTACCAAGAGTCAAGCTGTGCATATTTATATACCTATCATGAGTGATTCATCCTCATTTTGCACTTCTCGTGAGGTCGTGTCGTTGTCCACGTCTTACAAAATGTTACATATCATACCTATTCAGTGCCATTCCTGAATGTTGTTATTTCCTACCGGTGTTATTCTCGGGCCTTTATGTTCCTCCCCAGTGCTATTCCTGGATGTCTTTGCCTCCTTTCACTCCAGTGCCATTCCTGGATGTATTCCACACTATCATTCAGTGCTATCCCTGAATATGGTGATTTGCTTTTACTTTCAGTGCTATTCCTAAAAGTTCTTTCTTTTTATCCAATGCTTTCTTGGACTACCCTTTTTTCTCATTCTCATCTAATGATACTATGACTCATCACCTTATCTAAAGTTATTATTAGATATCGTGATTCGTACCTTTTGTTCAAAGCTATTATTGGATAATTGATTCTTTCCATCTGATGCCGTTCCAGATGTATCTCTCTTTCTGATATTTTTCAGATCGAGTCTTTGTTCGCTTTTATCTAAAGCCATTATAAGATATGAGGATTTCATTCACTTTCATCCAAAGCTATTATTGGATGATCGGTTCCCCCGCATTCAAAGCCATTATTGAATGTAATCTTTATCCATTCTTACCTAAAGCTATTATTAGGTATGGTGATATATTCACTTTCATTCAAAGCCATTATTGAATGATTGTTTTCTCTGCATTCAAAGCCATTATTGAGTGTAGTCTTGCTCACATTCATCCAAAGCCATTATTGGAGGACTGATTTCTTTACCTCTTTACCTTATCTAAAGCTATTATTAGATATCGTGATTCATACCTCCATCCAAAGCCATTATTGGATGACTGACTTCTTTTCTTTGTTCACTTTTATCTAAAGCTATTATTAGATATAGTGATTTGTATCCCTTATCCAAAGCCATTATTGGATGGCTGGTTTCCTCACTTTTTTCACTCCAAAGCTATTATTGGATGATTGGTTCTTTCCATCTGATGTCTTCCCAGATGTGTGCCTCAGCCTGATGATTTTCGGATCGAGTCTATTATTCACTCTTACCTAAAGCTATTATTAGGTATTGTGATATTTTCACTTAGCATCCAAAGCTATTATTGGATGAGTGTTTCCCTCGCATTCAAAGCCATTATTGAATGTAGTTTTTAGCTGCCCTTATCTAAAGCCATTATTAGATATTATGATTCACTCACTTTCATTCAAAGCCATTATTGAATGATTGTTTTCTCTGCATTCAAGGCCATTATTGAATGTAGCCTTGTTCACATCTATCTAAAGCCATTATTAGATGTTGTGGTTTTACCTTCATTCAAAGCCATTATTGAATGTCCGGTAACGTTTTCTTGGACCCCACTCTTTGCTTACCTTGTCTAAAGCCATTATTAGACATTGTGATTTTGTACCTTTTATCCAAAGCAAGTCTTGGATATCTGGTTCTTTTACCATCTGATGCCTTTCCAGATGGGTCTCTCTTTTTGATGATTCTCAGATCGAGTCTCTTTATCCAGTTCATCTAAATCCATTATCAGATATTATAATTTGTACTCTTTATTCAAACCTTTCATTCAAAGCCATTATTGAATGTCCGTTTTATTCAACCAGTGATCAGATCTTCTTTCTAGTCTCATACCTAGGAGGAGTGTGGGTTTTGTTTCCCCGATAGTCTATCTTCCCCGAATCTTTCCCAAGTAGAGATTGTCTTTCAAGTTTCCCCGGTGAGTCCCTTTGGTTGGTTGGCTTGTATCCCCATTGAGTTTGTTTCTCATGGATGCTGATTTGTTTCCCTCCCCAGCGGAGCTTTCTGGTCTTTTTGGTCCCTGTTTTCCCCCTTGGTGTCTCGTTGTGTCTGCATTTTTGCATCTTCTTGGCATCATGTTTGCTGCATTGCATATGTGTGCATCTAGGGTAAAATTTTCGGTTATCTGTATTTAAATATCTCACACTGTTGATTACATAAGGATTTTCATCTCTCATGTCATCAGGCGAAGATATTTAAATAGGGGCAACTGTTCCACCCCAAATTTTACCCTCATTTCTTGCTAGTTGATTGTTTTATTTATTTTAAATTTAATATTTATTTCAATACTTTCATTTGTTTTTATTTTAATTTAATTTCAATATGGCTTATTTATATTTAAATTGTCCTATCTTTATTAATTCAATTTAATCTCAATTTAATTTAATTGTTTCAATTATTAGTTTAATTAAATTAGATCAATTGTTAATTTGGTTTATTATTTTAATTATTTAATTAGAATATTGATTAATTGTTATTTATATTATTAATCCATTTAAGAAGAAAAGAAAAAGAAAGTTATTCATTGCCACTTATCACCTTTTGATGGGTCCTCTGTGTAACTCATGTTGTTTGTGATGGGAGGATTTGTTGTACCAAATCAACCAATAAGGACCAAGTTTCCTCGTTTGACTTTTCAACCTCATCATTCCAACCAATGGGAATACGACGTGTGGCCAGCAAAGAAGCAAAATAACCAATGTTTGCTTCCTCCTCCTTTGTAGTGTTTATGAATTGCAGAAGAAAAGAGAGGAATTCAAACAAACAAGTAAATTCATCCAACAAAAACCATTTCATCATCATTTCCTTGGCGCGTATTATTCAATTTAAATTCTCCAAGACTTTGCCCGTTTAAGCCTTCAACGGTTTGCTTCAATAAAGTGGTTCAGAGGAGTTTGCTCGATTAAGCATTCAATCTGCTCTCACTTGCAGATCCTCCACCCTATCCCCAATTCTTACCTCATTTGATACTCTTTCAATGACAACAAATATGGAGCTCTGAAGTCATACACAAAGCAGTGAAATTGGCCCTGCACCTCTGAATTTTTGTGCAGCAAGAGGAGCGTATCTGTCTCCAAGGAATTGACCAAGCTTGAATTTCAAAAGAGCCGTTAAACCCTACCCATTACCTTGCCCACCAAGTGTTTGAGGATTGACCCGGCCCATCAAGTATTCTATATAAGGAGGCTTAGTTTCAGTTTAAAGACATCAACAATTTTCACCAACAACCTCCACAAAATCACTTTAACATCTAAGTTCAAGGTTCTGTAAAAGAGGGAGGAGAGTGAGGATTGGCATCAAGAACTTGTGGTTGGTCTAGCAAGAAACAGGCTCAGACACAATTGAAGGTGGTTACCTTTCATTTCTTTAAACTTTAGTCTTACTCATTTGTTCATGCTTTCTTAAAATGTGATCGTGTTAGCTATGGTATGATTGCTGTTAAAAATACATCATTGTATGCTTCTCATGTCAGTCGGACCTATAATGTGTGTGCGAACTTCCCTATCATGGTTTTATCCAAAGTTTGATTATGCTACTGACACAAATAAATGTTATGCATTATGTCTTGATGTTGTTGCTACATGTGAAAATTTTTCTATATGTATTTCTATATACTAATTACTTGTTAGTTAGATGTACTAAGAAACCTTAGGATGTCCTTGATGCCTATTGGAAGTGTTGGTGTTATCATAACCTGAGATATGCTATTCTGAGTTTTGTATCAGTTGCTGTTATGAATTTGCAAATATTTCCTCTTGATCTTGTTTGGTGTAGAAGGTTCCTCTGTTGATCATATCAAACTGATTATGAGAGTGTAATAATGTTTTGAGTGTTCATGCTAAACTGAGCTACTATTGCTGCCCCTGTTTCACAGTCAATTTGCTTGACATGTTAAAAATGGTGTGTTTGATCTATTGCTCTACTGAAATGACATAACTGTGTTTACCTATTACTGATTCATTAATGCAGTCTCTAGAACCAACTCTTGTTCATGAACTGACCTGATCATACATTGCTAACTCTTGTTTGTTCAAACTATGTATCGTCCTTCACTTGATTTCTACATTTGCTTTGTTTAATGCCATGTGTATGAGTTAATGCCAAGATCATCTGAGTTTACTATTGTTACTCCGCATTGGTTTATCGCCCTTCTATTTTGCTGTTAATATAATTTGTGGTCATAACTCGTGTAAAAATTCATATTTACTTGAAACTCTTGGCCTGCTAGTTGAAACTTATAACATAAAAGAATTTTGTGCCAAATTTGAATCACCACTTGATATGCCTTTGAATATATTCATACACTCATGAGCCTGTTGCAATGCTATAGTCCATATTATTTTGCCTCAACTGTAATGGATACATTGGTTGGTATGTTGTTTGGAGTCAAATGATGTCTGAGGGTTTTGATTGACATGCTTCTGTTGTATCTCTTCATAGGCTGTGTATTAAAATCTTTGTTTTGAAATGAAATTAGACTGTGTAAACTTCTACTTCATGTTGTGTCCAAAACTAAGAGGGCAAGTTCTTAAACAAAACCGGTTGTTCCTATGTCAAGGCTTTGTTTCACTTTGTGTTTAAGCTGGTACATAACCTGCACTAATTCACATCTTAATGCCATGTCATGTTCAAGTTGCGTGTGCAAGTTTTCAAAAAAACTGTTTGTGTATTGATTGCTAATTTACACTTTACCACACATCCAAGTTGTCTAAGCTTTTGACATATTACTTGTTTTAAATTAACTTGAATGGTTGACTGCCTGACCTGTTTTTTTGATCGATTTGTTGTCACATGTTTTAAACCAATTGCATACCTTGTTATCACCAACTGCTGTCTGTTTTGATTGATCCCCTTAATCTTTGAATCCATGTATGTCATTTTATAATAGCTTTACTACCATACTATGCTGCTATCAGTTTCCACAGTATTCATGTGTGTTATTTGCACTTTAATTCATATCCTTGTATCACTTTCTGTTGCTACCATGGCTGTATTGGGTTGTGTTTTCTCATGTTCTTATTTCTTGGATTTTAGGAATAGGTCTTAATCTGTTGTTTAATATGCATAGCATTCCATGACTGAAAATTGAATTATTCATAGCTGTTACATCTTGTTTAACAATGTTTTACTGATGAATGGCATAGTTCGAATGTCGGTATTGTGAGCAGGCCATGGCTGTATTGGTTTGTATTGTTTTGAAACATGCGCGCAAGATTACTTTATATATTCATTAAGTCATGTTTAACATTGGATGCAACGGCCGTCCAAACGGTAGCACATTTACACTTGCCTTGTCATTTCGCTTCTAGGACTGGGGTTCGATTCCTCGCCCAATCCCCTTTTTTTTTTTCTCTCTGAATTCACTTCGCTGCTTTTAAATATATATTTGCGTTCCCGTTACTTAACAAAGCAGGAGCGTTGGCCTGATGGTTAGTGTTTTAAGCTGCAAACAGGGTGGCGTGGGTTCAAGTCCTGAACATGTCATTTCTCTTTTTTTAGCACTTGTTGTTTTCTTACTTTATATATTTATTATTTTTCAAATTTATATATCTTATTCATTTTTAATCCATTTTATGCCTTTCTTTTTGCTAATTACTTCTAAGTAAATCTATTTTTCACATATAAAAATCTTCAAAAATATTTTGTTATAAAACTCAAAATTATGTTATTCAAATTTATTTGATAATTTTATTTATTAATTGCTTATTTAAGTGAAATATTTAGTAATGTGAATTTTATTTAAGTGTTTAGATTATTCATAACCCTTCCTTGATAATTCTAAATTATTTAATGTTTGATTTAGTCATTAATTTATGATTACCATCATTTAATCTTGAATTTTATTCTTGATTAACTTCTTGTCTAACTATGGCTTTGGCCAATAATTGCATGTATGACCAATTTTATCTTGACATTCATTTACATGTCATTGATTTATCTTTGACTTTTTATTTCATTATTTGTTTTGAAGCATAATGCAAATCTTATGCGTAACTTTACTTCACCTTACCTTTATTTAAGCATAATGCTAATCTTATGCTTATTTTCATTATCTTCATTTATCTTATATGTGAAGCATAAAGCTATTATTATGCTTGTATTAACACTTACACTTTATTATTTCACCTTCACTCACTTTTTATCACTCAAGCATAAAGCCATTATTATGCTTGTGTTACTTTTATATCAATGCTTTACCTTGTATCATTACTTATCCTTATCATGCTTTATCTTGTAACTGTTTTACTTTTCTCCCCCATTCCAAAGGAAGGTGAATAGTGTTGACTCTTAAAGTCATAGCCCCCATCTTAACCTAAGTAACCTCTTAGGAAGAAACCTTATTTCTTGGCCTCATTAGGGCCATAGGAATTATAACTAGCTTTAGGAGAGAGTTCTTCAACTCTTAGTGATATTCATCATAATGAATTTATCACTTTCCCCTCCTAACTAAACTTCAACATAGGTCCATTACAACTAGATCTAGAGAGTTCCTAAACTCTACAATGAGCTTGTACTCATTTCCCCTCTGAATATTGACCACAGTCAATCATTCAGTAGAAGTAGAACTACGCATACTCTGATTCTATTCCCGAGGATACGTAGGCGTAAGGTGCGATGCTTTATCGAGTATACTTAGATACTAACCCCTAGGGTTTCAAACCTTTAGCAAACATAAAATAACATTAGCAAGAGGTTCCTATAGAGTACTACAGATACTTAGAGTGCTAATACCTTCCCTTTGTATAACCAACCCCCGAACCTTAGATCTCTTTCCCTTTAGGTTTTTCTAACGATCTTGAACCTTTCCTTTGGATAAATCAAAGTCGGTTGTAAAAGAAAATGATGCAAATTAATTAATAATTTGTTATCCGATTTTCACCGCAACACCTTGGTCGCGGCATCGAAGCACCTCCTGACCGCTTCAATGTCCCCGTGCATGCTGACGACCCGACCACTGGCTGTGTAGTACTTCATCTTGAGATGGACTGTAGATGGTACTTCCGTGAGTTCGGCCAAAGTAGTCCTCCCCCAGGATGCAGTTGTAGAGGGATGGACATTCGACCACCAAGAAGCGGGGTCTTGACTTGTCCGGCCGTATCCTCGCTCCCGAAAGTGACCATCAGTTCAACGTAACCCCATAGTCGGGTGGTGGTTCCGTTGAACCCTTACATATCCGAGCCCACGTAAGGGGTCAAATGCTTCTCATCGAGTTGGAGAGTCTCGAAGAGGTAGGCGTACATGATGTCCACCGAGCTCCCCTGGTCGACCAGGATCCTGCGGACGTCGAAATTGGCCATCTGTGCCCGGATCAAGAGGGGAATAGTGGCGTTGGGCGCTCTGCCTGGTAGCTCCTCCAGGTAGAAAGTGATGGGGTTTGAATTCCCTCGCACTTTCTCGAGAGTCGTGGTCTTCGCCGAGGTCGCGGATTCTAACTCGTCAAATTTCCGTTTGATCGACCCGACGGAGACCTTCTTGAAACCTCTGCCTGATATGACCATTTCCCTAGAGAAGCTCTCCCATGTGATGCGGGCAGTGACGGGGTCTTTGTGGGGGAAGTTTGCCCACATGTTGCGGACTGCCTCTTGGTTCTCGATTTCCTCGGGGATAAAAAAGTCCTCGGGTCAAGTGACGCTGAGGGCGACTTGCAGTCGGTTCTCTTCGGGAGGAAGTGTCTTCTCCTCGACTCTCTGGGCTTCCCGGGCACTGGGACGAGGAGCATCATCCCTCTTGGCATATTTCTTTAGGTTCCCTTCCTTGATCAGAGTCTCTATCGCGTCCTTAAGGTGGACGCAATCTTCTGTGACATGTCCATGGCTCCGGTGGAACCTGCAGTACTTGGACCTGTCGGTGTTAGCCTTGGGGGCTGTCGGCTTGGGAAAGCGGACACCCCCTTTCTGAAACTCCGAGTTGGCGCATTCGTTGAGAATTCTCTCGCGGGGAGCGTTGAGCGGAGTATACTCCGTGAACCGGCGAGCTGGTCCTCTCGATTCGCGAGACTTCCTGGACAGGCCTTCTCGCCTCTTCTTTCCCCCTCGCCGGGGGGAGGGGAGCCTTCGTCTTTGTGGCTGCAGGGGCCTTCTCGCCCCTTGGTCGAGGGAGATCTGGGCTGCTTCCGACTCCTCGAACTCGATGTATGATTGAGCCCGGTGGAGTAGGTCTTCCAAGTTACGAGGCCTGTGGATTCCCACGGACTTAGCGAACTCGGTTCCAATACGTAGTCCCCGCATGATCAGGAACTTCTTCATGTCATCGGTCGTGTGGACCTCGACAACTTCTCGGTTGAATCTCTCAATGTAGTCTCTGAGATATTCGCTCTTCCCCTGGAAGATGCCTTTCAACGAGGCCACCGTCTTCGGGTGTTGGCGAGATGCGGTGAAATGTTTAGAGAAACGTCCCTTCATTGCCTCTGTAGCGAGCGATTTTTGTTGGTGACGCGACCACCTTATCGCTGAATTTGGGTTTTCCTCCTCACGGAGAAAGGGTGCTACTTTCTGATTTCTTATTTATCCTATGAAGCTAGAAGGGAAAGGGAAGCTATCTAAAACTAACCTTGCACGCGATTGTTTAACAAACGCTAAGAGATTCGGGGAGTCGGGGTCAGGTTATACAATAGGTAGTTGTCAATTACCCAGCCTATATGTGGTTATCCACAGGATATTAGCATTAGGTTCTCGCTTTGTAATTGATGGTGTTTTTTTGGTAATAGGTTGGGAAAGTTTCTTGGGAAAGTATGACAGGGATAGTGAGTTTTTTGTTGAAGTTTTTGGTAAGGTGCTAGACCTAAGTTTTGATTGATGTGTGAAGGTACTGGACCTGAGGTTTTGGATTGGTATGCTCACTAAGATTTTACAATCTTATGCCTGCGTATTCCCGTTTAAACGAAACAGGGAAATCAGAGCAATCGTAGTTCCTCCTATTCTAAGGGAGGAAAAAATGTTTTGGTGTCTTGTTCAAAGCCCAAGATTGAAGCTAAAAGGGTTATTTGTGTCTTGTTCAAAGCCCAAGATTGAAGCTAAAAGGTCTGACCGAGAGAGAATTTGTCATCTCTAAAGAGGGATTGTTGTTTTTTGTGTGCCTTGATCAAAGCCCAAGGTTGAAGCTAAGAGGTTGATTGACTCCACTGGGGAAGTCCTTATACAAAGCCTAAGAGGAGGCTAGAAATGGATTACGCAACAAGAGAGTGTTTATATATGTATCCCGTACGAAGCCCAAGATGGAGGCTAAAAGAGACTGACTCTTTGGGGACATCATTATACAAAGCCTAAGAGGAGGCTAAAACGGGAAATTTGACTCTGGTGAGGATAACTTTATGTATCTCGTACAAAGCCCGAGATGGAGGCTAAAAGGTTTGACTCTGCAGGAGAGTGCTATCTGTCTTGTACAAAGCCCAAGATTGAGGCTAAAATGAGTTTGACTCTGCTTGGGAATTTATTTGTCCCAAGTTTAAGAGAATGTTATGGAGATTTATATCTCGTACAAAGCCCGAGAAGGAGGCTAAAAAGGATTTGACTCAACAAGAGAGTACTTTTATCTGTCCTGTACAAAGCCCAGGATTGTGGCTGAACAAGTTGGAGAAAGCCTAAGAGAAGGCTAACTTTGCTAGGGGAAATCATTATACAAAGCCTAAGAGGAGGTTATCTCTGCTAGGAAAATATTTGTGCCGAGCTTAAAAAGGAGGCCGGAAAATACTATCTCGACAAGAGAATGGTTTTTATCTGTCTCGTACAAAGCTCGAGATTTGAGGCTAAAAGGGGTTGACTCAACAAGAGAGTGCCTACGCTCTTAGGCTCGAAACTAAGCTCGCGAATTTGGAACCATTAGCACCCCACACTATTGACATGAAATTCTTAAGAAATATGCGGTTGTGCAAAGTTAGAAGAGAAGGAGGTTACCACCTCATGGTTTGCAATGTCGCGATACAAAGTGTTGTTTTACCTTGTCCTAATCGTACTAATGTGCGAAATCAAAGAAATTGGACTTTTGACTTAAATGCAACACCTATTACTGGACCGGTACCATGAGATTACACTGGGGATGATGGTACTGATGATGAGTATGAGCAGAGGGACGTGTCCCTCGTTCATGACCCCCCACCCTCACATGATTCACCCACACACACTGCACCTGGTACTTCTAACCATTTTGCAGGTACTTCTTCCGGTTTCTATTTTGATGAGGAGATAATTCGAGAGCAGAGAGCTCGAGAAGAAGAGAGGAATGGTATGTTCTATGCTATATACGAACAACAGCAAGACATGATGGATTTCTTACGAGAATCACAGAGTCAGATAGACCGTACCCTCCGATCAGTGATGGAAGCTCAGCTTAGTATAGCCTCAACACAGTAGCGCCTCCAGGCAGCACAGATGCATGACTTCGCCCTCGTGCACGCTAAACAGGGGGTCATACTAGGTAACCTCTCTAGGCTGCGGGATTCAAATATTTCTCTATTAGCATGTGTCCAAGAGCTCGAGATATCTCAAATTTCTCGCCGTCGAAGGCGGAGTCGTCACCAGTGACACCCAGATCAGGGAGAAGGTGGCAGTGGTGGCCAGGAGTAGTACTCACCCAGGTTTTCTTATCCTTTTTCTACCTTTTATCGAAACATTGGGGACAATGTTCAGTTTAATTGTGGGATAGGATCTTTACTGCTTTTATTTTTCATTTATGTTTTCGGCTTTTATTGCTTTTTAGTTAGGTTTATTACTGTTTTTAGTTTTAGTATTTTATCTTTACATGTGTGAGACGAGTCGTTATGTGTAGCTTTATGATGTCTTTAATTTCCCCCATTTCTTGATCCATACCAAAAAAATTTGAAAAAGAAAACAATGTTTATTTTGAAATCCTAAGGCTTTTAGACAAATTTAGGATAGGTTGCAGAGACTTGGGAAAATTCCCAAAAGATCGGTATCGTCTTAACACCGTGAGTCTCCAAATTTTAGAGATCGATTCAGATACTTATTATACCATGGCCTTGAAATCTCACCCTTGAGTCACTACTACAAAACACGCAAACAACAACGCCAGATTTATAACAGATTCATTAACACCGTTTTAATAGGTTATAATGTTCGCGTATCAGTGAGTAGCAGGATTTATTACTACGGTTGTCTAATAACACCATAGTAATATATGATTTGTAGCAAGCTTCGATCCCCAGCATATACACGTTTTCAATTTTTTAGACTACATTAAGCGTGTGTCACTTAAGTCCATTATTTAAAAATTAAATTGTAAATGGTTTTACAACGGTTAATAAACCAACCGTTGTTATAGGACTTTTAAAAAACTAGAAAATTGAAAATTATTTAACCAAGATATTTAACCACGGTGTTACTAAACAACCGTTGTAAAATTTAAAAATTGCATGACGGTTGTAAATTCTAACCGTGATGAAAAGTGATATTTTTTAGTATATAAACGAACGTATCTATCGTTCACTACATAGCAGCCGTTTCTCTCAAAAGAAAACCCTAACATATTTCACTATTCCCTCTCATAACATAACTCTAAACATACTTCAACCTTCAGATACGTCTTCAAATTCGTCTTCACTAATCGCTAACTTCAACTTCGTTCATTACACTTATGCTTCTATTTCGTTTACTTGTCTTGTTAAAAATGGGTTTTAATTTTTTTTCTTGAATGTTCTCATTTTTTCAGATCCATCTTCACCACCTTAACAAATACAAGAAGTATACTTTCGCTATGTTACATATGGTTTGTGTAGCTATGAAGAAAAATACAAGAAGTGTGAAGCTATTGTGTTAACTTCATTCACCTTCTACTTTTTTTTTTCATAGCTTC
The DNA here is from genome assembly GCA_022829125.1 of Lathyrus tuberosus. Classification (NCBI taxonomy): domain Eukaryota; kingdom Viridiplantae; phylum Streptophyta; class Magnoliopsida; order Fabales; family Fabaceae; genus Lathyrus; species Lathyrus tuberosus. The sequence goes on along the minus strand of JALAZF010000027.1, from coordinate 16,564,594 downwards.
ATGAACTAGATGAAATAAGAAAATGTCTCAGCAAATCCTTCCATAAAGTTTCACCGTATACTTTTTTTCATTCTTTTCCATAAAGTTTCCATCAAATCTTTCCATTAAAATGTCTCAGTAGTCCGGCTGTAGCCATGGAAGCAGGTCCTCAAATCGTTCAAGGTACGTATGCAAGTGTGGTCTCAACGCTCCGTTGATGACGACATGGACCGACTCGAACCCAGACCGTCGTTTCGATGGTTGTGGGAAGTATAAGATTCAAGGATATAAACAATGCTCTCACTTTGCTTGGTTGGATGACGAGATGGGTCCTAGAGAAAAACAAATAATTTCTTCACTAGTAAAGAACTTGAATGAGGAGTAGGGAATGGTTAACACCTACAAAGCCAAGGAGGTCGAATTGATGTTGAAGGTGAAGATCCTGAAGAAACAGTTGAAGATTACCTGGATTTTTTTTTAGTGTTCATTGCATTTGTTGTAATGACGAATTAGGTTATAGTTTATTAGGTTTGTATGTTTACTGATGGTGTAATGGTTGATGTATTTGTTACATAAGATTCATGTGATGATGTTATGGTGTATCATGAATATAATATAATTAATATTATTATAACTTTATCATAAATCTGTGTTGTATTTTCTACTGTGATATGGTGAACAGTAATATAGGTTAAAAAATGGTATAAATTATAAAAGCAGGATATAATTGTAAATTTTGCAGAAAATTTTACAATGGTTATTTATCAAAACCGTTATAATAACTCACGCGCTGTCCAGTAAAAAATTAAAAACAAAACTGCGTAGCTGGGAATCGAACCTAGGACGATCACTTTATCACAGCAGTTTTTCGGATAAACCGTTGTGATAGGGTGCGCGCTTTCCAGTTTATTACAACCGTTACAGGGCCGTAATTGTAAGTATCATATATAAAACCACACTCTACATAACAACGACTGGTCCTGCATGGTTATATATCTTTCTCAACCGTTGTTAAAGGTCTGTTCCGTAGTAGTGAATAAGTCCTTAAGTAGTTTATCCTAGCAGTCAACACCATCTGAATTACCACTAAGTGAACAGACTGATACAAATAGGTGAATAATCCCGTGCTTTAAAAAAAAGAAAAAGAAAAAGAAAATTTAAGAAGAAGCTTGAAAAGGAATCCTCCTTCTAAGTTAGGTAACCCTCACCCGGTCACTTAGCCTAACGGTGGAGAAACCTTTAAGAAAAAAATGTATATGTGTCAATATTGAATTATCAAAATTGCTGAATATTGACACGATATGGATCATGATCACTAACAGGTTTGTTCACCATATGAGTAATGGATAACGGGCTTAATGTGATTACACCTGAACGAAAACGGACAGAAAGATGGGATGAGTAAGTTATGCCAGGATATAATAACATGATGCGGATTGGTTTGTATAGGAAGGAGACTCATGAAAGCAATTGTGGAACGTGTTACAACGATATCCTTAATTTGCGAGTTATAACCTATCAATGTGACCTTGATCAAATTAGAGTCTTTAGTCTAGGATGATTACTTGTGTTACTGTTTTTCTTATGTTTATGATGTTTGCTTGAGGATAAGCAATGGTTCAAGTGTGGGAGATTTTGATGACACCGAAACACACCATATATTTGGCTCGACTTGCACGTGTTTTACCATTGTTTTATTGTTATTTCTAGTGTTATACTGGTATTTTGTCTGGTTTTCAGGTACATAGCCAAGAGAGAGCCACACTTGAAGAAACGAAGCGAAACAGAGGAAAACGGTGAAAAAGAAGCAATTTGCACACACGACGTCCAAGATAGCGTTCGCCGTGTAGGTAGCCATGTGGCAAATGACGTGTCCCACGTGCCAACGGTCAAAAAGACCAATTCTTGGAGACTTAGTGAGGATGGAATTCGCCACCCCTAGATGGTGGTCGCCATCTTTGTTTTGGATGCCCTAGTCAATAGGCAGTTGGAGAATCATCACACTCTCTCCTTTTTTCCTTCCCACGAATCCATAAGTGGTTACTTGATACCCAAGGCTTAGTACTAGTATGAATAGGGCTTAGTTTTCATTTTTTCAACCATCTAAGCTTAGCTACAACCTTAGGCATAAATTCACTGATAAAAACAATAATTCTTCACACAGGAGGATTATTGCATCATCGTTGTATTTGAGTTTGGAGTACTCTATATTTTGTTGTTTAATCGTCTCGCCATTTACATTTCGCCAAAGCTATTTATTGTGTCAAAATTCAAGTCTCTGATTGAAGCAGGTTCTTATTTATTTAAGCATTATTTACCTTTTATTCGCCTTGTTCATTTACTTGCTTTATTTTACTTTCCTCGCACGTTTAATTCCCGTTTACTTTGTTTACTTTCCTCGCACCTCTTTACTTTCGTTTATTTTATCTGCACCACTTACTTTGATTACTTTTATAGCACGCCCTTTATTTCAATCGAAATACTTATTATGTTCAATACCTTTTTCCAAACAAAAGCCAAAATGTTTATCGTTACCATGTCCAGCTAATTTAGTAGTGCTGGAACGTAAGGACCGTCGTTTCGACGGTACTCCATAAGTTGTTTCTGTAGAATTACTATTAGAGTTGTTTTTGTTTTAATACTATTTTTTCGCAATTAATTTGATCGGTTACTACGAAAGCAGAACCGTGACACGTCAGGTAAGATCGAAAGTCGTCCGACACTTAAGATAAAAATTGATTAGATTTTGATTAATAAAAACCGTGAAAGCCGTTTGTTAATTAATTAGGAGAGTTTAATATTACTAGAAGGTGATTTTGAAACTATTTACGGACGCGTTTATAGGTTTAGAACCCGGTTGAGCGAGCATATGTCAGAAACCCTTTTAATTTAAAGTTTTCAATCAAGATTACTTTTCAACTGAGCTAAAGAGGTGATTACTAAAAAAAAAGAGTTTCTACTTTAACGCAATACACAATCGATTACGCGTGAGCGGGCGATGTAGATTTAAAGATTAAATCCGGTTCCAAAAAATCGAAAGTGACGATTACTTTTTAATTATGTTCTTTTCTTGGAAGAAAATATTGCCCCGTAAGTAGTTCTATTTAGAAATAATAGGAGTGTTGTTGATCGACGAAAGCCACATTTCAGCATTACATCTTTGAATTTATTAAGTCATTGTTATTTTATTTTGTTTCCGTTTAAAAGTCTTTTTACAATCGCCTTAGATAAACACTGTGGCAATAAAATACGATAGATTGACCATTAGGTCTCCGTGGGATTCGAAAACCTTTTATATTACTCTGATACACTCTGTATACTTGCGGATAGCATGCATCACAAGCATTATGTGAATATGTGTGCTTGCAAGTATGAAGGTGATGATCCTGCTGACAATTTTTCTAGTGTTTTGATGATGACAACACTGATGAATATTAAAGACGATGGTGATATCTTTACAATCCTCTAGTAATGATGATTAACTTGAAGGTATCTCAAGTCTTATCCAATAGAAGATTCAAGGTTCTAGTGAAGTGCTAATATGATCAGTATATTTGGAAAAGAAACTTGAAAGCTCCAGAGTTGTGAAAGAGAATAAATGTGAAAACTTGTCTGGACATATCTGTTTGAGTGAGCAGAGTCTTTCTAAAGTAGAAGAGTAACTCTTAAGATATAAGGTAACACACACACACACACACACGCGCGCACACACACACGCGCGCGCACACACACACACACACACACACACACGCACACGCGCGCGCGCGCACACACACACACACACACACACATACTTTAAAGGTCTCTCTTTACTAAATAAAATCACATAAAAATGTTTTCAAGACCTAGCTAGTTAATTAGGGGATTATTTCCTTGATTAGGACAATTTTTTGAACTTCCTAAACGATTAGATTATATGCCTAATTGAGTCCATAATCGATTATGAAAGCCTCTTAATGATTGATAACGACTATCTATCAAAACCTTTCTTTTATCGATTATTTACACCACCTAATCGATTAGGAATTAATTTGGCCAATGGGTTGTTTCCATTTTAAGTTAATTGTTCTTCTATATAAAGGAGGTCTTTTCTCACTTCATTTCACACCTGAATTCGGAATTTTTCTAATTCTTTACAATTTATCTCTCTCTTCTTAAATATTTTCTTTCACCATAGTTGGTTTAGTGCGTTGTGAGTGGATATTCTTGAAGAATTTAGTTTGGTTCTTGAGATCAATCATTTATAAAATCTCTTGATTATAGAACTCAGTGTGGAAAAATTGTGTTTGGTTATTGATATCAATATGTAAAATCTCTACTCGGTTCGTGAGTTCTTCCCGTGAAAAAGCTTTTATTTGATTGGGAGATAAGACAATACTGTAAAATTTCTCTATTCCCTTGTATCAAGTGCTCGTGGACATAATCTTTAAAACTTCAATATTACATTGAAATCTCATGAAAATCTCATGGCACAGTACTAGGACAACATTCGGCTGAACTTGGATAACTCTGGTGTCATCTCTCTAACTCTATCTCCTTTATTTACTTTACAATTTTATTTATTTTCGACTGCTTTTTTCTCTATATTTTTTTAATACTAACACAATTTTTCTCTTAAGTAACAAATTTTTAAAATTAATCACAAATTTTGAACACCACAATTTACATCTCTATTGTATTTTTGTATTTGTAGTATCTTGTCCAACACATTTCACTTCACTCTTCTGACGAACATGATCCTATATAATTTGGAATCTCACTTTTAATACTCTTCAACTACTTTTCTTCTTGTGGGAGATACAAATTGAAAATTTGTAGCTGTAAAGCATAATTTAATTTAGGATATAAACAAGCATTAAGCTGAAATTTAACTAATGAAAGTAGTTGAAATATATTTCAAAGATTCTCTAGAATAGTTTGTCAAACCAAAGTTTAATTAACTTAAACCCTTAACAAATAATATGGAGCCATCTTAGAGTTCAAACAACTTAAAAAGCCCCATCAAATGCTAGAAACTATAAAAGTTTATAGCAATATTTTAAAAACCGGACAAAACCACAATCTAACTATAGACTATGCTGTTTATGGTTGAACCGTCCGGTTCGACTTTTAAAACATTGATTTATACATCCAAATTCATTGAAAAGAAAAGGAAACTCATACAGATTTATTTCATAAAGGTAAACAGCATCAGACACCAAAGTACAATACTAGAATGAGCATTATGCAAGAAAAGCATTTCATTTGTCAGCATTCCATGAAGAGAGTGGTGGAGTGTCGGAATACTTCCATGTACTGCTACTGTCCGCATACCTATCCCCCCTAACAGCATCTGCTAAGGACTCAATTTCTGCCATTTCTTCTGGTGTCAGTTTGACAGATAAAGCACTAATGTTTTGATTCAAGTTCTCAATTTTGGTTGTTCCAGGTATCGGGCACACATCGTTTCCTTGGTGATGAAGCCATGCTAGTGCAAGTTGAGATGGAGTACACCCTTTCTTTGCAGCCAGTTCATTAACTTTGTCAAATATAGTTTGGTTCTGCTGCAGATTTTGAGGTTGAAATCGAGGCATATCCTTCCGGTAATCATCCTGTGACAAGTTCTCAAGCAACTTTGATCCCGACGAAAAGAATCCTCGCCCAAGAGGACTATATGCAACAATTCCAATACCAAGTTCCCTAAGAAACAAAATCATAACTCTTCAAGTTAGAATTCATATCGATGTAGAATCGACACTTAGGATTAAAGTCAGTGCTTCAAATCATTGCAAACTAAATATCACACCTGCAAGTTGGAATAACTTCTTCCTCGACATCTCGTGACCATAATGACCACTCCAACTGCACAGCTGTTATTGGATGAACTGCATGTGCTCTTCTGATTGTTGCAGCTGACGCCTCAGACAAACCGATGTATTTTATTTTCCCCTCTTCAACTAGTTTCTTAAGCTCCCCAATCTACCAAATAAAACCGAAAAACTCAAAGTCATCACATATTGTTCCAATCAAAGTAGTTAATATTTCAATCAAAGAGAAATGAAAAGAATCGAACCAACCGTGACTTCAATTGGAAGACGAGTATCAATACGATGTTGATAGTAGAGATCAATAGAATCAATATCAAGTCTCTTCAAGCTACCATCACAAGCTTCTCTCACATAAGCTGGATCACCACAGATCTCATATTTCCCTTCCCTAGCTCTGACTCCAAATTTCGTAGCTAGTTCAACTTTCTCTCTCGCCTCTCCCTTCAAAGCCTTTCCAAGAAGGAGTTCATTGGTGTGAGGTCCATAGAAATCAGAAGTATCAAGAAAAGTTACACCAGATTGAATGGCGTGATGGACGAGAGCAATCATGTCGGATTCAGGCTTAGGAGGACCATAGAAAGCAGACATACTCATGCAACCAAGTCCTTGTAAGGACACTTCCATGCCCTGTGATCCCAACTTCATTCTTCCAACTTTTGACATTGCTATGTTTCACAATATAATACTCAATAAATCTTCTATCTTTAGTTCAATTTATAATTCAGTATCATCGTACAATAGAAGAAAGGTCAAACTATACATATAACTTGGCCAACAAGAAATTAAAGTCAATGCATACATTTACTGCCGTATGATATTTTTCATCAAATACTTGTGGTCTATCTTTATTTCTCATTTTCTGCCGTTTGAAAGTTATGACAAAGGTTGATTTCTTGTTTTCCCATATTTTTCACTTTCAATATTCTTGCCAAACTATCATTGTGTCTCGTGTCTTAAAGTCGTTCTCCAATCAATTTTGATGAGAACAAAAAATGAAACCAACTTTTTCCTCTCTTCTTTTCACACTGTCTCGGTTGCAAAGTCTCAAAGGTTCATGTTGAATTAGAGTACATATATTTACATAATTGAATTATTGGTTGATTAACATAAGATAATTTAATATTTTTTTAAACGGAAAAAATAAAAATCTATATTTTTTAAAATTGTTTGGTTATATCAAATGGTAAGAATGTCTCTAATGCTTGTGATCCGATATAGATCAGAAGTGGTTGGTATTAGACTTGTCTCCCTATGCTTGATTGTGCCTATGCTTGATGGTAAGCACCGATTGTGTTGATGTTTTTTATGTAAATCAAGTGATGTAATACGTTACTACGGGTAGGTAACAGGCTACAATAAGGTTTGAAGTTTAATTAAGTAGCAGGAATGTGGAGTTTTCGCAGGTGTAACTAATTACCACTGAAGCTGATTTAATTCCAATTTAATTCAGTGGCAGGTGTAATTAGTTATCCACTTTGGTGTAATCAGTTACAAGCACGATATTTTATTTTTATTTTTTTTGTTATTTTATCCGGTCAATTCAGCTCCCAATTGTATTGTATCTCATATATAAGTGTTTAGGATGCACACTGATCCTCATGAGCAAATGATGGAGCAGAGAAATAACGATAAGGTAAAGGCGGAGATTGCTTTGCAAGCTCGTTTCAATGAGAAGGAAAAGAGATTGAAAAGAAAATGGCCCATGAAGACCAAAGGAAATTTTTCAGAATTTTGGTGGAAGAGAGTCCCAAAATTCAAAGAATTTGACTTGTCAAAGGGGTGAGAGCAACTGCAATAATAATGGTGGTCAAGACAACTTTAAAAGCGAGAAAAAGAGGTTTGACAAGAGCAAATAGCAGTGCTACAAGTGTCAAAGATTTGGTCATTTTGCAAAAGAGTGCAATTTGAACAAGAATGAATCTCAAGGGTCATGATCACGGAAGGGAATTATAGCAGCAAATAGCTGCGGGACATCAACTGTAGCAACTTAAAAAATTCTGAAAAATTGAGTTGTGGTCGGCTGAATGATACGATTAACCCGTTGCATGAAGAGGAATACGCTATGATGAGTGTGAAAGGAGTTCAATGTAGTGTGGAGTGGTATTTGGACTCGGGTTTTCAACTCATATGACGGGAAGAAAGGATTGGTTTGTCAAAATCAATCGTGCCATGAAAAACAAAGTAAAGTTCGTGAATGACACCAGTCTAATGGCCGGCGGGATCTGTGATTTTTTTATCATGAGGAGGGATGTTGGACATTCCTTGATCAAAGATGTCTTGTATATTTTAGGAATCAAATGTAACCTTCTAAGTATTAGCCAATTACTTGAGAAGGGTTACAAGATTCACATGGAAAACAAGGGGTTGCGTGTTATGGATGCAAAAGGAGTTTTGGTTCTTAAAGCGCCTATGGCTGCCAATAGAACCTTCAAGGTTGAGTTGAAGGTTATGGAACATATATGTGTTGCTACTGCAGCAAGACGTGAAGAGTGGATGTGGCATTATCGTCTTGGGCATCTAAATTTTAGAGATCTCAAAGACTTGCAATAGAACAGAATGGTAACGGGGCTGCCATCGATCAGCATACTAGCTGAAATTTGTGAAAAATGTGTGCAAGCAAAGCAACATAAAGGGAAATTCAACAAGGATGCAGACCAAAGAACCAAGAATCACCTTGAGGTGGTGTATTCGGATGTGTGTGGGCTGATGCAAGTAGATTCTATTGGTGGCAATAGGAATTTTTTTCACATTTATCGATGATCATGGTAGAAAGATATGGACATACCTAATCAAGAGAAAGGATGAGATATTTGAAGTGTTCAAGAAGTTTAAGTCCATGGTTGAGAGGCAAAGTGGTCACAAGCTCAAAGTGCTCAAAATGGATGGTGGAGGTGAATATCTCTTAAATGACTTTGGGAGGTTTTGTGATCAAGAAGGGATTGTACATAAGGTAGTACCACCCTATACACCACAACAAAATGGTATAGCCGAAAGAAAGAATCGATCGATCATGAACATCATGAGAAGCATGTTAAAAGGGAAGAACTTGTCGAAAGAGTTATGGGGAGAAGCGGTATCCACAACTTCCTATTTGTTGAATAGGTGCCCTACAAAGAAGCTTTAGAGTGTAACACTGGAGGAAGCATGGTCGGGGTTTAAGCCAAATCTGATTCATTTGAGAGTCTTTGGTTCCATTGTATACCGACATGTTTTGGGTCAACTTAGAAAAAAGTTGGATGACAAGGGAGAAGTGATAATACTTGTTGGATATCACTCTACCGGTGGTTACAAACTCTTTGATGCTATAAACGGGAGGATCGTAATCAGTAAGGATATCGTAATCGATGAATTAAAGCAAGTGCAGCAGGGTGTAACTGATTACCAACAAACGTTAACCGATTACATGCAAGTGTCGCACCTCGAAAAAATCATCGAAGACACGACCCTCGCGCGAAAGGCGCGGAACGGTTCGACAGAGTCGCCACCGAACTTTATTTATCCCAAAAGAGGGTAAGGAAAATATCGAGAAAACCTTTAAGGAGGGATAAGAACATGGTCGTCGCAACCACATTCCGGGTTCGGGAGTCGGTTACGTGAGGGGAAGGCACGCGCACCCCCTCACGCCCGTTGTACTCAAGGGAACCTCTTGATTCGAATCGCGATACTCGTTAGCTAAGTCTGTTTGTTTTCTTCTAAAAAATAAATGCGAAAAGGTGAGATAAAAGGGAAAAGATACTAAGGGAAAATGGGGTGGTTTAAGGATAGGGTGCTTGACAAGATCATCGCAATCTTGTGCCTACGTATACTCATTCGGACGAGAATGAGTAATCAGAGCAATCTTAGTTCGACTACGGGAAAGGTGGGGGAAAAGAAAAAGTGTGCTCGCCAAGATCATCGCAATCTTGTGCCCACGTATCTTTATTTGGACTAGAATAAAGAATCAGAGCAGTCGTAGTTCGTGGTACGCCCACGAAAAGGGGAGAGTTGGTTTGTTTTAAAGGCGTCAATTGCTCACACACGAGTAAGAGAACCCTGATAAGTGCAAAATGTACCTATTTTTGTATATAAGTTTTGTTGCACTTATCATTACTTTGGGTTAAAATTGGTTGAACAAACCCCACTTTATGTGTAATTACGTTTACTTTACGTTTTAGTGTATATATTGCGTATCGTGTAAATATCATTGAGTTTAATTGATTTTCTCTCATTTTTGTAGGTATTCAAGTAAAGATATTTTTCCATATTCATAAAGAGCATTGAATAAGCTTTCCAACACTTCCGACAGTGCGTCAATCGGAATTACGGTTCAGAAGTTATGATCAAAACAAATTCTGGTTTGCTGTCATGTTCGCTGGGCGAACCAGGAGGCGAGTATTCGCTGGCGAGTTCGCAATGCGAACTCTAGCGAATAAAAAGTGCCCAGAAGTGTGAAAAACACTGTTTTAGGCAGTGGCTAAGGCGGCATATGTTCGCAGTGCGAACCTTGGAACACAATTTTGCCTATAAACTTCATTTTAAAGCATTTTTTTAGGTTATGGTTTTGGGGATTCTTGCTCCAACTCCATCAAACTTCATTTTTTCAGTAGATTAGCTTAGAAAACAACTGTGGAGCATGCATACGAATGAACCGGGGTGGATTGATCGTCGACCGGCTCTGACAATCCGCGAGATGTTTGGTTCATTTCTCTTTTTCTTTGTGTTTTTCTTTATGGCTGGGTTGTATATATGTATTTGCTGTAAACTCATGTATATTTGTCGCCCATGGGGTTATATGAAACTTGTTTTACAAATCTTTATTGGTGATTGTCTCTGATTTTTGCTTTATGCGCGGGGTTTGAGTTGCGTTAGAGATAACCGTCGCAAACTTTGATTAGGGATGATTGTCTGTTAGTTTCTAGATTCTAGAGATAGATTTAGGGCTAGCAATCTTCAATAGGCGTCGAAACTTAATGCCTCTGTGCCTTGAGCTAGCGTACGAAAAGTATCGGCAATGGTAACACGGTTGTTCTCTCGACTGTGCGTTAGACATAACCTGTGCTGTGAGCGATGCTGGGTGATATTGAGGATTATTGTAGGTTGAGTATAACTGGTCGGTAAGTTTAAGTTTGTGAGGATTCGATTATGTGCATCCCGGATAAGTTTGTCTTACTGAAAAGTGAATTTGTTTTTATGTTTTAATGTTTACTTTTCTGTTTTCATGTTTTAAACCATTTTAATCCAAACTCATTAACGCGAGAGACTGTCGAACGACATTCTTTCCCTCGAACCGATCTCTGTGGACACAACATAAATCCCGGAGGGAATTCTTCCGAAAATAAATATTTTTGCTGCTTGCCCTATTATGCATTCAACAAAATGGCGTCGTTGCCGGGGATTGATTTTGATATTGAATCGCATTGCGATAGTTTCTTTGTTTTTGAGTTTTGTAGATATCGTACATGTTGTATATTTTCACTTGTTTATTATGATACTTGTACATTTTTTTCGTTTGTTCAAGTGTTTGGTTAGGACGCTTGCTTTTGGTTGCACGGTGAGACATCACCATGGCATGAAGAGAGGAAGTTTCTAGCTAAGCATTGTATAGGCGTCGAGCTTACGACGTAAAACAAGCATGTTTTATAGTTTTTCTTTTCGAATGTTTTTGGTTGTTGTTTGCTCACAGATTTTGATTGACTTACTTGAGGATGCTTTTGTGATTTTCCAAGTTGGTTCGTTTTAACTTGCGAATGTATGGTAATGATTTTGTTAAGTTTTGTACACGTCTGAGGTATGTATTTATCGCTTTCTATACTTTAGCATATTCATGATACTTAGGCATTTTACAAACTTCCATGCCATCCATTCTTTTGTATACTTGTTCTATTGTGAATCACTTTAGTTCCCAACCTTTTTGTGAGGTGGCTTTCCATTGTACATAAATGCGCGGAGAACCAACATTCTTGTTCTAACTGGATTTTATTATGTTGAATCTTTTATTTGTGTTGATTATATGAATGCATGAAAAGGATCAAGGCAATTGTTTCATTTTGAGCACAACCACCTTAGCCAAATAGTCATTCACCTTGTGAGTGTGTGAGAATTCGTAACCTCTTTGAGCTTTTTAATCCATGTTTCTATTTGAACTTAATGCTTGTCTATGAGTATTTAGTTCACTTATTTTTTAATGGATTTTGTTTTTTCTTGGACCTTAATTTTGTATTGTTGTATGGATTTTTTCCTTGCCTTAGAAAGTCGGGAGTATTCACCTGATGATATGGTTGAATTCAAGTTGGGGAGAGGATGATTGTTTACTCATTGGTTGGATTCTATGCGGATTGTAAAAGAAAAGAAAAAAGAGAAAAATTTGTGAAAGAGAAAAAAAAACAAAAAAAGAAGAAAAAGAAAATCCTTGAAAAAGGAAACAAAAAGAGTTTCAATAATTGTGCTAAATAAGTATTGTGTGTTGTGTAACACTTGGGATTGTGGAAGAAGTTGATTGGAATTTGGTGTTTGATTCTTTGTGAGTTGATCACTCCCTTAGGTTTAGGCAAGTTTTTGTTTCAATTACCTTTAGAAATTGCCCCTTGTTTGTTTACCCGACCACGCTACAACCTTGAAAAGCCCTTATGATTCCTGCCTTTGTATTTTCAATGTGAATTTGTGGATGTATGCATAATTTAGTCTTTTGTTTGCATGAGTGTTGTGTGAGTGTAAAGTACCTTATTGTGTGTTTTTCATCTACGGATGATTGTTTTTACTAGGTGTGATTCACTTTGGAACTCGTGTTGTTTTAGAATTTTTGGCATGATTTTTGTATTTGGCATTTGTTTCGTGACTATGTTGTCGTCGTAGTTTAGTGGTAAGTATTTACTTTTTGTGTGTACCGTTTTCATTTGAACCATTCATTCGTTTCCGTTTTTCAAAACCTGTTGATTCGTCATTCTTTGGATATTGCTTGTGCATTTTCAAGTTTGTTTGATTCTTGTTTGTGGACAAACAATTATGTAAGTTGGGGAGAGTTTGATAAGTGCAAAATGTACCTATTTTTGTATATAATTTTTGTTGCACTTATCATTACTTTGTGTTAAAATTGGTTGAATAAACCCCACTTTATGTGTAATTACGTTTACTTTATGTTTTAGTGTATATATTGCGTATCGTGTAAATATCATTGAGTTTAATTGATTTTCTCTCATTTTTGTATGTATTCAAGTAAAGATATTTTTCCATATTCATAAAGAGCATTGAATAAGCTTTCCAACGCTTCCGACCGTGCGTCAATCGGAGTTACGGTTCAGAAGTTATGATCAAAACAAATTCTGGTTTGCTGTCATGTTCGCTGGGCGAACCAGGAGGCGAGTATTCGCTGGCAAGTTCGCAATGCGAACTCTGGCGAATAAAAAGTGCCCAGAAGTGTGAAAAACACTGTTTTAAGCAGTGGCTAAGGCGGCATATGTTCGCAGTGCGAACGGGGGTTCGCAGTGCGAACCTGGGAACACAATTTTGCCTATAAACTTCATTTTTCAGCATTTTTTTAGGTTATGGTTTTGGGGATTCTTGCTCCAACTCCATCAAACTTCATTTTTTCAGTAGATTAGCTTAGAAAACAATTGTGGAGCATGCATACGGATGAACCGGGGTGGATTGATCGTCGACCGGCTCTGACAATCCGCGAGATGTTTGGTTCATTTCTCTTTTTCTTTGTGTTTTTCTTTATGGCTGGGTTGTGTATATGTATTTGCTGTAAACTCATTTATATTTGTCGCCCATGGCGTTATATGAAACTTGCTTTACAAATCTTTATTGGTGATTGTCTCTGATTTTTGCTTTATGCGCGGGGTTTGGGTTGCGATAGAGATAACCGTCGCAAACTTCGATTAGGGATGATTGTCTGTTAGTTTCTAGATTCTAGAGATAGATTTAGGGCTAGCAATCTTCAATAGGCGTCAAAACTTAATGCCTCCGTGCCTTGAGCTAGCGTACGAGAGTATCGGTAATGGTAACACGGTTATTCTCTCAACTTTGCGTTAGACATAATCTGTGTTGTAGGCGATGCTGGGTGATATTGAGGAGTATTGTAGGTTGAGTATAACTGGTCGGTAAGTTTAAGTTTGTGAGGAGTCGATTATGTGCATGCCAGATAAGTTTGTCTTGCTGAAAAGTGAATTTGTTTTTCTGTTTTAATGTTTACTTTTCTGTTTTCATGTTTTAAACCATTTTAATCCAAACTCATTAACGCGAGAGACTGTCGAACAACATTCTTTCCCTCGAACCGATCTCTATGGACACGACATAAATCCATGAGGGAATTCTTCCGAAAATAAATATTTTTGCTGCTTGCCCTATTCTGCATTCAACAAAATGGCACCGTTGTCGGGGATTGGTTTTGATATTGAATCGCATTGCGATAGTTTCTTTGTTTTTGAGTTTTGTAGATATCGTACATGTTGTATATTTTGACTTGTTTATTATGATACTTGTACATTTTTTACGTTTGTTCAAGTGTTTGGTTAGGACGCTTGCTTTTGGTTGCACGGTGAGACATCACCATGGCATGAAGAGAGGAAGTTTCTAGCTAAGCATTGTATAGGCGTCGAGCTTACGACATAAAACAAGCATGTTTTATAGTTTTTCTTTTCGAATGTTTTTGGTTGTTGTTTGCTCATAGATTTTGATTGACTTACTTGATGATGCTTTTGTGATTTTCCAAGTTGGTTCGTTTTAACTTGCGAATGTATGGTAATGATTTTGTTAAGTTTTGTACACGTCTGAGGTATGTATTTATCGCTTTCTATACTTTAGCATATTCATGATACTTAGGCATTTTACAAACTTCCATGCCATCCATTATTTTGTATACTTGTTCTATTGTGAATCACTTTAGTTCCCAACCTTTTTGTGAGGTGGCTTTCCATTGTTCATAGATGCGCGGAGAACCAACATTCTTGTTCTAACTGGATTTTATTATGTTGAATCTTTTGTTTGTGTTGATTATATGAATGCATGAAAAGGATCAAGGCAATTGTTTCATTTTGAGCACAACCACCTTAGCCAAATAATCATTCACCTTGTGAGTGTGTGAGAATTCGTAACCCCTTTGAGCTTTTTGATCCAAGTTTCTATTTGAACTTAATGCTTGTCTATGAGTATTTAGTTCACTTATTTTTTAATGGATTTTGTTTTTTCTTGGACCTCAATTTTGTGTTGTTGTATGGATTTTTTCCTTGCCTTAGAAAGTCGGGAGTATTCACCTGATGATATGGTTGAATTCAAGTTGGGGAGAGAATGATTGTTTACTCATTGGTTGGATTCTATGCGGATTGAAAAAGAAATGAAAAAAGAGAAAAATTTGTGAAAGAGAAAAAGAAAGAAAAAAAGAAGAAAAAGAAAGTCCTTGAAAAAGGAAACAAAAAGAGTTTCAATAATTGTGCTAAATAAGTATTGTGTGTTGTGTAACACTTGGGATTGTAGAAGAAGTTGATTGGAATTTGGTGTTTGATTCTTTGTGAGTTGATCACTCCCTTAGGTTTAGGCAAGTTTTTGTTTCAATTACCTTTAGAAATTGCCCCTTGTTTGTTTACCTGACCACGCTACAACCTTGAAAAACCCTTGTGATTCTTGCCTTTGTATTTTCAATGTGAATTTGTGGATGTATGCATAATTTAGTCTTTTGTTTGCATGAGTGTTGTGTGAGTGTAAAGTACCTTATTGTGTGTTTTTCATCTACAGATGATTGTTTTTACTAGGTGTGATTCACTTTGGAACTCGTGTTGTTTTAGAATTTTTGGCATGATTTTTCTATTTGGCATTTGTTTCGTGACTATGTTCTCGTCGTAGTTTAGTGGTAAGTATTTACTTTTTGTGTGTACCGTTTTCATTTGAACCATTCATTCGTTTCCGTTTTTCAAAACCTATTGATTCGTCATTCTTTGGATATTGCTTGTGCATTTTCAAGTTTGTTTGATTCTTGTTTGTGGGCAAACAATTATGTAAGTTGGGGAGAGTTTGATAAGTGCAAAATGTACCTATTTTTGTATATAAGTTTTGTTGCACTTATCATTACTTTGTGTTAAAATTGGTTGAATAAACCCCACTTTATGTGTAATTACGTTTACTTTACGTTTTAGTGTATATATTGCGTATCGTGTAAATATCATTGAGTTTAATTGATTTTCTCTCATTTTTGTAGGTATTCAAGTAAAGATATTTTTCCATATTCATAAAGAGCATTGAATAAGCTTTCCAACGCTTCCGACCGTGCGTCAATCGGAGTTACGGTTCAGAAGTTATGATCAAAACAAATTCTGGTTTGCTGTCATGTTCGCTGGGCAAACCAGGAGGCGAGTATTCGCTGGCGAGTTCGCAATGCGAACTCTGGCAAATAAAAAGTGCCCAGAAGTGTGAAAAACACTGTTTTAGGCAGTGGCTAAGGCGGCATATGTTCGCAGTGCGAACCTGGGAACACAATTTTGCCTATAAACTTCATTTTTCAGCATTTTTTTAGGTTATGGTTTTGGGGATTCTTGCTCCAACTCCATCAAACTTCATTTTTTCAGTAGATTAGCTTAGAAAACAACTGTGGAGCATGCATACGAATGAACCGGGGAGGATTGATCGTCGACCGGCTCTGACAATCCGCGAGATGTTTGGTTCATTTCTCTTTTTCTTTGTGTTTTTCTTTATGGCTGGGTTGTATATATGTATTTGCTGTAAACTCATGTATATTTGTCGCCCATGGCGTTATATGAAACTTGCTTTACAAATCTTTATTGGTGATTGTCTCTGATTTTTGCTTTATGCGCGGGGTTTGGGTTGCGTTAGAGATAACCGTCGCAAACTTCGATTAGGGATGATTGTCTGTTAGTTTCTAGATTCTAGAGATAGATTTAGGGCTAGCAATCTTCAATAGGCGTCGAAACTTAATGCCTCCGGGCCTTGAGCTAGCGTACGAGAGTATCGGTAATGGTAACACGGTTATTCTCTCAACTTTGCGTTAGACATAACCTGTGTTGTAAGCGATGCTGGGTGATATTGAGGAGTATTATAGGTTGAGTATAACTGGTCGGTAAGTTTAAGTTTGTGAGGAGTCGATTATGTGCATGCCAGATAAGTTTGTCTTGCTGAAAAGTGAATTTGTTTTTATGTTTTAATGTTTACTTTTCTGTTTTCATGTTTTAAACCATTTTAATCCAAACTCATTAACGCGAGAGACTGTCGAACAACATTCTTTCCCTCGAACCGATCTCTGTGGACACGACATAAATCCCGGAGGGAATTCTTCCGAAAATAAATATTTTTGCTGCTTGCCCTATTCTGCATTCAACAAAATGGCACCGTTGCCGGGGATTGGTTTTGATATTGAATCGCATTGCGATAGTTTCTTTGTTTTTGAGTTTTGTAGATATCGTACATGTTGTATATTTTCACTTGTTTATTATGATACTTGTACATTTTTTACGTTTGTTCAAGTGTTTGGTTAGGACGCTTGCTTTTGGTTGCACGGTGAGACATCACCATGGCATGAAGAGAGGAAGTTTCTAGCTAAGCATTGTATAGGCGTCGAGCTTACGACATAAAACAAGCATGTTTTATAGTTTTTCTTTTCGAAGGTTTTTGGTTGTTGTTTGCTCACAGATTTTGATTGACTTACTTGATGATGCTTTTGTGATTTTCCAAGTTGGTTCGTTTTAACTTGCGGATGTATGGTAATGATTTTGTTAAGTTTTGTACACGTCTGAGGTATGTATTTATCGCTTTCTATACTTTAGCATATTCATGATACTTAGGCATTTTACAAACTTCCATGCCATCCATTCTTTTGTATACTTGTTCTATTGTGAATCACTTTAGTTCCCAACCTTTTTGTGAGGTGGCTTTCCATTGTTCATAGATGCGCGGAGAACCAACATTCTTGTTCTAATTGGATTTT
Organism: Lathyrus tuberosus; assembly: GCA_022829125.1. Classification (NCBI taxonomy): domain Eukaryota; kingdom Viridiplantae; phylum Streptophyta; class Magnoliopsida; order Fabales; family Fabaceae; genus Lathyrus; species Lathyrus tuberosus. The sequence continues at coordinate 16,546,900 of JALAZF010000027.1, read as the reverse complement.
ATTATGTTGAATCTTTTGTTTGTGTTGATTATATGAATGCATGAAAAGGATCAAGGCAATTGTTTCATTTTGAGCACAACCACCTTAGCAAAATAGTCATTCACCTTGTGAGTGTGTGAGAATTCGTAACCCCTTTGAGCTTTTTGATCCATGTTTCTATTTGAACTTAATGCTTGTCTATGAGTATTTAGTTCACTTATTTTTTAATGGATTTTGTTTTTTCTTGGACCTCAATTTTGTGTTGTTGTATGGATTTTTTCCTTGCCTTAGAAAGTCGGGAGTATTCACCTGATGATATGGTTGAACTCAAGTTGGGGAGAGGATGATTGTTTACTCATTGGTTGGATTCTATGCGGATTGAAAAAGAAAAAAATTTGTGAAAGAGAAAAAGAAAGAAAAAAAGAAGAAAAAAAAAATCCTTGAAAAAGGAAACAAAAAGAGTTTCAATAATTGTGCTAAATAAGTATTGTGTGTTGTGTAACGCTTGGGATTGTGGAAGAAGTTGATTGGAATTTGGTGTTTGATTCTTTGTGAGTTGATCACTCCCTTAGGTTTAGGCAAATTTTTGTTTCAATTACCTTTAGAAATTGCCCCTTGTTTGTTTACCCGACCACGCTACAACCTTGAAAAGCCCTTGTGATTCTTGCCTTTGTATTTTCAATGTGAATTTGTGGATGTATGCATAATTTAGTCTTTTGTTTGCATGAGTGTTGTGTGAGTGTAAAGTACCTTATTGTGTGTTTTTCATCTACGGATGATTGTTTTTACTAGGTGTGATTCACTTTGGAACTCGTGTTGTTTTAGAATTTTTGGCATGATTTTTGTATTTCGCATTTGTTTCGTGACTATGTTGTCGTCGTAGTTTAGTGGTAAGTATTTACTTTTTGTGTGTACCGTTTTCATTTGAACCATTCATTCATTTCCGTTTTTCAAAACCTGTTGATTCGTCATTCTTTGGATATTGCTTGTGCATTTTCAAGTTTGTTTGATTCTTGTTTGTGGACAAACAATTATGTAAGTTGGGGCGAGTTTGATAAGTGCAAAATGTACCTATTTTTGTATATAAGTTTTTTTGCACTTATCATTACTTTGTGTTAAAATTGGATGAATAAACCCCACTTTATGTGTAATTATGTTTACTTTACGTTTTAGTGTATATATTGGGTATCGTGTAAATATCATTGAGTTTAATTGAATTTCTCTCATTTTTGTAGGTATTCAAGTAAAGATAATTTTCCATATTCATAAAGAGCATTGAATAAGCTTTCCAACGCTTCCGGCCGTGCGTCAATCGGAGTTACGGTTCAGAAGTTATGATCAAAACAAATTCTGGTTTGCTGTCATGTTCGCTGGGCGAACCAGGAGGCGAGTATTCGCTGGCGAGTTCGCAATGCGAACTCTGGCAAATAAAAAGTGCCCAGAAGTGTGAAAAACACTGTTTTAGGCAGTGGCTAAGGCGGCATATGTTCGCAGTGCGAACGGGGGTTCGCAGTGCGAACCTGGGAACACAATTTTGCCTATAAACTTCATTTTTCAGCATTTTTTTAGGTTATGGTTTTGGGGATTCTTGCTCCAACTCCATCAAACTTCATTTTTTCAGTAGATTAGCTTAGAAAACAACTGTGGAGCATGCATACGGATGAACCGGGGTGGATTGATCGTCGACCGGCTCTGACAATCCGCGAGATGTTTGGTTCATTTCTCTTTTTCTTTCTGTTTTTATTTATGGCTGGGTTGTGTATATGTATTTGCTGTAAACTCATTTATATTTGTCGCCCATGGCGTTATATGAAACTTGCTTTACAAATCTTTATTGGTGATTGTCTCTGATTTTTGCTTTATGCGCGGGGTTTGGGTTGCGTTAGAGATAACCGTCGCAAACTTCGATTAGGGATTATTGTCTGTTAGCTTCTAGATTCTAGAGATAGATTTAGGGCTAGCAATCTTCAATAGGCGTCGAAACTTAATGCCTCCGTGCCTTGAGCTAGCGTACGAGAGTATCGGTAATGGTAACACGGTTATTCTCTCAACTTCGCGTTAGACATAACCTGTGTTGTAAGCGATGCTGGGTGATATTGAGGAGTATTGTAGGTTGAGTATAACTGGTCGGTACGTTTAAGTTTGTGAGGAGTCGATTCTTAGTTAATATTGTTTTCATGTTTTAATGTTTACTTTTCTGTTTTCATGTTTTAAACCATTTTAATCGAAACTCATTAACGCGAGAGACTGTCGAACGACATTCTTTCCCTCGAACCGATCTCTGTGGACACGACATAAATCCCAGAGGGAATTCTTCCGAAAATAAATATTTTTGCTGCTTGCCCTATTCTGCATTCAACAAAATGGCACTGTTGCCGGGGATTGGTTTTGATATTGAATCGCATTGCGATAGTTTCTTTGTTTTTGAGTTTTGTAGATATCGTACATGTTGTATATTTTCACTTGTTTATTATGATACTTGTACATTTTTTACGTTTGTTCAAGTGTTTGGTTAGGACGCTTGCTTTTGGTTGCACGGTGAGACATCACCATGGCATGAAGAGAGGAAGTTTCTAGCTAAGCATTGTATAGGCGTCGAGCTTACGACATAAAATAAGCATGTTTTATAGTTTTTCTTTTCGAATGTTTTTGGTTGTTGTTTGCTCACAGATTTTGATTGACTTACTTGATGATGCTTTTGTGATTTTCCAAGTTGGTTCGTTTTAACTTGCGGATGTATGGTAATGATTTTGTTAAGTTTTGTACACGTCTGAGGTATGTATTTATCGCTTTCTATACTTTAGCATATTCATGATACTTAGGCATTTTACAAACTTCCATGCCATCCATTCTTTTGTATACTTGTTCTATTGTGAATCACATTAGTTCCCAACCTTTTTGTGAGGTGGCTTTCCATTGTTCATAGATGCGCGGAGAACCAACATTCTTGTTCTAACTGGATTTTATTATGTTGAAACTTTTGTTTGTGTTGATTATATGAATGCATGAAAAGGATCAAGGCAATTGTTTCATTTTGAGCACAACCACCTTAGCCAAATAGTCATTCACCTTGTGAGTGTGTGAGAATTCGTAACCCCTTTGAGCTTTTTGATCCATGTTTCTATTTGAACTTAATGCTTGTCTATGAGTATTTAGTTCACTTATTTTTTAATGGATTTTGTTTTTTCTTGGACCTCAATTTTGTGTTGTTGTATGGGTTTTTTCCTTGCCTTAGAAAGTCGGGAGTATTCACCTGATGATATGGTTGAATTCAAGTTGGGGAGAGGATGATTGTTTACTCATTGGTTGGATTCTATGCGGATTGAAAAAGAAAAGAAAAAAGAGAAAAAATTTTGAAAGAGAAAAAGAAAGAAGAAAAAGAAAATCCTTGAAAAAGGAAACAAAAAGAGTTTCAATAATTGTGCTAAATAAGTATTGTGTGTTGTGTAACACTTGGGATTGTGGAAGAAGTTGATTGGAATTTGGTGTTTGATTCTTTGTGAGTTGATCACTCCCTTAGGTTTAGGCAAGTTTTTGTTTCAATTACCTTTAGAAATTGCCCCTTGTTTGTTTACCCGACCACGCTACAACCTTGAAAAGCCCTTGTGATTCCTGCCTTTGTATTTTCAATGTGAATTTGTGGATGTATACATAATTTAGTCTTTTGTTTGCATGAGTGTTGTGTGAGTGTAAAGTACCTTATTGTGTGTTTTTCATCTACGGATGATTGTTTTTACTAGGTGTGATTCACTTTGGAACTCGTGTTGTTTTAGAATTTTTGGCATGATTTTTGTATTTGGCATTTGTTTCGTGACTATGTTGTCGTCGTAGTTTAGTGGTAAGTATTTACTTTTTGTGTGTACCGTTTTCATTTGAACCATTCATTCGTTTCCGTTTTTCAAAACCTGTTGATTCGTCATTCTTTGTATATTGCTTGTGCATTTTCAAGTTTGTTTGATTCTTGTTTGTGGACAAACAATTATGTAAGTTGGGGAGAGTTTGATAAGTTCAAAATGTACCTATTTTTGTATATAAGTTTTGTTGCACTTATCATTACTTTGTGTTAAAATTGGTTGAATAAACCCCACTTTATGTGTAATTACGTTTACTTTACGTTTTAGTGTATATATTGCGTATCGTGTAAGTATCATTGAGTTTAATTGATTTTCTCTCATTTTTGTAGGTATTAGAGTAAAGATATTTTTCCATATTCATAAAGAGCATTGAATAAGCTTTCCAACGCTTCCGACCGTGCGTCAATCGGAGTTACGGTTCAGAAGTTATGATCAAAACAAATTCTGGTTTGCTGTCATGTTCGCTGGGCGAACCAGGAGGCGAGTATTCGCTGGCGAGTTCGCAATGCGAACTCTGGCAAATAAAAAGTGCCCAGAAGTGTGAAAAACACTGTTTTAGGCAGTGGCTAAGGCGGCATATGTTCGCAGTGCGAACGGGGGTTCGCAGTGCGAACCTGGGAACACAATTTTGCCTATAAACTTCATTTTTCAGCATTTTTTTAGGTTATGGTTTTGGGGATTCTTGCTCCAACTCCATCAAACTTCATTTTTTCAGTAGATTAGCTTAGAAAACAACTGTGGAGCATGCATACGGATGAACCGGGGTGGATTGATCGTCGACCGGCTCTGACAATCCGCGAGATGTTTGGTTCATTTCTCTTTTTCTTTCTGTTTTTATTTATGGCTGGGTTGTGTATATGTATTTGCTGTAAACTCATTTATATTTGTCGCCCATGGCGTTATATGAAACTTGCTTTACAAATCTTTATTGGTGATTGTCTCTGATTTTTGCTTTATGCGCGGGGTTTGGGTTGCGTTAGAGATAACCGTCGCAAACTTCGATTAGGGATGATTGTCTGTTAGTTTCTAGATTCTAGAGATAGATTTAGGGCTAGCAATCTTCAATAGGCGTCGAAACTAAATGCCTTTGTGCCTTGAGCTAGCGTACGAGAGTATTGGTAATGGTAACACGGTTATTCTCTCAACTTTGCGTTAGACATAACCTGTGTTGTAAGCGAGTATTGTAGGTTGAGTATAACTGGTCGGTAAGTTTAAGTTTGTGAGGAGTCGATTATGTGCATGCCAGATAAGTTTGTCTTGCTGAAAAGTGAATTTGTTTTTATGTTTTAATGTTTACTTTTCTGTTTTCATGTTTTAAACCATTTTAATCCAAACTCATTAACGCGAGAGACTGTCGAACGACATTCTTTCCCTCGAACCGATCTCTGTGGACACGACATAAATCCCGGAGGGAATTCTTCCAAAAATAAATATTTTTGCTGCTTTCCCTATTCTGCATTCAACAAAATGGCGCCGTTGCCGGGGATTGGTTTCGATATTGAATCGCATTGCGATAGTTTCTTTGTTTTTGAGTTTTGTAGATATCGTACATGTTGTATATTTTCACTTGTTTATTATGATACTTGTACATTTTTTACGTTTGTTCAAGTGTTTGGTTAGGACGCTTGCTTTTGGTTGCATGGTGAGACATCACCATGGCATGAAGAGAGGAAGTTTCTAGCTAAGCATTGTATAGGCGTCGAGCTTACGACATAAAACAAGCGTGTTTTATAGTTTTTCTTTTCGAATGTTTTTGGTTGTTGTTTGCTCACAGATTTTGATTGACTTACTTGATGATGCTTTTGTGATTTTCCAAGTTGGTTCGTTTTAACTTGCGGATGTATGGTAATGATTTTGTTAAGTTTTGTACACGTCTGAGGTATGTATTTATCGCTTTCTATACTTTAGCATATTCATGATACTTAGGCATTTTGCAAACTTCCATGCCATCCATTCTTTTGTATACTTGTTCTATTGTGAATCACATTAGTTCCCAACCTTTTTGTGAGGTGGCTTTCCATTGTTCATAGATGCGCGGAGAACCAACATTCTTGTTCTAACTGGATTTTATTATGTTGAATCTTTTGTTTGTGTTGATTATATGAATGCATGAAAAGGATCAAGGCAATTGTTTCATTTTGAGCACAACCACCTTAGCCAAATAGTCATTCACCTTGTGAGTGTGTGAGAATTCGTAACCCCTTTGAGCTTTTTGATCCATGTTTCTATTTGAACTTAATGCTTGTCTATGAGTATTTAGTTCACTTATTTTTTAATGGATTTTGTTTTTTCTTGGACCTCAATTTTGTGTTGTTGTATGGATTTTTTCCTTGCCTTAGAAAGTCGGGAGTATTCACCTGATGATATGGTTGAATTCAAGTTGGGGAGAGGATGATTGTTTACTCATTGGTTGGATTCTATGCGGATTGAAAAAGAAAAGAAAAAAGAGAAAAATTTGTGAAAGAGAAAAAGAAAGAAGAAAAAGAAAATCCTTGAAAAAGGAAACAAAAAGAGTTTCAATAATTGTGCTAAATAAGTATTGTGTGTTGTGTAACACTTGGGATTGTGGAAGAAGTTGATTGGAATTTGGTGTTTGATTCTTTGTGAGTTGATCACTCCCTTAGGTTTAGGCAAGTTTTTGTTTCAATTACCTTTAGAAATTGCCCCTTGTTTGTTTACCCGACCACGCTACAACCTTGAAAAGCCCTTGTGATTCCTGCCTTTGTATTTTCAATGTGAATTTGTGGATGTATGCATAATTTAGTCTTTTGTTTGCATGAGTGTTGTGTGAGTGTAAAGTACCTTATTGTGTGTTTTTCATCTACGGATGATTGTTTTTACTAGGTGTGATTCACTTTGGAACTCGTGTTGTTTTAGAATTTTTGGCATGATTTTTGTATTTGGCATTTGTTTCGTGACTATGTTGTCGTCGTAGTTTAGTGGTAAGTATTTACTTTTTGTGTGTACCGTTTTCATTTGAACCATTCATTCGTTTCCGTTTTTCAAAACCTGTTGATTCGTCATTCTTTGGATATTGCTTGTGCATTTTCAAGTTTGTTTGATTCTTGTTTGTGGATAAACAATTATGTAAGTTGGGGAGAGTTTGATTAGTGCAAAATGTACCTATTTTTGTATATAAGTTTTGTTGCACTTATCATTACTTTGTGTTAAAATTGGTTGAATAAACCCCACTTTATGTGTAATTACGTTTACTTTACGTTTTAGTGTATATATTGCGTATCGTGTAAATATCATTGAGTTTAATTGATTTTCTCTCATTTTTTTAGGTATTCAAGTAAAGATATTTTTCCATATTCATAAAGAGCATTGAATAAGCTTTCCAACGCTTCCGACCGTGCGTCAATCGGAGTTACGGTTCAGAAGTTATGATCAAAACAAATTCTGGTTTGCTGTCATGTTCGCTGGGCGAACCAGGAGGCGAGTATTCGCTGGCGAGTTCGCAATGCGAACTCTGGCGAATAAAAAGTGCCCAGAAGTGTGAAAAACACTGTTTTAGGCAGTGGCTAAGGCGGCATATGATCGCAGTGCGAACGGGGGTTCGCAGTGCGAACCTGGGAACACAATTTTGCCTATAAACTTCATTTTTCAGCATTTTTTTAGGTTATGGTTTTGGGGATTCTTGCTCCAACTCCATCAAACTTCATTTTTTCAGTAGATTAGCTTAGAAAACAACTGTGGAGCATGCATACGGATGAACCGGGGTGGATTGATCGTCGACCGGCTCTGACAATCCGCGAGATGTTTGGTTCATTTCTCTTTTTCTTTGTGTTTTTCTTTATGGCTGGGTTGTGTATATGTATTTGCTGTAAACTCATTTATATTTGTCGCCCATGGCGTTGTATGAAACTTGCTTTACAAATCTTTATTGGTGATTGTCTCTGATTTTTGCTTTATGCGCGGGGTTTGGGTTGCGTTAGAGATAACCGTCGCAAACTTCGATTAGGGATGATTATCTGTTAGTTTCTAGATTCTAGAGATAGATTTAGGGCTAGCAATCTTCAATAGGCGTCGAAACTTAATGCCTCCGTGCCTTGAGCTAGCGTACGAGAGTATCGGTAATGGTAACACGGTTATTCTCTCAACTTTGCGTTAGACATAACCTGTGTTGTAAGCGATGCTGGGTGATATTGAGGAGTATTGTAGGTTGAGTATAACTGGTCGGTAAGTTTAAGTTTGTGAGGAGTCGATTATGTGCATGCCAGATAAGTTTGTCTTGCTGAAAAGTGAATTTGTTTTAATGTTTTAATGTTTACTTTTCTGTTTTCATGTTTTAAACCATTTTAATCCAAACTCATTAACGCGAGAGACTGTCGAACGACATTCTTTCCCTCGAACCGATCTCTGTGGACACGACATAAATCCCGGAGGGAATTCTTCCGAAAATAAATATTTTTGCTGCTTGCCCTATTCTGCATTCAACAAACCCGCACCAAAACAACTGAAGAGAGATCAAAGTCTAGAACCCCCATTTTTCACCTCGAAAAGAGTTGCGATAGTTGTTAGTTGTTTTTGAGTTTATTTATGAAAATCCGCTTGACGTTGGATCAAGGGTTTATTTGTATGCGAAGAGGTTAGTTTGAAAAGAGTTTGGTTAGAGGTTGATTTGAAAATGGCTCGACGACGAATCGAGGGTTTGGTTGAAAAAAGGTTTGTTTGAAAATGGCTCGACGACGAGTCGAGTGTTTGATGAAAGTGGGTGAGAACGGATGTGGATCGATCCTAGTCCCTAGGGGTGCTCCTAGTAACGAAACCACGATGGATGATGCGATAGGTTGATGGCGATGCTAATGAGTGATCGACTTACGGGGGTGTTTTGAAAATGGGCAGATGACAAATCGAGAATTAGTTTGAAAATGGGTTGTCTATGCTAGTCCCTAGGGGTGCTCCTAGTAAATAAACCACAATCAAAGAAACAACGAATGCGTACATCGAAATAGGGAGAGGGGTACATGTGAAATACATGGGATGACATGAAATAAAAGGTCTCATTGTAAGGTAGCCCAAGAGGAAGCCGTGTGTGTGCAAGGTGTTCTAAACTAAGCCTTGAGCAAGAGTCGGACAAAAGCTCCAAGCAAAGGATCGTAACCAACAGTCCACCAATTAGTCTTTTATTGTTTCGATAATTGTTACTGTGTTTTGATTAAAGTATGAACAAAGAAACAAGAAGAGGGTTAGATGAACAAGTATGAATATGATATGAGCAATATGAATAATAATCAAGATAATATTGACAAGAAAGTAAAGCAAGATAATATTTGACGGAAAGTAAAGTTAATTGTTATTTGATTAGTTGTTAGGAGCAAATGATACGAGACATGTAGCGCTAAACCATCGTAGCACGATCTATGATGAAGATCACACTATAGGAGGATGCGCAATTTGATCTTTGTGCTAAAACACGATAGAGAAATGATATTGAGGATCATTCTCCAATTGAATCGTGCCACACGAAACGAAAAGGTGAAGATGCGAAATGAAAATGAAATGGAAATAGAAAATAAATCGAAGTGGTCTCGTCTTAATCAAGATTTAATCGAGAAATCGATAATCTATGATATTTGACTTTCATTGACCAACAAAAATAGAAAATAAGAAATGAAATGGAAATCGAAAAGAGAAAAAATAAATGGCCTCATATTGATCAAGATTGTAGATCGATTTCAATAAATCAACTAGTCAAGATGTTTGTTATATCATTGGCCTAAAAATAAAAGTAAATCGAAATGAAAATCGAAATAGAATTGAAATGAGATAGAAAGAAGAAAGGTCTCGTCTTTACCAAGATTCTAAATCGATAAATCGACGATCTACGGTTTTAGACTTTCATTGACCGATAAAAAAGAAAAATCGGCCTCATATTGATCAAGATTTAGTCGATTTGAATAAATCAACCAAACTATGACCTTTTGTTATGTCATTGGCCCAAATGGAAAATTAAATAAGATCAAAAACGAAATGGAAATGATAAATTAAAATAACAAAAATAAGAGCTGATTGTCACATTATAAAACAAAATAACTTGAGAAGTTAAAGAAAATGAAATAAATAAATAAAAAGAATAAAACATCAAGAAAGGGGAGAGGGGCGCATGGATTTAGTACAAGGTGCATATAGGAAGATGAACGTGGGTCATCAACCCCCCCCCCCCAAGAAAGGCCCGGTCCGAGTTCAAATACCATCATAGACTTTTGAAAAAAAATTATAATAATAATAAACTAGGAAAATCAGCTTCTCTTATTTTTTTTAAAAATGAAATTCTGGTATCAGATATGAGATGTCGAAGTAGATGTCACGACACTAATATCTGAACAATGATCAATATAAGAAAGATATAAAACAGTAAACAATAGCAAAGAGGCACAAGCAATTGTTAACCCAGTTCGGTGCAATCACACCTACGTCTGGGGGCTACCAAGCCAGGAAGGAAATCCACTAAACAGAATTAGTTTGAAGACTCTCAGTAAACACACTCTAGTTTACAAAATTCTCACCTAATCTCTACCTGTGAGATTTCTATCTAAGACACTTAGACAAGAGACACCTCTCACTCCCCCTCAATCACATGCAGTGATAACTACAGAACAATACTAAGAAGAAGAACACACTTCAAATAAAAACTTGATCTTGCTTAAAAGCTTAGAGTGGACATAATACAACTCAACTAATCAGTCCAATTCAAGCATCTATCAGATGAATGAATGGCTCACAAAAATAATACAGTGTTTAAACCCTAAAACTTGAACGCAGCTTGCAATAACTTATTCTCTCTACTCAGCAATTAGGGTTGAACATCTTTAAATATTAATACACTCCTTGGGCTTGGGCATTAGCAGATCTTTGATACAAATAATAATTAAAGCTAATTATTCTCCATATCTTTTTGCAAGAAAATAGCAACAACCTATTCTTCAGAATATCACAGAAATTGCTTGCTTCAATTTAAAGATACTCCAGTATTTTCGCACGCAATTACTGAATAAAAGCACAACAGAATGCAAAAAGATAGCAGCAGATAAAACATAACATTCTCAGCAGAATGTTCTGTCAACAGATGTTAGGACATCATGTTTGACATCATGCACAAAGTCCTGCAATACTAAGAAACACCATCTGCAGAATATTAGAAACAACATGTCAAGACATTAAGTAAGACATCTTGAAGAACCACTTTGTTTTAGCAAAATTGCTGCGAATACAGAACTAACAAACTCCCCCTTTGGCAAATTTTGGCTAAAACACAAAAGCACCAACAATGAACAGAGATCCCTGCAGCAGAAGCAACACACAAACACATCTAACATTCCAAAACACTCCCCCTCAAGCCAAGGAGCACAGAACACATAACTAACCCACTACTAAGCTACTCTCCCCTTTTTTAGCCATAATTAGACAAACACCAGACAGAGAAATCCAGAACCAACAAATACCATAAAGGAGCTGTCATCATAAGAGCAGTACAAACATCTTCAAAAAAAATGATGCACACAAGGGTGCCAACAGAAAACCAGAAAAGAAATCCAGAAAAAGAACCAAAATAACCAAAAAAACAACTTCATGACAGAACACTCAAGCATCTCCAGAACCAGCAGAGTCCTCACTCTCAGACTTGTCTTCATCACCCTCTGCACTGCCATCAGACTCACTAGAACCATCCTTTGCATTGCCATCAGACTCACCAGAATCACCCTCATCAGAACCTTCCTTCTCATTTGCATCCTCAACAGTATCACCTTCATCCATTCTAAGAGTCATGATCATTCTTTCAAACGTCAGTTTTCTTTGAGCACTGACTCTAATAACCTCATCCAGTTCCTTGCAGGCTTCTACCAACTCAGAAATTACCCCAGACTTGTTTGTGGGTTGGGGTGAAGTAGAGGCAGATGTCATGACAATGTCAGGGACATGTTTACCTTCAAACAGTTTATAGTGAAGGGACAATGCAGACCCCCTCTTGCAAACAACATCAGACTGAGATAGGATACCAAGGTGCTGGTTTAAAATAATGCCACAGGTAAGGGAGGGGAAAGCAATGGGCATCTTCACAGCAAAAGTTCCAGCTTGCTTCATAGTCTGATCAAATATAAAGGAACCATAATCAAAACTCCTCCTAGTCCCAACAACATATATAAACCTTCCCAGACCAACAGAAATAGTGGAAGTGTGATTTGTGGGGACCCAATTAGCAGCACCTATCCTATGCAAGATAGCATATTTAACACTTAGCAGACCAGCAGATAACTTGTGTTTCATAGGCCAACCTCCAACCTGATTACCTGTGATAGTCTTGCACACTTGATTATCAGTAGCTTCCAGCTCACATTGACCATCTTCATTTCTGCCAAGGTACTTGTTGATTATGGTAGGAGAGAATTCCACACATTTTCCTCTAACATACACCTTTCTGAAATCCTTACTCTGCTTATCATTACAGTCTACAGGAATGTTGACTATAAACTCCTTCACTAGCACATCATAGCATTTTGAAAACTTGGTCACTGTCTTCATCAATCCAGCATGCTCAATCAAGGCCATTATCTCCTTACACTCCAAAGCATCTTTCCCTAACTCTCTCTCCAGTGTTATCCTTCTTTGATAAACATACTTCCACTTTTTAACATTGTCAGCATAGTGGAAGGAGATGTTATCCAAAGGAACATTAGGGATTATTCCAGAAATTCTTTTTAACACAGTCTTTTTCACAGGTGTGATGTCCTGGACATCATCCTCAACATCAAAGTCTGAATCAGTGTCAGACCTAGCCTTCCTTTTCTTGGAGCTGGTAGCCACCTTGCTACATGATTTTGAAGGGCCAACAATAGGTTTCTTCTTAATACTCCTAGCAGGAGGTTTCTCAACAGTAGTTATTCCTTTTCTGGTCCTCAATCTTTTAACTATCCCAGGGTTCACACTAGCAATCAGGTCATTGTCAGACAGCTCATCAACATTCACAATATTGTCAGCCTTTGCATGCTCCTTTTCCTTAGGATCAGGATCATTAGTCTTGGTAGGAGAGCTTTTCTTAGCAGAAGATGTTTCAACATCTTGTTCAACTACAGTTCCAGCATTTTCCAACACAAAGCTAGCCAATGTGTGAAGATTTTCTTCTGTATCATCTTTCTCAGAAATTGAAGTATTAACATCCCTTTCCTCCCTTTGATTCTCATTTAAGGTAGGAACAACATCAATTTTAGACAGAGGGACATTAATCCCAGGAACCCTATGCTCTCCATACAAAAGACCAGTGACAATACTTTTAATGGTTCTATCCACATACTCACTACTTTCCCTATGATCATAAGAAGACTCAACAGTGGGATTAGCAGAGTTACCTGCAGGTGTACGTTTGGAACTTCTTACATGCAGTTTGCTGGGCCTTGTCTTTTCAACTTCAGAATGGGGAATCATGGATAATGGAGCAACATCAAGAACAGCTTCAGGAGAGACACCTTCAGAAGAAACCCTAGATTTCGAAGGGGTAGAATTTTTAGCAGGAGAGTTCTTGGACGGAGAAGAATGTTGTTGAGACATCGTAAACTTCATGTAAATGCTTGAACTTGGAGTAGAAAGACTTCTTTTTCTGAGAGGGAAGGTGAAAGAACTGAGCAATAAAGTGAAGGGAAATTAGCGATATAAACGCAGCGGAAAACAAAAAATTTCCCTTTAGAGATCCTTACGAAAGATCATGATCTGTGATAGAAAGGTTCCCTCTTGTGGCGATGAAACCTTTGATTCCAAATCTATGGATGATCACGAGCGTTGTACGATGAACAACGCCTTTACTCACTCCACACAAACAGCTTCCTTCAGTCACAGTGCTAGCTGATTACGATTGAAGGTTTTGAGTGAGGGAGAGGAAAAATAGAATACGACCAGGGTTTCAACAACAACAACTTTTGAGCTTCTGCACAAGGGTTCTATTTATAGAACTACTTGTGTGGGCTACAAGCTAAAAAGCCCAACTCAATAATAATATTATTATATTATTACAATAACTATTATTATAATAAATATAATTTTATTATTATTATATTTTATAACTATTATAAAATTAATAATAACTATTATTATATTACATGGTACCTTACCATATTCCGTATTCCATTCAAGTGCACCGTACCTTACGGTGTTCCTTATTTACTCTATCTCTTCTCCAACTGTCCTTATGTGTGTGACCTTGTAGGATTTCGCGACGTTGGCAATTATATTAAATCATGTATTTAACATAATAAATAGTGAGCGGTATCTAGAAACACATCACTGCTACCCAAGTCACAAAATTGTCATGTGATCTGACAAAACCTTTTGTGATAGTACTTGTGTGTACAATTATTCTTTTGCCCATATGTCTATATTGAACACAAGGCATATACCGTGTCATCCTTGTCCAGTTCAATATTGGGCCCTTAGACATTTATCCTATTATGCAGGATGGGAAAATTCCATCTAGGCTACTCATGTCCCTCAGCATGCTTTGTGAAGTACCCATCAACTGTCTTTACGATCATCCAGTTATGGACAATGTTTGATCAGCAATAAAGTACTTGACTCTACATCTAGGGTACATAGTAGTTTCAGGTTGAAGGGTGGTATACACCACTATCACCATGAGAGTAACTTATGACACTTTGCATTACATTCTATGTAGCACTCTCATAGTGGGTCAATCCAGTATAAATATTACTCCTAATATTCATACCTATGTCAAGACTTGATAACTCCTTATCCATGATCTATGAGATATGATCATCAGTCTATCTACATAATAGTCTTAATGCTTTAAGGCTATCCCATTTCACATTAAAGCTCGACTATGGATGCTTTAAGAATAATGTCCTTATGTTTAATGGAATCTCATGATTAAGTCATACTTAATGTTTCATTAAACGAGCTAGCTATTCTAGGGACTTTATCATTTTGGAAAAATAAACATAATAAAGAAATGCCTTTTATTATTAATAAATAATTCGATACAAGTACCAAAAGTATTGGCCTCTAGGGCTTACACCAACAATCTCCCACTAGCACTAGAGCCAATCAGGCATACCCCTAATACCCATAGATCTAGTATGACCATCATGCTTCAGCTGCGCAAGAGGTTTTGTTAGTGGGTCATCAATATTGTCAAGTGCAGGTACTCTGCATATCTTCACATCTCCCTGATCTATTATCTCTCGAATGAGATGATAACGCCTAAGTATGTGTTTGGATCGTTGGTGAGATCTAGGCTCCTTAGCTTGTGCGATAGCACAATTGTTATCACAATAGAGATCAATGGGGTCCACAATTCTAGGGATTATGCCAAGTTCACTAATGAACTTCTTGATCCAAACAGCTTCTTTCGCTGCATTTGAGGCAGCAATATACTCGGCCTCGGTTGTAGAATCAGCAACTATTTCTTGCTTTGAACTTTTTCAGCTCACAGCGCCACCATTTAAGAAGAACACATAACCAGATTGCGATCTAAAGTCATCCTTATCTGTCTGGAAGCTAGCATCGGTGTAACCAATTACCGCGAGCTCTTCTTGACCTCCATATATCAAGAATGAGTCCTTAGTCCTTCTCAAGTACTTAAGGATATTCTTGACAGCTACCCAGTGAGCATCACCAGGATCAGATTGGTACCTACTCGTTGCACTTAAAGCATACGAGACATCTGGTCGAGTACATAACATGGCATAGATGATAGATCCTATTGCAGATGCATATGGAATCTTATTCATGCGATCCCTTTCTTCCTTTGTTGAAGGGGATTGTGTTTTTGATAGACATAGGCCATGTTGCATAGGTATGAATCCTTTCTTGGAATCATGCATATTAAAGCGTCTCAACACTTTGTCTATGTATGTACTCTGACTTAGACCAAGCAGTTTTTGTGATCTATCTCTATAGATCCTGATTCCTAATATATAGGCTGCTTCACCAAGGTCCTTCATAGAAAAGCATTTCCTTAACCAAGCTTTTACTTGTTGCAAGGTAGGGATATCGTTTCCAATGAGTAATATGTCATCTACATATAATACCAGGAAAATGATTATGCTCCCACTAACCTTCTTGTAGACACAAGGCTCATCTTCATTCTTTATGAATCCATATTGTTTTACAGTTTCATCAAAACGAAGATTCCATCTTCTGGAAGCTTGCTTTAATCCGTAGATTGATCGCTGTAACTTGCATATCTTTTGGGCTTCTTCAGGTATGTCAAATCCTTCAGGTTGTGTCATGTACACATCCTCAAGAAGATTCCCATTAAGGAAAGTAATCTTGACATCCATCTGCCATATTTCATAATCATGATATGCAACGATGGCAAGTAAAATCCGAATAGATTTAAGCATTGCAACTGGTGAAAAGGTGTCATCATAGTCTACACCATGAATTTGTTTATAACCTTTAGCAACCAGTCTTGCCTTATAGGTATGTACCTCACCATCCATGTCAGTCTTCTTTTTGAAGACCCACTTGCATCCTATAGGACTAATTCCTATAGGAGGCTCTACCAAGGTCCAAACCTGGTTTATGTACATGGAATCCATTTCAGATTTCATGGCTTCTAGCCACTTCTCAGACTCAGGACCAGTTATGGCCTCTTGATAGGTTACAGGCTCATCTTGATCCATGAGTAATACTTCACCTTGATCATTTATGAGATATCCATATCTCTTTGGTTGGTGACGTATCCTGCTCGACCTACGCTGGTCTTGTTCTACTTGAGCAGGTTGCTCTTCCACAACTACTTGTGGTTCCTGCTCTAATTTCTCCATAGGTGTATCAATTCTTTGTGATTCTTGAATTTCTTCAAGCTCTACTTTCCTCCCACTGATTCCTTTAGAAATAAAGTCCCTTTCCAAGAAAACTCCAGTTCGAGCGACAAACACTTTGCCCTCAGAAGGATTGTAGAAGTAATACCCTCTTGTTTCTTTAGGATACCCCACAAATAAGCATTTGTCAAATTTGGGCTCAAGCTTAGTTGAAATTTGTCGTTTTACATAAACTCCACAACCCCAAATCTTCATGTAAGACATATGTGGTTTCTTACCACTCCATATTTCATATGGTGTCTTTTCAACCCTTTGGGATGGAACACAGTTAAGTGTGTAAGTTGCTGTCAGTAGTGCATGTCCCCAAAAGGAGTTTGGAAGATCGGCATGACTCATCATGGATCAGACCATGTCTAACAAGGTTCGATTTCTTCTCTCAGATACACCATTCCATTGTGGTGTTCCAGGAGGAGTGAGTTGGGATAGAATCCCACACTCTTTTAGATGGTCATCAAACTCTAGGCTTAAATATTCACCGCCTCGATCTGATCGAAGAGTTTTAATATTCTTACCTAGTTGGTTTTGTACTTCATTCTTAAATTCCTTGAACTTTTCAAAGGATTCAGATTTGTGTTTCATTAAATAGACATAACCATATCTACTGAAATCATCGGTAAATGTGATGAAGTATTGAAAACCTCCTCTGGCTGGTATGTTCAGTGGTCCACATACGTCAGTGTGTATGAGGGCCAAAAGATCATTAGCCCTTTCACCTTTTCCTGTGAATGGGGACTTTGTCATCTTTCCAATTAAACAAGATCTGCATGTATCATATGATTCGTAATTAAAAGAGTCCAATAGTCCATCTTTATGGAGTTTGGAGATGTGTTTCTCATTTATATGGCCTAAGCGACAATGCCAAAGGTAACTTGGATTTAACTCGTTAGGTTTCATCCTTTTAGTATTAATGTTATAAATTGGCATTTCAAGATCAAGGACATATAATCCATTGTTCATTTGTGCAGTAGCATAGAATATATCATTCAAATAAATAGAGCAACAATTGTTCTTTATTATAAATGAAAAACCAAACTTGTCCAGTAAACAAGAAACATAAATAATATTCCTGCTAATTGCAGGTACATAATAACAGTTCTCTAACTGAATTATTAAACCACTAGGTAAAGTCAAAACATAAGTTCCTACGGCTAAAGCAGCAACCTTTGCTCCATTTCCAACTGGTAGGTCGATTTCACCTTTTGCCAAATCTCTACTCCTTTTTAGTCCCTGTACATTGGTACAAATGTGAGAACCACATCCAGTATCTAATACCCATGATGCAGAAGTAGATAAATTTATTTCTATAACAAAAATACCTGAAGTCGGAGTCACCACTTCATTCTTCTTATCTTCCAGGTACTTTAGGCAGTTTCTCTTCCAATGTCTGGTCTTACCGCAATAGAAGCAAGTGCCCTCCTTTGCTATACCTCCACTAGGCTTCAAAGCAAGGGTAGTATGTTTGGTTTTGGCAACTTCCTTGCCTTTCCATTTACCAACCTGCTTGGTGGGCCTTTTGTTCTGTTTCTTTCCATTACTGACCATCAGAATGGATTTCCCTTTTGTCTTCAGGTTTTGCTCAGCAGTTCTTAACATGCTTAGCAATTTAGGAAGAGTTTTGTCCATGTCATTCATGTTGAAATTAAGGACAAATTGACCGAAGCTTTCCGGCAACGATTGCAGGATCAAATCAGTTGCAAGCTCCTTTTTGAGGGCAAATCCCAATCTTTCAAGATTCTCCACATACCCAATCATCTTGAGTACATGGGGACCTACTGAGGTTCCCTCAGAAAGCTTGGCTTGAAAAAGGGCTTTTGAAAATTCAAACCTTTCATGCCTTGCCTGCTCTTGATAGAGCATTTTCAGATGTTCGATCATATCGAATGCTGCCATGTTTTCATGTTACTTTTGCAATTCAGAATTCATGGTAGCCAACATGAAGCAAGCAGTTTCATTGGCATCATCGACATGCTTCTTATAAGCATCTCTTTCAGCCTTAGGAGCAGAACTAGGAGGTTCCTCATCAGGAACAGGTGTCTCTAAGACATATAGCTTTCTGTCATGTTTGAGGACAATCCTCAGATTTCGGTGCCAATCCAGAAAATTTGTCCCAGACAATTTTTCCTTATCCAGGATTGTTCGCAAAATGCTATTAGATGTGTTTGTTGTCATGGTAATCTACAAAATGGAATGGAAAAATATAAGTATCATAACATATTCAATTAGGCCTTTAATTAAATATGCTCCCACTATTTTACTCAAACCAAATGACCCTCATCATTTGATTCGAAAAATCCCGTTGGAAGATTTTCTAGTGGATCGAGATCCATATTTCACTTTGTTTTAAGTCAACGTTAGGATGATTACACAAAACTTAGCTATTTAGGTAGGAACTCCTTCCAATTGTATCCAATACAATTCTCGAATATTTCAGTTGGGTGAATAACTCCTTATTCCAATCCGTCATATGGACTATTCCCAACTCTTGCTTCTAAACGCATATAATCTTATTATATTTTGTTTAGTTAAGTTTGACCCATTATTTTAGAAATTGGATATTACAATTATCCCATCGCACCTTACTAATATGGAACATGCACCTCGCGTTAGGCGAAACCTACAATATTCGATACTAGTCTTGATGAGTTCTAAAACTTGGAAAGCAAAAACTTAATATTTTGTTTTGAGGGATTTTTAATTAGTTTGATCTCACCGGCTTATTTATCATATAAATCGTTCCTCACACATGCATACAATATATATCAACATACATACATACAAATGAAACAGTTATGGCCCCTAGCGCAATTGTTCTCCCAAGCCAATGAGAGAACTTAAGCTAAACCTAATAACGATCTTCACTTCTCCAAGCAAGATCTCCAAGGCTGTCCTTCTTTGTTTTGTAGTCTTCTCTTTCTTCATAATAATACATTACATAAAGGAAACTCGTTTTACATACGAGAGAGTGAGATGAGAAAAGAAGTTACATGATGAGAATAAGAGAGAGGCACGACACACAGGTCGTATTTATAAAATCCAAAACAAAGAAAAATAAACTAAGGCCATAACTGATCACCACAAGAAAAATAATAAATAAAATTTATTATTATTAATTTAAATCCTATTTATTAAATAAATTAAATTAAATTTTCGGCGAATGCATGACCTAAAGCGCAGACTGCATTGACGCAACATTTACTTCGTCATACTGCCTGTGACGATCGTCACAGTTTCCATGGCGACCGTCACAGTTTCAAACCCTGTGCCGACTGTCACAAACTCTATAGTGACCGTCACACTCTCAAAATGAGTAATACCGCCTGTGACGACCGTCACAGTTGCCATGGCAACCGTCACACATCAGCCCATGACGACCGTCACACTAACAGAACGCGTGACTTTTGATCATAGACCTCTTTGACGGTGCAACCCTTGTACCGTCATAAACCTTGATGCAACAATTTCATACCATCAAAACACCATGATCAATAATTCAGTATGATTGATCCGTATGCTATCGCTTCACCATACTAAAGTCGGATTCCGAAGCAGATAATCACAGATCGCTCAATCGAATGATAATCATTACGTGATTTGAACTAACGAAATAAAATAGTATATCCAATATACCATCTTTGCATCAAAGTTAATCATATCACATATGAATTAGATCAATCATATATGTGTAACTTATGGACGATTGACATATCGCTGCTTCACCATACTATTGTCGGATTCCAAAGCATAGTCAATATCAATCATCCAAACCGTACACAATATGATGCCAAAAATTCAATATCTGGATTTGATTTAATTTTTACGTGTTTTAATCCAATTAAAACAAAAATGACAGAAAATAAACATTTACCAGACTCATGGTTTCATAAGTGGCTCTGATACCACTGAAGGGAAATTAGCGATATAAACGCAGTGGAAAACAAAAAATTTCCCTTTAGAGATCCTTACGAAAGATCTTGATCTGTCATAGAAAGGTTACCTCTTGTGGCGATGAAACCTTTGATTCCAAATCTATGGATGATCACGAGCGTTGTTCATCCATACGAACAGCTTCCTTCAGTCACAGTGCTAGCTGATTACGATTGAAGGTTTTGAGTGAGGGAGAGGAAAAATAGAATACGGCCAGGGTTTCAACAACAACAACTTTTGAGCTTCTGCACAAGGGTTCTATTTATAGAACTACTTGTGTGGGCCACAAGCTTAAAAGCCCAACTCAATAATAATATTATTATATTATTATAATAACTATTATTATAATAAATATAATTTTATTATTATTATATTTTATAACTATTATAAAATTAATAATAACTATTATTATATTACATGGTACCTTACCATATTTCGTATTCCATTCAAGTGCACCGTACCTTACGGTGTTCCTTATTTACTCTATCTCTTCTCCAACTGTCCTTATGTGTGTGACCCTGTAGGATTTTGCGACGTTGGCAATTATATTAAATCATGTATTTAACATAATAAACAGTGAGTGGTATCTAGAAACACATCACTGCTACCCAAGTCACAAAATTGTCATGTGATCTGACAAAACCTTTTGTGATAGTACTTGTGTGTATAATTACCCTTTTGCCCCTATGTCTATATTGAACACAAGGCATATACCGTGTCATCTTTGTCCAGTTCAATATTGGGCCCTTAGACATTTATCCTGTTATGCGGGATGGGCAAATTCCATCTAGGCTACTCATGTCCCTCAGCATGCTTTGTGAAGTACCCATCAACTGTCTTTATGATCATCCAGTTACGGACAATGTTTAATCAGCAATAAAGTACTTGACTCTACATCTAGGGTACATAGTAGTTTCAGGTCGAAGGGTGGTATACACCACTATCACCATGAGAGTAACTTATGACACTTTGCATAACATTCTATGTAGTACTCTCATAGTTAGTCAATCCAGTATAAATATTACTCCTAATATTCATACCTATGTCAAGACTTGATAACTCCTTATCCATTATCCATGAGATGTGATCATCAGTCTATCTACATAATAGTCTTAATGCTTTAAGGCTATCCCATTTCACATTAAAGCTCGACTATGGATGCTTTAAGAATAGTGTCCTTATGTTTAATGGAATCTCATGATTAAGTCATACTTAATGTTTCATTAAATGAGCTAGCTATTCTAGGGACTTTATCATTTTGGAAAAACAAACATAATAAAGAAATGCCTTTTATTATTAATAAATAATTCGATACAAGTACCAAAAGTATTGGCCTCTAGGGCTTACACCAACAGAAATGACGGACGTAGCTGTTGGCTCCTAATTCAACGTTACTTGGTTTTAAATAAATTGGGCTTTAAAGAAGTTATTCTTGGCCAAGTCGAAGTTATTCTTTAAAAATAATAGGCTGAAAGAAAGAAGGCTTCGACCATACTTGGTGAACGCCTGAGTCGAAGGAAGAGGTCTTGAGAATTCAAATATTGCCAAATCCAGGGAATCCATTCGACTGGATAATGCGCTGCAATTACAGTTAATTATTGGAGGGAAGTTCTACTATTTGAATTTGAAAAGAGGATAAGTGGCGAATATCCAGAAGTTGAAGACATGTAAAGTGCCAAGTGGCGTGTTCTAGGAGTAAACCGTCAAATGGTGGTTATTTTAGAGTATTATAAATAGGTTAGTTCTAGAGTTAGAATGGGTGAAAAAATCGTGTTGTACAAGTAACTCTGTAATCACTCAAAGTATCCAGCGTGTAGAGAAAAGTGTGAGGTGAGAATGTACGTGATTGTAATCACCATTATCTTTCATTGCAATGCAATTTACTTTGAAGTCCTTTAATTCAGTCTTTTACTTCTAAGCATTTTACATTACAAAATTTTTACTTTGCAGTTTTTACATTAAGAAGCCTTTACCTTCAAGCATTTACATTTCTGCAGTTTATTCAAGACTTTATGCATTTTCTTTACCATTTAAACTTCAGTCTTTCATTGAATTTGCTTTTACATTGTTTTTTCTTTAAATTTCTTGTTCGACTTAAACATTTTCCTGCCTTTTATCAATTTTTATTTTACGTTTCATAGCGTCCTTTTTGTTTGCCAGCATGGTCGAAATGTTTGCTTTATTCATTTGTGAAACATTTTAAATACACTTATAGCATATGTCCTAGGATCAATCTGATCGATCCTGTAGCAAACTTCATTGTATGTACTTGAGAAGTGGAAAGGTAACCAATTCAAACGAATATAGACCAAAGAGAAGAAACACGAGGAAAATGGCATCTGGCCAAGGAAATTCAAACCCCAGTTCTGCTGGGACGAATCCTCAACCAAGCAGTTCAAGCACTCAGAACAACACCATTAATCCTCAAGAATTACCAAGAAGTACTGTGGCTCTAACTCCGGTTCCTTCGTCAGGAGGGCCAACAGTATCAACCATGGTGACAGAGCCAATGCCTTTGACAGCGGTAACAGGGGCAACATATGTGAGGTCTTACACACAGCCACTCCTAGAGTACATTGGCCCATCAGTGACAAATCCTCAGACTCCACCATGAGGAATTTCGACGTTTAGGCAACTTCCTCCCCCAGGATTTTCACAGCCTTTGCCTAGGAACCCAATATATGGCATGCCAACAGCAATGATGCAGAATTTGCGTACTGCACCCCCAATATTTTCAGAGAATGTGATATCTTCCCCTTTACAGGAGTCAGGTTCTAGAATTAACATGGGTCGAAACAGTCAGTCCATAGGTTTGGGATATTCTACTCAAGGGCCCAACTTAACAAACGAATCTGCAGCATATTTGAGGCAACAGATGGATGATAGCAACATGCAAATAGTACATACTTTGTCTCAGACGATGGGAGAGATTTTCTAGCCATTGATCCAGAATACTACTCGAACCAATCAAATGATGACAGCCCAGATGGCGCGCATAGCAGAATTCATGGGAATGCCCGCTCCTGTTCAACACCAAAATCAAGGAGTCGAGATAAGGGAAAACGCTCAACAAGTGAATCCGGTGAATCCAAAGTTGGTCGAACCACCTAGGGAGGAGCCTTCTAGAAATCAAATACCTATACTTGAAGAGGAGGAACCAAGGATGGTGCTAGTAAACAGAAATTAAAACGCTGATCATGTGGTGAATCAGGTTCGACGCAATAATGTAGCAGCGGAGACCAATTTGGCAGCCATGGTCGAGAGAATAATGGCTCGAAATGGCCTGAATATGGTTTTTTCTAGGCCAAACTTCACTTCGCCTATAGTAGACTATATACTCCAGGCTGAATTACCCCCCAGGACAAAAGTACCAAAGTTTACTAAGTTTTCAGGGGACACTACAGAGTCTACCGTTGAACATGTGGCGCGCTACCTGATTGAAGCTGGTGATATTGCGAATGATGAGAGTCTAAGGGTGAAGTATCTCCCTAGTTCCCTCACTAAAAATGCATTCACGTGGTTCACTACGTTACCATCTGGTTCGGTTTGTAATTGGACCCAGTTAGAACGTTTGTTCCATGAGCAATTTTACATGGGGCAGACTAAAACTAGTTTGAAGGAATTGGCTAGTGTGAAATGAAAGTTCAATGAGCCAATAGATGATTACTTGAACAGGTTTCGATTACTCAAGGCTAGGTGCTTTACACAAGTGCCTGAGCATGAACTTGTCGAAATGGCCGCTGGTGGCCTTGATTACTCTATCAGGAAAAAACTGGACACCCAGTATTTGAGGGATATGGCCCAGTTGGCTGATAGAGTTCGACAGCTAGAGCGTCTCAAGGACGAGAAAGCTAAGGCGAACAAAAACAAGAAAGTAGCTTACGTCGAATACCAGGAGGGCATCGAAGAGTTGTATGACGAACCTGTTAAGCTCGACGAAAGTGAAATAGATCTTGCTGAACTTAAGCAAGCTCCTCCTTATTCTTGTAAATTATTAGTCCCTTCAAATGGGAAAACCCCTGTCGAAACCGAAAAGAACGATAGGTTCCCAAAGAAAACATACACCTTCGACATCACTATATGTGACGAAATTTTTGATTTGTTAGTTAAGGATGGTCAAATACTAGTGCCTCCTGGTGCTAAAATACCACCTTTAGAGCAAAGAAAAAAGAGAGGCTTTTGTAAATACCATAATTATTTGGGTCATAAAACTTCTCAATGTTTTCTTTTCAGGGATCTGGTACAGAATGCTATTTAGGAAGGCAGACTCAAATTTGGGGAGAAAACTAAGACCCAGATGAAAATTGATACCAACCCTCTTGAAGTAGCTGAAGCAAATTACATAGAGCCCCATGAGGTTAACATGGTCGAACTAGCTGAGGAATCTGACAGCAGCTCAGACAGTGTTAGCACTAATGAAGCTCTTGGCAGAAATACCACAGTGGTGGAGCTTACTGAGGACCTTACCAATGATGTTGTGTTCATTAGAGAAGTCGAGGAAATGGATGGCTGCCAGCTTGAGCATTTGATAAGTATGGCTGCTGAACACTATTTTAGGACATCTTCTGAAGTTCAAAGGTTCGACGTTGAGGCTACAGTCGAGATCCATGATGAAGCTGAAGCATCAAAATTACAGATGGTAACAAAAGAGACTGCTGACCGTTTCAGATAGATGGATGAGGCTGCTGAAGGCCTTGATGTCCACTTCTCCAAAATGCGCTTAAAAGATGAAGTTGACATAAACATGGTCGAAGTGACTAACGGACAAGCCATGGATATTGATGATCAGGTTCGTCAAGAAGACTGTAACAAGCTGGTTTATCCCAGAGAAGATGAAACCATTGTTGATATTCTCCATAGGTGCCAAGGAAAAAACTCTGAAGTCATGTTGTGCCCTAGATGCAACGCTATCTTTGACAAAGAAGCTGCTCATAGCCTCCAAGTGGGGAAAGAAGCCAAATCTGGACGCGAGAAAAGAGCTGCTCAAAGGCCAGGGCGTTTTGACCCAAGGAAAGCTACTCAAAAACAATATGGCCAAAGGCCACAAATGCCAAGGGCTAAGCAGGCTACTTTCAAGCCTGGCAGTGAGGTACCAACTGGAAAGTGGGTCAAACCAGTTGAAGCAGCAGGGAAAGGGAAACAGAGATGGAAGAATTTCGACGTAGCTTGAGGTTCTTCAATGGAGTACCGGAAAGAATTCAAGTCCTCCGATAAAGCTGCCTATATTTCTGAGAATTACAAAGGAAAAAATCCTATGTCTAGGTCCCAGTGGAGAAGGGAACAGAGACGAAGGAAGGCTTTGAGGGAAGCTCAGGCCAAAGATCTAACTGAAATTAGTACCAACGTTCTGCCTGCTAGCAATAAAGATGTTGGGATAAAAATAACAAATAAGATGCCTGTGGGGCGTAGGTTATTTGCTTCCAAGAAGGAAGAAGCTGAGAGGTTTCCAGTCGAAGTAGCTGAGGATGAAGATTTGACTCACAACTTTGATTCCGACTCTGATGCCTCTTTAAACATCATTGTTAATGTGCTTTCGGTGATGCCAAGAGAATATGATAGGATAATTGAAGTAGAAAACTTAGACGCCAACGTTGAGGCTAAAATGGCAGCGCACCAACCTGTGTGTTACTATGTGATGAACAATGGTTGTGTCGAAGAGCATAATGCTTTCTTTGAACGACCAACTGAGGCCATGAAAGGGCACTTGAAACCTCTGTACATTACAGGGAAAGTAGAGAACGTGGTTGTGAATAAAATCTTGGTGGATTGTAGGGCTACAGTCAATTTAATGCCACATTTCCTACTAAGCAAGATCGGTAAATTCGACTCTGATCTTAAGCCCTACAACATGGTCCTTTCTAACTATAAAGGGAAAATTGGTACCACTCTTGGCGTTCTGCAGGTGGATTTAACTGTGGAAACAGTAACAAGACCTACCTTATTTATGGTAGTCGAAAGCAAAACTAACTATAACCTTCTGCTGGGGAGGGAATGGATCCATGGTGTTGGAGCAGTACCTTCGTCAATGCACCAGCGAATCACAATCTGGAGGCCTGATGGCATAGTAGAAAACATTGAAGGTGATCAAGGGTACTTTAAGGTGCCTGTTAATCATGTTGATGGTGTTGAGTTTGACAAAAACATGGCGCATATTGCGCCTTGTACTCCAGCAGAATTTGATTTCACCCCAGATGACCATGCATTCTGCTCATTACACCTGCACCCTGTGGAGGGATTTCGATGGGATAGAGAGGTCATAAGGGAAGAAGGAAATGTCCCATACTGTGGGGAGCCTGATGTAGACCCAACAGGTTGGGGAAGTGAGTTCAGTAATAATGATTGAATTCGATGCAATACAAAGAATTTTGGCCTATGTGGCCGAATCTAAATTACAAGCGGCCTTGGAGGCTGCACACAACCACATGGCTGTCGAAGCCACAACTCAAATTTGTGAAGTAGGACCTGGTAAGGACTTTGAGCCTGAACCACCTGATGGGTCTCAAATCGAAGACCAAAATCAAAGGCTTGATGCTATTTATGATAATGAGCCTTTGGGTTTTGAAAGGGATTCAGTGTCAGATAACATTAGAATGCTGGCGTAAGATCCTTTGGAAGAAATTGACTTGGGTGAAAGGGGAGTAAAAAGGCTTACTTATGTTAGTGCTAACCTTGACCCACAACTCAAAGTCGAAATGGTCCAACTATTGAAGGAATTTAAGGATTGCTTCGCTTGGGACTATGATGAAATGCCTGGTTTGGAGAGAGAGCTTGTTGAACATAAGTTTCCAATCATACCTGGGAAAAATCCAGTCAAGCAAAATCCAAGACGGTTTGCCCCAACAATCCTTTCAAAGATCAAAGAGGAAATTGAAAGGTTACTTAGATGCAAGTTCATCCGTATAGCTAGGTATGTCGAATGGCTAGCTAATATTGTACCAGTGATTAAAAAGAATGGTTCTTTAAGGATCTATATAGATTTTAGAGATCTAAATTCTGCAACCCCTAAAGACAAATATTCTATGTCTGTGGCAGAGATGTTGATTGATTCTGCTGCAGGACATGAATACTTGAGTATGTTGGATGGTTATTCTGGTTATAACCAAATATTCATTGCTGAGGAAGATGTCTCAAAGACTGCTTTTCGATGTCCAGGGGCATTAGGCACCTACAAATGGGTAGTAATGCCTTTTGGTCTAAAAAATGCTGGGGCAACTTACCAGCGAGCAATGAATTCGATCTTTCATGATTGTATTGAGACTTTTATGCAAATCTATATTGATGATATTGTTGTTAAGTCTTTTTCAGGAAAAGATCATTTAATCCATCTTCGACATTCCTTTGAAAGGATGAGAAAGCATGGTCTTAAGATGAATCCTCTCAAATGTGTTTTTTGTGTGTTGGCATGGGATTTCTTAGGCTTTGTGGTCCACAAGAAGGGGATCGAAATTAACCAGAATAAAACCAAAGCCATTATGGAAGCAAAAGCGCCATCAACAAAGAAGGAATTGCAGTCTCTCTTGGGCAAAATAAATTTCTTGAGGAGGTTTATATCCAACTTAAGTGGGAAAACGCAAGCCTTTTCGCCGTTGCTTAGAGCTAGAAAAGATGGGTTCGACTGTGGGCAGGCTCAAAAGGAAGCCTTCGACAAGATCAAAGAGTACCTGAGTCACCCCCCCGATTCTTTCACCATCTTGTGGCAATAAGAGTATGAGATTGTACATAGCCGCGTCAGAGAGAACTTTAGGGAGCATGTTAGCTCAAGAGGGTGATGATGGTGTCGAAAAGGCCGTCTATTACCTTAGTAGAGTTTTAAATGATGCAGAAACTAGATATAGCATGATTGAAAAATTATGTTTATGTTTGTATTACTCTTGTACAAAATTGAAGCATTATATAAAACCAGTTGATGTTTATGTTTCTTCTCGTTATGACGTTATTAAACATATGTTGTCCAAACCTATTTTGCATAGTCGAATTGGAAAATGGGCATTAGCATTAACTGAATATTCCTTAACTTATAAGCCTTTAAAAGCTGTTAAAGGACAAGTAGTGCCAGACTTTATAGTTGACCATTCTACAAATGAGACCCCTTTGAACTATCTCGAAGTGGAACCTTGGAAGTTATACTTCGACGGGTCGAGCCACAAAGATGGGACAGGCATAGGAGTGCTTGTTATTTCTCCTAATAAAATTCCAACAACACTTAAGTATAACATTGAAGGCCGTTGTTCTAACAACGAAGCTGAATATGAAGCTTTAATTGCTGGACTTGAAGTATTGTTGGAATTGGGGGCAACTCATGTCGAAATAATGGGAGATTCAGAATTGGTCATAAAACAAGTTACCAAGGAATACAAGTGCATAAAAGAAAACTTGATTATGTACTTTGTAGTTATGAATCGACTGTTGAAAAAGTTCGACGCAGTTAGTTTTTGACACATCCCTAGACTGGAAAACCAGGTCGCTAATGACTTGGCTCAGATCGCATCAGGGTATAAAGTTTCGAAAGACAAATTACAAGATGCAAGCGAAGTTGAAGTCAGAGGAAGGGTGGTGTCAGTAGGATTAGCCCCATCAGATTTGGAAGAAACTAAGCTTGGATACGCTGATGAAGATAATTTTGCAATTTTGGCAGTTGATAGCTTAACTGACAAGGATTGGAGAAAACCTGTAGTAGATTATCTAATAAATCCAATATCTTCGACAGAAAGGAAAATCAAGTATCAAGCTTTGAGTTATGTCTTGTTGGGTAATGAATTATTCAAAAAGACTCCTGAGGGAGTATTGCTTAAGTTCCTTAGTGAGGCAGAAGCGTACTTGGCCCTTTCGACTGCCCATGGTGGGACATGTGGAGCACATCAGGTAGGCCATAAAATGAAATGGTTGTTATTTCGACAAGGCATGTATTGGCCTACCATGTTAAAAGATTGTATCGAATTTGCTAAGAGTTGTCAGGAATGTCAAGTTCACGCTGGCATTCAACACGTCCCTGCAAGTGAATTACACTCTATAGTGAAACCTTGGCCTTTTAGAGGATGGGCTTTGGATTTGGTTGGAGAAATTCGACCAGCATCATCTAAAAATCATAAGTACATTTTGGTGGGCATTGATTATTTTACCAAATGGGTCGAAGCTATCCCTTTACCAAATGTTGATCAAAAAGATGTGATTGAATTTATCCAGAAACACATCATCTATAGGTTTGGAATCCCAGAGACAATTACAACAGACCAAGGGTCAGTCTTCACTGGTCGGAAAATGCAAGAGTTTTCTAAAGACATGGGGTTCAAACTTTTAACGTCCACACCTTATTATGCTCAAGCTAATGGCCAAGTCGAAGTGGCAAATAAAGTAGTTATTGGGTTGATAAAAAAGCATGTGGGAAAAGGCCAAGAAATTGGCATAAGACATTGGACCAAATACTCTGGGTATGTCGAACGTCCCCAAAAGAAGCAACTAATACTACCCCATTTCGACTGACATTTGGTCATGATGCAGTTTTGCCTGTAGAAATTCATCTTCAATCCATAAGGATCCAAAGGCATCATGAGATCCCATCTGAGTCTTATTGGAACATGATGCTTGATGAGTTAGTGGATTTAGACGAAGAAAGGCTCCATGCGTTGGAGTTGTTGAAAAGGCAAAAGAAAAGGGTGGAGAAGTCTTATAACAAAAAGGTCAAGATTAAAACCATTTTAGCTGGGGAATTGGTGTGGAAAGTGTACTTGCCTATGGATCGAAATACCATATCTTTAGGGAAGTGGTCTCCTAAGTGGGAAGGTCCTTTTCAAATTATTAAGACATTCAGTAATAATGCTTACGAGGTTCAGGAGATTGAGGGTGATCTAAGAGTCTTAAGGGTAAATGGGAAATATTTGAAAAAATATAAGCCTAGTTTGCAAGAGATTCATATTAGAACATAAGTCTTATTAAGATTGTAAAAGCCAAAATAGGCTGGATAAGGCCAAAATGGCGTACAAAAGAAAAGAAACAAGTACAATAACGCCAAACCCAAGAGAAAGTTCATTCATAGTCTCTCCAATTGATGGAGTTGAGAAAGGTGAGGTAATCTTCGTCAGCTTCATCATCAGGATCTTGTGCTTTAGAACGCCCTTTCCTGGGGACCTTCATCTTAGTTTCTCGCTTCTTGGCCTGGGAAGTTGTTCCAGTTGAAGTGCTATTGCAGACAGTGGTGGTTGCCTCAGCCTTCTGTGTTTCTTCAGCCACCCTCTTGGTTATTGTTTTCTTTGAGGAAGTACTCATACTTGCTTCAGTGAGTGCAGAATATGGCTCATGTGAAGAGGATTTTATAGGGGCAATGCCTTGTAAGGATTGGCCAGTCAACAATGGAAACACGTGAAATTACTCTTGGAAACATACCCTAGGGTTACTCTATTAGTGGAATAGAGACTTGTGTCGTTGGAGCACTAGCCTGTTAAAAGTTGCGTTGTTTTTATGATTCCCAAGAAAAGAGGCAGAGTGCCTTAATCACAAAGATTAGCAAAGTTTGAGGCCATTAATAAAACATTAAAAGATAATGTGCCATTAGTAAAGTTTGCAAGTCAAAAAGTTAACAGTGAAGGGAAGGCATTTAAATGGATGCCATAAGGCATTAAGATTGTCATTACATAAAGCCTCAATAGGGCCAGAAAAAATGATGATAAAAAAGAACTGCAAACAAAAGTCATAAGATGATCAAAAGGGGAGCTTCGACTTCAATTGAATAAAGTTGACCTTGTGAGTCTGAAGGCGTGTCTCGCATAGAGCTTTGTCGAGCTTAGCTGCTGAAAGTTTCTTTTCAAGATGTTGGGCATCGTCAATGAAGTCCATGGTGCGTTTCAGCTCTTTGGCCAGTTCAGTGTCGTCGAAGTCCTTCAGCTCAAGATTGCATTTTTCAGCATTGGAAATTTTGTTTTGCAGTTCTATGATTTGTTGTTTCCATGTGTCAATATCCCTTTGATTCGACAGCATCTCTTCCTGCCTTTTAGCTTGGGCATTTTCCAAGTCTTCGACTTTAGCTTCTGATGCGTGCGCTTCATCCCAAGCCAAAGGTTCCAGTGCAGTTGTATTTTCAATGGTGCTTTGAATGGTGGGAAGAAGCTTGAAGTCCTCAGACATCTGATTTATTAAAGTAGTCAACTCTATAAGGAAATCAGATACCTCTTTTTTAAGGGTCGAGAGGTCCAGTTTTTGGAGGGTGTCCTTCAGAAAGAGAGACGCAGTTCGATCTGCATTTAAGATACTATGGATGTCTCCCCTGAAGAAATTGTCTTTAATCTGCTGAAGAATAGGGCCAACAAAGTCATCTGGAGCTGAACCCCCAGAGGCGGTCGAGGTACTAAGGTTGTTACCTGAGGAGTTGTACTTCTTCCCAAGTATCATTCTGGCATATTCTCGAGGATTAGACCATCTAAGGGCTGCCAGTGGGTCTTCAGAAGTTCCTGTAGCCTTAGGGGTTGGATTTTTGACAGGACTTTTTTCAGCCTCAGGTGAAGTGGTTTGATCCCTCTCAGTTCTCTCTCTTTCATCCTCTTCATCCCCTTCTCGTACTTCTTCTTCTTCTTCTTCTTCTTCTTCTTCTTCATTTTGGTTGTCATCCTCTTGATCATCGTCATTCCCCATATTGTCCATCTGTTCATGGGCAGTTTGATCGAGGTGATCATTGCCTGGTTCATTTTCAAGGCAAGTCTCCTCTGCGACCAGCGTCCTCTCTGCTTCCATGGCAATGCTTTCTGTGTGAGGTTGTTTGCTAGAAACATCATCCTTTTCAAGATCAGAGCCATCTGTCTGGGATTGTTGAGTGGTGGTCTTGGCAGGCGAGTTTTTGTCTGTTTCGTCCGCTGTCGAAGGAGGAACTGTAAGGAGGATATGTTGGTTAATTTCGCTTATTGAGCTGTACCCAGAACCAAGTTCAGAAGTGGGGTGATAAGTTGGCTCTGTAACGCCCCGTTTTGTCTTATTTATTTAATCGAGTCGATTTAATTATTTTCTTTTTATATTATTTTATTTTTTACTTTTATTTAGCAATATATTATTTTTCATCGTTGTTTATGTTTTATCGCATTTTGAGAGTGTTTGGGAGATATTTGAGCTGAGGGGTATTTTGGTCTTTTTGGGGGTAGATATTTTTATAAATAGAAAGTGGAGCGAGAAAAGATAGAAAGGAAAAGAAAAAGAAAGAAGAGAAAGAGAAGAGAAGAGAAAAGAGAGGAAAGAAAAGGGAGAAGAGGAAAAGTGGAAAAAAATCGACATAACTCCGTTTCAAGCGCGAATAATCGGGTAAGGGTGAGAAGTTTCAATTATATCTTGCTTATGTATGTATATGTGTATGTTTCTTGGATTGTTTTGATATTTTCTTATAGTTTTCATTTTAGGTCGAAATGGTAAAAATGAGTAGAAATCGATGTTTTTACGGATGAAAGTCGGAATAAATCGCATAGTAGAGTCGTGTGATGTTGGGTCGTGATTTAGCGTGATCGTTTGATTGAATCGAGTTGAATTTGTAACTTTTGAGTTTTTGATATATATTGATGTTTTTGAGCAAATTGATGTTGTGATCGAGTAAAAGTGTTTGGATATGTCTGGTAATATTGGTATAGGTTGATATTTAATCGGTGAATGGTTGTTGGTGTGTTTTCGAGTGGTTTTGATCGAGTTTGGAATCGGGTTAAATTGATAAAATTATGTTTCAAAATATTTCAAAAATGGAAAATGTGTTGGATGGTCTTTTAATGGTGAAAATATTGTTGTACATTGAATTTTGAGACCGGGGCTTTTTACGGAATCGAAATCGGAGGTCCGGAAGGCTTCTGATGATAAAATTGCAATTTTCTGGGCCCTGACACGGCCCGTGTCACACAACACGGGTGGCCATGTCCGCCTGCTGACTATGGAGGGTGGAAACGCGAAAAAAGGTGAAATTTGGGATTTTGGGTGACACGGGCCGTGTCCCACAACACGGGTGGCCGTGTCAGCCCTGCTGTAGGTTTTCTTTCAAAATTGTTTCGATCGTAACTTTTGAACTGTAAGTCCGTTTGGTCCCCGTTCGAAGCGTTGGAGAGCTAATGAAATATTCTTTCTATTAAAAATGGATTCGAGGTCAGTAGATGAATTATATTAGTTGTGGTTTTGAAAAAGTGTTGGTTTGTCGGATTTTTACCGTCGTATTGGTGTGCGAATGATGTGTTACCATTCTCTATGCTTTTGATATGTAACGTATAGCTGGAGGGCTGTTATATGGAGTGAGTATATGTGATGAAATGTTGTGCATGATTGATACGCATTGGTGATGGATGTATGATATTTGAATGGTGTTGTTTTGTTGACTTTTGTCGTTGTCATTGTGTGAACTTGATGTGTATATGCAATGTGTTGTTGATATGGATATTGTATGACTTGTGTGCTGTTGTGAAATGAAAATGCACGTGATATTTGTTGTGATGATGATCGGTGGCCTTACGGCAAGAAAATGCGATGTGTGGTAATTGTTGATTTATGCATGATTATGGATGTGTATATGTGTGCATTTGATGTCATGGGTCATTGTATGCCAAGCATCATGATATGCATTCTTGTGACGTCCTGAGTGACGGTTTGATTCCAGAGGGAATCTGCTATAACATCGTGTGCCCATGTGGGGACCGAAAGCGATGGTTATAGACGATCGTGTGCCCATGTGGGGACCGAAAGCGATCGGATTGTGTGCCCATGTGGGGACCGAAAGCAATCCATAAACGTCGTGTGCCCTTGTGAGAACCGAAAGCGACGGGTGAACATCGTATGCCCGACGGGGAGTTACACTAAGTAACGAGCGATGGTTCCAATAGTTCCTGAGTGAACTGGTGATGAGATATGAAACATTGGAGCCGGTACCGCATGGCATTTGGATAGAGTCGTTGTGTCGGTCTCTGTGCATTTGCATAAATCATGGATTGATTATGTGTGAGAATTGTGAATGGATGCATTATGTGTGGGAAATCATGATTTGATTGATTATGTGTGAGAATTGCGAATGGATGCATTATGTGTGGGAAATCATGATTTGATTGATTATGTGTGGAAATTGTGCATTGGTTTGTGATGTGTTGAGATTTATGATTGGATTGGTGAATTGGTGTTCATATGTTGTAAATGCATTGGTTGTGGATATTATGTTTTATGTATAGACATATGTTTTGTGGTGATGTGGTGGTGTGGTTCCATGTGTCATAACTTTGGTGTGCATTATGTGTGAATATGTTATTATGTGGGCATAATTGATATATGCTATGTGTTCGGATTGTCAGAAATATGTTATGCATCTGTGGCTTGCTATATGTATTGGTATGTGATGCGTGAGGTGAGAATAAATGTGTATGTGATTTTTATGTGTGTTTGCATATTATTATGCAATCTTGATTTAGTTGTTATTTCTCACCCTTCTGCTGTTTTATAATGCTCTATGAGGCATTGCAGATTAGAGTTGTTGGAGGTCTTTTTGGTGGAGATTAGTCCTCCATCCTTTGTCGTCTGTCTGCTCTGATACGTAGCACGGGAATCGGGGAACGATTATGTTTTATATGTATATAATTGTTGAATATATTTTGTATCACTTCTGTATTTATATTTTGATGTTATAAAACCATTTATTTGTAAAAGAAGTCAGTTATGGATCTTTCCGCTTTATTCCATAATTGACCTTTCCCTTTAGATGGAAAAAGTTTCCCCTTTGAGGGTATTCTATGTTATGCTATGTATCAAAATTATGAGCAGGGATGATGTTTCGTTTATTAAAATGTGACATCCTTGTTTCTGTCGGAAAAATAAATTTTTAGTCACTCTGATTTTGTTTATGTATTATTTATTCGAGAGGGAATTGGGGTGTTACATTAGTGGTATCAGAGCAGGTCGGTCCGTCCGGCCATGTTGTTGAGTCAGTTGGTGTGACAGTTGGATACTGTCGGTGTTGTTTGTCCCTTAGTATGTGATATGTGTGGAAACACTGTCAGTACTTTCTGGTTTTTCTATTCCGTTGTCTGCAGGAGTTAGAATGAGATAAGTGGGGGAGAAGCTGGTACTTCTC
The DNA here is from genome assembly GCA_022829125.1 of Lathyrus tuberosus. Lineage (NCBI taxonomy): Eukaryota > Viridiplantae > Streptophyta > Magnoliopsida > Fabales > Fabaceae > Lathyrus > Lathyrus tuberosus. Next base: position 16,511,243 of record JALAZF010000027.1, on the reverse strand, counting down.
CAAGTTTCTTCAGGTGGAGCGTTGGCTCAGTGCGTTGTGAATTGCAAGATTGTAAGTGCTCTTTGGACAGTGTTGTTCCTGATTCCGGAGGGAATACGTAGGTAAGGTTTATGTCGACTAAGGATTTGTGCCTTAGGTAGTTTTGTGCACAAGATGCAAGAAATGCTATTATAGTTTGGCAAAGACGGTTTATGCCCCATCATGATTGTCGGCTGTCTATTGACAAATTGAGGAACTGATCACCTTAATCTCTTGTTGATAGTAGACAGAATTATGTTGGATGGAATAGACGTGTCTTTCTGGCTTTGATAGTATGTGCAATGAATTGTTTGGAATTAAGGAAATGGTTACAGATTGTTTTGTTGAGTCGATGAAGATTTTAATATCGGAAGATGAGTCGGATTAGAGGTTTTGGTCTGTTGGTCCAGTTGGAATGTCTCTGAGGGAGAATGATTAGGTATTATTAAAGGTTGTTCTCAGAGAGTAGAGTGTGAACTCAAATTGGTCGAAGGCAAGGATTTGATGTTTGGATCTGCTAAATAAGTAGAAGGACTTTTAGGACGTGTCACTCAGATGGAAAGAGCGGTTGGAAGATTTACTGGAAAAGGGATTTGTGAGACCAAGTGTGTCGCCTTAGAGAGCTCCAGTATTGTTAGTAACAAACAGGATGGATGATTGAATGGAATAACAAGCATGATGGGTATAATGGTATTGAGACTTTGGAAAGTAAAACTTAGAGTTATGGTGAGGTTTGAAGTCCTTGGAGTTTTAGAGCATTAATGGGAATTTTGAGGAAACCCTTGTGTGTGGAGGTAATATTGCGATTGAGAGTTCTTTTTGGGTGATTGTTGATACATGTTGGAATTTGTGGAATTGGACGGTCAAGAGAAGAAATTAGGTATGGATTACGGACAGTTGAATAAGGTAACGATTGAGAATAAGTGTCCACTTTCAAGAATAGATGATTGGAATGGTTTGGGTGGACATTACAATGTACAGTGATGTTGTTCGGTGTTAGTAATGCGTCTGGAATGTTTGTGGAGTATATGAAGCATATCTTTCATATTTATTTGGATAAGTTCGTAGTGGTTTTAATTGAGAATATTTGGATCTGTTATAAACTTAGAGGAAGAACATGTAGAGTGCTTGAGAATTGCATTACAAGTGTGGAAAAGAGACAAAGTGGTATGCTAAGTTATTCAAGTGAGAATTTTGGTTGAACAAGGTTAGTTTTCTTGGATATGTTATTTCTGATGAGGGTATTTGTTGTGGATTCATCGGAAGTAGATGCAGTTCTACAATGAGAGGTTCCGAAGTCGGTTAAGGAGATTAGAAACTTTTGGGCTCAACTGGTTGTTACTGTAGGCTAAGGGAGACTGTGCTAAGTTCGTACTTATGTTATCTCAGTTGACTTGCAAAGGGTGAGTCGTCTGTTTTGGATGTTCGTTGTGAGTACGTTTTGGTGGGCTGAAGTAGAAGTTGTCTACGGCTCCAGTTTTGATTCGGTGTGATCCTAATAAACCATTTGTGAGGTATTGTGAAGTGTCTCTGAAGAGTGTAGTCAGGTGTTAATGCAAGAGAGTAAAGTCGTGGCTTATGCTTTATGACAATTGAGGATTTATAAAAGGATCTATACTATTCTAGATTTGGAATTGGTTGCGGTCGTATTGTGTTGGAAAATTTGGAGGTATTATTTTTATGGTTCTCGGCTCGAAGTGTTTGGTAATCGCAAGAGTTTAAAGTACTTGGTTGGTTTGAAGGAATAGAGTATGAGACGATGAGGATGGTTAGAATTTGTGATGAGTTATGAATTTGGCTTGGATTATCCTTTGGGAAAAGCCGAGGTTGTGCCGGATGAGTTAAGTCGAAAGTTTCTATGTATGTCCGTTTTGATGGTCCGGGAATTAAAATCATTCGATCAGTTCAGAGACTTGTGTCTGGTGTGTAAGCTAACACAGTAGAGTGTGAGGTTGGGTATATTAAAAGTGAACAGTTAGTTTTTGCAAATATGAGAAAGAGTTAGACTTTGGATGTGAAATTGGTAGTTTTGATGGTTACGAGTAATCAGAGTGCGCAGTGGAAGCTGATGTGGCACATTTCATATATGCGTGTGTGACTGGTAAGTGTTCTTAGGTTGAACATTGTGAACATGTAGGAATGATGAGACCATTGGACGTTTCAAAATGGAAGTGATAAGTGGAAGGTTTCAATATTAATCAGGTACTAATATGTAGTTGGGTGCTTTGGTCATATGTTCGATTCGTGAAGGGTAGCATTGTTGTAATAAGGTTGTGTGACAAGGATGTTGGTATCGTGGTTATGTAGAGGTTGTTGAATCGATGTTGTGTCGTGGAATTTGTGTTCTTATTGTGTTTCGGTTCAAGAGTGAACCTGTGTGTGTTCGTAACTTGGGTATTCCTTGAGTCGTGAGTTGGTCGTTAAGCGCATTGTATGGGCTTTGCATCTTGTCATTGTAGTTGTCATCTGTGTCGTGTTGTTGTTGTGGTTGCTCTTAGCAAGGTGGTTTGTCAGTTTGTGTTATTCGTGGTGTGCTTTTGTTGGCACGTTAGTTTGTTGGTCGGATGCGAGAGTCGTATCCGGAGTTGTTCGTATCGGTTAGATTTTCGAGGACGAAAATGTCTAAGTGGGGGAGAATTCTAACGCCCCGTTTTGTCTTATTTATTTAATCGAGTCGATTTAATTATTTTCTTTTTATATTATTTTATTTTTGACTTTTATTTAGCAATATATTATTTTTCATCGTTGTTTATGTTTTATCGTATTTTGAGAGCGTTTGGGAGATATTTGAGCTGAGGGGTATTTTGGTCTTTTTGGGGGTAGATATTTTTATAAATAGAAAGTGGAGAGAGAAAAGATAGAAAGGAAAAGAAAAAGAAAGAAGAGAAAGAGAAAAGAAGAGAAAAGATAGGAAAGAAAAGGGAGAAGAGGAAAAGTGGAAAAAAATCGACATAACTCCGTTTCAAGCGCGAATAATCGGGTAAGGGTGAGAAGTTTCAATTATATCTTGCTTGTGTATGTATATGTGTATGTTTTCTTGGATTGTTTTGGATATTTTCTTATAGTTTTCATTTTAGGTTGAAATGGTAAAAATGAGTAGAAATCGATGTTTTTACGGATGAAAGTCGGAATAAATCGCATAGTAGAGTCGTGTGATGTTGGGTCGTGATTTAGCGTGATCGTTTGATTGAATCGAGTTGAATTTGTAACTTTTGAGTTTTTGATATATATTGATGTTTTTGAGAAAATTGATGTTGTGATCGAGTAAAAGTGTTTGGATTTGTCTGGTAATATTGGTATAGGTTGATATTTAATCGGTGAATGGTTGTTGGTGTGTTTTCGAGTGGTTTTGATCGAGTTTGGAATCGGGTTAAATTGATAAAATTATGTTTCAAAATATTTCAAAAATGGAAACTGTGTTGGATGGTCTTTTAATGGTGAAAATATTGTTGTACATTGAATTCTGAGATCGGGGCTTTTTACGGAATTGAAATCGGAGGTCCGGAAGGCTTCCGACGATAAAATTGCAATTTTCTGGGCCCTGACACGGCCCGTGTCACACAACACGGGTGGCCGTGTCAGCCTGCTGACTATGGAGGGTGGAAACGCGAAAAAAGGTGAAATTTGGGATTTTGGGTGACACGGGCCGTCTCCCACAACACGGGTGGCCGTGTCAGCCCTGCTGTAGGTTTTCTTTCAAAATTGTTTCGATCGTAACTTTTGAACCGTAAGTCCGTTTTGGTCCCCGTTCGAAGCTTTGGAGAGCTAATGAAATATTATTTCTATTTAAAATGGATTTGAGGTCAGTAGATGAATTATATTAGTTGTGGTTTTGAAAAAGTGTTGGTTTGTCGGATTTTTACCGTCGTATTGGTGTGCGAATGATGTGTTACCATTCTCTATGCTTTTGATATGTAACGTATAGCTGGATGGCTGTTATATGGAGTGAGTATATGTGATGAAATGTTGTGCATGATTGATACGCATTGGTGATGGATGTATGATATTTGAATGGTGTTGTTTTGTCGACTTTTGTCGTTGTCATTGTGTGAACTTGATGTGTATATGCAATGTGTTGTTGATATGGATATTGTATGACTTGTGTGCTACTGTGAAATGAAAATGCATGTGATATTTGTTGTGATGATGATCGGTGGCCTTACGGCAAGAAAATGCGATGTGTGGTAATTGTTGATTTATGCATGATTATGGATGTGTATATGTGTGCATTTGATGTCATGGGTCATTATATGCCAAGCATCATGATATGCATTCTTGTGACGTCCTGAGTGACGGTTTGATTCCAGAGGGAATCTGCTATAACATCGTGTGCCCATGTGGGGACCGAAAGCGATGGTTATAGACGATCGTGTGCCCATGTGGGGACCGAAAGCGATCGGATTGTGTGCCCATGTGGGGACCAAAAGCAATCCATAAACGTCGTGTTCCCATGTGGGGACCGAAAGCGACGGGGTGAACATCGTATGCCCGACGGGGAGTTACACTAAGTAACGAGCGATGGTTCCAATAGTTCCTGAGTGAACTGGTGATGAGATATGAAACATTGGAGTCGGTACCGCATGGCATTTGCATAGAGTCGTTGTGTCGGTCTCTGTGCATTTGCATAAATCATGGATTGATTATGTGTGAGAATTGTGAATGGATGCATTATGTGTGGGAAATCATGATTTGATTGATTATGTGTGAGAATTGTGAATGGATGCATTATGTGTGGGAAATCATGATTTGATTGATTATGTGTGGAAATTGTGCATTGATTTGTGATGTGTTGAGATTTATGATTGGATTGGTGAATTGGTGTTCATATGTTGTAAATGCATTGGTTGTGGATAATATGTTTTATGTATAGACATATGTTTTGTGGTGATGTGGTGGTGTGGTTCCATGTGTCATAACTTTGGTGTGCATTATGTGTGAATATGTTATTATGCGGGCATAATTGATATATGCTATGTGTTCGGATTGTCAGAAATATGTTATGCATTTGTGGCTTGCTATATGTATTGGTATGTGATGCGTGAGGTGAAAATAATTGTGTATGTGATGTTTATGTGTGTTTGCATATTATTATGCAATCTTGATTTAGTTGTTATTTCTCACCCTTCTGCTGTTTTATAATGCTCTATGAGGCATTGCAAATTAGAGTTGCTGGAGGTCTTTTTGGTGGATATTAGTCCTCCGTCCTTTGTCGTCTGTCTGCTCTGATACGTAGCACGGGAATCGGGGAACGATTATGTTTTATATGTATATAATTGTTGAATATATTTTGTATCACTTTTGTATTTATATTTTGATGTTATAAAACCATTTATTTGTAAAACAAGTCAGTTATGGATCTTTCCGCTTTATTCCATAATTGACCTTTCCCTTTAGATAGAAAAAGTTTCCCCTTTGAGGGTATTCTATGTTATGCTATGTATCAAAATTATGAGCAGGGATGATGTTTCGTTTATTAAAATGTGACATCCTTGTTTCTGTCGGAAAAATAAATTTTTAGTCACTCTGATTTTGTTTATGTATTATTTATTCGAGAGGGAATTGGGGTGTTACAGGCTCACCTTGTATATTTAGAAGAGTTGGTACAGAGGTTGGCGTAGTTTGTGGTGGGTTAGAATCACCCACATCGGCCTGAAACCACAAGTAAGGAAAATAAGATTGAAGGAGATTTGAGTGAAAGAGTGCAAATACTATGAGAAAGATGGTGTGCATACCTGAGCATTTGCAACATCAGGGCTTGAGTTTTCACTCTCATGAGTGCCAGCATGCGATTTCGACGCGGCCTTTGAGGATTGTTTCTTGACACCACTAGTGGTAGGTGTCTTTTCAAGAATTTTGGCTGCCTTCGAGGAAGGTTGGCCAGTAGCTCCAGAAGCTTTGGTAAGCTTCCTTTTCCTTTTAGCTATGCCCTCCTCAGGAGATTCATTATCAGCATCTAAAGGGATGATTGTTTGGGCGCCTTTCTTGGTTTTCTTTTGAGGCGTTGGAGGTTTTCGAGCAATCTAAAAAGTTGATGCAAACATTAGAAGGCAACCACACAAAGAAGACTTAGGCAAGGGATACAAAGTACCTTTGTGCCTTCAGGTTCTTCTTCAGCCTGCACAACATCACCCTTAGCTGGTTTGGTCTTCCTGGGCATAGCTGAAAAGACAGATAATTATTACAAGTTAATAATTAAGTGGTTAGTTAAAAATCACAAATCAAGAGCCTAAAACCTTCATATATTTCAGATTCGATATGAACACTCTCGATCCCTATATGAAGGTGCCCTTTGAAACTGTCCAGCATATGTTTAGTCGCAACCACCCTTTTTGCTTTCGGTTGAGACTGCTGTCGAAGGATTTTTATGGAATCACCACAGACAAACCAGTCTGGAAATGGAGGGGCAAGTGCCACTCCAAAGTCAACATTAGATAGCCGAGGGAACTTTGGAGGAAAGAGTTCAAAAGCCACCTCATAACGCTTCTCAAGAGGAACGTTTGAAGGGATTTTTAAATTATCCATTTTTTGCAGAAATTTCTCCTTCAAAGTGACAGCAGCCTCACGAACGGTTCGACTAATATCATCTGGTCGATAGACAGTTTCAAAGTACCTTTGGAAGGCTTGAATTTCTTTAATATGAGTGAACTTACTCTTCCTGGTTTTCTCCTGCACATTAAGGAAAGCTTGGTCAAGTAAAGAGGAGAAAGCAGCAACATCAAGAAATTGTTCACTATAGTGCTTCGACCATCAGTCGTGAAATGGTTGAGTACACAAAAAACTAGGTTGAAAGTACACAGGGGAAAGCACTGCTTTTCGAGCATTCAACCGGTCGAAGTGGATTGCAGTACCTCCTTCGTCGAAGCTGGCAGTATGAAGAACGACATGGCCCTTTTTCTCATATAGACATCTAGGGAAAATTTGGGCCAACCCAAATTGTCGAGAGACAAGGTTTGGTTGGTAAGCAATCAAGGCTGCCAAATCTCTTCCAAGATTCAGCCGATGGATAATAAATCTAGGAATCAAGAAAGCTTCCCAGATTGAAATAGATTCAGTATGGAACTTTTTTGTCGAATTGGGGAATGGCCTTGTGAACCACTCAGGGCCACATCTTCTTTCAGCAAAAGGAGCCATACTAGGTGTGAACTCATACCGTTTGGCAAACATCATAATATAACTGGAGAAGGCTCCTTTGAGAGTTTCCCCATCATCATTAGACGTGAGTTTTACCAAGCGAGTTCCTTCGACCCTCCTCTCATTGATCTCAGTGGAGTTCTCATCGACTTCCCCTTTTCTGGGAAGGCTGGCTTCAAAGGTTGCGTTAAGCCACAATTGAAGCAGCCAAAGGGGGCAATTCAGGTGTATAGTGCCCTGGGCCTCTAAATCTTTAACTCGAGATGCCCCTTCGCTAATGGATTCATAGAGATTTGCCAGGATTAATTCACTAAGGCAAACCCCTCTGTTGTGGTGGAGTTGGTTGGCTAGAGTTAGATATTTCTTAGCCACTTGTAGGGATTTGGAGCAAAAAACATACCTAGACAACCACGTGGTGAGGAATGCAATGTGTTCCTGATCAGATACTTCGACATTGTCGCGTTTGAAGTGGTGGTTTATGAAATGGGTATAGGTGAGTTTGGAATTGGATATCCCTATAGTATCCTCTACATCAGTGTCAGGGTCATAAGCAATGCCATCTGGTCGAAGCCCTGTGATGGCAGCTACATCGAAAAGGGTAGGGGTGACCATCCCACAGGGAAGATGAAAAGTATAGTGGGTACTATCCCAAAAATAGAGGGATGCTGCCAGCAAGTTTAAACAATAAGGAATGTTAGTCTTCGACAGCACGAGCAAGTCATAAATTCCTATTGTTTTCCATTGTTCAGTTTTGACCTTCTCCATCTTGGCCATCCAAAGGTCAAAATCTTTCAACGGGCTAACAGCTCTCACCAATCTAGTGCCATCTTGGAGGTATCTAAGGTCCATCTTGGTTAGAGTGGGTCTATCAGGGGAGGTTTCACCTATTTTAGGGTTGCTTTTTTCCCCTAATGGTCTGGATTTACGGTAGGAAGGAAAAAACTCACTAAGTTTTTCATCAGTAGCCTTAACATCGGCTAAGGGGCCAGATAAAGCGTAAGGTTTGTCAGAGATGATAAGAGGAATCATTACCTGAGATTCATAGATACGTCTCACTTCTGCAAGACGAGGTTCTGGCATGAATTGGTGATTCTTTACCACCTTAGGTCCTGGAATGTTCGAAAACGGTGAAAGAGATTGCTTGAACTGTGTGACCTTACCCTTTTGACCTTGCTTTCCTTGAGGAACGGTTTGTGAGGACGCCATTGTTGAGAAGAAAGGAAGTTGCGTTCTGTTTTTTTTTTTCTTTTGAGGAAAAGTTCGAAGAATGAAGAAATAAGTTGCAAGAAACTCTGAGAATGCAAAAGTTTTGCAGGTTGGGGAAAAAGGGTATTTATAGGAGTTTGGAAGTTGAAAGGATTGTGAATCCACCGTTAAAACAAATAAGGTAGTGGGACACGCGTCTTCTTTTGAAATTTTTGAGTGGTGGTAGTTATGATCAGACTGTGAAATGTCTAGCTTCAAGAAAAGGTAATGATGAAGACTGATCACAGATACGGCTGAAAAGATGTTTGAAGATTCACCATCATGACATGACGTCATAAGCGTGGTTGAAAGAAACTGAATAGTTTCTAGATCGTAGGTTGGTCAGTTATGACCGTGTTTTTTCATAGTCGAATAAGCAGGCGTCGAAGATTGTTTTATCAAAAAATGACCTTCCTACCAACACTGGCGAAAGGACATTTTTGGGGGTCAATTTGTTGGCTCCTAATTCGACGCTACTTGGTTTTAAATAAATTGGGCTTTAAAGAAGTTATTCTTGGCCAAGTCGAAGTTATTCTTTAAAAATAATAGGCTGAAAGAAAGAAGGCTTCGACCATACTAGGTGAACGCCTGAGTCGAAGGAAGAGGTCTTGAGACTTCAAATATTGCCAAGTCCAGGGAATCCATTCGACTGGATAATGCGCTGCAGTTACAGTTAATTATTGGAGGGAAGTTCTACTATTTGAATTTGAAAAGAGGACAAGTGGCAAATATCCAGAAGTTGAAGACATGCAAAGTGCCAAGTGGCGTGTTCTATGAGTAAACCGTCAAATGGTGGTTATTTTAGAGTATTATAAATAGGTTAGTTCTGGAGTTAGAATGGGTGAAAAAATCGTGTTGTACAAGTAACTCTGTAATCACTCAAAGTATCCAGCGTGTAGAGAAAAGAGTGAGGCGAGAATGTACGTGATTGTAATCACCATTATCTTTCATTGCAATGCAATTTACTTTGAAGTCCTTTAATTCAGTCTTTTACTTCTAAGCATTTTACATTACAAAGTTTTTACTTTGCAGTTTTTACATTAAGAAGCCTTTACCTTCAAGCATTTACATTTCTGCAGTTTATTAAAGACTTTATGCATTTTCTTTACCATTTAAACTTCAGTCTTTCATTGAATTTGCTTTTACATTGTTTTTTCTTTAAATTTCTTGTTCGACTTAAACATTTTCCTGCCTTTTATCACTTTTTATTTTACATTTCATAGTGTCCTTTTTGTTTGCCAGCATGGTCGAAATGTTTGCTTTATGCATTTGTGAAACATTTTAAATACACTTATAGCATATGTCCTAGGATCAATCTGATCGATCCAGTAAGTTACTAGAACTTTATTGTTTTAGAAGATCAGCGGTTGTTTACCAATTTCCAAGGTAAATAGTAGCGTGTGGGAACAATGTGATGAAATGATTTCCTATGGTAGGGTGGCTGCTTTTGTTGGAAACTTAAACGGAAGTAAATGATATTGCCACAAAATAGTAAATGATTTTTTAAATTTTTAAATACCAATGAAAGTTGCCCACACGCCATTAATTGCTACAGATCTTCATAAATACAAATGCCTAATTTTCCTCTTAAGGTTTCAAATTGACTTGCATCCAAAGCCTTAGTGAAAATGTCAGCTAACTGCTCTTCTGTGGCCACATGTTCCAAAGCAATAACCTTGTCTTCTACGAGTTCCCTTATGAAATGATGACGGATATCAATATGTTTGGTCCTGCTATGTTGAATAGGGTTCTTTGATATGTTTATAGCACTCAAATTGTCACAATATAATGTCATGACATCCTGTGTGACATTATATTCAGTGAGCATTTGTTTCATCCACACTAGTTGAGAACAACTACTTCCAGCTGCTATATACTCTGCTTCAGCAGTAGATAGAGAGACACAATTTTGCTTCTTGCTAAACCATGATATAAGATTGTTCCCCAAGAAGAAGCAACCTCCTGAAGTGCTTTTCCTATCATCAACACTTCCAGCCCAATCAGCATCACAATATCCAGATAGAGTGTAGCCAGATCCATGTGTGTATAGCATACCATAATCACATGTTCCATTTACATATTTCAGAATTCTCTTGACTTGATTGATATGACTCACTTTGGGTTCAGCTTGATATCTAGCACAAACACCTACAACAAAAGCAATGTCAGACCTGCTAGCTGTAAGATACAGTAGGCTTCCTATCATACTCCTATATAAACTTTGGTCCACATTAACACCATTTTCATCCTTGGACAGCTTCAGATGAGTAGGAGCATGTGTTATTTTATGACTGGCATTCTCTATTCCAAACTTCTTAACTATGTTCTTGGCATATTTACCCTGAGATAGAAATATAGAGTCTTCCATCTGCCTGACTTACAACCCAAGAAAATAAGTTAACTCACCACCAAGACTCATCTCAAATTCAGACTGCATTTGCTGAACAAAATGTTTAACCATCGTATCTGACATCCCACCAAACACAATATCATCAACATAAATTTGAGCAACCATGAGTTTCCCTCCTTCATCTTTGACAAAAAGAGTCTTATGCCATCTTTTCTGTATCCATGCTCAACAAGAAATTCAGTAAGTCTCTCATACCACACTCTTGGAGCTTGTTTCAAACCATATAGAGCTTTCTTCAACTTATAAACATGTGCAGGATAGGTTGGATCAATGAATCCCTTAGGTTGTTCCACATTTACTTCCTCACTCAAATAACCATTTAAAAAGGCACTCTTGACATCCATCTGAAACAGCTTGAACCTCAAGATGCAAGTAACTCCCAATAGTAGTCTGATAGATTCAAGACGAGCAACAGGAGAAAAAGTTTCATCAAAGTCAACCCCTTCAATTTGAGCATATCCCTGAGCAACTAGTCTAGCTTTATTTCTTGTGACCACACCGTTTTCATCTGACTTGTTCTTGTAAACCCATTTTGTTCCAATCACATTTGTTCCTTCAGGTCTTGGAACCAGCTCCCATACTTCATTTCTTTTGAATTGCCCTAGCTCTTCTTGCATGGCATTAATCCAGAATTCATCAGTTAAAGCTTCCTTGATATTTTTGGGTTTAATTTTTGACACAAAACAAGAGCTTGTGATGACTTCTCTTGACGTGGTAGTGACTCCCTCATTTGGATCACCTATGATAAGGTCTCTAGGATGATCCTTCTGAATTTTGATGGAAGGTCCTTTGTTTACTGGCTCAGTATCAGATTCTGCAACAGTAGGATTGGGATCAACATTTTTGTCTGAAATTTCTACAAATGTATCAAGAAATGTTCCAACATCATCTAGAACATCAGCCTCCTTATGCAGATCATCAACAACAACATTTATGGACTCCATCATAACCTTAGTTCTGGAGTTGAACACTCTGTAGGCTCTGCTGTTAGTAGAGTAGCCCAAGAATATTCCTTCATCACTCTTTGGATCCATCTTTCTTCATTGTTCACGATCTGCCAAGATATAGCATTTGCTACCAAACACATGGAAGTATTTTACAGTAGGTTTTCTTCCTTTCCATATCTCATACAGGGTGGTATTGGTTCCTGTTCTTAGGGTCACTCTATTATGAACATAACAAGTAGTGTTCATAGCTTCAGCTCAGAAATGGTAAGGCAGTTTCTTGGCATGAATCATAGCTCTAGCTGATTCCTGAATGGTTCTATTCTTTCGTTCCACAACTCCATTTTGTTGTAGAGTAATGGGAGAAGAGAATTCATGGCCAATCCCTTTAGAGGAACAGAATTCAGCAAATTTTTTATTTTCAAATTCCTTCCCATGATCACTTCTGATTCTAACAATATCACTCTCCTTTTCTCTTTGGAGTCTTAGGCAAAGATCTTTGAACACATCAAACACTTCAGATTTTTCTCTAATGAAACTCACCCAAGTATATCTAAAGAAATCATCCACAACCACATAGGCATACTTCTTCCCACCAAGACTTTCCACTTGCATAGGCCCCATCAAATCCATGTGAAGTAGTTCCAATACTTTTGAAGTACTGAGATGTTTAATCTTCTGATGTGACATCTTGGTTTGCTTTCCAACTTGACATTCACCACATACCCTTCCTTCTTCAATATTTAGCTTAGGTATTCCTCTGACAGCTTCCATGGAGATGATTCTTTTCATGCCTTTTAGATGTAGATGACCAAGTTTTTGGTGCCACAACTTCACTTCATCATCTTTAGCAAGAGAACAAAGGGATGAGTAACTAGAATCTAGAGGAACCCATAAGTAGCAGTTATCCTTAGATCTGACTCCCTTCATGATCACTTCATCCTTTTCATTTGTAACCAAACATTCAGATTTGGTGAAGTTGGCATTGAATCCTTGATCACACAGTTGACTGATGCTGATCAAATTAGCAGTTAACCCTTTTACCAGCAACACATTATCAAGGTCTGGAACTCCTGAGCAGTTCAACTTTCCTACTCCCTTGATTTCACCCTTAGCTCCATCACCAAAAGTCACATAGCTTGTGGAGTGAGATTTGATGTCAACCAACAAATTCTTAATCCCTGTCATGTGTCTAGAACATCCACTATCAAAATACCAATCCTCCTTAGCTAAGACTCTGAGAGACATGTGAGCTATCAGGCTGGTGGCAGCAGTCTTGGAAACCCATTGTCTTCCATTGGTAGAAATGTTTGTATTTGATCTAGGTTGAGGAGCAGGTTTAGGATATCCATAGAGTCTGAAGCAGAAAGGTTTTATGTGACCAAACTGCCCACAGTAATGGCATCTCCATCTTTGGAATCTTCCTCTTAAGTGGTTGGGATGACCACTCCTATAATGTTAAGGCATATTATGTTTAGGTTCATATACATGTTTTCTCTCATGATGTTGAGACATCTGATGTGACATGTTACGTTTAGGTCCAGAAGAACTATCATCAGAAGATGATTTCTTCTCTCTCTCAAATCCCAACCCAGTAAGATCACCTGCCATTTTTCCACTCTGAAGGATTTCATCCAATGTGTCAGTTCCACTGTTCAGCATTCTGATAGACTTGGTCATTTCATCAAGTTTGGAATTTAACCACATGACTTCATTCTCTAGCTCAACTTTTTCAGCCTTAAGTTGAATTATAAGTTTCTTCTGTTTCTCCCCTTCAAGACACACTTCTTCACTTCTGAGACATAGCTTTTTGTAAGAAGCTGCAAGCTCTTCAAAGGTCAGTTCATCATCACTAGAATCTCCATCAGAGACACATCTTCCAGTCAAGGCAGTCACATGTTTAGCAGATTCTTCATCAATTTCACTTTTAGTGTCCTCATCAGACCAGGAGACAGCTAGGCTTTTTTTTTGTTTCTTGAGGTAAGTAGGACATTCAGCACTAATGTGACCAAATCCCTCACAACCATGGCACTGAATTCCTTTTCCTTGAGTAGATTTTTCTTCAGACCTTGTTCTCCTTCCACCATCATTGGACCTGCTGATGTCAGATGAGTTGTTCTTGACATTTGATATTGACTTTATGTCTATTCTCTTCATTACCTTATTAAACTGTCTTCCTAGCAGAACTATAGCATTAGATAGGCTATCATCACCATCCAGGGGACTCTCCTCCTCTTCATCTTCAGTATTGGAAACAAATGCTATGCTCTTGGCTTTCTTTTCAGATCTCTCACTTATTCCTAGTTCAAATGTTTGAAGAGATCCAACAAGTTCATCAACCCTCATCTTGCTGATATCCTGCGCTTCTTCTATGGCAGTCACTTTCATGTCAAATCTCTTGGGAAGAGATCTGAGAATTTTTCTTACCAGCTTTTCATCAGACATCCTTTCGCCTAGGGCACTTGAGGCATTGGCTATCTCAAGAATATTCATGTGGAAGTCATGTATGCTCTCATCTTCCTTCATCTTTAAGTTTTCAAACTTGGTAGTCAATGTTGAAGTCTTGACATCTTTACTTTGGAAGTACCTTCATGAGTAGTTTTGAGTATGTCCCAAGCATCTTTAGCTATCTCACAGGTGTTCACCAATCTGAATATGTTTCTATCAATTCCATTAAACAAGGCATTCAATGCTTTAGAGTTTCCAAGAGCCAGTTCATCCTCCTCCTTATTCCATTCTTCCTCAGGTTTCAGATCAGATGTTTCTTTTCCATCTTTCCCAATAATGACAGGATGTTTCCATCCTTTTAAGAAAGCTTTCCAAGCCTTACTATCCAATGATTTCAAGAAGGCCACCATGCGTGGTTTCCAATAATCATAGTTAGATCCATCCAAGATGGGTGGTCTATTCACAAATCCTCCTTCCTTATCTATAGTACCAGAAAATGTCGTCCCTAGATCTCACCCAGAAACAGAACAGGGTACCTGCTCTGATGCCAATTGAAATTCTGGTATCAGATATGAGATGTCGAAGTAGATGTCACGACACTAATATCTGAACAATGATCAATATAACAAAGATATAAAACAGTAAACAATAGCAAAGAGGCACAAACAATTGTTAACCCAGTTCGGTGCAATCACACTTAAGTCTGGGGGCTACCAAGCCAGGAAGGAAATCCACTAAACAGAATTAGTTTGAAGACTCTCAGTAAACACACTCCAGTTTACAATCTTCTCACCTAATCTCTACCTGTGAGATTTCTATCTAAGACACTTAGACAAGAGACACCTCTCACTCCCCCTCAATCACATGCAGTGATAACTGCAGAACAATACTAAGAAGAAGAACACACTTCAAATAAAAACTTGATCTTGCTTAAAAGTTTCAATCAAGAACAAAGCACTCGTACTTAAAAGCTTAGAGTGGACACAATACAACTCAACTAATCAGTCCAATTCAAGCATCTAACAGATGAATGAATGGCTCATAAAAACAATACAATGTTTAAACCCTAAAACTTGAACGCAGCTTGTAATAACTTATTCTCTCTACTCAGCAATTAAGGTTGAACATCTTTAAATAGTAATACACACCTTGGGCTTGGGCATTAGCAGATCTTTGATACAAATAATAATTAAAGCTAATTATTCTCCATATCTTTTTGCAAGAAAATAGCAACAACCTATTCTTCAGAATATCACAGAAATTGCTTGCTTCAATTTAAAGATACTCCAGGATTTTCGCACACAATTACTGAATAAAAGCACAACAGAATGTAAAAAGAACGCAGCAGATAAAACATAACATTCTCAGCAGAATGTTCTGTCAACAGATGTTAGGACATCGTGTTTGACATCATGCACAAAGTCCTGCAATACTAAGAAACACCATCTGCAGAATGTTAGAAACAACATGTCAAGACATCAAGTAAGACATCTTGAAGAACCACTTTGTTTTAGTAAAATTGCTGCCAATACAGAACTAACAAAAAACAAATTGGAAAGTAAAACACGGTTAAGACCACAACTTGGTCAAACATCAACACCACCATCAGAGTGAAACGGTCATGGAATATCTTAAATAACTTCATCGCTGAAAAAGAATACGAATCATCGTGGAGTTCATCTTATTCCAACCTTCTCTCTATTTCATTGCAAGATCTCAAACTCTCTCTCGCGGCTCTCGATTCGTCCAGGTTTGCTTTCGATCTGGGTTTAAGAGGGTTGTTTGGTTTTGGAGTTATTTATGGTTGAAATGGATTTGAAAGAGGTTTAAGGTGGAGTAGGAGTATTTGAGGTGAGAATGATGAAGGTTTTAGTGGGTTTGCGATTTGGTTTGAAAGGTTTGGGGTTGGAGAAAGATTGGAAGAAAAGGGTGAGGCTGAGGATGAGATTCGGTGATGGTTTTGGTTGAGGTGAGTGAAGAGGAAAGTTTGGTTGTTGTTGGGGTGGATTGCAATGGATTGAAGAATGGTTAAGGTTTGGGATTGTTGAAGATGAATTTTCAGAGAGATTTTGACAGGGGTTTTGAGGCTACTTGAGCTTCCCAAAAGAATGAGTGAGGAGGGTGTGATTTATAGGAGGAGATGGAGGGTAGAATGGGATTTGTCTATAGCAGAAGAATGATAATTGATTCACAGAGAGGGTCGTCGTTTTGGGCTAAGTTCTGCGTTTTGTAGGTTGTACGTGGGTTATGTGTGTGGGACCGATTGTAAAAATGCCTTGCGGTGAATGAATTAGTTGCTGCAAGTTGCTTGTTTTATATGATGATATTATGTACGGTTTGTAACAATTTGTTGCCTGTCGCGGTTTGTGACTTATTTCACGATTTTTCCTTTCCTGTTGTTGAGTGGGTCCTGTTATTTGCTGCAGGTATGTTATACATGGCTTGGAGGAAAGTGATTTGTGTGCAGGGAATTGAGGCTTGGTGGGGTCCCTGCGTTACTTTGGTGTAATTCCGTGTGCAAGTAGCTTGGTATCTTGGCGTGCAGGCTTTGGAGAAATTGGCAAATGGCTAGTTGATTTGGGAGCTCAAGTTTGGCACAGTGAGGTAGCAATTGGCTTGGAAAGGTAGTATGAAGACTTACGTAGTGCAGCTTCAAGGGCTTAGAGCCTTGTTAATTGTCTTGGCTGAGTCTTTTTATGTCTTCATGTGGCAATTGTTTCGGCTGAGTTCTTCTTGAGCCATGTATTGTGATTCATGATCTTTTTGTGTAAACATTTTGTACAATTGGTGTAAAGAAGTGTATTGGGCTTGAACTCTTTTTTTTTGTTGCAAATTTGTTTTACTTTTCAAGTAATGTGCTTTATTATTTTGGATAAAAATGAAATGGGTTTTGAGAACTTGGAATGTGGATTAGTGAAGTGGATATTGGATAAGGTTTACGATAAAATGGATATGATTTAAAAATGGAAAAGATGGATGATTAATTAATAATAATAAAAAAATATGGTAAAAAAGAATTAGAAAAGTGGATGTACACTAAAAGATGATTAAAGGTTATCTATGGAATTTGGACAATGGATAATGATTATAGATAGATGGACATGGAAATGAATAAATTTCCCTTGAGAAGCTTATATATCAATCATGAACCAGGCGCTCAGTCAACAATATGCCTTGAAATCGGAGGAACATGACTTGAAATGAACCGCACTGCCCAAAAACTTGACTGAAATGGGAATAGGGTTCTGATGATCATCAACCATTAAGCACTATGAACTTGGCACAGTCGGACAACAAACCCTAATTAGAAGCTCATACCCACACCATCTGAATCAATCACACTCAGGATTTGACCTTGAGATAAACCTTTGTCTGACCATTGAGCCTCAAATAAAACTGCACACACCTGATTTGATATCACAGACTTAGGCAACAGGAAAGCAACATATTTTTTGGATTTTATGGATAACTGTTAGTGGATAGAGGTACATATGATAATTATACACGGGTAGGACAAATTTGGGGTATGACAGATGCCCCTATCTAATTGGCTTAAACCGTGTAAGTTAAACTGCTACAGAGTTCGTTCTTTCGACGTAGAAGTCAATTAGATATGAAGAAGACCATGAATTTGTCCGAAAAGAAAGAAAATGCTTGGGAGGTGGAATAATAGATAGATGGTAAAGGTCGTTATCACCAAAAAGGATGATAACAGGAGAATCTGACACCTAAAGGATGACAGACCTATCACCAAAAGGATGATACTAAACACACGCACACAGACCCTTCACCAAAAGGATGAAAATGAGGTCAAAGCCTGCTATTACCAAAAGGATAATAGGGCAAACACACACGGACCCTTCCACCAAAAGGATGAAAATGAGGTCAAAGCTTGCTATTACCAAAAGGATAATAGGGCACACACATGATATCTGACACCAAAAGGATGACAGACCTATCACCAAAGGGATGATAGTAACACACGCACACAGACCCTTCCACCAAAAGGATGAAAATGAGGTCAAAGCCCGCTATTACCAAAAGGATAATAGGGCACACACACACAAACCCTTCCACCAAAAGGATGAAAATGAGGTCAAAGCCTGATATTACCAATAGGATAATAGGGTACACACACAGACCCTTCCAACAAAAGGATGAAAAGGAGGTCAAAGCCAGCTATTACCAAAAGGATAATAGGGCGCACACACATACAGACCCTTCCACCAAAAGGATGAAAATGAGGTCAAAGCCTGCTATTACCAAAAGGATAATAAGGCACACACACAGACCCTTCCACCAAAAGGATGAAAATGAGGTCAAAGCCAGCTATTACCAAAAGGATAATAGGGCACACACACAGACCCTTCCACCAAAAGGATGAAAATGAGGTCAAAGCCTGCTATTACCAAAAGGATAATAGGGCACACACACACAGACCCTTCCACCAAAAGGATGAAAATGAGGTCAAAGCCTGCTATTACCAAAAGGATAATAGGGCACACACACACACAGACCCTTCCACCAAACGGATGAAAATAAGGTCAAAGCCTGCTACTACCAAAAGGATAATTGGGCACACACACACAGACCCTTCCACCAAAAGGATGAAAATGAGGTCAAAACCTGCTATTACCAAAAGGATAATAGGGCACGCACACAGACCTTTCTACCAAAAGGATGAAAATGAGGTCAAAGTCTACTATTACCAAAAGGATAATAGTGCACACACACACAAACCCTTCCACCAAAAGGATGAAAATGAGGTCGAAACCCGCTATTACCAAAAGGATAATAGGGCACACACACACAGACCCTTCCACCAAAAGGATGAAGATGAGGTCAAAGCTTGCTATTACCAAAAGGATAATAGGGCACCCACACACACAAACCCTTCCACCAAAAGGATGAAAATAAGGTCAAAGCCTGCTATTACCAAAAGGATAATAGGGCACACACACACAGACCCTTCCACCAAAAGGATGGAAATGAGGTCAAAGCCTGCTATTACCAAAAGGATAATAGGGCACACACACACAGAGACCCTTCCACCAAAAGGATGGAAATGAGGTCAAAGCCTGCTATTACCACAAGGATAATAGGGCACACACACAACTATCTGACACCAGAAGGATGACAGACCTATCACCAAAAGGATGATAGTAACACACGCACATAATGACCCTTCACCAAAAGGATGAAAGTGAGGTCACAACTTACTACTACCAAAAGGATAATAGCAAGCAAAACGATAACAAAGGCTGCCACTCACCAAAAGGATGATTCACATACCATAGGTTCACGGATCGGCGACACCAAAAGGATGACGGATCAATACAAGCTACTACCACCAAAAGGATGATAGGAACTTCCCACTTGCGAGGACCAACACCGAAAGGATGTAGGTTAGGTTGATATGACATGAACGGCTACCACCAAAAGGATGATATTAAGTTTTTGATTTTGAGGATTGACCAACACCAAAAGGATTCAGGTTGAATTGAGTTGACAGTGTTCGGCTATCACCAAAAGGATGATAGTAAGGCAATTGACAAAAGGTCAAGTTTGCTGGGGATATGATGAGTGAGACTTTCTTGGAGACATCAATAAAAGGTTGAAACAAAAAAGTTACTGATGGACACTATCCTTATCAACAAAAGGTCGAAAGGAACTAACTCATTGGAGGACACCCAAGGGAGGTTGAATTTCGTTTGTAGAAGAACCACTGACTAGTTTTGGATAGCAACTCCATCAACAAAAGGTTGAAGTGACACGACTCAATGAGGGACACCCACTGACTCAGAGAAAATGCCCCTGACTGGGCTGAAGATCGTCCTGAGCTTGATCAACAAAAGGTTGACACAACTTCGTGAGTAACGCCCACGGATTTGCTGAAGATGCCCCTAGCTATGCTGAGGATGCTCTTGGATTCTTGAGATACAACTTCGTGAGGAACGCCCACGGATTGACTGAAGATGCCCCTAGCTAGGCTGAAGATCGTCTTGAAATCTTGAGATTGACCCTGGATCTCGACTATGCATATATGAATGCTTGATTTTGTAATGATGTTTCATATCGAATGGAAATGCAATGCAAATGCTGATGCGCGGAGGAGCAAATGAATGTTAAAAATGCTGACGCAAGGAGGAAATGCAATGCAAATGCTGACGCGCAGATTGACCCATCGGGCCGTTTGACTATAGTAAATCAACCAGTGAATGTTAAAAAATTTCAGTTACACCCAACAACGATCCTTCAGTTGGAGAAGAGGTCGTTCACAGGAAAAATAAATGAAGATGCAAATAAACATCTACAAAGGTTTCTTACCATGAGCACTACTCTGAAGATTGATGGGCATACTGAAGAAAAAAAAATTGAGGATGTTTACATTCACTTTAGTTGAAGATGCCGAAGAGTGGTTTTACTCATTACAGGTTAGAAGTATTACTACTTGGGAACAAATGGAAATAACTTTTCTGAATGAGTATTTTCCTACTTCTGTTTATATTCGCAAAAGATATGACATTGTGAATTTTAAGCTGAAGGAGGGGGAATTACTGGGTGATGCTTACAAGAGTTCCAAAAGGTTATTGGTGGCATGTCCTACCCATAATATGGATCAGACTGAACAGATGCAAATGTTTGTAAATGGTCTCGGAATAAAGACAAACCAACTTATTGATACACCGGTCGGTGGCTCATCTAACTTTACAACAACCACTGGTGTTAAAAAGATCATAGAAGTCATTGCTGCAAATGAATATCTGAAGTTATATGACCGGAGTGTGAGTAAACCCAAGGGTGTGATTGACTTGAAACTTGCAAATCATGTTGTGAAGATGGAATACCAAGTTGTTGCTAAAGTGGAGAGAAGACTTAAGGCAATGAATATAGGTACTCAAATAGTAGTCCAAGTTCAACTTGTTCAAGCTATAAACTGTGAGATATGTGGAGGACCTAATTTTTCCATGCACTGCGTTGTAACTGCAAAACAAATTTAAGATATAATTTTCTAAAGCAGAACAATCCCTATTCTAACACTTATAATCCAGACTGGAAGAACCATCCAAATTTCTCCAGGAAAGATCAGCAAGGAAATGTTAAAAAACAAGGTCCTATTCAGTATTAGAACCAACCACAACAACAACAACAACAATATCAGCCACAATACCAACAACCACAACAGCAGTATCTGCAACAAGCAACCAAAAAGGCTGATTGGGAAATTTCCATTGAGAAGATGGCTGCTCAAAGTTCCCAATTCGAAGAAGAAACTAGGAATAATCAGAAAAACACTACTCTTTTATATAAAAATTTGGAAGTTCAGATGGGTCATAAAGCATAACAAATAGCAAGTTCTCAAGCACAAGGTGCTCTACCAGTGAAACTGTGACAAATCCAAGAGATCATAATGTTGTGAGTGTTGTGACAACAAGAAGTGGGAAATCACTTGAAGTGCCTGAAGAGAAATCTGAGGAAGAAGACCAATTGCTTGAAGTGGATCTTGAAATCAAAGAAAATCAGACCATTGCTGAGGAAGAGGTTACAACAAAACAACATGTGAAAAATTTTGAGAAGTTCTTAGAGATGTTCAGAAAGTTAGAAATCAACATTCCATTCTCTGAGGCACTTGAGAAGATGCCCATATATGCCAAGTTCATGAAAGACATCATCTCCAAGAAACGCACCATTGGCACTGAACCTATACTTCTAACTGAAACTTGTAGTACTATCTTGCAGGGTATGAAGATTCCAGTAAAGAAGAAAGATAAAGGTTCTGTCACCATTTCATGCACCATTGGAGATAGATCATTCAAAAAGGTGCTTATTGATTTGGGAGCTAGTGTAAGTCTGATGCCTTTATCTATTTACAAAAAAATAGGTATTGGCACGGTCCAAGATATTAGGATGACACTCCAATTTACTGATCACTCAGTTAAGTGACCGTATGGAGTGGTAAAAGATGTTCTGGTGAAGATAGACAAATTTGTCTTCCCAGTAGACTTCGTGATTCTTGAGATTCCTGAAGATGAAGAGATTCATCTCATTTTAGGTAAACCATTTTTAGAGATTCGAAGGTGTATGATAAACATAGAGGAAGGTACAATGACTCTAAAAGTCTATGATGAAGAATTGAAAATTGATGTTCGAAACACTATGAAATACAAAGATGATGTTGGTACAAGTCATACAATAGAGGTGATAGATCAAGTTGTTACTCACGGTGGTCTGATGAAGACACTGCAATTACCTTTGGAACGGGTCTTGAACCTGTCAATTTTTGAAAGGGATGAAGAGAGGGACGAGAAAGAGTCAGAAGTGCTAGCCATGATGAAAGCACAGCCTCAGTGAATTAGATCTAAACCACACCGGTGGGAAGATTTAAGACCACCACAGTCATCAGAAGAAAAGCAAGAATCTAAAAAGGGGACGGAGTTGAATTAGCTGCCTGAGAATCTCAAATATGTTTTCCTTGACACTGAAGAAAAGTCCCCAACTGCAATAAATTCTTGTCTCAAAAGTTTCCAAGAGGAAAAACTCATCCAAGTACTAAAAAAATACAAGAGGGATATTGGATGGGCCATTGAAGGTTTGAAAGGTGTTAGTCCGACAGTTTGCATGCACAAGATACTGATGGAAGATGATCGCAGGCCAGTCGTCCAACCACAAAGGAGACTTAATCCCTCCATGAAAGAAGTGGTTCACAAAGAAGTTATGAAGTTGTTATATGCAAGTATTATTTACCCTATATCTGATAGCTCATGGGTGAGTCCCGTGCATGTGGTACCAAAGAAGGGAGGAACTACCATCATCGTGAATAAAAAAATGAGTTGATTCCTACAAGGACTGTTACAGGTTGGAGAGTGTGCATTGACTATAGAAGGTTGAACACTGCAAAAAGAAAATATCATTTTCCTTTGCCATTCATTGATCAAATGTTGGAGAGGTTGGCTGGTCACGATTAATATTGTTTCCTTGATGGATACTCAGTGTATAATCAGATTGCAGAAGCTCCTGAAGATCAAGAGAATACGACATTCACATGCCCATATGGTATCTTTGCCTACAAAATAATTCCATTTGGTTTGTGCAATGCACTAGCTACATTTCAGAGGTGTATGATATCCATTTTCGCTGACATGCTTAAAAGGCATATGGAAGTGTTCATGGATGATTTCTCTATTTTTGGTTCTTCTTTTGATAATTGTTTGACTAACTTGTCCCATGTTTTAGAAAGATGCCATCAAACCAACTTGATTCTCAATTGGGAGAAATGCTATTTCATGGTGCGTGAAGGCATAGTCTTAGGTCATAAAATTTCCCATAAAGGAATAGAAGTTGACAAAGAAAAAGTGGAGGTAATATCAAATCTTCCACCTCCTGTGAATGAGAAATGTATCAGGAGTTTCTTGGGACATGCAGGTTTTTACCGCAGGTTCATAAGAGATTTCTCTAAAATATCCAAACCATTAATGAGTTTGCTTGTGAAAGACAAACATTTCGTGTTTGATAAAGAATGTGTCGATGCCTTTGAAACATTAAAGAGTAATTTAGTGTCGGCACCAGTAGTGATTGCCCCCGATTGGTCTCTCCCATTCGAGATCATGTGTGATGCCAGTGATATTGCAGTAGGGGCAGTATTAGGACTGCGAAGAGATAAGGTGTTACATGTGATTTATTATGCTAGTCATGTTTTAAATCCTGCACAGATGAATTATGCAACTATCGAGACGGAGTTGCTAGCAGTGGTTTATGCTTTTGATAAGTTCATGTTATATATGTTAGGATCTAGAGTAGTTGTTTATATTGACCATGCTACTCTGAAGTATTTGTTTGCTAATCAGGAATCAAAGCCGAGGCTACTGAGATGGATACTACTCCTGTAGGAGTTTGATCTGGAAATCCGAAACAAAAAGGGATGTGAGAACATTGTTGCTAATCACTTATCCCGGATGTCCCTGATTGAAGAAACAGAAGAGAAACGTCCAATTAAGAATGAGTTTATTGATGAACACATCTTGGCTATTACTGGTGTTCCATGGTTCGCAGACTATGAGAATTATTTGGTAGGTGGTGTATTCCCTGATGATTTTGATTATAACAAAAAGAAATTTTTTTTGTGTGATTGTAGGTTCTATTTGTGGGATGACCCATTCTTGTACAAGAAGGGAATAGACGGGCTGGTTCGAAGATGTGTTCCGGAGGAAGAACGGCGGGACATCCTAAAAACGTGTCATGACTCAGAATATAGAGGACACTTGAGTGGGGATAAGACAGCAGCAAAATTCCTCCAGTATGGGTTGTACTGGCCTACACTTTTCAAAGATGCCCACTGCATAGTTAGGGAATGTCACAAGTGTCAGAGATTAGGTAACATTTCAAAGAGAAATCAAATGCATTGGAATGCCATGTTGGAGGTAGAGTTGTTTGATGTATGGGTCATAGATTTTATGGGACCATTTCCACTGTCGTTTGGAAAGAATTACATTTTAGTGGCAGCGGATTATGTATCTAAATGGGTAGAAATTGTGGCCTTGTCCACTAATGATGCTAAAGTGGTGGTTAAGTTTCTGAGAGTTAACATCTTTGCTTGGTTTGGAGTACCGAGAGCATTGATAAGCGATGAAGGAACACATTTCCTAAATCGCCTCATGGAAAATCTGCTTAAGAAGTACAATGTGAAACACAAAATTGCTACTCCTTAACATTCCTAAGACCAGTGGACAAGTGGAAGTTTCTAATCGGTAACTCAAGCAAATACTAGAAAAGACTATGAACTGCCCTCAGAAGGATTGGGCAACCAAGTTGCATGATGCATTGTGGGCATAAAGAACCGCATTCAAAACACTAATAGGTATGTCTCCTTATCAGTTAGTTTATGGAAAAGCTTGTCATTTACCCTTAGAGTTGGAACACAAAGAATTGTGGGCCTCAAAAATCTTGAATTATGATCTCTTAAAAGCAGGAGATTCTAGAATCCTTCAACTCCATGAGTTATAAGAATTTAGGAATAAAGCCTACGAGAATGCCAAACTTTATAAAGAACAAACAAAAAATGGTATGATCGAAAGATTCAAAGGAAGGAATTTTGGGAAGGAATTTTGGGAAGGATAGTTGGTTCTCTTATTTAATTCCAGGTTGAAGTTGTTTCTCGGAAATATGAAGTCTAGATGGTCTGGACCATTTATTGTTAATAAAGTGTTTCCTCATGGTGCAATAGAGTTGAAGAATCAGGCGAATGAGAACACTTTTAAGGTTAATGGGAAGAGATTGAAATCTTATTACCAAGGACAAGAAATTGGTCTGGTAAAGGATGTTCGTATCAAAGTATATTGTGGTAAATCGTCGAGCCATGCGATGTTAAACGAAGCGCTACGTGGGAGGCAACCCACGCTTTTAATTACTAAGTTATTTTCTTTTTGTTGTTTGTTTTATTTCTTAGTCAGGTGATAAATAGGTTTTTACATGGGGAAGCAAAAGCATGGGCGAAAGTCTCCTCCATTCTTGAACTTCCACTTTGATCTTGGGGTGGTTGGTAAGGATTTTGTCTCCATCCTTGTTGATTTTGGTAGTTGCTTCTTGGTTGGTAGCCTTGTTGATTTTGGTACGGTTGTTGAGCATTTTGATAAGGAGGTCTTCCTTGATAACCTTGAGTTGGGTTTCCAGCATAATTTACCTCCTCCACAACCGGAGGACAATATCCGGTAAGATGATCTCCTCTACACAATTCACAACAAGCTACCTGCACACTCTTGCTCGGAGAGTCATGAATCTCTTTGAGTTATTGAGGGAGCTTAGACATTTATTTTGTCAACAACTCAACTTGTTGGGATAATAACTTGTTTTGAGCAAGTATAGCATCATTGGTTCTCAATTCCAAAACTCCCAGAGTCCTTTAAGAAGGGCCACGGTTATGGTTCCCCTGATGGTCATTTAAAGCCATCTTGTCAATTATGGCAATGGCTTCTTCGACACTTTTGGTCATTAAGAATCCACCCGCGGTGGCATCCAACAGTGTTTTATGCACTAATTGAAGACCATTTTGGAAAATATGAATTTGAGAAAGCTCATCGAAACCTTGCCCTTTACACTTTCTCAACATAGATTTGAATCTCTCCCAGGCTTCGTTGAGAGATTCATTTCCACCCTGAGTGAAAACTGCTATTGCGGTCTTTGGCTCTATGAATCGATTATGTGGAAAAATTCGTTCCAAAAATGTTTCCTCAAGTACATTCCAGTCTGTCATTATTGCCGTAGATTGGTCAAGATACCATTCCTTGGCATTCCCAATGAGGGAATGCGGGAATAGTCTCTTAAACATTGATTCCTCTTCAGCTTCGGGCGCACCAGTTGCTCCCGCAATCTCATAGAACTTTGTTAGGTGTGTAAAAGGATCCTCGTGATCCATACCAGTAAAAGGATTCTGATATAGAAGTGAGAGAATACCGGTCTTCATTTCTGAATGCCGACTGTTCTGAGCATTGCGTGAAAACTGTGCGGTGTGTCTCGGACTGTTAGTACAAGGTCTAGAAGCAGGTGGTGATGGTGGTGGTTCAGTCATAGTTGGCGGTAACTGCGGTATAACTGTAGAAGTTGAACTCTCGTATCGCTCTCGTCTTTCTTTGGAAAGTAGCCTCCTCCTCCTTATTCTGCTACTGATTTTACGAGCGGTTCTTTCAATCTCGGGATCAAACAGAAGTTGGTCTGCAGGTAACTTCCCTCACATAAAACGAAGTCTGCACACTAAACCAAACAAATCAACAAGTTCAAGAAAAAGTTAACCAGTTTAAAACTCAATAACTATTGCAATGCTCGCAATATAACACAATCCCGGGCAACGGCGCCAGTTTGTTGAAACAGTATATGCGGGGGTGTTTCTATCGTATCCACAGAGATTGTGTATATTACCGCCATTCACTAGTCAAGAGCGTTTCAAACTTTAATGTAACAAAGGTTTTGTGTTTCGTTTCGAATCATTTGCATGAAATTTAGAAGTTAAGGGTAAAAATATTGGTTTTAGGTTTTTGAGAAAAACATGTTAAGATTATATTTCGTTAATCCATTTCATACATATCCGATTAATCAAGCATATGAACTTAGTTTCGATCAATACACCTGCGTATCCTCGCGAATAAGTTTATGTCTAAAGTAAATTCGTGAGTATCGTTGTTTAAATCGTTAGATGATGTCTCACACTAACAGTCGAAACAACAATCGTTAAGATCGATACAAAGTGAATAATAAATCCCAAATCTATGTCTAGAGTTTGGTTTTTAAGAGATGAAAATATTAGGTCATGATTTGGAAAATCTATGTCTAGAGTGATTCAAACCACAAATACATCATTAAGAACAAATAACTTCATCTATATTGATCATAAACCTTGTTCATATACAAAAGATCAAAAGAAATACATATGATCAAGATCAACTACATCTAACCTTAACACAAGAGGTGCTTAGCTACTCATTTTCATGGTAGCTTAGATGACAAGTTTCAAGAGGAGATGAAAGAACATCTTAGTCGAATAATCGAGATTAAATGTAACTTCAGCTTCTTTATGTGAAAATTCACTCTTGGATGATCAAAGTTCAGAAAAATATGTTTTGGTGTAAAAATTTCAAGTTCTGATCCCAAGAAAAAGTAAAAATCTATTTATAATACACTTGGGATCTGCTACATTCGCACTGCAAATGAATCATTCGCCTAGCGAATGAAAGAAAATGTCACCTTAAGTGCCTCTGAGAGTTAAACCGCCCCAGGCTGTCTTCCCGGGTTCGCAAAACGAACCATTCATTGGCAAAGCGAACCATTCGCTAGCACATTCACAAAGCAAATTTTGGGTCCTTTTTCCACTACCTCCATTCGCCAGGTACTTCATAAAGCCAGCTAACCAGCGAACATTCGTTGGGAGTTTGCAAAGTGAACTTTAGGTTCTTTTCCCTCTGCCACATTCTGGAGCTATTCGTTGGGAGACTCGCTGCTGTTCGCAAAGCGAACCTTCGCTGGCACCTTCGCCAGAGTTCGCAAAGCGAACACTCTATTGTTTTCCTCATTCTTTGGCAGCTTGTATCATCTCTTTGTGTCTCAATTGTTTGATCAATTATTGCAGTTTTCTACACAATAACACACACATTACAAGCACCAAAGGTATAAATACAATGCATGAAGAACAACAATAATTCACTCCTAAAATCCATCATTAAACATAGAAAAGTGTTGAAAAATACCAAGTATCATATACAAATATATAGCATGTTTGACATCTAACAAACTGTCCCCAACTAACTCTTTGTTTGTCCTCAAGCAAAGTATGCCTCTTATTGACACAAGAGGATTTGCTCGAGCTTTTGATTCAATCCAAGAAAGGATAAACGGCTCAAATAAACAACAAGTGTTGCAAAGCACAATTACACAATCCTAGAATCGACAATGCAAAAGAAGTTGATTCTTACAACAAATCTCAGACAATGTTTCAAGGGACAACTAAATCAACATGCTCATGTCACTCTAACACTCCTCTTCGAAAAAGAATTGAAGGAAATTAACGCGTTTGCAACCGCGGGGAAATTTCGCTCAAATGACAAGTGAAGCAAATACTAAGCAATTCATACAATATCTAATCAATCATAAGAAATCATGGAAGCAACATATCACTAAGGGCTTTCATCGGTTGTAGCTTGGTCGGGGTTAAAAACAAGGGACATATGTACACGACAATTGAAACAAGAAAGGGTAAAGACAATGAAGAGCATTTCTTTATCAAAATTTGCGATCTTGTTCAATCTTTATTTATTTCTTTCACAATGCATTCTCTTATTTTTATTTTCTTTCCTTTTTGTTCCTTTTTTGTTTCTTTTCTTCTTTTGTTTTTTACACTTTTTTTTTTCAATTTCTTTGTCTTAGAATGCATTGTATCACCAAATCCCTTTTCTCTTTGTAAAATAAATCATTCTCCCCAACTTCAACATTGCCATAATCTTAGCCTAAATTCTCTTCAAAACGGGTCAAAATCGGGTTCATGATTCAATCAAAAATTTCAGCTCAAAAGAGGTTTCAAATACGCGCACACTGATAAGGTGAATTTAAGTTTTTTTGGAATGGTGGTTATACTCAAAGTGCAAAAACATTGCCTTGATCATTTCTATGCTTCCACAAATTCAAAACAACAAGCAAGATAAAGCATGAATTATAAGTATCAAACAACATTCATCATCAATCCAAAGCATTTAGTATACACATGGAGGTTTCTCACTTTTGTGATTTTTGGACCTAAATGACATAAGCAATCAAATGGAGTTGTAACATGAAACAAAATTTTCATTTGTACAAAGACAACAAAGTTCCAATTGATTCTAAATTCTAGAAGTAGGTAACTATGTACCTTGCCACAACATCATGCTTAAAGTACTATCATCGTCATCCAACTTGGAAGAATCTTCTTTGATGATCACTTAACACCAACCTAAATTTCTTCCACAAAACATCCAAAAGTTGGAAATATTAAATTTCCACATTATAACTATCGACTAGAGTTATCAGTCGACCCCATTTTTTTGCTTCCAAGAGAGCAACCACAGACTGAAAACTCCCTCGGTCACTTAAATTGAACCTCTTTTCTGCTAAAATTGTTCTTTTTTCCAATGTCAGGTATCTCGCAGCCTTCTTGGCACCTTTAAAACGAGTGTCATCAAACTGGATTGGCACTTGTCGCGATGTGGTTGATTTTCTCTTTTTAGCGGGATTAGTCTTTGGACCCATCTGCACACATCAACAAACAAAACAACGCAAAGCACCAAAACAGCTCATTAGAATTTAGAAGCCAATCAAAATTAGAACTAAAACTTCATAAAAAAATTCAAAATTCTGCTATGTTCGCTCCAGTGTTCGCACAGCGAGTGCAGGCGAACATTCGCCCCAGATTCGCTTTACGAAGGTCTGGCGAATGCTCGCCCAAGTTCGCACTGCAAAATGGTCAGCGAATGCGCGATACTTCAGAAAAACCACAGCATTCAACTTTCTACATCAGAATTTCATTCACAATGTCACCTCTATTCTAAAATTCACAACTAATTCAACATGCAACAGCCGAGAAATCTTAAAATAGAGGTGAAACCCTAGAATTTACAATGTCTCTAATGTGTAATCTACAACCCTAACCATATCTAACAGAAAGTAGCAAGGAAAAGAGATGCAAACCTGAACTTG
Organism: Lathyrus tuberosus; assembly: GCA_022829125.1. Lineage (NCBI taxonomy): Eukaryota > Viridiplantae > Streptophyta > Magnoliopsida > Fabales > Fabaceae > Lathyrus > Lathyrus tuberosus. The sequence continues at coordinate 16,480,838 of JALAZF010000027.1, read as the reverse complement.
TGAATGGAATTCGAGAAAGTTTTGTGAAATTTGAGCACAAGAGTACGTGAGAAATTTTTCTTCTTGAGAGGGTGTGTTCTGTTGTTTGAAAGATAGGGACAAGAGTGGGAGTAGGGTTTTTCCCCCTCCAATGTTCAGCAATTGAAATGGGTCTCGGGCCCAAGTGTTGGCCCACCCAAACAATTAAAACCCCTTTTTTCTGAGGTGGCAGCAAACACACATACCCTGTCTCGCTGGGTTCGCAAAGCGAACTGGCTAGCGAACATTCGCCCCAGGATCGCAAAGCGAACGCCAACGAACATGACAGGTTTTGCAAATTTTTTTCTGCAGTGCTGCCACTTCTTTAACTATTTCAAAACATCTAAAATCCTTAAAACAACAAATAAAGCACTAAATACTTACAATGTTTGGGTGCCTCCCAACAAGCGTTTGTTTAACGTCGGCTAAGCTCGACGGTCCGGAGACTTGATACCTCGAAACCAAAAGCTAAAGAATTGGCCTCCGAGAAAAACAAACTTTACGAACAATAACTTCAACCGTTATCGTGCCCGGTTTTTGGTCTCCCTTTCTTTAGAAACGACCAATCCCAACATGACTTCATCAAATCCACCTTCGCATCTTTATTCTTTTCCTTCCACAAAGCCTTTTTTTCCAATTCTTTCTTCTTATGATCGCTTTCATCTTCTTGCTTTTCATACATCACTCCTTTAAACAATGTGAAACAAACTTCTTCTTCCTTACCACTTTCCTTGATCTGCACCTTCATTATGCCTTCATCTACATCCACCAACATTTTGGCGGTTTCATGAATGGTCTCCCTAATATAATCGGCGTATCCTCGTCCTCATCCATCTCAACAATCACAAAATCAACCGGAAATAGAAATTTATCCACTTTTATCAGCACATCCTCCACAACACCATACGGCCGAGTTCTTGACTTATCCGCAAGTTGTAATGTCATTGTTGTTGATTTTATATGCACATTTTCAATTCTCTTCACCACGGATAACGGAATGAGATTAATACTAGCACCCATGTCCACCAAAGCTTTACATTGAAAATCATTACCTATAATAATAGGTAAAGCTACACTTCCCGGATCTTGCTCTTTCCGAGGAAGCACACTTTGGATGACGGCACTACATTCAGCATTAAGATTAATTTTTTTCTTGCCCGTGTACCTCTTCTTTTTCATAAGTATGTCCTTCATAAATTTGGCATACTTTGGCATTTGCTCGAGAGCCTCAGAGAAAGGTACAGTTACTTGCAACCGACTAAAAAACTCTAAGAATCTCACGTAATGCCTATCATTCTCTTTTATCTTAGGCACAGGAGTATATGGTAATCTTTTCTGAAAAACTTCTCTCTCAAACTCTTTTCTCTTCTTCACTTCTTCCTCATTTTTTTCAACTACACCATTTTCATTCTTTTTTTCAACTTTCTCCATCACAATATCATTTTCCTTTTCGACTACCACCTCATCTTCAACATCTCCACCGATTGTTCTTCCACTTCTTGTGAAAATGGCCTTACAATACTCTTTGGGATTTGTTTGGGTGTTAGCGGAGAAGGATGGCCCCGGTTTCTTTTCGGCTAATTGCTTGGCAAGTTGCCCTACTTGAGATTCAAGATTTTTAATCGAAGCTTCCGTACTCTTTTGAGTTTTCATTGATAATTGCATGAATTGGGAGAAAGTCTCTTCCATTCTTGAACTTCCACTTTGATCTTGGGGTGGTTGGTAAGGATTTTGTCTCCATCCTTGTTGATTTTGGTAGTTGCTTCTTGGTTGGTAGGCTTGTTGATTTTGGTACGGTTGTTGAGCATTTTGATAAGGAGGTCTTCCTTGATAACCTTGAGTTGGGTTTCCAGTATAATTTACCTCCTCCACAACCGGAGGACAATATCCGGTAAGATGATCTCCTCTACACAATTCACAACAAGCTACCTGCACACTCTTGCTCGGAGAGTCATGAATCTCTTTGAGTTATTGAGGGAGCTTAGACATTTGTTTTTCAACAACTCAACTTGTTGGGATAATAACTTGTTTTGAGCAAGTATAGCATCATTGGTTCCCAATTCCAAAACTCTCGGAGTCCTTTGAGAAGGGCCATGGTTATGGTTCCCCTGATGGTCATTTAAATCCATCTTGTCAATTATGGCAATGGATTCTTCGACACTTTTGGTCATTAAGGATCCACCCGTGGTGGCATCCAACAGTGTTTTATGCACTAATTGAATACCATTTCGGAAAATATGAATTTGAGAAAGCTCATCGAAACCATGCCCTTTACACTTTCTCAACATAGATTTGAATCTCTCCCAAGCTTCTTTGAGAGATTCATTTCCACCCTGAGTGAAACCTGCTATTGCGGTCTTTGCCTCCATGAAACGATTATGTGGAAAAAATCGTTCAATATTTTTTTCCTCAAGTACATTCCAGTCCGTCATTATTGTCGTAGATTGGTCAAGATACCATTCCTTGGCATTCCCAATGAGGGAATGCGGGAATATTCTCTTAAACATTGATTCCTCTTCAGCTTTGGGCGCACCAGTTGCTCCCGCAATCTCATAGAACTTTGTCAGGTGTGTAAAAGGATCCTCGTGATCTATACCAGTAAAAGGATTCTGATATAGAAGCGAGAGAATACCAGTCTTCATTTATGAATACCGACCGTTCTGAGCATTACGCGAAAACTGTGCGGTGTTTCTCGGACTATTAGTACAAGGTCTAGAAGTAGGTGGTGGTGGTGGTGGTTCGGTGACAGTTGGCGGTAACTGTGGTATAACTGTAGAAGTTGAACTCTCGTCTCGCTCTCGTCTTTCTTTGGCAAGTTTCCTCCTCCGCCTTGTTCTGCTATTGATTTTACGAGCAGTTCTTTCAATCTCGGGATCGAACAGAAGTTGGTCTACAGGTAACTTCCCTCGCATAAAACGAAGTCTGCACACTAAACCAAACAAGTCAACAAGTTCAAGAAAAATTTAACCAGTTTAAAAATCAATAACTATTGCAATGCTCGCAATATAACACAATCCCCGGCAACGGCACCATTTTGTTGAAACAGTATATGTGGGGGTGTTTCTATCGTATCCACAGAGATTGTGTATATTACCGCCGTTCACTAGTCAAGAGCGTTTCAAACTTTAATGTAACAAAGGTTTTGTGTTTCATTTCGAATCGTTTGTATGAAATTTAGAAATTAACGGTAAAAATATTTGTTTTAGGTTTTTGAGAAAAACATGTTAAGATTAGATTTCGTTAATCTGTTTCATACATATCCGATTAATCAAGCATATGAACTTAGTTTCGATCAATACACCTGTGTATCCTCGCGAATAAGTTTATGTCTAAACCAAATTCGTGAGTATCGTTGTTTAAATCGTTAGATGATGTCTCACGCTAACAATCGAAACAACAATCGTTAAGATCAATACAAAGCGAATAATAAATCCCAAATCTATGTCTAGAGTTTGGTTTTTAAGAGATGAAAATATTAGGTCATGATTTGGAAAATCTATGTCTAGAGTGATTCAAACCACAAATACATCATTAAGAACAAATAACTTCATCTATATTGATCATAAACCTTGTTCATATACAAAAGATCAAAAGAAATACATATGATTAAGATCAACTATATCTAACCTTAACACAAAAGGTTCTTAGCTACTCATTTTCATGGTAGCTTGGATGACAAGTTTCAAGAGGAGATGAAAGAACATCCGAGTCGAATAATCGAGATTGGATGTAACTTCAGCTTCTTTATGTAAAAATTCACTCTTGGATGATCAAAGTTCAGAAAAATATGTTTTGGTGTGAAAATATCAAGTTCTGATCCCAAGAAAAAGTAAAAATATATTTATAATACACTTGGGATCTACTACATTCGCACTACAAATGAATCATTCGCCTAGCGAATGAAAGAAAATGGCATCTTAAGTGCCTCTGAGAGTTAAACCGCCCCAGGCTGTCTTCGCGGGTTCGCAAAGCGAACCATTCATTCGCAAAGCGGACTATTCTCCAGCACATTCGCAAAGCGAATTATGGGTCCTTTTTCCACTGCCTCCATTCGCCAGGTACTTCACAAAGCGGGCTAACCAGCGAACATTCGCTGGGAGTTCGCAAAGCGAACTTTAGGTTCTTTTCCCTCTGCCACATTCTGGAGCTATTCGCTGGGAGACTCGCATCTGTTCGCAAAGCGAACCTTCGCTGGCACCTTCGCCAGAGTTCGTAAAGCGAATAATCTGTTGTTTTCCTCATTCTTTGGCAGCTTGTATCATCTCTTTGTGTCTCAATTCTTTGATCAATTAGTGCACTTTTCTGCACAATAACACGCACATTACAAGCATCAAAGGTATAAATACAATGCATGAAGAACAACAATAATTCACTCCTAAAATCCATCATTAAACATAGAAAAGTGTTGAAAAATGCCAAGTATCATATACAAATATATAGCATGTTTGACATCTAACATACGACCACTCGTAGCACCAACTACGGGTCGTAGCAGACAAAGCCCCCATCCATCATGTGCCAAGCCAGAACCAATGGCCTACTACAGCCACCTGTAGCACCTGCTACAGGCCGCAGTAGGCAAGCATGTGATTTTCGAGACTTTCCTTTTTCGGCGAGATTTGGCAATTATTGATGATTTGGCTACTTTCAGACCTGATTTTATTGTTCAATTAAATCTGATTTATTATAGGAATATGCAAAAGAAGGTTTTCTTTTCTATTTAAGAAAGTTTTCTATGACATTTGAGGAAACTTCTGCTAGAACGATAAAAATACAGAGAGAAATATTGGAGAACACAGAAGCTTTGGTGAAAGTTGGATTTTCATGAACAAAAGCGATTGAAGATTCAATTTCATCTTAGTACCTGTAATGTCTAAACTTTGTATTTTATTTTCATTGAATATATGAGTAGCAAAACCCCTCCAATGCTAGGGAGTATCCCTCCCTGATTTAGATCTGTAATGACTATGATTCCATATTTGCAATAACAATGTGTCTGGCATAACTAAATTATTCTCTTTATGTTTGTAATGCTTTCTCTTTCGGAAAAACTGAGAATTATGTGTGATTAACAACTAGGTTGGACCGCCGTTGGTAATGCTTTCATGAGAGTATGATATGGTAGATATCTCCTAGGACTAGGGTTACCCTGTAGTAACCAGATAATTCTTGATATAATACTTCTTAATTTCATCAGTAATTGTCTATGGACATAGTAATTAGGGATGAATGATTAAAGGTTTTCTCACTGAGTATTTAGGAGAAAACAATTGTATGAACTAGGGTTGATTATGTAAAATATGTTGTTGCAATGATTATTCATACTTGTTACAAGAAAGAATCATACATTTTCCCTAGCATGATACTCATATATGTCAAAACCGTTTAAAACATCTCTTTATTTTATTCGCAATTATTTTTATAAGTTAGCAAAACATATCCCAACTCTAGTTTTTGTTTGATTGAAAGACAATTAGAACTCATTATTGATACACAGTCCTTCAGATCGACATTCGGGGAAATCTCCTCATTATTACTGCAGACGCTAAAATAGTACACTTTTTATTTTACTGATCATCTATTACTGAGTCTATGCCCTCTAAAAAGATTACTTCAGGCGAAGCTATGTCAGCGGTTCCTCAACAACCTACAGAAGTAGGTTCTTCAGTAGTTGCGATGAAGCCAAGAAGGAAATCTATGAAGAGGTCAAGGAGAAGAAGGTTCAACAAGATTTTTTACCGTTCTCTTAGCCCAGAAGCAGACGAGGAAGATATTAATGAGGATGAAACAGAAATTGACTATGACAACTACTGCTCCTACAAGGCAAAGGATGACATAGATAGAGATCTATTCTAAGAACATACAATTCCTTTTGTAAAAATATTTTGTAATCCTTTAGTCTGATTTAATGAAGAAGTTTTTGATCAATTTATTTTTATTTATATTGCATGCAGACAACCACTTAATTTCACCTTTTGATTTTCTAATAAAGCATTAGTGAAGTAATACTGAAACCAGAAGCAACAGTTAACATGTTAACTACAGTACTTACTACTGTTAAAATAATCTTAATAGGTCAGACTGCTAGAAAACATTTCCAGGAGTCATTGTTAAAACATTGATTTGACTTAATCAATATTAAAATAACGGATACTCAAGACAATGAATGTAACAAGTCTATAAGAACTCATAGTAGACTCACTTTCATAATCACTTAATCTTTAGACCTCCAAGATCTATAAACAAATCTGGGCCCCAAAGAGAGAATTCAGGAAGGTAGCCATACTAAATGCAACAACTCAAGCAAACAAAAGCAACACAACAGCTGAAGGAACTACTAGCAAGCAGATGACTTCATAAGCACACACCTCTTCAGCACCCTTTGTGAAGACACACAAAAAAAGAAGAACTTCTGAGTCTAAATGCAGAAATCAATTGAGAAAGGAGGCTGTGAAGTTTTCCAAGGAATAATGGCAAGATTATTATGTCAGATGATCCTAGGGAATACCTTAGGGCAAATCCAACAGACTAGAAAGTCTAAATAATTTGTAATATCTTCTAGTTTATTAATGAGAATTGTTGCACGTTTTGAGTTCTTAATCCCATTACTTTTATCCTTTTGAATAACAATATATATATATATATATATATATATATATATATATATATATATATATATATATATATATATATATATATATATATATATATAATAAGATTGCTTAATACAAAGGTTTTGACAATTACAAGGCACAACTATGTAGAAATCTAACATCAGAAACTTTCATAGATAGCTTCAAACTTGTCTCTCCATATTTTAGACGAATCAACCTCTGAACTTGTGATAACTCCCGGCTGAACAAGTAGTTCTGAAAGAACTAGTCCATAAGGAATGAAGAAAGTATTTCCCTTGTGAAAGGAAGAAAGAGTCTTCTTCAAATAGTCAAACATAACTTGAGGAAGATCAAACTGCAAGTCTGAATTGAGAAGTTGTAGCATATCCTTTTCAATAGGGTCCACGAGCTCTAAATCCTTATCCTTAGGCAGAAAGTTTGTGTTCAAAATCTAATTCTAAACAATTGCATCAGGAAGAAGATTTGAAACCAATGATGTATTAGATAGATCTACAAAGATACGCAAAGTAGGAAGATAGTGTTCTCAAACACAAGTTCCTAGGATTTCTCCAATCTCCTCATAATTTATCACCTTAGCAATCGCTTTAGAGGTTACTATTATAGAAATACCAGTCACCTTAGAAAGAATAGCACACTCACTATTCAACTTAACAATGGAGGCATTAATCCAAAACTCTTTGACAAGATTTGGATAAGTGAAACCACATAGCATCTCAAAGTATCCATTCCAACTTTGTTCAGACATAGTCTTCCAGAAGTTAAAACCTAACTTAAGCAACTCATCAAAATCCACAAACTTTTCATTGATGACAACCAGTTGATTCAAAGAAGAATTGACTGGAAAACTCATCTCAAGTTTGGCTTGATCAGCACACACAACAACAACAACAACAACAACAACAACAAAAATAACTTAACAAGATTCTAAATGAATAAGAATCTTGTAAAAAAAAAGGACACAAAATGATGTTTCACAACACAGGGAATAGAGACAATAAATATATAAAAAAAAGCATCATTACCCAAAGGTTCTTATCCAGTAGATCTCCTGAATCCATTAGATGATTTTCAACCTTATGAAATTTAAGTAATATAAAAGTTTTTGGAAAACCTTTTACTTAAACTTCTTTATCATAAGTTAAAGAATCTTCTTTTGAATCTCAGAGTCTGATAATTTTCAGAAGCTATCATCCATCAGAGTCTAGTAGATCTAGACTTAGAGAGAGAGATATGTCAGTCATCAGTCTCCAAGATTATATTCATAACCAACATTTCCTCTTGAAGCAAGAGTCATGAGTGATTAAAGAATATTGAATTATTTCTTTTGACAGCTAACAAGCAGCAGTAACATCACAAAAAATGAGGAAAATGTTTCCATAAATATGTTCATCATCTAGCTAATGAAATATCCAGTATATATAAATACAACATAGTTTCTTCTTAAAGACTTCTGAAGATTCTAACATCAAAAGAACTTTTCTAGAAATCTAACAGAGACTTTGTATTTATATATACACAAATATCTCATTGAATCAAGTAATAAGCTAGAAAAGAACATAACCCTTTTTTTTTTGTTATTTTCTCAGTTAGACTCGTATTAGTATTCAGACTTGACCATAGAGTCTGAATACCATTTTGAGTGGATTCTGATTCAATGGCTATTAAACCATTGACTCCACTTCTTTCACCAAACTCGGTACCTCTAGCACTTGAGTCTAGGGTGTAGGCTCTTCTTCCATAAAATGTTGTAAATAACCTTTAATAAGTACCATGGAAGATGTCTCTGCTCCTTTCTTCGATATCTGCAGCAAATACATTTGAATGATGATACTCATATTCCTATGAGACTATACATGTAAGTCTAGACAAGTTTTCCTTTGCCTTATGCCACATTGTGATAGCAGTACCATGATTCATTCCAGAATATCAATCTAGGATAAGTCATAATATGAACAAGATCTTGTTCTTAGCAAAAGTATTGATTTCATTGTCTTGGATTAAGACTTTGAACTCTTTGATAAGCAAAGAACCAGATGATGTTAGCTATCATAGAATGGCATAAAACAAATTAAAGCACCATCATGTAATTGCTTGCAGAACACGAAGAAGAATTGAAGGTTTCTTATTACTTGTCCTTTAATACAAATTCAATGATAACCCTCAATCATGGAGCAATTGAGTCTTTTAAGATATCACCTTAAAGAACAGACTCCTTATTATCAAATATTGAAGCAAGATAGATTTGGCATAATCTCGTTTTCTTCAATACTTGATTTTTATTTCAGGACTCGGATGCTTCTTCAGAAGCAGTAATGACTGGCAGAGCCAAATTACTCTTCCATCGGAATCCTTCACTAATGTCAGCTTCAAATGAATAAGCAGTAAAGACCTTTTGACATTAGGTTCTGGTAGTGTTTCTCCTTGCTTTCAGATTTAGGAAATCACTTGAAATACTAATATTTCAGAAGCTTTTAAAGTTACTTTTCTATCATCAGATGTCACATTTCATTCAATAAGTTAAAGAAGTTGTCTGATTAGGAAGGTTACTTCCTCATCATCAGACATTCCATAGAAAGTATCCTTCAACATGCTTTGCGAAAGATAATTAGTTAGATAGCTTTTCAATATATAACTCCATTTCTTTTCTTTGAATATTGTAAGACAAACCGTCAGAGCATAGTAAATTCAAGTTGTATAACTGTGACCTCAGGTTTGAATCCAGAACAATTTTTTCAGACTTTGCTTGGAAAGATTAGATGAAGCGTAACTGGACAAGCTTCAAAGATTCCCACAAATTTGAGCACAAGGATTCAAGGATAGTCTGAGCATCAGACATATCAATGATGTTGACACACTCAGAAGCGAGATAGAGCACCTACCAGAATGCAACTACCTCTGAAGATATTCAATAAGGTTCTTCTGTGCTGGTGATAGAGATTTTTCAAAACTTGACCATCTCTACACCATAAACTTCTATAGTAATACCTTTCTCAAAGATAATCTACAAACCTTCATCAAAACCCTTTATCAAGACCAATAAGTTAAAAATATATTTTGCTTTTCCATCATTTAAATTCAGTGGAATCTCCCTTTGAATATGGTAGGAAAATCAATATGATATTTATCACGTGGCACTTGATTCCTTCTTGAAGGAAAGTATTTAACAGACATACTTTTCTTATTGAATCATTATTTGCGTCACTGTTAAGTGTTAAGCACAAACCAGACTCTGATACCATTTGAAGGTGAGAAAAGTACAGAAGAATGAGGGTTGAATTGTGTTTTCCGTTTTCTTAATTTGAGTCTAATCAGAATTCAGAATGTAAACTGGTGTTCAGATTCTGATTATACTTAGCAGCGGATGATAACAAAAGGAAATAAATAATAGCAGAAGACACAAAGATTTATATTGGTTCCTCCCAACTGAGAGTAGTCTAGTCCCCTTGCTTCACAAAAGATTTTCACTATAACCAAATCACGATTACAATCACTTATACATTCTGCATAAGTCTTTTACACTGCTCAGACCTTAGGTCCAAGACTTCTTGCTCAAGTCCTACAGACTCAAGACTTATGCTCCAGGTTCCATGAAACGAGCCTTCTTGCTCAAACCCCTCAGGTTCAAGACTTCTGCTCCATGTTCCACAAACTGGGCTATCACGCTCAAGCCACTGGCCCAAGACTTCTTCTCCAAGTTCCATGAAACATGCCTCCTGCTCAAACCCTTCAGGTTCAAGACTTTTGCTCCAATTTTCACGAACCGAGCCATCATGCTCAATCAATCTACTTGTTTAAGACTTTCATTGCTCAAGAACATAGCATGAGAGTTACATGGCTCAAGCATCTTGGCGAGAGACTTCCTTGCTTGTATCCCAATGATACAAGACTTCTGCTCAATCAATCCACTTGATTAAGACTTTCATTGCTTAAGCACATAACATGAGACTTACATGGATCAAGCATCTTGACGAGAGACTTAATCTAAACTGCTAAACAAGTTCAGTAGAATAGAGAACAAAGTGTACTTGATACTAATATCAGAGGTACGGGAAATCACCATAACAAAGACCTAAAGCTCTTAAGATTTCTAAGATATTCAATGTATAAGAAATCTTAAGGCTTTTACAATTACATCCTACAATAGAAATATGCATACACAATAGAGTTGATAATTGTTGATCTTGTTACTCCTTCATCTGGTTAACCCTTGTTGAAGATTCAGTTTGAACCTTCAGGTACTTATATAGCAGTTGCAGCAGACTAGCCGTTGGAAGAGATAACTTGATCAAGTGTCTTTGCTTTACTCCATAGTACAAGAGGCATTGAAGATATATACACCAAAAGATCTTGATCCATTGTGTAACATGTTTAACCATTGAGTATTCAATAAGATCATGTACTATAGAGTCATTGAGAGTAGATATCTGTAAAGCATGTCAATCTTTCTTGAGCCTTGTGAACTCAGACTCCAGCTGACAAACTGATTTGATAATGTAGTTGATTTATGCAGTACATACAGCTTCAGCTTTATCACAAACTCTGAATGATACCAGAAGCCAATTTACATTCACCAAGTGTAGAGACAATTATGTTGCTTCTTCTAATGCTGAGACCTTCAACTTCAGAGTCTACGTCAGACATCACTTAGCAAGTGTTCTTCAGATTCTATACCACTAGAAGCTAGCAATTCAGGTTTTCTCATGTGGGCCTTTGTATATCAGATTATGTATATAAATATTTACATGTATTAGAACCTACATACAAGAAACACACGTCAAATATAACCATTGTTCTTTAAATGCTTTGTTATCATCAAAACCCAAATAATATATATCATGAACAAATCTTGTTCTAACATGCAAACCTCATCCATTCATATCGGGCTATCAAGTTTTACCTTTTTTCTTTAAATTAGACAAGCATGTGGGAGCCCATACGTTTTCCTTAGTGTACAACCATATTTTGTGATATCGGAACCTAGATACTCAACTAGTTTTGCTTCATGAAAAATAAAGTTCAATTCAGCCTGAGATATGTTGTCAAGTAACTTAGAATATAGTTTATTGTCTTTGAATCTGTGTTTTAAAACTATAATGCTGCGACCAAATGATGTTTGTATCTCATTATGCTAATTTTGGATCATTTGGTGCACAAAGTCCCAATCTCTACGCAAATCACCCTTACTATTTCCCAACAAATTCTTCAATGTAACATGGGTAGACTCAATTCGTATAGTTCTTTTATTTTCGAGATGTCAAGCCTGATCAGTCCAAGCACAAACAATCTTTTCTTTCACATGGCACATAATTGTACTTTCAACATATTTCAACAAATCTAGATATTTATCACACACCTTTCTGAATTGTATAACAACATTGGCATACAATTCTTTTGTTGAAGCATTAATTATCACAATCCATGCATCCATTATTCTTTCCATTATGGCGCTTGTTTTGATAATTATTTTGTCTTCGCCCTTAATTTGTTTTGTCCTAACCACGGGTTTAACTCTATTTCTCAAATTCTTTAGGATGTGATACCTACAAAGTAATGCGTAAGAAGTACGAAAGACTTTTGCAATCAAATTCATCAAGACGGTATCTTGATCGGTGACAATGACTTTAGGCATGTCTTCTTTGTCCTTCAACATTGCTTTATACCTTCATACGGACTTATTGTTATTGACACAAATATTGTACACTTGCTTGATATATGAGATGTTTCTAGGTCTTTTGTGTTCAAAATTGCAAGTATGTTTTTAAGCTGCATCATATCCAATGTCATGTCCGTAACGATTTCCTTCTCTTCGGGCATTATGTGACATGTAATTAGATGTCCAACTGACTTGACACATAGGTCATGGTTTTTGTAAACCACAAATAACATTAAGTTTCCATTTTTTATTTGACAACAGATAACCACGCAACTCAAAATGACACTAACATTTTCTTGAACTGGTGTCATCTCGTTTGAATTTTCAGAGAGGAGTTCTATATGTCCCACTTCTTTCGCATCTCATTGTCACAAATGCAGTTCTTCTAACTAACTCATAGTCAGATCTTCTAATTACAACACCAAACCCCTAATTTATATGCCTCCGTGTGTATCCATTGAAGCATATGATCACAAAACTCAAATTTTTGTCTGGTTGTAAATTGTTTGCAAACTATTTACTCTTTTACTACGACACTTTTGGCATCCGTAGACGCAATAGGTTTAGGTAATAATCCGATTGCACCATAACTAAAGCAAACAAAAACACAAAATATTTAAAAACTGAAATAGGGGACATTCCGAAAATGCATTTCCGTAGAAATTCATCTTGGTTCCGGAGATGCATTTGCGGACATAACGTAACTTTGACAACACAAAAACAAGATTAACGTGAGCAATGAAGAATGAAATGACTGATCTTTACCTTGAATTTCAACTTCTTTTGCTCCTTTTGAAATGATGAAACACAAGACCGGAGTTTCTAACCTAAAATCTTGATTGAGAATTGTAGTTTTTTGGAAGGGTTTTGATAAAGGTTGACAATGGAGTTTGATCATGCAAGGTTATGTTTTATCAAAACATGACTTTTGATGTTTTCGGAGATTGATCTCCGGAATAGGCTGACACTGCAAATGTAACACCTTTTCAATTTTCCACTTCACAATTCCGGAGATGCACATCCGTAATAGACATTGACTTAGTGAATTAGGAATAAAATGATAGGGTTGGTTTGAAGATGCATCTATGGAATATATTTTTATAAATAAAAAGGTGTGACTCAATCGAATTGTGTTTCAGTGATGTAAGAGACGCGTCCAGAGATGCATTTCCAGAATCTATAGGATATTTTTAAATTTTCATAAGGTGTTATTCCACCTCATAGAGTGAGATTAGCAATTCTGAATGATAACTATTTAACCTTATCACCTATGATTAGTGTCTGTTTGATTTGGTTTAGTAACACTGCTCTTTAGTTTTTAAAATTTGAAAATCATAAAACTTGTTTGATAGTCTAGTTTTACAAAACTATTTTTGAAAACTGATATTTATTCCATAGTTTTAAAAGCTGAAAACTAAAATAGATTTTGAAGTTTTTTTGTTTTGATTTTTAATTTTAAAAATTAGAATTAAAAAAAAAAAGTAAAAATGTAGTACACTTTTCATTGATGACAAATTTATAATATTATTTAAATTTAAAACAATTTTTAAAAGTTAGATTATCAAACATATTTTCTTTAATTTTTTTCTTCAAAACTCATTTTTTAAATAGATTTACAAAATGTTTTTTAAAAACTAAAACTAAATTTCATTTAAACGAGTATTTAATTTCATTTTGTATAAGGGAAAGATCATTCATGACTTTGCATAACCACTTTAAGACCAGAAACAATGACAGTTAGACAAGAATAATGAAAAGACAAAATGTAGGAATGTGATAAATCAACCTTCTCGGAACTTTCCAAATGGAGAAAACGCAAATGAAAAGGTGACACCACAAGTATTTGAAGAAAAGTATCTTACGGCAGAAATGTATCCATTGAATATTGACTTGAATTTCTTGTTGGCCAAGTTTTTTGATGATACTGAATTATAAATAGAACATGTGGTGGAGATATGCTCATAACTTTCTTTAACTTTGTGAAGCCTTTACATTGTAGGATAGAAGATTTATTGTGAGACATAGCAATGTCAAAAGTTGGAAGAATGAAGTTGGGATCTCAGGGAATGGAAGTGTCCTTGCAAGGACTTGGTTGCATGAGTATGTCTGCTTTCTATGGTCCTTCTAAACCTGAATCCGACATGATTTCTCTCATCCACCATGCCATTCAATCTGGTGTCACTTTTTTTGATACTTCTGATGTCTATGGCCCTCACACCAACGAACTCCTTCTTGGAAAGGCTTTGAAGGGAGAGGTAAGAGAGAAAGTTGAACTAGCTACGAAATTTGGAGCCAGAGCTAGGGAAGGGAAATTTGAGATCTGTGGTGATCCAGCTTATGTGAGAGAAGCTTGTGAAGGTAGCTTGAAGAGACTTGATATTGACAGTATTGATCTCTATTATCAACATCGAATTGATACTCGTCTTCCTATTGAAGTCACGGTTCGATTCTTTTCTTTTCGTTTTACAGTAACATATAATGTTGTGAACCTATCATATGAGATTGAACTATGTGTGATGACTTGAACTTTTTTGGTTTTCTTTGTAAGATTGGGGAGCTTAAGAAACTTGTTGAAGAGGGGAAAATAAAATACATTGGTTTGTCTGAGGCCTCACCTGCAACAATCAGAAGAGCACACGCAGTTCATCCAATAACAGCTGTGCAGTTGGAGTGGTCACTATGGTCAAGAGATGTTGAGGAAGAAATAATTCCAACTTGCAGGTGTGATATTTAGTTTGCAAACACATTATATTCTGTTATCAATAATTTCTCTTTCGTGTAACGAAACAGACACACTGGACATGACACAGATATGATGGTGTCTTGTTAGTGTCAGACACTAAACACACATTTAATCCGAAGTGTCGATGCTACATAGATATGAATTCTAACTTGACGAGTTATGATTTTGTATATTAGGGAACTTGGTATCGGAATTGTTGCATATAGTCCTCTTGGGCGAGGATTCTTTTCATCAGGAACAAAGATTGCTGAGAACTTTACAAAGGAAGACTATCGCCAGGTTTGTGAAACTAGTAATCGCTTTATCATTGCTTCGAATGTCCATCATTGAAACTTAAATATAATCATCATTTTGTGTACATATGTTGCAGTATATGCCTAGATTTCAACCTGAAAACATGCAACAGAATCAAACTATATTTGAGAAGATTAACGAACTAGCTACAAAGAAAGGATGCACTCCTTCACAACTTGCATTAGCATGGCTTCATCACCAAGGAAACGACGTGTGCCCGATACCCGGAACAACCAAAATTGAGAACTTTAATGAAAACATTGGTGCTTTGTCTGTCAAACTAACACAAGAAGAATTGACTGAAATTGAATCCTTAGCTGATATTGTGAAAGGCGATAGATGTGGAAAGGAACCTACATGGAAGGAATCTGATACTCCACCACTTTCTTCATGGAAAACTGCGAATTGAAATGGCTTGATTGCTTATTATTCATACCACCATAGTTTTAAATTGTAGTCTTTATTAATCGTTGTTGCGAGCGCTATTTAAAACTATGCATGTCTTTATGTCATATGTATTTGATGTTACTATCTTAAAAACAGCCTCACAATCAGTAGTTGTTATTTCAAACATGGTTTGCCTCTTGGATATAAACTAAAATTATATTTGATTGATTTCATATTTAATATGATAAAATATATTAGTGATGAGACTGATTTGCTTCACCTTAGTATTATATTGATATTGTTTTTGAATTCTTTTACTCGGTATATGACTACTAATTTTTTAGATTGTTTATCTCTAATTCCTTAATAAACAAACCTTTAGTCCTAAATTAATTCTCTATTATTATTAATGAATCACATATACTACTTAACATTTAATTATTAAGAACATTACAGTTTTAAGGTGCTATTCTTATGGCTAGGTAATAACTAAAAAGAATATTTTAATCAAATAATATTATTTGGAATTTTTTTCTAATCGATAATCATAAATTAATTTACAGTTGATCAGAAATTAAAAAACAACTTATAGAAGGAAAAAAAAAAAGAAAAGAAAAGAACAAACGAAAGTTTACATGTAGGTGGCGTGGTGATGAAGAAAGCGACGTAATGTCGACTCACCATTCAACAATGTAATAAAGAGTATATGGTCTTTGGCCGGGGCTATTGCAGTCTTTTGACTAACTTATTTTTAAGCGTGGATATGAAAATGGTGGAAATGTTGCAGATAACTCAGGAGGTCAACACTATAAAATATTTTATTTCGGCTCATTTAAAATGTTAAGGTGATAATATTGGAGTGGGTCAACACGAAGGAACATTTTACACTTTTAAAATTTTTCTTTAAGAGAAACACATACTCCCTCCGTCTCATATTATAAGAGAAATTTATATTTTAAATTTATTAAATAATCAATGTATCTGATCTATATATAAATCAGATACATTAATTATTTAATGAATCTAAAAAGTGAATTTCTCTTATAATAGGGGACAGAGGGAGTATTTATAAGAGATACGTCACATACTCACCTAAAATTTTAAGGTGATAGACGTGTGAGTTTCTCCACTTATAAATACTCAAGTCTTCATATTTCTAACCAATGTGAGACATATCCTACACTATTCACACTTGCAATTATTTTTAAAAAAAAATTGATACAATGATTAATGAAAAATATAGAATATATATTGTAAGAGGATGCGAGAAAATTACCCAGTGAAATACATAAATAGTAATATTAGTTAGTATAGGATATATCAAGCTGAATACACCCAACAAAACAAATACATTCAAAACAAACAACAAATAAACAACTCAACATAAGGCATACAAGGAAAAACAACTGAAAAGTCGGCCAAGAAAAAATAACAAAAGGAGAAAGAACCAAGTAGCAAAGCTCCACTTGTAAAGGGGAGTCCAGACTAGGCTTAAACCACAAGAACTGCCATCAACATAAACAGGGGCCTCTAGGAGAAGCACTAAGAATAGTTTATTCCATGAACTAGATCATAGACTCTGTAATTGCTATCGGTTAAGACAGAAATAGGGTTCTCAAGTCAAGTAAGAAAGTACATGATTTTGCTACATACTCTTGAACTGTTATTGCTCTTTTCTTTCACATCATTCACTATAGATGATGAACCAATAAAAATAACATCATTCCGAAAATTCCAAATTATCTAGAAAAAAATATTTTCAAATCATCACAATTCCACCCCTAGTCCTCGACCTACCACTTAGAGAGAGAAATAGCTCAAAAGAGACTTAAGGTCCCTAGGGAAAATTGTAACACCCTAAATCTCCGCGACAAATAATAACAAAATATCAGAGTAATAATAACACACATAGATTTAGGGTGCTACTTTCAACTATTCAACTTCTCATGCATACTAAAAGTAATACATCAACATCAAATTTAAAATATATTATTTAAACATTTCTACTGCAGCGGAAATTCAACGAAATTTGAAACATGTTCAACCATACATAACATCATCAAATAAAAGAGTAATACTACCTCTGTTCCTTTTTATAAGAGACAACTCATTTTTTAGGTTCATTGAATAACCAATATATTTGGTCGATTTATAGACTAGATACATTAATTATTCAATAAACCAAAAAAGTGAATTGTCTCTTATATAAAGGAACGGAGGTAGTAACACATAACAAGGTAAAGGACTCTAAGCGTTCTGACAACCCGGTGTTACAATCAGAACAGACGCGACTCGATGACATAAAAGAGAAGACCTCGTCTTCGCTAACCCCAACTCCGAACTACTCCTACGTATCTGCACGTTACCCACGTGGAGGTAACATTCAAACAGAAGGGGTGAGATTCTCAAAATCACATAAGAAAAGCATAATATACGTATGAAAGAACATAATTCTTATACGGCTCACCCTAACAACCCAGCATCCACACAAATACGACAACGTCAACACAACACGAATGTCCATACAGACATACAATTTTATGCATCACAACACGACACAATGCAATGCAATGAGACCTACGACTCGACTCAATGCATGTGGTACCAATTCGATCCCTGTTTCATGATCATAATTCTCGTCAGAATTTCCATAATAGTCGCTCATACCCCACATGGGCACACGACATACGTGATCGCTCACACCCCACATGGGCACACGACATACGTGATCGCTCACACCCCACATGGGCACACGATTACCTCAACAACAACAACAACAACACCAACATGATTCTATTTCAAAGAATCCAGATAAGACGCTCACACCCCACATGGACACACGGCTTATCACACAACTTATACAACATGTTATGCACTCAACCACAACATCATACCACATCATAAGCAACAACAATTGCATTTACAAGTTATGCCACAACACAACATGCCATAACTAATCAACAACATCATCATACAACATCATAAGCAACAACCATTATATTTACACGGTATGCCTCAATAACTCAACAACAACATCATGCAACATCATAAGCAACAACTATTGCACTCAACAACAACATCATAAGCAACAACTATTGCACTCAACAACAACATACAACAACGACGTAAGGCATATGACTAGCATACCACCAATACATTACCTCACGACTACCCAACATACAGCATATACCTGCTCAAACATGCAATCATTGCAATCCACAACAACGACACGCATTCGGACAACTGAATTCCATATTTCACGGTTCAACACGTCGAAACATACACGGAAACACATACAATGTGTCGAATAGTTAGAATTCTGTCATTGAAAATAATTTTAACAGAAATTACATAAAACCAGTTTTCCAACGATTCGAACGGCGCCCCAAACGGATTCACCAGGAAGTCATCATTCACCGTTTATATACCCAACCTCTCACTCTACTGCGTTAGCTCACACACCAGATATAAGTCTTTGGACTGCTACTCAATTCTAATTCTCTGACCATCAAAGCAGACATATGAAAAGAATTTCGACTTAACTCATCATGCACGACATTAACTTTATCAATAGGATAATTCAAGCCAAGGTCATAATTCCTCAGAAATTCCAACCATCCACATTGTCTCATACTCTATTCCTTCTGACCAAACAGGTGTTCTACACTCTTGTGATTACTAAACACTTCGAATCTAGATCCATAAAAATAACACCTCCAGATCTTCAACACAAATACAACCGCAACCAATTCCAACTCTTGAATAGGATAGATCCTCTCATGAATCCGCAATTGTCATAAGGCATAAGCTACGACTTCACCATCTTACATTAGTGCACTGTCTAAACTCATCACAGGCACATCCTAATACCCCGCAAACGGTTTATTAGGCTCAGGCAGAATCAAAACTGGAGTCGTAGTCAACTCCTACTTCAGCTCTCTAAAAATTTTCTCAAAACGAACATCCCCACACAAATAACTTACCCTTCGCAAGTCAACTGAGATAAAATTCTAACTTGGAAGAGTCTTCCATAACCTGCGGTAATCACCCATTGAGTCCAAAAATCCTCTAACCTCCTTAACCAACTTCGGAGCTTTCTCATTGTAGAACTGCATCTACTTTGGATGGGTCCACGACAACACTCTCATCCGAAATAACATAACCAAGAAACTCACCGTTACTAACCAAAAATCACACTTCGATAACTTAGCATAAAACTTGATCTCTTTCAATACTTGTAACTCAATTCTCAAATACTCTACACGTCCTTCTTCTGATTTTATAATAGATCAGAATACCCCAACAAACACACTTCGAACTCATCCGATTAAGTACGGAAGATATGATTCATAATCCCCACACACACCCCGAGCGCATTACAAGCACTGAACAACATCATCCTATATTGTAATACTCCAAACCGAGTTTCAAAGATTCCTAGTCATATATTCTTGAAAGTGGACACTTTTCCTTAAGCACATTGGAGGGTTATCAATCTGCATAGAAATACACTTATCCACTGGAGTGCCTACCCATCAAATGGTACACAAATATTATTTATGTCCATCAGTAGAATAACCTCCCTGTCAACAAACAACTGTTTAGTATGGTTCAACACTCTCCAACGATAGAGATGCAGGAGTAATACTACTACAACTATAACATACACAACCTTCAAAATTCATCTTGAGTTCATCTTATCCAAAACAGCATAACAACCTCTGGTTCTGGTTATCACATTCCATATCAATTCTTCTTACGGAGTTTCGACCCACTCAATCTTTCCGTTGGCACGAGATTTCCAACCCATAACAACGTAATACCATCAAGGAACTTCAAATCATCTGTGATTCGTCCCAATTCAAACTCAAGCTATCTAGCATACAACTGTGGGTTTCCATACTACTCACCAATTAACACGCGACCTCAAGCTATCATCCATTTCTCTACTAACAATACCGAAGCTCTCCAAGGCGACACCCTTGGTCTCACAAATCTTCTTACTAATAAATCTTTTAACTGCTCTTTCAGTTCTACTAATTCTAACGCCAAGATCATGTATGATGCCATAGAATATGGTACCAGGGACAAGATCAACAGAGAATTCCACCTCTATCTTTAGTGGCACATCCGATATGTCATCCAAAACACGTCTGGAACTCACGCACAACTGGCAGTTCGTCATTGTGACTTTACTGCTAAACTCCAGAACACCATCATCGCAAACATGGCAAACATCTGAGCATCATTCCTTGAGAGTTCTTCTACTTACTTAGCAGGCATAACCTTAACTCTTCACTTTCATCAAAGTTAAGTTCACTCTTTACTCTCTAAGAAGCAACCATCCACAATACCATATCATTTCCTCTCGGAGACATCCCAACTTACCGACGTACAAAACCTCAAATCTGTCTCATCTTCAGATATATAAGAATCTGCATCGGCTCATCAACACCATCGGTAAGCACTTTGCTTAACTCCGAATAATTCACTGAACACACTATCTAAGCTGACAAGATACGTCTATTCCATCACGCATGATCCCGTCTACTATCAACAAGAGATTAAGGGTGATCAGTTCCTCAATTTGTCAATAAACAGCCGACCATCATGATAGGGCATAAACCATCTTTACCAAACTATAATAGTGTTCCTTGCATCTTGTGCATAAGCTATCTAAGGCACAATCCTTAGTTGACATAAGCATTCTTTCTGTATTTCCTTCAGTTTCAGAAATAACACACTCTCACAACTCTTACATCCTTGAAATCAGCAGAACACTACCTTACTTATCCAAACGATTGGTAACCATAGGTTTTAGCTCCTACCAATGCATCTCAAGAGTAACATCATCTCGTTCCAATTGAAGACAAACGGTTCCCATCCTTAGGAAACACGTCACGATACTCCACACGTCGCTGGCCAACCTCTAGCCAAACACTGCCTCCTCCCTCACAATGAAGCGAACAACGAGGACACATGTTCGTCTTCCCTCGAGGGTCACACCATTCTAAAACAGGTGAACAATCTAACACTGCACTCCCTCATGTAGTAACATGATATCCGATCTCTTTAACAACAGGAACAACATTGTCCCAATCAACAATCGCACTCTTGCAATCAACGACACACTAAGCCAACACTCCACACCTGAAGCATCTTGGAGAAACACAAGTTTCTCCCCCACTTGTCTCACTCTCATCCTGCAGACAAGGGATTAGAAAAACAAGAAAGTATTGATAGTGTTTCACACACATATCACGTACTAAGGAAAAAACAACATTGACAGTATTCAACTGTCACACCACAACGACAAGACAACTTGGCCGGACAAACCGACCTGCTCTGATACCACTTTATAACACCCTAAACCCCCGCGACAATTAATAACAAAATATCAGAGTAATAATATCACACATAGATTTAGGATGCTACTTTCAACTATTCAACTTCTCATGCATAATAAAAGTAATACATCAACATCGAATTTAAAACATAGTATTTAAACATTTCTACAGCAGCGGAAATTCAACGAAATTTGAAACATGTTCAACCACACATAACATCATCAAATAAAAGAGTAATAACACATAACAAGGTAAAGGACTCTAAGCGTTATGACAACCCAGTGTTACAATCAAAGCACACGCGACTCGATGACATAAAAGAGAAGACCTCGTCTTCGCTAACTCCAACTCCGAACTACTCCTGCGTATCTGCACGTTACCCACGTAGAGGTAACATTCAAACAGAAGGGGTGAGATTCTCAAAATCACATAAGAAAAGCATAATATTCGTGTGAAAGAACATAATTCTTATACGGCTCACCCTAACAACCCAACATCCACACAAATATGACACCATCAACACAACACGAATGTCCATACAGGCATACAATTTTATGCATCACAACACGACACAATGCAATACAATGAGACCTACAACCCGACTCAATGCATGTGGTACCAATTCAATCCCTGTTTCATGATCATAATTCCCGTCGGAATTTCCATAATAGTCGCTCACACCCCCACATGGGCACACGACATACGTGATCGCTCACACCCCACATGGGCACACGATTACCTCAACAACAACAACAACACCAACACGATTCTATTTCAAAGAATCTGGATAAGACGCTCACACCCCACATGGGCACACGGCTTATCACACAACTTATGCAACATGTTATGCACTCAACGACAACATCATACCACATCATAAGCAACAACTATTGCATTTACAAGTTATGCCACAACACAACATGCCATAACTAATCAACAACATCATCATACAACATCATAAGCAACAACCATTATATTTACACGGTATGCCACAATAACTCAACAACAACATCATGCAACATCATAAGCAACAACTATTGCACTCAACAATAACATACAACAACGACGTAAGGCATATGACTAGCATACCACCAATATATTACCTCACGACTGCCCAATATACAGCATATACCTGCTCAAACATGTAAACATTGCAATCCACAACAACGACACGCATTCGCACAACCGAATTCCACATTTCACATTTCAACACGTTGAAACATACACGGAAACACATACAACATGTAAAATAGTTGGAATTCTGTCATTGAAAATAATTTTAACAGAAAGTACATAAAACCAGCTTTCCAACGATTCGAACGGCGCCCCAAACGGACTTACGAATCAAAAGTTATGATCGAAACCGTATTTGGACCCAAAGCTGCCTGGTTGCGACGGGGCATCACGACGCTCGCCGTAAGCCTAAAGGCGCTCGCCATTGCCCTGCAGAATCCAGACTTTTGCATTTTTCAGTGTTGGAGGCCTTCCGGACCTCCAATTTCAATTCCTTAAAAACCCCTCAAACTCAGAATTCGAAATCCTACCTCATACCACAATTATAAGCAACCTAAAATGCATATTTGTAGATCCTCCCATCATTCATACATCATAAAATCATCAATCCTTCATGTTTATGTACCAACCCTCAAAACCCAACAATGGAGGAAAGCATATCAACAATCAAAACAGAATTATCATACTCATAGTAAACGAAATTCACCATATCACATAATCAATTCTCATCAATTAGAACACATTCTAACACCACAAACACAACTCAAGCATACACATACAACCACAACAATTCATATAAACACAAATTAACACACATCAACCGATCAATTATATAATTTCCTCTTTTCAAACCTCTAACATACAAAACCCCCAATCTCCCAAATCAACACAACCACCTAGGAATGATCCTACAAGTTTATCTACCCTCATACAAAGATTATGCAACCCTTAGAGATTAAAGAATTCCCACCCTTACCTTAGATGAAGATTCTTCCGATGTCTCTAGGCCCTAGCTCTGCTTCTCCCTTTTCCTCAGAGCGGTTCTCCCAAAATGATCGTACCAACAATGACTTCTCATTTCTCTCCAATTCCTTTTTGTCCACTATACCCTTAGGACCCTTAATATGTTTTCCCAACTTCGTCCTCACTTATCCTCGTACAATTACCACTTAGCCCTTCCTTTTATTTTAAAATAATAATAATACTAATAATAATAATATATATCATATAATCATATTATTATTACCAAAATATTGTTAACACATCACATACTCCTAAATACTCTCAGCACCCCCTTAACATCATCAATACCCTACAACACAGGTCATCAGGTATCAAAATATTCCACCAAAATTCACTGAACTCACGAATATCTATAATAACTTAATTAAATAAATACCCTAATTATTTTGGAGCGTTACAAAAACCATCAACCACCCCCTAACAACATAAAAATCATATACCAGACAGTTGAGTCCACCTCACAAGAAATGAACAAATGGGAAACTAGCTCGAACAACCCTTTGCACATAAGACAGGAAACTCATGTTTGGTCAACAATAACCATACACTTAAACAAATTCTCTATAGATTGGATAATATCTTGCAAAAATTTCAAAGAAAAAACTATCACCATAAAAGGGGCCCAACTAACTTAGATGAGAGTAAAGCTCAAATACATAACTTAGAGAGAGAGAGAGAGGGGGGAGAGAGAGAGAGAGAGAGAGAGAGAGAGAGAGAGAGCATAGTAATAGAGTTATTTAGCTCCAATTGTACTGAATAAGCATAAGCTACCAAAAAGACCTCATCCCTTGCATGGCGCCACCACCACCTATCTCTATCAAGAGTGATATTTGTTCCATGGAGAATATAAATATGATTGATAACTAAGGGCTACTCATAGACAAAAAAAGATCTCATCCACCTCAAATTCCAAACTATTTCTTCGTCTTCCCACTGACCTACCTCATCCATAGTCCCTTTTGGTTTATCAGAGATGGTAAATGTCCTAGGAAACTTAATCTTAAGGGGTATGGACTCAATCCATGGGTCAAATCATAAAGAAGTAAGAAGAATTGATCTCACTTTATTACTAATACCTTCTACAAATCAATTTGAGGAATATTCTTCTTTGAAATCAAAAAGAGGCATTCATTTCCACCAAGCAACATAAAACGTAAACCCGAAGACCTGTCCTTTATTAAGAAAGAGACAACTGAAACGCCATATGTAGCAGCTGGGATATCACACTAGACAGAGAAAGCACTCGAAATTAACCTCCACCTCTATTTGGTCAAAAGGACCAAATTAACCAAATGAATATCTCTAAACCCCATACCACCTTTACGCATAGGTTTGCAGACATCACATCAGTTAATCTAAAAAATCTTAGAATCACCTTTTACACCATCTAGGAAAACCTTTTTTACACTTTTAATTTTTTTTATAAGCAAGGAATATTTTACCGGAGTACAAGGGGTACTCTATCCATCAAAAAAACTATAGCACAATTAGTTCCTACAAAGATAAGTCAAAGGACTAAGGCTCTAGTCAAACAAATTACAATCATCAAACCTTTTAAATTTCACTACCACCCATTCCCACGAATGACATAACACCTTCATTACATCAGTTAACCCATCTTGAAATAAAACTTTGTTTCTACTAAGCCAAATTAACCAATAACCTAAAAGCAAAAACTAACCAGTATACCTTTTGGCAACCTTTCCTTTAAGAATCAAAATGAATAAGTAGTACCGAGTCTTCATTTAGTCATCCTTAAGACTGATGTCATCATTCAACCAGTCCAAAACCCGATTCCATAATTCATTCGCCACTAGACAAAGAAAGAACAAATGCAAGCAAGTTTCTTCTTCGCAAAAACAATGGAGATAATAACTATCACCAATGACATGTCGTCTATTTAGTTTCATCCTCGTTGGAAGAATATTGTGCATAATTCTTCACCCGAACACGAGAAATTTTTCGGGCGCTTTCAGCTTCCAAATGTCATTTTAAACTTATTGACAAAGGGAATTAACTATTTAACCTGCATTAACCAGATCAAAAAGCCACAAATAACACAACTTAATAGAAAATCCTTTCGAATCCCTCCACCACACAAATATGTCAGGTTCGGAATGACTCGAAGCAACATCTTACAGAGTTGTTTCCAGGTTGAACAATTGTTGCCTACCTATGTAAGATAGCACATCCTCATTGATCCTCAAACTCCAAGTCCAACCTGTGTCAGTCCACCTGCCCATTTCAGCAATCTTGGCCAATTTTCTCTCCACAATGCTGAATAACTCAAAGTAAAAGCTCACTGAAAATTTCATTGTCCAACCAAATTGACTTCCAAAAGCCCAAAACCTCATTGTTCCCTAATTTGCCTCTGAACGCACCTTTAAGGACACAATTATCCTCATCAAGAACCAAACAAATCTCTTCAAATCCCTCCAACAAATATATTTTCTCAATCACCATGAATTGTGGAAGCCTTCATTGATAAATCCTTTAATATCCCCATATTTATAGGATAGAAAATCTTGCCAAATAGCATCCTTCTCATTTAACATCCTCTAATTCCTTTTAATCATAAGAGTCAAATTAAAAAATTCGCAATGCTTAACACCCAACCCTCTTTTGAATTTATCACGATACACTTTGTCCCAACACAACCAACTCATCTTCCTTCTCGACTCCTCCCCACCCCATAAGAAACCTCTTTGGAGCTTAATTATCTCATTAAAACCCACCTTAGGCGCCTTGAAGAACAAAAAGAAGTGGATGGCTAAATTGTTCAACATTGAATTCAATAAAACAATTCTACCTCCAAAAGAAATGTTCTCCCACGCCAAGAAGAAAGTCGTTTATGAAACTTTTCTAAAATAGACATCCACGTGTCCTTCCTTCTATGATTAGCACCAATGAGAACACCAAAAAAACGAAATGACAATCAATGCTATAATAAAAAAAGGTGGCAACTTCATTATCCATCAATAAAAAGCGGATAATTTTACCCATCTGGTTTGGCTGAAGTATATTGGTGTAATATTAGGTTACTTGACATATCATTAAGAAGATTGTATTTTTAATTGTTGCTGTATAATTTTTTATAATTACAAATTCATCCATTATGTTTCCAATGCATTAATGAACATATTTTATTCGCTGGGCTCCATAAAAAAAATTGAAGTTTAAAAATCACCATTAGCATTTTGGTATACAAAATAGATGTTTTTTATGTGATTGTTATTTTCTTAATAATAAAACTTTATACTACTTTAACATATAATTTAGTTACATATCGTTTTTTTATATTGGAAAAAAAACTTATATAATTTTTCAAAAATATTTATTTATTTTTGTTAAATTCTATTCTATTATAACTATCACATTATCAAAAAATTATTTTAAAATAATTTTTATTTTAAACTTTTTTTTAATATAATTTTTATTGTGTAAGTTAGTGCTCCAGTTATTTTATATTTTATTTATGATAATGAAAATATATCAATATTTAATATGAAAATTAAATAGAAAAATATTTATCTTTTTAAAATATTAAATGTGGGATAAAAGGATTTTTTTAATTTTCATAATTGTCTTCTAAAATAATAAATGAAATGATACAATTTGTTTGTAAAAAAATTAGTCTGATACAATTGATTTATGTTCCTTAAAACCTGTTTGATGGTAATAATGGTATATACACGTAATATAATTTAAATTAGGATAATGGATATGTTCACCACAATGTTTTCTCATGAGAATCAATTTTTTTCTTAAAATTGATTGCATTTCTTTGAAAAAAAAACTCTTCAATGCTTTATGTTTCAATTTTAACTAATTCGAATAACAATAACATAACAGACCTAGATATATGTCATACCCTAAAATTTACCCTACCTATTTTCATTTTATCTGGCTCATGGCATTTGATTCATCTGGATACATTTATTCCAATCATTCATTTTTAGGATCATTCATTTGTAACTTGCATCCTATTGTTTGTATTTCCACTGGGTGTCTCAATACTTAGATGTGGATAAGTTGATCAGATGATTTATGGGTTACTTATGTTATGGCATAAGATATCCCAGAGGTTGCTATGGGCTAGAGTTTCTTGTTATGTGCACTTGTTGAACAAGCTTTTGGATTATTGTGTTACTGTTGACTTTTTGGTCAAAGTCAACTTTGAATGTTGGCTTTTCTTGACCTAATCTTTAGAATTCCTAATAATGTTCAAGGCATAGTGGTTGTATTAGTACACATCATGAATAAGAAGATTTGGAAGTTATTCACACAAGGTTAACTTTTGGTCAACAAAGTCAACCATGAAATGTTGACTTTTGGTCAACAAAGTCAACCATGAAAGGTTGACTTTTTGTTAACCAAGTCTTATGAGGTTTCATATACTAACTATGGATGGGCTATTGATCATTTTGATAGGTCTAGTGACCCTTACGAGCTCTGTGAAGGAAATAGTCAGTTGAGAATGACCATTTTCTAGTAAAAGCATGAAAACTGTGATCTTAGAGGGTGATGGTGGACCTTTGGGAGTCTGATTGATGAAATGTTTGAATTTGTTTGTTTCTTAGTCCATTTTACATATTGTGGATGGTTCGATGTTGAAAATTCTAGTCGAAATTCTTTTGGTGAAAGAAAAGTCAATCGAGAAAGACCTTTTATAGTGAAAGACTTGTGAATTATGGTTTGTGAAGGTGATGGTGGATCTCAGAGAGTCTGATTGATGAAATATTTGAATTTGTTTGTTTGTTAGTTTATTTTACATGATGTGGATGGTCTGATAATGAAAATTTTGGTTGATATTCTTCCAGTGAAGGAAATAATCAATTGAGAATGACTCTTTTTAGTGGAAGGCGTATGAATAGTGATCTGGGAAGGTAATGGTGGACCTCCAAGAGTTCGATTGATGACATTTTTAAAGTTGTTTATTTCTTAGCCCATTTTACATGATGCGGATAGTCTGATATTAAAAATTCTAGTTGATGTTCTTCTAGTGAAGGAAATAGTCAGTCGAGAATAACCTTTTCTAGTGGAAGACTTGTGAATTGTGATCTGGGAAGGTGATGGTGGAACTTCGAGATTCCGATTGATGAAACTTTTGAATTTTTTTGTTTGTTAGTCCATTTTAAACGAAGTGTACGGTTTGATGTTGAAAATTATAGTTTGTGTTTTTCTAATGAAGGAAATACTCAGTTGAGAATGACTCTTTCTAGTGGAAGACCTCTAAAGTGTGATATGGGAAGGTGGTTGTGGAGCTCTGTGAGTTCGATTAATGAAATTTTTGAGTTTTTTTGTTTCGTAGTCCATTTTACACGCTGTGGATGGTCTGATATTGAAAATTCTAGTTGGTGTTCTTGCAATGAATGAAAAAGTTAGCCGAGAACGACCCTTTCTAGTGGAAGACCTCTAAATTGTGGATTTGGGAAGCTGGTAGTAGACCTCCGGGAGTCTGATTAAAGAAATTTTTGAATATATTTGTTTCTTAGTCCATTTTACATAATGTGGACGGTTTGATATTGAAAATTCTAGTCAATGTTCTTCTAGTGAAGGAAATAGTCAGTCGATAAAGACCATTTCGAGTGGAAGCCAAGTGAGTTGTGATCTGGAAAGGGGATGGTGGATCTTTGAGAGTCTGATTGATGAAATTTTTGAATTGGTTTGTTTCTTAGTCCTCTTTACACATTGTGGACGGTGTGATATTGAAAATTTTAGTCAGTGTTCTTCTAGTGAAGGAAAAAGTCAGTCGAAAAGAATCCTTTCTTTTACTTAGAAAAGAAAGCTCATACACACACACACACAAAAAAGCTGATAAAAAAGAACATAAATATCAACAAAATAAAAAAGCTCAAGCTTGTTGCAATTCAATGTCATCCATTATTGTTATTGTGTTAATTGTTCTTTTACCCCCTGCCATATGGGCGAGGTTTGAAAAACCCCCCTGTAAAAAAAAGTTTTGATTCCCCCCCTGACATTTGAAGATTTCACTGTTTTGACCCCTCTTGAAATCCAGTCAACAGAATATGTGACGTGACAATTTTTTTTAAATTTTTTATTATTATTTTTTATTACGTGGACAGATTAGTTGGCATTTTTAATTTTATTTAATTTTTTATATCCACATGGCATTTATATATTTTTTTTAATATATTTTTTTTAACTTTTTGTATTAATTTATTTTACGTTTTCTTAAATTATTTATATAAATTTTTTTATGAATTATTTTTTTCATAAATTATTTATATTAATTTTTTTTATGAATTTTTTTTTAATTATTAAAATATTACAATAGGGCCTAAGCCCATTTTTGTTTCAAGAACAGCCCAATACTTAAATATTTGAGAACTTATGTGTAAAAGCTGCTTATAAACGCTTCAATTTGCTTATGCAATTTCGATGTGGGGCTTATAAACATTTCCATTACTGCAATAGTTTGTTTCTTAGGTTCAAATAGAGGGCAAGTTAACTCACATTTGTAGGAGAAAATACGAGCCCATGAACAGGAGCTTCGTGACCACTAAGCACGTCTAACAAACGACCAGTTCTCATTGACCAAACAAAAATTTGTTGCACATATCCACGAAGGGTAAAAAATAAAGAAATATCAATATAATCAGAACAAACCTAAGGTTGATGAAATGGCACCTCAAATGAATCTGAAGTGTCTGCACATATCACTTCACCACTTTGATCTGTTGCCAAAGAAACAAATTGTCTTGAAGAAGGAGTGGTAAATGTCCTAAAATTCCGATAACGTATTAAGTCCCATGCACGAACAGTCCCATCAAGAGATGCACTGAGCAGGCTATTGTTATTTTCCATAAACTGCATAGTTGTAACAACATTAGTATGCTCAGAAAATGTGACAAAGCAAAAGCCCGAGGAAACAGTCCAAACCTGTAGCATATAAGTGCAAAAATTCCCATGAATGCAATCTTCAACTTGTTCAATATAATATACAAACAAGATGAAAAGTACAATGCAAGCAGGGAAGCGAATACCTTCACTTTATTATCATCTGCTCCGGTAGCAAGGAGTTGAGAGTCCGAAGAATATACGACACAATTGACATCAAAGTAATGACCCTGCTACTTCAAAATATAACTCTCAGACCGCCACTCCCACACAAGAAGCTGACCCAGTTTGGTACAACCAAAGGACAACCAATTTCCAAGGTCATTAAACAAAGCAGTGGTGATCTTCTCTTTTGATATGGACATCATATAAATGCACACAAAATTCGGCATCTGATACAACCCAAACACACCTTTTGAAAATCCAACAACCACCTGTCAAAAGATTCGACCCCAACCTAAAACAAAAACGATAATTACATAGCAATGAAAGGAACGACCGAGGTTGTGTTGTGACGGGTCGTTTTCCAGTTTCACTGTTTTGACCCCTCTTGAAATCCAGTCAACCGAATATGTGACGTGACAATTTTTTTTAAATTTTTTATTATTATTTTTTATTACGTGGACAGATTAGTTGGCATTTTTAATTTTATTTAATTTTTTATATCCACATGGCATTTATATATTTTTTTTAATATATTTTTTTTAACTTTTTGTATTAATTTATTTTACGTTTTCTTAAATTATTTATATAAATTTTTTTTATGAATTATTTTTTTCATAAATTATTTATATTAATTTTTTTTATGAATTTTTTTTTAATTATTAAAATATTACAATAGGGCCTAAGCCCATTTTTGTTTCAAGAACAGCCCAATACTTAAATATTTGAGAACTTATGTGTAAAAGCTGCTTATAAACGCTTCAATTTGCTTATGCAATTTCGATGTGGGACTTATAAACATTTCCATTACTGCAATAGTTTGTTTCTTAGGTTCAAATAGAGGGCAAGTTAACTCACATTTGTAGGAGAAAATACGAGCCCATGAACAGGAGCTTCGTGACCACTAAGCACGTCTAACAAACGACCAGTTCTCATTGACCAAACAAAAATTTGTTGCACATATCCACGAAGGGTAAAAAATAAAGAAATATCAATATAATCAGAACAAACCTAAGGTTGATGAAATGGCACCTCAAATGAATCTGAAGTGTCTGCACATATCACTTCACCACTTTGATCTGTTGCCAAAGAAACAAATTGTCTTGAAGAAGGAGTGGTAAATGTCCTAAAATTCCGATAACGTATTAAGTCCCATGCACGAACAGTCCCATCAAGAGATGCACTGAGCAGGCTATTGTTATTTTCCATAAACTGCATAGTTGTAACAACATTAGTATGCTCAGAAAATGTGACAAAGCAAAAGCCCGAGGAAACAGTCCAAACCTGTAGCATATAAGTGCAAAAATTCCCATGAATGCAATCTTCAACTTGTTCAATATAATATACAAACAAGATGAAAAGTACAATGCAAGCAGGGAAGCGAATACCTTCACTTTATTATCATCTGCTCCGGTAGCAAGGAGTTGAGAGTCCGAAGAATATACGACACAATTGACATCAAAGTAATGACCCTGCTACTTCAAAATATAACTCTCAGACCGCCACTCCCACACAAGAAGCTGACCCAGTTTGGTACAACCAAAGGACAACCAATTTCCAAGGTCATTAAACAAAGCAGTGGTGATCTTCTCTTTTGATATGGACATCATATAAATGCACACAAAATTCGGCATCTGATACAACCCAAACACACCTTTTGAAAATCCAACAACCACCTGTCAAAAGATTCGACCCCAACCTAAAACAAAAACGACAATTACATAGCAATGAAAGGAACGACCGAGGTTGTGTTGTGACGGGTCGTTTTCCAGTTATGCACAACGGCGGATGAAGGGCTTGTTGCTGGTTGAGAGGGAAGAGAGAATCACGGTTTTGGAGTGGTTTGTTGTAGTTTGGATAATGGCATACTCTTGGTAAGTCCCACATCGAAATATAATGTAGAAATACAAGTGTTTATAAATAAGTCTTACACAAGATTTATCAGTTCATTAATTATTGGGCTCCTACTGGTGCTAGCATTGGGTTTGGGTCTATTTAATCTTGGCCCAATTAAAATATTTTTTAAAATAACAATTTGAAAAAATAAAAATAATACGAAAAAAAATAAATAGAATAAAATTAAAAATAAATAGAATTAAATATATATATATATATATATGCCACGTGGATTTAACAAAATTAAATAAAAATTAAAAATGCCAACTAATCTGTCCACGTAATAAAAAATAATAATAACAAATTAAAAAAAATTGTCACGTCACATATTCTGTTAACTGGATTTCAAGGGTCAAAACAGTGGAATCTTCAAATGTCAGGGGGGAAATGTAAACTTTTTTTTTACATGGGGGTTTTCAAACCTCGCCCATATGGCAGGGGGCAAAAGAACAATTAACCCTTAAAATGGGGGCTAATAGTCATTTACCCCCCTGCAATATAGGCGAGTTTTGATTTACCCCCCTTTAAAAAAAGTTTTTTGGATTACCCCTCTGAAATTTTAAAATTCTAAGTCTTTTGTCCCCAGATAGAAAAATTACCCCCTGTAAATTTTTTTTTTTTTATTTACCCCCCTGATTTTTACACGCTTAGGGGGATACCTCAAAATTTCAGGGGGGTAATCCAAAATTATTTTTTTAAAGGGGGTAAATTAAAACTTGTCTATATTACAGGTGAGTAAATACCTATTAACCCATTAAATTATAATTATTTATACATTAAAGGTTTATGAAAATAATTATTTATAAAAAAAAGCAAATTAACAATAATTATTATATTCTAATTTGAATTTTTTATTTTTTATTTTAAAATCTTGGTATCCGGTCTTGCGATCGACTAATCTAAGAGGTTATATTCTACCTCCACTAGAGAGGGGAGAGGGGAGAGAGGACCCGTTTGAAATCAGAGTAAAGTTTCATATAAACTGACTCAATTCTACTTTTAATTATTGTTGAGAATTCTCTCATGAATGAAAAAAAAATGTAGAAAAAAATTTCTTTTTTATGTGTCTAATTGTAAAATTATTCGCTGTCTTAAAAATATGTTTTTCAATATAGAATACGATTATATGTTATATAACACTAAATATTTGAATTCCATATATCAAGTATGTAAAATAATAAAATAAGAATCAAATGAGTATTTTTTAAATAAATTTATAAATAAAAATATTTTAAGTAAAAATAAAATAAATATATTTAAGGATGATATATAATTAGCAAAGTGGTGTAGCTAACTAGTAAAAAATATTCACACGTAAAAAATTTAGTTAAAATTTTTAGAATATGAAAGGTAAAATATAATGTGCTTTGCTTAAATATATCAATTTAACATATTTGATGGTGCTAACAAATTTCAATTTTTTTTAATTGAAACTACCTAAAAAAATTATACTGTACTATTTATTAGGCAAACTGAAAAATATAGCAACATGTACTATTATTATAAAGATGTATGTTTATCCTTTCTTCTTCAATCATTTAATGTATTTGGGGTCAACTGTAATTAACTAAAATATATATCTAATAATATTATTGACATATATTTTTCTATGATTGCCAACTCAGCTGAGTACCTTTATCCAACATTTATAGATTAGTAGATAAAAATCCACCTAAAAAAAAGGCGACAGCGTCTCAATGAAAGAAGTCTTCACATTAATACCTATAAGATTACTTTTATGGAAGTTGACCCCGATCCTGAGACCAACTCAAAACCCCTCAAAATTAATGCTTCAAATGTTTGATCGTGATACTTCCCCCAAAAGTATTGTATCATCAATAAATTGCAAAATCTCAAAGTGGATATTATCATTAACCTTAAAAGGCACGTAATCTCCGATAGAGATCGCTTTATGAACCAAACCTATTAGATCTTCAGCCGCCAAAAGAAATAAAAAAAAAAAAGAATACAAAATCCCCCGTCTCAATTCGTTATGAACCACAAAATCTCTAATTGGGCTACCCTTAATTAAACTGAAAACCTGTTTGAAAATACACATTCCTTTATCCAACTCATTCACCGAGACCCAAATCTCATCCGTCCCATAATTTCCCTCAAATAAGACTAAAAAAACTGTATTTTAATTTGATAAACGTGATGCATTTAATGGATAAACTAGCCAGATACACGTGCTGTCGCACGGGTAAATTTATTTTATACGGTAATTTTTAAATAAACAATAATTATATAAATTCAATTATATTAAAATACAAAAAGGAAAAAAAAAACACGTGAGATGAAAGAAAAATGAATATTTAATATTTGAAAATAAATATTTTATCTTTTAAATTAAGGTAATTGTTAATTAAAATAAAATATGTATTGTGTTAATAATGATATGTGAAATAGAAAGTTTATTAGATATAATATAAAATGTATTTAGTTACTGATGTAAATTTTAAATTGGTTACTTAATTCTAAAATAAAACTTTGGTATTTTAAAATAAGGATTTTGTCTTTCAAATCAAGACAAATTGTTGATTAAAATAAAGGCTTAAATGCATTTTTGGTCCCTCTATTTTGAAGTTTTTTAAAATTTAATCCCCCCATTTTAAAAACCAGCTTTTTGGTCCCCAAACTTTACATCACTTGGAATTTAGTTAGTCCCCCTTTACTTTTGATGACGTGGCAGTGATGATTGTGATAAAAAAATTATTATTGATGAGTTGGTAATAATGACTGACTATTTTATTATTTTCATATTTTTTTAATTAATTAATGAATTTTTTAATTAATTAATAATTATATTTCATTTTTTTAAAATCATTTTTAATTAATTAATGATTTTTTTTTAAAATCATATATTAATACATTACATATTTTTATAATATTTAATTTAAGAGAATAATTTTTGATATTAAGGTAAGCCCGACTATTCAACCCACAATTGTATACCATATTAAGTTTGTTTCTAATATATAAACACTAATGTTTTCTTTGAAGAAAACAATGTGGGACATAAAACCTGCCAAAAAATCAACCAAGAGAGTAACAAAAGCCGCCAAAGAACTATCATTGTTGCCTATCTTGTGTATTTTCAATCCCAGACCTGCAAACATCAAAACAATAATAGCAATTCACGCTGCAAATGCACTACAAGCTATGAACACATACATACACCATATATTCTCCATGAATAAATTCAAAACCACATTATCAGCATTTTAAGGGTAATACTAATAAGGAAAGAAAAATTCTCACTTCATAAATCTAGTATTAATAGTGTCAAATGAAAAACAAATGAACTATTATTTCCAAGTGAAAAACAAGTGAAAAACAAATGAAAAACAAGGGTAAATAAAGTGACGTTGATTATTATTGTTTGGTACAACACCATACTATTATTTTTATTCCCTTCCATTTCTTCTTGTTCTATTAGATAAAATCCATTTGAATAAAAAAAGTGATATTGATTATTGTTGTTTGGTAGATATTATGAGAGACTCCAATATAAGATAGTTGTAAAAGGTTCCATTGCAAGTCCCACACTGTTTTAATGTCAATTAGTTTTAGTGTTTATATAAGCTAACCAACAAAGCCTTGTTAATTGATTGGGTTTATTGTGCCAATGAAACGGGTCTGTGTTCAAAATTTTAATTTCACTAATTTAATTATTTAATATTAAAAATCTAATTTATTTAATATTAAAATAATTAATTTAATAAAGTAGTTAATTAATTAATTAAATTAATTTATTAATTAAAAAATATTAATAAATTAATAAAAAATCATCCTAGTCATTATTTAAATTAAAATTGTTTTTTAATATTAAAATTAAATATTGTGAAATAAAAAATTCAAAAATCATGACGTGGAAGTCCAGCTCATGTGCTATGTCATTAATGAAACAGTCAAGTGGAGGGGGGCCATGAAAATCCCAA
Organism: Lathyrus tuberosus; assembly: GCA_022829125.1. Taxonomy (NCBI): domain Eukaryota; kingdom Viridiplantae; phylum Streptophyta; class Magnoliopsida; order Fabales; family Fabaceae; genus Lathyrus; species Lathyrus tuberosus. Next base: position 16,443,864 of record JALAZF010000027.1, on the reverse strand, counting down.
TTGAGGTAAACTTTAGGGACCAAAAAACTGGTTTTTAAAATAGGAGGACTAAATTTTAAAAAACTTCAAAATAGAGGGATTAAAAGTGCATTTAAGCCTAAAATAAATTAGCCCCTATGATGATAATGATTCATGAGATCAACAAATTATTTAAGCCATGAAAATCCCAATTGAGGTAAACTTTAGGGACCAAAAAACTGGTTTTTAAAATAGGAGGACTAAATTTTTAAAAACTTCAAAATAGAGGGACTAAAAGTGCATTTAAGCCTAAAATAAATTAGCCCCTATGATGATAATGATCCATGAGATCAACAAATTATTTAATACGATATGAAATGTATTTAGATACACATGCAAAATTTGAAATGATTTACTTAATTGTAAAATGAACAATAATCATATAAATTTAATTGTATTAAATAATAATTAAAAAACAAAAAAAAAAAACTGTGTGATGGTTATTAAAGAAAAAATAATATTTAAAAATAAAGATTTTGTCTCTTAAATTAAGATAACGGTTAACTAAAATAAAATAGATATTATATTGATAATAATCTGTGAGATAAACATTACTTGATTACTTAAATGTCATTTTTTTAGTGTATAATTTATAGTGAGAGGGTAATTTAAGAAATGCATGCGATTGAATTTTAATGAATTGATATTTAATTTTAGTTAAAGTTGTGGTACTTTTCAACTACCTACCTAAGAATATAACATACATAGTAACACCCTTTTATACCCTTTTATCAAAATTACTTTACACCTAAAAAATTCCATTTATGGTAATTTACTAATTACAAATTCATTGACCAATACTATTGTTCATATTTGCCAAGTGGCATAACTTATTTGAAATTTTCAGAACATTTCCCTTCCATCTTTCCCTCACATTCTCTCTCCTTCACGCATACCCTCTTTCTCCCTCTTTCTCTCTCTTTCTCGTCTCTCAGATTTGTCTCTCTTCTTTCCTCTTTCTCCCTCTTTCTCCTTCTCATTCAACTCTAAAAGATTCTTACGGGTGCATCCAGTACCTCTCTTCACCTAAACCAATTCAACTTGCTACATTGGATTTCCCTCTCTCCTTTTTCAGACTGAATCTCTTCCCTCCTCTCTCGTCTCATAGTTGAAGCTTGAAGAAGAAACCCATTTCCTCTCACCAATTCTAAGCTCTTCCCATTTCTCCTAAGGTAAGATGTCCTTTGAACCTGGTTTTTCCTCTAATCGCCTTCATTTGATGTTTCACAGATTTCATCTTTAACTTCCTTATCTGAATCTTGGGTTTTTCTCTAAACCTATAAAATATGTTCCAGATTTATATACTCTGTTTCATCTTGTGCATTTTCTGGTAAAGATAGACCTACATGGTAGAATCAAGGTGAACCTAAATGGGGAAGCGAGACTGAAAGCAACGAAGGTGATGGTGAGGTTGGGGGTTACGAGGAACCGTCTGAGGAATTGAAGATTTTTGCTGGGAATTTGCCATTTGATGTTGATAGTGAGAGATTGGCTGAACTTTTTGAACAGACTCCAGGGACTGTAGAGGTTGCTGAGGTAAGTCCTGCATTTTTTTTGAGTTTTGGATTTTATGTCTGTGAGTTCATTGAAAATATTTGTGATAATTACATAGATTGTGTGTAATTGTGTATTATTGATGTTCTTTTATGATAGAGGATACTCTGACTTGTGATGTTGTTGTAGAGATTTGTTAAATGTTTATTGCGCGGTTTGTAATTTATAAGTTTGTGGTGTGGTTTCAGGTGATTTATAACAGGGACACTGACAGGAGTCATGGATTTGGATTTGTAACAATCAGTACAACTGATGAAGTTGAGAGGGTTGTGAACAAGTTCAGTGGCTATGTAAGTTTTTCTCTTTATATATGTGTGTGTGACTGATTATGTGATGAGAAGTGGAAAATATCTCTCAAGAAACTGGGAGATAATGTCTACATGGTAGTTGTCTGATGTGTCAACTCATTCATAAGAGTTTCGTCTCAGGAACAGTTGTAAATTAAAATGACATTGTTTTCTTAAAGTTGTATGTTAGCCGCAATGATATTGGAGCATTGTAATTTGATCCTCTAAATTAATGTTATGCTGTCTGTATACATGAGAATGAAAAAAATATTATTAGACATAATGAGATTGGTCTTTGTATATTTTTTTATGTGAATATAGTCTGAAAAATTGACTTTTGTTTCAGTTATTTGAATTTTCTAGGAGTTTGATTTCTAAAGCCTTTAAGTATCTTGCCGTAGGAAAATTCTTGATGTTTTGATTCTGATTGTAACTAAAGTTTTGAGACAAAAATAATAATAAGTTGATATAACCAAAGTTAATTAAGAAAAATGCCAGTTTCAAAAGAATGGATACATAGAAAGTGATTATGTCTTATAACTTGAATTCTCAGTCTTTCCTTGATCCACTGCAGAAAAAACTTAGGTAAAGGATTTTAATCACATAGATGATTTTTACAAGAACACTATAAAGAAGATATTGGATAGGGCCATTGAGGTGAAAGAGCTAATAAAATCAGGAGATAGGTCATTTCAACCATTTAAAGGTAAAAAATTGGCAATGGTGTTTGTACTGCCATCATTGAGAACACATGTTTCATTTGAGCCTGGTTTTACATTGTTTGGTGGACATGCTATTTATTTAGCACCCGATGATATCAAAATGGGGACCATAGAGGAAACTCGCGATGTTGCTCGCATCTTGTCTCGGTTCACTGATATTGTTATTGCTCGTGTTTTTACTCACAAGGCATGCTCGTGAATCGCAAGCTTATTATCTTATCATGTTTTCGCATCATACATAGTTGTTTGAATTTACGGTGAATTTGTTGATTTACTTTGTTTTATGGCAGGACATACTTACTATTTCAAAGTATGCAACTGTACCTGTCATCAATGCATTGACAGATTACAATCACCTCTGTCAGATAATGGCTGATGCCATCACTATAATTGAGCATGTCGGTCGAATTGAAGGCACCAAGGTCAGTTTATGCTGCTCTAGGGTTTAGGATTTATGATTTAAAGCTTCAGAAAAATATGTAACTGTCTTTTGAATTAGCATATTCTGTAAAATGCATTAGGTTGTATATGTTGGAGATGCAACTCGGCCTTTTGTGGTAAATGAATGGATTCAAACAAAGATTGAAGGATATGAGGTTTCTGGCACTATTAAGGTAAGTTAAATTGCACCTTTTAACTGTTGAGTGTGAGAATTTTATATAAATATATTACATGTATCATGTTTTGTTTCTATAATAATATAACAGAAATAAATTATTACAATATGGTGTAGTGATTTTGAGATCTCTGAATTTGGCATGTTTTCCTACTATGCAGCATGTTGGCTGGTGGTCCCCAACAATTATACGAGGCGAAGATCGTGAATCTGTACACATTCTAAACCACAAATTTACAATGAATGTTGTGCGGAACCTCAGTCAAAAAACGCATTGGAGAACCAAAAATCACCTAGCCATTAGTCATTTTGATGTAAATAAGATCAATGTAAGAAATCATTTTGTTGTTTATGATGAATTCACTTTTCACCAATATTGAACGTTTTATGATATTTTTTCCAATGACATATGGTTTAATGCTTCTGTAGAACATTGTTGCTGACATGCGGAAAGTATTAGCCAAAAATCCTCAAGTTCGGATTATTCGCTATTCTTTCTTCGGATTTAAAGAGGTTATTGGATTCACCCCATCTTGGCTTTTGTGGCTTAGGTATGAAATTGGAGTATAAATATATCTTCATGAATTATATAGTATCGAGTTAATCTTATTTTTCTCATAGATTGACTAAAAACTTCACTTCGCAGATATAACACGTTCTTACTGTTGTATCCAACAGGCATAGGCAGTGAAGTTGGTTTGATATGCATTGCTTTGCATTCATTAAGGTAAATAGTTTGAATATCAAATATCCAAATTGCATTTACGGCCCGTATGAATTGGCTTATTTGAGTTTAGATACTAGCATAAACACTCGAGAAGCAAAAATTGCCAAGCTTAACATTATCGTTACGCTTGGCAGTGAAGGACGGAGAATCAGCTTTTGAGTTTATACTGTTGAACACAGACTTCTTCTTAGACCTTTTTTCGTCTTTGAAGAAAGCTAGATCCCTGTAATAAAATCAAACAGTTTGTCAATGCATGGAAAAAGAATGCATCGGTTTTGATCCTTTTTTTTTCTTTTGAGGTATAACTTGTTTCCTTTTTTTCTTTTGAGGTATAATTTGTTTCCCTTTTAAAGAGATGGTTAAAAATTGTACATTTAGTAGCTTCTGGTTTGTCTCAAAGGATCATAATCATAGGCCTCGCCAGCTTTGACAAACCGGCCATTCACGCGTCTTCATTCATCAGACCTTTCCTTGCGAGAGGCATACCTCACTCTTTTGTCAAACCTAGAAGATAATAACAATCAATATTAAATCAAATATATACACTATTCGAGGTTTTGAAACAAGACTAATCTAGTAACCATATAAGGGTTTTATAGACCTAACTCACTCATTGTTACAAAATTACTTACTTGCGTGTCTTCTTCTTTTCCTTGTATCGCATAACAGCACTGCAGCTGTTAGCAGATTGCAGGTGCAGCTCATTCTCCGGATAAGTGTTTAACCAAGGAGGTTCTCCCATGAGAAACATTGAAGAAGCTCCACAATCTTGATTATCTCCGACACAACCGTTTTTGTTAATACCAGACAAAAACTGTAAAGTCTGTCAAACTGTCACTAAAACTACACTTATTATGAAATGTGACAAGAGAAGCTATAGAAATATCCACCTCATTCTCAGTTGGTGACAAATTTTCATGTGTTGCATCATCTTGCTTGTAGTTTCATTTCTGACCAAGATTCACACCCCTATTGATTTGAATCTGTGACAGGACCTAAAAATAGCGGCCATTTGTATTTTCATTGGTATCATTTGATGATGTAGTAACTTCATTCATTAATTTTTGGTGTGTTCATTCATGCAGAAGCCTTTGAACAACAACTAACAAACTACTGGAGGGGATTCTTTAGTGTATCTTCTTATTCACAGTATTTCAATGTAGATACATATGTTGTTATGACCAGATTAATAAGTTCCTTGAATCCAGTTGGTGGAGACTTCAGTAAGATAGATGCCAACCCTGATTTGTGCGTTCTGTTTTTTTACTCTTGATGCTTCTATACTTTCTATATTCAAAACAGAGTTACAAATTTTAATGTGGGAGTTTCTTTTTAAGGAATATCTTGTAATTTTTCTTCAAAATGCATAGATTGTTCATGTTAATCAATATTAAATACTAATAGTGTGATTCTTTTATGTTATTATAGATATGGGCTTATATGGATTTCAACGACATTGATATTTATACTTGCCTCACTTGGAAAACTTGCCACACTCCTTATGCAAAAACATGTAGATAGCGGAACCTCATGGAACTTTGATGTTAGCTATATGAATGCGGGTGCATGGTCTATCTATGGTTATGTAATAGTGGTCCCCGTGGCATACTACTTCTTAGGTAAGTTTTTGCTCTCCAATGTTGGAATTTGTTAATTACTTTTACTGTCAAATAATATACAGCACAACTCTATTTTATACATGCTAAATATGGGAAAATTGGCCAAGACACACCACAACAAAGTGAGTAACTCCTTAATCTTTGGCTAAAATACCTTTTAGCTGTTAGATGTCAAACATGCTATATATTTGTATATGATACTTGGCATTTTTCAACACTTTTCTATGTTTAATGATGGATTTTAGGAGTGAATTGTTGTTGTTCTTCATGCATTGTATTTATACCTTTGGTGCTTGTAATGTGTGTGTTATTGTGCAGAAAAGTGCACTAATTGATCAAATAATTGTGACACAAAGAGATGATACAAACTGCCAAAGAATGAGGAAAATAACAGAGTGTTCGTTTTGCGAACTCTGGCGAAGGTGCCAGCGAAGGTTCGCTTTGCAAACAGCAGCGAGTCTCCCAGCGAATAGCTCCAGAATGTGGCAGAGGGAAAAGAACCTAAAGTTCGCTTTGCAAACTCCCAGCGAATGTTCGTTGGTTAGCTCGCTTTGCGAAGTACCTGGCGAATGGAGGTAGTGGAAAAAGGACCCAAAATTCGCTTTGCGAATGTGCTGGCGAATGGTTCACTTTGCAAATGAATGGTTCGCAAATAGCCTGGGGCGGTTTAACTCTCAGAGGCACTTATGGTGCCATTTTCTTTCATTTGCTAGGGGAATGATTCATTCGCAGTGCGGATGTAGCAGATTCCAAGTGTATTATAAATAGATTTTTACTTTTTCTTGGGATGATAACTTGATATTTTCACACCAAAACATATTTTTCTGAACTTTGATCATCCAAGAGTGAATTTTCACATAGAGAGGCTAAAGTCACATCCAATATCGATTATTCGACTCGGATGTTCTTTCATATCCTCTTGAAACTTGTCATCCAAGCTACCATGAAAATGAGTAGCTAAGCACCTCTTGTGTTAAGGTTAGATGTAGTTGATCTTGATCATATGTATTTCTTTTGATCTTTTGTATATGAACAAGGTTTATGATCAATATAGATGAAGTTATTTGTTCTTAATGATGTATTTGTGGTTTGAATCACTCTAGACATAGATTTTCCAAATCATGACCTAATATTTTCATCTCTTAAAAACCAAACTCTAGACATAGATTTGGGATTTATTATTCGCTTTGTATTGATCTTAACGACTATTGTTTCGATTGTTAGCGTGAGACATCATCTAACGATTTAAACAACGATACTCACAAATTTACTTTAGACATAAACTTATTCGCGAGGATACGCAGGTGTATTGATCGAAACTAAGTTTATATGCTTGATTAATCGGATATGTATGAAACGGATTAACGAAATCTAATCTTAACATGTTTTTCTCAAAAACCTAAAACCAATATTTTTACCGTTAATTTCTAAATTTCTTGCAAACGATTCGAAACGAAACACAAAACCTTTGTTACATTAAAGTTTGAAACGCTCTTGACTAGTGAACGACGATAATATACACAGTCTCTGTGGATACGATAGAAACACCCCCGCATATACTGTTTCAACATTAGCCTAAACTCAAAATCTGATAAGCAAGTAACCATTTTGAACAATGTTTCAGGCGGTTATAAGACTACAAAGCAATAGGGTGATCAATGTCTTTATAATAATAATGGCATATATGGTGAGAAGATCTGGTTCTTAACTCCCAGAAGACTAAGTCATTCAATTTGTTGTAGGCAAGGTATGCCGCACTCGAATCCTGATTTCGTGCAGCAAAAAAATGTAGCAGTAACTGTAAGCTGAAACTCAAGGACTACGAACAGACAAAAAAGTTGTGAGAGGTGACCCGACTTCAAACTAGGGTAACTCCATTATGTTATCTACCCAAATGTGTTTCTTCTGCACTCACATTTATAGAAAAGAAAATGTTTATGATGACAATTCTCCTTGGTATATTTCAGGTGAAGAATTGAAAATCTGCTATATTGATGTCAGTATGGACCGCGATGCTCGGTGAGAATTATTGTTTCAAGGGGAACCTTATAGAAGTTTGCATTCTTATAACTGCAGGATTTTGGCCAGTCCATTAGTGAAGTCCTCCAGTATGGTGGTTCAGTTCAACAGTTGAGGGTCAAGTCAGATTCGTTTCATTGTCCTTGGTTCTATAAGGTTCAGCCTTGGTAAATAGGCGGATACTATTCTTTCTTCAATATAATCTCGGTTCAGGTTCAGTATGAAATGATACAAATTTGGTTTTAAAAAATGTCTTGCCAAAATAGTGTGCAGCAATTTTTGTATGGGTGTTTACTTTGTTAGCACCAAATTTCTTGATTTCAGACAAGTTTTGAATGGTGCTGCTGGTGGGATGTCTCGACAAGTTCAAGCTTGTAGTCAGCTATTACCAGGATCTACAATGGTAACACCTTATTTCCTAGAGTTATATTGTTATTTCCTATATTCTATGTCAGCTGCTTTCCCCCTGATTTTCCACTTGTAATCAGGATATGAAGAGTGATATAAATTCTGTTTTAAATCCCATTTTCCTAGGTGTCACTATGTATACCTTAATGCCTTTTCCGATCTGTTATCACTAATATGTATTGCATTTTTATGTTTATTTAATTACTTTATCTTTCCATTGGAGAACTATTGGTCTAAAAATATCTACTGTAGGTAAATCTCTTCCTGGCTTGGTCTTTGTTGATATCACATCTATGGTCGTTGCTTTCATCATCATCTGACAGGGAGAGACTGATCTAGTACATTCAAGGGTCGAAATTTTGATTGAATATATTGTATTGATTGTTATATATTAGGTTATGCACTCACCCTTGATATGACTGCCAGGACCTTCAATCTGCTGCCAAGGTATCTTTTCCTATGAACTTTATAATTCATGGATGAATTCTGTAGGATATTGTTGAATTAAGCACTCCTTTGCCGCATTTATCTATGAATTCTGTAGGATATAGACCTGCCAGAATCTTGTGGGAAATTACTTACTGTTTTACATTGCTTGACATTTTGTTTTATTGTAATAATGACAATTAAAATAATAATGCTTGACATTGCAGCAAGAAGACAATTGTTGTGTCTTTGTGGGGTGATCTTGCAACCAACATAGGTCAAGAGTTATTGGACATTGTTGATAAATATCCAATAGTTGCAATCAAATCTGTGAAGGTTGGAGACTTTCAAGGTATTAAAATGTTTAACTAGTGTTATTATTGCATTATTTCTTATCATTGTTGCTAAAACAAGTCACATATCTTATTGTTAAATACATTTTGTTTCAGGTGTTTCTTTGTCAGTTATAAGCAAAAGTTTGGTCTTGATTGATCCAGAGGTACCTGAAGCCCAGAAGCTCAGATGCTGGTATACCAATTTCCTCTGGATTACTATTGCTTTGTTATGATATGTTAATAATATTGATTTTTTTGCTCTTTGGGCTACAGGTATGACTTTGAAGGCAAGGACGCTGCAATGGCTGCTTTAAGCACTGGCCCAATTAATTCCAATGGTGGTAGATCAGTGTACTCTGATCGTGTTCCGCTCTCTCACATAACCTCTAACCCCTCTTTGGGGGCTGAGAAGGTATTCATTTTAGACTATAATATTGTACTTTCTAGCATTGAATGTTCCTATTAGATATGAGGTATCAATGAAACTCTTAGTCTTGCAAATTTTTCAACAGTTTATGTACTTAGACACTGTTTTTAATCTATTATCTCTTTTGATACTCTGAGCAACCTGCTTTCTTTAGTATCAGAGTATACATAAATTCCATAAATGACATCAAGTATGGCAAATTAAGTAATTTACAGATGGCTAGGGGTAAATTAACAAACTTTTATTGTGAACCAAATTAGTTAGTCTTTATTTTGAACTAAGTAATTTACAAATGGCTAGAGGTAAATTATACATGTGATGTAAGTTCTTTAAGACTTTTATCAGTCAATGTTTGAATTATCCAAGTGATGTTAGGATAAAAAATGCTATTTAATGCTAAGCTACTTTGAAATGTGATCAGAGCAGTTGAAATAATTAGTTACTACTGTTAGGTTATAGCAAGTTCAAAATGTGAATGAGTTCTTGAATTAAAAGCCCTCTCAGTGCTAAGGATGACCAAGAATTGGAAGATTGGATAAGCTGTTAGTTGGAAGTAGCTGAATTATTAGTTATAGCTGTGAAATTGTTAAAGGAAATTGATGTTACAATTGATTAGTTATTAGTGCAGTTTGTACTTAATTTGGAAATGAGCTAAACTGCAGTCTTAGCAAAATAAAAGGTTAGGACCTTGATTGAAGTCTGAGCCGTGTTTGACTATGTTAGAAGGATATGGATGTTGAAATTGCACTGCTATGTACATTGAATTCTTGTGAAACATGCTTGAATAGTAAGTTGGTATAAACTAGATATTTTTACTAAAGTCTAAATGTTAGTTTATTAATGCCTTGATATTGTTAGTGGGATAGCAGTTCTTTAAGACTTTTAGTTGATCAGTTTTTATTTCAAACCTATTAACCTATACATGTGTACTATCAATAGCCGTTTTGGTATTAACTTTAACTCACACATTGTTAGATTGAAAACTCTATTTCCATTTTTCATCTAATCCTTCTTCTTTCAACTCAAACTTTAAATTATTTATTGTTGAAGCTTTAAATTTTGCACTAGACTTTATTTTCGACATCCCAGTTTTGATTGTTGCTGCTGTAGCAAAAATGTATTAGCAAAAGATGAAATGTTTCGTGGCATATAAACAACTTGTATAAAAGTATCAGAGACATGAATGAGGAATACTTGAAACCATTCGAACAATTGAATTTTGTCTTCAATTCAAGTGCTATGTTATCTTTGTATTTTATGACACAACAATTTGGAAAATAAACTGGCCTTTTATGTTCATCGAGATGCACAGATCAAAAAGGGTCATGAATTAGTGAACATGAAGAGACCATTTTTTTGCACAAGTCATTGGACCAGTTAGCGGATGGTCATTGTTTGGAAGACACTTTGGTTGATGAAATCGATAGTATTTCTTCCGCAATTGCTTACTTATTGTTACTCATGTTTCTATCGAAACATTTTAAAGAGTACATATATATCAGAGTTATCATTTTTGTTACTCCGTGTTTATAAAAGATGGTTGTGAAAAATTGAGCCTGACAGAAATACTATATTAGTTACATATCATACGATATGATAGATAAACTCAAAAATGTAATTGAGACTTAGAGATTAATATGAAGTTATATTTTTGGTTGATTTTCAATTCAGGAGGCATTGGATGTGTTGTTGTAATTGAAAAAGGGCTTAATGAGTTACTGTCATGGAAACAATTTAAATACAATTAAAATTCATGATATAAATAATCATTTTTTTTTACAAGCATGAAATAAAGAGATTGCAATTTGTTTTGCCAATCAAATTATCCTATAATATGTATTTTTGCGATTTATTTTCTTTGGTTACTTTTAATATACTTTATAGCATGGTTGCAAATCTATTCCAGGGAACTATTACAAAAACTTATTATATATTTTTCAATATAGAATTAATTAATTAATTAATTTTTAATTCTATTATCAACGTACTATTAAAGTTAAATAGATTTTTTATACTTATAAAATAAGAGCCCCTAAATTTTATCATAAGTTAAAAGTTTTATATTTAATTAAGTTATTGTTTATAATTTTTTAGACATGTCTGTAAAAAGTTATCTTAAATTTAACAATTTAACAATATTCAGTAAAACTAAGTAAGAGATTAAATACAAGTGATTAGACATAAAAGATCTTCCTTTTATAAGAAAATACATTGCATTTTAATCGATTATTGATTAAACATAGCTGCAAAATAAATTCATAGTCTTTAATTTCAACTACCATTTATATTTGGTTATATAAATCAATTGGATTAGTTGTATTTTTCAAATAGTAGTTATTATTTTATTTGTGATTATAAAAGATTTAAGAAGATGCAATGGTCAATTATTTATAATTGTTTTAATATACTATTCAATTCATATAATTATTGTGCATTATATGATTAAATTTATCAATAATATTTATAACTATATATAAATAAATAATATACTTATTAAAATTAATGGACCGTGCGGACTTTCGGGGTCTTTTACTAGGTATGCTCTAAATTTAGCTAATCTAGACTTGTGTGGGTTCACGTGTACCCTAAAGAGTAGTGTCGATTAATTTTTTTTAAATGGAGTGCACAATTCTATCAAAAGTTCCCTGAAATCTAAGAGGATATATTGTGTAACATTTTTATTATGATAAATACACATAAAATAATTTATGTTTTATTAAAAAATAAAATTTAACTTCTTGAAGGTTAAAAACACTTTTTTTTCATAAAAAATGTTTTTAAAAGATATATATTTTAAAAATAAATGATTTTATTTTAATAAAATCTTTGACAAAAATATCTAAAGTATTAAGTATAAAACAATATTTGAATTTATAACAAATAAGATCAAAATAAGTTTTTATAAAAATTAAATTGATAAGTAAAAATATTAAAATTATTTTTTTAAAAAAATCACTTTTTAATTTATATTAAATAAGGCAAAAATATAACAAATATATTATAAATATTCCATATCAATTCTTTTGCCCCTAAGTTGACGTTTTGTTCCATTTGGTCTCTCGTCTTCGAGCTACACTTATATGTGGAGGAAAAATAGAAAATAATATAGCATAATTATAAATTAATTAATGTACCTTTCAACGTGACCCTAAAGTTAAAGTATGCAAACCTTCAAAGTTACATGCACTTCACAAGTATAACCAACATTACATTATATATTAAAATCATAAAACTAGCAATTCTCACACCAAATTTTGTATCTATAACATTTCTAACATCAATGACAACCTTAAAATCCATTGATGTATCCTCAACAACCGATCAAATACAAGCCCCAACAAATTATTTTTCCATGCAAACATTAGATTCATCAATTCAAAGTCTAATAAAATCATGGAAAAGAAGACAAAGATGGTTGTTTCTTGTTACAACCTCAACCCAGCAAGAATATTTGTTCAATAGAGCATCATGGCGAACACAATTGGTCAATTTCCTAGAATCAACAATAATTCGCGTGGTGTCAATAGCATTACTTGTTACAGATTGCATAATCACAATTCTCGAGCTATCTTTTTCTCTAATTTCATGTGAGCAAAAAGTGAACATAGATGAGGAATTATGGTTTCATTGGATTGGAATTGGTATTTTGAGTATTATTTCGATGAAGATAATCGGTTTGTTGGTAGGGTTAGGTTGTTCATTTTTCAAGCATCCGGGATATGTTGTGGATGGTGTTGTGGCGATCGGGGCATTGATTATGGAAGGTTTTATGGAGAGGAGAGGTGGTGGTTTGTTGGTTGTGGTTAGTTTATGGCGGGTGATTAGAGTTGTGGAGAGTGTGTTTGAGTTAAGTGATGAAGCCATTGAAGCTCAAATTGAAGGGATAGTTTGTCAATTTGAGGTACTTAAAAATGAGAATATTAGGCTCTTGGATATTATATGTGAAAAGGATAAGATAATTGAAAAACTTAAGGAAGAATTAGATAAATATTAGTCAGATAAGAAGAGGTTTTAAGCTTCTTAAATTATATTTAATGAGTTATTTTACAATAAAAAAACTAGACTTGTTTATCTATTTATTAATAAAGTTTCATTTTGAGTTTAATTATGTCATGTGTATTTAGTGGTATTTTACATGTATATTTATTGATGTTATAATATAATGTAAATAAAACAGATTTGCTCAAAAAATGAAGGAAGACATTGAAGCCCTTTCATTAATTAAAAAGATAAATATTGAAATTCACTTTTTTATTCTATATATTTTATATATTTTATTTGGTTTGATGCTCATTATGTGACTGGTGCAATTTTCTTTGGTTTCCTATAGAAATTTCCATTAGAGATAATTGTTTTGTCTTAAATATTTTTTTTCTTTCTATTTAAATGTTTTTAACTTCTTTATCTCTTATTTTAAAATCTAATTTTTTGGTCCTTTAATTTTATTTCTCTTAAAATTTTATTAATCTTTTTCAATTTTACAGATATGGCGGTGGTAATTAGGATAATTAATTTTTAATGATGTGGCAATATTGATTATGATAATTTATTAATTAATATTTATTAATTAATAATTTTTTAAGAATAAATTAATAATTAATAATTTTAATTAAGTTTTTTTAAAAATTTAATTAATATAAATTTTAAAATGAATTCTTTAGGCATTGGCCCATGTTTCTGCAAGATATATATATAAAGCTGATTTAGTCTTAAATTGATATGAGTGCCACGTTGGTTTGGTTACACTTTATTAAAGTATTTATATAGCTTACACAAGAATAATTATTTTAAATTTTGTATTAATTAATTTTTTTTAAAAATTAATTTAAAAAATTAATTATTAATTATTATATAAAAACTAATAATTAAAAATTATTTTAATAAATATTATCATGTCATTAAAAATTAATTTTTTATTCTGTAAAATTGGAGGTGGCCAACAAAATTCCTAGAGAAGTAAAATTGAGGGGGAAAATGGATTTTAAAATATATGATCAATATTGCCACGTTATTAAAAATTAATTTTTTATTTTAATCAACACTGTCGTGATTACAAAATTGGAGGAGATTAACAAAATCTTAAAAGAAGTAAAGTTGAGAGAAAAAAAAAAACTGAATTTTAAAAAACGAGAATCAAAAAATTAAAAACACCTGAACAGGGGTATAAAAAATGCATTTAAGCCAATTGTTTTTTTAGGTATGTATTATAGCTATTGAGTTGTGTGGAAGGAATATTATTTACTGGGTCAATTTGAATTATTTAGATTCAATTTATTTCGTTAGTGGTATGTTGCATATGATATTCATCTAACTGAATTGCATAAATAGGTTGAACCTCTTAAACTGGTGTATGAATCTATAATATAAGAACATCATATGTTCTGGATATTACACCACCAACCCTTGCTAAAATGCCTCCACATCACTAATTCAGGGGCAAATTGCATCCAAAAGTAACTATTTTGAACTAAATCCATGGATTGTTACAAACCAACAACTACATGGTTGGAAAAGTAACGCTTTGTAAGCCTAAAACCCAAGATTTATAGGTTACAAAGTTTAAACAATTGTCCAAAAGCAAAACACATTACACAGGTAGGGCATTGGTTGGGAGTCGCATAAAGTTGAGGGTCATCTGTGGGTCCGGTTTCCCAGAGCTGTGCGGCAGGTATACACCAGCAGGTGTAATTGAGTGTCTTGGAAGCTGATAAAAAAAACATTACACAAAATGTCTGAAAGGAAAATGACACCACACCATTGAACATTTCCATTCCATCACATAACATTTCTCTTTCATCAAACAATACCCACTAAGAAAATGCAAGGTTTGGTGATTTCCAAAAACATCCAATGGCAATACCGTACACAATGGTTATGGACATCAACAATACTAAAGAGCTCTGGAAGATAGCAGTCATAATTCATCACAAATGGAGTGTTCTTTTAAAGAATAAGCAACACTTTGAGATGATTGTTGTTGATAATGAGGTAACACATGTGCTTCCATTCTAACCTGGTTTTGTTTTAGTCTTTCTATTGCCATGACTTAATCATATAAGCAACATTTTAAGATGATAGTTGTTCTAAGTTAAGCTGAACTTCCAATCCGCGTTACAGTTTTGGATGTTTTTCATTTTTTTGTGTGTTTCATGTTTCATGTTTCCCTTTTTTTGTATGTTTCAAGTTTCATGTTTCATTTGATCATAAGTTTCATTATTTAGAGGATGTTTACAGGCTGCTTAGTTTAACGTATATTTTGTATCTTTGTTATTTTTATGAAATTTATTTTAAGAATGAGCACTATGAACCTTGCAGGGAACAGATATTCACGTCAAAGTCTCTACCATGTATAAACAACTCTTTGATGCTGTGGTGATCGTGGATAACACCTACATTATTGCTAATTTTCAAGTGTTAGTGAATGACCTATTGTTCAAACCATCCGACAACAGGTTTCTGTTGGTGTTTACTGGCGGTACTTCCGTCAACGACAAGAATAAGCATGTCATACCATCAAAGAACCTGAAATTCACGCCTTTCGCAGATATCATATGTGGCAAGTGGAAAAAGGATGTTTTAATAGGTATGTAGACATAAATGTATTTCTTTGTAGGCTCCTAATTTCGACGCCTAGATTTTATTTGTAAAGGAAATAAAAGATCAAGACTTTCCAGAGTATTTCGACAGAAATTTGTTTCTTGTGAAGAAGATCAGTCGAAAACAAGGGTTATTTGGAGTTGAAGATTTTTTCTAAGTATTGGAAACATTTCGACACAATTCTACAGAGATCTCGTTTCGACTGATATTTTTGAAATTCAAATAAATGAGGGAATAGTGTTTTTGAAAGAGAGACACGTGGAGTGTATCTAAAAGGCGAAGGCATGTCGATTGCCATTTGTCTTTGTTACATGAAATGATCGTTGCTGACGGTTATTTCGACTGTATATAAACAGGAAATTGTAGTGTTAGATTTCCGTATGTGTATTCAAATTATGTACAAGTTACTCAAAAAACACTCAAAGTACCCGTGTGAGAGAAAAGAGTTATCATTGAGAAAATGTACATTTGGAAAAACACCAGTTTTATCTTTACATTTCAATGAAATTTTAAGTTATTTACATACAGTTTCTTCTACATTTCTGCAATTTATTTATGCACTTTTATTACGTTTTCCGTTATTTCATTAAAGAACAAAGTTTTATCATTTTTATCCAAATCATATCATTTTATAAGAATGATGATAAACATAGAAAATAAAGGGTTTCATTTTCATATGTGTTGTCGAAATTATTAAATCACACCGTCTTAGGATTTGTATGGTCGATCCTGCAAGTAAACTAATTTTCATAAATTAGGAGACCAACGGTTGTTTGTTAATTTTCAAGGCAAACAAATTGGCACGCCCAGTGGGACCTTATGCTATTGACAACGTAAAACCTTTATTTTTACATTAATCTTACGAGACCTTCTTCACTTTGTTGTATGAGATTAAGAAGTGGTAAGATAGCCATAAATAACGAAGAAAGACCTAGAAGAAGACGAGTAAGAAGAATGGCAAATCCAAATCCGCCAAACAATCAG
Source organism: Lathyrus tuberosus (assembly GCA_022829125.1). Lineage (NCBI taxonomy): Eukaryota > Viridiplantae > Streptophyta > Magnoliopsida > Fabales > Fabaceae > Lathyrus > Lathyrus tuberosus. The sequence goes on along the minus strand of JALAZF010000027.1, from coordinate 16,427,125 downwards.
AATTCCACAAATGATGGAGAGTCACCCCTAGTCCTTCGACTAGGGGCAGTACGGCCTCAATACCAGTATCAGAGGCCATGCCATCAACAGCGGGTTCGACACCTGCGCATTCAATTCCCCAGAGTGCGCCTAATTTCTCTACCATAGAACCCCAAATTTCTCAAATGACCCCTCCTCCATCGGGGAGTATGTTCAGACCTTATATATCTGGTTTTTCCATGCCTCCACTAAATTGAGAACAACCATATGGAATGCCCACATCAGTGATGGCAAGTTTACATAATACGTCATCAGCATTTACAGATCCAACGGTAAACGTAACTTCGCCTTTAAAAGGATCTGGTTCTGGTATAAACCATATGGGAAGGATTAGACAACCTTTAGGAACGGGATATCAAACATATATGCCAAACATTACTAATAATTCTGCAATAGTAATAAGGCAACAAATTGACGAAAGCAACCATGATATGGTTCAAATGCTAGCCCAACAGATGGGGGTTATATTTAACCCCTTGATTCAGAACACTACACAAACAAACCAGTAATTGGCAGCGCAAATGACGCGTATTGCCGATTTCTTTGGTGTCCCTCAACCTGTCCAAAGGGAATGTGTAATTCAAAATACAGGAGTAACCGTCGAAGAAGACCCTACCATAAATCAAAGACAACCAGACATCCCTCAGGCGAACGTGTTGAACCAAGGAGGAGTAGTCGAACAACCAGGAGTTGAAATTCCTATTCAACAAGAACCGAGGGTAGTATTAGTTAATAGAAACCAAAATTTTGATAATGTTATACAACAAATGCGACATAACGATATGCCTGCAGAAAATAATTTGGCAGCCATGGTCGAAAGGATTATGGTACGAAATGGAATGAATGTGGGCCTGCAGATGCCCAGTTATACTTCCCCTTTGTCTAAATATATCTTGCAGGCAGATTTACCCTCAAGATGGAAGGTTCCCAAGTGTACGAAATTTTCAGGGGATACTAGTGAATCGACGGTTGAACACGTGGCATGGTATTTGATTGAAGCGGAAAAAATAGCAAATAATGAAAATTTGAGAGTAAAATATTTCCCAAGTTCGCTAACAAAAAACGCTTTTACTTGGTTTACCACACTGCCTGCAAATTCGATACATACCTAGACCCAGTTGGAGAGATTGTTTCATGAACAATTCTACATGGGGCAAACAAAGATAAGTTTGAAGAAACTGGCTAGCGTCAAGAGAAAGTTCTCAGAGCCAATTGATGACTACCTGAATAGATTTAGGTTGCTCGAGGCAAGGTGTTTTACACAGGTGCCTGAACATGAGTTAGTCGAAATGGTCGCGGGTGGCTTCGATTACTCAATTAGAAAGAAATTAGATACCTAGTACTTAAGAGACATGGCCCAATTGGCTGATAGGGTTAGACAGGTCGAACGACTAAAAGCTGAAAAAGCTAGGGCTAACAAGAATAAAAAAGAAAGGGTAGCCTATGTCGGAGTTTGTGAGGAAGATGACGAAGACGAATCATTGAATTTCGACGAACATGAGGTCGATCTGGCGGAATTAAAATAGTGTCTGCCATATGCTTGCAAAGTCTTGGCTACGTCGAATGGGAAAAACCCAATCGAATTGGAGAAGAATGACAAAGTGTGATGAAATATTTGATCTGTTAGTAAAGGATGGCCAAATGATAGTGCCACCTGGTGCTAAAGCACCTCCTTTAGAACAGCAGAAAAAGAGAGGTTTTTGCAAATACCATAATTTGTTGGGTCATAAAACGTCTCAATGTTTCCTTTTCAAGGATTTAGTACAAAATGTAATCAGAGAAGGAAGGCTCAAATTGGGCAACAAGTCGAAGCCTCGGATGAAGATTGATTCAAACCCTTTGCAAGTGGCGGAAGCCCACTATGCTGAGCCATCTGTGGTGAACATGGTCGAATTTGCTGAAGGCTTCGACAACAACATGGATATGATTGAAGTTGCTGACGGCTTCGACAGTAATGTGAACATGGTGGAGGTTACTGAGGATCCCGCCGACAAAAGTGACATGGTCGAAGTTACAAATGATTTCGTGAACCAGCTGTGATGGTCAAGGTCACTAAAGACCTCGACAGAAAGATTATTGAGAACTACATTGGTGAGGTCACTGATGGCGTCAACAACGAAACTGCTGAAGGTTTCGCCAGAATCAACAACGAAACTACTGAAGGTTTCGCCAGAATAAACAACGAAACTTCTGAAGGTTTCGCCAGAATCAACAACAAAACTTCTAAGGGTTTCGCCAGAGTCAACAATGAAACTACTGAGGGTTTCGCTAAAGTCAACAACGAAACTACTGAAGGTTTCGCCCAAGTCAATAACGGGACCACTGATGGTTTCATCCAGGTTAACAAAGGAACTACTGAAGGTTCCTACAAACAGGCTGCTGTTGGCCTCCTCCGGAGAACCATGGAGGATCCAAAAGAGAGGGTTATCGGATTCATCAGTCAACGGGTTACCAAGGGTTCGCGTCCAAAGGTACCAATAAATGAAACCTCTGAGGGTTTCAACTGTGTCCGGAAAGATCACGAGGTCAATGAAGGCCTCAGTTTGAAGTTGAACAAATTGAGTTTTGCCACAGAGACAGCTGCCAATGTAAACATGATAGAGGTGTCTCAGAATGTTTTGATGCAAGTCATACCACAAATTAGCATACCCTAATGAAGAGGAGAACTTGGCAGATTTCATCCACAGATGCCAGAAAAAAAGGTCTGAAGTAATGCTCTGTCCTCGTTGTAGTGCCGTCTTCGATAAAAAGGCAGCACAAAACCTAGAGAGGGTGGAGAGAGCGAAAAGAAGGGGAAATTGGAAGGCTTCTCAACCAGTAGAAGGAGAAAGATTTGACCCTAGGAGAGGAGACCAAAACAGGCAGAAGTTAGGAGGAAGGTACCCTAATACATTCAAGCCTACAAATAAGGCTCCAGATGACAAATGGGTCAATCCAATCCGGCAAGCCCAAGGCCAAGGGAAGTGGAGAGATTTCGAAGTACAAAGGGGATCTTCCTTATCATATAGGAAAGAATTACAAAAATCTAAGAGGATGACTTACCCATCTGAAAACTACAAGGGTAAGAACCCTATGACAAAATCATAATGGAGAAGGTATCAGCGTCGAAAGAAAGCAGAAAGGGAGGCTGCAGGAATGGCTAAACCTGAAACCAGTAGTAATGTTCAAGCCTCGAATCAGAAAGAGGAATCAAAGGATAATAAGTCATTCGTTGCCCCAGAACAAGTGTCTTCGAAGGAGGACGTGACTAGATATGATGAAATGACGGATGATTTCAACTCTGGGTCGGAAGCATCTTTCGACGTGATGTGCAATTTTGTGTCGGTACTCCCCAGGGAATATGACCAGATAATGGAAGTCAAAGATGAGGAAGAGGCAATGGAAGTCAAAACGGCCAGGCACAGGCCTATTTGTTATTACATTATGAACAACAGATGCGTGGAAGAACAAAATGCATTCTTTGAAAGACCAGATGATTCGATGAGAAATCACTTAAAACCCCTGTTCATTAAAGAAAAGGTGGGCAACATAGGGATAAATAAGATTCTGGTTGGCGGAGGCGCGGCAGTCAATTTGATGTCGCACTACATGCTCAAGAAGATTGGAAAGGATGATTCCAACACCAAACCTCATAGCATGGTGTTGTCGAATTATGAGGGTAAAATGGGAACCACCATGGATGTAATTCAAGTGGATCTAACAGTCGGAACCATCACAAGGCCGACAATGTTTATGGTAATTGCCTCGAAGGCAAATTACAACCTGCTGTTAGGCAGGGAATGAATACACGGCATAGGTGACGTCCCTTCGTCGATGCATCAAAGAATAACAATATGGCGTACTGATAAGTGCAAAATGTACCTATTTTTGTATATAAGTTTTGTTGTACTTATCGATACTTTGTGTTAATTTTGATTGAATAAACCCTAATTTTTGTGTAAATACGTTTACTTTACGTTTTCGTGTGTATATTGTGTTTTCTTGTATATATCGTTGAGTTTAATTGCTTTCCATTCATTTTTATAGGTATTAAATTATTGGGATTTTGCTATTGTTTTGAATAGCATTGAATAAGCTTTACAGCGCTTCCAACCGTGCGTCAATCTGAGCTACGGTGCAGAAGTTGTGGTCAAATAAGGGGCTGGTTTGCTGTCAAGTTTGCTTTGCGAGCTTGACAGTGAACGTTCGCTTTGCGAATGGCTGGCGAAGGTCCCAGCGAATGTGTCCAGAATTGGACAGAGGAGAAAGAGACCAAAGTTCGCTTTGCAAACTGTGCAGCGAGCATTCGCTTTGCGAATAAATCGTTCGCATTGCGAACTCGTGAAGAAAAGCAGAGGCGGTTTAGCATTTTAGAGGCACTTAAGTGCCATTTTTTTAGGTTCGCTAGGCGAATGATTCGTTCGCAATGCGAACGTGACGGATTTGTAATTGTATATAGTTCATTTCAGTCACTTTTTAGAGGATGGTTTTGGGGATTCTTGCTCCAACTCAATCAAACTTCATTTTTCAGTAGATTAGAAAACAACTATGGAGCTTGCATACGGATGAACCGGGGTGGATTGATCGTCGACCGACTCTGACAAACCGCGATATGTTTGGTTCATTTCTCTTTTTCTTTGTGTTTTCTTCATTTGTTGGGTTGTGTATATGTATTTGTTCTGAACTCATGTATATTTGTCGCCCATGGCGTTGTATAAAACTTGCTTTACAAACCTCTATTGGTGATTGTCTCTGATCTTTGCTTTATGCGTGGGGTTTGGGTTGCGTTAGACATAACCCTCACGAACTTTGATTAAGGATGATTGTCTGTTAGTTTCTGGACTCTAGAGATAGATTTAGGAGCTAACAATCTTCAATAGGCATCGAATCTTAATGCCTCCATGCCTTGAGCTAGCGTGCGAAAGTATCGGCAATGGTAACACGGTTGTTTTCTCAACTTTGCATTAGACATAACCTTTGTTGTGAGCGATGATGGGTGATATTGAGGAGTATTGTAGGTGGAGTATAACTGGTAGGTAAGTTTAAGTTTGTGAGGAGTCGATTATGTGCATGCCGGAAATGTTTGTCTTGCTGAAGAATGAATTTGTTTTATGTTTTAATGTTTACTTTTCTGTTTTTATGTTTAAAACCATTTAAACCCAAACACATTAATGCGAGAGACTGTCGAACGACATTCTTTCCCTCGAACCGATATCTATGGACACGACATAAATCCCGGAGGGAATTCTTTTCTAAAATAAATATTTTTGCTGCTTGCCGCTATTCTGCACTCAACAAAATGGCGTCGTTGCCGGGGATCGGTTTTCATATTGAATCGCATTGTGATAGTTTCTTTGTTTTTGAGTTTTGTATATATCGTATATATTGTCTATTTCCATTATGTTTGTTCAAGTGTTGTATACATTTTGTTCTCGTAACGTTTGTTTAAATGTTTGGTTAGGGCACTTGCTTTTGGTTTGTGCGGTGAGGCATCACTATGGCATGAAGGAAGGAAGTTGCTAGCTAAGCATTGTAAAGGCGTCGAGCTTACGACGTAAAACAAGCATGGTGTATTCTTTTCTTTTGTTGTTGTTTAGTTTAGGTAGTGTGGTGAGTATTCATTAAACAAGTTGTACTCGAATTTTTCGTAAAATTCTCAAATCTTCACTTTACCACTTATTTAATGAATTTTTGTCGGTTTTTTAGTTTGTGTATATTAATAGTTTTCACGTTTGTCAATGAGTTTGTTTTGAGTTGCTTGAGGAAATTTGGTGATGTTCCAAACTTGATCGTTTCAACTCGCGGATGTATGGTAATGATCTTGTTAAGTTTTGTACACGTCTGAGGTATGCATTTATCGCTTTCTTGACTTTAGCATATTCATGATACTTAGGAATTTTACAAACTTCCATGTCATTCATTCTTTTGTATACTTGTTCTTGTGTGAATCACTTTAGTTCCCAACCTTTTTGTGAGGTAGCTTTCCATTGTTCATATATGCGGAGTACCAACATTCTTGTTCTAACTGGATTTTATTATGCTTAATCTTTCGTTTGTGTTGATTATATGAAAGCATGAAAAGGATCAAGGCATTTTGTTTCATTTTGAGCACAACTACCTTAGCCGAATAGTTAATTCACCTTGTGAGCGTGTGATCATTTGTAACCCCTTTGTGCTTTTCTATCATTATCCGTGTTGTTTGAGTTTAATGCTTGTCTATGAGTGTCAACTTTGCTTTTTGTATGGATTTTGATTGATTATTTTTTCTTGAACTCTCAACTTTGTGTTGTTGTATGAATTTTTGCCTTGCCTTAGAAAGTAGGGAGTATTCACATGATGATGTGGTTGAATTCAAGTTGGGGAGAGAATGGTTGTTTACTCATTAGTTGGTTTCTATGAGGATGAAAAAGAAAAGAAAAAAATAAAAATATAACAAAGAAAAGAAAAGAAAAAAGTGAAAAAGAAAGAAACGGAAAATCCTTGAAAAAGGAAACAAAAAGAGTTCGAATAATTGTGCTAAATAAGTATTTTGTTTTGTGTAACACTTGGGATTTTGGAAGAAGTTAATTGAAATTTTGTGTTTGAGTATTTGTGAGTTGATCACTCCCTTAGGTTTAGGCAAGTTTTTGTTTCAATTACCTTTAGAAATGCCCCTTGTTTGTTTACCCGATCACGCTACAACCTTGAAAGTCCTTGTGATTCTTGCCTTTGTATGTTCAATATGTATTTTGGATGCTTGCATAATTTAGTCTTTTGTTTGCAAGATTGTTGTGTGAGTGAAAAGAACCTCATTTTGTGTTTTTCATCTACCGATGATTATTTTTGCTAGGTGTGATTCACATTGGAACTTGTGTTGTTTTAGGATGTTTGGCATGATTTTTATATTTTGCATTTGTTTCGTGACTATGTTATCGTCGTAGTTTAGTGGTAAGTATTTACTTTGTGTGTACCGTTTTTCATTTGAACCATACATTTGTTTTCCATTTTTCAAAACTTGTTGATTCGTGATTCTTTGGTTTTCACTCGGTTTCGTTGAGTTGTTTGATCTTTGTTTGAGGACAAACAATTATGTAAGTTGGGGAGAGTTTGATAAGTGCAAAATGTACCTATTTTTGTATATAAGTTTTGTTGCACTTATCGATACTTTGTGTTAATATTGATTGAATAAACCCCATTTTTTGTGTAAATACATTTACTTTACGTTTTCGTGTGTATATTGCGTTTTCTTGTATATATCGTTGAGTTTAATTGCTCTCCATTCATTTTTATAGGTATTCAATTATTGGGATTTTGCCATTGTTTTGAAGATCATTGAATAAGCTTTCCAGTACTTTTGACCGTGCGTTAATCCGAGCTACGGTGCAGAAGTTGTGGTCAAATAAGGGGCTGGTTTGCTGTCAAGTTCGCTTTGCGAGCTTGACAGTGAACGTTCGCTTTGCGAATGGCTGGCGAAGGTCCCAGCGAGCATTCGCTTTGCGAATAAATTGTTTGCATTGCGAACTCACGAAGAAAAGCAGAGGCAGTTTATCATTTTAGAGGCACTTAAGTGCCATTTTTTGAGGTTCACTAGGCGAATGATTCGTTCGCAATGCGAACGTGACAGATTTGTAATTGTATATAGTTAATTTCAGTCACTTTTTAGAGGATGGTTTTGGGGATTCTTGCTCCAACTCCATCAAACTTCATTTTTCAGTAGATTAGCTTAGAAAACAACTATGGAGCTTGCATACGGATGAACCGGGGTGGATTGATCTTCGACCGGCTCTGACAAACCGCGAGATGTTTGGTTCATTTCTCTTTTTCCTTGTGTTTTCTTTATTTGCTGGGTTGTGTATATGTATTTGTTCTGAACTCATGTATATTTGTCGCCCATGGCGTTTTATAAAACTTGCTTTACAAACCTCTATTGGTGATTGTCTCTGATTTTTGCTTTATGCGCGGGCTTTGGGTTGCGTTAGACATAACCCTCACGGACTTCGATTAGGGATGATTGTCTGTTAGTTTCTGGACTCTAGAGATAGATTTATGAGCTAATAATCTTCAATAGGAGTCAAATCTTAATGCCTCCGTGCCTTGAGCTAGCATGTGAAAGTATCGGCAATGGTAACACGATTGTTTTCTCAACTTTGCGTTAGACATAACCTTTGTTATGAGCGATTCTGGGTGATATTTAGGAGTATTGTAGGTGGAGTATAACTGGTCGGTAAGTTTAAGTTTGTGAGGAGTCAATTATGTGCATGTCGGAAAAGTTTGTCTTGCTAAAGAATGAATTTGTTTTGTGTTTTAATGTTTACTTTTCTGTTTTTATGTTTAAAACCATTTAAACCCAAACTCATTAATGCGAGAGACTGTCGAACGACATTCTTTCCCTCGAACCAATCTCTGTGGACACGATATAAATCCCATAGGGAATTCTTTCCGAAAATAAATATTTTTGCTGCTTGCCGCTATTCTGCACTCAACACGTACCGATGGGATTGTCGAGAATATAGAGGCAGACCAAAGCTACTTTCTGGCCGAAATAAATCAGGTTGACAAGCGAAGCTTTGACAGAAATTTGGCTTATATTGCTCCTTGTAGTCCTGCAACGTTCGACATGACGCCAGCTGACAACGCCTTTTGCTCCCTATACCTTCATCCCACCTATGGGTTTCAGTGGGATAGAGAGGTAGTTGGCGAAGAAAATTATATTTTTGAAACCTCACACATTCAGCCAACTGGCTGGGGAAGCGAATTTAGTGACAATGAATGAGTCACTAGTTCTTGAGAAAATTGCGGCTTATATAGCCGATAACAAGCTCAAAGCGGCCTTAGAGGCCAAAGTAAAGTATATGGCTATCAAAGCCAACGAGATCGAAGCAGGTCAACAAGGTCCTGGAGAGGACTTTGATCTAGATCCACATGACAAAGATCTAGGAGATTTGCAAAACCAGAGGCTCGACGTGATCTATGACGATGAGCCTTTGGGCTTTGAGAAGGATCCATTAGCAGCAGACATCAAGATGATGGCACAGGATCCACTCGAAGAAATCAACTTGGGGTCGGGGCAGAAAAAAGACCAACCTACATTAGGGCAAAAGTCAGCCCCTAACTCAAGGTCGAAATAGTCCAGTTTCTAAAGGAATTCAAGGATTGTTTCGCGTGGGACTATGACAAAATGCCCGGTCTGGATAGGAATCTGGTCGAACTAAAGCTACCAATAAATCCTGGTAGGAAACCTGTTAAGCAAACTCCAAGGCGATTCGCACCAGAGATCCTCCCAAAGATTAAAGAAGAAGTCGAAAGGCTCCTCAGATGCAAGTTCATCCGCACGACCAAGTATGTCGAATGGATTGCCAATATAGTTCCGGTAATAAAGAAAAATGGCAAACTAAGGTATGCATTGATTTTCAAGACTTGAACTCTGTTACCCTAAAGGATGAATATCTTATGCCAGTGGCGGAAATGCTTACCGATTCTGCCGCAGGCCATGAGTACCTTAGTATGCTTGATGGGTACTCTGGTTACAATCAAATTTTTATTGCTGAGGAAGATGTTCCTAAAACAGCATTTTGATGCCCTGGAGCCTTAGGCATCTACGAATGGGTGGTGATTCCTTTTGGCTTAAAAAATGTTGGGGAAATATGCCAGCGAGCAATGAATTCGATCTTCCACGATTTCATTGAGACTTTCATGCAGATTTATATTGACGATATTGTTGTTAAGTCTGTTTCAGGAAAAAGTCATATGGACCATCTTCGACAGTCCTTTGAAAGGATGAGGAAGTTTGGCTTGAATATGAACCCTCTCAAATGTGCGTTTTGTGTGCAGGCGGGAGATTTCCTAGGCTTTGTGGTCCACAAGAAAGGGATCGAAATAAATCAAAACAAGGCCAAGGCAATAATGGAAGCAAAAGTGCCATCTACAAAGAAGGATTTACAGTCTCTACTTGGCAAGATTAACTTTCTCAGAAGGTTCATCTCCAACCTTAGTGGCAAGATGCAAGCCTTCTCCCCTCTACTTCGACTGAAAAAAGAAGACTTCGAATGGGGGCAACCTCCGCAGGATACCTTCGACAAAATCAAGGAGTACCTGACGCATCCTCTAATTTTGATGTTACCTTGTAGAAGTAGGAGTATAAGGCTATACATATTTGCGTCGGACAAGACATTAGGGAGCATGTTGGCTCAAGAGGATGAGAATGGTGTCGAAAGAGCCATTTATTACCTCAGTAAGGTCTTGAACGATGCAAAAACTAGACATAATGTAGTCGAAAAATTGTGTTTATGTTTATACTTTTCATGTATGAAATTGAAGCACTATATAAAACCAATGGATGTTTTCGTTTCTTCTCATTTCGATGTTATAAAATATATGTTATCCAAACCAATTTTACACAGTCGAATTGGAAAGTGGGCGTTAGCATTAACTGAGTATTCTTTGACGTACTTACCTCTAAAAGTTGTCAAAGGACAAGTGGTGGCTGATTTCATAGTCGACCATGCTATAAATGAAATGTCTTTGGACTACATTGAACTAGAACCATGGAAGTTATACTTCGACGGATCTAGTCATAAAAATGGAACTGGTATAGGAGTTCTAATTATTTCTCCTAATAAAATTCCAACAAAATTCAAGTATAAAGTCGAAGGCCTATGTTCAAATAATGAGGCAGAATATGAGGCTTTGATAGCCGGACTTGAAATTTTATTGGAATTGGGGGCAACTCGAGTCGAAATAATGGGCGACTCAGAGTTAGCCATAAAGCAAATAACAAAGGAGTACAAATGTGTCAAAGAAAATTTGATCATGTACTTGGTAATAGCCAATCTACTCTTGAAAAGATTCGATATGGTAACAATTCGACATATCCCTCGAATAGAGAACCAGGAGGCAAATGACTTAGCTATTGAGGTTAGGGGAAGAGTCGTGTCAGCTAGATTATCCCCATCAGATTTGGAAACGATAGAGCTAGGATACGCTGGAGAAGAAAATTTTGAAATTTTTAACATAAATAGTTCGACAATTGAAGACTGGAGGAAGCTCATAATAGAGTATCTACAAAATCCGCCAGGAACAGTCGAACGGAAAATCAGGTATCAAGCTTTGATTTAAAATGAATTATTTAAGAAAACTCCTGAGGGGATATTATTCAAGTGCTTGAGTGAATCTGAGGCATACATAGCCCTGTCGAATATACACAATGGGGCATGGGGTGCGTATCAGGTATGCCATAAAATGAAGTGGTTGTTGTTTCGACAAGGAATGTATTGGCCAACCATGTTGAAAGATTGCATCGAATTCACGAAAGGATGTCAAGAATGCCAGATGCACGCATGAATACAACACATTCCTGCAAGCGAGTTGCATTCTATAGTAAAGCCTTGACCCTTTAGGGGTTGGGCTTTAGATTTGATTGGAGAAATTCGACCAGCATCATCAAAAAATCAGAAGTTTATTTTGGTGGGTGTTGATTATTTCACAAAATGGATCTAAGCCATACCTTTAGTAAATGTGGATCAAGAAGCTGTGATTGAATTTATTCAAAAACACATTATTTATAGGTTCGGGATCCCAGAGACTATAACAACAGATCAAGGTGTTAGAGCAAGAGTTGTCTCTGCATGTTATCTCTATGTTTTGATGATAACAATGGTATTTGTGAAAGAACCATTTTATGTTCTAATGTGTATTGTGTGCAGATCATAATCATTGAAGATATCAGATCTAACAAGCACGGGTCAGACGTGTGTAATTGATTATATGCGAAGTACTATGTGTGACACAAGTCGCAAGAAGCAAGTATGCTTCTGTATCTGATCATGATCAGTCAGATCCAAGGATGCTGATATTGCTGTTGTAATGCTCTTGTGGATGCTCTCTGAAAGTGGTTATGATTCTGAAGAAATAATTATTTGAAGAACCGAAGTGCTGAAGATTCTCATGACTTGAAGTTCTGAAGGCTGAAGGCTCTGAAGACCAAGTGAAGAAAGACTTTGAAGACTTATGTGTTCTGAAGATTATGGTTCCAAAGGTCAAGTGCTGAAGACTCTGAAGACAGATTCCTAATGGACAAGTTCTGAAGATTCTGAAGACTTGAAGCAGTGAAGATAACGGGTTTCAAGACAAGTGCTGAAGTTCTGATGACAGATTCCAAATGGACAAGTTCTGAAGACGGAAGACTTGAAAGATCTGAAGACCCGGTTACAAATTCTCTACTCATGCTTCAATTAATTACCATCAGAAGCCTCTAAAGATTTGAAGACAAATGTTACCGTTACCAATTACTGTACACCATTCTAAATGACCTATCCCATCACTTCTACAGTAAAAAGAAGAAATGGCAGTACAACTTTAATCATTGCATAACGACTTTTTTCAAAAGGCCAACAGCTCTCCAACGGCTATATTTTACTTGGCTATTTAAAGGAAAGAAGTATGCGCTTCTGAAGGTGTCGATGTGATGATAGTCACAATGATCAGTTATCGTTGTTAAAACTAAACATTCAAAACTATCACCATTAACACACGACCATTGTTGTTGAAGCTCAAAGATGATTTTTCAACACAACAACAATAAAGTGAAACAGAAGTTATTGATGAAGAAGACAACAATGCAAATCAGTCAAGTCATCAACCATCTTTGTCTGAGCTACATTGAAGATCTGAAGCAAGGAGTTATTGCTCGAAGCTTGCTCAACCAAGAAGACAAAGAAGAAGAAGATCTACAAGATGTCATCAACTGTCAAATCAATATACATCTTGGTAGTTTTTGAAGGAAGCAAGGAGTTGTTGCTCTTATCTTGCTTGAACACTTATGTGTTCTTATGTACTTAAACTTAGGAGTTATCTGCTTGTTAAGAAGCATTATTGTAATCTCCTGTTTAACTAATTCTATGTGAATTAGGATTCCTCAAGTGATCAGTGTGATCGAAGACTTGAGAAGACAATGGCTTGGTGTCGTTGTGGAAAATCCTGGAAGAATGGCCAGTAAACGTTATATTCATTAAGTTGAATCCCTGAACGTTTAGTTGTGAAATCCTGATAGTAGATCTTGCGAGATTGGAACCTATTGGGTCAATGTTCATTATATTTATTAAGTTGAATCCCAAAACGGTTCATTGTGGGTTAGTCACAGCTGCGGTTGTGCAGGTTGTTAGTCACTGGCTGTTGCCCGTGCATCTGTAATCAGATTGGATTATAGTGGATTAAGACCTTACGTTCAAGGCAAAATCACCTTGGAAGGGTGGACTGGATTAGCTGGAGAATTGCTCAGGTGAACCAGGATATATCGTGTGTTCTTTACTCGTGTTATGCTTTAAGTCATTGTTTATGTTTCTGTAATATTTATCAGAACCTTACATGAGCAAGTCAAAATCTTGCAACTTAACTCTGATAAGCTTCCACATTCCAAGTTCTGAATCAAATATATTTATTCAGACTCTTCTTGTTACTTATGCCTTATGCAGTACAAGATCTGAATGATGCATCTCGAGTCAGAGTCTCTCAATGAACTCTGATATTCTCTTAGCGCTTTAACGATAAGAGGGGAAAAGTTTTTTAAGAGTGAAAACACAATTCAAACCCCCCCTTTCTTGTCTTTCTCGCACCTTCAATTGGTATCAGAGTATGGTTCTATTATTGATGGATATCAAACACTTAACAGTGTCAGAAAAAGATCCAGATGCGGTGTGTAGAAATACTCTGGGTGAGATTTCAATCCACTTAAAATTTCAGTAACAGTTCAGAAGATGACTGTGTACAAAATTGTAATCAATTGAATTACCGGAGCAAGTCACAGATTCTTGAAGTTTTGTTGTTGTCAACAACGGAATCTTTCTCCCAAAAAATTAAAGAAAAGATTGAAGAATCAGCTGATAAGATAAATTCATCAGATAAGTAGTAGTATCTGTTGAATGTCTGTCTTAGAAGATACGTTTGGACAAACAACGTATTTGCTAAAGATTGAATCATCAGAAAACAAGAAATCTTGTTTGCTGAAGCTTATTTCTTTATGAGTTTTGAGATGTTTTCAAGAAACGGATTAGTCCACCCTTGAATTTCTCATTTAGAGCTCATTAAGAATCTCTTCATGTAAAGAAGAAAGATTGTTGTTCTATGATTTTGAACTTTAGAATGAAGTCTGTAGAAGAAGCCAGAAAATTGAAGAATTTGAACTCTTAGAAGTGATTCAACATCTGAATATTAACTGATCAAGAAGTTAAACGATTCAATGAAGAACTGAATATTGTTTTCTTGAAAAGCTTTACAGAAAACTAAAAGAATATTCAGAAAAAGGGAATCTAGTGATTCATCAGGAATCTGATTAAGAACAAATTCTGAGTCTTGGTTAAAATAACATAGATGATTGAGTTCTGTTAACTTGAGATTCTATCTCAGTTGAACCAACTGTAATTTGTCAGAATGTTATCTGATATTTCTCTCAGAATTTCATAAATCCTGGAATCAGAAGATGCTCGACTAGATGCAAAGACAAAAGTCATCTACTTGAAGCCAAAAAGAATCTAAGTCACTGATGTTGTTCAGAATGAAGAAATCAGCTGACATTCTTTTCAGAAGCAGATATGTTGTCAATTCTTGGATGGACTAATTCTAATACAAGTTAGATCAGCATTGCGAGAACAAGATTGTCATGTAAAATATGTCACGTGTTACACACATGTTTGATGATACTTGTCTCTGAACATGCTATGCATCTGTTTATGAAAACAAAATCAGAAGATATGGTGAAATGTTAATCAATTCTCAAAGCACGTAACCTCTCAGTAGTTTATGCTCAAGCTATGGGATTAATGACCTTCTGAAAACTAGAAAGCTTGATGGAAGTTTATCATTCGGACAATTAAGATCAGAGCCTCTGATCAATTGCTCTCAGATCTCAGATGAATAATTCTGAAAAGGATAAAGGAAAATATCAAGTGAAGATCAGATTAATTCTAGCTCTCAACTAGGATCGAAAGTTCAGAAAATAATTATACTCTTCAGAAGCTCAGAATCATAACGGAATGCACTCATATGAAGTATGACAAATAAAGATTCCAGACTCTCTAAGGTATGATCTTCCTTATACTAAAATAGTTACTGCAAAAAAATGGTCTAGTAAGTAGAAATATAAATAATCTGAAATATTCTCTTCTTCCAAGAAAAATCTTTTGACAATATGTGCACTCAAACGCAACCTCAGTCATAATTGCGAATCTTGAGTAATCATGACATAACTCTGAGAACATAAGCTTTTTTGATATCTTATTAAAATAGTCTTTGTACTTGATCTATGTTTTCCCTAGATTAGGCACAACTCATCTTACCTATTTACATGTATATAAATCACTTCACCCTATCAAACGATTTCATACTCAAGTCCTTCTATCATAAAACCTTAAGTGTCAAAATTCTGTTGTCCATCTACCATCATGCCTCCACTAACATTTCTTGGGAACCAGGACCTTCTTGAAATCATTCTTGAAAAATAATTCGTAATCAATGCTCCTCCTCTTTCGAGTAACATTGCTAGCAGTCTAGCTGATGTGCTTTACACTCAACAATGGACTAGATACTCCATTATGTTAGAAAAACCCATTTACGTAAATCTAGTGAAAGACTTTTGGAAGCATGCTTTCCTTGATCATGAAACTGGACATATCACCTCCTTTGTTCTTGAATTTCCCATCACTATCACTCCCTTCTCAGTATCTCTAGCAACTGGATGTGAAAATGTTGAAATCTCTGTTGACTATAACTTAAATAAGTTCTTTGTTGCTAAAAGATTTGCTTTTCTTCATAACCTTTCATCCGGATATAAACCTTCCAATCCTGAAAATCTACTACCCGTCCCCAAAGCATGGTACAAACTCGTTTTGTCAAATTTCCTTCCCAGAGGAGAATACCATGACATACTAAGATTTCATGACCATCAATTTATTCATTTTCTAATGAATGATACTCAGATAAACCTACCATGCACAATCTTCAGCTGTCTCTGGAAATCCATCTCTGAGTCAAGAAATAGCACAAAGTCTTATATTCCTTATGGAAGAGTTTTGTCTGAGATTTTCTTCAGAGAAGGAATTGTGGATATGATCAAAGAGAAAATTGCAGAAGATGGTCCTGAAAGCCTTCCAGAAAACTGCTTGTTTAAGACTAAATGTGAAGTCTTTAATAACTAGAAAAACTAGACTTATCTATGTTTAAACTATGTCTGCTACATGCATGTTATGTAGTAGTTTAAATCGTTTCTGTTCTAGGTTGTTGTACTCGTGTCAGTTTGTCCTTAAATTATCCAAGTCTGAAAATTTTCTAAAATTGTGCCTGTGAACCGTCTTAATTAATGAAGTATCTTCCTCTTCTATTAGATGTTTCATAACCTTAATAACATGTTTTTCTCACGCTCATCACTACTCAAAGTTGAAATTAAACTAATCAAAATATGACATGCATTAAAAGTAAATTGATTTTATTTAAATCTCATATACATATATATCTTTTGAAAGACATATGAAAGATGTTGAGTGGCTCAAGAAACCGTCATCAATAAAATACATCAGCCACATTTGCCACTCACATAAGAGTAGTTATTACCCATAACCGATTAATATTTCCCCATTAAATTAGGTAACTACTCCGCTTTCTTTTCCCATACATCTACACCTTTTAGTAAACCCTAGGCAATCATGACTTACCTAGGAAATAGTAAACACAAATATTTGGTACCGATTCAGTCATCACTCTTCACTCTCATTCACTTATAAATAGTAGGATTTTCCTTCACCTTATTTCATCCCCAAACCTAAATTATCATCCTCCTAAAACCCTTATTTGAACTACAGCAAAGATGATGGCTTCTCAGAGGACTGGCCCAACCTTTTTAGGAAGAAAATAAAATTTAGAAGTTATTTCTGAGAAAAGACCTAATCTATCTCGTCTCAAAGATGATGGTTTGGAAATAATAAGGAGCATGCAAGCTCAGTCTTGGCATTGCTACTATTCGCTACTAAATGGTCCCATCTTTCCAGACCTTGTCAAGGAATTCTTGAATTTTGCAAGGATCGGTAATGACGGAAACACTATCTGGTCTAAAGTCTATTTCCACCCCATCGCTATCTCTGTCTCCTCGATAGAGAAAATCACTAGATGTGTCTCCTTCGGAGTCACGATTGATGACTATCAATCTAATTTAAGCATGGTGGAGAGGTGCAAAATTCTGTTTGAAGATTCAGTTCCCTATGAACCGAACAACCCTGAGAAGCTTCTTCCTTCTCCCAAAACCTGGTTCAAATTATCTTTAACCAACCTTCGTCCTTGTGCAACTGCTAGAGGCACTCTAACGCATGATGACATAATCTTTATCTTCCTCCTTACGCATCATGTTACGATAAACCTTCCCCAAACCATTTTTAACCACTTGAGACACTCTATCAAAGTCTCAAGACATTAGATGCATTCTTACATTCCTTATGGAAGGATATTATCTGAAATAATGCTAAAAGAAAAGGCCTGGGGACTGATAAGCAGGCTTGGACCAGGACCTTCACTGGCCGAAACCAGATGTGAAAGAGTGGACAATGTTGATGATTTTGATAATTAAGTTTTAAACCCAGATGTCTTTCTAGTCGCTGTCATGTTTTGTTTAGATATAATTATCGTTTTTTGTTGATGTTTCTATCTCATTCCCTGCTCCCTGTATGGTTCCAAATCAATCAATTAATGAAAATGCTTAAGTTTGATTTCTGAAGATGTTATTATCACTAAAATTGTTCAGTATCATATTAATCAAATTTTAGCTAAAATGCCCTAACCTTTTGATGATGTCAAAAAGGGAGAGAAATAGAAATATGATTTTGATAGAAATAGAATGCAAAACTCAAACAAGTAAATCAATGATAATGCGTTTACCACTAATGAATGTTTGATGTTTAACCGAGGAACTCTAAACAAGTTCACTAGGCATTCTTACAGAACAGGTTAAATAGGAAGAACTCTGTTAAAGTTCTTATGAAATGTTTGGTCATACAATTGAAGTTGTACACTTCGAGAACATTTGTTCAGAATCAGATTTACCCAGTACTATTCAGAAATTGAGAACTTTCTGAAAGTCAAAGTTATCGTGATTCTTGTTTCATTTTGTTCAGAAGTTGTAAGCTGTCTAAGAATATAATATTCAGAACATAAGAATCAGAAGAAGGAAAGCTCTGAAAGCAGTCAAGACAAAGTCTACATCTCAAGACGCTCTTCAAAAGAACTAAGCAAATCAGAAGTCGAAGACTGTCTGAAGATCTGGATTGAAGATCTAAGAAGAAGAAGTTCTGATTTTCACCAAGAATCCAATTGAGAAGAAAATAATTTGGTATCAGTCTAAATCTACACTTGGTAGTCAGGCTCAGTATATAAAGATTGGTATTAGACTCAGTCTGTAGTGATATCAATCAGAGCTAAGCTGTGAAATATTTTCAAATACCCTCATTGGTATTATTTTCCGCTCACTAAGAGAATACCTTTCAGTTGGTATTAAACTCAACCTACTTTGATCAAGAATCAAGCTTTGATGAACCTATGAGTTATGACAGTAATAAGGTTCTGAGATGAAGGTCTGTGTTCAAAGTCAAACTCTAAAAAGTCATGATCTTATTGGTGAATTAACATTAATATATCTGAATTATGATTCTGAAGATCCCAATATCTGACTTATGGAAACTAAGGGAAGACTACCCAGAAGATTCAAATGTTAAAATCTATAATCTTCATCAAGTCTGAAGCTCAGGGGGAGTTTCTTAAAGACAATGTCCGTCTCTGATAAATAGTGAGGCTATGTTATTAGAAAATACCTGTTCTTTCTCAATGCTAAAATGTATCTGCTGTAAAGTAGAAAATGCTTCAGACATCTCTGAAGATTATGAGCTCTGATACGACGTACAAAGGAACTAAGTTCTAAAAGATCTGAAGACGGAAGTTCAGAGGAACTAGTCCAGATGCTGAAGACTTTTGTCTCCTTAAAGGCGAGATAGAGAAGTATTTCTTTTCTATTCTTTGTTCTGGCAACTCAAATTGTTATTTTGTGAGTCTTTGGATCATATGAGATTCTAGATGATCACAGATAAAATTTTGGGGATAACACATTCAGGGGGAGCTGTTGTTCCGGACTCTGAATATGTTTAGTTTTGGTGATTACCTTGTCTAAAATGTTCAATCAAAATACATGGTTTTGTCATCATCAAAAAAGGGGGAGATTGTTAGAGCAAGAGTTGTCTCTGCATGTTATCTCTATGTTTTGATGATAACAATGGCATTTGTGAAAGAACCATTTTATGTTCTAATGTGTGTTGTGTGCAGATCATAATCATAGAAGATATCAGATCCAACAAGCACCATCCAGACATGCGTAATTGATTATATGCGAAGTTACTATGTGTGACACAAGTCGCAAGAAGCAAGTATGGTTCTGTATCTGATCATGATCAGTCAGATCCAAGGATATAGATATTGCTGTTACAATGCTCTTGTGGATGCTCTCTGAAAGTGGTTATGATTCTGAAGATAGCGAAGCTTCTAAAGAAATAATTGTTTGAAGAACCGAAGTGCTGAAGATTCTCATGACTTGAAGTTCTGAAGGCTGAAGGCTCTGAAGACCAAGTGAAGAAAGACTCTGAAGACTTATGTGTTATGAAGATTATGGTTCCAAAGGTCAAGTGCTGAAGACTCTGAAGACAGATTCCTAATGGACAAGTTCTGAAGATTCTGAAGACTTGAAGCAGTGAAGATAACAGGTTTCAAGACAAGTGTTGAAGTTCTGAAGACAGATTCCTAATGGACAAGTTCTGAAGACGGAATACTTGAAAGATCTGAAGACCCAGTTACAAAGTCTCTACTCATGCTTCAATTAATTACCATCAGAAGCCTCTGAAGATTTGAAGACAAATGTTACCGTTAGCAATGACTGTACACCGTTCTAAATTACCTATCCCATCACTTCTATAGTAAAAAGAAGATATGGCAGTACAACTTTAATCATTGCATAACGACTCTTTTCAAAAGGCCAACAGCTCTCCAACGGCTATATTTTACTTGGCTATTTAAAGGAAAGAAGTATGCGCTTATGAAGGTGTCGATGTGATGATTGTCACAACGATCAGTTATCGTTGTTAAAACTAAACATTCAAAGCTATCACCATTAACACACGACCATTGTTGTTGAAGCTCAAAGATAATTTTTCAACATAACAACAATAAAGTGAAACAGAAGTTGTTGATGAGGAAGACAACAATACAAATCAATCAAGTCATCAACCATATTCGTTTGAGCTACATTGAAGATCTGAAGCAAGGAGTTATTGCTCGAAGCTTGCTCAACCAAGAAGACGAAGAAGAAGAAGAAGATCTACAAGATGTCATCAACTGTCAAATCAACATACTGTAATACCCCAAATTTTGACCACTTAGATTTCCCATCATTGTGAAAATCATCATCACAATATGGATGTACCTTTATGCTTCATTAGTCTCCCCAAGGATGGGTGAGCATCCACTACAATCAAAATTAGGGTTTCAAGCCCTCTCTGAGTGCTTAGACAAAGGATCAATCAAGAAATGACATGATCTTCAACTTGTCTAATCTCTCAAACATCCACAATGGATCAAAAAGGACTCCCACTTCAAGGATTAAGCACAAGGCTGCTCCCTTCTAGGTGGATCAAGTTTCAAGATCGACAGTGTCGCCAAATTAGGGTTTTGGTCGACCAGGGCCCCCAGATGAAAAATTTCATCTGGGCACAAGGGAATGATCCAAAACATAACCTAATATACTTCATGGAACCTCATAAACCCATGCATCAAGTCAATTTTGCCTCAGGGGATGCATACATCAAAAATCAGGAATTAGGGTTTCTTGACCTAATTCACCCCTAAGTTGACTTTTGGGACAAACCATGAGCCAAGACCTCAAGAGATGATTTGAGGATCTCTAACATACCATATTGATCCATTTGGGACAATGGATTAATCCAAGAAGTTTGAGCAACAAGTCTCAATTTCATCTGCACCACAATTAGGGTTTTAAGGGAAAAGTCAACTGTAACTTTGACTTTTGACCAGGACATGCTCCCAAACCCTAATACATGATTGAATATACCATATGACACCCATGGAACATGCCCATCAAGTTTGATTTAGGTCAAGGACATGATTTCCTGAAGAATTGCACAGTTTGGAATTCATCTGATAAAAAGTCAACTGTGCACAAAAGTCAACTTTGACTTTTTGAGATTTTTCACCAAAATGGATTTTTAACCCTAAAATGATGGTAATGTATGATTTGAATCATCATTCATCAAGAAAAATCAAGAAAAGTGAGATAACTTGTAAAAGGGGTAACCATAAAACTTAGAAATTTTTCTAAGTTAAAAATACAGTGGCAAGGGCACCAACTTTGAAGGACCATAACTCCTAAACCACAAGGCCATTTTTTCTCATCCAAAGATGGATTTGTAGCCCTCATTATCACCTACAAAAACTTCAACTACAAGTCATTCCAATTCATTAAGGATTTTGAGTTATGGAGTGATCAAAGTACCTGAAAAGTGAAAATGTCACTTTTTCCAACACTTAGTGAATTTTTCACTAAGTCAGATTCTGCCTCACTTTTTGCCAAATGTAGGGGGATTTTTCACTTGGAATCAAAAGAGATCAAAACCAAACTTGTTCAAACAGTTGTTGTATCATGTAAGAGCTTTCCAAAATGGTCAAGAACATTGCCAAATTCAACCTACACCATGAGATACAACATTGCCAAGTTGCCTTGCTGAAATCTGTCAAGGCAAGGCAGAATTTGCAACTTTGGTCGATTTGCCAAAATCATCCAAATTCAATTGCTCCTATCCACTTGGACACCTCAGAGGATTGAATCTAAAGGGGACAATCACTGAGCCAAGCCTCCAAAGTCCATGGAACAAGAAATAGCATGTTGAACCTAGAATGGCCAAAATAGGGACAAGACTTCAAATTTGGAATGAGGCATTCAATGGAACCATCAAGGTGGCATGGACTGAGCCATTCTCATCTGAAATCAGTCAAGACTTATCCAAGACCAAGGGGACCAAAGCTCTGTGCCCTAACCTCTAATCAATGGCTAGAGGAGACTTGGATTTTCATTTGCCAACATTGGCCAAACCTACTTACCAGCTGCCATTCACTATTCCTTGCAAAACAAACTTGCTCTACTATAAATAGAGCTCAATTGTGGTCAGTTTGAGTACACCAAAGCCATCTAACAGATGCTTTCCTCAAAATCTCTTCTTTCACTCCAATTTTGCCTTCTAAGGTAAGTCACTATCGGGTTTTGAGTTTGAGAGCAATTCCAATCAAACCAATCACTCACACACCTCACATACATCACATATGAGCTGATCAAACACTTAGATTACTTCTGAAACATCAATTTCACAAAATCACCAGCTGGTTGCTCAAGATTTTAACCAAAGTGCAGCTGAGGTACCACAAAATGATCCAGCCAATTTCAATCAAGTCCAACCATCCAAACACAATCCATAGGGTGTAGGGAAGCTGTTCAGATCATCACCACTCATCTGTAACACCTCCAAATCAAAAATCACTTTGAACTTGCTATCACGACTTGGAGGTAAGCACATACTTGGTCATCTCTCAATCTATGCATATTTCCTCGCACAATAATTTGGCCATATGTTCATAATCATGCATGGAATGTTTTCCCTCAATTAATTGCATTGTTTGAATCGTGTATCAAAAATCCTAGCCTTCATGCAGAAATTAGGGTTCTTGAGGTCTCTTCGTGATTTCTTGTTGTATGTTTAATTTAAATGAAATTAAAGTACATAGACATGATCGTGAGGTTGAGGCGAGCATAATGATATGTGGATTGCATGATATGATTACGTATTCATGGAGATTGGATAGAAAATGCAAATCTGAGAAACCAAGAACACGCGCGTGTTCTTCAGCTGTTCTTGGCGCCATTTTTCATAAATTCAAATATTTGAATTTTGTGATTTTGTTTAATTGATTCAAAAATTAATTTCTCTCTGAGTTTTAATGATTTTGAGTTGATTCTTTTTTTAATAATTCACAAAAATATTAAAATATTTTATTTTCACAAAAAATCCCAAAAATATTATTTATTTCATATAATTGATATTTTTGCAAAGAATTAATATTTTGATTGTTTTTGGCATTTTAAATATTTTTTCTACATTGATTTTGCAACTTTTAATGCTTTCTAATTATTTTGTAGGTCAATACTTAATTTTTGAAGCATTAATCCAATATCACAATTTGTTTTCCATGTGTTAAACAATTTTTGATCATTTTAATTGAATTTTTATTCAATTAAATACATTTTGAAAACAAATTAGGGTTTTGGATTAATTCAACCCTCATAAATCATTTTCAAACCTTTTTGGGCCTCTTGAGAGAGTGTAAGACCCATCCCCCCTTGTACAAAAACTTTTTGGGCCTCACTCATTGTATAAGTCCCTCTGTACAAGTAAACGGCGCGATCGTCGCCCGTTTAAAAATAAAAACCATCTGGGCCTACCCTCGAGTAGTAAGACCCATTTCTTTTTTCTTAAAACTTTTTGGGCCTCTAATAGAGTGTAAGACCCAATCCTTTTTTTTTTTACCAAATCATTTTTGGGCCTCAGTATGTTGTATAAGTCCCGATACCGTCAAAAACAAACGGCGCGATCGTCGCCTTTTCAAAATAACCCTTGGGCCTCTCCTTGAGCTATAAGACCCATTCAAAACACTTTGGGCCTCTATTAGAGTGTAAGACCCAATCCCCCTTTTAACCAAAACATTTTGGGCCTCACTTATTGTATAAGACCCTCTGCGTTAAAAAAACACCTCGGCGCGATCGCCATTTTTAAACGAAAAATCATTTGGGCCTACCCTCGTGTTATAAGCCCCACTCTTTTTCTTTAAACTTTTTGGGCCTCTTGAGAGAGTGTAAGACCCATCCCTTTGTACAGAAAACCATTTTGGGCCCCAGTCACTTGTATAAGTCCCTCTGTACAAAATTCAAACAGTGCGCTCACTGATAAAACATTGGGCCTCTCCTCGAGCTGTAAGCCCCAAATCTTTCTTTTTCAAAGCACTTTCTCCTTTGATTTTGAATATACTGTTGTTTTCAATCTTTCTTTGTTGAACAACTAACCAAACAACATGGAAGCACTACAACCGAGTAAGTGGTTATCGCTTTCGTTTACTGCTTTTATATTATAAACTGTATTGTGGGGCTGCTCACTGTAAGTCTCCTTTCATAAACTCATATCTTTTGTGTAATAATAGTATAGATATTTCGAGTTTCCCCGGCAACTACGTCTAGAACTAGATGACGCCGTTGCATTTATTCGTAGAAATAGACGCCTAGATCCCCAATAGGAGCACCAAATACAGTCTTCTCTTCGGCTGTCCTCCTTAGGAATCGTCAAGAAGCTCTACTCCCCAAGATGAATGTATTCTCCGTGAATGGCATCTTTGAGTTTCTTCCAAATTCTCGAACTTTCCTGACTTGATCTATTCCTTGTGGATAGCTTGCCTTGAATGTCTCGGGGTTTGGGTACCCACTACGGTCATAATCTTGGACCTTAACTAAGGAACCCTCTTTAAAAGCTAGAAGTCGTTGAATAGTAAACCTCACACGTTTACCAGTGGTTTTTATCTTTAAAAGAGTTATCTCTCCTAATGGAAAGGAGATGATAGACCCACGGGCTTCTTAAAAGCATCGGCCTCCTCTTGGGCATTATTCAAGGACACTACGGCTTCTTAGAAGTATTCACAGCCTCCTCTTAGGCTTCGTATAATGATCTCTTCCTCCGGGAATGATAGCCTCCTCTTGGGCTTCGTACGAGGACCCGTCGGCTTCTTAAAAGTTTCCAGCCTCCTCTTGGGCTTCGTACAAATTGTCCCGACGACCTCCTAGAGGTACAGGAACAAAACTTAGTAATCTGCATAGAACAGTCCTTTCATAGAGTCTACTACTGTTTCTCAAAGCATAGTACCAAAGATAAAACTCTAGACACGGACAGTCTAACTTCCTTGAGTCTCAAAGACATTCTCAAGCACCCTTCGTTAAATAGGAAGGAAACCCGCAGACTCGGACAGTCTCGACACCCTTTGGATTTCCCGTTTCCTCAAAGAGAAGGAAATATCCCTGATCCTCAAATCAAATCCCTGTGTACAGTGTTACTCATATAAGAACTGATTTTCTCTTTTAAAATCAGTATATTGGATCTGTCACTCAAATGAAACAGTTACAATAGCCTCCATATCGGGCATCGTACGAGATACCAAAATTCTCCCTAGCAGAGTCAAACAACCTTTTCGCCTCTCTCTCGGGCTTCGTACGAGACACATAAGAGACTCCCCCGTTGAGTCAAATACCCTTTTCGCCTCCATCTCGGGTTTCATACGAGATACAAAATCACTCTCTTGTTGAGTATAAAAGATTCTCCTATTGAGTCAACCTTTTTAGCCTCTCTCTCGGGCTTTGTACGGGACACAAAATAGCCTCCTCTTAGGCTTTGTATAATGATTTTCCTAGCGGAAATTAGCCTCCTCTTAGGCTTCGTATAAGAAAACCACTGGTTGATCCAATCAACCTTTTAGCATCAAAGCTGTGCCTCGTTCACAGTACACAAACATCAACAACTCCTTTCCCTTCATCTAATCGCTGTAAGCGGCAAGCCTCTGGATCATCTATATCCACGCCACTGTTCCTCTTTTAGCATGAGAAATTCCTAAGGAAAGATGGCATTGCTCTACACTGAGTTAAAGTCTTCTCCTTCAGGTTAAAACCCTTTCTTCGGAAATTATGGCATTGCTCGGATCCACGTATCCCAGTTAAAGTAATTCTCCTTCTCCCCTCTTTAGAGATGACAAATTCTCTCTAAAGTCGAGGTCTTTCAGCTTCACGTCTTGGGCTTTGAACAAGACACAAATAGACCTTTCAGCTTCACATCTTGGGCTTTGAACAAGATACAAATCACCTTTCGCTTCACGTCTTGGGCTTTGAACAAGACACCAAAAACACCAATTTCCTCCCATAGAATAGGAGGAACTACGAACGCTCTAATTTCCCTGTTTCGGTAAACGGGAATACGTAGGCATAAGATCGAAAGAAAAGATCTTAGCGAGCGCAATCAACAAAAAACCCAAATCCCATATCTCCGTCAATCAAAAGCAGTAATTCAAAAGCATCAGTCCTAAACATCCTAATCCTTGTTCCCCGCCAGAAACCTTCTGCCTAGATAAAAAGAAAGAAAACCGTATTGGCGAAAATACAAATAACCAGTACAAAGGCCCCCACATGATAGCATCCGTAACCTAACAGACCGCTGTTTAAACTCAGTATGCAAGCAGGGTTAATTGGAGACATCTATTTCCCTTCCTTATTCAGCTCACAATAGGATAAAAAATGAATCGACCTGTAGTTTTAAGCTCAAACCGCAGAGAGCGACCAGCGCTTAAGAACCGCGTCCAAAATCGCTCGCTACAGAAAAAAGTGGCGCCCACCGTGGGGCCCGTCTTTCTTTTTCCTTTTTTCTCTTCACTTGTGTGAATACCACGGATTGGGGCTTCCGCCGGGGAACCCATTTCTGTCAGGAACTTAGGATTCTTAGCTTTATAAGTCTAGGATGATTAGGACAAATATATATACTGCTTTTCCTAATTGCTATACGTGTTTATTTTTCTGCTACTGGGAATGCGGGTGATGCCGTATGTGGTGAGAATGAGTATACACTTAAGATAAGTGATGGCGACGGGGTCGACCATCAACCTCAGTGGAGGCTGACCAACGCAACCCATTCACTCTTATAGCCAATGGGCCAGTTGTTAAGTCTGAGAAGCTGAGGAGCCAAACCCTTTTGTAGTGCAGAAACTATCGGAAATAGTTGTTACGCGATACTACCCTCATTTGAGGCTGGTGATCTATTCTTGGTGAATGGCACTTACTCTAAGATTGTTTTACAACTCGCTGGCGATCCGCTTGTTGTTTTACTTTCTTGGGAGGAGCTGATGATAATGAGTACAGGTACAAAAATCACCCTAGTATAAACCTTTGGGGATGGGTAGAGCCTTGACTTCATGACAACGACCCTCTGACCCCATGTTTTTTCTATGTTTTTGTGTGCTGCATTCATGCATTCGTTTAATAAAACATTAAAACATTCAAAAAACTTTCTCTTCTAGTCTCTCTGTTTTTCAAATTAAACTAAGACTGTGATTGTAAATATCAGAGAAGAGGATTACGCTAATGGATTTCGGTAGAAGGAGAACTCACCAGTATACCTTCAAGGTTCCAAAACTAGGGGATTTAAGAAAGTTAGCGAGGATGATCATTAACCCAGAGGCTTTCAGAGCCAAGCACGGTGGTTTGCTACCACTCTTAAGAGTCCATGTGATTAAGGGGATCATGGACGCGCTCATTCAGTTCTACGATCCGGTTTATCATTGTTTCACATTCCCGGATTACCAGCTATCACCAACGCTGGAGGAGTATTCTCATCTGGCTAATTTACATATCACTGATCAAGCTCCATTTTCTGGACTGGAAGAAATTCCAAAGAATCAGACTATTGCAATAGCAATTCATTTGGACGAGTCTGAGGTCAGGACTCACATGACTACTAAGGGTGGCATCCAAGGTTTGCCAGCCCAGTTCTTGACAAAGAAGGCTCTGTACTTCGCTAGTATAGGGAACACGACTGGTTTTGAAAGCATCTTTGTCTTGCTCACCTACGGGTTATTTTTGTTTCCCAACATCAATAACTTCGTCGATATCAACGCTATTAAGGTTTTTCTCATTGGAAACCCTGTGCCGACTTTGCTCGCAGATGCGTATCATTCTGTACACTTGGGAAATTTGTACAGTGGAAGGGAGATCACATGCTGTGTACCTTTGCTCTACAAATGGTTTATCTCTCACTTGCCCAAGTCTGCTGCTTTTTGGGATTCAAGAGTGTCTTACGTTGGTCGCAGAAGATCATGTCTCTTACCAACTCTGATATAGATTGGTGTAATAGGATTTATTAGGGAATCAGAATCATTGACCGTTGTGGAAACTTCCCCAGCGTACCCCTCATAGGAACTAAGGGAGGAATCAACTATCATCCGACGTTGGTTCTTCGTCAATTTGGATACCCGATGAGACACATCCCACTGGGTGTTCATCTGGAAGGTCTTTTCTTCAAAGAAGGAGAAAGTGACAGAGCACTAAAGATGGAAATAGTGCAAGCTTGGAAACACGTTCATAAGAAAGGACGAGAGTCTCTGGGAAAACCGGACTGCGTCTCAGTGGAGCCTTATCTCCATTGGGTACAAACTAGAGCTCTCAAGCTAAAGATGCCTTATCCTCGTTACGGAATTCTTCCACCGAGGGAAACTGTCATGTACTTCATGACGGAAACTGAAAAGCTTCAGGTTACTCTCAACAAAGTTCAAAAGGAAAGAAGATCTTGGAAGAACAAGTACCGCACCCTCGACGTAGAGTGTATCCAAATACAGCAACTACTAAAAGAGAAAGATGCTCTGATTGAAATTTTGGAGCAGCATGCTGTGGAGAATCAAGATGACCAAAGGAATTTGCTCGCTCCTTTCACCTGGCAAAGGAATGACAACCCGACAACGGCCCAAGCGCCCCGGTCAAAGAAGAGGACTCGGGACCCATTAGTTTAGGTTTCTGTTTCCACACTTTGTAATCTACTGTATTTCCATTTCTGTAATCCTTTGGAATTCAATAAAAAGGGGTTTCCCCAGTGTTTGATATTTGCAATCTAATTGTCAAAGTTCATTTTGATTAAACCAAAAGAACAATTAATAAAATCATTACATTCATCATTCTCACATCGCGTATTCTCCTTACCTACTAATCTCACGTTTGTGTCTCGATTCTAGAGTCAAACTGTCTCATTCGTATAATACTTGGGCCAATCGTCAGAAATAGATGGATGATCTTGAGGAAGAAAACAGAGAGTTGAAAGAAGAGATCGACGCTCTGAGAGAGGATATGAGAAAGCTTCGTAACGACATGCAAGCCATGGCAGAAGCTCAGCTACAAAGAACTGTGATCTCAGAGATCACCTCAACGCCCATCATAGAAAAGTATAATCCTAGGTATCAGATGCCGAAAGATCGTCCTTGGGGCATGCCTGTTAACTATATCCCGGAAGGATATGTTCCGCCGATCACTGAAGATCAGGGAATCACAACAGAAGCCGCTGGGCCTGAAGGTTACAAACTTTGGGAAAGCGAAGATGCCAGGGGCATACTCAAGACTCCTGAAGGTTACAAACTTCGGGAGGCGCCAAGACTTACTGCCGTAGTCACGGTACCACCCCCTGTGGTGCACACTGTCCCAGAAGGACAGATTCCACAGACATCTTCTGATAAAAAGGAAACTATGTTTGACAGAATGGATGAATTCCAGGAGCAGTTCTTGGAAATGCAGAAAGAGCTGCAAGCCATTCGCGGTCAGGATCTATTTGGAAAGGACGCCGCAGACCTCTGCTTGGTCCCAAATGTGAAAGTCCCGCACAAGTTCCAAGTGCCCGACTTTGAAAAATACAAGGGTAACTCTTGCCCTCAGAGCCATCTGGTGATGTACGCTCGGCGGATGTTAGCTCAGACGGAGAATCAGGACCTGCTGATTCATTACTTTCAGGATAGTTTAACCGGTGCTGCCTTAAAATGGTACATGGGTTTAAACCGTGCCTCGATCAGTACATTCAGAGATCTTGGTACTGCCTTCGTCCAACAATACAAGTACAATTTGGACATGGCACCCGACAGAGATCAACTCAGATCAATGTCATAAAAGGACAAGGAAACCTTTAAGGAGTATGCTCAAAGGTGGCGTGAAATTGCCGCTCAAATTTGTCCACCTCTTGAGGAAAAAGAGATGACAAAAATCTTCTTAAAGACCTTAAGCTCATTTTACTATGACCGAATGATTGCCAGTGCACCCAGTGATTTCACCGAAATGGTCGGCATGGGTGTACGTCTTGAGGAAGCCGTCCGAGAAGGACGTTTGGTGAAAGACACTGGATCAACGAGCGGTACTAAAAAATACGGTAGTGCTCTCCCTACGAAAAAAGAGCAAGATATTGGGAATATCTCTCTCGGAAATCAAAGGCGACGTTATCAACCAGTAGCAGCTGTTACTCCTGCTATCGGCCCCGCGCCTGTTCCTATGTATCAACCTCAGATTGCGCAGAGCCAACCTGACCAACAAAGGACACAACAGCCTCTTCAGCAGGCTCGTCCCCCATATAACAACAACCGTACAACACGGCCACCAGGATTTGATCCTATACCCGTAACGTACGCAGAGCTGTTTCCGTTACTGCTGGCTAAGGGGCACATTCAGACTAAGTCTCCCCTTTCAGTTCTGGAAAATCCGCCTTTTTGGTTTAAAGCGGATCAAACATGCCCTTATCATCAAGGAGGTTCAGGGCATAACATTGAGACTTGTCTTAATTTCAAATCCGACGTGCAAAAGCTTGTTAGGAGCGGGCTCTTATCTTTCAAAGATACGAATCCTAATGTTCTCACGAACCCGCTGTCTCAACATGAGAAAGCTGCAGTCAATCTGATTGAGAAAAAGACTAACAATGTCTATCAAATTCACGATGTACTCTTATTGGGGACCAATCTGGTCAAGATGCATTGTAGACAGAGTGGATATGGCCATGTGCCACCTCATAATTATCACCAGTGTGATATCTGCTCTAAAGACAACCAGGGATGTTCTGTGGTGCAAGCAGCTCTACAGGAATAAATGGATCTTGGATGGATCCAAGAGCACCGAGTTCGTGGAGTTAACATGGTTTACACGAATTCCAACGTCATTCAAAACCACGACATCCGTGCGATGAATGTCAACTTGGTGGCGATGCACTCAAGGCAAAGCTAGTATCATAATCTGCCGCGGCATGATTACAGTTCCTGTCTGATTTGCTCGGTAAACAAACAGGGATGCTCTTTCATACAAGAGGCCCTCCAGCGTCAGATGGATCTTGGATGGATCCAAGACTACCATGATAGGAACTCCTATCAAATCAACATGGTTCAGATCTTCGATATTCGTATGATGAATACCAACCTGGTAGAGTTACATGCTGAGCAGGTCCGACTTGGATTCTTAATATCACATGATTATCAAAGCTGTAAATCGGGTTGCGAAAACGATCGAGGTTGTACCCTTGTCCAGGAGGCACTTCAGCACTTGTTAAATCACTAGTGGATGCCAATCTATATGGACGAAGATACTCAGCAGATTAGTATCAATCACAGGAATCCTACTCGTCGTCAAAGTCAGGATGTCCGATCAATGGAAGCTAACCTAGTGAGGTTACATTGTATTCAAAGTGGGCGTGGCCAGGTGCCACCACACAACTATGACAGTTGTAGCGTCTGTTCGGAAAGTAACCAAGGGTGTTACCTTGTGAGAGCAGCTCTTCAGGGTCAGGTCGATCATGGAGAAATTCATCCATATCCAGGTTCAGGACCCATCATTTGGTCGCCGAACTACCTTGCCGAGCAAGTTGAGGATGTTGTCACGATCTCTGGTCATCACAGGACCAGGGATGTTTTTGCCATCATCCCTCTACTTGACGAATCTAGAGTTCCCAACTGGGAACGGATCAAGGTTACTTATGATGGTCAGAAAAATCAGAAGGTTCCCATAGTCATCTATCTACCGGGACCACTACCGTATGAATCAGCTAAGGCAATCCCGTACAAATACGGTGCAACAATAATCGAGAATGGAAAGGAAATTCCATTACCCTCCGTCGTGAATATTGCAGACATCAGTCGTGTAACACGGAGCAGTCGAATCTTCAACCGAGGGGTTGGAGAATCCAACAAAGAAAAGGAACTTCAGGCATAAATTCCTGATCCGCCAGTCGGTCAATCTAGTAATCCCGGCTTGTCAAAAAACAATGATGAGATGCTGAAGCTCATCCAAAGGAGTGAATATAACATTGTCGATCAACTGTTACAGACTCCTTCAAAGATCTCAGTATTATCACTGTTACTCAGTTCAGAAGCACACAGAGAGGCTCTACAGAAAGTCTTGGAGCAAGCCTTTGTGGAACAGGATGTAACAATCAGACAATTCGATAGCATTGTCTCTAACATCACTTCCTGCAATAATTTAGGATTTAGTGATGAAGAATTACCTGAAGAGGGTCGCCGTCATAACATGGCGCTCAACATTACAGTTAACTGCCAGGGCGATGCTTTAGCCAACGTACTGGTAGACACAGGGTCAGCCCTGAATGTTATGCCGAAGTCCACTTTGATGCAATTATCATTCAGGGGCCCTCCGATGAGAGTGAGCGAGGTCGTCATCAAAGCATTCGACGGATCCAAAAAAACAGTTATCGGCGAAGTTGATCTTCCCATAACTATTGGTCCTCACACTTTCTAAATCACTTTCCAGGTCATGGACATCCGGGCAATATACAGTTGTTTATTAGGAAGACCTTGGATACATCAGGCTGGAGCGGTTACTTCAACCCTCCACCAAAAGCTAAAGTTCGTCAAGAATGATCAACTTGTCACGATTTGTGGGGAACAAGCCTTGCTTGTAAGTAACTTGTCATCATCTACTGGTATAGAACCCGTGGAGGTTATTGGAACTCAGTTCCAAGCACTATCGGTGAGCAAGGACAATCAGTTCAAAGTAGGAACTTCCATTTCTTCATACAACGATGCTATCAAAGCGGTCGAGAACACCGATACGACAGGATGGGGACGGCTTGTCATTCCTATTGACAATAAAACAAAGAAGGGTCTTGGTTTTTCTGCAACCTGTACCCAGACAGCTGCCAACGATGAAAGTCTTCATCCCCTTCAAAACTTCTTCCACAGTGGAGGTTTTCTTCACCCATTGTCTCAGACAGTTCATGCTATCAATGAGGAAGATCCCTCTGACACAGGTGAAGAATGGAAGTCATACCTTAACAAGGACGGCTATATGTCTCAGGAAGAGGTGCCTATGCCTTTTTGCTTTCCTATAGAAAGTCCGAGATTTATACCAAGA
The DNA here is from genome assembly GCA_022829125.1 of Lathyrus tuberosus. NCBI lineage: Eukaryota > Viridiplantae > Streptophyta > Magnoliopsida > Fabales > Fabaceae > Lathyrus > Lathyrus tuberosus. Next base: position 16,394,034 of record JALAZF010000027.1, on the reverse strand, counting down.
TCAGATGTCGAAATGATCTACGGAGATTGTGATCCGGAAGGATGCCGTGCTCCGCCAAATTCATTAGAGGAAGACACTCTGATGAAAGACAACTTTGACCACAATTACTATGGCCCGATGGATGGCCTGCCAATGTGGCAGCCTTACCCAGGAAACTTGGGGCAAGAAAGTCAGCCGAGTAATGAAACTCAGCTGAGCATCGTTGAACAGAATACCTGTGTCCCCACCATGTCATGGGATCAACACTCAGGTCATTCAGAAACTACTCAACATAAAGATGAATTCGCAACGTTTGCAGGACTAGAATTCATCAACTATGCTTTTCCCGAGGTTAACGTCATTGAAAAGGATGACTTCTCCAGTTCCAAAGAAGTTTGGGACACTCTGGGACAACCAAGTGGAAAATACGACTTTATGGTCAAGTACACTGCTCCCGAAAGCTCTCGTATCAGGCTCGAAGATATCCAGCCAACTGGATGGGGAGATACAGCTGAGAGCACCAATGTTATGCAAAATGCAACAGAGGAATTCTCCTACGACAATTCTGCCTGGGAGACAGATTCCAATGATCCTGCTCCACCAGAAATCAGCGTCATTTCTGAAGACAAATCAAGGAAGGTGCCAGACTTTGTGATTCACCGAGGAGTTCGCCGCCAATGGGTTGCTGTCGAGGTTCTGAAGGTCGTTCACCAGTCAAAGTAATTGCCATCTTTTAACCTTTCACCCTTCCCAGGTGAAACGGATATTTTGATAGGGCTCGTTTTCTGTAAATTTCCCTCTTCGCTTTGCCCAAAGCGACAGAGTTTTGTTTTATAGGGCTGTAGTTTCAAGAATCGACTTGTGCATTAATAAAATAACGTCGTTCTGTAATTCTCGCATTATTTGCTGTTTTCTCTTTTTGTTTTTTCAGAAAATGGTAATCCTAAAAAACATTCAATAATAAAAACAAGCAGTAAAATCAAAACACTGCACACACTTACATTTTCTCTATCTCTTCTAAACACGAATCATCACGTCATGCAGATTGCTTGTTTTATACCCCGTTGAAACATACGATCCGAGGCCTTCTTCCAACTTTGAGTTTCTGGTATTCGAGGCTGAAGAAGAAAATGACGACCAAATTCCAGAAGAGATCTCCCGACTACTCAGACAAGAGGAAAGGTCCATTGAACCTCACAAAGAGCCGTTGGAAACGGTAAACTTGGGTTCAGAAAAAGAGAGAAAAGAAATCAGGATCGGAGCACTGCTCAGTCCAACTGCCAGAGAGGGTTTGATAAAGCTTCTCAAAGAATTTCCCGATGTATTCGCTTGGTCCTATCAGGATATGCCAGGGTTGGATACCAGCATCGTGGAACATCACTTACCATTGAGATCAGAATGTCCGCCAGTAAAGCAAAGGTTGAGACGCACTCACCCGGACATGGCCATCAAAATCAAGGAGGAGGTACAGAAACAGATCGACGCGGGTTTCCTTGCTACATCTGAATATCCTCAATGGTTAGCCAACATCGTACCCGTTCCCAAAAAGGACGGAAGGGTCAGAATGTGTGTTGATTACAGAGATCTGAACAAGGCAAGTCCAAAGGACGACTTTCCTTTACCACACATTGGCATGCTAGTTGACAGCACAACAAAGTTCAAAGTATTCTCCTTCATGGATAGATTCTCGGGCTATAACCAGATCAAAATGGCGCCGAAAGACATGGAGAAAACTTCGTTCATTACCCCATGGGGTACCTTTTGTTACAAGGTAATGCCGTTCGGTTTGAAGAATGTCGGGGCAACCTATCAAAGGGCCATGACTACTCTATTTCATGACATGATACACAAAGAAATCGAGGTATATGTCGATGATTTGATTGCAAAATCAAGAACAGAGGATGAGCACGTTGAACATCTGTCAGAATTGTTCGAACGTCTGAGAAAATTCAAGCTCCGCTTGAATCCCAACAAGTGCACCTTCGGTGTCCATTCAGGGAAATTACTAGGGTTCATCGTCAGCCAGAAAGGAATTGAGGTTGATCCTGACAAGGTCAAGGCCATTCAAGAAATGCCTTCTCCGAAAACTGAAAAACAAGTTAGAGGATTCCTGGGACGTTTGAACTACATCTCCAGATTCATATTCCTTATGACCGCGACGTGTGCGCCGATTTTCAAATTACTCAAAAAGAACCAGGATTGCGTTTAGTCAGAAGATTGCCAAACCGCCTTCGACAGTATCAAGGAATATCTGTTGAATCCTCCGATTCTATCACCTCCAGTGGAAGGGAGACCACTTATCATTTACCTCACAGTCCTAGAGGACTCAATGGGATGTGTACTTGGCCAACAAGACGAAACTAAAAGGAAAAAGTCTGCCATTTACTATCTAAGCAAGAAATTCACCGACTGCGAAACTCGGTACACAATGCTTGAGAAAACTTGTTGCGCTTTGGCTTGGGCAGCCAAACGTCTTCGCCAGTACATGATTTGTCATACTACTTGGTTGGTCTCCGAAATGGATCCAATCAAGTACGTTTTTGAAAAACCTGCTCTCACGGGAAGGATTGCCCGTTGGCAGATGCTGTTATCAGAATATGACATAGAGTACCACGCTCAGAAAGCCATTAAGGGAAGTATTTTAGCCGATCATTTGGCTCATCAACCGATTGACGATCAAGAATCAATCGGGTTTGACTTCCCAGATGAAGATGTCATGTATCTAAAGATGAAAGATTGCGATGAACCGCTACCCAGTGAAGGGCCAGAACCAGGTTCCCAGTGGGGACTTATCTTTGACGGAGCAGTCAATCATTATGGAAACGGAATTGGGGCAATCATTGTTACCCCTCAGGGTTCCCACATTCCTTTCACCGCTCGACTTACGTTCAAATGTACGAACAATCACATCCCTCGTGATGAGAATCACATGGCTGACGCATTAGCCACTCTCTCTTCCATGATTAGTGTAGGTCGATGGAATGACATACCTAAGATCGACATAATGCGCCTTGAACGGCCCGCTTACATCTTCGTAATTGAAGCAGTCATAGACGATAGACCTTGGTATCACGATATCAAATGCTTCCTTCAGAAACAAGAGTACCCATCTGGGGCACTCAGAAAAGACAGGAAAACCCTCAGAAGATTGGCTGGAAACTTCTTCCTGAGCGGTGACACTCTTTATAAGAGAAATTTTGACATGGTCTTGCTCCGATGCGTCGACAGACCAGAAGCAGACATGCTCATGAAAGAAATTCATGAAGGATCCTTTGGCACTCATGCCAACGGACACACAATGGCGAGAAAAATTCTCAGGGCCGGGTATTATTGGTTGACCATGGAATCCGACTGCTACAAGTACATGAGGAGGTGTCACAAGTGTCAGATATACTCCGACAAAATTCATGTACCGCCATCACATCTCAAAGTTCTTTCTTCCCCGTGGCCATTTTTCATATGGGGAATCGATATGATTGGTATGATTGAGCCCAAGGCTTCAAACGGACATCGGTTCATCCTGGTAGCCATTGACTATTTCACCAAGTGGGTCGAAGCAGCGTCATTCGCCAATGTAACCCGACAAGTGGTGGTCCGATTTATCAAAAACAATATCATCTGCCGTTATGGTGTTCCAAGCGAGATCATTACTGATAATGGATCTAACTTGAACAATAAGATGATGAAAGAGTTGTGTGCAGAGTTCAAGATCGAACACCATAACTCATCTCCCTACCGACCCAAGATGAACGGAGCGGTAGAAGCGGCTAACAAGAACATAAAAAAGATCGTTCAAAAGATGGTTGTAACCTATAAAGATTGGCACGAAATGCTACCCTTTGCTCTTCACGGTTATCGAACATCTGTCCGCACTTCAACAGGGGCAACCCCTTTCTCTCTAGTATATGGCATGAAGGCAGTTCTCCCCATAGAAGTAGAGATCCCATCAATCCGGGTATTGATGGAAGCGAAGCTCACCGAAGCTGAATGGTGTCAAAGTCGACACGAAGACCTGAACCTGATCGAAGAGAAGCGAATCACGGCACTATGCCACGGTCAGTTGTATCAACAGAGAGTGAAGAGGGCGTTCGACAAAAAGGTCCGACCTCGTGTCTTCGGGAAAGGAGACCTTGTGCTCAAGAAGATACAATCATTTCTCACTGATTCTCGGGGCAAATGGACCCCAAATTATGATGGCCCTTATGTGGTCACGAAAGCTTTCTCAGGCGGCGCCTTGAGACTTGCAACCATGGACGGAGAGGAATTTACCTACCCCACGAATGTTGACGTAGTCAAGAAATACTTCGCCTAAAACTAAAAAAAAAACGTCTCGGTGGATTGAAAACCCGAAAGGGCGGTCCAGGCAAAAGTTAGAGACATGAAAAGAATCATCCCGATGGATTGGAAATCTCATAGTACAATCCAGGCAAAAGTTAGGGATAATGGCAAGTAACTATGTTCAACAGAGGCAAGTCCCTCAGCAGCAGTTGCATCATCATCCGTCAGGAAAACTCCAGGCAAGGTCATCTTCGACGGAAGCTCAGGATATCCCGAATTCAAAGTTGGTAGAAGGATAGTGGTCGTTATGTTTCAACGTAGCCCTTTTCCCTGTAAATTACCATTTTCTAACTTTGTATATACTCTTTGGAATCACGCGTTTGGCTGATCTCCGTCTTATCAATAAAATTTGAGCCCTTGTGCTTTTGTTTGTAATTCTTTACTTGTTTTAGCTTTACAGAATGACGTTGTTTAAACTTAATCAGCGATTCTTGAAATAAAACAAAAATGAATTTACTTGTTAAACTTTTTCTGCTTTTAAATTAAAGATGGCATTTCTTTTGACTGTTGAACATTAGAAGAACATCGATCGCTTCTCCCGAAGTAAGCGGACTTCAAAGTGCAGAATCAAAGTACTCCTTCTAAGCCAGTATGCCTGAATGAAGGGATCAACTATGTCAGAGACCATGTTCCATCTGACATCCTCGGCCGAGTTCTCATCTCCTAAGCCCGATCAACATAGCTCCCAACGGGACTATCTCTCCTAAGCAAGGTGGAATTGCTATTTTGAATCAACGGTACTTCTTTGCCCCGCGATGGCCGAGTATCCAATTGTGTTCATCCATTAGTCTGTATGTCGCGTCTGTTTTGTCAGTATATACATGCATACATCATGCATTTTTATTTTGCATTCACATTTCATATTGCATCACTATCACTCTAGTCGGTCTTGTCCCTTAGTGGTAGAAGTCCTCTCAATCGAGTTGTCACTTCTTGCCTCGTCAGGAAATACTGTGTCTGAACAACCTCGCTTCCAGTTTAATTCTGGAAAGAAGTTGGTCCTTGGCCACTTTGATAATTTGAACCTCTGAAAGATCAAAGAACTTTCAATAAACATCACTCTTCGCCATTGAAGATGATATCCTTGCTTTCCCGGATTAAGGAAAATCCACAGAGAAAGCCTCGTGATCAGAGATTCGGCGGCATGCTAGTTTTGCTCCGAAAAACCACTGATGAGAAGGTCATCGGCACCTCAAAATTGGACCCCATCATATGGCGTTTCTCTGGGAAGATCCCGAGAAAAGTATGATGAAAGATCCCAAATGAAAACAGTCTCTCAAGGGACTCGCTTTCCCCAGTAGAATCGACAAATGGCATCTCCAACAGAGAAGTTTGTGCAACTCTACAACTCAGACGTTGGGTTCCCCAGCAAGTCTGACATCAAACCTTTTTCCGTCAAATGGCATCTCCCCAGGAAAATTCGACGAGAAGTTTGAAGGAAAACCGCTACACATAGCGTCCCTTGTCAATAAAGTTTATTGACAAAAGAAACTAAGACCAGTTCTTGGTAGGAAACCAGGATCGAGGGGAAGTTCAAAAGAAACCAAGACCAGTTCCTTGGTAGGAAACCAGGATCGAGGGGAAGTTTATTTCAAAAGAGACTGAGACCAGTTCCTTGGTAGGAAACCAGGATCGAGGGGAAGTTTACCTTTTCTAAGCATCATTGCTTAGCTAAAGAAGATGAATGCGTAAGCTACCATTCATAACCACCATCAAAATTTCGGGTATTCCGATATTTAATCCTCTTGCACCCCGAATGCCTGAATCCCTTCGTCATTCACACCTTCGGCTCCAACAAGATTAAATAGGGGCATCTGTAATACCCCAAATTTTGACCACTTAGATTTTCCATCATTGTGAAAATCATCATCACAATATGGATGTACCTTTATGCTTCATTAGTCTCCCCAAGGATGGGTGAGCATCCACTACAATCAAAATTAGGGTTTCAAGCCCTCTCTGAGTGCTTAGACAAAGGATCAATCAAGAAATGACATGATCTTCAACTTGTCTAATCTCTCAAACATCCACAATGGATCAAAAAGGACTCCCACTTCAAGGATTAAGCACAAGGCTGCTCCCTTCTAGGTGGATCAAGTCTCAAGATCGACAGTGTCGCCAAATTAGGGTTTTGGTCGACCAGGGCCCCCAGATGAAAAATTTCATCTGGGCACAAGGCAATGATCCAAAACATAACCTAATATACTTCATGGAACCTCATGAACCCATGCATCAAGTCAATTTTGCCTCAGGGGATGCATTCATCAAAAATCAGGAATTAGGGTTTCTTGACCTAATTCACCCCTAAGTTGACTTTTGGGACAAACCATGAGCCAAGACCTCAAGAGATGATTTGAGGGTCTCTAACATACCATATTGATCCATTTGGGACAATGGATTAATCCAAGAAGTTTGAGCAACAAGTCTCAATTTCATCTGCACCACAATTAAGGTTTTAAGGGAAAAGTCAACTGTAACTTTGGATATACCCTAATACATGATTGAATATACCCTATTACACCCATGGAACATGCCCATCAAGTTTGATTTAGGTCAAGGACATGATTTCCTGAAGAATTGCACAGTTTGGAATTCATCTGATAAAAAGTCAACTGTGCACAAAAGTCAACTTTGACTTTTTGAGATTTTTCACCAAAATGGATTTTTAACCCTAAAATGATGTTAATGTATGATTTGAATCATCATTCATCAAGAAAAATCAAGAAAAGTGAGATAACTTGTAAAAGGGGTAACCATAAAACTTAGAAATTTTTCTAAGTTAAAAATACAGTGGCAAGGGCACCAACTTTGAAGGACCATAACTCCTAAACCACAAGGCCATTTTTTCTCATCCAAAGATGGATTTGTAGCCCTCATTATCACCTACAAAAACTTCAACTACAAGTCATTCCAATTCATTAAGGATTTTGAGTTATGGAGTGATCAAAGTGGCTGAAAAGTGAAAATGTCACTTTTTCCAACACTTCGTGAATTTTTCACTAAGTCAGATTCTGCCTCACTTTTTGCCAAATGTAGGGGGATTTTTCACTTGGAATCAAAAGAGATCAAAACCAAACTTGTTCAAACAGTTGTTGTATCATGTAAGAGCTTTCCAAAATGGTCAAGAACATTGCCAAATTCAACCTACACCATGAGATACAACATTGCCAAGTTGCCTTGCTGAAATCTGTCAAGGCAAGGCAGAATTTGCAACTTTGGTCGATTTGCCAAAATCAGCCAAATTCAATTGCTCCTATCCACTTAGACACCTCAGAGGATTGAATCTAAAGGGGACAATCACTGAGCCAAGCCTCCAAAGTCCATGGAACAAGAAATAGCATGTTGAACCTAGAATGGCCAAAATAGGGACAAGACTTCAAATTTGGAATGAGGCATTCAATGGAACCATCAAGGTGGCATGGACTGAGCCATTCTCATCTGAAATCAGTCAAGACTTATCCAAGACCAAGGGGACCAAAGCTCTGTGCCCTAACCTCTAGTCAATGGCTAGAGGAGACTTGGATTTTCATTTGCCAACATTGGCCAAACCTACTTACCAGCTGCCATTCACTATTCCTTGCAAAACAAACTTGCTCTACTATAAATAGAGCTCAATTGTGGTCAGTTTGAGTACACCAAAGCCATCTAACAGATGCTTCCCTCAAAATCTCTTCTTTCACTCCAATTTTGCCTTCTAAGGCAAGTCACTATCGGGTTTTGAGTTTGAGAGTAATTCCAATCAAACCAATCACTCACACACCTCACATACATCACATATGAGCTGATCAAACACTTAGATTACTTCTGAAACATCAATTTCACAAAATCACCAGCTGGTTGCTCAAGATTTTAACCAAAGTGCAGCTGAGGTACCACAAAATGATCCAGCCAATTTCAATCAAGTCCAACCATCCAAACACAATCCATAGGGTGTAGGGAAGCTGTTCAGATCATCACCACTCATCTGTAACACCTCCAAATCAAAAATCACTTTGAACTTGCTGTCACGACTTGGAGGTAAGCACATACTTGGTCATCTCTCAATCTATGCATATTTCCTCGCACAATAATTTGGCCATATGTTCATAATCATGCATGCAATGTTTTCCCTCAATTAATTGCATTGTTTGAATCGTGTATCAAAAATCCTAGCCGTCATGCAGAAATTAGGGTTCTTGAGGTCTCTTCGTGATTTCTTGTTGTATGTTTAATTTAAATGAAATTAAAGTACATAGACATGATCGTGAGGTTGAGGCGAGCATAATGATATGTGGATTGCATGATATGATTACGTATTCATGGAGATTGGATAGAAAATACAAATCTGAGAAACCAAGAACACGCGCGTGTTCTTCAGCTGTTCTTGGCGCCATTTTTCATAAATTCAAATATTTGAATTTTGTGATTTTGTTTAATTGATTCAAAAAATAATTTCTCTCTGAGTTTTAATGATTTTGAGTTGATTCTTTTTTTAATAATTCACAAAAATGTTGAAATATTTTATTTTCATAAAAAATCCCAAAAATATTATTTATTTCATATAATTGATATTTTTGCAAAGAATTAATATTTTGATTGTTTTTGGCATTTTAAATATTTTTTCTACATTGATTTTGCAACTTTCAATGCTTTCTAATTATTTTGTAGGTCAATACTTAATTTTTGAAGCATTAATCCAAGATCACAATTTGTTTTCCATGTGTTAAACAATTTTTGATCATTTTAATTGAATTTTTATTCAATTAAATACATTTTGAAAACAAAATAGGGTTTTGGATTAATTCAACCCTCATAAATCATTTTCAAACCTTTTTGGGCCTCTTGAGAGAGTGTAAGACCCATCCCCCCTTGTACAAAAACTTTTTGGGTCTCACTCATTGTATAAGTCCCTCTGTACAAGTAAACGGCGCGATCGTCGCCCGTTTAAAAATAAAAACCATCTGGGCCTACCCTCGAGTAGTAAGACCCATTTCTTTTTTCTTAAAACTTTTTGGGCCTCTAATAGAGTGTAAGACCCAATCCTTTTTTTTTTACCAAATCATTTTTGGGCCTCAGTATGTTGTATAAGTCCCGATACCGTCAAAAACAAACGGCGCGATCGTCGCCTTTTCAAAATAACCCTTGGGCCTCTCCTTGAGCTATAAGACCCATTCAAAACACTTTGGGCCTCTATTAGAGTGTAAGACCCAATCCCCCTTTTAACCAAAACATTTTGGGCCTCACTTATTGTATAAGACCCTCTGCGTTAAAAGAAAACCTCGGCGCGATCGCCATTTTTAAACGAAAAATCATTTGGGCCTACCCTCGTGTTATAAGCCCCACTCTTTTTCTTTAAACTTGTTGGGCCTCTTGAGAGAGTGTAAGACCCATCCCTTTGTACAGAAAACCATTTTGGGCCCCAGTCACTTGTATAAGTCCCTCTGTACAAAATTCAAACAGTGCGCTCACTGATAAAACACTGGGCCTCTCCTCGAGCTGTAAGCCCCAAATCTTTCTTTTTCAAAGCACTTTCTCCTTTGATTTTGAATATACTGTTGTTTTCAATCTTTCTTTGTTGAACAACTAACCAAACAGCATGGAAGCACTACAACCGAGTAAGTGGTTATCGCTTTCGTTTACTGCCTTCATATTATAAACTGTATTGTGGGGCTGCTCACTGTAAGTCTCCTTTCATAAACTCATATCTACTGTGTAATAATAGTATAGATATTTCGAGTTTCCCCGGCAACTACGTCTAGAACTAGGTGACGCCGTTTCATTTATTCGTAGAAATAGACGCCTAGATCCCCAATAGGAGCACCAGATACAGTCTTCTCTTCGGCTGTCCTCCTTAGGAATCGTCAAGAAGCTCTACTCCCCAAGATGAATGTATTCTCCGTGAATGGCATCTTTGAGTTTCTTCCAAATTCTCGAACTTTCCTGACTTGATCTATTCCTTGTGGATAGCTTGCCTTGAATGTCTCGGGGTTTGGGTACCCACTACGGTCATAATCTTGGACCTTAACTAAGGAACCCTCTTTAAAAGCTAGAAGTCGCTGGATAGTAAACCTCGCACGTTTACCAGTGGTTTTTATCTTTAAAAGAGTTATCTCTCCTAATGGAAAGGAGATGATAGACCCACGGGCTTCTTAAAAGCATCGGCCTCCTCTTGGGCATTATTCAAGGACACTACGGCTTCTTAGAAGTATTCACAGCCTCCTCTTAGGCTTCGTATAATGATCTCTTCCTCCGGGAATGATAGCCTCCTCTTGGGCTTCGTACGAGGACCCGTCGGCTTCTTAAAAGTTTCCAACCTCCTCTTGGGCTTCGTACGAGGACCCGTCGGCTTCTTAAAAGTTTCCAGCCTCCTCTTGGGCTTCGTACAAATTGTCCCGACGACCTCCTAGAGGTATAGGAACAGAACTTAGTCATCTGCATAGAACAGTCCTTTCATAGAGTCTACTACTGTTTCTCAAAGCATAGTACCAAAGATAAAACTCTAGACACGGACAGTCTAACTTCCTTGAGTCTCAAAGGCATTCTCAAGCACCCTTCGTTAAATAGGAAGGAAACCCGCAGACTCGGACAGTCTCGACACCCTTTGGATTTCCCGTTTCCTCAAAGAGAAGGAAATATCCCTGATCCTCAAATCAAATCCCTGTGTACAGTGTTACTCATATAAGAACTGATTTTCTCTTTTAAAATCAGTATATTGGATCTGTCACTCAAATGAAACAGCTACAATAGCCTCCATCTCGGGCTTCGTACGAGATACCAAAATTCTCCCTAGCAGAGTCAAACAACCTTTTCGCCTCTCTCTCGGGCTTTGTACGAGACACATAAGAGACTCCCCCGTTGAGTCAAATACCCTTTTCGCCTCCATCTCGGGCTTCATACGAGATACAAAATCACTCTCTTGTTGAGTATAAAAGATTCTCCTGTTGAGTCAACCCTTTTAGCCTCTATCTCGGGCTTTGTACGGGACACAAAATAGCCTCCTCTTAGGCTTTGTATAATGATTTTCCTAGCAGAAATTAGCCTCCTCTTAGGCTTCGTATAAGAAAACCACTGGTTGATCCAATCAACCTTTTAGCATCAAAGTTGTGCCTCGTTCACAGTACACAAACATCAACAACTCCTTTCCCTTCATCTAATCGCAGTAAGCGGCAAGCCTCTGGATCATCTATATCCACGCCACTGTCCCTCTTTTAGCATGAGAAATTCCTAAGGAAAGATGGCATTGCTCTACACTGAGTTAAAGTCTTCTCCTTCAGGTTAAAACCCTTTCTTCGGAAATTATGGCATTGCTCGGATCCACGTATCCCAGTTAAAGTAATTCTCCTTCTCCCCTCTTTAGAGATGACAAATTCTCTCTAAAGTCGAGGTCTTTCAGCTTCACGTCTTGGGCTTTGAACAAGACACAAATAGACCTTTCAGCTTCACATCTTGGGCTTTGAACAAGATACAAATCACCTTTCGCTTCACGTCTTGGGCTTTGAACAAGACACCAAAAACACCAATTTCCTCCCATAGAATAGGAGGAACTACGAACACTCTGATTTCCCTGTTTCGGTAAACGGGAATACGTAGGCATAAGATCGAAAGAAAAGATCTTAGCGAGCGCAATCAACAAAAAACCCAAATCCCATATCTCCGTCAATCAAAAGCAGTAATTCAAAAGCATCATTCCTAAACATCCTAATCCTTGTTCCCCGCCAGAAACCTTCTGCCTAGATAAAAATAAAGAAAACCGTATTGGCGAAAATACAAATAACCAGTACAAAGGCCCCCCACATTGATAGCATCTGTAACCTAACAGACCGCTGTTTAAACTCAGTATGCAAGCAGGGTTAATTGGAGACATCTATTTCCCTTCCTTATTCAGCTCACAATAGGATAAAAAATGAATCGACCTGTAGTTTTAAGCTCAAACCGCAGAGAGCGACCAACGCTTAAGAACCGCGTCCAAAATCGCTCGCTACACATACATCTTGGTAGTTTCTGAAGAAAGCAAGGAGCTATTGCTCTTATCTTGCTTGAACACTTATGTGTTCTTATGTACTTAAACTTAGGAGTTATCTGCTTGTTAAGAAGCATTATTGTAATCTCCTGTTTAACTAATTCTATGTGAATTAGGATTCCTTAAGTGATCAGTGTGATCGGAGACTTGAGAAGACAATGGCTAGGTGTCATTGTGGAAAATCCTAGAAGAATGGTCAGTAAACGTTATATTCATTAAGTTGAATCCCTGAACGTTTAGCTGTGAAATCCTGATAGTAGATCTTGCGAGATTAGAACCTATTGGGTCAATGTTCGTTATATTCATTAAGTTGAATACCTGAACGGTTCATTATGGGTTAGTCACAGCTGCGGTTGTGCAGGTTGTTAGTCACCGGCTGTTGCGCGTGCATCTGTAATCAGATTGGATTATAGTGGATTAAGACCTTGCGTTCATGGCAAAATCACCTTGGAAGGGTGGATTGGATTAGCTTGAGAATTGCTCAGGTGAACTAGGATATATCGTGTGTTCTTTACTCGTGTTATGCTTTAAGTCATTGTTTATGTTTCTGTAATATTTATCAGAACCTTACATGAGCAAATCAGAATCTTGCAACTTAACTCTGATAAGCTTCCACACTGCAAGTTCTGAATCAAACATATTTATTCAGACTTTTCTTGTTACTTATGCCTTATGCAGTACAAGATCTGAATGATGCATCTCGAGTCAGAGTCTCTCAACGAACTCAGATATTCTCTTAGCACTTTAACGATAAGAGGCAAAAAGTTTTTTAAGAGTGAAAACACAATTCATACCCCCCACTTTCTTGTGTCTTTCTTGCACCTTCACAAGGATATGTTTTTACTGGTAAAAATTTGCAAGTTTTTGCAAAAGAAACAGGGTTCAAAGTTCTCACATCGAAGCCTTACTATGCTCAAACCATTGGACAAGTCGAAGCAGCAAATAAGGTTATAATTGGTTTGATAAAGAAACACGTGGGAAGGAAGCCAAATAATTGGCACAAAACTTTGGACCAAATTCTGTGGGCCTGTCGAACCTCTCCCAAGGAAGCTACAAATGCTACACCTTTTCGATTAACATATGGTCATGCAGTTCTACCGGTCGAGATATGTTTACAGTCGACAAGAGTCCAAAGGCATCATGAAATTCCATCAGACTCATATTGGAATATGATGATAGATGAACTGGTGGATTTAGACAAAGAAAGGTTAAATGCGCTAGAATTATTAAAAAGGTAGAAAGAAAGGGTGGAAAAAGCCTATAATAAATAAGTGAAAAATAAGACATTTTTGATTGGTGATGTTGTTTGGAAAGTTATTCTTCCCATGGATCGAAAAGACAGATTTATGGGGAAATGGTCCCCTAAATGGGAAGGGCCCTTTCAAATTATTAAAGTGTTTTCAAACGGTGCATATGAAGTTAAAGAATTAGATAAAGATAAGCGAGTGCTAAAAATAAACGGAAAATATTTGAAAAAATATAAGCCTATATTGCAAGAAGTAAAGATAGAAGTCGATAATCATGCAAAGAAAACAACTAACTTGGTGAATTAAAATTCTTTTCGCCAAAAACATGACTTAAAGTCATTACAAAATTAGGCCTCGAAGGGCCAAATAAAATTATAAGTTTCAAACAGGGAAAGACTTCTTCAGTTTCTCGAACTTGGACCTCTGAATCTTAAGGCGACGTTCACAGAGGGCTTTGCTAGTCGAAAGTTCTTCGATTTCTTTGCCAAGCTTTTGAGCTATTTCGACATGATGCACCCCAACTTCAAGCTCTTTAGCTATCTCTTCTTAGTTGAATTTCTGCAGTTCTTCTTTGTGCTTTTTGGCCTGAGAAATTTTGCCTTGAAGGATCTTGATCTGATTCTCCCATTTGCGAATGTTTTCATCGCAGCTTGTTGCCTCTTTCTTGTTTTGTTCAGAAGTCTTCTCCAGTTCAGTCACCTTGATGGTAGAATTTGAGGCGGCATCCCATTCAGCAAGTTGAGTATCCGACTTATTTTCAAGTTTTTTCGAGTAATCTCGAAGTCGGTTAAAATCTGCCACCACAAGGTCAATCAGTGTGGTTAGATCTACAACAACGTCAGTTACTTCAGGGGGAGCTTCCAGAACATTGATTAGTTTCAAGATCTTTTTTAGGTTGAATTGAGAAAAATAATCTTTCTCTAGGAGTTGAAACAAGTCTATGTTGAGGATTTTTTTCTCGAATCTGGGTTAGCACTTCATCCATGGATTTTTTGCCAGAAAGAGTCCCTGAGGTGGTCGAACCGCTGGTGGTGGTGTCACAGAAATTATAGCGTGTATTGAGCATAGCCTTCAGATACTCCAGTGGTTTCTGCACCTTCAATTTTTCAAGTTCTTCATGAGAAAAGTTGGTCGAAGTGGTTTTTGTTGAGGCGTCTTTGGGACGATCATCAAGGTTTTCCTTGTCCTTTCTCCCTTCTTCACCAGGAGCGGTCTCTGGAGTTGTTTGCCTTTTGCCATCTTTTTCTTCTTCCTTTTCGTCATCAGCTTCAACATCCCCATCCTTCTCTTCATTATCATCTTTTTGGTTGATAGGGGAGTTGTCTTCAGGATCGTCTTCCATAGTGAGTTCTGCATTGGGCATCACAGTATCCCCACCAACATCGACTAAAATATCTTCCTCGTGACCAACTTTTTCTTCGATCACGTCAGGAGATGTGGTTGTGGTGATGATCTTGGGAAGTTTATCAGAAGCATTGGTGGGCTGATTCACTTCAGTAACAGACTCTTTGGTCGAATCCTTTGGGGAAGGCTTGGAGAGGTTTGTTGGTTTGTAGGTTGGATCGCTGCTTGTTTTGGGAAGAACTTGGATGAGAGAATGTCCATGAGTATCAACAAGAACCTGAAAAATTAATAAGTCAAAATTTTATTATGAGTGAAAGTGGCTGTAAATGTTGAAATTTGAAAAAGAACATACCTTTGGAATTTCAATCTTAAGACTAGAGTTTTCACTTTCTGCTGGGGCTGGAGTGGTTTGTTCGACAGACTTTTTTCAAGGAGTAGGAGCACTCATTTCCAATACTTTGGAAGCAGAAGGTTTGGATTTTTGGATTTTCGACGGTTTTTTCTTTTTCTTCAAAGGCTTAGCTTGGTCAGGCGAATTATCACCATCGTCAGATTCAATAACGTAAATGTCAGGTTCCACTTCTTTTCTTTTCTTTGGTGTCGAATGAGGTTTCTGACTTCCCTGCAAAAAGGATTTTGCTAATACATTTTATATGGCGAGAATAAAAAATAAAATATAACAATTAGGGAAAAGGAAATACCATACCTTTGCCACGGGTTTCTTGGATGTGTCCTTTTGGTCTTCTTCGTCTTCGACAATTGACCTTTCAACGATAGCTGATTTCTTAGCAGGAATTTTTATAGCTAGGAAAAAGGAGAGAAAAAAAGGAAAAAGTTAAATGTGAGCTAAGAAGAAGAAAACATATATAAACAAAAGGAAGCAGTGTTGAATATCTTCCCATTCCACACCTTCATATATAGGAGATTCCAACGCGAACGTGTTTTATGCCAATATGAAGGTGGCCTTTGAAATTTTCCAAAGTGAACTTAGTCGGAACCACTCGCTTAGCATATTTTTTGTAGTCTTGGCGAAGATTTTTCATAGAATTCCCACAGACAAACCAGTCTGGAAATGGAGGGCTAAAAGCCACGCCAAATTCAGCAGACGGTGGAGGAGGGAACTTTGGTGGATAGAGATTAAAAGCTAACTTATAACGTTGATCTGGTCGAACTTATGAAGGTAGTTTTAACTCATCCAGTTTCCTTGTAAATTTTTCTTTCAAAGTAATGGCTACTTCGCTAATGGTCGACTAAGTTCGTTGGGTCTATAGGCAGTTTCAAAGTACTTCTGGAATGCTTGGATTTCTTTGATGTGTCTTGAAGTACCTTTCTTTGATTTGTCCTGCACAAGGGTGAAAGCTTTGGTCAGTGAATAGTAAAAGAAGGCACGTCGAAGAATTGTGAATTATAGTAATCCCTCCACCAGTCATCAAACTCTTTAGTACAGAGGAAGCTGGGTTTGAAAGCCACCGGTTGGATTTCGACCAAGTCTGAGTATTTCGCCAGCAGGCTCGTACACTCAGCCTCATTATGGGTCATGTTGTAGTGTATCAGTGAACCTTTCTTTGAAAAAAGAGGTTGGGTTTTATTTGAATTATTCCAAACTGTCGAGAGACCAGATTGGGTTGGTAGTTGACAAGTGAGATTTTTAGCTTTGATGGGTTGATCCTGGAGGCTAGGAGCCTGGGGGTTAGAAAGGATTCCCAGACATTAAGAGATTCCCCCTCTTGTTCTTTCGACTCAGGGGGAAACTTCCTAGTAAACCATTCTGGTCCAATTTTTCTGTTTGCGAAAGGTGCCATATTAGGTGTGAAGTTATGACGTTTGGCGAACATCATAACATAACCAGTGAATGTTTGTTGGAGGCTCAAATCTTCATCATTGGGCATCAGCAGTGCCAGCCTAGTTCCTTCGACCCTTCTATCTTTTAGAGCAGCTTCGTCTACAGGGTTTTTATTAGAAAGAGAAGCTTTGAATGTGGCATTTAGCCACAGTTGTAGGAGCCAGAATGGTCCTGACAACAGAAGACTTCCCTTCGTCTTAATGGTCTTCAGTAGAGTGACTCCTTCGCCAAGGGATTCATACAGGTTGGCTAAGATAATTTCGCTAAGGCATAGTTTGTGTCCAGCATGGAGTTGATTCGCCATAGTGATGTATCTTTTCGCCATCTAGAGAGACCTGGAGCAGAAGACGCACCTTGACAGCCAGAGATCTAGGAAGGCCACATGCTCTTGGTCAGAGACTTCAACAGTTTCCTTGTCATGATAGTATGCGATGTAGGAGGTAAAGGCAGCATTACTAATGTCGAAACCTATGAAATCGTCAGCTAGGAGGTTGGGATCATAATCCACCCCAAGAGGACTAAGACCAGTTATGGCAGCTACGTCGAAGAGGGTGGGTGATCATTCCACAAGGAAGGTGAAAGTTATTGTAAGTACTATCCCAAAAGTAAAGGGAAGCTAAAAGCATGGATGGACAATATCCAAGTCCTACTTTTGACAGCTGGATAAGGTCGAATATGCCCAAGGATTTCCAAGCCTCAGATTTGACTGCTTCTATTTTTGCTAACCAATATAAGTAGTCGGATGGGTCTTTCGATAGGGGGCAAGACCTAAAAATCCTAAAATTGTTCATGTACTCTAGATTTATGGCATCCCTAGAGGCTACAGTCGAAGGTGACCCTTGGCCATCTACCTTAGATTTTTCATCTATGGCTATTTCTTGTTCAGTCTTAGGCCTAACACCATTAGCTATTGGTTTATAACGATGATAAGCTGGGAAAAATTCTTTTAATTTCAAAGGATCTAACTTTAAATTAGGAAAAGGTCCTAGGATTGCATGGGATTTACAAGAAATGAGGATGGGGATTAATATCTGTGATTGATAAATACGTCTTTTTTTTCTTCATTGGGAGGTTCTGGTACGTATTGTTGATTCCCCATGACGCTTGGACCAAGGATTTTGTGAACAGGTGGCAAACCTTTGGATTTCTGGGAGTCTTTGTTTTTGGTGTTGGTTCCTTGAGGAGTTGTGGAATAAGACATTGTTACTTGCAGAGGATTTAGAGAAGAAATAAAGAAGATGAAGTGGTATGAAGTAAGTGGGTTTTCAGAAAAGAGAATGGAAAAAGTGACTTAAGGAGAAATTTTACTTATTTATAAGTAGAAAAGGGGACTGAAGCGGTTACTATTCAAAGGGGTTGCCATTTAATGAGAATAGATCATAAGACACGTGTTAGCCATGAATGGACTGGTTGGACGATGGCAGTTATTTTTGACCCACGATCTCCTAGGGACTAGGATCGTGATGATTGAAAAGATTTCAGAACGTGGGCTGAGAAGACGTTTTAGAAAAAGTGTAATGATGATTATGACGTCACAAAATGTCAAGTCATATGAACAGTCATTTCGTCGAATTAGTCAAGGCGTCGAATTATGTTGTCAAAAAATGCTTCTTCTCCTTTGTCGAAAATGCATTTTCTGGGGGGCAATATGTACGCTCCTAATTTCAACGCCTAGATTTTATTTGTAAAGGAAATAAAAGATTAAGACTTTCCAGAGTATTTCGACAGAAATTTGTTTCTTGTGAAGAAGATCAGTAAAAAACAAGGGTTATTTGGAGTTGAAGATTTTTTCTAAGTATTGGAAACATTTCGACATAATTCGACAAAGATCTTGTTTCGACTGATATTTTTGAAATTCAAATAAAGGAGGGAATAGTGTTTTTGAAAGAGAGACACGTGGAGTGTATCTAAAAGGCGAAGGCATGCCGATTGCCATTTGTCTTTGTTACATGAAATGATCATTGCTGACGGTTATTTCGACTGTATATGTATAGGGAGTCGTAGTGTTAGATTTTCGTGTGTGTATTCAAATTCTGTACAAGTTACTCAAAAAACACTCAAAGTACCCGTGTGAGAGAAAAGAGTTATCATTGAGAAAATGTACGTTTGGGAAAACACCAGTTTTATCTTTAGATTTCAATGAAATTTTAAGTTATTTACATACAATTTATTCTACATTTCTGCAATTTATTTCTGCACTTTTATTACGTTTTTCGTTATTTCATTAAAGAACAAAGTTTTATCATTTTTATCCAAATCATATCATTTATAAGAATGATGATAAACATAGAAAATAAAGGGTTTCATTTTCATATGTGTTGTCGAAATTATTAAAGCACGTCATCTTAGGATTTGTATGGTCGATCCTGCAAGTAAACTAATTTTCATAAATAAGGAGGCCAGCGGTTGTTTGTTAATTTTCAAGGCAAACATTCATGCACATTCAAAGAACATTTGATGAAATGTTTTGAGATTGATCGGGAACTTACGATTTGATTCGGTTTGTTGAATGTTGTAGACGTAATCGGGATGGTTACGGAGATTGGATACACCCAACTACAAAGTGGGAGAAAAAAATAGCAAATTAACTTGGTTTTGAAGGACTTGGGGTATGTCTGCAAACCTATAACAGATTCACTAACTATATCGTTACATGTTATCATATTCCCTAATTATTGGTTTCATGTGTCCGTAGAAACAATACTATGCATTGTACTCTCTGGGAAGGGTATGCATTGCAGTTCCATGACTACTCCCAATAGAGGAAGGACATCTCAGCCCCGACTATCATCATTCTCCAATTTGCTAAAGTCAAAGAGGAAGGTAAACTTACTCCATGTCTTTGAGAATGATTTTCTGTTGCAATGTTGTTTGTTCTATACAGTGATCACATGCTGTTAATTTACTTTGTAGGGAAGTATCCTTTGGCTGTTTCGAACACTTTCAACATAACGAAGATGCACATTAATGATGACTCACCCTACATTGTGGATTTTCTAAAAAGGTCCTGCATTACTGGCTGCATTACAATTTCATTGCATCACTAAGTAAGTTTAGTATTATATTCCTTGCCCATTGTTGTTTATGTTTAACTTCAATTTCACCTTAGGATACCAAGAATGGAAGGCAGTCTGGTCTCATGTCAAAGTTTAACAACACAATCACGTAATTGGTCTCAGAGTTCATCAAGTTCTCAACTAACACCTTACGACAAATTCATGTATAAGGTTGTCGTACTTCCACTGGACCAAATTGTGCAACTTAAGGATGTAAGTACTATACAAGTTACATTTAATTTGAAGTACAGGTTGTGTTTGAGAATGTAACACACCTTCTTTCATAACATATCACACAATGTGTCACCGTTGCAACCACCGACAAGCTGAAGGCATCTCAAGGGGGTGGTATTACCAGGCATGCCATGAATGTCCAAGGGTTGCGAAGGGGGATAAACCACCTTACATATGTGGTTCTGGCCATAATACGGAAGCCCCGATTTTCAGGTCGTTATCTGTTTAGATTTCTGGTTTTTGTCTTATGTTTTTTACCGGGGTATATGGACCTAATGTACTATGATATATAGGTATAAGGTAATGATCCTAGTAATCAGCAATGGTTGTCGTGCGACATTTATATTATGGGACCGGGAATACACATAACTGTTGGAACTATCTGTGGAACAGATGCGCAACAACATGCTTCAGGTAGCACTACCGGACAGCTATCTTACATGTAATAAAGTGTTGCAATGTCCTGATACTTTTAAATTGTGTTCCCGGTTTCAATTAGGATGGAGTCACTGACCCTCTTGAGTATCCCTTAGCACTTGATGCTTTGGTTCATTTGAATTTGGCATTCAAAGTGGAGTGGCAACCATCCTGGGAAAATGCGTCAGTTGTTTCTATATGTAACGATGACAAAGTTGTGAAACAGCTTGAGGCGTCAGTTGCTCCACCTAAGGTATGAAATTTAATTTTGTTTCCATTAATTCTGCATCGCTACAAATTGAACATGAACCTGACTTATGCTTTTTTCGTTTCATGCGTAGACACTCCCTTCAACTCCCGTCAATGAAGGGGTCCTGCAGGTATTTAAAGGTTTTGTAAATAATTATGTCGGGTTAATGTATGTTTATATTTGTTGGTTTCTTTACTGTTTAACTTCTTTGTAGATTTGTGAAAGCTTTGATGACACCACCCCATTGGAGAACTGGGAATTAGTAGTCGTAAAGTTACAAACCATTTTGTTATACTATACAAATTGTTATTAGTTTTCATCTTTCCTTTCCAAATTTTGTATTCATGCCGTAATTTATGATTATCAGGAGGTTGACGTTACCTCAAATCATACCCCAGTAGAGGTCACACCAGTTACCGCCTCCAAATGGGTTGCTAAATTTCATTCAACTTCTGGTGCTGCCTCAGACGACTTGGAAGACTGCGATCATTCGTCCACCAAAATGAAGAAGTTGATCAAATTGTAGAAGTGAGGTTTCCAGGACTGCAAGTTTATAGAATTAAAGTTAATGTGTGTAGTATTGTAAACAGCAGCCATCATTTTGTAGACTATATGGGTCTTATTTTGGCATGGTGTATAATCAGTAGAGAAACTATTATTCTTGGGTTCCTTACAATAGGTCATGTATACACTATGAATTTATGTATCCAATATGTATGCATTATTACAAATATTTATATTTTGTTTTAGGTTTTCGCAAAATTTTGGTTGTCCATTTACCTCTGTCATTTACATTTCATTGAGTTGAAACTACAACACCATGTAGAAGTTGAAATCAACATTCCTACACAACTTTTTAACCACAATACATATGTATCATATTTTGAATACACATATTTCCTACGGATCCGTTATTAAACTACTGTGAAAAAGAATAAACTACACCCTGATCCTGCTCCCACTTTTGTGGTTGGGTTTATGGTGGGTCTGTCATACCCCAAATTTTGACCACTAAGATTTCCCATCATTGTACAAATCATCATCACAATATGGATGGGCCATCATACCTCATTAGTCTCCCCAAAGATGGGTGAGCATCCACTATAATCAAGCTTAGGGTTTCAAGCCCTCTCAGAGCTCTTAGACAAAGGATCAATCAAGGAATGACATGATCTTCAAGTTGTCTAACCTCTCAAACATTCAAAATGTATCAAGAGGACTCCCACATCAAGGATTAAGCACAAGGCTGCAACCTTCTAAGTGGATCAAGCCTCAAAATCGCCAGTGTCACCAAATTAGGGTTTGGTTGACCAGGACCTCCAGAGGGGAATTTTCCTCTGGGCATGAGCCAATGCTTCAAAGCATATCCTAAAAATACTCCATGGAACATCATGAACCCAATCATCAAGTCAATTTAACCTCAGGGGATGCATTCACCAAAAATCAGGAATTAGGGTTTCTTGACCTAATTCACCCCTAAGTTAACTTTTGGGACAAATCATGAGCCAAGACCTCAAGAGATAATTTGAGGGTCCCTAACACACCACATTGGTCCATTTGTAACAATGGATTGAGCCAAGAAGCTTGAGCAACAAGTTTCAGTTTCATCTGAACCACAATTAAGGTTTCGCGGGAAAAGTCAACTGTGCCTTTGAATTTTGACCAGGACATGCTCCCAAACCCTAGGACATGATTCAATACACTCTATAACACCTATGAAATCAATCCATCAAGTTTGATTTAGGTCAAGGACTTGATTTCATAGAGGATCGCACAATTTGAAATTCATCTGATAAAAAGTCAACTGTGCACAAATGTCAAACTTTGACTTTTTGAGATTTTTCACAATTATGGTTTTTAACCCTAAAATGATGTTAATGTGTGATTGGAATCATCATTCATCAAGAAAAATCAAGAAAAGTGGGATAACTTGTAAAAAGGGTAACCATAAAAACTTAGAAATTTTTCTAAGTTATGGAACAAAGTGGCTAGGGTACCAACTTTGGAGGATCATAACTCCTAAACCACAAGGCCATTTTTCCCCATCCAAAGCTGGATTTGTAGCTCTCATGGCCCTCTACAAATGCTTCAACTACACCTCATTCCAATTCATCATGGATTTTGAGTTATGGAATGATCAAAATCACAAAAAGTGAAAATGTCACTTTTTTCCAACACTTAGTGAAATTATCACTAAGTCAGAATCTGCCTTACTTTTTTCCAAATGTAGGGGAATTTTTCACTTGGATCCAAAAAGTATCAAAACCAATTATGATCAAACAGTTGTTGTATCATATGAGGGCTTTCCAAAATGGCCAAGAACTCCATCAAATTCCACTTGAGCCATGAGATATGACAATGCCAACATGCCTTGCTACAAACTGTCATGGCAAGGCAGATTTTGGAGCTTTGCTCGATTTGCTCAAATTTTGCAAAGGGAAAGCAACTCTATCCATCTGAACACCTCAAGGGGGGACCAAGGAGGAACCAACTCTGATCCCAAGCCTCCCAAGTCTTTGGAACCAAAAATAGCATGCCAAACCTAGAAATGCCTAAAGGAGGGACAAGACTCCAATTTTGGATTGGAGCATTCAATGCATACACCAAGGTGGCATGGACTGAGCCTTTTCCAACTAAATTCAGTCAAGACTTATCCAAGACCAAGGGAACCAGCAGCCTGTGCCCTAACCTCTAGTCAATGGCTAGAGGAGACTTGGATTCTCATTGCTCAACATTGGCCAAACCTATGTAGCAGTTTCCATTCACTATTCCTTGCAAAAAAAACTTGCTCTACTATAAATAGAGCTCATTTGTGATCAGTTTGAGTACACCAAAGCCATCAAACAGATGCTTTCCTCAAAATCTCTTCTTTCACTCCAAAATTGCCTTCCAAAGCAAGTCACTATCGGGTTTTGAGTTTGAGAGCTATTCCAACCAAACCAATCACACACACACCTCATAAACATCATATACAAGTGATCCAAACACTTAAACAACATCTGGAACACTGATTTCTCATAATCACCAGCCAGCTGCTCAAGGTTTTAACCAAGTTGCAATTGGGATACCATCTTCAGTTCCAGATCATTTCCATTCATTCCAAGCATCCAGACACACTCCATAGCACCTAGGGAAGCTGTCCATAACCTTGGAACTAAGTTGTAACACCTCGAACACAAAACACGATCACAAGCTGCAAGAGGTAAGCATGAGCTCTTCTAACTCTATGATCCATGCATTTTTTGCTGCACAATAATTTGGCCATATGTTCATAATCATGCATGGAGTGTTTTCCCTCAATCAATTGCATTGTTTGAATCGTGTATGGAATTTCTGAACCTTCATGCAAATTTTAGGGTTCTTGAGGTTTCTCTTTGATTTCTTATTCCATGTTTAAAATAAATGAAATTAAAGACCATAAACATGATCGTGAGGTTGAAACGAGTAGATTGATATGTAGATTGTATGATATAATCAAGTATTCAGTGAGATTGGATAGAAAACGCAAATCTGCAGAAACAGAGGAAGGGCGCGTGTTCTTGCCATGTTCTTGGCGCCCTTTTTCAAATATTTGAATATTTGAATTTTGTGATTTTATTTAATTGATTCAAAAAATAATTTCTCTCTGAATTTTAATGATTTTGAGTTGATTCTTTTTTTAATAATTCACAAAAATATTAAAATATTTTATTTTCCCAAAAAATCCCAAAAAAATTATTTATTTTATATACTTGATATTTTTGTAAAGAATTAATATTTTAATTGTTTTTTACATTTAAAATATTTTCTCCTTCTTGATTTTTCAAATTTTAGTGATTTCCAATCATTTTGTGGATCAAAACCTAATTTTTGAAACATTAAACCAATATCACAATTTGTTTTCCATATGTTAAACGATTTTGGTCATTTTAATTGAATTTTTTATTGAATTAAAATACATTTTGAAAACAAATTAGGGTTTTTGATTAATTCAACCCTCATAAAACTTTTTCAAACACTTTGGGCCTCTAATAGAGTGTAAGACCCAACCCCTCTTTGAAATCAAACCTCTTTGGGCCTCAGTCATTGTATAAGACCCACTGCGTTTTCAAAAATCTCGGCACGATGGCCATTTCAAACGAAAATTATCTGGGCCTACCCTCGTGTTATAAGCCTCATTTCTTTTCTTTAAATTACTTTGGGCCTCTAATAGAGTGTAAGACCCAATCCCCTTTTAACCAAAACCTTTTTGGGTCTTAGATATTGTATAAGTCCCTCTGCGTTAAAAGAAAATATTGGCGCGATCGCCAGTTCAAAAATAAAACCCTTTGGGCCTACCCTCGTGTTATAAGCCTCATTCTTTTTTCTTTAAACACCTTTGGGCCTCTTGAGAGAGTGTAAGACCCATCCCTTTGTACAAAAAACCTTTTTGGGCCTCAGTCACTTGTATAAGTCCCTCTGTACAAATTCAAAACAACAGTGCAATCACTGATAAAACCTTGGGCCTCTCCTTGAGCTGTAAGCCCCAATAATCTTTTTCAAAGCACTTTCTCCTTTGATTTTGAATATAATATTGTTATCAAAGCTTTCTTTGTTGAACAACTAATAAAACAGCATGGAAGCTCTACAACCGAGTAAGTGTTTACCCACTTTCTTTATCCGCTTTCATATATATATATAACTGTATTATGGGGCTGCTCACTGTAAGTCTTCTTTCGCAAACTTTTATATACTCATCATATATCAACTGTGTAATACTAGTATAGTTATTTAGAGTTTTCCCCGGCAACTACGTCTAGCACTAGGTAAACCCCTGTTGGTCACTCTTAAATACAAACAAAACTAGATCCCCATAGGATTACCAGACACAGTCTTCCCTCCTCTTGGGGTTAAACAATACGAAGACGTGAAAGGCAATATTCTCAGTGAACTCTTTATCAGACTGTCACCCTTAGAAATTGTCAAAGAAACTCTACTCCCCAGAGATGATCTTTTCTCCGTGAATGGCATCTCTTGAGTTTCTTCCAAATTCTCAGACTTTCGTGGCTTGATCTATTCTCGGTGAATGGCATGTCTTGAACTTCTCGGGGTTTGGGGACCCACAGGCTTCTTAAAAGCATCCCCACCTCCTCTTGGGCATTGTACAAGGACCCTTTGGCTTCTTAAAAGCTCTCATGCCTTCTCTTGGGCTTAGTACAAGGACCCAGAGACCTCTACAGGTATAGGAACAGAACCTAGTCATCAATTTGCTAAAGCTGTCTTTCTGAGTCAAGTGTCAGACCAGTTAATGGGTTTACCTTCATCCCTTAACGTACCAGCCTTCTCTTGGGCATCGTACAAAGATCATTTACTATCCGAGAATCAACTTCTCAAAACACCCGTAGACTTGGACAAGTCTCAATACCCTTTAGATTTCCCATTTCCTTAAAGAACAGGAAATAACCCTGATCCTCTGATCAATCCAAAAGCACAACAAATACTTTTAATTAGTCCCTTTATAAGAACTGATTTTCTCTTTATCCAATATACTGGACCTGTCACTAAACTGAAATAGTTACAATAGCCTCCTCTTGGGCTTTGTACAAAGATTCTCCCAAGCGGAGTTAACCTTTTCAAACTCTTTTGTTGAGTCAAAACCTTTTAGCCTCCATCTCGGGCTTCGTACGAGATACAAAATCACTCTCTTGTTGAGTATAAAAGACTTTCTTGTTGAGTCAGCCCATTTTAGCCTTCATCTCGGGCTTCGTACGAGATACAAAAACTCTCTTGTTGAGTATAAAAGACTCTCTTGTTGAGTCAAACCCCCTTTAGCCTCCATCTCGGGCTTCGTACGAGATAGAAAAATACTCTCTTGTTGAGTATAAAAGACTCTCTTATTGAGTCAACAACCCTTTTAGCTTCTCTCTCAGGCTTCGTACGAGACACAAAAAAACACCTTCTTGTTGGGTCAATAGCCTCCTCTTAGGCCTTGTATCAATCAACCTTTTAGCATCAAAATTTGTGCCTCGTTCATAATATACAAACATCAACAACTCCTTTTACCCCATCTAATTGCTGTAAGCGACAAGCCTCTGGATTATTTACATCCACGCCACTGTCCCTCTTTTAGCATGAGAAATTCCTAAGGAAAGATAACATTGCTCTACACTGAGTTAAAGTCTTCTCCTTCAGGTTAAAAATCCCCTATAATGGAAATTATGGCATTGCTGGATTCACATATCCCAGTTAAAGTAATTCTCCTTTATAATCAGTCACCCAACAGTTGTGACAAACAGACCAAATACCCCCCTTTAGAGATAACAAATTCTCTCTAAAGTCAAAACCCTTTAGCTTCACATCTTGGGCTTCGAACAAGATACAAATAGACCCTTCAGCTTCACATCTTGGGCTTTAAACAAGATACAAACCACCTTTAGCTTCATGTCTTGGGCTTTGAACAAGACACCAAAACAACCTTTTTCCTCCCATAGAATAGGAGGAACTATGATCGCTCTGATTTCCCTGTTTCATCAAACGGGAATACGTAGGCATAAGATTGAAAAATCTTAGCGAGCACACTAATCAAAAACCCAAAATCCCGTACCTTCACACATCAATCGAAAAGCACCAGTCCTAGTATCCTTACAAATAGTCCCGTCGTTGCGTTCTTAGCGAAATAAGCAGAGAGAGAGGCCCCACATCCACATAGCATTTGTAACCTAACAGACCGTTGTTCAAACTCAGTATGCAAGCAGGGTTAATTGGAGACATCTATTCCCCTTCCTTAGTCAGCTTCAATAGGATAAAAAATGAATCGACCTGTAGTACCCCAGAGCAACAGTGCTTAAGAACCACGTCCAAAATCGCTCGCTACAGAAAAATGGCGCCCACCGTGGGGCCCTTCTCCTTTTTCTTGCAATTTTCGGTGGAAACCGTAAATTCAACAAAATGTCACAGAAATGACGACTCTGCTGGGGAGTCATTGTCTGTATAGGATCATAAGGCTAGAGGTCTAGGATGATTAAGACAAATATATATACTGCTTTTCCTAATTGATATCTGTGTTTATTTTTCTGCTAATGGGAATGCGTGTGATGCCGCATGTGGAAAGATTGAGTATACACCTAGGATAGGTGATGGTAATGCGGGTAATCTTACTACGAGTGAATTCTAGTTAAGAGCCCCCGATCGACCATCAAACTCAGTGGAGACTCCCTTTGCAGATACATTGTGTGTAAATTTATCCCAAGAGAGGGAAAGGGAACACTGCATAAACCCGAGGAAGAGGGAAAGGAATGGTCATCGCAACCATAACCTGGGTTCGGGAGTCGGTTACGCGAGGGGAAGATGCTAGCACCCCACGCGTCCATCGTACTCGATGGGATCCACGCTTGTTGTCTATTCTAAGGGTGAGTTATCCTATCATCTATGGTTGTACTAAGACGGGGGAGGGAGACAAAGACAGACTCGGTAGGACGTCAATGTCCTAGGCCTAAGTACCCCCTTGGTGCAATGGGGAATTCAGAGTCAACGTAGTTCGGACCAAGTTCTTTTTGTGTTTTTTATGAGCGATGTTAAGTTCGCGTCCGGCAGTTAGGGTAGATGCCTGTTTGCGTCTCAGACAGAAAGTAACATGCCCTTTTTGAAAATAGCCTTTAGTTTGACAATCCCGAAGGACAAAAAGGTTTGAAGTTTGTTTGTATTTTTTAGGACAGAAGTGACTTAAATTAGTTCATAACTTGCATTGCACCAAAGTCTAGGGCACAGGGGCGAATACTTAACGCATCGTCCCAAGACAGGACGCTCGCTAAGTACTCTAGAAAGATGAGAGGAAGCCCCTCATTTCTCATTCCCCACGCTTAAGGCTCGTGCGCAATACAATTTATCCTTATTAAGTATTTTCAAGAAGTTTTGAGATGAGAAGAGAGAAGACACAAAGGAAACTCTAAAGGGAAACTAAGAGCCCTAATGTTATCATGCATGGGTGACCTACGGTTAGTGAGGTTTGACGACGACCTAAGCCTAAAGAAAAGACAAGATGAGAGAAGGAAAGAGTAAGGGTGAATAGGGATGATTATCCACACCCTTAAAGAACTTACCTCAACCCCTGCATAAGAGGTTAGCACAAAACAGACACAAGTAATATTAAGGCAAATGAAAACTAAACAATGACATATATTAGTGATTAAATGACCTACAACAATCCAAACATGAACTAAGAAGTCAAAGGCACAATCCCAAAACAATGGCACAAGTGCCTTCTCAAACAAAAACTCAGGCATGGTCAGAAATATGCATACAAGAAGATCTCACATAAAGAGCAGTCACATAATTAGTGAAACATCTTATAAAATTTCCAAATTAATTATCAATATTGTTCAACCAGGAACAAACAACATATCAAAAACTCCTGCAAAAATTCAAAATATAAGTCACTCAAACAACTATGCAAAATCAGATGAGAAATATGGTTCAATGTGCTAAAGAAAAGGACTGAAATGCAATATGAGATGATTTTAAAAGTGAGAGAAAAATATTTTAATGCATTTCAGTGTGTTGGTGAAAAAATGCAAAAAGAATGAGTGCAAAAAGTTTTGTATGCTATGAGAACAAAATTCTACAAGTTTAGGTATGCATGATATGAATAATTCAAGAAGAAAATAAACAAATAACTATTTCAGATGATAAAAATAAAGTAAAAATAAAAAATAAAATTTTATAAAATTTTATAAAATGATAAATATGATGCATGAATTTTTTGGTAATTTTTTAGTGCAAAAAACTATTTTTAATAATTAAAAATGAAAATGTAATAAATTAATAAAAATAAAAATATGAAATGAGCATGGGAGGTGTGGAAAGTAACAAAACACGTTGAAAATTTGAAATGGGCTCAGGTGGGAGGGTGCAGATAGTAAGTCCAAACACAAACCCAGTCAGCAAAAATTAAAAAAAAAAAAAAAAAGGAAGTGCACATGGGCTTCAGTCAACGGTTAGACTCACTATCAGCCCTTGGATTGATCTCACGTCCACCAATCAGTCAAACAAACCTGCATGTACTCATGATAAGGGGCCAGGATTCATAGCACACCATAGTTACCATACACACACGCGCATTAGATCATTTAGAGTACCATATATTCCCACGTGGGTAACACGTGATTATTTTAATGTGCTGTCACAATTATAGCCCTCAGATTTATCCTACGCGCAAGATTAAGTCAAACAATAAAAAAACAATACATGATGAGAGGTTGAGATTGAGGGTGCACAATAACCATCGTGAATGGACACACACATAAACCAATTAAACAAAACCAAAAATTATAACGCGTGGCACACCAAGGACCGTCAGATCCCTGGATCCAACGGCCAAAACATCATCTTCTCCAAATTTCCTCCGGCGACCTGCAAACATCTCCGGTGACGGAGCTAGGGTTCCGTTCATCGTCTTAGATGAACACCAGCCTGAAATTTCCCAGAAACTGCAAACAACTATACCGATCCAACCAGATTTTCACAAGGATCTCAAATATCTCATCAAAAATTACAAACAATGCAAGAGTAGTGAGATTCGAATGAAATAAGTTTGGGTTCAAAAACTTTAAACTCAACGTACAACCAATATACGCGTCCAATTTCAAAAATAAACACATCAGAATCATCAGTAACAATCACACATCATCATGCATGTTTAAAAAGAAGTTCTATGATCATCAAAAGAATGACTAACCTGAGGCTATGCACTACGTATCCTTGCTTTTAGCTCCAAAGGGTGGTTGGTTTGTGCTCTATGGATCCCCAGAATGAAGTTTGTGGAAGAATTTTATGAAGAAACCTTGTGAATTGTGAGATACGAATAATCCAAGTTTTTAGGGTTCAAGCTTCTTTTCTCCTTGAAATCATGTGTTCTCCTTTTCAACCCTAGCATGAGTAAGTTTAAATAGGCTAGGTTAAACCACTGATAATGATTTGGGCCTTGGTAATTCTCCACTTAATGAGTTTGGGCAATTTTGGAAATTTGAATAATGTGAGATCCAGCCTCCTCCATGCATGGATATCCAAATATTTCATGATGGATCACTTATTTGGCAATTGCTAATCCCACCTGAATTTAAATTGGGCCCTGAAACATTTTGATTCATGAGTTTTCAATAATTTGGCAATTTGGCACCATGTGAAATAAGTGAGGAATAAACCATGGATCCACTTGATTTAAAGGCCAATAATGCTCCTTGGGGATTGTACTTTGAGGTTAGAATATGACATGAAGCAATGGAATCAATTATAGGTCCATATGTCCCAAAGTGCAAAAGTTGTGAAAATGGAACCCTAAAAACCACTTTGCCTTTTTTTGATCATAACTTGAGTTTCACAAGTGATATGGAGACCCACTAGTACTTGTTGGAAATAGGAGAAAAGGATCTTCAACTTTCATGTTTAAGGAAAATTCATTTGAAGCTTTCTTGATGGTGAAAACTCAAGTTGAATGTAGTGTAAGGACTTGCCCAAAAAGGAAACTTTCAAATTATAGGTTATTTCCATATTTAGTAAATTTTGTACCAACCCTTGATTCTTGATAAATGGTATGAAACTTGACCCTTGAAGACCATATGAGGATGTGAGACCTTGAAAACCGTGGAGAGAACCTCAAAATTCCACAGTTGACTTCCCCTCTTACTGTTGACTTTTCCCCAATTCACCTGATTCCCAGTCCATTGGCCAATTGAACTTCTCATGAACCAAACTGATGGACAATCTTCCAATCCTAGATACTTAGGGGCCCAAGGAATACCATGGCATCAAGTCTTTCCCAAAAAATCAGAAATAAACTGACTTTATAGCAAACCCTAATCTTGGTACCCTCAGTCTAGGAGGAAATAGCACAGTCTCCAAATCCAAATTCCTCTGACTATGATGTGTATCCTCTCCAACAAAGATAAGATATTCCATTTGGTGATGATAAAAACCCAAGGACCTTGCCCATTGGAGCAATAAACCCAAGAATCTCAAAACCTTAATTTTTGCACTGGTTAGGAGAAAGTGATCCACTTGAACTCTCTTGCTTGACCCTTTGAAGAACATCTTCCCCTCTTGAACTTGCCTCAGGCACCTTGACCCCATGCTAAGAACCAATGATATGCACACATGATAATGAAAAAATGAAATGCAACATAAGCCAGTTAGTACTAAAGTAAGGAGGGCAAATTTTGGGGTGCAACAGCTGCCCCTATTCAATCAACTTGGTCCTGAGAGTATAATAGCGATGGCTTTCAGACAATCGGGATGCACGGAGATTGAATACCAAAGAACCCGAAAATTTTCCATCCTCAAAGGAGGGACAACTCCACTGGAGGATCAGCCATAAATGCTGTACTGTCACAACACGGACGAGTGTCAGGTATGCTGGGAATAAAGTGAAACAAACTCTCCCAAGTTACGTCATCTCTGCTAATAAAGAGAACTGACAAAGGAATCTCAAAATATGCCATCCCTGATGATAAAGGGAACTGGCGAAAAGAATCTTCAAAAGATTGCTATCCCTGCTGACAAAGAAAACTAGCAAAACAAATGCCCTCCCTGCTGATAAAGGGAACTGACGAAGGAAAATCTTTAAAAGATTGTTATCTCTGCTGATAAAGAGAACTAGCAAAACAAATGCCATCCCTGCTGATAAAGGGAACTGACGAAGAACATCTTCAAAAGATTGTTATCTCTGCTGATAAAGAGAACTAGCAACATAAATGCCATCCCTGCTGATAAAGGGAACTGGCGAAAGAAAATCTTCAAAAGATTTCTATCTCTGCTGATAAAGAGAACTAGTAAAATAAATGCCATCCCTGCTGATAAAGGGAACTGACGAAAGGAAATACTCAAAAGATTGCTATCTCTGCTGATAAAGAGAACTAGCAAAATAAATGGCATCCCTGCTGATAAAGGGAACTGACGAAGAAAATCTTCAAAAGATTGTTATCTCTGCTGATAAAGAGAACTAGCAAAATAAATGCCATCCCTGCTGATAAAGGGAACTAACGAAGAAAATCTTCAAAAGATTGATATCTCTGCTGATAAAGAGAACTAGCAAAATAAATGCCATCCCTGCTGATAAAGGGAACTGACGAAAGAAAATCTTCAAAAGATTGCTATCTCTGCTGATAAAGAGAACTAGCAAAATAAATGCCATCCCTGCTGATAAAGGGAACTGACGAAGAACATCTTCAAAAGATTGCTATCTCTGCTGATAAAGAGAACTAGCAACATAAATGCCATCCCTGCTGATAAAGGGAACTGGCGAAAGAAAATCTTCAAAAGATTGCTATCTCTGCTGATAAAGAGAACTAGCAAAATAAATGCCATCCCTGCTGATAAAGGGAACTGACGAAAGGAAATACTCAAAAGATTGATATCTCTGCTGATAAAGAGAACTAGCAAAATAAATACCATCCCTGCTGATAAAGGGAACTGACGAAGAAAATCTTCAAAAGATTGTTATCTCTGCTGATAAAGAGAACTAGCAAAATAAATGCCATCCCTGCTGATAAAGGGAACTGACGAAGAACATCTTCAAAAGATTTCTATCTCTGCTGATAAAGAGAACTAGCAACATAAATTCTATCCCTGCTGATAAAGGGAACTGACGAAGAAATCTTCAAAGGATTGCTATCTCTGCTGATAAAGAGAACTAGCAAAACAAATGCCATCCCTGCTGATAAAGGGAACTGATGAAAGAAAATCTTCAAAAGATTGCTATCTCTGCTCATAAAGAGAACTAGAAAAATAAATGCCATCCCTGCTGATAAAGGGAAATTGGCCAGCAAAATATGTCAAGCAAGAACTGACTACCAGGTGAGAACGGGATTTCACAAAAGAGAAGGGCCAAACAAAGGCAAACTCCCAACCGACTTAAAATCCACAGGCAAGATGACTCTGCTGGGGAAGGAGAAGTCTAAATAAAAGACTCTGCCGGGGAGCACAAGTATGAGGAAAGCGCCCCTCCAGGATCTCCTGAGTCATGCCATCTCTGCTGAGAAAGAGAACTGGCAAAGAAAGTATCAAACCTGGCTTATGCTTCGAATGCAAATGTTTGAATAGTGGCGTAATGCTCCATACCAAATGGAAATGCTACGTGTTTGAGGATGCAATGTGAATTCTTATGATATGCAAAAGGGGTCACTCCAGTAAAATAAATGCTGGAGCGAAAAGACCAATTCAGCTGGGGACGACAAAAGTAAATTGTCCTCTGAATCTAGGAACTCTGCTGAGAAGGATCACACTGACGAACTCTTTGGATCCAAGACTTCTGCCGGGGATGAAATCCAAAGCATATATACTCTACCGGGGATTACATATGTCCTTTACTGAATGTGACATCGAACCTGAGATTCCTCCTCTGCTGGGGGAGTTGAGAATGAATACCAATAACGAAATCGGAAGTCTGTTACTGAGGATTGCCAATAACAGATGGGCTTAGGACCTGCTGGGGGATGCCAGCCCATAATATCATCTTGCTTGGGGAAAACATTCCATAATACCATCCTGCTTGGGGATACTACTGATCTTAGCCTGCTGATGGGGAGAATGACTTTACTCCCCTCTTGGTGGGGACTAGAACATGACATCGTCGGTGAAAGCACGCTTCCTGACTGGATGGGGAAGGTGAACACCCTGATTCTATGGGGAAACAACGTCTTGATCCGGAGAAAATACTTTCCAAGTCTCCTGCTGGGGAAGGTCTGCTCTACTGAGGAAAGTTTTGCCCTGCTAGGGAATGAGCAATCTCAATGCTGGGGAGAGCAAACTGTTGGGAGAGTACAATCCTGTTGCCCTGCGACCTGACTTGTCTTTATGTTCATAAACGGCCCTTTGAACTTTCCACTTGCCCCAGACCACCAGGTCTAATGGAAGAAATCATCTCAAGAGGATTTTACAGAAGATCGGGCGTTCGCACTGCCCCAGGGTCTTCAAACTCTTGGAGAGATTTATCATATCTCGACATAACTGCCCCAGTCTTCATAATCCATGAAGTACATTACCTCGAAAGGGATCGTAATGACTTGAAAATACTCTGCTTTAGTATTTTGAACCTTGAGGAGGTGCTTCTGATTAACCGTCTTCTGGAGAGGACAACTTCTCATGCTCTAGGGATGGCCTGCCTCAATATGAGCTTTAAAGTGACTTTGCCCCTGATCTTAGAATGAATGCCCCAGAATAACTGAATTTCAGAGAGATTTCTCGACGTGACTGCCCCAGATTGGCTACATCTTAACACGACTTACTAGGTAGAGCCCACTCTACACTGAGTCTCTTGGCAACATGCCCTTTGATATGATTGTCCTTCAGAATTTTCAAGCATCCTAACTTGGCAGGATCAAGCTTCTTGACTGACGTTCACTGTGTAAGCTTATCCGATATCAAACACATGCAAGCAGAAAACGTTTATTATGAGAATGACAATTCTAATGCAACACTCATGTTAACCTTGAAGTTTTATTGAAAATGCGTCGCCAAGCCTTGTGAACGAATCACTAGCCGGGATGCGACCTTGATATTTGAATGAAAAACAATGCGCACATGCAACACCAACAAATCTTATTAGCACAACTCATAGGAGTCAGGAACGTTATCCTGTCAAAGTATGCTTTCGGAATAAACCCTGTTTCAATTAGGACTTTTAAGGGTTGTAACGTGGTCTGGTTCACGGTTTCAGAAAAAGGATTTATGGCTCAAAATTTATCGGTGCCCACCCACTCTTCGTGATGTTCTCTAGTCCTATGTTCAGTTAATCTGACACAAACGTTCATCTCTCAAAAGGTTTATAATCTTTAAGGAACCCATGCCGCTAATGGTTTGGCACCTAAGGGAGTTTTGGAATGACAGTCACCCTTTTTTAATCTTTTGTGTCTGTAATCACACGAATTTTTTCTTATCGAGGATTTTCTGTTGTAATCCTTTTCTGTTTGTTTTTCGCCCTTTTTATTTCCCTGATTTTGCCTGGACTAATTATTTTGAGTTTTTTCGATTTTGAAGTCCAGCGGGATGCCCTAACTTTTGCCTAAGTCGCTTGTTTACAAGTTTCGACTTAGCGGGCTTTTCCTTTTTTTTATTTCCCTTTTGAACAAAGCGTGTGACACTGGTTGTCTTACTTGCTTGACATGGTTATGACTGTCTCACTCCTTAGTTGTTGAGGGATAGCCGTCGTGGTTTCACATCTCTTGACCTCTTGACGGTCGGATAGAAGGTAACGGATCCTCAGATGCACACTCTCCTTAAAATTTGAACGCTCGGTCAAACTAACTGACGCCTACCCTGCCCCTGGGTTAAGTATGAGGGTTTTTTCGTACGAAAGAAACTCCTACTTCAAGGCTCAAAAGGGTTAACGAGGGTCTATCTCCTTATCTCTTCAGTGTTTGTGAATTGGAAACAATGTCTGTACATCCTTAACAGGGTTTTATCCAAATGCGCACCATTAGAAATCTGCGCTTTTATTTCGTCATCCTCCCTCAAGAGTTCTAAATAAGAAAATTGGTATTGTAGTGCATATAAACATTTAAGAGTGAACACGAATGGATTACTTCAAGAAAAACATACGCATTGCATTAATATCATCAAAAGAAACAAACAAGTCTTACATGCATACGATGCTTTAACAAGAAATGAAAAACTACAAATAAAAATGCAGTAAAGAAGCTGAAGATTGTCATCGCTGAGGAAGCTTAATTCTGTCTGGACGTACTTGCAGACTGAGTGTTCATTTGAGAAAGGAGGCCTCCATTGATGTACATATCATCTTCAGTGAATACAATGATCTCTGTGTCTACCAGGTCTTGCACCTTGTGCCGGAATACATTACACTTATCAATTGTATGCCCAAACGTTCCCGAGTGGAACTCGCACCTAGCAGTCATATCATAATCCGGAGGAATAGGGTACGGTACCGGCACGGTACTCCTCGTTTGAATCAGAGAGTTCTTGAGCAGACGAGCAAACAGCTGACTATAAGGGATAGGAATAGGATCAAATATCCTCTTGGGCCCTCTTGGTCTCGGTTGCCCCTGCTGCTGATAACTCTGCTGTCGGTGCTGATTTGGGCGCCCCACCTGCGCTTGTACTTTCCTTCCCACATTTGGCTGAGGCACAAACAAAGGTTGCTGATGTAGAGCTTCTGCAACAAAAGGTTGTGGAGAAAGTCCATGACATGAGGTGGATCCTGCAAAGAGGGGAGGAGTCCCCACTTCTTTTACAACAATTGGGGTAAAATCACCTTGTATATTCACGCCGCCCGACGTGAACTCAATTGCCCCTGCATCAATCAAATCCTGGACTTGGTGCTGAAAGGCCCTACATTTCTCCACAGTATGCCCTGGTGCCCCAGAATGGAAATCACAATGGGCTCTTGCATCATAGCCTGGTGGAGGATTACCAGTGAGAGGAGCCAAAGTCCTTTTCTGTACCAGCTGCAACTGAAGGAGATGCTGCAATAGTTGAGAGTATGGCATAGGGAGCGGATGAAAAACTCTTTCAGACTTCTTCTGTCTCTGTGTACACTTTTTGCCTTTGGGCTTCTCTTGGGAGCCAAGACCTAGCTGTTGTTGGGAAAGTTCTGGAACTTCCGCTTGTGGAAGAGATTCACGAGGTAATCCACGATTTAGATCAAATTCCAAGGAGATGGGAGGAGTAAGGATCTTTGTTGTGGAAGCAGGCACAGGACTGTCTTCCTTCTTCAACACCCCATTCAAAATTTCCATGGCCAAACCCATCTGAGTCTTCAACTGATTGACCTCCTCCCTCAGCATCTTCTGGTCTTGCATGAGAGTTTACATATTCCCCATAAGCTGCCCCATCTGGCCTCGCATTTCCCTCAACTCAGCTTGAACTTGCTCCATGATCAACTCTTGAATGGCCTGAGGAGTTAAGTCTGCAATTCTGAGAAAACCAGATCAAAATAAGAATAACCAGCCTTGAACACCTGTTATGCACAATGATTATGCAAGATGATTATGAATATGCAAATGCAAATGAACATGTTTAAATATTCGCAGGACGATCCACCCCTTGATTCCGGTTTAACAACAATATAGAATGGAGCTTCTGCTCATATATTGAGAAAACCAGAGGAAAACCAAATGTCAACAATCATAAATCCAAGATAACAAGTCTGAACATAATGATCATAGATCCCGACCAACAAGCCTGGCGGTGGTCCAAATAATGAAAGGAAATTGGAAACTACGGCATGTCATCAAAGTCCACAAGTGTCAATCCTCCCCATCCATTATGCTTTTTGCTCCAATCTTGAATTTCCTTGAACAGCTTTCTGGTGTCGGGATGCTTTGGTCTCTGAATTAGCTCTTGAATGAGAATGTCTCTCCTATGCATAATCCCTTCCAAGTATCGGCAATGTAACTCCCAAGTGTCTTCTCCAGAAACACCATTCATGTTAGGTCCCTCATGTCTAGATCTCTTCACTTCAGCTTGGACCTTTAGTTCCTCTATGGAGGCTATGGCTTCATTGAGTCGACCCTCGACTGCTTGTCTCTGGAATACCCCTGATAGGATTTCAGCGTCCTTTTTCCTGAGCTGCGACTTTAATTGATCAATCTGAGCTAGATAACCGTCTTCTTTTTGCTTATTCTCAGCCATTGCAGTTTCTCGGTGAGCATTGAACCTGTGAATTTTTAACAAAGCCTTGTCCAATTCCTCCTTCTTAGACTCGAGAACCTTACTGATACCGTCTAGAGCTTGTTTCATCCTTTGTCTGGCCATGACCTTTTCAGCTAGCTCCTTTTCTGCTTCAGCAAGAAGCTCTGTCTTCAACTTGGCGATATGAACAGCTTCGCCCCGCTCATATTTCAACTGATAAATCTCTCTTTTTAGCTCACTGTTTTCTTCTCGCAGCTTTTCCTTTTCAGCCCATAACTTGTTAAACTTCTCTATCTCAATTGTGGTAGGATGCTCAATCAGCAAGGGGTAAGATGGTGGTTCTACCGGGAAGGGAAGAAGCTCCTCTTCTGCTCTCTTCTTAATCCACTCTTCATAGGAAGGAAAAGCCCGGTTGTTACATTTCCCGAACAAAGTTTTTCCCTTCTTGGTCACCTTCTTCCAAGCATTCACAATCTTCCTTATCATATCTTGATCCTCAGTACCATTGAAGAATAAAGACTCTCTGACATCTCGCTCTTCAGGTGGACCTTTCAAAGGATAACCAAATTGCCTGATAACAAGGGAAGGATTATAGTTAATTCCACCTCTTCTCCCTATCAAGGGTACATTAGGGAATTCTCCGCACTTGCAAATAATCTCTATTCCTAGAAAATCACGGTTGAACTAGACAATGTTGTCAGCAGTCATGCCCATTAACCTCTTTGACCACTTCAGAGAATCTTTAGTATCAACAAAGGTGCCAGTTTCGGGGAGATGGCTCAGAAACCAAGAGTGGTGGACAACAACTCACGGTTTTTCCCCGCCTATTTTCATTCTTGTAATGGACTGAATGATACACATCACCTAGCAAGGTAGGTATAGGATTCTTTGAAATAAAGATTCTGACGACATGCATATCCCCCAGATCTGGAACATTGGGAAACAGGACAATCCCATAGATGCACATAGCCAGAATAGCTTGGAAAGCAGTCCAATTCTTCTCTTTAACATGTATGCAAGCTTGATCAAACAAGAACTTCAATAAGAAACCCTTAGCTCCTTGTTTTTCCTCAATATTACTGCTCAGAACGGATTCATCAATATGAAGAGCAATAGCCATTTCTTTTATCCCGGGGTGTTCTTCAGAAAAGAATACTATGTCATACCTGATGAGGATTCCCAAAATAAATGAGAACTCCTCCAACGTTGGGGCCAAGATGTAGTCTGGGAAAGTGAAGCAACGCAAAGACGGATCGTAAAACTGAAGAAGTGTATGAATGGCATTCTTCTCATACTTGGAGATATTGTAGACAAACTTCAGAAGTCTCTCATACCCTCCACTGAACTCTGTGCGGACTCCGAGACCAGCCATACTAATCATCTTGTGAATCAACGTCAAGGTCGGATCTGGGAACGAATAGGCAACACTCTTCTTTCTCTGGACATCCATGCCAAGGTAACCTCAGAAAATCGGAATCAAGAGTAAGATGCAAGCCCTAAAAAATGTCAAACATGTCAGAATGCAAGAAAAATGATATGCTCATGCAAACATGGGATCAAGGCAACACTGCTGGATGTGCTGTGTTGTTAACCGAATGAGAACCACAACCCAGAAAACCAGAATTCCAAAATAACGAACCACTGAGATAACCAGGAACCCAGATAATCAAACATTGATGAGAAATCCAGAAAAAAATCGGGTAGGTTGAAGGTTTCGGTTACCTGCAAACCTGCAAACGCCCATCCCCTCTCACGTGTGGGTACTAGGATGTTCAGTATCCCGGGCTCTCAGGTCGAGAAATGATGATATGTTTACCATTTCTGGTTTGGCATCATCATCAATCGAGGAGGCCTCAACTGATTCTCCAAAACGGAAGGTCCTCAGCTTCTGGCACTGAGGTTGAGAAACAATAGTACATTTATCCCTCGGGGTACAGTACTATCATCAATCGAGGAGTGCCACCACTGATTCTCTTCAAAAGATAGGGGCCATCCTATGCGAGTTCCAAAGTGGGCCCTCGGGTGTGAATGGGTTTGCCACAGGATGTGGTCTTCCACTGTCACCACTAAAGAGGGATGTTTCCACTAAGGTCCTCGATGATCGGTCACCAGAGTTGACAGCTCTCTAGATCGACATCCTAACATGCGCAAGACACACATGTTAGAATGCGTCCCAAGATAGCCTCGTCTGGTTGTGAATTTCGTGAACACACAAATGTACCAAGCGGGCACGTAGGTCCCACTACTCTCC
This sequence comes from Lathyrus tuberosus, assembly GCA_022829125.1. Taxonomy (NCBI): domain Eukaryota; kingdom Viridiplantae; phylum Streptophyta; class Magnoliopsida; order Fabales; family Fabaceae; genus Lathyrus; species Lathyrus tuberosus. Next base: position 16,353,478 of record JALAZF010000027.1, on the reverse strand, counting down.
ACACTAGTCCTAGGGTGTACTCAAGCCTGTGTATTGGGCTTATCTCTCAGAACAACCCAACCTGCAAAACAGAAACAGCCAGCACAACACAGCAATATCCAGTATGACAGTAATAAAAATGAAATGCAATGCAGAAAATGCGGTAAAAATAAAATACAACAAATAAAGCAAAACAAAAACAAAAACACCCAAAGAGAACAAAGACAAGCAAGCACTAGGATTGACTCGCTTAGGGATGGACCAGCATAGGTCAACCAGGTCCCCAGCAGAGTCGCCAGCTGTGTAAATTTATCCCAAGAGAGGGAAAGGGAACACTGCATTAACTTGAGGAAGAGGGAAAGGAATGGTCATCATAACCATAACCTAGGTTCAGGAGTCGGCTACGCGAGGGGAAGGTGCTAGCACCCCACGCGTCCATCGTACTCGATGGGATCCACGCTTGTTGTCTATTCTAAGGGTGAGTTATCCTATCATCTATGGTTGTACTAAGATGGGGGAGGGAGACAAAGACAGACTCGGTAGGACGTCAACGTCCTAGGCCTACGAACCCCCTTGGTGCAATGGGGAATTCAGAGTCAACGTAGTTCGGACCAAGTTCTTTTTGTGTTTTTTATGAGCGACGTTAAGTTCACGTCCGGCAGTTAGGGTTGATGCTTGTTTGCGTCTCAGACGGAAAGTAACGTGCCCTTTTTGAAAATAGCCTTTAGTTTGACAATCCCGAAGGACAAAAAGGTTTGAAGTTTGTTTGTATTTTTTAGGACAGAAGTGACTTAAATTAGTTCATAACTTGCATTGCACCAAAGTCTAGGGCACAGGGGCGAATACTTAACGCATCGTCCCAAGATAGGACGCTCGCTAAGTACTCTAGAAAGATGAGAGGAAGCCCCTCATTTCTCATTCCCCACGCTTAAGGCTCGTGCGCAATACAATTTATCCTTATTAAGTATTTTCAAGAAGTTTTGAGATGAGAAGAGAGAAGACACAAAGGAAACTCTAAAGGGAAACTAAGAGCCCTAATGTTATGATGCATGGGTGACCTACGGTTAGTGAGGTTTGACGACGAACTAAGCCTAAAGAAAAGACAAGATGAGAGAAGGAAAGAGTAAAGGTGAATAGGGATGATTATCCACACCCTTAAAGAACTTACCTCAGCCCCTGCATAAGAGGTTAGCACAAAACAGACACAAGTAATATTAAGGCAAATGAAAACCAAACAATGACATATAATAGTGATTAAATGACCTACAACAATCCAAACATGAACTAAGAAGTCAAAGGCACAATCCCAAAACAATGGCACAAGTGCCTTCTCAAACAAAAACTCAGGCATGATCAGAAATATGCATACAAGAAGATCTCACATAAAGAGCAGTCACATAATTAGTGAAACATCTTATAAAATTTCCAAATTAATTATCAATATTGCTCAACCAGGAACAAACAACATATCAAAAACTCCTACAAAAATTCAAAATATAAGTCACTCAAACAATTATGCAAAGTCAGATGAGAAATATGGTTCAATGTGCTAAAGAAAAGGACTGAAATGAAATATGAGATGATTTTAAAAATGAGAGAAAAATATTTTAATGCATTTAAGTGTGTTGGTGAAAAAATGCAAAAAGAATGAGTGCAAAAAGTTTTGTATGCTATGAGAACAAAATTCTACAAGTTTAGGTATGCATGATATGAATAATTCAAGAAGAAAATAAACAAATAACTATTTCAGATGATAAAAATAAAGTAAAAATAAAAAATAAAATTTTATAAAATTTTATAAAATGATAAATATGATGCATGAATTTTTTGGTAATTTTTTAGTGCAAAAAACTATTTTTAATAATTAGAAATGAAAATGTAATAAATTAATAAAAATAAAAATATGAAATGAGCATGGGGGGTGTGGAAAGTAACAAAACACGTTGAAAATTTGAAATGGGCTCAGGTGGGAGGGTGCATATAGTAAGTCCAAACACAAACCCAGTCAGCGAAAAAAAAAACAAAAAACAAAAAAGGAAGTGCACATGGGCTTCAGTCAACGGTTAGACTCACTATCAGCCCTTGGATTGATCTCACGTCCACCAATCAGTCAAACAAACCTGCATGTACTCATGATAAGGGGCCAGGATTCACAACACACCATAGTTACCATACACACACGCGCATTAGATCATTCAGAGTACCATATATTCCCACGTGGGTAACACGTGATTATTTTAATGTGCTATCACAATTATAGCCCTCAGATTTATCCTACGCGCAAGATTAAGTCAAACAATAAAAAAACAATACATGATGAGAGGTTGAGATTGAGGGTGCACAATAACCATCGTGAACGGACACACATATAAAACAATTAAATAAAACCAAAAATTTTAACGCGTGGCACACCAAGTACCGTCAGATCCCTGGATCCAACGGCCAAAACATCATCTTCTCCAAATTTCCTCCGGCGACCTGCAAACATCTCCGGTGACGGAGCTAGGGTTCCGTTCATCATCTTAGATAAACACCAACCTGAAATTTCCCAGAAACTGCAAACAACTATACCGATCCAACCATATTTTCACAAGGATCTCAAATATCTCATCAAAAATTACAAACAATGCAAGAGTAGTGAGATTCGAATGAAATAAGTTTGGGTTCAAAAACTTTAAACTCAACGTACAACCAATATACGCGTCCAATTTCAAAAATAAACACATCAGAATCATCAGTAACAATCACACATCATCATGCATGTTTAAAAAAGAAGTTCTATGATCATCAAAAGAATGACTAACCTGAGGCTATGCACTACGTATCCTTGCTTTTAGCTCCAAAGGGTGGTTGGTTTGTGCTCTATGGATCCCCAGAATGAAGTTTGTGGAAGAATTTTGTGAAGAAACCTTGTGAATTGTGAGATACGAATAATCCAAGTTTTTAGGGTTCAATCTTCTTTTCTCCTTGAAATCACGTGTTCTCCTTTTCAACCCTAGCATGAGTAAGTTTAAATAGGCTAGGTTAAACCACTGATAATGATTTGGGCCTTGGTAATTCTCCACTTAATGAGTTTGGGCAATATTGGAAATTTGAATAATGTGAGATCCAGCCTCCTCCATGCATGGATATCCAAATATTTCATGATGGATCACTTATTTGGCAATTGCTAATCCCACCTGAATTTAAATTGGGCCCTGAAACATTTTGATTCATGAGTTTTCAATAATTTGGCAATTTGGCACCATGTGAAATAAGTGAGGAATAAAGCATGGATCCACTTGATTTAAAGGCCAATAATGCTCCTTGGGGATTGTACTTTGAGTTTAGAATATGACATGAAGCAATGGAATCAATTATAGGTCCATATGTCCCAAAGTGCAAAAGTTGTGAAAATGGAACCCTAAAAACCACTTTGCCTTCTTTTGATCATAACTTGAGTTTCACAAATGATATGGAGACCCACTAGTACTTGTTGGAAAGAGGAGAAAAAGATATTCAACTTTCATGTTTGAGGAAAATTCATTTGAAGCTTTCTTGATGGTGAAAAGTCAAGTTGAATGTAGTGTAAGGACTTGCCCAAAAAGGAAACTTTCAAATTATATTTTATTTCCATATTTAGTAACTTTTGTACCAACCCTTGATTCTTGATAAATGGTATGAAACTTGACCCTTGAAGACCATATGAGGATGTGAGACCTTGAAAAGCTTGGAGAGAACCTCAAAATTCCACAGTTGACTTCCCCTCTTACTGTTGACTTTTCCCCAATTCACCCGATTCCCAGTCCATTGGCCAATTGAACTTCTCATGAACCAAACTGATGGACAATCTTCCAATCCTAGATACTTAGGGACCTAAGGAATACCATGGCATCAAGTCTTGCCCAAAAAATCAGAAATAAACTGACTTTATAGCAAACCCTAATCTTGGTACCCTCAGTCTAGGAGGAAATAGCACAGTCTCCAAATCCAAATTCCTCTGACTATGATGTGTATCCTCTCCAACAAAGATAAGATATGCCATTTGGTGATGATAAAAACCCAAGGAGCTTGCCCATTAGAGCAATAAACCCAAGAATCTCAAAAGCTTAAGTTCTGCACTGGTTAGGAGAAAGTGATCCACTTGAACTCTCTTGCTTGACCCTTTGAAGAACATCTTCCCCTCTTGAACTTGCCTCAGGCACCTAGACCCCATGCTAAGAACCAATGATATGCACACATGATAATGCAAAAATGAAATGCAACATAAGCCAGTTAGTACTAAAGTAAGGAGGGCAAATTTTGGGGTGCAACACATTGCCTATACGACTTCGGTTGTTGAAAGTAGTGTGGTCGACTGGGTTATCTGAGAAGCTGAGGTTTTTAGCAGACTTAAGCCATTTTGTAGTGCGGAAGCTATCGGAAATAGTTGTCACGGGATACTACCCTCATCTGAGATTGCTCTAAGATACATCACCTAGAACGGTTCCCGGCCCGCTGATGTTATCTCTAAGGGAATCAATGATTTTGAGAGACAGGTACAAAAATCACCAGTATAAACCTTTGGGGGGGGCTAAAGCCTTAACTTCATGACACCGACCCTTTGACCCCATGTTTTTTCTATGTTTTTGTGTGCTGCATTCATACATTCATCTAAAAAACATTCAAAAAAAATCTTCTCTTCTAATCTCTCTTTTTCAAATTAAACTGAGACAATGATTGCAAATGTCAGAGAAAGGAGATTTCGCTAATGGATTTCGGTAGAAGGAAAACTCACAAGTACACCTTCAAGGTTCCAAAGTTGGAAGATTTGAGAGGTTTGGCGAGAATGATCACCAACCACTAGGCTTTCAGAGCCAAGTATGGAGGATTGTTGTCCTTGTTAAGAGTTCATGTAATTGAAGGATCCTGTCCATGCTAATCCAGTTCTATGATCCGGTTTGTCACTGTTTCACATTCCCGAATTATCAGCTTGCACCGACACTGGAGGAGTACTCTCACTTGGCTAATTTACATATTATTGATTAAGCTCCCTTTTCTGGACTGGAAGAAATTCCAAAGGATCAAACCATTGCAAGAGAAATTTATTTGGATGAGTCAGAAGTCAGGACTCACATGACCACTAAGGGTGGAACCCAGGGTTTTCCAGCCCATTTCTTAACAAAGAAGCCCTGCACTTTGATAGTATAGGGAACGTGGCCGCTTTCGAGAGCATCTTTGTTTTGCTCACCTACGGGTTATTTTTGTTTCCCAACATCGATAACTTTGTAGATATCAACGCCATTAAGATTTTCCTGATTGGAAACCCTGTACCGACCTTACTCGCAGATGTGTATCATTCGGTACACTTAAGGAATTTATACAGCGGAGGAATGATCACATGCTGCGTGCCCCTGCTATACAAATGGTTCACTTCCCATTTGCCCAAGTCTGTTGCATTTTGGGATCAAAAGAACACTTTACGTTGGTCGCAGAGAATCATGTCTCTTACCAACTCTGACATTGATTGGTACAATCGAATCTACGACGGGATCAGGATCGTTGACCGTTGTGGAAATTTCCCAAATGTACCCCTTATAGGAACTAAGGGGGGAATCAACTATCATCCGATATTGGTTCATCGTTAATTCGGATACCCGATGAGGCACGTCCCACGAAATTCTCATCTGGAAGGTCTTTTCTTCAATGAAGGAGAAAATGACAGGCCACTAAAGACGGAAATAGTGCACACTTGGAAACACGTTCATAGGAAAGGACGAGAGTCTCTAGGGAAACCAGATTGTGTCTCAGTGGAGCCTTATCTCCATTGGGTACAAACTAGAGCTCTCAAGCTGAGGATGCCTTACCCTCGTCAGGAAGTTCTTCTATTAAGGGACTCTGCCCTTTATTTCATGTCTAAGATGGAAAAACTTCAGGTTACTCTCAGCAAAGTTCAGCAGGAGAAGAGGTCTTAGAGGAACAAGTACCGTATTCTCAATGTGGAGTGCAGGAAAATACAGTAACTGTTAAGAGAAAAAGATGCCCTGATTGAGATTCTAGAGCAACATGCTGTAGAGAATCAGGATGACCAAAGTAATTTGCTCGCTCCTTTCACTTGGCAAAGGAATGACAACCCGACAACAGCCCAAGAGCCCCGGTCAAAGAAGAGGAAAGTACCGGAACCAGCACCTGAGCTCTCCTCAGAGAGGACTCAGGATCCTTTAGTTTAGGTTTCCTTTTTTAGCACTTTGTAATCTACTGTATTTCCATTTCCGCAATCCTTTGAATTTAATAAAACGGGGTTTCCCCACTGTTTGATATTTGCAATCTAATTGTCGAAGTTTACTTTGAATAAATAAAAATAACTAATAATCATTGCATTCATCATTCTCATAAACGCATTCTTCTTATCTACGAATCTCACGTTTGCGTCTTGATTCTAGAGTCAAACTGTCTTATTCGTACAATACTCGGGCCAATCGTCAGAAAAAGATGGATGATCTCGAGGAAGAGAATAGAGAGTTGAGAGAAGAGATCGACACTCTGAAAGAGGATCTGAGAAAGCTCATAACGACATGCAAGCTCTAGTAGAAGCTCAGATGCAACAACAAAGGACTGTGATATCGGAGATCACATCCACGCCCATAGTGGAGAAGTATGATCCTAGGTATAAGATGCCGAAAGATCGCCCCTGGGGCATGCCTATTAACTATATCCCAGAAGGATATGTTCCACCGATCCCTGAGGATCAAGGAACCATAGCAGGAGCCGCTGGGCCTGAAGGTTACAAACTTCGGGAAAGCGAAGATGCCAGGGGCATGACAGCAACTCCTGAAGGTTGCAAACTTCGGGAAGCACCGAGAGTTTCGGCCATAATGACTATACCACCACCTGTGGTACACGCTGTCCCAGAAGGACAGATTCCCCATATACCTTCTGGTGGAAACGAAAGCATGTTCGACAAAACGAATGAGTTCCAGGAATAATTCCTGGAGATGCAGAAAGAACTGCAAGCCCTTCGCGGTCAGGATCTATTTGGAAAGGACGCCGCGGACCTTTGTTTGGTCCCCAATGTGAAAGTTCCACACAAGTTCCAAGTACCCGACTTTGAAAAATACAAGGGTAACTCTTGCCCTCAAAGTCATTTAGTGATGTACGCTCGGCGAATGTTAGCTCAGACAAAGAACCAGAAGCTACTGATTCACTACTTTCAGGATAGTTTAACCGGTGCCGCATTAAAATGGTACATGGGTTTAAACCGCGCTACGATCGGCACATTCAGAGATCTCGGCGCTGCTTTCGTTCAGCAGTATAAATACAATTTGGACATGGCACCAGACCGAGATCAACTCAGATTAATGTCACAAAAGGACAAGGAAATCTTTAAGGAGTACGCTCAAAGATGGCGTGAAATTTCCGCTCAGATTTCTCCACCTCTGGAGGAAAAAGAGATGACAAAGATCTTCTTAAAGACCTTAAGCTCATTTTACTACGACAGAATGGTCGCCAGTGCGCCCAGTGACTTCACCGAGATGGTAGGCATGGGAGTTCGTCTTGAGGAAGCGGTCCGAGAAGGACGTTTAGTTAATGATGCTAGATCATCAAGTAGTACAAAACGATACGGTAGTGCTCTCCCTAAGAAAAAAGAGCAAGATATCAGGAATATCTCTCTCGAAAAGCAAAGGCGACGATATCAACCAGTAGCAGCTGTAACTCCTGCTATCAACCCGGTGCCTGTTCCTACGTATCAACCTCAGGTTGCGCAGAGCCAACCTAATCAACAGCAATTTCAGCAAAGGACACAACAGTCTCTTCAGCAGACTCGTCCTCCATACAACAACAACCATACAACGCGACCACCAGGGTTTGACCCTATACCCATGTTGTACGCCGAACTGTTTCCATTACTACTGGTCAAGGGGCACGTCCAGACTAAGTCTCCTCTTACAGTACCAGAAAATCTGCCTTTTTGGTTCAAAATAGATCAGACTTGTCCTTACCATCAAGGAGGATCAGGGGATAACATAGAGAACCGTCTCAATTTCAAATCCGATGTGCAAAAGCTTGTTAGGAGTGGGGTCTTATCTTTAAAAGATACGAATCCTAATGTTCTCACAAACCCGCTGCCTCAACATGAGAAAGCTGCAGTCAATTTGATAGAGGGAGAGTCTAACAACACCTATCAAATTCATGATGTACTCTTATTAAGGGCCAACTTGGTCAAGATGCATTGTAGATAGAGCAGATATGGCCATGTGCCACCTCATAATTATCACCAGTGTGATATCTACTCTAAAAACAATCAGGGATGTTTTGTGGTACAATCAGCTCTACAAGAATAATTGGATCTCTGATGGATCCAAGAGCATCGAGTTCGTGGAGTCAGCATGACCTATACGAATTCCAACGTCATTCAGAACAACGATATCTGTGCAATGAATGTCAACTTGGTGGCGATGCACTCAAGGCAAAGCTAGTATCATAATCTGTCGCGGCACGATTACAATTCCTGTCTGACTTGCTCGGTAAACAAACAGGGATGCTCTTTTGTACAAGAGGCCCTCCAGCGTCAGATGGATCTTGGATGGATCCAGAACTACGAGGAAAGGAATCCCTATCAGATCAACATGATTCAAATCTTTGATATTCGTTTGATGAATACCAGCTTGGTGGAGTTACACGCCATGCAGGTCCAACTTGGTTGTCTCACTTCGCATGATTATCCGAACTGCAAAGTATGTTGTGAGAGTAACCAAGGATGCGCTCTCATTCAAAGAACTTTGCAACACTTGTTAAACCATTGGTGGCTTCCAATCTATATGGATGAAGACACGCAACAGATCAGTGTGGTTGACGGGAACCTTACTCGGCATCGAAGTCAGGATGTCCAATCTACGGAAACAGATCTAGTAAGGTTACACTGCATTCAAAGCGAGCGTGGCCAGGTGCCACCACACAACTATGAACGCTGTAGAGTCTGTTCGGGAAATAACCAAGGATGTTACCTTGTGCGAGCAGCTCTCCAGGGTCAGTTGGATCGCAAGGAGATTCACCCATACCTAGCTTTGGGGTCCATTGACTAGACGCCAGACTACTTCGCAGATCAAATCAGAGACGTGGTTGTAATCTCTGACCCTAAGAGGAACAAGGATGTTTGTACCATCATCCCTCTACTGGACGAATCAAAGGTTCTTAGCAAGGAACTGATTGAAGTTAATTACGACAGTCAGAAGAATCAGAAGGCTCCTGTAGTTATCTATTTGTCGAGACCAGTACCGTATGAATCAGCTAAGGCAATCCCTTACAAATACAGTGCAACGATAATTGAGAATGGAAAGGAAATTCCATTACCCTCCGTCGTGAATATTGCAGACATCATTTGAGTAACACGGAGCGGTCGAATCTTCAACCGAGGGGTTAGAGAACCTAACAAAGAAAAGGAACTTCAGACAGAAGCTCCTGATCCACCAGTCGGGCAATCCAGTAATCCCGACCTTTTGAAAAACAATGATGAGATACTGAAGCTCATCCAAAGGAGTGAATACAACATTGTTGACCAACTGTTACAAACTCCTTCAAAGATCTCAGTGTTATCACTTTTACTCAGTTCTGAAGCCCACAGAGAGGCTCTACAGAAAGTCTTAGAGTAGGCCTTTGTGGAACAGGATGTGTCAATACGACAGTTCGATAACATCATCTCTAACATCACTTCCTGCAACAACTTAGGATTCAGTGATGAGGATTTGCTAGAGGGGGGAAAAAGTCACAACATGGCGCTTAATATCACAGTTAACTGCCAAGACGGTGCTTTAGCTAGCATACTAGTAGACACAGGATCGGCCATCAACATTATGCTGAAGTCCACTCTAATGCAACTATCATTCAAAGGATCCCCGATGAGGGGAAGTGAGGTCATCATCAAAGCATTTGATGGGTCTCGGAAAGCAGTTATCGGCGAAGTCGACCTTCCCATAGCTATTGGTCCTCACACTTTCCTAATCACTTTCCAGGTCATGGACATCCAGGCAACATACAGTTGTTTATTAGGAAGACCTTGGATACACTAGGCTGGGCAGTCACTTCGAAGCTGCACCAGAAACTGAAGTTTGTCAAGAACGATCAACTCGTCACGGTTTGTGGAGAACAAGCCTTGCTAGTGAGCAACTTGTCATTATCTACTTGTGTAGAACCCGAGGAGGTTGTTGGGACTCAGTTCCAAGCACTGTCGGTGAGCAATGAGAATCAATCAGAAAAAGAAACCTCGATTTCCTCATACAGAGATGCTCTCGAAGTGATCAAAAATAACAGTGCAAAAGGGTGGGGACTGCTTGTCATTCCTACTGATAATAAAACAAAAAAGGGTCTTGGTTTTTCTGCAACCTGCACCCAGACAGCTGCTAATGATGAAAGTCTTCATCCTATTCAGGACTTCTTCCACAGTGGAGGTTTCCTTCACCCAGTACCTCAAACAGTCCATAATATCAACGAGGGAGATTCCTCCGATATGGATGAGGAATGGAAGTCCTATCTCAACGAGGACGGTTATATGTCTCAGGAAGAGGTGCCTACGCCCTTTTGCTATCCCGCACAGAGTCCGAGATTTATACCGAGGTCAGATGTCGAAATGATATATGGAGATTGTGATCCGAAAGGATGCCGTGCTCCACCAAACTCATTAGAGAAGGACACTCTGATGAAGGATAACTTTGACCACGACTATTATGGCCCAATGGATGGTCTGCCTATCTGGCAGTTGTACCCAGGAGACTTGGGGCAAGAAAATCAGATGAATAATGAAAATCAACTGAGCATCATTGAACAGAATACCTGTGTCCCCGCCATGTCATGGGATCAACACTCAGGTCATTCAGAACCTATCCAGTACGACGATGAATTGGCAAAGCTTACCGGACTAGAATTCATCAACTATCTTTTCCTGAGGTCAACGTCATCGAGAGAGATGACTCCTCTAGTTCCAAAGAAGTGTGGGATACCCTAGGACAACCAAGTGGAAAATTTGACTTCATGGTCAAGTACACCGCTCCCGAAAGCTCTCGTATCAGGCTTGAAGACATCCAGCCAACTAGATGGGGAGATTTACCTGAGAGCACAAATACTATGCAAAATACAACAGAGGAATCCTCCTACGATAACTCTGCCTGGGAGACAGATTCCAATGATCCTGCTCCGCCAGAAATCAGCGTCATTTCTGAAGAAAAATCGAGGAAGGTACCAGACTTTGTGATTCACCGAGGAGTTCGCCGCCAATGGGTTGCAGTCGATGTTTCGAAGATTGTTCATAAGTCAAAGTAATTGTCGTCTTTAACCTATCACCCTGCCCAGGTGAAACGGATGTTTTGAAAGGGCTCGTTTTCTGTAAATTTCCCTCTTCGCTTCGCCCAAAGCGGCAGAGTTTTGTTTTATAGGGCTTTAGTTTCAAGAATCGACTTGTTCATTAATAAAATAACGTCGTTCTGTAATTTCCGCATTAATTGTTGCTTTCTTTTTGCTTTTTCAGAAAATGGTAATCCTAAAAAACAATTCAAATAATAAAAACAAGCAGTTTTTCAAAGAAAAAACATTGCACACACTTGCATTTTCTCTATCTCTTCTAAACACAAATCATCACGTCATGCAAATTGCTTGTTTTAAACCCCGTTGAAACATATGATCCAATGCCTTCTCCCAACTTTGAGTTTCCGGTATTTGGGGCTGAAGAAGAAGTTGACGACGAAATTCCAGAAAAGATCTCCCGATTACTCATACTAGAGGAAAAGTCTATTGAACCTCACAAAGAGCCGTTGGAAACGATCAACGTGGGTTCAGAAAAAGAGAGAAAAGAAATCAGGATTGGGGCACTGCTCAGTCCGACTGCCAAAGAGAGTTTAACAAAGATTCTCAGAGAATTTCCCGATGTGTTTGCTTGGTCTTATCAGGACATGCCAGGGTTGGATACCAGCATCGTGGAACATCACTTACCGTTACGGTCAGAATGTCCGCCAGTAAAACAGAGGTTGAGACGGACTCACCCCGATATGGCCATCAAAATCAAAGAGGAGGTACAGAAACAGATTGACGCGGGTTTCCTCGCTACGTCAGAATACCCTCAATGGTTAGCCAATATAGTACCAGTTCCGACAAAAGACGGAAAAGTCAGAATGTGTGTCGACTACATAGATCTAAACAAGGCTAGTCCAAAGGATGACTTTCCTTTACCACACATTGACATGTTGGTAGACAGTACAGCAAAGTTCAAAGTTTTCTCCTTCATGGATGGATTCTCAGGCTATAATCAGATAAAAATGGCGCCGAAAGACATGGAGAAAACTTCGCTCATTACCCCATGGGGGACCTTTTGTTATAAGGTAATGTCGTTCGGTTTGAAGAATGCAGGGGCAACCTATCAAAGGGCCATGACTACTCTGTTTCATGACATGATACACAAGGAAATCGAGGTATATGTCGATGACATGATTGCCAAATCTAAAACAGAAGAGGAGCATGTGACCCATATGTCAAAACTATTCGAGAGATTGAGGAAGTACAAACTCCGCTTGAATCCCAACAAATGCACCTTCGGTGTCCATTCAGGGAAACTTTTAGGGTTCATCGTCAGCCAGAAAGGAATTGAGGTTGATCCTGACAAGGTCAAGGCCATTCAAGAAATGCCTTCTCCGAAAACTGAAAAACAAGTCAGAGGATTCCTGGGACGTTTGAACTACATCTCCAGATTCATATTCCTCATGACCGCGACATGTGCACCGATCTTCAAATTACTCAAAAAGAATCAGGACTGCGTTTGGATAGAAAACTGCCAAACTGCCTTCGACAGTATCAAGGAATACCTGTTGAACCCACCTATTATATCACCTCCAGTGAAAGGAAGACCACTGATCATTTACCTAACAGTCTTGGAAGACTCCATGGGTTGTGTACTTGGCCAACAGGACAAAACCAAAAGGAAAGAGTCTGCCATCTATTATTTGAGCAAGAAATCCACCGACTGCAAGACTCGGTACACTATGCTTGAGAAAACTTGTTGCGCTTTGGCTTGGGCAGTCAAACGTCTTCGCCAGTACATGATTTGTCACACTACTTGGTTGATATCCGAAATGGATCCAATCAAGTATGTATTTGAAAAACCCGCTCTCACAGGAAGAATTGCTCATTGGCAGATGTTGTTATCAGAATACGACATAGAGTACCATGCTCAGAAAGCCATCAAAGGAAGTGTTTTAGCCGATCATTTGGCTCATCAACTGATTGACGATCAAGAATCAATCAGATTTAACTTCCCAGACGAAGATGTCATGTATCTAAAAATGAAAGACTACGATGAACCGCTACCCAGTGAAGGGCCAGAACCAGGTTCCCAATGGGGACTAATCTTTAACGGAGCAGTCAATCATTACGGAAACGGAATTGGGGCAATCATCATAACACCTCAGGGTACCCACATTTCTTTCACCACCAGACTTACATTCAAGTGCACAAACAACGAGGCCAAATACGAAGCTTGTATTATGGGTCTCGAGGAAGCGATTGATTTGAGGATCAAAAACTTGGATGTATATGGCGACTCAGCTCTGGTCATCAATCAGATCAAGGGATATTGGAACACATACCAATCAGGATTGATTCCTTACAAATATTATGCAAGAAGGTTGTTACCTTTCTTCAACAGAATCGAGTTTCATCACATCCCTCGTGATGAGAATCACATGGCTGGCGCCTTAGCCACCCTCTCTTCCATGATTAGTGTAGGTCAATGGACCGACTTACCTAAGATCGACATAATACCCCTTGAAAGGCCCGCTTACATCTTCACGATTGAAGCAGTCATAGACGACAAACCTTAGTATCATGATATCAAATGCTTGCTTCAAAAACAAGAATATCCACCTGGGGTATCCAGAATAGATAGAAAGACCATCAGAAGATTGGCAAGCAGCTTCTTTCTGAGCGGTGATACACTCTATAAGAGAAATTTTGACATGGTCTTGCTCCGATGCCTAGACAGACCAGAAGCAGACATGCTGATAAAAGAAATTCATGAAGGATCCTTTGGCACTCATGCCAACGGACACACAATGGCGAGAAAAATTCTAAGAGCAGGGTACTACTGGCTGACCATGGAATCCGACTGCTACAAGTACATAAGGAGGTGTCACAAGTGTCAGATATACTCCGACAAAATCCGTGTACCGCCAACGCATCTCAAAGTTCTTTCTTCCCCATGGCCTTTTTCCATATGGGGAATCGATATGATCGGCATGATCGAACCTAAAGCTTCGAATGGTCATCGAGACATCCCGGTAGCCATTGATTACTTCACCAAGTGGGTCGAAGCAGCGTCGTACGCTAATGTAACCCGACAAGTGGTAGTCTGATTTATCAAAAATAATATCATCTGTCGTTATGGTGTTCCAAGCCAGATCATTACCGATAATGGATCCAACTTGAACAATAAGTTAATGAAAGAGTTGTGCGCTGAAATCAAGATCGAACACCATAACTCATCTCCCTACCGACCCAAGATGAACGGACCGGTAGAAGCGGCTAACAAAAACATCAAGAATATCGTTCAAAAGATGGTTGTAACCTACAAAGATTGGCACGAGATGCTACCCTTTGCTCTTCATGGTTATCGCACATCTGTCCGCACTTCAACAGGGGCAACCCGTTTCTCTCTAGTATATGGCATGGAAGTAGTGCTCCCCATAGAAGTAGAGATCCCATCAATCTGGGTATTGATGGAAGATAAGCTTACAGAAGCTGAATGATGTCAAAGTCGACACGACGAACTGAATCTGATTGAAGAGAAACGAATAACGGCTCTATGCCACAGTCAGTTGTATCAACAAAGAATGAAGAAGGCGTTTGACAAAAAGGTTCGACCTCACGTCTTCAGGAAAGGAGACCTTGTGCTAAAAAAGATACCATCCTTTCTCACCGATTCTCGGGGCAAATAGACTCCGAATTATGACGGCCCCTATGTGGTCAAGAAAGCTTTCTCAGGCGGTGCCTTGAGACTTGCAACCATGGACGGAGAGGAATTTGCCTACCCCACAAATGTTGATGTAGTCAAGAAATACTTTGCCTAAAAAAAACGTCTCGGTGGATTGAAAACCCGAAAGGGCGGTCCAGGCAAAAATTAGAGACATAATCAATCAAAAATCATCCCGGTGGATTGTAAATCTCAAAGTACAATCCAGGCAAAAGTTAGGGATAATGGCAAGTAACTACATCTGATCAGTTCAACTCAGCAGCAGTAATGTCATCAGAAGAAAAACTCCAGTCAAGGTCATCTTCGACAGAAGCTCAGGATGCCCCGAATTCAAAGTTGGTAGAAGGATAGTGGTCGTTATGTTTCAATGTAGCCCTTTTCCCTTAAATTATTGTTTTCTAACTTTGTAAATACTCTATGGAATCACGCATTTGGCTGATTTCCATTCTATCAATAAAATTTGAGCCCTTGTGCTTTTGTTTGCAGTTCTTATTTGTTTTAGCTATACAGAACGACATTTTAACATGATTAACGATTCTTGAAATAAAACAAAAATGAATTTACTTGTTAAAATTCTTCTGCTTTTAATAAAGATGGCAATTTCTTTTGACTGTTGAACATCGAAAGAACATCAATCGCTTCTCCAGAAGTAAGCGAGCTTCAAAGTGCAGAATCAAAGTACTCCTTCTAAACCAATACGCCTGAATGAAGGATCAACTGTGTTAGATGCAAATATTCCATCCGACACCACCGGCAGAGCTCTTGCCTCCTAAGCCCGACCAACGGTTGTCCCCGCAGGGACTATCTCTCCTAAGCAAGGCAGAATTGCTATTTTGAACCAGCGGTACTTCTTCGTCCCACTGTGGCCGAGTATCCAGTCGTGTTCATCTACTAGTCTGTATGTCGTGTCAGTTTTGTCAGCATAAACATACATACATTATGCATTATTGATTTACATTCATATTCATAGGGCATCACTATCACTTTAGTCGCTCTTGTCCCCTAGTGATAAAAGTCTTCACAATCGAGTTGTCAGTTCTTTCCTCGTCAGGAAATATTGCGTCTGCACACTCTCTCTCCTCCAGTTTATTTCTGGGATGAAGTCGGTCCTCGACCACCTTGATAACTTGAACCTCTGAAAGACCAGAGAAAATGTTCGACAAATGTCACTCTTCGCCATTGAAGATGATATCGTCGCTTTCCCGGATTAAGGAAAATCCCCAGAGAAAGCCTCTTAACCGAAGACTTTCAGCAACACATTGATTTTGCTCTCTGGAGAGTCGATATTAATAAAGTCATCAGTACCTCAAAATTGGATCACATTATATGGCATTTCTCTGAGAAGATCCTGAGAAAAGTATGATGTAATATCTCCAAGCAGAAGGCCGTCTCTTAAGAGACTCGTTTTCCCCGATAAAGTCGACAAATGGCGTCTCCAAACAGAGAAGTTTATGTACCTCTATAACTCAAACAAAAGTTTTTCTATCAAATGTCATCTCTCCAGGAAAATTCGACGAGAAGTTTGAGGAAAACCGCTACGCATAGCGTCCCTTGTTAGTAAATTTTATTGAAGAAAGAAACTAAGACCAGTTCCTTAGTAGGAAACCAGGATCGAGGGGAAGTTTGTATCACAAACTGAGACTAGTTCCTTGGTAGGAAACCAGGATCGAGGGGAAATTTATTTTAGCAACTGAGACCAGTTCCTTGGTAGGAAACCAGGATCGAGGGGAAGTTTATTGCAGAAACTTAGACCAGTTCCTTGGTAGGAAACCAGGACCGAGGGGAAGTTTATTTCAGAAACTTAGACCAGTTCTTTGGTAGGAGACCAGGATCGAGGGGAATTTTTTACCTTTTCTAAGCATCATTTCTTAGCAAAAGAAGAAGGATGCGTGAACGGCCATTCTTAACCACCATCAAAATTTCGGGTATTCCGATATTTAATCCTCTTGCACCCTGAATGTCCGAATACCTTCGCCATTCACACCTTCGGGTCCAAGAAGATTAAATAGGGGCATCTGTCATACCCCAAATTTTGACCACTAAGATTTTCCATCATTGTGCAAATCATCATCACAATATGGATGGGCCATCATACCTCATTAGTCTCCCCAAAGATGGGTGAGCATCCACTACAATCAAGCTTAGGGTTTCAAGCCCTCTCAGAGCTCTTAGGCAAAGGATCAATCAAGGAATGACATGATCTTCAACTTGTCTAACCTCTCAAACATTCACAATGGATCAAGAGGACTCCCACATCAAGTATTAAGCACAAGGCTGCAACCTTCTAAGTGGATCAAGCCTCAAAATCGCCAGTGTCACCAAATTAGGGTTTGGTTGACCAGGGCCACCAAAGGGGAATTTTCCTCTGGGCATGAGCCAATGCTTCAAAGCATATCCTAAAAATACTCCATGGAACATCATGAACCCAATCATCATGTCAATTTAACCTCAGGGGATGCATTCACCAAAAATCAGGAATTAGGGTTTCTTGACCTAATTCACCCCTAAGTTGACTTTTGGGACAAATCATGAGCCAAGACTTCAAGAGATGATTTGAGGGTCCCTAACATACCACATTGGTCCATTTTTAACAATGGATTGAGCCAAGAAGCTTGAGCAACAAGTTTCAATTTCATCTGAACCACAATTAGGGTTTCGCGGGAAAAGTCAACTGTGCCTTTGACTTTTGACCGAGACATGCTCCCAAACCCTAGGACATGATTCAATACACCCTATAACACCTATGAAATCAATCCATCAAGTTTGATTTAGGTCAAGGACTTGATTTCATAGAGGATCGCACAGTTTAGAATTCATCTGATAAAAAGTCAACTGTGCACAAAAGTCAAACTTTGACTTTTTGACATTTTTCACAATTATGGTTTTTAACCCTAAAATGATGTTAATGTGTGATTGGAATCATCATTCATCAAGAAAAATCAAGAAAAGTGGGATAACTTGTAAAAGGGGTAACCAACTTTGGAGGATCATAACTCCTAAACCACAAGGCCATTTTTCCCCATCCAAAGCTGGATTTGTAGCTCTCATGGCCCTCTACAAAAGCTTCAACTACACCTCATTCCAATTTATCATGGATTTTGAGTTATGGAATGATCAAAATCACAAAAAGTGAAAATGTCACTTTTTTCCAACACTTAGTGAAATTTTCACTAAGTCAGAATCTGCCTTACTTTTTTCCAAATGTAGGGGCATTTTTCACTTGGATCCAAAAAGTATCAAAACCAGTTATGATTAAACAGTTGTTGTATCATATGAGGGCTTTCCAAAATGGCCAAGAACTCCATCAAATTCCACTTGAACCATGAAATATGATAATGCCAACATGCCTTGCTGCAAACTGTCATGGCAAGGCAGATTTTGGAGTTTTGCTCGATTTGCTCAAATTTTACAAAGGGCAAGCAAATCTATCCATCTGAACACCTCAAGGGGGGACCAAGGGGGAACTAACTCTGATCCCAAGCCTCCCAAGTCTTTGGAACCAAAAATAGCATGCCAAACCAAGAAATGCCTAAAAGAGGGACAAGACTCCAATTTTGGATTGGAGCATTCAACGCATACACCAAGGTGGCATGGACTGAGCCCTTTCCAGCTGAATTCAGTCAAGACTTATCCAAGACCAAGGGAACCAACAGCCTGTGCCCTAACCTCTAGTCAATGGCTAGAGGAGACTTGGATTCTCATTGCTCAACATTGGCCAAACCTATGCAGCAGTTGTCATTCACTATTCCTTACAAAACAAACTTGCTCTACTATAAATAGAGCTCATTTGTGATCAATTTGAGTACACCAAAGTCATCAAACAGATGTTTTCCTCAAAATCTTTTCTTTCACTCCAAAATTGCCTTCCAAAGCAAGTCACTATCGGGTTTTGAGTTTGAGAGCTATTCCAACCAACCCAATCACACACACACACACCTCATAAACATCATATAGAAGTGATCCAAACACTTAAACAACATTTGGAACATTGATTTCTCAGAATCACCAGCCAGCTGCTCAAGGTTTTAACCAAGTTGCAGTTGGGATACCATCTTCAGTTCCAGATCATTTCTAGTCATTACAAGCATCCAGACACACTCCATAGCACCTAGGGAAGCTGTCCATAACCTTGGAACCAAGCTGTAACACCTCTAACACAAAACATGATCACAAGCTGCAAGAGGTAAGCATGAGCTCTTCTAACTCTATGATCCATGCATTTTTTGCTGCACAATAATTTGGCCATATGTTCATAATCATGCATGGAGTGTTTTCCCTCAATCAATTGCATTGTTTGAATCGTGTATCGAATTTCTGAACCTTCATGCAAATTTTAGGGTTCTTGAGGTTTCTCTTTGATTTCTTATTCCATGTTTAAAATAAATGAAATTAAAGACCATATACATGATCGTGAGATTGAAACGAGTAGATTGATATCTAGATTGCATGATATAATCAAGTATTCAGTGAGATTGGATAGAAAACTCAAATCAACAAAAACAGAGGAAGGGCGCGTGTTCTTGTCATGTTCTTGGCGCCCTTTTTCAAATATTTGAATATTTGAATTTTGTAATTTTATTTAATTGATTCAAAAATTAATTTCTCTCTAAATTTTAATGATTTTGAGTTGATTCTTTTTTTAATAATTCACAAAAATATTAAAATATTTTATTTTCCCAAAAAATCCCTAAAAATATTATTTATTTAATATACTTGATATTTTTGTAAAGAATTAATATTTTAATTGTTTTTGACATTTAAAATATTTTCTCCTTCTTGATTTTTCAAATTTTAGTGATTTCCAATCATTTTGTGGATCAAAACCTAATTTTTGAAACATTAATCCAAGATCACAATTTGTTTTCCACATGTTAAACAATTTTGGTCAGTTTAATTGAATTTTTTATTCAATTAAAATACATTTTGAAAACAAATTAGGGTTTTTGATTAATTCAACCCTCATCAAACTTTTTCTAACACTTTGGGCCTCTAATAGAGTGTAAGACCCAACCCCTCTTTGAAATCAAACCTCTTTGGGCCTCAGTCATTGTATAAGACCCACTACGTTTTCAAATATCTCGGCGCGATCGCCATTTCAAACTAAAATTATCTGGGCCTACCCTCGTGTTATAAGCCCCATTTCTTTTCTTTAAATTACTTTGGGCCTCTAATAGAGTGTAAGACCCAATCCCCTTTTAACCAAAACCTTTTTGGGCCTCAGATATTGTATAAGTCCCTCTGCGTTAAAAGAAAATCTTGGCGCGATCGTCAGTTCAAAAATCAAACCCTTTGGGCCTATCCTCGTGTTATAAGCCCCATTCTTTTTTCTTTAAACACCTTTGAGCCTCTTGAGAGAGTGTAAGATCCATCCCTTTGTACAGAAAACCTTTTTGGGCCTCAGTCACTTGTATAAGTCCCTCTGTACAAATTTAAAACAACAGTGCAATCACTGATAAAACCTTGGGCCTCTCCTTGAGCTGTAAGCCCCAACAATCTTTTTCAATGCACTTTATCCTTTGATTTTGAATATAATATTGTTATCAAAGCTTTTTTTGTTGAACAACTAACAAAACAGCATGGAAGCTCTACAACCGAGTAAGTGTTTACCCGCTTTCTTTATCCGCTTTCATATATATATATAACTGTATTATGGGGCTGCTCATTGTAAGTCTTCTTTCACAGACTTTTATATACTCGTCATATATCAACTGTGTAATACTAGTATAGTTATTTAGAGTTTTCCCCGGCAACTACGTCTAGAACTAGGTAAAGCCCTGTTGGTCACTCTTAAATACAAACAAAACTAGATCCCCATAGGATTACCAGACACATTCTTCCCTCCTCTTGGGGTTAAACAATATGGAGACGTGAAAGGCAGTATTCTCAGTGAACCCTTTCTCAGACTGTCACCCTTAGAAATTGTCAAAGAAACTCTACTCCCCAGAGATGATCTTTTCTCCGTGAATGGCATCTCTTGAGTTTCTTCCAAATTCTCAGACTTTCCTGGCTTGATCTATTCTCGGTGAATGGCATGTCTTGAACTTCTCAGGGTTTAGGGACCCACAAGCTTCTTAAAAGCATCCCCGCCTCCTCTTGGGCATTGTACAAGGACCCTTCGGCTTCTTAAAAGCTCTCATGCCTTCTCTTAGGCTTAGTACAAGGACCCAGAGACCTCTACAGGTATAGGAACAGAACCTAGTCATCAATTTGCTAGAGCTGTCTTTCTGAGTCAAGTGTCAGACGGGTTAATGGGTTGACCTTCATCCCTTAACGTACCAACCTTCTCTTGGGCATCGTATAAAGATCATTTACTATCTGAGAATCAACTTCTCAAAACACCCGTAGACTTGGACAAGTCTCAATACCCTTTGGATTTCCCATTTCCTTAAAGAACGGGAAATAACCCTGATCCTCTGATCAATCCAAAAGCACAATAAATACTTTTAATCAGTCGCTTTATAAGAACTGATTTTCTCTTTATCCAATATATTAGACCTGTCACTAAACTGAAACAGTTACAATAGCCTCCTCTTGGGCTTTGTACAAAGATTCTCCCAAGTGGAATTAACTGTTTCAGACTCTCTTGTTGAGTCAAAACCTTTTAGCCTCCATCTCGGGCTTCGTACGAGATACAAAATCACTCTCTTGTTGAGTATAAAAGACTCTCTTGTTGAGTCAGCCCATTTTAGCCTCCATCTCGGACTTCGTACGAGATACAAAAACTCTCTTGTTGAGTCATACCCCCTTTAGCCTCCATCTCGGGCTTCGTACGAGATAGAAA
Organism: Lathyrus tuberosus; assembly: GCA_022829125.1. Lineage (NCBI taxonomy): Eukaryota > Viridiplantae > Streptophyta > Magnoliopsida > Fabales > Fabaceae > Lathyrus > Lathyrus tuberosus. Next base: position 16,331,753 of record JALAZF010000027.1, on the reverse strand, counting down.
AACACTCTCTTATTGAGTATAAAAGACTCTCTTATTGAGTTAACAACCCTTTTAGCCTCTCTCTCTCGGGCTTCGTACGAGACACATAAAAACACCCTCTTGTTGGGTCAATAGCCTCCTCTTAGGCCTTGTATAAGGAAACCCTAGTTGAGTTAATCAACCTTTTAGCATTAAAATATGTGCCTCGTTCACAGTATACAAACATCAACAACTCCTTTTCCCCCATCTAATTGTTGTAAGCGGCAAGCCTCTGGATTATTTACATCCATGCCATTGTCCCTCTTTTAGCATGAGAAATTCCTAAGGAAAGATAGTATTGCTCTACACTGAGTTAAAGTCTTCTCCTTCAGGTTAAAAATCCCCTATAAAGGAAATTATGGCATTGTTGGATTCACATATCCCAGTTAAAGTAATTATCCTTTATAATCAGTCACCCAACAGTTGTGACAAACAGACCAAATACCCCCCTTTAGAGATAACAAATTCTCTCTAAAGTCAAAACCCTTTAGCTTCACATCTTGGGCTTCGAACAAGATACAAATAGACCCTTCAGCTTCACATCTTGGGCTTTGAACAAGATACAAACCACCTTTAGCTTCACGTCTTGGGCTTTGAATAAGACACCAAAACAACCTTTTTCCTCCCATAGAATTAGGAGGAACTACGATCGCTCTGATTTCCCTATTTCATCAAACGGGAATACGTAGGCATAAGATTGAAAAATCTTAGTGAGCACACTAATCAAAAACCCAAAATCCCTTACCTTCACACATCAATTGCAAAGCACCAGTCCTAGTATCCTCACAAATAGTCTCGTCGTTGCGTTCTTAGCGAAATAAGCAGAGAGAGAGGCCCCACATCCACATAGCATCTGCAACCTAACAGACCGCTATTCAAACTCAGTATGCAAGCAGGGTTAATTAGAGACATCTATTCCCTTTCCTTAGTCAGCTTCAATAGGATAAAAAATGAATCGGCCTGTAGTACCCCATAGCAACAGTGCTTAAGAACCACGTCCAAAATCGCTCGCTACAGGGTCCACTTACATTTATTGTTACAATATGTAGGAGTTGACCCCCCTTTCTTACCAACTGCCATTTACAACTGTTTGAAATGCAGAACACATCAGATCAACAACATTTGTACACATTACTTTATACTTTCAACTTTTTCTAATGATGATTCCCTCTTTCCAATACTGTTTCATACTCATTTATGTGGTTTCTATTTGTCAACCAAAAACAATTTCATTTTTACTTATTATTATATTGCTTTAATCTTTTGCCAACTTACAAACTAATATATAACCTATTATTTTACTATTCCATACGATTTCTGGAAGTGCATTGGGATTCTATCCATACTTAACTATTACAGTACAATCCCACAGAAATTCATCAACTCATAAAGTGGGATCTTCCTATTTAAAACATCCCAGCATACAAAATAACCTCCTGTATGGTGGTTATACATATCCATTGCACTAACAACACATCCATGTTTCGTATGAGTTGTAAAATAGCCTGTCATATGTCATAATGGTGTTTCTACTGCACATCAACATGATATTAAAACATTGAACTACAAATTATACAACCCAGAGAATCTCTAAATTTGGCAATATTTGAAAAGTTTGAAATGGTTGATTCCAATCTAACAACACAGCTGAAGACGCAGTTGCTGCGAAAAAAAATAAAACTATGTCTACTTAACAAAACAAACACCACACAGCTTTCCAACAAGGAGAATGTCCACCCAAACGGTACATCATCACCTTATTTGACCCCAGGCTCATCCAGCCGCGCACAACACCCTACACCAATGTGTAACACCATGTCGACCACACTTCATACTAAATCATCTGATCATCATCATTGCGAAGGAACCATTTCCAAACGGCCAAGAATTCTAATTCATTCAAGAATCAACCTTTTGAATGTGTTCAACGCTTTCACACCTCCTGCCACAACCAGTATAATTCCACCACCACGAAGGTCTGCGCAAACTGCAGATTATATTTTTAAAGGACTGCAACCTTCTATCCGTTCCAACTTCGTGACAGGTTCTATATCCGATACCGATGAGTCCGTGAACTCCGACGCGGGGGATGATTTTTAAAACAGGTCGGATGAGGACGACAATATTAATTTTGTCCTACTGGGCTCTTCTTACGATCAAGGTAAACACTTTATTCCTCTATTGACGTTATTCATACCATCATTACAATACATGTGTCACTTTGTGTAAACTACCATGCATTAATGTCGTCATAGATAACTTATTTTGTTTCCTTCGTAAATATTTTATTACGACATTGGGGACCCCGTATGGGAATGTGAACATTGTCGCGCCCGTATGTGGTATCAAGAACGAACTGGCAAGACACGACACTCAACTGTTCCTAAGTTCACACTTTGTTGCAAGGGGGGAAATTGTGCTTCCTCTGCTTCAGCCGCCTCCGCCTGATTTACAAAAACTTCTGTTTGATCGTTTCGGTCAGCATGCAAAAAATTACCGAAACAACATTCGGACATATAACGCAATGTTTTCTTTCCACTACTATGAATAACCCATTTAACAACGGTTGGGAATGACATATAATGACGCGGGCGAAGGCGTTGTTATGTAGATTGTCGTTGTAAGTTCGTTGTTTCTACAACGGTCTGGAAACCGTTGTTGAAAGGCAGGTTGCGCACCATATATCACAACGGTTATGATAATAAACCGTTACGATACATACACTTACGTTCTGGGTTCGAAACCCATCAGTAGCGAATTTATATAAAACATAAATTACTTATGATATCAGTTACAATATATAACTGTTGTTGTAAGTACCCTAAGTTTATTATATTAAATGTAGATTGCTTGTTTTCCAAACACCTCACTAAATAAATATACATGGATTAAATTTGATGAAGATGTCTATAATCTGCAAATTAAACTGTTCTTGAAAACCAACTTAAACAAACCAATGTTGTTTTCTGATTGCATTCATCTCATCATGCATTTCACGCTCTTTTACATATATTGTGGTTTATTGATCTGACTCCTTCAATATATCCATATCTTCGATTATAGTTAAATTTCCATAACAAGACATTGGATAATTTGCCTCATCTTTGATTTAACTATATTGGAAGATGGCGATGCATCTAAGGAGCCAGATCATTATACCATAATCTATATATAAAAGAACGTGAGATAAATGATGAGAGGCATGCAATCAGAAAACAACATTGGTTTGTTTAAGTTAGTTTTCAAATACAACTTAATTTGCAGATTATAAGTATCTATCTCAAATTAACTGAATGTATTTTAAGTGAGGGTTAGTGAAACAAACAATCTACATAGAATATAATAAACTCAAACAAAATTCTATACCAGATCCAGATATTATAAACTCATATAATACGCTTGCTACCACCAGCAAACTTTAAGTGAGGGTTAGTTAAACAAACAATGTAAATAGAATATGATAAACTCAAACAACATTCTATACCAGATCCAGAAATTATAAACTGATATAATACGCTTGCTTCCACCAGCATCATCACCCTGTATCATCCCCTTAACCTGAAAGGAAACAAAGCAAACTTCAAAAATGAGCATCCTCAGTTGAAAACAAACCCTAAAACCATAATCCAGTGATGAGTAAAGAGAGGAATAGGAATAACGCACCTTTTAATGAAACTAATCGCGGAACAGAAATCAATTATGATGTTGAACTAGTTTGGGAAGCCATGAAAAAGAAATATAAGGAGAAAGAAGCTTACACAAAAGCTTCATACTTCTTATACTTCTTTTCATTGCTTCTAAAACTAGATAAAGTTTGCTTACACTGTTGTTTCTTCATTTACTAACATCTTGTTCGTGATGCTATGAAAAAAAAGTACAAGGTGGATGAAGTTTTCATCATAGCTTCATGCTTCTTATATATTTTTCCATAGCAACACAAACATTATGAAGTTTCCAAAGTATGGTCTTTGTTAAGGTAGTGAAAACGAATCGGAAAAAATGAGAACAATCAACAAAAACAACATGCAACAAACGAGATAATGGGAAATATCTAACAATAGATGGAAGAAGAAGAATACCTTAATGTATGAAGCATAAGATTCACGGCTAATGGTGAAAACAAAGAGAAAAAATGGGTTCTAGGGTTTCACTTTGAAGACAACGGCGTTACTGTCAATTAAGTGAAAGTTATTTCGCTTATATATGGGTAAACTATTTCACAACGGTTAACAATAACAACCGTATAGATATGTATTTATTTATTATAAATATATCACTACGGTTTACTAGAATAACCGTAGTGATAACCCTTTTATCTGTGAATTTTAAAATAAATAAAAACCGTATACATAGGTATTTATTTATTATAAATATATCACTACGGTTAACCAGAAGGACCGTAGTGATAACCCTTTTATTTATGAATTTTAAAATAAATAAAAAAGAAAAGGTGCGCCTTAACTTCTAACTTAATGCATCTGCAGTTTAAACATCAACAATGTAATTCACAATGCATCTGCAGTTTAAACATCAACAATGTAATTCGAACCCTAATTCAACTATTACATTTCATAACAAAGTAAATATTAAACATAAAGGAGACAAAAAAACATAACATCTTGATATTTCCAGAAAATATCTCTGATTTCAGTTTGTTCTTCAAATTCTTGTTCTTTTTCTTTAAATCCTCATACATAACCTTCAGATAGCCCACAGCTTCCAACTCTGACTTCATAATGCTCTCATCGTCATTTCCATCTCTTTCTCCCACATCTTCATCCCATATGAACAAATTACATGTTTCATCGTTCCTCCAAAATGGACATCTCCAAAAAAGCCTTCCTTTATTTTGTCCCTTCTTGCATTGATACGAAACCATACGACCATCACAACCACAAAAATTTCCAGATCGAGATTTTACACTGGAACAAGACGTAAAAACACCTTTGGATGATTTTGTCTTCAAATGTGACATTGCAACACCTTAAAGTATAACACTTTGTTGTTGTTGTTGTTTTCTTTCCGACAATGGTGACGGCGTTGGTGTTAGGGTTGTTTCAATGGATAAATTGATATATATACTTGGTATTTAAAATACATAAAAAGAAGCTTCAATTTGTAACAACAGTTTTGAGAAATATCCGTCGTGATATCCTTATTATTTTTTAGTTAAATATTAATAAAACTTAAAAAGGGAGCATTTACATCAAAGGGATAAACTATTTGAGGGCGATGAGGTTAGAACCCATGATAGCTAGATTGTATCACCACGGTTTTCATAAAAACCGTTATTATACCCTTGAGATTTCTAATTAAAATAATGCGCGCGCATCCAGTACGCACTATAAGAACGGTGTACAGGATGCCGTTGTAAATCTGGCGTTGTTGTTTGGTCATTTTGTAGTAGTGTTCACATCCCCTGGAATGAAATTTGATACAACCAATATGGTGGGAGGACGGGGACCACCTAATCTCAGGCTTCATGGTCAGACTTGCCACCGAATAGGGGCAATGCTTCCTGAGTTAGGACAACCGCCCAAGTATACACAGTTGTATATCCACGACACTGACAACGAAATTGACAACATAATGGATTGTTTCAAGTAACCTGCTTATCCTTTGTTCCTACTATTCCACCTATTATGTTAAATTTCTTGATGTCTATTCACATTTACACCTTTTTTGCAAGGACAATAAACACATTGACAGGGCTATAGTTAATACTCTGAAGATCATGTTAGATGAGAATAACCCTTATGCTAAAGCTTTTCGCATGGCAAGGGACATGTTGAGGAATAACAATTTTCAAGATCTTAAATGAAGGCTTATCTCTGATAGATCCAAAAACGATTGCGTGTATAACTGTCCCACCGTGTCTGAAGTCGCAGCTCTAATAGTCGAAGATATAGATTCCGCGTCTAAAAGAGACATAATAGTACAACAACGTGATGGTCAGCTACAGCAGATTGATGAATTCCACGCAAGTTACTTGGCGTATCAGTACCCCTTGATATTTCCTTACGGTGAAGATGGATACAGGCCTAACATTCTCCACAGATTTATACACCAAAAGGTTGTTACGAAACAAAACTGGCAAACAATCAAATATTGGCTCTGTTTCCGTTTGCACGAAAGAACGTCAGAGGCGAAAACCCTTCTGCATTCAAGAAGACTATTCCAACAAATTTTGGTGGATGGCTACACCATGATGGAAATGGAGCGCCTCAATTGGTTGAGGAAAAACTAATCCAAACTATGTGTCAAAAAGTATAACACGCTTACTGACATCCGTGGTCATTCCCAGCAGGGCTCAAAGGATAAAGTTGGAAGAAGAGTTGTATTGCCCCTGTCGTTTGTAGGAGGGAAATGTTACATGGATCAGCTGTACTTTGACGGCATGGCTATCTCTAGTGCAATTGGCTTCCCTAATTTATTTATAACGTTTACATGCAATCCAAACTGGCCTGAGATTACACGGCTCCTGTCCAAAGACAATCTTAAACCAAATGACAGACTTGATATTATTTCAAAGGTTTTCAAAATCAAATTCAACGAACTCATGATAGACCTAACAAAACGTCATGTCCTTGGTAAAGTTCTGGCATGTAAGTCTTGTTTCTTGCATAGTGCCTTTCATATTGAAATGTACTTGCTGTTTCGACTAACGGGTTATGCTTATGTTACGCAGTCATGTATACAATAGAATTCCAAAAAAGGGGACTACGTCACACACAGATTCTAATATTCCTGCATCCTCAAAGTAAGTATCCAACACCGCGGGACATTGACAATATTATATCGGCAGAAATTCTAAGTCCGGTTCAGCATCTTAAATTGTATCTCACACATGATGCACGACCCTTGCGATTTAGCCAGGCTAAATTCCCCTTGCATGAAGAATAACCAATGCTCCAAATTTTTTCCAAAGAAATTCAACGAAGAAGCTATAGTTGACCACGAAGGATATCCCCTATACAAACGAAGATCTACTACGCATACAATAGTAAAATCAGGAATTTCATTGGACAACAGGCACGTCGTTCCGTATAACCCAAGACTGCTCCTTAAATACGAGGCATACATCAACATGGAATAGTGTAATCAGAGTATCTCCATCAATTACCTTTTCAAATACATTCACAAGGGATACGACCGAATAACGGCTGTTGTTGTACCGGCAACAAATACATCATCCGGTGATCCAAAAAGTGTCGATGAGATTAAGGAGTATCTGGACTGTAGGTACGTTTCCCCAAGTGAGGCGTGTTGGCGAATTTTTTCTTACAACATCCACGGACGAAAGCTTGCAGTAGAACACATGTTTTACCATCTGATAGGTGAGAAACTTGTCTACTACACAAATTTCGAAAGGATGGAAAATATTTTGGAAAAGGCAAGCGTGACGGAATCTATGTTCACATCATGGTTGATTGCAAATTTCCAATACCCTGAGGTGCGGCATTTAACATATGCTCAGTTTGTGAGCAAATTTGTATATGTCAAAAGGAGTAGAACATGGAAGCCACGTAAAAAGGGTTTCACGATTGGCCGTTTGATTTGGGTTTCTCCTACAACGGGAGAACTGTTTTATCTTAGGATGGTGCTCACCGTTGTGAAAGGCCCAACGAGTTATGACAACATTCGTAAGGTGGGAGACATACAATACGACTCTTTTCGAGATGCATGCTTTGCAATGGGTTTCCTGGAGGATGACAGGGAATACATTGGAGCTATTAGAGAAGCAAGTCTGTAGGGATGTGGACGTTTTTTAAGGAAATTATACGTCGTAAAGTTGCTTTCAGGGACTATAAACAGACCTGGTCATGTTTGGAATGAAACGTGGTCCATCTTGCACCAACAAAATGAAGTCGCTAACAATTCGGGTCTGTCAACTATTCTCACCAACAATGCTTTCATATTTATTTAATACCACTTTAGAAACGTTTACATAAACTCTTATGTTTTTTCTAAACATTTATTTGCTTCCTGTCACAAAACTTCAGTTGCAGGAGGGAGAGTTGAAAAATTTGACATTACATGACATTGAGGCCATGCTACAAGCAAATCGTCGGAGTCTTTCGAACTTTAAGCCTATCTTGTATCCTGATGGCTACGTTATTCAATAACTTGGTAACTGGCTGATATACGAAGAGAGAAGTTACAATGTCGACGTTATGAGGACGGAGTTCAATGGTCTTTTCAAAGCGGTGACCGGTAATAAATTATTACCAATTCTGCTTTTTCTTTGTACATGTCATGTCGTGTTACATCTAATACCGGATATTAATATATTTTAGATGAGCAGCGAAGCATCTATGACAAAATCATGTTGGCTGTTAGACAACAAAAAGGTGGGGTGTTCTTCCTCCATGGTTACGGCGGAACCGGGAAAACATATATGTGGAAAACACTTGCAACAACATTAAGGGTGAAGCATGAAATTGTGTTAACGGTTGCATCAAGTGGGATTGCTTCTCTTTTATTGCCAGGCAGAAGAACCGCTCATTCGAAGTTTAAAATACCCGTCCCCACAACCGAAAATTCTACATGCAAGATTGATTTTGGGGACGACCACGCGGAACTGCTACAACAAACTAAATTGATCATTTGGGATGAGGCCCCCATGGCTATCAAATTCTATTTTGAGGCGCTTGACAAAACTTTAAGGGATTTCATGAGTAAGCATGGGAATTCGGACGTCGTTTTTTAAGGTAAAGTCGTAGTTTTTGGTGGGGACTTTAGGCAAATTTTGCTCATTGTTCCCCGAGGGAGTCAGTCCGACATCGTTCACGCAACCATCAATGCTTCATACATTTGGGATTCGTGTCAGTTTTTAACATTGACACGAAACATGAGATTGGGGTGTGGACGAACTCATCAAGAATCCCTTGAAATTGCTGAATTTTCAAAATGGCTGTTAAAACTGGGTGAAGGTAGGATATCTGAACCTAACGATGGATATGCCGATATTAAAATTCTGTCGGAGATGCTTATTGATCACTGTGATGATCCCATTGTTGCCATTGTTGAAAGCACGTATCCTTCATTCTTGGAGTCTTATACTTCTTATGAGTACTTGAAAAGCCGCGCAATTTTGGCATCGACCATTGAAGTCGTCGACAAAATTAATAATCATGTCCTGGATATGATGCCAGGTACTTTGTAATTTGGGAAACTATATTATGTTATGTCATTGCAATTTTAAATCACCATGAATAACAACTGTTTATGTGAATGTTTTTGTTGGTTACTTCGTGACATTATATAGGTGATAGCAAGGATTATTATAGCTCTAACTCGGTTGATCGATCTGAAATTCACGATAACAGCATTATGGAAGTTCTGACTCTAGAATTCCTAAGCTCTCTCAAGACGTCTGGCTTGCCGGACCACCATATCAGGTTAAAGATAGAGACCCCAATCATGCTTATGAGAAACATCGATCAAGCTGAAGGTTTGTGCAACGGGACAAGGCTAATTGTCACGAAAATGGAAAACCACGTTCTTGAGGCTGAAATAATGGGCGGGAAAGGCCATGGAAAAGTCATATACATTCGACGAATGGATATGTCCCCGTCCCAATCACCTTGGCCTTTCAAACTCAACAGGATACAATTTCTAATCATTGTCTCCTACGCCATGACAATTAATAAATCCCAAGGCAAATCTTTGGATTTGGTGGGCCTCTATATCCCAAAATATCTCTTCAGCCATGGACAACTATACGTCGCAATATCAAGGGTCACTAGCAAAAAGGGTATCAAAATCTTGATTCATGACGAAAACAACATACCTAAGTCTTCTACTACCAACGTCGTCTACAAAGAAGTCTTCGGCACCATTTAATTGGTACTTCCCCTCATATATTCAGCTCATGCCACAACTATTTCATTACTGGAACACCCCACATTTCCATCTGGTATTTTTTGTTACTTATACTATACTTTTCATTAGGTACAACTAATCAAATTAATTAGGTCTATTTTCCTATATTTTTTCCTTTTAATATTCCAGCATTTTATAAATTTCCTGTTTCTACATCACCAATAACATTATTATTTTTTGTTTGTAATACTTTATCCTACATTCACTCATGTAAATAACTCTGATCAGTTTTCGTTGCAGGGCATTTTCGTTTTCCTACCACTGTTATGGGGGATTCAACATGCAAGCAACATTTTCATTTCTTTTTGAGGCATGTAATTCATTTTATGTGTAGCCACCCGTTTTTTAGTTCCACGTCGTGTATTTGTACTCTGCCACTTTATATAAAATGCTTCAACGTTTTTGGAAACTCATTTGGGTTTCCTACACTGTTCCTTAATATTTCATTTCCATTCTTCTATTCTTTTCCTAGGTAACAACCTTGAATTTACTTTTCTGTTCACTGTAAACAACCTTAAATGTTCTTCTACATTAAACTGCTTCACTACTCATACAATCACTTTAATTTCAACATTCGTGCCCATAAATGATGGCTAATAACCAAACCAACAAACCAATACTACACATCATAATAGAAATAATACTTAAATATATATTGTTAAACATAACATCAGGTTTCCCCATAACAAAACATGACTTCAACGTTGGCTTCAATTACATACTGCCTGATTCTGCCTACTAAATAAGTTCATGGGCAAATTTTCAACTAACCAAAAAGTAAAACATAAGGTTGCAAGCCTGTCACCATAACACACTTTACACCATTGGCAGCACCAATTTTCATTTACTACTACAAAAGCACACGTTAGCCTTCCTAACACCATACACCATTCCTTCAACGATTCACAACCGCCACGTAAAGACGATGCGACGGAATTATTATCCTAAACCGGAGCATGTCCCCCCTCCGAAGCTTCTTGTCTTTCGCAAACTGGTACCATCTGTCTCCAATGACCTCTCCATGTGGACGACCTTTTCATTGTGCTTTGCGAAATGTACCTTCGCATGGTAAAGCCTCCCGGTGTCCGCATCAACAAGCTCTATATTCGACTGCTTCGGTCCAACAATATTCTTGGCCACATCCCTTGGAAAATGCTGCAAAAAAGGCAACCAAAGTCATGACGGATACAACACAGGATGTTTATAATGAAATATTCTATTACTATTACTACACACAAACTAGACGTAGGTAGTTAGACCGAACTGGGTGAACAATTCATTGTGTTAATTTATTGTTGTTATTTCATTGTCCATTGCAGAGTGTGTTAACAACAATAAATTAACACAATGAATTGTTCACCCAGTTCGGTCTAACTACCTACGTCTGGGGGCTACCAAGCCAGGGATGAATTTCACTACTTGTAGAATTAAATTACAGACTCAACAACCCAGTTGACAATCTCCTAATCTTAATTCCTACTAGTGACTTTCTACCTAAGAAACCACTTAGATATGAGAACACTACTCAATCCCTAAAACTCTTCAGTGACAAAATTCAAAGATCACACACTTTGAATACCACTACTTGACTCTGCTTCACAGCTTTGATCAAGAACAACTCAAAACAACAATACCAATTCACACTCGAATGGTTTACAAATCATACACGAAGACACAAACGACACTCAGTCTTTAGCTCACTTTCTTCGTTACTTTTCCTTCATTACAGATGCGCTTTATATAGCCACCTGAATTGGGCTTGGACTCCCTGCAATATCTGACTTGATTTGTTATTTAAAACTGAATCTTCAAAACAGATTTTCTCCTAAAATATTTTCAAATCTTCAACCTTTTAAATCTCCTACAAATCTGCACCAGATCTCCTAAGCAGCGAAGAATATCTAACCCAAGATATTCGCATCCAATGAGACTATATGCTATCCACAATTCCAGCTAAAACGTAAACCCTAACAACATCACAAAACCTTATGTTATTAATTCTGCAGACCTAATGTCACAACATCGCATGTGACATCAGACATCCAAACTTCAGCAACTTAAACACTTAACACAGCCCAGTGTTAAGACTCAATGTTGTGACATCACCCATATGACATCAAACATTGAACAACCTTTATTTTACCAAAATTCTAGCCAATCCAAGAAACTAACAATCTCCCCCTTTGGCTAATTTTGGCTAAAACAATCTCTGCACCTTCAGAGACTTCAGTAGCAGAATAAACTTCAATATATATATATAATGGTTTATATTAGTCCAACAGAGATGAAGCATTTGAGAAGAGGAAGAATAAGGAATTGGAAAAGAAAGAAAAATAAATGACAGAAGGTAAAGAGACAGAGATAGAGAAAGTGCGCCTGAAATTTCTACAGGTTCGGCCTGCCACCTGGCCTACTCTTATTCCTGAGAGTTTCCTCTTGAAATTTCCACTAATAATAAGTCTTAAGTTAATAAGGATAAACCCACGAACCTTCTTACAACATACGAGAGATTTTACAGAGAATGATCATAACTAAACAGAGCTTTTAATTAGGGGTGGCAAACGGGCATGCCCTCCCCGTTTAGGCCCGCCCCACAAATGCCCGCAAAAAATGGGGGCGGGGCGGGGAAAACCCGCGGGCACTGCACCTTTTAAGCTTAAAAATGCAAAATTTTATGTAAATGCTCGTGCCCGCAAAAGCCCGCGAAGAAAATGGGATGTGGCGGGGCGGACACATTAGAGGGTGAGGGCCTAAATCCGTGGCCCACCCCGCACTAAAGTGCGGGTAAAACGGGCATGCCCAACGGGCCGGGCCCGTTTTGCCACCCCTACTTTTAATAGACTAAGCTCATAAACCAAATAGAGATTTTAACCGGATGGTCTCAAAAACCAAATAAAGATTTTAACATGTCAATCTCAAAAACAAAACAAGGATATTTCTCAAGAGAATTGCACCCTTGAACAAGAACAATTTCCGCACCCCTCTAGTATAACCAAACTCTCACAAGTATTTTTCATTCTTTTGGCACTAAGGCAAGTTTAGTGAAGAATAAAAAAATAGAGAACAAGAGAGTATAAAAGAGTATATTACAATTTTAATTTAGAAAACTGGTGTAAAATGAAGGAGAAACCCTGTATTTATAGGATAAAGTTTTTATTAAAAAGGAAAAAGATACATATGATTTTTTAATGATCTAACTGATAACTATAGTTGTTAATCAATTAGATAACTAAATAAGGAAGGGTTTTGAAATTCAATGTCTCTAATTGATTAAAGGCTCCCTTAATCAATTTGGAGGAATTAAAAATGAGTTAATTGATTAACCCTAATGTGCTAATCGATTAACTAGTGTAAAAAAATACTCCTAATTGATTAAGTAAGTCAGTAATTACTTAGGTATGTGTATAAAAACATCTCTCAAGGAGGTGGTAAAAACAGGAAACACATGGAAAAAAAGATTGGAGTGTTATTGGATGTAAATGAGTTTTTAAACTCAAATTTAGTCCTAATGGCACTATCGAGAGATATAAGGCCCATCTTGTTGGAAAAGACTTTAATCAAAATAAGGGATTGGATTACTTAGAAACTTTTAAAAATTACCACAATTAGATTATTATTATTATCCATTTGCATTTTCATTAAATTGGCATTTCCATCAACTTGACATAAACACTTTTTTTGCATTGTGATTTAGATGATGATATTTATATTAAGTGTCCCCTCAGTCTAAAAGTTCCTAATAACACGGTTTGTAAATTTGTGAGGGGAAGGTTCCTTAGTACTTTGTCTTAATGATGTCAAAATTAGGAAAATTTTGTACTTGTGTATTTTGGACAGTATCATCTCGTCTTAGCTTGCATTCATCCTTTTAAATATGCGTATAATGATCAGCATACAGGAATCTAGGCATATAGGATCACCCCCTATGTGTAAATTATGCATTAGATCATGTTGGATGCATTAGGTCAACCCATACAGGGCTTCGGTTGACTAAAAATTGATAAAAATGTGTTTGTGGCATTCTGGCACCCTTGCGTCGACTCACAGATGTGTGGAGGTCGACACATACTGATGGAAAAATAATCTTTTGCTCTCGGGTGCCCTTGCGTCGAGGCATGGCTAGGTTCAGGTCGACGCATAGTTTGAATTTGTGCACAGGATTATGTCATACCCCAAATTTTGACCACTAAGATTTCCCATCATTATGCAAATCATCATCACAATATGGATGAACTATCTTGCCTCATCAATCTCCCCAAAGATGGGTGAACACTTATTACAATCAGAATTAGGGTTTCAAGCCCTCTCAGAGTTCTTAGACAAAGGATCAATCAAGAAATTACATGATCTTCGACTTGTCTAACCTCTCAAATATCTACAAGGGATCAAGAGGACTCTCACTTTAAGGATTAAGCACAAGGCTGCTCCCTTCCATGTGGATCAAGCCTCAAGATCGCCAGTGTCACCAAATTAGGGTTTGGTCGACCAGGGCCTCCAGATGGAAATTTTCCTCTGGGCATGAGCCATTGCTTCAAAGCATAACCTATGATGCTCCAAGGGACATTATAAACCCAATCATCAAGTCAATTTAGCCTCAGGGGATGCATTCATCAAAAATCAGGAATTAGGGTTTCTTGACCTAATTCACCCCTAAGTTGACTTTTGGGACAAATCATGAGCCAAGACCTCAAGACATGATTTGTGGGTCTCCAACATACTACATTGATCCATTTGCAACAATGGATTAATCCAAGAAGCTTGAGCATCAAGTCTCAATTTCATCTGAGCCACAATTAGGGTTTCGCTAGAAAAGTCAACTGTAGCTTTGGATTTTAACCAGGACATGCTCCCAAACCCTAGGACATGCTTCAATATACCCTATAATACCCATGGAACATGTCTATCAAGTTTGATTTAGGTCAAAGGCATGATTTCCTAGAGGATCGCACAGTTTGGAATTCATCTGATAAAAAGTCAACTGTGCACAAAAGTCAAACTTTGACTTTTTGAGATTTTTCACTTTTATGGTTTTTTAACCCTAAAATGATGTTAATGTGTGATTTGAATCATCATTCATCAAGAAAAATCAAGAAAATTTGGATAACTTGTAAAAGGGGTAACCATAAAAACTTAGAAAATTTCTAAGTTAGGAAATAAAGTGGCAAGGGTACCAACTTTGGAGGATCATAATTCCTAAACCACAAAGCCATTTTCCCCATCCAAAGCTTGATTTGTATATCTCATGGCCCTCTACAAAAGCTAAAAACTGACACCCCTCCAAATTCATTATGGATTTTCAGTTATGGTTGGATCAAAATCACTAAAAACATGAAAGTACAACTTTTCCAACACTTAGAAAAATTCTGGGCAAGGCAGATTTTGTGTTGAAACACCAAAACTTGTGGGATTTTTTCACATAGATGCAAGCTGAATCATTTCCAAAGATAAACATCAATGTTGTTGTGCATGTTACCTACAATCTAAGCAACTCATTGGCATGAAACCACTCCACTTGAGCCAAGAGTTTTGGCTGCTACAACACACCATGCCAAGGCTGCCATGAAAAATCAGTTTGTGAGTTTTCTTGCCATCCACGATTTCTGAGTCAAAAGTAATGATCACTATGCCACATGCATCCAATCTGATCATAAGCCAACTGATCCAACTGATAGGGTTGAGTCCAAAGGGCAAGGGATCTTCCAACTTGAGATTAATGCATTTTGGCATATATGCCTTGAAATTCAAAGGCATTTATGTGAAATGGGGCACTTTCAACAAAGCCACTCTACTCAGTCAAGTTCTCTGATTAAACAACAATTAAAACATCTGAAGAATGTGAATTTGGTCAAGGCATAGCCCTGCTCTTGGGAAGGGCTAGGTTGCCTTGTGTGAGAAGAAATGCCACCAAGCCAAAGCCTTTGAATGTGATCTGATTCAGTCGCCATTCACTATTCCTCCAAGACAAGAGTTGATCACCTATAAATAGAGGTTCCAATGGATCATTCAACTCACACCAAAGCCAGTTATAGCACTGCTTTCTCTCATTCTCTCTTAAGTGCCAAGTTTTCTTGTTTTTGAGCAACCACTATCGGGTTTTGAGTTGCATCCATAAGCAATCCATTCCAATTGCCCAGACACATCATATATGATATATTTTAGGTGTCCAAATGCTTAAACACTATCTGTAACACCCCCAGCTCAAAATCACCTATCAACCTAGCCATTATGCTTCAATTATGCAGTTGGAGTGCTCCAGCTTGATCCAAAGACTTACAAAGTGTTACAAAGCTTGCAACACACCCCACAACATCCATTGAAGTTGTTTAGATCATCACAACCCATTTGTAACACCTCCAACTCAAAAATCAAATTGCTCTTGATGTCACGACCTTCAAGTAAGCCTAAACTTGATCATCTCTTAATCTATGCATATTTCCTCGCACAATACTTTTACCAAATGTTCATAATCATGCATAGAATGTTTCCTCTTAATTAATTGCTTTGTTTGAATCGTGTATCAAAATTCTCAGCCTTCGTGCAAATTTTAGGGTTCTTGAGGTTTTGTCTTGATTTCTTATTCGATGTTAAAAATAAATGAAATTAAAGACCATAGACATGATCGTGAGGTTGAAACGAGCAGATTGATAGGTGGTTTGCATGATATAATCAAGTGTTCAGTGAGATTGGAGAGAAAATGCAAATCTGGGCAAAACTCAAAACACGCGCGTGTTCTAGGGTGTTCTTGGCGCCCTTTTTTGAAAATTCAAATATTTGAATTTTGTGATTTTATTTAATTGATTCAAAAATTAATTTCTCTCTGAGTTTTAATGATTTTGAGTTGATTCTTTTTTTTATAATTCACAAAAATGTTAAAATATTTTATTTTATCAAAAAATCCGAAAAATATTATTTATTTCATATAATTGATATTTTTGCAAAGAATTAATATTTTAATTGTTTTTTACATTTAAAATATTTTTTCCCTCTTGATTTTGTAAATTTATTGACTTCTAATCATTTTGTAGGTCAAAACATGATTTTTGAAACATTAATCCAAGATCACAATTTGTTTCCACGCATGTTTAAACAATTTTGATCATTTTAATTGAATTTTTATTCAATTAAAATACATTTTGGAAACAAATTAGGGTTTTGATTAATCCAACCCTCACAAATCATTTTAAAACTTTTTGGGCCTCTAATAGAGTGTAAGACCCAAGCCTTTTTGTAAAATAACCTATTTTGGGCCTCACTTATTGTATAAGTCCCTCCGGGTATTTTCAAAAACCTCGGCGTGATCGTCGTTTTGTACGCAAATAACCTTGGGCCTACCCTCGAGTAGTAAGACCCATTCTTCTTTAAAACACTTTGGGCCTCTAATAGAGTGTAAGACCCAACCCTTTTTGTAAATACACAAATTTTTTGGGCGTCACTTATAGTATACGTCCCGTTGTATTTCAAAAAAGTTCGACGCGATCATCGTCCGTTGAAAAACAAACCCTGGGCCTCTCCTCGAGCTATAAGACCCATTCAAAACTCTTTGGGCCTCTATTAGAGTGTAAGACCCAATCCCCTTTTAACCAAAACAAATTTGGGCCTCAGATATTGTATAAGTCCCTCTGTGTTAAAAGAAAATCTCAGCGCGATCGCCATTTTAAGCGAAAAATCATCTGGGCCTACCCTCGAGTTATAAGCCCCACTCTTTTTCTTTAAACCTTTTGGGCCTCTTGAGAGAGTGTAAGACCCACCTCTTTGTATAGAAAACCTTTTTGGGCCTCAGTCACTTGTATAAGTCCCTCTGTACAAATTCACAGTGCGATCACTGATAAACCTTGGGCCTCTCCTTGAGCTGTAAGCCCCAATCCTTCTTTTCAAAGCACTTTCTCCTTTGATTTTGAATATACTGTTGTTTTCAATTTTTCTTTGTTGAACAACTAACCAAACAGCATGGAAGCTCTACAACTGAGTAAGTGGTTATATGCTTTCATTTACCACTTTCATATACATATAACTGTATTGTGGGGTTGTTTCACTGTAAGTCTTCTTTCATAAACTCATATCAACTGTGTAATAATAGTATAGATACTTAGAGTTTCCCCGGCAACTACATCTAGCATTAAGCCCGTTGATCACTCTTAGAAGTAGACAAAACTAGATCCCCATAGGATTACCAGACACAGTCTTCCCTCCTCTTGGGGTTAAACAATATGGAGACGTGAAAGGCAGCATTCTCGGTGAACCCTTTCACAGACTGTCACCTTTAGAAATCGTCAAAGAAACTCTATTCCCCAGAGATGATCTTTTCTCCGTGAATGGCATCTCTTGAGTTTCTTCCAAATTCTCGAACTTTCCTGGCTTGATCTATTCTCTGTGAATAGCCTGTCTTGAACTTCTCGGGGTTTGGGGACCCACAGGCTTCTTAAAAGCATTCTCGCCTCCTCTTGGGCATTGTACAAGGACCCGTCGGCTTCTTAGAAGTTTTCACAGCCTCCTCTTAGGCTTCGTATAAATGATTTCTTCCTCCGGGAATGATAGCCTCCTCTTGGGCTTCGTACAAATTATCCCTCGGCTTCTTAAAAGTTTCCAGCCTCCTCTTGGGCTTCGTACAAATTGTCCCGACGACCTCCTAGAAGTATAGGAACACAAATTAGTCATCTTAATAGAACAATCTTTCAAAAAGTCTAGATCATGCTACTGCTGTTTCTTAAACGTAGTACAAAAGATGAAACTCTAGACTTGGACAGTCTAATTACCTTGAGTCTCAAAGACATTCTCAAGCTCCTTTCAAAACTAGGAGATGAAACCCGTAGACTCGGACAGTCTCGATACCCTTTGGATTTCCCATTTCTTTAAAGAACGGGAGATAACCCTGATCCTCGAATCAAATCCCTGAGTACAAACAGTGCTCATATAAGAACTGATTTTCTCTTTTAACCAACATACTGGACCTGTTACTCAACTGAAACAGTCACCAGCACCCTAGCCTCCTCTTGGGCTTTGTACAATGATTCTCCCCAGCGGAGCAAACCTGTTTAGCCTCCATCTCGGGCTTCGTACGAGATACAAAATCACTCTCTTGTTGAGTATAAAAGACTCTCATGTTGAGTCGATCACCCTTAGCCTCCATCTCGGGCTTCGTACGAGATACAAAAACACTCTCTTATTGAGTATAAAAGATCATCTTGTTGGGTCACAAACATCTTTTAGCCTTCATCTCGGGCTTTATACGAGATACAAAACACTCTCTTGTTGAGTATAAAAGACCCTCTTGTTGAGTCTAACCTTTAGCCTCCGTCTTGGGCTTCGTACAAGACACATATAAAAGATTCTCCTGTAGAGTCAACCCTTTTAGCCTCTCTCTCGGGCTTCGTACGAGACACACAAAAGTCACCCTCTTGTTGGGTCGATAGGCTCCTCTTAGGCTTTGTATAAGAAAAACCCCGGTTGAGTCAATCAACCTTTTAGCATCAAAACTGTGCCTCGTTCACAGTACACAAACATCAACAACTCCTTTCCTTTCATCTAATTGCTGTAAGCGGCAAGCCTCTGGATCATCTACATCCATGCCACTGTCCCTCTTTTAGCATGAGAAATTCCTAAGGAAAGATGGCATTGTTCTACACTGAGTTAAAGTCTTCCCCTTCAGGTTAAAAAACCCCTATAAAGGAAATTATGGCATTACTAGGATCTACATATCCCAGTTAAAGTAATTCTCCTTTATAGTCAGTCATCCATCAGTTGTGACAAACAGACCCCTTTAGAGATGACAAATTCTCTCTAAAGACAACACCCTTTAGCTTCACATCTTGGGCTTCGAACAAGATAAAAATAGACCTTTTCAGCTTCACGTCTTGGGCTTTGAACAAGACACCAAAACACCATTTCCTCCCATAGAATAGGAGGAACTACGATCGCTCTGATTTCCCTATTTTGGTATACGGGAATACGTAGGCATAAGATTGAAGGAAAAATCTTAGCGAGCACACTAATCCAAAAAACCAAAATCCCATACCTTCACATCTCGATCGAAAAATATCAGTCCTAGCGTCCTACCCATAAACATTCTCGTTATCCCAGTCCCAAACAAAGAAGAAAGAGGCCCCACTTCCATATAGCATCCGTATCCTAACAGACCGCTGTTTAAACTCAGTATGCAAGCAGGGTTAATTGGAGACATCTATTTCCCTTCCTTAGTCAGCTCAATAGGATAAAAAATGAATCGACCTGTAGTAACCCCAAAAGAGCGGCAGTGTCTAAGAAACATGTCCAGTTTCGCTCGCTACAGATTGCATTCTGGTAAGTTCAGGTCGACTCAGAGAATGTTGAGGTTGACCTCTCGCTCATTTAAGCCTATTTTTCTGCATCCTTGTGATTCAAAAAGCTGTTAATTCTGTTATGTTGTCATATATATATATATATATATATATATATATATATATATATATATATATATATATATATATATATATATATATATATATATATATATATATATATATATATATATATATATATATATATATATATATATATATATATATATATATATATATATATATATTTATGCATCATTTTTTGTACATAACTAACAAGAAAATTGAAAATAGACATTGAATTTGCTCATCATCTTCATTCTCACACTTGCATTCTTCAATAATCACACATAATCATTTTTGTTGATTTGTGCAATGTCGAGGTGATAACGTCCAAACATAGGATTTGTATATCTAGTTTGGGTTAAGATTTCTGTGGAATTTTCTTGGATAAAACCGTTAGGGTTTTGTCCTCCAAGATCTTGAGGGATTTGGGGGTTTTTGCACAAATCTTTGCTTCACAAATTCAACCGAGTGAAAGGCTTGAAGAACGGTGGGTTCGTTCAAGCAAGTAGAGGTAACCGGAGGATTGTGCGAAAGATTTGGGGTCGAACGTCTTGCGATCGAAATCAGCCAAGTGAAAGACTTGAAGATTCAAGTGAGTAGCAATAACCGGAGGTTTGTTCAAAGCGTTTGACACACTTGATTCGGCTAGAATCAAGGGGAGATAGGTGGATAAAATCAACACCAACAATTAGATTTGAGTGTGTGGTGACTATAACTTCTCTTGTACAAAACTTTACAACTTGATATTATACATATCTCAATTCTAGTTTTAGAATTGGGGGCAGACGTACCCGAAGCGAGGACGAAAAGGGGAACTGCCTAAACAAATCGGGTGTTATTCTCTCTCTCTCTCTCTCTCTATCTCTTTACTTTGTGTTGTTAACGTTTGTGTGAAATCAATGGTTCGATAAATTTCCACTGTTGTGTAATGCTAAAAATCTGTTTTGGAAATTCATTGCAATCACTTGGATTGTAATTGTGAAAAATTATGCACTATCATTTCAAGTGCTCATAAGTCTCGACCAACACAAGAAAAAGGAAAAGAAAGAGAAGTCAAAAGACACGGACAAGAAGTCTATAGCTCTAAAGGCTTCTAGCTCAAAGTCCTCCACAAAAGAGCTAATTGAAAGTGAGTCAAGTGATGATTATGAAGATACAAATAAAGATATGGGGTTGTTCGTGAGAAGATATAATAGGTATATAAGGAAAAACAGAATCCAACATTCGGACAAGAATATCATCAACTTTCGACGAGAAACAAAGTCCTTTAAGCATGAAGGAAATAAGTGTGGTAAATCAAAATGTTCATGCTACAATTGTGGAAAAGTCGGTCACTATGAGCCGGATTGTCCATTGATGAAGAAAGACAAAGGAAAAGAAAAGAATCGTCAACAAAAGAAAACGAGCAAACCTAGAAGGGCATACATTGCTTGGGGAAGTGATAGTGAGTCCTTTAGTGAAGATAACTCAAGTGATGAAGATAAATCCGTCAATCTTTGTCTCTCGGCTCATCAAAAGAAGAAGAAGAAGGTAAGACATTCTAAGTATGAACACTCTAATAAAACGTCTCATTCCAAATTGCAAAATGCTTTTGACACTTTACACCATAAGGCTAAAGAAGCTTTTAAACGCTTAGCTTCAAATAAGCAAATTTTATCATTTAGAGAAAAAGATTTCCGATTCCAAAAAGGAATTAGAAGCTCTTAAGAACTCAATGGTGGAAGCAACAAAAGCTAAAATTGAGGAGACAAGTGTACTTAGTTAAATTGGGTAGGTTGTGAAACTTGTCACATTTGGCAAAAGGAGGTGAGAACTCTTAAAGTCAAACTTGACAAGGCTTTAGAACCTAAAGTCACATTTGCTATTGATCGATCACATTTTAGAAAATGCATGAATAATCCTTATTAAAAATATACATATGTGATTAGAGATCAAGATAGCAAAAGTAGCACCAATGTTAATTTAACTTGTCTATATTGTTGCAAGAAGGGTCACGCGATTGCTAAATGCCGATTTAGGAGATTCTTAGTTCCTAAAGGTATTTTCCAATGGTTGCTCAAATGCAACCAAAGATTCACTCACACTCAAGGACCCAATAAAAATTGGGTACCTATTTCCCTTGTTTGATTGTGTAGGTACCATGTCTTGAGTCTACAGGGAGAATATGGGTTCTCGATAGTGGATGCTCAAGACACATGACGAGAGACATTTCCTTATTCATTGACTTTGTGGCAAAGAAGAAAGGATTTATGACCTACGGTGACAATAACAAGGGATTTATACTCGGTAAAGGTAGTGTAGGTAATCCCTCTTCTACTACTATCTCAGACGTCCTATTAGTTGAGGGTCTTAAACACAATCTTATTAGCATTAGTCAATTTTGTGACAAAGTGATAATTTTGCATCCCTCTAAGAAGAAAGGTTTACTGCTATGCAGGGTCAGATTCAATCACAAAGTGATAATTTTGATTTGTTTGCTTCCAAAGTTTTGAGCAGGTTTGATGTTATGGCTGAAACAACGGCAAATCAACATCGATCTCTATCCGTTAGCTTCAACACGCTCAACAAGAGTGTTCTTAGCTTCACTGAACGCCTAGATGCACAAGGAGCACCAAATCAGGATTAATCCTTCAGGGGGAGAGGTCACCCACATAGGGGGAGAAGACATTAGATTATTGAGTTGTGTTGGTGTCGTGCATGTCATTTAGCATCTTGTCCTGTGTTTGGTTTTGTTTATTTGCTATTTTGTTTGACTTGAGACATGTAATGAACTAATTCTGGTGTGTAATGCATTATGTTTACTTCAATATGTTTCTTGTGTTATTTAATTCTATTTCTCTTGCATCAGCAACATTATATGTGAATATTTGTTGATGACTTATCTGTTGCGAAGCATGTGTTTGCGTACATGTGAATATGATTAGATTACAAATGACCTTTGCTTCACTCTTTTTGATGTTGTCAAAGGGGGAGAATGCAAAGGCAAGTGTTTCACAAAGAAAGATCAGAATTTCACAAAAGGAAAAATGCATACAGTCAGGGGGAGGATGCTCTTCACAAAGTACTCAATGTGTGGAAGGTTTTGCAAAGGTTTTGCCATCATAAAAAAGGGGGAGTATGTGAGGGTAAGGCTCCTTAGTACTTTGTTTTAATGATGTCAAAACTAGGATAATTTCGTACTTGTGTATTTTGGACGATATCATTTTGTCTTAACTTGCATTCATCCTATTAATATGCATATTGAAATTATGGTATCAGACGTGTGATGTTAAGTGCGATGTCACAACAACACACTCTGCACAATGGACAAAATAAATAGCAGAAGAACACACTAAATTGTTCACCCAGTTCGGTCTAACTACCTACGTCTGGGGGCTACCAAGCCAGGGATGAAATTCACTACTTGTAGAATTAAATTACAGACTCAACAACCCAGTTGACAATCTCCTAATCTTAATTCCTACTAGTGACTTTCTACCTAAGAAACCACTTAGATATGAGAACACTACTCAATCCCTAAAACACTTCAAAGAACAACCTCTTTGAGAAACCTTGATCCTTCTTCATAGCTTTGATCAAGTTACACAACTCTCTATTGCTTTACAACTTCTAAGAGAGGACAGAAAACAACTCACCTATTCAACCTAGAATGGTGTATACAAAACTCGTACAAAATACTTAAGACACTCAGCCTATGCTCTTGATCTTCTCTCTGTATTTCTGTACCTTTTCCTTTGCTCTTCTGCGCTTTATATAGCCACCTGAACTGGGCTTGGACTCCTGCAAAATCTGACTTGATTTGTTATTTAAAACTGAATCTTCAAAACATATTTTCTCCTAAAATCTTTTCAAATCTTCAACCTTTTAAATCTCCTACAAATCTGCACCAGATCTCCTATGCAGCGAAGAATATCTAACCCAAGATATCCGCTTCCAATGAGACAGCTTGCTCTCCACAATTCCAGCTAACACGCAAACCCTAACAACATCACAAAACCTGATGTTATTAATTCTGCAGATCTAATGTCACAACATCGCTTGTGACATCAGACATCCAAACTTCAATAACTTAAACACTTAACACAGCCCAGTGTTAAGACTCAATGTTGTGACATCACCACCTTGACATCAAACATTGAACAACCTTTATTTTACCAAAATTCTAGCCAATCCAAGAAACTAACAATCTCCCCCTTTGGCTAATTTTGGCTAAAACAATCTCTGCATCTTCAGAGACTTCAGAAGCGGAAAAAAACTTCAATAATTTTAAAACTCCAAGCAGCAGTATCAATAAACTTCAATACAGACTTCACTTCACACAAAACTCTGCTGCAACAACAGCTACAATTTTCAAACAGTTGCACATATCTCAACATTGGCAGCAATGAGCACTCCCCCTCAATGCAAAAACCAGCATAGCAGCAATTCAGTAATTACTTCCCCTCAATTTCTGCAGTAGCCTCATATTTTCACTTCTGCTCTATAACATCAGCAATCAACTCATACACTTCGACTTCATTCCTTAGCAACAGCACAATAACTCCTTTGACAGCATTTGACATTTGTACTCTTTGATACTCTTAGCTCTCTTGACTGTTTTTCAACTCTTTTAACAGCATTTGACATTTGTACTCTTTGATACTCTTAGCTCTCTTGACTGCTTCTCCCCCTTTTTAGCCACAAATTGACAACCCCAACAAGTAAGTCTAACTACCCTAGCTCTCATTGTTAGCCTCACAGTTAGCATAACAAATTATAGAACAAAAACATAAAGGGTGCATATACAGCACAATATTCAAATTACAAACCAAGCACAACAGTGCTGAATCAAAAACAACAGAAATAAAACTAAAACTACTTAGAAGCAAAAGAAAATAAACTAGTCTTCACTTGATCCATCTCCATGATCAACATCCTCATCATCTTCTTCTGAATAATCAGCATTGTCCTTATCAGATTCATCATTTTCTTCATTGGCACTTTCAACAGGAATATCATCACCATTGTCTTGTTCTAACTTCTGGATCAGCTTCTCAAGTTTTTCTTTTCTGGCCAGACTGGTACTGATGACTGCGTCAAGGTCTTTACATATGGTCATTAATTCTTCAAGTTGTTCAGCCTTTGTACTCTTCCTGTTACCACCAGCCTCTGATGTCACAACAATATCTGGAACATGATGTCCAGTAAACAGCTTAGGGTGTAGGGATAAGGCTGTCTTCCTCTGGCAAGCTATATCTGAGCTTGTTAAGGTCTCAGGTTGCTGATCTAAAATGATTCCACAACCCAAGGAGGGGAATGCTATAGGTAACTTGACAACATTGGTTTCAACATGTTTTACCACCTGGTTGAAAATGTAGCTTCCAAAGTCAAATTTCATCTTCTTACCAACATCATAGATAAACTTTCCAAGACCAACAACAATTGTTGTTTTATGGTTGGTTGGCACCCAGTTAGCTGCACCAATCCTGTGAAGCGCGGCATACTTTATGCTGAGTTTGCTAGTCTTCAGCTTTCCTTTCAATGGCCAAACCTTCACTTGGCCAGCAGTAATCTCCTTGCAGATATCATTATCAGTAGACTCAAGATCATTGCACTCTCCATCATGTCTACCTAGATATTTATTGATGATGTTAGGAGAAAAATTTATACACTTCCCTCTAACAAAGACTTTCATGAAGTCTGTGCTTCTCTTATTAGTAATGTTGATAGGGATGTTTACTATAAACTCTTTGACAAGCCCTTCGTAACATCTAGGAAGTTTTGTCACAGTCTTCTCCAGTCCAGCAGTCTTAATTAATTCCATAATTTCCACCATTTCCAAAGCTTCTTTACCTAGTTCCCTTTCCAGGGCTAGCCTTCTCTGACAGACAAACTTCCACATAGATGCACTACTGGCATAATGGAAAGAAATGTTATCAATTGGAACTTCAGGGACCTTATCAGATATTCTCTTTAGAATAGTTTTCTTGATAGGCGTGATGTCCTGAACATCTTCTTCGACATCATAGTCAGACTCTGAATGCTCCACAGCCTTCCACTTTCTAGGATTTACTTCCACTTTACTCCAGGCTTTTGCTGGTCCAACAACAATGGTCTTCTTCTTAGGAGAGGGTTCAGCCTTCTTTCCCTTCCTTGTTTTCAACCTCTTTGCAATACTAGGAACTGCTCTAGCTATCACCTCATCATCTGATAAATCAACTACATTGATTACATCACCATTATCTTTACTACAAGAAAGATGTTCAGGTGATGTTCTGACATTCTCCTCAACACTTGTTTCTGCATGTATGTCTTCACTCTGATCAGCATCTTTAATAGCTGTTATTGCAAGTTGTTGAAGACTTGACTTACCTCCTTGCATGTTATCTTTCTCAGCTGGCATATGATTCAGAGGAATTGAAATTCCTTTAACAGGGATGCCTTTGTCCAGAATTTTTGAGGCAAGATTACCCATCCTTTTGTCTACATCAAACTTCTCTTCAACAGACTGAGAAATAGATGATTTTGGCACAGTTTTGTCGCCAAATAACACACTAGTAACAACTTTCTTTGTTTCAGGATTTTTAAAGACAGTAGCAGATCTCTTAGGAGTTAGTTTGGTGGGTCTCGAAGTACCTGATTCAGGAAGAATTATTGAGATGGGCTCAATGTTCATAGGATCGTATGCTGAACCTTCGTCAGTGGAAACCCTAGCTATTCCTTTCGCAGATTTCTTGGATGGAGAAGCCATGAATCCTTCGAGATAGGCGAGATTTAGTGAGGGTTGATTCTTGAAGGCGAAGAAGATGAACAGTTGTGAGAACAGAGCTTTGAAGAGGCGTGATGTTGCAACACTAGGAAATGAGGGTCTGAGGCAAGGAGCTTGATTTTGAGTATCAATGACTTTCTCCCTCCATACACACTTTTCTTTTAAATTTTTAAAAGGATTTATGTCAGAATTCATTAATTCTGATTCCCCTTTCAGTATCCTTTCATGCTTGATGTTACCATCTGATGTTACAACATCAATCATAACATTACCATATAGGCTGACCTCTTTTGGTATCCATTGATAGCAATTATCTTTGGATCTTATACCCTTCATCACAACCTGATTATGCTCATCAGAAACCACACACTCATATTTGGTGTAGTTAACTTTGTACCCTTCATCACACAATTGACTTATGCTGATCAAATTTGCATTTAAACCATTGACAAACAGAACATTGTCAAGTTCAGGTCTACCATCACCTTTCACTTTTCTAACTCCTGCAACTACACCTTTTTCACCATTGCCAAACATAACCTCATGAGAGGGACAATGACTGACTTCAACTATCAGAGTTCTGAATCCAGTCATATGCTTTAAACATCCACTGTTAAAGTACCATGTATCCTTATCAACCTGGCTATCTGAGGTATGGGCTAAAAGACATTTCACCTTCTCCTTAGGAACCCATTGTTTAGCAACTTTAGGTCTGACCTCCTTTAGTTTGCTTTGAGGAGCAGATTGTGGATAACCATGCAATTTAAAACAAGAGTACTGCATATGTCCAAACCTTCCATAATAGAAGCATCTAACTCTGTCATCTCTGAATTGGTTATATCTTCTACTATTATGATGATATTGTTGTGGCTCCCACCCATAATGTTGTCTCCTACTTCCATAGTTGGTATGTCTTCTATGGTGCTGTTGTCTTTTACCATAGGTAGACTGTCTCCTGAACTGAGGATGCTGTCTTCTAGGCTGTCTCCTATGGTGATGAGGCTTCCTTCTTCCATAGTAATGAGGCACAGCATTGTTGTATTCATATCCATACCAGTCTCCCTGATGTTGAGACAATTGATGAGATATGTTCTGTTTGAACCTGGCAGCTCGCATGCTCTGGTGGTATTGGGGAGGCATATACTGACTAGCTCCTTGGGGCTGCATCTTCCTCTAATGAGGGCCATTCTTCTTCTCAACATTCTGAGGCTGTGAATGAGCACCCTTCCTAGGTGTAGGATCCTGTCTCTTTGTTTGATGTTGAGACATTGGTTGGGACACCTCCTTCTTTGTTCCTGAAGTGCTTGCTTTTGTAGAACCCTTTTCCTCAACCACATATCCTATACCTGATTTATCTCCAGCAACTTTCTCTGACTGAAGGATCTTATCAAGAGTGGCTGTACCACTGTTCATCATCCTGACAGATTTTGTCATCTGATCAAGTTGAGATTTAACTAGTACAGCTTCATTTTCCAGATCAGCTTTTTCATTCTCAAGCTGAGCAATCTGTTGCTTGTGACACTTGTTTTCTTGACAAACCTCAGTACTTTTTAAACACAGCTCTTGATAAGTAGATGCTAACTCCTCATAAGTTATTTCTCCATCACTATCATTATCAGAAACAACAATTCTTGTTAAGGCTCTAACATGCTTTGCTGACTCACCTTCACTTTCACTATTAGATTCAGACCAGGAAACTGACATGCCCTTCTTCTGCTTCTTCAAGAATGTGGGACATTCTTTCTTGACATGTCCATACCCTTCACATTCAAAGCACTGAACACCTTTATCATGGGCAGTCTTCTCTTCATCTTTCTCTTTTGACTTGCTGATATCAGAAGGGATGTTCTTGACATTAGGCTTGTAGTTATTGTTCATCCTCTTGATTACTCTATTGATCTGCCTTCCCAACATAACAATGGCCTGAGATAGATCTTCCTAGGATTTAGAGCTATTCCCTTTCTCTTCTTGATCATTTGACACCAAGGTTATATTCTTTGGCTTCTTTTCAGGTTCTTCTTCATTTAACCCAAGCTCAAATGTTTGAAGAGATCCAATGAGCTCATCAACCCTCATCTGGCTGATGTCTTGAGCATCTTCAATGGCAGTCACCTTCATCTTGTACCTCTTAGGAAGTGACCTAAGAATCTTCCTTACAAGCTTTTCTTCTGACATTTTCTCTCCAAGAGCACTAGATGCATTGGCCAGCTCAAGAACACTCATGTGGAAGTCGTGGATAGTCTCATCTTCCTTCATCTTCAGGTTTTCAAACTTTGATGTTAGAATCTGAAGTCTTGACATCTTAACTCTAGATGTTCCTTCATGTGTAGCCTTCAAAATATCCCACGCCTCCTTAGCAACTTCACAGGTATTGATCAACCTGAATATATTCTTATCCACTCCATTGAAAATTGCATTTAGGGCTTTCGAGTTACCAAGGGCAAGTTCATCTTCTTCCTTGGTCCATTCTTCTTCAGGCTTCGGCTTTGAGGTGCCTTCTTTATCTTTCCTAGCATCATCTTTTTCAAACACAACAGGTGCTTTCCATTCTTTAATTATAGCCTTCCAAGCCCTGCTGTCCAAGGATTTCAAAAAGGTGATCATCCTTGGCTTCCAATAATCATAATTCGATCCATCCAAAATAAGGGATCTGTTGACAAATCCTCCAACTTCTTTGTCCATCTTTACACCAGAAAGTAACTTCCCTAGATCTCACCCAGAGACAGACAGGATGCCTGCTCTGATACCAATTGAAATTCTGGTATCAGACGTGTGATGTTAAGTGCGATGTCACAACAACACACTCTGCACAATGGACAAAATAAACAGCAGAAGAACACACCAAATTGTTCACCCAGTTCGGTCTAACTACCTACGTCTGGGGGCTACCAAGCCAGGGATGAAATTCACTACTTGTAGAATTAAATTACAGACTCAACAACCCAGTTGACAATCTCCTAATCTTAATTCCTACTAGTGACTTTCTACCTAAGAAACCACTTAGATATGAGAACACTACTCAATCCCTAAAACACTTCAAAGAACAACCTCTTTGAGAAACCTTGATCCTGCTTCATAGCTTTGATCAAGTTACACAACTCTCTATTGCTTCACAACTTCTAAGAGAGGACAGAAAACAACTCACATATTCAACCTAGAATGGTGTATACAAAACTCGTACAAAATACTTAAGACACTCAGCCTATGCTCTTGATCTTCTCTCTGTATTTCTGTACCTTTTCCTTTGCTCTTCTGCACTTTATATAGCCACCTGAATTGGGCTTGGACTCCTGCAAAATCTGACTTGATTTGTTATTTAAAACTGAATCTTCAAAACAGATTTTCTCCTAAAATCTTTTCAAATCTTCAACCTTTTAAATCTCCTACAAATCTGCACCAAATCTCCTATGCAGCGAAGAATATCTAACCCAAGATATCCGCTTCCAATGAGACAGCTTGCTCTCCACAATTCCAACTAACACGCAAACCCTAACAATATCACAAAACCTGATGTTATTCATTCTGTAGATCTAATGTCACAACATCGCTTGTGACATCAGACATCCAAACTTCAGTAACTTAAACACTTAACATAACCCAGTGTTAAGACTCAATGTTGTGACATCACCACCTTGACATCAAACATTGAACAACCTTTGTTTTACCAAAATTCTAGCCAATCCAAGAAACTAACACATATAATGATCCACATACATGAATCTAGACATATAAGATCACCCCCTATGTGTAAATTGTGCATTAGATCGTTTTGGATGCATTAGGTCGACCCATACAGGGCTTAGGTCGACTCAAAAATTGATAAAAATGTGTTTGTGGCATTCTGGTACCCTTGCGACGACTCACAAATGTGTGAAGGTCGACGCATACTGATGCAAAAACAATCTTTTGCTCTCGGGTGCCCTTGCATCGACGGATGGCAAGGTTCAAGTCGACGCATAGTTTGAATTTGTGCATAGGATTGCTTTCTGGTATGTTCAGGTCGACTCATAGAATGTTGAGGTCGACCTCTCGCTCATTTAAGCCTATTTTTCTGCATCCTTGTGATTCAAAAAGCTGTTAATTGTGTTATGATATCATTGTCACACACACACACACACACACACATATATATATAGATATATATATATATATATATATATATATATATATATATATGCATCATTTTTTGTACATAACTAATAAGAAAATTGAAAATAGACATTGAATTTGCTCATCATCTTCATTCTCACACTTGCATTCTTCAACAATCACACATAATCATCTTTGTTGAAATGTGCATTGTCGAGGTGATAACGTACAAACGTAGGATTTGTATATCTAGTTTGAGTTGAGATTTCAGTGGGATTTTCTTGAATAAAACCGTTAGGGTATTGTCCTCCAAGATCTTGAGGGATTTGGGGGGTTTTTGAACAAATCTTTGCTTCATAAATTCAACCGAGTGAAAGGCTTGAAGAACGGTGGGTTCGTTCAAGCAAGTAGCGGTAACTGGAGAATTGTGTCAAAAGATTTGGGTTCGAACGTCTTGCGATTGAAATCAGCCGAGTGAAAGACTTGAAGATTCAAGTGAGTAGTGATAACCGAAGGTTTGTTCAAAGCGTTTGACACACTTGATTCGGCTAGAATCAAGGGGAGAGAAGTGGATAAAATTAAAATCAACAATTAGGTTTGAGTGTGTGGTGACTATAACTTCTCTTGTATAAAACTTTGCAACTTGATATTATACGTATCTCAATTCTAGTTTTAGAATTGGGGGCAGACGTACCCGAAGCGAGGACGAAAAAGGGAACTGCCTAAACAAATCGGGTATCGTTCTCTCTCTCTCTCTCTCTCTCTCTCTCTCTATATATATATATATATATATATATATATATATATATATATATATATATATATATATATATATATATATATATATATATATCTTTACTTTGTGTTGTTAACATTTGTGTGAAATCAACGGTTCGATAAATTTCCACTGTTGTGTAGTGCTGAAAATCTATTTTGGAAATTCATTGCAATCACTTGGATTGCAATTGTGAAAAATTATGCACTTCATTTCATAGGAAATTAAACTTGGGGTGTTTTGCACACCAAGTGTTCGACGTATTGATCGCACACAAACTGTTCCTAAAATTGTCAATTCAATTTTACCATTTATAATTCATTGGAAACCGGTTAATTCAAAGTGATCATTATTTGAATTGGTTGATTGGCAACGTTGTTGATTTGTTTTCTCATCAATTTTATTCCATTCGGTTTCGCATATCCGATCTTACCAATAACAGTATATTTAGACGACTTTAAATCTAAGGTCGCTTCCGCACATTTTTAAAACAGATTTTTAAGCGCCATTTTTATTAAAAATTAGTGATCTATTCAACCCCCTTCTAGATCATTGCCATCGTCTAACAAAATTAAATAAATCTCTTTATGGCTTAAAGCAAGAAAACTGTTAATGGAATCAAAAGCTGGCAACAACCTTGTTTAATCTAGGTTTTCATAAATCAAAATTTGACTATTCTTTCTTTACAAAGAAAATGGATAATTATTTTACCATTATTCTTGTATATGTTGACGACCTTATTCTTGTAGGAAATGTCATCAATGAAATAAATAATATCAAATATATAATGGACACTAAATTTAGCATAAAAAACCATGGCAATCTCAAATGCTTCTTGGGTTTTGAGATTTCCCGATTGTCAAAAGGCATTACTTTGTGCCAGCGAAAATAAATCCTTGATTTATTACAAGATTCCAACCTCTTTGCTGCAAAACTTGTCTCCACTCCCATGGATCCAGGATCAAAGCTTGACATAAAAGATGACCAACCCTTACATGATCCTCTTAAATTCAGAAGTTTAATTGGCAAGTTACTGTATCATGCTCATTCCCGTACTGATATAACTTATGTTGTTTGCAGGTTAAGCCAATACATGGCAGCACCAACCAACACACACATGTTGGAAAACACACATACTCTCAGCTACATTAAGAATGATCTAGATAAGGTATTGTTTTTCCACCACAACTCATCTCTCATTCTTATCGGCTTCATGAATTCAGATTGGGGAGCATGTCCTACGCTTAAAAATCCACATCCGGATCTACCTTCTTTCTTGGAAACAACTAAATTAGTTGGAAAATAAAGAAACAAACTGTCGTGTCCTGATCCTCCTCTGAAGAAGAATATCGATCATTGACAAAAACTGCATGTGAAGCCCAATGGTTGTTATATCTTTTGCATGATTTTCTTCGTTGATCACAAACAACATGTGACAATATTTTATGACAATAGAAGTGTCATCCATATTTCCTAAAACCCAACGTTTCAAGAACGAACAAAACATGTTGAGATTGATTGTCACCTCGTTTAAGATAATTTACAAGCCAAGTTGATTCACTTAATTCTTATCAATTTTGAAAATCAAGTTGGGAACATCTTTACAAAAGCTCTTCATCTCGGTCCTTTCACTTCTTTTGTCGGCAAACTCCGAATGATCAACATATATTCTAGTTTAAGGGTGGTTGTTACAACTTGAGTTTTATTTTAATTATCTTTATTTTTTATTTTATTCTTCTGTTTTTTAAATAATTTTGTTGTAGTGTTATTAGGGTAGGTTGTTATTCTGTTAGTTTTTATTGCTCTAACAATAATTATCCATTGGGCCTATATAAGGACCCAAGTTCTCCATGTACAATTTTAGTTTTTTGATTAATAAGATCTTCTTTTTCTTTGATCAATATACTTCCCTGCCATGCGTTAACAACTACCATTTATCACATCAAATTAACTAAATTATAATTTTCATTGTCATAAATTAAATTTTAAAATAATGCATCAATTACATAAATACAAGAATCTATATACATCAAGAGTTTCATAATCCCATTAACATTTTTGAGAATCTGAATCTATATTTTCTTCGACAATAGGATGAAACAACCTGTGAACACTCTATAGAGCAAATAAACAAATTACTCATATAATAACACATTAGTACCAAACTATTAACACTATCAAATTATCACATAGTTAACGATTAAATCCGATAGTGTTATGTGAAAAAATAAGTACCCATATAAACACCAAAACAACAATAACTCATTTCCTAAAAGCGCATATTTCTTTTAATCCCCAATTGAATGAATATAGTTTTTCCAGTTTGTCTTCATTCCACCAAATTTAAATTGTAAAATACAAATATTTAAGTTTTATAATTGTGATTGTTTCTGATGGCTACTGCTCTTACTCTTGTGATTGTTCTTGTAATTCACCTTGTTTCCCTAGCAAAAACCCTGAAATCTAAACCAAATTCTTGATGGAATCGCAATCTTCTCCAACACCAATTGCAATTCTATGGGTTTAAGTTTATAAATCTGTAGTAGATTTCTAGGTTTAAACTTATGATCTTCATTTTTTTGACATTGCTTGAGATTAGATTTATGATTATTATTTTAATAACTTTTATTTATTATGTGGCATACATTATGGCTTCCACCTTGCCAAGATAAAATGACACCTAATCATTTCAGATTCCACGCCAATGCCACATAGACTATCTTATTAACATTGACTAACAGAGTAGATAAAAAGGACTAACATGAAACGTTTTGTATAGTTGATAGTTAAGAGGCCAAACTGAATCCGAGTCAAAGATAAGGGACGGAAAACATATTTAACCAAAATAACAACAACAACAACAACAACAACAAAGTCTTATTTCATTAAGTGGGTTCGACTACATGAATCAACTTTTGGCATAATATTTTATTAAGGACCATGCTTCTATCCAAGTCATTAATCTCGAAATCTTTCTTAATAACGTTTGTTATAGTCTTTCCAAGTCTTCCTCTTCCTCTAATTGTTTTTCTTCTCTTCATTTGGTCTACCTTCCTTACTACAAAATCTTTCGATCTTCTCTCCACATGTCCAAACCACATAAGTCTATTTTCATTATCTTCTCGACTATAGGCCATACCCCGACACTCTCTATAATATTTTAATTTCTAATTTTATCATGTCGAATTTTACCACACATCCACCACAACATCTCATCTTTGCCACACTTATTTTATTCTCGTGGTGACTCTTAACCGCCAAACATTCTGTACGTACAAAATCACAGGTCTTACCGCAATTCGATAAAACTTTCCCTTCAACTTGAGAATTACCTTTACATCACATAAAACACCCAATGTCCTTTTCCATTTTAACCATCCAACTTGAATTCAATAATTTACATATCCGTCTATTTCTCTATCATTTTGTATTACATACTCAATATATTTAAACCGTGTGATTTGATAAATAATATGATCACAACCCTTCGACTAATAAAATTAATATCTAGGAAAAGAAAAACTATATATATATATATATATATATATATATATATATATATATATATATATATATATTTAAGTAAAAATAAATAAAAAGGAGAAAATTTTACCTCATACCCCTACTTTTATCCCTATACCCCTACATTTTATAAAAAATATCAATGTTACCCTTATATATTTTTAACTGATTTATTATTCTATTTTTAAAATATTTTTTAAATTTTATTTTGCATACCGAAAGACTTTGCAAAAGAGTTCCGGTACACAAAATAAAAGCTAAAAAATATTTTTAAAAATGACTACCAGAACTCTTTTGTAAAGTCTTCCGGTACACAAAAATTGATTACCGGAACTCTTTTGCAAAGTCTTCCGGTACACAAAATAAAATTTAAAAAAATATTCCAAAAAATGAATACCGTAACTCTTTTGCAAAGTCTTCCGGTACACAAAAATTAACTACCGGAACTCTTTTGCAAAGTCTTCCGGTACACAAAAAAAGTTTAAAAAATGACTACCGAAACTCTTTTGTAAAGTCTTCCGGTACACAAAAATTGACTACCGGAATTCTTTTGCAAAGTCTTCCGGTACACAAAATAAAATTTTAAAAAATATTTCAAAAAATGACTACCGGGTCTCTTTTGCAAAGTCTTCCAGTACACAAAAATTGACTGCCGGAACTCTTTTGCAAAGTCTTCCGGTACACAAAAAATAGGTTAAAAAATGACTACCAGAACTCTTTTGCAAAATCTTCCGGTACACAAAAAATAGGTTAAAAAATGACTATTAGAACTCTTTTGCAAAGTCTTCCGGTACACAAAATAATATTTAAAAAAAATTTAAAATATTTAAAAAATAAAATAATAAATTACTTCAAAATATATAAGGGCAAAATTGGTATTTTTTATAAAATGTAGGGGTATAGAGATAAAAGTAGGGGTATGAGGTAAAATTTTCTAAAAAGGTATAACGTTTTGGTTTAGTGGGTTATTTGGGCCCAATACATTAATCAGCAAAAACTCTTCTCTTCCTCCGGCGTTAGGGTTTTCTTCCCCTGCAACTTCCTGCACATTTTCCCTCACCCCCTATCAATTCTCGCGGTGGTTGCTACGCTTCAGATTCACAACATGGCAACTACAAGTATTCTCACAACAATATCTATTTTCGTTTTCAATTTTTTGATTATTTTTCTTCACTCATATGATTCCATTAGTGATTAGTTTTCTGCAGCTACTGCTAGGTCCTTTCTCCAAGCTATCGCGACGGAAGAGGTTGCAACTTCTCTCAGAGTCGTTCAGATGGAAGGACTGGTATCAATACTACTCTTTCTATGATTTAGTTGCACAACCCTATTATACTATTTTTGAAATTGATTAAAATGTTGCCTTTATTTGGGGGTTTTGAAGAGTTTAGTATTTGTAATTATGGGTCTCTGTTTGTTTTTGCATCTGGCTAATCTACATTTTGCGTTGTTTTGTAAGTTCATGTGTTTTTGGACTCTTTGTTTTCATGATTGATGTTCTA
Source organism: Lathyrus tuberosus (assembly GCA_022829125.1). NCBI lineage: Eukaryota > Viridiplantae > Streptophyta > Magnoliopsida > Fabales > Fabaceae > Lathyrus > Lathyrus tuberosus. Next base: position 16,294,835 of record JALAZF010000027.1, on the reverse strand, counting down.
TGGTGCAATCAGCTCTACAAGAACAATTGGATCTCTGATGGATCCAAGAGCATCGAGTTCGTGGAGTCAGCATGACCTATACGAATTTCAACATCATTCAGAACAACGACATCCGTGCAATGAATGTCAACTTGGTGGCGATGCACTCAAGGCAAAGCCAATATCATAATCTGTCACGGCACGATTACAATTCCTATCTGACTTGCTCGGTAAACAAACAGGGATGCTCTTTTGTACAATAGGCCCTCCAGCGTCAGATGGATCTTGGATGGATCCAGGACTACTAGGATAGGAATCCCTATCAGATCAACATGATTCAAATCTTTGATATTCATCTGATGAATACCAGCTTGGTGGAGTTACACGCCAGGCAAGTCCAACTTGGTTGTCTCACTTCGCATGATTATCCGAACTGCAAAGTATGTTGTGAGAGTAACCAAGGATGCGCTCTCATTCAAAGAACTTTGTAACACTTGTTAAACCACTGGTGGCTTCCAATCTATATAGATGAAGACACGCAACAGATCAGTGTGATTGATGGGAACCCTACTCGGCATCGAAGTCAGGATGTCCGATCTACGGAAACAGATCTAGTAAAGTTACACTGCATTCAAAGCGAGCGTGGCCAAGTGCCATCACACAACTATGAACGCTGTAGAGTCTGTTCGGGAAATAACCAAGGATGTTACCTTGTGCGAGCAGCTCTCCAGGGTCAGTTGGATCGCAAGGAGATTCACCCATACCTAGCTTCGGGGTCCATTGACTGGACGCCAGACTACTTCGCAGATCAAATCAGAGACGTGGTTGTAATCTCTGACCCTGAGAGAAACAAGGATGTTTGTACCATCATCCCTCTACTGGACGAATCAAAGGTTCTTAGCAAGGAACTGATTAAAGTTAAATACGACAGTTAGAAGAATCAGAAGGCTCCTATAGTTATTAATTTGCCGGGACCAGTACCGTATGAATCAGCTAAGGCAATCCCTTATGAATACGGTGCAATGATAATTGAGAATGGAAAGGAAATTTCATTACCCTCCGTCGTGAATATTGCAGACATCAGTCGAGTAACACAGAGCGGTCGAATCTTCAACCGAGGGGTTGGAGAACCTAACAAAGAAAAGGAACTTCAGACAGAAGCTCCTGATCCACCAGTCGGGCAATCCAGTAATCCTGACCTTTCGAAAAACAATGATGAGATGCTGAAGCTCATCCAAAGGAGTGAATACAACATTGTTGACCAACTGTTACAAACTCCTTCAAAGATCTCAGTGCTATCACTTTTACTCAGTTCCGAAGCCCACAGAGAGGCTCTACAGAAAGTCTTAGAGCAGGCCTTTGTGGAATAGGATGTGTCAATACGACAGTTCGATAGCATCATCTCTAACAACACTTCCTGCAACAACTTAGGATTCAGTGATGAGGATTTGCCAGAGGGGGGCAAAAGTCACAACATGGCGCTTAATATCACAGTTAACTGCCAGGATGATGCTTTAGCCAGCGTACTGGTAGACACAGGATCGGCCATCAACGTTATGCTGAAGTCCACTTTAATGCGACTATCATTCAAAGGATCCCCGATGAGGGGCAGTGAGGTCATCGTCAAAGCGTTTGACGGGTCTCGGAAAGCAGTTATCGCCGAAGTCGACCTTCCCATAGCTATTGGTCCTTACACTTTCCTAATCACTTTCTAGGTCATGGACATCCGAGCAACATACAGTTGTTTATTAGGAAGACCTTGGATACACCAGGCTGGGGCAGTCACTTCGACGCTGCACCAGAAACTGAAGTTCGTCAAGAACGATCAACTCGTCACGGTTTATGAAGAACAAGCCTTGCTAGTGAGCAACTTGTCATTATCTACTTGTGTAGAACCCGAGGAGGTTGTTGGGACTCAGTTCCAAGCACTCTCGATGAGCAATGAGAATCAATCAAAAAAAGGAACCTCGATTTCCTCATACAGAGATGCTCTCGAAGTGATCAAAAATAATAGTACAAAAGGGTGGGGATAACTTGCCATTCCTACTGATAATAAAACAAAGAAGGGTCTTGGTTTTTCTGCAACCTGCACCCAGACAGCTGCTAATGATGAAAGTCTTCACCCCATTCAGGACTTCTTCCACAGTAGAGGTTTCCTTCACCAAGTACCTCAAACAGTCTATACTATCAACGAGGGAGATTCCTCCGATACGGATGAGGAATGGAAGTTCTATCTCAACGAGGACGGTTATATGTCTCAGGAAGAGGTGCCTACGCCCTTTTGCTATCTCGCACAGAGTCCGAGATTTATACCGAGGTCAGATGTCGAAATGATATATGAAGATTGTGATCCAGAAGGATGCCGTGCTCCACCAAACTCATTAGAGGAGGACACTCTGATGAAGGATAACTTTGACCACGACTATTATGGCCCAATGGATGGTATGCCTATCTGGAAGCCGTACCCAGGAGACTTGGGGAAAGAAAATCAGCCGAACAATGAAAATCAGCTGAGCATCATTGAACAGAATACCTATGTCCCCGCCATGTCATGGGATTAACACTCAGGTCATTCAAAACCTATCCAGTATGACGATGAATTGGCAAAGCTTTCCGGACTAGAATTCATCAACTATGCTTTTCCTGAGGTCAACGTCATCGAGAGAGATGACTCCTCCAGTTCCAAAGAAGTGTGGGACACCCTGGGACAACCAAGTGGAAAATTTGACTTCATGGTCAAGTACACCGCTCCCGAAAGCTCTTGTATCAGGCTTGAAGACATCCAGCCAACTGGATGGGGAGATTTACCTGAGAGCACAAATACTATGCAAAATACAACAGAGGAATCCTCCTACGATAACTCTGCCTGGGAGACAGATTCCAATGATCTTGCTCCGCCAGAAATCAGCGTCATTTCTGAAGACAAATCAAGGAAGGTACCAGACTTTGTGATTCACCAAGGAGTTCGCCACCAATGGGTTGCAGTCGATGTTTCGAAGATTGTTCATAAGTCAAAGTAATTGTCGTCTTTAACCTTTCACCCTGCCCAGGTGAAACGGATGTTTTGATAGGGCTCGTTTTCTTTAAATTTCCCTCTTCGCTTCGCCCAAAGCGACAGAGTTTTGTTTAATAGGGTTGTAGTTTCAATAATCAACTTGTTCATTAATAAAATAACGCCGTTATGTAATTTCCGCATTAATTGCTGTTTTCTTTTTGCTTTTTCAGAAAATGGTAATCCTAAAAAATAATTCAAATAATAAAAACAAGCAGTTTTCCAAAGAAAAAACACTGCACACACTTGCATTTTCTCTATCTCTTCTAAACACAAATCATCACGTCATACAGATTGCTTGTTTTAAACCCCGTTGAAACATACGATCTGATGCCTTCTCCCGACTTTGAGTTCCCGGTATTTGGGGTTGAAGAAGAAGTTGACGACGAAATTCCAGAAGAGATCTCCCGGTTACTCAGACTGGAGGAAAGGTCCATTGAACCTCACAAAGAGCCGTTGGAAATGATCAACGTGGGTTCAGAAAAAGAGAGAAAAGAAATCAGGATTGGGGCACTGCTCAGTCCGACTGCCAAATAGAGTTTAACAAAGCTTCTCAGAGAATTTCCGGATGTGTTTGCTTGGTCCTAACAGGACATGCCAGGGTTGGATACCAGCATCGTGGAACATCACTTACCGTTACGTTCAGAATGTCCGCCAGTAAAATAGAGGTTGAGACGGACTCACCCCGATATGGCCATCAAAATCAAAGAGGAGGTACAGAATAGATTGACGTGGATTTCCTCGCTACGTTAGAATACCCTCAATGGTTAGCCAATATAGTACCCGTTCCGACAAAATACGGAAAAGTCAGAATGTGTGTCGACTACATAGATCTAAACAAGGCTAGTCCAAAGGACGACTTTCCTTTACCACACATTGACATGCTGGTAGACAGTACAACAAAGTTCAAAGTTTTCTCCTTCATGGATGGATTCTCGGGCTATAATCAGATAAAAATGGCACCGAAAGACATGGAGAAAACTTCGTTCATTACCCCATGGGGGACCTTTTGTTATAAGGTAATGCCGTTCGATTTGAAGAATGTCAGGATAACCTATCAAAGGGCCATGACTACTCTGTTTCATGACATGATACACAAGGAAATCGAGGTATATGTCAATGACATGATTGTCAAATCTAAAACAGAAGAGGAGCATGTGACCCACCTGTCAAAACTATTCGAGCGATTGAGGAAGTACAAACTCCGCTTGAATCCCAACAAATGCACCTTCGGTGTCCGTTTAGAGAAACTTTTAGGGTTCATCGTCAGCCAGAAAGGAATTGAGGTTGATCCTGACAAGGTCAAGGCCATTCAAGAAATGCCTTCTTTGAAAACTGAAAAACAAGTCAGAGGATTCCTGGGACGTTTGAACTACATCTCCAGATTCATATTCCTCATGGCCGCGACATGTGCACCGATCTTTAAATTACTCAAAAAGAATCAGGACTGCGTTTGGACAGAAGACTGGCAAACCGCCTTCGACAGTATCAAGGAATACCTGTTGAACCCACATATTCTATCACCTCCAGTGGAAGAAAGACCACTGATCATTTACCTAACAGTCTTGGAAGACTCCATGGGTTGTGTACTTGGCCAACAGGATGAAACCAAAAGGAAAGAGTCTACCATCTATTATTTGAGCAAGAAATCCACCGACTGTAAGACTCGGTACACTATGCTTGAGAAAACTTGTTGCGCTTTGGCTTGGGCAGCCAAACGTCTTCTCCAGTACATGATTTGTCACACTACTTGGTTGATCTCCAAAATGGATCCAATCAAGTATGTATTTGAAAAACCCGCTCTCACGGGAAGAATTGCCCGTTGGCAGATGTTGTTATCAGAATACGACATAGAGTACCATGCTCAGAAAGCCGTCAAAGGAAGTGTTTTAGCCGATCATTTGGCTCATCAACCGATTGACGATCAAGAATCAATCGGATTTGACTTCCCAGACGAAGATGTCATGTATCTAAAAATGAAAGACTGCGATGAACCGCTACCCAGTGAAGGGCCAGAACCAGGTTCCCAATGGGGACTAATCTTTGACGGAGCAGTCAATCATTACGGAAACGGAATTGGGGCAATCATCATAACACCTCAGGGTACCCACATTCCTTTCACCGCCAGACTTACATTCAAGTGCATAAACAATGAGGCCGAATATGAAGCTTGTATTATGGGTCTCGGGGAAGCGATTGATTTAAGGATCAAAAACTTGGATGTATATGGAGACTCAGCTCTGGTCATCAATCAGATCAAGGGAGATTGGAACACATACCAATCAGGACGGATTCCTTACAAAGATTATGCAAGAAGGTTGTTACCTTTCTTCAACAGAATCGAGTTTCATCACATCCCTCGTGATGAGAATCACATGGCTGATGCCTTAGCCACCCTCTCTTCCATGATTAGTGTAGGTCAATGGACCGACTTACCTAAGATCGACATAATGCGCCTTGAAAGGCCCGCTTACATCTTCACGATTGAAGTAGTCATAGACGACAAACCTTGGTATCATGATATCAAATGCTTCCTTCAAAAACAAGAATATCCACCTGGGGTATCCAGAAAAGACAGAAAGACCATCAGAAGATTGGCAAGCAGCTTCTTTCTGGGCAGTGATACACTCTATAAGAGAAACTTTGACATGGTCTTGCTCCGATGCCTAGACAAACCAGAAGCAGACATGCTGATAAAAGAAATTCATGAAGGATCCTTTGGCACTCATGCCAACGGACGCATAATGGCGAGAAAAATTCTAAGAGCAGGGTACTACTGGCTGACCATGGAATCCGACTGCTACAAGTACATGAGGAGGTGTCACAAGTGTCAGATATACTCCAACAAAATCCATGTATCGCCAACGCATCTCAAAGTTCTTTCTTCCTCATGGCCTTTTTCCATATGGGGAATCGATATGATCGGCATGATCGAACCTAAAGCTTCGAATGGACATTGGTTCATCCTGGTAGCCATTGATTACTTCACCAAGTGGGTCGAAGCAGCGTCGTACGCTAATGTAACCTGACAAGTGGTAGTCCAATTTATCAAAAACAATATCATCTATCGTTATGGTATTCCAAGCCAGATCATTACCGATAATGGATCCAACTTGAACAATAAGATGATGAAAGCGTTGTGCGCTGAGTTCAAGATCGAACACCATAACTTATCTCCCTACCAACCCAAGATGAACGGAGCGATATAAGCGGCTAACAAAAACATCAAGAAGATCGTTCAAAAGATGGTTGTAACCTATAAAGATTGGCACGAGATGCTACCCTTTTCTCTCCACGGTTATTGCACATTTGTCCGCACTTTAACAGGGGCAATCCATTTCTCTCTAGTATATGGCATGGAAGTAGTGCTCCCCATAGAAGTAGAGATCCCATTAATCCGGGTATTGATGGAAGATAAGCTTACAGAAGCTGAATGGTGTCAAAGTCGACACGACGAACTGAATCTGATTGAAGAGAAACGAATAACGGCTCTATGCCACGGTCAGTTGTATCAACAAAAAATGAAGAAGGCGTTTGACAAAAAGGTCCGACCTCACGTCTTCAGAAAAGGAGACCTTGTGCTCAAAAAGATACCGTCTTTTCTCGCCGACTCTCGGGGCAAATGGACTCCGAATTATGACGGCCCCTATGTGGTCAAGAAAGCTTTCTCAGGTGGTGCCTTGAGACTTGCAACCATGGACGGAGAGGAATTTTCCTACCCCACAAATGTTGATGTAGTCAAGAAATACTTCGCCTAAAAAAACACGTCTCGATGGATTGAAAACCCGAAAGGGCGGTCCAGGCAAAAATTAGAGACATAATCAATCAAAAATCATCCCGGTGGATTGGAAATCTCAAAGTACAATCCAGGCAAAAGTTATGGATAATGGCAAGTAACTACATCTGATCAGTTTAACTCAGCAGCAGTAATGCCATCAGAAGAAAAACTCCAGTCAAGGTCATCTTCGACAGAAGCTCAGGATGCCCCGAATTCAAAGTTGGTAGAAGGATAGTGGTCGTTATGTTTCAATGTAGCCCTTTTCCCTTAAATTACCGTTTTCTAACTTTGTAAATACTCTATGGAATCACGCATTTGACTGATTTCCATCCTATCAATAAAATTTGAGCCATTGTGCTTTTGTTTGCAGTTCTTATTTGTTTTAGCTATACAGAACGAAATTTTAACATGATTAACGATTCTTGAAATAAAACAAAAATGAATTTACTTGTTAAAATTCTTCTGCTTTTAATAAAGATGGCAATTTCTTTTGACTGTTGAACATCGAAAGAACATCAATCGCTTCTCTAGAAGTAAGTGAGCTTCAAAGTGCAGAATCAAAGTACTCCTTCTAAACCAGTACGCCTGAACGAAGGATCAACTGTGTCAGATGCGAATATTTCGTCCGACACCACCGGCAGAGCTCTTGCCTCCTAAGCCCGACCAACGGTTGTCCCCGCAGGGACTATCTCTCCTAAGCAAAGCAGAATTGCTATTTTGAACCAGCGGTATTTCTTCGTCCCACTGTGGCCGAGTATCCAGTCGTGTTCATCTACTAGTTTGTATGTCGTGTCAGTTTTGTCAGCATATACATACATACATCATGCATTATTGATTTACATTTATATTCATAGTGCATCACTATCACTTTAGTCGCTCTTGTCCCCTAGTGATAAAAGTATTCACAATCGAGTTGTCAATTCTTTCCTCGTCAGGAAATGTTGCGTCTGCACACTCTCTCTCCTCCAGTTTATTTCTGGGATGAAGTCGGTCCTTGACCATCTTGATAACTTGAACCTCTGAAAGACCAGAGAAAACGTTCGACAAATGTCAGTCTTTGCCATTGAAGATGATATTGTCGCTTTCCCGGATTAAGGAAAATCCCCAGAGAAAGCCTCTTAACCAAAGACTTTCAGCAACACATTGATTTTGCTCTCCGGAGAGTCGATATTAATGAAGTCATCAGCACCTCAAAATTGGATCACATCATATGGCATTTCTCTGAGAAGATCCCGAGAAAAGTATGATGTAATATCTCCAAGCGGAAGGTCGTCTCTTAAGAGACTCGTTTTCCCCGATAGGGTCGACAAATGGCGTCTCCAAACAGAGAAGTTTGTGCACCTTTATAACTCAGACAGCTGGGTTCCCTAGCAAGTCTGACATCAAAAGTTTTTCTATCAAATAGCATCTCTCCAGGAAAATTCTGCGAGAAGTTTGAGGAAAATCGCTATGCATAGGGTCCCTTGTTAGGAAAGTTTATTGACGAAAGAAACTAAGACCAGTTCCTTGGTAGGAAACCAGGATCAAGGGGAAGTTTGTATCAGAAACTGAGACCAGTTCCTTGGTAGGAAACCAGGATCGAGGGGAAGTTTATTTTAGCAACTGAGACCAGTTCCTTGGTAGGAAACCAGGATCGAGGGGAAGTTTATTGCAGAAACTTAGACCTGTTCCTTGGTAGGAAACCAGGATCGAGGGGAAGTTTATTTCAGAAACTTAGACCAGTTCTTTGGTAGGAGACCAGGATCGAGGGGAAGTTTTTACCTTTTCTAAGCATCATTGCTTAGTAAAAGAAGAAGGATGCGTGAACGACCATTCTTAACCACCATCAAAATTTCGGGTATTCCGATATTTAATCCTTTTGCACCCTGAATGCCCGAATACCTTCGCCATTCACACCTTCGGGTCCAAGAAGATTAAATAGGGGCATCAGTCATACCCCAAATTTTGACCACTAAGATTTCCCATCATTGTGAAAATCATCATCACAATATGGAGTGGCCATCATACCTCATTAGTCTGCCCAAAGATGGGTGAGCATCCACTACAATCAAGCTTAGGGTTTCAAGCCCTCTCAGAGCTCTTAGACAAAGGATCAATCAAGGAATGACATGATATTCAACTTGTCTAACCTCTCAAACATTCACAATGGATCAAGAGGACTCCCACATCAAGGATTAAGCACAAGGCTGCAACCTTCTAAGTGGATCAAGCATCAAAATCGCCAGTGTCACCAAATTAGGGTTTGGTTGACCAGGGCCTCCAGAGGGGAATTTTCCTCTGGGCATGAGCCAATGCTTCAAAGAATATCCTAAAAATACTCCATGGAACATCATGAACCTAATCATCAAGTTAATTTAACCTCAGGGGATGCATTCACCAAAAATCAGGAATTAGGGTTTCTTGACCTAATTCACCCCTAAGTTAACTTTTGGGACAAATCATGAGCCAAGACCTCAAGAGATGATTTGAGGGTCCCTAACTCACCACATTGGTCCATTTGTAACAATGGATTGAGCCAAGAAGCTTGAGCAACAAGTTTCAATTTCATCTGAACCACAATTAGGGTTTCGCGGGAAAAGTCAACTGTGCCTTCGACTTTTGACCAGGACATGCTCCCAAACCCTAGGACATGATTCAATACACCCTATAACACCTATGAAATCAATCCATCAAGTTTGATTTAGGTCAAGGACTTGATTTCATAGAGGATCACACAGTTTGGAATTCATCTGATAAAAAGTCAACTGTGCACAAAAGTCAAACTTTGACTTTTTGAGATTTTTCACAATTATGGTTTTTAACCCTAAAATGATGTTAATGTGTGATTGGAATCATCATTCATCAAGAAAAATCAATAAAAGTGGGATAACTTGTAAAAGGGGTAACCATAAAAACTTAGAAATTTTTCTAAGTTATGGAACAAAGTGGCTAGGGTACCAACTTTGGAGGATCATAACTCCTAAACCACAAGGCCATTTCCCCATCCAAAGCTGGATTTGTAGCTCTCATGGCCCTCTACAAAAGCTTCAACTACACCTCATTCCAATTCATCATGGATTTTGAGTTATGGAATGATCAAAATCACAAAAAGTGAAAATGTCACTTTTTTCCAACACTTAGTGAAATTTTCACTAAGTCAGAATCTGCCTTACTTTTTTCCAAATGTAGGGGCATTTTTCACTTGGATCCAAAAAGTATCAAAACCAATTATGATTAAACAGTTGTCGTATCATATGAGGGCTTTCCAAAATGGCCAAGAACTCCATCAAATTCCACTTGAGCCATGAAATATGACAATGCCAACATGCCTTGCTGCAAACTGTCACGGCAAGGCAGATTTTGGAGTTTTGCTCGATTTGCTCAAATTTTGCAAAGGGCAAGCAACTCTATCCATCTGAACACCTCAAGGGGGGACCAAGGAGGAACCAACTTTGATCCCAAACCTCCCAAGTCTTTGGAACCAAAAATAGCATGCCAAACCAAGAAATGCCTAAAAGAGGGACAAGACTCCAATTTTGGATTGGAGCATTCAACGCATACACCAAGGTGGCATGGACTGAGCCCTTTCCAGCTGAATTCAGTCAAGACTTATCCAAGACCAAGGGAACCAGCAGCCTGTGCCCTAACCTCTAGTCAATGGCTAGAGGAGACTTGGATTCTCATTGCTCAACATTGGCCAAACCTATGCAGCAGTTGTCATTCACTATTCCTTACAAAACAAACTTGCTCTACTATAAATAGAGCTTATTTGTGATCAATTTGAGTACACCAAAGCCATCAAACAGATGCTTTCCTCAAAATCTTTTCTTTCACTCCAAAATTGCCTTCTAAAGTAAGTCACTATCGGGTTTTGAGTTTGAGAGCTATTCCAACCAACCCAATCACACACACACACCTCATAAACATCATATAGAAGTGATCCAAACACTTAAACAACATCTGGAACACTGATTTCTCAGAATCACCAGCCAGCTGCTCAAGGTTTTAACCAAGTTGCAGTTGGGATACCATCTTCAGTTCCAGATCATTTCTATTCATTACAAGCATCCAAACACACTCCATAGCACCTAGGGAAGTTGTCCATAACCTTGGAACCAAGCTGTAACACCTCTAACACAAAACACGATCACCAGCTGCAAGAGGTAAGCATGAGCTCTTCTAACTCTATGATCCATGCATTTTTTGCTGCACAATAATTTGGCCATATGTTCATAATCATGCATGGAGTGTTTTCCCTCAATCAATTGCATTGTTTGAATCGTGTATGGAATTTCTGAACCTTCATGCAAATTTTAGGGTTCTTGAGGTTTCTCTTTGATTTCTTATTCCATGTTTAAAATAAATGAAACTAAAGACCATAGACATGATCATGAGGTTGAAACGAGTAGATTGATATCTAGATTACATGATATAATCAAGTATTCAGTGAGATTGGATAGAAAACGCAAATCAACAGAAACAGCGGAAGGGCGCGTGTTCTTGTCATGTTCTTGGTGCCCTTTTTCAAATATTTGAATATTTGAATTTTGTAATTTTATTTAATTGATTCAAAAATTAATTTCTCTCAGAATTTTAATGATTTTGAGTTGATTCTTTTTTTAATAATTCAAAAAAATATTAAAATATTTTATTTTCCCAAAAAATCCATAAAAATATTATTTATTTTATATACTTGAAATTTTTGTAAAGAATTAATATTTTAATTGTTTTTGACATTTAAAATATTTTCTCCTTCTTGATTTTTCAAATTTTAGTGATTTCCAATCATTTTGTGGATCAAAACCTAATTTTTGAAACATTAATCCAAGATCACAATTTGTTTTCCACATGTTAAACAATTTTGGTCATTTTAATTGAATTTTTTATTCAATTAAAATACATTTTGAAAATAAATTAGGGTTTTTGATTAATTTAACCCTCATCAAACTTTTTCAAACACTTTGGGCCTCTAATAGAGTGTAAGACCCAACCCCTCTTTGAAATCAAACCTCTTTGGGCCTCAGTCATTGTATAAGACCCACTGCGTTTTCAAAAATCTCGGCGCGATCGCCATTTAAAACGAAAATTATCTGGGCCTACCCTCGTGTTATAAGCCTTATTTCTTTTCTTTAAATTACTTTGGGCCTCTAATAGAGTGTAAGACCCAATCCCCTTTTAACCAAAACCTTTTTGAGCCTCAGATATTGTATAAGTCCCTCTGCGTTAAAAGAAAATCTCGGCGCGATCGTCAGTTCAAAAATCAAACCCTTTGGGCCTATCCTTGTGTTATAAGCTCCCATTCTTTTTTCTTTAAACACCTTTGGGCCTCTTGAGAGAGTGTAAGATACATCCCTTTGTACAGAAAACCTTTTTGGGCCTCAGTCACTTGTATAAGTCCCTCTGTACAAATTCAAAACAACAGTGCAATCACTGATAAAACCTTGGGCCTCTCCTTTAGCTGTAAGCCCCAACAATCTTTTTCAAAGCACTTTCTCCTTTGATTTTGAATATAATATTGTTATCAAAGCTTTCTTTGTTGAACAACTAACAAAACAGCAAAGAAGCTCTACAACCGAGTAAGTGTTTACCCGCTTTCTTTATCCACTTTCATATATATATATATATATATATATATATATATATATATATATATATATATATATATATATATATATATATAACTGTATTACGGGGCTGCTCACTGTAAGTATTCTTTCACAAACTTTTATATACTCGTCATATATCAACTGTGTAATACTAGTATAGTTATTTAGAGTTTTCCCCGGCAACTACGTCTAGCACTAGGTAAAGCCATGTTGGTCACTCTTAAATACAAACAAAACTAGATCCCCATAGGATTACTAGACACAGTCTTCCCTCCTCTTGGGGTTAAACAATATGGAGACGTGAAAGGCAGTATTCTCAGTGAGCCCTTTCTCAGACTGTCACCCTTAGAAATTGTCAAAGAAACTCTACTCCCCAGAGATGATCTTTTCTTTGTGAATGGCATCTCTTGAGTTTCTTCCAAATTCTCGGACTTTCCTGGCTTGATCTATTCTCGGTGAATGGCATGTCTTGAACTTCTCGGGGTTTGGGGACCCACAGGCTTCTTAAAAGCATCCCCGACTCCTCTTGGGCGTTGTACAAGGACCCTTCAGCTTCTTAAAAGCTCTCATGCCTTCTCTTGGGCTTAGTACAAGGACCCAGAGACCTCTACAGGTATAGGAACAAAACCTAGTCATCAATTTGCTAGAGCTGTTTTTCTGAGTCAAGTGTCAGACCAGTTAATGGGTTGACCTTCATCCCTTAACGTACCAGCCTTCTCTTGGGCATCGTACAAAGATCATTTACTATCTGAGAATCAACTTCTCAAAACACCCGTAGACTTGGACAAGTCTCAATACCCTTTGGATTTCCCATTTCCTTAAAGAATATGAAATAACCTTGATCCTCTGATCAATCCAAAAGCACAGCAAATACTGTTAATCAGTCCCTTTATAAGAACTAATTTTCTCTTTATCCAATATACTGGACCTGTCACTAAACTGAAACAGTTACAATAGCCTCCACTTGGGCTTTGTACAAAGATTCTCCCAAGCGGAGTTAACCTTTTCAGACTCACTTGTTGAGTCAAAACCTTTTAGCCTCCATCTCGGGCTTCGTACGAGATGCAAAATCATTCTCTTATTGAGTATAAAAGACTCTCTTGTTGAGTCAGCCCATTTTAGCCTCCATCTCGGGCTTCGTACGAGATACAAAAACTCTTTTGTTGAGTATAAAAGACTCTCTTGTTGAGTCAAACCCCCTTTAGCCTCCATCTCGGGCTTCGTACAAGATAGAAAAACACTCTCTTGTTGAGTATAAAAGACTCTCTTGTTGAGTCAACAACCCTTTTAGCCTCTCTCTCGGGCTTCGTACGAGACACATAAAAACACCCTCTTATTGGGTCAATAGCCTCCTCTTAGGCCTTGTATAAGGAAACCCTAGTTGAGTCAATCAACCTTTTAGCATCAAAATATGTGCCTCGTTCACAGTATACAAACATCAACAACTCTTTTTCCCCATCTAATTGCTGTAAGCGGCAAGCCTCTGGATTATTTACATCCATGCCACTGTCCCTCTTTTAGCATGAGAAATTCCTAAGGAAAGATAGCATTGCTCTACACTGAGTTAAAGTCTTCTCCTTCAGGTTAAAAATCCCCTATAAAGGAAATTATGGCATTTCTGGATTCACATATCCCAGTTAAAGTAATTCTCCTTTATAATCAGTCACCCAACAGTTGTGACAAACAGACCAAATACCTCCCTTTAGAGATAACAAATTCTCTCTAAAGTCAAAACCCTTTAGCTTCACATCTTGGGCTTCAAACAACATACAAATAGACCCTTCAGCTTCACATCTTGGGCTTTAAACAAGATACAAACCACCTGTAGCTTCACGTCTTGGGCTTTGAACAAGACACCAAAACAACCTTTTTCCTCCCATAGAATAGGAGGAACTACGATCGCTCTGATTTCCCTGTTTCATCAAACGGGAATACGTAGGCATAAGATTGAAAAATCTTAGCGAGCACACTAATCAAAAACCCAAAATCCCGTGCCTTCACACATCAATCAAAAAGCACCAGTCCTAGTATCCTCACAAATAGTCATGTCGTTGCGTTCTTAGCGAAATAAGCAGAGAGAGAGGCCCCACATCCACATAGCATCTGTAACCTAACAGACTGCTGTTCAAACTCAGTATGCAAGCAGGGTTAATTGGAGACATCTATTCCCCTTCCTTAGTCAGCTTCAATAGGATAAAAAATGAATTGACCTGTAGTACCCCAGAGCGACAGTGCTTAAGAACCACGTCCAAAATCGCTCGCTATAGGGTCCACTTACATTTATTGTTACAATATGTAGGAGTTGACCCCCCTTCCTACCAACTGCCATTTACAACTGTTTGAAATGCAGAATACATCAGATCAACAACATTTGTACACATTACTTTATACTTTCAACTTTTTCTAATGATGATTCCCTCTTTCCAATACTGTTTCATACTCATTTATGTGGTTTCTATTTGTCAACCAAAAACAATTTCATTTTTACTTATTATTATATTGCTTTAATCTTTTGCCAACTTACAAACTAATATATAACCTATTATTTTACTATTCCATACGATTTCTGGAAGTACATTGGGATTCTATCCATACTTAACTATTATAGTACACACCCACAGAAATTCATCAACTCATAAAGTGGGATCTTCCTATTTAAAACGTCCCAGCATACAAAATAACCTCCTGTGTGGTGGTTATACATATCCATTGCACTAACAACACATCCATGTTTCGTATGAGTTGTAAAACAGCCTGTCATATGTCATAATGGTGTTTCTACTACACATCAACATGATATTAAAACATTGAACTACAAATTATACAACCCAGAGAATCTCTAAATTTGGCAATATTTGAAAAGGTTGAAATGGTTGATTCCATATCTAACAACACAGCTGAAGACGCAGTTGCTGCAAAAAAAAAAAAAACTATGTCTACTTAATAAAACAAACACCACACAACTTTCCAACAAGGAGAATGTCCACCCAAACGGTACATCATCACCTTATTTGACCCCAGGCTCATCCAGCCGCGCACAACACCCTGCACCAATGTGTAACACCATTTCGACCACACTTCATACTAAATCATATGATCGTCATCATTGCGAAGGAACCGCTTCCAAACGGCCAAGAATTCTAATGCATTCAGGAATCAACCTTTTAAATGTGTTCAACGCTGTCACACCTCCCGCCACAACCAGTATAATTCCACCACCACGAAGGTCTGCGCAAACTGCAAATTATATTTTTAAAGGACTGCAACCTTCTATCTGTTCTAACTTTGTGACAGGTTCTACATCCGATACCGATGAGTCCGTGAACTCCGACGCAGGGGATAATTTTTAAAACAGGTTGGATGACGATGACAATGTTAATTCTGTCCCACTGGGCTCTTCTTACGATCAAGGTAAACACTTCATTCCTCTGTTGACGTTATTCATACCAACATTACAATACATGTGTCACTTTGTGTAAACTACCATGCATTAATGTCGTTCATAGATAACTTATTTTTTTCCTTCGTAAACAGTTTATTACGACATTGAGGACCCCGTATGGGAATGCAAACATTGTCGTGCCCGTATGTGGTATCAAGAACGAACTGGCAGGACACGACGCTCAACTGTTCCTGAGTTCACACTTTGTTGCAAGGGGGAAAATTGTGCTTCCTCTGCTTCAGCCGCCTCCGCCTCAATTACAAAAACTTCTGTTTGATCGTTCCGATCAGCATGCAAAAAATTACCAAAACAACATTCGGACATATAACGCAATGTTTTCTTTCCACTACTATGAAAAACCCATTTAACAACGGTTGGGAATGACATATTATGACGCGGGCGAAGGCGTTGTTATGTAGATTGTCGTTGTAAGTTCGTTATTTCTACAAAGGTCTGGAAACCGTTGTTAAAAGGCAGGACGCACGCCATATATCACAACGATTATGATAATAAACCGTTGCGATACATACACTTAGGTTCTGGGTTCGAAACCCATCAGTAGCGAATTTATATAAAACATAAATTACTTATGATATCGGTTACAATATATAACTGTTGTTGTAAGTACCCTAAGTTTATTATATTAAATGTAGATTGCTTGTTTTCCAAACACCTCACTAAATAAATATATATGGATTAAATTTGATGAAGATGTCTATAATCTGCAAATTAAACTGTTCTTGAAAACCAACTTAAACAAACCAATGTTGTTTTCTGATTGCATTCGTCTCATCGTGCATTTCATGCTCTTTTACATATATTGTGGTTTATTGATCTGACTCCTTCGATATATCGCTATCTTCGATTATAGTTAAATTTCCATAACAAGACATTGGATAATTTGTCTCATCTTTGATTTAACTATATTGGAAGATGGCGATGCATCTAAGGAGCCAGATCATTATACCATAATCTATATATAAAAGAACGTGAGATAAATGATGAGAGGCATGCAATCAGAAAACAACATTGGTTTGTTTAAGTTGGTTTTCAAATACAACTTAACTTGCAGATTATAAGTATCTATGTCAAATTAACTGAATGTATTTTAAGTGAGGGTTAGTGAAACAAACAATCTACATAGAATATAATAAACTCAAACAAAATTCTATACCAGATCCAGATATTATAAACTCATATAATACGCTTGCTACCACCAGCAAACTTTAAGTGAGGGTTAGTTAAACAAACAATGTAAATAGAATATGGTAAACTCAAACAACATTCTATACCAGATCCAAAAATTATAAACTGATATAATACACTTGCTTCCACCAGCATCATCACCCTGTATCATCCCCTTAACCTGAAAGAAAACAAAGCAAACTTCAAAAATGAGCATCCTCAGTTGAAAACAAACCCTAAAACCATAATCCAGTGATGAGTAAAGAGAGGAACAGGAATAACGCACCTTTTAATGAAACTAATCGCGGAACAGGAATCAATTATGATGTTGAACTAGTTTGGGAAGCCATGAAAAAGAAATATAAGGAGGAAGAAGCTTACACAAAAGCTTCATATTTCTTATACTTCTTTTCATTGCTTTTAAAACTAGATAAAGTTTGCTTACACTGTTGTTTCTTCATTTACTAACATCTTGTTCGTGATGCTATGAAAAAAAAGTACAAGGTGGATGAAGTTTCCATCACAGCTTTATGCTTCTTATACATTTTTTCATAGCAACACAAACATTATGAAGTTTCCAAAGTATGGTCTTTGTTAAGGTAGTGAAAACAAATCTGAAAAAATGAGACCAATCAACAAAAACAACATGTAACAAACGAGATAATCGGAAATATCTAACAATAGATGGAAGAAGAAGAATACCTTAATGTATGAAGCACGAGATTCACGGCTAATGGTGAAAACGAAGAGAAAAAATGGGTTCTAGGGTTTCACTTTGAAGGCAACGGCGTTACTGTCAATTAAGTGAAAGTTATTTCGCTTATATATGGGTAAACTATTTCACAACGGTTAACAATAACAACCGTATAGATATGTATTTATTTATTATAAATATATCACTACTGTTTACTAGAATAACCGTAGTGATAACCCTTTTATCTGTGATTTTTAAAATAAATAAAAACCGTATACATAGGTATTTATTTATTATAAATATATCACTACAGTTAACAAGAAGAACCGTAGTGATAACCCTTTTATTTATGAATTTTAAAATAAATAAAAAGAAAAGGTGCGCCTTAACATCTAACTTAATGCATCTGCAGTTTAAACATCAACAATGTAATTCACAATGCATTTGCAGTTTAAACATCAACAATGTAATTCGAACCATAATTCAACTATTACATTTCATAACAAAGTAAATATTAAACATAAAGGAGACAAAAAAACATAACATCTTGATATTTCCAGAAAATATCTCTGATTTTATTTTGTTCTTCAAATTCTTGTTCTTTTTCTTTAAATCCTCATACATAACCTTTAGATGGCCCACAGCTTCCAACTCTGACTTTATAATGCTCTCATCGTCATTTCCATCTCTTTCTCCCACGTCTTCATCCCATATGAACAAATTACATGTTTCATCGCTCCTCTAAAATGGACATCTCCAAAAAAGCCTTCCTTTATTTTGTCCCTTCTTGCATTGATACTTAACCATACGACCATCACAACCACAAAAATTTCCAGATCGAGATTTTACACTGGAACAAGACGTAGAAACACCTTTGGATGATTTTGTCTTCAAATGTGACATTGCAACACCTTAAAGTAGAACACTTTGTTGTTGTTGTTGTCTTCTTCCCGACAATGGTGACGGGTTGGTGTTAGGGTTGTTTCAATGGATAAATTGATATATATACTCGGTGTTTAAAATACATAAAAAGAAGCTTCAATTTGTAACAACGGTTTTGAGAAATATTCGTCGTGATATCCTTATTATTATTTAGTTAAATATTAATAAAACTTAAAAAGGGAGCATTTACATCAAAGGGATAAACTATTTGAGGGCGATGAGGTTCGAACCCATGATAGCTAGATTGTATCACCACGGTTTTCATAAAAACCGTTATTATACCCTTGAGATTTCTAATTAAAATAATGTGCGCGCATCCAGTACGCACTATAAGAACGGTGTACAGGATGCCGTTGTAAACCTGGCATTGTTGTTTGGCCGTTTTGTAGTAGTGTTCACATCCCCGGAATGAAATTTGATACAACCAATATGGTGGGAGGATGGGGACCACCTAATCTCAGGCTTCATGGTCAGGCTTGCCACCGAATAGGGGCAATGCTTCCTGAGTTAGGACAACTGCCCAAGTATGCACAGTTGCATATCCACGACACTGACAACGAAATTGACAACAGAATGGATTGTTTCAAGTAACCTGTTTATCCTTTGTTCCTACTATTCCACCTATTACGTTAAATTTCTTGATGTCTATTCACATTTATACCTTTTTTGCAAGGACAATATACACATTGACAGGGCTATAGTTAATACTCTGAAAATCATGTTAGATGATAATAACCCTTATGTTAAAGCTTTCCGCATGGCAAGGGACATGTTGAGGAATAACAATTTTCAAGATCTTAAATTAAGGCTTATCTCTGACAGATCCACAAACGGTTGCGTGTATAACTGTCCCACCGTGTCTGAAGTCGCAGCTCTAATAGTCGAAGATATAGATTCCGCGTCTAAAAGAGACATAATAGTACAACAACGTGATGGTCAGCTGCAGCGGATTGATGAATTCCACGCAAGTTACTTGGCATATCAGTACCCCTTGATATTTCCTTACGGTGAAGATGGATACAGGCCGAACATTCTCCACAGATTTATACACCAAAAGGTTGTTACGAAACAAAACCGGCAAATAATCAAAGATTGGCTCTGTTTCCGTTTGCACGAAAGAACGTCAGAGGCGAAAACCCTTCTGCATTCAAGAAGACTATTCCAACAAATTTTGGTGGATGGCTACACCATGATGGAAACGGAGCGTCTCAATTGGTTGAGGAAAAACTAATCTAAACTACGTGTCAAAAAGTATAACACGCTTACTGACATCCGTGGTCAATCCCAGGAGGGCTCAAAGGACAAAGTTGGAAGAAGAGTTGTATTGCCCTTGTCGTTTGTAGGAGGGAAACGTTACATGGATCAGCTGTACTTTGACAGCATGGCTATCTCCAGTGCAATTGGCTTCCCTAATTTATTTATAATGTTTACATGCAATCCAAACTGGCCTGAGATTACACGACTCCTGTCCAAAGACAATCTTAAACCAAATGACAGACTTGATATTGTTTCAAAGGTTTTCAAAATCAAATTCAACGAACTCGTGATAGACCTAACAAAACGTCATGTCCTTGGTAAAGTTCTGGCATGTAAGTCTTGTTTCTTGCACACTGCCTTTCATATTGAAATGTACTTGCTGTTTCGACTAACGGGTTATGCTTATGTTACGCAGTCATGTATACAATAGAATTCCAAAAAATGGGACTGCGTCACGCACAGATTCTAATATTCCTGCATCCTCAAAGTAAGTATCCAACACCGTCGGACATTGACAATATTATATCGGCAAAAATTCCAAGTCCGGTTCAGCATCTTAAATTGTATCTCACACATGATGCACGGCCCTTGCGATTTAGCCAGGCTAAATTCCCCTTGCATGAAGAATAACCAATGCTCCAAATTTTTTCCAAAGAAATTCAACGAAGAAGCTATAGTTGACCACGAAGGCTATCCCCTATACAAACAAAGATCTACTATGCATACAATAGTAAAATTGAGAATTTCATTGGACAACAGGCACGTCGTTCCGTATAACCCAAGACTGCTCCTTAAATACGAGGCACACATCAACATGGAATGGTGTAATCAAAGTATCTCCATCAAGTACCTTTTCAAATACATTCACAAGGGATACGACCGAATAACGACTGTTGTTGTACCGGCAGCAAATACATCATCCGGTGATCCAAAAAGTGTCGATGAGATTAAGGAGTATCTGGACTGTAGGTACGTTTCCCCAAGTGAGGCGTGTTGGCGAATTTTTTCTTACAACATCCACGGACGAAAGGCTGCCGTAGAACACATGTTTTACCATCTAATAGGTGAGAAACTTGTCTACTACACGGATTTCGAAAGGATGGAAAATATTTTGGAAAAGGCAAGCGTGACGGAATCTATGTTCACATCATGGTTGATTGCAAATTTCCAATACCCTGAGGCGCGGCATTTAACATATGCTCAGTTTGTGAGCAAATTTGTATATGTCAAAAGGAGTAGAACATGGAAGCCACGTAAAAAGGGTTTCACGATTGGTCGTTTGATTTGGGTTCCTCCTACAACGGGAGAACTGTTTTATCTTAGGATAGTGCTAACCGTTGTGAAAGGCCTAACGAGTTATGACGACATTCGTAAGGTGGGAGACGTACAATACGACTCTTTTCGAGATGCATGCTTTGCAATGGGTTTCCTGGAGGATGTCAAGGAATACATTAGAGCTATTAGAGAAGCAAGTCTGTGGGGATGTGGATGTTTTTTAAGGAAATTATACGTTGTAATGTTGCTTTTAGGGACTATAAACAGACCTGGTCATGTTTGGAATGAAACGTGGTCCTTCTTATCGGATGGTATCTTGCACCAACAAAAGGAAGTCGCTAACAATTCGGGTATGTCAACTATTCTCACCAACAATTATTTCATATTTATTTAATACCACTTTAGAAACGTTTACATAAACTCTTATGTTTTTTCTAAACATTTATTTGCTTCCTGTCACAGAACTTCAGTTGCAGGAGGGAGAGTTGAAAAATTTGACATTACATGACATTGAGACCATGCTACAAGCAAACCGTCGGAGTCTTTCGGACTTCAAGCCTATCCTGTATCCTGATGGCTACGTTATTCAATAACTTGGTAACCGACTGATATACGAAGAGAGAAGTTACAATGTCGACGTTATGAAGACGGAGTTCAATGGTATTTTTAATGCGGTGATCGGTAATAAATTATTACCAATTCTGCTTTTTCTTTGTACATGTCATGTCGTGTTACATCAAATACTGGATATTAATATATTTTAGATGAGCAGCGAAGCATCTAAGACAAAATCATGCTGGCTGTTAGACAACAAAAAGGTGGGGTGTTCTTCCCCCATGGTTATGGCGGAACCGGGAAAACATATATGTGGAAAACACTTGCAACAACATTAAGGGTGAAGCATGAAATTGTGTTAACGGTTGCATCAAGTGGGATTGCTTCTCTTTTATTGCCAGGCGGAAGAACCGCTCATTCGAAGTTTAAAATACCCGTCCCCACAACTGAAAATTCTACATGCAAGATTGACTTTGGGGACGACCACGTAGAACTGCTACGGCAAACTAAATTGATCATTTGGGATGAGGCCCCCATGGCTATCAAATTCTATTTTGAGGCGCTAGACAAAACTTTAAGGGATGTCATGAGTAAGCATGGGAATTCAGACGTCGTTTTCAGAGGTAAAGTCGTAGTTTTTGGTGGGGACTTTAGGCAAATTTTGCCCGTTGTTCCCCGAGGGAGTCAGTCCGACATCATTCACGCAACCATCAATGCTTCATACATTTGGGATTCGTGTCAGTTTTTAACGTTGACACGAAACATGAGATTGAGGTGTGGACGAACTCATCAAGAATCCCTTGAAATTGCTGAATTTTCAAAATGGCTGTTAAAACTGGGTGAAGGTAGGATATCTGAACCTAACGATGGATATGCCGATATTGAAATTTTGTCGGAGATGCTTATTGACCACTGTGATGACCCCATTGTTGCCATTGTTGAAAGCACGTATCCTTCATTCTTGAGGTCTTATACTTCTTATGAGTACTTGAAAAGCCGTGCAATTTTGGCATCGGCCATTGAAGTCGTCGACAAAATTAATAATCATGTCCTGGATATGATGCCAGGTACTTTGTAATTTGGGAAACTATATTATGTTACGTCATTACAATTTTAAATAACCATGAATAATAACTGTTTATGTGAATGTTTTTGTTGGTTACTTCGTGACATTATATAGGTGATAGCAAGGATTATTATAGTTCTAACTCGGTTGATCGATCTGAAATTCACGATAACAGCATTATGGAAGTTCTGACTCCGGAATTCCTAAGCTTTTTCAAGACGTCTAGCTTCCCGAACCCCCATATCAGGTTAAAGATAGAAACCCCAATCATGCTTATGAGAAACATCGATCAAGCTGAAGTTTTGTGCAACGGGACAAGGCTAATTGTCACAAAAATGGAAAACCACGTTCTTGAGGCTGAAATAATGGGCGGGAAAGGCCATGCAAAAGTCATATACATTCAACGAATGGATATGTCCCCGTCCCAATCACCTTGGCCTTTCAAACTCAACAGGAGACAATTTCCAATCATTGTCTCCTACGCCATGACAATTAATAAATCCCAAGGCCAATATTTGGATTTGGTGGGCCTCTATATCCCAAAAGATCTCTTCGGCCATGGACAACTATACGTCTCAATATCAAGGGTTACTAGCAAAAAGGGTATCAAAATCTTGATTCATGACGAAAACAACATACCTAAGTCTTCTACTACCAACGTCGTCTACAAAGAAGTCTTCGGCACCATTTAATTGGTACTTCCCCTCATATATTTAGCTCATGCCACAACTATTTCATGACTGGAACACCCCACATTTCCATCTGGTATTTTTTGTTACTTATACTATACTTTTCATTAGGTACAACTAATCAAATTAATTAGGTCTATTTTCCTATATTTTTTCCTTTTAATATTCCAGCATTTTATAAATTTCATGTTTCTACATCACCAATAACATTATTATTTTTTGTTTGTAATACTTTATCCTACATTCACTCATGTAAATAACTCTGATCAGTTTTCGTTGCAGAGCGTTTTCGTTTTCCTACCACTGTTATGGGGGATTCAACATGCAAGCAACATTTTCTTTTCTTTTTGAGGCATGTAATGTGTAGCCACCCATTTTTTAGTTCCACGCCGTGTATTTGTACTCTGCCACTTTATATAAAATGCTTCAACGTTTTTGGAAACTCATTTGGGTTTCCTACACTGTTTCTTAATATTTCATTTCCATTCTTCTATTCTTTTCCTAGGTAACAACCTTGAATTTACTTTTCTCTTCACTGTAAACAACCTTAAATGTTCTTCTACATTAAACTGCTTCACTACTCATACAATCACTTTAATTTCAACATTCGTGCCCATAAATGATGGCTAATAACCAAACCAACAAACCAATACTACACATCATAATAGAAATAATACTTAAATATATATTGTTAAACATAACATCAGGTTTCCCCATAACAAAACATGACTTCAACGTTGGCTTCAATTACATACTGCCTGATTCTTCCTACTAAATAAGTTCATGGGCAAATTTTTAACTAACCAAAAAGTAAAACATAAGGTTGCAAGCCTGTCACTATAACACACTTTACACCATTGGCAGCACCAATTTTCATTTACTACTACAAAAGCACACGTTAACCTTCCTAACACCATACAACAATCCTTCAATGATTCACAACCGCCACGTAAAGACGATGCGACGGAATTGTTATCCTAAACCGGAGCATGTCCCCCCTCCGAAGCTTCTTGTCTTTCGCAAACTGGTACCATCCGTCTCCAATGACCTCTCCACGTGGATGACATTTTCATTGTGCTTTGCGGAATGCACCTACGCATGGTAAAGCCTCCCGGTGTCCGCATCAACAAGCTCTATCTTTGACTGCTTCGGTCCAACAATATTCTTGGCCACATCCCTTGGAAAATATTGCAAAAAAGGCAACCAAAGTCATGACGGATACAACACAGGATGTCTATAATGAAATATTCTATTACTATTACTACACACAAAACTTACCATAACATTTCTCATGGCTTTATATGCGTATGTTATGTGCTTCACCCAGGAAAATTCTCCCTGCTCTTCTACCTCCTCTGATTCATCTTCTGATGCTACAGCGTCCCCCCAATTACAATGACCCTTTCCACGGACATTCCTTTCATCAACATTAGTCTTTGTTTTCTTAAGTTTCTTGCCAACCTCCGCACTTGGTCCCCCATGAACTTCCACCATACCTACATTCCTGAAAATCCAGGAAAAAATTGTGTCAAACACATAACTCCCAACATCACTTTCATTATTCCTGTGCTTAAGATATCATTTCAACACGTCTAAAACTTCATTATTCAAATTCATGTTAAACAGCCTGCTATGCATTACATTTTACAAAACTAACGCAAACTCAAATCAGTACATACAATCACTTCTAACATGCAACCACAAAATTTTAAAACATCCTATAAATCAAAGTTAAAAACTACTGCTAATTTCTTCATTCTTCGACATTTTATCAGTTCCTTAAACACCTTCACAATCTACAACTAAAACTATCCGTTTCGAATATCAACAAACAATACATTTTTCTTACATGACAAAAACACGTGTACAGTTTAAACTCTATTCACTTGGCAACCTATTTTCTTCCCCCACTCAAACAACACCGTAAATTTGCATGGTGGCTTACTATACTTTGCATTACTTAAATTAACGTTATTATAAGTCCTACTGCCACAATCATACAACATTTACATCCCGTTAAGCATAATACAACTTCCTTGTAAAATCGATGTTACGCACAACTACAGATTCAATTAACTCATACGTTTAACACAACACTCAACAACATTAACACCCTGCTATTACATACAACATTTAAAATAATTGACAAGAAACAACAAATGCAATCAACATTATATCATAAAACCAAACTACGCATTACACAGTGCTGCAGAATCGTTCTACAGAGTCTTTTCCAAACACAACTTTGACATTTCACACAACTGCATAACAAATTATTTACCTTACTAATGAACATACAGCCTTCTCTGCATCTCCCTCTCCGGATGCCTTGCATGGCCTAAACGCAACAGGGCGAGTCCCATACGTCGGCTTTGGACAGGATTTGCAATTCATTTACAAAGGTATCCTTATTAGTTAATCTTCGAACAATCACATATGTTTAATAACAATGTTTTCTTACACTTTCAAACATTATACATTTATCGTCACTTTGGGATTTACAATCAGCCTTTCTTTGCATGTCCTAAAATAAACATAACGTACCTTACGGCAGTAATGGGTGGACCTTTGGGTTCCTTACCAAGGCCGCCGTCAGCAGCAGCGGCCGTTTCTGGAACAGTCTCTTTGACAACCACTCCTTTCCCTTTAGGGCGATCGACCTTGCTCCCTGACGCCTCAGCAGCCAGCATTCTAATTATTTCATCTATCATTTCCTTCTCACTAAGCCACCTCTGGTAACATCTGCATGCAACAAAACACCCAACATTTAGGGTCAATCTGTAAAAATCAACAAGATCGTCCACATGCAATGGGTATTCAGTTACTTACTCCGCCTGCTTCTTCGCAATTGCTGAAGGATCCATGTTGTTCTCACTTTAGCCTTTCTCTCCGTTCCGCTATGTCTACAGTTTCAAATTCCCAATTGAAGTACACAAGTGACCCACAACTATTATTCTGGCTTTTGTATTTCTCAAGTCTATCTCAATACTCTATTTAGGATACTACCCCACTCATAAACTTTTCTGATACGTGTTCTTAAAAAATTAGATTCATTTTTCTTTACACTAACTGTTCCCAATGTGTGTAAGTTAATTCTTACAAGTTACCTTTTGGTTTTCACACATTTTGCAATGAATATATTCCTTTTGCAGTACCTAATAATATTCATTCACATGCCTTTTGACGTTTCACTTTTTGGTTATGTAACTTATTAAGTTGCTCAATGTTGTCATTTATACTACATTTCTTATTTCAGCAATTTTTTTGTTTTTGTTTTTACTCAACTTCTTCTTTGCTATTTATTATTTTTATTTTATGGTTACAATTTTTTCTATTTAACTTTTCTAGGCATTTCTACATTCATTCTTCTTTTTTTAATAGAATCAATTGTATTCCAAAACCGGTACCCGTGCGAATGCACGGGTATCCTACTAGTATGGAGAAATGATATGTGTACACCTAAAAGTGGGAGTTAAATAAATATTCTTTGTAATTTATGGTGTATTTGTGTATTTTTGAAATTCGTGCAAGTGTATGAGATCAAAAAGTAGGAGAGAGATAAAGACAATAGTATACTATTGGAATATGGTGTCAAATACGATGTCTAAGTTTTGGTGTTCAAATAACCTACTTCATAAATAAGTTTGAGACCAAATTTTGTTGGAGCTTTAGTATGCACAATATAACAGACGGGCTCTATGTATTTCGTTATATTATAGGAAAAAATGTTGGCAACAATGTAAACGTGCATATTGATTGTAACAATATATAGGAGCATGTGCAAAAAAAATCCAATTTAAAGTCTTGAAAAAGGAAGGTGAATCATTGAATCTCGTGCACGGTTGTAGTAAAAAATAATCAAATCAATTATAATAGTTCACAATCACAAACCGAACCATTAATTCAAATCTAGTTCTTAAATTGAAACTAAATAGTGAATAACTAAACCAAACTTTTAGAACCGAACTACAAAAGGTTAAAGTTAAACTCGTTTCAAATCACCAGTTCATCCAAAATTTAAATTTAAATCTCAAAAACTTTGTTCGCACTTTGAATTCTAAATCATGAACGACTTGAAACTTTTTTTGTTAGAGAGATATTGTAGAGGTAAAGTATTATGAACATGTTTGATTTTAATTGTGGTTGTGATTGAGCTTCTTTTTGGATTTTGAGTTTTTAAGCATTGATTCTGTAAAATCAAATATATTGTGATTCTTGAAGCGGTGTTGGAGTTTGAGGAAAGACTACTTAGATTATGTTGAGTTGATTACATTGTTTTAGTTCAGTGTTAATCTCTACATTTGAAATTAGATGTTTATTGAGTTTTATCTTGAGTTTGATATTGATTTTTTCAATCAAGTGTCTTTGTTCCAATGATTTCTCATTATATTTTTGTTCTATTTTTAAGGACAAATATTAATTAAAATTCATAATCTTCCTCGTGTAAATGGTTCTAAAGTCAATCTTAATTTTAATATTTGATAAATTAATAATTATGTTTGAAATACACTATTAAAACGTGCCTATTAAAAAAATTAAAAATGGTTTCAACAATTTTATTAAAAAAATAAGAAAAATGTATAACTTAACTATTTTATTTATTGTGTTAAATAGGTTGATTTAGGGGAAATTGTTTGATAATGGTTCACTTCACTAATCCATTAATTTGGTTGATATGATTTTATAAAAACTATAACGGTTCAATTTGGTTCTTTTGAATCCTTATTATGGTATAATTTGACTCAGTTTAATTTTTTCACAAAATTTAACCGTGAACAATTAGTTGTGGTCATGACATGGTACTCGATCTTAAAAGATTATTTTCACACACACTTGTTTCTTGGACTTCTAAAAAAATGAAGGAGTTACCTAAAATATGCAATAATCAGTGATGGACTTCCTTATATCAGAACAAATGGCCCAATCAGAGTTACAAAAAGTCTTGATTTGAAGGTGTGAAGATGATGGATAAAAGAATCCAAGTTTGGGCATGATTTGATGTACTTGACAATTCTCACAACTACTTCCAAATGAGTAGTTTTTGGTTGACTCATGAATTGACTGAGTTGTTTGATTGTGTATGAGAGGTATAGTCTTGTGTTAACGAGGTAAATGAGTTCTTCCACCAACTTTATATAAGGTGTGAGATTAGTCAAAATTTATCTAGAACTTTGTTGGCGCTTTGTGCCTCATTGCATTAGATAAGAAACTATGTCTCATAGGCCAACATCTTTATGATTGTACTTAAAACTTATATCACGTTGATTATTTATAATAAAAAAATATTATGTTTATTTTTAAAGTATTAATTTTTTTATAGTATTTAATCAGTTCAATGGAACATTAAATGTGACTTAAATGTGAGACATCATTTAATATAAAGATATTATTCTAAAAGTATCTATATGTAAGTCTTACTATCAAATAGGACAACACTAATCCATGAAGAATATTATAAGTAATATTTATATTGAATTGACCCGCCATAAAAATAATACATAATTTGTTATGTAAGTGTCATAAGTTATTTTCATAGTCATAAACTACCCTTTGACTGGAAACCATGGGGACATTGAGGAGTTGATCATTTTAGTACCATCAAACATTATTTGTAACAAGACAATTATAAAGTTAGTTAACTAGGTATTCAATGAGTCATGTGGAGGGACATGAGCAACCTATATGGATTTTTCTCATCCTACATATGCATGGGTAATATCTACATGTTCCTTAATCGAGTATGATTTTAAAATGCATGATCATGCTGAAATAAATCAATATGAAATATTTAGCTTATTTATTATTACTAAGTATACTTAGACATCAAGTAACATAATATTTGTCTATACAAGGGTGACACAAATTATTCTGTTTGATACACATATAAAGCAAAACAATAATTATACATATGTTCATTATCGTATAAAGGTCATGTGAGATCACATGAAATTATCGTTAATTGGTAAACAATGATATGTGGCTAGACAAATCTCTCTATTTCTAATATTAAATAAGTGATGTAATATTATTGTCAATGATACAAAACGTAAAAGTTCACACACATAAGGAAAAATAAATGAGAGATTAAATAAATTAATAAAATTCATTTATGATTTTATGGTACATTCTTACGATACACTAATGCTAATTAGAGAAACATCGTACACATTAAGCTAGCATAGGGTGAGTACTGTATAGATATTTAAATTTAATAAATTTAAACATCAAGACAGGTTGGCCGAGTGGTCTAAGGCGCCAGATTTAGGCTCTGGTCCGAAAGGGCGTGGGTTCAAATCCCACAGCTGTCAACTTTTGTTTGTTTTTATCATTTTTTCATGTCGCAAAACTATACCATTAATAAAACCAATATGTAAGGATGGGCGGGAATGTGTTATAACCAACCATGTCCTAAACTTTGATCGGGTCATTTTGATTACCCTAACCTGACCTTAAACATGAAAAAAAAAACTTTCTAATTTATGGGTTAGTTAAGATCGAGTTAATTTTAGACAAAATCATATTTATCCCAATATATAAAAATTGTTGTGTATTTGTTAAAATAAATTGCTTAAAATTAATTATAGCATTTTAAAACATATATTTGAATAAATGGATTTTAATACAAAGGTACCATGCTCCTAAAGAAACCAAAGGATACTACTTCTACCATTCTTATGAGGTAAAAATGTTTTTCGCTCAAACTAGGCTATTCCTAAAAAGAGAATTTGATTCCAAAACAACCAGTGAAAAGAAATAGAACTTAAAGAAGTTAAAGAATCACGTAATAGATACACCAATGATGAAACAAAAGCATACTACACAAGATGTTGTGTGTGAACGACCTACTCAAGTAACACAAGAACAATATAAGTGTTTTAGTGAAATCATATGCGGTAATTTGTGGCTACAAAGACCATAAAGAGGTGAGTAACGTTTTTATATCCTATTCACGAGGATTATGTTAACTTCTACAAAGCAAAGATGAAAGTACCTGTCAGTAAAAAACAAACTTAATAAAGTAATTAGGGGTGCATATAGAACGATTGATTTTGTTGTGCAATGTGTATTAAATTAATTAACCAAACTCATCAATTCAAAGTTTAATAAAATCATGGAAGAGAAGACAAAGACAGATGTTTCATTATACAATATCAAACCAACAAGAATATTTGTTCAATATAGCAACACAACATACTCAATTGACTAAAGACTTATTCCTTGGTGCATTGTTGGCAAGGTCTATACTATTGTACTCACTACAAGTACAATTGAAGCTCACCATGAAGTTTGAGAAAAATTCATGGGTCGCGCCATTTCGACAAGAGTTGCACTCAATAGTCATTGTTCATCAATGGTGGCGACTCAAATTTCATAATCCTCTAGTAGCAATCGAGAAACCTTAGCAAGAATGCATGACGCATTGGTAAAACCACATCGTAAAAAAAACCTACAAGAACTCATCTAGACGATCAAACAACAACATGGGGATGAATACTAAGAGGGGTTAGAGATTGAAGACCTCAAATCCCTCTTCTCTAAAATTTGTAACTCCCTAGTCCCAACGAATTTCAAATTGCCCCAATGGTAGTGTTTGATGGGGAAAGTGACCCATAAGACTACCTTCAACACGAAAATGGCAATAATAGGTGTAATAGACTCATTAAAATGCAAGCTCGTCTCTAGGACCTTAAAAGAGGCATACTTGTGATGACACATGAATCTCCTCAGATTATTCGTAACCATTTACCAGGGCATATCTAGGAAGTTAATCAACCTGTAGTCGACCAGCTTACATCACGATGTGTCCACCATGAGTCTTTTTAATCTGGGACATGGTCACCTTCAGCCCTTGCATGAATACATGTCATGCTTCAATGAAGCCACTGTTAAAGTAGTGAATTCTAACCAAGACATGTACATATGAGCTTTTCAGAATGGGCTAAAGGTTATACACTTCAATAAACTCCTAGCCTATAAACTTGTTGATTCAATGGATTAAATAGTGGTGGGGTATAATTTTATGTCAAAGGCAAAAAGAAAGTATTGCAGATAAAAGGGCATAAGATGAAAAAAAAAAGTAGTGGTGGGACGGATTCCTCTCATAAACGCAAAAACAATTATCCATGAAAATTTAGAGAGAGTGAAAGTTTCAAACTGCCTCTCATAAGGAATGCTAAGAATTACATGCCCCTAAATATAAGGCAAGAACATATTTGGCAAGAATTCTATCATGTTAGGTCATTTCTGAACCTCAGTGCAAAGATAGGAGGTTTGGGAAACGATCCCAAAAAATGGTGCAAGTATAACTGGATAAATGACCACCACCTCAATGTTTGCCATCACCTAGAGAATGAGATAAAATGTCTCATTCAAAAAGGGCATCTAAGAAGGTATGTTCACGACCCACCAAAAAGATATGGAAAAAGATATCGACTTCCTGGCCACGATAGACCTATAATCCCTCAACCCAGAAGTGATAAAGAGACTAAAGGTAGAAGTCGAAATGAAGGAGAATATATTTGATGACCAAGTGATTCCAAACACGGTAGGGGTGAATTATGTTTTTTAGAATTTTAGATTATTATATATATATATATATATATATATATATATATATATATATATATATATATATATATATATATATATATATATAATGGTTTATATTAGTCCAACAGAGATGAAGCATTTGAGAAGAGGAAGAATAAGGAATTGGAAAAGAAAGAAAAATAAATGACAGAAGGTAAAGAGACAGAGTTAGAGAAAGTGTGCCTGAAATTTATACAGGTTCGGCCTGCCACCTGGCCTATTCTTATTCCTGAGAGTTTCCTCTTGAGATTTCCACTAATAATAAGTCTTAAGTTAATAAGGATAAACCCGCGAACCTTCTTACAACATACGAGAGATTTTACAGAGAATGATCATAACTAAACAGAGCTTTTAGTTAGGGGTGGCAAACGGGCATGCCCGCCCCGCAAATGCCCGCAAAAAATGGGGCGGGGCGGGGCGGTCATAGTTAAGGATGCGGGCCTAAAACATAGGCCCACCCCGTAAAAAAGTGAGGGCGGGGCGGGGAAAACCCACGGGCACTGCACCTTTTAAGCTTAAAAATGCAAAATTTTATGTAAATGCTGTTGCACGCAAAAGCCCGCGAAGAAAATGGGGCGTGGCGGGGCGGACACATTAGAGAGTGAGGACCTAAATCCGTGGCCCACCCCGCACTAAAGTGCGGGTAAAACGGGCATACCCAATGGGTCGGGCCCGTTTTGCCATCCCTACTTTTAATAAACTAAGCTCATAAACCAAATAGAGATTTTAACCGGATGGTCTCAAAAACCAAATAAAGATTTTAACATGTCAATCTCAAAAACAAAACAAGGATATTTCTCAAGAGAATTTCACCCTTGAACAAGAACAATTTCCGCACCCCTCTAGTATAACCAAACTCTCACAAGTATTTTTCATTCTTTTGGCACTAAGGCAAGTTTAGTGAAGAATAAAAAAATAGAGAACAAGAGAGTATAAAAGAGTATATTACAATTTTAATTTAGAAAACTGGTGTAAAATGAAAGAGAAACCCTGTATTTATAGGATAAAGTTTTTATTAAAAAGGAAAAAGATCCATATGATTTTTTAATGATCTAACTGATAACTATAGTTGTTAATCAATTAGATAACTAAATAAAGAAAGGTTTTGAAATTCAATGTCTCTAATTGATAAAGGCTCCCTTAATCAATTTGGAGGAATTAAAAATGAGTTAATTGATTAACCCTAATGTGCTAATCGATTAACTAGTGTAAAAAAAATACTCCTAATTGATTAAATAAGTCAGTAATTACTTAGGTACGTGTATAAAAACATCTCTCAAGGAGGTGGTAAAAACAGGAAACACATGAAAAAAAAGATTGGAGTGTTATTGGATGTAAATGAGTTTTTAAACTCAAATTTAGTCCTAATGGCACTATTGAGAGATATAAGGCCCACCTTGTTGAAAAAGACTTTAATCAAAATAAGGGATTGGATTACTTAGAAAATTTTAAAAATTACCACAATTAGATTATTATTATCCATTTGCATTTTCATTAAATTGGCATTTCCATCAACTTGACATAAACATTTTTTTTACATTGTGATTTAGATGATGATATTTATATTAAGTGTCCCCTCGGTCTAAAAGTTCCTAATAACATGGTTTGTAAATTTGTGAGGGGAAGGTTCCTTAGTACTTTGTCTTAATGATGTCAAAATTAGGAAACTTTCGTACTTGTGTATTTTGGACAGTATCATCTCGTCTTAGCTTGCATTCATCCTTTTAATATGCGTATAATGATCAACATACAGGAATCTAGGCATATACGATCACCCCCTATGTGTAAATTGTGCATTAGATCATGTTGGATGCATTACGTCAACCCATACAGGGCTTCGGTCGACTCAAAAATTGATAAAAATGTGTTTGTGGCATTCTGGCACCCTTGCGTCGACTCACAGATGTGTGGAGGTCGACACATACTGATGGAAAAACAATCTTTTGCTCTCGGGTGCCCTTGCGTCGAGGCATGGCTAGGTTCAGGTCGACGCATAGTTTGAATTTGTGCACATGATTGCTTTCTGGTATGTTCAAGTCGACTCAGAGAATGTTGAGGTTGACCTCTCACTCATTTAAGCCTATTTTTCTGCATCCTTGTGATTCAAAAAGCTGTTAATTCTGTTATGTTGTCATTGTCATATATATATATGCATCATTTTTTGTACATAACTAACAAGAAAATTGAAAATAGACATTGAATTTGCTCATCATCTTCATTCTCACACTTGCATTCTTCAACAATCACACATAATCATCTTTGTTGATTTGTGCATTGTCAAGGTGATAACGTCCAAATGTAGGATTTGTATATCTAGTTTGGGTTAAGATTTCTGTGGGATTTTCTTGGATAAAACCGTTAGGGTTTTGTCCTCCAAGATCTTGAGGGATTTGGGGGTTTTTGCACAAATCTTTGCTTCACAAATTCAACCGAGTGAAAGGCTTGAAGAACGGTGGGTTTCGTTCAAGCAAGTAGTGGTAACCTGAGGATTGTGCGAAAGATTTGGGGTCGAACGTCTTGCGATCGAAATCAGCTAAGTGAAAGACTTGAAGATTCAAGTGATTAGCGATAACCGGAGGTTTGTTCAAAGCGTTTGACACACTTGATTCGCCTAGAATCAAGGGGAGATAGGTGGATAAAATCAACACCAACAATTAGAGTTGAGTGTGTGGTGACTATAACTTCTCTTGTACAAAACTTTGCAACTTGATATTATACATATCTCAATTCTAGTTTTAGAATTGGGGGCAGACGTACCCGAAGCGAGGACGAAAAGGGGAACTGCCTAAACAAATCGGTGTTGTTCTCTCTCTCTCTCTCTATCTCTATCTCTTTACTTTGTGTTGTTAACGTTTATGTGAAATCAACGGTTCGATAAATTTCCACTGTTGTGTAATGCTAAAAATCTGTTTTGGAAATTCATTGTAATCACTTGGATTGTAATTGTGAAAAATTATGCACTATCATTTCAAGTGCTCATAAGTCTCGACCAACACAAGAAAAAGGAAAAGAAAGAGAAGTTAAAAGACACGGACAAGAAGTCTATAGCTCTAAAGGCTTCTAGCTCAAAGTCCTCCACAAAAGAGCTAATTGAAAGTGAGTCAAGTGATGATTATGAAGATACGAATAAAGATATGGGGCTGTTCGTGAGAAGATATAATAGGTATATAAGGAAAAACATAATCCAACATTCGGACAAGAATATCATCAACTTTCGACGACAAAGTCCTTTAAGCATGAAGGAAATAAGTATGGTAATCAAAATGTTCATGCTACAATTGTGGAAAAGTCGGTCACTATAAGCTGGATTGTCCATTGATGAAGAAAGATAAAGGAAAAGAAAAGAATCGTCAACAAAAGAAAACGAGCAAACCTAGAAGGGCATACATTGCTTGGGAAAGTGATAGTGAGTCCTCTAGTGAAGATAACTCAAGTGATGAAGATAAATCCGTCAATCTTTGTCTCTCGGCTCATCAAAAGAAGAAGAAGAAGGTAAGACATTCTAAGTATGAACACTCTAATAAAACGTCTCATTCCAAATTGCAAAATGCTTTTGACACTTTACACCATAAGGCTAAAGAAGCTTTTAAACGCTTAGCTTCAAATAAGAAAATTTTTTCACATTTAGAGAAAAAAATTTCCGATTCCGAAAAGGAATTAGAAGCTCTTAACAACTCAATGGTGGAAGCAACAAAAGCTAAAATTGAGGAGACAAGTGTACTTAGTAAAATTGGGCAGGTTGTGAAACTTGTCACATTTGGCAAAAGGAGGTGATAACTCTTAAAGTCAAACTAGACAAGGCTTTAGAACCTAAAGTCACATTTGCTATTGATCGATCACATTTTAGAAAATGCATGAATAATCCATATTAAAAATATACATATGTGATTAGAGATCAAGATAGCAAAAGTAGCACCAATGTTAATTTAACTTGTCTATATTGTTGCAAGAAGGGTCACGCGATTGCTAAATGCCGATTTAGGAGATTCTTAGTTCCTAAAGGTATTTTCCAATGGTTGCTCAAATGCAACCAAAGATTCACTCACACCCAAGGACCCAATAAAAATTGGGTACCTATTTCCCTTGTTTGATTGTGTAGGTACCATGTCTTGAGTCTATAGGGAGAATATGGGTTCTCGATAGTGGATGCTCAAGACACATAACGAGAGACATTTCCTTATTCATTGACTTTGTGGCAAAGAAGAAAGGATTTGTGACCTACGGTGACAATAACAAGGGAGTTATACTCGGTAAAGGTAGTGTAGGTAATCCCTCTTCTACTACTATCTCAGACGTCCTATTAGTTGAAGGTCTTAAACACAATCTTATTAGCATTAGTCAATTTTGTGACAAAGGTTATAAAGTTTCATTTTCAAAAGATTATTGCATGAATGAGCATAATGATAAGAAGGATGATGTGTTTAAAGGTCGGAGGGTTAACAATGTCTATATACTTGACTTGAGTGAAGTATCTTTGACTAGCACTAAATGTCTTGTCACCATGAGTGAAGACTCGTGGCTATGGCATAGATGCTTGGCGCATGTCAACTTCGATTTTCTAAATAAAGTAGTCTCTAAGGATCTAGTTGTCGGCCTACCCAAAATTAAAATTTTAAAAGATCACTTATGTGTTGCGTGCCAAATGGGGAAGCAAACAAGAATCTCGTTTAAATCTAAAAATGTTGTTTCTACAACGAGACCTCTTGAACTCCTCCATATAGACCATTTTGGACCATCTAGGATCAAAAGCTTGGGTGGTAATTACTATGGTTTTGTGATTGTAGACGACTACTCTAGATTTTGTTGGATTATTTGCTTAGCTAGCAAGAGTGACGCTTTTTCAGCATTTGAGAAGTTTGCCAAGCTTTCTCAAAACAAATTAAATACAAGCATTGTCACAATCCGAAGCGACCGTGGGGGTGAATTTGAAAACCACCTCTTAGAAGAATTTTGTGATAAGCATGGCATTGATCATAATTTTTCCGCACCACATACTCCTCAACAAAATGGAGTAGTGGAACGTAAAAATTGCATTTTGGAAGAGTTAGGAAGAACTATGATTAATGAGAGTGGCCTTCCTAAATACTTTTGGGCTAATGCTATTAGTACGACGTGTTATGTTTTGAATATGGTGCTTATCCGTCCTATTCTCAACAAAACTCCACATGATCTTTTGAAAGGAAGGAAGCCTAACGTATCAAATCTTCATGTTTTTGGTTGTAAATACTTTGTGTTAAATAATGGTAAGGAGAACCTTGGTAAATTTGATTCAAAGGCCGATGAAGGTATCTTTCTTGGATACTCTCAAACTAGTAAGACATATAAAGTATACAATAAAAGGTTACTTACTGTAGAAGAATACGTACATGTTACTTTTGAGGAATCTTATCCGGAAAATGTTGGGAAAGGTATTTCTTTTTATGGTGTAGGTGTATCTTCAAAAGACATACTCAAAGACACTGAAAAAGGGATTGATCAACCTGAATCAGTGAAAGTTGAGGAGGAGGAAGATCACAACTCTGAAAAGATTGAGGAGGATCATCCAATTAGCAACAATGACTTTCCTCTAGCTTGGAAATCCTCTAAGGATCATCCCATCGACAACATGCTCAGAGATATATCAAAAGGAGTAACTACACGATCCAAGCTAAGTACCTTTTGTTATCACTTTGCTTTCGTCTCTCAAATTGAGCCTAAAAACTCCAAAGAGGCCTTACTCGATGAACATTGTTTTTATCAATGCAAGAGGAATTAAATCAATTCAACAGAAATGAGGTTTGGGACCTTGTCTCCCCTCCGCGAGGCCATTGAGTAATTGGTACCAAATAGGTATTTAGGAACAAACTTGACGAAAACAGAGTTATAACTAGGAACAAGACGCGTCTAGTGGCACAATGCTATAACCAAGAAGAGGGCATATACTATGAGGAAACTTATGATTCCATTGTCTGACTTGAGGCTATATGCCTTTTGCTACCACTAATGTAACACCCTTTTCTACCCCGCAAATATTGCAGCAGAATAATCATAATATCAGAGTAACAATCAGAACCACCTCAAAGGGTGTTCATTTCTCAATAAACTCAAATAAAATAGTTGTTCCGTAAACAACGGGTTTTCCTCAAATTAAATCAAAAAGGCATCAAATAGCAGCGGAACTCAAATAATTCAAAAAAATCAAAAGGTTTTCAATAAAAGCCATAATCCTTCAAAAATAACAACAAAATAACAACTCAACATGGTTCGACTCAACGACTCAACCCGATGTTACAATATCAGAGCAAGACCCTCTACATCGACCAAAAGCAAAATAAACTCCAAAAGTCCTCAAAGGCATCCACAACTAAGCCTGATCATCTGCATGTTACCCACGTGAAGGCAACATTCAAACAGGCAGGGTGAGTAATCACAATTCATTATAATAAATATAAAAACAAGATATGCATAAAATGGCGTCATTATCATATACAACATCATCAGGGTCATCACAAAGGAAAATATCAAAAATCACGATATCACAAATCACATCAATGCCAAATAAATGCAATACACAACAAGACTCATGCATGTGGTACCAATTCATAAAGTCGATGGACACTAGGCCATCACCCTCCAAAGATCCTCGTCATTAGGATCGATTCTACACAAGAACCGGAACACGTCAAAATTACCTTACATCCACACAATGGGATTGAAGCTACCATAGACCGAAGTCTGGAATGCTATGAATGCATGATACACAACATCATCATCATCATCAATAAAAGTTATTACGTGCATCATCATTCATCAAAATCTCATGTTAATCATATCATCATTTTTTTCATCAAAACATCATGAATCATCATCTCATAATCATCAATATAATCATGGTAATTCATCAGAATAATCACTGCTCAAAACATCAAGACAACACAAGAATCATAAAACAAATTTGTGAGCAGCAGACGTACGCTAGGGAGTTCGCTTTGCGAACTTGTTCGCTTTGCGAACTTGTTCGCTTGGGTGTTCGCCTAGTGAGCTGCCAGCGAACTCCAAAACTCCATACAAAAACCAGAGAAACCCCATTCTGTCTCTCCTCGCTACCCTCGATTCGCCTAGCAAAGTTATTCGCGGGGAAGTTCGTTGTGCGAACTAAAAATCCTTTTTTTGGAATTTCATCCCAGTATCTCAAACAACGTCACCGCGCATTCGCTGCGTTGTTCGCCCAGTGAGTCTGGGGCGAACATTCGCTTTGCGAAGAATTCCTTCGTTTTGCGAGGTCGCGATTTCCTGCAATCGCTGCTACGCACCAGTAGCACAACATACCCCATAAACCTTACGGGTTCAACCTCACTTACCCCAAAAACATCCCCAAAACATCCCTAAGGCATCATGGCAATAAAGGCATAAAACCTACGACTATTAGGCTGATTTATTACACTATCCTAAACCTTAAAATCACATAGACCTTCACAAAATCAATCCTTCATATTCATCATCAATCCACAAAAATACCCCTAAATCATCAATTTACTCATAAATCCACAAACCCAATAAACCTAAAAAAAATCCGCTTTAAACACATCGAATTCCTATATCGAAAACAATGAAAGGCAATACTCCCCATACCTTAGATTGTCGATTCCAAGCTTTCTTCTTTAGTTCTTGAAAACCTTCTCGGATCCTAGGTTTTTCCCTCTTTCCTCAGAGCTCTGGCATTTTCCCTTCTTTTCACGGTCTAACAAAATGAATCTTATTCCTCTCAAATTCTCCTTTTTGTTAAACCTAACCCTTGGGCTTCTAAAATGGGCTTCCCCAATATTACCCTCACTAACTCCTCCTTAAAAGTCCAATTTACCCTTAATCCTTCTAATATTATTTAAATAAATAATAATATTATATATTCCATATTAAATACTATTATTTAATTAAATAACCAAAACTCCACAAAATACCGACGTCAACACAAACCACCAAAATTCACAAAAAAAGAATACGAATATTATTTTTAAATAAATTAAATAAATATTCTTACAAATGTGGGGTGTTACAACTGCTAGCCTACGCTTATTCTAAGAATTTCAAATTATTTCAAATGGATGTTAAGAGTGCTTTCCTAAACGGATACATTAATTAAGAGGTCTATGTATCTCAATCTCCCGGTTTTGAAAGTCGTGAGTATCCTAATTACGTTTATAAGCTTAAACGTGCTTTGAACGGCCTCAAACAAGCCCCTAACGCTTGGTATGAGTGTCTTAGTAAATTTTTACTCGACCAAGGATACTCAAGAAGGAAGGTTGATACTACCCTCTTTATTAAGCGTCAAGGAAAACACTCTATTTTAGTACAAGTGTTTGTAAATGACATTATCTTTGGATCTACTAACATGTATTTGGTTAAGGAATTTTCTAAGTTGATGCAGGGTGAGTTTAAGATGAGCATGATGGGGGAGCTAAACTACTTCCTTGGACTCCAAATCAAACAACTCGAAGAAGGAAAGTTTGTGAGCGAAACGAAGTATTGCTATGAGCTACTCAAACGCTTTGATATGGCTAACTCAAAAACAAATGATACTCCAATGCCTACATGTGTAAACTTGGATCGAGATGAGAATGGTAAGGTCATTGATGTAAAGAAGTATAGAGGTGTGATAGGTTCTCTTCTCTATCTCACCACATCTCGACCGGATATCATGTTTAGTGCATGTATGTGTGCTAGATATCAATCATGTCCCAAGGAATCGCATTTAAAAGTGGTCAAGCGCATACTTAGATACCTATGTGGCACTCCAAAGTATGGGTTTTGGTTTTCCAAGGGAAGTGATTGTAATTTGGTTGGCTATTCCGATTCCTATTTTGCCGGTTGCAAATCGGATAGGAAGAGCACTAGTGGCACTTGTCATTTCTTCTCAAATTTCTTAGTGAGTTGGCATAGCAAAAAGCAAGTTTTTGTTGTTTTGTCAACAGTCGAAGCGGAATACGTCGCAGTCGGTAGTTATTGTGCCCAAATCTTGTGGCTCAAGCAACAATTACTCGACTTTAATGTTAAACTTGATTGTATTCCTATTTTGTGTGACAACACGAGTGCCATTAACTTAACAAAAAATCCAATACTACATTCACGCACAAAACATATTAAAATTCACCACCATTTCCTTAGGGATCATGTCGAGAAAGGTGATGTTGTATTCGAGCACGTTGATAGCAAAAATCAACTTGGTGACATTTTTACAAAACCACTTGTGACGAAACCCTTCTTTAACATCCGTAGGGAACTTGGCGTTCTCGATATCTCGGATCGTGTTTAAATGAAATTATTGCATGCTCTCTACCTATGCTTGTCTATACATTGATTAACAATATTGAAAAGCTCGAGCTATGTAAGGGCATTCATCGTTCATCACCATTGGAGGTAATATCATTCCTATCTATTTGACTTATCTTGACTATATATATATGTGTGTTTGTACTATGTTTGGTGTGTTATCTTGGTGTTTAATTGATAGTTTAGATCCTCTTTTTTAGTCCATTTTGATGTTTGAAAAAGTGTGGGCTTGCTATTTATGTTTGTGTGTTGCATTCATATCACGGATTTCAAATTTTCCATGTTTTTACTGCATGCATCAACCTAAACAGAGTATAGGTCGACTCATGATCTTCCCAATTCAACAATAAATGCTTTTGCCAGTCATGCGTTGACCTAGGAGATCCTCATGAGTCGACTCTTACTAAACGTTTCTAATTTTAGAAATTTTAACATGCATGCGTCGACACATTCCAAGCTTGAGGTCGACGCATCGCTTCATGAGTCTGAGTTTTTTTTGAAAAATGAAGCGTAACTGTTTGCATTGGGAATTACATGCTATTCAGTGTGTCTTTTCATTTCATTTGCATCTTATCATTTCATCTCTCATCACCAACAACTCTCTCAATTCTTCACCAAACCCTAAAACCCATTTCAAGTACTATCTCAAATTAGGAATCTCAAGTCCAAATTAGTGAACAATTTGGTTTTTCTCCACCAATTTTCTACTGCGGGTACTGTTCATCATCCCCAACAAATAAGTTTCAATGGCATCTTCAAGGGTAACTGGAAAGAGGTAAACTAGAGCTTCTACTTCTCGAGCATCCACTTCACAACCTCCTTTTGATATTCTGGTAAATGTTATGTCTCTTCTCTCTGATGAACTTGCTGAGTCTTATGAAAAGGATTTTAAGAAACAGTCAGTTATAAAGCAGTTTGTTTACTATCCAAAAGTTGCTGAAAGAATGAATATTCTGGAAATTATTGACATGCTTAATCATCAAAAGTTCAATAATTTCTTAGAATGTAGTACAAATTATTATGAGAACATGGTTAGGCTGTTTTACACTGGTATACACGGAAAATTCATTGATTATGACTATGGTTACAAGTTAGGGAATAAGAGTCTAGCTGTTGATATCACTGATTGGAGAGACCTATTTGGTATGTGTCCACGTTTGTCTCCTGATCTTAAAATAACCAATACTAACTTGGCTCCGGGTTATGAATTTAAGTCTGCTCTGAGTTCTATGCTAAAAGACCCTTACCCAGAGGAATTTGTTGCTAATGATCTGTTTCTAAAATCTGTCACTACCGGCCAGTTGAAGCGAC
Source organism: Lathyrus tuberosus (assembly GCA_022829125.1). Taxonomy (NCBI): domain Eukaryota; kingdom Viridiplantae; phylum Streptophyta; class Magnoliopsida; order Fabales; family Fabaceae; genus Lathyrus; species Lathyrus tuberosus. Next base: position 16,252,130 of record JALAZF010000027.1, on the reverse strand, counting down.
AAGATAGAATCTTATAATGTATTATTTCTCACATTTTCCGACCAAAGAATAGAGGATATTCTAGAGTTGATCAAGCCGAAGTGCACTTGGTTTATCTGCTCAAGAATAAGGAAAAAGTTAACTGGCCATACTACATTGTTAGTCGAATTTTTGCTATGAAGGAATCAGGAAGAGGAACATCCTTATGCTATGGGTCATTTATCCAAAGCGTATTGGATCGTGCTAGGATTGTTGTTCAGAATATTCTATACATCTCTATTTCTAGTGATCAAGAATTCAGTCAGAAGACCATGACTCTAATGGGTTACATTTGGGATCCTTAAGAGAAAAGGTATGTGGTCAAGACTAAAGGCTCGGGTGCAAGGATTTAGGATCTAGATGAGGATGAAGAGGAAGACCAAGAGGAAGATGAGGAAGCTCGTCATATGGAGACCGACCCTCCTTTTGACGGTCATGATGATAGTGGTTGGTTAGGTGATTCACCTGTGCAGGATCCTTATGCTAACCAAGGCTGGGGAGAATGGCAACAAACTGGTTGAACTAACCAAGGCACCTCTTATATGCCTCTGTCTCCACCTCAACATCAAACCGATAATTCTGAAGTCCTTGAGATGTTACGGAATATGCAACTTCAACAACAAAATTTTGCATCCCTCTAAGAAGAAAGGTTTACAGCTATGCAGGGTCAGATTCAATCACAAAGTGATAATTTTGATTTGTTTGCTTCCAAAGTTTTGAGCAGGTTTGATGTTATGGCTGAAACACCGGCAAATCAACATCGAGCTCTATCCGTTAGCTTCAACACGCTCAACAGAGTGTTCTTAGCTTCACTGAATGCCTAGATGCACAAGGAGCACCAAATCAGGATTAATCCTTCAGGGGGAGAGGTCACCCACATAGGGGGAGAAGACATTAGATTATTGAGTTGTGTTGGTGTCATGCATGTCATTTAGCATCTTGTCTTGTGTTTGGTTTTGTTTATTTGCTATTTTGTTTGACTTGAGACATGTAATGAACTAATTCTGGTGTGTAATGCATTATGTTTACTTCAATATGTTTCTTGTGTTATTTAATTCTATTTCTCTTGCATCAGCAACATTATATGTGAATGTTTGTTGATGACTTATATGTTGCAAAACATGTGTTTGCGTACATGTGAATATGATTTGATTACAAATGACCTTTGCTTCACTCTTTTTGATGTTGTCAAAGGGGGAGAATGCAAAAACAAGTGTTTCACAAAGAAAGATCAAAATTTCACAAAAGGAAAAATGCATACAGTCAGGGGGAGGATGCTCTTCACAAAGTACTCAATGTGTGGAAGGTTTTGCAAAGGTTTTGCCATCATAAAAAAAGGGGAGTATGTGAGGGCAAGGCTCCTTAGTACTTTGTTTTAATGATGTCAAAACTAGGAAAATTTCGTACTTATTTATTTTGGACGATATCATCTCGTCTTAACTTACATTCATCCTTTTAATATGCATATATTGATCCACATACATGAATATAGGCATATAAGATCACCCCCTATGTGTAAATTATGCATTAGATCGTTTTGGATGCATTAGGTCGACCCATACAGGGCTTAGGTCGACTCAAAAATTGATAAAAATGTGTTTGTGGCATTCTGGCACCCTTGCGACGACTCACAAATGTGTGGAGGTCGACGCATACTGATGGAAAAACAATCTTTTGCTCTCGGGTGCCCTTGCATCGACGCATGGCTAGGTTCAGGTCGACGCATAGTTTGAATTTGTGCATAGGATTACTTTCTGGTATGTTCAGGTCGACTCATAGAATGTTGAGGTCGACCTCTCGCTCATTTAAGCCTATTTTTCTGCATCCTTGTGATTCAAAAAGCTATTAATTGTGTTATGTTATCATTGTCACACACACACACACACACACACATATATATATATATATATATATATATATATATATATATATATATGCATATGCATCATTTTTTGTACATAACTAATAAGAAAATTGAAAATAGACATTGAATTTGCTCATCATCTTCATTCTCACACTTGCATTCTTCAACAATCACACATAATCATCTTTGTTGAAATGTGCATTGTCGAGGTGATAACGTCCAAACGTAGGATTTGTATATCTAGTTTGAGTTGAGATTTCAGTGGGATTTTCTTGAATAAAACCGTTAGGGTTTTGTCCTCCAAGATCTTGAGGGATTTCGGGGTTTTTGAACAAATCTTTGCTTCATAAATTCAACCGAGTGAAAGGCTTGAAGAACGGTGGGTTCGTTCAAGCAAGTAGCGGTAACCGGAGAATTGTGTCAAAAGATTTGGGTTCGAACGTCTTGCGATTGAAATCAGCCGAGTGAAAGACTTGAAGATTCAAGTGAGCAGTGATAACCGAAGGTTTGTTCAAAGCGTTTGACACACTTGATTCGGCTAGAATCAAGGGGAGAGAAGTGGATAAAATTAACATCAACAATTAGGTTTGAGTGTGTGGTGACTATAACTTCTCTTGTATAAAACTTTGCAACTTGATATTATGCGTATCTCAATTCTAGTTTTAGAATTGGGGGCAGACGTACCCGAAGCGAGGACGAAAAGGGGAACTACCTAAACAAATCGGGTGTCGTTCTCTCTCTCCCTCTATATATATATATATGTATATATATATATATATCTTTACTTTGTGTTGTTAACATTTGTGTGAAATCAACGGTTCGATAAATTTCCACTGTTGTGTAGTACTGAAAATCTATTTTGGAAATTCATTGCAATCACTTGGATTGCAATTGTGAAAAATTATACACTTCATTTCAAAGGAAATTAAACTTGGGGTGTTTTGCACACCAAGTGTTCGACGTATTGATCGCACACAAACTGTTCCTAAAATTGTTAATTCAATTTTACCATTTATAATTCATTGGAAACCGGTTAATTCAAAGTGATCATTATTTGAATTGGTTGATTGGTAACGTTGTTGATTTGTTTTCTCATCAATTTTATTCCGTTCGGTTTCGCATATCCGATCTTACCAATAACAGTTCGTTTAGACGACTTTAAATCTAAGGTCGCTTCCGCACATTTTTAAAACAAATTTTTAAGCACCATTTTTATTAAAAATTTGTGATCTATTCAACCCCCTTCTAGATCATTGCTGTCGTCTAACAAAATTAAATAAATCTCTTTATGGCTTAAAGCAAGAAAACTGTTAATGGAATCAAAAGCTGACAACAACCTTGTTTAATCTAGGTTTTCATAAATCGAAATTTGACTATTCTTTCTTTACAAAGAAAATGGATAATTATTTTACCACTATTCTTGTATATGTTGACGACCTTATTCTTGCAGGAAATGTCATCAATGAAATAAATAATATCAAATATATAATGGACACTAAATTTAGCATAAAAAACCATGGCAATCTCAAATGCTTCTTGGGTTTTAAGATTTCCCGATCGTCAAAAGGCATTACTTTGTGCCAGCGAAAATAAATCCTTGATTTATTACAAGATTCCGACCTCTTAGCTGTAAAACTTGTCTCCACTCCCATGGATCCAGGATCAAAGCTTGACATAAAAGATGACCAACCCTTACATGATCCTCTTAAATTCAGAAGTTTAATTGGCAAGTTACTGTATCATGCTCATTCCCATACTGATATAACTTATGCTGTTTGCAGGTTAAGCCAATACATGGCAGCACCAACCAACACACATATGTTGGAAAACACACATACTCTCAGCTACATTAAGAATGATCTAGATAAGGTATTGTTTTTCCACCACAACTCATCTCTCATTCTTATCGGCTTCATGAATTCAGATTGGGGAGCATGTCCTGCGACTTAAAAATCCACATTCGGATCTACCTTCTTTCTTGGAAACAACTAAATTAGTTGGAAAATAAAGAAACAAACTGTCGTGTCCTGATCCTCCTCTGAAGAAGAATATCGAGCATTGACAAATACTGCATGTGAAGCCCAATGGTTGTTATATCTTTTGCATGATTTTCTTCGTTGATCACAAATAACATGTGACAATATTTTATGACAATAGAAGTGTCATCCATATTTCATAAAACCCAACGTTTCAAGAACGAACAAAACATATTGAGATTGATTGTCACCTCGTTTAAGATAAGTTACAAGCCAAGTTGATTCACTTAATTCTTATCAATTCTGAAAATCAAGTTGGGAACATCTTTACAAAAGCTCTTCATCTCGGTCTTTTCACTTCTTTTGTCGGCAAACTCCGAATGATCAGCATCCATTCTAGTTTAAGGGGGGTTGTTACAACTTGAGTTTTATTTTAATTATCTTTATTTTCTATTTTATTCTTCTGTTTTTTTAAATAATTTTGTTGTAGTGTTATTAGGGTAGGTTGTTATTCTGTTAGTTTTTATTGCTCTAACAATAATTATCCATTGGGCCTATATAAGGACCCAAGTTCTCCATGTACAATTTTAGTTTTTTGATTAATAATATCTTCTTTTTCTTTGATCAATATACTTCCCTGCCATGCGTTAACAATTACCATTTATCACATCAAATTAACTAAATTATAATTTTCATTGTCATAAATTAAATTTTAAAATAATGCATCAATTACATAAATACAAGAATCTATATACTTCAAGAGTTTCATAATCCCATTAATATTTTTGAGAATCTGAATCTATATTTTCTTCGACAGTAGGATGAAACAACCTGTGAACACTCTATAGAGCAAATAAACAAATTACTCAGATAATAACACATTAGTACCAAACTGTTAACACTATCAAATTATCACATAGTTAACGATTAAATCTGATAGTGTTATGTGAAAAAAATAAGTACCCATATAAACACCAAAACAACAATAACTCATTTCCTAAAAGCACATATTTCTTTTAATCCCCAATTGAATGAATATAGTTTTTCCAGTTTGTCTTCATTCCACCAAATTTAAATTGTAAAATACAAATATTTAAGTTTTATAATTGTGATTGTTGCTGATGGCTACTGCTCTTACTCTTGTGATTGTTCTTGTAATTCACCTTGTTTCCCTAGCAAAAACCCTGAAATCTAAACCAAATTCTTGAAGGAATCGCAATCTTCTCCAACACCAATTGCAATTCTATGGGTTTAAGTTTATAAATCTGTAGTAGATTTCTAGGTTTAAACTTATGATCTTCATTTTTTTCACATTGACTTGAGATTAGATTTATGATTATTTTTTTAATAACTTTTATTTATGATGTGGCATACATTATTGCTTCCACCTTGCCAAGATAAAATGACACCTAATCATTTCAGATTCCACGTCAATGCCACATAGACGATCTCATTAACATTGACTAACAGAGTAGATAAAAAAGACTAACATGAAATGTTTTGTATAGTTGATAGTTAAGAGGCTAAACTGAATCCGAGTCAAAGATAAGGGACGGAAAACATATTTAACCAAAATAACAACAACAACAACAACAAAGTCTTATTTCATTAAGTGGGGTCGACTACATGAATCAACTTTTGGCATAATATTTTATTAAGGACCATGCTTCTATCCAAGTCATTAATCTCGAAATCTTTCTTAATAACGTTTGTTATAGTCTTTCCAAGTCTTCCTCTTCCTCTAATTGTTTTTCTTCTCTTCATTTGGTCTACCTTCCTTACTACAAAATCTTTCGATCTTCTCTCCACATGTCCAAACCACATAAGTCTATTTTCATTATCTTCTCGACTATAGGCCATACCCCGACACTCTCTATAATATTTTAATTTCTAATTTTATCATGTCGAATTTTACCACATATCCACCACAACATCGCATCTTTGCCACACTTACTTTATTCTCGTGGTGACTCTTAACCGCCAAACATTCTGTATGTACAAAATCGCAGGTCTTACCGCAATTCGATAAAACTTTCCCTTCAACTTGAGCAGTACCTTTACATCACATAAAACACCCAATGTCCTTTTCCATTTTAACCATCCAACTTGAATTCAATAATTTACATATTCGTCTATTTCTCTATCATTTTGTATTACATACTCAATATATTTAAACCGTGTGATTTGATAAATAATATGATCACAACCCTTCGACTAATAAAATTAATATCTAGGAAAAGAAAAACTATATATATATATATATATATATATATATATATATATATTCAAGTAAAAATAAATAAAAAGGAGAAAATTTTACCTCATACCCCTACTTTTATTCCTATACCCCTACATTTTATAAAAAAATATCAATGTTACCCTTATATATTTTTAACTGATTTATTATTCTATTTTTAAAATATTTTTTAAATTTTATTTTGCATACTAGAAGACTTTGCAAAAGAGTTCCGGTACACAAAATAAAAGCTAAAAAATATTTTAAAATATGACTACCAGAACTCTTTTGTAAAGTCTTCTGGTATACAAAAATTGATTACCGGAACTCTTTTGCAAAGTCTTCCGGTACACAAAATAAAATTAAAAAAATTATTCCAAAAAATGAATACCGGAATTCTTTTGCAAAGTCTTCCGGTACACAAAAATTGACTACCGGAATTCTTTTGCAAAGTCTTCCGGTACACAAAAAAAGTTTAAAAAATGACTATCGGAACTCTTTTGTAAAGTCTTCCGGTACATAAAAATTGACTACCGGAACTCTTTTGCAAAGTCTTTCGGTACACAAAATAAAATTTTAAAAAATATTTCAAAAAATGACTACCGGATCTCTTTTGCAAAGTCTTCCAGTACACAAAAATTGACTGCCGGAACTCTTTTGCAAAGTCTTCTGGTACACAAAAAATAGGTTAAAAAATGACTACCGAAACTCTTTTGCAAAATCTTCCGATATACAAAAAATAGGTTAAAAATGATTACTAGAACTCTTTTGCAAAGTCTTTCGGTACACAAAATAATATTTAAAAAATATTTAAAAAATAAAATAATAAATTGCTTCAAAATATATAAGGACAAAATTGGTATTTTTTATAAAATATAGGAGTATAGAGATAAAAGTAGGAGTATGAGGTAAAATTTTCTAAAAAGGAATAACGTTTTGGTTTAGTGGGTTATTTGGGCCCAATACATTAATCAGCAAAAACTCTTCTCTTCCTCCGGCGTTAGGGTTTTCTTCCCCTGCAACTTCCTGCACATTTTCCCTCACTCCCTATCGATTCTCGCGGTGGTTGCTACGCTTCAGATTCACAACATGGCAACTACAAGTATTCTCACAACAATCTCTATTTTCGTTTTCAATTTTCCGATTATTTTTCTTCACTCATATGATTCCATTGGTGATTCGTTTTCTGCAGCTACTGCTAGGTCCTTTCTCCAAGCTGTCGCGACGGAAGAGGTTGCAACTCCTCTCAGAGTCGTTCAGATGGAAGGACTGGTATCAATTCTACTCTTTCTATGATTTAGTTGCACAACCCTATTATACTGTATTTGAAATTGATTAAAATGTTGCCTTTATTTGGGGGTTTTGAAGAGTTTAGTATTTGTAATTATGGGTCTCTGTTTGTTTTTGCATCTGGCTAATCTACATTTTGTGTTGTTTTGTAAGTTCATGTGTTTTTGGACTCTTTGTTTTCATGATTGATATTGGATTTTGTGAATTGCAATACTGGAGTAGCATTTTACATCGACAGTGCTGTCAATTGCGGGTAGCTCAAAATAGCTGTTTGTTCAAATTCTGCATTTGCAATTTCACAATATTTTGTACTAAGTAAAACATACAACAACAACCAAGCCTCATCCCATGGGTTCGGTTACAATGATCAACTTTTGCTATAATGTTCTATATCCAGGACCATGCTTCCATCCAAATTGATAATCTCTGAGATTTTTTTAATAACTTCTCTTATAGTCTTTCTAGGTCTTTCTCTTCCTCTAGGTGTTTGATTTCTCTCCATCTAATCTACTCTCCTTACCACCGAATCTACATGTCTTCTCTCTAGATGCCCGTTCTAAGTAAAGTATATAATAACGAATTGTTCACATTGTGCAATTGCTACTATTCTACAACTCTGAATATTTTGTAGGTGTTTATGCACCACTTTCTTGGTAAATATAGGACCATGTATGTATGTAGTAAAGTATTTGAGGAATCCCACTAAATTGTTAAGAAATCGTCAATTAGTTTTTCGTGTGAAGATACTACTCAAACCATTCTGATCGTGGTGCTGTTATCTTTTGGTTTATTAGGTTATCCTGAAGATAATTAAGCATTGTAAGGACCACTCACCTTCTTTAGTCACTGGACAACTTCTTGGGTTGGATGTTGGTAGTGTTCTTGAAGTTACCAACTGCTTCCCTTTTCCGGTATGATATCAAATTTTTGTTTTTGTTTTTCTTTTTGTTTCTCTGTTTTCACATTATCTTACTTTGACTCATGTTTTCATCATATCTATTTCTAAAATTTGTAGATGAGGGAGGAGGATGAGGAAATTGAAGCTGATGGTGCCAATTACCAGCTTGAAATGATGAGGTGCTTGAGGGAGGTTAATGTGGACAATAATACTGTTGGGTGGTATGTATGTTTAATGCACAACTTTCAGTAGTTTGATAAACACAGTTGGACTTGGTTTATACTTCAATGTGTTATATGTAATATCTAATACGAGAGATAAATCTCTGAATCTAGGTACCAGTCTACATTGCTTGGCTCCTATCAAACTGTGGAGCTGATTGAAACCTTTATGAATTACCAGGTATTAGCTATTTTTTTTTCTTCATATTTTCTCTTAACCTGGGGTTTTGTGGACTTCAGAGTTATATGTTATTGTAGAAACTGAATGCTCCTCTAGTTTACTATTTAATGTGAATGTGCTGAATTTATTCTTTTTCACGCTCCTCCAAGCTGTTCAATGTTGGTCAGATGAGCCATTCAGTAAGAGCTTATTACAGTAAGCTACATAATATTCTGTGAAATACAATTTTAGAATGCCCAACTGGCCAAAAAAGTATGTGGTATGCAATGTTTTAAAACTAAGAGTCTATGCAAGATCGGGAAAAGGTTGAAAGACCGTAACTCGAAGATCGTATCACGGATCATAATATCTCCTACTGATAGTGGAAAAATATATGTATATCTAGTTATATACACTTGTACATAAAAATTATTAGAGACAATTTAACAGCAGTAAACTATATAGACAAACTAAATAACCTCTAAATCACAACATTGAATTAAGTTCATAACCATAAGACATAAGTTCATATAAGATTTAAGGGTTAAAGGATAAATTTGTTTAATTGTGTCATTCTATGTTTTTTCTGTGGTCGGCTTAAAGGCTCAAATGTTGTCAATTATTAATACTATGATCATCAACTATTATTAACCAATAGTCACGGTGCTATGCAGATCTAACATTGGGTTTGGTGAGGAGACCTTGCCACGGTTCTTGTGATAACTCTCTTTTTCTGCATTTATTAATTATATCTCTCTTCCACTCTCTACATCATCATATTCTTTTTTGTGCTACGAGTTACATCTATGCCTCTCCAACTCTACCTTCACTGTTGCAGCCATAGTGCACATTCATACCAGCTATCGCCGAAGAGTATTGGGAGCAAGGAGAGCTGGAGTAAAAGAGAAAATGATTGGTTTCTTTTTCATAATCTAGGTTAAAAAACCCGACCTGGACCCATTTTTTTTAAAGTCCCCTCGAAACCCGACCCGGCGCATAAAATTTCTTAATAATCTGTAACACCAATTCGAAAGATTCCGCCGATCCTGCTCAATACGATTCAATGTAAGATGCAACACGCTGGAAGAGGTTTGAGACGTAGGATTGCCCGATCCTACGATCCAACTTGTGATTCTGCATACTTTGGTGGTATGCACCACACAAGATTATAACATTTTATTGGGTAATTATCATGATATAGATGCAGTGTGTCATTCATATTCAAGACAGTCAGATGAAAGTTGTCTTTATTAATTAACTGAGAATTTAGCATGTGCTTATTGGATTGGTCTGAGGCAGATGTATATGCTAATGAAAACGTAGGAAGTTGACTGGAATAGACAGTTTGGTGAACCTGTGCATAATAACCAAATTATGAGAATTTCATGCTGCTTCCGTTGTCTAAGTTTTCTGTTTCTTAAAATTTTATCATAAAGTATCGACGATGGCGATTTTTCATATTGGATGCAGTTGCTGCAATAATTTCAAGAATTTCATAATCAGGTAAATGACTGTTTTTTAACATTAATGTTTTTCAGGAGAATATTAGACGCTGTGTTTGCATAATATATGACCCATCAAGATCTGATCAAGGTGTCCTAGCTTTGAAAGCCTTGAAGCTCTCAGACTCATTCATGGAACTGTATCGCAGCAATAATTTTACTGGGGAAAAGTATGGGTTTTCCTCTGGATATAATGTTTTCTCTAAGTTGAACTATCCGCTTTACTAATCTTCTGTCTTACGAAATAGGTTGAGGGAGAAAAACTTATCATGGGTGGATATCTTTGAGGAAATACCCGTAAGCTTTCTCAAACTTTGCTGTTGTAACCGTTAAGTATTTGACAACATTATCTCTCTACTAATAAATTGCTATTTTATTTAATTTTTTAAATACAGAATATGTATGTGCTACTGAATCATATTAATGTGACGAAAACATGAAACAATCAAAAACATAATCTCGGTCACTTTTGTTTAATGCATCAGTTAAGAATGAACTATACATGCAACTTCGTTACAAGATCAACAAGACCATAACATGGCCACTTGCTATTCAACACTGAATTGCTTATCATTTTTCTTATTTATTTATAAATCAGATCAAAGTTTCAAATTCTGCCCTTATCAGCGCTTTTATGACTGAGCTGGAACCTGATACTCCAGTCACCCAGGTGTGCTATGATATTTATTTGCCAGCGATTCTTTTGGTTATTCTAAATTTAGTTTGTGTTTTCATATAGTTTTGTGTCATTGCAGTGTGATTATGATCGCCTGCAACTGTCAACCAGTTCACTAATGGAGAGAAACATGGAATTTTTGATTGAATGCATGGATGATTTGTCATTAGAACAACAAAAGGTTTTTTTAGGTTTTCATTTAGTTGTGTTTTTCTTTTTCTTTCTAATTTTCGAATGCATTTTAACAAAGTTTCTTCTATTTCAGTTCCAATTCCACTATCGTAGTTTGTCTCGTCAGCAGGCTCAGCAGCAAGCATGGCTTCAGAAGAGAAGGTATGATTTTGTCTGGAATTGAACTATTTTTTTGTTCTAGCAAAACTGATAAATGCATTGTTTGACACTTAGGCCTGTTTGGATAAACAGCTTGTTTGCAGCTTATGGCACAAGTGCTTATCAGAATAAGAGCTTATGAATAAGCTTGCATAAGCTATTTTTAATAACAAAAGATAAAATAAATTGTTTTTATATATGTTATAAGTTGTTTTCCTTGGCTATCTTGAAGAATTTATAAAAATAAGTTAAAAAAATTTATGAAAAATGTCATTAGCTGTTTTGATCAAGTTTCCCAAACAGTGACGCAGAACTTATGGCAGTAAATAAGCTCATATAAGCCCATCCAAACAGGCCCTTAGTCTTAAGAAAGCTTTATTAACTAGGCTATTGAGTAAATGAAGTACTAAATCAGGAGTATGCTAGAAATTTGCACTAAACTTTAAGAATCAAGATTTGCATGGAAATTTACCTGTGTTTATGTACCGAAAAACAATTATAATGCATTTTTCTTTGGTGTGGCTTTTTATTAGCAAATGTGGACATTAACTATTGCAGTAGTATCTAACCCTTGTCCTCAATTAGTTCATTCCATTACGGGTTCCGTTTTTGTTATTATAGGGCGGAGAACATGTCACGCAGAGCTGCTGGGGAAGAGCCTTTGCCCGAGGAAGATCCTGCAAACCCCATTTTCAAGCCACTCCCTGAACCATCACGGCTGGAGAGTTTCCTCATTACAAATCAAATTTCCAACTATTGCAACCAAATCAACGGGTATGTGTTTAAGATTTTGATGGTGACCAAGTTCGTTTTTCCAACTCTGGGAAGCAAAGGACACTCTCACTTACCTATTAGAACTTAGAAGCATTGTTTTAAAAACCGAACTGAACATCAAACTGGTTCAAGGTGAAACTGGTTTAACTTTTCAGTTTGGTTTTTAAAACACCAATTAGTGGTTTCTGGACCCTTATTATTGGTATATCTTTTCTTTAGTCAAAGCTATGTAGCACCGACACTTTTAAAAAAATGCGTAGACACTTGTGGTTACGTTTAATTTATTTTTCAAATTATTACCGGTTTTGATGTGTCAGTGTCGGTGTTGTGTTTCCGGTGTCCGTGCTTCGTAGGTCAAAAGTGCTTAATATGGTTACATTTCTCTCGGTATTCTGCAGGGTTGCAGGGCAAAGCTTCAACAGACTCTATTTGATGAAGGCTTTGCACGAGGAATAAAAAGGCAACTTTTGTTGATGCAACTTGACTTCTTTGCCATATAGAATGAGAATTTTATGTTGACTTTGGTAGTATATCAGAGAATTGTTGTTTTAAGTTGAAGTAATTTTTGTTTTGTTCAATTTATTTTTAAAAACTCCAATTGTAAGCAGTGTAATCTGTTATATTTAGAGAGAGAAGATCCGTGTAGTGCTACTTTTTGGTCGTTAATTGTTTTTTTTTTATCTATAATTTCTAATATTTGGGTTTCATTGTGAAATGAAAAACATCAACTTTTTCTATAAAACAACTATTTTTATCTTCTACAAGCTCTTAAGTGTCAAATACCAAACTATTAATTTATTTTATTTGTTGTGTTTCTTCAAACATTTTATGAAATATTGTTCAATACTTGGAATATTTGTCATACATTTTATGAAATATGCTAAAAGTGAGAAGTCAATACATACATTTCACTTACTAAAGTAAATGTAACAATTAAAAATTGAGATTAAAATTGCTTATTAACTATTTAAAGAAAAACATTAAAATCAAACCGTATAAATTAGAGAGGCTAGTTTTAGTTTTTGATTTTTTTTTTTGTAATTTTAAAATTATTTTTATGATTGCTTTTATTTTTTTTATAAATTAAAAGATTAAGTTTGATATCAAATATAATATATAATATTGAAGAATAATATAAAAAATGTCTTTTTCAAGATATTTTTAAGAGAAATGTTATTTTGACACCATTTTCGTACACTTACACCGTATTTTACTGTTCACCAATACGGTGAACAGTGAAATATTATAATAATACTTTTTTTTTTAATTTAAAAAAAAAAACTTTATTTTACTACTAAAAATATTTTTTACACCTGGATGTTTATTAGGGCCAGTTTGTTTCAGTTTTAAAATAATGGATTTTTTCTTTGTATTTTTGAAAATGGATTTTACAAAAACGTTTTTTAAAATAATACAAGTTTTTTTTAAATTTGTTTTTTATAAATTAAAAGACTAATTTTGACATTCTATAACATTAATATACATTATTGAAGATCAAAACATAGTCAAAATTACAATTTTTTCAAAAAGTTGTATTTCAAAAATGATTTTCATCAAAAGCTATTTGAAATAGCTTCAAAATTAAGTGATTTTTTGAAATTTTGATATCCAAAAAAAGTTTCGATAAAATGATGAAATATCTAAAATAACATTTTAAGAATAACTATTCAAACCAAATTTTCATTTGAAACTTTTATGAAAAGTTTCTTTGTAAATTTTTTTTCTACAAAATTATATTACACTATAAAAATCATTTTTAAAAAAAGCCAAAACAAACGGGCCCTTAATCAAGTTCATAACTTCATTAACCAACTTTTTACATTGTATTAACCAACTTTATTTTATTAGTAAAAATTATTTTTAATATCTGGACCTTTATTAACCAACTTCATCACTATATTAACCAAGTTTTTACATTTTATTAACCAAGTTTGATTTACTATTGAAAGGCACTGTTCACAAATACTGTTCACGGCACTATTCATGTACGGTTACTATTCACGGTCACTATACATGTACGGATTTACTATTCATGTGCACTGTTCATCACACCTATGGCCCACATCAGCACATGCTTGCATTATTTAATTTTTTTTTCACCATTGCTATACGGTGTAGGTGTACACCATGGTGTCAACATAGCAAGACTGTATTCTTAATTTAAATAATTTTGCGAAATTTTTATATAAAAAAGTTATATCAAAAATGTAATTGAACCTATGTACATATGTTATATGAAATGATTATCCTTATGCTAGGGTTTTTTTTCCGTTGAAAATCAGGTAATCCTCTGATGCTAGCTTACTCTATATAGATAAGCTATAATTTAGTTTTTTTTTTTCATAAAAAATATGTATTTAATTTTAGAAATAACAAAATAAATACAGTGTACTTTTTTGGGAGCAGAATAGTACGGTATACTTTTTAACCACTGAAAATAGATAGATGATGAATTGCAGACATTATTTTTATTATTTTCATATTTAAAAAAAAAATAGAAGGGTACAATGAAACCACCTAAGGTATAGTCCTCTGCCTCATTAAAAATCTTATAAAAAAATTTATTGAAATAAATCCTTGATGAAAAAATAGTGTAGAGACAAAAAAAAAAAAAAAAATCAAACATAAATAACAAAATCAACAAAATCTATACAAACTATTTTAACAAGTAAATTTAGTAACAAATAAGTTAGAGGATTTCTTAATACACCACCCAAGTTTCTTAGGCACCACGTAAAATTTTATTTTTGCCCACAGATTTCGGATTTGCACATTCGGACGCACCAAATTTTTAAAAAACGCTGAAATGTTCCGGATGTGCACATCTGGAAGAATTTCTGATTTGCAAATCCGAAAAAAATCAAAAGAATTGCATAAAATGATTTCCTTCTAAATATAATTAAATCTAATATAATTAAAATCCAATATAATTAAAATTAATATCATTTTTTCAATATAATTAAATTCAATATAATTAAATCCAATATAATTAAAATCTATATTAATTAAAATTAATATGATATTTAATATGATTAATTTTTTTCAATATAATTAATATGATTAATATGGTATTTAATTTTAAATGATTTTTTTTATATTGAAAAAATTAATTTAATTATATTGGATTTATAATTATATGGTATTTACTTCTAAAATTGGATTTAATTATATTGGTATTTACTTCTAAATTATATGGTATTTACTTTTAAATTATAATTAAAATTATATGGTATTTACTTCTAAAATTAATTTAATTATATTGAAAAAATCATATTAATTTTAATCATATTAATTTTAATTATATTGGATTTAATTATATTGGATTTAATTAAATTGGATTTAATTATATTGAAAAAATCATATTAAGTTTAATTATGTTGGATTTTAATTATATTGAATTTAATTATATTTAGAAGTAAATGATTTTATAGAATTTTTTTGATTTTTTCCGGATTTGCAGATCAAGAATTCTTCCGGATGTGCACATCCGAAAAAAGCTGAAAATTTTTAGAGAAAGAGTGCGTCCGGATGTGCACTTCCTAAAACTGGGGACAAAAACGAAAATTCAGGTAGTGCTAAGAAACATGGATGGTGTGATAAGAAACTCTCAGTGATCATTTTATTGGCACAACAATTCTCCTCGTTAAAAATGTGAGTGACTTTAAAATGCATTTGAGAAAGAAACATGCAATTTTTTCCCATCTATTATGAAGAGTCCAATAAATAATGTAAGGTTTCTTGAAAGCTAAAGTAACAAATTGTGAATCAATATCTATCTATGATGTCAACCTTTATCAAAAGCAATTTTAATAGCTAAAATACCTCACATCAATTCAGCATGAAGAGCAAAGGAAATATTAGGGATGTTCGTAGTTCGATTTGGATCGGCTTTGAGACAGAAAAATCACCCGATCCAAAGATATATAGAGCATGCGGTTTGGTTCGGTTTTTAGATGATAAAAAGAAAAATCCAATCCAATCTGATCCAATTTATGCGGTTTACTTCGGTTCATTTGATTCGGTTTTTTTGGTTTTTAAACCAATACTACTGATAAATTTAAAAAGAATATTTATATCAATGTCAGTTACAAATTATGCCAGCATTACTAACAAACCAAAGGTAGAATATCTAACTGCTACTTCAAAACCAAAGGTAGATTATCAAATTTGTTTTTCAAACCAATACTACTTACAAATAATATTTAACTTACAATTATGCCACCAAGGTAGAATATCTAATTGCTACTATAAAATATGCCACCAAAGTTTACTGAGCGAAATCCAGAAAGTGTGCAAATATGTATGTCAATGTCTTAGTTATTCTATTATGCAATTCTGAGATTAAGAAATCAAAGAAATTATGCTGTTACTATTATTACCAGCTGCATAATTTCAGAATCATTTCATAGTTGCATAATTTCATAAACAGAATCCAACAAAATTGCATCAGAATTGTAATTCAGAAACAACATATTGTAATTTCAGAAACAGAATTCAACAGAATTTCAGAAACAAAATTCAACAGAAACAACAACTTCAACAAAACTATAGCAGAATTGCATGATCAAAGCATAAGTATTCAACAAATTGTAAAGAAAGTGTGCAGAGAGTAATAGGATTCTTTGTTGTATTTATTGATGAATGAATAGTAGGTTAATACAGTATACAAGTATTAACAGAAAAGACTAAACTAAAGGGAGCTAAACTAAAATATAGGAAAGCTAAACTAATTAATAGGAAGAACAGGTATTAGTAACAAATTGTAACTATTTATGAGATATTGTAGGCATAGTCGATAACACTCCTCCTCAAGATGGGTTGCGTAAGGTTGAAAGTCCCATCTTGGTCTTCAAGTGCTAAAGCTGATCTTTGCCCAAGGATTTGGTGAGCAAGTCTGCAATTTGATTTGCTGAACTAACTTTCGCAGTTGTAATTAGTCCTGATGAAATTTTTTCACGTATAACATGGCAATCGATCTCTATGTGCTTAGTACGCTCATGATACACTGGGTTGGACGCAATATGTAGAGCAGATTGGTTGCCGCAAAACAACGGGTAGGTGTAGATGGAGAGATGCCAATGTCGGTCAATAAATATGAGAGCTAAGTAATTTCACAAGTGGTATTGGCCATTGCTCGGTATTCTGCTTCAGCGGATGAACGTGATACCACAGACTGTTTCTTTGTCTTCCAGGAGATTATACTAGGTCCCAAAAAAATACAATAACCGGAGGTAGAGCGACGAGTAGTGAGACAACTCGCCCAATCTGAATCAAAATAAGCTTTGAGAGATAAATCTGAGTTTGAAGGAAAGAAGAGACCTTGTCCAGGTGTTGTCTTTAGATAACGAAGAAGACGGATAGCTACGTTCATGTGTGGTTGACGAGGTTCTTGCATGAATCGACTCAAAATGTTGACTGGGTAAGCAATGTCAGGGCGCGTTACTGTGAGGTAGATTAAGCGACCAACAAGACGCCGATATGATGAAGGATCCGGCAATACATTACCTTCTGAAGGTGTTAATTTCAGGTTTTGTTCCATGGGAAAGTCTACCGGTTTTGAGGCAGTAAGGCCACTGTCAGAGATAATATCAAGAACATATTGTCTTTAAGTGAGGAAAAGGCCTTGTTTGGATCTTGCAACTTCAATCCCCAAAAAGAACTTTAATCTTCCTAAATCTTTAATTATGAAATGTTGCGGTAGTAAAACCTTAACCAAGCTAATAAGTTTCGGGTCTGAAACTGTAAGTACAATGTCATCGACATATAGAAGAAGAAATACAGAGCCAGATTCACGATGTAAGCAAAAGAGAGACGGGTCTGCTGTACTATGTTTAAAACCAAAATTAATAAGAACCACGGAGAATTTTGAATACCAGTTTAGTGATGCTTGTTTAAGACCATATAAGGACTTTTGTAGCTTGTAAACTAGTTGCTCCCCCTTGCGACGGAATCCCGGAGGTAGTTGCATAAAAACATCCTCATGCAAATCACCGTGTAAAAAAGTGTTATTCACATCCAACTGGCGAAGGGGCCAATTTTTGGCAGCAGTAATAGAGAGTAAAACTCTAACTGTGACAAGTTTAGCTACGAGAGCAAATGTATCAAAATAATCAACCCCTTCAATTTGGGTGTATCCCTTAGCAACTAAACGTGCCTTATACCGTTCGATGCTACCGTCAGAATTGCGTTTAATTTTGAAAACCCATCGGCAACCAATTGGTTTCTTTCCATTAGGTAGAGGAACTAAGGACCAAGTTTTGTTTTCACACAACGCATCAATCTCAGATTGCATTGCCTTGCGCCATTCCGGAAAATTCTTAGCTTCAGAGTATGACTGTGGCTCAGTTTCAACTGCTATTGAAGAAACAAAAGAACAATGCCAAGGAGAAAAACGATGATAAGATAAGGAGTTAGAAAGAGGATAAATAATTCGGAGAAGAGCAGGACTGTGATGAGGTGAGGGAGCACACATAATCATCAAGGTGGCATGGACGTTTTATGATGCGTGATGAACGGCGAGGAATATTTGGCAAAGGGTGCTGATTAACTAAATGTTCTTCAAGGTGGTCGGGTTCCAAGGCTATTTGTGTAGGTTGAACATGGTTTGAAGGTGTAGGGGACATAACTGAAATGTCTATTTGTGTAGGTGGAACATGGTCTGAAGGTGGAGGGGACGCAACTAAATTGTTTGTGGGGGTGGATTCATTAGTGGGTAATTCTTCGTGAAAGAATAAGCTGAAGGTGTTGTGTCATCTATAGGTGGTAAAGGTAAAGGGAAGGGTGAGTCAGTTGTCTGAGCATTAAACATCTTATATGGAAAAATTGTTTCATGAAAAATTGCATCTCTTGTTACATATAACTTTTTTCTGAAGATAAATCAAATATTTTACATCCTTTTTGACCATGGGGATATCCTAAAAACACTCCTGGAGATGCACGTTTATCAAATTTGTGAGTGATGTGTGTGTTGTGACTATATACCAAGCAGCCAAAAACTCGAAGATGAAAAAGTTTCGGTTTTTTGTTAAATAAAATTTCATGAGGTGTATGGCCTTTGAGAACATTTGTAGGTAGACGATTAATCAAGTACGCAGCAATTAGTACAAAATCACCCCAAAAGTTTAATGGCAAGTTGGATTGAAAATGTAAAGCACGTGCAACATTTAATAAATGTCTATGTTCACGCTCTACAACACCATTTTGTTGGGGAGTGTAGACACAACTTATTGTAATACTCCTAAATTTGTTAAAAAGTCACGAGTTTGAGAGTTAAAAAATTCACGTCCATTGTCAGAACGAATTTTTTGGATTTGAGTGTGAAATTGTTTTTCAACCAGCTTAAAGAAATAAGGGATAGTTGTGTTAACTTCACTTTTGTGTTGCATTAGAAATACCCACGTACTTCGAGAAAAATCAGCTACCACAGTAAGAAAAAATTTAGCACCAGAGGAGTGATTTTTAGTATAAGGTCCACAAATGTCAAAATGAATTAATTCAAAACATCGAACAATAGAGATACAACTTAATGGAAATTTCAAACGAGGCTGTTTTGCCAAAGGGCACACAGTGCAAGTACATTTATTTGAAAACTTAATGCTAGTATCTAAATTAATGAAATGTTGCAATAAGGTTGGGGAGGGATGTCTTAAGCGCCAGTGCCATAAATCAAAATGTGAACTAAATAAGGCAGTGGGGATGGAATTCGTTGAAGAATTACGCATGGTGTAGAGACCTTTATGTTGTTCACCCATCACAGTAATCCTCTTCGTCCTCTAGTCCTGTAAGAAACATGAAGTAGGGGTGAAAGTGATCCAAGAGTTAGTATCTTTAGATAGCTTACTAATGGACAAAAGGTTAAATTGAAATGAAGGGACATGTAGAACATTTTGAATTACAAGACCTGAATGTAAACAAATGGAACCAATATGATGAACTGAAACAAGTTTATTATCAGGTAATTTAACAGAAGTAGAGACTTTACTGTATGATTGAAAAAGGGAGAGGTCAGAAGCCATGCGGTGAGTGGCACTGGAATCTAATATCCATACGGATGTACAAGATTTAGAAGAAGAAAAACAGCGGAGTGAGGTACCTGCGAAATTTGCAAGAGGTCGATCATTACCATTTTGAAGGAGAGAGAAAGTAGCTGTTGAATCTGAGTTGGAGTTAAACAAGATGAAGACTGAGAACCCGGAGTTGGAACAACAACAACATTAGAATGAGCCGGTGATGCGGAGGGTCCGGTTCCGCGACCATCACGAGAAGAGGAACCACGACGGGATTTGTTGGAGCCAATATTATGTTTCCACCAAGAAGGATAACCAATCTTTGAGTAGCAACGACTATCCGAATGGACATCAACCTTGCAGATGGAACAATAATAATTGGCTTTGGAATTGGTTCCTTTTGAGGAATTTGATTGTTGAACAGCCATGGCGGATTGATCTATTGACACCGAGCATGAATCAGATAATGAACGTTGACGCTCTTCTTGTAAGAAAAGTGAGTACACTTTGGGAACCGAAGGGAGGGGATCCATGAGTAGTATTTGGCTACGAACAGATGTATATGAATCATTTAAACCTTGTAAAAAATCCATAAGATACCCAGTGGCATAAACCTCGTTGAAATTCGGTACAACACCGCAAACACAAGAAGGAAGAGTTTGATAAGAATTATGCTCATCTCTATAAGCTTTGAGTTCAGTGTAATAAGTAGCAATGGATTTGGTGCCTTGAGAAAGATTTGCAATGGCGCGAAGAATTTCAAAAATGCGGGGTGCATTTTTTTGAGTAAAACGAGTAAGAAGATCAAGCCATATATCCCGAGCATTATTAATCCATATGAGGGAATTGGCTATGGTGGGAATAATGAAATGTATAAGCCAAGATTGGACCATACTATTACAACGGATCCAATGAGAGAAATTTGCATTGTTAGGTTCAAGTTTAACAAGGCTGCCATCAATAAAACCAAGTTTGTTTTTGGCTTCAAGTGCCATGGTAATGGCTCAGTTCCAAGTGACATAGTTATTGCCATTAAAAGGTTGTGTGACAAGTATTTGGCCTGGTTAGTCTGATGAATGGATATAATAAGGTGATGAAGAATTAAGGGCAGTCATTTTGGATGGAAAAAAGGAACGAAGTTAGGCTGATACCATGTAAAGAAAGTGTGCAGAGAGTAATGGGATTCTTTGTTGTATTTATTGATGAAAGAAAGTGTGCAGAGAGTAATGGGATTCTTTGTTGTATATTGATGAATGAATCGTAGGTTAATATAGTATACAAGTATTAACAGAAAAGGCTAAACTAAAGGGAGCTAAATTAAAATATAGGAAGGCTAAACTAATTAATAGGAAGAACATGTATTAGTAACAAATTGTAACTATTTATGAGATATTGTAGGCATAGTCGATAACAAAAATTGCATTAAAAGCATAAGTATTAAACAGTTCCGGCTTGATAATCAGAATCACGTTTCCTACAAGAGTCTTCACAATTCTTTCCAATTCTTTCACAATGCGGATGTCAGCAGCTAATCAGAATCTATATCAGATACACCTTCATTCAATTGTGGGATTGGAGCAAATTCTACAAAAATAAAGATAACTATTAACCAATATGAAAGAATGCTCAACAAAAAAATATTACAAGTTATAAGTAAATGACCTAATTCCAGATTTTCTATCTCATTCACAAGTTCTTCAATATCTATTGACACCGTGGATGATTTACACCAATTTTGTGTTCAAATTAAAGCTTCAACTGTTTTTGGCGTAAGAGCTTCTATAACAAGTAAGCACTGTACCTCCGATAGAGAAAGCGGACTCCGAAGCTACAATAGGCACATGCACGACCAATACATCTCTAGCCATTTGACCAATAATAGGATACTTGTTGGAATTCACCTTCCACCAGTTCAAGATATAAAAACCAGGAATTTTCTTCTCCAATTTCTTAATGAGATACAAATCCACATCATTTTTCTGCATGCTCTCATTAAGATTCATATCCATCTCAACCTCCAAAGCAAATGCATCCTTTGGTGTTTTAAATTCTACCAATTCCACTTCATGAGAGGAATGTGTATGATTTTCAGTTTGACCTTTACCAAGGATAAACCTATAACTCTCAAATATTTTATATAATGTCTCCTTTGTTTTTTTTATATAAAGGTTCAACAACATCCTTTACATATACCTTGTTCAAGCCCCATCTAACAAACTGCATCTTATGTCGAGGATCAAACACAACAGTAACAAAGATCAACATATTCATTTTTTCAACATCACCCCAATATTTATCATACTCAACTTACATATTTTCAGCCATAGTTCTAAGCAAGTTATCTGAGCTTTTTAACTCTATCCAGCCCTTCAATGTAGTCAATATCCTAACGTATTCATTGAAATATTGAGAAGAGGTAACAAAAGTAGAACCTGACACTTTCTTTGTGATATCAAAAAATATTTTCAAAAAAATAACAAAACATTTTGCATTATCCCAATCCTCAATATTAGGAATACCACCTTTCATCAACACAAAATCAACACACTTCTAACTCAATCTCTTAAATTCCTTCGGAAACTTCAATGCACTTTCAAGCATAATATATGTGTAATTCCACCTAGTGAAAACATCCAACTGAACAATCAATTTTTCTTGTAACCTAGCTTCGTTAATGCAAGTTTTAAACCTATCCATACGACCCGAAGATGCACAAACATATCTAACAACATTCATAATCTTACTAATTGAAGAATGATAGTCATCTAGTCTATCTTGGACCACAGAATTTAGAATATGCGCACAACAGCAAACATTATGCATATGTTCCACTTTCGATGGTTGGGAATTCCAATAATTCATTGTATTTTTTAAGTAAGTGATAGCGACATCGTTGGAACTAACATTATCAACCGTAATGGTGAAAACATTACCTATTAGCCATTCCTCCAAACATTTTTCAATTTTTTTTCCGATGGTTACTCCTTTGTGATTCACTATTGGACAGAAATTCATAATCCTTTTATGGATTTTCCAATCAGGATTAATGAAATGTGCAGTGAAACAAAGATAACTCAAATTTTGCACAAATATCCAACAATCAGTTGTGCGACAGACACATTGATTTGATTTATTTAATACACATTTTAACTTATGCTTTTCACTCGTGTACAAATCCCAACAATCTCTAGCAATTGTAATCATTTTAGGAATTGAGAGTTTAGATTGCATGACACTCATAAAATGAAGAAATCCCTCTCCTTCAACAAACTTAAAAGGTAACTCATCAACAATAATAATCCTAGCTAAAGCTTTTTTACATGCCTCAACATCAAAATGGAAACTAGTGAGAACACTACCAGGTCCTTTCCCATCTTCTTTTTTCAATTGTTGAAGAATAAGAGTCTGTTGAGTGGGATCAAGAGACTGTTGAGTGGGATCAAGAGATTCTTTGGGAAACTTCTTACATTGATGCAACAAATGATGTTTCAAATTAGTAGAGTCATTTCTTTGTGAATCAGCAGCATATAATACATCACACCAATTACACTTAGCTCTTGATCCTATTTTTGTAAAATGTTCCCAAGTCTAAGATCTAGGTTTAATAGGTTTCCTGTTACCTAAATCTCCAGTTGCAACACTAGGATCATTGAATTTGGCCAATGTTGAAGCTTATCCAACTTTCCTTTTCTTATTGGCATTTTCTTCATCATTGTTCACTTCATTACTTTGTACCAATGGAGGTGGAGGTTCAGTTGTTTCACCCTGCAAAATAGGATACACATGAAGAAAAATTGTATGTTTCAACATTTCACCATTGTAATATTAACCAACATTTTCTAAGGTAAAACAATCTACTTAAAAGTAAGTTTTGATACATGAATGAGGTTGCTAATAAGACCAGATTGAGTAGATGAAGCAACCAGATCAGAGAATTTTACTTGACTCATTCCTTTAAAAATCGAACAAACTAAAAATTAGAACAGATTAAACAAACTATAAACATATTGAGAAAACAAATTGAGGGTTCGAAACAAACTATAAAAAAATTGAGGGTTCAAAAGAAACTATAAACAAATTGAGGGTTCGAAACTGATTGAAATCAAACAAACTGTAAAAAAGCTGATTAAACAAACTATAAAAAAAGCTAAAATAGAACAAGATCAAGAAAATCTCTATAGTGGCGAACACCATATTTATGTCTTTGCTATAGTGGGAGTGGAAGCAGGTTCACTATAATACTATTTGGATGCTAATGACAAACAACGTCGTTTTCCATCTTTACAAATTGTTACTATAAATGAGTACATTATCAAAAACAAATCTTCATTGAAGAAAAAAAATAAGGCATCACGAGAAACATAATGAAACACTTTAAGGGTGTGTTTGGTTGGAGGTAGATGGAGGGGAGGGGAGGGGAGGGGAGGGAATATTTAATAGTTTTTGTGTTTGGTTCAAATTTTAAGAGGGGGAGGGGAGGTAGATGGAGGGGACCAAAATCTCTCCTGACTCACTTTTTGCTTCCCCCAATTTGGGGGGATTTGGAGGGGAGGGGAGGGGATTCACTTTAATCATAGTTATATTTACATTTTTATCCTTATTATTTATTTAAATATAAATATAACTTATTAAAATGTTAAATGTTATATTTTGAACAAATTTTATCTTCCTTTTATATTTCTTATACTTTTTATATATTCATCATCTTCTTATTATTATTATTATTATTATTATTATTATTATTATTATATGTGTTTAAATCCTTTTATTTTATTTATTATATTTTATTGTTACTTTTTAATTATTGTAATGTTCTTGTTTATAATAATTTTTATTAGATTTTATTATATTTGATAATCTTCTTAAAATTATATATTATAATCGTTATAATTTTTATAAAATTTTTTAAGATGCTCTCTAATTGAATATTTTATATTTCGTCAATGAATTTGTGTTTGAATTATAAATGATAAATATCATGAGTCTTATGATAAAACTATAAGGATACAAATGTAAATTAGTTTTAAAATACCTCCCCTCCCCTTGTGAACCAAACATATTTGTAAATAAAATGCCTCCCCTCCCCTCCCCTTTCCTATTTTGAACCAAACATATATATATTTAAAATCCCTCCCCTCCCTTCCCCTCCCCTCCCCTCCCCTTGATAAAAATCCCTCCCCTCCCCTCCCCTCGATTGAACCAAACGGACCCTAATTTTCATCCATCGCTAGTAACTTTAAACACTATTTAGAAACAAGAAAGCATCACATCATTATAGTTGCTTAGATATCTCACTGATAATGATACACTATAAACTGTTTTCAAAACAAAGAACACAAATATTCACTAGGATTATAAACTTCAAGTCAATAAACGTTAAAGGCAACTGTTTAACAAACAATTACGTCAGAAAATCATTTACTAATTGTATTAACCAAATGCATGATCCTTTACACTGCCATGGAATTGGGATGATAATAAGAAACTCTATTCGAATACCGAAACACATTAAGGGTTCGAAACAGATTGAAATCAAACAAATTGTAAAAAAAAAAGACCGAACAAACTATAAAAAGCTAAAATCAAACAAACTAAAAAGTTTACTTATTAATATTAGAGAACTAATAACAAGAAGGTCGGAGCCTCAGAGGTGATTTGATCCTTTGATGAAGACGGATTGAAATAGGAGACAGAGAACTTACATAGAAAATTGAAGAAGGTTGACGATTCAGAGAGCAATTGAAGGTTGAGGGAAGATTTCATGCGGCTACAATGAATGTCGTTCATATTCATTTAATTTTGAGGACGATTGATAATCTGAGAGTAATTTTAGGGACGATTGAGAGTCTCTATGGAGAATATGGGTGGTGGACTAGAGGCTAAACGGATGACCTGATTGATTCATATTCGTTCATTTTATATGATATATGAGTATCAATGGTAAGCTCAAGAAATAATACTGGTTCGGTTTGGCTCGGTTCGGTTCTCATGTAGCCAACTGTAAACCAAATCGAACTGGTCAGTTATACTATATGGTGGTCCAAACACATTATAAAAATCATTTTTTTTTGTTTTTGATTTTTTCGGTTCGGTTTTCGATTTTTTTATAGGATTATATCTGAACACCTATAAGAAATACCGCATTGGAAGCATATCAACCTAAAAAGTTAGCTTGATAGCACCTTCATAGGATGCAATGCTAGGACTATCATGAGCTACTCCATCTCCATATGAGTTGCATTTTATCCAATATAATATAGGAGAGTTTCACAAAATCTCTTTGACTTTAGGAGTCTTAGGAGGATGAATATTCACATAATACATTTTAAGAATCGCAAATTCGGCCACGTTAGGAACATCATGAGTATTTGTATAACTTCCGCTGAGGGAGACATTAAATATAATGAAATTGATAGCACATCTGCAATATATTTTCTTAATTTTTTTCCAAAGAAAAATAACCCACACAACAACAAATCTAGCAACAGACGATCTCATCAGATCATGCTCATACATTTGTTCCACAAACAATGGGCATGATTAAAAAAAAATAGATACCCTTGAAATGGATATCTTCCTTTGCAAGGACGTCTACACAATAATTAGCTTCACAAAAAACATGTATCACTTGAATGTCCTTGTCGATTTGGAAAAACTACCTAATTTTCTTATCTTGAAACATGTAATTGGTCCAACAAAACCAAATAGTATTTAATATATTAATAAATAATAATGATACATATAACTAGTGATAATAGGGATAATGCTGATATTATGCAACCAACTTTAAAGTTGCTAAAGCTATGTTTGGATACACGTTGGAAAATGGGTAGACGCACGTTTACTCAAAAGCTACACTTTATAGCTTCTCATTTCCACGGTGAAATACCATGTAGACGCACGGTGAGGGAAAAGAAAAGCTAAACCAAACATGCACTAAGAAAAAGGACACAAGCAAAAAGTATGTAAAAATGATTTCAGAATAGTACAACAAAGATCACATTTAGAAATAGTGACATAACCTCTAGAACACAAATTGTCATAAGTAGGTAACTTATTAATAGGGTAAACACCAACATTGAACCCAAGCATTTCACCAAGTATGTTTGATCTGTTATGGTCGATGGATCATTCAAAGAAAGTGGATTTAGCTAGATTAATAAGCTGTCTTGAGATTACACCATACTTGGTGAAAAAGTTAATAAGATTTCTTACATTATTGATAATAGTCTTGCCAAAGATCATGACATGATCTATATCTACTAACACATGTGAAGGGACTGACTACCTCTAGTGCTATTAATTAGAGTCAACCTCCTATCATTGACCAATTTTGTAATGTATCAAATGAACACATCTTTAGCAAGACAAAATAAGAGAAAGGGCAATGGATCACCTTAGCTAACACCCTTTTTGCAAGGAAAAAAATCCTCCATTATTTCCATTAACATTAGGGGTGATCGTATCCGAACTAATCCAAAAGCAAAACCGTAAATCGAACTAATCCAAACTGAAAACCGCAAAAAACGGCGTTTGGTTTGAATGATTTTAGATGATATTTTTAAAGAACCGCGCGGTTCGGTTCGGTTTGCGGTTTTTGTTCCACACAACCGAACCGATCCGAACCGAACCGCATATTAACCTTAACTTCCTAATTTCTAATATTATATTTTCATATTAATAACTAAAGTACCATTTTCCATATTAATATTTCCAATTTATAATATTATATTCAATAGAATTATGTGGGTGCATTTGAATCTTAGCAGTGTTCCTAGCGTGGTAGTAGAGTTTTTTGGGAATGCTCAGTTCAATTGTTTTTTCTTTGCTTCAGTTGTTGGTTTTATTGTTTGGTTTTTTTTCCTCAATTCAATTAAATATCAAGTACACTATATACTTTATCAAGTAGTGAATCTATAATTAATATTTAATTGATAGGTTAGATCAAGGTCCTACTAAGTGTGCACAGAAGTTGTTGTACCATTCAATATTATCTTATGCTTAAAACTGTGCTACTGTTTTAATACCATCTTCGTGTACTTGATATACCAGCAAGGAAGTGATGAGTTAAAGCGTTAGTTGCATTTCAAATGGGATAGAATTTGGTTTCTCATTTACTTTTGTACTGTGTTTGGCTAAGCATTGCTTTGTATGATTGTTCTGTTTAGGAAATTATATGATTAGTTTCTTAGTTTTATAATTCCATAATCAAGAAGTCTATAAACCGCAACTACCGAACCGATTCTAACCGCATTGGTTTGGTTTGGTTTGGATGAATTTTTAAAAATCAACCGAACCAAACCGAACCGCATGCATTTTTATCTCGCAGTTAGGATGATTTTTATGCTCAAAACCGAACCAAACCGCACCGCGAACACCCTTAATTAACACAAGTTGAGAGCATGGAAAATTAAATAATATTATGAACCCAAGAAAAAAAAGTATGAATAAAGGAAAATATTTGAAGAAATTTTAGAAGAAATTTCAATCAATAGTATCAAAAGCCTTCATAATATAAATCTTGAGGGCCATATTTCTTCAAAATGTTTTGTGCTGCATAACATTGATAGCCTTAGAGACGAGGAAAATGCAATCAAATATTTGTCTACCATGAATGAAACTTATTTGTTTTGTAGATATGGTACTAGGAGATATTGGAATAATATAAGCAAGTGTGAGTAAGTGGGGAAATAGTCCCACATTGGATATGAATGTGGTGACTTGAGCATTTATAAGTGGGAGAACCTACTCACCTATCACCTTAAGGTTTTAGGTGGACAAGTGGTGTGTCTCTCACAAAGGTGCCTAGTCCTACACTATGTATCAATGCTCCCTAGTGTAAAACTCCCCCCAATAAATGGTATCAGAGCCTCTTTCGAGAAAGGGACCGACGTGTATCGAAATGCCTACAAGTATAATAAAAGGGGGAACATTGTGGACTCACACTTATGGTGATTTGAGCATTTATAAGTGGGAGAACTCACTCACCTATCACCATGAGGTTTTAGACGGACAAGTGGCGTGTCTCTCACAAAGGTGCCTAGTCCTACACTATGTATCAATGCTCCTTAGTGTAAAACTCCCCCCAACAGGAGATATAGTAGCCAATCTGTCAACTATAATTTTACTGATAAGTTTTAAACTTAGAAATTAGCAAGAGCTATAGGTTTATATTGGTCAATAAGATGGCCTCAGGGCATTTGAGAACGAGCACCATGGTAAAAAATGTGATTGGGCCTAACTCAACCCTACAAAACTGATTGGTAAGGCGATGATTTCTCCCACTTATAAAGACATGTTTATGTCACATATTGTCCGATGCGGGACTTTTAACACTCCCTCACGATGGTGGATGACCCGATATCGAAGACACCCGATAGCGGAAACCTAATAGTAGGTGGTCCACCGGATCTTAAACGAGACTCTTGATACCATGGTAAGAAATGTGATTAGATCTAACTCAATCTTACAAAACCGTTTGGTAAGGTGAGGATTACCCCCACTTATAAAGACATGTTCATGCCATATATTATCCGATACGGGACTCTTAACACACCACATTGTTAAAATTTTAATTAAGAAGGATCAAACCATTAATAAATAAAGAAACCACGACTTCTATCACATCATCTTTAATAATATTCCAATAAATTTGAAATAAATAAGCTCTAAAACTATCAGAACCAAGAACACTATCACTGCTCATGGCAAGGAGTGCAACATGCACTCAATAAGACATGGCATACTATACTAGTAAGCGTAACATTCATTTGGTCATCCATAATATTGAGGATCACACCCTCTATCAATCGATTGTCATAATAATTATTATAAATGTTAAAAATATAATTGAAATGAGTAACAAATTAATTTTCAATATTAAAAGAATTAGTAATAACTTCATCACTAATAATAAGAGTAATTTTAGCAATCACTAATAATAAGAGTAAGAGAAGATATGCTCTTAGTAACATGTGTAATTTTAGCAGTACTACTCCTTCAGTTTTTTTTAATTGTTATTTTTTAACTTTTTACGTCTATTAAAAAATTCAATAATTATTATTACTTTTTAAACTATGATTTTGACAAAACTATAATTATTACTATCTTGAACTTCAAAAACGACAAAAAAGAAGCATAAATTTTTCATAAAAAAGACACTTAAAAAGAAACGGAGGGAGAATAAAATAGTTGCGTGTTTCTATCACCTATCACCTTCAGCATGCCATTTGATCATAGTATTCTCATTCCAAAATATCTCCTTAATCATCAAAGCTCGATCATAAGCAATCATGTCATTTTTCTCTTGCTTCATCAAAGCATCAATGTAGCCATGAACATCAATTTGTTCCTATATAGCATCAAGCACATATCAATTATCTAAACATTAACATGGACATTGCCGAAGAGATTTTTGTTCCATCTTCTAAGAATGATTTTGAGCTTCTTCAATTTCAAAAAAAAAAAGGGCATTTCTTATCACACCACCCTTGTTTCTTAGGCACCATTTGAATTTTCGGTTTTGCCCCATGATTCCGGATGTGCACATCCGGACGCACCAATTTTTTTAAAAACGCTGATTCTTTCCGGAAGTGCACATCCGGAAACATTCCTGATCTGCAGATCCGGAAAAAAGGCAGAACATTACTTTTTTTTAAAAATCGGTTTTTTTGCTTGGTCGCATATGTTAATAAATCGTCGCAATTTAATATACATTTGACAACATCCATATATAAAATAAAATGATATATATATATATATATATATATATATATATATATATATATATATATATATATATATATATATATATATAAAATAAATCTCTGTCAAAATACAGTGCATACATCTAATATAAATATAATACATCAAACAAAAAACTACTGCGTATGGTGAAGAATCTCTCCTGGCTCCCCTGCTCCTCTGCCCCATCTGCCCCTACCCGCCATCCTGGATCGATGTCTGCGGTACTGAAGTGCCCCCTGAGCAATCGCAATAATCTTGTCCACGGCAAGTCTGGCACCAGAGTCCTCAGGGAGGTGACCGTCCGCAATGGCCTGCCGCACTATCTGCTCTATCTCACGACAGCGTGGTAGGACATCCTGAGTGTGGTCCAGCTGAGACTGCCGCTCCTCTAATATCTCCTGATGAGCAGGTCTGGGTGGCGATCCCTCAGCAGTGGGCACCATGCATGGGTGTGAGACGGTGTAGAACCACACGATGTACCCGGCAGCAACACTCCAGTCTGTCTCCGCTCTGGTCGCCCGAGCCTCCTCCGGTACCAAGTGGGACTGGTAGTCAGCATATAGCTCATCTATCTGCCTGCGGGTCAAGCCTAGAGGAGCAGACTCATGAGGCATCCTGGGGATCGTCTGCGTGTAACCGAACTGACGCAAGACGCGCTCTGGCAGGTATCGGGCAGTAACGGTCGAACTGCATGCCAACCATCCTGAGAACAAACAAACCTCATCGAACGGGCGCGTCACACGGTGAGCGGCATAGGGGCAATACAAAACGTCCTCAGCAGCCATCCGATCTAGATACACTCTGAAGGGGTCCGGTGCCTGGTTCCCTCTATGCAGGACAAATGCAGCAGCACGTGACATATCCTCAGTGTACCCCTGGGCACTCCCCCAACCAGTAATATAGGGAAAGTGCTGTAAAATCCACGCCTGAAATGGAAAACATAACATGGGTGTCAAACATTATAATGAATACAGAAAGAAAAGAAATGAAAAAATCACTTAGAATATTAGATTGTTACCACGTATAGCGTACAGCTGCCTGCCACAGTCTTGGCTGCCCAGCGGTAACCATCAGAGAGCCTGGAATAGGTGAATGCCAGCGCAGCAGCCCCCCAGTTGTACCGATGAATCTCTGTCTGATCCGAAAGGTACCTGAGGTAGACGATATCAACATAATAGGCGCTGGTGTCCACAAACACCTGCGTGCCTAGCAAAAACAAGTAGTAGCACCTTAGGGCACGCGTCCTGTGGATCGCCACCTCAGCTGGATCACCATCTGCCCGTCCTGCCTATGCAAGCGCCTCAGTAAATCTATCCATCAAAAATGAGAACCGGACGTGTGCGCCCCTCAACTGGTGCACCTCCGCATGTGCCTTCTCTGGGCTAGCCCCAAGCTCTGTAACCAACAACTCTATGCCGTCCGCCTTCGTCATCCTGCCGTGACTCAGAAGGGTACCCGTGATCGGTAGATGTAAGAGGCACGAGATGTCGTCTAGCGTGATCGTGATCTCGCCGTACGGTAGATGGAATGAGGATGTCTCAGGGTGCCATCTCTCAACAAATGCCATCAGGATACCGTACTAGATCTGGGAATACCCAATCCTAGACAGGCCTCCAAGACCAGACTCCGCAACTGCAGACGTGAACCACTCAGCTGTAGGCAGCATCTCAATCGTGTCCATAACCTTGCCCCCATGGTTATAGAACTTCTGTGAATCCTTATCCTGAAAATTTCCAAATAAAACAATGTTACAAATGAACATATTTTCAACGAATACAATTCTATACATAAACCGAGAAAGGTTACCTGTCCTAGCCAGACAAATCTGGCAGTATGCTCAGAGTACCCCGCGAGTAGGGACATATTAGACGGTCCCCTAGGGTAACCGCCCAGCTCATCGAAATCGTCATCATCGTCAACACCCTCATGTGTTGGGTGATCACCCTCTGGAACAGGAACAGGAACAGGGGAACGAGGAGGAGCAGCTGATGGAGCTGGAGTCTCCCGACGACGCCTGCGTGCGGGCTGGGACCCTGATGAACTAGCAGTAGAATCCCGACGCCTCCGAGATGTAGAATCGGCGGCTGACGGAGGAGTGTCCTGAACCTGTGATGTGGAAGTGGCCTGAACCTGTGGTGTAGGATGTGGTGTAGGATGTCCCTCAGCTGTAGGGGCTACCCCAACTCCCTCTGCGTCGGAAGCCTCGGCTGTAGACTGCATCCGCTCACGTCGGACAGATGCGTGCTGAGCTGTCCGTCCATGTATGGTACGATCGTCTCTGCCAGCCATGTAATCTGCAAAGCATAATAAATAAATTAAATTTTATTTAAAAATAATTAAACAAAAACAAACAAACAAGCAAAATTAAAAAAGGAAAAAAAAAGTCTTCCGGATGTGCACATCCGGAAGGACTCAGAATTTTAAACGTTAGGTATTTTCGGATGTGCACATCCGGAAACACTAAACGTTTCAATGTTTCTGGATCTGTACATCCGGTACGTATTTTGAAGTTTAAAAACGACACTCATGGCCACTGTAACAACCAAAAGGGCAATTTTATGCCCTGATCGTCCGTTTGAAGCAGTAAAAATGACCTACATTGTCTCTAACCTATGTTATTCATACAACCTAACAATTTCTACACCTAAATATCTACTCTAAATCGATTACTCGAAAATTACTCCGAAACTCTAAAATTTGAAAACTTACCGATTAAAATGTGATACGGAGGATTTGGAGTGTGTTGATCGTTGTAGTAGTTGCTCTGCGCCGAACTCGAGTGGAAAAAATCGAGATTTGTGGTGATTGAAAATTTGAGAGTTTGAGAGAGTTTGAGAAGGAGTGGAAATGGAAAGGTGAATAATGAGGGGGGAAGAACGTCTGACGCGAACTAATAAGAAATACTTCCGGATGTGCACATCAGAATTGTTTCCGGATATGCATATCCGGAACACTTTAGCGTTTTTTAAAAATTTGGTGCGTCCGGATGTGCACATCCGGAATATAGGGGCAAAAAAATAATTTCACGTGGTGCCTAAGAAACTTGGGTGGTGCATTAAGAAATGCCAAAAAAAAAAAAAAAAAAAAAATTACAATTGTTTTGTATAACCTTGACACAATCATGGATCATATTTTCATAAATCTAAAGGGAGCAACGTGACTAATATGATTGGATTTATAATAAAACATAAGTGAAAAATTATCTGAGCTACTTTTAGTAAGGGTGCAATAGGTGGCAGAAGTCCAATTGTCAATCCAATGATAATTGAAAAACTGTTACCTTTGGACCAAGTGAAGAAAAAATCTCTAATCTTGCAAATGAACGAGATGATTGACATCACTTCTAGCTTAAAAATCATATGAAGAAATATGAGAAAGAGAATTGTTATCCCTGTATTTATAAGAACCAAGAATAATGTTGAAGTCTCCTAGACAACAGCATGAAATAATTTTTATTTGAATTTCATCACTTATGTGTAGTTATTAGACCCGTTTGTTTTAACTTAATTTTTTTAAAAAAAAAAAATGTTTTTTATTAATTTTTTTAAAATATTAATTTTTTATATATATTTTTTAATAAATTGAGAGATTAATTTTAATATCGTATAACATAGATATATATTATTAAAAATTAAAACATAGTCAAAATCATTTTTTTCTTTCAAAAAAGATGTATTTCAAAAATAACTTTTATAAAAACTATTTGAAATAACTTCAAATTTAAGTGATTTTTTTTTATTAAAATTTTGATATCTAAAAAATATTATAACAAAAAGATGAAATACCTAAAATAATATTTTGAATATAACTATTTTATTTGAAGTTTTTTTTTTTAATTCTGTATAAATTTTTTAAATAAAATATATAATATTATAAAAATCATTTTTAAAAAAAATGAAACAAACGAATCCATTTCATCTTTTGAATGATCAAGTAAGACTTTTCATAATCTACCTAGATGTAAAATGAGGTTTCTTCACATTTTTAAACATATAAGATTAAGGTGATATTAAAAGTGACTAACTTTACATTAAAAAGACAAATGCTATTTTTGAAGCTTTAAATTACATACAGGGCATTCGTGTGTGGTTTTGTGTAATAAAGCAAAACTAAAGATAATAATGTTGATATTGTCACATTAAATATTTTTAACATTTCTCACCTCTCCCTCAATTTATCTTATCACACCTTTTAGCCCATTTTGTCTATTTTTACCACTCTGAAGTTTATATGAGAAATAAATTATCTTCATTTTTTTTACACCTTTGACATATTCCCATTGGAGAAGTATATTTCTTTTTCACACAAAAAATCTTTGAAATGTAATAATAATGAAAAAACAAATTACAACTAGGGAAGTGTACAGTCAGAGTATATAAATCCGTATACACTCATTACAGTAAATTGATAAAATAGAAAATCAGAGTTCAGAATTACATATTTATACTCAATGAACTAGAATTCACATAAACTAAATTATGCATGAGAGTTAAAAAAAGATACATTACAAGAACTAAAAGAGAATAAAAAAGACAATAATCTTGATAGCAAAGAAGACATTATGTACCTAAAATAGTTCTAAAGGTTTGCGGCGTAACCACGACCGCAATTTAAAACCATTGAAGTTAACTAAACACAGACGCATACGAATCACATTAAAACACTTCCATCCTTTGAGGAACCGGAGTTTTAATGACCTGCAATATTTGCACAACTTCCGCCATCGTAGGCCGACTAGACGGTATTTGCGATGTACACACCATTGCGAGCTTCAAAACCGGCAAAACCTCGTCCTCAGGATATTCATTCATCAAACTTGGATCCACACACTCCAAAACATTACCATGTTCAAGCAAAACCCTCACATGATCATTCAATATCAACACATTATCTTCACCGTACTCCACCGGCCTCCTACCCGTCACTAACTCGAGTATCATCACGCCAAAACCATACACGTCGCATTTCTCATTGACCCTTAAGCTCTGACAGGCTAATTCGGGTGCCACGTAACCTAATGCACTTTGAAACCTGTTGCTCATCACATGCTTGTCTAGCTTTGTTAAAAGCCTGGCTAACCCGAAATCGGATATCTTCGCGTTGAAGTTTTCGTCGAGTAAGATGTTGCTTGGTTTTATGTTGTAGTGAATGATTGGTGGCCGGAATGAATGGTGCAAATGTGCGAGTCCCTTTGCTGTTCCGAGTAAAATCTTGAATCTATTAGGCCAAGAAAGTGAAGGACTTGAAGGAAGCTTTTCGTGTAACTTGGATTGCAAGTTACCGTTCGGTGCGAATTCGGATACTAAAAGCTGAAGTTGAGGAGTCCAATAGTATCCTTTCAATGCTATCAAATTCGGGTGTCGGGCTTTGCCAAGAATTCTAACTTCCCTGTCAAAGTCTTCCGGAAATTGAAGTATGTTTGACGAGATGAGCTTCTTGATTGCAACGTTTCTTCCTTGTTGCGATCCTAACGGAATTTTATAAACCGTTCCAAACACTCCTTCGCCAATCTCAGATGCCTTGCTGAGCAAGTTTTCCGGATTAGTGATCCAATCTTGCGAGGATTGAGAATCAAAAAGAACGAGTTTACCTGTGGGCGGTGCTCCCGATTTTGAAGAACTCGAACACATACTTTCCAAACTATTCTCCACAAACGCTAGCTTTCTCCTTACCGAAGCGTTAAGCAGACTAATAGCAATCACTCCTAATACAATCACAAAAGAAGCCGCAATTGCTATAATCGCCGAAACACTAAGGAACCTGTGGTGATGAACCGAACCGCTTGACTCAGACGATTCGTTTCTCGGTGTTCGAGGATTCATTTGGTTGTCAAATCCATGTGGATCAAGAACTAGAGGTTTTGGTACATCCATTTTACATGGACCTTTCAACAAGGGCGAGCAAAGACCGTAGTTTCCTTCCAAAGAACTTTTGTCTAAGTTTTGAAATATGCTACTGGCCGGAAGCCTTCCGGTTAGGCAATTGTGTGATATGTTCACAGCAAGAAGATTTTGAAGCTTTCCGAGCTCCATCGGTAACTCTCCGCTAAGTTCGTTGAATTCCAAGTTGAGGATTTTGAGCTTGTTTAGATTCGACATCGACTTCGGGATTGAACCTGTCAAATTATTGAATGACAAACTCCTGCATAAGAATAGATAGAAATTAGTGTCTGAAAGAGCTTATATGGAAACAGCTTATGACATGTACATAAGCTGTTTTTGGCTTATTTCTATAAGCTGTCCATGATAGCTTATGAAAACTATCTGACTTAGTGTGTGCTTGATTCTCTGGTGACAATAATTGATTTTGAATGAAGTGATTCTGACTAAAATTAATTCGACGCAAAATGATTTACGTCTGAATGTATTCACAGGCTAAACATAAATTGTAGAGACAAAATCTCTAAATTCTAGCTTTAAGCCAGAATCAATTCTAGAAGCAAAATCAATTCTACGTGAAAACATCCAAAAATATAAAATCAGTTCTACAACTCTAGAATCAATTAACATGCTCTATAAATGATCTTTTGTTATAAAAATAACTTATTCATAAGCACTTGTACGAAGAAAAACGCTTATGCTTTAAGTTTGAGAAATAGGATGAACTTACAACAAGTAAAGAGATGAACAATTCCCAATATCTTCAGGAATAGACCCCTTCAATGAATTTCCATCCAGCTGAAGAACATCCAGATTTCCCGAATCGCATATATCCTCAGGAATCGAACCATACATTGCGCAATTACGCAGATCCAAAACCTCTAGATTCTGAAGCAGACCGAACTCAGGCGGAATCTGAGAACCAAGATCATTCCAAGAAAAATTTAAGTATCTCAGCTTCGAAAGCAGCCCGATTTCCGCAGGAACATTCCCTTTTAGCCGATTAACCGAAAGATCCAACTTTGTAAGAGTTTCTAACAACCTGTTCGATGCAGCCGGAACTGAACCAATTAGTCCATTACGCGAAAAATCGATTTCCTCTAACCCTAATCCGAACAAACCCTCAGGTATAGTACCATTGAAACCATTCCCTCTAAGAAACATCTTAGATAGCTTCATGCATGAAACCAACGACAAAGGAATGTTTCCATAGAATTGATTATTAGATAAGTCCAAATGTTCCAAACTAATCAAGTTACCAATCCATTGAGGAAATTCACCAAATAAGTGATTATCCGAAACCCTAAAATATCTCAAATAGCTTAATCTCCCAAATGATTCAGGTAACTCACCACTAAACTGATTATCACCAAAATCAATTCTATCCAAATGAACACAAAATCCAATATCCTTTGGTAAATTACCTGAAAAGTGATTATTTTGCAGCAACAACTCTTTCAAGTTATGCAAATTTGAAACTCCATCTACCAAGTTTCCAGATAAATCATTGTTTGATAGATCCAAGTTTCTAAGCCTACTCAATGACCAAACCCTAGCAAAATCAACATTTCCACTAAACCGATTATTCGAAAAATCAACACTATTCACCAAAGAACACTTAGATATTGTACTAGGAATCTGTCCTTCAAACATGTTCATAGCGAAAGAAACGCGCCGAAGGAAAGAACAATTCTCGAAAAAACCATCAAACACCTGGCCTGCGAACGAATTATACGACAGATCGATGAATCTCATCGAGCTCATATCGATGAAAGACTTCGGTAATTCACCATAGATTGAGTTGTGACTAAGATTAAGAGTTTGAAGTGTGCTTGAAAGTGTGAGTGAAGGACTAATAGTTCCACTCAAATTGTTGCTTGAAAGTTGCAACACTTCTAAGTGTTGCAACTTTTCAAGTCCTCTTCCTATTTTACCTGATAAGTTTAAACCATCTAGTGAAAGTTCCGAGACTCTGCCGTTTTCTTTATTGCATTTCACGTATTGCCATGAACATGGATTGATATCGTCTTCGTTCCACGACGAGAGGGAAGATGAAGGGTCATGGAGATCGGATTTGAACACCATTAGGCCGAGGACATCGTCGTTTAAGTTAATGTTTATGATATCGTTGTTTGCGAAGCAAGTTTGGAGATTGGAGAGTGAGGAGATGAGGAGTGTTGTGAAGAGTGTTAAGGAAAGGTGGTGGAAAGTCTTCATTGTTGTTATTGTGATGTTCTTTGAGTTGTTTGAGGTTGGATTCTCTTACTATGTTTGGTTTTTTTGATATGAATATGGTTTTGTTGTTTTTTTGGTTTGTTTGTTGAGGATGTTGTGTGACTTGTGAAAAATGTAATGAATGGTAGATGTTATGTTAGATTACCACATTGAAAATGAAGTTACATGTTTGTTCACGAGATGGAGAAATGAATTAGGGTAAATTTCAAACTTTAGAATTAGTTTTATATTATTTTTTTATTCATCTTGTATTATTTTTCTCCCTATTCTCAAAATTTAAAGACAAAAATTCAGAGCTTTTGTCATTGATAATTAATTTAACACAAGAATTGTCGGCAGTCTACAGAATTCGAACCTAAAATTTAGAGAGAATTTGACATTCAGGTTTAGTGATGCTAAAATCGATTTAAATAAAAAATGCAAATCAATCTAAAACACTGAAAATTGCAAAAAAAATCGAATAATTTTAGATATATTTGCATTCTTTTTTTATATCAAAATCGTTTATATCAAATCGATTTTAAATTGATTTTTTAAAACTGATCCAAATCACATTCATATATTTTAATATTTAATTAACTTTATTAATATGATATATTACGTTAATTTATTAATTGTTTATATTTAATTGGTTTTAATCCTATTTATCATTTTATTTATTTTTAAGAATTCATTTGTTTAAAATATAATTCAATCATTCTCATCTTATAAGTTTAATTTTCAATATATTATAGGTTATATATTTTTTTACATCTATTATTTTATAATATTTTTATAACACTAATATAAATAAAAAAAATTATAATTTGTAATTTAAATGTCTAAAAACCAATTTACATTAAACAATATGAAATTGAATTTGATCTGATCCAATTTTTTTTAATTAATCATCTAAAATCAAATCGAACTATCAAATAATTTTTTTCCTCTCAATACCTATCTAAACCTTATCACAAACCCATGATTTGATCTCAAGCATCCACGAAAAGAGCACAAAAGAGGGGAAGGTATAAGATTCTTAGACAAAATTGGTGGATTAATTTACTATATTAGGGTAAGAAATGATAGGCCATTGAGAAAGCAAAATATAGGTGAACATGGTAATGGTAATGTTAGTGAAGTCCGTGATCATATAGTTATGTGATCCACATTTACTCCAACAAACAAACATGACATAGGTAGCGACAAATTTGCCACCATGTTACAACTTACAAGGTTTTTGTCTTGTCTTAGAAACTATTGCTACTTGTGACTTTGAAATGTGTTTGTATGCATTTTTTAATTTGTTTTGTGTATATGTTATGTTATGTTATTGTACTTTTACTATCATGATTGAAAATGAGAATGGGTATTTTATTCTTGTCACAATTATTTTTCAAATTCTATATGATTCACTGATTTTGATGCTTTCGATGAAGAGGATCTAACAGTGTTCTGGCATTGATGATGTCTTTTTCAATGGGAAGAAATAATGCACAAAAACTAAAGTTATTTTAATTTTGCTATATTTTATTTTTTCTTTAGTAGAATTGATTAGGACTATTTAGTAATTTTGTATCATTTGAATTTTCTTAATTTAAAATGGAGTGAATAGATTAAGCGGCTTAAATGTAGAATATATATAATATATTGCTTAAATGTAGAATATATATTTTTTTCCAATGTTCTTATGAGTTTTAGTTACGCAATTGATTATGATGTGCAAAGTTTTTTTTCCTTTTTAACTGAATGCAAATGACAAACTATTTGACAAAGACAGCAACAAAGTATTTAATTTTTTTAATTAAAAATGATTTTAATTGGCATACTTAATCAACACATTTTCAATTGACAAAAGACTTATATATATATATATATATATATATATATATATATATATATATATATATATATATATATGGGTGGAGATCAACTTACTCTAAGAGTAAGTTTTTTTAACTTACTCCAAATCATAACCTTTGAATTGAATCTAATCTAATTGTTAGATTATCGTTTATTTAATTAACCATTAGATTAGATTTAATTGAAAGGTTATGATTTAGAGTAAGTTAAAAAAACTTACTCTTAGAGTAAGTTGATTCTCTCTCTCTCTCTCTCTCTCTCTCTCTCTATATATATATATATATATATATATATATATATATATATATATATATATATATATATATATATATATAATGGTCGGGTTGTTCTGGAGAATTGTTTACTCTCAGATAGAGTGACCCTGTTGGTTTTCTCCCGCCCCCTCCCCGTTGTAACACCCTAAAATTTACCCTCTTATTTATATCCTCAATAAGTGGCTTATGTTTCACATTTCATATGCATTTAGGTCATAAGCATCACACATGCATCATTGGTCTTCTCAAGGCATGGTATTAAGGGTTCCTTCATCATTGATTGATCAAAACAAAGAGATTGGGATATGCTCAATCACTCAGGCCACAAAGGCTCCTCAAGACTTAAGACATCTCCTTTGACTCACCATTTCATCAAGAGATTGAGATTGGCAAGAAAATTGAATAGGACCACACCTTCCTAACTTTTGATCCTCTAACTAGGGTTTTGCCTAAAATCAGGTTTATTTCTGATTCATTGGGCAAGACTTGATTCCCTGGCCTTCTATGTGTTCTCAAGTATCTAGAGGTGGCTTATGGACCATCAATTTCATTCAGAAGGATTTCTATTGGCCATATGATTGAGAATCAAACAAATTGGGAATAAAGTCAACTGATCAAGGAAAAAGCCAACTCTTGACTTTTTTAGGTCAAAATCATGTTCATCATGTCAAATATGGTCAATGGGTGAGATTTGATCAAGAAATATCAAAGGAATCACGAAAAATCAGGAATTATGGAAAGTTGTCATTTTTGGTACATTAGGGTTTTAAAAACTTTCCATTTATGGAAAGTTTTTTATGCCATGCAGCCATCTACCAAGCCATTTTTCATCATGATGCAAGCTTGGATTCCAAGCTTTACATCCATATAAAGAATGTTCCATTTGGATTTCTAGATCAAAAGTTAAGATCAATCAAAGTTGGGATCATCAAGTTGTTCAAATGAAAAAACTTAGAATTTTTCTAAGTCCTAAAACTCAGTTTGGTGACCATGTTTTCAACACTATTGTCCATGGTGTTTTAGACCTTAAATCCAATTCTTTTCCACATTAAACATGTTGTATCAAATCCCATCTTTCCAAAGCAACAAAAATCACACCAAATGGTCCATTAATCACCAAATTATAAGCTTACAAAGTCACCTCCATGGACATTTATTTCATATCATAAACCATAAAACTTCATTTCAAATTGCAAGAGTCTTGCATTATTTATTGTTGCACCATGTTATACACTACACACACATCACAATTACCTCATTAAGCCACACAATTTCTTTCCCACACACACATTTTAAACACATTTTTCTCTTATGTCAAAAAAGATAAATTGCAAAACTTGGTGAACTTAGAAATTGCTTAGTCTACACCCCATTTTCTTGGTACATTTTATATTTTTTAGTTTTATTTTCGTTTGCTTTTAATATTTTATAAATAGTGAAAATCATCAAAAAATTCTCAATTAATTCATGAGTGTTCCTTGGCATTTTAATTAATTTTTGGTAGTTTTTAATTCCATTTTTCAATAATCTTGATATTTGTTTTGGAATTTTTGTGTAAATGTGTTCAAATGGACCTAGTTCTCACATAATGACTCAAAACTAATTTTTTCAATGAATCTTGATCTAAATTTTTGTATGCCATTAATCACATGATTGTATGATATATTGATCATCACTTTGGATTTTTTCCATGATTTTTGGTTCATCTTTGAAAGCATCTTTGTGACTTGTTTTGAATAATAATTGTTGAATAACATGCCACATGTTTGTAATTGTTTGAGCACCTTTGGTGCATATTTTTGAGCCAATCTTTTGAACACGATTAAATGCTGAGTTTGCCATTCCATGACTAAGTTTCCATAATTTTCGAAAGCTTTCATCCATTTTTCATGAATATTCCATTTCATGCTTAGCATTTTGATGTATGCTAGAATTAGGGTCAAACTCAATGACCATATGTGACCTCTCTTGAGCTAATTTTCTTGGTTTGTTTAAGCACATTCATGATGACATCTTGTACACCATTGTGAGGTTTTGACATTGGTTTTTGATCATAATTTGGATGCTTGTTTTGAATCCTAAATACGTGCCTTTTATCCTTGAGTTTTGGTGTGAATCCTTAGGATGTTTGAGGATGCATTTATGCAA
Source organism: Lathyrus tuberosus (assembly GCA_022829125.1). Lineage (NCBI taxonomy): Eukaryota > Viridiplantae > Streptophyta > Magnoliopsida > Fabales > Fabaceae > Lathyrus > Lathyrus tuberosus. The sequence continues at coordinate 16,209,054 of JALAZF010000027.1, read as the reverse complement.
TCGATTTGGGATCTTTTAATCATTGATTGATACTTGTTATAACACGATGTAAAGCTCTTCCATGCCACTTTATAGGTCCTTTGGATGACCTCTAATTGATGCTCTTTTTATGTGAACTTGTTCATGCTCACTTGTTCATTTTGCCCACTTGTTGCTTGAGCCTTTGTATGCCAATTTTGCTCAATGTTTTTGTGACCTAATTGTGACATATTAGAGGTCATTTGGTACTGCCTTATATGGGTTGACACTTACTTGACATGAATTTGATCCCTTTTTTACATGATTGAAGTTCATATGCTTTTTGAGGACACTTAGGGTTGTTTTGTTCCCCACTTACACTAATCCTTGGAAATGTGTTACCATGCTAACTTTGTGAGGTATTAATGTTAATTTTAAATGTTAAACACATGTGTACATTGGTTTAGACTTGAATCAAAGTCATCTCACCCTATTTATAGAGCTTTTACATGCTCATAACTGAAGTTACATTTGTGCATACTTACTTGTTCACTTTGACAATTCCTTTGAAAGCTTTTGTGTGCCATCCTTTGGTTGGTATTTACACGACTCAAATGTAGGATATTACATGTCATTCGCTACTGCCATGCGTGCTTGGATTCCCATTTAACTTGACTTGAATCATCCTTTACTTGCATGACAACTAACATGCCTTTATAGAAATGTTTACACATTGTTTTGTTCCATGCTTGCCTTAACTTTTGAGAATGTGTTTGACATGAACTCTTATGACAACTTGAGATATTTTTAAACATTTAATATATGTTTCAACTTATGACCTAGGTCATTCAAATGCCAATCTCATGCTTGCTTAACCATTGTATGTTCATAAATGATTGATGCACCATAAGTATGACATTTTGTGTACAATTTTCAAATCTTGTGAACATGCCTTGATGTGAACTTAATGATCATTCCTTGACATTTCAAATATCACTTTGCATTTATTATGACATGAAATGCTACTGCTCCATGTGGTTTTCATCCTTTGAGTTAACTTGTTTGAGCTTTTGAAGTGCAACTTACATGAATTTTGTGATGACATTTGTTTGAGTTAGGATATAGGACATAACTTGATTTATTTTGACACCTTTTAGGACATTAACATAGATGTGATATAGTAGGCTTAGCTACTGCCCCTCTTAGGTTCATACACCTTTAGGGCTCACTTCTCTTTATTTATTGTTTAGCTTCACTCCTAGATTAGAATTAGGACATTTACATAGGTATTAGTGCATAGTTTTGCATTTTGCTTTCAACTATTTGATAGTTGAGCTTGGCTTGGAGTTGGTAAGTACTTGTGTTACCTTAACGTGATGTTTACACTTACATGACTTCTCTTTCATCTCACTTCTTCTTTACTTCTCTCTCTTGTGATTGAATCATGTAATGTTTACTTGTGTATGATCACATGTTCCCTTAGGATTTCTAGTTTGAATCTAATTTTGGATTAGGTTCAAAGTAGGAGAGACATTAGGTTATCAATCCAAGTATGCTAACATAGGTAGCAATCCCCTCTTAACCTCAACCATAGGGCTACAATGCATGACAACTTATAGGATAAAGTTTCCCCTTAGAGTCTTCTTTCAACTTTGAGTTTCTCTTCTCTCTCTAAAAGAAAAGCAAAAACACTTAATAAATAATGTATGTGGAGTGCGCCATGAGCCTTAAGCACATGGGAAATGATTAGTGAAGGTCTCCTTTACTCTTCTAGGGTGCTTTGCAGACGTTCCGTTGGGAGCGACCTTGTAAAGTATTCGCTCCTATGTCATAGTTTTTAGCACGATACATATCATAAACAATACAAATCAAAACACTTTCTTACAAAAAACAAAAATAAATCAACCGTCTTCCTTCGGGATTCTCTTCTCATCTCCTTCACTCTAATCGTAAGGATACATTATTTCTGTTCTACCGCAAACAGGTAAACGCGTAAGACTCCAAGCAACGAACGACAACACCTAAACTGCTAGAACGCGAACGTTAGCGTCTTCCACTTAAAAAATATAAACAAACAAAGACCCTGTAGGCCAAATTATGACTGCTCTGACTTCCTCTCTCCTGTCCGATTGAGGATACGTAGGTACAAGACGGCGATGTCTTGGCGAGCAACCTTCCCCCATAATTTCCGTAGTCCTCCGAACTACGTTGACTCTGACTTTCCCACTCCCGAAGGAATACGTAGGCCTAGGACGACTATATCCTACCGAGTCACCTTTTGTTTTTCGTTTCCGTTTAGCAGTCGAGCTTTAGATACTTTCACCCTTTGATGAGAACAACAAGCATGGATTTCATCGAGTACGATAGACGCGAGGGGTGCTAATACCTTCCTCTCGCGTTACCGACTCCCGAGCCCAGACTATGGTTGCGATGAACATGTATTTCCGTTATTCAGGTTTTCTTCGATCGTTTCCTTTCCCCGCATCGGGATAAATAACGTTCAGTGGCGACTCTTCTGTCTTTTCCGCCGGTTGATTTTCTCAGTTGCGATAGCTGGCGACTCTGCTGGGGACACTGATTCCCTAAGCGAGTCAATCCTAGCACTTGTTTGTTTTTGATTATTGGGTGCTTATATGTATGCCTTATCTCTTTTATTTATGGCTTTTATTGCATGTTTATCGCTTTTATCGCATTCACTTGCTTTACATTCATTATTGCCATATATACTGGACTGTGCTGGATTACTGTTTTCCTTGGTGGGCAGGGTATTTTGAGAGATAAGCCCACTACCTAGGCTTGAGTATACACACAGGATTTAGAGTGGATAGTCGTGTCGCTTGCGTGGTGGTGACCACGTGCAGTGTTCACGAGACCCACAGCCAGACGAGGTTCCTCTATGAGATATCTGATACTGCATGTTGATGCAGGTCATCGGATGTTCCCATTGGGAGCTGTCGACTCTGGTGACCATTCTCGAGGACTCAGTTGAGGCACTTCTCCCAAGGGGCGATAATGTCGTACTAAAAATGGCAAACACATTACGCTTCTAGACCCGAGGACCCGAGACTGGGAACTTGCCATAGGATGACCTTCTTGAGGGGTATTGGTTGAGGCCTCCTCGATTGATGATGATGGAAAACCAGAAATGGTGAACGTATTATCATTTCTCGACCTGAGAGTCTGTGACACTGAGGATCCTTGGTTTTAGAACCCACATGTGAGAGGGGCTGGGTGTTTACAGGTTTGCAGGTAACTCTGACTTCCAACATACCCAGTTTTCTAGTACTCTTACAAAAGTAGACAGTTGATCCTATTATATTCAGTCAATTGTTATTCACAGTTCTACACAGACACTATTCACACAGTTTAGTACAGACACGTCCAGTTATATCTGGCACCTCTGATACCATGCCTTTGCATTGCATCATTTCATACCCTAACATTCATGTTTTTCCATTTCCAGGTTTATATCTTCTTTTGATTTCGGTCAGTGGGTTCTATAGGGATGAATACTTAGAAGAAGAAGAACATCATCATCTACAAGTTTTCTAAGCCGAGTCTAGGCCCTCTTAATAGTCTGAAGGCTATGGCGAATCTGGATGTGTTGGGAGCTTTCAAGGAAAAGTACGAATGGATTCTGTCTTTCGTTCATAACATCAGTGATTACGAATACAGAGGTCTTCAGACTTTGATGCAATTCTATGATCCTCCTCAGAGATGTTTCATATATCCAGACTATTTATTGGTCCCTACCCTGGAAGAGTATTCAAACATCTTGGGGATTTCTATCAAGGAAGGTGCACTGTTCTTCAGTTTTAAGAAAGATCCAGACCTCGAGGATGTGGCTAGTGCTCTTTATTTGAGCAAATCAATGTTGGAAGCTAACATAGCCAGCAAAGGAGGTTTCCGGGGTTATCATCTGGGGTATTTGACGAAGAAAGCTCAAGAGGCCGTTGGAGACAAAAGATGGACTGTTTTCAACGCAATATTGGCTTTATGCGTATACGGTATTATTCTATTTCTGAATGTGTCTGACTTTGTTGATGTGGACGCTATCAGAATATTTACAACGCAAAATCCAGTGCCAACATTACCACTCAGTCCATAACAGAAATGAGAAGAGAAGATGAGGATTTGTTCACTACTGTGCACATGTCTTTTAAAAATGGTTCACGAACCGTCTGCCTCATTCAGGCGCTTTTGTGGATACCAAGGATTCACTGGAATGGTGTCAGCGACTGATGGGTTTGTCTGCCAAATATATTGTCTGGGTAGATCATGGGTTGCTCTGCAAGGACATTATTCACAGTTGTGGTGAGTTCCCCAATGTTCCGTTGATAGGAAGAAAAAGGGGAATCAACTATAATCCCTTTTCGGCCATCAGACAGTTCGGATATGCTTTGATAGGTCCGCCCGTTAAGAGGGATGTGGAAGAGTCCTTATATTTCCAAGCAAAGAATGGTTTGGCAATAGCACAGAAAGCTTCTGAGGCTTGGTTTAGTGTACAAAAAAAAGGTAAAACTGTTTTGGGAAAAGGCAACAATCGAACCTACCCTCCATATGAAGACTGGATAAGGAAGAGGGTTGAAGATTTTTACTTTCCTTTTGATCGGGTACCTCCCTTATATCCTGAGACTGTGGAAGAAAGGACCATCGTTGCTATTGAAGAATTCAACAAGCTGCAAGCTCTGGTGAATGAGCTCCGTGTAAAGAACTCCAACTTGAGTAGCCGCCTGCAAGATGCTTTACATATCAACCTGGGATTGGAATGTAAGGCTCAAGATGCAACGAAGCTGCTAGCAGAAAAGGAGAAGGACTTTGCGGATAGAGCTCAGTTTTATCAGAAAGTTAGAATGGCTGCCGAATCCTCCGCCAAAGTCCACAAGCAAGCTAAGCAACTCTTGGCCGAGGCGAATGTCAAGCTTGCTGACTCTTGGCAAATGTGGAACGAAGTCAGAGTTGAAAATGAAGAACTAAAGGAAGAGCTCCAAAAGGCGAAAAGAGGTAAGAAGTACTGCTCGGACAAACCGAAGGAAGCTCAGAAGGAAATCGAAGAGCTCAAGGTTCAAGCTGGGATCAAGAAGGCGAAGCTCAGAGATGTCTTTGGGGATGACGACAGCGCAGAGCATATTGTTCAGCTGAATCAAGACATCGGGAAGAGGAATAAGCTGATCAAGGGGCTGATAGAGCAACTAACTCATCCCGACACCGAAGCCCTTCTCGAAGAAGTCAAGACCAGGTTGTATAGGCTAGGGGTTTGGGATTGATTTATCTCTGTATTCCTGTATGTTGAGATTACCATCAGGCTTGTTGATGGACTCACCCTTGGTTGTATCAAACATATTTGTATTACTTTCCGAAATGTATATGATGAGATATCTGTTTCAGCTATATTCGTTTCAGCGGTATTCTCAACAATATTTGTTCCAGTTGTATTTTCTCTGCAATAAATGTCTGTTCCGACTATATTTTCTCGGCAACGTTGAAGGTGCGAGAAAGACACAAGAAATGGGGGTTTGAATTGTGTATTTATTCTTTTTGTAAATTTTCGCATCTTGTTAATTTGACGCTTAAGAACCTTCAATGTTCATTGAGAGATTCTGATCTATTAACTATAGAGTATGAGAACCGTATAGGTTCTGATCATAAGATACGATACTCAGAACTTGCAGTGCGAAAGCTTATCAGAGATAGGCAACAAGGTTCTGACTTTGCTTAAAATGAGGTTCTGATATTCAATGCAGAAACATAAATAGAGATACTAAGCAAGAGAGTAAAGGACACACAATATATCCTTGTTCACCACGCGGGCTAATCCAGTCCACCCTCCTCAGGAGATTTCGCCTTGAACACGAGGACTTAATCCACTATAACCAAATCATGATTACACTTGCACGGGCAACAGCCGGTGACTAACCACTTGCACAGCCGCACTGTGACTAACAACCCAATGAACCGTTCAGGGATCCAACAGGATATAACGTTTATTGACCGAGCAGACCCACTGCTGGTCGTTCAGGGATTCATCACAATGAATATAACGCTACTGACCATATTTCAGGATTTTCCACAATGACCCTCAGCCATTGTCATCTCAAGTATCTGATCACCACGTGATCTACTCAAGGGCCTCAACTCACAGATGAACCATTCAGGGACCCCATCAGGATATAACGTTCACCTGAGGAGTCTCAATTCATCTAGTTGAATTGGCAAACTGGAGATTACAAATTGTGCTTCTTAATAAGCAAGTTTCTCCTAGGTTTAAGTACAAAGAACACACACATGTGTTCAAGCAAGTTTTGAGCAATCAGCTCCTTGCTTTCCTAAGAAACTACAAAGATGTATTTGATATTATGATTGTAGACATCTTGTAGATCTTCTTCTTCTTCTTCGTCTTCTGGTTGAGCAAGCTTTGAACAGCAACTCCTTGCTTCAGATCTTCAATGTAGCTTTGACGAGAAGGTAGGTTGATGACTTGACTAATCTTCAATGTTGTCTTCTTCATCAACATCTTTTGTTTGATTGTTGTTGTTGTGTTGATTTGTTCTTTGGAGATTCAACAATAATTGCCATGAGTGAAATAATGACAGCTTTGAATATTCTAAGTGTTACAACAAGAACTCATCGTTGTTGCTATCTTCACACAATGACTTGGTCAATTTTGTAGACGAACATTCAGTTCTTAATTCTACAAGTGATCGACACATTAGAAGCAAAAACTCTTTCCATTAAATAGCCAGTAGAAATATAGCCGTTAGAGAATACTGTTGGCTGTTTGGAAAGGAGATGTTGTGATATAATGAGTTGTACTGACACATCTTCTTTTTGCAGAGGAGGAAGTGACCAGACATCTTTTCTTGGGCAGTGTGTACATTTAACTCACAACGGTAATATTTAGACTTCGAAACTTCAGTGGCTTCTAATGTTAATTTGATGAAGCATGAGTGGAGTCTTTATAGCATAATATCTGATGCTTCAAGTCTTCCGTTGATTGAAGAAGTCCATTAGGAATCAGTCTTCAGAACTTCAGCACTTGGTCTTTAAGAATGTTATCCTTTTTCTGCTTTAAGTCTTCCGAATCTTCAGAGCCTGTCTTCAGAGTCTTCAGAACTTCTTGTTTGAAACCTTGATCTTCAGAACTCGTTAGTCTTTAGATTCTTTCTGCACTTGGTCTTTAGTGCCTTCAGCCATCAGAACTTCAAGTCATAGGAGTCTTCAGAACTTCGGTTCTTTCTGAGTATACTTCTTCAGAAGCTTTGCTATCTTCAGAATCTTAATCACTTTCAGAGACCATCCACAAGAGCATTGCAACAACAATCTTGGCATCCTTGGATCTGACTGATCATGACTAGATAAACAAGCGTTCTTGCTTCTCGCGACTTTAGTCACACATAGTAACTTCGCATATATATATATATATATATATATATATATATATATATGTATATATATATATATATTCAATCATAGTACATTTTGCTTGTGTATGTTGGTTCTGATGTCTTTAGTTCTTATGATCTGCACACAACACACGTTAGACCATAAAATGGTTCTTTCACAAATACTCATTGTTATCATCAAAACATAGATTGACTTGTAGAGACAATTCTTGCTCTCACAATCTCCCCCTTTTTGATGATGACAAAACCAAGTATTTTGATTGAACATTTTATACAAGGTGATCGCCAAAGCAAACAAATTCAGAGTATGGAAAAACATCTCCCCCTGAATGAGTTATCCTCAAAGCTTTATCTGAGATCATCTAGGATTTTATATAATCCAAAGATATACAGAGTAACAACTTGACTTGCCAGAACAGAAATAGAAAAGAGTTACTTCTCTATCTTGTCTTTAGGAAAACGAAGAGTCTTTAGCATCTGGACTAGTTCAACAGAACTTCCATCTTCAGATCTTCAGAACTCAGTTTCCTTTGTTGTCATATCAGAGCATGTTATCTTCAGAGTCGTCTGAAGCATTTCTACTTTTCACTAGATTCAATTGAGCACAAAATTAGAGCAGTTCTTTGACTGATAAACATAGCTTTGCTGTATATCAGAAACTGTCTTTTGAGACACTCCCCCTGAGTTTCAGGCTATAAGAAGATTTTAGATTTTGCATTTTAATCTTCTGGGTAGTCTCCCCCTAATTTCCATAAGTCAGATATTGGGATCTTTCAGAATCGAAATTCAGAGTTTCTAAATTTAATCACCAGTGTTGATCATGACTTTTTAGAGTTTGACTTTGAACACAGGTTTATTTCAGACCTTGTTATTGTCACAACTCAGTTGAATTATCAAAGCTTGATTTTTTTTTTGATCAGATACCAAACGAAGGTTAAAACTTGTGATCAATCAACGCTTGATTCTGAATCTGGTACATCTTGTTTTAGTCGGATGTAAAAATGATGTGCTGACTCTTATACCAGAGTTTGTTGATTCTGATGCTGAAGGAGTTCTTTTGATATTACTTTGAAGAGTATTTCCTTTGTGTGCTGATAGGATACCAATGAAGGTACTTTGACAGTAATCCACAACTTTGCTTTGATTGAGAGTCTGATACTAATCTTTGTGTACTGAATCTGATTTCCAAGTGATGATTTAGTCTGATACCAAATCGTCTTTATTTCAAATGGTTCCTGATAAAACATCAGAATGGTTTCTTGCTTGGATCTTTAATCCGGATCTTCAGACAGTTCTTGACTTCTGATTTGCACAAATCTTCTGAGTGAACATCTTGAAATGTAGACTTTGCCTTGACTGCTTTCAGAGCTTTCTTCCTGATTCTGATTCTTCTTAGACATCTTTTATTCTATGATCGTAGTTCTTCTTCTTATCCTGTCTTTAGAATGCCTAGTGAACTTGTTTAGAGTTCCTCAGATAACATCAAACAACAAACGTTAGTAGTAACACATTTTATAAGAGTACTTTGTTTGAGTTCTGCATTCTTTCAGATTTCCTTCTTTCAATCAAAATCAATCAATATATTTCTCCCCCTTTTTGACATCATCAAAAAGTGTCAGGGCATATGAGCAGTTTAAGCATGGAGTCATTTATATTCAGATATAGAGTCACAGAGTCATTTAAACATTTAGAAGCATTTAGACTCATTTTAGGGAAACACATCTATACTAGTATGTATTTAATTGAAGGTTAATAGATGTAAAGTGAACGTCTCAGATTATTATGAATTTGATGTTGGTGTAGAACACAGAAGACATCATATTTTCATTGACTAAGTGAGAAGAAAAAAAAACGTCATCACAAAAAAGAGCGATAAGCAACAAAACATAGCACTACTTCAGATTTTAAAGTTTTAGTCATCAAAATCTTCAACGTTGTCCACCCTATCACATCTTGTATCAGTTACTGAAGGTTCTGGTCCGAGTCTCCTTACTAACCCCAAGAATTTCTCTCTCAGCATAATTTCAGATATTATTCTCCCGTAAGGAATGTAAGAGTTCAACTGAGTTCTTGAAACTCTGATAGAATGTTTCAGGTGATTGAAAATAGTTTTGGGAAGATTGATTCTAAAGTGGTGTGTTAGGAGGAAAACTAATACTCTGTCATCTTGGGACAGCGTGCTCCTTGCAGTTGCACGAGGTCGAAGATTGGTTAGAGAGAATCTGAACCATGTTCTGGGTGAAGGAAGAAGTTTCTCAGTGTTGTTTGGTTCATAAGGAACCGAATTATCAAATAAAACCTTGCATTTCTCTACTAAGCTCAGGTCAGATTGAAAGTCTTCAATATTGACTCCAGAGGCAACACAATTTATGAGCTTTTCTAATGAGGGAATGGAGATGGTGATTGGAAAGCTATATACTTCAGACCAGATAGTGTTGCCATCATTACTAATTCTGGCATATTTCCAGAATTCTTTCACAAGAACTGGAAAGACATGGTCGTTTAGTAGTGAATAATAACCATTCCAAGATTGAATCTGCATGCTTCTTGCAATTTCCAGACCATTATTTTGAAGTCTAGCTAGGTTTGGTCTTTTCTCTGGGATAACTTCTAGAGTTTCAACGTTTCCTCTAAATGTTGGAGAAGCCATTTGTTAACACACAGAAGATTCTAAATGAAGATTGGTTTAGATGAGGATGAGCGAGGTCGAAGTAGAATCCTATTATTTATAGGTGAAATGAGAGTGAGGAGTGTAATGACTAAATTGATACACCAAGATTTGGGTTTACTATTTCCTAGGTGGTCATGATTAATTAGGGTATGCTAAAAGGCGTGAACGTGTGGGAAAAGAAAACAGAGCAGTTACTCATTTATTGGGAAGTTAAAGACTTTATTACTGAAGATTTCTTGGGCTGTAAAAGGACACGTCATTTATGCAATCTTTTAATGGTTTATTAAGATTTTTATTAGTGGGCACCAGATATTATAAATAACGCAAGACAGAAGATGGCATAGATATATATATCCATAAATGATACATGCATACACTTAACCATCTAGTCTCCTAATCTATCTTAGACTGTCAGCTAATTTGTTTTTTGAGAACCAGTCACTGTCAAACGTTTCACAAGAATTTTCAATAAGGGCAATATCAGGACCGCATCTAATTCTGCTAATTGTCTGCACAACTCCTGTTTTGAAAAACACTTCAGTTAAGACTCTTCTGTAAGGGATCGTAGTTTCAAGGGTAGTTCTTGACACGAGAATGATGTCCTTGAGATGGTCAAATATAATTTGGGGCAGATTTATGCGATCTTGCTTAAGAAGACACATGATTAGGAGCTTGTCATTATGATACAGAAGGTTTTTGTATGTGCTTCGAGGTTTGGTGTTTGTCAGAATGAATTTAAACCAGCCTCTGGCATGGGGCAGGAGTTTCTCAGGATTAGTAGGTTCGAAGGCAGAACCTTTATCAAACAAGTAGTGTAATTTTGCATCAGAAGTGCATCGAATGGATGCATGACTGGGAGTGATGCCTTCCAGTGGGCATTCAATGGCTTCAGTAATTTTTGAAGCGTTGAAGGAGAGAGGAATACCATAGATGTCTGAAGAAATGGTCAGACCATCATGGCTGACAGCAGCATTGATCCAAAAAGTTTTTATGATGTTTGGGTAACTGGGACCTCTAAGCATATGAATGTACCCATTCCAATTTTGCGAATGAATACCCAGATGGAAATTGCGATCAACATCCATTAGCTTAGGTTGTTTTTCACTAATGATTTCAAGAGAGTTTTCGTCGCCAAATGAGGTTCTTGGAGTCAAGGATTGGTTTGCCATGAGAATGGTGAGGAAGTCTTTTGAGGAGATCAAATCAGGAGTTAGAGAGGTGTGAGTTTTAATAAGTTAGAAACTGAGGATAATATATATAGAATAAGACTTGTATCATTGATGAGTAGGGTTAGCTAAGATGAGCAGATACTCTTGTTAGAGAGAGAGAGATGGATTAGGTTCTAGAGAGGTGTTGACTGAAGCATACCTATGGGTAATAGGATATGACTAGACGCTGATGGAGGAAATCTCTTACTAGAGGACATATGCAAACAGATACATGGGAGGACAAAAAGGTTTTCTTAAGAGTTTGTTTCAAGAAAATAAGAATAGATTTGAGTTTTGATTATCAAGAAAAGTAAGTGGAGGCATGACGACGGTTGGATGAAATTTTGAACTTTCAGGTTTTAAGTGTAAGATATATGATAGGGAGACGTGATTTTATAGAGTAGGTGTGTAGATTGAATTATGCCTAGTCTAGGGAAGATATAGGATAGTTCAAAAGATTTTAGTAAGATCTTATTAAGTTGTTAGAGATATGTTGTGGTTTCAATAGATTCGCAATTATTATTGTATTCTTTTGTGTGTAGTTTTTGTTAAAGGGTTTTCTTGTATTTAACAATTTCTTTCATCTATGCTTAACAAATTTTCTATTGGTTGAATATTTCCCTAAAGAAACATGTAAGGATTCCTAAATAATTACCTAGTAAAACATGCTATAACAAGTTTGAAAGAATTCTAATTAAGGCATCTCATGAGTTTAACAGATTATTAGTGAAGAGAAAAGTGTACCTTAGATTTTTCAGACTTAACTAAGTGCTTTTTGTCTTGACTTTGGTCTTCATTCTGATGAATTTTGAAATCTTCGTATTTTTACGTGAATGCATTCTTCTGATCTTTTGATCAACTTCTTTCAGGCTTGGCTTGCTTCTGAGAGAGAGTTGAAGGTTCTGAGATTCTTCAAGATACGCCTTAGTGATGCTTAACCTCTTTGAAGAAAATCTTTTAGCTAAAACTTTTCGTGAAATCATTCCTTTCAGACTCCTAAAGCTTTGAGCATCTTTCTGATTCTGCCTATTTCCGAGTAAGCTGCAGATGTTTCTTGGGTTCTTCAAGATAAGCTTGTCTTCTGACTTCTGAAGAGAATATTTTCTTGGAAAGTGATCCTAGTTGGATTATAGCTTTCTCTCTCTTTTCCTGTTCAACCTTGTCCTTTATTTCTCTAGGTTACAATAACTAAGATTAGGACTTAGCATGATCAGAGTGACCATTTTAATTGAACCTAGCCAATTACATGCAATCCTTTTTGATAAGGCGACACTCATATGCGTGGGAGCATTACTGAGTGAACAGTAGATTTCATTTGATGACCCCATTCATAAACAACAGATTACATCTATTTTTGATTGTTTCTCACTTCTCATTTCCTTGATCCATAGAACCTGTTTAGTTCAGATACAGTTCCTAAGATATGGATTTGAATCTTAAACGACAAACTTTGAGAATTGGTTGAGTTCTCCTTTCATAGCCCGAATTCAGTTTGCGTTTGTGAGAGTTTCTTTTCTTTGTAAGATCACTGATTTCATCAGTTCAGTGAGATCATTTGAGAGGTTATACGAGGAGGAATTATCATATCAGCATCTGACTTGTTCCTCAAGGTTATTTCATAACTTGTTCAAAACCTAAACATCATCATGCCCCATGTGTACATCACTAGACATGATTTGCATGAACCTCTTGGTCTCACAATGATGATCAACTTATTTGGGGGTTGTTCACACATACCTATGAGTTAACTAATTTCTTTAAACGAACATCATTAACGTCATCTTTTAAGACATCAGTTGGAGAACCTAGATACCTGAAATGATAGCATCTAATTTCACAGCACAAGTGGTTCTGAGAACACTTGATCTGTTTGAAAATTAGATTATCAACATTTGATCTTTACTCGGATGATTTCAGGTTGTTGGAGCTTGATCACTGAACCAGTTAAGATCTTAAGAGTTCGTTCAGAATCAATTAATTACTGAATCTTTGGGATTCAGTTCTCCATTGAATCTTTTGATCATTCCAGATTCTGACATTGAATCATTTCTAATAATTTGAATATTTCAGATTCTGAGTTTAACAGATTTATTTCTGAAATTCAAAGTCTTAGAACAACAATCTTCCTTCTTTACATGAAGAGATCCAGAATGAGTTTTTTTTTAAACGAGAAAGTCAAGGGTGGGTCTAATCCGTTTCTTGAAAACATCTCAAAAACTCATAAAGAATTAATCTTCAGCAAACAAGATTTCTTGCTTTCTGATGATTCATCTTTTAATCATATATGTGGTTTTATCCACATGTATTTTCCAGAATGAGCATTCAACAGATACTGCCTTTCATCTGATGAATTTATCTTATCAACTGATTCTTCAATCTTTAGTGAGGCTTCATCTAGAATCAGTGAATTGCTCACGAAGTAATCAGATTGATTACAATTTTGTACACAGTTAACTGCTGAACTGTTACAGAAATTGTAAGTGGATTTCAATCTAACCAAGAGTACTTCTACGCACCACATCTGGATCTTTTTCTGACATTGTTAAGTGTTTGATGTAAATCAATAACAGAACCGGAGCTCTGATACCAATTGAAGGTGCGAGAAAGACACAAGAAAGGGGGTTTGAATTGTGTATTTACTCTTTTTGTAACTTTTCGCATCTTATTAATTTGACGCTCAAGAACGTTCAATGTTCGTTGAGAGATTCTGATCTATTGACTATAGAGTGTGAGAACCGTATAGGTTCTGATCATAAGATACGATACTCAGAACTTGCAGTGCGGAAGCTTATCAGAGATAGGCTGCAAGGTTCTGACTTTGCTTAATATGAGGTTCTGATATTCAATGCAGAAACATAAATAGAGATACTAAGCAAGAGAGTAAAGGACACACGATATATCCTGGTTCACCACGCGGGCTAATCCAGTCCACCCTCCTCAGGTGATTTCGACTTGAACACAAAGACTTAATCCACTATAACCAAATCATGATTACACTTGCACGGGCAACGGCTGGTGACTAACCACTTGCACAGCCGCACTGTGACTACCAACCCAATGAGCCGTTCAGGGATCCAACAGGATATAACGTTCATTGACCGAGCAGACCCACTGTTGGGATTTCACAGCTAGCCGTTCAGGGATTCATCACAATGAATATAACGCTACTGACCATATTTCAGGATTTTCCACAATGACCCTCAGCCATTGTCATCTTAAGTATCTGATCACCACATGCTCTACTCAAGGGCCTCAACTCACAGCTGAACCGTTCAGGGATCCCATCAGGATATAACGTTCACTTGAGGAGTCTCAATTCATCTAGTTGAATTGGAAAACTGGAGATTACAAATTGTGCTTCTTAATAAGCAAGTTTCTCCTAGGTTTAAGTACAAAGAACACACACATGTGTTCAAGCAAGTTTTGAGCAATCAGCTCCTTGCTTTCCTAAGAAACTACAAAGATGTATTTGATATTATGATTGTAGACATCTTGTAGATCTTCTTCTTCTTCGTCTTCTGGTTGAGCAAGCTTTGAGCAGCAACTCCTTGCTTCAGATCTTCAATGTAGCTTTGACGAGAAGGTAGGTTGATGACTTGACTGATCTTCAATGTTGTTTTCTTCATCAACATCTTTTGTTGGATTATTGTTGTTGTGTTGATTTGTTTTTTGGAGATTCAACAACAATTGCCATGAGTGAAATAATGACAACTTTGAATATTCTAAGTGTTACAACGAGAACTCATCGTTGTTGCTATCTTCACACAATGACTTGGTCAATTTTGTAGATGAACATTCAGTTCGTAATTCTACAAGTGATCGACACATCAGAAACAAAAACTCTTTCCATTAAATAGCCAGTAGAAATATAGTCGTTAGAGAATACTGTTGGCTGTTTGGAAAGGAGATGTTGTGATATAATGAGTTGTACTGACACATCTTCTTTTTGCAGAGGAGGAAGTGACCAGACATCTTTTCTTGGGCAGTGTGTACATTTAACTCACAGCGGTAATATTTAGACTTCGAAACTTCAGTGGCTTCTGATGTTAATTTGATGAAGCATGAGTGGAGTCTTTATAGCAGAATATCTGATGCTTCAAGTCTTCCGTTGATTGAAGAAGTCCATTAGGAACCAGTCTTCAGAACTTCAGCACTTGGTCTTTAAGAACGTTATCCTTTTTCTGCTTTAAGTCTTCCGAATCTTCAGAGCCTGTCTTCAGAGTCTTTAGAACTTCTTGTTTGAAACCTTGATCTTCAGAACTCGTTAGTCTTCAGATTCTTTCTGCACTTGGTCTTCAGCGCCTTCAGCCATCAGAACTTCAAGTCATAGGAGTCTTCAGAACTTCGGTTCTTTCTGAGTGTACTTCTTCAGAAGCTTTGCTATCTTCAGAATCTTAATCACTTTCAGAGAGCATCCACAAGAGCATTGCTACAGCAATCTTGGCATCCTTGGATCTGACTGGTCATGACTAGATAAATAAGCGTTCTTGCTTCTCGCGACTTTAGTCACACATAGTAACTCGCATATATATATATATATATATATTCAATCATAGTACATCTTGCTAGTGTATGTTGGTTTTGATGTCTTTAGTTCTTATGATCTGCACACAACACACGTTAGACCATAAAATGGTTCTTTCACAAATACTCATTGTTATCATCAAAACATAGATTGACTTGTAGAGACAATTCTTGCTCTCACAAACGTATCCGATCCCTCACCCGATTAAAACTAGAATCAAAGTATAGATATGCCTGGGAAATGATTAAACATGACATAAGCGTGCATTTATACATTTCATTTTGCATAATAGGTGCTTATTTCTGGATTTCCTAACCTTATTTGATTGACAGGCAGGATTGCTGATTCTTATATCCACCGTTATTCAACGCACCAAAACCAACAACGAGCTATGGAACAACTACAAGCAAAGATGGCCAAAATGAGGGCCGGTATGAACTAGTTTATGGACCTAATGCAAGGAGTGGCTCAGGGCCAACAAGAGCCGAGGGCAATGGTGTAGAGGCCCGAAGTTGAGGTTCCAAATGCTGATCATCAAGCTGACCCTCCGGCTGGAGGTGGTATTCCTGTTGCAGGGTTAATGGCGGTATTCCTGTTGTTGGAGTTAATGGTGATATTCCTGTTGCTGGAGCTGCTGGGGGTGCTATCCCCATTCATATTCATGTTCCTCATCTGGAGGACAACCACGAGGACCAGTTTTCTCTGATGAACGCAAATTTGGGTAGTAACAATGGCGACGGAGACCGGAGGTATCAATTGCTTGCTGAAAGGCTCAAGGCCGTAGAGTGTTAGAATACTATGGGCATTGATGTGGCAGACATGAGGCTGGTTCAGGGAGTGAGGATCCCTCCCAAATTCAAAGCTCCATCTTTTGACAAATACAACGACAACTCATGCTTGAAAACTCATTTGCAAGCCTATTTTAAGAAGATTTTTGCTTACTCCAATGACGAAAACCTGTGGATGTATTCTTCCAAGACAGCCTGTCTGGGGCATCTCTGGAGTGGTATATGAAGCTTGAGAGAACTCATGTTAGAAATTGGAAATATTTGGCTGAAGCATTTCTAAAACAGTATCAGTATAATATCGATATGACTCCCAACCAAACTCAAATGCAGAGCCAGACTCAGAAGAATAAGGAAAGTTTTAAGGAATACGCCCAGCGGTGGCCTGAGTTAGCTGCATGGGTGCAACCACCGTTACTTGAAAGAGAAATGGCTGACATGTTCATGGGGACGTTGCAAGGTCCATTCTTGGAACTCCTGGCAGGGTGTCCGTCAACTGGTTTTTCTGATATTGTAGTTGTTGGGGAGAGGATTAAGAATCTGATTAAGCTGGGTAAGATTCAAGATAGTGTTGGGTCATCTTCTGGTGTGAGGAAACCTTTTGCGGGTGCGAGTAAAAAACATGAAGGAGAAACCAATGATGCGTCTTCTCAGAAGAGTAGAAATAGAGGGTATCAGGCCCCATATCATCAAGCAGCTGCCGTAACAATCCTTGTTACGGCACAACAACAAAATCCTCAACAACAACAGGCTCCAAGACAAGCCTACCAACAGAGACAGAGAATGGTCAGCCGACACTTTGATCCCTTGCCAATGTCTTACGCTATGTTGCTTCCACAATTACTAAAATTGAATTTAGTAGAACTCCGTACAATCAGTCCCTCTTCGACAAAGCTCCCGGCTGGATATGATGCAAACGCGCGCTATGACTTTCATTTTGGTGGTCCTGGGCATACTATTGAGAGATATAGAGCCTTTCATCATAAGGTTTAAGATCTAATTGATTCTAAAGCTATCAATTTTGCCCCTCCTGCCGCCCCGAATGTTATTCAGAATCCTATGCCTACCCATGGCGTGGCAACTGTTAATGATGTTAAAGACGACAATGGTTTGAAGTTGATATCGAATGTTAGCACTATCAAGACGTCGTTGTTGGTCATAAAGAATCACCTGTTGAAAGGGGGTGTGTTCCATGGTTGTGATAAGGGTTGTTCAGACAGTTTGATTCAAAAGAATGGTTGTGATAATTTGAGAAGTGGTATTCAGAATTTGATGAATGATGGGTGTTTGCAATTCAATCAAGTTTCCAGTGTTGATAATGATGTCTCGACCATTACCATCCCTTTCACACCAGTGCATATTCCAGTTCCAGCGAGGCGGGCTCCTGTAACCATTATAGTGCCCGGACCGATCCCGTTTGAAAGTGAGAAGGCGATTCCATGGCACTATGGTGCTGAAGTGTACTACAATGGTCAGAAACAAGAAGTTGAGACTCCGACTGTGACTGATCAGAAAGTTGATAATGTAGGTGTTGGGGGTTTCACCAGAAGTGGTAGGCTGTTTGCGCCATAAACTCTTCGAAATGATATTGCAGATGCTTTGGCGAAGGCCAAAGTAAGCAAGTGATGAATAAAGAGCCTATGAAGAGGGCATAGCCTGGGTTATCTTTTGAGAATGATGTTGAAGAATTTATGAAGATCATCAAGAAAAGTGACTACAATATTGTAGATCACCTTCATCAGACTCCGTCGAAGATATCCATTTGTCTCTGTTGTTGTGTTCCGAAGCGTACCGTAATGCTTTATTGAAAGTTCTGAATGCGGCATATGTGCCTCAGGAGATTTCCGTCAACCAGTTGGAAGGTGTGATATCCAGTGTTAATGCCAGCCGTGGGCTGGGTTTTACTGACTTTGATTTGATACCGGAGGGCCGAAACCACAATAAAGCACTTCATATTTCTATGGAATGCAAAGGGGCTGTTTTGTCTCACGTGCTAGTAGATACTGGTTCCTCGCTTAATGTTCTTCCCAAGAAGGCACTGATTAATCTAGACATTGAAGAAGTGGTGCTCAAACCAAGTGACCTGGTGGTTCGAGCGTTTGACAGATCGAAGAGATATGTTTTTGGGGAAGTTGAGTTACCTATCAAGGTGGGACCCCAAGTCTTCAACACTATTTTTTACGTAATGGACATTTAACCCACATACAGTTGCTTGCTAGGGCGCCCCTGGATTCATGGCGCTGGGACTGTATCATCTATTCTCCATCAGAAGGTTAAGTTCGTTGTGGATGGACAAGTAGTCATCGTCTGTGGCGAAGAAGACATTTTGGTAAGCCACCTGTCTTCCTTCAAGTATGTTGAGATGGAAGGCGAAATCCATGAGATGTTGTGTCAAGCATTTGAAATTGTGAATGTGGAAGAAGTCTCTCCTTCATCATAGAAGAAGCCGGGAGTCTCCATTGTATCCTACAAACAGGCCCAAGCTATGGTACAGTCAGGCAACACAGGAGGTTGGGGTCGAGTAATTGAAGCGCCCGTCAAAGAGAACGGGTTTGGAATTGGTTATCGAGGACCAAAGGTTCAAGGCCATCAAGGACCCATTACTTTATCCAGTGCTGAAATTATTGATCTTGGTCAGATTTTTGCATTGAGAGACAAAGACGGAGACAGAGACTGTGACATCAGCAACTGGATACGCCCATCTGTCCCGGGTCAAGAGCTTCACAACTGGTCTTCTGAAGATTTCGTCCAAGTCACTCTTCACGAAGAGTAATTTTCTTTGTTTTCATGTTAAATCCTACGCTCAGCCCAATGCATAGAGATTCATTGTAGGGCTTACATTGTTACATATTCAATTTTATCATTAATAAAGGACGTTTTTTGCATTCAAATATTGTGCTCCCTGTATTTATCTTTTTGCTTTTTAATAATAAATGGCAATGTTTGTTTTTTTGCACTCATAAAGCGTGATTAATCATTCATGCAGATGCATTTCAACGGATTTCATTGATAACGATTATGCTATGGCTTATTATGACTTTGACAGTCCGATTTACCAAGCCAAAGAGGACAGTGAGGAAGATTGTGAACTTCCTGAGGAATTAGCCAGGTTGTTGAAACAGGAGGAAAGGGCCATTCAACCACATGAAGAGTCATCGGAAGTTATTAATTTGGGAACCGAGGACACTAAGAAAGAAGTCAAGATCGGGGCTGCCCTAGATGAGAATGTGAAGAAGGGGTTGGTTGAAATGCTGCATGAATACGTTGACATCTTTGCTTGGTCATATCAAGATATGCCAGGGCTTGACACCGATATTGTTGTGCACAGATTGCCTCTCAAAGAGGGATTGTCCTCCAGTCAAGCAAAAGCTTAGAAGAACGAAACTAGACATGGCAATCAAGATCAAGGAAGAAGTCTAGAAGCAGTTAGATGCAGGTTTCCTGGCTGTTACCAGCTATCCACCATGGGTTGCAAATATTGTGCCGGTACCTAAGAAGGATGGCATGATCCGGATATGTGTTGACTACCGTGATCTGAACAGAGCGAGTCCGAAGAATGACTTCCCATTACCTCACATTGACGTATTGGTTAACAACACGGCTCAGTTCTCGGTATTTTCTTTCATGGATGGCTTCTCTGGCTACAATCAGATTAAGATGGCACCAGAGGACGGAGAAAACAATATTCATTATCCCATGGGGAACATTCTGTTATAAGGTGATGCCTTTCGGTCTAAAGAACGCAGAGGCAACCTATCAACGCGCAATGGTGACTCTCTATCATGATATGATTCATAAGGAGATTGAAGTCTACGTTGATGACATGATCGTGAAGTCACAGACCGAAGAGGAGCATTTGGTGAACTTGTGGAAACACTTTGAACAGTTGAGAAAATTCAAGTAGAGGCTAAATTCGAATAAGTGCACTTTCGGGGTGCGGTTTGGCAAATTGTTGGGTTTTATCGTCAGTGAAAGAGGGATCGAGGTTGATCCATCCAAAGTAAAAGCAATTCAAGAGATGCCTGAGCCTAGAACAGAAAAATAGGTCCGTGGTTTCCTAGGGAGGTTGAACTACATTGCTAGATTTATCTCTCATCTTACAGCCACTTGTGAACCGATATTTAAGCTGCTGAGAAAAGATCAGGCTATCAGGTGGAATGATGACTGCCAGAGGGCATTTGAAAAAATAAAAGAGTATCTTCAGCAACCTCCGATCCTTATACCTCCAGTTCCAGGGAGACCACTGATAATGTATTTGACAGTACTTGAAAACTCAATGGGTTGTGTACTCGGTCAACACGACGAGACAGGTAGAAAAGAGCACGCCGTCTACTACCTGAGCAAGAAATTCAATGATTGCGAGTCAAGATACTCAATGCTTGAGAAGACATATTGTGCACTTGCATGGGCTGTTAAGCGTTTGAGACAATACATGTTGACTCACACAACTCTGTTAATATCCAAGATGGATCCAGTTAAATACTTCTTTGAGAAGCCAGCTCTCACCGAAAGGGTTGTCCGTTGGCAAATGGTCCTGAAAGAATATGACATTTAATACACTTCCCAGAAAGGCATCAAGGGTAGTGTTCTGTCCGACTATCTTGCTCAACAACCACTTGATGATTATCTGCCGATGAAATTTGAATTCCCTGATGAAGACATCATGTATCTGAAAATGAAGGACTATGAAGAACCGTTAGTTGAAAAAGGACCAGATCCTGATTCTAAGTGGTGTTTGATGTTTGATTGGGCCGTTAATGTAAGTGGTAATGGAGTTGGGGCAGTTATTGTCACTCCGAAGGGTTCTCATATACCTTTCACTGCCAGACTGACTTTTGAATGCACCAACAATGAAGCTGAATATGAAGCTTGTATTATGGGTATCGAAGAGGGTATTGATCTGAGGATTAAAACTCTTGACATATTTGAGGATTCCGCTTTGGTGATCTGAAAGCACCTTTGGTTTGACAGAATTTTGGTAAAACAATCTTAATGATAAAGATGAAGAAATCTGGCCCTGAACAAAGATGTCGAAGAAGATGTCTTAACCTGAAGACATGACATCCCGAAGTAATGCACTAATTTAGCAGGTTTTAAATCTGTAACAAATCTGCCAAGAGTTAATGCACATGGATTAAGGACCAAAGATAGAAAGCCCAACTGAAGACTCTATATAAGAAGACTTAGACCTAGTTCTCTTGCGTAAGAAACAAGGGTTTAGAGTTTTGAGAGTCGTTGGCTCTCTAGGTTGTAAGTCTCCCTTTGTATCAATTGATTCATTGTGGCAGATATAGGTGTCACACAGATCCATAAGCCTTGAGGTATTGGATTGTGTATTGCTCTTGGATGAAGCTTTTAAGCAAATCCGAGTTAGCTTATTTGTCAAGTATGCTTGACAGAATTCTGTATTGACAGGGATGATGTAGAAATCATAGTTGGTGATTAAGGGAAGTGAGTGGGGTATCTCATATCAAAGAGGTTGTTCTTTGATAAAGTCTTCATTGGGTAGAGATTAGGATATAAAGTTGTAAACGGGGGAGTTTAGCTTTGTAACAGTTCTACAGATAGTGGAGTCTTCTTCCTGGATTGGTATCCCCCAGATGTAGGTGAGTTGCACCGAACTGGGTTAACAATTGTTGTGTTCTTTATCATTCTGCAGATTTACTTTTCTGTCAGGGTTCATGATAACCATGTGGATCAGATGTCATAACATCTGTGATTCTGCAGTTCTGATATTCAAGGTATCAGTCTGATGTTGTGCCTCTGTGTTTAAAATGTTTATGCAGAACAATGTCTTGATATATGTTTGGACATCTACTGTCTGCATTGCCAGAATTTCAATTGGTATCAGAGCAGGTATCCTGTCTGTTTCTGGATGATATATTTGGGAGATACTTTCTAGCGTTTAAACAAGGAGGAGTTTTGAAGACCAGATCAATCAACTCAGACATACTCAAGGGTATTAATGGATGGGATGGATGTTCTGGATCGAAGGTAACAACCTAGAGGTTGTTCATGTTGCTGTGGAGGTTCTACAACAACTGCATGAGAAGTGGATAGTTCTCTTGTTGGGGTGTCTTATAAGATGTTCTGACGTCTTATTAGGGCAAGCGGAATCTGTTCCTTGGTGGTTCCGCTGCATGTGTTTCTGATGGAAGAACTCTAGAATTATGGGATTCTGGAGTTGTTGCCGAAGACAGATGGTGGAAGATCTCAATCGTCAGCCTCTAAATGTAAAGATATCTGCATTCTTTTATTCCAAAGTCAGGAGCGATGGAATAAAGGGAGTTGTTGGAAGATATATGGTATGGTGACTTAGTACTTGGAAGCTTGGTTCCATGGTACAGTGTGAAGTCAGTTGAAGAGGAGAGGAGTTGAGTTTAGTTTTATCAAGCTCTTGCTCTGGGAGTTTGATAAATTATTGATCGGCTAGGTTGTCAAAGATACTTGAGAATTCTCTCAAGTCCACTCATAAAGGCGTCTTAGTCTTGCATCTGGAGTCTTCTAGTTATTCTTCTTACTAGAAGGTGTTTCTATGAAACACAATCTGAATAAAGTGGAGGTGATTTATTTTCACCATCCAAAACAGCAAGGAAGGATTCATCTCTCTTAACCCTAAGGGTGGATCCAATATGATTGGAGTTCTCATAATCGTTGAGGTAAATAAGGTTCGTTTAGAGAGAACCTTAGTTACTTGAGTCAAGGGTGGCATCCTTGGTATCTCAACTATTTGTGTCAAAGAAGATACTTGCAAAAGATTGAATACTTGATAAGTGTTCATGATGTGATCTGGTGAAGCTTAGCTACAACTGTGAAGAAGGGTTATTGGACAAGGATTTAAGATCAATTGTTATTTGTGGAATTCAAGTATTTAATTGATTATTCTTGAAAGTCAAGATTGTTGATGTTCAACAAGATGTTGGAATATCTCATCATCAGAGTTTATGCAGAATCATGGGAGGGGTACTGCATAAGCTTTAGCATCTGTTTTAGTCTTGGGTGTTGACCTAAGAATGGGCTTCAGTATGGTATGACAGAAGCATGTGATCTCTGGAGAGTTTCTTGGCAAGAAACTGGTCTGGACTTTGGTGCTGTTGAAGATTAAGATGAAGACATCATAATCTTGATGGTTACTTCTTGGATCAGTTTATTTCTGATCTAGGAGGAATAGAGTGCTGGTGATGGTACAACTTGGATCATTTTTTTCTAATCTAGGTACTTGGGAGCATAGAATCTTGCTCAGCTTGAAGGTCAAGGTTAAGTGGCAGTTTTCTCTTACTTTCTACAAACTGCTCTACTAAGGAAAGTGGCATTCTTTGGTATGACAATGGTGTAGTCCAGGACTACTTTATCTTTTGAAGATTCAGATGTGGCAGGTGTGAAGTTTTTGGAGTTTCAAAGCAGGATGAAGGTTGACTACTCAAACTTGGTTGTTGAATCAAGTCTATGAGAGCATGGAACTCTTGTTCTGTAATAGGGAGGAGGTTCTTCTAAGTGGCAGAAGGAGGAGCTGAATTCAGCAGTTGGATGTCATATCAGAATGTTCTGACATCTAGCTTAACATCAGAATCTCAGCTAATGATGTGGCGCATCAGCTTAAGAAAAGGTGATCTACAGGAGTATGGAAGTAATGGATGCTTCAATAAGGTCTATATCATGCAGTTTGCGGGAGATGTGGATGGGAAGATGTTACATGTCTAGAGGCTTGGTGGATCCAAGATGTCTTGCTATGGAGCAAGTAGTTTATGTGACTTGAAGATCTGATTTCATTGGTGGATAAGTGTATCTTGTGGGATTTCTGAAGAAGAGTGAGATCAATCAAAAGGTGGCATTTGGTTGGTTTCATAGTGTGCATTCAAGCAGGGTACTTGGAACTAATTACTCTTGGGTAGAAGGGGAATTGGTTGAAAACGTAAGGAGGATCTAGTTCATCTTGGAGCTTGTGGTAGAAGTTCTAGGTAGAATATGAAAGTATGCCTTCTTTTGGTGGATGAGAGTTTATTTCTCTCTGGGTTTCTGAAGTTCTCTTTGTTCAAGCTGGTGGTGCAGTGTTGTGTAAAGATCTTCAGTTTGGATTACTATGCAGAGAGTAAGTCCAGTGGTGAAGCATATCAAGAGCCATGGTGAGTGGTGTCTATGATGTGTGAAGGTTGTCCTAACTGATGTTAGAACATTTTTTTGGGTTGGTTATCCTTGGTGGAGGATGCTTAAGTTCTGGTCTAGGAACTTGTTGGCTACATCATGTCTAAGGAGTATCTATCTTGTCATACGGGAGAATGATGGAGTAGAGGAACTTCCTTGGAAGGATGGTGTAGAGAAGACTGAAGGGGATCATGTGTTGATTGCATGGAAGTCTGAATACGGATATTCACCAGTTGATCAGAAGTATTCCAGGTTATCGTATGGGAGAATGATGAAGTAATGACTGTCTTGGATTGTTGGGTGTCTATCTATTGACCTTGCTAAGGTCTGATGAAAAGCTTGTGGAGGGAATATCTCCCCTATTAGCAAGTCATGCTAAAGAGAAGTGGATCAGTTTGGCAGCTGTGAAGTCCTGAAGCATGTATACGGTATCTGACACCTTTGGAAGAAAACAAATTAAGAGGTATGGTATCTCTTTGAGGAATGTGGATCATTCCAGATCAATTGGATTTTATCTCAGGGAACAAGGAGATATATACATGAGAATTCAAGAGGAATTCGTTTGGTGTATGGATAGTTTCTGGAAGAGGGGGATCAATGAAGCTTTGATCTTAATCCAAGAGTTCATTAATTTAGGATGGTGATCCTAATGAGTCCTCATGGGAAGCATGACGGTGTTCATGTGTGAGTGATTATTGGTTCTTGTCAGAAGAAGCAATAAGTGGAGTTGATGTTTGTGAACTGAGGGTACACTCTTGAAGACATGAAGATGCGTCTTATGTTTTCCATTCATCAGTATAGTGTTCATTGGAGGAGCACTGGTTATCTTAGATAGGGGGAGTTGCTCCTTGATCTAAGATTTATTACTGCAGGGGTGCAGTTCAGGTTCCAGTTTATATTGTGTGTCAAGCAAGCTGTGATTATGTTTCCATCCTGGGAGGATGAGATGTCAAGAAGGATGTCTTGACATTAGTGTACTATTGCAAGTTGGGGGAAACTTGATATTACAAATAACATGGTTCTTAATGGATGCTTAAGAAT
Organism: Lathyrus tuberosus; assembly: GCA_022829125.1. Lineage (NCBI taxonomy): Eukaryota > Viridiplantae > Streptophyta > Magnoliopsida > Fabales > Fabaceae > Lathyrus > Lathyrus tuberosus. Next base: position 16,183,321 of record JALAZF010000027.1, on the reverse strand, counting down.
CATTGGTTAGGTCTGAGTGAATTTACTTTTCTCTGCAGAATGTGATCTTAAGACTGTGAAGGTATTGGTCAATACATAAGTTTTCTTTAGTGGACAGTGTCTGACATAATGTCAGTTGATTGTTAAGATCATGTGATAAAAGTAATTGGTCTCGTGGTCGATGGATAAAATGCGTATTCATTGTAACTTACATTATTTTTGGACAGTTTTCTTCAAAGAAGAAACAGTCAAAAGCATTCTGAACGGGTGCACATTGGTATTGGTGAAGTTACATCCTTGGATTAATGAGGTCATTGAATTAACCCTTGCTATTTTCAAAAGCTCGTTACATTTGAAGGAAATTTCTTGGATATTTAAGGGAGTCCTTGGATCAGGTTGTCTCAGACTGTGTTGTGGTATGTTCAAAATGTCGTTTGTTCAAGTTTGGATTAGTATTGACTAGATATGGGAATACCTTGGCTACCTTTGTCAATTTTTGGCTAAAAAGGGGGAGTATGAGTCACGGGAAAAGGGAATGTGTGTGTTGTTCTTGCAGTTGTTTTGCAAAAACATTGAACAAGGTGTTGGCTTTATCATCTTGTATATGTTTCTCTTGTGTATTATGACTTGAGTTAAGAATCAAGTTGTGTCTTGTGACCTGAGTTACATGCTTTATGTACTCAGACTCACGAAGACTACAACTTATCTTTGGAGGGGGAGTGTGTTTGAAAGGATTGTCCAGGATTCTGGTGTTTCAGACTTTCTTCTTGTCTCTTTAGGAGTCTCAACTCCTGGACCTTTCTCAACTTCACTCACCCTGGGAAGAGAAAGGTTGTGTTATCGTCCTCCTCATGTACACCAACATGAATCCAACATGCTAAGTATTCCAATCATAATCGCCATCCAAACTAAAAGGAGTTTTAGTCAAAATTTGTCAAAATGGGGGAGATTGAAAGCACCTTTGGTTTGACAGAATTTTGGTAAAACAATCTTAATGATAAAGATGAAGAAATCTGGCCCTGAACAAAGATGTCAAAGAAGATGTCTTAACCTGAAGACATGGCATCCTGAAGTAATGCACTGATTTAGCAGGTTTTAAATCTGTAACAAATCTGCCAAGAGTTAATGCGCATGGATCAAGGACCAAAGATAGAAATCCCAAGTGAAGACTCTATATAAGAAGACTTAGACCTAGGATTTTGTATGCCTTTTGTAACCTAGTTCTCTTGCGTAAGAAACAAGGGTTTAGGGTTTTGAGAGTCATTGGCTCTCTAGGTTGTAAGTCTCCCTTTGTATCAGTTGATGCATTGTGGCATATATAGGTGTCACACAGATCCATAAGCCTTGAGGTATTGGATTGTGTATTGTTCTTGGATGAAGCTTTTAAGCAAATCCGAGTTAGCTTATTTGTCAAGTATGCTTGACAGAATTCTGTATTGACAGGGATGATGTAGAAATCACAGTTGGTGATTAAGGGAAGTGAGTGGGGTATCTCATATCAAAGAGGTTGTTCTTTGATAAAGTCTTCATTGGGTAGAGATTAGGATATAAAGTTGTAAACGGGGGAGTTTAGCTTTGTAACAGTTCTACAGATAGTGGAGTCTTCTTCCTAGATTGGTATCCCCCAGATGTAGGTGAGTTGCACCGAACTGGGTTAACAATTGCTGTGTTCTTTATCATTATGCAGATTTACTTTTCTGTTAGGGTTCATGATAAACATGTTGGATCAGATGTCATAACATCTGTGATTCTGCATTTCTGATATTCAAGGTATCAATCTGCTGTTGTGCCTCTGTGTTTAAAATGTTTATGCAAAACAAAGTCTTGACATGTGTTAGGACACCTGCTGTCTGCATTGCCAGAATTTTATGATCAATCAGGTCAACGGAGATTGGAATACTCATCAGCCCAATTTAATTCCGTACAGAGATTACACGAGAAGACTATTAACTTTTTTCAATACAATGAAGCTTTACCATATACCTCGTGACAAAAATCAGATGGCAGATGCTCTGGCTACGTTATCCTCGATGATCAAAGTGAATTGGTGGAATCATGTGACCAAAATTGACGTGACGCGCCTTGATAGGCCCGCTTATGTGTTTGCAGCCGAGACAGTTGTAGATAGTAAGCCTTGGTATCACGATATCAAGTGTTTTCTGAAAAGTCAAGAGTACCCGGCAGGGGTATCCAATAATGATAAGAAGACTCTGAGAAGATTGGCTGGTAGTTTCTTCTTGAACGAGGATGACGTGTTGTATAAGCGGAATTTCGACATGGTCCTGCTCAGATGCGTGGATAGACACGAAGCATACATGTTGATGCAAGAAGTGCACGAAGGCTCTTTGGTACCCATGCCAACGGACATGCTATGGCAAAGAAGTTGTTGAAAGTAGGTTATTACTGGATGACCATGGAATCAAATTATTTCAAATATGCTCGAAAGTGCCATAAATGACAGATTTATGCTGACAAAGTGCATGTGCCTCCGAATCCTTTGAATGTTATGACTGATCCGTGGCCCTTTTCTATGTGGGGCATTGATATGATCGGAAAGATTGAGCTCGCTGCTTCCAATGGACACCGTTTCATTCTAGTTGCCATCGATTACTTCACCAAGTAGGTGGAAGCAGCTTCCTTTGTGATCTGCTGTCGTGCATGAATCAAAAACGAGTATTTTTGAAAATATAGTTACGGTAACGACAACTCGAGTATCGTTCTCACAAGGATTCTTGTATTGAATTTAACTAAGTATAGTAACGGTTTATGGGGGAGTTTTGGTTTTGATTTAGAAAAAATAATGAAAATAAGTGATTATAAATAAAAAGTGATTATCAAAATAAGCTGAAACGGTTAATCTGTTGTTTTGGTTTCCCAACTTATCATCGATCCAAATAATTCCCAATTCCTAAGCGGACTCTATCCCCTTTTCGATTATAATAACAATCAAACAAGCACAATTGATATTATACGATACATATTCCTAATTTTTGAATTAAGCAAACAGATGAGATATAATAACCGTGAATTAAGCGAACACGAGAAACATACGCGGATTAAGCAAACGCGATTAAAATATAAGAACATGCAGTCATCGAAACAAATCAATCAACCCTAAGATAAATCAAATTAAGCAAACAAGATATCACAGAGAAGAATTGAAAGGAAATAGATTTTATTGGAAATTAAAAGAACCTCAAAGTGTCGGTGGAAACCGATTACAGTAGATTAATTCGAAGAAGTTAGTTCTCCATAAGATTCGTACAAAGCAAAAAAACAAAAAATCGTAAATAGTGAAAAACGTAACGTACAGTAGTACGGCTGCTACTAGGTATAGGGAAGCATAACAAAATCCGGTTCTAACCCAACTGGGTCAAAAAACATTAAAAAAACCCGGCCCAAAACTAAATATTCCTAAAGGAAGAATTCGGGTCCTGACTTCAACGAGTTATTCGAGCCTGCTACACTCTGAATCATCTTCTGCGTAAAACATAAAAGTTGTAGCTCTTTGTCTCACCTTTCAAACGATTAGTAGAATGCACAAATCCGATTCTTGAAGCTCCAGTTATGATCCAAACAGTGGACATGTATCAAAAAACCGCTAAAGCTGAAAATAAGCTGCGAAAATAGATTAACGACAAACAAAAACTTAATTATAAAAACATAATAAAACACTAAAATAAATGAAACAAACTAAGGAAATGCTAAGTACAAACATAATAGAATGTGCATTAAAATGCACTGATCAAATTCCCCCACACTTGAACTTTTGCACTCCGAGCAAAATAGTATCAAAACTCATGGAAAACAATAGCATCCAGAAACTCATTCTAGGCCACAAACTCTTCTTCGGTCAAGATTGTATTGATATGTACTAATTTTGCACACTAAGGATATCGTAAGAACACAAATCCGTAATTGTGCGGTCATAAACCTCACTCCTATACAAATCAATCAGAATCATGTTATTATGCTTAAGCCTAACTTACTCATCCTTCTTTCTGCTCTCTTTCATTCTAATACAATCACATTAAGCCCGTTATCTATTCACACACATGGTATATAAGCCTGTTAGTGACTATGATCCATATCTTGTCAACAATTCAAAATTAACCACTTTACAATAAAAACATTTTTTTTTCTTTTTTTGAAGGTTTCACAACCGTTAGCCTAAGTGACCGGGTGAGGGTCACCTAACTTAAAAGGCGGATTCCTATTTAGATTTATTATTAATCACGAAATCATTCACTTATTTGCATCAGCTTAATTACTTAGTGAGTACTTTTTAGATGGTGCTGACTGCTAGATAAACTACTTAAGAGCTATTAAAGGATGTGAACTCAAGGTTATGTCATAACATGTATTTAAATCAGTTTCCATATTCGGGAGACTTAAAGTGTTAAAACGCTACCGATCTTATGAACTTTTCCCAAGTCTCCACAATCTAACCTCAAACTAATCTATAGCCTAAAAATTTCAAAAGATGCATTGCTTCTAAGTCTAACTTTTTTTTTTCACTTAAAAAAAACAAACACAAAAACGAAGAAAACTAAAAGAAAACAAAACAAAGAAAGGACATAACTAAAACTAAAAGGTTCCCTCCCCCACACTTAAAACATGCATTGTCCTCAATGAAAGGACATAACTATTAAATAAGAGCGAGAGAAAGGAAATAACACACCCGAGTATTCAAGGTGGATAGGTGATCACATAAGCAGCCTTTCCTAAAGAGAGATCTTTTACGCTTTCCTCTTCCATCAATGCATGGCTCTCTTTTATGCGGTGAAATTTGAAGTTATTATCAGAGCTCTCGCTTTCGCTTTGTATTCCGGGATCAAAAAATGATCCTAGAAAAGTGGAAGTGTGGTCCATCCAATTAAATCGCTTTTGGGGCTGCCTAAACTCAAGAATGCTAACCAAGCTCCATCCAATGCCCTTCTTATGTTCCTGCAATGATTTATCTTCCTGCAAAAATTCAAATAAATTATTAGGAAGTGGTTTCAGCTCTAAGGAGGGTGGTTTCTCGATGGATGGTTTGTTCCAGGCAGCCGGGGTGTCGAGAGCTTCATCTACATGAACAACTGCATTTGCAACCTCATATGCAGTAAGAATATCAACTTGCAAGGCAACCTCAATTTCAGCACAAACAGAGCAAATTTTAGTGTCAGTACAAACATCACAAGAGTAAACATCATCAAAATCAGACAATGATGGAAAATCAGCTGCAAACAATCAGTACAAGTATCATCAACCGTTTCAGAAGACAACTCTATTTGTAAAACATAATGCTCTTCCAAGGGTTGTTGGTTTGATCCTTGAGCTTGCTACATGGCATTCATTGAAGTGACAAGTTGTCCAATCTGTATTTCCAAAGTCTGAAAATTAGAATCTATTTGTTGTTGAAACTTGATATTATTTGTAGCCATTTGGTTGACAAGGTCCTCTAGTGAAGGTTCGGAAGGTGCAGAGCACACAACTTCTAATTCCTTCATATGTTTATGAGGATCCTCTCCTGCAAGACCATTAAACCTTGGCAACAAGTGTATTAAACCATATTTGAATTCAAAAGGTACAACAACATCAGGATATTCAATACATAAAGCATTATAATTCACAAGTGCAACCACTTCTCTTAGAGTTCTTTGATAAGCCATGATAAACTCAAAATAAGAATCACCCAAAGAATGAGAAAACACAAGATCAAGATTAAGATCGAAATCAAACAAGCAATGCAGTAACAACTAAGAAAATACTGACAATGTCCCTAAACAACAAAATAGATGGGAAACACTAAACAAAGCGATTAAAATAAAATTCAAAAAATAAAAAAACATGAAATCTAATCTAATTAAGTCAATTAAAATTTTTGAGATTTTTTTTCGGATTTTTTTGAAACTATGAAAACAGTAAAAAATTCATAAAAAATAGAAAAATGATGAATTTTGGATTTTTAGGTCGACGTCAATTATTTAATTTCAAATAGAGGCTTTTGATCCCTGATTTTTTTCTAATGAATTGACCAAGAATCGGACAAATCTGAGACGATTCTCCTAAAAATCAATTTTTCTTACTAGTTCGGACGCGAGACGGGGCGTCCAGACGTGAAAACGGTAAAACAACAAAACGAAAGTTCAAAACACACTAATCGACACCTATGACTCAACTAACAGTTAAAAACGACAAGAATCCCCGGCAATGGTGCCAATTTGAACCGCTATTGCGCAAGGATAAAAAACGAGTATTTTTGAAAATATAGTTACGGTAACGACAACTCGAGTATCGTTCTCACAAGGATTCTTGTATTGAATTTAACCAACTATAGTAACGGTTTATGGGGGGTTTTTGTTTTGATTTAGAAAAAATAATGAAAATAAGTGATTATAAAAAAAAGTGATTATCAAAATAAGCTGAAACGGTTAATCTGCTGTTTTGGTTTCCCAACTTATCATCGATCCAAATAATTCCTAATTCCTAAGCGGACTCTATCCCCTTTTCGATTATAATAACAATCAAACAAGCGCAATTGATATTATATGATACATATTGCTAATTTCTGAATTAAGCAAACGGATGAGATATAGTAACCGTGAATTAAGCAAACACGAGAAACATGCGCAGATTAAGCAAACACGATTAAAATATAAGAACATGCAATCATCGAAACAAATCAATCAACCCTAAGATAAATCTAATTAAGTAAACAAGATATCACAGAGAAGAATTGAAAGGAAATAGATTTTATTGGAAATTAAAAGAACCTTAAAGTGTCGGCTGAAACCGATTACAGCAGATTAATCCGAAGAAGTTAGTTCTCCATAAGATTCGTACAAAGCAAAAAGCAAAAAATCATGAATAGTGAAAAGCGTAACGTACAGTAATACAACTGCTACTAGGTATAAGGAAGCATAACAAAATCCGGTTCTAACCTAACTGGGTCAAAAAACATAAAAAAAACTGGCCCAAAACTAAATATTCCTAAAGGTAGAATTCGGGTCCTGACTTCAACGAGTTATTCGAGTCTGCTACACTCCAAATCATCTTCTGCGTAAAACATGAAAGTTGAAGCTCTTTGTCTCAACTTTCCAACAATTGGTAGAACGTGAAAATCCGATTCTCAAAGCTTCAGTTATGATCCGAACAGTGGACAGGTATCAAAAAACCGCTAAAGCTAAAAATAAGCTGCGAAAATAGATTAACGACAAACAAAGACTTAATTATAAAAACATAATAAAACACTAAAATAAATGAAACAAACTAAACAAATGCCTAAGTACAAACATAAGAGATTGCGCATTAAAATGCACTGATCACTTTGCAAATGTCACCAAACAGGTGGTTGCCCGATTTATTAAGAAGGAGAGATCATTTGTCGTTATGGGGTTCCTGAAAGAATCATCACTGATAATGGTTCCAATCTCAATAACAAAATGATGAAAAAGCTGTGCCAGGGCTTCAAGATCGAACATCACAATTCTTCTTCGTATCGTCCAAAGATGAACGGTGTTGTTGAGGCGGCCAATAAGAACATCAAGAAGATTGTGCAGAAAATGGTTGTGACGTACAAGGATTGGCATGAGATGTTACCTTTTGCTTTACATGGGTATTATACTTCAGTGCGTACGTCAACCGGTGCAACCCCGTTCTCACTCGTGTATGGTATGGAAGCAGTCCTACCAATTGAGGTTGATATCCCTTCTCTGAGAGTTATGATGGATGTAAAGCTAGAGGAAGCTGAATGGGTCCGAACGAGATTTAAAGAGCTGAGCCTTATTGAGGAAAGACGAATAGCAGCAGTATGCCACGGGTAGTTGTATCAGAGGAGGGTGAAGAAAGCTTTTGATTAGAAAGTGCATCCTCGTTGTTTCCAGGCTGGTGATTTGGTGTTGAAACAGATCCTTCCTCCACAGACAGATCACAGGGGCAAGTGGACCCTGAAATATAAAGGCCCATACGTTGTTAAGAAGGATTTCTCTGGAGGAGCCTTGATGCTTTCAACTATGGATGGTGAAGATTTTACATCCCATGTGAACTCAGACACAGTTAAAAAATACTTCGCCTAAAGAATAAGTCCAGGCAAAAAAGGGGCATCCCGGCGAACCCTAAAAAGAAAAGGTTCGGGAAAAAATTAGGGATAAAAAAATAAAAAATGAGTAAACCCGCTAAGTTGAAAATCTGAAAAGGCAACTTAGGCAAAAATGGGTATCCCGGTGGATTGAAAACCCGTAAAGGGTGATCCAGGCAAAAGTTAGGGATTAAAGCGAAAGGATGCGATCTAAGTAATTTGTACCTCATCTCTTTTCAACAACTGGAAATCTCAAAGGATAGGAATCAGTCCAATCACCTTTCTCGGAAAGTAGAGTAATCAAAGCGTTTTGAAGACATGCGAGTTATAGCAGAATTGAAACTCAATGGGAATCCGTTTTTACATTGCCACTAGTGTAGTTTCTTTTCCTTTTTATGCAATTACCTCTTTCTAGAAATTGCTTTCTGATGTAAATGCCTATTAACAGGCCAATTCAATTAATAAAACTCATTTTCATTCAAATAACTTTCTCTTTTGTTTTCAGTTTACTGTTTTGTTTGCAAAGACGTCCAAATTTTTGATAAACATTGCATTTGAAAACAATAAAGCTCTTTAATAACATGCGTGAAAACATTTAAAATTGCTTTGAATGTTAAATGTCCTTGGGTGGTAAATTCAGACCATATAATACCCCGAGGCACATGTGTGTATCCTTTTTGTGTTTGCAGGCACAGGTATTCGTACTTAATGGTCAGTGTGCAAGTCAGAGACCATTTCCCTCTCACAGTAATGGTGGCATCGTTCAGATATGAAAATATATGTCTCCCCGGCAGAAATAGCCAAGATTGTATCGTCTTCGGCAGAGTTTTATTATCCTCCCCAGCGAGAATATAGAGGTTTGGTTTCCACAGCCAGAGTTGGATTTGTCTTTTCTTCGGTAAGAGTTCAAGCCCCAGACAGGGTAAGGATGGTTTGTTTTGCTCTCCAAGCAGGTTGGCATCCCCAACAAGAGGCTCGTTTGACCTTCCTTCTCCAATAGCATTTCTCTTTCCACCGAGTACTGGTGTATAATCTTTATTCTTCAACAAGCATTTCCTTCCATAACAAAGGTTTGTTTGATCTCAGTTCCCCTAGCAGCCAGGTCAGAAGGTTGTCATTTCCCAGCAGAGCTCCATGGCTATAAGTTCCTCCCAAGTAGGACTGGTTCTAGTGATGTCTTCCCAGCCAGGTCATCACTCCCCGCAATTTAAAGTCCATATGTATCAACAGTATTCCCCTGCCGAGTTGTTGATCCTTCCCCCCACAGAAAGTTAAAAGATCAGATCAGTGATCACTTCCTCAGTAGAGTTAATAATCATCATCCCCGGCAGAAGATTCTCTTTGCATCTTGCATATAGTAATCATTGCATCCTCAAACGCGTAGCATTTCCATTGGATATGGAGCATTACGCCATAGAAAAATTCAAACATTTTCATTCGAAGCATAAGCCAGGTTTGGATATTCTCGTTGCCAGATGTCCCCAACAGAAAGCTGTCAAACTCAGGAGGTTCAATCTTACTTTATCCCCGGTGAAGTTGCCAATGAACTCGTTCTTCTCACTGATATTCCCCTGCAGAGTCGTCTGTTCAGGCCTCTTTTTTTCCCCACTAGAAAACGATGTAACTGTAGCCCTAAGCAAGCACCTCAATCAATCCTTAGGGTAGTAGATCTGTCAATCTTTTCCCTCCTAATATTTGTTCCCTAGCAGAGTTGTCTGACTAGGATTCCATTTTTCCCTCGGAATGTTCTTTCGATACCGGAAAGTATCGTCAACTCAATATTTCTTTGACATCCGTAAGTATTCTCTTGATACCAGAAAGTGTTATTTTTTGATACCGGTAAGTGTCATCATTTCAGTTTTCTTTGGTACCAGAAAGTATCATCTTTCAATACCGGTAAGTGTAGTTAATTCAATTCCCTTTGATACTAGAAAGTATCATCTTTCGATACCGGTAAGTATCGTTAATTCAGTTTCCTTTGATACCGAAAAGTATCATCTTTCGATACCGATAAGTGTCGTTAGTTCTGTTTCCTTGATACCAGAAAGTATCATCTTTCGATACTGGTAAGTGTCGTTATCTCAATTCTCTTTAATACCAGAAAGTATCATCTTTTGATACCGGTAAGTATCGTCATCTCAATTTTCTTTGATCTTTTGACACCCGTCTGTATCTTTAAACCAATTCCCTGTGATACCGGAAAGTATCATCTCTCGACATCGGTAAGTATCATCATTTCAATTTTGACTTGATACCGGAAAGTATCATCTTTCGATACCGGTAAGTATCGTCGTTTTGATTTTTTCTTGATACCGGAAAGTATCATCTTTCGATACCGGTAAGTGTCGTCAATTCAGTACACGTGTTCGTGTCTGTATCATTCTCTTTGATATCGGAAAGTATCATCTTTCAATACCGGTCTGTATCGTTAACCTAAACACTCTTTTGTGCTCCATTTCCTTTGATACCGGAAAGTATTATCTTTCGATACCGATAAGTGTCATCAGTTCAGTACACGTGTTCGTGTCTGTATTTTTCTTTGATACTGGAAAGTATCATCTTTCGATACCGGTACGTATCGTTAACGTAAACACACTTTCGTGTTCATCTTTCTTTGATACCAGAAAGTATCATCTTTTGATACCGGTCCGTATCGTTAACCCTAAACACTTTTCCGTGTTCACCCTTCTTTGATACCTGTAAGTATCATCTTCCGATACTCGTCTGTGTCGTGGACCCAACCCTGCGTCTACGTCTTATCTCATGATTTTAGACACCGGTCTGTGTCGTTTCTTCTCCATATCAGATTTCTCAATCTCACCGACCCTTTTATCCCAGTAGAGTTTTACACTCATCCAATTTTCTACCCTTTATTTATACCCACAGAGTGCAAATTTTCTGTTTCCTTTGGTATTCAATCCCTATTTACCTCCAATGTCTAAAAGTCGATGCTCTCATCCCTTCAGGTCTATAGTTAATTGAATAGGGGCAACTGTAACACCCCAAAATTTGCCCTCTTATTTATATCCTCAATAAGTGGCTTATGTTTCACATTTCAAATGCATTTAGATCATAAGCATCACACATGCATCATTGGTCTTCTCCAGACATGGTATTAAGGGTTCCTTCATCATTGATTGATCAAAGCAAATAGATTGGGATATATTTAATCACTCAAGCCACAAAGGCTCCTCAAGACTTAAGACATCTCCTTTGGCTCACCATTTCATCAAGATATTGAGATTGGCAAGAAAATTGAAGAGGACCACACCTTCCTAACTCTTGATCCTCTAACTAGGGTTTTGCCTAAAATCAGTTTATTTCTGATTCATTGGGTAAGACTTGATTCCCTGGCCTTCTATGTGTTCTCAAGTATCTAGAGGTGATTTATGGACCATCAATTTCATTCAGAAGGATTTCTATTGTCCATATGATTGAGAATCAACCAAATTGGGAATAAAGTCATCTGATCAAGGAAAAAGTCAACTCTTGACTTTTTTAGGTCAAACTCATGTTCATCATGTTAAATATGGTCAATGGGTGAGATTTGATCAAGAAATATCAAAGGAATCACGGAAAATCAAGAATTATGGAAAGTTACCATTTTTGGTAAGTTAGGGTTTTAAAATCTTTCCATTTATGGAAAGTTTTTTATGCCATGCAGCCATCTTCCAAGCCATTTTTAGCATGATTCAAGCTTTATTTCAACTTTTGTTAAACATGAAAGTTGTAGTATGGATTCCAAGCTTTCCATCCATATAAAGAATGTTCCATTTGGATATCTAGATCAAAAGTTATGATCTATCAAAGTTGGGATCATTAAGTTGTTCAAATGAAAAAACTTAGAATTTTTCTAAGTCCCAAAACTCAGTTTGGTGACCATGTTTTCAACACTATTTTCCATGGTGTTCTAGACCTTAAATCCAATTCTTTTTCACATCAAACATGTTGTGTCATATCCCATTTTTCCAAAGCAACAAAAATCACACCAAATGGTCCATTAATCACCAAATTATAAGCTTACAAAGTCACCTCCATGGACATTTTTTTCATGCCATAAACCATAATACTTCATTTCCAATTGCAAGAGTCTTGCATTATTTGTTGTTGCAGCATGTTATACACTACAAACAATTTCTTTCCCACACACACATTTTAAACACATTTTCCTCTTATGTCAAAAAAGATAAATTGCAAAACTTGTTGAGCAAGTTGTTTTGGCTGTACTAACCATCATCTTACACCATTACTATCATCATAATACACTCCATGGTAGCAATAATACACCACACAGATGAGAAAATTCGTACACCACCATAACCCCTCATTTTTTCAACTTTCACTAATCCACCTCTAACTAACATTTTAACTAGGATTAGTTCTTAACCACATTCTAACCAACCATATAAAGTCTCATTCTCTCTCTAACAGAAGCTAGTTACACCATTAGAGGAAAATAGATCCAAAATCCATCTTTCACACCCACAAATTCAACCCCTAAAATCTCTCTCATCTTGGGGTCTTTCTCTGTAATTCTTTCATCATCTTCATCACCTGATGGAGTTGAAGTTTCTGTTTACATCTATTTTCACCTGGAACCATTGTATCATCACCTACAAGTTCACCTTCTTCCATCACCAATTTGCAATTCATTCAAGATTTGAAGAGGTTAAGCATTTATTTTGCTTAAGGGAGATCTCAAGGTGTTGCATTGAAGTTTTCTGGGTTTCTTAATGTCTAAACACCACAAAAAGAAGTGAACAAGTTTCCATTTGGTAAGTTGCTTCATTTTTATCTCTCTCATTTTAGGGTTTAAATGTATGGTAGAAACATCCACATCTTGCATCTGAAGTACTTTACAAGAAGGCATTGGAGCTAGGCTCAAATATTTCATGTTAATCTTGAAGGTGTGTTGGTTTACATACTTGGATCTTCATGTTCATGGTCATTTTTATATGTGATTAATTGCTTGTTTGTGAAAATTAATGATGTATTGTTGTTCTACTCATTTGGGGCTTCAATTTGGTATATTATTTTGTTTATTTTGGTCAAGATTTGATGATGAAATTTGAGTGAGAAGTGTGTGGAAATCCCCCTTTTATTGTTGTGTTTTTCTTCATGGGAACATAGGGCTTTCGCATGATTTGCATGGAGTGGGAAGAAGACGACATGTGTCGTCTTGTGAGCAGCTGCAGATTTATTTTTGTCTTATTCACTTAACTATACCTTGACCAATTGATATGAGGTTACCACATGCATAGTAACGTTTTCTGTAACACCCCGATTTATTTTATTATTTTCGTAATTGGAATTATATGTTGTGGTGCATTTGTGTGTGTAGTTGTGTTTGCGGTTGTCCTTAGTGGGGGGTAGTGACCTTAGAATTAAAGGGAATAAATGTCGGGAGTGTGTGACCAAATAGGTAGAACTTGGTGGTGTGGTGAGAATGGTTATTGGATTAATATTATTATTTTAAATTATTTAAGAATATTGTTATTGTTATTTAATTAGTATAATAATAATAATAATAATAATAATAATATTGAAATAATAATAAAAAAAATAATAATATTAACAATAAAAGGACATTAGAAAAGAAAATAGAAAAGAGGGAATCAGAAGGGAGAAGCCATTTGGTACGTCCTTTTGGGAAAAAGGAGAAAGAGGAGAGCTAGGGCAAAAAAGAGAAGAGAAAAGCTATCGTTGATGCCGAGGTCTTTGTCGAAGAACTCTAAGGTAAGGGTAGGGTTCTTTAATCTCTTAAGGGTTTTATAATGTTTGTATGAGGGTAGATAGACCTTTAGGATCATCTCTACGTGTTGTTTGTATTGGTTTGGGATTGGGGATTTTACATGCCGGAGGTTCTGGTAAGACGAAAAATTCATAAATTGATCGGTTAAATTGTGACCTATGTATTCCTAATTGTATGTATGATAATCTGTGATTGTATGTGCGTTTGGGGCTGTTTGGGAGTAAAATCGGAGAAGGGTTGGGGTGGAATGGTGCTGAAATCGCAATTGTAGAACTTACAGAATCGCGTAGTTCGCAATGCGAACAAAATTTCGATGGGAGAATGTTTGCCCCAGATTCGCTAAGCGAATAAGACAGCGAACAAAGGGAAGGGAGAGGAATTATGGAATGTGTGGAGGGGAAGTTCGCCCTAGGTTCGCTAGGCGAATTCCTGGCGAACTCCAGTTCGCTGGGCGAATGTGTAGCGAACGGAGAGGAGAAAAGGTGAGTCTCTGGTTTTTGTATGAGAGAAGTTGTTCACTGGCAAGTTCGCTAGGCGAACTTCGAGCGAACTCGCAGCGAGCATGATAGTGTTGTTTGCTGCTGTTACGGACATAATTTTATCAAACTTCAAAAATTCATAACTTTTAATCCGTATGTCCGTTTCAGTCGCCGTTTGAATCGTCAGAAAGATGGTTTCATATAATTTTTGATAAAATCAATTTAAATACCAGAATTCCAACCATTCGGTGCAGTATTTAGGTTTTCGTGTATGTGTCATATGTTGTACGTTGAAATGACGAATTTGGTTGTGTGTATGCATGTTGTGGTTGTGGATTGCTGTTGTTGTATGTATTGGCAGGTATATGCTACGTGTTGGGTAATTATAGTATGATGAATTGATGAATTGATAGTCATATGCATTTAATTGTCTTTGTATGTTGTCGTTGTATGCATGCCATGTTGCATAAGTTGTGCGATAAGTCCCATGTGGGGTGTGAGCGTCTTATCGGGATTCTTTAAAATAGAATCGTGTCGTTGTTGTTGTTGTGGAGGTGATCGTGTGCCCATGTGGGGTGTGAGCGATCACGGATGTCGTGTGCCTACGTGGGGTGTGAGCGACTGATATAGAAATTCCGACGGGAATTGTGATCATGAAAAAGGGATCGAATTGGTACCTCATGCATTGAGTCGAGTCGTGGGTCTTATTGCATTGCATTATGTTATGTTGTATGGTGAATTGTACGGTTGTCTGCTTATGTGGAAGAGTGTGATTTTGTTGATGTGGTGATGATAGGATGAATAGTGTAATTGTTTAAATGCTTTTATATTTATATTATGCATTTCTTTTGTTGATTGAGAATCTCACCCCTTCTGTTTGAATGTTACCTCTACGTGGGTAACGTGCAGATAAGCAGGATTAGTGCAGAGTTAAAGTTAGTGAAACACTGGGGTTTCGGAACGCTTGCCATTATTTGTTTTATTATTCGTTACTACTTTATTACTCGATGATGATTATGTGATATTACATATGTTATGTTTTAGTTGAATTCCGCTGCTATATGAAGAGATTAATTAAGTGTGGTTGAAACTTGTAGTATTATATGTGTTACGTATCGTATTGCATGAGCATGTGTTTGTTGAATGTAGCATCCTACACGTTGTATGTTTTATTTTAATCTGATTTTCTATAATAAATAGTAAAGTCGGAAAGAATTGTTCCGAATGAATTGTTTTATTTCTGCTGAATATCGCTCATATAAATAGTGTTTACAATATAACACCTTTACATAAATAGATGCATAAAAATAGCAACAACTTAATTAGCTAGATACTATCTAATTAAAACCGATCCTATCTAATAACTGACAGAATAAAATAATTAAATCTAATAACTAACAGAATAAAATAATTAATTAGCAATCCTAATAATATCTTCGACACCCCCCCTCAAGCTGGAGAATAGATATCGATCATTCCCAGCTTGGCTAGAAATCCTTCGAACATCGTAGTAAACAGTCCCTTGGTGAGAACATCGGCGAGCTGCTCTGATGATGGAACAAACGGTATGCAGATATCACCATTTTCCAGCCTCTCCTTGATGAAATGTCGATCTATTTCAACATGTTTGGTCCTGTCATGCTGTACAGGATTCTGAGCAATACTGATTGCTGATTTGTTGTCGCAATACAACTTCATCGGTTTATCTCCTTCAACCTTTAGCCCCTCCAAGATCCTTCGAAGCCATAACAGCTCACATACTCCTTGCGCCATGGCTCTGAACTCGGCCTCTGCACTGCTTCTAGAGACAACTGGTTGCTTCTTGCTCCCCCAAGTAACTAAGTTGCCCCAGACAAAGGAGCAATAACCGGTAGTAGATCTTCTGTCTATAGAACTTCCGCCCCAATCAGCATCAGTGAAGATCTCCACTCTTCGACTTCCATTCTTTGAAAACATGATTCCTTTACCCGGACTTCCTTTCAAGTAATGAAGAATCCTGTAAACAGCCTTGGAGTGGTTCTCTGAGGGACAATGCATAAACTGACTCACCAAGCTCACAACAAATGCAATATCTGGTCTCGTATGAGCCAAATAAATCAGCTTCCCCACCAGCTTCTGATACCGATTCTTGTCCACAGGCTCAGCACCATCTTCTTTTTCGAGTTTTTGATTCGGATCAATAGGAGTCGCCATTGGTTTACATCCTAGTAAACCGGTCTCTTTCAAGAGATCGAGGACATATTTCCTTTGCGAGATAACTATACCTTTTGAGGATCTATCCACCTCCATTCCAAGGAAATATTTGAGTTGTCCTAGATCCTTGACCTCAAACTGATTGGATAAGAAGTTCTTCAGCGACTCCAACTCTACTGTGTCATCTCCTATCATAATAATGTCATCTACATACACAATTAGAATAGCAATTTTACCATTATTGTGTTTGTAGAACATAGTATGATCGGACTGTGCCTGAGTGTATCCATGTTGTTTCACAGCTCTCGTGAATCTCTCGAACCAGGCTCTCGGAGATTGTTTCAATCCATATATGGATTTCTTTAGCTTGCAAACCTTGCCATTCTTCTTCAATTCATCAAAGCCTGGAGGAACTTCCATAAACACCTCTTCCTCTAGCTCACCGTTTAGAAATGCATTCTTCACATCAAACTGTCTGAGAGGCTAATCCAGATTGGCGGCTAGAGAGAGTAAGACACGTACAGTGTTTAGTTTGGCCACAGGAGCAAAGGTTTCCTCGTAGTCAAGGCCGTATGTCTGAGTGAAGCCTCGTGCTACGAGTCTTGCTTTGTATCTCTCGACTGAGCCATCTGCATGGTATTTGATGGTGAACACCCACTTGCTGCCTACAGATCGTTTCCCCTCAGGTAAAGAGGTGAGATCCCACGTGTCATTCTTCTTCAGGGCTTTTAACTCCTCAAAAACTGCCTCTCTCCATCTTGGAACCTCTAGAGCTTCTTGTATCGACTTAGGTAGATCATCATCCATAATCCTGGTTGAAAAAGCTTTGAAATCTGGTGAGAGTTTATGATACGAAACGAAATTGGATATTGGATGTTTTGTAGTACATGATCTGACACCTTTGCGCAAGGCTATGGGTTCAAAGAATTCTGTAGAAGGCTCTGAATTTGGAATAGAAATAGGGGAAAGAGGAGTTGTACCTTGGACCGTAGTTGAGTCTGATGGTTGGCACACCTCGGGGGCCGGTGGAGCATTACTTGGTCGAGTCCGCCTTCTAGAATAAACACGAAGTTCAGTAGGTGGTTCCAAGTTATTTACAACCGTTTTTGGCAAAGATATTTGTTCCCAAAAATTCATTTCAGAGTCATTCTCCCCCGGAAGAGAATGTTTGTCAAAAAAAGGTTGTTTTTCAAAAAAGGTGACATCCATACTCACATAATACTTTCCAGATTTAGGATCAAAACATTTATACCCATTTTGCGTTGGTGAATATCCTAGAAATATACATTTATGTGCTCGGGGATCAAGTTTTCCTCTATTTTGGCCGTGTATATGAACAAAAGCAATGCAACCAAAAACTTTAGGTGTTAAATCAGTGAAAGATCTATTTTCAGGAAACATATTCTTTAGAGCTTGCAAAGGAGTGATATAATTAAGAACTCTTGTAGGCATTCGATTTATCAAATAAGACGCTGTTAAGAGTGCTTCATTCCAAAAACGATTAGGAACATTCATAGCAAACAGTAAAGCCCTAGTCACCTCTAATAAATGCCTATTTTTTCTTTCAGCTACTCCATTTTGTTGGGGAGTATCAACACAAGAACTGTGATGAATTATTCCTTTTTGTTTCAAAAAATCACCTAAGATAGCATTAAAATATTCTCGACCATTATCGGTTCTAAGGACTTGAATATTTGTTTGAAACTGATTATTGATCAGTGTGTGAAAATTTTTTAAAACACTTGCTGCCTCGGATTTTTCTTTTAGTAGATAAATCCATGTGACTCTAGTGTGATCATCAATGAATGTGATGAACCATCTAGATCCTGAGGCTGTTTTTACTCGTGAAGGACCCCAAATATCACTATGCACAAGAGAGAAAGGTTTTGATGGCATGTACTTTAAAGATGGATAAACAGATCTATGATGTTTTGCCAATTCACAAACTTCACACTGAAAAGAACAACCATCTTTATTTTTGAAAAGATTGGGAAATAAATATTTCAAGTAATTAAAATTAGGATGGCCTAATCTATAATGCCACAACATTATTTCATTCTCACAAGACAAGGTAGTAAAGCATCTTGGTTTCTGAACTTGTTTATCTGAAGGATTTTCCGTGACTAGGTGATACAGTCCATCAACCTCCTTAGCATTGCCAATCATCTTCCCCGAACAAGGGTCCTGAAATTCAAATCCAGCAAATGTTATTG
This sequence comes from Lathyrus tuberosus, assembly GCA_022829125.1. Classification (NCBI taxonomy): domain Eukaryota; kingdom Viridiplantae; phylum Streptophyta; class Magnoliopsida; order Fabales; family Fabaceae; genus Lathyrus; species Lathyrus tuberosus. The sequence continues at coordinate 16,164,643 of JALAZF010000027.1, read as the reverse complement.
TAGCAATGCATTTGCAATCATGAATAATACGACTAACAGAGATAAGATTGCAAGAGAGTTTTGGGACATGTAGGACATTTAGTAATGTGAGAGATGGAGAAATAATGATAGAGCCTTTTCCAGCTATAGAGGTTAGGGAACCATCAGCAATTTTTACTTTTAAATTACCAGATAACGGAAAATAAGATGAGAATATGGATGAATTACCGGTCATGTGATCTGTTGCCCCTGAATCTATGATCTAAGGGTTTGATTTAGAACCAGCTGTGAAAGCTGTAGGATATGTACCTTTCTGGGCTAATGATGAAGAGGCAATATAAGATGATGGGTTAGAGGTGTTGGATATGGAATGAGAACTCATTAGTTGATACAATTGCTCTAGTTGTTCTTTGCTGAAGGTAGACGTTTCTGAGGCAGGTTTCGGCTCTTCAGAAGCATCTTCAGATGAGGCATGGAATCCCTTTGCATCACGAGGATTCCGATTGGCTGAAGGGTTCTCGGCTGGCTTCCCGTGTAGCTTCCAACACTTGGCCTTAGTGTGTCCCGGCTTATTGCAGTGCTCGCATATCGGCCGATCTCTGTCGTTCCGACGATCGTTGCGACGTGGTGGCTGTCCCGAGAATAAGGCAGAGGACTCGGCGGGGGCTGTTGATTGGCCTCCAAGCATAACTGTCCGCCGGCTTTCCTCTCGTCTGACTTCGGAGAAAACTTCTCTGGTTCTCGGTAGTGGATCACGACCAAGAATGCGCCCTCTGACTTCATCTAATTCCTTATTAAGGCCAACAAGGAATTCGAAGACGCGTTCTTTTTCCACCATCTTCTGGAATAGAGTCCTGTCCTTATCACAACTCCATTCGTAGTTGCTGAACATGTCAACCTCTTGCCACAAGGTCTTGAGGTCGGTGTAGTATTGAGTGACAGTTTTCTCACCTTGTTTTAGCCTCCATAACCGAGTTTTTAGCTCAAACCATTGTCCTGTGTTCCCAAGATCAGAATAGGTCTCGTTCACAACCTTCCAAATGTCATGAGCAGTAGGTAGGAAGAGATAAGTCCTCCCTACATTTGGATCCATGGAGTTTATGAGCCAAGACATAATCATCGACTTTTCTGCCTCCCATCTTTCAGATTCATCTTCCTTGGCAGGTTTCATAGTGGTACCTGAGAGAAAACCGAATTTTCCACGGCCACGAATAAACAATTTCACAGATTGTGACCACTGTAAGAAATTATTTCCATTCAACTTGTGAGAAGTGATGGATATGTTTTGGAAGGATTCATTGTTTAGGGTGAGTGAGCGAGTAGAACTCATAGAATCGATACCAGAGGTATCATCATCGGATGGTTTGGCCATTTAGGCTTTGATACCATAAAGTCGGAAAGAATTGTTCCGAATGAATTGTTTTATTTCTGCTGAATATCGCTCATATAAATAGTGTTTACAATATAACACCTTTACATAAATAGATGCATAAAAATAGCAACAACTTAATTAGCTAGATACTATCTAATTAAAACCGATCCTATCTAATAACTGACAGAATAAAATAATTAAATCTAATAACTAACAGAATAAAATAATTAATTAGCAATCCTAATAATATCTTCGACAAATAGTCTCGGGGGTTTAGGGTGTTACATAGTGGTATCAAAGCAAGTCGGTCCATCCGACCAAGTTGTCGAGTCATTGTCGTGTGACAGTTGATTACTGTCGATGTCGTTTCCTTAACCATTGTGATCTGTTGTTGGCGTGTAATAGATTTAGAATGGCTAGAAGGAATGATGCTGCTATTGCTGCTGCTTTGCAGGCTGTTGCTCAGGAGTACAGAGCCCGCCTCATGCTAGTGAGAATGACGAGTTTCAGAAGAATAGACCGCCTACCTTCAAAGGGAGATATGATCCGGATGGAGCACAAACTTGGCTCAAGGAGATTGAGAGAATCTTCTGGGTTATGGAATGTCCTGAAGCACATAAGGTGCGGTTAGGTACTCACATGCTGGCTGAGGAAGCTGATGATTAGTGGATTAGCACTCGGCAACTGTTGAGAGCAACAGGGGAGGCAATCACTTGGGCTGTGTTCAGTAGAGAGGTCTTGAGGAAATATTTTCCTGCAGATGTCAAAGGAAAGAAAGAGATCGAGTTTCTGGAACTAAAACAGGGTAACATGACGGTTACGGAGTATGCTGCCAAATTCTCATATCTGGCTAAGTTTTACCCTCACTATAGTGCGGCAAATGCTGAGTTCTCAAAGTGTGTCAAGTTTGAGAATGAATTGAGGCCTGAGATCAAACAGGCAATTGGTTATCAGCGAATCCAAAGGTTTCCAGATTTGGTGGATTATTGTAGGATCTTTCAAGAAGATAGCAAGGCTCGATCGACTCACTATAAAGGGCTGACAGAGAGGAGGGGAAAACAACCAATGAACCGTGGGAAGCCTTATGCAGCTCCAGCTGAGAAAGGTAAACAGAAACACGCTGATGGTAAGAAGCCGAGTGGGGGAGGTGCCCCTGCTCCTCTTAAGTGTTACCGGTGTGGTGAGCTAGGTCATCGTGTTAGTGAGTGCACGAGCGATGTAAAGAAATGCTTCAAGTGTGGACAGGCAGGACATTTGATTGCTGATTGCAAATTTAACATGGTGACTTGTTACAACTGTGGAGAACAGGGCCATATTAGTACACGTTGTCAGAAACCAAGGCAAGCTTCGACTGGAGGAAATGTATTCGCTTTGACGGGGACTCAGACTTCCAGTGATGATAGACTAATCAGAGGTACATGTTATATTAATAATACACCTTTGATTGCTATTATTGATACTGGTGGTACTCATTCTTTTATTGCTGCTGATTCTATGAGAAGGCTAGGCCTTGTCGCTTCTCCTATGAAGGGAGAGATGGTTGTTGAAACTCCTGCAAAGGGATCGGTGACCACTTCCTTAGTCTGTTTGAATTGTCCACTATCAATCTTTGATAAAAACTTTGGTTTGGATCTCATTTGCTTACCGTTGGGGGGTCTCGATGTGATCTTAGGTATGAACGTGTTGGAGTTCAATCACTTTCATATTAACAATTTTAACAAGTCGGTGCGATTCCTTGATCTGGAAAAAAGGGAAGAAGATGGTTTTCTATCTGCTAGAGAGTTAAGAAAACTCTTAGAAGAAGAAGCTCAGGTGCTTGTATTGTTTGTATCCTTGTCCGTGGAGAGTGAGTCGGTGATTAATGAATTTCAGGTGGTGCGTGAATTTCCAGAAGTGTTTTTGAATGATATTGTTGATGTACCACCAGAGAGAGAAGTGGAGTTTGCTATTGATCTTGTTCCTGGTATGAGACCTATTTCTATGGCACCATACAGGATGTCGGCATCAGAAATAATAGAGCTGAAGAAGTAACTGGAAGGGTTATTAGAAAAGAAATTTGTAAGACCAAGTGTATCGCCTTGGGGAGCTCCAGTGTTGTTGGTAAAGAAAAACGATGGCAGTATGAGGTTATGTATCGATTACAGACAGTTGAATAAAGTGATGATTAAGAACAAGTATCCGCTTCCAAGAATAGATGAGTTGATGGATCAGTTAGTCGGTGCCCGTGTGTTTAGCAAGATTGATTTGAGGTCGAGTTATCATCAGATACGAGTAAAGGATGAAGACATTCAGAAAACGGCTTTCAGGACTCAATATGGACATTATGAGTATATGGTGATGCCGTTCGGAGTTACTAATGCACCCGGTGTATTCATAGAGTATATGAATGGAATTTTTCATGCTTACTTGGATCAATTTGTGGTTGTTTTTATTGATGACATCCTAATTTATTCTAAGTCAGAAGAGGAGCATGCTGAGCATTTGCGGATTGTGCTGCAAGTGTTGAAAGAAAAGAAGCTCTATGCTAAGTTATCTAAGTGCGAATTCTGCTTGAGAGAGTTAAGTTTTCTTGGGCATGTTATATCAGGTGATGGTATTGTTGTGGATCCATCCAAGGTAGATGCAGTTCTACAGTGGGAGGCTCCGAAGTCAGTAACTGAGATCATAAGCTTTTTAGGCTTGGCTGGTTATTACCTGTAGCGTACGATTTTTGTCGGTGACGCGACCACCTTACCGTAATTGGTTGGAATTGGGTGCTACTTTCTAATTTCTTATTTATCCTATGAAGCTGGAAAGGAAAGGGAAACTATCTAAAACTAACCTTGCACGCAAATGTTTTCTTTAACAAATGCAAAGAGATTGGGGAGTTCGGGGTCAGGTTATACAATGGGGAGTTGTCAATTACCCATCCTATATATGGTTATCCATAGATTGTTTGGCATTTTATTCTGTTATTCTACTTACTGGTGTTTTTCTGTCGTAAATGGGAAAGTTTCTCCTTTGGGAAGGTTTGAGAGAGAGTATTTTGTTGTTTTTCAGGTTTTTCGATGTTTTTGGTAAGGTACTGGACCTAAGGTTTTTGATAAGTGTGCTCCCTAAGATTTCGTAATCTTATGCCTACGTATTCCAGTTAAAGAAAATAGGGAAATCAGAGCAATCGTAGTTCCTCCTATTCTATGGGAGGAAAAGATGTTTGGTGTCTTGTTCAAAGCCCAAGATTGAAGCTAAAGGTTATATTTGTGTCTTGTTCAAAGCCCAAGATTGAAGCTAAAGGTTTTGACTGAGAGAGAATTTGTCATCTCTAAAGGGAGATATCTCATCTGTTTATCACAGTTTGTTGGGTAACTGATTATAAAGGAGAATTACTTTAATTGGAGTATATGGAATCCAACAATGCCATAATTTCCTTTATAAGGGACTTGTCCTGAAGGGGGAAACTTTAACTCAGTGTAGAGCAATGTCATTTCTCCTTAGGAATCTTCCATGCTAAGAGAGGGGCATTGGCTTGGATGTAAATAATCCAAAGGCTTGCCACTTACATCAATTAGATGAAATAGGGTTTTTTATCAGGATAAGAGATGAACTACAACTTGGATATTTGAATCAACAAGTGTGCCACTTACATCAGTTATCTGAGATTAAGGTTTGTTTTGATTGTCTATTTTGGTGTGTGATGTACAAAGAAATATTCTCATACAGAGTTTTTGATTTCCTCTGAGGGTAGGTTGATTTTTGTATGCCTTAATTAAAGCCCAAGGTTGAAGCTAAAAGTTGACTCTGCTTAGGGAGATTATTTACAAAGCCTAAGAGGAGGTTGACAAATATTGACTCAACAAGAGAGTGTTTTTCTGTCTTGTATAAAGCCCAAGATTAAGGCTAAAAAAGAGATTGACTCTTTTTGGGGAATATTTTGTCTGTCATGTACAAAGCCCAAGATTGAGGCTAAAAGTTATGACTCTACTGGGAGAGGTTTTATCTGTCTTGTACAAAGCCCAAGATTGAGGCTAAAAAGATTTGACTCCACTGGGGAATTTTTATATGTGTCTTGTACAAAGCCCAAGATTGAGGCTAAAAGTTATTGACTCAGCTGGAAAATGTTTTATTTGTCTTGTACAAAGCCCAATATTGAGGCTAACTATAGCGTGCGATTTTTGTCGGTGACGCGACCACCTTATCGCTGTTGGGTTTCTCCTCACCGCAATGGTAGGAGTGGGGTGCTACTTTCTGATTTCTTATTTATCCCATGAAGATGGAAGGGAAAGGGAAGCAATCTAAAACTAACCTTGCACGCGAATGTTTAACCGAACAAACGCTTAAGAGATTCGGGGAGTTCAGGGTCAGGTTATACAATGGGGAGTTATCAATTACCCATCCTATATGTGGTTATCCACAGGTTGTTAGCAATAGGTTTTGCTTTTATACTTGATGATGTTTATCTGTTGATTGGGAGAGTTTCTTCTTTGGGAGATTTGAGAGAGAGTGTAAGTTTTTGATGATTTTGGTGAGGTACTGGACCTCAGTTTTGATTGGTGTGAAGGTACTGGACCTAGAGTTTTTGATTGGTATGCTCGCTAAGATTCCGCGATCTTATGCCTACGTATTTCCGTTTAAAGAAACAGGGAAATCAGAGCAATCGTAGTTCCTCCTATTCTATGGGAGGAAAATGATGTTTCGATGTCTTGTTCAAAGCCCAAGATTGAAGCTACAGGGATTGAGTATTTGTGTCTTGTTCAAATCCCAAGATTGAAGCTAAAAGGTTTGACTGAAAGAGAATTTGTCATCTCTAAAGGGAGAAATCTCGTCTGTTTATCACAGTTGTTGGGTTACTGTTTATAAAGGAGGATTACTTTAACTAGGATATGTGAATCCAACAACGCCATAATTTCCTTTATGAGGGATGTTATCCTGGAGAAGAAAACTTTAACTCAGTGTAGAGCAATGCCATTTTTCCTTAGGAGTCTTTCATGCTAAGAGAGGGACATTGGCTTGGATGTAAATAATCCAGAGGCTTGCCGCTTATAGCAATTAGATGAAAGAAAGGGATTTACCAGGATAAGAGATGTACTACAACTTGGATATTTGAATCAACAAGTGTGCCACTTACTGCAGTTATCTGGGATTTTAGGGTTTGTTTTGAATGTTTGTTTTGATGTGTGATATACATAGAAATGTTTTCCTACAGAGAGATTTTGATTTCCTCTGAGGGGATGTTGATTTTCTTGTGCCTTGATCAAAGCCCAAGGTTGAAGCTAAGAGATTGATTGACTCTACAGGGGAAGTCCTTATACAAAGCCTAAGAGGATGCTAGAAAAGATTGACTCAACAAGAGAATGTTTATCTGTCTTGTATAAAGCCCAAGATTGAGGCTAACAGAGATTTGACTCTTTTGGGGATATCATTATACAAAGCCTAAGAGGAGGCTAAAAGTTGACTTTTCTGGGGAAATATTTTGTCTGTCTTGTACAAAGCCCAAGATTGTGGCTTAAAAAGGAAACTGACTCTACTGGTGAGAGGTTTTATCTGTCATGTACAAAGCCCAAGATTGTGGCTGAAAGATGATTGACTTTGTTGGAGAGTGTGATTTGTCTTGTACAAAGCCCAAGATTGAGGCTAAAAAAGAGGATTGACTCTGCTTAGGGAGATTTATATAGTGTCTTGTACAAAGTCCAAGATTGAGGCTGAAATGAGACTGACTCAACAAGAGAGTCTTGTGGAAACGGCAGTACTTCAATTTGTCGGCGTTGGGTTTGGCCGACAGTTGTTTGGGGAAGTGGATCCCTGCTTGTTTAAATTCCGAATTTGTGCATTCGGACAGTATCTTCTCCCTTGAGACAGTGAGGGGGTGTAATCGTGGAATCGCCCAGAGGGTCCCTTGCTGTCGCGGGAGTCCCGAGGACGGTCTTCACGCCTCCTTTCGCCTCGACGAGATGTTGAGGCTTCTTCGCCTCTGGAGGCCTGAGTGTTCTCCTGATGCCGTGACGTTCGGACGTTGCTGGCCGCAACCTTCTCTTCGTACTGAATGTGCGATTAGGCTTTAAGGAGGAGGGCATCTAGGTTCCTCGGAGGTGCGAGGCCGACGACCTTAGAAAACTCTGAGCCCGGGCGGAGTCCTTGCTCGAGCAGAAACTTTTTCATCTCGTCCGTTGTAGGGACCTGTACTGCTTCTTTTTTGAACCTCTCAATGTATGCATGGAGAGGTTCGTCCTTTCCTTGGATTATGGCCCCAAGGGAGGCCTCAGTCTTGGGGTGACGGCGAGAAGCTGTGAAATGCCGTGAGAACATTCTGCCCAGTTGTCTCCATGAGGTAATGGATTCTTCGGGTAACTGCTTGTACCACGTCATCGCCCTTTTTCGGAGCATGGTCGAAAATAGTCGGCACTTGATGGCGCCCCAGACGCCGCAGTAGTCTAGAAGTGCATCGATATTCTATATGTGTTCGTCAGGGTCCGTCGTACCGTCGTACGTGCCCAGTGATGGGGGCTTCTCCAGGCCCTTAGGGAGACGGGTTGCCAAGATTTCCTGGGACAATGAGGACACGAGGCTCATCATCACTGCTGGAACTGGTGAATGACGGGGACCGAAGGGTTTGCTCGCGGCGGCGGTTCCTTTGGGGAGAAGGTGATCGGTCCCGGCCTTTAGACTTGACCAGGGGTGACTGCTCGTCCCTTCGGGTCCTCTTGTGACTGGGAGAGTGCTGGTTATGTGGGGAAACTTGGTCACGCTTCTGGACGGCGCGGGAGTCAGGTTCTTGGTGCAGTCTTCGGTCGATACCTCGTCGGGGTTGCGGGCTCCTTGATCGTCGTTGGTTCCTCCTCGGAGGAGGGGATCTTGGACGGGTGGATTCTTCAAGCGCTTCGATCCTTTCGTTCTGCTGCAGGATCAGGGTGTTGGTTTTGTTGATCACCTCCAGGAGGGCCTGTCATACCCCAAATTTTGAACACTAAGATTTTCCATCATTGTTCAAATCATCATCACAATATGGATGAACCATTAGTCTCCCCAAAGATGGGTGCGCCTTCACTACAATCAGAATTAGGGTTTCAAGGTTTTTCAGAGCCTTAGGCAAAGGATCAATCAAGAAATCACATGATCTTCAACTTGTCTAAACCTCTCAAATGTCCATAATGTCTCAAGAGGACTCCCACCTCAAGGATTAAGCACAAGGCTGCAACATTCTGAGTGGATCAAGCCTTAAGATCACCAGTGTCACCAAATTAGGGTTTTGGTCGACCAGGGCCTCCAGATGGGAATTTTCCTCTGGGCATGAGCCAATGCTTCAAAGCATAACCATATATACCCTATGAAACCTCATGGACCCAATCATCAATTCAATTTAGCCTCAGGGGATGAATTCACCAAAAATCAGGAATTATGGTTTCTTGACCTAATTCACCCCTAAGTTGACTTTTGGGACAAATCATGATCCAAGACCTCAAAAGAGGATTTGAGGGTCTCTAATAAACTACCCTGATCCATTTACAACAACGAATTGAGCCAAGAAGCTTGAGCAACAAGTTTCAAGTTCATCAGAACCACAATTAGGGTTTCGCGAGAAAAGTCAACTGTGCCTTTGACTTTTGACCAAGATATGCTCCCAAACCCTAGGACATGATTTAATACGCCCTATAACACCCATGGAACATGTCCATTAAGTTTTATTTAGGTCAAGGACTTGATTTCACAAAGGATCGCACAGTTTGGAATTCCTCTGACAAACAGTCAAATGTGCACAAAAGTCAAACTTTGACTTTTTGAGATTTTTCACAATTATGGTTCCTTAACCCTAAAATGATGTTAATGTGTGATTGGAATCATCATTCATCAAGAAAAATCAAGAAAAGTGGGATAACTTGTAAAAGGGATAACCATAAAAACTTAGAAATTTTTCTATGTTATGGAACAAAGTGGCTAGGGTACCAACTTTGGAGGATTATAACTCCTAAACCACAAGGCCATTTTTCCCAATTCAAAGCTGGATTTGTAGCTCTCATGGCCCTCTACAAAAGCTTCAAACATAACTCATTCCAATTCCTCATGGATCTTAAGTTATGGAATGATCAAAATCACAAAAAGTGAAAATATCACTTTTTTCCAACACTTAGTGAAATTTTCACTAAGTCAGAATCTGCCTTCACTTTTTCCCAAATGTAGGGGCATTTTTCACTTGGATCCAAAAAGTATCAAAACCAACTATGATCAAACAGTTGTTGTATCATATGAGGGCTTTCCAAAATGGCCAAGAACTCCATCAAATTCCACTTGAGCCATGAGATATGACAATGGCAACATGCCTTGCTGAAAACTGTCAAAGCAAGGCAGATTTGTGCATTTTGCTCGATTTGCTAAAATTGTGCAAATGACAAACACACTTATCCATCTGAACACCTCAAGGGGAGTCCAAGAAGGGACCAACTCTGATCTCAAGCCTCCCAAGTCCTTGGAACCAAAAGTAGCATGCCAAACCTAGAAATCCTTAATGAGGGGACAAGACTCCAATTTTGTTTTGGAGCATTCAATGTATGCACCAAGGTGGCATGGACTGAGTCATTTCCAAATGAATTCAATCAAGACTTATCCAAGACCAAGGGAACCAGCAGTCTGTGCCCTAACCTCTAGTCAATGGCTAGAGGAGACTTGGATTCTCATTGATCAACTTTGGCCAAACCTATGCAGCAGTTGCCATTCACTATTCATTGCAAAACAAACTTGCTTTACTATAAATAGAGCTCAATTATGTTCAGTTTGAGTACACCAAAGCCATCTAACAGATGCTTTCCTCAAAATCTCATTCTTCACTCCAAAATTGCCTTCCAAAGCAAGTCACTATCGGGTTTTGAGTTTGAGAGCTATTCCAATCAAACTAATCACACACACACACACCTCATAAACATCATATAGAAGTGATCCAAACACTCACACAACATCTGGAACACCAAAATCACAAAATCACTAGCCAATTGCTCAAGTTCTTGACAGATTTGCAGTTGGGGTACCATCTCAAGTTCTAGATCATTTCCATTCATTCCAAGAATCCAGACACACTCCATAGCACCTAGGGAAGCTGTCCATATCCTTGGAACCAAGTTGTAACACCTCTAACACAAAACACGATCACCAGCTGCAAGAGGTAAGCATGAGCTCTTCTAACTCTATGATCCATGCATTTTTTGATGCACAATAATTTGGCCATATGTTCATAATCATGCATAGAGTGTTTTCCCTCAATCAATTGCTTTTTTTGAATCGTGTATGGAATTTCTGAACCTTCATGCAAGTTTTAGGTTTCTTGAGGTTTCTTTTTGATTTCTTATTCTATGTTTAAAATAAATGAAATTAAAGACCATAGACATGATCGTGAGGTGAAAACGAGCAGATTGATATGTAGATTGCATGATATCATCAAGTATTCAGTGAGATTGGATAGAAAACGCAAATCTGCAGAAATAGAGGGTGGCGCGTGTTCTTGCCATGTTCTTGGCGCCATTTTTGAACATTTGAATATTTGAATTTTTGTAATTTTATTTAATTGATTCAAAAATTAATTTCTCTCTGAGTTTTAATGATTTTGAGTTGATTCTTTTTTTAATAATTCACAAAAATGTTAAAATATTTTATTTTCCCAAAAAATCCCAAAAATATTATTTATTTCATGTACTTGATATTTTTGTAAAGAATTAATATTTTAATTGTTTTTTGACATTTAAAATATTTTCTTCCTCTTGATTTTTCAAATTTTAGTGATTTCCAATCATTTTGTGAATAGAAAAATAATTTTTGAAACAATAATCCAAGATCACAATTTGTTTCCACACATGTTTAACAATTTTGATCATTTTAATTGAATTTTTATTCAATTAAAATACATTTTGGAAACAAATTAGGGTTTTTGATTAATTCAACCCTCATCAAACTTTTTCAAACACTTTTTGGGCCTCTAATAGAGTGTAAGACCCAATCCCTCTTAGAAAACCTTTTTGGGCCTCAGTGTGTTGTATAAGTCCCGATACCGTCAAAAGGTTTGACGCGATCGTCTCCTTTTTAACAAAAATCTTTGGGCTTCTCCTTGAGCTATAAGACCCATCTTTGTTCATTGGGCCTCTAATAGAATGTAAGTCCCAACCCTTTTTGTACATAAACCTTTTTGGGCATCACTTATTGTATAAGTCCCTCTGTACATTTTTAAAACAATGGCGCAATCGTCGTTCTCAAACAAAAACCATTTTGGGCCTCTCCTTGAGCTGTAAGCCCTGCCACTTGTACAAAAATAAATCATCGGGCCTCTAATAGAGTTTAAGACCCAACCCCCTTTTTAACCAAAACTTTTTGGGCCTCAATACATTGTATAAGACCCAATATGTTAAAGAAATATCGGCGTGATCGCCAATTCAAAAAATAAATCATCTGGGCCTACCCTCGTGTTATAAGCCCCATTCTTTTTCTTTAAACACCTTTGGGCCTCTTGAGAGAGTGTAAGACCCATCCCTTTGTATAGAAAACCTTTTGGGCCTCAGTCACTTGTAAAAGTCCTTGTACAATTTCAAAATAACACTGCAATCACTGATAAAACCTTGGGCCTCTCGTTGAGCTGTAAGCCCCAACAATCTTTTCAAAGCACTTTCTTCTTTGATTTTGAATATAATATTGTTATCAAAGCTTTCTTTGTTGAACAATTAACCAAACAACATGGAAGCTCTACAACCGAGTAAGTGTTTACCCGCTTTCATATATATATATATATATATATAACTGTATTGTGGGGCTGCTCACTGTAAGTCTTCTTTCATAAACTTTTATATACTTGCTATATATCCGTTGTGTAATACTAGTATAGTTATTTAGAGTTTTCCCCGACAACCACGTCTAGCACTAGGTAAAGCCCTGTTGGTCACTCTTAAATACAAACAAAATTAGATCCCCATAGGATTACCAGACACAATCTTCCCTCCTCTCGGGGTTAAACAATATGGAGACGTGAAAGGCAACATTCTCGGTGAACCCTTTCTCAGACTGTCACCCTTAGAAATCGTCAAAGAGACTCTACTCCCCAGAGATGATCTTTTCTCCATGAATGACATCTCTTGAGTTTCTTCCAAATTCTAGGACTTTTCTGGCTTGATCTATTCTCAGTGAATGGCATGTCTTGAACTTCTCGGGGTTTGGGGACCCACAGGCTTCTTAAAAGCATCCCCGCCTCCTCTTGGGCGTTGTACAAGGACCCTTCGGCTTATTAAAAGCTCTCATGCCTTCTCTTGGGCTTAGTACAAGGACCCAGAGACCTCTACAGGTATAGGAACAGAACCTAGTCATCAATTTGCTAGAGTCGTCTTTCTGAGTCAAGTGTCAGACCAGTTAATGGGTTGACCTTCATCCCTTAACCTACCAGCCTTCTCTTGGGCATTATACAAAGGTCATTCACTACCCGAGAATTGATTTCTCAAAACACCAGTAGACTTGGACAGTCTCAACACCCCTTTGTATTTTTAATTTCCTGAAAGAACAGGAAATAACCCTGATCCTCTGATCAATCCCAAAGTACAACAATACCTTTAATCTTTCCTTTAATAAGAACTGATTTTCTCTTTTAACCAACATACTGGACCTGTCACTAAACTGAAACAGTCACCAACACAATAGCCTCCTCTTAGGCTTTGTATAATGATCATTCCTCAGTGAAGTTAGCCTCCTCTTGGGCTTTGTATAATGATTCTCCCCAGCAGAGCTAACCTTTTCAGACTCTCTTGTTGAGTCACCCAACCTCAGCCTCTATCTTGGGCTTCGTACAAGATACAAATCACTCTCTTGTTGAGTATAAAAGACTCTCTTGTTGGGTTAAACCCTTTTAGCCTCTCTCTCGGGCTTCGTACGAGACACATAAAAGCACTCTCTTATTGAGTATAAAAGGCTCTCTTGTTGAGTCACTTCCTTCTCAGCCTCTATCTCAGGCTTCATATGAGATATAAAAACACTCTCTTGTTGAGTATAAAAGACTCTCTTGTTGAGTTAACCCAATTTTAGCCTCCATCTCGGGCTTCGTATGAGATATAAAAACACTCTCTTGTTGAGTATAAAGGACTCTCTTGTTGGGTCAATCCCTTTCAGCCTCCACCTCGGGCTTCGTACGAAATACCAAATCACTCTCTTGCTGAGTATAAAAGACTCTCATGTTGAGTCAAAACCTTTTTAGCCTCCGTCTTAGGCTTCGTATAAGACACAATAAAAGCACCCTCTTGTTGGGCCACTAGCCTTCTCTTAGGCTTTGTATAAGGAAACCCCGTTTGAGTCAATCAACCTTTTAGCATCAAAATTTGTGCCTTGCTCACAGTATACAAACATCAACAACTCCTTTCCCTTCATCTAATTGCTGTAAGTGGCAAGCCTCTGGATTATTTACATCCACGCCATTGTCCCTCTTTTAGCATGAGAAATTCCTAAGGAAAGATGGCAATGCTCTAAACTGAGTTAAAGTCTTCTCCTTCAGGTTAAAATCCCCTATAAAGGAAATTATGGCATTGCTGGATTCACATATCCCAATTAAAGTAATTCTCCTTTATAATCAGTCACCCAACAGTTGTGACAAACATACCCCTTTTAGAGATGACAAATTCTCTCTAAAGTCAAAAAACCTTCAGCTTCACATCTTGGGCTTTGAACAAGATACAAACCACATTTAGCTTCACGTCTTGGGCTTTGAACAAGACACCAAAACAACCTTTTTTTCCTCCTATTATAGGAGGAACTACGATCGCTCTGATTTCCTTGTTTCGTTAAGCGGGAATACGTAGGTATAAGATTGAAAAATCTTAGCGAGCATACTAATCAAAAACCCAAAATCTCCTACCTTCATACATCAATCGAAAAGCATCAGTCCTAACATCCTACCAATAGCCCAAACACTGTTCTTTTTTAACAAAATAACCTAAGAGAGACCCACAATCTTAATAGCATCTGTAAACCAACAGTCATCTGTTCAAACTCAGTTTGCAAGCAGGGTTAATTGGAGACATCTATTTCCCTTCCTTCGTCAGCTTCAATAGGATAAAAAAGGAATCGAACTGTAGTACCCCAAAGTATTAGTGCTTCGCAACCACGCAAAAACTCACGCTACAGGGCCACCACGGTCGGGTCGGTGTTGGGCGGAACAGGAATGGGCTAGATGTCCAGCGAAGGCTGATCGTTGTTGCGGTCAGCAGGGGTAGGGGAAAGAGAAGTTGTGGCTCTGTCCCTCAGAAAACGGGCATCTCCGAGAAGAGATGACGGGTTGTCAATGTCAGTCTTGTTGACGGGGAGGACAACGGGTTGGGGAGCACCTTTGGCGTGATCTTGTGTGGCCATGATGATGTTCTTGGAAATTTGCTTTGATCTTCGGTTTTCGGGAAAAGAAAAATGGGGAGAACAATGTTTCCCACAGACGGCGCCACTGATCGTGAAGGCTGGATCAGATCCTGTTGAAGTGGGCCACCAAGAATGTCTGAGATGCTGGTCGTATGGAGAGGAGGAGGGGGGTGTACCTACAAGGCACTCCGATACTCAAGTAAGAAAAGGTCTGAGAGAAAGGGGCAAGTACAAAGTATAAGTTCTTTGGATGATTATTGGATACTTGACCCTCTCAAGTGAGAGGGTTTATATAGTACCTCCAGCGCGTGGCTAACGGTCCTATTTTCAGGGCGAAATAACCGTTTTCCCGAAGAAATAGGTAACTGTCCAAACTAGCTGTTATGTCGGGCAGGGTGCCCAAAACTAGCCGTTATGTCGGGCATATGCATAGTTTCGGGCACCTGCCTATAGCTGCTAGGGGAGTGTATGAGCCGTGCGGAACGGGCAGTAGTTTCGGGGAGGACTGTGCACTCCTTGCTCGACTGGAGGGGCAGAAAGGTAACTTTCTTCCTTTGGTGGATTGGACCTAGGCATTTGGGTCGTTACTGCAGCAGAAGTGGATTGTGCCGTGCCTGGCCATTGGCCCAGTCCAGAACAGAAATTAAATAAAAAATAATATAAAATACCAAATATATTCAAAAACAAGTTGTAAACTTTGAAAAATATTTTGAAAAATCATGTTTTATTACATGAAAGTTTGAAATTCAATTGGTTTTGAAAGATCAAAGTGGGTATTTCATTTAAAAATGTTTAAAACAAATAAAAATGAAATTAATTACAAAAATTCTAACTATATTAAAAAAATAATATATATTGGATTTTTTTGTACAATAAAATATTTAAACATTTTTGTGAATTTTGAGAAAAATAATCAATTCAAAAACACAAATATTCAGAGAGAAATTAATTTTTGAATCAATTAAACAAAATAACAAAAATTCAAAAATTTGAATTATGGCGCCAAGAACACTTGGTTCTTGCCCGCGTCCCCTGTTTTTCCAGATTTACGTTTTCCCAGTTTTCTCCATGATTTCTCAATGGTTTTGCACGATTCAAGTACCAATCTTGTTCGTTTTTGAACAACGATCACAACCATATAGTTTAATTGAATTTATATTAAGTATGGAGGAAGAAATCAACAGAAAACCTCAAGAACCCTAATTTCAGCATGAACACAATGAAATTCCATACACGATGGATTCATGGCAATTTATTGAGGGTTATTACTCTACAAACATGCATATACAAGATGGTAACTCAAAAATTCATTTATGATGCATGAATCATAGAGTTTGAAGGGTTCAGGCCTACCTCTTGCAGCTGGTGATCGAGTTTGATGATGGAGGTGTTGCAGCTAGGTTCCAATGATCTGGACAGCTTCCTTAGGTGCCAAGGAGTGTGTTTGAATGCTTGGAGTGGATTGAAATGAGCTGGAATTGGTTGTGGTACCTCAACTGTAACTCTATCAAGAACTTGAGCAATTGGTTGGTATTTTGTGAATTTGATGTTCCATATGTGATTTTGTGTTATGGATCACTCATACATGATGTTTATTAGGTGTGTGTGTGTGATTGGTTTGGTTGGAATCACTCTCAATCTCAAAACCCGATATTGACTTGAGTTAGAAGGCAAAATTGGAGTGAAAGGGAGATTTTGAGGAAAGCATCAGTTTGGGTACTTTGGTGTACTCAAACTGATCACCAATGAGCTCTATTTATAGTGTGTCAAGTTTGTTTTGGCAGCAATAGTGTGTGGCAACTGCAACAGGTCTGTGACCAATGTGGATCAAATGGAATCTCAAGTATCCTCTAGCCATTGACTTGAGGTTAGAGCACAGGCCTATGGTCTTTTGGTTCAGAGATAAGGCTTGACTCATTCAGTTAAGTTTGCCTCAGTTCATGCCACCTTGATGCATCCATTGAATGCATCGAAACAAAATTGGAGTCTTGGCACTTTTTAGCCTTTTTAGGTTTGATATGGCTATGTGTAGATTCTTGGACTTGGGAGGCTTGGGGATCAGATCATTTCCTTTTAATTTCATCCTCTAATGTGTCCAAATGGATGACAAGGCTTGGAGTTGTCCAAATTTGGCAAATCGAGCAAAATGCCAAAATCTGCCTTGTACAAGACAGTTGGAAATTATGGTTTTGAGGGGGGTCATGTCTCTCTGCTCAGGTTGAGTTATGGGAGGCTCTTGTGCTTTTTAGAGACCCCTCATATGATACAGAACATGTGTAATCATAGTTTGTTTTGAAACTATTTGGATCCAACTGAAAAAATCCTTATGAACATTGATGTCCAAGTGCCACTTTCTTCATTTTTCTCATTTTGATCAGGCTATAACTCAAAATCCATGAAGAATTGGAGTTTCTTGTAGGTGAAGCTTTTGTAGAATGTAGGAAGACCTACAAATCAGGCTTTGGATCATCCAAAACGGCTGCTTAGATCTCAAGTTATGATCCTTGGAAGTTGGTACCAAAATCACTTTTGTCCATAACTTAGAAAAATTTTGGTTTCTTATGGTTGTCCCTTTTGCAAGAAACCTCGCTTTTTTTTATTTTTCTTAATGAAAGATGATCAATACCATGCCTTAACATTATTTTTTACTTAGGGAAACCATATTTGTGAAAAATTCCAAAAAGTCAAACTTGATTTTGTGCACAGTTGACTTTTAATCGATGAAATCCAAACGGTGCGATCCTTTGTGAAATCAAGTTCTTAACCTAATTCAAACCTAATGGATGGATTCCATAGGTGTTATAGGGTGTATTGAATCATGTCCCAAGGTTTGGGAGCATGTCTTGGTCAAAAGTCAAAGATACAGTTGACTTTTTCCTCAAAACCCTAATTATGGTCTTGGTGAAATTGAAACTTATGAGCCAAGCTTCTTGGGCCAATCCATTCTTGAAAATGGATCAATGTGGTGTATTTGAGGTCCTCAAATCATGTCTTGAGGTCTTGGCTCATGCTTTGCTCCAAAAGTCAACTTAGGGGTGAATTAGGTCAAGAAACCCTAATTCCTAATTTTTTTTATGAATGCATCCTCTGAGGCTAAATTGACTGGATGATTAGGTCCATGAGGTCCCTTGGAGTATCTTGGGTTGTGCTTTAAATCATTGGCTCATTCCCAGATAAAAATTTTCATCTGGAGGCCTCAGTCGACCAAAAACCCTAATTTGGTGACACTGGCGATCTCGAAGCTTGATCCACTTGGAATGTTGCAACCTTGTGCTTGATTCTTGATGTGGAAGTCCTCTTGATCCTTTATATGTGTTTGAGAGGTTAGACAAGTTGAAGATCCTGTCATTCCTTGATTGATCCTTTGTCTAAGTGCTCTGAGAGGGCTCAAAAACCCTAATTCTTGATTGTGGTGAATGCTCAACAATCCTTGAGGAGATTGATGAGGCATGAAGGTACATCTATATTGTGGTGATGATCTTCACAAAGATGGTAAATCTTGGTGGTTAAAATTTGGGGTATGACAGATGCCCCTATTTAATCTTCTTGGACCCGAAGGTGTGAATGGCGAAGGTATTCAGGCATTCGGGGTGCAAGAGGATTAAGTATCGGAATACCTGAAATTTTGACAGTGGTTATGAATGGCAGTTTGCCCGTCCATCTTCTTTTGCTAAGCAATGATGCTTAGAAAAGGGTAAAACTTCCCCTCGATCCTGGTTTTCAGCCGTCAAACTGGTCTTAGTTCCTTTTGAAATAAACTTCCCCTCGATCCTGGTCTTTAGCCACAGAACTGGTCTCAGTTTCTTTTGTAATAAACTTCCCCTCGATCCTGGTCTTTAACCACGGAACTGGTCTCAGTTTCTTTTGTCAATAAACTTCCCCTCAATCATGGTCTTTAGCCACGGAACTGGTCTCAGTTTCTTTTGTCAATAAACTTCCCCTCGATCCTGGTCTTTAGCCAAGGAACTGGTCTCAGTTTTCTTCTTGAAATAAACTTCCCCTCGATCTTGGTCTTCAGCCAAGGAACTGGTCTCAATTTTTTTTCAAGTTCCTTCCTTGACAAGGGATGCTATGTGTAGCGGTTTTCATCAAACTTCTCGCCGAGATTATTGGGGAGATGCCATTTGACTGAAAAATTTGATGTCAGACTTGCTGGGGGGACCCATTTTTCTGAGTTGTAGAGGTGTGTAAACTTCTCTGTTGGAGATGCCATTTGTTGACTCTACTGGGGGAAAACGAGTCTCCTGAGAGACTGTTTTTTGCTCGGGGATATTACATCATACTTTTCTTCAAGATCTTCTCGGAGAAATACCATGTGATGTAATCCACTTTTGAGGTGCTGATGACTTTATTAACATTTAATTTCTGGAGAGAAAAACCAATGTGTTGCTGAGAGTCTTAAGTTACAAGGCTTTCTCCGAGGATTTTCCTTAATTTGGGAAAGCGAAGATATCATCTTCAATGGTGAAGAGTGATGTTTGTCGAATGTCTTCTTGCCTTTAAGAGGTTCAAGTTATCAAAGTGGTTGAGGACCATCTCCAATCTAGAAATAAAATAGGGGAGAGAGATTGTTCAGACAAAACATTTCCTGGCGAGGAAAGAACTGACAACTCGATTGATAATAGGTCTTTTATCACTTGGGGATAAGACTGACCAGAGTGATAGTGATGCAATATGAATATGAGTATGAATCAATAATGCATGATGTATGTATGTTTATGCTGACAAAACTGACGCGACATACAGACTAATAGATGAACACGACTAGATACTCTGCCACGATGTGGGATGAAAAGTACCAATGTTCCAAGATAGCAATTATGGCTTGCTTAGGAGAGACGATCCCGGTGGGGAGAAAGAATTGGTCAATCGGTCTTAAGAGCTACGTACTCTATCGGAGATATCAGATGGGAAAATCACATCTGATACAGTTGATCCTTCATTCAGGCGTACTGGTTTAGAAGGAGTACTTTAATTCCGCACTTTGAGGTTCAATCATCTTTGGAGAAGCGATCGATGTTCTTTTGATGTTCATCAGTCAAAAGAATTGCCATATTTATTTTAAAAGTAGAAAAAAAATTTGACAAGTAAATTCGTTTTTGTTTTATTTCAAGAATCGTTGATCATGTTAAAAATGTCAATCTGTAAAGCTAAAACAAATAAGAATTGCAAACAAAAGCACTAGGGCTCAAATTTTATTGATAGAATGGAAATCAGCCAAGCGCGTGATTCCATAGAGTATTTACAAATTTCAGAAAATGGTAATTTAAGGAAAAAGGGCTACATTGAAACATAACGACCACTATCCTTCTACCAACTTTGAATTCTTGACATCCTGAGCTTCTGTCGAAGATGACCTTGACTGGAGTTTTCCTGATGGATGGTATTACTGATGGGGATTTAACCTCATCGGACGTAGTTACTTGCCATGAATCCCTAACTTTTGCCTGGATTGTACTTTGAGATTTCCAATCCATCAGGATGATTTTTTGCTTATGTCTCTAATTTTTGCCTGGATCGCCCTTTCAAGTTTTCAATCCACCGAGACGTTTTTTTTTGTTTAGGAGAAGTATTTCTTGACTACGTCAACATTCGTTGGGTAGGTAAACTCCTCTCCATCCATGGTTGCGAGTCTCAAGGCGCCGCCTGAGAAGGCTTTCTTGACCACTTAAGGGGCCATCGTAATTCGGAGTCCACTTGCCCCAGGAATCAGTGAGAAACGATTGTATCTTCTTGAGCACAAGATCTATTTTTCTGAAGACGCGAGGTCGGACCTTTTTGTCGAATGCTTTCTTCATTCTCTGATGATACATCTGACCATGGCACAAAGCCGTTATTTGATTTTCTTCGATTAGGTTCAGTTTATCGTGTCGACTTTGACACCATTCAACCTCTGTTAGCTTAGCTTCCATCAATACCCGGATTGATGGGATCTCTACTTCTATGGGAAGCACTGCCTCCATGCCATATACTAGAGAGAAAGGGGTTGCCCCTGTTGAAGTGCGGACAGATGTGCGATAACCGTGAAGAGCATAGGGTAGCATCTCGTGCCATCCTTTTAAGGTTACAACCATCTTTTGAACAATCTTCTTAATTGTTAGCCGTTTTTACCGCTCCATTCATTTTAGGCCGTTAGGGAGACGAGTTATGGTGTTCAATCTTGAACTCAGCCCACAACTCTTTTATCATCTTGTTGTTCAAGTTAGATCCATTATCAGTAATGATCTGGCTGGGAACACCATAACGGCAGATGATATTGTTCTTGATAAAACAGACCACCACTTGTCAGGTTACATTGGTGTATGATGCTGCTTCGACCCACTTGGTGAAGTAATCAATAGCTACCAGGATGAACCGATGTCCGTTCGAAGCCTTGGGTTCAATCATGCCAATCATGTCGATTCCCCATATAGAAAAAGGCCATGGAGAAGAAAGAACTTTGAGGTGCGTTGGCGGTACATGGATTTTGTCAGCGTATATTTGACACTTATGACACTTCCTTATGTACTTGTAGCAATCAGATTCCATTGTCAGCAAATAGTATCCCACTCTCAGAATTTTTCTCGCCATTGTGTGTTCATTGGAATGAGTGCCAAAGGATCCTTCGTGAATCTCTTTCATCAGCATGTTTGCTTCTAGTCTGTCTACGCATCGGAGCAAGACCATGTCAAAGTTTCTCTTATAGAGTGTATCACCGCTCAGGAAGAAATTGCCTGTCAGCCTTCTGAGGGTCTTCCTGTCTTTTCTTGATGCCCCAAGCGGGTACTCTTGTTTCTGAAGGAAGCATTTGATATCGTGATACCAAGGTTTGTCGTCTATGACTGCTTCAATCGTGAAGATGTAAGCGGGTCGTTCTAGGCGCATTATGTCAATCTTAGGTACGTCGTTCCATTGACCCACACTAATCATGGAAGAGAGAGTGTCTAATGCATCAGCCATGTGATTCTCTTCACGAGGATATGATGAAACTCTATTATGTTGAAGAATGGTAACAACCTTCTCGCGTAATATTTGTCAGGAATCAGTCCTGATTGGTATGTGTTCCATTCTCCTTTGATCTGATTGATAACCAGGGTTGAGTCTCCATACACATCCGAGTTCTTAATCCTCAAATCAATTGCTTCTTCGAGACCCATGATACAAGCTTCATATTCAGCCTCGTTGTTTGTGCACTTGAAAGTTAGTCTGGAAGTGAAAGGAATATGGGTACCCTGAGGTGTTACGATGATTGCCCCAATTCCGTTTCCATAATTATTGACAGCTCCGTCAAAGATTAGTCCCCATTGGGAACCTGGTTCTGGCCCTTCACTTGGTAGCGGTTCATTGCAATCTTTCATTTTCAAATACATGACATCTTTGTCTGGGAAGTCAAATCCAACTGATTCTTGATCGTCAGTCGGTTGATGAGCCAAATGATTGGCTAAAATACTTCCTTTGACGGCTTTCTGAGCATGGTACTCGATGTCATATTCTGATAACAACATCTGCCAACGGGCGATCCTTCCCGTGAGAGCAGGCTTTTCAAAGACATACTTGATCGGATCCATTTTGGTGATTAACCAAGTAGTGTGACAAATCATATACTGGCGAAGATGTTTGGCTGCCCAAGCCAAAGCACAACAAGTTTTCTCAAGCATAGTGTACCGAGTTTCACAGTCCGTGAATTTCTTGCTTAAATAGTAGATGGCAGACTTTTTTCTTTTTGTTTCGTCTTGTTGGCTAAGTACACAACCCATGGAGTCTTCCAAGACTGTTAGGTATATGATAAATGGTCTTCCCTCTACTGGAGGTGACAGGATTGGTGGATTCAACAGATATTCTTTGATACCGTCGAAGGCTTTTTGCCAGTCTTCTGTCCATACGCAACTTTGATTCTTCCTGAGTAGTTTGAAGATCGGCGCGCATGTCGCGGTCATGAGAGATATGAATCTGGAAATGTAATTCAGACGTCCTAAAAATCCTCAGACTTGTTTCTTAGTCTTTGGCGAAGGCATTTCTTGAATGGCCTTGACTTTTTCAGGATCAACCTCAATTCCTTTTTGGATGACGATGAATCCTAGCAGTTTTCCTGAGCGGACACCGAACGTGCACTTGTTAGGATTCAAGCGGAGTTTGTACTTCCTCAGGCGCTCAAACAATTTTGACAGGTGGGTCACATGCTGCTCTTCTGTTTTAGATTTGGCAATCATATCATAGACATACACTTTGATTTCTTTGTGCATCATGTCGTGAAACAGAGTTGTCATGGCCCTTTGATAGGTCGCCCTGGCGTTCTTCAAACCGAACGGCATTACGTTGTAACAAAAGGTGCCCCATAGGGTGATGAAGGAAGTTTTCTCCATGTCTTCCAGTGCCATTTTGATTTGATTATAGCTCGAGAATCCATCCATGAAGGAGAAGACTTTGAACTTTGTTGTACTGTTTACCAGCATGTCTATGTGCGGTAAGGGAAAGTCATCCTTTGGACTGGCTTTGTTCAGATCCCTGTAATCTACTCACATTCTGACTTTTTCGTCCTTTTTCGAAACTGGTACTATGTTGGCTAACCATTGAGGATATTCTGAGGTGGCGAGGAAACCCGCGTCAATCTGTTTCTGTACATCCTCTTTGATTTTGAAGGCCATGTCTGGATGAGTCCGTCTTAGTCTTTGTTTTACCGATGGACATTCTGATCTTAACGGTAGATGATGTTCCATGATGCTGGTGTCCAACCCTGGCATGTCCTGATAGGACCAAGCAAAAACATCTGGAAAATCTTTGAGAAGTTTTATCAAGTCTTATCTGACAGCCGGACTGAGCAGTGCCCCAATCTTGACTTCTTTCATCTCTTCTTCTGTACCTAAGTCGACCGTTTCCAACGGCTCTTTGTGAGGTTCAATAGACATTTCCTCTTGTCTGAGTAATCGAGAGATCTCCTCTGGAATTTCTTCGTCTTCTTCTTCTTCAGCTTCAAATACCGGGAATTCAAAGTTGGGAAAAGGCATTGGATCGTATGTTTTAATGGGGTTTTAAACAAGCAATCTGCATGACGTGATGATTTATTTTTAGAAGAGATAGAGAGAAATGCAAGAGTGTGTGCAGTGTATTTTCTGAAAAATGCTTGTTTTTATTTTTGGGTTGTTTTAGGATTACCATTTTCTGAAAAAGCGAAAAGTGAAAACAGCAATAAAATGCGGAAATTACAGAATGACGTTATTTATTTATTTATGATTTTGTCGATTCTTGAAACTACAGCCCTATAAAACAAATCTCTGTCGCTTTGGGCGAAGCGAAGAGAGACGTTTACAGAAAGTGAGCCCTATAAAAACATCTGTTTCACCTGGGCAGGGTGAAAGGTTAAAACAAAGATGGCAATTACTTAGACTTATGGACGACTTTCGGGACATCGACAACAACCCATTGGCGGTGAACTCCTCGGTGAATCACAAAGTCTGGTACCTTATTTCTTGGTTTTTCCTTGGAAATGACACTGATTTCTGACAGAGCAGGATTATTGGTGTCTTCCTCCCATGTAGAGTTGTAGTAGACGAACACTTCTGTTGTATCTTGCACAGTGTTTTCATTCTCAGGCAGATCTCCCCATCCAGTTGGCTGGATATCTTCGAGCCTGATACGAGAGCTTTCAGGAGCTGTGTACTTGACCAAGAAGTCGTACTTGCCACTCGGCAGTCCTAAAGTATCCCATACCTCTGTGGGTTTGGAAGAGTCATCCTTCTCGATGACGTTGACCTCAGGAAAAGCATAGTTGATGAACTCTTGTCCTGCAATCCTTGCAGATTCATCGTTGTGCTGGATATCTTTAGAATGTCCTGAGTAATGATCCCATGATTTGGTGGGGACGCATGTATTCTTTTCAATGATGCTCAGGTGATAAGCGTCGTTTGGCTTACTCTTTTGCCCCAAGTCTTCTGGGTACAGTTTCCAGATAGGCAAGTCATCCAGGGGATCATAATAGTCATAGTCAAAGTTGTCTTTCATCAGGGTGTCCTCCTCTAATGAGTTAGGAGGAGCACGACATCCTTCCGGATCACAATCTCCGTATATCATCTTGACGTCTGATCTTGGTATATATCTCAGACTCTGCGTGGGAAAGCAAAATGGCGTATGCGCCTCTCCCTGAGACATATAACCATCCTCATTGAGATAGGACTTCCACTCTTCATCTGTATCGGAGGAGTCACCCTCATTGATGGTGTGTACTTCTTGAGACACTGGGTGGAGGAAACCTCCACTGTGGAAGAACTCCTGAATAGGATGAAAACTTTCATCTTTCTTGACAGTCTAGGTACAGGCGAAAGAAAAACCAAGACCTTTCTTTGTCTTGTTATCCGTAGGAATGACAAGTTGTCCCCATCCCTTTACATTGTTACCCTTGATCACTTCGAGAGCATCTTTGTATGAGGAAATCGACGTCCCTCTCTCTGATCGATTCTTATTGCTCACCGAGAGTGCTTGGAATTGAGTCCCAATAACCTCTTCTTATTCTACATAGGATGATGATAAGTTGCTTACGATTAATGCTTGTTCTCCATAGACTGTAACTAGTTTGTCATTCTTGACGAACTTCAGCTTCTGGTGAAGTGTCGAAGTGACTGCCCCAGCCTCGTGTATCTAAGGTCTTCCTAATAAACATTTGTAAGCTACCCGGATGTCCATGACCTGGAAAGTGACTTGGAAAGTGTGAGGACCGATAGTTATGGGAAGGTCAACTTCGCCGATAACTGTTTTTCTGGATCCATCAAAGGCTTTGACGATGACCTCACTGCCTCTCATCGGAGATCCTTGAAATAATAGTCACATCAGAGTAGATTTCGGCATAATATTCAGAGCTGGTCTGGTATCTACCAGTACGCTGGCTAGAGCATCGTCCTAGCAGTTGACTGTAATGTTAAGCTCCATGTTGTGATTTTTGCCTTCTTCCGGCAGTTCTTCATCACTGAATCCCAAGTTGTTGCAGGAAGTGATGTTGGAGATGATGCTGTCAAATTTTCTTATTGTCACATCTTGTTCCACAAAGCCCTACTCTAAGACTTTCTGTAGAGCTTCTCTGTGAGCTTCAGAACTGAGCAAGAGAGATAGTACAGAGATTCTCGAAGGAGTTTGCAACAGTTGGTCTACAATGTTGTACTCGCTCTTCTGGATGAGCTTCAACATCTCATCGTTGTTCTTTGAAAGGTCGGGATTACTGGATTGCCCGGCTGGTTGATTGGGAACTTCTGTTTGAGGTTCCTTTTCCTTGGTGGGTTCTCCAACTCCTCGGTTGAAGATCTGACCGCTCCATGTTACTCGACTGATATCGACAATGTTTACGACAAAGGGTAATAGAGTTTCCTTTCTATTCTCGATTGTTGTTGCACCGTACTTATAAGGGATAGCCTTATCTGATTTGTACGGTATTGGTCCCAGCAGATAGATAACCACAAGAGCCTTTTGATTTTTCTGACCATCGTAGTCGGCCTCAATTGGTTCGAGGTTGAGAATCTTTCTACTATCAAGAGGAACTCTTGATTCATGGAGTAAAGGGATTATAGCACATACGTCTTTAGCGATTTCATGATTAGAGATTAAGACAACGTGTTTTCCTTAATCAGGGAGATAGTCGGGTATCCCGTTGGTCAACCCAGAACTTGAACATGGTCGGATCTTTTTGTGGTCCAACTGATTTTGAAGGGCCGCTCGCACGAGGTAGCATCCTTGGTTGTTCTCTGAGCAAACTCTACAGCGCTCATAATTATGTGGTGGCACTCGGCCACATCCGCTTTGTATGCAGTGCAACCTTACTAGATCTGTTTCCATCGAGCGAACATCCTGACTTTGATGCCTAGAAGGATTCCCGTCAGTCATGTTGATCTGTTGTGTGGATTCATCTAAGTAGATTGGAAGCCACCAGTGGTCCAACAAGTGTTGAAGTGTTCTTTGGACAAGTGCACATCCTTGGTCGTCTTCACGACACACTTTACAGTCCTGATAATCATGTGAAGCCAGAAAGCCAAGCCTGTCTTGCTTAGCATGTAATTCTGCCAGATTGGTATTCATCAAGCGAATATCAAAGATTTGAATCATATTAACTTGATGGCTACTTCTATCACGGTAATCCTGGATCCATCCGAGATCCATCTGACGCTGGAGGGCCTCTTGTACAAAAGAGCATCCCTGATTGTTTATTGAGCAGATCGGACAGGAATTGTAATCGTTCTGTGGCAGATCATGATGCTAGCTTTGCCTTGAGTGAATTGCCACCAAGTTGACGTTCATTGCCAGAATATTGTGGTTCTGGACAATGTTGGGGTTTGCGTGAGCCATATTGACCTCACGGGTTCGGTGATCTTGGATCCATCTGAGATCCATCTGTTCTTGTAGGGCTGATTGCACTATGGAACATCCTTGATTATTCTTTGAGCAGATATCACACTAGTGATAATTAAGAGGTGGTACATGACCGTACCTGCTCTGTCTGCAATGCATCCTGACCAGATTGGTTCCTAATAGGAGTACATCGCGAATTTGATAATTGCGGCTAAATTCTTCCTCTATCAAATTTACAGCCGTCTTCTCATGTTGAGGCAACGGGTTCGTCTGAACATTTGGATTAGTATTTTTGAAAGATAGGACCCCGTTCCTGACAAGCTTTTGTACATCAGATTTGAAGCTGAGACAGTTTTCAATGTTGTGCCCCGGTACTCCTTGATGGTAAGGGCAAGTTTGATCCTCTTTAAACCAAAAGGGAGGATTTTCTGGTATTGTAAGAGGGGTCTTGGTTTGGACGTGCCCTTTGACCAGTAGTAGTGGAAACAGTTCTATGTACAACATCGGTATAGGGTCAAACCCTGGTGGTCGTGTCGTATGATTGTTATTGTTGTACTGAGGACGAGCCTGCTGAAGAGGCTGTTGTGTCCTTTGCTGATACTGTTATTAACTTAGTTGGCTCGGAGCAACCTGAGGTTGATACGTTGGAGCCAGCGCAGGGTTGATATCAGTAATTACTGCTGCTACTGGTTGATACCTTCACCTTTGCTTTCCGAGAGAGATATTACCAATATCTTACTCTTTTTTCTTAGGGAAAACACTGCCGTATCTCTTGGTACTGCTGGATGGTCCTGTATCTTTGACCAGACGTCCTTCTCGGATTGTTTCTTCAAGGCGTACTCCCGTGTTCACCATTTTAGTGAAGTCGCTGGGTACGCTGGCAACCATTCGGCCGTAATAGAATGAGCTTAAGGTTTTCAAAAAGATCTTTGTCATCTCTTTTTCCTTAAGAGGGGGACAGATCTGTGCGACAATTTCACAACATCTCTGAGCATATTCCTTAAAGGTTTCTTTGTCCTTCTGCGACATTGCTCTGAGTTGATCTCTGTCTGGAGCCATGTCCAGGTTATACTTAATATTGCTGAACGAAGGCAGCGCCAAGATCTTTGAAAGTGACGATCTTGGTGTGGTTTAAACCCATGTACCATTTAAGTACGACAAAGGTTAAACTGTCTTGGAAATAATGGATCAGTAGTTATTGATTTTCATTCTGAGTTAACATCTTTCGAGCATACATCACCAAATGACTTTGAGGGCAAGAGTTGCCCTTGTATTTTTCAAAGTCAGGCACCTTGAATTTGTGCGGTATTTTCACGTTGGGGACCAGACAAAGGTCTGCGGCTTCCTTTCCGAATAAATCCTTATCGCGAATGGCATGCAGTTCCTTCTGTATCTCCAGGAATTGTTCTGGGAACTCATTCATCCTGTCGTACATGTCTTCATTTCCACCAGAGATTACTTGTGGAATATGTCCTTCCAGGACAGTGTGTACCACGGGTTGTGGTATAGTCATTACGGCAGTGACTCTTGGTGCTTCCCTGTCCCAAAGTTTGTAACCTTCAGGAGTTGCTGCCATGACTCTTGCATCTTTGCTTTCCCGAAGTTTGTAACCTTCAGGCCTAGCGGTTCCTGCTGCAATTTCCGGGTCTTCAGTGACCGGTAGGATATATCCTTCAGGGATAAAGTTGATAGGCATCCCCAGGGATGATCTTTAGGCATGTTGTACCGAGGATCATACGTCTCCATTATGGGCGTAGATGTGATCTCCGAGATCACAGTCCTTTGTTGTTGTCTTTGAGCTGTTGCCAGGGATTGTATGTCACTGTGAAGTTTTTTCAGATTTTCTTTCAGAGCGTCGATTTCTTCTCTCGGCTCTCTATTCTCTTCCTCGAGATCGTCCATTTTCTTTTGTCGATTGGTCCGAGTATTGTACGAATGAGATAGTTTGACTCTAGAATCAGGACACATACGTGAGATTCGAAGGTAAGAAGAATGTGTTATGTGAGAATGATGAATGATATACAATGATATATATTAATTTTTTGTTTTTGTTTTAATAAAAAAGAAACTTCAACAAATATATTGCAAATATCATACAGTGGAGAGACCCCGTTTTATTGAATTTGAAAGATTGCAGAAAAGGAAATACAGTATTTTACAGAGTGCTGTAAAAGGAAATGTCTAAGCTTATGGATCCTGAGTCCTCTCTAAGGAGAACTCAGATGTTGGTTCTGGTATTTTCCTTTTCTTTGTCCGGGGCTCTTCAGCCGTTGTCGGATTGTCAGTCCTTTGCCAAGTGAAAGGAGCAAGCAAGCTTCTTCGGTCTTCTTGATTCTCTATAACATGTTACTCTAATATCTTAATCAGTGCATCCTTTTCTTTTAACAGTTCCTGAATTTTGGTACACTCTACATTGAGAATGCGGTATTTGTTCTTCCAAGAGTTCTTTTCCCATTGAACTTTGTTGAGAGCGACCTGGAGTTTTTCCGTATCAGACATAAAATAAAGGACAGATTCCTTTAATGGAAGAACTTCTTGACGAAGGTAAGGCATCATCAGCTTGAGGGCTCTAGTTTGTACCCAGTGGAGATAAGGTTCCACGGATATACAATCCGGTCTTCCTAGAGACTCTCTTCCTTTCTTGTGAACATGTTTCCAGGCATGCACTATTTCTGTCTTTAGTGCCCTGTCATTTTCTCCTTCCTTGAAGAAAAGACCTTCCAGATGAACATTTTGCGGGATATGCTTCATCGTGTATCCGAGTTGACGACGAATTAAAATTGGATGGTAGTTGATTCCTCCTTTAGTTCCTATGAGAGGTACATTAAGGAAGTTTCTACATTTGTCGATGATCCTTAACCCCTCATAAATCTGATTGTACCAATATATGTCAGAGTTGGTAAGAGACATGATTCTCTGCGACCAACGTAGAGTACTCTTATGATCCCAAAAAGCAGCAGACATGGGTAAATAGGAAGTGAACCATTTGTAAAGCAGGGGTACACAGCATGTGATCATTCCTCCACTGTACAAATTCCTTAAGTGTACAGAATGATAAGCATCTACGAGCAAGGTTGGTACGAGGTTTCCAATCAGAAATATCTTAATGGCATTGGTATTGACGAAGTTATCGATGTTGGGAAAGAGGAACAACCCGTATGTGAGTAGAACAAAGATATCTTCGAAAGCAGTTATGTTTCCTATGCTGGCAAAGTAAAGGGCTTTCTCTACCAAAAACTTGGCCGGTAAACCTTGGATTCCTTCCTTAGTGGTCATGTGATTCATGACTTCTGACTCGTCCAAATAGATTGCTCTTGTAATGGTTTGATCTTTTGGAATTTCTTCCAGTCCAGAAAACGGAGCTTAGTCAGTGATGGGTAAATCAGTAAGGTGAGAGTACTCTTCCAACGTTGGTGCCAGTTGATAATCCGAGAATGTGAAATAGTGATAAACAGGATCGTAGAACTGAATCAGCGTAGATAGGATTCCTTCAACTATATGGACCCTTAACAGAGACAGCAGTCCTCCTTACTTAGCTCTGAAAGCATCAGGGTTGATGATTATCCTTCCCAACCCCCCTTAAATCCTCTAGTTTTAGAGCCTTAAAGGTGTACTTGTGCGTCTTTCTTTTACCGAAATCCATAACGCGATCTTTCTCTCTGATATTTGCAATCATTGTTTTAGTTTAATTTGAAAAAAAAGAGAAGAGAAAAGAAGATTTTTTCTTTGTTTAAGAGTTTTTTAAATGAATGCATGAATGCAGCACACAAAAACATTGAAAAAACATGGAATCAAGGGTTCAACGTCACGAGCATGGAGTCATGGCTCTACCCATCCCAATGGTTGTATTCTGGTGAATTTTTGTACCTGTAGAACGGGTTAAAAGTTCCCAAAATCATTGACCCGCTAGGGATAACAACAATAAGCTAGTTCACCCGAGCGAGCTGTAGCATCCTAGGGTAATCTCAATTGAGTGTAGTATCACGTGTCAACTATTTCCGATAGTCACTGCACTACCAAATGGCCACATGGTTAATGTTTACTAAATCCTCAGTTTCACGGATACCATATTGGGACAATCTACTTTCATGACGAAGTCGTTCAACATTGAATCCGCAAAGGGTATCTCTACTGATTTGATGGTCTACCGAGATTGCTTATTCGGGAATCACTCCCTGTAAGACCACCCGTCTATGCCATCACCTATCTTAGGGTTCTCTCAAACTTTCCACTTGCACATCACTCGCATTCCCATTGACAGAAAAATAAACATAGATATCAAGTAGGAAAAGTAGTATATATATATATATATATATATATATTTAAGAACTATAATCCTAAAGACTCCCCAGCAGAGTTGCTATTTTCCTGTAGTGTACGATTTTTGTCGGTGACGCGACCACCTTATCGCTGTTGGGTTTCTCCTCACCTCAATGGTAGGAGTGTGGTGCTACTTTCTGATTTCTTATTTATCCCGTGAAGTTGGAAGGGAAAGGAAAGCTATCTAAAACTAACCTTGCACGCGAATGTTTAACTGAATAAACGCTTAAGAGATTCGGGGAGTTCGGGGTCAGGTTATACAATGGGGAGTTGTCAATTAACCATCCTATATATGGTTATCCACAAGTTGTTAGTAATAGGTTATGCTTTTATACTTGATGGTGTTTATCTATTGATTGGGAGAGTTTCTTCTTTGGGAGATATGAGAGAGAGATTGAGTTTTTAATGATTTTGGTGAGGTACTGGACCTCAGTTTTGATTGGTGTGAAGGTACTGGACCTAGAGTTTTTGATTGGTATGCTCGCTAAGATTTCATAATCTTATGCCTACGTATTCCCGTTTAAAGAAATAGGGAAATCAAAGCAATCGTAGTTCCTCCTATTCTATGGGAGGAAAATGATGTTTGGGTGTCCTGTTCAAAGCCTAAGATTGAAGCTAAAGGAATTGAGTATTTGTGTCTTGTTCAAAGCCCGAGATTGAAGCTAAAAGGTTTGACTTAGAGAGAATTTGTCATCTCTAAAGGGAGAAATCTCGTCTGTTTATCACAGTTGTTGGGTTACTGTTTATAAAGGAGGATTACTTTAACTGGGATATGTGAATCCATCAACGCCATAATTTCCTTTATGAGGGATATTATCCTGGAGGAGAAAACTTTAACTCAGTGTAGGGCAATGCCATTTTTCCTTAAGAGTCTTTCATGTTAAGAGAGGGACATTGGCTTGGATGTAAATAATCCAGAGGTTTGCCGCTTACGGCAATTAGATGAAAGAAAGAGATTTACCAGGATAAGAGATGGACTACATCTTGGATATTTGAATCAGCAAGTGTGCCACTTACAGTAGTTATCTGGGATTTTAAGGTTTGTTTCGAATGTCTGTTTTGATGTGTGATATACAGATAAATGTCTTCCTACAGAGAGATTTTGATTTCCTCTGAGGGGATGTTGATTTTTGTGTGCCTTGATCAAAGCCCAAGGTTGAAGCTAAGAGATTGATTGACTCCACTGGGGAAGTCCTTATACAAAGCCTAAGAGGAGGCTAGAAAAGACTGACTCAACAAGAGAGTGTGTATCTGTCTTGTACAAAGCCCAAGATTGAGGCTAACAGAGATTTGACTCTTTTGGGGATATCATTATACAAAGCCTAAGAGGAGGCTAAAAGTTGACTTTTCCGGGGAAATATTTTGTCTGTCTTGTACAAAGCCCAAGATTATGGCTAAAAAGGGAAACTGACTCTACTGGTGAGAGGTTTTATCTGTCTTGTACAAAGCCCAAGATTGTGGCGGAAAGAAGATTGACTTTGTTGGAGAGTGTGATTTGTCTTGTACAAAGCCCAAGATTGAGGCTAAAAAATAGGATTGACTCAGCTTTAGTGAGATTTATATGGTGTCTTGTACAAAGCCCAAGATTGAGGCTGAAATGAGACTGACTCAACAAAAGAGTGTTTTATTTGGTGTCTTGTATAAAGCCCAAGATTGAGACTGAAGAAAGAGACTCTGCTTAGGGATATTAATTCTCAAAGCCTAAAAGAAAGCTGGGAGGAATTGACTCCACTGGGGAAGATATTTATCCCGAGCTTAAGAGAAGGTTATGAAGATTTTGACTTTGTTGGAGAAAGTTTATATATGTCTTGTACAAAGCCCAAGATTGAGGCTAAAAGAATCACTCAACAAGAGAATGTTTATGTTTCGTACCATTGACTCAATAAGAGAGTGTGGAAAGGTGATTGACTCAACAAGAGAGTACTTTGTTTGTCTTTTACAAAGCCCAAGATTGAGGCTGAAAAGGGTTAACTCAACAAGAGAGTGTTTTAAGCAAGAAGATGGACTCAACAAAAGGGTGTTGTTAAGGCTAATTTTGCTGAGGAAAATCATTATACAAAGCCTAAGAGGAGGCTGGCTTCTGCTGAGGATTATTGAGATTCAGAGGCAGGTCCAAAATGGGGAATCAACTCTTGCTGAGGGTTACAGAAGAGTTGAGGTATCAGATGCCTTGAGGTTCTGATTTGGGATAGTGTTATACTGATGATAAGCTGACCATGGCTGGGGAAATTTAAAATGAGAGTTTAAAGACTGAGTTTTAAAACCTATGAAGTTTTTAACTCTGTTGGGGATTAGTTAAATGACCAGGGTTTTTCCTGTGTTTGTAGGGAACTTGAGAATGTCTTTGAGATGCAAGAGGAGATTAGACTGTCCAAGTCTATTGGTATGGAAGAGTTTATCTTTGTATGATGCCCAAGAGGAGGCTGGTGCTTTAAGGGATAAAAATCAACCCTTAAAATTGGTATAAGGTTTTGACTCTTCGAAAAGAAAGCTCTAACAAAGGATGACTAAGTTCTATCCTATACCTTTAAGAGGTCTTCAAGGTCCTTGTATTAAGCCCAAGAGAAGGCATGAGAACTTCTAAGAAGCCGAAGGGTCCTTTTACAAAGCCCAAGAGGAGGCGGGATGCTTTTAGGAAGCCTGTGGGTCCAAACCTAAGAAAAGTTCAAGAAAGGTTTCACCAGGAATAATCCTTTCTTTAGTGAACAGTTCTAGGGTTTGAAGAAATTCAAGAGAGGTTTCACCGGGAATTAATCCTCTCTGGGGAACTGAATTTCTTTGATAATTTCTAATAGTGACAATCTAAGAAAAGTTTCACCGGGAATAATGCCTTTCTCTTTGTTCCATATTGTATAAGCCCAAAAGAAGGCAAGAATGTACCTGGAATTCCTATGGGGAACTAGTTTTGACTATTGAAATAGTGAACACTGGCTTTATCTAGTTCTAGACCTAGTTGCCGGGGAAAACTCTAAGTAGATAATATACAGGTATATATATATACAGATGAAATATATATTGTATGTAAAAGAGAAGGTAGGAGGACTTACAGGTGAGCAAGCTTCCAACACAAACAAATATATATATATATATATATATATATATGTGTGTGTGTGTGTGTGTGTGTGTGTGTGTGTGCGTGTGTGTGTGTGTGTGTGTGTGCAAGTATGTAAAAGAAAGTTGTTTAAAACTTACAGGCGAGCAAGCTTCCATTGTAACAGCTGTATGGTTAGTTGTTCAAGAAATTAAAGAAAGTTTTGATAACAACTATGAATTTGAACCTAATTCAAAAGGGAAAGTTGTTTTTTAAAAGAAGATTGGGGCTTATACTCAAGGAGAGGCCCAAATGAAAAACAGTAATCGTACCGTTATTCTGAAAATTGTATCGGGACTTATACAACGACTGAGGCCCAAATTAGGTTTTATTTACAAAGGGATGGGTCTTACAACTCAAAGAGAAGCCCAAAGGTTTGAAAAAGAAAAGAAATGGGACTTACAACACAAGGGTAGGCCCAGTTGATTTTGTTTTGAAATGCCGATCGCGCCGAGATTTTTTAACGTACTGGGATTTATCAATGACTGAGGCCCAAAAATATTTTAATTTACCAGGAATGGGTTGTACACTCTATTAGAGGCCAAATAATGTTAAAAGAAAAGAAAATGGGACTTACAACACGAGTGGAGGCCCAAATGATTTTTTTTGTTTAAAAGGTGACGACCGCGCCGGGATTTTTAAAATCGTATCGGGACTTATACAATGACTGAGGCCCAAAAAGATCTTTATTTACAAGGAATGAGTCTTACACTCTATTAGAGACCCAAAGTGTTTTTGTGAAGTTTGAAAAATAAAAAATTAGAGAAACACTAATTTTGAATTTAAAAGACGTAATTTTCAAAGGAAATTAAATAAAAAATGATATAAAATACCAAATATATTCAAAAACAAGTTGTACACTTTGAAAAATATTTTGAAAAATCATGTTTTATTACATGAAAGTTTGAAATTCAATTGGTTTTGAAAGATCAAAGTGGGAATTTCATTTAAAAATGTTTAAAACAAATAAAAATGAAATTATTACAAAAATTCTAACTATATTAAAATATATATATATATAAATTGGATTTTTTTGTAAAATAAAATATTTAAACATTTTTGTGAATTTTGAGAAAAAGAATCAATTCAGAAACACAAATATTCAGAGAGAAATTAATTTTTGAACCAATTAAACAAAATAACTAAAATTTAAAATTTTGAATTATGACACCAAGAACACTTGGTTCTTGCACGCGTCCCCTGTTTTTCCAGATTTACGTTTTCCCACTTTTCTCCATGATTTCTCAATGGTTTTGCACGATTCAAGTACCAATCTTGTTCGTTTTTGAACAAGGATCACAACCATATAGTTTAATTGCATTTATATTAAGTATGGAGGAAGAAATTAACAGAAAACCTCAAGAACCCTAATTTCAGCATGAACACAATGAAATTCCATACACGATGGATTCATGGCAATTGATTGAGGGTTATTACTCTACAAACATGCGTAAACAAGATAGTAACTCAAAAAATTCATTTATGATGCATGGATCATAGAGTTTGAAGGGTTCAAGCCTACCTCTTGCAGCTGGTGATCAAGTTTGATGATGGAGGTGATGCAACTAGGTTCCAATGATCTAGATATCTTCCTTAGGTGCCAAGGAGTGTGTTTGAGTGCTTGGGTGGATTAAAATGAGCTGGAACTGATTGTGGTACCTCAACTGCAACTCTGTCAAGAACTTGAGCAATTGGTTGGTGATTTTGTGAATTTGATGTTCCAGATGTGATTTTGTGTTATGGATCACTCATACATGATGTTTATGAGGTGTGTGTGTGATTGATTTGGTTGGAATCACTCTCAATCTCAAAACCTGATAGTGACTTGAGTTAGAAGGCAAAATTGGAGTGAAAGGGAGATTTTGAGGAAAGCATCAGTTTGGGTACTTTGGTGTACTCAAACTGATTATAAATAAGCTCTATTTACAGTGTGTCAAGTTTGTTTTGGCAGCAATAATGTGTGGCAACTGCAGCAGGTCTGTGGCCAATGTGGATCAAATAGACTCTCAAGTATCCTCTAGCCATTGACTTGAGGTTAGAGCACAAGCCTATGGTCTTTTAGTTCAAAGATAAGGCTTGACTCATTCAGTTAAGTTTGCCTCAATTCATGCCACCTTGATGCATCCATTGAATGCATTGAAACAAAATTGGAGTCTTGGCACTTTTTAGCCTTTTTAGGTTTGTTATGGCTATCTGTAGATTCTTAGACTTGGGAGGCTTGGGGATTAGATCATTCCCTTTTGATTTCATCCTCTGATGTGTTCAAATGGATGACAAGGCTTGGAGTTGTCCAAATTTGGAAAATCGAGCAAAATGCCAAAATCTGCCTTGTACAAGACAGTTGGAAATGGTGGTTTTGAGGGGGTCATATCTCTCTGCTCAGGTTGAGTTATGGGAGGCTCTTGTGCTTTTTAGAGAGCCCTCATAATGTAAAAAAACATGTGTGATCATATTTTGTTTTGAAACTATTTGGATCCAACTGAAAAATCCTCATGAACATTGATGTCCAAGGCTGGTAACTTAGGCAGATTTTCACTAAGTGTTGGAAAAGTGTCATTTTCTTCATTTTTGTCATTTTGATCAGTCCATAACTCAAAATCCATGAAGAATTGGAGTTTCTTGTAGTTGAAGCTTTTGTAGAATGTAGGAAGACCTACAAATCAGGCTTTGGATCACCCAAAATGGCTGCTTGGATCTCAAGTTATGATCCTTGGAAGTTGGTACCAAAATCACTTTTGTTCCATAACTTAGAAAATTTTTTGTTTCTTATGGTTTCCCCTTTTGCAAGAAAACTCACTTTTATTGATTTTTCTTAATGAATGATGATCAATACCATACATTAACATTATTTTTGACTTAGGGGAACCATATTTGTGAAAAATTCCAAAAAGTCAAACTTGATTTTGTGCACAGTTGACTTTTTATCGGATGAAATCCAAACGTTGCGATCCTTTGTGAAATCAAGTTCTTGACCTAATTTAAACCTAATGGATGGATTCCATAGGTGTTATAGGGTGTATTGAATCATGTCCGAAGGTTTGGGAGCATGTCTTGGTCAAAAGTCAAAGATACGGTTGACTTTTTCCTCAAAATCCTAATTGTGGTCCTGGTGAAATTGAAACTTGTGAACCAAGCTTTTTAAGCCAATCCATTATTGTAAATGAATCAATGAGGTGGATTTAAGGTCCTCAAATCATGTCTTGAGGTCTTGGCTCATGCTTTGCTCCAAAAGTCAACTTAGGGGTGAATTAGATCAAGAAACCCTAATTCCTGATTTTTTTTATGAATGCATCCCCTGAGGCTAAATTGACTGGATGATTGGGTCCATGAGGTCCCTTGGAGTATCTTGGGTTGTGCTTTAAATCCTTGGCTCATGCCCAGATGAAAATTTTCATCTGGAGGCCTCAGTCGACCAAAAACCCTAATTTGGTGACACTAGCGATCTCGAGGCTTGATCCACTTGGAATGCTGCAACCTTGTGTTTGATTCTTGATGTGGGAGTCCTCTTGATCCTTTATAGGTGTTTTAAAAGTTAGACAAGTTGAATATCATGTCATTCCTTGATTGATCCTTTGTCTAAGTGCTCTGAGAGGGCTGAAAAACCCTAACTCTTGATTGTGGTGAATGCTCAACAATTATTGAGGAGATTAATGAGGCATGAAGGTACATCCATATTGTGGTGATGATCTTCACAATGATGGGAAATCTTGGTGGTCAAAATTTGGGGTATGACACTAACACTGCTGAGGAAAATCATTATACAAAGCCTAAGAGGAGGCTGGTTGGGAAATTTTTTATATGAAGCCTAAGAGGAGGCTAACTTCTGCTGAGGATTATTGATATCCAGAGGCAAGTCCAAATTAGGGAATCAACTCTTGCTGGGGATTGCAGAAGAGTTGGGAGGTCAGATGCCTTGAGGTTCTGATTTTTCTTTTGGGTTTACTGGCAGAAATTTAACCCTAGCTCGGGAATTTAAAGTGAGAGTTTAAAGATTGAGTTTGAAACCTGTGAAGGTTTTAACTCTGTTGGAGACTGATGAAATGATCAGGGTTATTTCCTATTCTTTAAGGAAACTTAAGGGTTTCTTTGAGATCTAAGAGGAGATGAGACTTTCCAAGTCTACTGGTATGAAAAGTTTGATCTTTGTATGATGCCCAAGAGGAGGCTGGTGTTTTAGGGGATGAAAATCAACCCTGAACTGGTTTGATGTTTTGACTCTTTGAAGGGCTGCTCTAACAAAAGATGACTAGGTTTTGTCCTATACCTGTAGGAGGTCTCTAGGTCCTTGTACTAAGCCCAAGAGGAGGCTGAGAAATTCTAAGAAGCCCGAGGGTCCTTGTACAAAGCCCAAGAGGAGGCTCGGAATTCTTTTAGGAAGCCTGTGGGTCCAAACTTAAGAAAAGTTTCACCGGGAATAATCTTTACTTTAGTGAACAGTTATAGGGTTTGAAGAAATTAAAGAGAGGTTTCACCGGGAATTAATCCTCTCTGGGGGAAATGAATTTCTTTGACAGATTTCTAATAGTGACAGTCTTGAGAAAAGTTTCACCGGGAATAATGTCTTTCTCTGTTCCATATTGTATAAGCCCAAGAGGAGGCAGGACTGTATCTGGAATTTCCTATGGGGAACTAGTTTTGACTGTGTTGAAAGAGTGACCACTGGCTTTATCTAATCCTAGACCTAATTGTCGGGGAAAACTCTAAGCAGATATATATATATATATATATATATATATATATATATATATGAGCAAGTATTTAAAAGAAAGCTGGTAAAAACTTACAGGCGAGCAAGCTTCCAGTGTTACAGTTGTATGGTTAGTTGTTTAAGAATTTGAAGAAAGTTTTGATAACAACTATAAATTTAAATCAAAAGTAGAAAGTTGTTTTGAAAAGAAGTTTGGGGCATATACAAAAAAGAGGCCCAGATGAATTCTTTTGAAAAGGGCGACGATCGCGTCGTAGTTTTGAAAACAACAGAGGGACTTATGCAATGACTGAGGCCCAAATTATTTATTTACAAAAGAGGTTTGGGTCTTACACTCTATTAGAGGCTCAAAGTTTATTTTTGTATAATAAATGGGGCTTACAACTCAGGGAGAGGCCCAGATTGAAAACAGTGATCGCACCGTTATTTTGAAAATTGTACTGGGACTTATACAATGACTGAGGCCCAAAATGGTTTATGTACAACAAGTATTGGGTCTTACACTCTACTAGAGGCCCAAAAGTATGAAAAATGAATAAAGATGGGACTTACAACACAAGGGTAGGCCCAAATGATTTTTGTTGAAAAGGCGACGATCGCGCCGCGGTTTTGGAAAACACAGTGGGACTTAATTGGAAGCTTTGAAAAATATTAAAAAAAAAACAAGTTTAATCACATGAAAATTTGAAACTCAATTGGTTTTGAAAAATCAAAGTAAGAATCTCATTTAAAAATGTTTAAAACAAAATAAAATGAAATTAACTTCAAAAATAAAACTATATTAAATAAATAACATAAATGTGAATTTTTTTTTGCAAAATAAAATATTTAATCATTTTTGTGAATTTTTTAAAAAAAGAACCAACAAAAAATGATAAAAATTGAGAGAGAAATTAATTTTTGAATCAATTAACAAAAATAACAAAATTTCAAATATTTAAAAATTTGAAAAAGGGCGCCAAGAACACTTGGTTCTTGCCCGCGCCCTCTATTTTCCTCCGATTTAAATTTTCTCCCTTTTCTCCATGATTACTCAATGGTTTTACACGATTCAAGTATCAATTTTGTTCGTTTTTAAACAAGGATCACAACCATATAGATTAATTGCATTTATATTAAATATGGAGTGAGAAATCAGATGATAACCTCAAGAACCCTAATTTTAGCATGACCACAATGAAATTCCATACACAATTGATTCATGGAAATTGATTGAGGGTTATTACTCTACATACATGCAGAAACAAGATGGTAACTCAAGAATTCATTTATGATGCATGGATTATAGAGTTTGAAGGGTTCAGGCTTACCTCTTGCAGCTGGTGATCGAGCTTAATGATGGAGGTGT
Organism: Lathyrus tuberosus; assembly: GCA_022829125.1. Classification (NCBI taxonomy): domain Eukaryota; kingdom Viridiplantae; phylum Streptophyta; class Magnoliopsida; order Fabales; family Fabaceae; genus Lathyrus; species Lathyrus tuberosus. The sequence continues at coordinate 16,124,187 of JALAZF010000027.1, read as the reverse complement.
CACAGATGTGTTTTAAGGACCTGGACAGCTTCACTATACCCTATAGAGTGTGTTGGAATGCTTATACTTAATTGGAGATACTTGGATCACCTTGTGGTACCTCAACTGCAACCTTGCCAAAGAGCTTGAGCAACTGACTGATGACTTTGTGATTTAGGGGTTCCAGATGAAGGACGAGTGTTTGGAAATCTTATATATGATATATTGGATGTGTTTGGATCATAAGCTGTAGTGGTTTTGCTCCCTAACTCAAAATTCGATAGTGACTTGCAAAATAAGGCAATTCTGCATAATGAGAGAGATTTTGAGGAAAGCAAGTGTTGTTGTGCTTTGGTATACTCAAACTGACCACAAATGAGGTCTATTTATAGTGGAGCAAGTTTGTTTTGCAAGGAATAGTGAATGGCAACTGGTACAACTCATTGTTCAATGGTGTCAAAAAGGAATCTTTGGTCTTCACTAGCCATTGACTTGAGCCAATGGAGCAGACCTATGGTCTTCTGATTCTTGAGTTCATCTTTACTCATTCAGTTGGATTTGTCTCATTCCATGCCACCTTGATGCATCCATTGAATGCTCCATGCCAAATTTGAAGTTTTTAGATTTTGCATCATTGAATCTCATATGCCAACATGATGATTTCTTGACTTACAAGGCTTGTGGCTTAGAGATCTTTTGCTTTGATCTGATCGTCAATGTTTCTAGAAGAATTACAAGATTTGAAATTTCCCAAATTAACCAATTGAGCCAAAGACCTATAATCTTCCTTGGGAAGAAATCAGTTTTTGGTGCTATGTTCCAAGGGTTGTAACTCCCTACTCAAATTGAATTTGGAGATGATCTGATACTTGTTGGAAAGCTCTCATGACATACTTCAACTTTGATGTCCACCAATGGACCTGGTTCAACTTGGATCAAGGTGAAAAATGGCCTTAAAGTTGAGAAAAAGTGAAACAGATTTTAACCAAATTTCACTAAGTGTTGAAAAAAGTGGTCATTTCCAATTTTTGTGATTTTGATCAATTCATAACTTGAAATCCATGAGGAATTGGAATCTCTTGTAGTTGACACTTTTAAAGTATGTAAGATGAACTTTCATTTGAGCTTTGAATGGGAGAAAAAGGCCTTATGGTTTAGGAGTTATGACCTTGCAAAGTTGGTATAAAATCACTTTGGTTCCATAACTTAGAAAAAATTTGGTTTCTCATGGTAGCCCCTTTTGCAAGAAACCTCACTTTTCTTGATTTTTCTTGATGAATGATGATTAAAACCATACATTAACATTGTTTTTGACTTAGGGGAACCATATTTGTGAAAAAATTCAAAAAGTCAAACTTGATTTTGGGCCTAGTTGACTTTTTGTCAGATGAATTCCAAACTGTGTGATCCTTTATGAAATCAAATCCTTGACCCAATTCAAACCTAATGGATGGATTCCATAGGTGTTTTAGGGTGTCTTGAACCATGTCCCAAGGTTTGAGAACATGTCTTGGTCAAAAGTCAAAGGCAGAATTGACTTTTTCTTCAAAACCCTAATTGTGGTCCTGATGAACTTGAAACTTATGAATCAAGCTTCTTGGATCAATCCATTGTTGTAAATAGACCAATATGGTGTATTTGAGGCCTTCAAATCATGTCTTGAGGTTTTGGTTCATGTTTTGCCTCAAAAGTCAACTTAAGGGTGAATTAGGTCAAGAAACCCTAATTCCTGATTTTTGATGAATGCTTCCCCTGAGGTTATTTTGACTTGATGATTGGGTCCATGAGGTCCCTTTGAGATTCTTAGATCATGTTTTGAGGTATTGGTTCATTCCTAGATGAAAACTTTCATCTGGAGGCCTCAGTCGACCAAAACCCTAATTTGGTGACACTGGCGATCTTGAGGCTTGATCCACTTGGAATGTTGTAACCTTGTGCTTGATTCTTGATGTGGGAGACCTCTTGATCCTTCATAGGTGTTTAAGAGGTTAGACAAGTTGAAGATCATGTCAATCCTTGATCGATCCTTTGTATAAATGCTCTGAGAGGGCTCAAAACCCTAATTCTTGATCATAGTGAATGCTCAATAATCTTTGAGGAGATTGATGAGGCATGATGGTACATCCATATTATGGTGTTGACTGTCACAAAGATGGAAAATCTTGGTTGTCAAAATTTGTGGTATGACATTACTGAAGGTTTATTGAAGGCTTTTCGAAGTTGGCACTTCCATTGACTCAGTTGACTTGCAAAGGTAAAATGTTTGTGTGGGATGTTCACTGCGAGAAGAGTTTCATCGAGCTGAAGAAGAGATTGACTACGGCTCCAGTTTTAATTCTACCCGAACCAAGTGAACCGTTTGTGGTGTATTACGACGCTTCTTTGATGGGTTTAGGAGGTGTGTTAATGTTGGATGGAAAGGTTGTGGCTTATGCTTCAGGACAATTAAGGGTCCATGAGAGAAATTATCCAACTCATGATTTGGAATTGGCTGCAGTGGTATTCGTATTAATAATTTGGAGTCACTATCTTTATGGTTCCAGATTTGAGGTGTATAGTGATCATAAGAGCTTAAGGTATCTGTTTGATGAGAAGGAATTGAATATGAGACAAAGAAGGTGGGTAGAATTCTTAAAGGATTATGATTTCGGCTTGAACTATCACCCCGGTAAAACTAATGTAGTGGCTGATGCTCTAAGTCAAAAGTCCTTGCATATGTTGGCTATGATGGTTAAAGAGTTGGAATTGATTGAAAAGTATAAGTTTGGCTTGTGAACAGACGCCGCATAGTGTGATGCTGGGTATGATGAAGATCAACAATGAATTTCTTAACAGTATCAGAGAGGGTCAGAAATTGGATGTGAAACTGGTAGATTTGATGATCAGAAATGAGCAGATGGAAAGTAACAAATTCAAAGTGGATGAACAAGGTGTATTGAGGTTCCGTGATAGAATTTGTATTCCTGATGATCCTGAGTTGAAAAGAATGATCCTACAAGAAAGTGATAAGAGTGGCTTGAGTATCCATCCAGGAGCTACAAAGATGTATCAAGACTTGAAGAAGATATTTTGGTGGTCTGGATTGAAACATGACATGGCTAAGTTTGTGTATGCTTGTTTGACTTGTCAGAAGTCGAAGGTGGAACATCATAAACCTGCTGGGTTGATGCAACCGTTAGATATTCCAGAGTGAAAGTGGGACAGCATTTCTATGGATTTTGTGACCCGATTGCCTAATACACCAAGAGGACATGATTCCATTTGGGTAGTGGTGGATAGACTGACGAAATCGCCACATTTCATTCCGATCGATATAAGTTTTCCTTTGCAAAGGGTGGCAGAGATTTATATTCAGATGATTGTGAAGTTGCATGGAGTTTCGTTGAGTATTGTGTCAGATAGAGATCCAAGATTCACTTCCAGATTCTGGGAAAGCTTGCAAGAAGCTTTGGGATCGAAACTGAGATTGAGCTCGGCTTATCACCCGCAGACGGATGGACAGACAAAGAGAACTATACAATCTTTGGAGGATTTGTTGAGGGCTTGTGTGCTTGAACAAGGAGGTGCTTGGGATATCCATTTGCTGCTAATTGAGTTCACTTATAATAACAGTTATCATTCTAGTATTGGGATGGCACCTTTTGAAGCTTTGTATGGTCGAAGATGTCGGTCGCCTTTGTGTTGGCATGAATCCGGTGAGAGTGTAGTACTTGGACCTGAGATCGTCCAGCAGACTACTAAAAAGGTGAAGCTAATTCGAGAGAAGATGAAAGCTTCGTAGAGTAGGTAGAAAAGCTACCATGATAAGAGGCGGAATGATCTTGAGTTTCAGGAAGGAGACCATGTGTTTTTGAGAGTCACTCCGGTGACCGGTGTTGGATGTGTGTTGAAGTCGAGGAAGCTTACGCCTCGGTTTATTGGTCCGTACCAGATTTCTGCAAGAGTTAGACCTGTTGCCTACAGAGTGGCGTTGCCACCCAATTTGTCGAATTTGCACGATGTATTCCATGTATCACAGCTTCGGAAGTATGCTCCGAATCCCTCGCATGTGATTTCGATGGACAATGTGGAAGTAAGGGATAACCTTACGGTCGAGGCCTTACCAATACGGATTAAAGACCACAAAGTAAAGCAATTGAGGGATAAAGAGATCACCCTTGTGAAGGTAGTGTGGGGAGGCGCTACCGGTGGAAATATGACTTGGGAGTTAGAGAACAGGATGCGAGTGTCGTATCTGGAGTTGTTCGCATGAGGTAAATTTTCGAGGACGAAAATATTCTAAGTGGGGGAGAGTTGTAACACCCTGATTTATTTTATTATTTCGTAATTGGAATTATATGTTGTGGTGCATTTGTGTGTGTAGTTGTGTTTGGAATTGTCCTTAGTGTGGGGTAGTGACCTTAGAATTAAAAGGAATAAATGTCGGGAGTGTGTGACCAAATAGGTAGAACTTGGTGGTGTGGTGAGAATGGTTATTGGATTAATATTATTACTTTAAATTATTTAAGAATATTCTTATTGTTATTTTATTAGTATAATAATAATAATATTGAAATAATAATAAAAATAATAATAATAATAATAATAATATTAACAATAAAAGGACATTAGAAAAGAAAATAAAAAAGAGGGAATCAAAAGGGAGAAGCCATTCAGTACGTGCTTTTGGGAAAAAAGGAGAAAGAGGAGACCTAGAGCAGAAGAGAAGAGAAAAGATATCGTTGAGGCCGAGGTCTTTGTCGAAGAACTCTAAGGTAAGGGTGGGGTTTTTTAATCTCTTAAGGGTTGTATAATGTTTGTATGAGGGTAGATAGACCTTTAGGATCATCTCTACGTGTTGTTTGTATTGGTTTGGGATTGGGGATTTTACATGTCGGAGGTTCTGATAAGAGGAAAAATGCATAAATCGATCGGTTAAATTGTGACCTATGTATTCCTAATTGTATGTATGATAATCTGTGATTGTATGTGCATTTGGGGCTGTTTGGGAGTAAAATCGGAGAAGGGTTGGGGTGGAATGGTGCTAAAATCGCCACTGCAGAACTTGCAGAATCGCGTAGTTCGCAATGCGAACAAAAGTTCGTTGGGCGAATGGTCGACCCAGATTCGCTAAGCGAATAAGGCAGCGAACGAAGGGACGGGAGAGGAATCTGGAATGCGTGGAGGGGAAGTTTGCCCCAGGTTCGCTAGGCAAACTCCTGGCAAACTCCAGTTCACTGGGCGAATGTGTAGCGAACGGAGAGGAGAAAAGGTGAGTCTCTGGTTTTTGTATGAGAGAAGTTGTTCGCTGGCAAGTTCGCTAGGCGAACGAGAGTTCGCTAGGCGAATGAGAGTTCGCTGAGCGAACTCGCAGCGAGCATGACAGTGTTGTTTGCTGCTGTTACGGACATAATTTTATCAAACTTCGAAAATTCATAACTTTTAATCCGTATGTCCGTTTCAGTCGTCGTTCGAATCGTCGGAAAGCTGGTTTCATATACTTTTTGATAAAATCAATTTCAATACCAGAATTACAACCATTCGATGCAGTAATCGGGTTTTCGTGTATGTATCATATGGTGTACGTTGAAATGACGACTTTGGTTGTGTGTTTGCGTGTTGTGGTTGTGGATTGCTGTTGTTGTATGCTGCGTGTTGGGTAATTGTAGTATGATGTATTGACGCATTGATAGTCATATGCATTTAATTGTCTTTGTATGTTGTCATTGTATGCATGTCAAGTTGCATAAGTTGTACGATAAGTCGCGTGCCCATGTGGGGTGTGAGCGTCTTATCGGGATTCTTTGAAATAGAATCGTGTCGTTGTTGTTGTTGTGGAGGTGATCGTGTGCCCATGTGGGGTGTGAGCGATCACGGATGTCATATGCCCATGTGGGGCGTGAGCGACTGATATAGAAATTCCGACGGGAATTGTGATCATGAAAAAGGGATCGAATTGGTACCACATGCATTTAGTCAAGTCGTGGGTCTTATTGCATTGCATTATGTTGTGTTGTATGGTGAATTGTACGGTTGTCTGCTTATGTGGAAGAGTGTGATTTCGTTGATGTGGTGATGATAGAATGAATCGTGTAATTATTTAAATGCTTTTATATTTATATTATGCATTTCTTTTGTTGATTGAGAATCTCACCCCTTCTATTTGAATGTTACCTCCACGTGGGTAACATGTAGATAAATAGGATTAGTGCGGAGTTGAAGTTAGTAAAGATGGAGTCTTCTCTTTTATTTATTTTTTGTCGGCGTCTGCTCTGATGTGTAACACCGGGGTTTCGGAACGCTTGTCGTTATTTGTTTTATTATTCGTTACTACTTTATTACTTGATGATGATTATGTGATATTACACATGTTATGTTTTAGTTGAATTTTGCTGCTATATGAAGAGATTAATTAAGTGTGGTTGAAACTTGTGGTATTATATGTGTTACATATCGTATTGCATGAGCAGGTATTTGTTGAATGTAGCATCTTACACATTGTATGTTTTATTTTACTCTAATTTTCTGTTATAAATGGTCTCGGGAGTTTAGGGTGTTACAGTTTTCTCTTTTTATATTTGACTGTAAGTGCAATAATACACCAAATGATACACCAAATGAATGCAACATTCACGCATCATTAATAATGAGATGTTAACGTTTTTTCTTTTATTTTTTTTACTGCAAGTAAAATGTAATAGCATTAGTGAACACTGCTTGATTCAAGACCTGGGCCCACGCATGAGATGATATACACACCCCCTTGTCTGGCCCAGCAGCAATACTGAACTTAGAAATTGCTTAGTCTACACCCCATTTTCTTGGTACATTTTATATATTTTAGTTTGATTTTCGTTTGCTTTTAATATTTTAAAAATAGTTAAAATCATTAAAAAAAATCCCAATTAATTCATGAGTGTTCCTTGGCATTTTAATTAATTTTTGGTAATTTTTAATTCCATTTTTAAATATTCTTGATATTTGTTTTGGAATTTTTGAGTGAATGTGTTCAAATGGACCTAGTTCTCACATAATGACTCAAAACTAATTTTTTCCAATGAATCTTGATCTGAATTTTTGTATGCCATTAATCACATGATTGTATGACATATTGATCACCACTTTTGATTTTTGCCATGATTTTTGGTTCATCTTTGAAAGCATCTTTGTGACTTGTTTTGAATAATAATTGTTGAATAACATGCCACATGTTTGTAATTGTTTGATCACCTTTGGTGCATATTTTTTAGCCAATCATTTGAACATGATTAGCTGCTGACTTTTCTATTCCATGACTAATTTTCCATAATTTACCAAAGCTTTCATCCATTTTTTATGAATATTCCATTTCATGCTTAACATTTTGATGTATGCTAGAATTAGGGTCAAACTCAATGACCATATGTGACCTCTCTTGAGCTAATTTTCTTGACTTGTTTAAGCACATTCAAGATGACATCTTGTACACCATTGTGAGGTTTTGACATTGGTTTTTTATCATGATTTGGATGCTTGTTTTGAATCCTAAATACATGTCTTTTATCCTTGAGTTTCGGTGTGAATCCTTAGGATGTTTGAGGATGCATTTATGAAATCCATTTGGGATCTTTTAATCATTGATTGAGAATTGTTATAACACGATGTAAAGCTCTTCCATGCCACTTTATATGTCCTTTGGATGACCTCTAATTAATGCTCTTTTTGCGAACGTTCCATTGGGAGCGACCTTGTAAAGTATTCGCTCATATGTCATAGTCTTTAGCACGATACATATCACAAACAATACAAATCAAAACACTTTCTTACAAAAAAACAAAAACAAATCAATCGTCTTCCTTCGGGATTCTCTTCTCATCTCCTTCACTATAATCGTAAGGATACATTATTTCCATTCTACCGCAAATAGGTAAACGCGTAAGACTCCACGCAATGAGCAACAACACCTAAACTGCTAGAACGCGAACGTTAGCGTCTTCCACTTAAAAAACACAAACAAACAAAGACCCTGTAGGTCGAACTACGACTGCTCTGACTTCCTCTCTCCTGCCCGATTGAGGATACATAGGCATAAGATAGTGATTTCTTGGCGAGCAACCTTCCCCCATAATTCCCGTAGTCCTCCGAACTACGTTGACTCTGACTTTCCCACTCCCGAGGGAATACGTAGGCCTAGGACGGAGATGTCCTACCGAGTCACCTTTTGTTTTTCGTTTCTGTTTAGTAGTCGAGCTTTAGATACTTTCACCCTTTGATCAGAACAACAAGCGTGGATCCCATCGAGTACGATGGATGCGAGGGGGTGCTAATACCTTCCTCTCGCGTAACCGACTTCCGAGCCCAGACAATGTTTGCAATGATCATGTCTTTCCCTTCTTCAGGTTTTCTTCGATCGTTTCCTTTCCTTGCGTTGGGATAAAAAACGTTTGGTGGCGACTCTTTTGTCTTTTTCGTCGGTTGATTTTTGCAGTTGCGACACCCGTACTTCTAATTTTAGTCCCTTTATTAAACACATATGGGTCATTTTTCCTCTCTATACTTTCTTCTTAGAGATCCTTAAGGTACTTAACGTTGGCCATTCCCAATTACTTTCGAACAACTGAGGTTACATTAGGGCTTTCGAGACGGTTTGCGAGAAGCTAGACATCAACCCTACTGCTGGGGTCTTCTTCTCTTTCTTCGTTACTAAACCAACGAAAGGCTGTTGGGTGACTTTAAGCAACCGACAAACCCCATGAATTATTACCCCTTACTTTAACAACTGTAAATATTTGAAAGACTAGTTTGTCTGAGTGAGGGGCCTAGAGGATTCCCTTGGTATGATAGATTCTGACGACGTTCCCCTCTTCCCATTATCTTGGGCGAAGGTCCCGTCAATAGTCACAAACTATGACTGGACATTGGTCCCTTGAGGAGAGAATGATTGTTCTCTTTTTAGGGTAGTTTAAGGTTATGGACTGCTTGGAAGTGATTAAGTTCTGGCGAGAGGGTGGCGGACATCTTGCTGCATATATAGGTAGGTGGTTTTTGTTCTTTTCGCTTGTGGGGCCTCATATCCTTTTCGGACCCATGTTTTGTTTATGTAGATCAAATGGCCAATACCTCAGCCAAAGAGCGCATGGAGAGATGAAAGAGGATCAAATCTGTCAGTTCAGGCATCAACAGTCCGAAGAGCTATCATAGGGTACTGACCATATGTGGGCAGAAAAGAGCAACTGAGACTTCCGCCCTAGTTTTGTTGGAAGTTAAAGCTCAAAGTTTAGGCGAGGATACTTATTTTGTTGTGGGTCAAATGATGGAGCCCACTAGGGGCGCAAATCTTACGCCCTGGTGGAGCAATGTCAATCCTGACCTGCTTCGCTTAAAAATCTCGCACCTCCCATTTTTTAAAGAGCTCTCTATGAAGTACTAAACTCTTTGTTCACAAACTTCTTCTGCTTTCAAGAATATGAAAGATACCCTTCTATTGAGGGCGGTGATACTTCAGGATGTTAAACAATGACAGTATAACAAAGATGCGAATGAGCTAGAGGCTAGGCTCCAGAAGCAAACGAAAGCCAACAATGAAAGTCACCGATTGATGCATGCCTTCCGGCAGGACAAAGAGAAGTGGGAGCAAGTCATTTTCTTATCCTTCGAGTGGGTCAAGGAGCAAGTCATTTTCTTATACCCTGATCTCGATTTGAGCCTTTTGGATCCTTTCAAGGTTGTAAAAAGTGGGGTGTTGGTGGATGAGGAGGTGACATTCTTCTTTGAACTTAAGCTTCTTCCCTCACAGGAGGAAGGCGTGGTGAAAGAAGGAAACGATCACTGGAGTCTTTAGCCGGAGCCTGCTGTTATAGAGGAGAAAGTCCCCAAAGATTGATACTCCTCCCTTTGTGGTTTTTTGTTTTTTAATGTATTCCCTTTTAACCTCTTCCGAGGCTTTTGTAAGTGTATGGAACAGCAGAGCCCCGTAGGTGTCTCTTCATATTTACTTTTTAATGTTTAACTATTTTTTTCGTTCTTTTCCTTAAATGCTTTGTGGCTATGGTCGCCCCTTTGATGGAAATGATTTATCCTTAAGAGATTCAACATATATCATTACCTTTATGGACGACAAGGATTCACCCTTAAGGGATCCAACAAATATAATTGCCTCTATGGGTGGCTAGGATACACCCTCTAGGGATCCATCAAATATAATTGCCTCAATTGGCGGCAAGGATCCACCCTTGGGGGATCCAAAAAATATAATTGCCTCTATCGGCGGCAAGGATCCACCCTTGGGTGATTCGACAAATATAATTGCCTCTATGGACGACAAGGATCCAATCTTGGGGGATCTAGCAAGTATAATTGCCTCTATGGGCGGCAAGGATCCCCCTTGAGGGATCCAATAAACATAATTGCCTCTATGGGCGGCAAGGATCCACCTTTGGGGGATCCAACAAACATAATTGTTTTTGTTCCTCATGGAAATGGATTTCCTATGTAGATAGGGCATAACAAAATAAACATAGATAAAATATGAGGTGCCTCATTAAAAACCCACACCCCTCGGGAGGTGCAGAGGGAAAAGAGTGCATCCCAGTTAATAATATATTCTTACAGCCGACAAAGTTTAAATACTCGCCTCTAGAAAAATGTTCTCTAAGTAAAATAAAAGAAGATAAATTAACTACATGAATTACAGAAATAGAATGGCGACACAACAACTCCAAGGAGAAGGGACCTCCTTTGAATCTCAAACTTTGTCGCATGGCAGGGATGAGTGGGAAACTTTCTTGTCTTCGCCAACTTCTTTGAGTGGAGTAATCCCAGAGCTGGCCTTTTTTGCCCTTACATATGGAGGGCGTGTTCTCCTTAATTTAAGTCTTTCTATATAGCATTTCTTGGCAATTTCATGATCCCCTTGAACCACTCAACTCGCCCATTAGGGACCGGGTATTTCAGGCACAAATACAGGATAGACAAATCGGATCCCAACCGGTTCAAGGATGATAGCCTAACAATCATATTATATAAAAAAGGGGCGTCAATGACTAAGTACTTAACCTTTATTTCCATGGCGTGGTTTTGTCTTCTGAACGTGATCCTGAGGGTAGGGTAGCCTTTCACATATACCTATTCTCCCAAGAATCCCACCAGTGATCATAGGTTCCCATCATCTCGGATCTGGGGGTAGGTGACATCGAGATATTATATAGGTGGAATTCATCGTGCCAAATGCGTTCTCGACGGGTTTTCAAAGACGTGAAATTCTTGGTCACCTTCCCCACCCTCTTGCACATGAATTTGTACTTCACGAGTGAGGTGTAGCTATTCTTCTTTGATAAACGAGAGCTTTCGGCATCGGTGACATGCTCCTTGGCGGCGCGAGCCTTCTTTTCAGTGTTGCTTACCCCGCCTTTGATGTAGAATTCCACCCTACCAACTACTTCGGCCAGCGAGAGCGCCGGATTTTGAGCGAGGGACTCATTGATGTGCCCTACCTTGAGTCTGTTTTAGAATGCTCACACGAACATATCTTGGTTCGGAGGAACTACCTTGATCGTGACTTCGTTGAAGTGGATGAGATAGTCCCTCACCAACTCCAATGGACCCTGGATGTGTTGAACAGAATGGTGGTGGACATTTTCCTGTGGCACCTGACGGCGAACTGGTGCACCATCTTTCTCACCAATTCCTGGTGGCTATTAATAAAGGTCAGAGAGAGACCCATGTACCATTGAAGGGAAACCTCCCTAAAAGTAACTGAAAACAACATACACTTTAGAGAGTCTGGTGCTCCTATGATGTCCATCTAGGTGTTGATGGAGGTTACATGTCCGTAGGGGTCGTCTCGTCCATCAAACTTGTCCAAGGATGGAGGTTTGAAACCTTCAAGAACAAGGCCCTCATATTTCATCCTAGACAGTCTAGGGATCCAAAAGTTTCGTCTCTATGGGGGATTGGCCTCCTGTTGGCGCTGCCTAATGTTCTGCACGTCATCCTCCAACGTCCGATTGTGGCGTCATAATTCATCCATGGTGGCTCGCATCTCCACCATGGCCTCAACATCGTTTGTACCACTGGTACCCTCGAGAGTGAGGGATAAATCTATTTTGTTCACTATGACTGTTAATAGCTAGGTGCTGGAGATAAGGGTACGACAAGGAAGGTGATGTTTTTTAATAAGAGGTGTGACTCAGGTTAGTTTTACCGGGCTCCACGGTGGGCGCCAGTGTACTGTCAAAAAAGTACAGGGTGTGTATTCCCCCTATAAAGGCAGAGAGACTTATAGACTCTAATAGGTATATTACGCGAATAGGGTGAGGGCTAGCTCACGGTGGCGAGTAACCTTGCACAGTGGGTTTTTAGGTTGTTTAAGGGACAAACTCAAGTCGGAAGAGAGGCCCTGATGGTGGTCGGCGCTGCTAGGTTACATGCGGGTGGTTAACTTATTGGCGTTATGGTTCCTAAGAGCAAAGTGTTATCTGAGTAATATTGGGTGGTATTGATTGAATATGATTTGATCTCCCATCTTTCCCTTTGAGGGATAATATATTTATAGAGAATTTCCAAGGACATGGTTTATAGCCCCTCCCCCCTGGACGTGGTCTCAACCGTTCCCATTTATTAAAGAGATTGTTGACCGACTACGTTTCTATAATAAACGAGGACTTACTCTCATTGAACTTCCATGTTAGATAAACCTCAGGGGCGACCTCATTGTATGCTGCTCAGACGGCCCAATAGTCAGGCGAGGGGCGTCCCAATCTAGAACTTTGTCAAATAGGAATATATATATATATATATATATATATATATATATATATATATATATATCACACCTAAAATTGGTGGGCCTCACATAAAAATACACTACATATATTTTTTTTTTATTTTTTTTATTCATCTTTTTAATGTGGGTCTCACTTAAAAATGATGAATCTCACACAAAAATATACTAAGGTGTATTATGCTAGTACACACTTACATGAGTGTGTATTAGCATAACCCTATACTTTAACACGGGATGTGAAAATAACAAGGATAAGAAGGTATTTATTTCTGGTAAAGAAAAAGTTAATTTAGCTAAAGTAAAACCACATTAAAATGAGAAGATTAAATTGGTATACAAGACAAGATAATTAAATAATTTAATTTACGTGTAGTTTAGCGTCAGTCACAACAACTCCAAATCACAACCTTGCCCTATTAATCAATAGACCCTATAGTCATATGAATAGGTGACAACAACCTATTGCTAATTGATTATAATTCAAGGACAATTAACTGCATGTTTAAATATTGGTTAATGATAACTTGTGTTTTAGAGGCCCATGTTAAAAACTACTACCCTCTTTCTCAAAATATAAGTTATTTTATTAAAAAAAATTGTCTCAAATTATAAGTTATTTTAAATGTCTAATGCAATATAAATGACATTTTTTCCAATATACATTTAAATATTTATTATTATTTATTCTTTCAACTTTTTTAATTTCTCTCTCCTATATAATTATCAGGGGCATTACTGTAGAGTTATACATAATTTATCTTTCTCATAAAGTAATAATTAAGTTTTTTAATTTGTGTGAAAAACTCAAAACGTCTTATAATTTAGGACGGAGGGAGTAAATGTAGAAATAGTTTTTTTAAAACTTGTGTATTATTTTTATCAAAAATTTATAATTAATTCTTTTATTATTTTTTTCAATACAAATTTTTTATTTATGCATTTCTTAACTTGTGGCCTTAGAGCACAAGTTAGTACATTACTCAAATATTTTCAGTAGAATCTGATTAGTAACATTATGAGTTTAGTCATGCAATTGATTATGATGCGCAAAGATTTTTTATTGGTTGCAAATGACAAACTACTTGACAAAGACATCAATAAAATATTTCAGACTACTTGACAAAGACAGCAATAAAATATTTAGCATTTTAATTTAAAATAATTTCATTTGGTATTATTTTAATCAACACATTCCAATTGACAAAAACTTACATAACTTACATAACTTTATTGAAGTATGAATTAAAATTTTAAGTGATGAGAGTGTTTTTAAAATTATGTGATATGATAGTAATATATATTTGATTTGTCAAATTTTTAACAAAAGTGTTAATGGGTTAATGGTGAAGGTTGTGCCCTTTTAGCCCAAAAATTTCGGTTTGATCCTTGGTTTTACAATAATTTTAGTTTTTATATTTAACAAAAAAAACTCTGGTTTTTGAAACCAAAAGCTCTGGTTTTTCTTTGCCATGGAATGGACACAGGTCCAGTGGAGAAGGAGGCATAAAGGGATAGGAAAACAAGCATGGGCGAATAGACATACAAATAAAGAGGTAGAGAGGGTTGAGGGTTTGACGAGCACTTTCTTTTTCACTGAGATACCTGACGGCAAAAGAAATATACGCAGTATTCAAAGATTTCGGGGATATTGAGGAGGTCATCATACCACCAAGAAGAGATAAGAGGGGAAAGAGATTTGGTTTTGCAAGATTTTCAAATGTAAGGGATGAGAGAATCATGGCCACTAAACTTGACAACATCATCATCGGAACACGAAAGATCTATGCAAACGTCCCCAGGTTCAAACGCGAGATGAAGAGCAACGGAGATGGGAAGAAGGGGCAGAAATTCAATGAGGATCGCAAAATAGTCAACAACTGGAGAGATGACAATAGGGCTGAACAATCTTTCAACAACAAGCAGGGTGTACAAGGTGTTCAGCAGAGATCTTTCGCGCAAGTGGTCAAGAACAAAAACAATAAGATTAACAGTTATGTCGTGGACAATAATTGGCATGCAAAGAAGATTCCGTTTGCGCATCTAGAATATAACATGGAGGAAGCAGACCTTAAGCGATTTCAGAAGGCGTTCGTAGGCATCGTGGAAAACCCAGGAGTGACGTATAATCTTCAAGAATACTTCAATATGGAAGGTTATTTTAGGGTGAAAGTTACGCCTTTGGGATCTAATATCTGTTTATTGGAGGAAGATGAAGAGGGTGAGATACAAGCCTTGATAGATGAAGCGGCGGATTGGATAGGGAGATGGTTCACTGAAATTAGACCATGGTGTCCTAATGATGTAGACAATGAAAGGCTAACATGGCTTAGATTATATGGTTTACCTTGTCACGCCTGGAATCCTAAGGTTTTTGACTTCATGACAAAATCGATTGGATGTTATGTTTGTGCAGATGAAGAGACTATCAAACAAACAAACATGGATGTTGCATGAATCCTTATCAGAACAAAATATTGCATGGTGCTAAACGAAACTTTCAACATATCGATTAATGAGGGGGCCTTTGGAATCAAGATGGTCGAAGACTCCCATGGCCCAATGAGAATATCGGTAAAAGTATCGATCAAGAATCCAGTCGATAGTAGCGAGTCAGAGGAAAGCTTGGGGGACGGTAATGGTGTTTGGAGGGACACATCAGATGGGGAGCAAGATTCTGACATTAACTCTTTGGTCCGAGAGACAAAATCTGCATCCTTGGGGAAACAACGTGGGGGCGTGAGACACAGACAACAACATTAAATTCCATGCCAATACAACAGCAGCAGGTGTCGCATGGGGTGGGGGATGGGATGTGTCAACAGGATTTGGAAAGAGAGAAAAAGGCTTTAGACAAAAAGTGCATCGATATCACTAAAGAATTAAAACAAATAGAAAATGTAGCAGAGTTGGAATTTCAGGAGGCACGAGTCAAAAAGTGGGCTAGTGGGAGAGAAAATAGGTTGGGGAGAAAGACCTATTCAGATATAGGAGATGGATTATAGGCCTCGAGAAAAAAGTTTAAAAAGGCTCAATTGAGAAACTTCAGAAAAGCCCACAGTAATGTAAGTAGTAATACTGAAAGGACAATCCATAGTATCACGAGAACAATTAAGGAAAATGCTTTTAACAGAGGATATCACAAAAAGAACAACAGTGAAGGGTCAAAGGAAATTTCCGAATTTCCGATCTCAAAATCGGTGTTTTCAGTTCTGATGCGGCCAAAGCCAATCAACCGAAGCGTCACTGAGACGAACAAAAGGAACAAGTCGGATGAATCGAATTCAAAGGAGGTAACAGATGAAATATCAGAGGGTTCGATCACTGGTGGTAGATCTTTCGAAGATTACAACATAGCAAAAGAGGATGGTCAAATCAAGAAGGGTAAGGAGGCGGAATTGGCGGATAAAGTGTGGAAGGAAATAACTCAATTGGGAATTTCTGGGGGTGAGGGGGAAGATGTTTTTATCAGAGCAATTAAAGAGATGGAGGATGGAGATTTGGTGGAATTGGCTGCAAGGAAGGGAAAAATAATTGTGGAACAATGAATATTGTCTCTTTCAACATACGAGGGTGCGGAATCTCTTCGAAACGAAGAAGATTTTCTCAAATTCTAGCCAAAGGGCAAGCTGATATGGCTTTCATTCAGGAGACAAAAATTCAACAGATGAACGACAATATTGTTTCTTTGTTATGGGGCAATAACGAAGTAGAGTGGTCGGCCAAGGACTCCGTGGGTGCTTCAGGAGGGATGTTGATTATGTGGAGGAGAGGGGTGGTAGAACTAATTTATAGTTTCAGAACTGAAGGATCTATTGGGTTGTGCGCTAAATACAAAGACCAGGTTTGCTTTTTCATTAACGTTTACTCCTCTTGCCAGTTAGAGAAGAAGAGAGCTTTATGGTCTGAAATTGTCAAGTTTTGGGATGCGGCTGGTCCGGGTTGGTGGTGTATAGGTGGAGATTTCAACACGGTTAGAGATAAAAGTGAAAGAATTGAGAGGAATGAGGTGAAAAGGGCAGCGGAGATGAACGAATTTGACGATTTTATTGAACACTTGGATCTGGTGGATTTACCGTCAGTTGGCAACAAATTTACTTGGTCCAATAAACAGGGGCTGGCGAGGAGCAGATTGGATAGATTTCTGCTGTCTGAAGCTTTAGTTGATGGATGGAAATTAGGGGGCAGTTCATAGGGGACAAAGACATCTCTGATCACTCACCAGTGTGGCTAAAAACAAATGATATAAACTGGGGGCCAAAACCATTTAGAATCAATAGTTGCTGGTTCGAACACAGAGATTTTAAGAATTTTGTAGAAGAGACGTGGTCTTCATTTGTAATCAATGGAACTCAAGCTTTTGTGTTGAAAGAAAAATTCAAACTCTTAAGGAGCAAATTAAGAAAGTGGAACAAAGAATGTTTTGGATGGCTAGGCTTGAAGGTGGAGGAAGCAGTTGCAAAACTGAATGCTTATGATAACAGAACAGTAGAAAATGACAATGTAAATGGGCAGGATCTGGCACTCGAGAGAATGCAGGTTACTGATGAAATATGGAAACACTTACACCTTAAAGAAAACTGGTTGAGACAGAAGGCAAGACAGAAATGGGTGAATAATGGCGATTTAAATACGAAATATTTTCATGCGGTGATTAAGGGGAGGAGGAGGCAGAATTCCATCTTATCAGTCCAAAACAGTGAAGGAAACAGAGTTGAAGATGTGGAGGGAGTTAGAACTGAAGTACTTAAAGTTTTTGAAGCCAGATTTAAAGAAACGCATAAAGACAGGCCGACTTTAGGGGGCATGACTTTCAATCAGATAACAGAAGATCAATGTTAAGTGTTGGAAGCAGAATTCACAAAGGAGGAGATCAAGTCTGCAGTGTGGGATTCAGATGGTGATAAAAGCCTTGGACCCGACGGAATCAATTTCAGATTTTTGCAAGAGTGTTAGTCATTCATGGAGGAGGAGATTTGTAAATTTGTTAAGGAGTTCTATTTTTCAACAAGTCTTCCGAAAGCAATTACAGCGTCTTTTATTGCTTTAATTCCAAAGAATCCTAGCCCACAAGGTTTGAATGAATATCGCCCAATTTGTCTAATTGGTTGTCTTTACAAAATTCTTTCAAAGATTCTTGCCAATAGATTGAAAAAGGTGCTGAAAGGAATTATATCTCCAACTCAATCTGCATTCGTCCCAGATAGGCAAATATTGGATGGGGTTTTTGTTGTTAATGAGATCATAGATCATGCTACAAGGGAGAAGAAGGAATGCTTTATTTTCAAAGCTGACTTCCAACAAGCATATGATTGTGTCAACTGGAATTTTCTGAGGGGGATGTTATACAAATTCGGGTTTGGAAGAAAATGGTGCAGTTGGATGGAAGCTTGTGTATTTAACAGTTCCATGTCAATTTTGGTCAACGGGTCTCCAACAAAAGATTTTTGGGTTGACAGAGGATTGAGACAAGGTAACCCACTCTCACCTTTCCTATTTGCTTTGATTGTTGAAGGTCTGGCAGGCTTGTTCAAGACAGCAATTACGTTAGGCAATTTCGATGGATACAAAGTTAGTGAAGAATCGGAAATTAGCCTTTTACAATTTGCTGACGACACGGTGGTGATAGGAAGCGGGTGCTGGAAGAATTTGTGGAGTATTAAGGCAATATTTAGAGGGTTTGAACTTGTATCAGGATTGAAAATTAATTTCTTCAAGAGTAAGATTTATGGCGTGAATGTTCCGGAGGATTTTAAGGAAGGCGCCTCTCAATTTCTGTGTTGTAGTAGGGACGTCATCCCTTTCAAATTCCTAGGTGTCCCGGTGGGAGCGAACCCCAGGAGATGTATCACTTGGAAGCCCGTTGTGGAGAGTATCAAGAAGAAATTATCAATATGGAAGGCTCGATTAATGTCTATAGGGGGGAGGGTGACATTAATAAATTCGGTGCTTTCTTCCATTCCAATATACATGATGTCCTTCTATAAAGCTCCAATCAAGATCATAAAAGAGATAATTCAAATTCAAAGCATATTTTTATGGTGTGGGGATGAGGAAAAACGATACATTAATTGGGTTAGTTGGAACAACATTTGTAAACCTAAAGAGGAGGGGGGTTTGGGAATAAGACACATCGGATTTTTCAACAAGGCTTTGTTATGCAAATGGAAGTGGCGTATGTTGAAGGAAGAAGATACTTTGTGGAAAAGGTTGTTGATAGCCAGATATGGCTTGCTGAATAAGTGGGTGCTGGAGGAAGAGGAACAAAGGGCTAGTAGAAAATGTTCAAACTGGTGGAAGGACATCATGGCGGCAAGTGTGGCGAAAACTAACTTTTTTGATTATTTTGCAGGAAACATCATTTTCAAACTTGGATCTGGCAGAGATATATCTTTCTGGAATAATATCTGGGCAGGAGATAAGTCTTTCAAAAATCTATTTCCTGCTCTGTATAATTTGTCTGTGTTGAAAGGTGGAAGGATATCGGAGATGGGCGATTACCAACATGGGAATTGGTCGTGGAATATCAAGGTACCTCCGGACATTTTGCTTGCGAATCCTGCAGAAGCAGTGGAAGCAATGGAACTGATTGAGATTATATCCGTGAAGAAGCCCGTGGAAGGAGAAAGGGACACTTTCATATGGAGTCGTAATCAAGAGGGAGTTTTCTCTGTTAAAAGCTGTTATGGCTGCATTCGGGACAGAAGCTTGGAAGACATCACTCCAAATGACACGTTAAAGGCTTTGACGTTGTTCTGGGAAACTAATATTCCATCTAAGTTGAAGGTGTTTGGTTGGAGAATGTTGCTTGATAGGCTACCATCCAAGGATAAATTAGTAAAAAGGGGGATAATTTACAATGATGATGACAAGAATTGTGTGTTGTGTTTAGAAAATAATGAAGATATAGAACACTTATTATTTAAATGCAAGTTTAGTCAAAAGGTGTGGGAAAATATTCTTGGATGGTTGGAGATTAATATGGTGGAACAGGAAGCAGGTTTGAGGCACTTGTTTCAGTTTGTCCAAAGTTTGAAAAGCAAGATCAAGAAGAAGAAAATCTGTCTCGTCTGGTTGGCAACAATTTGGACTATTTGGAATACTAGAAATAAGGCAATTTTTCAGGAGGAGGATCCTGTGCTAGATGACGCGATTTGGAACATTAAAATTGTGGCTTGGATATGGCATGCTATTGGTAATAGAAAGTCTAATAGCATCATTTTGTACAATTGGTTGCATTCTCCTCTTGACTTTCTTCGGGTTGTTTAATTTACTTTCTGTTTTAACTGTTGTTAATGGGTTGGAGTACCCCTTGTACTCCTTTATTACTTTAATAAATTATTGCTTATCAAAAAAAAAATTTTTTTTAAGTGATGAAAAAAATATTTTGAGATTGTAAAAATAAAATATAAAAAATTGTAAAAGCAGTCAGGAGGTCGTTAGATGGTGTTAAAATTGGGCGTATATGGTTCGAGGACAGCGGGAGACGATCCATGAAAATCGTTTACAACAGGGGTGGTTTGGTGACATCGGAATCACACAGCGGTGTTTCGGCGGAGGTATGCGGTGGATGACGACACTCGTCAAAGGTGTTGGACGACAGAGTCAGAGTCATAACTCGAGCTCGGCTGTGGCACGATAAAGCTCTGATAGGTGGTGGATAAACCAATAGTGACAGTTCGAGTCGGTCTGCGACGGTTCTAGTTTTCGGTCATCATGATTGCTTTTCTCAGTTCATGTGTTCTGAGCTTCTTCCTTTAGGTTCTTCAATTTGTTTGTTAATGAATTGAGTTTTGGACTTGTTATGGTTCTATTGACTTTCAACAATTATAAATATGTATATCTTGCATTCTTGTTATCAGAATCTTGAGAACTTTTAAGTTGAACCTAGTGGTAATCTTATATTGAAGAGTTTGAGAATCCTAATGGTAATCTTAGAGAGGCTAGGGTAGATTTTAAAGAGTGTGTTCTTTGAATTTGAGAAATCATTAAAGATATCTAAGGGGGATTGAGAAACACTTTTAAACACCTTGAATTTGTGTAATTCTTATATAGAGAGTTCGAGAGATTGAGAAACTTCAATAGAAAATAGAGTTTGTTTTTCGGAATTTAGATGACTATTTTTTTTATAACTCATTTGTAATCTTTTGAACAATTCTCAGTAGTATAATGAATCGTAAAATAGCTTTCTGCCGTAGAATAGATCGTTTGATCGAACTAGATAAATAAATAATTGTCAGTTGGATAAAGATATATCTTAGTAATTGTAATCAGTTTGATTATAGTAAAAAATTCTTCAAGTGTGAAGAGACCGAATATATATATATATATATATATATATATATATATATATATATATATATATATATATATATATATATATATATATATATATATATATATATATATATATATATATATATATATATAAATGCCAACATACACCCAAAATTGGTGGGCCACACACAAAAATACTCTACATCTATTTTCTTTCTATTTTTTTCTTCATCTTTTTAATGTGGGTCCCACCCAAAATTGGTGGGCCCCACACATAAATACACTAAGGTGTATGTTGCTAATGTACACCTACATGGGTGTGCATTAGCATAACCCATATATATATATATATATATATATATATATATATATATATATATATATATATTGCGGTGGTGATCCTAGATAAATTTCTTGTGTTTCATTCTTTCTTTTTAGCACTTTAATTTAAGTTTTATCAAGTTTGCTGCTGCTAAAGACCATAGGATTGGGGATATGTTTATTAGGAGGAACTTGTGGGTGGCCAGACCGATGCAGGCTGTTTTGAGGAGGGAGTGTTGTCCCTTGATTGTATTATTAGAGACCTTTCCTTTAGCATCTTTTTTCCTGCATCAAAGGGGATTCCCAGCCTTACTGATCCAGCGAATGCAGAGCTTTTGGGCATTCGTTGGTCCTTGCAATTGGCAACGGAATTGAACCTGAAGAGTTTCATCCTACAGTCTGATGCGCTTGTGGTAGTAGATTGCATAAATGATCTTGACTTTATTGTTGATTTGGATCCCATTGTTTGTGATTGGAAAAGTCTAATGAATGATTTTAATAGTGTTACTCTTATGTTTATTAATCCATATGATAAGAATTGGAAAGTCTTTAGACTCTAAAACTTGTACTGATTATATCCCTACTTTAAGTATCTCTAATTATAATGCTACTTTTGTCTCTTCTTAATATATCTTTCGTTTGATATTAAAAAAAATATCTTTAAGATATTTCATTTCAACCAAATTTTAAAAAGAAAAGTTTTAAGGAGACGTAAATCAAACACGCAATTTTTTTTAATGTTTTTCTCAACTTCATATTCAAGTCTTAAATATTTACATTGTTTGATTTCAATCCCTTTCAAATCTTGAAGAACTTCAACACCTAAAATATTAACACATGTTTGTAAAACAATTTTATCAAAGGTTAATATAGTTTAAAATTTTCTTTTAATGCATTTTCTTGACATGGTTTATTCAAAGGTCAAAATGACTTGAACCATATTTTGATGCATTTTAAAACATGATTTTTATTATTAGCATAAGACATTGAGAAGACTTAATCACATCATCTAATATAAAATTATTTTTGAATCATTAAAATAAATTAAGTCTAAAAAATAACCAATTTTTTATGATGAAAATACTCATTTTGAAGCTTTTCAATAATATCCAAGGAGATATTCTTCTGAATATGTGCTGGTGCGTTCTTATAAACTTCTAAGCTTTTTAACATTTTTCTCCTTTTGACATTATAAAAAATAAGAGACAACTATAAAAAAATGAACAAATGTTCTTACAAGAGAAGTAAATATTAAAAGCGACAATTTCAACTTAGAAATTAGCACAAAGTTTCATGCAATTAGAACAATGGAACAATAAATAATTGTTGTAACGTAACAAACATAAGATTCAATTGAATTTTTAACTAGTTCACCAGGGTTTATTATTGTTTATCTAATAGTTTAATTTTCCAATTTCGTATTTAAGATTTTAGAATATGGTTGGATGAAATATTTTAATAAGAAAAAATAATTTTTTGAGAGAATTTAAAATGATTTGACCAAAATCTATTGTTTGGATAAAAAATATAGAGAATTGTTAAAATGATATAAATTTATAAAGTATTTTATTCAAGTTAAATTAAAGGATTTTCAAATGATGCTAAAAAGTAAGGAATTTCAACGACATCAAGATTGAAAGAATTACAATCAAGATGGTCCTTCGTCTGTTTACACCAATTTTCATAATTCTTACCATCAAAATTGAAAAATTTGCTGGAAAATGCATATTCGGATGGGAAGTCATTACGCTATACTTCCCAAGAATCGCAGCCAGTGCTATAGATACCAGATGTTGGAATTAACTCCAATCTTAGAAATAATTCAAATCAATATTGATTTAGCGAGAATTATTCTTTCTGATTGATCGCTCATCTCGTTCCTCACTCATCGCTTGAGTGATTCAACCACACCTTAGTTGCAAGATAATTCCCCCACATAATGATTTGAAAAAAAAAAAAGAAGAAATATATGAAAGTGAATTGGGAAAAAAAACAGAAATTAGGATTTTGGTAGAAAGGGGAAGAAGATGGATCAAATTCTTTAGAGTTTCTCTCTGCGTTTATTCTAACTGAATTTCCCTTATTCAACTACTTACAATAGAAGGATACATCCTTATTTATAGATGACATTACTTGCACACCAAGTAATCTCTAACTAATTCAACTAACAAATGGTAAGTTTTAACTTTGTCAAGGTTAACTCCTTTGACAATTATAGGTTCGACTGTATTCGACTGCTCTATCGAATCTTACAATATGCTTGATACAGAGAATTACATATTTATCAAGATTTGAATATACTTAAAAAAGTGCATTTTTGTTTATTTTAATTGCTTGGATTCGAATCACGGTAAAAACAATTAAAATGTTTATTTGAATCCATGATTAAAAGATGCATTAGAAAATGTTTATGTAATGTTGAATTTGAATCCACACTTGGAGTTTGTTAAAAAATAAACTTAAATTAATTGAAACGAGGCTAGAATCGTGAACGAATAACTTTCTTTATAGTATTTCAAGCACTCTCGAATTGTCTTAGAGTTTCTACGCAGGAATACCCAGGATAATTCAACCTATACTCGAGTTTGCACAAGACCCGTGAAAACTCCAATGTAGGGAAGATGAAATTCGAAATTTTTTGTGAAGTAGATAAGTTTTTGTAATTTATTTTTCTGAATCCGGAATGCTTAATTTATAGGCCAAAATGGTGTTGTTTCATAAGGTTGCGACCCTTGATGAAACACACACTCTCAGTAACACTTTTCCAAAATGTTGCATTGTTTTGTCTATAGAAGCACTTTTCAAGTGTTACAATGTTTCGCTTACAACAACATCTTTACCAAATATTCCACTGTTTCGCCTACAACAACAGTTTTCAAAGGTTGCATTGTTTTACATTCTACAACACTTCACTAAGTGTTTCCTATTTCCAAATTCAAACCTACTACAACACTTCAGAAGTGTTGCCTATTTCTGAATTCAAACCTACTGCAACAGTTCACAAGTGTTGCCTATTTCTAAATTCAAAAATTAATCTTCACTTGAATATTTTCTTGTCATTTTGGAACACACTCAAGATTATTAATTGTTAATAATTTACAATAATCCCCTACTTGTTCTAATAATGACAAGATCAATTCTAGAAAAAAGAGAGAAAAAGAATGTTAATACAGATAAGTATCTTTCGATTTGAACTTAATCTTAGTAAGAATAATGCAAAGTCTAATTGAAGTGTTAGTTAACAATTATTTGAATCGTTATCCCTTGTGATTAAACTGATGTTACCTTATGATCTGTTGTCACACACGGCCAAAAACGAGTTTAAAAGTGTAGTTTATGGTAGCGACACTCGAATGTCGTATCACAAGGACTCTTGTCTTGATTTTTACCAACCGATTAAAATAAGGGGGGTTCTGATTTGTTGCGTCTTTGATGTGTTGATAGATATTTTTGGATATCTCTAGAATAAATAATTATAAAAAGTGAATATGAAATAAGTTGATCTATTATTTCTTGTTTCCTAACTTATCATTGGTTAATATAATTTTCAGTCCCCTAAGCAGATTTGACCCTATTCGATTACAATACCCACTGACAAGCGCAATTGGTATTATGTGATGTATGTTCATATTATCTGAATTAAACAAACGGATTTAAGCTCTCGCGAATTAAGCAAACACGATTTAATCAAACACAAGGATGAAAAAGCTACACTAACGTGGTTATAGTTAAGGATCATATATGCAATAATCGAATTTAATCAACTCTATCCTATAAGCAGCAATCAAATTAATAAAACGAAAGCAATCGAATTTATAAAACGAGTTTATAAGAAGAATTAAAAAGAAATTAAAATTAAACTGAAATTTATAAAACCTCAAAGTGTCGACGGAAACCTATTACAACAGATCAACGATGCGAACTTTAGTTCTCCATGAAATTCGTATCCTAACCTCTAATTTTTGTGAATTCGGAATAGGAATATTGTAGCAGCGAAAATCCTAATATTACAAAAGGAAAATTCGTGCCCTTATGGAAACCGACCCGAAAATTACAAAAACCGGCCCAAACTAACTATTTTAATTAAGTCTGGAACTTTAACGATTTATTATACCCTGCTTCGCTCCAAATCAAGTTTTGACTTCAACACAAAACTTGTAGCTCTTTCTCTTAGCTTTCCAACGTCTATTAGAACGCGTCAATCCTATTCTCGTAGCCCAAGTTATGGTCTGTACAGTGACAAGGTATCAAATAACTGTTTAAGATGAAAAATAAAGTACAAAAATAAAATAAAGCCATAAATAAAGTTAGATATAAAAACACACTAAAAATAGTAAAAATAACGAAATAAACTACAGAGTTACCTAAGTAAAATAGTAGAAGAAAGTTCATCAAAATATACTGATCACTTTACACATACTCTTTACTGGTTAATCACCTACATCTCTCGCCTAGCACTATTTGTAACACCCTTCTAAACCCTCAAATGTATCGCTAATAAATTAATAATTAATCCAACACATTGCACCAACCAGGGTGTCACATGCATCATAAAAACATCTTAGTAAGCTTCCTGCTCATCCCACTCACTTCCTTCAACCAACTCACACTTCGACAGTTTTGCACATAGCTTATTCTCATTTCAATACTTACAACACAGTTCTTAAATGCTCAGCATACTCTTCTTCAGATTTAGAGTATATCAGAACATCATCAATGAAAACCACTACAAACTTATCCAAATACTCATGGAAAATCCGATTCATATACTCCATGAACACACCAGGTGCATTGGATACACCAAACGACATCACAGTGTATTCATAGTGACCATACCTCATCCTGAAAGTTGTCTTCGGAATATCATCAGACTTAACACGAATCGGATGATAACCAGACTTTGAATCAATCTTACTGAACACACACGCGCCTACTAGCTGATCCATCAAATCGTCAATCCGCGAAAGTGGATTCTTATTCTTGATAGTCACCTCATTCAAAATTAAACGAAGTTATTTTGTGACTATGATTCCGCTCATACAAAATCTAGTAGCACCTACTTTTTCACCCTTCGCTCGCTTATAGTTTCGCTCGCACTTCGACAGTTTTTCACATAGCTTATTCTCATTCAACCAACTCACTTCCTTCAACCACAACCTCATGCTACCATCTTTCTTCTTTACTAACAACACAGGAGCACCCCACGGAGAAACACTCGGTCGAACAAACTTCTTCTCAAGCAATTCTTCTAGTTGTTTCTTTAATTCACTTAACTCGAAAGCTGTCATCTGATAAGGAGCCATTGACACCGGGCTCATACGTGGTATCAAATCCACCGCAAACTCTACTTCACATTCTGGAGGCAAATCACTTATGTCATCCGGAAACACTTTTGGAA
Source organism: Lathyrus tuberosus (assembly GCA_022829125.1). Classification (NCBI taxonomy): domain Eukaryota; kingdom Viridiplantae; phylum Streptophyta; class Magnoliopsida; order Fabales; family Fabaceae; genus Lathyrus; species Lathyrus tuberosus. Next base: position 16,097,473 of record JALAZF010000027.1, on the reverse strand, counting down.
ATTTGCGGACAACAGGTAATTCGACACTCGCAACTTCACAATCAACTTGCAACGTTGTAAACAGTGCAAACATTGAGGCTTCGTCTTCTAGAAGTTCGCCTACTTGCTTAGCAGCCAACAACATCAGCTCTCTACTATCACCAAGCCCAGATCTACACTCTAGAGGTAAGTCACAATCATCTGATCTTTCTCTCTCAGAAACATCCCAACTTCTCTTACGGACAAGAAACTCGAATCTGCTTCATCGTCAAATGTAGGAATCTGCATCGACTCATCAAAACAATCTGTAAGCACTTGGCTTAACTCCAAACAATTCATTGTACCCACCATCTAAGCTGGCAAGACACGTCTACTTCATCCAGCATGATCCCGGCTATTATCAACAAGAGATTAAGGGCGATAAGTTCCTCAATTTGTCAATAAACAACCGACAATCATGATGGGGCATAAACCATCTTGACCAAACTATGGTAGCATCCAACAACACACTGAGCCATCACTCCACACCTAAAGCATCTTGGAGAAGCACAAGCTTCTCCCCCACTTGTTCTGTTCCCAACCTGCAAAAGGAAAACAAAATAAGCATCAACAGTGTTTTTCACACACATGTCGCATACTAGGGAACAACACAGTTAAGCAACCTAGCCGGATGGACCGACCTACTCTGATACCACTAATGTAGCACCCTTCTAAACCCTCAAATGTATCGCTAATAAATTAATAACTAATCCAACACATTGCACCAACCAGGGTGTCACATGCATCATAAAAACATCTTAGTAAGCTTCCTGCTCCGTAACACGGGTTTTTAAACATTTATAATAATCATTTCTTTGGTACATCAACATATAAATTCAAACGTCACAGCAGAATCATAGTCACAAAATAACTTCATTTATTTCATCAAACATCAAGACCTTTTGGTCATTGTAAAAAAAAATCGTCATCAAATAATTAAGCGTATTAGAAAAATCATAAAATAGGTTTAACAAAAACAACAAAACTTCAACTCAAGAGTTCCCCCACCTGATGTTACATATCAGAGCAAGACACCTCTATTATTATTGGAAACAAAAATAAAAAAACTCCAAAGCCATCATCGATGCTTCTCCGAGCTATTCCTAAGAATCTGCACGTTACCCACGTGGAGGCAACATTCAAACAGGCAGGGTGAGTAATCACGAATCAATATAAAAGATATAAAGAAAAGATATATCAGTACAACAGCATCACCAGTTCATTTACACCATCATAGTATCGTCAAACCAAATAATCATCATCATCATACATCACTTAGGAAATCACTTCATCAATAACATCATTTACCAAGTATTATACTCACACCTTCCTATCGTAGTAACGTATATACGTCTTCATCATAAAATCATCAATATCAACATTCCTCAAGTCAGAACGTCATCAAACATCAATTTAACACTCAATTATACAATGCCACATAGTATGAAATGCAACAATAAAGACTCATGCATATGGTACCAAACTCATCATGTTGATGGACACTATGCCATCACCCTCCATAGATCCCTACCAATAGGATCGATTCTACACAAGAACCGGAGTAACATCATACACCCTAATCCACACAATAGGATTGAAGCCACCACTGGACCGAAGTCTTAAAATCATCACTGGACCGAAGTCCTAAATGCTATGAATGCATAATGCAAACGTCATAATCGTCATCGTCACAAAATCGTCAAATTGCATCATTATTCATAAAATTCCAGCAAAACATCGTGTCATCACATTATTCATATACATCATGATTTATCAATATAATTCACAATAGAATCGTTAAAATTACATCATGATTCAGGAATATTCATCATAATATAGAATCAATTACACACGTCACAGTTCATCATAGTACTTCTCAATTCATCATATTTATAATCATCACAATACAACACTTACCAATCATCATATTATAATCATCACAACTCAACACGTTAATAACCCCACAGCACCAAGTCAACAAGAAACAACAAGGAAAAATAAGACAACAAGAAAAATAAAACAAAAATAAACATCCACCCTGCTCGCCTGGTGCTCGCCCGGCGAAGTAGCTTTCTCACCTGGGTTTCGCCCGGCGAAGCAGGGGAGAAATTCCTCCCCCATACAAAATCTAATAGCACCTACTTTTTCACCCTTCGCTCGATTCTAGTTTCGCCCGGCGACCTCCAGGCGAGATTGTTTCGCCCGGCGGAACGGGTCCTTCGCCCTACGAGTTTCTGCGAACTGCACTTCTACTATTGAGTTTTCTGCATAACTCAGACCCTAAACTTCTTGCGATTTCAGTATCATACAACCTGAAAATGCATATCAATCACAAAGAAATCATACTACAACAACCATACATCATATCAACAACACACACATCAAATCCCATCATTTTATGTATCCCCAAATCATCAAGCTCAGCATAATTCGTCATATTATCATCAAATTCCATCAAAGCCCCAAAGCCCCTAACCCTAACTACCTACATACATCTTACTCTATATCAAATATAATGATAAGCAATACTCCCCATACCTTAGGAAATCGATTCTGATTCCTTCTCTTCGAGTTCCTCCGAAACCTCTCTGAGCCCTAGCTTTCTTCTTCTTTTTCCTCAGAGCTTTTTCTCCAAAATTGGTCGTACCACAAAAATAATTCTCCCTTCTCTCTAATTCTTTTTGTCAAACTTACCCCCTAGGACCCTTAATATGCTTTCCCAACTTTGTCCTCACTTAACTCATCCAATTTTACCATCTTGCCCTTAATGTTCCTCTTAATTATTTATGATAATAATAATAATAGTAATATATCCACATAATCTCATATTATTATTATTATTATCAAAATCATATTAATAATTCACACACACTTCTAATTATTCTCAATACCCTCATGACATCATCAATGCCCCATAACACAAATCATCAGACATCAAAATAATTCACCAAATTCACCTAAAATACAAATATTTAAAATAACACAATCAAATAAATTTTCTACTCATTTTGGGGTGTTACACTATTTGTGGCCATGTGTTTTTCCTGTTTTCGTGGATTGTTCACGAGAGAAACTCCAACTCTCACTTTGAGATGACACCATATTGAAATTCATATTGGTGAAGTTCATTTTGTATCTATTTCTTGAGATACATATCCTCGATACAAAACTTCATTAAGAGTTTGAAAAAACTCAACTCTCAATATGTAATAGTCAACATTGTCAAATAATGTTGCACAACATCCAAATCAACAACTTGTTGTTACCCATTGAATCTTAGGTTAAGATTTTTTAACTTAAGATTGGGTTGCTATCGTTGTCGGAACCCTTTTTCAAGGAGTTTCAATCCCATACCTCTCAAGGTAGTATTTGTTGGTGTAAGTCCTATAGGTCATTACTTTTGGTATTTGCATCGAATTATTTATTAATAGTAATAGGAATTTCTTTATTATGTTTGTTTTTCCAAGATAATAATGTCCCTAGAATAACTAGTCCGATTAATGAAATATTAAGTATGACTTAATCATGAGATTTCATTAAACATAAGGACATTATTCTTAAAGTATCTGTAGTCGAGCTTTACTGTGATGTGGGATAATCTTAAAGCATTAAGACTATTATGTAGATAGACTAATGATCACATCTCATGGATCATGGATAAGGAGTTATCAAGTCTTAACATATGTATGAATATTATTAGGAGTAATATTTATACTAGATTGACCCGGTATGAGAGTACTACATAGAATGTTATGCAAAGTGTATACCACCCTTCGACCTAAAACCACTATGGACCCTAGATGTAGAGTCGAGTACTTTATTTCTAATCTAATATTGTTTGTAACTGGATGACCATAAAGACAGTTAACGGGTACTCCACAAAGCATGCTGAGAGACAAGAGTGACCTAGATGGAATTTGCCCATCCTGCATAACAGGATACATGTCTAAGGGCCCAATATTAAACTGGACAAGGATGACACAGTATATTCCTTGTGTTCAATATAGACATAAGGGCAAAAGGTAATTGTACACACAAGTATTATCACAAAAAATTTTGCCAGATCCCTTGACATTTTCGTGACTTGGGTAGCAGTGATGTGTTGCTAGACATTGCTCACTCTTTATTATGTTAAATTTGTGATTTAATATAATTGCCAACGCCGTGAAAACCTACATGGTCACACACATAAGGACATATTGATAAGAGGTAGAGTAAAGAAGGAACACCATAAGGTACGGTGCATTTAAGTAAATGTAAAACACTGTAAGGTACGGTGCACTTAAGTAGAATACGGAATGTGGTAAGATACCATGCGCTTAGGTGATATACGGTGCACCATAAGATATGGTGCACATACACTTAAGTGGGTTTTTTAGCTTGCAACTTACACAAGTGGTTCTATAAATAAAACCCTTGTGCAGAAGCATACACTCTTGATGAAAATTCAGACTATGAAACCCTAGCCGTATTTTTCCTTCTCTCTCACTCAAAGCCTTCAATTGTAGCAGCTAGCACTGAGACTGAAGGAATCTATTCGTGTGGACTGAGTAGAGGCGTTGTTCATCATACATCGCTCATGATTACTCCTTCGATTCAGAATCAAAGGTTTCATCGCCACAAGAGGTAATTGTTCTATCAGTGATCATGACCATTCATAAGGATCACTAAACGGAAAATTTTATTTTCTGCTGCGTTTTGGATCACATATTTCTCTTCAGTATTTACTAAATCTCTGGCCAGTGGTTTAGTAAATGGATCAAGAAAATTATAGCTCGATCGTACATGAATAAAATGATTACACCTTAATCAATTTTCTCATGAAAGAATGTCTAAGTCCTACTTGCCTAGACTTTCTGTTATACACTTTTGTATGCTCTAGATAAAGTGGCTTGACTACTGCAATGTATTAACACCTTTAAAACATTGTCTTTAGTCAATGGAACTTCTAACACAAGATCCCTCAACCATTCAGCTTCTTCACCAGCGGAAGTAAGAGCCCCGGTCTTTGATTATATGGTTGAGAGAGTGATCCACATTTATGATATTCAACACTCGATATCCAACTTGCATCGATATATCCTTCTAATAAGGCAGGAAATCTACCATAATGGAGACTAAGATTTTTGGTTTTCATAAGATAACCAAAATTTCTAATCATGGCCTTATAGTGCTCACCATTTGGATTGCTAGTAAAATCTACTCATTTTACTAATTACAAATTCATTTTACTAATTGCAAATGTTATATCAGATCTTGTACATTGCATGCACTTGCATATTCCATTTGAGCCATAACTCTTCCATCGTTCTATTGAAGTTTGACACTAGGATCAAATGGAGTGGTCACTTCCTTAAAGCATAAGTGATTGACCTTATCAAGCACTTTCTCAACACGGTGTATTTGAATAATTTCATAACCACCGCTATTTCGCTTTACTTTGATCCCCAAAAGTGTGTCAACTAAATCAAGATCATTTATCTTAAATGTGGAAGTTAGAGACCTCTTTGTTTATAAAATTCCATTCTTCTCATTGCTAATGATCAATCATATAATCAACATGGAGACAAATGAATACCACAATATTCTCACACAACTTTGTGTATGCCACTTGTAACAAGAAACAGATGAGGAAGGTTTGTAGATAACAATGCATGGTGATGCAAGAAGGTTTTTAAATGAAGTGAGAGATAAAATTATGATCAATTTAAAATAGTATAATACAAATTGTAATTAGCACCTCATTTATGTTCACTTGTCTCAAATCTTCACTTGAATTTCTATGCTAAACTTTCTTGATCAACTTCATCATCGATGTTCATGACATTTTTGAAACTTTTGTCCTTTGATAATATTTGTCTTCATCAAAACCAAACTAGATATAAGACGTATTCTTCATAATCTCCCCTTTTGATAATGAAAAACTCTTTGAAATATTGTTTTGATAATGATTGAAAATGTAACACCCCAAATATACCCCGCGCAATTTAATTATGATTAAGAGTAAATTAAAAGTATTCATATTTAGGATGTCACACAATTCACACAAGAGCTGCTCATATGGCAAGATATGTAACACATGCATATTTTTAAAAATTATTTATAATAACTATAACAACTCATCATGTCTGAAACATCAAGACTTTATTGAAACAGCGGAAGCATCGACATAAATAAATATTCATGGCATAATTATTTCTTCATAATAAACATAAACAACAATTACTCTAGAGATATCCAAAAATCTCTATCAACTCATCAAAGACACAACGTTTCATAACCCCAATGTTACACATCAGAGCAGACTCCGACACTAATAGAAAGACGAAAGACCATTCTCTTATTCCAATAGCTCCTTCAACTCTCTAGCAGACAGAAAACCAGTTTCTTCCTCATCACCAGGAGCAAGAAACCTCACCGACTTTTTATAACAGTTGATATGGAAATGATTGAACTCCAATTATTTCATTCCCAAGATAACATCAATATTTCCCAATGGCAAGCAAATAATATTAACACCAAAATCTCTATCAAAAATCGACAGAGGACAATTCAAACAAACCAGAGAAGTAGTCACCGATCCCTTAGCAGGAGTTTCGATAACCATTTCTCCCTTCATAGAAGAAACAACAAGGCCAAGCCTTTTCACACAATGAGCAACAATAAAAAATGAGTAGCACCAGTATCAATAATAGCAATCAAAGGCGTATTGTTAATATATCATATACCTCTTATCAACCTGTCATCACTGGAAGTATGGGTTCCCGACAGAGCAAACACCTTTCTTTTAGTTGAAGCTTGCTTTGGATTTTGGCAACGGGTACTGATATATCTAGGGTCTCCACAGTTGTAGCAAGTCATCACATTAAATTTGCAATCATCAATCAAATGTCTGGACTGTTCACACTTGTAACATTTCTTCACACCACTCTTGCCCTCACTAACACAATGACCCAATTCACCACATTTGTAGCACTTAAGAGGAGCGAGAACACCTCCCCACTAGGCCTTTTACCATCAACAACTCTCTGTTTACCTTTATCAGCTGGAGCACTATAAGGCTTCCCACGGTTCACGTTCTGCTTTCCCCTCTTCTCACTCAGACTCTTATAATAAGCTGATTGAGCTTTTCTATCCTCCTCATAAATTCTACAGCTATCCACCAACTCTGGAAATCTCCTGATCTATCGATATGCAATCGCCTTCTTGATCTCAAGACGCAAACCATTCTCAAATTTGAGGCACTTTGAGAACTCAGCAATCGCCTCACTATAATACGAATAAAACTTAGCAAGTTCCACAAATCTGGCAGCATACTCAGTAACAGTCAGATTACCCTACTTTAGCTCCAGAAACTCAATCTCATTCTTCCCACTCAGGAAAGTACTTCCTCAATAATTCCCTACAAAACACAACCCAGGTAACAACATCACCTGAAGTCCCCAACACATGCTAAGTGTTGACCCACCAGTCATCAACCTCCTCAGCTAGCATATGAGTTCCAAATAGTACTTTCTACTCTTCAGAATAGTTCATCACTCGAAAGATCCTTTTAATCTCCTTGACCTACACCTGCACTCCATCCGGATCATACCTACCCTTGAAAATAGGCGGATTGTTCTTCTGGAACTTTCCCAAGTGGTGGAACTCATCATTCTCACCAGCGTTAGGCTGATTTTGAACAGCCTGAGCAACAACCTGCAAAGCAGCAGCAATAGCAGCATCGTTCATTCCAGCCATTTCTGGTTTTCCACCGTAAACAACAACAATGGTTTGAAGACAACATCGACAACACTCAACTGTCACAACACTACGACTCAACAACTTGGTCGGACAGACCAACCTGCTCTAATACCACTAATGTAATACCCCAAATATACCCCACGCAATTTAATTATAATTCAGAGTAAATTCAAAGTATTCATATTTAGGATGTCACACAATTCACACAAGAGCTGCTCATATGACAAGATATGTAACACATGTGTCTTTTTAAAAATTATTTATAATAACTATAACAACTCATCATGTCTGAAACATCAAGACTTTATTGAAATAGCGGAAGCATCGACATAAACAAATATTCATTGCATAATTATTTCTTCATAATAAACATAAACAACAATTATTCTAGAGATATTAAAAAATCTCTATCAACATATCAAAGACACAACGTTCCATGACCCCAGTGTTACACATCAGAGCAGACGCCGACATTAAAGAAAGACAGAAGACTTCATCTTTCACTCACATCAACTCCTCTACTGCGAGTTATTTTCATAATGCCCATGTAAAGGAAACATTCAAACAGAAGGAGTGAGATATCATAATTATATAAAGGAAAACATGATAATAAGCAAGTATTAGATTACTACATGCACAACACCCATTCCACAACATACATTCATACAACCAACACAACCAAAGTCCAATACAACAACAAATACAACTAAAATGCAATGCATTAAGACTCACAACTCGACTCAATGCACGTGGTACCATTTGGTTCCTATTTCAGAATCCGATCCCTATTTCAGGATCACAATTCCCATCGGAATTTCTATTATGTCGCTCACCACCCACACGGGCACACGACTTTCATGATCACTCACACCCATATGGACACACGATCACCTCAGCAACAACAACACGATTCTACAACTAGAATCCGAATAAGATGCTTACACCTCACATGTGCACACGACTTATCTCACAACTCATGCAATCATGAAATGAATGACAACAACAACAACATTGGCCATCTAAACAATGCATCATGCCACTACAGGCCACAACACAACATACCATACAGTCCAGCAAAAATGACATAAAATATTGCAAGCATCCACAAGGCATTTATAATCATATCACACCACAACATAATGATAATAATGCGTTTAAGCCAACCAACAACAGAATTATTCAACTTCTATTACCGAAACTATATTTAGACTAAAGTTCAACACACCAGCTTCCCGGCGCTTTGAACGAAACTAGAATCGGACTCCTGGAACAAAACTTATGAATTTTTAAAGATTTTCAAAAATTGATCTCAGTGTAATCGGTTACCCCAAATGAGGTAACCAGTTACAACCCTGGTAACCAGCCACACAACACAAAATTCACTCAGTGTAACCGGTTACCTCAAACATGGTAACCGATTACACCATGCCAATTTGCCCAAAAAATGCAGTTTTTAGACAGTGTAACTGGTTACGCCTACAGTGGTAATCGATTACAATGTATGCATAATCACTTTTTCTGCAACTTTTTACTATGAAAATTCACTTTTCCAAAAATCTAAATCTCAAATTTCTTTCCCCAAAAACATTCATAACATTGTTCCAACTCTGACTCGCGATCACATACAACAATAACATCAACATCAAGCAACCATCAATTAAACGATTCGACAACAGTAACAATTGCAACAATTTCATCAAAATACAACAGTCCCAACATCAACATACAACATTCATCGGGAATCAATCAAATTCAACAAATACCATTCCATCAAAATTATGAATAAAAAGGAGAGAAACACAAAACCTACATGATGGAATCTACCCACCATTATCATGTTAACCCTTAGATGATTAGAACTTCACCCTTACCTTAGAGTTCTTGCAACAATTCTTTTTCCTCAACAATGGATTCCTCTCTTAACTTTCCATAGCTCTCACTTCACGTTTTTTCTTCCTTTATTCTCCCAAAAACACGTTCTGACAAGTTATCCTTCCAAATCCCCTTTTCTACTATTATATTATTATTAATAATATTATTTCCGTCTAAATAAAATAATAATAATAATCACTAATTATTTATTTTTAATAATATTACACTAATATTACTAATATAATTTAATTAGTCATTCTCGCCACACCACTAAGTTCTACACAAATGGCCACACACCTCTCACCCTTAAAGTCTATAATTCTAAGGTCACTACCCTTTACCACAGGATACCCCAACTCACAAAAAACATATATATATATATATATATATATATATATATATATATATATATATATATATATATTCACAACATCACATAATTAAATTGCGGAAAATAAATAAAATAAGTCGAGGAGTTACAGAAAAATCTTCCCTAAGTTGTGTATCTCCCCTTAATTGGTGATTCTTACAATGACAGAGTCAAACTTTTGATGTCATTGTTTCGGTGTTTGTTTTAATCCGTACAAGGATTTGTCAAACTTGCACACCTTTTGTTTATTTCGACATAAACTTCTAGCAGCTCAATGTAAATATCCTCATCGAGATCTCTATTTAGGAATGTTATTTTGACATCCATTTCAGGAACTATAAGGTTATGCAAAGAAGCTAATGCAAACGATGCACTAAGTTTCGTTGTGCTTACTACTAGTGCATATGTGTCAAAATAATGAACACCTTCCTTTTGTCTAAAACCTTTTGGTTTGACGTTATAGAATCCATTTCATATTGGATAACATCCTTCTAAAAAGAGGAGTCCCTTGAAGCCACTACTTCCTTATAAATTTTAGAATTTCAAGCAATGAACTTAAATCAATTGGAACGAGGCTAGAATCATGAACGAATCATTTTCCTTATAGTATTTCAAGCACTCTAGCATTGTCTTAGAGTTTCTACACAGGAATACCCAGGATAATTCAGCCTATACCCGATTTTGCACAAAACCAATTAAAACTTAAATGTAGGGTAGATGAAATCCAAAAAAATTTGTGAAGAAGATAGGTTTTCCTAATGTATTTTTCTGAATTTGGAATGCTAAATTTATAGGTCAAAGTGATGTTGTTGTTAGATTAATTATTTAATTAGTCAAATATGAATTGACATAATTAATTATTAATTAATTATATTATGGTCTATTGTTATTAAACACTAAATAGATGAATTTTTTTTTTTGGGTTTTGTGCCTGAATGGATTGTGATGGGTTGGACCATTCAGTTAAGACCAATGAGAGGTCTCTGCTCTCAGCTGTTTAGCTGTTTAAGTGTCTCCCCATTAGACAATTAACATACTTTGAAAGCCCTAAACGACAATGAGGGTAGTAATTGTTGGAAATTCACCACACCCTATGATGATTTCGCTTCAATCTTGATCTCAAGATTGATCACCAACCCACACAATACGCAATGACAATGAAGAACAAATGAAGAACAAGAACAGCAAGAAAAGAAAACGAGAGAGAAGAGAAATATTTGGAGAAAAGAATGTTACCCACGAACTGTGGGATTTTGAATCTATTGCACTTTCACTTGCTACCCGCAAACTGTGAATACAATTGTTGTGTTTACAATGCAAGGGATACTCCCTTTATATAGATTTAGATTTACAAAGGCCCAAAAACTTTAAAGCCCAAAATATCAAATCTAATCTAAATCATATAAAATCTAATCTAATCAAAATAGAATCCAATCAAATCTAATCTAAGATGCATCTGTCGAAACAATTCGACACTCCTAGGTAATTAGACACATGCTAGTTTCGACACACTATGAATTACAATTTAACACACCACCTAATTCATTGTGTCTAAACTATCTACATTCATCGTCGATCTTAGCTTCTTGAATACTTTGACCTGCACTCCCTTCGTCATGATATCTGCAATCTGATTCTCAGTTCTGCAGTGTTCCAAATTCATCTTCCCTTCTGCTACCTGCTCTCGAAGATAATGGAACCTCATTTCGATGTGCTTGCTTCGACCGTGAGCTATTGGATTCTTCGCCAAATTGATAGCTGACATGTTGTCGATCTTCATGGTAATTGCTCCATGATTCTTCCCTGTAATCTCTTCGACCAAGTTCACCATCCAGGTTGCTTGACATGCACAAAGAGAAGCAGCTATATATTCTGCTTCGCATGATGACAATGTCACTACTGGCTCCTTCCTCGAACTCCAAGCAACTGGTGCACCACCTAACATAAACACATATCCAGCTGTGGATTTTCTATCCTCTGCATCACTACACCAGCTAGAGTCTGTGTATCCCACTAACTTGCATTCTTTCCCTTCATCAGCTGCAGGAAATAAAATGCCATAGTCGAGAGTCCCTTTCAGATACCTCAGTATCCTCTTCGTCGATGTTAGGTGTGATACCTTTGTCTTCTGCATGAATCTACTTACCATACCAACACTGTATGCTAAGTCAGGCCTTGTGTGACAAAGGTATCTAAGTGACCAAATAAGTCTTCTGTATTGGGCTGGGTCGACATCATCTTTGTCTGGATCCTTCGATAGTTGCAGTCTGGTCTCAGCTGGAGTCGAAGTTGAGTTGCAATCTTGCATCTCAAATCTCTTGAGTATTTCGCCTGCATATCTTCATTGGTGCATCATCAAACCTCTACTAGTCTTGTAGAATTCGATGCCAAGGAAATATGAGAGATTTCCCAAGTCTGACATTTCAAACTCCCCACTCAGGTCATGTTTGAAATCTTCGATCTCCTTCTTGCAACTTCCTGCTATCAACAAATCATTGACATAGAGACATAGTATAAGCAATTCGTCATTGCTTCTTCTTACATATACTCCTGCTCAGTTGTACACTTCACAAATTCCTTCTCCCTTAAGAAGCTGTCGATTTTCTTATTCCAAGCTCTTGGAGCTTGCTTAAGTCCATACAGGGCTTTATGCAGCCTGTACACCTTTCCTTCTTCGCCTCGTTTCACATACCCAGCTGGTTGTGCGACATAAACTTCTTCATCTAGGGGACCATTAAGGAATGCACACTTCACGTCCATCTGACATGTGTGCCACTTGTTCGTATTTGCTAGACCAACAACCAACCTGATTGTTTCGATTCTAGCAACAGGTGCAAACACTTCATCGAAGTCGATTCCTTACTTCTGAAGAAATCCTTTCGCCACAAGTCTCGCCTTGTGTCGAGTTACTTCTCCTCTAGGATTCACCTTTACCTTGTAAACCCACTTCATAGCAATTGCCTTCTTGCCTTGAGGCAATTCGACAAGTGACCATGTGTTGTTGACTTTGATGGATTCTAACTATTCATTCATTGCTTTCACCCACTTCGAATCTTTCAATGCCTCAGTTGCATTTACTGGTTCGACATCTGCGTAGAAAGCATAATGTACCAGCTCACCCTCTTCATCGACCACATCATCTGATGTAATTACACATTCTTGCAACCTTGCAGGCATGTGTCTTGTTCGTCGAGGTCTGCTTGAACTTGCTTCATCTGCAACTGGTTCCTATCGAACTTCTCTTTCGACTTCAGTGACTGGTTCTTCACAAGAGATTTTCACTGAATCCTTCTTGGCTTTCTCTTTCCAATCCCATTCTTTAAGCTCATCTATGATCACGTCCCTGCTGATCACTACCTGCTTATTCACTGGGTCGAACAGCTTGTAACCTCCAGTCGAATGATATCCTATCAAGATCATCTAATTCGACTTGTCATCAAGCTTCCTTCTTAACTGATCTGGCACATGTCTATGTGCTATAGATCCAAACACTTTTAAGTGACTGAGACTAGGCTTGACACCAGACCAACATTCTTCTGGTGTGACTCCTTCAAGCTTCTTCGTCAGACATCTGTTCAAAAGATATGTTGCTGTCGAAACTGCTTCTCCCCATAATTCTTTGGGTAGATGATTTCCATTCAACATACTTCTTACCATGTTCATGATGGTTCGGTTCTTGCGTTCTGCAATCCCATTCTGCTGTGGAGTGTAGGGTGGCACCACCTCATGAACAATCCCTTCTTTTCTACACAATGCATCGAACTCTTTCGACACATATTCTCCACCACCATCAGTTCTCAGAGTTTTCAACCTTCGACCACTCTGTCTTTCGACCATGGATTTGAATCTGACAAATACCTCAAACACATCACTTTTCTTCTTGATGAGGTAGGTCCATAACTTTCGACTGAAATCATCTATAAACGTGACAAAATATCTGTTGCCACCAATCGAATCCACCTGGATTGGACCACATACATCAGAGTATATGACTTCAAGTATTGCCTTCGACTTCCTTCCTGTATCCTTGCTGAAGCTATTCTTGTGTTGTTTCGACTGAACACACTCTTCACAGACTTCACTTGGAATGTCGATTTCTGGTAATCCTGAAACCATATTTCTTCTCTTCAGTTCTCTGATGTCATTGAAGTTGAGATGGCCTAGTCGAAAGTGCCATAACCACTCATCTCTACTGGCTGCTGTTGCTAGACACTTGTGCTCCATCACATTGATTTCAATCTTGAAGGTCCTATTCTGAGACATTTGAGCCTTCAAGATCAACCTACCACTTGCGTCGAGAACTCTCATCATCTTGTCTTCGACAACTACCTTATAGTTCTTTTCGACTAGCTGCCCTATACTGAGCAAATTACTCTTCATGCCTGGTATGTACAACACATTGGAAATTGTTGACCTTTTTCCATCTTTCCTCATAATCAGAACATCACCAACACCTTCAGTTGCTAGAGTGTTGTCATTTGCAAACTTCATTGTGTTCTTCGACGAGGGCTTCATGTTGACAAACCAATATTTCCTTCCAGTCATGTGTGAAGAGCATCCTGAGTCCAAGTACCCCTGATCTTGGAATCTCTCTTCATCTTTCATTGTGACCATCAGCAACGTCTCTTCTTCTTCATGCTTCTCCAGATTTGCATCAGTTTCTTAATTTTTCTTCTTTTCTGGACAGTTACTAACATAATGGCCATACTTCTGACAATTGAAACATTGAATGTGACTTTTGTATGGCTTTCGACCACCACCTCTTCCTCTACCTGCAGCACCACTTCTTTGGTTGTCTTGGTTCCAAGGTTTCTTCTGAGTCGAATTACTGCCTCCTCTATCTTTGTTGCCATTCACGCTTCCTTTGCCTTTCCTTTCCTTTTCTGACTGCGCCTGCAAGGCCATATCACTTTTCAACTTTCCTGCAGCTCTTTCAGCCATCCTTTGTTCATGAGACTCAAGCGTCCCTTGAAGCTCTTCCTTCGTCAATACTGACAAGTCTTTCGACTCTTCTATGGCTACTACCACGTGGTCGAACTTAGGAGACAACGATCTCAAAATCTTTGAGACTACTGCTTTCGTCGTCAGCGTTTCTCCACATACTTTGATTTGATTCACCAGTTTTGTAACTCTGGTGAAGAAATCTGTAATACTTTCGTTGTCTTCCATCTGAAGCAACTCATAGGTTCTCTTGTGAGTTTGTAACCTCACCTCTTTCACCTTCTCTGCACCTCCAAATGACTTTTCAAGAATCTCCCATGCTTCCTTTGCTGATTCTGCATCGCTAACTTTTTCAAAGTTATCTGGATCAACACATTGATGGATTATAAACAGCGCTTTATAATCTTTCTTCTTTAAATCTTTGAGTGCAGCCTTTTCTTGATCCGTCGCGTTCTCCCCAAACGGTGTTACTACTTCCTTCACAAGATCCCACATATCTTGATAACAGAAAACCACCTTGATCTACTTGCACCAATTCTCATAATTATATTTCTTGAGAATTGGTAGGGTCGCCGGAAAGTGTCCATTTGAATGATTCATAGCCATCACGATTTTCCTCCTTGAATCGCAATCGGGGCTCTAGATACCAGATGTTGGAAATTCACCACACCCTATGATGATTTCGCTTCAATCTTGATCTCAAGATTGATCACCAACCCACACAATACGCAATGACAATGAAGAACAAATGAAGAACAAGAACAGCAAGAAAAGAAAACGAGAGAGAAGAGAAATATTTGGAGAAAAGAATGTTACCCACGAACTGTGGGATTTTGAATCTATTGCACTTTCACTTGCTACCCGCAAAGTGTGAATACAATTGTTGTGTTTACAATGCAAGGGATACTCCCTTTATATAGATTTAGATTTACAAAGGCCCAAAAACTTTAAAGCCCAAAATATCAAATCTAATCTAAATCATATAAAATCTAATCTAATCAAATCTAATCTAAGATGCATCTGTCGAAACAATTCGACACTCCTAGGTAATTCGACACATGCTAGTTTCGACACACTATGAATTACAATTTAACAGTAATTCTCTCATACTCACTCTTCCGATAATCATCTCTCAAATCCTACAAGGTACACCATTCTTATCGCTGTTGATTATTCTTTAATATAACATTATGATATAATTTATGTCTATTCGATCAATATAAAATCTATCAATGGGTATCAGAGCATGTTTAGATACATATTATGGCTTTTGTGAAAACATATGAAATCACCATTTATACTTGTTTTGTATGTGTAAGATGTGATGTAACTACAACATGAAAGTTAGAAAACTATTTCTATGATTTAGATTGTAATATTAAATTTTATTGGTTTCATTCTTTCTACAAGAACAATTTCATGGTTTTTTGTAAAATTGATTTTATTGTTATTTCATTACAACTGCAATCTAGATTGATTACAAGGGTTTTACCTTAATTATTATGAGATGACCTTGGTATTAATTATGAATTGTTTTAATTTTGAATAAATTGAATATGTCAATATTGGATATGACTTACGATTGATTCTGTCAATGTCTTTAAATATACTTAAGAGTAAGTCTTCCTATTGTAATGTGTATTGGGTATTTTCTTTTACTTGTATGTATATTATTCATTGTAAATTCAGTGGTAGCTTGGTAATAATAAAATTTGATAGTGATTGAATTTATTATTGGCTGTTAGTTCTAAAATTTAGCAAATTCTATCTATTAAAAGGCTAAATGTGACCAATAAATATTTTCAGCATGATCTAAAGGAAATATATTTTATTTCATGAGATATTAATTTAAAATATTTATTTTATTTTGAAATAGAATCATGATTTAATTTATATAAAAAATTTCCTTATATAATTAACACAAGAATATTTTATTGTTTTATTTAAATATCCTTGAGTTTTGAGATGATACTATAATACTTTAAAAGTCATCAAGGTTCACTTAATCTATTTTTAAGGATGAATGTCACATGCTTTGAGGTTAGTAATAATTTATTCTTGAATCTCATCTGATTTATTATATAATTGTGTTTAAGGAGAACTTTATTTCTAATATTATTTACTCCTTTGAAAATTATAAAATGTGCAATTATATATATATATATATATATATAAAGAAACTATTGTTTAGAATAATTTTTAAAATTTAGAACTCTTTAATCTTTTATAGATTTTTTGTAAATAAACTCCATTTTAAAATATATTTTTTTGGGAGTATTTTAAATAAAATTATTTTGAGAGTTCTATTATGTATAATTATTTATT
Source organism: Lathyrus tuberosus (assembly GCA_022829125.1). Taxonomy (NCBI): domain Eukaryota; kingdom Viridiplantae; phylum Streptophyta; class Magnoliopsida; order Fabales; family Fabaceae; genus Lathyrus; species Lathyrus tuberosus. The sequence goes on along the minus strand of JALAZF010000027.1, from coordinate 16,080,204 downwards.
TAATCTTAATTTGTACGATTTTAATCATGCCTATAGTGGATACAATTGTATAAATTTTGTTTAGTAATATAATTAAATTTATTTTAATTATATTTAATATTATATTGATAATAGTCGCACACTATCGATATGTTCTTATTAATATAATTATGTCATTAATTATGCAAATTATGCTTAGTAAAATAATTATATTATTTTAATTATACTTAATATTATATTGATGATAGTCGCACCCTATCCGTATGCTATTGTTAATATATTTTGTTGTTAATTGATAAATGTACTTGTGATTTGATACATATGTCAAATATGATCTGAGTACCCTATCAACATTAGAATTTTTTGGTGAAACAATTTTTGTAAAGTACATTGTTATATTTCTTACTTATTAATTTTTTGAGACCCTTATTTTGGGATTTACAATAAATAAGAAATTCTCTTTAAAGACATTTAATAATTTTATATTTATTTTATGCAATCCAACAATTTATTTTAAAATTCTATTTAAAATGGATTGTAATTCTCCTTGTATTATGTAAGTGACAGACATACCCTATCGGTGTGACGTTACTTGATATGATCAGTGTGAGATAGAGAAAATATTTGACTATTTGTTTACATATTTTAAAAGTTTTAGATTAATAATTCAACTATTTTTCTCTATCAAGTGGAAGAATTTAACATGTCAATTATATATAAATGAGAATCAAATATTATTTATTTAATATAATATTATTTTATGGAGATTTATATTAAGGATATTATAGTCTTATGTTATTGATTGAAATTTACGACTATTTGTGTTATATCCTTAATATTAGTTAAATTAAAGTCTCACATTTTTCCGCTGCGTATATCATATAATTTTTTTCAAATGTCTGTAGTTATATTTGTAGTATTTGACTTTTGAGTGAGTTATTAAGATGTTGTATATAATCATATATTCTATTTAAAATTATATGGATTTGATCTCGCTCAAATGATTGTAAATATTTTATATAATCATCATACTCTTTTCATGTGAAATTATTTAAATAATGACATATTTTATTTACGTGCAAAATATGTGGTTGAGTTTGTAAAACTCTAATGATGATATATTATAGCAGGCCCATCTTTGAGGGTGTGCAAGGCGGGCTACCGCACAAGACCTCAAATTTGTCACAGTTAAACTGTGACTAAATAGGGCCTCCTAAAAAGTTTATAATGGTTAAATTTTAGTTAGATAGGGCCTCTATTTCTTTTTCATGATTAGACTACGACTAATCTACACATGGCCTCAGAAAAAATTGAGACGACTCTGTATTATAAAACCACTTCTCTGTATAGTTTCGCACTAAATAAAATTAGTATCCCATTGTGTAATCAGAGTATTTTAATATTAGCGAGCTCTGATAAATCCTTATCCTATTGGATCAGTGGGAGTGCATGTGTACACAATCATAGAATCGGGAAAAATTTAGATTATTATTCTCATAGTATCATATATTCTTGTGTGCACTGTAAATATGACATATTCTAAAAAGACTTCAAAATATAAAATAATTCTAAGAAGTCTTATTATATTATACTGAGATATATATTATTCGCTTAATCTTAAGAAACATCATAACTTGATGTTTAAGTCAATATTAAAAAGACACAATAATTCTTTAGCATACAATAATATTGTGTTATTCTATCTTCAATAGTCCATATTTGTCATATCATAATATGAAAGTACAAGTAAATATCAATACTCCTATTGAGTATGATATTGTGTTACGAAGGTACTTATGACTAAATGTAATTACTCTCTTAATAGGGTACATCTATATGTAATTACTATTCTTAGACATATGTGGATATTTTATGACCTATAATTTAAAACTCATTAGTATAATCACTAACCATAGACTTATACACATGAGTAAGTCTTATGATATTTTGGGTTAGTGAGAGTTTATCAATATCATTTTCGTATGTTTGGCCCATTCTTTATAACATATTACTCTTAACTTAAATATGTTACTCTAAATTCATCATTTTTATATAAAGTTGTGAGTTTTAACATGTATGATTTGTCTGCCCTATCGGATACAATTTCTACAGCGTTGAAATTTACTTCTTTTTATTTGATTAATGTTTTGATCATTATTGATATTATAATATTAAAGTCAATATTTTTTTAATAATTAATTATTGTAATCCAAGTGAGAGATTGTTAGATTAATTATTTAATTAATCAAATATGGATTGACATAATTAATTATTAATTAATTATATTATTGTCTATTGTTATTAAACACTAAATAGATGAATTGTTTTTTTAGTTTTGTGCCTGAATAGACCGTAATGGGTTGACCATTCAGTTAAGCCCAATGAGAGGTCTATGCCCTAAGTTGTTTACCTATTTAAGTGTCTCCCCATTAGACAATTAACATATTCTGAAAATCATAAATGACAATGAGGGTAGTAATCCTCTCATACTCACTCTTTCGATGATCATCTCTCAAATCCTACAAGGTACATCGTTCTTATCGTTGTTGATTATTCTTTAATATAACAATATGCTATAATTTGTGTCTATTCGATTAATATAAAATCTATCAGTTGTTTCATAAGGTTGAGACCCTTGATGATACACACACTTTCAGCAACACTTTTCCAAAATGTAGCATTCTTTCGTCTACAACAACATTTTTCAAACGTTGCACCGTTTCACCTACAACAACACCTATACCAAATGTTACATTATTTCGCCTACATCAATAGTTTTCAAAGGTTGCACTATTTCGCATTCTGCAACACTTCGCGAAGTATTGACTATTTCCAAATTCAAACCTACTATAACACTTCGCAGGTGTTGCATATTTCTGAATTCAAATCTTCTGCAACATTTCACAAGTGTTACCTATTTCTAAATTCAAAAATTAATCTTTGCTTAAATATTTTATTGTCATTTTGAAACACACTCAAGATTAATTGAAATGGTAGGCAAGTAGAGTAATATAAAGTTAAGTGGGAGTTAGGGATGATAATTTAATTCATTATTATTGGACACCCAAAAAAACATGATGAATAGGATAAAAACCTACAAAAATAAATATGAATATGAGATTGGGTAATAACCCACTAAAATAAGCAGCTATGAGTGTAGGTATGAACATTTTAGTCACTACTACAAAACGCGCAAACAACAACGCCAGGTTTACAACGAATTCATTTACACCGTTGTAATAGGTTATAATGTTCATGCATCAGTGAGTAGCTGGATTTATTACTACGATTGTCTTATAACACCGTAGTAATATATGATTTGTAGCAACCTTCGATCCCCAGCAAATACACTTTTTCAAGTTTTTAGACTACATTAAGTGTAACACCCCCTTTCTATACCCTCAAATAATCAAATAAATCATTTAGGCACGTATTGGAAATTTCATCAGAGTATAATTGTAAACACGGCATAAAAAGGTATGTCACATTATGCTTGAAATTAAACACGTACAACACCTGCTCCCAAAGATATGCAACAGTGGGGTAACTTTCAAACAACAAAGGATCTCAGTCCTTATACCCACATCTCAATATTTAGAATAAAAGCGGAAACATCTAAAATATTGAATAACAACCACATATATACATCAACATATATATATATATATATATATATATATATATATATATATATATATATATACATCATGTTTATATACACAAATTCATCAGCAAGATACATATGCAAATGTATCACAATAAGATCAAAACGTCCTAGCTACCCGGTGCTACATATCAGAGCCAACCGACCAAAAAGGTATGAAGACACACTTCACAAAAGACCACCAGATACCTAATCTGCAATGCCTCGTAGAGCATCATAAAACAGCAGAAGGGTGAGAAATATTATCATAATAACAATGCATATAATCATATATCTCAACACAAAAGTATACACATAACACATTCTCACCATTCTACCATTCCACATAAACATACATATTAGATTCATTCTTCAATGCATCATTACAATGATACAATTCTTATCACAATTCATCACATCCCATTCAATATACATCGCAAGACATATATATATATATATATATATATATATATATATATATATATATATATATATATATATTATATACAAAACCAAGCATATTCATCACAAGGCTTATCATTCAACATAAACACATATATTCATGTTCATTCACTCATGCACAAATACAAGGATGACCAATGCAAATCATAGAGACCGACTCACGACTCTATGCAAATGCAATGCGGGTACCGACTCATTTCATCTCAAGTTCATTTGAAGAACTTATTGGAACCATCGCTCGTTACTTAGTGTAACTCCCCGTCGGGCATACGATGTTCACCCATTGCTACCACCTCTCAAAAGGCTTACAATGTTTATGGATTGCCCCCACCTCTCAAAAGGCTTACAATCCGATTGCTCCCACCTCTCAAAAGGCTTACAATCGTTTGTAATCATCGCCCCCACCTCTCAAAAGGCTTACGGACGTTACAACGGATTCATCTTAGAACCCCACAATGCAAGAATGCAATCATGATGCTTCACATACAACATGACTCATGACACTCTTGACATGCATAAATATTCACAATATAGTCATGCATTCATCACACACAACCCACATACATTCACATCAATTGTGCCAAACGGCAACCAAACGTTTTCACAAATAACCAAACAATTCGATTTACGGTTTACCAGAAAAGTCGGTTAAAAATCGGCTAAAAATAATATTTTCCATCATCATCAAAAAGTACTCATCCACAGCTTCGATTCGATATAAAGAACACTTAAATCCGATAAACAACGAAGAAGATATGTATATTTCAAAATAACGCGAAAACATAAACCGGAGGCCCGACACTACGAAACGGTTCGAAAAAACTGTACCGATTGGACTAGGTTCAGACCTCAAAACTATTTTTTCTAGAAAGAACATCTCGTTAGCTTCCCAACGCTTCGAACGGGGGTCAAAACCGACTTACGGTTCAAGAGATATGAATTTTTGAAGTTTCCCCGACAAACCAGAATTTTATGGTTCAGCACAGTATGTATCGATACATAGGCTTTACAAAAAGACCTCATGTATCGATACATAGCACGCATGTGTCGACACATGCTGTAGTGAAAATGCTGTTTTTCCCAATTTCTTCAGTATGTATCGATGCATAAGGGTTATGTATCGATACATAACCATTTCGTATCGATACATAGCTGTTATGTATCGATTCATAGCCCTGTTTTTCTCAAAAATCAGATTTCTCAAATGCACCCTTGCTGTAACTTTTTCCAAATGCCCGAAACTCGACTAAATCGAACATTTTCACCGAACCAAACATATACGCGCAACCACCAAATACATAAGAACAATTTAGAACACATAAACGAAATTTCTACGACGTTCGATTTTTCGATTAAATTTCAACCTTTCAAAAACCAGAATTTTCAAACATCACCAAATCGAATAAAAAGCACGCCATACGACGACCTAACCTTACTCGATACAACTACGTAATTTATTTCGAAATTCATCCGTGAAAACATCGGTTTCTATCGATTTCCTACAATTCGACCTAAACGGAAACAACAACGGAAACATACCGAAAATTAACCGAAACATAACCAAACTTCATGAAACTTTAAACAGCAGCTCACATACATATATCCAACCAACACATGTATTTATACGACTTTTCGACCGTAAAAACATCGGTTTCTATCGATTTCGTCAAATACGGCATAAACGGAAACATATGGAAAACCAACCCAAACATCAACACAAAACACATACATAATCATACACATAGTTAGGATAACAATATTTCACACCCTTACCCGATTAAATCGACTCCGAAAGATTGATCTTGGTGATTTTCCACACTTTTCTCTTTGCTCTTCTCTTTTCTCCTTTTTCTCTCAAAATTCTGTTTTTCTCTCTTTCTCACCTCTAACTTTCTATTTCTATTCTTTTTCTTTCTTATACTTTTCTTTCTTTCTATTTCTTTATATTTTCTCAAAATATCTACTAACTAACTAACTATCATTAAATGTGAAATATCTAAAATACCCTCCAATCTAATATTCCCCGCAAACTCTCAAAAACGGTAAAATCACATAATATGCAAACATAACATATTCACACACCAATATCACAAATAACATAATTATTGCCCAATTAAATAAAAGACTCCACCAAATAGAATCAATCAACACAAAAATGGAAATATCAAAATCGGGCTGTTACAACTCTCCCCCACTTTTGAAATTTTCGTCCTCGAAAATATTACCTGATTCAAACAACTCCGGATACGACTCTCGCACCCCACTCTCTAATTCCCAAGTCATATTGCCTTCTGAAGCGCCTCCCCACGCCACTTTCACAAGCGCGATATCCTTGCCTCTTAGCTTCTTAACTTCACGATCCAAAATCTTAATCGGTAAAACTTCAACCGTAAGATTATCTCTCACTTCTACCTCGTCCATAGGAATAATATGTGACGGATCCGGAACATACTTCCGAAGTTGCGAAACATGGAAAACGTCATGCAAATTCGAAAGATTCGGAGGCAACGCCACACGATAAGCCACAGCACCAACACGTGCAGTAATCTGATAAGGACCAATAAAACGAGAAGTCAACTTCTTCGACTTCAAAGCACGACCCACACCCGTAACCGGTGTAACTCTCAAAAACACATGGTCGCCCTCTTGAAACTCAAGATCTTTCCTTCTCTTGTCATGATAGCTCTTTTGCCTACTTTGAGAAGCTTTCATCTTCTCCCGAATAAACTTCACTTTCTCCGTCGTTTCTTGTACCAATTCCGATCCAACAATCGCCCTCTCACCAGTTTCATGCCAACACAAAGGTGTTCGACATCTCCGACCATACAAAGCCTCAAATGGTGCCATACCAATACTCGAATGAAAACTGTTATTATAGGTGAACTCAATCAACGCTAAATAACTATCCCAAGCACCACCTTGCTCTAGCACACAAGCACGCAACAAATCCTCCAACGATTGAATCGTCCTCTCGGTTTGACCATCTGTTTGTGGATGGTAAGCCGAACTCAATCTTAGCCTAGAACCCAAAGCCTCTTGTAAACTCACCCAAAATCTTGATGTAAATCTCGGATCTCGATCCGATACAATACTCTTAGGAACACCATGTAACTTCACAATCACACGAACATAAATCTCGGTTAACTTCTCCAAAGGATAACTAATGTCAATTGGAATAAAGTGAGCAGATTTAGTAAGCCTATCAACAATTACCCAAATAGCATTATGACCTCTTTGCGTATTCGGAAATCCCGTCACAAAATCCATCGATATACTATCCCATTTCCATTCCGGAATATCCAACGGTTGCAACAAACCACTAGGCTTCTGATGTTCCACCTTCGACTTTTGACAAGTCAAACACGCATACACAAATCGAGCCACATCCCTCTTTAAACCGGACCACCAAAAGATCTTCAAATCTTGATACATCTTATTCGCACCCGGATGAATACTTAAATTACTTCAGTGTCCTTCCTCTAAAATCATCTTTTTCAACTCCGCGTCGTCGGGAATACAAATACGACCACGGAATCTCAAAACTCCAAAGTTATCAACCTTGAAATCCTCATTCTCATTCATCATTAAATCAACGAACTTCAAATCCAACTTTTGCTTTTCACTAACAGTTGCAAGAAAATCATTCGTAACATGTAACATACCAAGTCTCACACTTCACGGCGTCATTTCACAAACCAAACTCAAATCTCTGAAATCCTCCAAAAGTTCCCATTCTGTCATCATTAATGCGGACATATGTAACAACTTTCGACTTAAGGCATCGGCTACCACATTCGCCTTACCCGGATGGTAATTCAAACTAAAATCAAAATCCTTCAAAAGCTCTAACCATCTTCGTTGTCTCATGTTCAATTCTTTCTGATCAAATAAATATCTTAAGCTTTTGTGATCACTAAAAACTTCAAATCTTGCACCATAAAGGTAATGCCTCCAAATTTTCAAAACAAACACCACCGCCTCTAACTCCAAGTCATGCGTAGGATAATTCTTTTCATGCACTCTCAATTGTCTTGAAGCATATGCCACAACTTTTCCATCTTGCATCAAAACACCACCTAAACCAATCAAGGAAGCATCACAATACACCACAAATGGTTCATTAGGATTCGGCAAAATCAAGATCGGAGCCATTGTCAACCTTCTTTTTAGCTCCATGAAACTCTTTTCACAATCTATATCCCAAATGAAAGCCTTTCCTTTACAAGTCAATTGCGTTAACGGAAGTGCCAACTTCGAAAATCCCTCTATAAACCTCCGATAATAACCCGCCAAGCCTAAAAAGCTTCGAATTTCCGTAACCGACCTAGGAGTCTCCCACTGCATCACCGCATCAATCTTAGATGGATCAACACTAATACCACTCCCGGAGATAACATGTCCAAGAAAACTTACTTCCGATAGCCAAAAGTCACATTTTGACAACTTAGCATATAATTGTTTCTCTCTCAAAATTTGCAACACAATTCTCAAATGCTCTTCATGCTCTTCTTGAGACTTAGAATAAATCAAAATATCATCGATGAACACAACCACAAAACGATCCAACTGTTCATGAAAAATACGATTCATGTATTCCATAAACACCCCCGGCGCATTAGAAACCCCGAATGGCATCACGGAATATTCGTAATGACCATACCGTGTCCTAAATGCCGTCTTCTGAATATCCTCGCTTTTCACAAGAATTTGGTGATATCCCGATCTCAAATCAATCTTGCTAAAAACCTTCGCACCAACCAATTGGTCCATCAAATCATCGATCCTTGGAAGCGGATACTTGTTCTTAATTGTCACCTTGTTCAACTGTCGATAATCAATACATAACCGCATACTTCCATCCTTTTTCTTTACCAACAATATCGGAGCACCCCAAGGAGAAACACTTGGCCTTATAAATCTTTTGTCCAACAAGTCATTCAACTGCTTCTTCAATTCTATCAACTCCGATGCCGACATACGATACGGTGCCATCGAAATCGGTCTAGTGCCAGGAACTAGATCAATAGAGAACTCAACTTCTCTTTCCGGCGGTACATCCGTAATATCCTCCGGAAACACTTCTGGAAAATCACACACCACTGGAAACATATCAATACCAATCTTACTCTCCACTGACCATGATACAAACAAACCAAACAATTGAGCTTCGTCCGCTAAAAGTTTCTTCAACTCTTTAGTGGATAGGAAACTCTCATCTTCATCATCTTCCAAAGAAGGAAACCTTACCAACTTATGATAGCAATCTATATGAACTCGATTAAATTGCAACCAGTTCATACCCAAGATTACATCCAATCCCTCCAACGGCAAACACACTAAATCCATAATGAAGTCTTTACCATAAATGGTCAAAGGACAACTTACACACACCAAAGACGTAGTTACCGACCCCGAAGCAGGAGTCTCAATAACCATCTCAATACCCATCAAAGACAATGCAAGATTCAAACGCTTCGCGCACTCAGACGAAATAAACGAATGAGTCGCTCCCGTATCAATAACAGCAACTAAAGGTGTACTATTAATAAAGCATGTACCTTTAATCAAACGGTCTGCACTAGTGGTCTGAGTCCCCTCCAATGCAAACACCTTTCCGCCCGCTTGAGCTTGTTTCGGCTTAGTACACTTAGTACTAATGTGACCCACTTCTCCACAGTTAAAACACTTCACCATATTCCTCCTACACTCAGCAGTAGAATGCCCAATACCTCCACAGTTAGAACATCTCCCAACGACCTTCCTACACTCAGTTGCTTTATGACCCATTCCACCACAATTGAAACACTTAATGAACCCAGAACTTCCTCCTCTAGATCTCTTATCAAAGTTTCCCTTATATTTACCCTTATCAGCGGGGGTCACATAAGGTCCACTTCTAGCTTGTTGTTTCCCTCTCCTCTCATTCACACTCTTGTAATGTGTAGAACGAGCTTTGATATCTTCCTCGAAGATTCTACAACATTCAGTCAAATCCGAAAACCTTCTAATCCTTTGATATCCCACAGCTTGCTTAATCTCAGGACGCAAACCATTCTCATATTTAATACACTTTGAGAACTCAGCAGTAATCGCAGCATAATGAGAATGAAATTGAACCAATTCCACAAACTTAGCAGTATAGTCCACCACTGACATACCACCTTGTTTCAATTCCAGGAATTCCATCTCTTTCTTCCCTTTCACACTTTCAGGGTAATACTTCAGCAAAAACTCGGTACGAAACAATTCCCAAGTTACCTCTTCATTATCCACCTCAAGAATTTCACGCATACCGACCCACCAATCGTCGGCTTCTTCCCTCAGCATGTGAGATCCAAGCCTCACTTTATTCTCTTCCGCACAATCCATGACTCTGAAGATTCTTTCAATCTCTTTCAGCCAAAGTTGAGCACCATCGGGATCAAATCTTCCTTTGAAGACCGGTGGTTGATTCTTCCTGAACTCTTCATTAGCACTTACATTCGGCGCACCCTGCACCGCCCTAGCCATTGCTTCCATAGCAGCAGCCATCGCATTATCGTTTCTACCAGCCATATTCTGATCACTCCCAAAAATAACAACAAAGGTTAAACAACAGTTCAACCAACACAACAACGAGACAGACACGACTGACTCAACCTTGGCTCTGATACCACTTAATGTAACACCCCCTTTCTATACCCCCAAATAATCAAATAAATCATTTAGGCACGTATTGGAAATTTCATCAGAGTATAATTGTAAACACGACATAAAAAGGTATGTCACATTATGCTTGAAATTAAACACGTACAACACCTGCTCCCAAAGATATGCAACAGTGGGGTAACTTTCAAACAACAAAGGATCTCAGTCCTTATACCCACATCTCAATATTTAGAATAAAAGCGGAAACATCTAAAATATTGAATAACAACCACATATATACATCAACATATATATATATACATCATGTTTATATACACAAATTCATCAGCAAGATACATATGCAAATGTATCACAATAAGATCAAAACGTCCTAGCTACCCGGTGCTACATATCAGAGCCAACCGACCAAAAAGGTATGAAGACACACTTCACAAAAGACCACCAGATACCTAATCTGCAATGCCTCGTAGAGCATCATAAAACAGCAGAAGGGTGAGAAATATTATCATAATAACAATGCATATAATCATATATCTCAACACAAAAGTATACACATAACACATTCTCACCATTCTACCATTCCACATAAACATACATATTAGATTCATTCTTCAATGCATCATTACAATGATACAATTCTTATCACAATTCATCACATCCCATTCAATATACATCGCAAGGCATATATATATATATATATATATATATATAGATATATATATATATATATATATATATATATATATATTATATACAAAACCAAGCATATTCATCACAAGGCTTATCATTCAACATAAACACATATATTCATGTTCATTCACTCATGCACAAATACAAGGATGACCAATGCAAATCATAGAGACCGACTCACGACTCTATGCAAATGCAATGCGGTACCGACTCATTTCATCTCAAGTTCATTTGAAGAACTTATTGGAACCATCGCTCGTTACTTAGTGTAACTCCCCGTCGGGCATACGATGTTCACCCATTGCTACCACCTCTCAAAAGGCTTACAATGTTTATGGATTGCCCCCACCTCTCAAAAGGCTTACAATCCGATTGCTCCCACCTCTCAAAAGGCTTACAATCGTTTGTAATCATCGCCCCCACCTCTCAAAAGGCTTACGAGGTTACAACGGATTCATCTTAGAACCCCACAATGCAAGAATGCAATCATGATGCTTCACATACAACATGACTCATGACACTCTTGACATGCATAAATATTCACAATATAGTCATGCATTCATCACACACAACCCACATACATTCACATCAATTGTGCCAAACGGCAACCAAACGTTTTCACAAATAACCAAACAATTCGATTTACGGTTTACCAGAAAAGTCGGTTACAAATCGGCTAAAAATAATATTTTCCATCATCATCAAAAAGTACTCATCCACAGCTTCGATTCGATATAAAGAACACTTAAATCCGATAAACAACGAAGAAGATATGTATATTTCAAAATAACGCGAAAACATAAACCGGAGGCCCGACACTACGAAACGGTTCGAAAAAACTGTACCGATTGGACTAGGTTCAGACCTCAAAACTATTTTTTCTAGAAAGAACATCTCGTTAGCTTCCCAACGCTTCGAACGGGGGTCAAAACCGACTTACGGTTCAAGAGATATGAATTTTTGAAGTTTCCCCGACAAACCAGAATTTTATGGTTCAGCACAGTATGTATCGATACATAGGCTTTATGTATCGATACAAAAAGACCTCATGTATCGATACATAGCACGCATGTGTCGACACATGCTGTAGTGAAAATGCTGTTTTTCCCAATTTCTTCAGTATGTATCGATGCATAAGGGTTATGTATCGATACATAACCATTTCGTATCGATACATAGCTGTTATGTATCGATTCATAGCCCTGTTTTTCTCAAAAATCAGATTTCTCAAATGCACCCTTGCTGTAACTTTTTCCAAATGCCCGAAACTCGACTAAATCGAACATTTTCACCGAACCAAACATATACGCGCAACCACCAAATACATAAGAACAATTTAGAACACATAAACGAAATTTCTACGACGTTCGATTTTTCGATTAAATTTCAACCTTTCAAAAACCAGAATTTTCAAACATCACCAAATCGAATAAAAAGCACGCCATACGACGACCTAACCTTACTCGATACAACTACGTAATTTATTTCGAAATTCATCCGTGAAAACATCGGTTTCTATCGATTTCCTACAATTCGACCTAAACGGAAACAACAACGGAAACATACCGAAAACTAACCGAAACATAACCAAACTTCATGAAACTTTAAACAGCAGCTCACATACATATATCCAACCAACACATGTATTTATACGACTTTTCGACCGTAAAAACATCGGTTTCTATCGATTTCGTCAAATACGGCATAAACGGAAACATATGGAAAACCAACCCAAACATCAACACAAAACACATACATAATCATACACATAGTTAGGATAACAATATTTCACACCCTTACCCGATTAAATCGACTCCGAAAGATTGATCTTGGTGATTTTCCACACTTTTCTCTTTGCTCTTCTCTTTTCTCCTTTTTCTCTCAAAATTCTGTTTTTCTCTCTTTCTCACCTCTAACTTTCTATTTCTATTCTTTTTCTTTCTTATACTTTTCTTTCTTTCTATTTCTTTATATTTTCTCAAAATATCTACTAACTAACTAACTATCATTAAATGTGAAATATCTAAAATACCCTCCAATCTAATATTCCCCGCAAACTCTCAAAAACGGTAAAATCACATAATATGCAAACATAACATATTCACACACCAATATCACAAATAACATAATTATTGCCCAATTAAATAAAAGACTCCACCAAATAGAATCAATCAACACAAAAATGGAAATATCAAAATCGGGCTGTTACAACTCTCCCCCACTTTTGAAATTTTCGTCCTCGAAAATATTACCTGATTCAAACAACTCCGGATACGACTCTCGCACCCCACTCTCTAATTCCCAAGTCATATTGCCTTCTGAAGCGCCTCCCCACGCCACTTTCACAAGCGCGATATCCTTGCCTCTTAGCTTCTTAACTTCACGATCCAAAATCTTAATCGGTAAAACTTCAACCGTAAGATTATCTCTCACTTCTACCTCGTCCATAGGAATAATATGTGACGGATCCGGAACATACTTCCGAAGTTGCGAAACATGGAAAACGTCATGCAAATTCGAAAGATTCGGAGGCAACGCCACACGATAAGCCACAGCACCAACACGTGCAGTAATCTGATAAGGACCAATAAAACGAGAAGTCAACTTCTTCGACTTCAAAGCACGACCCACACCCGTAACCGGTGTAACTCTCAAAAACACATGGTCGCCCTCTTGAAACTCAAGATCTTTCCTTCTCTTGTCATGATAGCTCTTTTGCCTACTTTGAGAAGCTTTCATCTTCTCCCGAATAAACTTCACTTTCTCCGTCGTTTCTTGTACCAATTCCGGTCCAACAATCGCCCTCTCACCAGTTTCATGCCAACACAAAGGTGTTCGACATCTCCGACCATACAAAGCCTCAAATGGTGCCATACCAATACTCGAATGAAAACTGTTATTATAGGTGAACTCAATCAACGTTAAATAACTATCCCAAGCACCACCTTGCTCTAGCACACAAGCACGCAACAAATCCTCCAACGATTGAATCGTCCTCTCGGTTTGACCATCTGTTTGTGGATGGTAAGCCGATCTCAATCTTAGCCTAGAACCCAAAGCCTCTTGTAAACTCACCCAAAATCTTGATGTAAATCTCGGATCTCGATCCGATACAATACTCTTAGGAACACCATGTAACTTCACAATCACACGAACATAAATCTCGGTTAACTTCTCCAAAGGATAACTAATGTCAATTGGAATAAAGTGAGCAGATTTAGTAAGCCTATCAACAATTACCCAAATAGCATTATGACCTCTTTGCGTATTCGGAAATCCCGTCACAAAATCCATCGATATACTATCCCATTTCCATTCCGGAATATCCAACGGTTGCAACAAACCACTAGGCTTCTGATGTTCCACCTTCGACTTTTGACAAGTCAAACACGCATACACAAATCGAGCCACATCCCTCTTTAAACTGGACCACCAAAAGATCTTCAAATCTTGATACATCTTATTCGCACCCGGATGAATACTTAAATTACTTCAGTGTCCTTCCTCTAAAATCATCTTTTTCAACTCCGCGTCGTCGGGAATACAAATACGACCACGGAATCTCAAAACTCCAAAGTTATCAACCTTGAAATCCTCATTCTCATTCATCATTAAATCAACGAACTTCAAATCCAACTTTTGCTTTTCACTAACAGTTGCAAGAAAATCATTCGTAACATGTAACATACCAAGTCTCACACTTCGCGGCGTCATTTCACAAACCAAACTCAAATCTCTGAAATCCTCCAAAAGTTCCCATTCTGTCATCATTAATGCGGACATATGTAACAACTTTCGACTTAAGGCATCGGCTACCACATTCGCCTTACCCGGATGGTAATTCAAACTAAAATCAAAATCCTTCAAAAGCTCTAACCATCTTCGTTGTCTCATGTTCAATTCTTTCTGATCAAATAAATATCTTAAGCTTTTGTGATCACTAAAAACTTCAAATCTTGCACCATAAAGGTAATGCCTCCAAATTTTCAAAACAAACACCACCGCCTTTAACTCCAAGTCATGCGTAGGATAATTCTTTTCATGCACTCTCAATTGTCTTGAAGCATATGCCACAACTTTTCCATCTTGCATCAAAACACCACCTAAACCAATCAAGGAAGCATCACAATACACCACAAATGGTTCATTAGGATTCGGCAAAATCAAGATCGGAGCCATTGTCAACCTTCTTTTTAGCTCCATGAAACTCTTTTCACAATCTATATCCCAAATGAAAGCCTTTCCTTTACAAGTCAATTGCGTTAACGGAAGTGCCAACTTCGAAAATCCCTCTATAAACCTCCGATAATAACCCGCCAAGCCTAAAAAGCTTCGAATTTCCGTAACCGACCTAGGAGTCTCCCACTGCATCACCGCATCAATCTTAGATGGATCAACACTAATACCACTCCCGGAGATAACATGTCCAAGAAAACTTACTTCCGATAGCCAAAAGTCACATTTTGACAACTTAGCATATAATTGTTTCTCTCTCAAAATTTGCAACACAATTCTCAAATGCTCTTCATGCTCTTCTTGAGACTTAGAATAAATCAAAATATCATCGATGAACACAACCACAAAACGATCCAACTGTTCATGAAAAATACGATTCATGTATTCCATAAACACCCCCGGCGCATTAGAAACCCCGAATGGCATCACGGAATATTCGTAATGACCATACCGTGTCCTAAATGCCGTCTTCTGAATATCCTCGCTTTTCACAAGAATTTGGTGATATCCCGATCTCAAATCAATCTTGCTAAAAACCTTCGCACCAACCAATTGGTCCATCAAATCATCGATCCTTGGAAGCGGATACTTGTTCTTAATTGTCACCTTGTTCAACTGTCGATAATCAATACATAACCGCATACTTCCATCCTTTTTCTTTACCAACAATATCGGAGCACCCCAAGGAGAAACACTTGGCCTTATAAATCTTTTGTCCAACAAGTCATTCAACTGCTTCTTCAATTCTATCAACTCCGATGCCGACATACGATACGGTGCCATCGAAATCGGTCTAGTGCCAGGAACTAGATCAATAGAGAACTCAACTTCTCTTTCCGGCGGTACATCCGTAATATCCTCCGGAAACACTTCTGGAAAATCACACACCACTGGAAACATATCAATACCAATCTTACTCTCCACTGACCATGATACAAACAAACCAAACAATTGAGCTTCGTCCGCTAAAAGTTTCTTCAACTCTTTAGTGGATAGGAAACTCTCATCTTCATCATCTTCCAAAGAAGGAAACCTTACCAACTTATGATAGCAATCTATATGAACTCGATTAAATTGCAACCAGTTCATACCCAAGATTACATCCAATCCCTCCAACGGCAAACACACTAAATCCATAATGAAGTCTTTACCATAAATGGTCAAAGGACAACTTACACACACCAAAGACGTAGTTACCGACCCCGAAGCAGGAGTCTCAATAACCATCTCAATACCCATCAAAGACAATGCAAGATTCAAACGCTTCGCGCACTCAGACGAAATAAACGAATGAGTCGCTCCCGTATCAATAACAGCAACTAAAGGTGTACTATTAATAAAGCATGTACCTTTAATCAAACGGTCTGCACTAGTGGTCTGAGTCCCCTCCAATGCAAACACCTTTCCGCCCGCTTGAGCTTGTTTCGGCTTAGTACACTTAGTACTAATGTGACCCACTTCTCCACAGTTAAAACACTTCACCATATTCCTCCTACACTCAGCAGTAGAATGCCCAATACCTCCACAGTTAGAACATCTCCCAACGACCTTCCTACACTCAGTTGCTTTATGACCCATTCCACCACAATTGAAACACTTAATGAACCCAGAACTTCCTCCTCTAGATCTCTTATCAAAGTTTCCCTTATATTTACCCTTATCAGCGGGGGTCACATAAGGTCCACTTCTAGCTTGTTGTTTCCCTCTCCTCTCATTCACACTCTTGTAATGTGTAGAACGAGCTTTGATATCTTCCTCGAAGATTCTACAACATTCAGTCAAATCCGAAAACCTTCTAATCCTTTGATATCCCACAGCTTGCTTAATCTCAGGACGCAAACCATTCTCATATTTAATACACTTTGAGAACTCAGCAGTAATCGCAGCATAATGAGAATGAAATTGAACCAATTCCACAAACTTAGCAGTATAGTCCACCACTGACATACCACCTTGTTTCAATTCCAGGAATTCCATCTCTTTCTTCCCTTTCACACTTTCAGGGTAATACTTCAGCAAAAACTCGGTACGAAACAATTCCCAAGTTACCTCTTCATTATCCACCTCAAGAATTTCACGCATACCGACCCACCAATCGTCGGCTTCTTCCCTCAGCATGTGAGATCCAAGCCTCACTTTATTCTCTTCCGCACAATCCATGACTCTGAAGATTCTTTCAATCTCTTTCAGCCAAAGTTGAGCACCATCGGGATCAAATCTTCCTTTGAAGACCGGTGGTTGATTCTTCCTGAACTCTTCATTAGCACTTACATTCGGCGCACCCTGCACCGCCCTAGCCATTGCTTCCATAGCAGCAGCCATCGCATTATCGTTTCTACCAGCCATATTCTGATCACTCCCAAAAATAACAACAAAGGTTAAACAACAGTTCAACCAACACAACAACGAGACAGACACGACTGACTCAACCTTGGCTCTGATACCACTTAATGTAACACCCCCTTTCTATACCCCCAAATAATCAAATAAATCATTTAGGCACGTATTGGAAATTTCATCAGAGTATAATTGTAAACACGACATAAAAAGGTATGTCACATTATGCTTGAAATTAAACACGTACAACACCTGCTCCCAAAGATATGCAACAGTGGGGTAACTTTCAAACAACAAAGGATCTCAGTCCTTATACCCACATCTCAATATTTAGAATAAAAGCGGAAACATCTAAAATATTGAATAACAACCACATATATACATCAACATATATATATATACATCATGTTTATATACACAAATTCATCAGCAAGATACATATGCAAATGTATCACAATAAGATCAAAACGTCCTAGCTACCCGGTGCTACATATCAGAGCCAACCGACCAAAAAGGTATGAAGACACACTTCACAAAAGACCACCAGATACCTAATCTGCAATGCCTCGTAGAGCATCATAAAACAGCAGAAGGGTGAGAAATATTATCATAATAACAATGCATATAATCATATATCTCAACACAAAAGTATACACATAACACATTCTCACCATTCTACCATTCCACATAAACATACATATTAGATTCATTCTTCAATGCATCATTACAATGATACAATTCTTATCACAATTCATCACATCCCATTCAATATACATCGCAAGGCATATATATATATATATATATATATATATATATATATATATATATATATATATATATATATATATATATATATATTATATACAAAACCAAGCATATTCATCACAAGGCTTATCATTCAACATAAACACATATATTCATGTTCATTCACTCATGCACAAATACAAGGATGACCAATGCAAATCATAGAGACCGACTCACGACTCTATGCAAATGCAATGCGGTACCGACTCATTTCATCTCAAGTTCATTTGAAGAACTTATTGGAACCATCGCTCGTTACTTAGTGTAACTCCCCGTCGGGCATACGATGTTCACCCATTGCTACCACCTCTCAAAAGGCTTACAATGTTTATGGATTGCCCCCACCTCTCAAAAGGCTTACAATCCGATTGCTCCCACCTCTCAAAAGGCTTACAATCGTTTGTAATCATCGCCCCCACCTCTCAAAAGGCTTACGACGTTACAACGGATTCATCTTAGAACCCCACAATGCAAGAATGCAATCATGATGCTTCACATACAACATGACTCATGACACTCTTGACATGCATAAATATTCACAATATAGTCATGCATTCATCACACACAACCCACATACATTCACATCAATTGTGCCAAACGGCAACCAAACGTTTTCACAAATAACCAAACAATTCGATTTACGGTTTACCAGAAAAGTCGGTTAAAAATCGGCTAAAAATAATATTTTCCATCATCATCAAAAAGTACTCATCCACAGCTTCGATTCGATATAAAGAACACTTAAATCCGATAAACAACGAAGAAGATATGTATATTTCAAAATAACGCGAAAACATAAACCGGAGGCCCGACACTACGAAACGGTTCGAAAAAACTGTACCGATTGGACTAGGTTCAGACCTCAAAACTATTTTTTCTAGAAAGAACATCTCGTTAGCTTCCCAACGCTTTGAACGGGGGTCAAAACCGACTTACGGTTCAAGAGATATGAATTTTTGAAGTTTCCCCGACAAACCAGAATTTTATGGTTCAGCACAGTATGTATCGATACATAGGCTTTATGTATCGATACAAAAAGACCTCATGTATCGATACATAGCACGCATGTGTCGACACATGCTGTAGTGAAAATGCTGTTTTTCCCAATTTCTTCAGTATGTATCGATGCATAAGGGTTATGTATCGATACATAACCATTTCGTATCGATACATAGCTGTTATGTATCGATTCATAGCCCTGTTTTTCTCAAAAATCAGATTTCTCAAATGCACCCTTGCTGTAACTTTTTCCAAATGCCCGAAACTCGACTAAATCGAACATTTTCACCGAACCAAACATATACGCGCAACCACCAAATACATAAGAACAATTTAGAACACATAAACGAAATTTCTACGACGTTCGATTTTTCGATTAAATTTCAACCTTTCAAAAACCAGAATTTTCAAACATCACCAAATCGAATAAAAAGCACGCCATACGACGACCTAACCTTACTCGATACAACTACGTAATTTATTTCGAAATTCATCCGTGAAAACATCGGTTTCTATCGATTTCCTACAATTCGACCTAAACGGAAACAACAACGGAAACATACCGAAAACTAACCGAAACATAACCAAACTTCATGAAACTTTAAACAGCAGCTCACATACATATATCCAACCAACACATGTATTTATACGACTTTTCGACCGTAAAAACATCGGTTTCTATCGATTTCGTCAAATACGGCATAAACGGAAACATATGGAAAACCAACCCAAACATCAACACAAAACACATACATAATCATACACATAGTTAGGATAACAATATTTCACACCCTTACCCGATTAAATCGACTCCGAAAGATTGATCTTGGTGATTTTCCACACTTTTCTCTTTGCTCTTCTCTTTTCTCCTTTTTCTCTCAAAATTCTGTTTTTCTCTCTTTCTCACCTCTAACTTTCTATTTCTATTCTTTTTCTTTCTTATACTTTTCTTTCTTTCTATTTCTTTATATTTTCTCAAAATATCTACTAACTAACTAACTATCATTAAATGTGAAATATCTAAAATACCCTCAAATCTAATATTCCCCGCAAACTCTCAAAAACAGTAAAATCACATAATATGCAAACATAACATATTCACACACCAATATCACAAATAACATAATTATTGCCCAATTAAATAAAAGACTCCACCAAATAGAATCAATCAACACAAAAATGGAAATATCAAAATCGGGTTGTTACATTAAGCATGTGTCACTTAAGTTCATTATTTAAAAATTAAATTGTAAATGATTTTACAACGATTAATAAACCAACCGTTGTTATAGGACTTTTAAAAAAATAGAAAATAGAAAATTATTTAAGCAAGATATTTAACCACGATGTTACTAAACAACCGTTGTAAAATTTAAAAATTGCATGACGGTTTTATTTTCTAACCGTGATGAAAAGTGATATATTTTAGTATATAAGCAAAAGTATCTATCGTTCAGTACATAACAGTTGTTTCTCTCAAAAGAAAACCCTAACATATTTCACTCTTCCCTCTCATAACATAACTCAAAACATACTTCAACCTTCAGAAACGTCTTTAGATTCGTCTTCACTAATCGCTAACTTGAGGTTCGTTCATTACACTTATGCTTCGATTTTGTTTACTTGTCTTGTTAAAAATGCGTTCTATTTTTTTTTCGAGAATGTTCTCATTTTTTCAGTTTCATCATCACTACCTTAATAAAGCGTATACTTTCGCTATGTTACATATGGTTTGTATAGCTATGAAGAAAAATGTTAGACGATGGCTAGGATCTAGAAGGGTGGTTGAATAGATCCCACAAGTTTATACACGCAAATGATTACCAAAAATTAGTTTTAGAAAGTTTTTTAGGAAGCAACCACTGAATCACACGTCTACAACGAACCTCTACTAAAAGGATCGGATATGCACGACAATATTAGGAATGAAATAACGGATGAGAAAAATTCAGATTAATCAACAAAATTTAAACGCAATCAATCGTGTTTTGTTTGCTTGATGTTAATCCAATTCCAACGAGATAGTCGACAAAAAATTAATTGTAAATGCATTTGATTTTGCGTTGAATAAAATTATCGAACACTTGGTGTGTGCAAACACACTAAGTGCAGATTTCCAAATAATGTGAATGTTAAGCTGATTCTAAATACAATCCAAGGGATTGTATCAATTTTACAAAACAATTTATCAGCTCATAATTACACTATCTCAGAAATTTCGATCAATTGATACTTCACAAATTCGAATAATATCGAAACGTAAAAGAGTAGGGAAAGAGAGGACAAACACGATTTGATTAGGCAGTTCCCCAATCGTCCTCGCTATGGGTACCTCTGCCCCCAATTCCACAAATGGAATTGAGATATATATAAATTGTCGTTTGCAAATTGTTTATACAAGAGAAGAACAATGAACATCTAAACCCTCAAACGTCTTTGATTGTTGATGCAGAGTCTTCTCTCCCCTTGATTCAAGACGAATCAAGTGCCTCGAATCTGGTTGAACAAATCACCGTCTCACGCTACTAAACTGCAAGAACCCACTGTTCTTCAGTTACCTTCACTCGATCGATTTCGAGATTCCGTAATTCGATCCCAAGTCTTTCTTCTACGATCCTCCAACTGTAGCTACTAAATCGAATGAACACCCTGTTCTTTGGTTACCTTCGCTCGGCTGAATCCTTTGTAGAATGAAACGATTTGTGCAAAAACCTCCAAAATCTCCTTGATTCTTGGAGGAAAAAACCTGAGATTTTATTCAAGAAACACCTACTGATACTCAACCCAGAACAGAGGATTTACAACACACATAAGTCTGAACGTTATCTCTTCACACGATGCAAGACACTAACAAAAATGATTATGTGTAATTGCTAGAGATCACAAGGTTGAAGATGAAGATGAAGAGAAAAATCAGTATGTATTTTCACGTTTCTTGTTATTTTATGAAATGAGATGCTCCAACTATATATAATGCAAGAATAACCAACTAAAATGAAATAACAGCAAAAACAGAAAAAACATAATGCAGAAAAATAGCCCAGACCAGCGAAGGGTCGACCAGCCACTTAATGAGGGTCGGCGGGAGCTAACCCGTGGAGGTATCTATGCAAAATAAGTGACCGTACATCGACCGCCCAACACCTTGCGTCGACGCAAGCATGCTGAATTTGCAGAAATTCAAAAACCCAGAAGCATGCGTCGACCGCATGCATCAGGGAGGTCAGCGTGCGCTAACCTGAGTGTTCCACAAGAAATTGTCAAACTAGCATGAGTCGACTCATGCTGACCTTAGGTCGACTCAAGACCTGCAAAACTTCATAAATTCATTTTTCTGCACATTTTTACCGGCTAAGACTCGATTCATGCATACCAAACATTAATACCATAATCATGCATATGTAGAAGTTGTGTAGACCTCTTCCTATATGTTTAGACACATGAATATCAATGGTTAAATGCAATGTGATCGACAACGAAGTGATACCGTCCAAATTACAAACTAAAGACTATCCTACTTATTGACATCATTAAAACAGAGCTAGATGAAAAAAGACTTAGCCCTCACATACTCCCCCTTTTTTATGATGGCAACATTTTTTGTCTTTCTCTTGATTTATAATTTGAAGACTCCCCCTATCTTTGTGAGGTCTTTAACCATTCAAATTTAGATCAATTTCTGCTGAGATTAGATGTATTCTTCTCCCCCTTTGACAACATCAAAAAGAGAAATAGAAGGTGGTCAAAGATAGAGCATTATAATATGGAAACACTCACTCAACAATTTACAAATATGGACACTAACACTCATCCACATATGATGAAGTTAATGGGAGAATAAAGAGGATAAATACGGCACACAATATGCAAACATCATTCATTCCAAAGGAGTGCAAAATAGAGAAACATAGTCCAAATTGAAAACAAAAGAAAGCATCATGCAAAAAGTAATTAAGCATACAGTCAAAACATAAATGATAACATGCACTAAAAATGATCCTAATCCCTATGGTCTCCTCCCCATGAATGGATGAACTCGTCCTCGGTAATGGTGGCCCGGTGGTGATTGGAGCGGCTGTTCCTCGAGATACTGATTCAATTCAATCACAGCGCTGTTGAGGATGCCTAGACTGCTGGTGATATTCCGGATCTGAAGTTCCATAGCATTATCCAAATTGGTAAATCTGGCCATTGAGGCATCAGCAAACCTATAAAAGTTCTGGGTGTGAGTAGCCAACTGATCGGAAAGGAAAGTGAACCTCTCCTCCCGAGCAGTGTACCTCTGTTCTTGTAATTCCTGGAATTCCTCTTGTTCTAACTACATCTGATTCAACATAGCTAGAATTTCTTTAATGTCCTGGAAAGCTTGTTGTGACTGTGGAGTCGGAGGTGTAGAATACTCAGGTTGTTGCCAACCATAGTTTTGAGGAACATAAGCAACACCAAGAGTAGTCCAACCAGTGTACTGCCATTCTCCCCAGCCCTGATTGTCATAAGTCTCATGCGGTTGAGAATAACCCATCCATGCCTCATTATCTGCATCCACAATATTCACATCAGAATTGTTACCAGCTTGATTTTCATTCACATTTCTTTCCTCGACAACTTGGTCATCAGGAACCTCATGAGGAGGCTGAGTTGCTTTGGCTCTGTAGTGGTACTCTTGTTTCTCAGGATTCCAAAAGTAACCCATCATAGTTAGGGTCTTTTGTTGGAACTGTTGCTCAGATAAGATAGTGACATAGCGAATGCTCGGAACGGTAATGCCAGCCTTATTTAAAATATTCTGAATACACAACGCATTGCACAAAGACGTACCTCTTGTTGACTCCCGGAGAGTAAACATTCGAGATGTAAAGTAATAGGGCCAGTTGATTTGAATTTTATTCTTCAGGATGTAGATGAGATGAACCTCCGCTTGATCAACTCTAGAGAACCCGCCTTTCTTAGGTCGCAAAATGTGAGCGACAATCCATTGCAGAATGCGATCAACAAATTTCAGATGACCCGTTGTAACAGATTTTGGAAACAGCTCGTTGTTCACAACAGCATCCGAATACGGTTCACGCAACATTGAGTTCAAAGCAGTTTTAAACTCATAGTCATGAACAAACTTGGTATCAGTTACTTCAGGAAGACCTTCATGGGTTTCCAAGTTGAACAAGTTATTCCATACATCATCGTTCATGGAATAGGACGTGTTATTCATAGAATACTTGAAATCCGTACCTTCGAGCATACCCTCAATTCTGCAATAGAACGAACGAACTAAATCACAGTTAAATTTATCATCACATTCTCGAAATTCATCAAATTTCTGAACATTCAGTATTTCAATCACCTCTATGAGATGATAATCTGGAGCCATCAGAGGGTAGTAGGCATGTTGTCGAATAACATAACGGTTGCGGAAGTCATCGTTAAAGGATTCAGACAAAGCATCAGAGAGCAGAGATAGAGTATTTACCGGAGTTGATGAAGTTCCAGCTCTTGATGTTGATTCTCTTGTAGTTCGTTTACCAGTAGCATGTTGAGAAGCTATTTTTGAGCAATGTGAGGAAGAAGATGAACAGTAGTGATGAACAATGTGCAAATAAATAGTGCGCAGAGGATGAATAGTGACAGTGTTCTTGCTTCCAAAGTAAAATGAAACCCCTTTCTTAAAGATCTTGTGAATCCAATCTTTGTGGGTTTTGATGATTATGGGTTTTTAATGTAGGTTGAATGAGAAGTTTGAAAGAGAAGGAGAGGAGAAGACCAAAGAAATCTGATTTATGACATGCAAGTATGTGAAATAAAGTGAATTAAAAGTATGTAATGCTTTTTGATGACAATGTGGCGGCGCGTGCGTTCCCAAGAAAAAGGGTTCTGAATCAGTCATTCATGCGTCGACCTAAATAGGTCATGCGTCGGCGCACGCTGACGAAACTTAGAAATTTTTTTGAAATTCTTGAGATACGTCGACCTAAGGTAGGCGCGCACTAACCCGGTTATTTTCTTAAAAAAAATAAACAGTTCATGAGTCGACCCATGACATGCTTTGGTCGACTCATCCAAATGAAAAATGGAAAAATTAATGTTTTATCATATAAATGCACCAATACAAGATAAATAAACATGTTAACACATAAATCAAACATCCAAATGAATAATATATGCTTAAATGTGTAATAAACATCATTTAAACACTCAACATGGTACATATGTTAAAGAAAACTTATGAAGCGGAACGATATTACCTTGATCATGATTGATGATGAAAGCCCTCACATATAGCTCAATAACTCTTTGCATTGTTAGTCAAAAACACAAACAAGTATATATATATGTGTGTGTGTGTGTGTGTGTGTGTGTGTGTGTGTGTGTGTGTGTGTGTGTGCGTGTGAAGAACAACTATCTTAGAGGATTATCAAACACGATCCGAGATGTCGAGAATGCTAAGTTCCCTACAGATGTGAAAGAAAGGTTTTGTAGCTAGTGGTTTTGTAAAAATGTCAGCAAGTTGATTTTTAGTATCAACATGCTCAAAGACCACATCACCTTTCTCTACATGATCCCTAAGGAAATGATGACATATTTCGATATGCTTGGTGCGTGAATGTAATACAGGGTTCTTAGTTAGGTTAATAGCTCTAGTGTTATCGCACAAAATAGGAATACGCTCAAGTTTTAAGTTGAAATCAAGCAATTGTTGCTTAAGCCATAGAACTTAAGCACAACAACTGCCGGCGACAACGTATTTCGCCTTGGTTGTTGACAAGGCAACGAAAACCTGTTTCTTGCTATGCCAACTCACTAAGGAATTTGCGAAAAAGTGACACGTGCCACTAGTGCTTTTCCTATCCGATTTGCACCCGGCAAAGTCGGAATCGGAATACCCAACTAAGAAACAAACACTACCTTTGGAATACCACAACCCATACTTTGGAGTACCGAAGAGGTATCGAAGTATGCACTTAACTGCTTTTAAGTGGGATTCCTTGGGACGTGCTTGATACCTCGCACACATGCATACACTGAACATAATGTCGGGTCGTGATGTGGTAAGATAAAGAAGAGATCCAATCATACCTCGATACTTCTTTACCTCTACATCCTTACCATTTTCGTCACGATCAAGATTAGCACAAGTAGGCATAGGAGTATCTATTGCCTTGCAGTTTATCATGTCAAAGCGTTTGAGAAGCTCAAGACAATATTTTGTTTGACTTACAAACGTGCCCTCTTCGAGTTGTTTGATTTGCAATCCGAGGAAATAGTTGAGCTCCCCCATCATGCTCATTTCAAACTCCCCCTGCACCAAACTAGAAAACTCCTTGACCAAGGTCATGTTAGTAGACCCAAAGATAATATCGTCAACATAAATTTGTACCAAAATTAAGTGTTTTCCTTGACGTTTAATAAAGAGGGTTGTGTCAACCTTGCCTCTTGAATGCCCTTGATCAAGTAAAAATTTGCTTAGACGTTCATACCAAGCCCTAGGGGCTTGTTTAAGTCCGTACAAAGCACGTTTAAGTTTGTAGACATGATCGGGATATTCATGGGATTCAAAACCCGGAGGTTGGGCTACATAAACCTCTTCATTGATGTATCCGTTAAGGAAATCACTTTTAACGTCCATCCGAAACAATTTGAAATTTTTAGTGCAAGTATAAGCAAGTAAGAGGCATATAGCCTCGAGTCGGGCAACCGACGCATAAGTTTCCTCATAGTCGATTCCTTCCTCTTGGTTATAGCCTTGCGCTACAAGCCGCACTTTGTTTCGTGTTATAACTCCATTTTCATCAAGTTTATTCCTAAACACCCATCGGGTGCCGATTACTCGATGACCTCGCGGAGGGGGGACAAGGTCCCAAACCTCATTTCTCCTGAATTGATTTAGTTCATCTTGCATTGATAAAAACCAATGCTCATCGAGTAACGCCTCCTTTGCGTTTTTAGGTTCAACTTGTGACACAAAAGCGGAGTAATAACAAAAGTTACTAAGTTTAGAGCAGGTGGTTACTCCCTTAGAGATGTCGCCGATGATATAGTCAATTGGATGGTCTTTGGAAGACTTCCATGCTGGAGGAAGGTCATCTTTATTAGTTGGATGATCCTCCTCACTCTTCATAGGTTGGTGATCCTTTTCCTCCTCAATACGCATTGCTTCAGGCTGATCAGTTCCTTTATCAGTGTCCTTGAGTATGTCTTCTGAAGATACACCTACACCATGAAAAGAACTACCTTCTTCGACATTTTTCGGATAAGACTCATCAGAAGTAACGTGTACCGACTCTTCAATAATTCATAACCTTTTATTATAAATTCTATAAGTTTTACTTGACTGAGAGTATCCAAGAAAAATACCCTCGTCGGCCTTGGCATCAAACTTACCAAGAGTCTCTTTCCCATTGTTTAACACGAAACACTTGCAACCAAAGACATGAAGGTGAGAGATATTTGGCTTACGCCCTTTTAAAAGCTCATACTGTGTCTTGTTTAGAATAGGCCGGATGAGCACCCTATTTAAAACGTAACAAGCCGTACTAATGGCGTCGGTCCAAAAGTATTTTGGAAGTCCACTTTCATTGATCATAGTCCTTCCAAGTTCCTCCAAAATTATATTTTTACGTTCCACCACCCCATTTTGTTGAGGGGTACGTGGTGCAGAAAAATTATGATCAATTCCATGGGATTCACAAAATGCTTCAAACAAATGATTTTCAAACTCACCACCATTATCACTTCTAATTGACATAATGTTCGTGTTTAACTTGTTTTGAGATAGCTTAGCAAATTTTTCAAAGGCCGAAAAGGTATCACTCTTATTTGCTAAGAAAATAGTCCAACAAAACCTAGAAAAGTCATCGACTATTACAAAACCATAATAGTTCCACCTAGGCTTTTAACCCTAGATGGTCCAAAGAGATCCATATGGAGGAGCTCAAGGGGTCTCATAGTTGAAACGATGTTTTTAGATTTGAATGAGATCCTTGTTTGCTTCCCCATTTGACAAGCATCACAAAGGTGATCCTTTGTGAATTTGATTTTGGGCAAACCGATGACTAGGTCTTTAGAGACTATTTTGTTAAGCAAATCAAAATTGATATGAGCCAACCGTCAATGCCACAACCATCAATCTTCATTCATAGTGACTAGACCCTTGTCTCCATTCAACAATACCTCATTTAAGTCTAGCATATAGACATTATTCACCCTCAAGCCCTTAAACACATCCTTTTTGTCAATATCTTCAACTATGCAACATTCTTTTGAAAACGATACTTTATAATTCTTGTCACATAGTTGACTAATACTTAAAAGGTTGTGTCTAAGGCCTTCCACAAGAAGCGCATCAGAGATAGTAGTAGATGAGGGGTTACCTACACTACCTTTGCCGAGAATCTGTCCCTTATTATTATCTCCGTAGGTGACAAACCCCTTTTTCTTCGCCACAAAGTCGATGAAAAGAGATATGTCTCCTGTCATATGTCTTGAGCAGCCATTATCCAGAACCCATCTTTTTTCGGTGGTCTCAAGACTTTGTACCTACAAAACAATCAATGGAGAGTAGGTACCCAATTCTCATTGGGTCCTTTACGGTGAGTGAAACCAATATCGCACTTGGGCAACCATTGATAAATGCCTTTTGGAACAAGAAATCTTCTAAAACGACATTTAGCAATAGTATGACCAGGCTTGCTACAATATAGGCAGTTACGGTTAATTTGGAATTTACCTTTGCTATCTCTATCTCGAATCACATATGTATACTTTTGATACGGATTATTCATACTTTCTCGATAATGTGATCGATCAATAGCAAACGTAACTCTAGGCTTAAGAGCCTTGTCTAATTTGGCCTTAAGGGTTCTCACCTCCTTTTGCCAAATATGACAAGTATCACATCCCCCAAACTTGAACCATGGAGACTTATTATCATCAATCTTAGCTTTTGATGCATCCACCATGGAGTTTTTAAGAGCTTCCAATTCCTTTTCGGAATCGGAAACCTTTTTCTCCAAATGTGAAAAAATATTTTTGTTTGAGGCTAAGCGTTGAAAAGCTTCCTTAGCCTCGTGGTGCAACATATCAAAAGCCTTTTGTAATTCTAAATGAGACATATTATTAGAATGGTCATATTTAGAGTGTTTTACCTCTTTCTTCTTGTTTTGACATGCCATAAGACATAGATTAACGGATTCACTTTCGTCACTTGAGCTGTCATCTTTTTCCGACTCGCTATTGCTCTCCCAAGCGATGTATGCTCGTCTATATTTGTTTAAGTTTTTGCGTTGACGACTCTTATCCTTATCCTTATCCTTGTCTTTCTTAAGTTATGGACAATCCAGCTTGTAGTGCCCGGATTTTCCACAGTTGTAACACGTTCCTTTAACCTTTCCATTCTTATTGCCTTCATTTCTAGATTGCCTCCTAAATTTGACTAGATTTTTATCCGAGTGTTGAATCTCATTCTTCCGAACATATCTATTGCATCTCTTCACAAATAGGCCCAAGTCATCACCGGAATCATCTTCGTCATTGTTGGTTTCATTATCACTTTACTCTTGAGAAGTGGACTTTGAACAAGAAACCTTAAGAGCAATCAAATTCTTCTCCGTATCTTTTGTTTTCTCCTTCTTTATACTCTTCTCATGTTTATCCAAGCTAATGAGCACTTGCTCATGTTCATTGAGTTTGCCAAATAATATCGTGA
Organism: Lathyrus tuberosus; assembly: GCA_022829125.1. Classification (NCBI taxonomy): domain Eukaryota; kingdom Viridiplantae; phylum Streptophyta; class Magnoliopsida; order Fabales; family Fabaceae; genus Lathyrus; species Lathyrus tuberosus. The sequence continues at coordinate 16,049,707 of JALAZF010000027.1, read as the reverse complement.
TGTCTAGAGTATCTAGATTATTGGCCTCCTTGATCGTGGTGACCTTCGGTTGCCATTCCCTGTTAAGACACCTCAAGATTTTATTAGTAGCAACCTCGTTGGGAATTGGTTTACCAAGTACATGCAATTTGTTGATTATGTGAGTAAATTGTTTTTGCATATCCGCAATTGTTTCCCCTTGCTTCATGTAAAAAAGATCAAACTCTTGCGTTAGTGTGTTGATACGGGCCATTTTAACATCATTAGTGCCTTCGTGGGCTACTTGTAAAGCATCCCACATGGTTTTGGCCGTTTCAAAATGAGAGACTCGATAATATTCGTCAACTCCCAAAGAGGAGATCAAAATATTTCGAGCCTTTCAGTTATAGCTGTACTTTTTCTCGTCCTCCTCATTCCATTGAGCTTCGGGTTTGGGAACGACAACGCCTTCAACATTGGTCATTGTAATTTCCATAGGTCCGTTTAAAATAACGTTCCAAACCTTCTGATCTATGGAATTTATATGGACGTGCATACAATCCTTCCAGTAGCTCTAATTCTCGCCTGTAAAAACTGGAGCTCTATTATAAGCCCCTTTAGGTTCGTTCGCCATATTCCAAGAAGTTTTACCGAAGCACTAGATAAACCGGAGCTCGTGATACCACTTGTTAGACGATGGCTAGGATCTAGAAGGGGGGTTGAATAGATCCCACAAGTTTATACACGCAAATGGTTACCAAAAATTGGTTTTAAAACTTCAGTAGCTACTAAACCGAACAAACACCCTGTTCTTCGGTTACCTTCGCACGGCTGAGTCCTTTGTAGAACGAAATGATTTGTGCAAAAACCCCCCAAAATCTCCTTGATTCTTGGAGGACAAAACCTGAGATTTTATTCAAGAAACACCTACTGATACTTAACCCAGAACAAAGGATTTACAACACACCTAAGTCTGAACGTTATCACTTCACACGATGCAAGACACTAACAAAAATGATTATGTGTAATTACTAGAGATCACAAGGTTGAAGATGAAGATGAAGAGAAAAATCAGTATGTATTTTCACGTTTCTTGCTATTTTGTGAAATGAGATGCTCCAACTATATATAATGCAAGAATAACCAACTAAAATGAAATAACAGCAAAAACAGAAAAAACATAATGCAGAAAAATAGCCCAGACTAGCGAAGGGTCGACCGCCCACTTAATGAGGGTCGGCGGGAGCTAACCCATGGAGGTATCTATGCAAAATACGTGATCGTGCGTCGACCGCCCAACACCTTGCGTCGACGCAAGAATGCTGAATTTGCAGAAATTCAAAAACCCAGAAGCATGCGTCGACCGCATGCATCAGGGAGGTCAGCGTGCGCTAACCCGACTATTCCACAAGAAATTGTCAAACTAGCATGAGTCGACTCATGCTGACCTTAAGTCGACTCAAGACCTGCAAAACTTCAGAAATTCATTTTTCTGCACATTTTTACCGGCTAAGACTCGATTCATGCATACCAAACATTAATACCATGATCATGCACATGTAGAAATTATGTAGACCACTTCCTATATGTTTAGACACATGAATATCAATGGTTAAATGCAATGTGATCGACAACGAAGTGATACTGTCCAAATTACAAACTAAAGACTATCCTACTTGTTGACATCATTAAAACAGGGCTAGATGAAAAAGGACTTAGCCCTCACAAAAAATACAAGAAGTATGAAGCCATTGTGTTAACTTCATTCACCTTGTAATTTTTTTCATAGCTTCATGAACTAGATGAAATATGAAATTAACAAGACAACAAATTAAAGTTTCCATCAAATCCTTTTGAATTGTTTTTCGTCTTCTTTTCCATAAAGTTTCCATCAAATCCTTCCATTAAAATGTCTCAACAGTCCGGTTGTAGCCATGGAAGCAGGTCCTCAAATCATTCAAGGTACGCATGCAATTGTGGTCTCAACGCTCAGTTGATGATGGCATGGACCGACTCGAACCCAGGCCTCCGTTTCTATGGTTGTGGGATGTATAAGATTCAAGGATACAAACAATGCTCTCACTTTGCTTGGTTGGATGACGAGATGGATCCTAGAGCAAAACAAATAATTTCTTCACAAGTAAAGAACTTGAATGAGGATAAGGAATGGTTAACACCTACAAAGCCAAGGAGGACGAATTGAAGTTGAAGGTGAAGATCCTGAAGAAACAGTTGAAGATTACCTGGATTTTTTTTATTTTAGTGTTCATTGCATTTGTTGTAATGGAGAATTAGGTTATAGTTGATTAGGTTTGTATATTTACTGATGGTGTAATGGTTGATGTATTGGTTACATAAGATTCATGCACTGCTACGTAAAACTCCTTTAACAATGGTTGAAAAATATATATAATAACGCAGATCAAGGCGTTGTTATGTAGAGTGTTGTGGTAAATGCGCTACTTATAATCACATCCCTGGGACCGTTGTTGTATTCTGGAAAGCGCGCGATATATCACAAAGGTTATTCTTAACAACCGTTATGATAGATAAGGTACTGGGTTCGAAACCCAACAACAGAAAATTAATTACATTAGATGACGGTTAATGTAGTCAACCGTTGTGGAAAATACCCATAGTTTATTATATACAAATGTATATTGCTTGGTTTACCATACACCTATTTAAAGAAATACAACCATTCAAATTGGCAAAGAAATATATAATCTGAAAATTAAACTATTCTTGAAAACCAAATTATACACATCATTTTTTTTCCGAATTGAATCCGTCTCATTTAGCACATCTTATGTTCTTTAACACATAATATACGATTCAACTGTCTGATTCCTTCAATGCATCAATATCTTTTATTATAATTTACCTCATCATCGTCGCTTATCAACGCGATTATAAATTATATCGATGAATTGAAGCAAACAGACCATTGAACCATATATTATGTGTTAAGGAACATAAAATGTGTTGAATGAGACGGATGCAATTCGAAAAACATTGATTGATATAGGTTGGTTTTCAAATACATCTTAATTTTCAGAATATAATTTTCTATGTCAATATAACTGATTGCATTTTCATTAAAAGGTAAGTGAAACAAACAATATGCATAGTATATAATAAACTAAACTTGTCAACCTTATAAGAATTTAAAGAACAAAACATTGCTAAGTCACAAGAAGCCTATATCTTGTGACTTAGCAATGTTTTGTTCTTGTTTTGATAACATTTGTCAACAACAACAACGTATATCAAATCCATGCAACACAATAAAAAAAACATACATTATTTAAGCAACAAAACCCCAAGTGGGACTGTAACAAATCATGATACATTGAGTTAATAACGCACCTCTTATTGAAAATAATCGTGGAACTGTAACAAATCAAGATATATCAAGTTCATCTAGTTTGTGAAGTAATAGAGAAGAAATATAAGGTGGATGAAGTTTATACAATAACTTCATACTTCTTATATTTTTCTTCATTGCTTCAAAAACCATATGAAACTTCACCATAGTATACGCTTGCTACCACCATACATTTTTTTACCACCATCATCACCATGTATCTACAAGGAAACACAACAAAAATCAAATTTAACCCTAAAACATCAAGAACATAATGTTTTCCACAGCATCCTAAAACCAAACCCTAAAACATTAATCCTAGAAAGACGAGAGCAGGAGAAAATACCATCTTCTCCGCCGTAGGAGTTTGCGCCGGACGTTGCTCCCGTCAGATATCCTTTAAGCTTCTTTTCTCCATTCACTTGTAACAGTATTGGTTAAAATTCATGAAAGGAGAGAGCTGTGTTAGGGTTTTCTTTAGAGAGAAACGGCAGTTATGAACTGGGCAAAAGATAGTTTCGTTTATATATATATTAAAAACTATCACTTTTCGTTACGGTTTAAAACTATAACCGTAATTATATTTTATATTTTAAAGTAATAGCAAACTATATCACGACGATTACTCATAATAACCGTAGTGATATCCCTTATTTAAAAATAAATAAATAAGAAAGGAGCGCCTTAACCTTAAATGAAAAACATTTTTGCCACAGTTGAGGTTCGAACCCATGAAAGATTGATTCTATCATATCGGTTATACTTACAACCATTATTATTCCCTATAAATTTTAATTTAAAAATATAATATAAAGTTAGCGCCTGAGTTTAGAAATATCACCACGGTTTTTGGAAGAACCGTGGTGACTTAGGCTTTGTTGTTTGCGCGTTTTGTAGTATTGATGTGATGATGTTATGGTGTATCATGAATATGATACAATTAATATTATTATAACTTTATCACAAATCTGTGTTGTATTTTCTGCTGTGATATGGTGAACAATAATATAGGTTAAAAATTGGTATAAATTATAAAAGTGAGATATAATTGTAAATTCTGCAGAAAATTTAACAACGGTTATTTATCATAACTATTATAATGCGCGTTGTCCAGAAAAAAATTAAAAACAAAACTGCGCAACTGAGAATCGATCCTATGACCATCACTTTATCACAATGATTTTTTGGATAAACTGTTGTGATAGGGTGCGCGTTTTCCAGTTTATTACAACGGTTACAGGGTCGTAATTGTAAGTATCATATATACAACCACACTCTACATAACAACGTCTGGTCCTACGTGGTTATATATCTTTTCCAACCGTTGTTAAATGTATTTTCCGTAGTAGTGAGTGTCCACCCCACTTCATACTCGCATAATACATCAATGTTAAACCATTAGATATTTAATATAAATATTTGTTTATTTTATAATTCAATTAATTAATTTTTTGAAAACTTTAGTATTCTTAAAAACTTAAAATGATATGATAGTTTATAAATGATCTATTTATTTTTATTAAAAATACGGTTAACAAGTACGGGTGTGGATACTTACATATCCATAGGACACGGGAAACGAATGCTAAAGATGGTGTCCAAACGAATGAGTTCGGGTACAAAAGATTTTTTTTTTCTCATTTGCATGTATGAAAAGAAATATTATAGTATCATATCCAAATTCTATCAATTCTTCTCGTCCTTAAGAGAATTCCTATTTATAATACTGAAATATAAACATAAACATAACTACCCTAATTATGAATTCAAAATAAAAATTAGGCTGCTAAATGACACATTACAAAATTAACCAATACATCCCGCAGTAAAACTCCGATAGTAAATATTTTAACTACATTAATACATGGTTTTTTTTACCATCATAGATTTTGAACTCATGGTCATAAGCTTTAGTCCGACAATCACAATCTAAGATATGATATGCAGAGGGAACATATGAGGTTAAATTCAAAAAATTACTAGTAAAATTACTAAAGCTCAATTAAGATTCAATATTTGTAAACAAGCTTAGAGGTGAGCATTATATAGAAGAAGTGTTTAAAAATATCCAGTAAAATGTTATAAAAATGCGTAAAATGTAATTTTTTTAAAAAAATTATAATTTTAACTATATTTTAATTTTTAATAATGTACATTTATGTTACAGATATCATAATTTATTTTTTAATGTTTAAAAAAAATTTTTTTTTAATATTTTAAAAAATATGTTTATAAAAGTTATTTTTAAAAATATATATTTTTAATTAAAACAAACGGATCATACTCTAAGAGTATGTTTGGATGAGGTAATTGAAAATTTTTAAAAAATTCAAAATTCTAAGCAATTCAAATGATTCAATTGAAATTTATTTCATTTTAAATTCTTTTATTTGGATTGAGTATTAAATTGATTTATTGTTAAATTGTACCATCCGATTTGTCAAATTTAAAATATAAAAAATAGGGACCAATTTGCAATTTTTAAAAATTTTAAGGGATCAATTTGTAAAATTTAAAAATTATTAGGGAGTTATTTGCAATTTTTTGAAAGTATTAGTGGTGAATTTTAAATTTTCATAAAATATGAGGATCATCTTGCAAATTTTGAAAATTTAATAATAAACAATTTAACATTTGCATCATATAGAGTGAATGAGCAATTTCAAATTCTTTAGTTTTTAGTGTCATTTGAAATTTCTTAAATTTGAAGAAGAAAGATTATAAAGCTCTCTTTATAATCTATCAATGCGTTGGTCCAGACAACTTTGAGAAAGTTGGTGATGTAGACTCAGCAAAGGAAGCATGGAACATCATGGAGAAATTATTTAGAGGTGCTGAGAAAGTGAAAGAGGTGCGGTTACAAACTCACAAAAAAAACGCACGAATTGCTTCAGATGGAAGAAAGTGAAAGCATCACTGTTAGTTTCTTCGATTGGCTGGAATTTTGGTAAAACAAAGGTTGTTCAATGTTTGATGTCATATGGGTGATGTCACAACATTGAGTCTTAACACTAGGTTGTGTTAAGTGTTTAAGTTGGATGTCTGATGTCACATGCGATGTTGTGACATCAGGTCTGCAGAATTAATAACATCAGGTTTAGTGATGTTGTTAGGGTTTGCGTTTTAGCTGGAATTGTGGAGAGCAGGTAGTCTCATTGGTTGCGAATATCTTGGGATAGATATTCTCTGTTGCATAGAGATTTGATGCAGATTTGTAGGAGATTTAAAGGCTGAAGATTTAAGAAGATTTTGGAGAGAAAATATGTTTTAAAAAGATTCAGTTTTAAATAACAAATCAGGTTAGATATTGTAGCAGGTCCAAGTCCAATAAAAAGAGCTATATAAAGCGCAACAATCCTGAAGGAAAAGTAACGAAGAAAGAGAGCTAAAGACTGAGAGTCGTTTGTGTCTTCGTGTATGTTTTGTAAACCATTCGAGTGTGAATTGGTATTGTTTTGAGTTGTTCTTGATCAAAGCTGTGAAGCATAATCAAGTAGTGCGTTTCAAAGTGTGTGATCTTTGAATTGTGTCACAGAAGTGGTTTTAGGGATTGAGTAGTGTTCTCATATCTAAGTGGTTTCTTAGGTAGAAAGTCACTAGTAGGAATTAAGATTAGGAGATTGTCAACTGAGTTGTTGAGTCTGTAATTTAATTCTACAAGTAGTGAATTTCATCCCTGGCTTGGTAGCCCCCAGACGTAAGTAGTTAGACCGAACTGGGTTAACAATTCTGTGTGTTCATCTGTTGTTATTGTCCATTGTTCAGTGTGTGCTGTTGTGACATCGCACGTAACATCGCACATCTGGTACCAGAATTTCAATTGGTATCAGAGCAGGCATCCTGTCTGTCTCTGGGTGAGATCTAGGGAAGTTACTTTCTGGTGTAAAGATGGACAAAGAAGTTGGAGGATTTGTCAACAGACCCCCTATTTTGGATGGCTCGAATTATGATTACTGGAAGCCAAGGATGATCACTTTCTTAAAATCCTTGGACAGGAGGGCGTGGAAGGCCATTATTAAAGAGTGGAAAGCACCTGTTGTATGTGAAAAAGATGATGCTGGGAAAGATAAAGAGGGCACCTCAAAGCCGAAGCCTGAAGAAGAATGGACCAAGGAAGAAGATGAGCTTGCCCTTGGAAATTCCAAAGCTCTAAATGCAATTTTCAATGGAGTGGATAAGAATATATTCAGGTTGATCAATACCTGTGAAGTTGCTAAGGAAGCGTGGGATATTTTGAAGGCTACACATGAAGGAACATCTAGAGTTAAGATGTCAAGACTTCAGCTTCTAACATCGAAGTTTAAAAGTCTGAAGATGAAGGAAGATGAGACTATCCATGACTTCCACATGAGTGTTCTTGAGCTGGCTAATGTATCCAGTGCTCTTGGAGAAAAGATGTCAGAAGAAAAGCTTGTAAGGAAAATCCTTAGGTCCCTTCCTAAGAGGTACAAGATGAAGGTGACTGCAATTGAAGAAGCTCAAGATATCAGCAAGATGAGGGTTGATGAGCTCATTGGATCTCTTCAAACTTTTGAGCTTGGTTTGAATGAGGAAGAACCAGAAAAGTAGCCCAAGAGTATAGCTTTGGTCTCCACTCTTGCAGAAGCTAAGAAAGTCAAAGATGAGGATTCTCAGGAAGATCTGTCTCAAGCCATTGCTATGTTGGGAATGCAGTTCAACAAAGTGGTCAAGAGGATGAACAATAACTACAAGCCTAATGTCAAGAACATTCCTTCTGACATCAGCAAGTCAAAAGAGAAAGATGAAGAGAAGACTGCCCAGGATAAAGGTGTTCAGTGCTTTGAATGTGAAGGGTATGGACATGTCAAGAAAGAATGTCCCACATTCTTGAAGAAGCAGAAGAAGGGCATGTCAGTTTCCTGGTCTGACTCTGATAGTGAAAGTGCAGGTGAGTTAGCAAAGCATGTTAGAGCTTTGACAGGAACTGTTGTTTCTGATGATGATAGTGATGGAGAAATAACTTATGAGGAGTTAGCATCCACCTATCAAGAGCTTTGTCTAAAGAGTGTGGAAATTTGCCAAGAAAGGGATAAACAGAAGAAACAGATTGTTCAGCTTGAGACTGCTAAAGCTGATATGGAAAATGAGGTTTTGTTGATTAAATCTCAACTTGATCAGATGACAAAATCTGTTAGGATGATGAACAGTGGTACAACTACTCTTGATAAGATCCCTCAGACAGAAAAGGTTGCTGGAGACAAGTCAGGCATAGGATTTGTGGCTGAGAAAAAGGTAACTGCTGAAGCAAGCACTTCAGGAACCAAGAAGGAGATGTCTCAACCATTGTCTCAACATCAAACTAAGAGACAGGATCCTACACCTAAGAAGGTTGTTCAGCCACAGAATGTTGAGAAGAAAAATAGCACTCATCAAAGGACGGTGCAGCCTCAAGGAGCTAGTCAGTATATGCCTCCTCAATATCACAAGAGCATGGAGGCTGTTAGGTCCAATCAGAATAGGTCTCATCAGATGTCTCAACATCATGGTAACTGGTATGGATATGGATATAACAATGTTGTGCCTCATTACTATGGAAGAATGAAGCCTCATCACCATAGGAGACAGCATCCTCAGTACAGGAGAAGACAACCGCACCATAGAAGATAGGCCAATTATGGTAGAAGGAGACATCATAATGGGTGGCAGCACCAACAGTATCATCATCAAGGTGGCAGAAGGTTTAACCACTTCAGAGATGACAGAGTCAGATGCTTCTATTATGGCAGGTTTGGACATATGCAGTCCTCTTGCTTCAAGCTTCATGGTTATCCAAATTCTGCTCCTCAACCCAGACTGAAGGAGGTCAGACCCAAGGTGGTGAAACAATGGGTTCTTAAAGCTCAGGTCACATGTCTATTGGCTCATACCTCAGATGGACATTTTTCCATGGATGCATGGTACTTTGACAGTGGATGTTCAAAGCACATGACTGGATCCAAGGAGCATTTGGTGGAGTTCAATCCTTGCCATGCAAATAAGGTTGTGTTTGGCAATGGAGAAAAAGGAGTAGTAAAAGGAGTTGGAAGAGTGAAGAATCATGATGGTCTTACTCTTGATAGTGTGATCCTTGTCCAAGGTTTGAATGCTAATCTGATTAGCATAAGTCAGTTATGTGATGAAGGGTACAAAGTCAGCTATTCCAAGGATGAGTGTCTGGTGACAAATGAGAAGGATGAAGTGGTTATGAAGGGTGCCAGATCCAAAGATAACTGCTATTAGTGGATACCTCTTGAAGTTAATTCCACTGATGATGTTCAAGTTGATGTTATACCATCAGACTATGACATCAGGTGTGAAAGGATGCTGAAAGGTCAATCAGTTTTAATGAGCTCTGATAGTGATATCATTGGTAATGCGATAGCAAGAAGGAGGAAGGATAAGAATAGGACTTCAGTTGCAGGCTCTCCCAAGTCATGGAGCAAAGTTGCCATGTCTGGAAAAAAGAGGAGAATCAGGGAAGAATCAGATTTAGAGTGTCTTGTTCAAGACATCAACCCTGTGAGGAACAGAGCTGCTGATCAAGTTCTTGATGACATCTCATTTCACTGTTCCAGTAGTGCATCCATGTGGAATTGTGTGAACCAGAGAAGGATAGCTCTGGAAAGAGAGCTAGTTACAGATGATTTAGAGTCTACTGAAATTGTAGATCTAATTAAGTTTGCTGGTCTCATGAGGACTGTATAGGGATTGACTAGTTGCTATGATAGACTGGTCAGAGAATTTATAGTGAATATCCCTGAGTCTATTAATGACAGCAAAAACCTAACTTTCAGAAGAGTTACTGTTAGGGGTAAGTGTGTCTGGTTCTCTCCTAAGGTGATTAATGCCTACTTAGGAAGAAGTGAGGAAGATTATGGAGAATTAGAAGTTTCTAATAATGTTATCTGCAAAGAAATCACAGCTGGTCAGGTAGAAGTTTGGCCCTCAAATGGAAAGTTGTCAGCAAGTTTATTAAGTGTGAATTATACTATTCTTCATAGAATAGGTGCTGTTAACTGGGTTCCTACAAACCACAAGACCTCTGTTTCTGCTGGTTTGGGCAAATTAGTTTATGCCATTGGAACAAAGAGACTAATTGATTATGGCTCTTACATTTATAATCAGACTATCAAGCATGCTGCAACAAGAGCTGTGAAATTGCCTATTGCATTTCCATCCCTCATTTGTGGGATAATTCTGTCTCAGCATCCTGGGATCCTTCACCAGTATGATAGTGTTTGTAGAAGGAAGTCTGAATTGTCCTTTCATCACAAGTTGTTTGAAGGGAAACATGTTGCTGATCGTGTCAAGACATATGCCTCAACATCTACTCATCACACTCATGTCAAGACTGATATGATTTCTGAACTGGAGGAAGCCTGTAAAGAATTAGAGGAAGCCATCAGAGTAAGCACTGAAAGAAAGGAGAAGTTTAAAAGATTACTTATGACTCTGAAGATGACAGAAAAAGAAAGTGAGAAAGAAGTCGCTGATAAGAAAGTTGAGTCTGATAATGACAGCTCAAAAGAAGATGAAGATGATGATGATGATCTCAGCTCAGATGATTAAAGCTTTTACTATTTTTCTTAGATAGTAGTTTTAGTTTTATTTAGCTATTTTTGATTCTGCACTGTTGTGCTTGGTTTGTAATTTGAATATTGTGTTGTATATGCACCCTTTATGGTTTTTGTTCTATGATTTGTTGCTAACTGTGAGGCTAACAATGAGAGCTAGGGTAGTACTAACTGTAGGGCTTCTGGTTGAAAGTTGTCAAATTGTGGCTAAAAAGGGGGAGAAGTAGCCAAGGAGTTGGAGTTGTCAATTTCTGATATGTCAAATGCTGTCAAAGGAGTTGATGGTTGTTGCTGCTAAGGAATGAAGTCAATGAATATGCTGCTGAGGATGTAGCTGATTGCTGTTGTTATAGTACATAAGTGCAGATACTGAGGGGGAGTAAGTGCTGATCTGCTGAACAGCTGTTATGCTGGTACTTGTTTTAAGGGGGAGCACCATTGTTGATTGTTGAAAATTGTAGCTGTTGAAGATGGTGCTGCAGCAGAGTTTTGTGTGAAGTGAAGTCTTTATGTATTGAAGATGTTGCTGCTTGAAGTTTCAAAAAATTATTCAAGTTTATTCCGCTGCTGAAGTCTCTGAAGGTGCAGAGATTGTTTTAGCCAAAATTAGCCAAAGGGGGAGATTGTTAGTTTCTTGGATTGGCTAGAATTTTGGTAAAACAAAGGTTGTTCAATGTTTGATGTCATATGGGTGATGTCACAACATTAAGTATTAACACTGGGTTGTGTTAAGTGTTTAAGTTGGCTGTCTGATGTCACATGCGATGTTGTGACATCAGGTCTGCAGAATTAATAACATCAGGTTTAGTGATGTTGTTAGGGTTTGCGTTTTAGCTGAAATTGTGGAGAGCAGGTAGTCTCATTGGTTGCGAATATCTTGGGATAGATATTCTCTGTTGCATAGAGATTTGATGCAGATTTGTAGGAGATTTAAAGGCTGAAGATTTAAGAAGATTTTGGAGAGAAAATCTGTTTTAAAAAGATTCAGTTTTAAATAACAAATCAGGTCAGATATTGTAGCAGGTCCAAGTCCAATAAAAAGAGCTATATAAAGCGCAACAATCCTGAAGGAAAAGTAACGAAGAAAGAGAGCTAAAGACTGAGAGTCGTTTGTGTCTTCGTGTATGTTTTGTAAACCATTCGAGTGTGAATTGGTATTGTTTTGAGTTGTTCTTGATCAAAGCTGTGAAGCAGAATCAAGTAGTGCGTTTCAAAGTGTGTGATCTTTGAATTGTGTCACAGAAGTGGTTTTAGGGATTGAGTAGTGTTCTCATATCTAAGTGGTTTCTTAGGAAGAAAGTCACTAGTAGGAATTAAGATTAAGAGATTGTCAACTGGGTTGTTGAGTCTGTAATTTAATTCTACAAGTAGTGAATTTCATCCCTGGCTTGGTAGCCCCCAGACGCAGGTAGTTAGACCGAACTGGGTTAACAATTCTGTGTGTTCATCTGTTGTTATTGTCCATTGTTCAGAGTGTGTTGTTGTGACATTGCACGTAACATCGCACATCTGGTACCAGAATTTAAATCACTGATTTCTTCCCTAGGGTAACAAGACTGGTGAATCAAATCAAGATGTGTGGTGAAGTGTTGACATCAAGATTGGTAGTTACAAAGATCTTGAGGTCACTGACTCTAAAATTCGATCATGTGGTAGTAGCCATAGAAGAATCAAAGGATTTGTCAAGCATGACAAAAGAATAGCTTTAAGGGACACTTGAATCTCATAAACAAAAAATGACTGAAAGATCTGCATGCAAGACAAATAGTGATGTAACTCTGCAGACGCATTCAACAAAAGAAAAGAAAGACAAAGGAAGATGAAATGGTAACAAAGGTAGAGGATGTTACAACAATTCAACTGGTAGAGGAAACAAATAAGAAGGTAGCTCATCAAATCAGAGACAATCTTCAAACTAAAGCAATCACAGCAATTTATAACCTAATAAAAGCCATATTCAGTGTTACAACAGTTAGAAGTATGGAAATTATGCAAGTCAATGTCGATCAGGCAAGAAAGAAAATCAAGAAAGTGATGCAAGACTTGCAAAATACAAAGAAGAAAAGATGTTGTTGATGGTCACAACGACATCAACAACAATTAGTGTCAAATTTGTGAACTTGTCAAAATTCAATGAAGAACATGGTGAAACTTAAAAATGACAATACCCTGGCTGTTGAAGGTATTGGTGATGTTCTGATCATGTGGAAAGATGACAAGACGTCAGTAATTTCCAATGTTATGTACATATCAGGCATGAAAAGTAATTTGCTCAGCATAAGGCAACTGATCGAGAAGAATTAGAAAGTGTTGATTAAAGATAAGATGATGAGAGTTCTCGAATCAGGTGGTAGGTTAATCTTGAATGCACCTATGTCTCAGAACAAAAACTTTAAGATTGAACTCAATATTATGGAGCACAAGTGTCTAGCAACTGCAGCTAGCAAAGATGAATGGCTATGGAAGTACAGACTTGACCATCTCAACTTTAAAGACTTCAGAAATATGAAGAGAAGAAACATGGTTTTAGGATTTCCAGAAATCAACATTCCAAATGAAGTATGTGAAGAATGTGTTTAAGCAAAAAACACAAGAATAACTTCAACAAAGATGCAGGAAGCAAGTCGAAGGCAATTCTTGAAGTCATATATTCAGATGTGTATGGTCTTATCCAAGTGGATTCGATTGGAGATCCAGGTGGATTCGATTGGAGGTAACAGATACTTTGTCACGTTCCTAGATGATTTCAGTCAAAAATTGTGGACATACCTAATTAAGAAGAAAATTGACATGCTTGAGGTGTTTACAAAGTTTAGATCTATGGTCGAAAGACAAAGTGTTTGATGGCTCAAAAATCTGAGAATTGATGGTGGTGGATAATATGTGTCAAAAGATTTCGATGCATTATATGAAAAAGAAGAAATTGTGCATGAGGTGGTGCCACCATACACTGCACAACAAAATAAGACTTCTGAGAGGAAGAATATAACCATCAAGAACATCGTGAGGAGTATTCTAAGAGGAAAGCATCTGCCAAATGAATTATGGGGTGAGGTTGTGTCTGAAGGTGAGAAAAGTACACAAGAAGGAGGGAGGTTGAATTGTGTTTTTTGTTTTCTTAGTTTGCATCTGATTAGGGTTCAGAATCTAAACTGGTGTTCAGATTCTGGTTAATTCTTAACAGTGAAATGTTAATAGAAGCAAAAAAATAATAATAGAAGACAAAAAGATTTATACTGATTCCTCCCAAACTGAGAGTAGTACAGTCCCCTTGCTTCACAAGAGATTTTCACTATAATCAAATCATGATTACAATCGCTTATGCATTCTGTATAAGACTTTTACAAATGCTCAGACCAAAGGTTCAAGACTTCTTGCTCAAGCTACACTCGAGACTTCTTGCTTAGGTTCCACGAACCCAAGACTTCCTTGCTTGGGCCCTCAACCCAAGATTTCTGCTCAAGTCCCTCAGATCCAATATTTCTACTCCAAGTCCCATGAAACGAGCCTCCTTGATTAAACCCCTCAGATTCAAGACTTACTTCTCCAATTCCATGTACTGAGCTCATCTGCTCAAGCCACAATGGCTGAGACTTCTGCTCCAGACTCCATGAAACCAGCCTTCTTGCTTGAACCCCTCAGATTCAAAACTTACTACTCCAATTTCATGTACTGATCCAACCTGCTCAATCAATATACTTGTTAATACTTTCACAACTCAAGCACATAGTAAGAGACTTACGTGGCTCAAACATCTTGACTCGAGAATTCCTTGCTTGTATCCCAATGACACAAGACTTCTGCTCAATCAACCTAGTTGATTAAGACTTTCACAGCTTAAGCACATAGCAAGAGACTTACATGGCTCAAGCATCTTGGCTTGAGGCTTAATCTAAACTGCTAAACAAGTTCAACAGAATAGAGAACAAGATGTACATGATACAAGTATCAGAGGTACGGGAAATCACCCTAACAAAGACCTAAAACACTTAAGATTTCTAAGATACTAAATGTATAAGAAATCTTAAGGCTTTTACAATTACAACCTACAACAGAAAATCTGCATATACAATGGTGTTGATAATTGATGTTCTTGTTACTCCTTCTTCTGGATGATCCTTGTTAAAGATTTCGTTTGAACCTCCAGCCATATTTATAGCCTTTTCAGAAACTAGTCGTTGAAGAGGTAATTTGATCAAGAGTCTTCGCTTTTGCTCTATAGTACAAGAGACGTTAAAGATAGATACACTAGAAGATCTTGATTCAATGTGTAATATGTTTAAACTTTGAGTCTTCAAGAGATCTTGTACTATTAGAGCCATTAAGAGTAGATGTCCATAAAGCATCCCATCCTTTATTGAGCCTTGCAAATCTATAGACTCTAGTTGACAAACTGATTTGACAATACAACTTACTTTCTACAGTACAGACAACTTCAGCTTTATCACCAACTCTAAATGGTACCAGAATCCAATTTGTATTCACTAAGTGTAGGGACAATTATTTTACTTCTTCTGATACTGAGACATTCAGCTTCGGAGTCTATGCCAAACATCAATTAGCAAGTATTCTTCAGATTCTGCCACCAAAAGCTAGCAATTCAGCAACTCCCAAAGTGTGCTAATGTAAAATAGATTCTGTATATACTATTTACAAGTACTATAACCTACACACATGCAACACACATCAAATAAACCGTTGTTCTTTCAATACTTTATTATCATCAAAAACCAAGGAAAATATGTCATGAACAAATTTTGTTATAACATTGTCAACTGCAACATACATCCTGAACAGATGTTCGAATAAGAAGCTAGAAGGAACCACAATAGAAGAATGTTGGTTTGGTGTCAAGCCTATCTTAAGTTATCTAAAGGTGTTTGGATCTATAGCACATATACATATGTCTGATGAGTTAAAAAAGAAGCTTGATGACAAGTCTAGTCAAATGATCCTGATAGGATATCATTTGACTGGTGGATACAAACTGTTTGATCCCTTGAACAAGCAAGTTATGATCAACAGAGACGTGATCATAGATGAGCTAAAGGTGTGGGATTAGAAAGGCAATGTCAAGAAGGATTGAGTGATAATTTTATATGATGAATCAGTTAGTGAAGCTGACAAAGAAGTTAGACAATAAAAAGTCAGAGGTCATGCAGATACAAGCAAACCTCAAAGAATAATAAACATGCCTGCAAGGTTGCAGGAATGTGTGATTACATCAGATGATATGGTCGATGTTAAATGTGAACTTGTCCACTATGCTTTCTATGCAGATACTGAGCTAATCGATGTAACTGAGACATTGAAGAACTCGAAGTGGATGCAATGGAGGAACTCAAATCCATATAAGTGAACAAAACCTGGTCACTTGTCGAATTTCCACGAGGCAAGAAGGCAATTGATGTGAAGTGGGTATACAAAGTGAAGCTGAATCCAAAAGGAGAAGTAAACACACACAAAGCAAGACTAGTAACTAAAGGATTTAATCAGAGAGAAGGAATCTACTTTGACGAAGTCTTTGCGCCAGTTACTAGGATCGAAACAATTAGTTTGGTTGTTGGTCTAACAATCATAGACAACTGGTATATGTGTCAAATGGATGTGAAATGTGCATTATTGAATGGCCCTTTAGATGAAGAGGTTTATGTAGCACAACCAGTTGGGTTTGTGAAGCAACGCCAAGAAAGCAAGGTATACAGGCTGCATAAAGCTCTGTATGGACTCAAGCAAGCTCCAAGAGCTTAGAATAAGAACTGAGCATGGAGTATATGTCAGAAGAAGCAAGAGTGAACTGTTTATACTATGTCACTATGTTGATGACCTGTTGATAACAGAAACCTGCAAAAAGGAGACCAAAGACTTTAAAGGTGATATGAGCAAGTAGTTCGAAATATATGACTTAGGAAACATTTCTTACTTCTTTGTTATTGAACTCTACAAGAGTAGTATAGGCCTGATGATGCATCAAAGAAGATATGTGACTGAAATACTTAAAAGATTTGAAATGGAAGATTGTAATGCAACTTTGACACCTCCTGAACCAAAACTGCTACTGTCAAAGAACTTAGATGAACATGATGTTGATCCAACTCAGTATAGAAGATTCATTGGATCATTAAGATACCTTTGTCACACAAGGCATGATCTAGTATACAGTGTAGTTATAGTTAGTAAATTCACGCAAAAGCCAAAGGTATCACACCTTGCAGGCACAAAGAGGATACTAAGGTATCTCAAAGGAACTCTCGACTATGGCATTTTGTTGCCTACAATAGATGAAGGAAAATGATGCAAACTAGTGGGATACATTGACTCGAGTCGGTGTGGTGATGCTGAGGATAGAAAATCCAAAGTTGGGTATGTGTTTATGCTTGGTGGTACACCAATTGCTTGGAGCTCAAGAAAAGAACCAGTAGTAGCGTTGTCATCATGTGAGGAGGAGTACATCGCTTATTCCCTTTGTGCATGTCAAGCAATGTGAATGGTGAACCTAATTGAGGATATTTCAAAAGAAGACCATGAAGCAATGATGATAAAGATCGACAACATGGCTGCTATCAAACTGGCCAAGAACCCGATACCACATGGAAGAAGAAAACACATCGAGATGAGGTTCCATTAGCTTCGAGAGTAAGTAGAAAGTGGGAAGCTGAACTTGGAGCATTATAGAACTGAGAATCAGATTACAAATTTCATGACGAAGGTTGTACAAGTCAAATTGTTCAAGAAATTAAGAACTGTGATTAATGTAGATAGCTTGGATACAATGAATTAGGCTGTGTGATAAATATGTAATTCTATGTGTTAAGTATGTTGTAAGATTCGCCAGATTCAAATTCAAATGTATTCGATAAAGTAGTCAAATATAGTCTTAGTCAAACCATATAATTGTCAAAGGAGTTAACCTCAATTTAGTTAAAACTTAACATTTGTTAGTTGAATTAGTTAGAGATTACTTGGTGTGCAAGTGATCTCATCAATATATAGGGAGGTACCCTACTATTGTAAGTAATTGAATAAGGGAAATCCAGTTAGAATAAACATAGAGAGAAACTCTGCAGAATTTGATCCATCTTCTTCCCATTTCTCCCAAAATCCTAATTTCTCTTTTCTTTCCCAATTCACTTTCACAGATTTTTTTTTCTTCTCAATTTATTGTATGGCAGAATTATCTTGCAACCAATGTGTGGTTGAATCACTCAAATGACGAGTAAGGAACGAGAGGAACAATCAATCAAAAAGATTAATTCTCGTTAAATAAAAATTGATTCAGATTATCTCTAAGATTAGGATTAGTTCCAACAAATCTTAAACTTGGGAATTCATATCCAATGTACCAAAGACTTATTCAGAGAAACCAATGACTTATTAAGGATTATGAAAGTGTTATTGGATTCCAATTAGGGCTGGCAATGAACAGAACCAAGTCGAAAATAGTTCGGAACTCGATTCGACAATTAAATCGTCGAACTAGATTCATGAACCAAATGAGCTGAATATGAGTGGAAAGCTAAGTTCGTTAACTAAATGAGTTGAACTTGAACTATACACAGTTTGACTCGTTAAGTTCATGAATCAACTTGATTATATATGAGAAGGATTATATTGTTTTTAAGAATATGTTTAAAGATTTACTCCAAATATTAACCCTATATTGTTTCTTTTGTACTAGTTCTGGCAATAAAGTTGACAACTGCATTTAGAGTCATCATTGTTGGAGGCATTATGACATTTGCTAAAATAACATGTGTAATGAAGATTGCAAGTGATGTAATCATTCTGTGATGAAAATTCATCAATTTCTAGTAATTTTTGGTGTACTATTTCATTAAATTTGTAAGGTTCTTAAATATTTAGATGAAACCGTGGATTTTTTAGACAAATTTAAACTCCAATTGAGTAGTTTTTGAATTAGACTTTCAAATGTATCTCTTAAAGTTGTGTATTTTTTGAATTAGTAGATTTTTGAAACAAAGTTAAATTCTAATATGATAACTTTTATTTTATTTCAATATTTTATTTTTAAAAAAATATTAATTTAAAATGTCAAATATATATATAAAAGGTCAGTTTGTTACATATTAGTGTATCGATTATCAAACACAAAAAATATGAAAACTTGTCTAATACTATTATGTACGGTCTAATACTCCTTCTGTCTTAAAATGAAAGTCTTTTAAGGTTGTTACATATAGATTAAGAAAAGTAATGATTGAAAAATTAAATGTAACAATTTTACAAAATTGTCTTAGTTACTATTGGTTGCCATTAAAGTGTAATGTGATACTCTCTCCGTTCTTTTTTAAGTGTCATTTTTAGAATAATTTTTTGTTTCTTTTTAATTGTCACTTGTAAAATTCAAGGTAGTATTGATTGCACTTTTGTCAAAATTATCCCTAAGTAATCATTACAGAGAGAAAAAAGTAAGATAAATGTAATAAATAATTAGGGGTATTACAGGTAAAAGAAGAATTGTTGTTTGAAAAATAATTATATTGATTAGCTTTCTTTGTATGTGTAAAAAGTAAAAAAAATGACACTTAAAAAAAACAGAGAGAGTATAATATCTTAAAAAATGTGTAGATACTATTTATTAGGGGTAAAGTTGGTAAGAATTAATTATTATTGTCTTGAAAATATAAAAAAACTTTTATTTTAAGACAAATTTCTTTTACTAAAAAGACTCTTATTTTAAGATAAAAAAAATATTATTTTATCTAATATTTTTATTTTGCAAATCAAACGCACTCATTCATTACAAACTCATAAACTTTATTTTTCTTGTTAAAAAAGTTCGCCCATTCCTAACTTTTTTATTTTTATAAAATGTTTTCTTTAAAGTGACTATTTACCATATTACTACTTATAGAGAACAATGAACCACAAGATATAATAATTCCTATATCATTTGAAATGAAAACAAGGGTGTGATTTTCCCCATTTTATCTTGCTCATATTCTTATTCCTTATGGGTCCTAAAACCCGTGTGATGGGACCCACCACAATCACAAGTCACAATTCACAAGATCCAAATATGATTCACGGGTTTCTTTTTGGGTCGTCAACCAACTTTCTTCTCTTTGTTTTTTGTCCCCACATTTCCACACATTACCCCCATT
The DNA here is from genome assembly GCA_022829125.1 of Lathyrus tuberosus. NCBI lineage: Eukaryota > Viridiplantae > Streptophyta > Magnoliopsida > Fabales > Fabaceae > Lathyrus > Lathyrus tuberosus. Next base: position 16,029,683 of record JALAZF010000027.1, on the reverse strand, counting down.
AGACGCATGATATTCTGTTAGAGTCAATTCTTTCTGTCAGCCAAAATTTCTATTTAACCATAGGTGCTTGGCTTCAAAGAGAACTTCAATTTATATGTTACTTTTTCCTTTCGTTCACACATATTAAAAAAAATAAAAATAAATGAAAGAATGAGAATAATTTTTTTACTAAAAAAAAATAATAAAAATAATATTAATTAGAGAGTAAAATTGAAAAGAATTAATTATAAATTAAAATAGATCATCATTTAAAAAAAAATATTTCAAATAAATCACTTTTTATAAAACGGAAACGGAAAATGTAATATTAGTAGTTTAAATTAAGGATGTTCGTAGTTCATAAACTAGATTGAATCAAATCACACTTATGGTTCAATTCAGTTGACAATAATAATTTAAATAAAAATTGAGTTAACTGCTAAAATAGTTTCAATTTAATTTAAAATTAGTTTAAAACCAATTTGTATTTAAAAACTAATTTATAATCAGTTTTCAATTATAAATCAATAAAATTTGAACTTTTATAAAATTAATTTTTTTAATTTGATAAAAAAATATTAATTTTTAAAAAATTGATAATATATGAAAAGTTTATTCAAAAAAATAATAATTTTTTATTTTACTAAATAAAAGAAAAAAATCGGAATAAATTATTTTCATTTTATATAAAATTTTAGGAATTTTATTTTATTTTACGAAAAAAAAATTAAAATTTTTTTTTTGGAAAAAAAAAATTCAAAATAACAAAAATAATTTTAATTTTATTTTTATTTTTCGAAACAAAAATTTCAGAATAAAAAAAAATTAATTTTTTTTATTTTTCGAAAAAACATTTCAGAATAAAAAATATATAATTTTATTTTATTTTTCGAAAATTTTTTTAATCTATTTTTTGTTTACGAAAAAAATATTCCAGAATAAAGAAAAAAAATTTATTTTATATTTTTTGAAAAAAAATATATATATATTTTTTAATTTTTTTGAAAAAAAATTTTGAATTATTTTTTAATTTTCGAAAAAAAATTATCTTTTATAATTTTTGAAAAAAATTTCAGAATTAAAAAAAATGTAAACATTTATTTTTTCAATTTTTTTATTTTTCGAAAAAAATTTAAAATTTGGGGAAAAATTATTTTCAATTTTTTTTTGGGAAAAAAAAGTTGCAGAATAAAAAAATTTATTCTTTTTTTCAAAAAAAAAAAATTAAAATTTGGGGAAAATTTTCTTTTTTTTAAAATTTATTTCCAAATTTTTTCACTGTCAATATTTTTTTACTTTTTGAATAAAAAACTTATTTATATAATTAAAGCAATTTATAAAAAAAATTGATTATGAACGGATTTTAAACTAAATTAGAATTGTTTGAATTAAATAGTTAAGTTCTTTAACCTTTTAAGTGATTCAGCTTTTTTATGGTACAAATATTTTTATACACCCCTAATTTAAATATATAAAAGTGTATGCATTAAAAATATAGTGAATATTTTAAAAATACGTTAAATATTGTAAGCAGTTTTCAAGTTTTAAATACTGACGTTACTATATTAAAAATAATGTCCTATTTGATATATTTTAATATATTGAAGTATTAATGAAAAAAAGAGACTTGTAAATTTTCTAAGGGTGTGTTTGGTAGAGTAGAAGTAGGAAAGAGAGAAATAGGTGAGAGAGAAGTTGAAGAGAGATTGATAACTTCTCTTGTTTGGAGAGAAGAGAAGTTGAAAAGAGAGATTAAAAAAGAGTGGGTTCCACACCTTTTATATTTCTCTTCAATTATAAAGAGAAAGAGAGAAGAAACAAAATATAATAGAAAAATGACTATTTTGCCCATTTAATAATAAATATATATTTTTTAAATGTTATTTATCATAAGGACATTATAGTACTTTTAAAAATATGCAACACTTCTCTCTTCTCTATTTCTTCTCTCTTTCTCTTAAAACAAACAATACCTCAAATCTACTTTATTTCTCATCTTTTTCTCTCTTCTTACACTCTCTCTTATTTATTTCTCTCTTCACAACTTCTATTCCAATCCAAACACACCCTAAGTAACCCACAATAGAGAAAGATAAACTGATGTTTTAATGTACGGTTGGTTAATAGGACCAAAGATTTTACTGAGATAATTCTAAAAAAATAAAATGGTCAAATATTAAAAAAGGTGTTTAAACCATGAAACGAACTTGTTTAAACCAAAGACATAACGAGAAGAAAAAGAATGTTGACTAATTCGTTCACAATTATTATTTTTTCTTTCTTTCTAAAATACTCTTAAATTAATTTGTAAATAGTGTGAGGAAATAATTATTATAATTTATATAAATTAACAAATGTATATTTTTATATAAAGTCAAGAAAATTAGACACTTAATTATCATCTTTAATAAATATAATAATAGTAGCTATTTATGTTTAATATTGAATATAAATTATATACAAAATTAAAATTAGGAAAAGAGTAAATACAGACATAACATCTATCGTTATAACCTTTTAGAACATGATGTACGTTACCCCTTCTTATTTCTTCCAATGTCGTCTTTTATTTGGGTCCATTCTATTGTTGATTTGTGACTTCTAAAATCACAATTTTTCTATCTAGTGTTTGTATTATTGCCTTTTGGTCTCTGCAGCATCTTCTACTGTCTCCATTTGGCAGTAACATGTATTCATGCAATGTCTTTTTCCTTTAGTATTGTGCATAAACTTTTTTTTTTATTAAAAAAATAAAAGAAGACATTCATTTAGAGGATTTTTTATCACACCACCCTTGTTTCTTAGGCACCATCTGAATTTCCGGTTTTACCCTCTGATTCCGGATGTGCACATCCGGACGTACCATTTTTTTAAAAAACGCTGATGCGTTTCGGAAGTGCACATCCGGAAACATTCTTGATCTGCAGATCCGGAAAACAGCAGAACTTAATTTTTTTTTAAAAAATCGATTTTGTTGCTTGGTCGCATATGTTAATATATCGTCGCAACTTAATATACATTTGACAACATTAACATATAAAATAAAATGATATATATATATAATAAACCTCTGTCAAAATACAGTGCATACATATAATATAAATAGAATACATCAAACAAAAAACTACTGCGTATGGCGAAGGATGTCTCCTGGCTCCCCTGCTCCTCTACCCCTACCCGCCATCCTGGATCGATGTCTGCGGTACTGAAGTGCCCCCCGAGCAATCGCAATAATCCTGTCCACGGTAAGTCTGACACCAGAGCCCTCAGGGAGGTGACCGTCCGCAATGGCCTGCTGCGCTATCTGCTCTATCTGACGACAGCGTGGTAGGACATCTATAGTGTGGTCCAGCTGAGACTGCCGCTTCTCTAATATCTCATGATGAGCAGGTCTAGGTGGCGATCCCTCAGTAGTGGGCACCATGCATGGGTGTGAGACGGTGTAGAACCACACGATGTACCCGGCAGCAACGCTCCAGTCTCTCTCCGCTCTGGTCGTCCGAGCCTCTTCCGGTACCAAGTGGGACTGGAAGTCACCATATATGTCATCTATCTGCCTGCGAGTTAAGCCTAGAGGAGCAGACTCATGAGGCATCCTGGGGATCGTCTGCGTGTAACCGAACTGGCGCAAGATGCGCTCCGGCAGGTATCGGGCAGTAACGGTCGAACTGCATGTCAACCATCCTGAGAACAAACAAACCTCATCGAACGGGCGTATCACACGATGAGCGGCATAGGTGTCATACAAAAGGTCCTCAGCAGCCATCCGATCAAGATACACTCTGTAGGGGTCCGGCACCTGGTTCCCTCTGAGCAGGACAAATGCAGCAGCACGTGGCATATCCTCAGTGTACCCGTCGACACCCCCCAACCAGTAATGTTGGGAAAGTGCTGTAAAATCTACGCCTGAAATGAAAAACATAAAATGGGTGTCAAACATTATAATGAATATAGAAAGAAAATAAATGAAAAAATCACTTAGAATATTAGATTGTTACCACGTATAGCGTACAACTGCCTGCCACAGTCTTGGCTGCCCAGCGGCAACCATCAGAGAGCCTGGAATAGGTGTATGCTAGCGCAGCCGCCCCCCAGTTGTACTCGTGGATCTCTGTCTGATCCGAAAGGTACCTGAGGTAGACGACATCAACATAATAGGCGCTGGTGTCCACAAACACCTGTGTGCCAAGCAAAAACAAGTAGTAGCATCTCAGGGCACACTGCCTGTGGATCGCCATCTCAGCTGGATCACCTGCTGCCCGTCCTGCCTCTGCAAGCGCCGTAATAAATTTGCGTGTCAGAAAGGAGAACCAGACGTGTTAGCCTCTCAACTACGTCACCTCCGTAAGTGCCTCCTCTGGGGTAGCCCCAAGCTCCTCAATCAGCATCTTCATCGCGTCCTCCTTCGACATCCTACCATAACGGAGAAGGGTACCCATGATCGGTAGATGTAAAAGGCACGAGATGTCGTCGAGTATGATCGTGATCTCGCCACACGGTAGATGGAATGAGGATGTCTCAGGGTGCCATATCTCAACAAAGGCCATCATTATACCGTCCATGATCTGGGGATACCCAATCCTAGACAGACCTCCAAGACCAGAGGTAGCAAGTGCAGACGTGAACCACTCATCCCCTGGCAGCACCGCAAGTATGTCCATAACCTTGCCCCCATGGTTATAGAACTTCTGTGAATCCTTCTCCTGAAAATTTCCAAATAAAACAATGTTACAAATGAACATATTTTCAACGAATACAATTCTATCAATAAACCGAGAAAGGTTACCTGTCCTAGTCAGACATATTTGGCAGTATGCTCAGAATACCCCACGAGTAGGGACATATCAGACGGTCCCCCCGGGGTAACCGCCCAGCTCATCGAAATCTTCATCAGCGTCAACACCCTCATGTGCTGGGTGATCACCCTCTGGAACAGGAACAGGAACAGGGGAACGAGGAGGAGCAGCTGATGAAGCTGGAGTCTCCCGACGACGCATGCGTGCGGGCTGGGACCCTGATGAACTAGCAGTAGAATCCCGACGCCTCCGAGATGTAGAATCGGCGGATGACGGGGGAGTGGCCTGAACTTGTGATGTAGAAGTGGCCTGAACCTGTGATGTGGATGGCTGTGGTGTAGGATATCCCTCAGTTGTAGGGGCTACCCCAACTCCCTCTGCACCGGAAGCCTCGGCTGTAGACTGCATCCGCTCACGTCGGACAGATGCGTGCTGAGCTGTCCGTCCATGTATGGTACGATCGTCTCTGCCAGCCATCTAATCTGCAAAGCATAATAAATAAATTAGATTTTTTTTAAAATAATTAAACAAAAACAAACAAACAAACAAAATAAAAAAAAAAAGTCTTCCGGATGTGCACATCCGGAAGGACACAAAATTTTTAACGTTGGGTATTTCCGGATGTGCACATCCGGAAACACTCAGAATACTAAACGTTAAAATCTTTCTGGATCTGCACATCCGGTACATTTTTTGAAGTTTAAAACTGGCAGCCATGACCATTGTAACATGCAAAAGGGCATTTTAATGCCCTGATCGTCCGTTTGAAGCAGTAAAAAAGACCTACATTGTCTCTAACCTATGTTATTCATACAACCTAACAATTTCTACACCTAAATGTCTACTCTAAATCGATTACTCGAAAATAACTCCGAAACTCTAAAATTTGAAAACTTACCGATTAAAATGAGATACGGAGGATTTGGAGTGTCTTGATCGTTGTAGAAGTTGCTCTGCGCCGAACTCGAGTGGAAAAAATCGAGATTTGTGGGATTGAAAATTTGAGAGTTTGAGAGAGTTTGGAAAATAGAAAATTGAAGAATGAGGGGGAGGAAGAAGGTCTGGCGCGAATTAATAAGAAATTCTTTCGGAAGTGCACATTAGAAATGTTTTCGGATATGCATATCCGGAACACATCAATATTTTTTAAAAAATTGGTGCGTCCAGATGTACACATCTGGAATCAGGGAACAAAAAAATAATTTCACGTGGTACATAAGAAACTTAGATGGTGCATTAAGAAACTCTCTTCATTTATTTAAGTTGATATAATACATCAATAAATAATAATACGAATTCTCTTAGAAAAAAAAATGATGAAATTTTAAACAAACTTTGAGTATGCAGATAAGTATAATAATGTATGAAATACTCGCGCGCCATTAGAATTATGACGTTGATAATGCAAAAATAATTTATTCAATAATCACTATATTTGAATTGAAGATGATTTGTTGGCCTAAACCACATAATCATTGCAACAAGATGAAAAAAAAAATACAACTTCGTACCAAGACGGAAATAATATAACAAAATCACAGAAAAACAGAAACAAAAAGCTTTATTATATGTTAAAATCAGCTATTTAAATGAAAAAGAAAACAATCTAAGATTTAGAGAGATGATTTTGTTAAAATAAAACATCAACTACTAACAAAAGAGAAAACAGAATCATAATTTTCAAACATTAAACACGATATTTATTTACACATTTTGATCGGTACACCTTCGTCTACAACTATATAGTTGTAGTTTTGTGGTATTACTAGGCATGATAACAAAATTCATACCTGTGGGTACCCATCCGAATCCGCTCCAAAACTGACGGGGAAAACCCGTTTTGATTGGGTTTGGGTTCGGGTTTGCATTTTTCTCGATTAAAAAATATGGAGACGGGTCGGATAATGGGGACATTACTACCCATCCCGAACCTGTCCCCGAACCCGCCCCGTTTATTTTATTATGTACATTATTATTTAATTTTGTTAATTTAGAATATTAAATATGTGGTCAATATTATTTTGATATTTTGATTTGTATTAATTATTTAAAATATTTGAAATGTATGTAAGAATTTTTTTTTGAGATTTTGTTTTTATTATTTGACATGTAATTTGATTTTCGAAAAAAAATATATTTTCTATTAAAAACAATTGATTTTACTAAATGGATGGTGGCGGGAATACCTAAACGAAAACCCGAACCCGTTTGGGACGAGTTTGAGTTTTAATTCTCCATCCCCGTTTGAGTTTGGGGCAGGAAACGGGGATTATGTGGAGATTCGGGTTTGGGGGAGGTAAAAACCATCCCCGACCCGTCCCGTTGTCATGCCTAGTTATTACTTGAATGAATTAGAGTTTTAATTTACAAGTGATAACATATCATATGAGAATAAATCTGAACTATTGAATTAAAATATATTTTTTAAATTGATTATTAATTTCTCTCTCCTCTTAAAAGCGTTCGATTTTTTGGAGTTTTAGCACATGATTCAGTGAAAGATATGATTTAATCTCAACCTTTCTTTTTAAATCTGATGGTTGTTATTCATTCTCACATTCTCATATAATTTATCCATTTTCACTAGATATGCCATAATATATATATATATATATATATATATATATATATATATATATATATATATATATATATATATATATATAATTCATATTACAATAATACCCTTGAGGCGATTTGACAATTGCCAATTTTGTTCTGCTTGCTCCTATATAAGACTCCAACTAGAGCATAATGCAGAAATTCATTGAGCTCTACTCACACTTATCTAAGACTACAACCCGGACCAAAATGCTGAAACCCACCAAGCTTTCCTTGAGCCTATCAAAGACTCATACTAGATCATAATGCAAGAATCCACTAGGTTGTCCTGTCGCTTATCTAAGACTTCAACGGGAGCATAATGAAGGAATCCATCACGCTCTCATCGCACCTAATAAAGAATTCTGAGGGAGCACAATGCAAGAACCCTTCGGGATCTTCTTGGGCCTATTGAAGAATCCTACTGGAGCATAATGCAGGAATCCATAGGGCTCTACTAGCACCAAATTAAAAACTTTTATCCAAGCACAATGCAATAACCTATTGGGCTCTCCTTGCACATATTGAAGATTCTTACATAAGAACAATGCAGGAACCCATTGGGTTGTCCTTGCACCTACATAAGAACAATGCATGAACCCAAAGGGACTTCATAGTACAATAGATAACATATCATAGGAATAGGTCGGGCTCTAGACAACTTAGACAAAGATGGAAAATTCTCCCCTAAAGTAAGAGGAGTCCACACTTGTGTATTTCTATATCAATAATAACATACAATCCGTCAAACTTCATCCCTATAAACATAAGTCATGGAAAAACCTGGAGAATACCACATAATAAATAATGGAGAACTCATAACGACTTAAAATAAAGTCGAAGGAGTGTAATGTTGCAGTTTACTACTTAAACCATTTCTCCCTTTATACACCTCATGCTTGACGGGTTATGTACATGTGTACATTTTAGGCCTATTTTGGAGAAAGAGACTTATTAGTAAGACAAAAACACTCTATAAAGATATGTCGGCTCTAGGAAGCTTATGATAAGTTCAGAAGAGCTCACCCTAATAGAAAGGGCAAGTTACCTCAATGGAGATCTACCTTAGTTAAAATGTCATCTCACCTCTAAAGAATTCTGCTCAATACAATCGGTCTTCCACTCAAAGCTCTTCGATCATACATGCCTCATACTTGAGGGACTGTATGTATATTGAATCTTTTTTTAGTTTAAGTCACTAAAGTTTGTGTTGAAGCTCGACAAAGGAAAGTCAAATGTGGTCAAGTAAATAGGTTAAACTGATCTTTCTGACCCCAGGTTGACAAGGAAGGAATAATCAAATCAGAAGGTCTAAAGTATTTTGGCCTCTTACCCGATCTCTCGCATAAAGCATTTCGCTCTTACAGACCTCCTACTTGAGGTATTGTGTACATTCCGATAAATTGGGTCGGACCCTGACCCCGAGTTAATAGATCCATCTCTAATTCTCAATCCGTCCATAAGGATAAAACTGAGTTAAGTCAATTAAGGGAAAATTTATTAGGTTGACCCAAAACCAATGCGAAGACAACATTTGAGTTATGAGGTATCAGACAAGCATTCAAAGCATATTAATTAGCATAATGGGTTGAATCCAGACAAAGGAGCATCGACTTTGATGGTTATTGAATATTCATTAAGGTCCTTAAGTATGAAGTAGGTCGAGACTACTATAAAAGGGATACCATCACATAAGAAAAGGAAGAAAACATTCCATACGACTTAGACTTAGATATACAACTTTAACTAACTCGCACTTATAGAATTATCAACTAGTATACCATATATGTACAAGTCTCTTCATTAATCAGTTAGCTAAAAGTCAAGTTGACACTATTTTCTCTTTCTTATATGTAACAAACATTCTGATTTATAAAGTTTATTATATATTTAATTCCTTAAATATGATAAATATATTTATTCAACCCATAGACAACAAGACAAACATCTTTAGTTCCTAAAGTGCTATAAATAGAATTATTTTGTCTTTAAATTGTAAAATAAACATCACTTTAGTTACAAGTATAATAAGTGTGTATATTTAATATCTAACTTTTGAAAAATATTTCACTTCAATCCTTTAACTATAATAAGTATATCAATGCAATCCCTTTAACAAAACTAAAAGGTTACATTATTTTAAATATAGTTAATATCATTTTACCTTCTAGCATTTAGGGAAATTGTAGTTTACCCATTGTAAAAAATAAATTTTGTAAAACTAACCTTATCATATGAAGATTATGTTGTTTTAGACCCTATAAAATTGTTTTTTCTATAAAACTAACATTGTCATATGAAGATTCTCTTGTTTTAACTTTACCATATAAAAATACCTAGTTGGCGCGCTGACTGGATTTTTTTTTAATGCTAGCTATGGTGATGTGGATTTATTTTTTATTTATAGTTTTTTAAAATCCACGTCATATATTATTTTAAATTTCAACTATTTTAATATTATTAAATTATTAAAGATGCAAGAATTAAGATAATAACATACTAAAATTATTGCAAAACTAGAGGTACATTCCAGGTCCTTGGAGTTAAAGGGCGCAACGTTCACCACTAGACCACTGACACTTTTGGTAAATGATTGACAAATCAAATATATATTATCATATTACAAAATTTTAAAAGCACTCTAATATATATATATATATATATATATATATAACTGAAAAGCGACGTGATTTATGAAGATCGTTGGAATCAAAAGTTTAATGCATTTTAGATTCGATAACCTAAAAAGGCTATAAATCTATCAAATAATTTTTTTTTCTCTAAAACAATTTTCATAATTAATATTAATAAACATGTTTTTTTCTCAATAATTTTATAAAATAGATTTTGAAAACCAAAAAATAAACTTATTCAAACAGACCATTAATCCCTAAACAAAGCAACGAATTTAACCCTAACTATTCAAATTATAGTTGAGACTAGGGGTGTTCGCGGTGCAGTTTAGTTCGGTTTTGAGCATAAAAGTCATCCTAACCGCGAGATAAAAATGCATGTGGTTCAGTTTGGTTCGGTTGGTTTTTAAAAATTCATCCAAACCAAATCAAACCAAACCAATGCGGTTAGGATCGGTTCGGTGGTTGCGGTTTACAATTACGCCATAAAATAACTAATAAATGTATTGAAATAACATGTCCAGAAAATTCAGCAAACTGTCCAATATATGCTTAAGCTTGTTGTATTACTTGGATTTCATCTTCAGTAGATTAAACAACAGTGTTCCATCTAAGCTTGTAAACCGCATGCATTACTTGTAATTTTATACCAGTGTCCATAATATATGTTGTATTACTTGTATTACTTGAATTTCCAATATATGCTTAAGCTTGGTGTAAAATTCAGAAAATTCAGCAAACTGTCCAATAAATATTCAACAAAAACAAAAACAAAATCTTCAGTAGTTCCAGTGTTCCCAAATATTCAACATAAGCTTTTTCTTTATCCAAATACTAACAAAAACTAAAAATTAAGGCTACTATGTTGCAGAACTCAGTGTTCCCAAATATATCAGTAGTTCCATACACCAAAACATGGCCTTGATGTAAAAGCTTTAACACTAAGTGAGACCCTTGGCATCATCATTTAAGGAAGTGAGGACTAATCAAACCAGCAACAAAACTGCACCAGAAATTAAAACTGCACCAGAAATTCAAACAAATTAAAACTGCACCAGAAAGCCCATCCACTAATCGGATTCATACCATTAAAAGAATGTATCAAATAAATTAAAACTGCACCAAATAAATTCAAGACTGCACCAGAAATTCAAACAAATTAAAACTGCACCAAATAACAGCAAACTGAATCGTAAACATACCATTTCATTTCCTTTTCAAGCACATCCACTAATCGGATTCAATATCAGAAAGCCCCTCATTCAATTGTGGGATCGGAGCTAATTCTAAGAATGTATCAAATATAACAAAAGTTAGACATAACAAACAATTAAATTTGAATAAAATAGAATCAATTATATACATATATACCTTCTTCGAGCTTCTCAAAATCTTCCAAATGCTCCTCAATATCAACTGACAAAGGTGAAGATCTTAACCAATTTTGTGCACAGATTAAAGCTTCAACAGTGTGTGCTGTAAGAGAGCTCCTATAACAACTAAGAACTCTACCCCCTGTGCTAAAAGCAGACTCTGAAGCAACAGTTGATATTGGCATAGCCAATATATCTCTAGCTATTAGACCAAGAATAGGGTATTTGGTAGAATTCACCTTCCACCAATTTAAGATGCCAAAATCAGGATTTTTCTTCTCCCTATGCTCCGTGAGATACAAATCCACTTCATTTTTACTCAAATTTGGATCTTGATCCATGTCCTGCTCAAATTTATCATCCAATTCTGAAGATGTACCAAATTCTGATCCTTCTACTTCTTGTGCAACACTTTTGTAAGTTCTGTGTTGGCAGCATTTTTTGCAAAACATGTTGCTCAGGAAAATGTTATGAAGAATGTCTTGACATAAGAGTAGAACATCACTGCATTGAGTCATAACATTAGTAAATGTTAAGGTGTTGAAGATTTAAAGTGCTGTAGAGTGATGTCACATGCGATGTCTTGACATCACTATACCAGAACATTAAAACATCAGGTTTTGATGTCTTTAGGGCTGCGTGCATTAGGTTGATTTGATCAGACCTGTTAGAGATTTAGTGTGCGAATATCTTGGGAGAAATATTTGTTGTTGCAATCAGATATTTGTTGCTATGTTTAAGGGCTGAAGATTTAAAAAGATTTGAAGATAAAATCTGTTTTTAAATTCAAATCAAATCAGATATTTTTAGGGAGAAAATCTTGCAGCTGAATTAAAAAGTGAAGAATAGTTTGTTACTATTTTTGTACAAAAAGATATGGAGAATAGTTTGTTAATATTTTTGTGCAAAAAGATATGGAGAATAGTTTGTTATTATTTTTGTGCAAAAAGATATGGAGAATAAATAGTTCTAATTATGGAGATAAATTAGGAAGATTTGTTTGAAGACCTATTTTGCAGGAGAATCTTTTGCTGAGTTGTAGCAGCTGTTATGCTGTGATTTGAAGCCCAAATCCAGTTGGGAATAAATTATAAATAAAAGCATTGTAACCTAGAAAAGGTAGGCCAGCCATCATGTAAATTATAAGGGTTGTGTTGGTTGATGAACCACCCGGTTTGTGGGATGGTCATCGTGTTTATCTCGAAGCCTATAGGCAAGAGATGTATTTTTCTTAGAGGAAGCTGTTAAGCAACTCTAAGTATTGTTCTTAGTCATGAGGGTCATGTCTAGGTATTGTTATAGGAGTGTGTCTTCTATGAGTTTAGAAAGTTTTGGAAATCAAGCTATTGATGCAGTGGCGGAGTTGTTGACTGCTAGACATCATTGCGATGATTGGGAGTGAGATGGAGTCTCTTATCTAGGGTGGACTTAGATAGAAGGGTCATTGGGTAGTGATTAAATTAGGTAGATTATTAACTGGTGTGTTGAGTCTGTAATTTGATACTTCTAATAATGGACTTCCTTCCTGGCTTGGTATGCCCCCAGATGTAGGTTGTTAGACCGAACTGGGTGAACAAATTATGTGTGTTGTTTACAACTTTTTCTGATTACTATTATTGCCTTGTTCATATAGCAGATTGCGATGTTGTGACATTGCACGAGACATCACACATCTGTACCAGAATTTTAATTGGTATCAGAGCAGGAATCCTGTCTATTTCTGGATGAGATCTAGGGAAGATACTTTCTGGTTCATGAGCAAGGAAGATAGGTTTGCTGAGTTATGGACTTGGTCAGCTCATATAGTTGGTTGTGTGATCCCTTGGAGTGAAGGATGAACTATTCATGATAGAGTATTGTTGGCACGTGGTGTACAAGGAATTTTTGGATAGTGCCTGAAGGTTGTTGAGGAGTAGTTCCACTGCATGATATCTGATGTAACCCTGGTTGGTTTTTGTATCTCTGGTAGTGAGATTCCAGGAATGAATTCTCTTGGAAAGACATTAGGGTTTGGTCTCCTCAGCAGGATATTCTCTGCAAGACAACTTCAAAGATACTTGAGGATTGACTGATCAAAAGGTAAATGGATCTTATGACATGGATGTTTCAGTCCAGAACAGTGATTCCTTATGGTGAAAGTAGCAGGGTAATTCAGCCGGTGGTCAATTGGTGGTTGCTTGAGCTTTTTCTGTTTTGTGCCTTGAAGGATTCAAAGTAGCAGATTGTCTATGGTATGTTTCTGCAGAAGGATGGCAGTTATTACTCTTTGGTCTGAACCCTGTGCTTATTAGAAGAAGCCTTTGGAAGAGTGTATTATGCAAGTTACTGCAGTTTTGTTGGTCTAATCTTGGAAGATGCTGATATGCTCTCGTATGTTCCCTGCAAAGAGATATGTGTGAATGAATATGATTAGGAGATTTGTCAGAACTGATGTTGAAACATCATTTCAGTTCTTTGCTCAGAGTAGAGTAAAAGATCAAGACACTGACCTTACCTGGAAGAGTTTTGTGGTAGTCATGATGGTTTGTTTTGGAGATGATGGCGGTTACCATGACTGGAGTTGAGTATTTATCTACTTTTGAGGAGGTGCTTTCAACTAATGATAAAATACATAGACGGGAGACTATGTACATGTCTGATGTAGAAGTGCAGGACTGTTGAAGTGTTGAGAATATACTCTTCTCTGTGTGGCTCTATATTGGTGTTGTTGAAGACATCATAATCTTGAGGGTTTCAGCTTGGATCAGTTTATCTCTGATCTAAGTGGTTGGGAGCATGGTGTTTGCTCTGGTTGTGAAGGTCGAGGATAAGTGGCAGTTATCTCTGGCTTTCTATTGACGACTCTACTAAGGGAAGTGGCATTCTTTGGTATTGCTATGAGGTAGTCTTGGACTACTTATTTTCTGAAGATTCAGATGTGGTAGGTTTGAAGTCTTTGGAGTTTCTGAGCAGGATGGAGGTTGTCTACTCAAACTTGATTGTTGAATCAAGTCTATGAGAGCATGGAAATCTGTTTCTGCAAAGGGATGAGGTTCTTCTGAGTGGCAGAAGGAGGAGCTGAATTCAACAGTTGGATGTCATAATATTCTGACTTCTAGCTTAACATCAGGAGTCTCAGCTAGTGATGTGATCTACAGGAATGAACGATAGGATGCTTCAAAAGATCGTTCTCATGGCAGTTTGCGGGAGCTGCAGGAAGGAGAAGATGTTACATGACTATGGCTTAGGGAGTCTAAGTGTGTGGAACATGTGATTTGAAGATCAAGTTTTCTTGGTGGATCAAGATATCTTTGTGAGAGTTCTGACAAATGTGAGGATTCATGTATGAGGTGATCAAACTGTGGCAGTTGGTTGATCTCAGAAGTGGATTCGAAGAATCAAGATAATCAGAGTGTGGCAGCTGGTTATTATTGAGGATTGTCTTGGAACAAGTTACTCTTGGGTAGAAGGGTGATGAGTTGAAGACTCAAGGAGATTATTCTTCTTGAAGGTGGATGAGAGTTTAATTCTCTAGCTCTTTGGATTACTATGCTATAGTAAGTCCAGTTGGTGGAACATATCAAGAATCATGGCGATGATGTCTTGGTGTGTGACAGATGTTCTAACTTGTGTTGGGACATTATCTGGTTGGATATCCTTGGTGAAGGATGATTATGCTCTGGTTCAGAAGCGTGGTACATACATTATGCCTAAGGAACGTCTACATAGTCATACAGGAGAATGATGAAGTAGAAGGTCTGCCTTGGATGGAGAATGTAGAAAAGACTGAAGTAGATCAGGTATTGACTGAGTGGAAGTCTGAAGATGAAGAGTATGATAGGGAATGACTGCCTTTGGAGAGTTGGGGGATCTATGTGACTTTGATCCCTATCTAACAGTTTGTTTGAAGGAGGATGGTGATGGAGATGAATGCTCAAGCATTATTGTCAGAAGAGGTGTTTCTAACTGTGTGGATTAGAATGTGGAGATTCTGAGCTTGTTTTTAGTAGTATGTTCTGGCAAAGCATGACTACTAATTTGGAAGACTTCACTAGTATCAACAACTACTAGTGAATGTAATGGCAGAGGAATTGTGTCATATGTTGTGATCTGATCAGAAAGATTTTTTGGCTGTTCTTTCTTCTATTGCAAGTATCTCTTGAAGAGATTGGATCTCAGTAAAGCTTTTAAGTAAGCTGAGAATTCGTGGAGTTTGTGAGCAGTGTCAAACCAGTTAGGATACTTGGATGTGTTCTCTAGGAGTGAGAATAAAGTGTAATGCTCAAATGTTAATCTCCATCTAGAGCATTGGTTGTTCATGTCAGGGGGAGTTAAGGCTGTTGTCTGTGGTTTATTACTGCAAGGGTGCAGATTTTTGTGCAGCTGGAATTGTGGTGTTAAGGGGGAGCAGTGTTCTTATTGGTGTTCTAGATGGTGTATGTCGTTTGTTTGGTTTGCTCCTATTATGGCTAAAAAGGGGGAGAAGAGGAGCTGGATGGGTGTTCAAAGAAGAAGGTTTTAGCCAAAATATGCCAAAGGGGGAGATTGATAGTTCTACAGCTTTTGGTGTTGGCATTAATTTTGGTAAAACTGATTGTGATTGATATATGCCTAAAAGGATGTTCTGACTTCTGTTTTCTGCTGCTGCATTTTCCTTTAATATGATCAAATTATGTTTTGGCCAAAAATATGTCAAAGGGGGAGATTGTAAGTTCTGTGTTGGCAGCATTTTTTGCAAAACATGTTGCTCAGGAAAATGTTATGAAGAATGTCTTGACATAAGAGTAGAACATCACTGCATTGAGTCATAACATTAGTAAATGTTAAGGTGTTGAAGATTTAAAGTGCTGTAGAGTGATGTCACATGCGATGTCTTGACATCACTATACCAGAACATTAAAACATCAGGTTTTGATGTCTTTAGGGCTGCGCGCATTAGGTTGATTTGATCAGATCTGTTAGAGATTTAGTGTGCGAATATCTTGGGAGAAATATTTGTTGTTGCAATCAGATATTTGTTGCTATGTTTAAGGGCTGAAGATTTAAAAAGATTTGAAGATAAAATCTGTTTTTAAATTCAAATCAAATCAGATATTTTTAGGGAGAAGATCTTGCAGCTGAATTAAAAAGTGAAGAATAGTTTGTTACTATTTTTGTGCAAAAAGATATGGAGAATAGTTTGTTAATATTTTTGTGCAAAAAGATATGGAGAATAGTTTGTTACTATTTTTGTGCAAAAAGATATGGAGAATAAATAGTTCTAATTATGGAGATAAATTAGGAAGATTTGTTTGAAGACCTATTTTGTAGGAGAATCTTTTGCTGAGTTGTAGCAGCTGTTATGCTGTGATTTGAAGCCCAAATCCAGTTGGGAATAGGTTATAAATAGAAGCATTGTAACCTAGAAAAGGTAGGTCAGCCATCATGTAAATTATAAGGGCTGTGTTGGTTGATGAACCACCCGGTTTGTGGGACGGTCATCGTCTTTATCTCGAAGCCTGTAGGCAAGAGATGTATTTTTCTTAGAGGAAGCTGTTAAGCAACTCTAAGTATTGTTCTTAGTCATGAGGGTCATGTCTAGGTATTGTTATAGAAGTGTGTCTTCTATGAGTTTAGAAAGTTTTGGAAATCAAGCTGTTGATGCAGTGGCGGAGTTGTTAACTGCTAGACATCATTGCAATGATTGGGAGTGAGATGGAGTCTCTTATCTAGGGTGGACTTAGATAGAAGGGTCATTGGGTAGTGATTAAATTAGGTAGATTGTCAACTGGTGTGTTGAGTCTGTAATTTGATACTGCTAATAGTGGACTTCCTTCCTGGCTTGGTATGGCCCCAGATGTAGGTTGTTAGACCGAACTGGGTGAACAAATTCTGTGTGTTGTTTACAGCTTTTTCTGATTACTATTATTGCCTTGTTCATACAGCAGATTGCGATGTTGTGACATTACACGAGACATCACACATCTGTACCAGAATTTCAACTTTCTGCTTGGATTTTCTGATTATAGTTGTCAAATATTCTAGTTAAAGTTTCCTTTACCTTACCACACAAAGAATCGGCAATTTCCTTCTCATAATATTGATGCAATCCCTAGCTAACAAATTGAAACTTACGACGAGGATCAAAAATTACAGCAATAAAGACCAAAATATTCATCTTTGAGACGTCCCCCCAATACTTACTATATTTACCTCTCATATTGATAGCCATCTTTGCAAGTATTGGGTCATCTTTGTGACATCCCATCCAAATATTGAATACATCCACAAGATCAAAATGCTACATACCACAAGATCAAAACATACCACAAGAAACTGTCATTAAGAAATTGCAGTTGAGAAGCAAAATACCAAATAAAACCAGACAATCTAAAAAACATTCAGAAAACAAATCACCTAGTACCTGATTTTCGTTCATGAGAGCATCAGCATGAGAACCAACAGTAGAACTCACTTCTTCATTATCAATAATAGTCATATCTAAAACAAATTGCAAAAACGAAATTAGATAACCCACAAGAACGAAAATAACTTGCAAAAATAACCCATAAGATTTGAGAGAGTACTAACGAAATTACCTTTGTTGATTGAGATTTGAGAGAGTGAGAGTGGTGCGGCGAGAGAGTGAATTGACGAGAGAGTGAGAGATGAAGATGAGATGACGATCAACAGAAGACGCGGCGTGAAAGTGAGAGACGAGAGACGAGAGACGATGAAGATGACGGGCGGCGCGAGTGTGAGAGTGAGAGATGAGGAAAACCTAGATTGAATTGAGACTTGAGAGACGAGAGTGGACTGCGTATTGTAACATAAATTATAATATATTCTCCAAACCTATTGTTTAATTTAAGAGGGGTATTGAAAATATAAATTATAATAACTTAATATGCGGTTCGGTTCAGATCAGTTTGGTTCTGTGAAATAAAAACCGCAAACCGAACCGAACCGCGCGGTTCAGCAAAAAAATCATCCAAAATCATCCAAACCAAATGCTGTTTTTGCGGTTTTCAGTTTGGATTGGTTCGATTTGCGGTTTTACTTTTGGATTGGTTCGGATACGATCACCCCTAGTTGAGACCTTTCTTCTTGGCCTTCAACTACCACCAAACTAAAATCTTAACTTTATAAAGCAAGCTCCCAGATATTTCTTTCTTTCTAATTTTTTCAACCGCAAGTCATCAAAATTACTTGAAAACGCCAACAAATATTTTTCTCAAATGAATAGCTGCTACAGATTTGTATAACATGGGTGTGATTATTGATGGATAAAATGATAAAAATAATTAACCAAATTAAAATTTCTCTCTAGAGGGAATCAAAAAAATTACATTTGAAAACAAGTGATTAGAAGATTCTTCTTTTCTACATCTGTCCACACAGTATAAAGAAACCAAATTATTCAAATCATGTCTAGCCGAATTTCTCTTAGTTGGTAACTCATTTTGGAAAAACCTCAAGATAGTCATCTTCAAGGGTAGAAATGTATTTCAATTAATCTACTTGACTCTAAAATAATTGTATCCTTTGAGTTAAGTAGTGATAAACACCTTAAACTAAATACCCTTTGATTGGCTCAAAATTCCATATCCACGAATCATTAACATTCACTTGCAAGAAAGAGTTTTCCAACGAAGCACAATGATCCACAACATATTCCTCCTCCCAAGAAAACAACCTCCTAAACATCTCCGCTATCAAAATATTTTGATCATAATAAAATCAAAATTTTATACTAAATCAAACACACAAAATAAAAGCTTAGGCTTCAATTGATGATCCTTCCAAAATTAATTTCATCACAATTTCTCACCTTTCTACTAAGATTGGCTTCAAACCAGTGGCCCGCACGCAATACAGGCCTTTCGTTAACAATTATTAAATAATGCCACCACACCTACGCATTTTCCCCACCTTAATCAAAGGTGACAAACCGGGCCGTCCGTCCCGTTTAGATCTGCTCTATTTAACTCCGTCCAAATATGGGTTGGAACGAACCAACTTAAACGTCCAAGTTCAATGTTAGAGTTTTCTAGATTTCAATGGTAATGTAAAGAGGAAGAAGAAGATACACTAAGAACAGAGGAAAAGAGTTTGCAGCAAGACTATGTATTTTCACTTAGCAGAAAAATGGATACAATGTTACAACATTCAGCACAACATCAAAACTATTTATATACATTGGACTATATACACTAAGCCCAATATCTACCCTAAGCCCAAAAGTATTGAATTACATTTTTAACATCCCCCTTAATTCAAAACTTTTGCATTGAGACAACATTCAGCATTCTTCTCAATTTCTTGAATCTTTCACTGTTCAGTGGCTTGGTCAAAATGTCTGCTATTTGTAGTTCAGTCTTGCAATGTCTGAGCTTGATTCTTCCCTTACCAACTTGGTCTCTGAGGAAGTGAAATTTTGTGTCAATATGTTTGCTCCTGCCGTGTGATACATGATTCTTGGCCAAATCTATTGCTGATTTGTTATCTACCAACAGCTCCACTGCTTCTTCATTCCAAATCCTCAGTTCTTTGAGTAGTGCAGTCAACCACAAAGCCTGGCAAGCAGCTGAGCAAGCTGCTATATACTCTGCTTCACATGTTGACAGAGCTACTACATTCTATTTCTTGGAACTCCAGGATATGGGGGAACCTGCCAACAAGAAAACTTGTCCCATGGTGCTTCTCCTATCATCCATATCACCACACCAGTCAGAGTCAGAATATGCTACAAGGTGTAACATGTTATCTGCTGTGTTGTGACATGAGAATAGAATGCCCTGATTCAAAGTTCCCCTCAAATATCTCATTATTCTCTTGGCAGCCTTCATGTGTGAGTGCCTAGGATCACTCATAAACCTGCTAATCAATCCCACACTGAAGGTTATCTCAGGCCTGCTATGACATATGTATCTTAGACTGCCCACCATTTGTCTAAATAGTGTGCCATCTACATGTCCTTCATCTTCATTTTTTGTCAACTTTACATTTACTTCAGCAGGAGTCTCTACTGATTTGCTTCCCATCATGTTGAACCTTTTCAGTACCTCCATTACATACTTTCTCTGATTCATAGTGATGCCATTTTCTGAGTATAGGAACTCAAGTCCCAGAAAATAGGACAATCTACCTAAATTAGTCATTTCAAATTCTCCTTTGAGCTTTCCTTTGATTTCTTCTATAGCCCTTTGATTGCTGCCAGTGATGACTAAGTCATCAACATACATACATAACATTAGTAAGCCACATTCCTCCAAGGTCTGAACATACATACCATGTTCTACTGAGCATTTTTGAAAACCAAGGCTATTATGGTATGAGTCTATTCTTTTATTCCATGCCCTTGGTGCCTGTTTTAGACCATAGAGGGCCTTCTTCAGTCTCAACACCTTTTGCTATTCACCTTTACATTTGAAGCCAGGAGGTTGCATCACAAATACTTCTTCATCCAACGACCCATTCAAAAAGGAAGACTTAACATCTAATTGCCACAATTTCCAGTTTTTCCAGCTGGCTATTGAGACAATTAATTTCACAGTCTCCATTCTCGCTACAGGTGCAAACACCTCATCATAGTCCAGACCCTCTTGTTGCATGAACCCCTTTGCCACAAGTCTGGCTTTGTGCTTGGCTATGGATCCATCTGGCTTGAGTTTGGTCTTATATACCCACTTGACAGCAACAGCCTTTTTATCTTAGGGTAGGCTCACCATTTCCCAAGTGTCATAATTTTCAATGCTCCTTAATTCATCTTCCATAGCTACTCTTCATACTTCTTTAGTAACAGCTTCCTCAAATGTAATAGGTTCCACATCTGCCATGAGAGCCATGTGCTACACCAGTTTTTCTTCTTCTGTCATATGACCAACAAAATATACTTCATAGTCATTTAAGTGGATTGGAGGATGTCTTGTTCTTGTAGGCCTGCCTGTGACTCTTTGCTCTTCAATTTCAGTTACTTCAGGTTGTACATTCTCACTTGATTCTCCATCTTCCCATTCAAGTTGAATGTTGGAGCTAGCATTGTTTTCTGGTTGAGTGTCATTCCATGATCCTGCTTCATCAAACAAAACATCTATGCTAAATATTACTTGTTGCTTCTCTGGGTTGTATAGCTTGTATGAGCCAGTTGAGTTGTATCCAACAAAGATCATTTTTTCACTCTTATCATCTAGTTTCTTCCTCCTTTGGTCTGGTACATGTCTGTAGCATAGGGAGCCAAATATTCTAAAGTGTTTGACTGAAGGCTTGTGTCCTGACCAAGCCTCTTCAGGAACCATTGAGCCAAGCCTTTTGGTTGGGCATCTATTCAACACATATACTGCAGTCATAGCAGCTTCACCCTAGAAGTTGTGTGGAAGACCTTTCTCTTTAATCATGCTTCTCACCATATTTAGAATTGTTCTGTTTCTTCTCTCTGCAGTGCCATTGTGTTGTGGTGTGTAAGGTGCAGTCACTTCATGACTTATGCCCTATTTTCTACAGAAGTCTTCAAACTCTCCTGATGTGAACTCTCCACCACCATCTGTTCTCAGTACTTTGATTTTCTTCCCTGACTGCTTTTCCACAAGAGCCTTGAACTCTTGGAATATCTTGTACACCTCATTCTTGGCCTTGATTAGGTATATCCAAAATTTCCTGCTCAAGTCATCAACAAAGGATACAAAGTATCTATTTCCTCCTATTGATGGTGTATCAAAGGGACCACAAACATCAGAGTAAACAACATTTAGTATCTCACTAGCTCTAGAGTTGATGTGATTGCTAAATGAGTTTCTAGATTATTTGCTGATCAAGCATTTCTCACAGATTTTGTTTGGAATCTCAATTAGGGGTAGTCCTGTAACCATTCCTTTTGACCCTAATTGTTTTATGTCCCTAAAATTCAGATGACCTAATCTAAGGTGCCACAACCATGATTCATCATTTAAGATATCAGCAGAGAAACATTAAGTGTCCATGGTGTTTAGACTTACCTTGAAGGTTCTGTTCTTGGCCAAGGGTGCTTTCATCACCATGTTTCCATCTTCATCAATGATCCTTAAGAAGCCATTGTCAGAATTTGTTGAGAAGCCTTTCTCCAACAGCTGGCCTAGGCTTATCAGATTCGTGGTCATGCCAGGTACATACAGCACATTTGTGATCACTACTTGCTTTCCATCTTCTCTCTTAACAGTGACATCACCAGTTCCTTCAGCTTGAGTAGTTCTGTTGTCTGCAAACTTTACCATACTCTTTTTTTCTGGATCAAAGTTAATTAACCAATTTCGATGTCCTGTCATATGATTGGAACATCCAGAATCTATATACCAAACTTCATTATTTTGCAGCTCTGGATTGGTTAACATCATTAGCATGACTGGTTGTTCTTCAGCACTTGCTTCTTCTTTGGCTATGCGGGCTTGATGTTCTTGTTGACTTGATGATGCAGTACACTCAGATGAAAAGTGTCCAATTCGATTGCAGTTAAAGCATTTGAGTCTCTTTCTATCAATTTTCTTCTTTCCTCCTCGCCAATTTGTTGATCCTCCTCTTCGATTTGAACCGCCAGATTGATCTCGCTCAGTCTTCTCTTGTTCTTGGCTCTGAGAATTCTTCCAATTTGTGCTTCTGCTTTCTCTTCCACGACCCATACCCTTCGATCCCGATTTTCCATTGAAGCCACCTCTTCTTGAAGTGTGGGCTTGTAAGGCTTGATTCTCACTGACTTTCTCTGTGCTCCGTTCAGTGATTCTTTACTCGTGTGCTTCAAGGGTGCCTTACAATTCTTCAACCTTCATTTCTTCTATTTTCTTTGATTCCTCTATTGCCACCACGATGTGATCGAATTTGGGGGTTAGAGTTCGTAGAATCTTTTCAACAATTGTCTTATCTTCAAGCGTTTCTCCACAATTCTTCATCGAGTTTCTGTGAGTAGTGATCCTATTGAAGAATTCTGCTATCTTCTCGTTCTCTTCCATTTGCATCAATTCATATTGACGTCTCAATGTCTGTAACTTCACTTTCTTCAGCTTCTCCGCACCTTCGTTGCACTTCACCAAGATCTCCCGTGCCTCTAGCGAAGTTGCAGCTCCTGCAATCTTCTCAAAATGCGCTTCATCAACACATTGATGGATCAAGAATGTCGCTTTACAATCTTTCTTCTTGTTTTCTTTGTAAAGCGTCTTCTGTGCATCTGTGGGATTTGCAGGAAGTTCTGGGTAACCCTCTTCCACAATTTCTGTGACTTCTTGGTACCCCATTATCGCCTTCATCTGCACTCTCCAACGATCCCAATTCTTTCCAGTGAGGACGGGAAGATTTGTTGTAAACGTCGCGCCAGTTTATACCATTGTGAATTGCTATGCTCGCTTGATCGGAACCGGGTTCTGGATACCAGTTGTTAGAGTTTTCTAGATTTCAATGGTAATGTAAAGAGGAAGAAGAAGATACACTAAGAACAGAGGAAAAGAGTTTGCAGCAAGACTGTGTATTTTCACTTAGCAGAAAAATGGATACAATGTTACAACATTCAGCATAACATCAAAACTATTTATATACATTGGACTATATACACTAAGCCCAATATCTACCCCAAGCCCAAAAGTATTGAATTACATTTTTAACATTCAAAAGTCAAGTCCGACCCGTTTACTAACCCAATTTTTTTTACAATTTTTTTTACTATATAATTTATAAAATTGTTAATCATTAACCAAGAGGCCGACAAATTTTAACAATGCATAGTAAAACTTTAACAAGTTTTAATGTAAATGTCATATTCTTCAACATAAACAAACAACATAACTATAATACCAAAAACTTATACAAACACACTGAAACCCCAAAAAAAAAATTATTATCATAATGAGAAACAAATATCTCTGTGCAAAACTTATCTTATAACTTTAGAACTCAACTCCAATGACAACGAGTAATAGAAAAATAGAAAAGAATGTATTCTCGATGTTTTGCAATAAAAACTTTTCTTATTATCTGTGAAAATATGAGTGAAAATAAAGAACGAAGTAGAGACCAATTAATGTCCTCAAAATGAGATTTTGTAGTTATATGAAAAATGAATATTAGGATTTGAAGAAATGAGGGTTGTTTTAAAAGTATGTATACTACATACCATATTAATATTGTTAAATATTTATTTAAACAAAAAGTCTGTGGACAAAACCCGCCCCGTCCCGCCCTTGACCCATTTTAAAAGTGGGTTAGGCGGAACAGGACAACTTAAGAAAACGAAACGAAAACCTTGTCCCGACCCACCAAAACTGGTGGGTTAAACAGACGGGCCCGACGGGCCCAACCCGTTTTTCCACCCTTACCTTTGACTCTACCATCCTCTATACCATAATTCTAAGGATGGCAACGGGTCGAGTCGGGTGTGGATTTTACACTACCCAAACCCGCACCCGAAATCACCACCCGAACTCGAACTCGAACCCGAACCCAAAGATTCCAAAAATAAAGAAGATAAAGATTACTGCCAATTTAAAAGTCTAGGTAAAAAAAGAATTTGTGATCTTAGGAACTAAAACTATATAAAAGTATAATTTCATCATTTGACTAGTCTATTGTGGGAGTAAAATATCTCATAAAATACCTCTCTTTTAAAATTTTTGATGGGAGTGTTTTGAAAGAAAAAATAAAGATAAATTGAAGATAATAGAAGGATTTAGAATATTATTTTAATACTACAAAGTCTCTTTAATTTGTGGAATATAAAAATTATATAGAAAGATGTTTTAAGGGGCCTGAATAAAATTTTCATATTAAATCTATGTATATTACTCTCAATATTAACAATACATATTTAATAAACATTCATTGTATAATCTATATAAAAATATTCTTTCAAAAAATATGAAAGATATATCCATTTTTCTTTTAATTTTTGTTTCCTAGTAATTTTCTTGATTTATTATTTAATTAATAATTTTTTTATGCATAAATTATTTAAGAAAAATGTAACTCCCTCTATTCTCTAATAAATTGTAATAAATTTTACTAAATTAAACGTATGTATGTTTAATCAATTATTTATGAGTGATTGATGTGCACCTGAGTTTATCTATATCTATAATTTAAAAGTACAAAAATTATTGCCCAAGTAGAATTGAAAATATAAATTTGAACGGTAATAAGCAAGTGAATTTGAGGTTTAAATGCTCTCATCTCATATTTCTCCGTTTAGAAGTTTACACTCCTTAGTATTTGCAAGACAGTAAGACAAGTCCAACCATCAAACATTGTTTCCAAATCCTTTGTAATTACAAATATAAATGCTACATTGATATAAATGGAAAATTCTTGCACCTTTTGTGTCCTGAGTTCAACAATTAACAATGTTAATTTAGGTCTTATTTTACTTTTTGGAGTTGATTGTACCAATTTTCCTACTTATCCATTACTATTTGTATTGGTCAAAAAGTACAAATGTGTATGTTACTCCTACAAAGGTAGAAGTACTCAGAGGCCTTGATAGCTGTATAACAATTTGTGGTGGTTAGGATTTACCCATGACGGAGACAAACCCTGTATGATGGTGTTTACGGTGGTTTAGAGGATCTGCTCACATGAGGTGAGAGGTCTGTATGTGTGCTTGGTGCTTAGGTATACGTGTATTGTTGTTCCTTTTGGATTGGTTGCATTATGCAAAACAACATGGAATAGGTTCAAGTTGTTTTTGGTGCATAAGGGACACATGTGGAACACGATGTTCTAACATGTGTGTTGCAACATCTGGTCTCTCGAAACAGACATAAGTTATTATAGTTTTGGTTCAGACTTATTTTGTCCAAGATTCACTCTAAAAAGAAGATTTATTATTTATGAAAAAAAGTTAATTTGGATGTATTGGTACAACATGTGGAACACGATGTTCTAACATGTGTGCAGTGCAACATCTGACCCTGGTCAACAGGCCATGATGGATATTGTTTGGTGCAAAAATTTGGATTGAATCTCAATCAGATTTGTCGCAGATTATTTAGTAATATTTATGTGATTTGTTTGACAGCTATTAAAGATCAAATCAGATTTAAATGGAGATTTAAATTTGAAATATAACAAATCATATCTTCTGTTGGAAAGATTTATGGAGCAAATCAAATCTAACTAATTCAGCTCTTATTTTGGACGAACTTAATTTAGATATCCAAGGACAAAAATCGCAGAATGCATTGCTATATAAGGAGACTCAATTCTCTTGTTTGATAATATTTTTTATGCGCTAGATTAATTTCTAAGTGCCTAGGGTTTGTGAATCCATTGTTTCTTGTATTACACGCTAATGCTATCATAAGAATCAGTGTTGAATATATTTGTGTACACCACTCCATGTTTCAGTAACTTGGCATAGTTGTTGATTTGTCTTAGTTGAGTTGTAAATTCAACAATCAATAGAGTTGTTATTGAAGTTGATCATTGAGGTTAGTGATTGAGAGAAAGTGAGAGGGGTTCTCATATATATGGGGAGTCCTAAATAGAAAGTCACTAGAATTAGGAAGAGGCATTGAATATCATGGGGTTGATGTTCCCATAAGACTAATTGTTCTAATTCGAAGTAGTGAATTTCCTTTCTTGGATAGAGTTCCTCCCCAAACGTAGGTATGGTTTCACCGAACTCGATTACTGTTTAGACCATTAGATGATGTCTCATGCTAACAATCGAAACAACAACCGTTAAGATCAACACAAAGCGAATAACAAATCCCAAATCTATGTCTAGAGTTTGGTTTTTAAGAGATGAAAATATTAGGTCATGAATTGTAAAGTCTATGTCTAGAGTGATACAACCCACATATACATCATTAAGAACAAATAACTTCATCTATATTGATCATAAACCTTGTTCATATACAAAAGATCAAAAGAAATACATATGATCAAGATCAACTACATCTAACCTTAACACAAAAGTGTTTAGCTACCCATTTTCATGGTAGCTTGGATGACAAGTTTCAAGAGGAGATGAAAGAACATCCGAGTCGAATAATCGAGATTGGATGTGACTTTAGCTTCTCTATGTGAAAATTCACTCTTGGATGATCAAAGTTCAGAAAACTAGGTTTTTGTGTGAAAAATAGCAAGTCCCTCTTCAAGGAAAAGTAAAAATCTATTTATAAGAACTAAAATTCTGCAGACTTCGCCTAGCGAAGGATTCACTCGCCTAGCGAATGGATCAAAAAATGGCACTTTAAGTGCCTCAGAAACTTAAACCGCCCTCAATTATTATCGCGGGTTCGTTAGGCGAACAAGTCATTCGCGAAGCGAGCCATTCGCCAAAACCTTCGCCCCAACGAATTTTGGGTCCTTTCGCCCCTGCCTCAGACAAGGGACTTTCGCCAGAACCTTCGGCCAGCGAGCAAAACAGCGAACACTCGCTGGCTCCCTCGCTAAGCGAATTTTACCCCCTTTTCCTACTGGCTCTTTTTGGGCTTCCTCGCTGGAAGATTCGCTACCGTTCGCGAGGCGAATGTTCACTGGTGACTTCGCCAGGATTCGCCTAGCGAACCCTGCTGTTGCTTTCTTGATTCTTTGGCAGCTTGCATCAACTCCCTGTGTCTTACTTTCTTGATCATTTCATGCCTATTTCTGCACACTAGCACACAAATTAAAAGCACCACAAGTATATTCCAATGTTTGAAGAATTACAACAAATCACCACTAAAATCAACAAGTTAAACATGGAAAGTATTGAAAAATGCCAAGTATTGAATACAAATATGTAGCATGTTTGACATCTAACAATTACCAATCTCTTGTGTTGTTTTATTGCTTTCTACATTATGTTATTTATGTTCTTATATTTATGTCTTACTGGTTTAACATGTTGGACCATTTGTCCCAACATCGTGTCTAACATGTGTCTCCTCAGGAACATAATTCCATGTATGCATTAGGATATGTCCCTTCTCCCATTGGAGGGAGATGTATTTATATATGGTTTGGGCCTAGGGTTTCTTTGGGAAAGGTCATCGCCCACTTAGTCAATGGTGGACCGTTGAATCCCTATTTCTAAGGGGGTGTGGGTCAACTATTGACCCTGACTTCTCTCTGCCTAAGAAAATTCTTATCCCACGTTTCTATTTACTGGGCGAGAGGAAAGCATTGGGGCGAGGTGATACTTTTTTGAGTGCGACATCTATCGCTACCTCTCCTAAGGGCGGCATATGGTTGTCGTTCTCGCTTGGTATTTTACAAATATAACACTACACAATCCCTCAAGCATGAGATCCTTGATAGAGGACAAGTGTTTTAAGAACGTGATACGGGGGAGTATCCTGAGGCCCTAAGTTTCTGGATGATATGTGTGACGTGATGGGCCTATTAGGCTCTAGTATTTTTAGAAGAAGTTATATTGTTTGGCCTCGTCCGAGGAAACTTAAAGTCCCTCAGCCAAAGAGTCTAAATATCTTGGGAAATCAAAGTCCATCTGGCGAAGTTATGTGTAGCCTGAATGATGAGACAATAAGTCTTTCAGGCGAGACGTTTGACCCTTCGGGCAAGATTTCTATCAAACCCTAAGACAAGACTTATGACTAAGTCTTATAGACTAGACTTAGGTCATGCCTCTAAGGAGATATTTCAATGTTCGATCTCGTCCATGGAAACTCTATGTCCCTAAAGCGAGAGTTTAAATATTATGGGAAATATAAGTCCCTCAGGCAACGTTATAAGTAGCCTGGAAGATGATATTATAAGTCCTTTATGTGAGGCATTTGACCCTTTGGGAGGGACTTCTTTCAAGACCTCGGACAAGACTTGTGAATAAGTCTCTTAGGCTAGACTTCAGTCGCACCTCTTAGGCTAGACTTGTAACCAAATAACTAACTGTAGCGTGCGATTTTTGTCAGTGACGCGACCACCTTACCGCAATGGTTGGAATTGGGTGCTACTTTCTGATTTCTTATTTATCCTATGAAGCTGGAAAGGAAATGGAAGGTATCTAAAACTAACCTTGCACGCAAATGTTTTCTTTAACAAATGCTAAGAGATTGGGGGGTCCGGGGTCAGGTTATACAAAGGAAGTTGTTAACACCCAATGTATATATGGTTATCCATAGATCTTCTATTACATACTCCTTTATTATCTTTAAATACTGTTCTGGGTTTATCTGTCATGGGTCGGGAAATTTTTTCTTTTTGAGAGGTTTGAGAGGATGTTTTTGTTGTTTTCGGGTTTTTCTATTGTTTTTGGTAAGGTACTGGACTTAAAGTTTTGATTTTGTGTGCTCGCTAAGATTTCGCAATCTTATGCCTACGTATTCTCGTAAAGAGATACAGGGAAATCAGAGCAATCGTAGTTCCTCCTATTCTATGGGAGGAAAAAGTTTTGGTGTCTTGTTCAAAGCCCAAGATTGAAGCTAAAAGGTGAATGTGTCTTGTTCAAAGGCCAAAATTGAAGCTAAAGGAGATATTTGTGTCTTGTTCAAAGCCCAAGATTGAAGCTAAAAGTATGACTGAGAGAGAATTTGTCATCTCTAAAGGGATATATCTCACCGATTCATCACAGATGTTGGGTAATTGGTTATAAAGGAGAATTACTTTAACTGGGATGCGGGATCCAGCAATGCCATAATTTCCTTTATAAGGGAGAGGTCATGAAGGAGGAAACTTTAACTCAGTGTAGAGCAATGCCATTTTTCCTTATGAGTCTTTCATGCTAAGAGAGGGACATTGGCTTGGATGTAAATAATCCAGAGGCTTGCCACTTACAGCAGTTAGATGAAAGAGCAGTTTTACCAAGATAAAAGAGGGACTACAACTTGGATATTTGAATCAACAAGTGTGCCACTTACAAAAATTATCTGGAAGTAGGGATTTTTTATTGTTTGTTTTGATGTGTGATGTACAGAGAAACTGTCTTCCTACAGAGAGAATTCCTGGTCTCACCTGAGGGTATATTGATTTTTGTGTGCCTTGTTCAAAGCCCAAGGTTGAAGTTAAAAAGGTTGACTCTACTAGTGGAGTTTTATATCTGTCATGTACAAATCCCAAGATTGAGGCTAAAAGTTGACTGACTCCACTGGAGAGTTTTTATCTGTCTTGTACAAAGCCCAAGATTGAGGCTAAAAGGGATTGACTCTACTGAGGAAAATCATTATACAAAGCCTAAGAGGAGGCTGGTTGGGGAAATTCTTATATGAAGCCTAAGAGGAGGCTATCTTCTGGTGAGGATTGTTGAGATCCAGAGACAGGTCCAATGTGTATTAGGGAATCTAAAATAAAAATCAACTCTTGCTGGGGATTGAAAAAGAGTTTGAAATATCAGATGCCATGAGGTTCTGGTACTATTGGGGATTTGAAAAGGGTAAACTGACCATGGTTTGGGATTTCTTGAACCTTGTTGGGGATCAAAGAAAGTTCAAGGTGTGTTTGAGGATTTTGAGAATTTAAATTCTCTTGGGGATTAGACATGTATGAATGACTAAACTCCTTCTTATGCTTTCAAGAAGCTTGTGGGTTTCTGTATGATATCCAAGATGAGATAAGACTTTTCAAGTCTACGGGTATGAAGAGGTTGACTCTCAGCTGGAGAATGATGTGTTAAGGGATTAAGGTCAACCCTAAAATGGTATGATGTTATTGAATTTTGACTCTCATGGGGATTGAACTAGTAGAGATGACTAAGTTCTGTCTTATGCCTGTAGGAGGCCTTTGGGTGCTTGTACTAAGCCCAAAAGGAGGCTAAGAACTTCTAAGAAACCTGAGAGTCCTTGTACTAAGCCCAAGAGAAGGTTGTGGACGCTTTTAGGAAGCCCATGGGTCCAAGCCCAAGAAAAGTTCAAGAAAGGTTTCACCAGAAATAAGTCCTTTCTTTGCAGAACGGTTCTAGGGTTTGAAGAAATTCGAGAGAGGTTTCACCGGGAATTAATCCTCTCTGGGGAAATGAATTTCTTGCACACATATATTTGGGATAGTCTTGAGAAAATTTTCACCGGGAATACTGCTTTTCTCTGTTCCATATTGTATAAGCCCAAGAGGAGGCAAGACTGTATTTGGAATTTCCTACGGGGAACTAGTTTTGACTATGTTGAAAAAGTAACTTCTGGTTTGATCTAAACTTAGACCTAATTGTCGGGGAAAACTCTAAGCAAGTATGTACAAGTATATATATATATATATATATATATATATATATATATATATATATATATATATATATATATATAAACAAGTATGTATAGAAGAGATAGTGAAACTTACAAGTGTGCAAGCCCAAGCAGATTAACTACAGCTGTATGGTTAGGTTTCAAGAAATTGAAGAAAGTTTTGAAAGAAAACTTTGAGTTTTGAATTTGAATCCAAAGAAAGTTATTTTTAAAAAAGAAAGCTTGGGGCTTATTCTCAAAGGGAGGCCCTGATGATTTCTCTGAAAACAGTGATCGCACTGCGATACCGACAGACGTTGTGGGACTTATACTATAGCAGAGGCCCAAAATTGTTTATGTACAAAGAGGTTGGGTCTTAAACTCTAATAGAGGCACAAAAGGTTATTTTTATACAAGAGTTGGGGCTTATTGCTCAATGAGATGCCCGGATGAAAAACAATGATCGCACTGTTTATTTTGAAAATCGTATCGGAACTTATACAATGACTGGGGCCCAAATTATTGTAATTACAAAGGGGATGGGTCTTACACTCTATTAGAGGCCCAAAAGTGTTTTAAAAAGAAGTTTGAAAAATTAAAATTAAAGCAAAACCCTAATTTTAATTTAAAAATATGATTTTCAAAGGAAATTAAATATAAAATATCAAATATATTTAAAATCAAGTGGTAAGCTTTGAAAAATATTTTTAAAAATCATGTTTAATCACATGAAGATTTGAAATCCAATTGGTTTTGGAAAATCAAGGTGGAAATCTCATTTTAAAAATGTTTGAAAACAAATAAAATGGAATTAATTACAAGATTTCAAACTATATTAAATAAATAATATATATTCAATTTTTTTTGTGGAATAAAATATTTCAACATTTTTGTGAATTTTCAAAAAAAAGAACCAATAAAAAATAATTAAAAATGAGGGAGAAATTAATTTTGAGATTAATTACGAAAAATCATAAAAATATGAAAAATAGCAAAATGAGTGGGATAGCAGAAATGGTCTGGGTGGGTGTTGAACCCACGACCTCCAACCAAACACATGCACGCTTCTACCACTGGGGTGGTGATACATCTGTGTATCAAAACCACCCCATAAATACATAAGGTTGGCCTAATTTTCAAGTCAGGCCAAGGCAAAAAACAAATTTTGGTGGATTTGCAAGAAGGATCATATCTCCCTCATTTCTCCATGGAATTGGATGAAATTTAGATGGATCCTACCTAGAATTTCATGAGGAATCCAATGGTGGTCTTAGATTTTTCTAAAGATACCTACATTTTAAAACCCGATAGTGTTTTCAAAATAGGCCAAGATTTGGAAGTTCTATGCTATCACATCATACAAGCAAGAATAACATGGTAAATTGGTTAAAACACAACACATATAAGTTAGACAATTTGAATATCATGTCATTCTTGATTGATCCTTTGTCTGAGTGCTCTAAGAGGGCTCAAAACCCTAATCCTTGGTTGAGGTGAATGCTCAACAATCTTTGAGAAAATTGATGAGGCAAAGAAGGTATATCCATATTGTGATAATGTTGGCACAATGATGGGAAATCCCGTGGTCAAAATTTGGGGTATGACACTAACCTTTATTTCTTTGGTTTGGCCATGCTCTTCAAATTGATCTTCAGTGTGATGTATCATTTTACTTGTACCTGCTCCCCAGAGAATCCAACCGGTGAACCTTTCAAGGGCTTTAAGTCCTCTGGGCCAAGGCGAAGTCTTTCAAATGCCTCTCAATACATAATGTATACATAACTTCCTTGGTTTACGAAAACTCTTTTGATATCTCATTTGTCGCATTTTATGGTAATGACCATGTGGTCATCATTTTAAGGGTGGATGCCAGATGGATCTTTCCCAGAGAAGGTGATTATTGATTTTGGGACTTGGATTTCACATTCTCCTTCAAAGTTAGAGAGGTCCCCTATATTTAAAATTTGGCAAGCATACCTTCTACCAGCGAAGCTAGTCTTCCCGCCCCTAACAAATCCTTCTGCTATGGTGTTGAGCGTGTGGCACAAAACTTTACTACCCTAGCCTTAGGACGCCTCATTTTCTTTGTTGGGCCTGGGGCTTCCCGCGTCATCTCGCCCTCGCAAGTTAGACTTGTCTAACCCATGGGAAGAGTCACCCTTCACATATTTCTTGAGGTGTCCCTCCCGGATTAGCCTCTTGATTTCTTTCTTAAGTTGGTAACAATACTCAGTGTGGCGTCCCTTGACTCTATGGAACTTGCATTATCTTCATGGTTCAGAACCCATTACATTCGCCTTCAAAGATGGCAGTGTAGGAATGTTATGTATATGAAGAACCTCACATCAAATTTTTTCACGACAAGTGTTTATAGACGTGAAGATCTTCGTCGACTTTCCTATTCTCTTGAAAGAAATTTTCTCTTTGATGGGAGAGGTATAATTACTCTTCCTCTTGTGTGAATCTTCGAGGTTGGGAACACGTTCCTTAACGTCTCACACTGTTTTTCGGTGTTGCTCTCTTCGCCCTCTATATAACATTCGACTCTGGTGACCACTTTTGCCAACGAAAGCGCTAGCTTCTGGGTGAGAGACTCATTAAAGTTTACCCCCTTTAGTCCATTTTGGAACTCCCCCACAAATATTTTGTGTTTTGGTGGGACGGCCCTGACGGTGTCTTTGATAAACTAAGCGAGATAGTCCATCGGCGAATATGACGGACCCTGTCCTCAGGGACAAGCACTCCCCATATCTCATTTGAGAGTGGCTGGGGATCCAACACATCCATCTCCTCTGGGGGAATGAACTTCTATTAGTGTTGTCTAATGTTGTGGATATTTTCCTCTAGTGTCTTGTTCTAACAGTGTAGTTCATCTATGGCGGCAAGAATCTCCGACAGGGCGTCAGCATTATCGCTACCGCTGGTACCTTCTGGTGTAAAGGATAATTACCATCCTATTAACCATGGTTGAGGTCGGCTAGGTGTAGGAGTGGAGGACAACAATGAGTAGGGTGATTGTGATGAAGAAGGTGTGGTCTGGGTTAGTTTTATCAGAGTTCCACACTGAGCACCAATGTACTGGTCAAAAAGTACACATGTACATATTACTGCTGCAATGGCAAGGGTACTTAGAGTCCTTAGTATATATATAATAATTTGTGGTGGTTAGGGCTTTCCCACGATGGCCAGAAGCCCTGTGCGATGGTGTTGACTGTGGTTTTGAGGACCTACTCACGTGAGGTGAGATGGTTTGTATATGTGTTTGGTTTTTAGGTATAAGTGTATGAATTAGCATCAGTCCTTTCTCCCGTTGAGGGAGGAATAAGGTGTTTATAGAGGCTTTAGGCCTAGGGTTTCCTTTGGAAAGTTCACCACTCACTCAGTCAATAGTGGACCATTGAATCCCTATTTTCAAGGGGATGTGGGTCAACTATTGACTATGACTTCTCTCTGCCCAAGAAACATCTTATTCCACGTTTCTCATTAAAGGGCGAGAGGATGACATTGGGGAGAGGTGATACCTCTTTGTGGGCGACATCTATTGTCGCATCTCCTAAGGGCAGCATATGGTCGTCGGCTTTGC
The DNA here is from genome assembly GCA_022829125.1 of Lathyrus tuberosus. Taxonomy (NCBI): domain Eukaryota; kingdom Viridiplantae; phylum Streptophyta; class Magnoliopsida; order Fabales; family Fabaceae; genus Lathyrus; species Lathyrus tuberosus. Next base: position 15,994,655 of record JALAZF010000027.1, on the reverse strand, counting down.
CGGGTCTTTTACAAATATAACACTACACCATTTTTGTGTACTACATTCCTTTTATACTAAGACTCCTCCAAGAATATCTAAACATAAATGTTGATTACTATTTGGCCAAATTTGAGATCATTTAACCTTGTCCTCCCCTTATAAGTTTTAGTTTCAATTATACGATAATTGTTTGACTCTCTCTCTCTCTCTCTCTCTCTCTCTCTCTCTCTCTCTCTAATACCATGAAAATGGTTAGAAAATATAATTAGATTCATGGTTAAACAAGTCATATCCTAATCACGCACACTTAATGTTCAGGTCTATGTTTTACTTCAATTTATGTACTTGATTCATGGGAATGAAGTGGCTTGTTTTAAAATTGATTTCTGAATTTGTGAGTCCCCTTATAAATTTGACTATAGTGTCATACATGATTGTCGTGGTACTACTAATAGGCATCACTCAATTTGTACATGCAACAACAAACTTTTCTTTGTAAGAAATCAACCATATGTCTTTGACATAAATATCAACGACAACATGGTTAATACATGTTTTCTCAAACTCTATTTGTACTGCTTTGTAGAAATAGAAAAAAATTATTCTCTATGGGTCGTTGCGTCATTCATGTCCTTCAATACATGTTGCTTACATCTAACATCAAAAAATTTCTCTTTGAAAAACCTACAAAGCAAATTAACCGAAATCAAAACATAATTCCAACAAAATTCACTAAAGTCATATGTCGGTCAGAAAAGCACCTTGGGAATTAAATTGTTTGAAATAAACAAATCCTTTAGTAATACCCAACAAAACAATTTATTGGTGCTTTAATTTCAAAAATGCAAATATCATTGAATATGTTAATTTATTGGTGCTTTAATTTTAAATGTGCAAATATCATTGAATACGCCAATTCTATGGAAGTAACATCGACAATTTTAATCAATGATATTTTGTATTTGTTGGTTTTATTTTTCCTTCATTTTTTTTCTCTTCTACCAAATAGTTGAAAAAATCATTTCATTTCTTGTTATATTTTTTTCCAACTACACTTTCTTTTTAAACTTTCTTCCTATAACTATTGTCTTTTAACCGAATAGTTTTAGATAATTCAATAAATCAAATTAAATTATTGCCATCAAGTTGAGATGGCCGAGTTGGTCTAAGGCGCCAGATTAAGGTTCTGGTCCGAAAGGGCGTGGGTTCAAATCCCACTCTCAACATTATTATTATTTTTCTTTTTTTCCCATTATTTACACATAAATATTGGCTTGTGGATTCCATTTCAAAGGATAATATGATTTCAAATCCTATAAATCTAATCATTTGTGTCTTTATTTTGATATTCTCTTCTTTATTTAAATGACAGAAAATGAGTGATAAACCAATATGTGAGATAACTTATGGTCATTATCTTAACCAAACATTTAACCCCACCTTCTATGACTTCGCTCAATTCAAATTTTTGTTCGTTTATAATAGTTTTGAAAGTTATGTATACTAGAATATCAAAATTTTAAAAAATTTTGGTACAAAATCAAAGAATTCTCGCGGAAATTTTGAAATTTTCGAAAAGAAAGAAAAAACGTATTGTTTTCGAAATTTCTAGTAGCTAATTTGGAATTTCCAATATTGCCCTGGATTTTTTTTGAAATTTGCGCAAAGTTTAAGTGGATATTAAAAATAATTAAAATCTTACAAGGTTTATATAGTTAATTCATTAGATTTGGGAGTGTCAGGTACAAGCGGGGTGACAAATTGAATTCTCTTATATCTAACATTGAAAATTTTCTCTTTGTGGATCTACAAAGCAAATTAAGTGATCGTGAAGGCTGGATCAGATCCTGTAGAATCGGGCCGCCAAGTGCGTCAGGGATGTTGGTCGTATGGAGAGGAGGGGGGTGTATCTGCAAGGTACTCCGACGCTCAAGTAAGAAAGGGTCAGAGAAAAGGGGCAAGTACAAAGTATGAATTCTCAGGGTGAATATTGGATACCTGACCCTCTCAAGCGAGAGGGTTTATATAGAGCCCCCAGCGCGTGGCCAACGGTCCTATTTTCGGGGCGAAATAACCGTTTTCCCCAAAGAATAGGTAACTATCCAAACTAGCCGTTATGTCGGGCAGGGTGCCCAAAACTAGCCGTTATGTCGGGCATAGGCGTGGTTTCGGGCACCTGCCCATAGCTGTTCGGGGAGCAGTGAAGCCGTGCGTGACGGGCAGTAATTCTGGGGAGGAACGTTGCATTCCTTGCCCGATTGGAGGGGCAGAAAGGTAACTTTTGCCCCTCTGTGGATTGGACTTAGGCAATTTGGGCCGCTCTGGAGCAGAAGCGGATTGGGCCATGTCTAGCCATTGGTCCAGTCCAGAACAGGAGCCCCCCAAGTCGTTGCTCCCGAGCATGGGAGTGATGACTTAAGGATAGTTCGTGGCTCCGGGGAGCTAGCACGGAGTCGTCGTTTGAAGACAAGGAGGATTGTCTTGATGCGCCCGTGACCCCTGGTGTTCGTGGAATTCGTGGTCGTGACCTTGTTGCCCGGTGTTCGGGGAGGCTAAAGGTCAGTCAAAATTGGAAACGTTGGGACGCCACGTGTACCTAGAGCTCCGTGTAGTAGTTACTAGGCAATGATGGATAGTTGATAGCCATCATAACCTACGAGCGCGTCTACTGCACGTGCCCCTTTATATAAAAGGGGAGAATCCGTCTCATTTGGGACTTTTTCACTCTGATTTCTCTTCGTCTCCTTCAGCATTCCTGCCCGTTACTGCCGTCTGCTACTCCGACCACCGCTTCAAGCTCCGAGCAACCACTTCAGTCTTCTTAAATCAAGTAATTTTCCGATTTTGAGCTTGTTTTACTCCCTTTTGTTGTCAATGGTAGGTTGCATGTGGTTAGGGCTAGGTTTAGAGGACGAAATAAGTGATTTTCTGGCGATTGTTGGTGGTGGACGGTGGCTGTGCCATTTTTCTACCTCTGACATGTCGCCGGAGTTAGTAGTATGTTTTGGCGAGCGGGGTGGTCCACGGAGATGTTGCGACAGCTACGCATGTGTGACCGCCTTGTCTGTTCATCATCTGAGCGGGTGATGAGTATTTCGGTAGTACATGCCCATATTTGGGTGACGCTTTGCGATTTCCGGCGAAGCTTCAAACGGAAATTGGACATGAGTGCGGGGAAGCTCCTCGCTCGGGATGATTGGCTTCGAGCGTCTCCTCGCGGGGAGGTGTCAGCTTTTCCTTTGATGTTAGGGCTTAGGCCGGGGACGTTGTCCTTAGCCTTTTGCGCGCCCTTTCACTTGACTTAGCAGTGGAAGGGTGGATTTGATTTGCTGTCGAATTCACTTTCTTCTCTGCTTTTCAGGTGATTATAATGGCGATGGGGCCAGATAGAGAGGTCATTATAGATACATCTAAGGAGGAAACGGGCTCCGAAGATAATAGCAACTCGACAGCTTCGAGTTCGGCGACTTCGAGCTCTTCCAGCGATGTCGGGGAGGAGGAAGAGTTGGACGTCATGGACGAGGACGTCGACGGGTTCTCCGCGGAGGAGTGGGAGGTTGCCGAACCTGCCAAGCATGTGTCCACTTTCGCAAAGTCCTTGGTGGACGTTTTCACGGAGGTAGGGTCGGAGGGAGAGTGGAAGGTGCACTTCCCTTCCTTAGACGACCGTGTCTGTACGCACTTCGGGGACCAATTTACCATGTATGAATACACTTTCAAGGAGCTGGGCTTGAGGTTGCCGTTCACTGATTTTCAACAGTCGGTGTTCGAGTATTTGAGATTGGCCCCTACGCAATTGCATCCCAACTCGTTGGCCTGTATCCGGGCGTTTGAGCTGGTATGTGAGCATCTCTCCGTAGGGGCTACTTTTCATCTTCAACGACAGCTATCGGGGAAGAAGTATGGCTGGGTTTCTCTGAAGCAGCCCCACAAGTTGTTCAAACCGTTTTCGGAGTCAATACGGACGTTCAAGGAGCGTTATTATGTTGTTGAGCCCCTGTCCGAAGCTGCCCAGGATAGTACGTATGTCTGGGAGATTGAGGTGGATGAAGACGGGAATGACCTGCGTGATGATGAGGGGAGGTTTATCGGGCGGAGAATCTATAAGTTCCCCATCCATTGGGCACCAGATCATTTTGCCAAGAAGCCTAGTGACTACGTCTTCCAATCGAGCGAGCTACGCGGGCAGGATGCCGCGGCGTACGAGGTGCTGGTGAAGTGGGTCAACTCCTTCCGGCTTGCTGAGTGCTGGACGAGCAAGGGTAGTCCGATCTTCAAGGAGTACAGAAGCCAGAGGGGTGAGCGTCGATTCATCAATATTAAGGCACTGCTGGAGTGCAAGACTCCCGAGGATGCCGAGAAACTGCTTGGTAGTCTTAGTTATTTAGATTTTGTTCGCGTCATTTCTTTTCCTCGTATCTAACATGCTCGTATTTTGTTTGTGCAGGTGAGATGCCTCAGGCCCACAACAGAGTTGTGAGGAATGCTCTTGCGAGGAACAAGGTCGGGGTAGCCCCTCCGAAGTCTCGGTTTGCTAGTGCCCGTGTTCCTCCTCCCGTGCAGCCTCCTGTGGGGACCTCTTCTTCTCCTACTCCTGCTCCCCGGGGGTCTCCTCTTCCTTTGACCGGTCGATCCAAGCGGCAAAGGTTTAATGATGCTGTGGACCTTACTCGGGCGTCGTAGAAGGGGAAGTTCGAGCTTCCTCCTTGCATCCATGATCGGAGGTTCTTCGAGGGGAACTCTCTGATTGTGCCTCGGGCGGAGTCTCTTTGCTTGGAAAGTATGGATCGCCCGAGCAAGAGGGCGTTGGTGGCCCAGGACGCTTCTGCCTTGGTCAGGATGTTGGAGATGGCAGCTGTGTACGCCGAAGGGGATTCGGTGACTGAGGCCGAAATTACTGCTGCCCGTGCTACCATGGCGTCCGTCAAGGAAGAAGCTAAGGGTGCCAACGATGCTCGGAAGAAAGCTGAGGAGGAGGTAGCTCGTTTGAAGGAGGAGAACTCGACGCTGGCGGCAGAGAAGAAGTCTGTCGAGGAGTTGATCCAGCGGCTGAAGGCGGCCAATGCCCTGGGTGACGATGAGTCGGAGGATGTAAAGGCATTAAAGACGAGATCCGAGCTGGTTGCCCGTTTGCTGACGGCCGAGGATGATGGCATTGTCGTCGCGGAGGAGTCTTTTGGGAACGCCGTGGCTCAACTGCGGGTGGTGAACCCTGAGCTCGATTTTTCTGTCGAGGGTAGTCACTACCTGGCGCATGTTGAGGATGGTCGTATTGTCATGCCCGACGGTCTCCTTGAAGGTACCCCCGAGGATCAGCCCGCAGAGGACCAGGGATCTCAGCCAGAGCCAGCCGAGCATGCGGACATATGAGGAGTTTGTATTTTTGATGTTGTTGTAATATGTCCGGCCTGTGTACCGTGTAATTGCTTGTAATTTATTTTTGGGGGACGTGGCCCCCGTTTCATGTAATTTAGTACAATCGCGGCCCTTGCGACCACTTATTATGTTAAATTATTACACGTTTGATTCTGCCGCTTGCATGATTTTACTTGCTTTTATTTTTTGCTAAGTATTGTACTCATGCTCGTTGTAAATGTATATCTGCCCGTGATTGGGAGTATTTGACTTGCGCAAATATTTTAGGGGGATTGCTCCTTGTAGATGTGTTCGACAGTGAGGGGAACTGGTCGAACGACCGGGGAATATCCTGGCAGGGTGCGGAGCTCAGGTTGCGTTTGAGGCCTGAGTTCGCGGCGTGAACGTCCCATCGCGAGCTGGGGTTCTTCCAGTAATGGTACTTTGACGACAGCGATGCTCGATCGAGGACCGCTGTCGAGCAGAGTTACCCGGCTCGTTACTGAGCAAGGTTCTACTTTATTCGTATGCGACGCTTGTACCTAGACGCGCATAGTGGTCGGTAGCTGACGTTCGTCGTTGCGACGGGTCGAACCAAGAATTTAGCTGTAGTATTGTTTTAGCTTTTCAGCGTTCCATGGTCGAGCAAGTTCTTCCCCAGTGAGATGTTCTAGGTAGTAGGCCCCATTTTTTGTTTTTGCTCGGACGCGATAGGGTCCTTCCCAGTTGGCTGCTAGTTTGCCTTCGCGAGAGTCTTTGTGGTTTCTTCTTAGAACGAGGCTTCCCACGTCGAACTCTCGCCGTATCACCTTGGCATTGTGCCTGATGGTAATTTTTTGTTTCAGTGAGGCTTCGCGGAGGGCTGCCCCGGTTCGGATTTCCTCGACGAGGTCGAGTTCTTCTCGCAGTGACTCGTCGTTCATCTCCTCGTCTAGGGGCGATTCTGTCTGCCTAGAGGGCACGTGAACTTCGACAGGGATTACAGCCTCTGTCCTGTATGCTAGACGGAAAAGTGTTTCCCCGGTCGTTGAGTGTGGAGTTGTGCGATAGGCCCATAGTACGCTGTGCAGTTCCTCGACCCATGCCTTCTTTGTTTCGTCCAGCCTTTGCTTGAGGCCTCGAAGGATGACTCGGTTGGCTGCTTTAGCCTACCCGTTTATTTGAGGGTGCTCGACGGATGCGAAGTGCTGCTTCGTGCCTAGTTGGGCGACGAAGTCTTGGAACTTACCGTCTGTGAATTGCGTCCCGTTGTCTGTTACTATCGCTTGGGGGATACCGAAACGTGCAAGGATGTTTCGTTTGTAGAAACGCAGGATGTTGAGGGCAATTATTTTGGCTAGAGCTTCCGCTTCTATCCATTTTGTGAAATAGTCTACGCCCACTATGAGGTACTTGTTTTGACTTGACCCTACCACGAAGGGTCCTAGGATGTCTAGGCCCCACCAAGCGAATGGCCACGGGGAGGACATAGCCATGAGCTCGTTAGGCGGAGCCAGGTGCATGTCTCCGTGCCGTTGGCATCTATCGCATTTCTTGACGTGTTCTTTCGCGTCATTTTGTATGGTCGGCCAGTAGTAGCCTGCCCGAAGAGCCTTTCGAGCAAGGGACCTTCCGCCGAGATATTGGGCGTTGATTCCCTCGTGGATTTCACGCAGGATGTGCACGACCATTTCCTCCTCGACACATTTGAGCAGCGGAATGGAGAATCCCCGTCTGTGGAGTTTATCTTCGACCAAGACATAAGAGCAGGCTCTTCGCCTGATTATGCTGGCCTTCTTAGGGTCGGACGGAAGTTCGTCTTTGGCGAGATAGTTGTAGACTGGGGTCATCCAGCAGTTGTTGTCGCCGATCACCTGTACGTCGAGTGTCGGGGAGGCCTTCTCGATACTAGGTCGAGGAAGTACTTCCTGTATGACGGATTTGTTTTCGCCTTTCTTCTTCGTGCTGGCTAGTTTGGATAACACGTCTGCTCGCACGTTATGTTCGCGGGGAACGTGTTTCACTTCCACTGTTGTGAACTTCGCTATTTCCTTCTTGACTAGGGCCAAGTATTCGGCCAGGTTGTCATTTTTGGCTTGGTATTCTCCCCGGACCTGGAGGGCCACGAGTTGTGAATCCGTATAAATGACGACTTCCTCTGCACCCAGGTCCTTGGCAAGCCGTAGCCCCGCGAGGAAGGCCTCGTATTCAGCCTGGTTATTAGAGGTTGGGAAGGATAGGGTGAGTGAAACTTCAACAATGATTCCTTCATCGCTCTCCAGTATGATGCCCGCGCCGCTCCCTGCCGAGCTCGAGGCACCGTCAACGAAAATGGTCCATTTGTGCGCCTCGCTCGCGGGGGTGTCTGCGAATGTTATTTTTGCGACGAAGTCGGCCAGAGCTTGGGCCTTGAGGGCGTTTCTGTTTTCGTATTGGATGTGGAATTTGGACAGTTCTAATGACCATTTGAGCATCCTACCGGCCATGTCTGGTCGTCCGAGCAGCTGCTTTATGGGTTGATCTGTTCGAATAACGATCATGTGAGCCAGGAAGTAGTGTCTTAATCTTCTGGCTGCGTTGATGAGGGCCAACGCCACCTTCTCTATCTATTGGTATCTTAATTCTGGTCCTTGTAGCGCTTTGCTTATGAAATATATGGGCTTCTGCCCGTCAGGTGTCTCGCGGATGAGAGCGGCACTCACTGCCTCGGTTGCTATGGTGAGGTATAGGTACAACATTTCGCCGTTGTCCGAGCGAGAGAGGATCGGTGGTTCTGAGAGTGCTCATTTCAGATGGATAAGGGCCTTGTCACACTCCTCGGTCCATTTAAATGCCGCCTCCTTGCGGAGGAGTTTGAAGAATAGTAGGGCGTGCTGGGCGGACTTAGCCACGAAACGGGATAGTGATGCGAGCATCCCGTTGAGGGACTGGATGGATTTTTTGGACTTAGGCGTAGGGAACTCGGAGAATGTCCGGCATTTATCGGGATTGGCCTTGATTCCTCGTTCCGTCAAGTAGAAGCCGAGGAATTTGCCGACCCGGACGCCGAACGTGCACTTCTCTGGATTAAAATGCATTTTGTATTTCCTGGCCTGTTCGAAGACCTTTCTCAAGGGGCAGTATGATCGGTTTCCTCGTGGGATTTCACGATCATGTCGTCCATGTAGACTTCGAGCATGTCGCCTATTTCTCCCTAGAATACCTTGTTCATCATTCGTTGGTACGTTGCTCTGGCGTTCTTCAGGCCGAAGGGCATTACGTTGTAGTAATAGTTGCCCGATTTGGTCATGAAGGCCGTATATTTTTTGTCGGACATGGCCATCGGAATTTGATTATAGCCCGAGTAGGCGTCCATGAACGATAAAAGTTTAAAACCAACAGAATTATCAACAAGTTTATCAATATTGGGGAGGGGTAGGCATCCTTCGGGCATGCCTTATTGAGATTGGTATAATCAATGCACATGCGCCATTTCCATTAGATTTTTTAACTAATACAACGTTGGACAGCCAAGTGGTGTACTTGGCTTCTGAAATAAATTTGGCCTCGAGGAGGTCCTTTACAGCTTTTTCAGCAGCCTCTGTCTTCTCCAGAGACTGCTTTCTCCTACGTTGTGCTACGGCCTTGATGGCCGGGTCAATTGTCAGCTGGTGACAGGTGACGGACGGATCCAAGCCGGGTATTTCTGCGGCGCTCCATGCGAAGAGGTCGGCATTTTCTCAGAGGCATGCTTTGAGCTGTTTCCTCGCAATGTCGGGCAGGTCTGCTCCAATCTTTACTCCCCGCTGGGGTCTTCGCCGAACAGAACGATCTCGAAGTTGCCATCTGGGATGGGGCGCATCAGATGGGAGCTACCGCTGGACGATGTGGACGGGTTGGCCGAAGCTGCTCGTTCTTCTGGTTGGTCCTCCTCGGGGAAGCGACTGTCGAGGTCGATGGATTCGACCTGGGGCAGAGGCTTGGCCTCCTCGGAGCTGCTTGGCAACGCTGGCTTGCCCGACGCTTTAGGCTTGGACGCAATGGCGTTGAGCCCCTTTATAACTGCTTCGAAGCACCGTCGTGCAACTTCAATGTTGCCGTGCAGGGTAGCAACTATTCCTTTCGAAGTGTAATACTTCATCTTCAGGTGGACTGTTGAGGGCACCGCTACCAACTCGGCCAGGGCTGGTCTTTCGAAAATGCACTGGTATAGCGACGGCCAGTCGATTACCAGAAATTTCACCTTGATGGATCTGGCCGTCTCAGCTGATCCAAAAGTTACGATCAGTTCGACGTAGCCCCACGGCTTGGTCACTGATTCGTTAAATCCCTGCAAATCGGACCCTACATAGGGGGTAAGGTGCGATTCGTCCAGCTGAAGCATTGAGAACAGCTGGGAGTACATGATGTCGACCGGGCTGCCCTGGTCGACTAGGATTCTGCGAACGTTGAAGTTCTCCATTCGGGCTCTGACGAGCAAAGGTATGCTCGAGTTCACAGATCCGCCGAGGAGCTCTTCCCGGTAGAAGGAGATGGGAACGGAGCCCTTCTGGGCCTGATCGAGCATGGTCACTTTATTGGAGCTCGTGTTGATTAGATGCTCGAACTTGTGTTTCACGGAGCCCACAGTGACTTTGTTGAAGCCCCCGCCAGAGATGACCATGGCGGAGGGAAAAGTCTCCCACAGGCAATGGGTCGCGAAATAAGCAGGGGCGCTGAGCCCGTCCGGGACGTAGAAGTCCTCCGGTCGCGATATGGACATAGCGACCTGTATATTGGCGTCTTCCGAGGAGGGCACTTCCTCCTCTATCTTTTTGGACTCCTGGGCGTCCTGTCGAGGAGTGTCCTTCTTCTTCGCAAATTGTTTCAGGTGCCCGTCCCTGATCAGTATTTCAATGGCATCCTTCAGATGGATGCAGTCCTCCGTAGTATGGCCGTGACTTTTGTGGAAACGGCAGTATTTTGATTTGTCCATATTGGGTCTGTTTGGCAGTTGTTTAGGGAAGCAGACCTCCGCCTGCTTAAACTCCGAATTGGCACATTCAGACAGGATCTTTTCCCTGGAGACGGTCAGGGGAGTGTAGTCATGGAACCGCCCGGAGGGTCCTTTGCTGTCACGGGAGTCACGAGGACGGTCCTCGCGCCTCCGTTCTCCCCGACGAGATGTCGAAGCTTCCTCTCCTCTGGACGACCGAGCATTCTCCTGATGGCGTGATGCTCGGACGTTGTTGGCCGCAACCTTTTCTTCGTACTGAATATGTTTTTGGGCTTTGAGGAGGAGGGCGTCAATGTTCCTCGGTGGTGCGAGGCCAATGGATATAGAAAACTCGGAGCCTGGGCGGAGCCCTTACTCGAGCATAAACTTCTTCATTTCGTCCGTTGTAGGGACTTGTACAGCTTCCTTGTTGAACCTCTTGATATATGCGCGGAGAGGTTCGTCTTTTCCCTGGATTATGGCTCCAAGAGAGGCCTCAGTTTTGGGGTGGCGGCGAGATGCTGTGAAGTGCCGCGAGAACATCCTGCCCAGCTGTCTCCACGAGGTAATGGACTCCTCGGGCAGTTGCTTGTACCATGTCATCGCTCCCTTTCGGAGCGTGGTCGGGAACAGTCTGCATTTAATGGTGCCCCGTACGCCGCGGTAGTCTAACAGCACATCGATTTTCTCAATGTGTTCGTCGGGGTCAGTGGTCCCGTTGTACGTGCCAAGTGACGGGGGTTTCTCCAAGCCTTTTGGGAGACGGGTAGCCAAGATCTCCTGGGACAACGGGTCGCGAGGCTCGTCGTCGCTGCTAGGGCTGGTGTACGATGGGGACCGAACGAGGTGCTCGCGGCGGCAGTTCCTTCGCGGAAAAGGTGAGCGGTTCCTTCAAGGAGAAGGTGAGCGGGCCCGTCCTTTAGATTTGATCGGTGGAGATTGCTCATTCCTTTGAGTCCTCTTGTGGTCGTGAGTGTGCTGGTTACGCGGGGAGATCTGGTCGCGCTTCTGGGCTGCGCGAGGATCAGGCTCTTGGCGCAGTCTTCGGTCGATTTCTCTCCGTGGCTGCGGGCTTCGTGATCGTCGTTGGTTCCTCTGCATAGGAGGGGATCTTGGGTGGTGGGACTCTTCTAATGCCCCGATCCTCTCGTTTTGCTGCAGGATCAGGGTGTTGGTTTTGTTGATCGCCTCCAGGAGGGCTGCCACGGCCGGGTCGGCGTTGGACGGAACAGGAACGGGCTGGACGTCAAGTGATGGTTGATCGTTATTGCGATCAGCAGGGGTAGGGGAAGGAGAAGCAGTGGCTCCGTCCATGAGGAAACGGGAATCTCGGAGGATAGATGACTGGCCGTCAATGTCAGATTTATTGATGGGGAGGATGGTGGTTTGGAGAGCATCCTTGGTGCGATCTTGGGAGGCCATGATCATGATGATGTTTGAGAATTGTTTTGATCTTCGGTTTCTGAGGAAAGAAAGATGGGGAGAACAAAGTTCCCACAGACGGCGCCACTGATCGGGAAGGCTGGATCAGATCCTGTAGAATCGGGCCGCCAAGTGCGTCAGGGATGCTGGTCGTATGGAGATTAGGGGGTGTACCTGCAAGGTACTCCGACGCTCAAGTAAGAAATGGTCAGAGAAAAGGGGCAAGTACAAAGTATGAACTCTTAGGGTGAATATTGGATACCTGGCCCTCTCAAGCGAGAGGGTTTATATAAAGCCCCCAGCGCGTGGCCAACGGTCCTATTTTCGGGGCGAAATAACCGTTTTCCCCAAAGAATATGTAACTACCCAAACTAGCCGTTATGTCGGGCAGGGTGCCCAAAACTAGCCGTTATGTCGGGCATAGGCGTGGTTCCGGCCACCTGCCCATGGCTGTTCGGGGAGCAGTGAAGCCGTGCGTGATGGGCAGTAATTCCGAGGAGGAACGTTGCATTCCTTGCCCGGTTGGAGGGGCAGAAAGGTAACTTTTGCCCCTCTGTGGATTGGACTTAGGCAATTTGGGCCGCTCTGGAGCAGAAGCGGATTGGGCCATGTCTAGCCATTGGTTCAGTCCAGAACATTAACTAAAATAGAAAACACAATTCCATTTCAAAGGCTAATATGATTTCAAATCCTATAAATCTAATCATTTGTGTCTTTATTTTGATATTCTCTTCTTTATTATAAATCAATATGTGAGATAACTTATGGTCATTACTGTAAGACCCTAATTTTTACCCCTAAGATTTCGCTCTTTTCATTTGCATCTCATACCTACAAACAAGATCACAATTTGTGTTTCTCCTGGACACCTGTGTGTTTCTCTGTTGCTTACTTGTTTCTGTTTATCTAACATCTAACCAAAAATACAAAAAAAATATATGCTGCCGTTTGCTTGTTTCTCTCTGTGTGTTGTGCAGGTTTGTCAAAGACAATGAAGTGATTTCAAGTCACATGTGCAAGATGTCTTGTGCTGAGATTCTTCATTTTATCAGACAGTAGTTCATATGAGTTTTGGGTTCAGACAGATTCAAGTGGTTGTTGTTCAGTTGTGGTTTGTTCTTTGGTGGCTGTGTGCATATTCAATCGGAGGCTTGTAGAAAAAGTCAAGATTTGGTCGTGGGCTAAAAGTTAAGATTTGTTATCCATTTCCATTTTGATCATCCAAATTTATCCTATCCATTTTCACTCCTTTTATCCATATTACAAAATCTAAAACCATCCAATATCCATTTTTTACACCCATTTCATTATCAATTTCTAAACCATGTCTATCCATTTAAATATCCAAATTTCATATCCATTTTTCTAACCAATTTCTTTCATCACCACAAAAAAAAAAAATCCTTTGTTTTATTTTAGAAACCATTAGTCCATTACCAAAGATATTATCCAAAACCTTTTTTATTTTTATCCAAATTCATTAAAGCCCATTTTTATTTACCAAAGCCCATTTACAAATACAACCATGACACCAAACAAGTGCCAAAAAATAGAAGGAAATAAACTTAGTCCATGGCCCACCTTCAGCTCATGCTCACAATAACAATTTCCAAGCTAACATATCAAGCCTAACACCTAGCAATTTGTGGTCCAGCTTCACAATATACTACATGAGCCACTTGAAAAATAAATCATCAATTGCTACTAGCCACATTAAACTACAATGCCTCAGATGCTACTTTTATACATTAAAATCATTGACAAGCCGCATGAGAAACAAAGCACTCCAAGCCATGACATAAACGGCTCCTCCTCAAATTACAAAACGCAAGCTACCAGCCAACCAAACGCAGCCAAACTGCTAACCAAGCTTCACGCCGAGCTGCTGCTACTACTTCCCAACCGTGCCAAAATCATGCCAAAACGTCACGCAAACCATCATCACCAAAACGCAGAAAAATAATTTGAAAACGGCAGCGGAAAATTCATTTCAATTCACCAAATCCTTCTATAAATTCAGCACCACTCTCCTCATTTCATCAAGCTTGGACAGACCCAAAAATTCTGCCAAAATCCATACTCAACCTTCATCAAATTCAAGCATCAATCACCATCTCAATCCATCTTCTATTTTCATACAACTTCAAAATTTCTTAACAATTCATTCACCACAACCACAAACCGCAACGACTCCAACCTCACAACATCACCAATATACTCACCAATTCACCATAAACAACTTCTTTAACCATTAACACTAACCTGCAAATTCACATTCGAAAAATTCACAAACCGAATCCGAAATCACAAATCGCAACACCAACAACAACACTCAATATTACTCGTCCAACATCCATAAGCAACAACAACAGAAAGTTCACGCAAATCCAGAAAAAAAGGAGAAGAAGATTGTTGGATTTCTCACCATTTTTGAAGGTAATGGAAGTTTTTTTCGTCGAACTTCGCGGTTCCGATTCGAGCTACCAAAGCACTTTTACACAAAATCATGGACATAATTGAGATCCTCATTCAATTCCGATCACGACCGTGCAAGAATTTTTTCCCGTCGCTGCCATAAAAGTGAACGCCGCGAGCCTCCCCTTCCGTCGGTGAATAGTGCACGCGTGTGAAGAAATGAAGAAGATGAAAGTCTTTGTTTCTGATTCCTTTATCTTTTTAATGTGTTACTTGTTTTTTTATTTCTTTTGTTTTTTTCTAAAAAATAAATTGAGCCTAGCCCGTTACTAATCACCACCACTATTTTGCTTACCAACCCTCATTTTCTTTCTTTTAATTTCTTTCTTCTTTTCATTTTCATTTCCTTTTATCTTTGACTTTGTTGTTGGTTGTGTGGATCATAATTTTTAGATCCACTTTTCTTCATCTATTTTCTTTTTGATCGATGAAAGTCGAAGTGATCGTGAAATTTCTTTGTTGAATTTCGATCGAGACGAGATCATTTCCACCTTTTCTTTTCGTGTGACACCGCTTTAGGATAACGATCCCTATATCGTTTATCTCTCGTGCATTAACACATATATCTCATGGCCGGCCTCATTCGTAGGGTAATTGCTCGAACAAATTACTCGGCGTGCGCTTAACATAGACCAAAATTTGTCCCGCCTTGGAAAACTTTCAAGAATAGTTGATTATTTGTCTTTTGGTTCAAAACTTATGGAACTTGTTGTTAGGAGGCTTTGGTCTTATCAATCCTCTAATGAGTTTTCATTAATCTTGACCTAAGTGCAATTATTCAATTATAATTGATCACTAACTTTAACTATTAATCACTAACTTACTAATATTACTATTGTACTAACTTCTTTACAATTACTTCTCGCACCCTATCTCTTTTACTTTTATGCCTCATTTTATCATTTCATATCATGTTTATGCTTCCGCAATTTTTCCTTTGTCCGTTGGACATATGTTTATGCTTCCGCAATTTTTCCTTTGTCCGTTGGACATATGTTTATGCTTCCGCAATTTTTCCTTTGTCCGTTGGACACATGTTTATGCTTATGCCTTTTTCTCTTTGTCCACTTGGACCTAAAACATTAATAAAGGCCAAAACCTCTAAAAAAAACTTGTGCTTCTAATCTTGGACTATGGTTACTATCCTTTGCAATGGACATGGAGTTTTGCACTTAGACCTTGGACATCCAATGCAATTCTTGGAACCTTGGACTTAGAACTAGGACCTTTTCCCTTTGCTTTGGAATTATGGTTCAAAGACTTTGAAGACTTGCCTTTATTTAGCCAATTTTCTTAAGGATGGAATTCTTTTAATATTGCTTTGAAGTGGCTCCATTGTGGTTAGGCTATTCTCTTCCTTAGCTTTTCTTTTATGCTTTAGGATAGTCTCTTCTTCTCCTCCCCATTCTTTAATTTTCAAAACTCTCTCTCTTTTTCAAAACCTTCTTGATTTCAAACTATAACCTCTTTCATAATCAAACCTTGACTTTGTCAAGTGATTTTTACTCTTTTCCTTTCATTTATTAATCAAATGCTAAACTACATAAGCATATTGTCACCTTTTTCAAAAGACTTAAAAAACATCAAACTCATTTACTCTCTTTTGTGCCCTCGTGCACTTTTTCCTTTAACTTTTTTATAAGTTTAGACATGATTCATTTCTTTAAGCGGAATTATTCGCTTAGAAATGACGACTTGTCTTTATATTTAAAAACAACCAAAACATACAAATTTCATTCTTTGTACCACGAACTACGGGGTTTTGATCCTACATTGCACATCGTGGGTACGTAGGCATGAGACGACAAGTCTCTCCAAACACAAAAATCTTAAAAAACAATTTCTCTTCTCATCTCCTAAATCACTTTTCAAGCAAACTTTTTCAGACCAAAAGCGGTAGATATTTCAAAGGGCTCCTATAGAGTACTATAGACATTTTGGGTGCTAACACCTTCCCATTTCGTAACCAACCCCCTTACCCGGTTTCTCTTCACTTGTTCTTGGTTAGAGCTTGTGTAGGCTTTGTTCGCTCTTTTTTCCTTTCCTTTTTGGATAAAATAAAAGTGCGGTGGCGACTCTTGCTTTTTCGAGTTAAGTTAATCAATAGCTTACACTCATGATTTTGCCGCTACAGAAAAGTGGTGACTCTACTGGGGACAGATTGACCTCTTGCTGGTCCATCCCTTAAGGGGTTTAGCCTACTTTGATTTATTTACTGCTTTCTGTCTGACTTGCTTGTTATCTGTTTGTTCTGGTTGGGATGTTCTGAGAGATAAGCCCACTACCCAGGCTTGAGCATACACATAGGTTTTAGTGTGGGTAGGCGGGACGCTCCCATGGTGTTGGCCACGTGCGGGTGATCACGATCCCTACAATCAGACGAGGTTCTATCAGGAGCTTTCTGCTACTGTATGTTGATACAGGCCAGTAGTTATTCTCTTGAGGAATTGTCGACTCTGATGACCATTCCCGAGGACTCAGTAACGGCACTCCTCCCGGGATGTGACAGTGGCAGACCACGTTCGGTTGCAAACCCATTGCACAGTCTCGATCTGAGGACCCAATGCTGGGAATTTGCTATAGGATATCCTTTTTGGGGGAATCAGTGGACGACCTCTTTGTTTGGCGATAATATTGTACCCCGAGGGATGAATGTACTATTGCTTCTCAAATCGAGAATCTGAAACTTAGGATCCCGACTTTTTAGTACCCACATGTGAGAATGGGCGAGTGTTTACAGGTTTGCAGGAAACCCTGACTTCCAACATGCCCGATGCTTTGGATTTCTTATCAGTGTGGACTTATCAACCTGGTATTTTGGTGTTCTCTTCAGAGCGAACCTTTGAACCTGTGTGCTTTGAGTGATCTTGTTTGTGGTTGTTGCATCCATGCACTCTTGCATCGATGAGCATACATATGCATTTCTTCCCAGTTGTCTCAAAAACTCGCTTCAACTGTCTCCTTCTCCAGTTATTTGTTCGCCGTCAAGCTGTTTCCTCAACAAAACTACGGAACTAGAGCTGCTGTCAGATTGAGAATGGAAAACCAAGAACAACACAACGCCGAAGTCAGAATGGAAATTTATGAGTTGAAGGTCGGCATGACCAAGCTCACAGAAATGCTGCAAGTTCTGATTGCTAGAGGTGAACCACCTCAAAGGACTGTGATTGTTGAAACTTCACCTGCTGCTGTTGACCCTCCACTGACTCAGCAACCAGCTTCTACTTGGCCAGAATTTGTGTTACCTCCGAATTACTCGCCACCCTTTGCAACTACTCCTGTGTTTGTCTCGCCAGTATCTTCAGCTCCATTGTTCACTGAACCTTAGCCTATTGTGCATTCTGTTGCTCAAGCTGTTCCTGAGAATCCTTTCGTGTACCATGCTGCTGGTCCACAATCTGAAAGTCAGGGAGAACCTGGATACATTGAAGAAGTCAGAGAGCATGCCAAGTGAAGTTTGAGTCAGTTCAGATGGATCATCTCCTAAAGCCAGTATTTCAGACACGACAGCTCATCCTTGTTGCGGATTAATCACCAGGCCTTGTTTCTTTCTGTTTGCATTTTTCCTTGATTGTATTGTTTGTTTGCTTTCAAACTTTATTTATACTTTCATGGTAATTTCAATCAAACGAGCATTGCAACTTTTGATTCAATTCATTTATATTCACTGTGTGCATCTTTATGCTTTCTTTTTCACAAAAAAAATATATCTCCTGTCCACTTTCTTTATTAAGCTTTTGTTTATGCAAAGATTGGAGGGAGGATGACGAAAGCGAAATACCTAAAATTGCTTAACTGTATGCTTTCAATTAAAACTTGGCTGATGATGTACAGGCATTGTTTCAACTCCCAAACACTGGAGAAATAAGGAAGTTAATCCCTTGTCAACCCCTTCGAGCCTAGAAGTTGGTGTTTCTTTCTGTACGAAAAAACCCGCAATCTTAACCTGGGGATGGATAGTTCTCAGTTAATTTGACTGTGCATGCAAAACACTTTCCAATAAAGGTTGCAATCACAAACTTCCCTTCGCACACATCAAAGAAGTGTCGAAGATGTCTTTCAAATCGAAAGCCAATGATGGTTCACCGTAATCATTAAGCCAGGCAGTCACTACCTTTCAAAAAAAATGGATGAAAAAAAATCAAAAGAAGAGCCCGCTAAGTCAAAACCCATGAAGGAGACTTAGGCAAAAATTGGGGCATCCCGCTGACTGTAAAGTCAAATGACACAGTTCAGGCAAAAGTTAGGGATAACAAAAAAAAAAGATAAATCAAGAGGTTACCAAAATCCTCAAAGACAAAACAAGTTGACTGAGGTCCTCATCAAAAACAACAAAATGTTGTAAGAAAGAGTGACTGCCATCTCAAAAATCCCTTGAACCATCATCATAACAGTGTTACAATTCCAAAATCTCTTGGAACCTGAATGGATTGTTTGAATTAACTGAGCATAAGACTGGAGATCATCATGAAGAATGGGTCGGGTACAAATAAACTTTGAGCCTATATCCTTTGTTTCAAAAACCGTGAACCATACCACGTTACAACCTTCAAAAGACCTAATTGAAGCCAGGTTTCTTTTGAAAGCATACTACAGCAAGGTTGCGTAAATTGACTCCTATATTTGTTGCCAATCATTTGCTTTGATGTCATACCTTTGCTTTATCTTTCATCTTTGCATGTCTTAACCGCCGTGTTTTGACAAGTGTTTCATTTTGCTTTACATCAATAACATCATTCCAAAAATGATTTTTGATTTCAAAATTGCATGAACTTTGCATTAAAATTACCATGTTTGTTTGAGTAACCTTGTTTGCAGGCAAACTTTCCTCATTAAGGAATTTTCAAACAGTTGAGAAACTTGGTCAGTGATCATATCAGGGGCACATTACTTCCAGATCCTGTTGTGAATCAGTTCGAGAATTGGTTAATCAGAAGATCTCTTTCAAGATTCATACTGAGTTTAGCCTTCTCAACAGTCATTCTGAGAACTGAAGCCATGATCAGTTCATTCATCCCCAACAACTGAAGCCATGATCAGTTATCCTCAGCAATCATTTCAAGAATTGAAGCCATGATCAGTTCATTTTTCCCCTGCAGCAGTCAAACTGAAGCTATGATCAGTGTACCCTTGTCAGTCAAGCAATCTGGGGCAATCTTCTTCAAGAATCCTCAAGAAGTCTTTCCTCAAAAGACCATCAGCCTGATACAATTCAAAGTGTGACAGAGATGTGCTCAACATCTTCTCTCCAAGCAGAGTGAGCAGTGTTCCCTGCGTTGAGGAATCAGATTTTCATTCTACCCTCACAAAAGAGTCTATCTCAGTTGTGCTATCATTTGCATTGCATACATAAAACATTCATCTATCATACATAGAAAGATTTTCATAGCTCAAAGTTTGCTTCGTGCTCATATGTATTTTCCTGAGGTCCCGTTGCTGTCAACATCTTACCTTGTGATCAAAGTCCAACTTACTTGGCACCTACCAAAACTTTTACCTGCCTTTTCATTCAGTGCCATTCCTGAATGTTGTCGTTTTCCTGTCTTCTTTCATCCCAGTGCTATTCCTGGATGTCTTGTCCTGTCTTCTTTCTTTCCAGTGCTATTCCTGGATGTCTTGCTTTCCTGGATCTTTATATTCTTTCACTCCAGTGCCGTTCCTGGATGTATGCCTCTTGTTTCTCCAGTGCCATTCCTGGATGTCTGTCTCTTTTGATCTCCAGTGCCATTCCTGGATACATTGTTCCTCTTGTTTCTCCCAGTGCTATTCCTGGAAGTCTTTTCTCTCCTCTATAATCCCCAACAGATCTGCTTGGATATTTTTCAGTGCCATTCCTGAAAGTTTTACCTGTTCATTCAGTGCCATTCCTGGATGAGTTTTTACCTTTACTTTCAGTGCCATTCCTGAAAGTTTTACCTGTTCATTTAGTGCCATTCCTGAATGAGTTTTCTCCTTTGCATTCAGTGCTATTCCTGGATGTCTTTTTCACTGTCATTCAATGCCATTCTTGAATGTAGTGATTCACCTTTATCTTTCAGTGCCATTCCTGAATGTTTTACCTGTTCATTCAGTGCCATTCCTGGATGAGTTTTTACCTTTACTTTCAGTGCCATTCCTGAAAGTTTTACCTGTTCATTCAGTGCCATTCCTGGATGAGTTTTTATCTTTACTTTCAGTGTCATTCATGAAAGTTTTACCTGTTCATTCAGTGCCATTCCTGGATGAGTTTTTACCTTTACTTTCAGTGTCATTCCTGAAAGTTTTACCTGTTCATTCAATGCCATTCCTGGATGAGTTTTCTCCTTTGCATTCAGTGATATTCCTGGATGTCTTTTTCACTGTCATTCAATGCCATTCTTGAATGAAGTGATTTACCTTTACCTTTCAGTGCCATTCCTGAAAATTGTATCTGTTCATTCAGTGCCATTCCTGAATGAGTTTATCTTTACCTTTCAGTGCCATTCCTGAAGGTCCTTGCTCACTTTATTCAATGCCATTCTTGGATATTGGGAACCTTTTATCCAATGCCATTCTTGGATAATTCTGATATATTTTCCAGAACTTTTCTCACTACATTCAATGCCATTCTTGGATGTTGTGATTTCTTCTGTCCAATGCCATTCTTGGATATGATTTCCTCAACAGAGTCCAATGCCATTCTTGGACACCTTTTCCCTAGCTAAGTCCAATGCCATTCTTGGATATCTTTTCCTCAGCTGAATCCAATGCTATTCTTGGATGTCTCTGATGCTTGTTGTTGCCTCATTCAATGTCATTCTTGAATGTTGCAGTGCCTTTATCCAATGCCATTCTTGGATATCTTACCCGACAGAGTGTTTTTCACCTCCATCCAATGCTATTCTTGGATGACGCTGCTGCTTTTACCAGAAACTTTCCTGTTTTGGTCCAATGCCATTCTTGGACATCTTTCGACATCCCTTTTGTCTCGTTTGTAGTTTCTATCCAATGCTATTCTTGGATGTCATTACTTGTCTTCCCAGGGTCTTGTCCCTCTCTTTCCAACTATTGATGGATACTTCTTGTCACCTTGACAGATCTCCAGAAATAGCTTGTGTTCCCCGGCGTGTCTTTTCACGTCATCTCCCTCAATTTACCGTATATCCCTTGTTTCAGTCTCCTCGCAGTCTGTCTCATTCTTTGCATTTATATCATCTTGTGACATCTTATGGCTAAAAATTCAGTTTTCTGTATTTAAGTATCTTCAATCTTGTCGAGACGAAGTTTTCAACCTTCATATCTCCTGATTGAAGAAACTTAAATAGGGGCAGCTGTAAGACCCTAATTTTTACCCCTAAGATTTCGCTCTTTTCATTTGCATCTCATACCTACAAACAAGATCACAATTTGTGTTTCTCCTGGACACCTGTGTGTTTCTCTGTTGCTTACTTGTTTCTGTTTATCTAACATCTAACCAAAAATACAAAAAAAAATATGCTTCCGTTTGCTTGTTTCTCTCTGTGTGTTGTGCAGGTTTGTCAAAGACAATGAAGTGATTTCAAGTCACATGTGCAAGATGTCTTGTGCTGAGATTCTTCATTTTATCAGACAGTAGTTCATATGAGTTTTGGGTTCAGACAGATTCAAGTGGCTGTTGTTCAGTTGTGGTTTGTTCTTTGGTGGCTGTGTGCATATTCAATCGGAGGCTTGTAGAAAAAGTCAAGATTTGGTCGTGGGCTAAAAGTTAAGATTTGTTATCCATTTCCATTTTGATCATCCAAATTTATCCTATCCATTTTCACTCCTTTTATCCATATTACAAAATCTAAAACCATCCAATATCCATTTTTTACACCCATTTCATTATCAATTTCTAAACCATGTCTATCCATTTAAATATCCAAATTTCATATCCATTTTTCTAACCAATTTCTTTCATCACCACAAAAAAAAAATCCTTTGTTTTATTTTAGAAACCATTAGTCCATTACCAAAGATATTATCCAAAACCTTTTTTATTTTTATCCAAATTCATTAAAGCCCATTTTTATTTACCAAAGCCCATTTACAAATACAACCATGACACCAAACAAGTGCCAAAAAATAGAAGGAAATAAACTTAGTCCACGGCCCACCTTCAGCTCATGCTCACAATAACAATTTCCAAGCTAACATATCAAGCCTAACACCTAGCAATTTGCGGTCCAGCTTCACAATATACTACATGAGCCACTTGAAAAATAAATCATCAATTGCTACTAGCCACATTAAACTACAATGCCTCAGATGCTACTTTTATACATTAAAATCATTGACAAGCCGCATGAGAAACAAAGCACTCCAAGCCATGACATAAACGGCTCCTCCTCAAATTACAAAACGCAAGCTACCAGCCAACCAAACGCAGCCAAACCTCTAACCAAGCTTCACGCCGAGCTGCTGCTACTACTTCCTAACCGTGCCAAAATCATGCCAAAACGTCACGCAAACCATCATCACCAAAACGCAGAAAAATAAATTGAAAACGGCAGCGGAAAATTCATTTCAATTCACCAAATCCTTCTATAAATTCAGCACCACTCTCCTCATTTCATCAAGCTTGGACAACCCCAAAAATTCTGCCAAAATCCATACTCAATCTTCATCAAATTCAAGCTTCAATCACCATCTCCAATCCATCTTCTATTTTCATACAACTTCAAAATTTCTTAACAATTCATTCACCACAACCACAAACCGCAACGACTCCAACCTCACAACATCACCAATATACTCACCAATTCACCATAAACAACTTCTTTAACCATTAACACTAACCTGCAAATTCACATTCGGAAAATTCACAAACCGAATCCGAAATCACAAATCGCAACACCAACAACAACACTCAACATTACTCGTCCAACATCCATAAGCAACAACAACAGAAACTTCACGCAAATCCAGAAAAAAAGGAGAAGAAGATTGTTGGATTTCTCACCATTTTTTAAGGTAATGGAAGTTTTTTCCGTCGAACTTCGCGGTTCCGATTCGAACTACCAAAGCACTTTTACACAAAATCATGGACATAATTGAGATCCTCATTCAATTCCGATCACGACCGTGCAAGAATTTTTTCCCGTCGCTGCCATGAAAGTGAACGCCACGAGCCTCCCCTTCCGCCGGTGAATAGTGCACGCGTGTGAAGAAATGAAGAAGGTGAAAGTCTTTGTTTCTGATTCCTTTATCTTTTTAATGTGTTACTTGTTTTTTTATTTCTTTTGTTTTTTTCTAAAATATAAATTGAGCCTAGCCCGTTACTAATCACCACCACTATTTTGCTTACGAAACCTCATTTTCTTTCTTTTAATTTCTTTCTTCTTTTCATTTTCATTTCCTTTTATCTTTGACTTTGTTGTTGGTTGTGTGGATCATAATTTTTAGATCCACTTTTCTTCATCTATTTTCTTTTTGATCGATGAAAGTCGAAGTGATCGTGAAATTTCTTTGTTGAATTTCGATCGAGACGAGATCATTTCCACCTTTTCTTTTCGTGTGACACCGCTTTAGGATAACGATCCCTATAGTGTTTATCTCGCGTACATTAACACATATATCTCATGGCCGGCCTCATTCGTAGGGTAATTGCTCGAACAAATTACTCGGCGTGCGCTTAACATAGACCAAAATTTGTCCCGCCTTGGAAAACTTTCAAGAATAGTTGATTATTTGTCTTTTGGTTCAAAACTTATGGAACTTGTTGTTAGGAGGCTTTGGTCTTATCAATCCTCTAATGAGTTTTCATTAATCTTGACCTAAGTGCAATTATTCAATTATAATTGATCACTAACTTTAACTACCAATCACTAACTTACTAATATTACTATTGTACTAACTTCTTTACAATTACTTCTCGCACCCTATCTCTTTTACTTTTATGCCTCATTTTATCATTTCATATCATGTTTATGCTTCCGCAATTTTTCCTTTGTCCGTTGGACATATGTTTATGCTTCCGCAATTTTTCCTTTGTCCGTTGGACATATGTTTATGCTTCCGCAATTTTTCCTTTGTCCGTTGGACACATGTTTATGCTTATGCCTTTTTCTCTTTGTCCACTTGGACCTAAAACATTAATAAAGGCCAAAACCTCTAAAAAAAACGTGTGCTTCTAATCTTGGACTATGGTTACTATCCTTTGCAATGGACATGGAGTTTTGCACTTAGACCTTGGACATCCAATGCAATTCTTGGAACCTTGGACTTAGAACTAGGACCTTTTCCCTTTGCTTTGGAATTATGGTTCAAAGACTTTGAAGACTTGCCTTTATTTGGCCAATTTGCTTAAGGATGGAATTCTTTTAATATTGCTTTGAAGTGGCTCCATTGTGGTTAGGCTATTCTCTTCCTTAGCTTTTCTTTTATGCTTTAGGATAGTCTCTTCTTCTCCTCCCCATTCTTTAATTTTCAAAACTCTCTCTCTTTTTCAAAACCTTATTGATTTCAAACTATAACCTCTTTCATAATCAAACCTTGACTTTGTCAAGTGATTTTTACTCTTTTCCTTTCATTTCTTAATCAAATGCTAAACTACATAAGCATATTGTCACCTTTTTCAAAAGACTTAAAAAACATCAAACTCATTTACTCTCTTTTGTGCCCTCGTGCACTTTTTCCTTTAACTTTTTCATAAGTTTAGACATGATTCATTTCTTTAAGCGGAATTATTCGCTTAGAAATGACGACTTGCCTTTACATTTAAAAACAACCAAAACATACAAATTTCATTCTTTGTACCACGAACTACGGGGTTTTGATCCTACATTGCACATCGTGGGTACTGTAGCGAGCAATTTTGGACGCGGTTCTTAAGCGCTGGTCACTCTCTGCGGTTTGAGCTTAAACTACAGGTCGATTCATTTTTTATCCTATTGAAGCTGATGAAGGAAGGGAAATAGATGTCTCCAATTAACTCTGCTTTGCATACTGAGTTTAAACAGTGGTCTGTTAGGTTACAGATGCTATCAATGTGGGGGGGCCTTTGTACTGGTTATTTGTATTTTCGCCAATACGGTTTTCTTTCTAGACAGAAGGTTTCTGGAGGGGAACAAGGATTAGGATGTTAGGACTGATGCTTTTGAATTACTGTTTTTGATATGGGATTTTGGGTTTTTGTTTAGTGTGCTCGCTAAGATTTTTCTTTCAATCTTATGCCTACGTATTTCCGTTTACCGAAACAGGGAAATCAGAGCGTTCGTAGTTCCTCCTATTCTATGGGAGGAAATGGTTGTTTTGGTGTCATGTTCAAAGCCCAAGACGTGAAGCAAAAGGTGATTTGTATCTTGTTCAAAGCCCAAGATGTGAAGCTGAAAAGTCTCGACTTTAGAGAGAATTTGTCATCTCTAAAGGGGGGTTTGTCTGTTTGTAAAGGAGAATTACTTTAACCGGGATGTGTGAATCCTAGCAATGCCATAATTTCCTTAGAAGGGGTTTTTTTAACCTGAAGGAGAAGACTTTAACTCAGTGTAGAGCAATGCCATCTTTCCTTAGGAATTTCTCATGCTAAAGGAGGGACAGTGGCATGGATATAGATGATCCAGAGGCTTGCCACTTACAGCGATTAGATGAAAGGAAAAGAGTTATTGATGTTTGTGTACTGTGAACGAGGCACAACTTTGATGCTAAAAGGTTAATTAGATTAACCAGTGGTTTTCTTATACAAAGCCTAAGAGGAGGCTAGTATGTGTCTCGTACAAAGCCCGAGAGAGAGGCGAAAAGGTTGTGACTCAACGATGGAATCTTTTGGTATCTCATATGAAGCCCGAGATGGAGGCTATTGTTTGTTTGGCTCAATAAAAACCTTTTTGTATCTCGTATAAAGCCCGAGATGGAGGAGAAAGAGTGATCGGCTCAACGAGGGAGTCTCTTATGTGTCTCGTACAAAGCCCGAGAAAGAGGCTAAATGTTGTTTGACTCCGCTGGGGAGAATCATTTGTACAAAGCCCAAGAGGAGGCGGGGTTACTGTTTCAGTTGAGTGACAGGTCCAGTATACTGATTTAAAGAGAAAATTCGTTCTTATATGAGCAAGACTGTACTCGAGTATTTGATTCGAGGGTCAGGGATATTTCCTGTTCTTTAAGGAAGCGGGAAATCCGAAGGGTATTGAGACTATCCGAGTCTACGGGTTTCCTTCCTATTTAACGAAAGGGTCACTTGAGAATGTCTTTGAGACTCAAGGAGATTAGACTGTCCAAGTCTAGAGTTTCATCTATTGTACTATGCTTTGAGAAACAGTAGTAGACTCTATGAAAGGACTGTTCTATGAGGATGACTAAGTTCTATTCCTATACCTCTAGGAGGTCGTCGGGACAATTTTTACGAAGCCCAAGAGGAGGCTGGAAACTTTTAAGAGGCCGATGGGTCTTTGTACGAAGCCCAAGAGAAGGCTATCATTCCCGGAGGAAGAGATCATTATACGAAGCCTAAGAGGAGCCTGCGAATACTTCTAAGAAGCCGTAGGGTCCTTGTACTAAGCCCAAGAGGAGGCGGGGTTGCTTTTAGGAAGCCTGTGAGTCCTTGTACGATGGCCAAGAGGAGGCCGATGCTTTTAAGAAGCCCGTGGGTCCCCAAACCCTGAGAAATTCAAGGCAATGCTATTCACCGAGAATAGATCAAAGTCAGGAAAGTTCGAGAATTTGGAAGAAACTCAAAGATGCCATTCACGGAGAAGACATTCATCTCTGGGAGTAGAGTTTCTTGACAATTCCTAATGAGGACAGCCGAAGAGAAGACTGTATCTGGTGATCCTATTTGGGGATCTCGGTGTCTATTTCTATGAACGAAACGGCGTCACCTAGTTCTAGACGTAGTTGCCGGGGAAACTCGAAATATCTATACTATTATTACACAGTTGATATGAGTTTATGAAAGAAGACTTACAGTGAAACAGCCCCACAATACAGTTTATATGTATATGAAAGCGGTAAATGAAAGCAATAACCACTTACTCGGTTGTAGAGCTTCCATGCTGTTTGGTTAGTTATTCAACAAAGAAAGAATGAAAACAACAGTATATTCAAAATCAAAGGAGAAAGTGCTTTGAAAAAGAAAGTTTTGGGGCTTACAGCTCAAGGAGAGGCCCAAGGTTTTATCAGTGAGCGCACTATTTAAATTTGTACAGAGGGACTTATACAAGTGACTGAGGCCCAAAAAGGTTTTCTGTACAAAGGGACGGGTCTTACACTCTCTCAAGAGGCCCAAAATGTTTAAAGAAAAAGAGTGGGGCTTATAACACGAGGGTACGCCCAGATGATTTTTTTCCGTTTGAAATGGCGACCGCGCCGAGGTTTTCTTTTAACGCATAGGGACTTATACAATAAGTGAGGCCCAAATGATTTTGGTTAAAAGGGGGTTGGGTCTTACACTCTATTAGAGGCCCAAAAGTTTTGAATGGGTCTTATAGCTCGAGGAGAGGCCCAAAAGGTTATTTTTCAAAAGGCGACGATCGCGCCGTTTGTTTTTGACGGTATCGGGACTTATACAATACACTGAGGCCCAAAATGTTTTGGTCAAGAAAGGATTGGGTCTTACACTCTATTAGAGGCCCAAAGTGTTTTGTAAATGATTTATGAGGGTTGAATTAATCCAAAAACCCTAATTTGTTTTCAAAAATGTATTTAATTGAATAAAAATTCAATTAAAATGATCAAAATTGTTTAACATGTGAAAAACAAATTGTGATCTTGGATTAATGCTTCAAAAATTAAGTATTGACCTACAAAATAATTAGAAAGCGTTAAAAGTTGCAAAATCAATGTAGAAAAAATATTTAATATGTCAAAAACAATTAAAATATTAATTCTTTACAAAAATATCAATTATATGAAATAAATAATATTTTTGGGATTTTTTGATAAAATAAAATATTTTAACATTTTTGTGAATTATTAAAAAAGGATTCAACTCAAAATCATTAAAACTCAGAGAGAAATTAATTTTTGAATCAATTAAACAAAATCACAAAATTCAAATATTTGAATTTGTGAAAAAGGCGCCAAGAACACAAGCAAGAACACGCGCGTTTTTCTGGGTTTGGCTGATTTGCGTTTTCCATCCAATCTCACTGAATACGTAATCATATCATGCAATCCACATATCATTATGCTCGTCTCAACCTCACGATCATGTTTATAACACTTAATTTCATTTAAATTAAACATAAAACATGAAATCACGAAGAAACCTCAAGAACCCTAATTTCTGCATGAAGGCTAGGATTTTTGATACACGATTCAAACAATACAATTAATTGAGGGAAAACATTCCATGCATGATTATGAACATATGGCCAAATTATTGTGCGAGGAAATATGCATGGATTGAGAGATGACCAAGTATATGCTTACCTCCAAGCCGTGACAGCAAGTGCAATGTGATTTTTGATTTGGAGGTGTTACAGATGAGTGGTGATGATCTGAACAGCTTCCCTACACCCTATGGAGTGTGTTTGAATGGTTTGACTTGATTGAAATTGGCTGGATCAATTTGTGGTACCTCAGCTGCAACTTGATTGAAAATTTGAGCAACCAGCTGGTAATTTTGTGAAATTGGTGTTTCAGAAGTGATCTAAGTGTTTGATCAGCTCATATGTGATGTATATGAGGTGTGTGAGTGATTGGTTTGATTGGAATTGCTCTCAAACTCAAAACCCGATAGCTACCTTGCTAAGAAAGGCATTTTTGCCAAGAGAAAGAGATTTTGAGGAAAGCATCTGTTAGATGGCTTTGGTGTACTCAAACTGATCACAATTGAGCTCTATTTATTGTAGAGCAAGTTTGTTTTGCAAGGAATAATGAATGGCACCTGGTAAGTAGGTTTGGCCAATGTTGGCAAATGAAAATCCAAGTCTCCTCTAGCCATTGACTAGAGGTTAGGGCACAGAGCTTTGGTTCCCTTGGTCTTGGATAAGTCTTGACTGATTTCAGATGAGAATGGCTCAGTCCATGCCACCTTACATGATATAACAACTGTTTGAACAAGTTTGGTTTTGATATCTTTTGATTCCAAGTGAAAAATCCTTCTACATTTGGCAAAAAGTGAAG
Organism: Lathyrus tuberosus; assembly: GCA_022829125.1. Taxonomy (NCBI): domain Eukaryota; kingdom Viridiplantae; phylum Streptophyta; class Magnoliopsida; order Fabales; family Fabaceae; genus Lathyrus; species Lathyrus tuberosus. Next base: position 15,965,449 of record JALAZF010000027.1, on the reverse strand, counting down.
CAAAATCTGACTTAGTGAAATTTTCACCAAGTGTTGGAACAAAGTGTGATTTCTTGATTTTGATCACTCCATAACTCAAAATCCTTAGTGAATTGGACTTAGGTCTAGTTGAAGTTTTTATAGAGGGTAATGAGGGCTACAAATCCATCTTTGGATGAGAAAAAATGGCCATGTGGTTTAGGAATTATGACCCTCCAAAGTTAGTGTATTAGTGGTACTTTTTCCATAACTTAGAAAAATTTCTAAGTTTTATGGTTACCCCTTTTACAAGTTATCCCACTTTCTTTGGTTTTTCTTGATGAATGATGATTCAAATCATACATTAACATCATTTTAGGGTTAAAAATCCATTTTGGTGAAAAATCTCAAAAAGTCAAAGTTGACTTTTGTGCACAGTTGACTTTTTATCAGATGAATTCCAAACTGTGCAATTCTTCAGGAAATCATGTCCTTGACCTAAATCAAACTTGATGAACATGTTCCATGGGTGTAATAGGGTATATTGAGGCATGTCCTAGGGTTTGGGAGCATGTCCTGGTCAAAAGTCAAAGTTACAGTTGACTTTCCTCGCGAAACCCTAATTGTGGTGCAGATGAAAATGAGACTTGTTGCTCAAGCTTCTTGGATTAATCCATTGTTGTAAATGGATCAATATAGTATATTAAAGACCCTCAAATCATGTCTTGAGGTCTTGGCTCTTGATTTGTCCCAAAAGTCAACTTAGGGGTGAATTAGGTCAAGAAACCCTAATTCCTGATTTTTTATGTATGCATCCCTTGAGGTCAAATTGACTTGATGCTTGGGTCCATGAGGTTCCATGGAGTATATTAGGTTATGTTTTGGATCATTGGCTTGTTCAAAGATGAAAAATTTCCATCTGGAGGCCCTGGTCGACCAAAACCCTAATTTGGTGACACTGTCAATCTTGAGACTTAATCCACCTAGAAGGGAGCAACCTTGTGCTTAATCCTTGAAGTGGGAGTCCTTTTGATCCATTGTGGATGTTTGAGAGGCTAGACAAGTTGAAGATCATGTCATTCCTTGATTGATCCTTTGTCTAAGGCTCTGAGAGGGCTTAAAACCCTAATTTTGATTGTAGTGAATGCTCAACAACCCTTGAGGCATTTGGTGAGGCATGATGGTTCATCCATATTGTGATGATGATTTGTACAATGATGGGAAATCTTAGTGGTCAAAATTTTGGGGTATGACAGGTACGTAGGCATGAGACGACAAGTCTCTCCAAACACAAAAATCTTAAAAAACAATTTCTCTTCTCATCTCCTCAATCACTTTTCGAGCAAACTTTTTCAGACCAAAAGCGGTAGATATTTCAAAGGGCCCCTATAGAGTACTATAGACGTTTTGGGTGCTAACACCTTCCCATTGCGTAACCAACCTCCTTACCCGGTTTCTCTTCACTTGTTCTTGTTTAGAGCTTGTGTAGGTTTTGTTCGCTCTTTTTTCCTTTCCTTTTTGGATAAAATAAAAGTGCAGTGGCGACTCTTACTTTTTCGAGTTAAGTTAATCAATAGCTTACACTCATGATTTTGCCGCTACAGAAAAGTGGCGACTCTGCTGGGGACAGATTGACCTCTTGCTGGTCCATCCCTTAAGGGGTTTAGCCTACTTTGATTTATTTACTGCATTCTGTCTGACTTGCTTGTTATCTGTTTGTTCTGGTTGGGATGTTCTGAGAGATAAGCCCACTACCCAGGCTTGAGCATACACATAGGTTTTAGTGTGGGCAGGCGGGACGCTCCCGTGGTGTTGACCACGTGCGGGTGATCACGATCCCTACAATCAGACGAGGTTCTATCAGGAGCTTTCTGCTACTGTATGTTGATACAAGCCAGTAGTTATTCTCTTGAGGAATTGTCGACTCTGATGACCATTCCCGAGGACTCAGTAACGGTACTCTTCCCGGGATGTGACAGTGGCAGACCACGTTCGGTGGCAAACCTATTGCATAGTCTCGATCCGAGGGCCCAATGCTGGGAACTTGCTATAGGATATCCTTTTTGGGGGAATCAGTGGACGACCTCTTTGTTTGGGATAATATTGTACCCTAAGGGATGAATGTACTATTGCTTCTCAAATCGAGAATCTGAAACTGAGGATCCCGGCTTTTTAGTACCCACATGTGAGAATGGGCGGGTATTTACAGGTTTGCAGGAAACCCTGACTTCCAACATGCCCGATGCTTTGGATTTCTTATCAGTGTGGACTTATTAACCTGGTATTTCGGTGTTCTCTTCAGAGCGAACCTTTGAACCTGTGTGCTTTGAGTGATCTTGTTTGTGGTTGTTGCATCCATGCACTCTTGCATCGATGAGCATACATATGCATTTCTTCCCAGTTGTCTCAAAAACTCACTTCAACTGTCTCCTTCTCCAGTTATTTGTTCGCCGTCAAGCTGTTTCCTCAACACAACTACGGAACTAGAGCTGCTGTCAGATTGAGAATGGAAAACCAAGAACAACACAACGCCGAAGTCAGAATGGAAATTGATGAGTTGAAGGCCGACATGACCAAGCTCACAGAAATGCTGCAAGTTCTGATTGCTAGAGGTGAACCACCTCAAAGGACTGTGATTGTTGAAACTTCACCTGCTGCTGTTGACCCTCCACTGACTCAGCAACCAACTTCTACTTGGCCAGAATTTGGGTTACCTCCGAATTACTCGCCACCCTTTGCAACTACTTCTGTGTTCGTCTCGCCAGTATCTTCAGCTCCATTGTTCACTGAACCTCAGCCTATTGTGCATTCTGTTGCTCAAGCTATTCCTGAGAATCCTTTCGTGTACCATGCTGCTGGTCCACAATCTGAAAGTCAGGGAGAACCTGGATACATTGAAGAAGTCAGAGAGCATGCCAAGTGAAGTTTGAGTCAGTTCAGATGGATCATCTCCTAAAGCCAGTATTTCAGACAGGATAGCTCATCCTTGTTGCTGATTAATCACCAGGCCTTGTTTCTTTCTGTTTGCATTTTTCCTTGATTGTATTGTTTGTTTGCTTTCAAACTTTATTTATACTTTCATGGTAATTTCAATCAAACGAGCATTGCAACTTTTGATTCAATTCATTTATATTCACTGTGTGTATCTTTATGCTTTCTTTTTCACAAAAAAATATATCTCCTGTCCACTTTCTTTATTAAGCTTTTGTTTATGCAAAGATTGGAGGGAGGATGACGAAAGCGAAATACCTAAAATTGCTGAACTGTATGCTTTCAATTAAAACTTGGCTGATGATGTACAGGCATTGTTTCAACTCCCAAACACTGGAGAAATAAGGAAGTTAATCCCTTGTCAACCCCTTCGAGCCTAGAAGTTGGAGTTTCTTTCTGTACGAAAAAACCCACAATCTTAACCCGGGGATGGGTAGTTCTCAGTTAATTTGACTGTGCATGCAAAACTCTTTCCAATAAAGGTTGCAATCACAAACTTCCCTTCGCACACATCAAAGAAGTGTCGAAGATGTCTTTCAAATCGAAAGCCAATGATGGTTCACCGTAATCATTAAGCCAGGCAGTCACTACCTTTAAAAAAAATGGATGAAAAAAATCAAAAGAAGAGCCCGCTAAGTCAAAACCTATGAAGGAGACTTAGGTAAAAATTGGGGCATCCCGCTGACTGTAAAGTTAAATGACACAGTTCAGGCAAAAGTTAGGGATAACAACAAAAAAAAGATAAATCAAGAGGTTACCAAAATCCTCAAAGACAAAACAAGTTGACTGAGGTCCTCATCAGAAACAACAAAATGTTGTAAGAAAGAGTGACTGCCATCTCAAAAATCCCTTGAACCATCATCATAACAGTGTTGCAATTCCAAAATCTCTTGGAACCTGAATGCATTGTTTGAATTAACTGAGCATAAGACTGGAGATCATCATGAAGAATGGGTCGGGTACAAATAAACTTTGAGCCTATATCCTTTGTTTCAAAAACCATGAACCATACCACGTTACAACCTTCAAAAGACCTAATTGAAGCCAGGTTTCTTTTGAAAGCAAACTACAGTAAGGTTGCGTAAATTGACTCCTATATTTGTTGCCAATCATTTGCTTTGATGTCATACCTTTGCTTTATCTTTCATCTTTGCATGTCTTAACTGCCGTGTTTTGACAAGTGTTTCATTTTGCTTTACATCAATAACATCATTCCAAAAATGATTTTTGATTTCAAAATTGCATGAACTTTGCATTAAAATTACCATGTTTGTTTGAGTAACCTTGTTTGCAGGCAAACTTTCCTCATTAAGGAATTTTCAAACAGTTGAGAAACTTGGTCAGTGATCATATCAGGGGCACATTACTTCCAGATCCTGTTGTGAATCAGTTCGAGAATTGGTTAATCAGAAGATCTCTTTCAAGATTCATACTGAGTTTAGCCTTCTCAACAGTCATTCTGAGAACTGAAGCCATGATCAGTTCATTCATCCCCAACAACTGAAGCCATGATCAGTTATCCTCAGCAATCATTTCAAGAATTGAAGCCATGATCAGTTCATTTTTTCCCCTGCAGCAGTCAAACTGAAGCTATGATCAGTGTACCCTTGTCAGTCAAGCAATCTGGGGCAATCTTCTTCAAGAATCCTCAAGAAGTCTTTCCTCAAAAGACCATCAGCCTGATACAATTCAAAGTGTGACAAAGATGTGTTCAACATCTTCTCTCCAAGCAGAGTGAGCAGTGTTCCCTGTGTTGAGGAATCAGATTTTCATTCTACTCTCACAAAAGAGTCTATCTCAATTGTGCTATCATTTGCATTGCATACATAAAACATTCATCTATCATACATAGAAAGATTTTCATAGCTCGAAGTTTGCTTCGTGCTCATATGCATTTTCCTGAGGTCCCGTTGCTGTCAACATCTTACCTTGTGATCAAAGTCCAACTTACTTGGCACCTACCAAAACTTTTACCTGCCTTTTCATTCAGTGCCATTCCTGAATGTTGTCGTTTGCCTGTCTTCTTTCATCCCAGTGCTATTCCTGGATGTCTTGTCCTGTCTTCTTTCTTTCCAGTGCTATTCTTGGATGTCTTGCTTTCCTGGATCTTTATATTCTTTCACTCAAGTGCCGTTCCTGGATGTATGCCTCTTGTTTATCCAGTGCCATTCCTGGATGTCTGTCTCTTTTGATCTCCAGTGCCATTCCTGGATACCTTGTTCCTCTTGTTTCTCCTAGTGCTATTCCTGGAAGTCTTTTCTCTCCTCTATAATCCCCAACAGATCTGCTTGGATATTTTTCAGTGCCATTCCTGAAAGTTTTACCTGTTCATTCAGTTCCATTCCTGGATGAGTTTTTACCTTTACTTTCAGTGCCATTCCTGAAAGTTTTACCTGTTCATTTAGTGCCATTCCTGAATGAGTTTTCTCCTTTGCATTTAGTGTTATTCCTGGATGTCTTTTTCACTGTCATTCAATGCCATTCTTGAATGTAGTGATTCACCTTTATCTTTCAGTGCCATTCCTGAAAGTTTTACCTGTTCATTCAGTGCCATTCCTGGATGAGTTTTTACCTTTACTTTCAGTGCCATTCCTGAAAGTTTTACCTGTTCATTCAGTGTCATTCCTGGATGAGTTTTTATCTTTACTTTCAGTGCCATTCCTGAAAGTTTTACCTGTTCATTCAGTGCCATTCTTGGATGAGTTTTTACCTTTACTTTCAGTGCCATTCCTGAAAGTTTTACCTGTTCATTCAGTGTCATTCCTGGATGAGTTTTCTCCTTTGCATTCAGTGCTATTCCTGGATGTCTTTTTCACTGTCATTCAATGCCATTCTTGAATGAAGTGATTTACCTTTACCTTTCAGTGCCATTCCTGAAAGTTGTATCTGTTCATTCAGTGCCATTCCTGAATGAGTTTATCTTTACCTTTCAGTGTCATTCCTGAAGGTCCTTGCTCACTTTATTCAATGCCATTCTTGGATATTGTGAACCTTTTATCCAATGCCATTCTTGGATAATTCTGATATATTTTCCAGAACTTTTCTCACTACATTCAATGCCATTCTTGGATGTTGTGATTTCTTCTGTCCAATGCCATTCTTGGATATGATTTCCTCAACAGAGTCCAATGCCATTCTTGAACACCTTTTCCCTAGCTAAGTCCAATGCCATTCTTGGATATCTTTTCCTCAGCTGAATCCAATGCTATTCTTGGATGTCTCTGATGCTTGTTGTTGCCTCATTCAATGTCATTCTTGAATGTTGCAGTGCCTTTATCCAATGCCATTCTTGGATATCTTACCCGACAGAGTGTTTTTCACCTCCATCCAATGCTATTCTTGGATAACGCTGCTGCTTTTACCAGAAACTTTCCTGTTTTGGTCCAATGCCATTCTTGGACATCTTTCGACATCCCTTTTGTCTCGTTTGTAGTTTCTATCCAATGCTATTCTTGGATGTCATTACTTGTCTTCCCAGGGTCTTGTCCCTCTCTTTCCAACTATTGATGGATACTTCTTGTCACCTTGACACATCTCCAGAAATAGCTTGTGTTCCTCGGCGTGTCTTTTCACGTCATCTCCCTCAATTTACCGTATATCCCTTGTTTCAGTCTCCTCGCAGTCTGTCTCATTCTTTGCATTCATGTCATCTTGTGACATCTTATGGCTAAAAATTCGGTTTTCTGTATTTAAGTATCTTCAATCTTGTCGAGACGAAGTTTTCAACCTTCATATCTCCTGATTGAAGAAACTTAAATAGGGGCAGCTGTAAGACCCTAATTTTTACCCCTAAGATTTCGCTCTTTTCATTTGTATCTCATACCTACAAACAAGATCACAATTTGTGTTTCTCCTGGACACCTGTGTGTTTCTCTGTTGCTTACTTGTTTCTGTTTATCTAACATCTAACCAAAAATACAAAAAAAATATATGCTGCCGTTTGCTTGTTTCTCTCTGTGTGTTGTGCAGGTTTGTCAAAGACAATGAAGTGATTTCAAGTCACATGTGCAAGATGTCTTGTGCTGAGATTCTTCATTTTATCAGACAGTAGTTCATATGAGTTTTGGGTTCAGACAGATTCAAGTGGCTGTTGTTCAGTTGTGGTTTGTTCTTTGGTGGCTGTGTGCATATTCAATCGGAGGCTTGTAGAAAAAGTCAAGATTTGGTCGTGGGCTAAAAGTTAAGATTTGTTATCCATTTCCATTTTGATCATCCAAATTTATCCTATCCATTTTCACTCCTTTTATCCATATTACAAAATCTAAAACCATCCAATATCCATTTTTTATACCCATTTCATTATCAATTTCTAAAGCGATTCGGGCAAGGTGCGATTCGTCCAGCTGAAGCGTTGAGAACAGCTGGGAGTACATGATGTCGACCGGGCTGCCATGGTCGACTAGGATTCTGCGAACGTTGAAGTTCTCCATTCGGGCTCTGACGAGCAAAGGTATGCTCGAGTTCGCGGATCCGCCGAGGAGCTCTTCCCGGCAGAAAGAGATGGGAACGGAGCCCTTCTGGGCCTGATCGAGCGTGGTCACTTTATTGGAGCTCGTGTTGATCAGATGCTCGAACTTGCGTTTCACGAAGCCCACAGTGACTTTGTTGAAGCCCCTGCCAGAGATGACCATGGCGGAGGGAAAAGTCTCCCACGGGCTGTGGGTCGCGAAATAAGTAGGGGCGCTGAGCCCGTCCGGGACGTAGAAGTCCTCCGGTCGCGATATGGACATAGCGACCTGTATGTTGGCGTCTTCCGAGGAGGGCACTTCCTCCTCTATCTTCTTGGACTCCTGGGCGTCCTGTCGAGGAGTGTCCTTCTTCTTCGCGAATTGTTTCAGGTGCCCGTCCCTGATCAGTATTTCAATGGCATCCTTCAGATGGATGCATTCCTTCGTAGTATGGCCGTGACTTTTGTGGAAACGGCAGTATTTTGATTTGTCCATATTGGGTCTGTTCGGTAGTTGTTTAGGGAAGCAGACCCCCGCCTGCTTAAACTCCGAATTGGCACATTCAGGCAGGATCTTTTCCCTGGAGACGGTCAGGGGAGTGTAGTCATGGAACCGCCCGGAGGGTCCTTTGCTGTCACGGGAGTCACGAGGACGGTCCTCGCGCCTCCGTTCGCCCCGACGAGATGTCGAAGCTTCCTCTCCTCTGGACGACCAAGCATTCTCCTGATGGCGTGATGCTCGGACGTTGTTGGCCGCAACCTTTTCTTCGTACTGAATATGTTTTTGGGCTTTGAGGAGGAGGGCGTCAATGTTCCTCGGTGGTGCGAGGCCAATGGATTTAGAAAACTCGAAGCCTGGGCGGAGCCCTTACTCGTGCAGAAACTTCTTCATTTCGTCCGTTGTAGGGACTTATACAGCTTCCTTGTTGAACCTCTCGATATATGCGCGGAGAGGTTCGTCTTTTCCCTGGATTATGGCTCCAAGAGAGGCCTCAGTTTTGGGGGTGGCGGCGAGATGCTGTGAAGTGCCGCGAGAACATCCTTCCCAGCTGTCTCCACGAGGTAATGGACTCCTCGGGTAGTTGCTTGTACCATGTCATCGCTCCCTTTCGGAGCGTGGTCGGGAACAGTCTGCATTTGATGGCGCCCCGTACGCCGCGGTAGTCTAACAGCACATCGATGTTCTCGATGTGCTCGTCGGGGTCAGTGGTCCCGTCGTACGTGCCAAGTGACGGGGGTTTCTCCAAGCCTTTTGGGAGACGGGTAGCCAAGATCTCCTGGGACAACGGGTCGCGAGGCTCGTCGTCGCTGCTAGGGCTGGTGTATGATGGGGACCGAACGGGGTGCTCGCGGCGGCGGTTCCTTCGCGGAAAAGGTGAGCGGTTCCTTCGAGGAGAAGGTGAGCGGGCCCGTCCTTTAGATTTGATCGGTGGAGATTACTCGTTCCTTCGAGTCCTCTTGTGGTCGTGAGTGTGCTGGTCACGCGGGGAGATCTGGTCGTGCTTCTGGGCTGCGCGAGGATTAGGCTCTTGGCGCAGTCTTCGGTCGATTTCTCTCCGTGGCTGCGGGCTTCGTGATCGTCGCTGGTTCCTCTGCATAGGAGGGGATCTTGGGCGGTGGGACTCTTCTAATGCCCCGATCCTCTCGTTTTGCTGCAGGATCAGGGTGTTGGTTTTGTTGATCGCCTCCAGGAGGGCTGCCACGGCCAGGTCGGCGTTGGAAGGAACAGGAACGGGCTGGACGTCAAGTGATGGTTGATCGTTATTGCGATCAGCAGGGGTAGGGGAAGGAGAAGCAGTGGCTCCGTCTATGAGAAAACGAGAATCTCGGAGGATAGATGACTGGCCGTCAATGTCAGATTTGTTGATGGGGAGGATGGTGGTTTGGAGAGCATCCTTGGTGCGATCTTGGGAGGCCATGATCGTGATGATGTTTGAGAATTGTTTTGATCTTCGGTTTCTGAGGAAAGAAAGATGGGGAGAACAAAGTTCCCACAGACGGCGCCACTGATCGGGAAGGCTGGATCAGATCCTGTAGAATCGGGCCGCCAAGTGCGTCAGGGATGCTGGTCGTATGGAGATTAGGAGGTGTACCTGCAAGGTACTCCGACGCTCAAGTAAGAAATGGTCAGAGAAAAGGGGCAAGTACAAAGTATGAATTCTTAGGGTGAATATTGGATACCTGACCCTCTCAAGCAAGAGGGTTTATATAGAGCCCCCAGCGCGTCGCCAACGGTCCTATTTTCGGGGCGAAATAACCGTTTTCCCCAAAGAATAGGTAACTACCCAAACTAGCCGTTATGTCGGGCAGGGTGCCCAAAACTAGCCGTTATGTCGGGCATAGGCGTGGTTCCGGGCACCTGCCCATAGCTGTTCGGGGAGCAGTGAAGTCGTGCGTGACAGGCAGTAATTTCGGGGAGGAACGTTGCATTCCTTGCCCGGTTGGAGGGGCAGAAAGGTAACTTTTGCTCCTCTGTGGATTGGACTTAGGCAATTTGGGCCGCTCTGGAGCAGAAGCGGATTGGGCCATGTCTAGCCATTGGTCCAGTCCAGAACATTAACTAAAATAGAAAACACAATTCCATTTCAAAGGCTAATATGATTTCAAATCCTATAAATCTAATCATTTGTGTCTTTATTTTGATATTCTCTTCTTTATTATAAATCAATATGTGAGATAACTTATGGTCATTACTGTAAGACCCTAATTTTTACCCCTAAGATTTCGCTCTTTTCATTTGCATCTCATACCTACAAACAAGATCACAATTTGTGTTTCTCCTGGACACCTGTGTCTTTCTCTGTTGCTTACTTGTTTCTGTTTATCTAACATCTAACCAAAAATACAAAAAAAATATATGCTGCCGTTTGCTTGTTTCTCTCTGTGTGTTGTGCAGGTTTGTCAAAGACAATGAAGTGATTTCAAGTCACATGTGCAAGATGTCTTGTGCTGAGATTCTTCATTTTATCAGACAGTAGTTCATATGAGTTTTGGGTTCAGACAAATTCAAGTGGCTGTTGTTCAGTTGTGGTTTGTTCTTTGGTGGCTGTGTGCATATTCAATCGGAGGCTTGTAGAAAAAGTCAAGATTTGGTCGTGGGCTAAAAGTTAAGATTTGTTATCCATTTCTATTTTGATCATCCAAATTTATCCTATCCATTTTCACTCCTTTTATCCATATTACAAAATCTAAAACCATCCAATATCCATTTTTTACACCCATTTCATTATCAATTTCTAAACCATGTCCATCCATTTAAATATCCAAATTTCATATCCATTTTTCTAACCAATTTCTTTCATCACCACAAAAAAAAAATCCTTTGTTTTATTTTAGAAACCATTAGTCCATTACCAAAGATATTATCCAAAACCTTTTTTTATTTTTATCCAAATTCATTAAAGCCCATTTTTATTTACCAAAGCCCATTTACAAATACAACCATGACACCAAAGCCCATTAAAGCCCATTTTTATTTACCAAAGCCCATTTATTAAAAAATCATTTCCAGATATATATATTTTTTATAGATGTGTTCTAATGTGTTATAGAAGTTAAAATATTTAATTAAAATTTATTTTTATGTTTACGTATAACTATTAAATAATTTATTTTATAAATTTTTGTATGGTGAAAATAAAGAATTTTTTTTTCATAAAAAGGTGAAATATAGTATATTTAAAAAATGCTTGTTAGAATATTTTTATTTTATTTTTTGATTTATTTGACAATCTTATTTTATCTCATTCATAGAAATAATTTCTATATTTAAAATTAAAATAGTTTTGACATTTTTCTCACATTTTAAAATGAGAAAAATGTCAAAAATATGAGCAAAAACTAGACATAACATCAATTTTAAAATGTGAGAAAAATGTCAAAACTAATTTAATTTAAAATAAATAAGATTGTCAAATAAACCAAAAAAATTTAAAAAAATATTTTATCGAGCATTTTTTAAATATATTATATTTCACCTTTTTATAAAAAAATTCTTTATTTTCATCATACTAAAATTTTATAAAATGAATTATTTAATAATTATACGTAAATATAAAAATAAATTTTAATTAAATACTTTAAATTCTATAACACATTAGAAAACATCTATAAAAAGAATATGTTCAAATAAAAAATATATATATTTGAAAATAATTTTTTAATATTTAACATAACCAACTTATTAGAAAAATTCTAATAATAAAAATATATATTACTTTTTAAATGTGAATTTATATAATAAAGAGTTGTGTGTCATATAAATTTAATGTCATAAGACAAATGATTTATATTTGTAACATTTACAATGTAATTATTAATACTTGCCATGTTTGTTGAGAATATTAATCAAGTAGCATTTAAAGATAGATTTATTTATTAAATTCTGGATCAAATAATTAAATAATTTTTTTTTACATTTATTTATATAAGGATATTTTGGTAAAAAAAAATATATTGTAGGGGTAGAGGAATAAATGATGGGGTATGGGGTAAAATTTTCTACTAATCACCACCACTATTTTGCTTACCAAACCTCATTTTCTTTCTTTTAATTTCTTTCTTCTTTTCATTTTCATTTCCTTTTATCTTTGACTTTGTTGTTGGTTGTGTGGATCATAATTTTTAGATCCACTTTTCTTCATCTATTTTCTTTTTGATCGATGAAAGTCGAAGTGATCGTGAAATTTCTTTGTTGAATTTCGATCTAGACGAGATCATTTCCACATTTTCTTTTCGTGTGACACCGCTTTAGGATAACGATCCCTATATCGTTTATCTCGCGTGCATTAACACATATATCTCATGGCCGGCCTCATTCGTAGGGTAATTGCTCGAACAAATTACTCGGCGTGCGCTTAACATAGACCAAAATTTGTCCCGCCTCGGAAAACTTTCAAGAATAGTTGATTATTTGTCTTTTGGTTCAAAACTTATGGAACTTGTTGTTAGGAGGTTTTGGTCTTATCAATCCTCTAATGAGTTTTCATTAATCTTGACCTAAGTGCAATTATTCAATTATAATTTATCACTAACTTTAACTACTAATCACTAACTTACTAATATTACTATTGTACTAACTTCTTTACAATTACTTCTCGCACCCTATCTCTTTTACTTTTATGCCTCATTTTATCATTTCATATCATGTTTATGCTTCCGCAATTTTTCCTTTGTCCGTTGGACATATGTTTATGCTTCCGCAATTTTTCCTTTGTCCGTTGGACATATGTTTATGCTTCCGCAATTTTTCCTTTGTCCGTTGGACACATGTTTATGCTTATGCCTTTTTCTCTTTGTCCACTTGGACCTAAAACATTAATAAAGGCCAAAACCTCTAAAAAAAACTTGTGCTTCTAATCTTGGACTATGGTTACTATCCTTTGCAATGGACATGGAGTTTTGCACTTAGACCTTGGACATCCAATGCAATTCTTGGAACCTTGAACTTAGAATTAGGACCTTTTCCCTTTGCTTTGGAATTATGGTTCAAAGACTTTGAAGACTTGCCTTTATTTGGCCAATTTACTTAAGGATGGAATTCTTTTAATATTGCTTTGAAGTGGATCCATTGTGGTTAGGCTATTCTCTTCCTTAGCTTTTCTTTTATGCTTTAGGATAGTCTCTTCTTCTCCTCCCCATTCTTTAATTTTCAAAACTCTCTCTCTTTTTCAAAACCTTATTGATTTCAAACTATAACCTCTTTCATAATCAAACCTTGACTTTGTCAAGTGATTTTTACTTTTTTCCTTTCATTTCTTAATCAAATGCTAAACTACATAAGCATATTGTCACCTTTTTCAAAAGACTTAAAAAACATCAAACTCATTTACTCTCTTTTGTGCCCTCGTGCACTTTTTCCTTTAACTTTTTCATAAGTTTAGACATGATTCATTTCTTTAAGCGGAATTATTCGCTTAGAAATGACGACTTGTCTTTACATTTAAAAACAACCAAAACATACAAATTTCATTCTTTGTACCACAAATTACGAGGTTTTGATCCTACATTGCACATCGTGGGTACGTAGGCATGAGACGACAAGTCTCTCCAAACACAAAAATCTTAAAAAACAATTTCTCTTCTCATCTCCTCAATCACTTTTCAAGCAAACTTTTTCAGACCAAAAGCGGTAGATATTTCAAAGGGCTCCTATAGAGTACTATAGACGTTTTGGGTGCTAACACCTTCCCATTGCGTAACCAACCCCCTTACCCGGTTTCTCTTCACTTGTTCTTGTTTAGAGCTTGTGTAGGTTTTGTTCACTCTTTTTTCTTTCCTTTTTGGATAAAATAAAAGTGCGGTGGCGACTCTTGCTTTTTCGAGTTAAGTTAATCAATAGCTTACACTCATGATTTTGCCGCTACAGAAAAGTGGCGACTCTGCTGGGGACAGATTGACCTCTTGCTGGTCCATCCCTTAAGGGGTTTAGCCTACTTTGATTTATTTACTGCTTTCTGTCTGACTTGCTTGTTATCTGTTTGTTCTGGTTGGGATGTTCTGAGAGATAAGCCCACTACCCAGGCTTGAGCATACACATATGCTTTCTTTTTCACAGAAATGTTGAAATTTTTGGAGAAAAACGTAATGCTTTCGAAATTTCCAATAGCTACTTTGGAATTTCAAATATTGCTCTAGATGTTTTGAAATTCGCGCAAATTTTGAATGGATTTTAAAAATAATTGAAAATTTTACAAGATTAATATAGTTAATTTATTGAATTTGGGAATGTCATGTACAACTGGAGGTGACAAGTTAAATATTCTTATATCTAACAAAAAAAATGGTCTTTGTGGAACCTACAAAGCAAATTAACTAAAATTGAAAACACAATTCCAACAAAATTCACTAAAGTTGTATCTCAGTCACAAAAGCACCTTGAAAATTAAGTTGTCTGAAATAAACAAATCCTATATTGTCTATAATACCCCAACAAAAAATGTATTGGTGCTTTAATTTCAAATAAGATTATTGAATACGCCAATTCTATGGAAGGAACACCATGGAAGTAACACATCAATGATATTTTGTAGTTGTTGGTTTTATCTTTCCTTGATTGTATTTTCTCTTCTACCAAAAAGTTGAAAAAATCATTTCATATTTTGTTATTTTTTTTTTCAACTACACTTTCTTTTTTAAATTTCTTCCAATAACTATTGTTTTTTAACCAAATAGTTTTAGATAATTGACTAACTCAAATTAAATTTTTGACATCAAGTTGAGATGGCCGAGTTGGTCTAAGGCGCCAGATTAAGGTTCTGGTCCGAAAGGGCGTGGGTTCAAATCCCACTCTCAACATTATTTTTCTTTTTGTTTTTTCATTATTTACACAATATTGGCTTATGAATTCCATTTCAAATATTAATTTGATTTCAAATCCTATAAATCTAATCATTTGTGTCTTTATTTTGATATTCTCTTCTCTATTTAAATGGCAAAAAATGAGTGATAAACCAATATGTGAGACAATTAATGGTCATTACCTTAACCAAACATTCAACTCTACACTTTTTATGACTTTGCTCAATTCGAAATTTTGTCCATTTATAATAGTTTTGAAAGTTATGTATACTAGAAATTTCTACATGAAAGACTAATATAGCATAAAAAAAACAAAAAAGCACTTATAAGTTGTGATTTCATCCCACTCAACACATTCATTTAAGAGAGTAATAAACACATTCAAGCATAAACACATTCATATAAATACAAACTACTTTATGTTTTGCTTTCACCTATATTCAAAAGATAAAGAGAAGTAATAAAAGCTGTCACTCCTCTAATACGTTTTGCTTTCACCTATATCTCAAGAACGATAACATTCACATGCATTGTCCTACAGTGATATACCAGGAAAAATCAAGTCATCAAAAAAACAAATATATGAAACAAAACAATATTAAAAGATGTTGAAGAGAATCTAATCACCTCATAATGTTGTTTTTCCTATTGAAACATTCATGATTGTAACACAAGTTGTTGAAGGAAATCTTGAAGCCTTTTTCTCTAATAAGTTCCTAATCACACAAGTTAATTTGGATTGAGCAACTTATTTATGCATCACTAGATTTGCAAAAAAAAAAGAAAGAAAGAATTGTGAAAAAAAAAAAAAAAACATATGCGACACTAATACGATTTTTTAAATAGAGTTAATAAGCTACATAAATTCAATTCATATGATAAAATACATATGTGATATTTGATATATTTAAAAACGTATTTAGAGAGTACTGAAAATAAAAGCAATATGTAATAAGTGTACAGGCCACTACAAGAAAAAAAGAGATTTATGACACTTGAGTTGTGACAGTTATCACAGAACCGCCCTTATTCCTGAACAGCGACGGTTGTCACGACAATTAGAGTTAATTGTCGCAGATTTTTTGCGGCAGTTATCACAAAACCGTCCTAATTCCTGGACTGCGACGGTTGTCACGACAGTTAGATTCAACTGTCGCAAATTTTTTGCAGCAGTTATCACAAAACCGTCCTAATTCCTGGACTGCGACGGTTGTCACGACAGTTAGGGACTGAACTGCGACAGTTTTCACGATATTTATCACAAAACCGTCTGGACGACAAGAAAAAAAAGGAATTTATGACACATGAGTTGCGACATTTTCCACAAAACTTCCCTTATTTTTGTTTTGCGATAGTTGACACGACAGTTAGGGCCAACCGTCGCAGAATTTCTAGACATGCAGAGTAGCATAATTGTGACAATTACCAAAGAAATATCCTCTTTTCACACTCGCGACCGTTAAGGTGAACTGTCGTGACTATTTTAGCCAATAATCAAATTTTGATTATATTATAATTTTTAATGATACAAATTTATGTTATAAGAGTTTAAAATTAATTTTTTAATTTATAAATAAGTTAAAATAACTTCTAATAGTAATTATACATGTTTTAACAATTTAATTAGAATTAAAATTAAGCTTTACGATTTATAGTAAAATTATTAACTATTATCTTATCTTTATCCCTATTTCACCTTCATTTTTTGTTATATTTTCTTCATAAAAAAATATTAATCATTCTTCTTTTTCCTGAAATCACAAACCCTATCTCCTTCGACCCTTTAGCATCACAATATTCCTCTTATTCTTCCAAGCCATTTCCAAGCCATTTCATCACCAAATCGAAAGAAAGAACGATGTTTTCATATTCCAGACATTTGCCCAACTTCGATTTTCTTCTTACTTATCCCATCATACAGTTGCAAATCGCAAACAACAAAATGAGTTCTCTTATAAAGACAGAGAACAACCCTCCAATCGGTCCAAACGGTGCCGCTTCTTAACACACACCTTCCAACACATCTTCGATCCATGATGTCCGTTCAACTATTGACAGGTAATACTCTCTTTCACTTATTCCATAATCTCCCGTTTAACCCTTGCAAGAAGAAAAGGGTTCACGAACTCGAAGTAGCAACAGAGAAATGGAAGATAACATCCAAAATCGTCTTCTTAATGGAACTTCTCAAACAGGAACCAGAAATGGTTATTCCCGTTCGATCCCTTTCTCATTACAGAAAACAAATCAACCTTCCCAAACCTCACAGAATCTCAGATTTTCTCCGCAAAACCCCGAAACTCTTTGAACTCTATAAGGATCGTAATGGTGTGTTGTGGTACGGTTTGACGCATAAAACTGAAGACTTGATGGAAGAACACAAAAGGGTTGTCGAGGAAAATGAGGATAAAGCTGCGGAATATGTTACTAGGTTTCTTATGATGTAGGTTGATAAACGTCTTCCGGTGGAGAAAATTGCGCATTTTAGAAGAGATTTTGGGTTGCCTATGGATTTTAGAACTCGTTGGGTGAATCCGTATCCTCAGTTTTTTCGTGTGGTGAAGCCTTCTCTTGATGAAGTTGAGTTTTTGGAGCTTGTTTCTTGGAACCCTGAATGGGCTATCACAGAGATTGAGAAGAAGAACATGAAGATGGTGGAAGGGATAACCACAACAGAACCAGAAACTGAAACTTCGCATACTCCGGGTTTGCTTTCTTTTCCATTTCCTTTGAAATTTCCTTCAAATTTTAAAAGGGTGCATAGTTATTATGGAGAAAAGATAAATCTGTTTCAGGGTAGATCTTATTTTTCACCTTATGCTGATGCAAAGGGTTTAAAACCGGGGTCTTTAGAATTTGATAAAAGGGTTGTTGCTGTGATGCATGAATTGCTTAGTTTTACAGTTGAGAAGAGGTTGGTGACAGATCACCTCACTCACTTTCGTTGGGAGTTAGTTATGCCTCAGAAGTTGATGAGGCTTTTGCTTAAGCATTGTGGTATCTTTTATGTTTCCGGTATTAGTTTCATGTGAGGGTAATTGGGGACTGAAACATAACTAATTTTAATCCTATTGGCTTTTGTATTGTAGTTATTTTCTTGTTGTATTTATGACTATTACACTAATTTTCAAGGTGCTTGAAAAGATGAATTTGAGCTATATTAGTGTAAAGAATCCTATTCTCTGTGTGATGGGATAAGGAAGAAGAAAATCGAAGTAAATAATTGTGATGAAGCTATGATTCCAAAATTTAATTGATAAGGATGCAAGAGCAAGCAAGGTGAGGCCTTCATTTTCACTAATTGTTTATGATTTCTCTTAACTGTTCCATTTTGGTGAGAAGTATGAGGAAAAGTTAGCTTATGCACAATGTCAAGTTCATTAAGATACTTGGTGAAAAGTCTGAATTCTTCCCCATAATTAGATTGTACTGTTTTGAGTTTGGAATTGAATTAAGTTCTAACATAGCTTTGGAACAACTCGAAGACAGATAAAGCATCACTTTTAGGCCCATAGAAGAAGGAAATGTTGTATGTGACTTGCTGGTAGTGAAATGCTTCTTTGCATTGTTCATTGGTAAGTTCCAATATCTCAGTTTTGGAAATTCAATTTGAATATTATGTTTTTATTTAATTTTACCTTTTTATTGATTTTTTTACTATGGTGCTTTAGTTAGTTACATGCTCCAACTTTTCTTTTTTAGTTAAATAGCTTTTGGTTTAAAATATTATTTCACGTTCCAACAATTGGTAGAATAGAAATCATAGAAGGGAAATTCACAATGTTATATAGTGATGACTGATCTGTTTATATATTTAGTTTGACTACCGAGAACAAGAATGACTCTGTCTTGATAAACTTTGTACGCATTAGACATTTATAAGACAGTACTCTCCTTGATATGTATTCTGATTAGTAGTACTTGTTATTATCCAAACAAATTTGATGTATGTTTCTATGGTGATAAAGATAGAGGTTAGATACTTAGATGCACTTTCATTATATTGTAGCTAACTATTTGATTATTGATATTGCAATTTGTGCTACTATGGTTTCTGATCATGCTTGCGATTCTTCACTTTTCAGCACAATTGCTGGATGCAGAAAAATCACCCTTGGTTGTTGCAATTTCTGGAAGAGTTGTTTCTGAAACCCCAATTGAGTGCCAGATGAGTCGTTTAAGTGGCGTTATTGTGAGTTAAAATCAAATTCACTTCAAATAAATGTTTAAGATAAAACCTTTTAAAATAAGTAAACTCTTTCTATTTCATGTGTTAGGATGATGGGACTGATCGTGTACGTGTGATTGGAGCTCGTGGTGCCACTGATTTTGTATTACCTGCTGAAAACTCAACATTTGAAGAATCAGGTAAGAGACTTGTATGTGAAACCATGGATAATCGCAAATCTAAAAAGGTGGGATTGTTAGGTCCATTCTCTTCTGCTCCCCTCTCCCTGCCAAGATTAAAAAAATTAAAGCACTGTATGCTTATTTTGTCATGAAATCATTCTTTCACAGACGATTGGATTCAAGAGGATTAAAGGGCTACTTCCAGTTGGAACTTCCTTGAATGTTGTTGGTGAGGTAATCCAATTAGTTTCAAGAATATAGTTATCTTTATTCTCTATATATTGGTATTTTTATTTTTGCAAAGTAGTTTGCTAATGGTGCAAGATGTGACAAGTTACTTGCTGGAACAATAATTTCATTAAGCATGTGTTGTTGTGATTTATACTCATGTGTAAATTTGTGGTAGAAAAAGCTTCTTGTAGATTTCGTTATTTGTTATAATTAAGCAAAATGAACTTCACATTACTAGGACTCAAACTCTGATCGTAATCATCATTGTTTCTAAAAATCAAATACATTACGCTTTATTTAAGCATATGAAATAATAGAAGTTTTGGTTCTGTAAAAAAGAATGGATTTCTATTTTTCTTAGATGTGTTACTATCTATTTACATTTAATCAACTCTGGTTTATATTAATAACTTTATTTTACTCAATTCATTGCTGTTTCAAATCCTCATTTTATTAGGTAACCATATCTAAATGTTGTCATTGTTTAATTTGGTGTCAATAAAGTCGTTGTGGTATTACTGCTAATGACCTCTAATTGTTTTATACTATTATAACCAAATTGCTATGGTGTTGAAGACGAGATATACAACACTGGGTTTCTGGAGTATTTTGCCAAGCATTTGTGTAGCAATTTTTTTAATCAAATTTTGTGATTTTTATATGTTTGAACAACTTTAAAGTTTGTGTTCATATAATGCAATGTTAATGTTTATAATGTATGATGTTGCCTTGAAATGTGAACATAAACACAACATGACTAAAAAAATAGATTTGGAATAACACAATGCTACTAGATAGATACTAATGGAGGTATGGTTTTGTTGTTCAATATATAACTTAAAAACAGCACTCTGTTAAACGAAACGAATGTTTGAATCACGATTCACTACCATTACATGGTTGAAATCAGTGTTTTTCTTAGCCTGTTATACAATGTGTGGTGTTAATTGCAGAGTAGTTTATAATAGAAGCTATACAAACTCCTTCATCTGTTAAAATTTCTAACCTTATTGTTTTTCATTATTTTACAGTCTGTCATTGATAAGGAGAGAAGAGGAGACTATTTAGGAAAAACTGTACAGGTACTACTGCCTAATCAGTAGCAAATTTTTATGAAATCACTAATGACACTTTGATTTTGTTAAAGCTTAGTCAAAATTACTGTGGTACACACAGTAGTAATTTTGCCAAATTCACTGTTTAATGTTTATCAAGTTTGTTATGATTAACTAAGATCCTGATGATGTTTGGTTTTGATACTATGGTGTTGTTTTCTTCTTTAGGTTGTCCCTCATATGACTGATGCTATTCAAGATTGGATAGAAAGAGTGGCCCACATACCAGTGGATGGAAAAGAAGGTCCAACTGATATATGTGTCATAGAATTGGGTGGAACCATAGGTATACATACATACACTCTTGAAAGTTGGTAGGAATAGAGTTTTAAGGATGATGATGATGATGATGATGATGATGATACAGAGAAAGATGAGCATTGATCCCGGTCTTTTTAATGGGGCTAGCTCTTTTGACTAAGTTTTACAAGTGTTTCTGAAATTGGAACTCTTGAAGTTTGTAATGGAATTCTTCATGTTTTAGTGTAATAGTATTAACTATTCTACAATGGAATAGTTAATACTAGTTTTGAAATGTTTTAGCATATTTCCGTATCATTTTTATTTTTTATTTTGTTTTTTTATAATAATACAAAAAAATTGAGTGCATATTTTTTTTTAAAATATTTGCAACTTGCGGCGGTTCAAACCGCCACAATATACCTTAGTTTTTTTTAAAATTTTTGCAAATTGCGGCGGTTCAAACCGCCACAATATACCTTCGCAATCTACAATGAAAACAAAAATCATTAAGCAAGTTAAGATGGTTGAAAACCGTCCCAATATGGAGATTACGTCAGTTAGCTACCTGTCGTGAAAATAACGACGGTTTGTACGACAATTTTCACAATCGTCATAATACGGCCTCGCGACGCACGTTTCTGCGACAGTACGGAAACCGTCGTAACTTACAAATTGCGACGGTTCTAACCGTCGTAATCTGCCAAAATGAACCGTCGCAATTTGCCATGTATAACTCTATAAACTAAGCATTATAATAATAAAATTTTATCCTTTTCTCTTTTCTTCTCTCTCACCTGTAACAGAATTTTGTTACACACAGATGAACCTCCATGTTCATCTTCACTTCCTCTAATATGGTATCATTCACTGAAACGATTCCTCACGCTTCCGTTCTCTGTGAATCATCATCATTCGTGCATTCTTCTTCTTTCTTTTCATGGTGTTGTGTGATATCTGCAGTAGTTGACTTTGCATCAAGTTTCTTCAAGGTTCAACAATGTGTTCCGGCGAAAATCAAGAATCAGGGATCAAAGATCCTCTTCAATCTCAAGAATTTGCCACAAGCTTTGCTTCTGTGAAATCCAACAATGGTTTTGGACCAAAACTCTCTATCAAGCTGCAAGAAAACAACTACCTCCTTTGGAATCAACAAGTGGAAGGAGTTATCTTGGCACAGAAGATGCACAGAATTGTCATCAACCCTCAGATTCCGCAGAAATACAATTCGACTCAGGATTGCATCACAGGTACGATTTCTGATGAGTATGAAGCTTGGTTAGTTCAGGATCAAGCCGTGTTTATCTGGCTACTTTCCATCATATCTGAATCTATCTTGCCTCGTGTTCTTGCGTGCAAACACACTTATGAAGTTTGGGGCAAGATCCATCAATACTTCACAGCACAGATAAAGGTTAGGGTTAGACAATTGAGGGTGAAACTTAAATCAACCAAGAAAGGGAACAATACCATTACGGAATTTGTGCTAAGAATCAAAGCTATAGCCAACTCATTATTAGCTTTTGGTGATACAATCACTGAGAAAGATCAAATCAATGCTATTTTGGATGGCCTCCCTGAGGAGCATAACTCCTTTGCAATGCAAATATATGGTAATCCTATGTCACCATCTTTATGTGATGTTTGTCATACCCCAAATTTTGACCACTAAGATTTCCCATCATTGTGCAAATCATCATCACAATATGGATGAACCATCAGTCTCCCAAAAAATGGGCGAGCACTCACTACAAACAACAATTAGGATTTCAAGCCCTCTCAGAGCTCTTAGAGAAAGGATCAATCAAGGAATGACATGATCTTCAACTTGTCTAACCTCTCAAACATCCACAATGGATCAAGAGTGAAGGTGTGAAAAACGCAAGAAATAGGAGTTTGAATTGGTTTTTCTAAATAATCGTTTCTTTTGAAAAACTTTCTTGTCAAAAACTTTTACCCTTTTCTAAAGAACAACAGCTTAGTTAAACACAGAGATATAAACACGTTATGTTTATACTAGTTCACTTGAGAATCTCTCAAGTTAATCTAGTCCACCCGCCAAGGTGATTTCGCCTCTCTCAACGAGGTCTTAATCCACTATTCAACAAAATAGTACACTGCACGAGCTACACAGCTGGTGACTAACAACAACCTCTAGAACTCACACGTTCTAGACTTCTCAAGTAATCCAACCACACAGGTCTTACTTAAGGCACAACCTCTAAGACACACGTCCTAGACTTCTCAAGAGATCTGATCACTAAGACTCTCTTAAGGAATACAACTTTTAGTTCAAATACAATGAGTTTACAGAGAATTGCTTCTTATCAAGCTGATAATGTAAACAAGTTTTTAGACCAAGAATGACTTAAGAAAGAATAAAGTTAGAGAGTATTGTCGTTGTTCGCATGTATGTCTTTCTTCAAGTCTTTGAGCTTCCTTTTATAGCCGAGTGAAAAGAGCCGTTGAGATGAAATCATGAAGGCTAAGTAGGCTTACGGCTAGAAGCGTGAGGACAGGTACAAAATCTTCTACATGTTGCGCGTCCTGTCTGTGTCAAATTATCTCGTTTGTATTTCGCACAGTCTTCAAGAATATTAACGTTGTAATGTGGTACAGCTGTACAGTGTAGCAGGTTTTCTTGGCTTCTCAACTTCAGAGGCTTTTTGTGAGCGTGAGTAAGAAGGGAAAACATTGCTCGGTTCTTGAGATTATCAAGTCTTTGAATCATCAGCTCTACGCTTCCAGAATCTTCAGAACTTGTCTTTGGAACCTTGTTCTGTTAATCCACTTTCTCCATATCTTCAGAGGCTTCTGATAATATTTGATTGAAGCATGAATAGAGTCTTCATAGCAAAATATCTGATGCTTCAAGTCTTCCGTCGATTGAAGAAGTCCATTAGGAATCAGTCTTCAGAACTTCAGCACTTGGTCTTTAAGAACGTTCTCCTTTTCTGCTTTAAGTCTTCCGAAACTTCAGAGCCTTGATCAAAAATCGTAAGGCTTCAGCATCAGGACTTCGTTCCATCAGAACCCTTGTCTTTTGACCTTCAAAATTCATTTTCTTTTCGTATCAGAGTTATGTGAATCTTGTTTTATCTTCGAATTGAGTTCAGTTCTTCGAAGCATCTTTCATTGCGCCAATTCACGGAAGCAGCACCTGTTTTGCTAGGTTCTTACAAATAACAACATTAGATGCACAAAATTGTTCATACAAATATTCATCTGTTATCATCAAAACTTAGAGATAATATTGCAGAACCAAATCTTGTTATCATAATCTCCCCCTTTTTGATGATGACAAAACTATATAATTTGATGACACAATTTTGATATATATAACACAGGGAAAATGAAAAAGTTGATAGCTTATCCTTTTTATGAAGTGCTCCCCCTGAGTATTAGATTAAGGTTCTTGCTAGGACTCCCCCTGACTTCATTAACCTTTTGAGTCTGTCTTCATCATCAGAATTCTGAGTTATCTTCACAGAGAAGAAAAATACAGAAAAACAATCTAATGGATTTATCCGTTAGCATGTAAGCAACATTGTTTTTCGGAGAATGTCCATAGGATCAAAATTATCACATTCATATAACTTTCTCCCCCTTTTTGTCATGAATAGAAAAGATAAACATAGGGTAGTCCAAGGGTGAAAAACACAAAACTAAAACTTTTAAAGAAAAACAGAGGTTTATTTGCTGTCAGAGGACAGTTTGTCCCAGATTTTCTTCATCATGATCTGAAGATTTTCATTGACAGTATCTTGCTTGTCAAACCTTTCTCTGAAGTTCTTCTGTTCAGTTCTGATTTCATCAACAGCGTCTCCTAGACGCTTGATAACAGGATCAGAGGTGGAAGCAATCATAGCACTTTCTTTAGCCTTTTCAGCCTCTGCAGCTTCTTGTACCTTTCTAGCAGTTTGCTCTTCTACTTCTTTAGCAGCCTTTTCTTAAGCTTCTTTCTGCGTAGCAGCTAAGAACTTGAGTACTTTGACTCTTGCTTCAGCTTCTGCTCTCTCCTTAGCTTTTGCTAGTTCAGTAGTTATGGTTGTGTTTGAGAAACTTACAATTCTTGTAAGTTCCATGTCCAACCATTTTTGAAAACTTTGACAAGCACTCTCAAGTTCCATGAGCTTTGTGCTTGTACAAAGTTCCGCTCTTAACTTAGTAAACTTCTCAAGTGCTTTGTCATGAAATTGACTTGTACACTTTTCAAAGGAAGTTGAAGGTGGAGTATTGTAGACAACCAGAGCGAGATTAGATTCGACAGAGTTGGTTTCTGGTGGTGTTTGCTGAGATAAGTCAACCTCAGTTGCAGCAGGTTCAGGTGGTTGTTGTTGATTGTTGGGAGAGGTTACGTCTAGATTGTCAGAGTTCATGAGGTTTTCAGGTAAGACAATTTCTAGAGATTCATAGGAGGTTTCCTCAGAACTAGATCCAGTAATGGGAGCTTGAGATTCAGAGATTTGAATTGTTGGTTCTAGTTCATTTGGCTGAATTGTTGAGGTAGTTGTTGTTGAAATATGGGTAAAAATAATCTCAGACCGGATTGGGTTAGTTATTGATGGACTGTTGGTTGATTGATTAGTGGTTGGTAAAGGAATAGAGAAAGATGGAGGTTTAAACCTTACTTGTGGAATGGAGGTAGAGGTGATTGATGAAGATGGTGCTGCAACAGATGGATTTGCATCAACTTTATTGATTTTCTCAAGAAGAAGGGCTTCTTTTCTGGAGATTTTAGTTTCATCCTTTTTCTTCTTTTTACCCTCCGCGTCCTCTTCAGCAAGCTTCCTCTTACTCCTGGTAATATGCTTTGACTGAGGGGAAGCTTCTTCAACTCTAGATTCTGCTTCTCTCATTATGGCAATGTAAGAGGCTATTGCTGTTGGATTATCTTCTTTGCGGTAGAATGGATAGTTTTCCACTGGATTCCTGATCTTTTTCACCGTGTCGGGAGAAATAGGTGTTGGTTTCACCTCTACACTTGCAATCATCTTCATATGTTTAAGATTTACAGCATTGAAAACTTCTCCAACTCTTTCATTCAGATATTCCGTGAAATTTGCTTCTCTGGTCAGATAATCCACTAATCCGCATTCAACCAGAATGTCAGAGATCAATCTTACAAAAGGAATGTAGTTGACAATCTTCTTTTCTGGTGAGGCCGTTGTTCTGGTTTTGCGCACCATATCCCTTAAATAGTAGAACATAATGGAGGGAAGGCACATTTTCTCATGTTTGTGCAGGTAGTACAACATGTGTTTTTGATTTGCGTTGGCAAAATCTGTAGCACTCTTTGCCGGTCTTGGATTGATGCATCCAAGAATGATCTTGTGCCAGATCCTTAGGTTATCGGGCAAGTTTTTGCTTTTGTAGTCCATTGTTCCGGATTGACAGCTCTTGAAGATAACTTTGTTGATGACTGACTCAGATTTCTCTGTTTTTCCGTACACCCTCTTTCCTTCCAAGAGCTTCATTCCTAGCAATTCGGAGATAGATCTCTCAGTGATGATAATCTTCTGCTCCAGAACAAAAGATACCACATGGAATTCGTCTGTATCTGCATGTCTCCAGAATTCTTTCACTAGATCATCAAAGCATGGACCTCTTAGTCTATCAAAGTAATTCTTCCATTCTTGAGCACCCAATTGATCAATTAGGTTAAACCCATTATCAGAGAGGTTGTTGAAATCAACATCTAGCTCTTTCAGAACAGTTAGATCGTTTGCATGTGTCACACATGTCACAGAGCGAGTTTTCTGGGTGACATGGTTTGCATCAATTGAGGGAAGATTTAATGGATCTGAAACAACTGGTTCAGTCTTTGAGAGAGTAGTAGTGGGTGTGATGGATGAGGAAGGTAGTTCTCGGGAGATTTGAACAATATCTTGTTGATGAGTGTTCATCCTTATGGTGGTAAGAGGGAATGAGGATTGAACTTTGAGTTGATTTTGAGAGAGTGATAGATAGAGAGAGAAATGGATGAGAGTCGATTAACCTTTTTAGGGTTTGTGGAAAAAATTCTCGAGGGTTTAAAGGACAGATACACTCTTGAGGGGACAAGCTAATAAATGTGATAAAGTTGGGTCAATCTCGAGAGAAATGATGTTCGTTTAATTTGAATAGTTAAAGTGACTTAATTTTATTTAAATCACGTACAAAAATAATTTTCCGAAAATATGACATGTCACAAAATTATCAGAACTTGAGATGCGTTAAGAGAATGGTTCTGATGATTTGAAAAATACTTTTCTCTGACTAAACACATGAGGTTCTGAAAATGTTTTATTCTGAACAGTACTTCATATTCAGGTGTTTTAAAATGATTAGAAATCTATCTTCAACTAAGGGTTTTGTGAAAATATCAGCCCACTGATGGTCTGTATCAATAAATTTTAAGCATAGAGTTCCCTTCTGAACATAGTCCCTAATAAAGTGATGTTTTATTTCAATGTGTTTAGCCCTAGAATTCAAAATTGGATTTTTACTTAAGCAGATAGCAGCAGTATTATCACAGAAGATAGGAATGTTACTCTCATATATCTGATAGTTTTCCAGCTGATTTTTCATCCAAAGCATTTGAGTACTGCATAGGGAAGCCGATATGTATTCTGCTTTAGCTGTTGAGAGAGCAATTGTAGATTGTCCCTTGCTTGACCATGAGATTAGATTGCTTCCTAAGAACTGACAGTTCCCCGATGTGCTTTTTCTTTCTAATCTGTCTCCGGCATAATTTGCATCGCAGTAACCAGAAATAGTATACTCTGATGTTTTCTTATACATCAGGCCAAGGTTAGTTGTTCCTTTCAGATACCTTAGAATTCGCTTGACAGCGGTTAAATGTGATTCTCTTGGATCTGATTGGAATCTAGCACATAGATGTACACTGAATAATATATCAGGTCTAGAAGAAGTTAGATATAAGAGAGAACCTATCATACCACGATAGAGTTTTTGACAAACCTTAACTCCAGTTTCTTCCTTTCCCATGACACACGTTGGATGCATTGGTGTTTTAGCAATGTTGTAATCCGTCATATTGAACTTCTTCAGAAGTTCTTTTGTGTACTTGATTTGATGGATGTAAGTGGCCTCTGATCTTTGATTAATCTGAATTCCAAGGAAGAACTTCAGTTCTCCCATGAGGCTCATTTCAAATTCGGCCTGCATTAACTTTGAAAATTCTTGGCATAGAGAAGAGTTAGCAGAACCAAAAATAATGTCATCAACATAGATTTGAACAATGAGAATGTCATTCTTATATGTCTTGCAGAAAAGAGTTGTGTCAACCTTTCCTCTGGTGAAATTGTTTACTAGTAAAAACTTGCTCAATCTTTCATACCAAGCTCTGGGTGCTTGTTTTAAACCATAGAGTGATTTTTTAAGTTTAAAAACAAAGTCTGATTTTTCTGAATTTTCAAAACCAGGAGGTTGTTTGACATAAACTTCTTCTGATATATAACCATTTAAGAATGCACTCTTAACATCCATTTGATATAGAGTGATGTCATGATTTACTGAAAAGGATATTAGCAAACGTATTACTTCAAGTCTTGCAACTGGAGAAAATGTTTCGTTGTAGTCAATTCCTTCTTGTTGACTGTATCCTTGAGCAACAAGTCGTGCTTTGTTTCTGACAACTTCTCCCTTTTCATTTAGCTTGTTCCTAAATACCCACTTGGTTCCTATTACATGAATATCCTTGGGTTTAGGAACTAGATCCCAGACATCGTTTTTGGAGAACTGATTGAGTTCTTCCATAGCCAGAACCCAGTCTTTGTCCATGAGGGCTTCTTCAATTGTAGCTGATTCTATTAGTGATACCAGTCCTACAAGTGTCTCTTCTGATGGTCTAAAGGTTGACCTGGTTCTGATAGGAGCATCTTTGTTACCCAGAATCAGTTCCTCAGGATGTGATGTGGACAATATTCTTCTTCGTTGAGATGGGGTATTTGGAGTTACTTCAGTGGTTTCTTGTGTAGGATCTTGTTGTTCTTTAACTTCATCTATCTTTTCCTTAGGTTCAGTGAATCTGATATCCAAATCTGCAAGTTTCTCAACTAGCTTTAACTTTTCTGAGTCATGCTTGTCATTGAATCTAACATGAATAGATTCCTCCACAATTCTTGATTCTGTGTTGTAAACTCTGTAGCCTTTCGAGCGTTCAGAGTATCCCAACAACAGACACTTCTGTGCTTTGGAATCAAACTTGCTAAGATTCTCTTTAGTGTTAAGCATAAAACAGACACATCCAAATGGATGAAAATAAGAAATGTTGGGTAATTTATTCTTCCATAATTCATATAGAGTTTTATTCAAGATAGGTCTTATAGAGATTCTATTTTGAATATAACATGCTGTGTTAATTGCTTCTGCCCAGAAGTGCTTAGCTATGTCAGTTTCTTGGATCATGGTGCGAGCCATTTCTTGTAAAGTTCGATTCTTTCTTTCTACAACTCAGTTTTGTTGTGGAGTTCTAGGGCAAGAAAAATCGTGAGATATTCCATGTGAATCAAAAAGTTCTTCAAAGTTTTTATTTTCAAATTCTCCACCATGATCACTTCTGACTCTAACTATTTTACAATTTTTCTCATTTTGTACTTGAGCGCAGAAGGAAGCAAACAAAGAATGTGATTCATCCTTGTGTTTTAAGAATTTTACCCATGGCCATCTGCTGTAGTCATCAACGATGACTAGTCCATATTTCTTACCATTGAGAGAGGCCATTTTTACAGGGCCAAACAGATCAATGTGAAGAAGTTCCAACGGTCTAGAGGTGGAGACAACATTTTTAGCTTTGAAAGAAGTTTTTGAAAACTTTCCTTTCTGACATGCTTCACAAAGAGCGTCTGACGAATATTTCAGATTGGGTAATCCTCTAACAAGACCAAGCTTGTTAAGATGAGAGATTCTTCTCAAACTGACATGGCCAAGACGTCTGTGCCAGACCCATTGCTCTTCGTTTACAGAAAGAAGACATTTTACATTTTGATGTTTTAAATCACATAATTTAATTTTGTAAGTGTTGTTTTTCCTCTTTCCGTTGAATAGGACAGATCCATCCTTCTGACTTACAGCTTTACAAGACGTTTGATTAAAAATGAGATCATAGCCACTGTCGCTAAGTTGACTTATTGACAACAGATTATGCATTAGACCTTCTACTAATAAAACATTCTTAATGGAAGGAAGCTTACCGTTTCCAACAGTTTCGGAGCCAATGATTCTTCCTTTCTGATTTCCTCCGAAACCGACAACGGCTCCAAGCTTAAGTTTCAGATCTTGGAACATAAGCCTTTCTCCCTTCATGTGTCGCGAGCACCCACTGTCCAGGTACCATGACTGGTGTTTCAATGGAGCTATTAAGGATATCTGCAACATAAATTATCTTGTTTTTAGGTACCCATTTTGTGGGTCCTTTCACATTAGTTCTTCTAAAGGTTCTGATCCCTTTAGATTTTCGTATGTTAGTGAAACAGTGTGGAGTTTGTGCATAGTGTTCATGTTTAGGATATTTCCTTAGTGTGTGTGTTTGTGTAATCCCAGTGTTTGAGCCTTCTGGTTCTGAATGCTTAAGGCCGGTACTAGAGGGAATAAACTGTTTGAATAAAGGTATTATTTTGATGTTTCTGGTTTCATCATAGGGTTGAGATGGTCCTGAATATCTGTCATACCCCAAATTTTGACCACTAATATTTCCCATCATTGTGCAAATCATCATCACAATATGGGTGTATCATTATGCTTCATCAGTCTCCCCAAAGATGGGTGAGTATTCACTACTATCAAAATTAGGGTTTCAAGCCCTCTCAGAGCTTTTAGACAAAGGATCAATCAAGGAATGACATGATCTTTAACTTGTCTACACCCTCAAACATACACAAAGGATCAAAAAGGACTCCCACTTCAAGGATTAAGCACAAGGATGCTCCCTTCTAGGTGGATCAAGCCTCAAGATCGCTAGTGTCACCAAATTAGGGTTTTGGTCGACCAGGGCCTCCAGGTGGAAATTTTCCTCTGGGCATGAGCCAATGATCCAAAACATAACCTAATATGCTCCATGGAACCTCATGGACTCAATCATCCAGTCAATTTTGCCTCAGGGGATGCATTCATCAAAAATCAAGAATTAGGGTTTCTTGACCTAATTCACCCCTAAGTTGACTTTTGGGACCAATTATGAACCAAGAACTCAAGATAGGATTTGAGGATATCCAATATGCCATATTGATCCATTTGTAACAATGGATTGATCCAAGAAGCTTGAGCAACAAGTTTCAATTTCATCTGAACCACAAATAGGGTTTCGCGGGAAAAGTCAACTGTAACTGTGACTTTTGACCAGGACATGCTCCCAAACCCTAAGACATGATTCAATATACCCTATAACACCCATAGAACATGTCCATCAAGTTTGATTTAGGTCAAGGACATGATTTCCTGAAGAATTGCACAGTTTGGAATTCATCGGATAAAAAGTCAACTGTGCACAAAAGTCAACTTTGACTTTTTGAGATTTTTCACAAAAATGGATTTTTAACCCTAAAATGATGTTTATGTATGATTTGAATCATCATCCATCAGTAAAAATCAAAGAAAATGAGATAACTTGTAAAAGGGGTAACCATAAAAACTTAGAAAATTTTCTAAGTCATGGAAAAAAGTGACAAAGGTACCAACTTTGGAGGATCATAACTCCTAAACCACAAAGCCATTTTTTCCCATCCAAGGCTTGATTTGTAGATCTCATTGCCCTCTACAAAAGCTTCATACTGACCTATGTCCAAATTCCTCATGGATTTTAAGTTATGGAGTGATCAAAATCAAGAAAAGTCACTTTGTTCCAACACTTGGAAAAAATTTCATTAAGTCAGATTTTGCCTTACTTTTTTCCAAATGTAGGGGCATTTTTCACTTGGATCCAAAAAGTATCAAAACCAAATATGATCAAACAGTTATTGTATCAGGTAAGGGCTTTCCAAAATGGCCAAGAACATCACCAAATTCAGTTTTTGAGCCATGAGATATGACATTGGCAAGTTGCCTTGCTGAAATCTGCCAAGGCAAGGCAGATTTTTGCACTTTTGCTCGATTTGCCAAAATCAGCCAATTCCAAGCCTTGTCATCACCTTGGGCACATCTGAGGATTGAATCTAAAGGGGACAATCACTGAGCCAAGCCTCCAAAGTCTTTGGAACAAGAAATAACATGTTGAACCTAGAATTGCCCAAAATAGGGACAAGACTCCAATTTTGGATTGGAGAATTCAATGGAAGCATCAAGGTGGCATGGACTGAGCCATTCTCAACTGAATTCAGTCAAGACTTATCCAAGACCAAGGGGACCAACAGCCTGTGTGTTGCGGTGAAAATCGGATAACAAGCTATTAATTAACTTGCATCATATTTCTTTTACAACCGACTTTGATTTATCCAAAGGAAAGGTTCAAGATCGTAGAAAACCTAAAAGGGGGGAGATCTAAGGTTCGGGGGTTGGTTACGCCTAGGGAAGGTATTAACACCCTAAACGTCCGTAGTAACCTACGGGAACCTCTTGTTTTAATGTTATCTTATGTTTGCTAAAGGTTCTATGCTAAAGGTTGAAAACCCTAGGGGTTAGTATCTAAGTATACTCGATAAGGCATCGCACCTTACGCCTACGTATCCTCGGGTGTAGAATCAGAGTATGCGTAGTTCTACTTCTACTGAACTATTGACTATGGTCAACATTCAGAGGGGAAATGAGTACAAGCTCATTGCAGAGTTTAAGAACTCTCTAAATCTAGTTGTAATTGACCTATGTTATGTTTTAGTCAGTAGGGAAAGTGAGTATTCATTAGGATGAATATCACTAAGAGTTGAGGAACTCTCTCCTAAAGCTAGTTATAATTTTTATGGCTCTGATGAGGCCAAGAAATAAAGTTTCTCCTAAGAGGTTACTTAGGTTAAGGCGGGGGCTATGACTTTAAGAGTCAACAATAATCACCTTCCTTTGGAATAAGGGGAAAACAGTTGATAATATGACAATAAATAAAGACATGATAAAAGCTAAGACATTGATATAATATAATGAAAGCAACATAAGCATGAGGATGGCAATATGTTTCATGATAAAGTATGGATAAGATGAACATGATTATTATAAAGACATGTCAATATGTTTCAATCTTAAGGAAGACAAACATAGAGAATGATATTAATTAAGGTTGACAATTAAAGAAAAATAACATTCATATAAAAGTCCAGTATATGACAAATCAACATGGATAAAGATGATTCACAAATGATGTTAACAATTAATCCAAAATTGATAATTAATTGACAACACAATTAAAATTAACAATTAGAACACATATAGTAATTAAAATTAAAAGTCAACAATTAAATTGATAATTAAAAGTGGAGACACAAGTTAATTAACAATTATCAAATAAAATATAACATAGTGATTAACAATTACTAATTAACATGCAAATTGACAATTTAAAATTTAAAAGTTAATACAACAATTAACAATTAAAAAGTAGAGCAATTAACACTTAGAGAAACAACACAAATTAATTAATGATAATTAAATAGATATTAAAGGGACAAACCATAAATTAAATAAACATTTGGAGTTTTGAAATAAGAGAATAAAATAAAAGAAGTTCTAAAGAAAAGATTAAAAACAAAAAAAAAACATAAAGGAAAGGCGCAGGGGGGTGTATAAGTGATTTCTGGTTAGTTTTAAAAAATAAAGGATGAAATTGGGCCAGATGTGAGGGGGTGGCAGTAGCAAAGAGGCGCAAGGCCCAGGTTGGAAAAGAGAAAAGCATCAGGCGAAAAATAGAAAAAAAACAGCAAAAGGGTTGATCCAAGGATCGAACCCAGGCATGGGAAGTGAAAGGCGAAATATGTGCATGTGTGTGACCGTTGGGACGGCGTGTTTCATCCGGTTACAACATGCTTCAAATAAATTATAAACTAAAACAAAACATAAAAATATGAAATGAAAAGAATTCACACGCACATGGAAGTTGGACGTAACAACATATCAGTTGGTCAATGGCATTTAAAAATCACAATACGACAAAAACAAAGCCCAAACCAAACACACGGAGCCACGTCTCCTCCCCCTCCATGCAACGTGAAGAAAATCTGGAAAAACGTGAAAGAGAGAAAAACATGGCATAATCCCTCATTTCCTTCAGCTTCGTTCAAACTCAATCCTTCATCAAATTTCACAAACTAACAGTCCAAATTGATCAGCAAAGATCAAGGATTATGAATGTGCTACTTGCTCCTCTTAAGGTTAAACTCACAACTTACAGGAGGGCAAAAACCAGAGCGGTTCAGTGAGGTTCATGACTGACATATATTTACAACACAAATTATATTTACTCATATGCCTGTTTAAACATCACAACACAAAATACGATCACCATGAAACCATACAAGACACATACAGTCATACATTGATAATTTATCTCACACAAAATAATAACACTTAGCATACACATCGCACAGCGTCATTACACACAGCAAATACAAGACACAACAACAAACACTCTCACACACACATACTATACTAACATACTACACATCATTACAATAACCATACACAAACTGGCCGATGTTAAACTGAACACTTTTCCAACGTAAAAAAAAAATCTTAGCACACACGCAGTCATCGTATCTTACTGTAAAATGTATAGCACAGTTATGTACTACACGCAAATAATCACACACGACATCACATTAAACTCAGACTTATGATATGCACAACATATATTATGACATAACAAAACAACACAAATTCACAAACAGAGGTGCATAACAACAAATAAACCATACACATGCACCATAAATACACGAACATCAAGAACAGCGTATGATCATAATAATCCTAACATAAAACTTACACAATTCAGAATGGAAAACTATACATGATAAGCATTAAAGTAGAAGGTTAAGAAGCTTACCTGGTGTCCAAGCGAATAAGTAATGGCTTCCTTTCCTTGCAGCTGGCTCGAGTTCTCACAACGTGGGTTTTTTTAGAGAGTTGTTGATAGGTCTTGATGTCTTTGCAAGTGAATAATCTCTTCCTTTTATAGTGAAACTTGGCTGGATAATCTTGCTTAGTATTTAGTGGACAAAGGTTTTCCTCAAAGGAAAAAGATCCATGAGAAGGATATGGTTGATTTGAATGAATCTCCTTGAGCCAAGTGAAAGAGTTATAGCCGTTGCTTGTATACAATCTTAGTTCAGAAAAAGGTCATGAACGAAACACAACATGGTGCCAAAATAATACACGATGGTCCCCCCTTTACAGCATGGTAGTCCTTCGTATACCATGGAACCTTTTCAAAAGTTAACTTGTCAAGTACAACATACTGATACCTTTGGTCCAGTTATAAAGTTAACTTTGTAGTTCCCATGATGTGCTCTATTCCATGCCCTAGCCATACAGCTCCAATGATACGACCTTTCTTGTGGTGCAACAAAAAGCATGGTAACTTATATATCCACTCTTCAAGTACAAAGGCAACTGGAACGTTTCGGTGGATTGATCCAATGGTTCTAGCAACATGGTCTTTTCCTTCTTTATGGTAACGTGTGGGTCCAATGGCAAGTAAACTTGAATTAATTACCTCTCTTTGCATTATAAAAGACAAGGTTAGAAACAACTAATGATAGGTGACCACATTTTTAGTATCTATTATTATAATTTAAGAAAGAAATAATTTAAAACAAAATAAATGAATTTAGTTTTTTTAGGAAAATTGACATAATTAAAGAGAAGTAAATTTAGACAAAAATGATAAGAAATTGGTTATTGAAATAGAATTTGGAAAAAAGAATAAATGATTTTTAGAAAAAAGATTAGATTTAGAAAATAAATATTTATAACAATATTAGTGAATAGTTATTTGATATTGATTTAGAAATGATAATGATAATTAGGGATGAAAAATAAAAGCCAAAGAGAGGGTGATGGAAATATCTGAGAGAATCGCTTGATCCCAAAGCTCTGCCCACAACCCTAGTTAATCACTTCTGGTATCTCCTGATAATAAGACTTAATTCACAGATAAAGCAAACAAAAACTTGATAAAAATGGTTAGCTGTGCAATATGCTGGACCTAAGATGCACAAATGAAGATGACATCTGAGGGTAAAAATTTAGGATACAACAGTTGCCCCTATTTAAAAAGCTTCACCAGATGGCACGAGGAATGGAGATTCCAGGGGCGTCAAGGTGAAAGGTATTTAAATATAGCAAACCAAAAATTTTGCCCTTAGATGGAATGCAAATGCTAAGGACAAGCAACAGACATGCAAATCCTGACATGCCATGAACTTCTAAAATGATGATATGATGCCGGAAATGCGAAAGATGCAGACAGACCAGACACCAGGGACAACAGGAAGCAAACACACAAAAAAAGCTTCGTCGGGGAAAGACGAAAGCTAGTATCCACAAGAAAAACTCACTGGGGATACAGGCCAACCAACAAAGGAGACTCACTGGGGAGATCCCAAAGAAGCACTGGGGAAAAACTAAAAGACGATCTCCACTGGGGAAAGATCCAGAGGAGAAAGACTGCACAGGGGACAAAACAAACCCCCGCCCACACTCCTCCTGGGCACAAAACCAGAAAGAAAAACATGATCACTAGGGATCAGCCCAAAGGAGACAAACAACCAAACAAAGACTTCCTGGGGATCTCAAACTAAAGAGTTCAAAATGGGATCTTCAAGAAAAGCCAGGAAGACAGAGACAAACCCTGCGCACCAGATAGGAGTCCTAAAGTTGAATAAATTGTTCCAAAAAACTTAGCTTAAAGCAATTTCAGAAAAGAAACAAGATAAGGTTCAATGTCCGACACGATTCGAACAAGAACAGTTTTAAAACAAAAGACAGTGCTTGACACGATTCAAACAAAGTCTTAATTCAAGTTCGACACGATTCGAACAAGAACGGTTTTAAAACAAGGGTCAGTGTCCGACACGATTCGAACAAATACTCTGTTCAGGTTTGACACGATTCAAACAAGAACAGAAAAGACAGTGCTTGACGCGATTCAAACAAAGTCCAAGTTCAAGTTTGACACGATTCAAACAAGAACAGAAAAGACAGTGCTTGACGCGATTCAAACAAAGTCCAAGTTCAAGTTTGACACGATTCAAACAAGAACACATAAGACAATGCTTGACACGATTCAAACAAAGTCCAAGTTCAAGTTTGATACGATTCAAACGAGAACACATAAGACAATGCTTGACACGATTCAAACAAAGTCCAAGTTCAAGTTTGACACGATTCAAACGAGAACAGATAAGACAATGCTTGTCACGATTCAAACAAAGTCCAAGTTCAAGTTTGACACGATTCAAACGAGAACGGTTCTAAAAAATCTTTAAAGTTAAACTTCTTGGGGAACAGCAAAAAGGTTTTAAAGATTCAAATCTGGCGCGCAAAGGTTAAGACCGAACAAGCACGACACAAAGCAAACCGAGAATGTCTTTACCTCACTGGGGAAATAAAGACAAACGCCAACAAAAGAACACAAGCAAAGCAAAGCAAAGCACAAAGAACGCAAAGATGCTAGGGGATGATGCACATGCTTAGCTATATGCTAGAAACGATGCAAACGACGCAAAACAGGAAAGAAGAAAGGATAACACAAGCCAACACCCTGAAACCCAAGCATCAAGGACAACCGGGGCAATCTTCTTTCACTGGAGATGGCAGATCTATGCCAAAAATACAGTACTGCTAATTCTTCCTGTACCAACTTGATTCCATAAAACATCTTAATTCCAGAGTAAGACTTAGTTTATCTTTGTGTTTTCTTAGAAATTGCAGCATTTCCGTTTTCAAAAATCAGACGAAAATGACGAAGTTATTGTATTCAAAGACCAATAACAACTCTAGTGACTAAGAACTCCAATTGTAGCAAAACTTGAGCTTTTCTGAGGATTCCTGCATAAAGAGCTGGGGTCAGGTACTCAAAGGTGAAAACCTAGCTTAGACAAATGTATTGGATATATTGGGAAAGTTCTTCTTCTTCATTGGGGAAATAAATCCATTCAAAATCAACTGATGTAGCAACTTGATGGGGAGCTAACAAAGTAACTATGCATTCCACTGGCATACCTACCATCTTCAAATCTTATCTGCCCCAGGCTAGACGGTCTATACGATACTAAGAGGATTTTATAGAAGAATTGGCATACAGGGTGTTTCAATACCTTCAAACTCTTGGAGAGATCTCGGCATAACTGCCCCAGATTAGGGGATGAATAATCAAAAGAATTTTACGGAAGAAATGAAATACTATATACTTCAATATCCTCCAACTTGAATAATTCAAAGAATTTTACGGAAGAAATGAAATACCAGATACTTCAATATCCTCCAACTTGAATAATCAAAAGAATTTTACGGAAGAAATGAAATACCAGATACTTCAATATCCTCCAACTTGAATAATCAAAAGAATTTTACGGAAGACTTGAAACAATCAGATGATTCAATATCTTCCAACTTGAATAATCAAAAGAATTTTACGGAAGACTTGAAACAATCAGATGATTCAATATCTTCCAACTTGAATCTTGGCGTAACTGTTTCTATTCAGTTATACTCGAGATATTCAAACTGTAGCAGAAATTACTGGGGAACGGACTTGCCCCTGCTGATGGGTTACTGAAGACAAAACTAGTCATAAGATGATCTCAAGAATATTTGCCCCAATATTCTGAATTTGCAGAATTCTGCCTCTGATTTGTCAACTCTCACTTGGTTGCCCCTGACTGAGTCAAATTTCCTTTATCAAGTTCAATTCCTTGACTGACCGCGTTTGTTGGGCTTCCTTGATATGGAATGGTATTGCAAACAAGCGTTGTTCATTAAAATTAGTAAAATTTAATGCAAAGGTTTAATGCAAAATTTGAAAACAAAGTTTTGATAAAACGCATAGTGAGACGATTAAATAGCCAAAAACAAATGGTGGGTTTAGTCATTAAGGAAGTGACCAACACACGCGAGTAACAAAGATTATTAGGAGTCAGGTTACTCAACCTTGCTGTAGCGTGCTCTTCAAAACAACCTTGCCTCAATTAGGTCTTTTAGGGTTGTAATGTGGTATGGTTCATGGTTTATGAAACAAAAGATAAAGGCTCAAATCCTACGCTCAGTTAACTCAAGATATACGTTCAAATCTCCAAAAGCAGGAAGTCACTTGATTTGAAAGCTGATTGGCGCCTTATGTGAAACGCTCGTGTTTGAATGCATAACTGAGTTAAACTGAAAACTACCCTGCCCCAAGGTTGAGATTTAAGGTTTTTGTGCAAAGAAAGGAAACTTCTAGGCTCGAAAGGTTAACGAGGGATAAATTGAAACAACGCCTTACATCCTTGGCGAGGTTAATTTGAAAGCATACCACAGCAAGTATGAATATGAGGTTTTCATCATCCTCCCCAATCTTTGCTTAAACAAATAGTTGAAAAAGGGGGGGGGGGAAAGATATATATTTGTGAACACAAGAATAAATGAGTGAAACGAATGGACTTAACCAAAAGATGCATAAATATTTCATTAATGTTGCCAATTTAGCAGTACAACAAAGCTCATAAGCAAATACCAGTACAATTAAAGGAAATACAACTGAAATATAAAACACAGCCAACTTTGGCGAATCATTCCAAAGATCTTAGTTTCCGGGTCCAAACGGGGAAACGTCTTCATCACCAATCACTTGTTCCTTGTGGTATAGAACTTTGAGAGGCCTTGCAGGTCCTTTGCCTTTTGCTTCCAGAGTTGAGGTACCAACGTTTGAAGTACCTTCCTAAGGTTTCAGATTCAGCAAGCTCATCAGCTTCTCTTCAAATTCCTTGCATTATTCAATGGGATGTCCGATAGTCCCAGTGCAAAATTTGCATTCAGTCCTTGGGTGGTCATCTTCAAAGATCAAGTCCTTGTCGTGGATCAGTTCTTGCACAAAATATTCTAAAGCTCGGCAATTATCCAAATCATGCCCTTCAGCTCCCTTATGGAATTCACAGGTTAGGTTGGGATTATACCAAGGTCCTTGGAAAGGTGTGAGAAGTCGTGGAGTTACCAGTTTGTTTTGCATCAACAGCGGGAATAGTTTGCTTAACGGCACCGGGATAGGCTGGTGGTTAAATTTTCCTCTTTTGGCAGCACACTTGTTCTTATTTTGAGGAGAAACACATGTTGGAGACTGAAAACCCCTCTTCGTAAACACTTGTTTGGATGCAGGAACAGGACCAACGTTTAGCTGGCATGAGGCTTCTCCAAAAACAAATCCTGGACACGAGGGATCCTTAGGAGATGGTAAAGGATAGCTGATTTGAATGCCTTGTTATGTAAATGACAACATATTGGAGTCAAGCAGAGTCTAAACCTTGTCTCTGAGTGCTCTACAATCTTCAGTTGAATGCTTCTGTGCCCCGGCATGGTAGTCACAACGAATGTTGGTGTCAAGGCCCGACAGGTCTGGAAAAGACGTTGGATCTCTCTCTTCTGGCACTATCAATCCACTTTTGATCAAAACTAGCAATAACTGACTGTATGTCATTGGCAATGGAGTGAAATTCCTCTCTGGCTTCCTTGGCCTCTGTCGTTCACGCTGATGTGGCACACGAGCGCTCTTGATAGCTGGTTTGACGGGATGAATGTAATTCTCTCTTTTCAACAGAGTTTCCAGAACCCAATTCATCTGGCACTTGAGGATCCTAACCTCCTCTCCCATTTCCTTCTGGTACTCCATAATCCTCTCAATCGCTGTCAGCGTGACCTTCATGATTTCCAGAAATTGCTCCATTCCTCTTTGGAGCCCTCTCAGTTCATGGTTGACTCTGTCCATCTCACAGTACTGTTCAGACATCCTTTGTAGAGTTGGACTTGGGTGTCGGCGTTTGGAAAATCAAGGTGACGGGTTCTGAAGAGAACAAGACGAAAATAAGACACGGAAGAATGCACATGCACATGCAAGGATGCAAAATGATATGCAAAATGCATATGCAAACTAAACTATCAAGAGACACAAATATTTACAAACATTGTAGACAAATGGAATCTTCCTCAAAGTAAACTTCTTCATTAAGATTGTCAACTGTTACATTTAGAGCGGAGGATTCTCCTGCTTAAGGTTCAAAAGGTAAGGACGCTCCTAAACTGAAATATGAAATAACAACAATGATAGAAAACAACGGATAGTACTTCTAAAAGTTTGATCCACAAGAGGATGACTCCTCTTCTCCCTTAATCTTCCTTGTGAGCTCTTCAATGCGCTTCCTAGTCATTTCCCTTTCGAAGAACAAATCAGCCATTGTTTCTGCCATCTTCTGCCTGGCTTTAGAGGGTGAATCATGTCGAGGAAATGGCTTCCTTATCACTTGAGCAATGTCAAGGGACCACTGCAGATGGGCCTCAGAGACTTGGCATTCAGCCTTCCAAAGTTGTCTGTTGATATTACGCCATGCATACTCAAGTCTTCTTTTCATCTCAAACCCTTCCTCTCTTTCGTAGTACATCTTGATCATATCCTTGTTTCTGGGAGGTTCTCTCTTCAAGTAGCCTAACTGGCGGCGGGCGAGAACAGGATTATAATTGATGCAGCCATCCCTACCCATCAAAGGCACATTGGGGCAGTCCCCACAACTAACGATCATAGTAACCCCTTCATCTGTTGGGTTATACCATTCGAGGTCAGTGTGCTTTAACTTCATCAATTTCTTGGACCATGAACCGCAGTCTGCAACTTCACAGAAGGTAGGAGTTTTTGATAGGTAGGAGGTGAACCACTTGTAGAAAAAGGCTGCACAACAGACAATTTGTCCACTACCTCTCAAATATCTGCACTGAACTGAGTGATAAACATCTGCAAGTAAAGTAGGGACCGGATTGTTGATGGCGAATATCTGAATGGCCTGGATATCCACGAAATTCTTGTCACTCGGTAACAGGAACAAGCCATAGACCATTAAGGCAAAAGTTGATTCAAACAACGCCTCGTTTCCCTGGTCTTTAAAATAAAGGGCCTTTTCCATCAGGAATAAGGTGGGGAGCCCAGGTCGTCCTCCTTTGATAGTAAAATTCTCTTGAACGTCTGATACTCTGATCCTCGTGACTCTGGCAATTTCTTTGACGGAAAGCATCATCTTGATTCCAGAGAAAATTGGAGCCTTCTTGACGGGAATTCTAAATAGAGCAGAAAATTCTTCCAAGGTAGGTACCAACTGAAACTCAGGAAAAAGAAAATAGCGGTAATCGGGATGGTACAGTTGTATCAAGGTTTCCAGCAATCTTTCCCTTACTTGTAACTTCATTAGTGACAAGAGGTCTCCATATTTGTCAATAAAACTTGGCGGGTCTTCAATCTTTCCTCCAATCTCTATCAACGGTCCAACATTAGGGATCAAGAATGTAAAGGGCCAGTTTATACTTTTGGTAGCGTCCATTGTCTACAAAGTCTGAAAAATAAATTTAGCGTCTTGATAGTTTAGCAGAAGATGCAAGATGCAATGCAAAGTTTCATGGAATTCAGACGTCCGCAAAATATCAAGAGATATCAAA
This sequence comes from Lathyrus tuberosus, assembly GCA_022829125.1. Taxonomy (NCBI): domain Eukaryota; kingdom Viridiplantae; phylum Streptophyta; class Magnoliopsida; order Fabales; family Fabaceae; genus Lathyrus; species Lathyrus tuberosus. The sequence continues at coordinate 15,923,230 of JALAZF010000027.1, read as the reverse complement.
AGACCTCATTTTCATTAAATAAAAGGTGAATTACAATAGTTGATACACTTTCAAAAGTCCAAAACATAAGCTAAATAAAAGCTAGAAAGTCCTAAGGAAATTCTCTTGCGTTGACTCTTCTGATTTCTTTCTCCATCTGATCTCTTTCTGCGACGAGGTTGTCAAGAATGGATTTCCAAGCGGGAGGCTGAGTGCTTGAGGAACTTGGATCTTCTTGGGCCTTTCTCTTCTTGTAGGAGAGTAACTCCTCATTCTTGATCTGCAGCTGCTTCTGGAGTTCCAGATTCTCTTCAACGACTACTTGATACTTGAGCTTCCAGGCTTCTTCTGACCTCTGGGCTTGTCTTAGAGAAATCTCCAGCTCTTCTTCTTTTGACATGAAGTACATCACAGGCTCTTTCTTCAAAGTGATTGGCTCTTGTCTTTTGTAGGGCATCTTCAGCTCTATAGCTCTTCTTCTAACCCATTGGAGGTAGGGCAGCAAGGACACACAGTTAGGTCTTCCTAAAGAATTTCTCCCTCTTTTGCGCTTGCTACCCCAAGCTTTCAAGATCAGCTCCTTCTGTTCTTCATTCTTGTCATATGTTTCAAAGTAGATACTTTCCACATGAGCACTGAGAGGTTTGTCTTCCAAAGGATACCCTAATTGGCGTCGTGCCAATACAGGGTTGTAACTGATACCACCTTTGATGCCAAGAAGAGGAACGTTGCCATAGTTTCCACAACTATCTATAATCAGGATTCCATCATACACCCTATTATACCAGTCAATATCTGCGTGGGAGAGTGCCATAACTTTCTGAGACCACCATCCTTTCTTGGAATCCTAGAATGCGCCTGCCTTCGGTAGATGAGAAATAAACCATCTATACAGTATGATGACACAACAAGTAATCTGTCCATTTCTATGAGCGTTTCTTGTATGGACTAAGTGATAGGCTTCAGCAAGTAAGGTAGGTACTGGGTTCTGTTTTAAGAAAATCTTGATTGCGTTTAGATCCACAAAGTTGTCGATGTTTGGAAACAGGAAGAGTCCATAGATGAGCAAGGCAAATACAGCTTCAAAGGCAACCTTGTGGAATGTTTAGCAAAGTAACGGGCTTTTTCAAACAAGAACTTAGCAGGCAATACAAAAATTCCTCCTTTGGAGATTAAGTTGTCTTTGATGTCAACTAATTCCAAGTGAGTCTCCTTAGCTATCTTTTCCTCTTTTGGGTCTCTGTTGAAGATGGGAAATGGAGAATCATCCTTGACGGGTAAACCAACTATCTGAGAATATTCTTCAAGTGTAGGCAAGAGTTGATAGTCGGGAAAGGTGAAACAATGATACTTTGGATCATAGAACTGAAGCAAAGTTGAAAGGAGTCCTTCATCAACACTTTTTGTCAACAATATCCACAAATTCCCATATCTGTCTTTGAATCCTTCGGGGTCTGTTAGCAAATCTCCCAATCTCCTTAGGTCATCCAACTTAGGGTTCTTGAAAGTGTATTTCACTGTTTTCCTTCTTAATTCGTCCATGATATTTCTGAGACATTAAAAAGAAGTCGGAGTTCCATGAAACTGATATGCTTATGCTTATGCTTTATGGATGCAACAAACACAAACAAAACAAAAACAAGCACAAAAAGGTTTGGGTTAAGAAGTGTGGAGCCAAGGTTCACCCTCCCATTGGTATGTACTATGGTTTTCACCTGCTGAACAAGGTTCTAATGGGTTCCCAGAGTCTACGATCCATCTTTCAGATTTTGTCGACTTCCCAGATGACTTGGTAATCAGCAAAATTCTCAAGAGAAACTCGTCTGAGTGTAGTATCGCGTGACAACCAATTCATAAATAGACTCCATCATGGTCACCGCACTACATCTAAAAGGCTTTGGTGGGGTTTGGTAACTACGGTTCTCAACCTCAATGGTACATACATTGAGAGTAGCACGTTTTCACGAAAAGGATCGTTCAACATAACTAAACTCTCAAGAAGGCCTAAGCTGAGTGATGGTGTCTCAAGTTAACTTTTTCAGGAATCGACTCCTTCAAAGCCCCCTTGAATATACCATCGTCCTATCATAAGTGCACTCGAAATTCAGGTATAGGATTTATCTCACTCATAGATATCAACCCAAATCAAACAAGATAATCAAAACAAAAACAGATATACAAGTATATAAGCAGGTATGACATACACAAGCATATACAAGTAAATAAGCAAACATGAATAACATAAAAGCAAGATAGGCTTAACCCTCTTAGGAAAGGACCAGTAATAGGTCTAACATGATCCCCAGTGAAGTCGTCATTTCTGTTGCGGTGAAAATCGGATAACAAGCTATTAGTTAACTTGCATCATATTTCTTTTACAACCGACTTTCATTTATCCAAAGGAAAGGTTCAAGATCGTAGAAAACCTAAAAGGGGGGAGATCTAAGGTTCGGGGGTTGGTTACGCCTAGGGAAGGTATTAGCACCCTAAACGTCCGTAGTAACCTACGGGAACCTCTTGTTTTAATGTTATCTTATGTTTGCTAAAAGTTCTATGCTAAAGGTTGAAAACCCTAGGGGTTAGTATCTAAGTATACTCGATAAGGAATCGCACCTTACGCCTACGCATCCTCGGGTGTAGAATCAGAGTATGCGTAGTTCTACTTCTACTGAACTATTGACTATGGTCAACATTCAGAGGGGAAATGAGTACAAGCTCATTGTAGAGTTTAAGAACTCTCTAAATCTAGTTGTAATGGACCTATGTTATGTTTTAGTCAGTAGGGAAAGTGAGTATTCATTAGGATGAATATCACTAAGAGTTGAAGAACTCTCTCCTAAAGCTAGTTATAATTTCTATGGCTCTGATGAGGCCAAGAAATAAAGTTTCTCCTAAGAGGTTACTTAGGTTAAGGTGGGGGCTATGACTTTAAGAGTCAACAATAATCACCTTCCTTTAGAATAAGGGGAAAACAGTTGATAATATGACAATAAATAAAGACATGATAAAAGCTAAAACATTGATATAATATAATGAAAGCAACATAAGCATGAGGATGGCAATATGTTTCATGATAAAGTATGGATAAGATGAACATGATTATTACAAAGACATGTCAATATGTTTCAATCTTAAGGAAGACAAACATAGAGAATGATATTAATTAAGGTTGACAATTAAAGAAAAATAACATTCATATAAAAGTCAAGTATATGACAAATCAACATGGATATATTAACTCAAGATTTAAACAAGCATTAGTGGAATAAACCCTTAAAAGGTCAAATAAAGATGATTCACAAATGATGTTAACAATTAATCCAAAATTGATAATTAATTGACAACACAATTAAAATTAACAATTAGAACACATATAGTAATTAAAATTAAAAGTCAACAATTAAATTGATAATTAAAAGTGGAGACACAAGTTAATTAACAATTATCAAATAAAATATAACATAGTGATTAACAATTACCAATTAACATGCAAATTGACAATTTAAAATTTAAAAGTTAATACAACAATTAACAATTAAAAAGTAGAGCAATTAACACTTAGAGAAACAACACAAATTAATTAATGATAATTAAATAGATATTAAAGGGACAAACCATAAATTAAATAAACATTTGGAGTTTTGAAATAAGAGAATAAAATAAAAGAAGTTCTAAAGAAAAGATTAAAAGCAAAAAAAAACATAAAGGAAAGGCGCAGGGGGGTGTATAAGTGATTTCTAGTTAGTTTTAAAAAATAAAGGATGAAATTGGGCCAGATGTGAGGGGGTGGCAGTAGCAAAGAGGTGCAAGGCCCAGGTTGGAAAAGAGAAAAGCATCAGGCGAAAAATAGAAAAAATACAGCAAAAGGGTTGATCCAAGGATCGAACCCAAGCATGGGAAGTGAAAGGCGAAATATGTGCATGTGTGTGACCGTTGGGACGACGTGTTTCATCCGGTTACAACATGCTTCAAATAAATTATAAACTAAAACAAAACATAAAAATATGAAATGAAAAGAATTCACACGCACATGGAAGTTGGACGTAACAACATATCAGTTGGTTAATGGCATTTAAAAATCACTATACGACAAAAACAAAGCCCAAACCAAACACACGCAGCCACGTCTCCTCCCCCTCCATGCAACGTGAAGAAAATCTGGAAAAACGTGAAAAAGAGAAAAACATGGCATAATCCCTCATTTCCTTCAGCTTCGTTCAAACTCAATCCTCCATCAAATTTCACAAACTAACAGTCCAAATTGATCAGCAAAGATCAAGGATTATGAATGTGCTACTTGCTCCTCTTAAGGTTAAACTCACAACTTACACGAGGGCAAAGACCAGAGCGGTTCAGTGAGGTTCAAGACTGACATATATTTACAACACAAATTATATTTACTCATATGCCTGTTTAAACATCACAACACAAAACACGATCACCATGAAACCATACAAGACACATACAGTCAAACATTGATAATTTATCTCACACAAAATAATAACACTTAGCATACACATCGCACAACGTCATTACACACAGCAAATACAACACACAACAACAAACACTCTCACACACACATACTATACTAACATACTACACATCATTATAATAACCATACACAAACGGGCCGATGTTAAACTGAACACTTTTCCAACGTAAAAAAAAAAAATCTTAGCACACACGCAGTCATCGTATCTTACTGTAAAATGTATAGCACAGTTATGTACTGCACGCAACTAATCACACACGACATCACATTAAACTCAGACTTATGATATGCACAACATATATTATGACATAACAAAACAACACAAATTCACAAACAGAGGTGCATAACAACAAATAAACCATACACATGCACCATAAATACACGAACATCAAGAACAGCGTATGATTATAATAATCCTAACATAAAACTTACACAATTCAGAATGGAAAACTATACATGATAAGCATTAAAGTAGAAGGTTAAGAAGCTTACCTGGTGTCCAAGCGAATCAGCAATGGCTTCCTTTCCTTGTAGCTGACTCGAGTTCTCACAACGTGGGTTTTTTTAGAGAGTTGTTGATAGGTCTTGATGTCTTTGCAAGTGAATAATCTCTTCCTTTTATAGTGAAACTTGGATGGATAATCTTGCTGAGTATTTAGTGGACAAAGGTTTTCCTCAAAGGAAAAAGATCCATGAGAAGGATATGGTTGATTTGAATGAATCTCCTTGAGCCAAGTGAAAGAGTTATAGCCGTTGCTTGTATACAGTCTTAGTTCAGAAAAAGGTCACGAACCAAACACAACATGGTGCCAAAATAATACACGATGGTCCCCCCTTTACAACATGGTAGTCCTTCGTATACCATGGAACCTTTTCAAAAGTTAACTTGTCAAGTACAACATACTGATACCTTTGGTCCAGTTATAAAGTTAACTTTGTAGTTCCCATGATGTGCTCTATTCCATGCCCTAGCCATACAGCTCCAATGATACGACCTTTCTTGTGGTGCAACAAAAAGCATGGTAACTTATATATCCACTCTTCAAGTACAAAGGCAACTGGAACCTTTCGGTGGATTGATCCAATGGTTCTAGCAACATGGTCTTTTCCTTCTTTGTGGTAACGTGTGGGTCCAATGGCAAGTAAACTTGAATTAATTACCTCTCTTTGCATTATAAAAGACAAGGTTAGAAACAACTAATGATAGGTGACCACATTTTTAGTATCTATTATTATAATTTAAGAAAGAAATAATTTAAAACAAAATAAATGAATTTAGTTTTTTTAGGAAAATTGACATAATTAAAGAGAAGTAAATTTAGACAAAAATGATAAGAAATTGGTTATTGAAATAGAATTTGGAAAAAAGAATAAATGATTTTTAGAAAAAAGATTAGATTTAGAAAATAAATATTTATAACAATATTAGTGAATAGTTATTTGATATTGATTTAGAAATGATAATGATAATTAGGGATGAAAAATAAAAGCCAAGAGAGGGTGATGGAAATATCTGAGAGAATCGCTTGATCCCAAAGCTCTGCCCACAACCCTAGTTAATCACTTCTGGTATCTCCTGAGAACAAGACTTAATTCACAGATAAAGCAAACAAAAACTTGATAAAAAGGGTTAGCTGTGCAATATGCTGGACCTAAGATGCACAAATGAAGATGACATTTGAGGGTAAAAATTTAGGGTACAACATTGTGCCCTAACCTCTAGTCAATGGCTAGAGGAGACTTGGATTTTCATTTGCCAACATTGGCCAAACCTACTCAGCAGTTGCCATTCACTATTCCTTGCAAAACAAACTTGCTCTACTATAAATAGAGCTCAATTGTGATCAGTTTAAGTACACCAAAGGCCTACAACACTTGCCTTTCTCAAAATCCACTTCTCACTCTCAAAAATGCCTTTCTTAGCAAGTCACTATCGGGTTTTTCATTAGAGAGAAATTCCACTCAAAGCAATCACACACACACACACCTCATATACATCATATGTGAGCTGATCAAACACTTAAAAAACATCTGGAACACTGATTTCTCAGAATCACCAGTCAATTGCTCACGGTTTTAACCAAAGTGTTGTTGAGATGCCATGAAGTAATCCAGCCAATTTCCATCAAGTCCAAGCATTCAAGCACACTCCATAGGGTGTAGGGAAGCTGTTCAGATCATCACAACTCATCTGTAACACCTCCAACTCAGAAATCAATTTGCTCTTGCTGTCACGACCTAGAGGTAAGCCTAAACTTGGTCATCTCTCAATCTATGCATATTTCCTCGCACAATACTTTTGCCAAATGTTCATAATCATGCATGGAATGTTTCCCCTCAAGTAATTGCTTTGTTTGAATCGTGTATTAAAAATCCCAGCCTTCATGCAGAATTTAGGGTTCTTGAGGATTTTTCGTGATTTCTTATTTTATGCTTAATTTAAATGAAATTAATTGCCATAGACATGATCGTGAGGTTGAAACGAGTTGATTGGTATGTGGATTGCATGATATGATCAAGTATTCAGTGAGATTGGATAGAAAATGCAAATCTGGGCAAGGCAGAAAACACGCGTGTTCTTGGTCCATGTTCTTGGCGCTATTTTCACAAATTCAAATATTTGAATTTTGTGATTTTATTTAATTGATTCAAAAATTAATTTCTCTCTGAGTTTTAATGATTTTGAGTTGATTCTTTTTTTAATAATTCACAAAAATGTTAAAATATTTGATTTTCCCAAAAAATCCCAAAAAATATTATTTATTTTATATAATTGATATTTTTTCAAAGAATTAATATTTTAATTGTTTTTGACATTTTGAATATTTTTTCCATCTTGATTTTGCAACTTTTAATGACTTCTAATTATTTTGTAGGTCAATACTTAATTTTTGAAGCATTAATCCAAGATCACAATTTGTTTTCCATATGTTAAACAATTTTGATCATTTTAATTGAATTTTTATTCAATTAAAATACATTTTGAAAACAAATTAGGGGTTTTGGATTAATTCAACCCTCATAAATCATTTTCAAACCTTTTGGGCCTCTAATAGAGTGTAAGACCCAACCCCCTTGTACATTAAACTTTTTGGGCCTCACTTATTGTATAAGTCCCTCTGTACAAGTGAACGGCGCGACCGTCGCCTTTTAAAAACCATCTGGGCCTCTTCTCGAGCTATAAGACCCATTCAAAACTTTTGGGCCTCTATTAGAGTGTAAGACCCAACCCCCTTTGAAAACGAAACCATTTTGGGCCTCAATGCATTGTATAAGACCCACTGCGTTTTCAAAAATCTCGGCGCGATCGCCATTTTAAACTAAAAATCATCTGGGCCTACCCTCGTGTTATAAGCCGCACTCTTTTTCTTTAAACTTTTTGGGCCTCTTGAGAGAGTGCAAGACCCATCCCTTTGTACAGAAAATAATTTTTGGGCCTCAGTCACTTGTATAAGTCCCTCTGTACAAATTCAAACAGTGCGATCACTGATAAAACCCTGGGCCTCTCCTTGAGCTGTAAGCCCCAAATCTTTCTTTTTCAAAGCACTTTCTCCTTTGATTTTGAAATATACTGTTGTTTTCAATCTTTCTTTGTTGAACAACTAACCAAACAACATGGAAGCTCTACAACCGAGTAAGTGTTTATACGCTTTCAATTACCACTTTCATATACATATAACTGTATTGTGGGGCTGTTTCACTGTAAGTCTTCTTTCATAAACTCATATCAACTGTGTAATAATAGTATAAATATTTAGAGTTTCCCCGGCAACTACGTCTAGCATTAAGCCCGTTGATCACTCTTAAATAGTCAAAACTAGATCCCCATAAGATTACCAGACACAGTCTTCCCTCCTCTTGGGGTTAAACAATATGGAGATATGAAAGGCAGCATTCTCGGTGAACCCTTTCATAGACTGTCACTCGTAGAAGTTGTCAAAGAAACTCTATTCCCCAGAGATGATCTCTTCTCCGTGAATTGCATCTCTTGAGTTTCTTCCAAATTCTCGAACTTTCCTAGCTTGATCTATTCTTTGTGAATAGCCTGTCTTGAATTTCTTGGGGTTTGGGGACCCACGGGCTTCATAAAAGCACTTGTCAAGAAACTCTACTCCCCAGAGATGATCTTTTCTCCGTGAATGGCATCTCTTGAGTTTCTTCCAAATTCTCGAACTTTCTTGGCTTGATCAATTCCTCGTGAATGGCCTGTCTTGAATTTCTCGGGGTTTGGGGACCCAGCGGCTTCTTAAAAGCATCGGCCTCCTCTTGGGCATTGTTTAAGGACCCACAGGCTTCCTAAAAGCATCCCCGCCTCCTCTTGGGCATTGTACAAGGACCCGTAGGCTTCTTAGAAGTATTCACAGCCTCCTCTTAGGCTTCGTATAATGATTCTTCCTCCACCGGGAATGATAGCCTCCTCTTGGGTTTCATACAAGGACCTATCGGCTTCTTAAAAGTTTCTAGCCTCCTCTTGGGCTTCGTACAAATTGTCCCGACGACCTCCTAGAGGTATAGGAACAGAAACCAGTCATCTTAAAGGAACAGTCTTTCCAAGAGTCTACTACTGTTTCTCAAAGCATAGTACAAAAGATGAAACTTTAGACTTGGACAGTCTAATTTCCTTGAGTCTCCAAGACATTCTCAAGCTCCCTTCAAGAATAGGAAGAAAACCCGTAGACTCGGACAGTCTCAATACCCTTCGGATTTCCCACTTCCTTAAAGAACAGGAAATATCCCTGATCCTCATATCAAAATCCCTGAGTGCAAACATTACTCATATAAGAACTGATTTTCTCTTTAAATCAGCATACTGGACCTGTCACTCAACTGAAACAGTCACCATAGCCTCCTCTTGGGCTTTGTACAATGATTCTCCCCAGCGGAGCTAACAATTTTAGCCTTCATCTCGGGCTTTATACGAGATACTAAGAGACGCCCTCGTTGAGTCAATCACCATCTTTATCCTCCATCTCGGGCTTCGTACGAGATACAAAAACACTCTCTTGTTGAGTATAAAAGATTCTCCTGTTGAGTCAAATAGCCTCCTTCTCGGGCTTTATACGAGATACTAAAAGACTCCCTCGTTGGGTCAAAACCTTTTAGCCTCTCTCTCGGGCTTTGTACGAGACACATATTAGCCTCCTCTTAGGCTTTGTATAAGAAAACCACTGGTTGATCCAATCAACCTTTTAGCATCAAAGTTGTGCCTCGTTCGCAGTACACAAACATCAACAACTCCTTCCCATTCATCTAATCGCTGTAAGCGGCAAGCCTCTGGATCATCTACATCCATGCCACTGTCCCTCTTTTAGCTTGAGAAATTCCTAAGGAAAGATGGCATTGCTCTACACTGAGTTAAAGTCTTCTCCTTCAGGTCAAAAACCCTTATAAAGGAGATTATGGCATTACCGGATTCACATATCCCGGTTAAAGTAATCCTCCTTTATAAACCAGTCACCCAACAGTTGTGACAAACAAACCCCTCTTTAGAGATGACAAATTCTCTCTAAAGGCAATACCTTTTAGCTTCACATCTTGGGCTTTGAACAAGATACAAACCTCTTTAGAGACGACAAATTCTCTCTAAAGATGAGACCTTCAGCTTCACATCTTGGGCTTTGAACAAGATACAAATAGACTCTTTAGCTTCACGTCTCGGGCTTTGAACAAGACACCAAAACACCATTTCCTCCCATAGAATAGGAGGAACTACGATCGCTCTGATTTCCCTGTTTCGGAAAAAACGGGAATATGTAGGCATAAGATTGAAAGAAAAATCTTAGCGAGCACACTAAACAAAAACCCAAAATCCCATACTTTCATACTTCCGTCCTAACATCTTAACCTCCCACCCATCGACCGAACACTACTTTTAACAAAATAAACCCAATAGAGACCCCGAATCTTTGTAGCATCTGTAAACCAACAGTTTTGACTATTTAACCTCAGTTTGCATGCAGGGTTAATTTGAGACATCTATTTCCCTTCCTTCATTAGCTTTAATAGGATAAAAAATGAATCGAGCTGTAGATACCAAAGAGCAGTAGTGCTTCGCAACCACATCCAAAATCGCTCGCTACAGAAAAATGGCGACTCTGCTGGGGAGGTGTCATTAGGATCTATCTCACCTTTGTAGCGAGATCTTGTTCTCTTCCCATCTATTTGGTGGAAACTTTAAAAGTGGCGCCCCGCAGGGCCGATCTTTCTTTCTTTCGGGGATAGGACTCTTTGTTGACTTCACTAGGATCTTAGGTCAAAAAACTCTTTAAGTGGGGAAGGAACCACAGAATGGCGTCTCCTCCGGGGAGCCATTTTCTGTCAGGAACTTAAGATTCTTAGCTTTTAAAAGGTCTAGGACATTAGGACAAATATATATTGCTTTTCCTAATTGATATCCGTGTTTATTTTTCTGCTAATGGTAATGCGTGTGATGCTGCATGTGGAAAGATTGAGTATACAATTAAGATAAGTGATGGCGTCGAGGTCGACCATCAACCTCAGTGGAGGCTTCCCAATGCAACCCATTCGCTCTCATAGGCAATGGGCTGATTGTGACGTCTGAATAGATGAGGAGCCAACCCTTTTGTAGTGCAGAAGCTATCAGAAATAGTTGTCACGCGATACTACCCTCATTTGAGGCTGATGATCTATTCTCGGTGAATAGCATTTACTCTAAGATTTCATACAGCTCGCTGGCGATCGGTTTACTGTTTATTATCCTGGGAGGAGCTGATGATTTTGAGTACAGGTACAAAAATCACCCTAGTATAAACCTTTGGGGATGGGTAGAGCCATGACTTCATGACAGCGACCCTTTGACCCCATGTTTTTTCTATGTTTTTGTGTGCTGCATTCATGCATTCATTTAAAAAACATTAAAACATTCAAAAAATTTCTCTTCTAGTCTCTCTATTTTTCAAATTAAACTAAGACTGTGATTGCAAATATCAGAGAAAAGGATTACGCTAATGGATTTTGGTAGAAGGAGAACTCATAAGTACACCTTCAGGATTCCAAAACTAGAGGATTTAAGAGGTTTGGCGAGGATGATCACAAACCAAGAGGCTTTCAGAGCCAAGTACGGAGGTTTGCTATCTCTGCTAAGAGTCCATGTGATTGAGGGAATCATGGATGCGCTCATTCAGTTCTACGATCTGGTCTATCACTGTTTCACATTCTCGGATTACCAGCTAGCGCCAACGCTGGAGGAATATTCTCATCTGATTGATCTACACATCACTGATCGAGCTCCATTTTCTGGACTGGAAGAAATTCCAAAGAATCAGACCATTGCAAGAGCAATTCATTTGGACGAGTCTGAGGTCAGGACTCACATGACCACTAAGGGTGGCATACAAGGTTTGCCAGCCCAGTTCTTGACAAAGAAAGCCCTGTACTTCGCCAGTATTGGGAACGTTACTACTTTTGAAAGCATCGTTGTTTTACTCATCTACGGGTTATTTTTGTTGCCCAACATTAATAACTTCGTCGATATCAACTCCATTAAGGTTTTTCTCATTGGAAACCCTGTGCCAACTTGGTCGCAGATACGTATCATTCTGTACACTTGGGAAATTTGTACAGCGGAGGGGAGATCACATGCTGTGTACCTCTGCTTTATAAATGGTTTATCTCCCATTTGCCTAAGTCTGCTGCTTTTTGGGATCACAAAAGTGCCTTACGTTGGTCGCAGAAAATCATGTCCCTCACCAACTCTGATATTGATTGGTGTAATAGAATTTATGAAGGAATCAGGATCATTGAACGTTGTGGAAACTTCCCCAACGTACCCCTTATAGGAACTAAGGGAGGAATCAATTACCATCCAGTTCTCGTTCGTCATCAATTTGGATACCCGATGAGACACGTCCCACGGGGTGTTCATCTGGAAGGTCTTTTCTTCAAGGAAGGATAAAATGACAGGGCACTAAAGACGGAAATAGTGCACGCTTGGAAACATGTTCATAAGAAAGGACGGGAGTCTCTAGGAAAACCAGACTGTGTCTCGGTGGAGCCTTATCTCCATTGGGTACAAACTAGAGCTCTCAAGCTAAAGATGCCTTATCCTCGTCATAGAGTTCTTCCACCGAGGGAGTCTGTCATGTACTTCATGACTGAGACTGAAAAGCTTCAGGTTACTCTCAACAAAGTTCAACGGGAGAAGAGGACTTGGAAGAACAAGTACCGCACCCTCAACGTAGAGTGTATCAAAATACAACAACTACTGAAGGATAAAGATGCTCTGATTGAAATTTTGGAGCAACATGCTGTAGAGAATCAAGATGACCAAAGGAATTTGCTCGCTCCTTTCACCTGGCAAAGGAATGACAACCCGACAACGGTCCAAGAGCCCCGGTCAAAGAAAAGGAAAGTACCAGAGTCAGCACCTGATTTCTCTTCAGAGAGGACTCGGGACCCATTAGCTTAGGTTTCTGTTTCTGCACCTTGTAATCTATTGTATTTCCATTTCTGTAATCCTTTGAATTCAATAAAAAGGGGTTTCCCCACTGTTTGATATTTGCAATCTAATTGTCGAAGTTTATTTTGATTAAACCAAAAAATAATTAATATAATCATTGCATTCATCATTCTCACATCGCGTATTCTTCTTACCTACGAATCTCACGTTTGTGTCTCGATTCTAGAGTTAAACTGTCTCTCGTATAATACTCGGGCCAATTGTCAGAAAAAGATGGATGATCTTGAGGAAGAAAACAGAGAGTTGAAAGAAGAGATCGACGCTCTGAGAGAGGATAGGCGAAAGCTTCGTAATGACATGCAAGCCATGGCAGAAGCTCAGCTACAAAGAACTATGATCTCAGAGATCACCTCAACGCCCATAGTGGAGAAGTATGATCCTAGGTATCAAATACCAAAAGATCGTCCCTGGGGCATGCCTGTTAACTATATCTCGGAAGGATATATTCCGCCGATCACTGAAGATCAGGGAATCATAACAGAAGCCGCTGGGCCTGAAGGTTACAAACCTCAAGAAAGCAAAGATGCCAGGGACATACTGAAGACTCCTGAAGGTTAAAAACTTCGGGAAATGCCAAGATTCACTGCCGTAGTCACGGTACCACCTCCTGTGGTGCATACTGTCCCGGAAGGACAGATTCCACTGATACCTTCTGGTAAGAAGGAAACTATGTTCGATAGAATGGATGAATTCCAGGAACAGTTCCTGGAAATGTAGAAGGAACTGCAAGCTATCCGTGGTCAGGATTTATTTGGAAAGGACGCCGTAGACCTTTGTCTGGTCCCCAATGTGAAAGTTCCGCACAAATTTCAAGTGCCCGACTTTGAAATATACAAGGGTAACTCTTGCCCTCAAAGTCACTTGGTGATGTACGCTCGGCGAATGTCAGCTCAGACGGAGAATCAGGACTTACTGATTCACTACTTTCAGGATAGTTTAACCGGTGCCGCACTCAAATGGTACATGGGTTTAAACTGTACTACGATTAGTACATTCAGAGATCTTGGCACTGCCTTCGTCCAACAATACAAATACAATTTGGAGATGGCACCGGACAGAGATCAACTCATATCAATGTCACAAAAGGACAAGGAAACCTTTAAGGAGTACTCTCAGAAATGGCGCGAAATTGCCGCTCAGATTTGTCCACCTCTTGAGGAAAATGAGATGACAAAGATCTTCTTAAAGACCTTAAGCTCATTTTACTACGATAGAATGGTAGCCAGTGCACCCAGTGATTTCACCGAGATGGTCGGTATGGGAGTTCGTCTTGAGGAAGCTGTCCGAGAAGGACGTTTGGTAAAAGACGCTGGATCATCAAGTAGTACAAAACGATACGGTAGTGCTCTCCTTAAGAAAAAAGAGCAAGATATAAGGAATATCTCTCTCGGATATCAAAGGTGACATTATCAACCGGTAGCAGCTGTAACTCCTGCTATCAGTCCTGCGTCTATTCCTATGTATCAACCTCAGGTTGCGCAGAGCCAACCTAATCAGCAAAGGACACAACAGCCTCTTCAGCAGGCTCGTCCTCCATACAATAACAACCATACAACGCGGCCTCCAGGGTTTGATCCTATACCCATGTTATACGCAGAACTATTTCTGTTACTACTGGCTAAGGGGCACATCCAGACTAAGTCTCCTCTTACAGTACCGGAAAATCCATATTTTTTGTTCAAAGCGGATCAAACACGCCCTTATCATCAAGGAGGTCCAGGGCATAACATAGAGAATTGTCTCAATTTCAAATCCGACGTGCAAAAGCTTGTTAGGAGCGGGCTCTTATCTTTCAAAGATACGAATCCTAACATTCTCTCGAACCCGCTGCCTCAACATGACAAAGCTGCAGTCAACCTGATTGAGAAAGAATTTAACAATATCTATCAAATTCACGATGTACTCTTGTTGAGGACCAATCTGGTCAAGATGCATTGTAGACAGAGTGGGTACGACCATGTGCCACCTCATAATTATCACCAGTGTGATATCTGCTCTAAAAGTAATCAAGGATGTTCTGTGGTGCAAGCAGCTCTACAGGAACAAATGGATCTCGGATGGATCCAAGAGCACCGAGTTCATGGAGTTAACATGGCTTACATGAATTCCAATGTCATTCAGAACCACGACATCCGTGCGATGAATGCCAACTTGGTGGCAATGCACTCAAGGCAAAGCCAGTATCATAATCTGCCGCGACACGATTACAGTTCTTGTCTGACTTGCTCAGTAAACAAACAGGGATGCTCTTTCATGCAAGAGGCCCTCCAGCGTCAGATGGATCTTGGATGGATCCAGGACTACCATGATAGGAATCCCTATCAGATCAATATGGTCCAGATCTTCGACATTCGGTTGATGAATTCCAACTTGGTAGAGTTGCATGCTGAGCAGGTCCGACTCGGATTCCTGATATCACATAATTATCACAGCTGTAAAGCGGGTTGCAAAAATGATCAGGGATGTGCCCTTGTCCAGGAAGCACTCCAGCACTTGTTAAATCATTGGTGGATGCCAATCTACATGGATGAAGATACTCAGCAAATTAGTATCAATAACAGAAACCCCACTCGGCGTCAAAGTCAGGATGTCCGACTCGTGGAAGCTAACCTAGTGAGGTTACATTGTATTCAAAGTGATCGTGGCCAGGTGCCACCACACAATTATGAATGTTGTGGAGTCTGTTCAAAAAGTAACCAAGGGTGCTAACTTGTGCGAGCATCTCTCCAGGGGCATGTGGATCATGGAGAGATTCACCCATATCCAGGTTCCGGACCCATCAATTGGTAGCCGAACTACCTTGCCAATCAAATTGAGGACATTGTCGTCATCTCTGATCATCAGAGGACCAGGAATGTTTTTTCCATTATCCCTCTGCTTGACGAATCAAGAATTCCCAACCGAGAACGGATCAAAATTGCGTACGATGGTCAGAAAAACCAGAAGGTTCCCATAGTCATCTATTTGCCGGGACCACTAACGTATGAATCAGCTAAGGCAATCCCTTACAAATACGGTGCAACGATAATTGAAAATGGAAAGGAAATTCCATTATCCTTCGTCGTGAATATTGCAGACATCAGTCGTGTAACACAGAGTGGTAGAATCTTCAACAGAGGAGTTGGAGAGTCTAACAAAGAAAAGGAACTTCGGACAGAAGCTCCCAATCCACCAGTCGGTCAATCCAGTAATCCTGACCTTTCGAAAAATGATGATGAGATGTTGGAGCTCATCCAAAGGAGTGAATACAACATTGTTGATCAGCTGTTACGAACTCCTTCAAAGATCTCGGTATTATCACTGTTACTCAGTTCAGAAGCGCACAGGGAGGCTCTACAGAAAGTCTTAAAGCAAGCCTTTGTGGAACAGGATGTAACAATTAGACAGTTCGATAGCATCATCTCTAACATCACTTCTTGCAATAACTTGGGATTTAGTGATGAGGAATTACCTGAAGAGGGTTGCCGTCATAACATGGCGCTCAATATCACGGTCAACTACCAGGACGATGCTTTAGCCAGCGTACTGGTAGACACAGGGTCAGCCCTGAATGTTATGCCGAAGTCCACTTTGACTCAATTATCATTCAAAGGCCCTCCGATGAGAACCAACGAGGTCGTCGTCAAAGCGTTCGACGGATCCAGAAAAACGTTTATCGGCGATGTTGACCTTCCCATAACTATTGGTGCTCACACTTTCTAAGTCACTTTCCATGTCATGGACATCCGGGCAACGTACAGTTGTTTATTAGGAAGACCTTGGATACATCAGGCTGGAGCGGTCACTTCAACCCTCCACCAAAAGCTAAAGTTTGTCCAGAACGGCCAACTCATCACAGTCTGTGGGGAACAGGCCTTGCTCGTCAGCAATTTATCATCATCCACTTATGTGGAACCAGAAGGGATAATCGGAACCCAGTTCCAAGTGCTTTTGCTACACAAGGACGAGCGATCCGGAGGAGGAACTTCAATTTCCTCATACAAAGATGCTATTAAAGTAGTCGAGAGTACCGATACAACAGGATGGGGACAACTTGTCATTCCTACTAGCAATACAACAAAGAAGGGTCTTGGTTTTTCTGCAACCTGTACCCGGACAGCTGCCAGCGATGAAAGTATTCATCCCATTCAAAACTTCTTCCACAGTGGAGGTTTCCTTCACCCAGTGTCTCAAATAATCCATGCTATCAATGAGGAGGATCCCTCCGACACAGATGAAGAATGGAAGTCCTATCTTAACGAGGACGGTTATATGTCTCAGGAGGAGGTGCCTACGCCATTTTGCTATCCCGCACAGAGTCTGAGGTTTATACCACGGTCAGATGTCGAAATGATATATGGAGGTTGTGATCCGGAAGGATGCCGTGCTCTGCAAAATTCATTAGAGGAGGACACTCTGATGAAAGACAACTTTGATCACAATTACTATGGCCCGATGGATGGCCTGCCAATGTGGCAGCCTTACCCAGGAGACTTGGGGCCAGAAAGTCATCCGAGTAATGAAACTCAGCTGAGCATCATTGAATAGAATACCTGTGTCCCCACCATGTCATGGGATCAACACTCAGGTCATTCTGAAACTACTCAACATGACGATGAATTTGCAACGTTTGCAGGACTTGAATTCATCAACTATGCTTTTCCCGAGGTCAACGTCATCGAGAGGGATGACTCCTCCAGTTCCAAAGAAGTGTGGGACACCTTGGGACAACCGAGTGGAAAATACGACTATATGGTCAAGTACACCGCTCCCGAAAGCTCTCGTATCAGGCTCGAAGACATCCAACCAACTGGTTGGGGAGATACAACTGAGAGTACAAAAGCTATGCAAAATGCAACAGAGGAATCCTCCTACGACAATTCTGCCTGGGAGACAGATTCCAATGATCCTGCTCCACCAGAAATCAGCGTTATTTATGAAAACAAATCAAGGAAGGTGCCAGACTTTGTGATTCACCGAGGAGTTCGCCGCCAATGGGTCGCAGTTGATGTTCCGAAGGTCGTTCGCCAATCAAAGTAATTGCCATCTTTAACCTTTCACTCTGCCCAGGTGAAACGGATGTTTTGATAGGGATCGCTTTCTGTAAATTTCCCTCTTCGCTTAGCCCAAAGCGACAGAGTTTTGTTTTATAGGGTAGTAGTTTCAAGAATCGACTTGTTCATTAATAAAATAACGTCGTTCTGTAATTTCCGCATTTATTGCTGTTTTCTCTTTTTGATTTTTCTCAGAAAATGGTAATCCTAAAAAAACAATTCAATAATAAAAACAAGCAGTAATAAAAAAAATACACTGCACGCACTTGTGTTTTCTCTATCTCTTCTAAACACGGATCACAACGTCATGCGAATTGCTTGTTTTAAACCCCGTTGAAACATACGATCCAATGCCTTCTGCCAACTTTGAGTTCCCGGTATTTGGGGCTGAAGATGAAGTTGACAACGAAATTCCAGAAGAGATCTCCCGATTACTCAGACAAGAGGAAAGGTCCATTGAACCTCACAAAGAGCCGTTGGAAACGGTAAACTTGGGTTCAGAAAAGGAGAGAAAAGAGATCAGGATTGGGGCACTGCTCAGTCCAATTGCCAGAGAGGGTTTGATAAAGCTTCTCAAAGATTTCCCCGATGTATTCGCTTGGTCCTATCAGAATATGCCAGGGTTGGATACCAGCATCGTGGAACATCACTTACCGTTAAGGTCGGAATGTCCGCCAGTAAAGCAAAGGTTGAGACGCACTCATCCGGACATGGCCATCAAAATCAAAGAGGAGGTACAGAAACAGATTGACACAGGTTTCCTCGCCACATCAGAATATCCTCAATGGTTAGCCAATATCGTACCCATTCCAAAAAAGGACAGAAAATTCAGAATGTGTGTTGATTACAGAGATCTGAATAAGGCTAGTCCAAAGGACGACTTTCCTTTACCACACATTGACATGCTGGTAGACAGTACAGCAAAGTTTAAAGTTTTCTCCTTTATGGATGGATTCTCGGGCTATAACCAGATCAAAATGGCACCGAAAGACATGGAGAAAACTTCGTTCATTACCCCATGGGGTACCTTTTGTTACAAGGTAATGTCGTTCGGTTTGAAGAACGCCAGGGCAACCTATCAAAGGGCCATGACTACTCTGTTTCATGACATGATACATCAGGAAATCGAGGTATATGTCGATGATATGATTGCAAAATCTAAGACAAAAGAGGAGCATGTGACCCACCTGTCAAAACTTTTCGAGCGTCTGAGAAAATACAAACTCCGCTTGAATCACAACAAATGCACCTTCGGTGCCCGTTCAGGGAAGCTCTTAGGGTTCATCGTCAGCCAGAAAGGAATTGAGGTTGATCCTGACAAGGTCAAGGCCATTCAAGAAATGCCTTCTCCGAAAACTGAAAAACAAGTCAGAGGATTCATGGGACGTTTGAACTACATCTCCAGATTCGTATCCCTCATGACCGCGACATGTGTGCCGATTTTCAAATTACTCAAAAAGAACCAGGACTGTGTTTGGACAGAAGATTGCCCAACCGCCTTCGACAGTATTAAGGAATATCTGTTGAATCCTCCGATTCTATCACCTCAAGTGGAAGGAAGACCACTGATCATCTACATCACAGTCTTGGAAGACTCAATGGGGTGTGTACTTGGCCAACAAGACGAAACTAAACGGAAAGAGTCTGCCATTTACTATCTAAGCAAGAAGTTCACCGACTGTGAAACTCGGTACACGATGCTCGAGAAAACTTGTTGTGCTTTGGCTTGGGCAGCCAAATGTCTGCGCCAGTACATGATTCGTCACACTACTTGGTTAATCTCCGAAATGGATCCAATCAAGTACATCTTAGAAAAACCTGCTCTCACGGGAAGGATTGCCCGTTGGCAGATGTTGCTATCAGAATATGACATAGAGTACCACGCTCAGAAAGCCGTTAAAGGAAGTATTTTAGCCGATTATTTGGCTCATCAACCGATTGACGATCAGGAATCAATCGGGTTCGACTTCCCAGACGAAGATGTCATGTATCTAAAGATGAAAGACTGCGACGAACTGCTACCCAGTGAAGGGCAAGAACCAGATTCCCAAAGGGGACTTATCTTCGATGGAGAAGTTAATCATTATGGAAACGGAATTGGGGCAATAATTTATACCCCTCAGGGTACCCACATTCCTTTCACCGCTCGACTTACGTTCAAATGTACAAACAATGAGGCCGAATACGAAGCTTGTATTATGGGTCTCGAAGAAGCGATTGATTTAAGGATAAAAAACTTGGACGTATATGGCAACTCAGCCCTGGTCATTAATCAGATAAAAGGAGATTGGAACACATACCAATCAGGATTGATTCCTTACAAAGACTATGCAAGAAGGTTATTACCCTTCTTCAACAAAATCGAGTTTCATCACATCCCTCGTAATGAGAATCACATGGCTGATGTATTAGCCACTCTCTCTTCCATGACTAGTGTAGGTCAATGGAACGACCTACCTAAGATCGACATAATGCGCCTAGAACGACCTGCTTACATTTTCACGATTGAAACAATCATAGACGACAAACCTTGGTATCACGATATCAAATGCTTCCTTCAAAAACAAGAGTACCCACCTGGGGCATTCAGAAAGGACAGAAAAACCCTCAGAAGACTGGCTGGAAACTTCTTCCTGAGCGGTGATACTCTCTATAAGAGAAATTTTGACATGGTCTTGCTTCAATGCATCGACAGACCAGAAGCAGACATGTTGATGAAAGAAATTCATGAAGGATCCTTTGGCACTCATGCCAACGGACACACAATGGCGAGAAAAATTCTGAGAGCAGGGTACTATTGGTTGACAATGGAATCCGACTGCTACAAGTACATGAGGAGGTGTCACAAGTGTCAGATATACTCCGACAAAATTCATGTACCACCAATACATCTCAAAGTTCTTTCTTCCCCATGGCCTTTCTCCATATGGGGAATCGATATGATTGGCATGATTGAGCCCAAGGCTTCAAACGGACATCGGCTCATTCTGGTAGCCATTAACTATTTCACCAAGTGGGTCGAAGCAGCGTCATACGCTAATGTAACCCGACAAGTGGTAGTCCGCTTTATCAAAAACAATATCATCTTCCGTTATGGTGTTCCGAGCCAGATTATTACTGATAATGGATCTAACTTGAACAATAAGATGATGAAAGAGTAATGTACAGAGTTCAAGATCGAACACCATAACTCATGTCCCTACCGACCCAAGATGAACGGGGCGGTAGAAGCGGCTAACAAGAACATCAAGAAGATTGTTCAAAAGATGGTTGTAACCTACAAAGATTGGCATGAGATGCTACCCTTTGCTCTTCATGGTTATCGCACATCTGTCCGCACTTCAACAGAGGCAACCCCTTTCTCTCTAGTATATGGCATGGAAGCAGTGCTCCCCATAGAAGTAGAAATCCCATCAATCCGGGTATTGATGGAAGCTAAGTATACAGAAGTTGAATGGTGTCAGAGTCGACACGACAAACTGAATCTGATCGAAGAAAAGCGAGTCACGGCTCTATGCCATGGTCAGTTGTATCAACAGAGAATGAAGAAGGCATTCGACAAAAAGGTCCGACCTCGCGTCTTCAGGAAAGGAGACCTTGTGCTCATGAAGATACAATCATTTCTCACTGATTCTCGGGGTAAATGGACACCGAATTAAGATGGCCCCTATGTGGTCACGAAAGCTTTCTCAGGCGGCACCTTGAGACTTACAACCATGGACGGAGAGGAATTTACCTACCCCACAAATGTTGATGTAGTCAAGAAATACTTCGCCTAAACTAAAAAAAAAAGTCTCGGTGGATTGAAAACCCGAAAGGGCGGTCCAGGCAAAAGTTAGAGACAAAATAAAAAAAATTATCCCGGTGGATTGGAAACATCATAGTACAATCCAGGAAAAAGTTAGGGATAATGGCAAGTAACTATGTTCAACAGAGGCAAATCCCTTAGCAGCAGTTACACCATCCATTGGAGGAAAACTCCAGTCAAGGTCATCTTCGACTGAAGCTCAGGATGTCCCGAATTCAAAGTTGGTAGAAGGATAGTGGTTGTTATGTTTCAACGTAGCCCTTTTCCCTGTAAATTACCATTTCCTAACTTTGTAAATACTCTTTGGAATCACGCGTTTGGCTGATCTCCATCTTATCAATAAAATTTGAGCCCTTGTGCTTTTGTTTGTAATTCTCATTTGTTTTAGCTTTACAGAACGACATTTTGATATGATTAACGATTCTTGAAATAAAACAAAAAAATGAATTTTACTTGTAAAACTTTTTCTGCTTTAAAATAAAGATGGCAATTTCTTTTGACTGTTGAACATAAAAAGAGCATCAACCGCTTCTCCAGAAGTAAGCGAACTTCAAAGTGACGAATCAAAGTACTCCTTCTACGCCAGTGCGCCTGAATGAAGGATCAACAGTGTCGGATGCGACTATTCCATCTGACCTCTTCGGCAGAGTTCTTATCTCCCAAGCCCGATTAACGGTATTCCCCGTGAGGACTACTTCTCCTAAGCAAGGTTGAATTGTTATCTTGAACCAAGTGATACCTTTCATCTCCTGCGACGGCCGAGTATCCAGTCGTGTTCATCTTTTAGTCTGTATGTCGCGTCAGTTCTGTCAGCATATACATACATACATCATGCATTATTTATTTGCATTCACATTTCATATTGCATCACTCTGGTCGGTCTTATCCCCTAGTGATAAAAGTCCTCTCAATCGAGTTGTCGATTCTTTCCTCGTCAGGAAGTAAATCATCTGAACAATCTCGCCTCCAGTTATTTCTAAATTGAAGATAGGTCCTAGACCACTTTGATAACTTGAACCTCTGAGAAGACCAGAGAAACTTTTGACAAACATCACTCTTCGCCATTGAAGATGATATCCTTGCTTTCCCGGATTAAGGAAAATCCCGAGAGAAAGCCTCATAATCAGAGATTCGGTGATATGGCAGTTTTTCTCCGAAAAAACCGCTGATGAAAAGGTCATCAACACCTCAAAATTGGATCCCATCATATGGCATTTCTCCGGGAAGATCCCGAGAAAAGTATGATGTAATATCCCCAAGCGTGAAAGCAGTCTCTCAAGGGACTCGCATTCCCCAAATAGAGTCAACAAATGGCATCTCCAACAGAGAAGTTTGTACATCTCTACAACTCAGACGACTGGATTCCCCAGCAAGTCTGACGTCAACTTTTTCTGTCAAATGGCATCTCCCCAAGAAGGCTCGGCGAGAAGTTTGAGGAAAATCGCTACGAATAGCGTCCCTTGTCAATAAAGTTTATTGACAAAAGAAACATAGACCAGTTTCTTGGTAGGAAACCAGGAACGAGGGGAAGTTTAAATCAGAAACTAAGACCAGTTCCTTGGTAGGAAACCAAGAACGAGGGGAAGTTTATATCAGAAACTGAGACCAGATCCTTGGTAAGAAACCAGGATCGAGGGGAAGTTGACAAAAGAAAATTGAGACCAGTTCCTTGGCTGAAGACCAGGATCGAGGGGAAGTTTACCTTTTCTAAGCATCATTGCTTAGCAAAAGAAGATGAATGCGATATGCCATTCATAACCACCATCAAAATTTTGGGTATTCCGATATTGAATCCTCTTGCACCCCGAAAGCCCGAATACCTTCGTCATTCACACCTTCGTGTCCAAGAAGATTAAATAGGGGCATCTGTCATACCCCAAATTTTGACCACTAATATTTCCCATCATTGTGCAAATCATCATCACAATATGGGTGTATCATTATGCTTCATCAGTCTCCCCAAAGATGGGTGAGTATTCACTACTATCAAAATTAGGGTTTCAAGCCCTCTCAGAGCTTTTAGACAAAGGATCAATCAAGGAATGACATGATCTTCAACTTGTCTACACCCTCAAACATACACAAAGGATAAAAAAGGACTCCCACTTCAAGGATTAAGCACAAGGATGCTCCCTTCTAGGTGGATCAAGCCTCAAGATCGCCAGTGTCACCAAATTAGGGTTTTGGTCGACCAGGGCCTCCAGGTGGAAATTTTCCTCTGGGCATGAGCCAATGATCCAAAACATAACCTAATATGCTCCATGGAACCTCATGGGCTCAATCATCCAGTCAATTTTGCCTCAGGGGATGCATTCATCAAAAATCAGGAATTAGGGTTTCTTGACCTAATTCACCCCTAAATTGACTTTTGGGACCAATTATGAACCAAGACCTCAAGAGAGGATTTGAGGATCTCCAATATGCCATATTGATCCATTTGGAACAATGGATTTATCCAAGAAGCTTGAGCAACAAGTTTCAATTTCATCTGAACCACAGTTAGGGTTTCGCGGGAAAAGTTAACTGTAACTGTGACTTTTGACCAGGACATGCTCCCAAACCCTAAGACATGATTCAATATACCCTATAACACCCATAGAACATGTCCATCAAGTTTGATTTAGGTCAAGGACATGATTTCCTGAAGAATTGCACAGTTTGGAATTCATCGGATAAAAAGTCAATTGTGCACAAAAGTCAACTTTGACTTTTTGAGATTTTTCACAAAAATGGATTTTTAACCCTAAAATGATGTTTATGTATGATTTGAATCATCATTCATCAAGAAAAATCAAAGAAAATGGGATAACTTGTAAAAGGGGTAACCATAAAAACTTAGAAAATTTTCTAAGTCATGGAAAAAAGTGACAAAGGTACCAACTTTGGAGGATCATAACTCCTATACCACAAAGCCATTTTTTTCCATCCAAGGCTTGATTTGTAGATCTCATTGCCCTCTACAAAAGCTTCATACTGACCTATGTCCAAATTCCTCATGGATTTTAAGTTATGGAGTGATCAAAATCAAGAAAAGTCACTTTGTTCCAACACTTAGTGAAAATTTCATTAAGTCAGATTTTGCCTTACTTTTTTCCAAATGTAGGGGCATTTTTCACTTGGATCCAAAAGTATCAAAACCAAATATGATCAAACAGTTGTTGTATCATGTAAGGGCTTTCCAAAATGGCCAAGAACATCACCAAATTCAACTTGAGCCATGAGATATGACATTGGCAAGTTGCCTTGCTGAAATCTGCCAAGGCAAGGCAGTTTTTTGTACTTTTGCTCGATTTGCCAAAATCAGGCAATTCCAAGCCTTGTCATCACCTTGGACACATCCGAGGATTGAATCTAAAGGGGACAATCACTGAGCCAAGCCTCCAAAGTCTTTGGAACAAGAAACAACATGTTGAACCTAGAATTGCCCAAAATAGGGACAAGACTCCAATTTTGGATTGGAGCATTCAATGGAAGCATCAAGGTGGCATGGACTGAGCCATTCTCAACTGAATTCAGTAACGACTTATCCAAGACCAAGGGGACCAGCAGCATGTGCCCTAACCTCTAGTCAATGGCTAGAGGAGACTTGGATTTTCATTTGCCAACATTGGCCAAACCTACTCAGCAGTTGCCATTCACTATTCCTTGCAAAACAAACTTGCTTTACTATAAATAGAGCTCAATTGTGATCAACTTAAGTACACCAAAGGCCCACAACACTTGCCTTTCTCAAAATCCACTTCTCACTCTCAAAAATGCCTTTCTTAGCAAGTCACTATCGGGTTTTTCATTAGAGAGCAATTCCACTCAAACCAATCACACACACACCTCATATACATCATATGTGAGCTGATCAAACACTTAAACAACATCTGGAACACTGATTTCTCAGAATCACCAGTCAATTGCTCAAGGTTTTAACCAAAGTGCAGTTGAGATACCATGAAGTGATCCAGCCAATTTCCATCAAGTCCAAGCATTCAAACACACTCCATAGGGTGTAGGGAAGCTGTTCAGATCATCACAACTCATCTGTAACACCTCAAACTCAGAAATCAATTTGCTTTTGCTGTCACGACCTAGAGGTAAGCCTAAAGTTTGTCATCTCTCAATCTATGCATATTTCCTCGCACAATACTTTTGCCAAATGTTCATAATCAAGCATGGAATGTTTCCCCTCAAGTAATTACTTTGTTTGAGTCGTGTATTAAAAATCCCAGCCTTCATGCAGAATTTAGGGTTCTTGAGGATTTTTCTTGATTTCTTGTTTTATGCTTAATTTAAATGAAATTAATTGCCATAGACATGATCGTGAGGTTGAAACGAGTTGATTGGTATGTGGATTGCATGATATGATCAAGTATTCAGTTAGATTGGATAGAAAATGCAAATCTGTGCAAGGCAGAAAACACGCGTGTTCTTGGTCCATGTTCTTGGCGCCATTTTCACAAATTCAAATATTTGAATTTTGTGATTTTATTTAATTGATTCAAAAATTAATTTCTCTCTGAGTTTTAATGATTTTGAGTTGATTCTTTTTTCAATAATTCACAAAAATGTTAAAATATTTGATTTTCCCAAAAAAATACCAAAAAATATTATTTATTTTATATAATTGATATTTTTGCAAAGAATTAATATTTTAATTGTTTTTGACATTTTGAATATTTTTTCCATCTTGATTTTGCAACTTTTAATGACTTCTAATTATTTTGTAGGTCAATACTTAATTTTTGAAGCATTAATCCAAGATCACAATTTGTTTTCCATATGTTAAACAATTTTGATCATTTTAATTGAATTTTTATTCAATTAAAATACATTTTGAAAACAAATTAGGGTTTTTGGATTAATTCAACCCTCATAAATCATTTTCAAACCTTTTGGGCCTCTAATAGAGTGTAAGACCCAACCCACTTGTACATTAAACTTTTTGGGCCTCACTTATTGTATAAGTCCCTCTGTACAAGTGAACGGCGCGACCGCCACCTTTTAAAAACCATCTGGGCCTCTCCTCGAGCTATAAGACCCATTCAAAACTTTTGGGCCTCTATTAGAGTGTAAGACCCAACCCCCTTTGAAAACCAAACCATTTTGGGCCTCAATGCATTGTATAAGACCCACTGCGTTTTCAAAAATCTCGGCACGATCGCCATTTTAAACGAAAAATCATCTGGGCCTACCCTCGTGTTATAAGCCCCACTCTTTTTCTTTAAACTTTTTGGGCCTCTTGAGAGAGTGTAAGACCCATCCCTTTGTACAGAAAATAATTTTTGGGCCTCAGTCACTTGTATAAGTCCCTCTGTACAAATTCAAACAGTGCGATCACTGATAAAACCCTGGGCCTCTCCTTGAGCTGTAAGCCCCAAATCTTTCTTTTTCAAAGCACTTTCTCCTTTGATTTTGAAATATACTGTTGTTTTCAATCTTTCTTTGTTGAACAACTAACCAAACAGCATGGAAGCTCTACAACCGAGTAAGTGTTTATACACTTTCATTTACCGCTTTCATATACATATAACTGTATTGTGGGGCTGTTTCGCTGCAAGTCTTCTTTCATAAACTCATATCAACTGTGTAATAATAGTATAGATATTTAGAGTTTCCCCGACAACTACGTCTAGCATTAAGCCCGTTGATCACTCTTAAATAGTCAAAACTAGATCCCCATAGGATTACCAGACACAGTCTTCCCTCCTCTTGGGGTTAAACAATATGGAGATATAAAAGGCAGCATTCTCGGTGAACCCTTTCATAGACTGTCACTCGTAGAAGTTGTCAAAGAAACTCTATTCCCCAGAGATGATCTCTTCTTCGTGAATTGCATCTCTTGAGTTTCTTCCAAATTCTCGAAATTTCCTGGCTTGATCTATTCTTTGTGAATAGCCTGTCTTGAATTTCTCGGGGTTTGGGGACCCACAGGCTTCTTAAAAGCACTTGTCAAGAAACTCTATTCCCCAGAGATGATCTCTTCTCCGTGAATTGCATCTCTTGAGTTTCTTCCAAATTCTCGAACTTTCCTGGCTTTATCTATTCTTTGTGAATAGCCTGTCTTGAATTTCTCGGGGTTTGGGGACCCACAGGCTTCTTAAAAGCACTTGTCAAGAAACTCTACTCCCTAGAGATGATCTTTTCTCCGTGAATGGCATCTCTTGAGTTTCTTCCAAATTCTCGAACTTTCCTGGCTTGATCTATTCCTCGTGAATGGCCTGTCTTGAATTTCTCGGGGTTTGGGGACCCAACGGCTTCTTAAAAGCATCGGCCTCCTCTTGGGCATTGTTCAAGGACCCACAGGCTTCCTAAAAGCATCCCTGCCTCCTCTTGGGCGTTGTACAAGGACCCGTCGGCTTCTTAGAAGTATTCACAGCCTCCTCTTAGGCTTCGTATAATGATTCTTCCTCCGGGAATGATAGCCTCCTCTTGGGCTTCATACAAGGACCTATCGGCTTCTTAAAAGTTTCCAGCCTACTCTTGGGCTTCGTACAAATTGTCCCGACGACCTCCTAGAGGTATAGGAACAGAAATCAGTCATCTTAATAGAACAATCTTTCCAAGAGTCTACTACTGTTTCTCAAAGCATAGTACAAAAGATGAAACTTTAGACTTGGACAGTCTAATTTCCTTGAGTCTCCAAGATATTCTCAAGCTCCCTTCAAGAATAGGAAGAAAACCCATAGACTCGGACAGTCTCAATACCCTTTGGATTTCCCACTTCCTTAAAGAACAGGAAATATCCCTGATCCTCGAATCAAAATCCCTGAGTGCAAACATTACTCATATAAGAACTTATTTTCTCTTTAAATCAGCATACTGGACCTGTCACTCAACTGAAACAGTCACCATAGCCTCTTTTTGGGCTTTGTACAATGATTCTCCCCAGCGGAGCTAACAATTTTAGCCTCCATCTCGGGCTTTATACGAGATACAAAGAGACTCCCTCGTTGAGTCAATCACCATCTTTAGCCTCCATCTCGGGCTTCGTACGAGATACAAAAACACTCTCTTGTTGAGTATAAAAGATTCTCCTATTGAGTCAAATAGCCTCCATCTCGGGCTTTATACGAGATACCAAAAGACTCCCTCGTTGGGTCAAAACCTTTTAGCCTCTCTCTCGGGCTTTGTACGAGACACATATTATCCTCCTCTTAGGTTTTGTATAAGAAAACCACTGGTTGATCCAATCAACCTTTTAGCATCAAAGTTGTGCCTCGTTCGCAGTACACAAACATCAACAACTCCTTCCCATTCATCTAATCGCTGTAAGCGGCAAGCCTCTGGATCATTTACATCCATGCCACTGTCCCTCTTTTAGCATGAGAAATTCCTAAGGAAAGATGGCATTGCTCTACACTGAGTTAAAGTCTTCTCCTTCAGGTCAAAACCCCTTATAAAGGAGATTATGGCATTACCGGATTCACATATCCTGGTTAAAGTAATCCTCCTTTATAAACCAGTCACCCAACAGTTGTGACAAACTGTAGCACCCCAAAATTTGCTCTCCTTACTTTAGTACTAACTGGCTTATGTTGCATTGCATTTTGCATTATCATGTGTGCATATCATTGGTCCTTAGCATGGGGTCAAGGTGCCTGAGGCAGTCCTTCAGAGGGTCAAGCAAGAGTCCTGGTATTGTCCAAGAGAGCTCAAGTGGATCACTCTCTCCTAACTAGTGCATAAATTAGGGTTTTGAGATTCTTGGGTTTATTGCTACAATGGGCAAGCTCCTTGGGTTTTTATCATCACCAAACGGCATATCTTATCTTTGTTGGAGAGGATACACATCATATTCAGAGTAATTTGGATTTGGAGACTGTGCTATTTCCTCCTAGACTGGGGGTGCCACAACTAGGGTTTGCTATAAAATCAGTTTATTTCTGATTTTTTGGGCAGGACTTGATTCCATGGTATTCCCTGGGTCCCTAAGCATCTATGAGGGGAGGATTGTCCATCAGTTTGGTTCAGGGGAGATTCAATTGGCCAATGGATTGGAAATCAGGTGAATGGGGTAAAAGTCAACAGTGAGAGGAGAAGTCAACTGTGGAATTTTGAGGCTCTCTCCAAGGTTTTCAAGGTCTCACGTCCTCATATGGTCATCAAGAGTCAAGTTTCACGCCATTTATCAAAAATCATGAGTTGGTGCCAAAGTTACTCAAAATGGAAATGACCCATAATTTGAAAGTTTCCTTTTTGGGCAAGTTCCTTCACTGCATTCAACTGGACTTTTCATCATCAAATAAGCTTAAAATGAATTTTTCTCCAAAATTAAAGTTGAAGATCTTTTTCTCCTCTTTCCAACAAGTACTAGTGGGTCTCCATATCATTTGTGAAACTCAGGATATGATCAAAAGAAGGCAAAGTGGTTTTTAGGGTTTCTCATGATGCCATTTTCACAACTTTGGGCATAATGACCTATAATCAATTCGATTGCTCCATGCCACTTTCTAATATCAAAAGACATTCCTTGAGGATTATTTTGGGCCCAAGAATCAAGAAATTTCATGGTGTATGTACTACTTATTCTCCATTATTCAAAATTCCCAAATTGTTTAAAAGTCATGAATCAAAAAGTTTTAAGGCCCAATGTCAATATGGGTGCAACTAGCAATTCAAATGCAAGTGATCTATCATGAAACATTTAAATATCCATGCATGGAAGAGGTGTACTTAACATAATGTGATTTTCCAAAATTATTCAAAAACTCATTAAACAAGGAATTACCCAAGCCCAATTCATTATCAGAGGAAAACCCTAGTCTATTTAAACCTATCCATGCACTTGTTAGGCAGCTGGACACGTGATATTTTGGGGAAAGAAAAGTGCAACCCTAATTCTTGAGTTGGTCGAATCTCTCAATCCACAAGGAGTTTTGAAGAAATTCTTTCACCAGCAGAACCCTTGTGATCTCTAGAGTACAAATCGATCGCCCTTTGGAGCTAAAAGCAAAGATCCAGATTGCACCATCTCAGGTTGGAAGGTTTTTTAAGGATCCTAAAACTCTTTTTTTTACGTGTATATTGTTGTGTGATTGTCACTGATCATGCTGGTATGATTTGTTTTGTGTTTGGACGTGTGTATGGCTTGCTATGTGTGTTTCAAGTTTCGAGCCCTAATCTTTTTCCTTTCGTATTTTATTATACATTGGTTATTTGAAATTTTTGATGCCATATTTGAATTCCTGACGAAATTCTGGGTCGAATCGTGTACCCCCTTGCATTTTTTGGGCAGGTTTTTTTGGCTGCAGGTGGCGGCCGGAACTAGGGTTCCGGCGACGGTGGCGGTCCGGCGAGGGGAAGAGCTGCACGAAGAAGACGAAATCGTGACCGTCCGTGGTCACGATCCAATGGCCCTCACGCTGCCACCTGTTTTTTCTTTTATTTTTTTCTGATTTTTAATTTATTGATCGTGTGTTATTTACCTCATGATAACTATCGTGTTCCACCAACCAGGTTATTTCCTTTGGCTTACTTTTTGTTTAGTTGACTTAACCATATGCGTTGATCAAATCACACGGCTGACAATGGGACAACACATTAAATAACATGTGCCTGGCACATGGGCGTCGTATGGTAGGCTGGACAGTTGTGTGCGTGCGTGCGTATTATTGCTATCGTGTATTTCTAATCGTGGCCCTTTATCTTAATTACTTTTCATTTGGTTTGACTTGTTTGAGACGCAGGATTGATCCCAAGGCAGGTAAGCAGTCAACCCAGTTGACTGAGGCCCACCCTTATTCTTTTTATTTTATTTTTTTTCGCTGATGGGTTGGGCTGCTATTCGCACCCCCCACTCTTCAGCCCATATCATTCCCAATGCATTTTTCCTACTCGTTGCACCCCATGCATTTTCAATCCATTTTATTTTTATTTTAATTATTATTTTCATTTTTAATTATTAAAATTAGCTAATTGCATTTAAAAAATCCCAGAAAATTCATGCATCATTTTTATTATTTTATAAAATTTTCACAAATTTAATTTTTATTTTTATTTTATTTTTTTATCATCTAAATTAAATATTTATTCATTTTCTTTTTGAATTATCCACATCATGCATATCAAATTTTGTTTATTTTATTTCTCTGTATCCATAAATTATTTTTAATCTGTTCCTTTTGCATTCACTAACATTCTAAAATGCATTAAAATATTTTTACATCATTTTTAATTATTATTTCATATTGCGTTCTGGTCCTCTTTTTTGCACATTGAGCCCTCCTTCTCACCTGAGCTTTGCCCAATTGTTTAAATGGCTAACATCATGATTTTTGCAGGGGCTTTTGGTTTTTGGTTTGTCTCTGGCTGAGCAACTTTGATATTTAATTTGGTGATTTTAGGATTTGTTTTGCTATTTGTTTAATGGCTCTTTGTGTGAGACTTTCTTGTATGCGTATCTTTGATCCTGTCTGATTATCTGTGTGAAGAGGCACTTGTGCCATTGCTTTGGGGTTGTTTATTTGACTTTTTTAAGCATGTTTGGGTTGTTATCACTATAGTATGTCTTTACTTGGGTTCCATCTATCTCACTTCTTTTACTTGTGTCTGTTTCTCACTAACCTTTTATGCAGGGACTAAGGTAAGTTCTTTAAGGGTATGGATAAGTATCCATGGTCACCCTTTCTCTTTCCTTCTCTCATCCTTTTTCCTCCCTTTAGGATTAGGTTGTCGTCAAACCTAACTAACCGTAGGTCACCCATGCATGATAACTTTAGGACTCGTAGTCCCCCTTTAGAGTTACCTCTGTGTCTTCTCTCTTCTCACCTCAAATTTCTTTAAAACACTTAATAAGGATAAGTTATATTGCGCACGAGCCTTAAGCGTGGGGAATGAGAAATGAGGGGCTTCCTCTCATCTTTCTAGAGTGCTTAGTGAGCGTCCTGTCTTGGGACGATGCGTTAAGTATTCGCCCCTGTGCCCTAGACTTTGGTGCAATGCAACTTATAAACTAACTTAAGCCACTTCTGTCCTAAAAAATACAAACCAACTTCAAACCTTTTTTGTCCTTCGGGATTGTCAAACTAAAGGCTATTTTCAAAAAGGGCACGTTACCCTCCATCTGAGTCGCAAACAGGCATCGACCCTAACTGCCGGACGAGAGCTTAACGTCGCCCATAAAAAAACACAAAAAGAACTTGGTCCGAACTACGTTGACTCTGAATTCCCCATTGCACAAAGGGGGTACGTAGGCCTAGGACGTCGACGTCCTACCGAGTCGGTCTTTGTCTTTCCCTCTCCGTTTTAGTACAGCCCTAGATGATATTATAACTCACCCTTAGAATAGACAACAAGCGTGGATCCCATCGAGTACGATGGACGCGTGGGGTGCTAGCACCTTCCCCTCGTGTAACCGACTCCCGAACCCAGGTTATGGTTGCGATGACCATTGCTTTCCCTCTTCCTCAGGTTTCTGCGGTGTTCCCTTTCCCTCTCTTGGGATAAATTTACACGGCTGATGACTCTGTTTTTCCGTGCCACTCTCGCGTTTGTACCTGGATGAAAATCCTGGGAGCGACACAAACAAACCCCTCTTTAGAGATGACAAATTCTCTCTAAAGGCAACACCTTTTAGCTTCACATCTTGGGCTTTGAACAAGATACAAACCTCTTTAGAGACGACAAATTCTCTCTAAAGACGAGACCTTCAGCTTCACATCTTGGGCTTTGAACAAGATACAAATAGACTCTTTAGCTTCACGTCTTGGGCTTTGAACAAGACACCAAAACACCATTTCCTCCCATAGAATAGGAGGAACTACGATCGCTCTGATTTCCCTGTTTCGGAAAAAATGGGAATACGTAGGCATAAGATTGAAAGAAAAATCTTAGCGAGCACACTAAACAAAAACCCAAAATCCCATACTTTCATACATCCGTCCTAACATCTTAACCTCCCACCCATCGACCGAACACTAGTTTTAACAAAATAAACCCAATAGAGACCCCGAGTCTTTGTAGCATCTGTAAACCAACAGTTTTGACTGTTTAACCACAGTTTGCAAGCAGGGTTAATTTGAGACATCTATTTCCCTTCCTTCATCAGCTTTAACAGGATAAAAAATGAATCGAGCTGTAGATACCAAAGAGCGGTAGTGCTTCGCAACCACATCCAAAATCGTTCGCTACAATATCCTAGACCTCTACTGCCATTTCTACTGACTCCATAGATTAGTGAAGCTATTTTGCTTCTATCTATGCTTTTGGTAAGAAATTTTTTAAGTGCGTTATCATATTTGTCTTCTTTACTAGTGTTAGTTGAGTTTGAAACAATTTCTTCTTCTAACTTAGATAATTTACATTTCAGGACAGTGTTTGAATTTTCTAAGACTAATATTTTCTCATGTTGTTCAGAAATGGTTTTCTTGTTTTTAGTAAGATCATCTGAAGAAGCTATAAAACTCTTTTTCAAGATTTTGAATTTGCTTTGAAGGTTTTGATATCTTTTTATAAGTTCAGTCAATCCTAATTCAAGTTCAGATCGTGATAAGGAAGAAAGTACCTCTCTTTCATCGTCGGAGTCTGATAATTCTTCCTCTGACGAGTCACTTTTGGTTTCTGCCATGAAAGCCATGTTGACCCGACCTTCATCAGCATCATCTTCAGATTCCAAATCATCCCAGGTTGCCATGAGACCCTTTTTGGTTTTCCTAGGTCTTTCTTCTTTCTTGGCCTTTGGGCAGTCATTTTTGAGATGTCCAGGGTCTTTGCATTCAAAGCACGTAACATCTTTTCCATAGTTTCTTCTTTGACCAGATGTAGATTTGAATCTTCTCCTTGGTCCTTTGAACTTGTTCCTTCTGTATTTCCAAAGTTAACTTATCTTTCTTGATATGAGTGATATATCATCTTCTTCTGAATCTTCTACAGATTCTTCCATTTCTTCTTCTGCCTGATACGCCTTCTTCTTTTCTGGATTTGCCTTTAGTGCAATGGATTTGTTTTTCTTCTGAGGTTCATCTCCTTGAAGCTCTATTTCATGACTTCTTAAAGAACTGATAAGTTCTTCAAGACTGATATTATTCAAATCCTTTGCAAGTTTCAAGGCAGTCACCATTGGTCTCCATTTTGCTGGAAGACTTTTGATGATTTTCTTGACATGATCAGCAGTAGAATAGCCTTTGTTCAGAACTCTGAGTCTGGCAACAAGCATTTGAAACCTTGAGAACATGGTTTCAACAAACTCATCTTCTTCCATTTTGAAGACTTCGTATTTTTGGATTAGCGCAAGAGCCTTCGTCTCCTTGACTTGAGCATTTCCTTCGTGAGTCATACGAAAAGAGTCAAAGATGGACTTTGCAGTTTCTTTGTTTGTGATTTTCTCATACTCGGTATAAGAAATTGCGTTCAACAGAATGGTTCTTGCTTTGTGATGATTTTTGTAAGTTTTTTTCTGAGCATCTGCAAATCACTTCTTTCAATCTTTTTACCTAAAGAATCTACAGGATGACTATAGCCATCAAGTACTAGATCCTATAGATCTAGATCAAATGATAAGAAATAACTTTCAATTCTATCTTTCCAATAATCAAACTTTTCGCCATCAAAGATAGGAGGTTTTGCAGTGTAAGATTCACTTTCAATAACATTTGTTTCAGAGGTTGTTGTTGGTGGTGTAGTCATTGTTTTTCACACTTGGATCGGTACTGAACACTGTTAAGTGCTTGATAAAAATTCAATCTTTTTATCACCTCAGAACCGGAGCTTTGATGCCAATTGAAGGTGTGAAAAACGCAAGAAAGGGGGTTTGAATTGGTTTTTCTAAATAATCGTTTCTTTTGAAAAACTTTCTTGTCAAAAACTTTTACCCTTTTCTAAAGAACAACAGCTTAGTTAAACACAGAGATATAAACACGTTATGTTTATACTAGTTTACTTGAGAATCTCTCAAGTTAATCTAGTCCACCCGCCAAGGTGATTTCGCCTCTCTCAACGAGGTCTTAATCCAATATTCAACAAAATAGTACACTGCACGAGCTACACAGTTGGTGACTAACAACAACCTCTAGAACTCACACGTTCTAGACTTCTCAAGTAATCCAACCACACAGGTCTTACTTAAAGCACAACCTCTAAGACACACGTCCTAGACTTCTCAAGAGATCTGATCACTAAGACTCTTTTAAGGAATAAAACTTTTAGTTCAAATACAATGAGTTTATAGAGAATTGGTTCTTATCAAGCTGATAATGTAAACAAGTTTTTAGACCAAGAATGACTTAAGAAAGAATAGAGTTAGAGAGTATTGTCGTTGTTCGCATGTATGTCTTTCTTCAAGTCTTTGAGATTCCTTTTATAGTCGAGTGAAAAGAGCCGTTGAGATGAAATCATGATGGCTAGGTTGGCTTACGGATAGAAGCGTGAGGACAGGTACAAAATCTTCTGCATGTTGCACGTCCTGTCTGTGTCAGATTATCTCGTTTGTATTTCGCACAGTCTTCAAGAATATTAACGTTGTAATGTGGTACAGCTGTACAGTGTAGCATGTTTTCTTGGCTTCTCAACTTCAGAGGCTTTTTGTGAGCGTGAGTAAGAACGGAAAACATTGCTCGGTTCTTGAGATTATCAAGTCTTTGAATCATCAGCTCTGCGCTTCCAGAATCTTCAGAACTTGTCTGTGGAACCTTGTTCTCTTAATCCACTTTCTCCATATCTTCAGAGGCTTCTGGTAATATTTGATTGAAGCATGAATAGAGTCTTCATAGAAGAATATCTGATGCTTCAAGTCTTCCGTCGATTGAAGAAGTCCATTAGGAATCAGTCTTCAGAACTTCAGCACTTGGTCTTTAAGAACGTTCTCCTTTTCTGCTTTAAGTCTTCCGAAACTTCAGAGCCTTGATTGGAAATCGTGAGGCTTCAGCATCAGGACTTCGTTCCATCAGAACCCTTGTCTTTTGACCTTCATAATTCATTTTCTTTTCGTATCAGAGTTGTGTGAATCTTGTTTTATCTTCGAATTGAGTTCAGTTCTTCGAAGCATATTTCATTGTGCCAATTCACGGAAGCAGCACCTATTTTGCTAGGTTCTTACAAATAACAACATTAGTTGCACAAAATTGTTCATACAAATATTCATCTGTTATCATCAAAACTTAGAGATAATATTGCAGAACCAAATCTTGTTCTCACAATCTCCCCCTTTTTGATGATGACAAAACTATATAATTTGATGACAAAATTTTGATATATATAACACAGGGAAAATGAAAAAGTTGATAGCTTATCCTTTTTATGAAGTGCTCCCATGAGTATTAGATTAAGGTTCTTGCTACGGCTCCCCCTGACTTCATTAACCTTTTGAGTCTTTCTTCATCATCAAAATTCTATGTTATCTGCACAAAGAAGAAAAATACAGAAAAGCAATCTAATGGATTTATCTGTTACCATGTAAGCAGCATTGTTTTTCGGAGAATGACTATAGGATCAAAATTATCACATTCATATAACTTTCTCACCCTTTTTGTCATGAATCAAAAAGATAAACATAGGGTAGTCTAAGGGTGAAAAACACAGAACTAAAACTTTAAAAGAAAAATAGAGGTTTATTTCCGTACACCCTCTTTCCTTCCAAGAACTTCATTCCTAGCAATTCGGAGATAGATCTCTCAGTGATGATAATCTTCTGCTCCAGAATAAAAGATACCACATGGAATTCGTCTGTATCTGCATGTCTCCAGAATTATTTCACTAGATCATCAAAGCATGGACCACTTAGTCTATCAAAGTAATTCTTTTATTCTTGAGCCCCCAATTGATCAATTAGGTTAAACCCTTTATCAGAGAGGTTGTTGAAATCAACATCTAGCTCTTTCAGAACAGTTAGATCGTTTGCATGTGTCACACATGTCACAGAGCGAGTTTTCTGGGTGACATGGTTTGCATCAATTGAGGGAAGATTTAATGGATCTGAAACAACTGGTTCAGTCGTTGAGAGAGTAGTAGTGGGTGTGATGGATGAGGAAGGTAGTTCTCGGGAGATTTGAACAGTATCTTGTTGATGAGTGTTCATCCTTACGGTGGTAAAAGGGAATGAGGATTGAACTTTGAGTTGATTTTGAGAGAGTAATAGATAGAGAGAGAAATGGATGAGAATCGATTAACCTTTTTAGGGTTTGTGGAAAAAATTCTCGAGGGTTTAAAGGACAGATACACTATTGAGGGGATAAGCTAATAAATGTGATAAAGTTGGGCCAATCTCGAGAGAAATGTTGTTTGTTTAATTTGAATAGTTAAAGTGACTTAATTTTATTTAAATCACGTACAAAAATAATTTTCCGAAAATATGACATGTCAAAAAATTATCAGAACTTGAGATGCGTTAAGAGAATGGTTCTGATGATTTGAAAAATACTTTTCTCTGACTAAACACATGAGGTTCTGAAAATGTTTTATTCTGAACAGTACTTCATATTCAGGTGTTTTAAAATGATTAGGAATCTATCTTCAACTAAGGGTTTTGTGAAAATATCAGCCCACTGATGGTCTGTATCAATAAATTTTAAGCATAGAGTTCCCTTCTGAACATAGTCCCTAATAAAGTGATGTTTTATTTCAATGTGTTTAGCCCTAGAATGCAAAATTGGATTTTTACTTAAGCAGATAGCAGCAGTATTATCACAGAAGATAGGAATGTTACACTCATATATCTGATAGTCTTCTAGCTGATTTTTCATCCAAAGCATTTGAGTACTGCATAGGGAAGCCGATATGTATTCTGCTTTAGCTGTTGAGAGAGCAATTATAGATTATCTCTTGCTTGACCATGAGATTAGATTGCTTCCTAAGAACTGACAGTTCCCCGATGTACTTTTTCTTTCTAATCTGTCTCCGGCATAATCTGCATCGCAGTAACCAAAAATAGTATACTATGATGTTTTCTTATACATCAGGCCAAGGTTAGTTGTTCCATTCAGATACCTTAGAATTCGCTTGACAGCGGTTAAATGTGATTCTCTTGGATTTGATTGGAATCTAGCACATAGATGTACACTGAATAATATATCAGGTCTAGAAGCAGTTAGATATAAGAGAGAACCTATCATACCACGATAGAGTTTTTGACAAACCTTAACTCCTGTTTCTTCCTTTCCCATGACACACGTTGGATGCATTGGTGTTTTAGCAATGTTGCAATCCGTCATATTGAACTTCTTCAGAAGTTCTTTTGTGTACTTGGTTTGATGGATGTAAGTGGCCTCTGATCTTTGATCAATCTGAATTCCAAGGAAGAACTTCAGTTCTCCCATGAGGCTCATTTCAAATTTGGCCTGCATTAACTTTGAAAATTCTTGGCATAGAGAAGATTTAGCAGAACCAAAAATAATGTCATCAACATAGATTTGAACAATGAGAATGTCATTCTTATATGTCTTGCAGAAAAGAGTTGTGTCAACCTTTCCTCTGGTGAAATTGTTTTCTAGTAAAAACTTGCTCAATCTTTCATACCAAGCTCTGGGAGCTTGTTTTAAACCATAGAGTGATTTTTTAAGTTTAAAAACAAAGTCTGATTTTTCTGAATTTTCAAAACCAGGAGGTTGTTTGACATAAACTTCTTCTGATATATAACCATTTAAGAATGCACTCTTAACATCCATTTGATATAGAGTGATGTCAAGATTTACTGAAAAGGATATTAGCAAACGTATTGCTTCAAGTCTTGCAACGGGAGCAAATGTTTCGTTGTAGTCAATTCCTTCTTGTTGACTGTATCCTTGAGCAACAAGTCGTGCTTTGTTTCTGACAACATCTCCCTTTTCATTTAGCTTGTTCCTAAATACCCACTTGGTTCCTATTACATGAATATCCTTGGGTTTAGGAACTAGATTCCAAACATCGTTTTGGAGAACTGATTGAGTTCTTCTTCCATAGCCAGAACCCAGTCTTTGTCCATGAGGTCTTCTTCAATTGTAGATGGTTCTATTAATGATACTAGTCCTACAAGTGTCTCTTCTGATGGTCTAAAGGCTGACCTGGTTCTGATAGGAGCATCTTTGTTACCCAGAATCAATTCCTCAGGATGTGATGTGGACAGTCTTCTTCTTCGTTGAGATGGGGTATTTGGAGTTACTTCAGTGGTTTCTTGTGTAGGATCTTGCTGTTCTTTAACT
Source organism: Lathyrus tuberosus (assembly GCA_022829125.1). NCBI lineage: Eukaryota > Viridiplantae > Streptophyta > Magnoliopsida > Fabales > Fabaceae > Lathyrus > Lathyrus tuberosus. The sequence goes on along the minus strand of JALAZF010000027.1, from coordinate 15,883,341 downwards.
TCATCTGTCTTTTCCTTAGGTTCGGTGAATCTGATTTCCAAATCTGCAAGTTTCTCAACTAGCTCTGACTTTTCTGAGTCAGGCTTGTCATTGAATCTAACATGAATAGATTCCTCCACAATTCTTGATTATGTGTTGTAAACTCTATAGCCTTTCAAGCGTTCAGAGTATCCCAACAACAGACACTTCTGTGCTTTGGAATCAAACTTGTTAAGATTCTCTTTAGTGTTAAGCATAAAACAGACACATCCAAATGGATGAAAATAAGAAATGTTGGGTAATTTATTCTTCCACAATTCATATGGAGTTTTATTCAAGATAGGTCTTATAGAGATTCTATTTTGAATATAACATGCTATGTTAATTGCTTCTGCCCAGAATTGCTTAGCTATGTCAGTTTCTTGGATCATGGTGCGAGCCATTTCTTGTAAAGTTCGATTCTTTCTTTCTACAACTCCGTTTTGTTGTGGAGTTCTAGGGCAAGAAAAATCGTGAGATATTCCATGTGAATCAAAAAGTTCTTCAAAGTTTTTATTTTCAAATTCTCCACCATGATCACTTCTGACTCTAACTATTTTACAATTTTTCTCATTTTGTACTTGAGCGCAGAAGGAAGCAAACACAGAATGTGATTCATCCTTGTGTTTTAAGAATTTTACCCATGGCCATCTGCTGTAGTCATCAACGATGACTAGTCCATATTTCTTACCATTGAGAGAGGCCATTTTTACAGGGCCAAACAGATCAATGTGAAGAAGTTCCAACGGTCTAGAGGCGGAGACAACATTTTTAGCTTTGAAAGAAGTTTTTGAAAACTTTCCTTTCTGACATGCTTCACAAAGAGCGTCTGACGAATATTTCAGATTGGGCAATCCTCTAACAAGACCAAGCTTGTTAAGCTGAGAGATTCTTCTCAAACTGACGTGGCCAAGACGTCTGTGCCAGACCCATTGCTCTTCGTTTACAGAAAGAAGACATTTTAAATTTTGATGTTTTAAATCAGATAACTTAATTTTGTAAGTGTTGTCTTTCCTCTTTCCGTTGAATAGGACAGATCCATCCTTCTGACTTACAGCTTTACAAGACGTTTGATTAAAAATGAGATCATAGCCACTGTCGCTAAGTTGACTTATTGACAGCAGATTATGCATTAGACCTTCTACTAATAAAACATTCTTAATGGAAGGAAGCTTATCGTTTCCAACAATTCCGGAGCCAATGGTTCTTCCTTTCTGATTTCCTCCGAAACCGACAACGCCTCCAGGCTTAAGTTTCAGATCTTGGAACATAAGCCTTTCTCCCTTCATGTGTCGCGAGCACGCACTGTCCAGGTACCATGACTGGTGTTTCAATGGATCTATTAAGGATATCTGCAACATAAATTATCTTGTTTTTAGGTACCCATTTTGTGGGTCCTTTCACATTAGTTCTTCTAAAGGTTCTGATCCCTTTAGATTTCCATATGTTAGTGAAATGGTGTGGAATTTGTGCATAGTGTTCGTGTTTAGGATATTTCCTTAGTGTGTGTGTTTGTGTAATCCTAGTGTTTGAGCCTTTTGGTTCTGAATGCTTAAGGCCGGTACCAGAGGGAATAAACTGTTTGAATAGAGGTATTATTTTGATGTTTCGGGTTTCATCATAGGGTTGAGATGGTCCTGAATATCCTAGACCTCTACTGCCATTTCTACTTACTCCATAGATTAGTGAAGCCATTTTGCTTCTATCTACGCTTTTGGCAAGAAAACTTTTAAGTGCGTTATCATATTTGTCTTCTTTACTAGTGTTAGTTGAGTTTGAAACAATTTCTTCTTCTAACTTAGATAATTTACATTTCAAGACAGTGTTTGAATTTTCTAAGACAAATATTTTCTCATTTTTTCAGAAATGGTTTTCTTGTTTTTAGTAAGATCATCTGAAGAAGCTATAAAACTCTTTTTCAAGATTTTGAATTTGCTTTGAAGGTTTTGATATCTTTTTATAAGTTCAGTCAATCCTAATTCAAGTTCAGATCGTGATAAGGAAGAAAGTACCTCTCTTTCATCGTCGGAGTCTGATAATTCTTCCTCTGACAAGTCACTTCTGGTTTCTGCCATGAAAGCCATGTTGACCCGACCTTCATCAGCATCATCTTCAGATTCTGAATCATCCTAGGTTTCCATGAGACCCTTTTTGGTTTTCCTAGGTCTTTCTTCTTTCTTGGCCTTTGGGCAGTCATTTTTGAGATGTCCAGGTTCTTTGCATTCAAAGCACGTAAGATCTTTTCCATAGTTTCTTCTTTGACCAGATGTAGATTCGAATCTTCTCCTTGGTCCTTTGAACTTGTTCCTTCTGTATTTCCAAAGTTGACTTATCTTTCTTGATATGAGTGATATATCATCTTCTTCAGATTCTTCCATTTCTTCTTCTGCCTGATACGCCTTCTTTTTTTTCTGGCTTTGCCTTTAGTACAATGGATTTGTTTTTCTTCTGAGGTTCATCTCCTTGAAGCTCTATTTCATGACTTCTTAAATAACCGATAAGTTCTTCAAGACTGATATTATTCAAATCCTTTGCAAGTTTCAAGGCAGTCACCATTGGTCTCTATTTTGCTGGAAGACTTCTGATGATTTTCTTGACATGATCAGCAGTAGAATAGCCTTTGTTCAGAACTCTGAGTTCGGCAACAAGCATTTGAAACCTTGAGAACATGGTTTCAACAGACTCATCTTCTTCCATTTTGAAGACTTCGTATTTTTGGATTAGCGCAAGAGCCTTCGTCTCCTTGACTTGACCATTTCCTTTGCAGTTTCTTTGTTTGTGATTTTCTCATACTCGGTATAAGAAATTGCGTTCAACAGAATGGTTCTTGCTTTGTGATGATTTTTGTAAGTTTTCTTCTGAGCATCTGTAAACTCACTTCTTTCAATCTTTTTACCTACAAAATCTACTGGATGACTATAGCCATCAAGTACTAGATCCCATAGATCTAGATCAAATGATAAGAAACAACTTTCAATTTTATCTTTCCAATAATCAAACTTTTCGCCATCAAAGATAGAAGGTTTTGCAGTGTAAGATTCTCTTTCAATAACATTTGTTTCAGAGGTTGTTGGTGGTGGTGTAGTCATTGTTTTTCACACTTGGATCGATACTGAACACTGTTAAGTGCTTGATAAAAATTCAATCTTTTTATCACCTCAGAACTGGAGCTTTGATGAAAATTGAAGGTGTGAAAAATGCAAGAAAGGGGGGTTTGAATTGGTTTTTCTAAATAATCGTTTCTTTTGAGAAACTTTCTTGTCAAAAACTTTTACCCTTTTCTAAAGAACAACAGCTTAGTTAAACACATAGATATAAACACGTTATGTTTATACTAGTTCACTTGAGAATCTCTCAAGTTAATCTAGTCCACCCGCCAAGGTGATTTCACCTCTCTCAACAAGGTCTTAATCCACTATTCAACAAAATAGTACACTGCATAAGCTACACAGCTGGTGACTAACAACAACCTCTAGAACTCACACGTTCTAGACTTCTCAAGTAATCCAACCACACAGGTCTTACTTAAGGCACAACCTCTAAGACACACGTCCTAGACTTCTAAAGAGATCTGATCACTAAGACTCTCTTAAGGAATACAACTTTTAGTTCAAATACAATGAGTTTACAGAGAATTGCTTCTAATCAAGCTGATAATGTAAACAAGTTTTTAGACCAAGAATGACTTAAGAATGAATAGAGTTAGAGAGTATTGTCGTTGTTCGCATATATGTCTTTCTTCAAGTCTTTGAGCTTCCTTTTATAGCCGAGTGAAAAGAGCCGTTGAGATGAAATCATGAAGGCTAGGTAGGCTTACGGCTAGAAGCGTGAGGGCAGGTACAAAATCTTCTGCATGTTGCGCGTCCTGTCTCTGTCAGATTATCTAGTTTGTATTTCGCACAGTCTTCAAGAATATTAACGTTGTAATGTGGTACAGCTGTACAGTGTAACAGGTTTTCTTGGCTTCTCAACTTCAGAGGCTTTTTGTGAGCGTGAGTAAGAAGGGAAAACATTGCTCGATTCTTGAGATTATCAAGTCTTTGAATCATCAGCTCTGCGCTTCCAGAATCTTCAGAACTTGTCTTTGGAACCTTGTTCTCTTAATCCACTTTCTTCATATCTTCAGAGGCTTATGATAATATTTGATTGAAGCATGAATAGAGTCTTCATAGCAGAATATCTGATGCTTCAAGTCTTCCGTCGATTGAAGAAGTCCATTAGGAATCAGTCTTCAGAACTTCAGCACTTGGTCTTTAAGAACGTTCTCCTTTTCTGCTTTAAGTCTTCTGAAACTTCAGAGCCTTGATCGAAAATCGTGAGGCTTCAGCATCAGGACTTCATTCCATCAGAACCTTTGTCTTTTGACCTTCATAATTCATTTTCTTTTCGTATCAGAGTTGTGTGAATCTTGTTTTATCTTCGAATTGAGTTCAGTTCTTCGAAGCATCTTTCATTGCGCCAATTCACGGAAGCAGCACCTATTTTGCTAGGTTCTTACAAATAACAACATTAGTTGCACAAAATTGTTCATACAAATATTCATCTGTTATCATCAAAACTTAGAGATAATATTGCAGAACCAAATCTTGTTCTCACAAATAGGACTCCCACAGCAAGAATCAAGCACAATGTTGCAGCATTCCAGGTGGATTAAGCCTTAAGATCGCCAGTGTCACCAAATTAGGGTTTGGCCAACCAGGGCCTCCAGATGGAAATTTTCCTCTGGGCATGAGCCAATGCTTCAAAGCATAACCTAAGATACTCCATGGAACCTCATGGACCCAATCATCAAGTTAATTTAACCTCAGGGGATGCATTCACAAAAATCAGGAATTAGGGTTTCTTGACCTAATTCACCCCTAAGTTGACTTTTGGGGCAAAGCATGAGCCAAGACCTCAAGACATTATTTGAGGGTCTCTAATAAGCCACATTGATCCATTTGCAACAATGGATTGATCCAAGAAGCTTGAGCAACAAGTTTCAAGTTCATCAGAACCACAATTAGGGTTTTGTGAGAAAAGTCAACTGTATCTTTGACTTTTGACCAGGACATGCTCCCAAACCCTAGGACATGATTCAATACACCCTATAACACCTATGAAATCAATCCATCAAGTTTGATTTAGGTCAAGGACTTGATTTCATAGAGGATCGCGCAATTTGGAATTCATCTGATAAAAAGTCAACTGTGCACAAAAGTCAAACTTTGACTTTTTGAGATTTTTCACAATTATGGTTTTTTAACCCTAAAATGATGTTAATGTGTGATTGGAATCATCATTCATCAAGAAAAATCAAGAAAAGTGGGATAACCATAAAAACTTAGAAATTTTTCCAAGTTATGGAACAAAGTGGCTAGGGTACCAACTTTGGAGGATCATAACTCCTAAACCATATGGCCATTTTTTTCCATCCAAAGCTGGATTTGTAGCTCTCATAGACCTCTACAAAAGCTTCAAACACAACTCATTCCAATTCCTCATGGATTTTAAGCTATGGAATGATCAAAATCACAAAAAGTGAAAATGTCACTTTTTTCCAACACTTAGTGAAATTTTCACTAAGTCAGAATCTGCCTTTACTTTTTTCAAAATGTAGGTGCATTTTTCACTTGGATTCAAAAAATATCAAAACCAATTATGATCAAACAGTTGTTGTATCATATGAGGGCTTTCCAAAATGACCAAGAACTCCATCAAAGTCCACTTGAGCCATGAGATATGACAATGCCAATATGCCTTGCTGCAAACTGTCATGGCAAGGCAGATTTGGGAGTTTTGCTCGATTTGCTGAAATTTTGCAAAGGTGGAGCAACTCTATCCATCTGAACACCTCAAGGGGGGACCAAGGAGGAACCAACTCTGATCCCAAGCCTCCCAAGTCTTTGGAACCAAAAATAGCATGCCAAACCTAAAAAACCCTAAAGAGGGGACAAGACTCCAATTTTGTTTTGGAGCATTCAATGGATGCACCAAGGTGGCATGAACTGAGCCATTTCCAACTGAATTTAGTCAAGACTTATCCAAGCCCAAGGGGACCAGCAGCCTGTGCCCTAACCTCTAGTCAATGGCTAGAGGAGACTTGGATTTTCATTGCTCAACATTGGCCAAACCTCTGCTGCAGTTGCCATTGACTATTGCAGCCAAAACAAACTTGCTCTACTATAAATAGAGCTCAATTATGTTCAGTTTGAGTACACCAAAGCACTACAACACTTGCTTTCCTCAAAATCTCTTTATCTAGGCAAAAATACCTTCTTTAGCAAGGTAACTCTGAGTTTCTGAGTTAGAAAGCAATTCCACCACAGCTTATGATCCAAACACATCCAATATATCATATCTAAGCTGTCCAAACTCTCACAAGTGACTTGTAACACCAAAATCACAAAGTCACCTCTCAAAACCTCAAAAATAGGACTTTTGTACATTTTTCAAGCCATGTCTTGATTCAGTCACTTTCCAAACCAGATAAAACCTCAAACACACTCCAAATATCATCCTTGAACTGTCCCAAATGGTTCCCCCCATCTGGAACACCATTTGAGAGAGTTGCTATTTTGGCCACTTTTGCCCATTTTGCAAGAAAGAGCTCAAACTTGTTCCTGAGGTTTCCAGCTGATTCCAACCATCCTAAAAGTTTCTAAGAGATCATTTGAGGTTGTTCGAAGCATCAAATAATTTCTAGAACAAGTGGCTTGGCATATTGCATAAAAGCTCCAAAAAGAGGTAAGCATCACAACTTGGATTCTTTGAATCATGCTTTCTTTTGATGTCCACTGATCATGCATCTCTTATACATGTTATACGTGTTGTGTTTGCACCAATTTATCATGTAATTCATGCTTGTACCAAGAGATGGCATAGAAAATGCAAATCATGTCCTATTTCAAAACCACTATCGGGTTTTTCAATAGGAGCATGATCTGAAAAAAATACCACCACCATTGAATTCTTTGTGAAATTCTAGGCAGGATAGACCTAAATTTTGTCCCAATCCATGGAGAAATGAGAAAGTTATGGCCTTTACGTTTTCAACCAAAATCTTACCTTGCCTTGCCTTGGGCCAGGCCAAAAACAAGGCAAGCCTTGTATATTTGTTGTTGTGTTTCTATCAACGGATGTATCACCACCCGAGTGGTAAGGCGCGCGCCCTATACACAAGAGGTCTGGGGTTCGATTCCCCCTCGCCCCAGATCCTCTTTTGGCTATTTTCTCCTCTTTTTTATTGTTTTTCTTATTATTTTTAATGATTTGAAAAATTAATAACTCCCTCAATTTTAATTATTTTTTATTGGTTCTTTTTGCAAAAAATCACAAAAATGTTAAAATATTTTATTCCACAAAAAAATTAAATTTATATTAGTTATTTAATATTATTAGTATTTTTGTGAATAAATTCCTTTTTAATTGTTTTTAAATATTTAAAAGTGAATATTTACTTTGAAAATTAAAACCAAATGAGTTTTAATTTATCTTGTGATTAAAACCTCCTCATTTTTCAAACCTTCAACAAAAATCACAAGTGGTTTATTCAAACTTATTTGGTATTTTTATCATTTTATTTGATTTTCTTTAAATATTTCCTTTTAAAAGAAAACAAATTTAGGGTTTTCTTGATTTTCACTCAAACAAAACTTTTAAACACTTTGAGCCTCTAATAGAGTGTAAGACCCAATCCCCTTTTAACCAAAACAGTTTTGGGCCTCAAATATTGTATAAGTCCCTCTGCGTTAAAAATCTCGGCGCGATCGCCAGTTCAAAAAATCAAACCCTTTGGGCCTACCATCGTGTTATAAGCCCCATTCTTTAAAAACCATTGGGCCTCTAGTAGAGTGTAAGACCCAACCCTTTTTGAAAACCAAAATAATTTGGGCCTCACTTATTGTATAAGTCCCGATACCATCAAAAAGTTTGACGTGATTGTCGCCTTTTAAAACAAAACTTTTGGGCCTCTCCTTGAGCTGTAAGCCCCACCACTTGTACAAAAATAAATCTTTGGGCCTCTTGAGAGAGTGTAAGACCAATCCCCTTGTACAGAAAACCTTTTTGGGCCTCAGTCACTTGTATAAGTCCCACTGTACAATTTCAAACAACAGTGCAATCACTGATAAAACCTTGGGCCTCTCCTTGAGCTGTAAGCCCCAACAATCTTTTCAAAGCACTTTCTCCTTTGATTTTGAATATAATATTGTTATCAAAGCTTTCTTTGTTGAACAAACTAACCAAACATCATGGAAGCTCTACAACCGAGTAAGTGTTTACCCGCTTTCTTTACCCGCTTTCATATATATATATAACTGTATTGTGGGGCTGTTCACTGTAAGTCTTCTTTCACAAACTTTTATATACTTGTCAAATATCAACTGTGTAATACTAGTATAGTTATTTAGAGTTTTCCCCGATAACTACGTCTAGCACAAGGTAAAGCATGTTGGCCACTCTTAAATACAAACAAAACTAGATCCCCATAGGATTACCAGACACAGTCTTCCCTCCTCTTGGGGTTAAACAATATGGAGACATGAAAGGCAGCATTCTCGGTGAACCCTTTCTCAGACTGTCACCCTTAGAAATCGTCAAAGAAACTCAAACTCCCTAGAGATGATCTTTTCTCCGTGAATGGCATCTCTTGAGTTTCTTCCAAATTTCGGACTTTCCTGGCTTGATCTATTCTCGGTGAATGGCATATCTTGAACTTCTCGGGGTTTGGGGACCCACAGGCTTCTTAAAAGCATCCCCGCCTCCTCTTGGGCGTTGTATAAGGACCCTTCGGCTTCTTAAAAGCACTCATGCCTTCTCTTGGGCTTAGTACAAGGACCCAGAAACCTCTACAGGTATAGGAACAAAACCTAGTCATCAATTTGCTAGAGTTGTATTTCTGAGTCAAGTGTCAGACCAGTTAATGGGTTGACCTTCATCCCTTAACATACCAGCCTTCTCTTGGGCATCATACAAAGATCATTCACTATTCGAGAATCGATTTCTCCAAAACACCAGTAGAGTTGGACAGTCTCCATACCCTTTGGATTTTCCATTTCCTTAAAGAACAGGAAATCTCCCTGATCCTCTGATCAATCCCAAAGTACAACATTACCCATATAAGAACTGGTTTTCTCTTTTATCCAACATACTGGACCTGTCACTAAACTGAAACAGTCACCAGCACACTAGCCTTCTCTTGGGCTTTGTACAATGATTCTCCCTAGTGGAGCTAACCTTTCCAGACTCCCTCGTTGAGTCAAACTTTTAGCCTCCATCTCGGGCTTCGTACGAGATAGAAAAACACTCTCTTGTTGAGTATAAAAGACTCTCTTGTTGAGTCACTTCCCTCTTAGCCTACATCTCGGGCTTCATACGAGATGAAAATCACTCTCTTGTTGAGTATAAAAGACTCTCTTGTTAAGTCCAACATTTTCAGCCTCCATCTCGGCCTTCGTACGAGGTACAAAAACTCTCTTGTTGAGTCAAACACTTTTAACCTCCGTCTTGGGCTTCATACAAGACACATACAAAAGCACTCTCTTGTTGAGTCAACCCTTTTAGCCTCCGTCTTGGGCTTCGTACAAGACACACATAAAAAGACCCTCTTGTTGGGTCAGTAGCCTCCTCTTAGGATTTGTATAAGGAAACCCCGGTTTAGTCAATCAACCTTTTAGCATCAAAATCTGTGCCTTACTCACAGGATACAAACATCAACAACTCCTTTTCCTTCATCTAATTGCTGTAAGCGGCAAGCCTCTGGATTATTTACATCCACGCCACTGTCCCTCTTTTAGCATGAGAAATTCCTAAGGAAATATGGCATTGCTCTAAACTGAGTTAAAGTCTTCTCCTTTAGGTTAAAAATCCTCTATAAAGGAAATTACGAAATTGCTGGATTCACATATCCCAGTTAAAGTAATTCTCCTTTATAATCAGTCACCCAATAGTTGTGACAAACAGACCAAATATCCCCTTTAGAGATGACAAATTCTCTCTAAAGTCAAAACCCTTCAGCTTCACATCTTGGGCTTCGAACAAGATACAAATAGACCCTTCAGCTTCACATCTTGGGTTTTGAACAAGACACCAAAACGACCTTTTTCCTCCCATAGAATAGGAGGAACTACGAATGCTCTGCTTTCCCTGTTTCGTTAAACGAGAATACGTAGGCATAAGATTGAAAAATCTTAGCGAGCACACTAATCAAAAATCCAAAATCCTGTACCTTCACACATCAATCGAAAAGCATCAGTCCCAACATCCTCACAAATAGTCCCGTCATTTCATTCTTAACAAAATTAGTAGAGAGAGGCCCACAATCTAAACCGCATCTGTAAACCAACAATCACCTGTTTAAACTCAGTATGCAAGCAGGGTTAATTGGAGACATCTATTTCCCTTCCTTCATCAGCTTCAATAGGATAAAAAATGAATCGACCTGTAGTACCCCAGAGCGACAGTGCTTAAGAACCACGTCGAAAATCGCTCGCTACAGAAAAATGGCGCCCACCGTGGGGCTCCTAGTAGGGTATCTTGTCCATCTTATCTCTCTGGTTGAAACCTGAGTGCTCAAAATGTCACAGAAATGACAGCTCTGCTGGGGAGTCATTGTCTGTATAGGATCATAAGACTAGAGGTCTAGGATGATTAAGACAAATATATATACTGCTTTTCCTAATTGATATTTGTGTTTATTTTTCTGCAAATGGGAATGCGTGTGATGCCGCATGTGGAAAGATTGAGTATACACCTAAGATAGGTGATGGCAATGCGGGTAATCTTACTGGGAGTGAATTCCAGTTAAGAGCCCCCGATCGACCATCAAACTCAGTGGAGACTCCCTTTGCAGATACATTGCCTATACGACTTAGGTTGTTGAAAGTAGTGTGGTCGACTGGGTTATCTGAGAAGCTGAGGTTTTTAGTAGACTTAAGCCATTTTGTAGTGCGGAAGCTATCGGAAATAGTTGTCACACGATACTACCCTCATCTGAGATCACTCTAGGATACATCAGCTCGATGAAGATCCGCTTGCTGTTGTTATCCTAGAGGGGTCAATGATTTTGTGGACAGGTACAAAAAATCACCAGTATAAACCTTTGGGGGGGGGGGGAGGGGGGGGGGTAGAGCCTTGACTTCATGACACCGACCCTTTGACCCCATGTTTTTTCTATGTTTTTGTGTGCTGCATTCATACATTCATTTAAAAAACATTAAAACAAAAAAATCTTCTCTTCTAGTCTCTCTTTTTCAAATTAAACTAAGACAATGATTGCAAATGTCAGAGAGAAAGGAGATTGCGCTAATGGATTTTGGTAGAAGGAAAACTCATAAGTACACCTTCAAGGTTCCAAAACTAGAGGATTTAAGAGGTCTGGCGAGAATGATCACCAACCACGAGGCTTTCAGAGCCAAGTATGGAGGATTGCTGTCCTTGTTAAGAGTCCGTGTAATCGAAGGAATCCTGTCCACACTAATCCAGTTCTACGATCCGGTCTATCAATGTTTCACATTCCCGGATTATCAGCTTGCACCAACGCTGGAGGAGTATTCTCACTTGAGTGATTTACATATTACTGATCAAGCTCCATTTTCTGGAATGGAAGAAATTCCAAAGGATCAAACCATTGCAAGAGCAATCTATTTGGACGAGTCAGAAGTCAGGACTCACATGACCACTAAGGGTGGAATCCAGGGCTTGCCAGCCCAGTTCTTAACAAAGAGAGCCCTGTACTTTGCTAGTATAGGGAACGTGGCCGCTTTCGAGAGCATCTTTGTTTTGCTCACCTACGGGTTATTTTTGTTTCCCAACATCGATAACTTTGTAGATATCAACGCCATTAAGATTTTCCTTATCGGAAACCCTGTACCGACCTTACTCGTAGATGCGTATCATTCGGTACACTTAAGGAATTTATACAGCGGAGGAATGATCACGTGCTGTGTACCCTTGCTTTATAAATGGTTCACTTCCCATTTGCCCAAGTCTGCTGCATTTTGGGATCAAAAGAATACTTTACGTTGGTCGCAGAGAATCATGTCTCTTACTAACTCTGACATCGATTGGTACAATCGAATCTACGACGGGATCAGGATCATTCACCATTGTAGAAATTTCCCAAATGTACCCCTTATAGGAACTAAGGGGTGAATCAACTATCATCTAATTCTCGTTCGTCGTCAATTCGGATACCCGATGAGGCACTTCCCATGGAATGCTTATCTAGAAGGTCTTTTCTTCAAGGAAGGAGAAAATGACAGGGCACTAAAGACAGAAATAGTGCATGCTTGGAAACACGTTCACAGGAAAGGACGAGAGTCTCTAGGAAAACCAGACTGTGTCTCGGTGGAGCCTTATCTCCACTGGGTACAAACTAGAGCTCTCAATCTGAGGATGCCTTACCCTCGTCAGGAAGTTCTTCCATTAAGGGACTCTGCCCTTTATTTTATGTCTGAGACGGAAAAACTTCAGGTTACTCTCAGCAAAGTTCAGCAGGAGAAGAGGTCTTGGAGGAGCAAGTACCGTATTCTCAATGTGGAGTGCAAGAAAATACAGCAACTGTTAAGAGAAAAAGATGCCCTGATTGAGATTTTAGAGCAACATGCTGTAGAAAATCAGGATGACCAGAGGAATTTGCTCGCTCCTTTCACTTGGCAGAGGAATGACAACCCGACAACGGCCCAAGAGCCCCGGTCAAAGAAAAGGAAAGCACCCGAACCAGCACTTGAGTTCTCTTCAGAGAGGACTCAGGATCCATTAGTTTAGATTTCCTTTTCCAGCACTTTGTAATCTACTGTATTTCCATTTCCGCAATCCTTTGAATTCAATAAAACGGGATTTCCCCACTGTTTGATATTTGCAATCTAATTGTCGAAGTTTACTTTGAATAAACAAAAATAATTAATAATCATTGCATTCATCATTCTCACGTAACGCATTCTTCTTACCTACGAATCTCATGTTTGCGTCTCGATTCTAGAGTTAAACTGTCTCATTCGTACAATACTCGGGCCAATCGTCAGAAAAAGATAGATGATCTCGAGGAAGAGAACAAAGAGTTGAGGGAAGAGATCGACACTCTGAAAGAGGAACTGAGAAAGCTTCATAACGACATGCAAGCTCTAGTAGAAGCTCAGATGCAACAACAAAGGACTGTGATCTCAGAGATCACATCAACGCCCATAGTGGAGAAGTATGATCCTAGGTACAAGATGCCGAAAGATCGTCCCTGGGGCATGCCACTTAACTATATCCCGGAAGGATATGTTCCACCGATCGCTGAGGATCAGGGAACCGTAGCAGGAGCTGCTGGACCTGAAGGTTACAAACTTCGGGAAAGCGAAGATGCCAGGGGCATGGCAGCAACTCCTGAAGGTTACAAACTTCGGGAGGCACCGAAAGTCTCGGCCATAATGACTATACCACCACCCGTGGTACACACTGTCCCGGAAGGACAGATTCCCCAGATATCTTCTGGTGGAAACGACATCATGTTCGACAGAATGAATGAATTCCAGGAACAATTCATGGAGATGCAGAAAGAACTGCAGGCCCTTCGCGTCCAGGATCTATTTGGAAAGGACGCCGCAGACCTCTGCTTGGTCCCCAATGTGAAAGTTCCACACAAGTTCTAAGTGCCCGACTTTGAAAAGTACAAGGGTAAATCTTTCCCTCAGAGCCATTTAGTGATGTACGCTCGGCGAATGCAGCTCAGACAAAGAACCAAGAGCTACTAATTCACTACTTTCAGGATAGTTTAACCGGTGTCGCATTAAAATGGTACATGGGTTTAAACCGCACTACGATCGGCACATTCAGAGATCTTGGCGCTGCTTTTGTCCAACAATACAAATATAATCTGGACATGGCACCGGACAGAGATAAACTCAGATCGATGTCATAAAAGGACAAGGAAACCTTTAAGGAGTACGCTCAAAGATGGCGTGAAATTGCCGCCCAGATTTGTCCACCTCTTGAGGAAAAAGAGATGACAAAGATCTTCTTAAAGACCTTAACCTCATTTTACTACGACAGAATGGTCGCCAGTGCGCCCAGTGACTTCACCGAGATGGTGGGCATGGGAGTTCATCTTGAGGAAGAGGTCCGAGAAGGACGCCTAGTTAAAGACGCTGGATCATCAAGTAGTACAAAACGATACGGTAGTGCTCCCCCTAAGAAAAAAGCGCAGGATATTGGGAATATCTCTCTCGGAAAGCAAAGGCGAAGATATCAACCGGTAGCAGCTGTAACTCCTACTATCAATCCTGTGTCTGTTCCTACGTATCAACCTCAGGTTGCGCAGAGCCAACCTAATCAACAGTCTCTTCAGCAGACTCTTCCTCCGTACAACAACAACCGTACAACGCGACCGCCAGGGTTTGACCCTATACCCATGTTGTACGCAGAATTGTTTCCGTTACTACTAGTCAAGGGGCATGTCCAAAGTAAGTCTCCTCTTACAGTACCCAAAAATTTGCCTTTCTGGTTCAAAACAGACAAGACTTGTCCTTACCATCAAGGAGGACCAGGGCATAATATAGAAAACTGCCTCAGTTTCAAATCCGATGTGTAACAACTTGTTAGGAGCGGGGTCTTATCTTTCAAGGATACGAATCCTAATGTTCTCACAAACCCGCTGCCTCAACATGGGAAAGCTGCAGTCAATTTGATAGAGGGGGAGTCTAACAACATCTATCAAATTAATGATGTACTCTTATTAAGGGCCAACTTGGTCAAGATGCATTGTTGACAGAGTGGATATGGCCATGTGCCACCTCATAACTATCACCAGTGTGATATCTGCTCTAAGAACAATCAGGGCTGTTCTGTGGTGCAATCAGCTCTACAGGAACAATTGGATCTCGGATGGATCCAAGAGCATCGAGTTCGTGGAGTCAATGTAACACCTGGTTATTTAATTAAATATATTTGTATATTTGGTGTTGATTTGTGTTGATTATCGGAATTGCGTTGTGTTGAGTTGCTAAGTTGGTTTTAGCCAAATTAATTTGATTAAGTTGATTTAATTTGTAGAAACAATATGTTATTATATTAAGATTATAAAAGATTCATGGGCTTATTTAAGTGGCTAGTAGTAAGAGTAGGGGTGTAGAATTTAGGCCCGATGGAAATTATTATAGTAATTATTATTATTATTATTCCCAATATTATTATGAATTGGGTGGAAGGGAGAAAAGTAAGGAAGACTACGTATTAGTCAAATTGTTAGGGTGAGAAAATAAAGGACTAATGGGTCAGCAGTGGGAGAGAAAAAGAAGGAACAATAAGTAAGTGTTAATCAGGTAATTAGTCGATTTAGTCGGGAGAAATTAATATTAGAAATAATATTTATTTTCGTAGAATATTAATTAATTTCTTTGGGTTAAGTTGTGTGATATCAATTTGAGTTGTAGAAATGATATGTTGTTATTATATTAGAATTATAAAAGAAAGTATGTGGGCTTAGTTGGTAGTAGCAATGTTGGGGGTGTAGTAAGTTGGCCCAATAGAAATAAGAGGGCAAGTGGAGTTAGTGGGAAAAGGAAGTTACAGGAATATAAGAAGTCATTGGAAAAAGTCTTGGAGGAAAAAAATAAGGTTTTTGGAGAATACGAGAAGTTGCAGAGGAAGTGGAGCAAGAGGTTTTGGAGAATTACGTGGGAATTGCAGAACCGGAAATCCAATCGAAGAGTAAAGCGACCTTCAATCAAAGGTAAGGGTGGGGTTCTGACTCTATAATTGGGTTTATGATAATTAGTATGTGGGATTGGATTTGTAGAATTGCTTCTGTCCATGTGTGTGTTGATTCGTAAAAGCTGATTGCCTAAATTGGTTGATGTGGTTAAATTAATCGTAGAATCATTTAATCGGTGTTATTTTGTGTGATTTTGTGGTATTGTGATGGTACTGTGATGGTATGAGAATTGATACCGAAGGTCGGAGGAATTAATTGATGTTGTTAAATTAATCGTAAGATAATTAAATTATGTTGTTTAAATATAATTATCAACGTTGCTGTTGTAATATGTGGTTGTGGAACTGAAGCGAAGAGGAAAGTCTGGACTGCATGAGTGAACAGAGGAGAAGAATGATAGGAACAGAGAGAACGCAGGTTTGAATTGGGACGCAGGTTTTGGAGTCATGACGATCGTCATGGAAGTATCACGACCGTCACACCCACAAACAACATCACGACCGTCACACTCTCGTGACGAGCGTCACACAGGCAAATTCTGGGCTGTGAGGAAGTTTGGAGATTTTGTTTCGTGGTCTTTTGGTCTGTGTAGCCTGGCGTGATTACTGATATACTTTAGTTTAGTACAGAGCCATAATTGAAATGAGTAAATAATTAATAGTTGGGTTGCGATGAATTCTTAAGAAACATAATTAAGTATAAGTAGCAGTAGTAATACAAACCAGTGGAGGCTATAAGGAACTGATAATAGTAGTATGACTAATTAAGTAGCAGTATAATTAAAGTAGCCGTAGAGATGAAGCAATAGAATGAACAATATAATTAGCAGTGTGCATTAATTTGGCAGAGTAAAAATATAGAGCTGAGACAAGTACCAAATTTGCAGAGTATGTATGGGTAAGTAACATAGGTGATTATAATGAGTGGCATACTGAATATATATGTAACAGAGTCATAATAATGGTAGCTCATTAAAGAAGGCTAGTAGGATTAATTTAGTAGCAGGTTAGTTACGTGGCAGAGCTAGTATTATATGGCAGAACCGATATTAATAGTGTAGTATTAATTTATCGGAGGCATAATAAGAACTTTAGTAGAGTAGAAAATATTAGTATTGTAGCTGGTAGTTAATTAATCGATCTTAGTAGAATTGTCCAGAACAATTACAGATCGTTGTTGTATATTTTGTTGATGTTGAATTATTGTTGTTAACATGTCGTTGTTGATAAGTTGTTGTTGATGTGTTGTATTGTTGTTAAGTTGCTGTCGAATTGTTGTTGTTGCGTTGTTATTGTTGAGTTGCTGTGATACTGGTTGTTGAGAATTACAAGCTGTGGAATATGTTGAATTGGCTCTAATTATTGGCAAGAATTTAAGTTGTAGGCCTATGGCCAATGC
Organism: Lathyrus tuberosus; assembly: GCA_022829125.1. NCBI lineage: Eukaryota > Viridiplantae > Streptophyta > Magnoliopsida > Fabales > Fabaceae > Lathyrus > Lathyrus tuberosus. The sequence goes on along the minus strand of JALAZF010000027.1, from coordinate 15,866,249 downwards.
TGATTTGCTGTTGTGCTGATAGATGTAATTATCAGTGTTGTTATTATGATGTTCATGATGGGTCACATGGCATAACATATTAAGCAGGCCTGGATTGGCAAAATATTAAGCGGGCCTGGATTGGCAAAAATATTAAGCGGAAGGCTTATGCCTTGTTGACGTCAATATTAATTGGCAAATTTTTAAGCTGGGAGTTCTGCTCCAATGGTACCACATGCATGTGCATATGAGTCGCATTTCATGTTGCATTTTGAGTTGTTGTGATGATATATTCGTTGTTAGTATGTTGTTGACTTGTTGTGACAGATACTGTCTGAAAGCTATAAAAATGTTGTTATAACCTGTTGAGGGTTTTGTTGTTATATTTGTGGTTTGAAAGTTGTTATATTAAGTTGGTTAAATAGCTGTGATATTAAGTTGATGACTAGATGTGACAATTGTTGTTATAAGCTGTAAAGTGGTAATTTTATATGATCTAAACTCTAATATATTATTTATCATACATCTTATTATATTGTTAGATATCTTACCCCTTCTGCTGATATTTCCCCTACCATGGGAAATGGGCAGGTACTCAAGATTTGCAGTGGAAGTTCAAAGTAACTTTATGAAGTATTTTGTTGCTCTATGGCAAGTCAAAAGGGTCTTGCTCTGATACGTAACACTCGGGGGATGGACGCTTGTTGTTTATTGTTGAATATGTTTTATGTTGCTGAATTTTTAAGTTGAATTTATTGAGTATTATGTTGCTTTGAAGTTGTTTGAGTCGAACAAAAATGTTGAGTGAATCGAAGTTGAATATTCATGTCTTGAGGTTGTTTTGCTTTGAAAAGAAGATATATATATGAATTTTGTTGTTATCGGTTCATCCGATCAAAGTGTTATGTATCTGTTCATATGAAATTAATCGAAGTTGTTTTTAAGATGAAAGTGTAGCATCTTATTGTTTGTTGAAATTTTATTACTCTGATTTTATTAGATATTCGCCGGGTAGAAAATGGGGTGTTACAGTCAACATGACCTATACGAATTCCAACATTATTCAGAACCACGACATCCGTTCAATGAATGTCAACTTGGTGGCGATGCACTCAAGGCAAAGCCAGTATCATAATCTGCCGTGGCACGATTATAATTCATGTCTGACTTGCTCGATAAACAAACAGGGATGCTCTTTTATACAAGAGGCCCTCCAGCGTCAGATAGATCTAGGATGGATCCAGGACTACCATGATAGGAATCCCTATCAGATCAACATGATTCAAATCTTCGATATTTGTCTGATGAATACCAGCTTGGTAGAGTTACACCCCATGCAGGTCCAACTTGGTTTTCTCACTTCGCATGATTATCTGAACTGTAAAGGATGTTGTGAGAGTAACCAAGGGTGCGGTCTTGTTCAAAGAACTTTACAACACTTATTAAACCACTAGTGGCTTCCAATATATATGGATGAAGACACGCAACAAATCAGTGTGGTTGATGAGAACCCTACTCGGCATCGAAGTCAGGATGTCCGATCTACGGAAACAGATCTAGTGAGGTTACACTGCATTCAAAGTGGGCGTGGCCAGGTGCCACCATACAACTATGAACGTTGTAGAGTCTGTTCAGAAAATAACCAAGGATGTTACCTCGTGCGAGCAGCCATTCAAGGTCAGTTGGATCGCAAGGAGATTCGCCTATACCTAGCTTCGGGGTCCATTGACTGGACGCCAGACTACTTCGCAGATCAAATCAAAGACATTGTCATAATCTCTGATCATCAACATAACAAGGATGTTTGCACCATCATCCCTCTACTGGACGAATCAAAGGTTCTTAGCAAGGAACTGATTGAAGTTACTTAAGACAGTCAGAAAAATCAGAAGGCTCCTGTAGTCATCTATCTGCCAGGACCATTACCGTATGAGTTAGCTAAGGCAATTCCTTACAAATACGGCACAACAATAATTGAGAATGGAAAGGAAATTCCATTATCCCCCGTTGTGAATATTGCAGACATCAGTCGTGTAACACGGAGCGGTCGAATCTTCAACCGAGGAGATGGAGAACCTAACAGAGAAAAGGAACTTCCAACTGAGGTTCCTAATCCTCTAGTCGGTCAATCTAGTGATCCCGACCTTTCAAACAACAAGGATGAGATGCTGAAGCTCGTCCAAAGGAGTGAATACAACATTGTTGATCAGCTGTTACAAACTCCTTCAAAGATCTCAGTGCTATCACTTTTACTCAGTTCTGAAGCCCACAGAGAGGCTCTACAGAAAGTCTTAGAGCAGGCCTTTGTGGAACAGGATGTGTCAATATGACAGTTTGATAGCATCATCTCTAACATCACTTCCTGCAACAACTTAGGATTCAGTGATGAGGACTTGCCAGAGGGGGGCAAAATCCACAACATGGCGCTCAATATCATAGTTAACTGCCAGGACGATGCTTTGGCCAGCATACTGGTAGACACAGGATCGGCCATCAACGTTATGTCGAAGTCCACTTTAATGCGACTATCATTCAAGGGATCCCCGATGAGGGGCAGTGAGGTCATCGTCAAAGCATTTGACGTGTCTCGGAAAGCAGTTATCGGCGAAGTCGACCTTCCCATAACTATCGGTCCTCACACTTTCCTAATTAATTTCCAAGTCATGGACATTCGGGTAACATAGAGTTGTTTATTAGGAAGACCTTGGATACACCAGGCTGGGGCGGTCACTTCGACACTGCACCAGAAACTGAAGTTCGTCAAGAACGATCAACTCGTCACGGTCTGTGGAGAACAAGCCTTGCTCGTGAGTAACTTGTCATTTTCTACTTGTGTAGAACCCGAGGAGGTTGTTGGAACTCAGTTCCAAGCACTATCGGTGAGTAATGAGAATCAATCAGAAAAAGGAACCTCGATTTCTTCATACAGAGATGCTCTCGAAGTGATAAAAAATAACAATACAAAAGGATGGGGACAACTTGTCATTCCTACTGATAATAAAACAAAGAAGGGTCTTGGTTTTTCTACAACCTACACCCAGATAGCTGCTAACGATGAAAGTCTTCATCCCATTCAGGACTTCTTCCATAATGGAGGTTTCCTTCACCCAGTGCCTCAAGCAGTCCATACCATCAACGAGGAGGATCCCTCCGATACGAATAAGGAATGAAAGTCCTATCTCAACGAGGACGGTTATATGTCTCAGGAAGAGGTGCCTACACCCTTTTGCTATCCCGCACAGAGTCCGAGATTTATACCGAGGTCAGATGTCGAAATGATATATGGAGATTGTGATCCGGAAGGATGTCGTGCTCCACCAAACTCATTAGAGGAAGACACTCTGATGAAGGACAACTTTGACCACCACTATTATGGCCCAATGGATGACCTGCCTATCTGGCGGCCGTACCCAGGAGACTTGGGGCAAGAAAATCAGCCGAACAATGAAAATCAGTTGAGCATCATTGAAAAGAATACCTGCGTCCCCACCATGTCATGGGATCAACACTCAGGTCATTCAGAACCTATCCAGTACGACAATGAATTGGCAAAGCTTGCCGGACTAGAATTCATCAACTACGCTTTTCCTGAGGTCAGCGTTATCGAAAAGATGACTCCTCCAGTTCCAAAGAAGTGTGGGACACCTTAGGACAACCAAGTGGAAAATAGGACTTCATGGTCAAGTACACCGCTCCCAAAAGCTCTCGTATCAGGCTCAAAGACATCCAACCAACTGGATGGGGAGATTTGCCTGAGAGCACAAATACTATGCAAAATACAACAGAGGAATCCTCCTACGAGAACTCTGCTTGGGAGACAGATTCCAATGATCCTGCTCCACCAGAAATCAGCGTCATTTCTGAAGACAAATCAAGGAAGGTACCAGACTTTGTGATTCAACGAGGAGTTCGCCGCCAATGGGTCGCTGTCGATGTTCCGAAGATTGTTCATAAGTCAAAGTAATTTCCGTCTTTAACCTTTCACCCTGCCCAGGTGAAACAGATGTTTTGATAGGGCTCACTTTCTGTAAATGTCCCTCTTCGCTTGGTCCAAAGCGACAGAGTTTTGTTTTATAGGGTTGTAGTTTCAAGAATCGACTTGTTCATAAATAAAATAACGTCGTTCTGTAATTTCCGCATTAATTGTTGTTTTCTTTTTGCTTTTTCCAAAAATGGTAATCCTAAAAAACAAATCAATCATAAAAAACAAGCAGTTTTCAAAGAAAAAACACTGCACACACTCTTGCATTCTCTCTATCTCTTCTAAACACAAATCATCACGTCATGCAGATTGCTTGTTCTAAACCCCATTGAAACATACGATCCGATGCCTTCTCCCAACTTTGAGTTCCCGGTATTTGGGGCTGAAGAAGAAGTTGACGATGAAATTCCAGAAGAGATCTCCCGATTACTCAGACTGGAGGAAAGGTCCATTGAACCTCACAAAGAGCCGTTGGAAACGATCAACGTGGGTTCAGAAAAAGAGAGAAAAGAAATCAGGATTGGGGCACTGCTCAGTCCAACTGCCAAAGAGAGTTTAACAAAGCTTCTCAAAGAGTATCCCGATGTATTTGCTTGGTCCTATTAGGACATGCCAGGGTTGGATACCAGCATCGTGGAGCATCATTTACCGTTAAGGTCAAAAAGTCCTCCAGTAAAGCAAAGGTTGAGACGGACTCACCTGGACATGGCCATCAAAATCAAAGAGGAGGTACAGAAACAGATTGACGCAGGTTTCCTCGCCACATCGGAGTATCCTCAATGGTTAGCCAACATAGTACCCGTTCCGAAAAAGGATGGAAAGCTCAGAATGTGTGTAGACTACAGAGATCTGAACAAGGCTAGTCCAAAGGATGACTTTCCTTTACCACACATTGATATGCTGGTAGACAGTACAACAAAGTTTAAAGTTTTCTCCTTCATGGATGGGTTCTCGGGCTATAATCAGATAAAAATGGCGCTGAAAGACATGGAGAAAACTTCGTTCATCACCCCATGGGGTACCTTCTATTACAAGGTAATGTCGTTCGGTTTAAAGAACGCTGGGGCAACCTATCAAAGGGCCATGACTACTCTGTTTCATGACATGATACACAAGGAAATTGAGGTATATGTCGATGACATGATTGAAAAATCTAAGACAGAAGGGGAGCATGTGACCCACCTGTCAAAACTATTCGAGCGGTTGAGAAAGTACAAACTCTGCTGGAATCCCAACAAATTCACCTTTGGTTTCCGTTTAGGGAAACTCTTAGGGTTCATCGTCAGCCAGAAAGGAATTGAGGTTGATCCTGACAAGGTCAAGGCCATTCAAGAGATGCCTTCTCCGAAAACTGAAAAACAAGTTAGAGGATTCCTGGGACGTTTGAACTACATCTCCAGATTCATATTCCTCATGACCGCAACATGCGCGCCGATTTTCAAATTACTAAAAAAGAATCAGGACTGCGTTTGGACAGAAGATTGCCAAACCGCCTCCGATAATATCAAGGAATAACTGTTGAACCCACCGATTCTATCACCTTCAGTGGAAGGAATACCACTGATCATCTACCTCACAGTCCTAGAGGACTCCATGGGTTGTGTACTTGGCCAACAAGACAAAACCAAAAGGAAGGAATCTGCCATTTACTATCTGAGCAAGAAATTCACTGACTGTGAAACTCGGTACACTATGCTTGAGAAAACTTGCTGCGCTTTGGCTTGGGCGGCCAAACGTCTTCATCAGTACATGATTCGTCACACTACTTGGTTAATCTCAGAGATGGATCCAATCAAGTAAGTATTTGAAAAACCCGCTCTTATGGGAAGGATTGCCCGTTGGCAGATGTTGTTATCAGAATACGACACCGAATACCACGCTCAAAAAGCCGTTAAGGGAAGTATTTTGGCCGATCATTTGGCTCATCAACCGATTGACGATCAGGAATCAATCGGGTTTGACTTCCCAGATGAAGATGACATGTATCTAAAAATGAAAGATTGCGATGAACCACTACCCAGTGAAGGGCCAGAACCAGGTTCCCAATGGGGACTAATCTTTGATAGAGTTGTCCATCATTACGAAAATGGAATTGGGGCAATCATCATAACACCTCAGGGTACCCACATTCCTTTCACTACCAGACTTACATTCAAGTGCACAAATAACGAGGTCGAATACGAAGCTTGTATTATGGGTCTCGAGGAAGCGATTGATTTGAGGATCAAGAACTTGGATGTATATGGCGACTCAGCCCTGGTTATCAATCAGATCAAAGGAGATTGGAACACTTACCAATCAGGACTGATCCCTTACAAAGATTACGCAAGAAGGTTGTTACCCTTCTTCAACAGAATCGAGTTTCATCATATCCCTCGTGAAGAGAATCACATGGCTGATGCCTTAGCCACCCTTTCTTCTATGATTAGTGTAGGTCAATGGACCGACTTACCTAAGATCGACATAATGCGCCTTGAACGGGCCGCTTACATCTTCATGATTGAAGCAGTCATAGACGACAAACCTTGGTATCACGATATCAAATGCTTCCTTCAGAAACAAGAGTACCCACCTCGACACTAAGGAAGGACAGAAAAACCCTCAGAAGGCTGGCAGGTAGCTTCTTCCTGAGCGGTGATACACTTTATAAGAGAAACTTTGACATGGTCTTGCTCCGATGCGTAGATAGACCAGAAGTAGACATGCTGATAAAAGAAATTCACGAAGGATTCTTTGGCACTCATGCCAACAGACACACAATGGCGAGAAAAATTCTGAGAGCAGGGTACTACTGGTTGACCATGGAATCCGACTGCTACAAGTATATGAGGATGTGTCACAAGTGTCAGATATACTCCAACAAAATCCATGTACCGCCAACACATCTTAAAGTTCTTTCTTCTCCATGGCCTTTTTCCATATGGGGAATCGACATGATCGAACCTAAGGCTTCGAACGGACATCGGTTCATCCTGGTAGCCATTGATTACTTCACCAAGTGGGTCGAAGCAGCGTCATACGCCAATGTGACTAGTCAAGTGGTGATCCACTTTATCAAAAACAATCTCATCTGCCGTTATGGTGTTCCTAGCCAGATCATTACTGATAATGGATCTAACTTGAATAATAAGATGATGAAAGAGTTGTGCGCTGAGTTCAAAATCAAACACCATAACTCATCTCCCTACCGACTCAAGATGAATGGAGCAGTAGAAGCGGCTAATAAGAACATCAAGAGGATTGTTCAAAAGATAGTTGTAACCTACAAAGATTGGCACGAGATGCTACCCTTTACTCTTCACGGTTATCGCACATCTGTTCGTACTTCAACAGGGGCAACCCCTTTCTCTCTAGTGTATGGCATGGAAGCAGTGCTCCCCATAGAAGTAGAGATCCCATCAATCCGGGTATTGATGGAAGCTAAGCTAACAGAAGCAGAATGGTGCCAAAGCCGGCACGACGAACTAAACCTGGCCGAGGAGAAGCGAATCAAGGCACTATGCCACGGTCAGTTGTATCAGCAAAGAATGAAGATGGCGTTTGACAAAAAGGTTCGACCTCGCATCTTCAAGAAAGGAGACCTCGTGCTCAAGAAGATACCATCATTTCTCACTGATTCCCGGGGCAAATGGACTCCGAATTATGACGGCCCCTATGTGGTCAAGAAAGCTTTCTCAGGAGGTGCCTTGAGACTTGCAACCATGGATGGAGAAGAATTTTCCTACCCCACAAATGTTGATGTAGTCAAGAAATACTTCAACTAAACTAAAAAAAATGTCTCGGTGGATTGAAAACCCGAAAGGACGGTCCAGGCAAAAATTAGAGACATGGTCAAAAATCATCCCGGTGGGTTGGAAATCTCAAAGTATAATCCAGGCAAAAGTTAGGGATAATGGCAAGTAACTACATCTGATCAGTTCAACTCCTCAGCGGTAATGCCATCCATCAGAAGAAAAACTCCAGTCAAGGTCATCTTCTACAGAAGCTCAGGATGTCCCGAATTCAAAGTTGGTAGAAGGATAGTGGTCGTTATATTTCAATGTAGCCCTTTTCCCTTAATTTACCATTTTCAAACTTTGTAAATACTCTATGGAATCACACGCTTAGCTGATTTCCATCCTATCAATAAAATTTGAGTCCTTGTGCTTTTGTTTGCAATTCTTATTTGTTTTAGCTTTACAGAACGACATTTTAACATGATCAACGATTCTTGAAACGAAACCAAAACGAATTTACTTGTCAAACTTTTCTGCTTTTAAAATAAAGATGGCAATTTCTTTTGACTGTTGAACATCGAAAGAACATCGATCGCTTCGCCAGAAGTAATCGAGCTTCAAAGTGCAGAATCAAAGTATTCCTTCTAAACTAGTACACCTGAATGAAGGATCAACTGTGTCAGACGCGAATGTTCCATCTGACATCCCCGACAGAGTTCTTATCTCCTAAGCCCGACCAACGTAGCTCCCCACGAGGACTACTTCTCCTAAGCAAGCCAGAATTGCTACTTCTGGACCAGTGATACTTTTCATCCCCCGCAGTGGCCGAGTATCCAGTTGTGTTCATCTACTAGTTTGTATGTCGTGTCAGTTTTGTTCGCATAAACATACATACATCATGCATGGTTAATTTACATTCGCATTCATATTACATCGCTATCACTCTAGTTGGTCTTATCCCCTAGTGATAAAAGTTCTCTCAATCGAGTTGTCAGCACTTTCCTCGTCAGGAAATGTTGCGTCTGCACTATCTCTCTCCTCCAGTTTATTTCTGGGTTGAAGTTGGTCCTCGACCACTTTGATAACTTGAACCTCTGAAAAACCAGAAAACGTTCGACAAAAATCACTCTTCGCCATTGAAGATGATAGCTTCGCTTTCCCGGATTAAGGAAAATCCCCAGAGAAAGCCTCTTAATAAGAGCTTCGGCAATGCAGCAGGTTTTCTCCGGAAAAAAAAAACCGCTGACGAAAAGGTCATCAGCACCTCAAAATTGGATCACATCATATGGCATTTCTCCGAGAAGATCCCGAGAAAAGCATGATGCAATATCCCCAAGCAAAAGCAGTCTCTCAAGAGACTTGTTTTCCCCAGATAGAGTCGACAAATGGCGTCTCCAACGAGAAGTTTGTACACCTCTACAACTCAGACGACTGGGTTCCCCAGCAAGTCTGACATCAAAATTGTTTCTATCAAATGGCATCTCCCAAGAAAAATTGGCGAGAAGTTTGAGGAAAACCGCTACACATAGCGTCCCTTGTCAATAAAGTTTATTGACAAAAGAAACTTAGACCAGTTCCTTGGTAGGAAACCAGGATCGAGAGGAAGTTTATATCAAAAACTAAGACCAGTTCCTTGGTAGGAAACTAGAATTGAGGGGAAGTTTATTTTAGAAACTTAGACCAGTTGCTTGGTAGGAAACCAGGATCGAGGGGAAGTTTATATCAGAAACTTAGACCCGTTCCTTGGTAGGAAACCAGGATCGAGGGGAAGTTTATTTCAGAAACTTAGACCAGTTCCTTGGTAGGAAACCAGGATCAATGGGAAGTTTATTTCAGAAACTGGGACCAGTTCCTTGGTAGGAAACCAGGATCGAGGGGAAGTTTATTTCAGAAACTTAGACCAGTTCCTTGGTACAAAGACCAAGATCGGGGGGAAGTTTTTACCTTTTCTAAGCATCATTTCTTAGCAAAAGAAGAAGGATGCGTGAACTACCATTCCTATACCGCCATCAAAATTTTGGGTATTCCGATATTTAATCCTCTTGCACCCCGAATGCCCGAATACCTCCGCCATTCACACTTTCGGGTCCAAGAAGATTAAATAGGGGCATCTATCATACCCCTCATTTTTACCACTAAGATTTCCCATCATTGTGCAAATCATCATCACAATATGGATGAACCATCAGTCTCCCCAAAGATGGGCGAGCACTCACTACAAACAATAATTAGGGTTTCAAGCCCTCTCAGAGCTCTTAGACAAAGGATCAATCAAGGAATGACATGATCTTCAACTTGTCTAATCTCTCAAACATCCACAATGGATCAAGAGGACTCCCACAGCAAGAATCAATCACAATGTTGCAGCATTCCAGGTGGATTAAGCCTTAAGATCGCCAATGTCACCAAATTAGGGTTTGGTCGACCAGGGCCTCCAGATGGAAATTTTCCCCTGGGCATGAGGCAATGCTTCAAAGCATAACCTAAGATACTCCATGGAACCTCATGGACCCAATCATCAAGTGAATTTAACCTCAGGGGATGCATTCACAAAAATCAAGAATTACTATTTCTTGACCTAATTCACCCTTAAGTTGACTTTTGGGGCAAAACATGAGCCAAGACCTCAAGACATGATTTGAGGGTCTCTAATAAACTACATTGATCCATTTGCAACAATGGATTGATCCAAGAAGCTTGAGCAACAAGTTTCAAGTTCATCAGAACCACAATTAGGGTTTCGCGAGAAAAGTCAACTGTATATTTAACTTTTGACTAGGACATGCTCCCAAACCCTAGGACATGATTCAATACACCCTATAACACCTATGAAATCAATCCATCAAGTTTGATTTAGGCCAAGGACTTGATTTCATATAGGATCACACAGTTTGGAATTCATCTGATAAAAAGTCAACTGTGCACAAAAGTCAAACTTTGACTTTTTGAGATTTTTCACAATTATGGTTTTTTAACCCTAAAATGATGTTAATGTGTGATTAGAATCATCATTCATCAAGAAAAATCAAGAAAAGTGGGATAACTTGTAAAAGGGGTAACCATAAAAACTTAGAAATTTTTCTAAGTTATGGAACAAAGTGGCTAGGGTACCAACTTTGGAGGATCATAACTCCTAAACCATAAGGCCATTTTTTCCCATCCAAATCTGGATTTGTAGCTCTCATGGCCCTCTACAAAAGCTTCAAACACAACTCATTCCAATTCCTCATGGATTTTAAGCCATGGAATGATCAAAATCACAAAAAGTGAAAATGCCACTTTTTTCCAACACTTAGTGAAATTTTCACTAAGTCAGAATTTGCCTTCACTTTTTTCAAAATGTAGGGGAATTTTTCACTTGGATCCATAAAGTATCAAAACCAATTATGATCAAACAATTGTTGTATCATATGAGGGCTTTCCAAAATGGTCAAGAACTCTATCAAAGTCCACTTGAGCCATGAGATATGACAATGCTAATATGCCTTGCGGAAAACTGTCATGGCAAGGCAGATTTGGGAGTTTTGCTCGATTTGCTCAAATTTTTCAAAGGGGGAGCAACTCTATCCATCTGAACACCTCAAGGTGGGACCAAGGAGGAACCAACTCTGATCCCAAGCCTCCCAAGTCTTTGGAACCAAAAATAGCATGCCAAACCTAAAAAACCCTAAAGAGGGGACAAGACTCCAATTTTGTTTTGGAGCATTCAATGGATGCACCAAGGTGGCATGAACTGAGCCATTTCCAACTGAATTCAGTCAAGACTTATCCAAGACCAAGGGGACCAGTAGCCTGTGCCCTAACCTCTAGTCAATGGCTAGAGGAGACTTGGATTCTCATTGTTCAACATTGGCCAAACCTCTTCTGCAGTTGCCATTCACTATTGCAGCCAAAACAAACTTGATCTACTATAAATAGAGCTCAATTGTGTTCAGTTTGAGTACACCAAAGCACTACAACACTTGTTTTCCTCAAAATCTCTTTCTCTAGGCAAAAATACCTTCTTTAGCAAGGTAACTCTGAGTTTCTGAGTTAGAAAGCAATTCCACCACAGCTTATGATCCAAACACATCAAATATATCATATCTAAGCTGTCCAAACTCTCACAAGTGACATGTAACACCAAAATCACAAAGTCACCTCTCAAAACCTCAAAAATAGGACTTTTGTGCATTTTTCAAGCCATGTCTTGATTCAGTCACTTTCCAAACCAGATAAAACATCAAACACACTCCAAATATCATCCTTGAACTGTCCCAAATGGTTCCCCCCATCTGGAACACCATTTGAGAGAGTTGTTATTTTGGCCACTTTTGCCCCTTTTGCAAGAAAGAGCTCAAACTTGTTCCTGAGGTTTCCAGCTGATTCCAACCATCCTAAAAGCTTCTAAGAGATCATTTGAGGTTGTTCAAAGCATCAAATCATTTCTGGAACAAGTGGCTTGGCAGATTGGACAAAAGCTCCAAAAAGAGGTAAGCATCACAACTTGGATTCTTTGAATCATGCTTTCTTTTGATGTCCACTGATCATGCATCTTTTATACATGTTATATGTGTTGTGTTTGCGCCAATTTATCATGTAATTCATGCTTGTACCAAGAGATGGCATAGAAAATGCAAATCATGGCCTATTTCAAAACCACTATCGGGTTTTTCAATAGGAGCATGATCTGAAAAAAATACCACCACCATTGGATTCCTTGTGAAATTCTAGGCAAGATAGACCTAAGTTTTGTCCCAATCCATGGAGAAATAAGAAAGTTATGGCCTTCACGTTTTCAACCAAAATCTTGCCTTGCCTTGCCTTGGGCCCGGCCAAAAACAAGGCAAGCCTTGTATATTTGTGGTTGTGTTTCTATCAAAGGATGTATCACCATCCCAATGGTAAGGCGCATGCCCTATACACAAGAGGTCTGGGGTTCGAATCCCCCTCGCCCCAGATCCTCTTTTGGCTATTTTCTCCACTTTTTTATTGTTTTTCTTATTATTTTTAATGGTTTGAAAAATTAATAACTCCCTCAATTTTAATTATTTTTTATTGGTTCTTTTTGCAAAAAATCACAAAAATGTTGAAATATTTTATTCCACAAAAAATTAAATTTATATTAGTTATTTAATATTATTAGTATTTTTGTGAATAAATTTCTTTTTAATTATTTTTAAACATTTAAAAGTGAATATTTACTTTGAAAATCAAAACCAAATGAGTTTTAATTTATCTTGTGATTAAAACCTCATTTTTCAAACCTTCAACAAAAATCACAAGTGGTTTATTCAAACTTATTTGGTATTTTTATCATTTTATTTGATTTTCTTTAAATATTTCCTTTTAAAAGAAAACAAATTTAGGGTTTCCTTGATTTTCACTCAAACAAAACATTTAAACACTTTGGGCCTCTAATAGAGTGTAAGATCCAATCCCCTTTTAACCAAAATAATTTTGGGCCTCAGATATTGTATAAGTCCCTCTGAGTTAAAAATCTCGGCGCAATCGCCAGTTCAAAAAATCAAACCCTTTGGGCCTACCCTTGTGTTATAAGCCCCATTCTTTAAAAACCATTGGGCCTCTAGTAGAGTGTAAGACCCAATCCTTTTTGAAAACCAAAATAATTTGGGCTTCACTTATTGTATAAGTCCCGATACCATCAAAAAGTTCGACGCGATCGTCGCCTTTTAAAACAAAACTTTTGGGCCTCTCCTTGAGCTGTAAGCCCCACCACTTGTACAAAAATAAATCTTTGGGCCTCTTGAGAGAGTGTAAGACCCATCCCCTTGTACAAAAAACCTTTTTGGGCCTCAGTCACTTGTATAAGTCCCACTGTACAATTTCAAACAATAGTGCAATCACTGATAAAACCTTGGGACTCTCCTTGAGATGTAAGCCCCAACAATCTTTTCAAAGCACTTTCTCCTTTAATTTTGAATATAATATTGTTATCAAAGCTTTCTTTGTTGAACAAACTAACCAAACAGTATGGGAGCTCTACAACCGAGTAAGTGTTTACCTGCTTTCTTTACCCGCTTTCATATATATATATATAACTGTATTGTGGGGCTGCTCACTGTAAGTCTTCTTTCACAAACTTTTATATACTTGTCAAATATCAACTGTGTAATACTAGTATAGTTATTTAGAGTTTTCCCTGGCAACTACGTCTAGAACTAGGTAAAGCCTGTTGGTCACTCTTAAATACAAACAAAACTAGATCCCCATAGGATTACCAGACACAGTCTTCCCTCCTCTTGGGGTTAAACAATATGGAGACGTGAAAGGCAGCATTCTCGGTGAACCCTTTCTCAGACTGTCACCCTTAGAAATCGTCAAAGAAACTCTAACTCCCCAGAGATGATCTTTTCTCCGTGAATGGCATCTCTTGAGTTTCTTCCAAATTCTCAGACTTTCCTGGCTTGTTCTATTCTCAGTGAATGGGGACCCACAGGCTTCTTAAAAGCATCCCCGCCTCCTCTTAGGCGTTGTATAAGGACCCTTCGGCTTCTTAAAAGCTCTCATGCCTTCTCTTGGGCTTAGTACAAGGACCCAGAGACCTCTACAGGTATAGGAACAGAACCTAGTCATCAATTTGCTAGAGCTGTCTTTCTGAGTCAAGTGTCAGACCAGTTAATGGGTTGACCTTCATCCCTTAACGTACCAGCCTTCTCTTGGGCATCATACAAAGATCATTCACTATCTGAGAATCGATTTCTCCAAAACACCAGTAGACTTGGACAGTCTCCATACCTTTGGATTTTCCATTTCCTTAAAGAACAGGAAATCTCCCTGATCCTTTGATCAATCCCAAAGTATAACATTACCCATATAAGAACTGATTTTCTCTTTTATCCAACATACTGGACCTGTCACTAAACTGAAACAGTCACCAGCACACTAGCCTTCTCTTGGGCTTTGTACAATGATTCTCCCCAGTGGAGCTAACCTTTCCAGACTCCCTTGTTGAGTCAAACTTTTAGCCTCCATCTCGGGCTTCGTACGAGATAGAAAAACACTCTCTTGTTGAGTATAAAAGACTCTCTTGTTGAGTATAAAAGACTCTCTTGTTGAGCCACTTCCCTCTTAGCCTCCATCTCGGGCTTCGTACGAGATAAAAATCACTCTCTTGTTGAGTATAAAAGACTCTCTTGTTAAGTCCAACATTTTCAGCCTCCATCTCAGGCTTCGTACGAGGTACAAAGACTCTCTTGTTGAGTCAAGCACCTTTAGCCTCCGTCTTGGGCTTCATACAAGACACATGCAAAAGCACTCTCTTGTTGAGTCAACCCTTTTAGCCTCCGTCTTGGGCTTCGTACAAGACACACATAAAAACACCCTCTTGTTGGGTCAGTAGCCTCCTCTTAGGCTTTGTATAAGGAAACCCCGGTTGAGTCAATCAACCTTTTAGCATAAAAATATGTGCCTTGCTCACAGGATACAAACATCAACAACTCATTTTCCTTCATCTAATTGCTGTAAGTGGCAAGCCTCTGGATTATTTACATCCACGCCACTGTCCCTCTTTTAGCATGAGAAATTCCTAAGGAAAGATGGCATTGCTCTAAACTGAGTTAAAGTCTTCTCCTTCAGGTTAAAAATCTCTTATAAAGGAAATTATGGCATTGCTGGATTCACATATCCCAGTTAAAGTAATTCTCCTTTATAATCATTCATCCAACAGTTGTGACAAACAGAACAAATATCCCCTTTAGAGATGACAAATTCTCTTTAAAGTCAAAACCCTTCAGCTTCACATCTTGGGCTTCGAACAAGATACAAATAGACCCTTCAACTTCACATCTTGGGCTTTGAACAAGACACCAAAATGACATTTTTCCTCCCATAGAATAGGAGGAACTACGATCGCTCTGATTTCCCTATTTCGTTAAACGGGAATACGTAGGCATAAGATTGAAAAATCTTAGCGAGCACACTAATCAAAAACCCAAAATCCCATACCTTCACACATCAATCGAAAAGCATCAGTCCTAATATCCTCACAAATAGTCCCGTCATTTCATTCTTAATAAAATAAGCAGAGAGAGGCCCACAATCTAAACTGCATCTGTAAACCAACAGTCATCTGTTTAAACTCAGTATGCAAGCAGGGTTAATTGGAGACATCTATTTCCATTCCTTCATCAGCTTCAATAGGATAAAAAATGAATCGACCTGTAGTACCCCAGAGCGACAGTGCTTAAGAACCACGTCCAAAATCGCTCGCTACAATGTTGAAGCTCTTCTATATGATCAAGAAGCCCGTGTGGATAAGTTTCGTCAGGAACTCTCAGCCTCAAACATTGCCGCTAATCTAGCTCACACAAGTCGTGACAATAGTAGTTCTAGAGGTGGTTTCTCAGGCACTAATGGCAGAGGTAACATGTACACTAGAGGGCGAGGCAGGGGCAGAACTAGGCCTCCCACTGGTAATAAACCTACCTGTCAGTTGTGTGGCAAATATGGTCATTCTGTTTCAACATGTTGGCATCGGTTTGATGAGAATTTCATGCCCTCAAATGCTAATACTGCTCAAGATAAACCAGGTAGCAGTACAGGTGCAAGCCAGGAAAAGTCAACCGACAACACACAAAATTGTCAAGTTGTGGCTATGATAGCTTCCACTGGACAACCTCTTGGTACCACTCATGAGTACTCTCTCCCTGCGGAACTAGAATCTCAAGCATGGTTTGTGGATTCAGGTGCTTCCCACCATCAAACTTCATATGCCTTTCATTTAGAGAGTTCTAAGTTATATACAGGATCTAACAAAGTTTATGTAGGGAATGGTCATACTCTCGCCATAAAATCTATAGGATCCACTCAATTTGGCTCTCCACTTGTACCAAATTATAAATTGATACTCGCTAATATTCTACACGTGCCTGCTATTACTAGAAACCTTCTGCATGTTTTAAAATTTTCACATGATAACAATGTTAGTTTTGAATTTTTGTCTAACAAATGTTAAATTAAATCTCAGGCTTCTAAATAAGTTCTTGTTGAAGGAGTCCTAGATGCTAGTGGCCTCTACTGCTTTCCACTTCTGCCTTTGGAGTCTTCCAGGTCACATAATTTGAACACCAACTTGAATCATCTCAAGAACATCAAAGTTACACTGATTTTCAATCTAGTTCTAGTTTTCAGTCTGATGTTCATAGGATAAATAAATGTAATACTAGTATGATATGGCATCATAGATTAGGCCATGCTAATTTTTCTTCTATTGCTCATATACTCAAATTGTGTAATATTCCTAGTTCAAATAAATAAACTTCTTTTTGTACATCTTGCAATCTTGGTAAAGCTCATAGATTACATGCTCCTTTAACTCATAATGTGTACAATAGAGCCTTTGATGTTATTTATACTGATCTCTGGGGACCTTCTCCATCACCTTCAAGTTCTGGTTTTAGATACTATATTGCCTTTGTAGATGCTCATACTAGATATACATGGATGTACTTCCTTAAACAAAAATCTGAGGCCCTAGGAGCTTTCAAACTATTCCATAAATTTGTTCAAACACAATTCAATCTAACCATTAAATCTGTACAGACTGATTTTGGTGGGAAATTTAGGCCTTTCACTAAATTTCTAGCTGAACTAGGTATCCCACATAGGTTGACTTGTCCTCATATCTCACATCAAAATGGCTCAGTTGAAAGAAAACATAGATCCATTGTTGAGATGGGCATTACTATACTAGCTCACTCTTCAATTCCTCTAACTTATTGGGATCACACTTTTTATACTTCTCTCTACTTAATGAACAGGTTACCTACTTCTCCATTAACTACACATCATTCATCATTTCATGCTCTCTATGGAAAACATCCAGATTACAAGGCTATTAGAGTTTTTGGTTGTGCCTGTTATCCCTTGCTCAGACCTTATAATCAACACAACCTTCAACTTAGAAGTCAAGAATGTGTATATATTGGGGTATCCTCTCAGCATCGAGGTTTTAAATGTCTGAGTAGCTCTGGGAAAATTTATATCTCCAAAGATGTTACATTTAAAGAACATCACTTCCCTTTTCCTCAGTGGTTCCCATCCAGCACTCAATCTACACCTGTATTCACTGGCACACACATGACCTATCCTACTAGGCTCTTAAATACTCTAGCTATCTCATCTCCTTCTCATCACACACCACCTGCTGAACTCATAGTGCCTAACTCCACAAGTCAATCTAATGATATTTCAAATACTCAAGATTCTACTCAGCATCTATGCCCTACAAGAGTGCCTAGTGTAATGCCCGTTTATTTAATTAAGTATTTAATTAAATATAATTGTAGTATGTTGTGTTGATTCACGTTGATTTGAGCATTTGTGTCGATTTGCGTTGGTTTGTGATATTTGTGTTGATTTAAGTTGATTTCGGAATATCAGAATATTATGTTGATGTTTCTAAGTTGGTTCGAGTTGGATTAATTAATCAAGTTGATTTAAGTTGTGGAAAAATAATATCGAATATATTTTCCGTTTATGGTTAAATATGTTGATTGGGTGGTTTGGACGATTTATTTGATAGTCGGGTAATTAGCCGGTTTAATCGGAGAAATAATATTAGAAATAATATTATTATAATGGACTGTTATTTAATTAAATTGGATTTGGTTGTTGGGTGGTAGTAATTTGGAGGTGTATGAAGTGAAGCCCAAATAGAGTAAATAATGGTATTATTATTATTATTGGATTATTTTGGAAAATAAAATAAAAAGAAAAGTGGAGGAGGCAGTAAAGGAAGTTAGAGAAAAATAAGGAGAAGAAGTTGGGGGTATCAGAAAAGAGAAAGAGGAAAACGTGAGAAGTTGAGAACGAGGAAAAGTTGGAGAAAGAGGGATACGAGAAGTTGCCGTCGGAAAGCCAAGTCGGAAAAGTCGGTCGGAGATTCGAGTGGCCATCAATTAAGGTAAGGGTGGGGTTCAATCTCTATAACCGGGTATATGGTAGACCGTATGTGGGATTGGGATTTGTATGATTTTCCTACTGTGACTGTATTGATTTTACGATGAATTATTCTGGTTTTATGTGCTTGAACCGTGTTGCTTAATTGTTCTGATGTGAAATGATTTTCTACTGCAATATGTTTTAAGGATTGATTTTGTGAACTGATATTCGGTGAAGAACATGGAGGATCTTAGATTGAAATTATCCACCGAAAACAATACGGACAATGAATTAAGGTTGATTGTAAAAAAGAAAAAAGAAAAATATATATATATATAAGGGGGGTGGCGCCCGCCACCCCTGTGTGTCAATTACAGGGTGGCGCAAGCCACCACCAACCAAGGAGAAAGGGTGGCGCAAGCCACCCCAACCAAACAATGAAGCATGTGGCGCAAGCCACTGTCTCTTTTGTAATGATTTGTTTTGTTTTAGTGGCAGAAGATTGATTAATTAACCATAGTTTAGTAATCAATATGTTAGGAATATGTTAATCATGTTGAGAGCCACCAAAGTATTATGTTGAGAGCCACCAAAGTTTCATGTTGAGAGCCACTAAAGTATCATGTTGTGAAGCCATTGTGTCTTTATTAATTGTTTCGTTTCTAGTGACAGTGGGTTAATTAACTAAGCATATATATTATTAAACCATATAGTATTAAATTAGGAATAGTATATAGCAGAAAATAATATAGTCCTATTACTTATGTGTAGTAGAAATTTAATAGATTTTATAACAGGATTTTGACAGAAAATTGAGAAAAATAGTAGTAGCAGTTTTTTAACAGAAAATGAGAACCAGTAGCAGAAACATGTTTTGACAGAAAATGAGAAGTTTCATGACAGCAAGTTGGGAAATTATTGGTAGCAGTAATAGTAGTAAAAACAGTACCGATTTAGTCGACCTGGTGAAATTACGCGGTAAAATTAGTTGCTCGGAATTTAACGAAAATTATCGAGGTAGTTAGTAATAATTAGTAGGTGATTTTAGTCGGTTTATTTTGTTGAATTCGTGTTGTATGTGTGGATTTCTTGTACAGTGCTTATGTGGTTTGGTCCCGGTTTGTGGGCATTTTTAAGTCGTAGGTCGAAGGACCAATGTTGATGTTAAAGTTGTAGGTCGTATGACCAACGTTGATGTATATAAGTTGTAGGCCTATGGCCAAAGTTGAATCGTGTTGAATTAAAGTTGTTATGTGGTTGTTATGTGTTGTTCGGAGTTGGTTGTTGTTTTGTGTTGAGTCGTTGCATCATGGCATTTGCATATTAAGTTGGCCTGGATTGGCAATTTTTAAGTTAGAGCTGATGCTCACCACGTTGGCCTGGATTGGCAAGATTATTAAGTTGAAGGCTTATGCCTTGCAGATACCTCGATAACCTGGTATATTTTAAGTTGGGAGTTTTACTCCGATGGTACCACATGCATATGCATAGTCGAGTCGCATCCTGTGTCGCATTATTTATGTTGTTTGTGTTGATTGTGGTTGTTGAAGTTGAGTAAGTTGTTTATGTTGCCCAAGTTGATAAAGTTGTTCATGTTGCTTAAGTTGATAAAGTTGTTCATGTTGCTTAAGTTGATAAAGTTGTTCATGTTGCTTAAGTTGATAAAGTTGTTCATGTTGCTTAAGTTGATAAAGTGGTTCATGTTGATTAGGTTGATTGTAGTGATTATGTCGTAAATGTTGATATGTGTAATAAGTCAATAAAGTATGTTGAGAGATTATGGATTATTGTTAAAGTTGTGGTTGTTGTTGTTAAGTTGTGATGAATTGAAGTTGTATATTATAAGTTGTTATGATGATGTGTTAATTGATTTAAGTTGTTGTTGTTACTAATTTGTATTGATTTGAGTTGTTTGTCGGTTGTTGTATAATTGTCGTTGAAGTGGTGAAATTGGTATGATTCTAATCTAATATACTGTTTATCATATACTTGTTTATGTTGTTTGATATCTCACCCCTTTTGTTTGAATGTTACTCCTATGTTGGTAACGTGCAGGTTAGCAGAGATGAAGGTCGTTTATCTTCATTAGTTGAGTCGGTGATGTTGCTCTGATACGTAACACTCGGGGGGATGAACGCTTAGTTGCTCTGTTGTTGTTTTAAGTTGTTTCCATGAAAATATGTTGTTACTAAGTTGTTTAAGTTGAACAAATGTTATATCATGTATAGTTGAATATGTGAGAATCCGCTGCGTAGTTGTGAAAATTGTTTTGGTTTCCAAGAATGAATAAAAGTTGTTATTATAGTTTCATCCGAATTAAAAGTGTTATGTATCGATGTACTATTTGATTTAAATGAATAAGTTTTTAAAGTTGTAAAATGTGGCATCCTATTTGTGTATTGTTGATTGAATTTTTACTACTCTGATTTTCAATGTATTTGCCGGGTAGAAATGGGGTGTTACACCTAGGTCTAATTCTCAGTTTATTTCTGAGCAACCTACATTGGCACTTGAACCTATCACAGCTAGTCAGCCTCACCTTGGCAATACTCCAGCTACTATGATAGAACCAACCACAGAGGCTACTTCTAATTTCTCATCAAAAGTTAATAGGCCTGCTATTACCCCTAGCAGCCTGACCAGCCAGGTTCTGCAGCAGGTTACTCTAATTATCCTGAGGATAATGTTCAACAACCTAATTATCTTAAGGACACTTTTTCTGGTCCAGATATTGGTGTGCCTTGTTACCCAGAGGATAATGCACCGACTCCTTCTACTAGTATGGATATCACAAATCATATTCCCATGGACTCAACTCATAATCCTCAGGTCACTCAAAGCCTTCCCATTGAATTAAATACAATCCCTACTTCTCCTTCTTACTCAGGTCAGTCAGAAACAAACTCTCCCCTTCCCATTTCTGAGTCTTCCAACTCACCCTCCATATTAACTCAGAAATCTCCTCCCCCTTTATTACTAAATGATCATCCCATGGTAACCAGAGACAAGACTGGAAAATCTAGGCCTAAAGCTTTGCTTGCCCACACAGAAACTGAACCAACAACTGTCAAATAAGCCCTTTCTCATTCTGCCTGGGCCACTACTATGAAATTTGAATATGATGCTTTACAAGCCAATCACACCTGGACTCTAACCACTGTGTCTCCTAATAAAAAGGTTGTTGGTTGTCGCTTGGTTTTCAAAATAAAAAAAATGATGATGGATCTATCAATAAGTACAAAATCATGCTTGTGGATAAGGGGTATCATCAAGAACATGGTTTTGACTATACTGAGACCTTCTCCCCAGTTGCCAAACCTACCACCATAAGGGTTATTCTCACATTGGCTCTAACACATAGATGGGATATTCAACAGATTGATGTCAACAATACCTTCCTTAATGGCACATTATGTGATGAAGTCTACATGACTCAACCTCTAGGATTTGTGGCCTCTGACCAGACCCTGGTATGCAAACTCAACAAGGCTATCTATGGCTTTAAATAGGCTCCAATGGCCTGGTATGAGAAATTAGCTCAAGCATTGTTACATTTTGGCTTCACAACTTCAAAGTGTGACAATTCTTTATTCCTCTATTGCCATCAAGGTACACTATTATATTCTTTAGTATATGTTGATGATATTCTTATTACTGGATCTAGTTCTGCACTCATTCATGATTTAATCAACAAATTACATACTGCCTTTTCCTTAAAGAAGTTGGGAAGACCAAGTTATTTTCTAGGTATTGATGTCAGTTTCCAACAAGATGGATCGATGTTTCTCACTTAGTCAAAGTATATTAAAGATCTCTTGTCAAGAGCAAACATGCCTAATGCTAATGGTGTCCCAACCCCCATGATGAGCACTTGCAAACTCAGTAAACATGGTTCTCCCAAACTGGTTGATCCTACTATGTACAAGTCCATTGTTGATGCCCTGCAATATGTCACCTTGACACGGCCTGACATTGCCTTCAGTGTCAACAAGGCATGCCAATTTATGTCAGATCCTCTAGATACGCATTAGTTTTCTATTCGTCGTATTCTTCGATACTTAAGTGGAACCATGACACATAGTTTACACTTATCTCCCTCTACTATAGCTTCTAAATTTTCCCTCTGTACTTACAGTGACTCCGACTGGGCAAGCGATCCTGATGATAGGCGTTCGAAATCTGGTTCATGTATCTTCTTTGGTCCTAATCTCATCTCACGGAGCTCTACAAAGCAGGCATTAGTTGTTCGTTCCAGCACTAAAGCGGAATATCGGGCTCTAGCTCATACGACATAAGAACTGTTGTGGCTCGAATCCTTGTCGTCAGAACTCAAGATAATGTACCATACTCCAATTCTGTAATGTGATAGTATGAGTACGGTTATGCTTTCTCACAACTCGGTTATTCACGCTCGCAAAATGCATATTTAGCTTGACATTCATTTTGTTCGTGAATGGGTGTTGAAGCTAGAATAACTGCAAGCAAAAATGGATAAGTAACCCAGTTTTGTCGTTCTCCACAGGGTTCACTGTGAGGGAAGGAATGCCATTCGACGGTATCTATATTTCTAAGCTTATGGATCAAAAGTTTTGGTTTAAGAAGGAAAAAAAAGCAAATACGGAAAAGGTAAAGGCGGAAAATATAAAGTAAAGACTGAATTATAAATGGAGCCTTGTTGGAATTGGATCTCATCAATTGATAACACATGCATTTTTCTAATCATATTATACATAAATTAATCATTCTCCTAATATCCTCACGTATCACCCACGACAGAGGTTATGTCTAACGCAATGTCGAGAGATCGACCGTATTGCCTCATTGGTGATGTCTCACGCAACAAAAACCAACACAGCGCATTAAGAGCTGATACTCACGCAAGTGTTAAGCCTAAATCTATTTCTAGAGTTCAGAACAAAATAGATAATCATCTTAGATCTAGATCTGAAGAGTATATGTCTATAGCGGTTCAAATCAAAGATAAATAGGTAAACAAAGATGACACACACATCAGATAAATGACTGCTTCATATAAAATGCCAACGATCAGAATACGTACATACGTTTAACCCTTTTTTACATGTATTCAACTAATTTGCCAAATGAATGTGAATACCGTTCTTCATCACTATTATCACGCATCTTCGCAATACCGTATCGATCCTACTCATGCTAGCCATGCTACTTAATCAACACAATACAACAAAAGATACAATGAATATCAACTCACAAAACCATGTCAAAAGTTTGGTTCATTGATAGATGAAAATCTAAGATCAAGGATTTGTAAAGGTTTTTTCAAGACCACAAATAATCAATCAAAGACAACAACAATAGAGAATCGAAACATATTCACAAACATATTAAATGAAATACAAAAGGTATCAAGATATTACATCCTCATCCAACAAGAGATCAAAGATCCTGCCTTTTCTCCCTTGAAATGAAGAAATATCAAGTTCTGATCCTAAAATTACAAGTTGGAATAATTATATCTAGAAAAGTGTGAAAAATCTATTTATATACATTCAAGCTTTTACATGTTCGCTAAGCGAACGATTCATTCGCACAACAAATGGTGACAAATGGCACTTCAGGTGCCTCTGAATAGTTAAACCGCCCCAGAAATTCTTGTGAGTTCGCAATGCGAAGGAATGTTCACAAAGCGAACACTCGCTTTCAAGCTCGCAAAGCGAATTTTAGCTCCTTTTTCCTCTGTCCAAATCTGGGACCATTCGCTGGAACCTTCGCCAGAGTTCGCAAAGCGAAGCTTCGCTGGCACTCGCTTTCATGTTCGCAAAGCGAACTAACTGATATCATCCTCTGTTCTTTAGCAGCTTGCACCATTTCTTGTGTCTTACACTTTTGATCATTTCATGCCTTTTACTGCACAATAACACACATATTACAAGCACCAAAGGTATTTTCTTATGGTTAGAAGAACAACAACAATCATGGATAAAAACCAATGAAAACATGAGAAAAGAGTGGAAAAAATGCAAAGAAAGATATGTCATTTTTAGGTCAAATATGCACCTAACAACTCTCTCCAACTAGATTTTTTGCTTGTCCTCAAGCAAAATATGCCTCTCATTAAAACAAGAGGATTTTCTCAAGCATAAGATTCAACCAAAACAAGCTAAATGCAGACAAGCACGAAAATGCGCACAAGCAACGTTCACCACTCAATAGAATCGAACAATGACAAAGAATTAAGTTCTTAAACTAATATCATAATGGTTCAAAGAACAACTAAATTTTCATACTTGAATCACTCTAACACTCCTCTTCAAAAATAAGAATGAAGAAATTGACGCGTTTGCAACCGCGGGGAAATTTCACTCACCTGACAAATAATGTTAATAACAGTCCAATTCATACAACATCTAACAATCAAACATGAAAACATGGAAGCAACAAGATCACTAAGGGCTTTAAAGGTTGTAGCTTGGTCGGGTTCACAACAAAGGGACATTTCTAAAGGCCATTGAATCGAAATTGCCGATGCAAAAAGAAACATTCACTGTACATGGTATTTACACATCACAACTTCATTCACCATTTTCCTTTATCACCAACCTTTTCAAACATCCTTTGGTACAATTATTTCATCTCTATTTTTCTCATTCAAACAAGCACTCTTTTTCTTTTGTTTTTCACATTCATATTCACACTTTTTCTTTTCATGCTTGTTTGAACTTTTTCAAAAGTTTTAGCACCTACCATTCTTCTTTTTCATTCTCCCCAACTTGAATTCAACCAAACCTCAAGTGAATGCTCCTTGCTTTTTAAGGCAAGGATATCAAAGTAAAACAAAGTTCAAAGGTTCAAGAAGAAACTTTTAGAACCTCACAAAATTCAATGATGAACTACACTTTCAAATTATGTACAACACAAAGTTCATCACTGAAATGAGATCTAAACTGTTTAGGCTCAAAGGGGCTAACGAATTCACACTACTCACGGGTAAGATACTTTTGGATACGGCTATGCTCAATATAAACAAATGCCTTGATCATTTCTAATGCTTCCACAAAATCACAATAATCAAAAGATAAAGCATGAATCAACGAATTAAACAAAGTTGTCAGTCATCCAAGCATTTAGTAAACAATGGAGGTTTCCTCACAATTTATGGCTTTTGGACCTAAGTGAAACAAGCATTCAAACAAGTTGTAAAATGAAACAAAAATACACATTTTCACAAAGCACAAAATTCTTAAATCATTCTAACATTCTATAAAGTAGTAAAATTTACCATGCATACTTTCAATGCTCAACATCTATCCAGACTCGGTCGAAGCTTCATTGAATACTTTTATACAATAGCAACCAATCTAGAAGGAGTTCTCATCATTCCTGATCACACTAGAGAAAACATCAAAGAAAACAAATACAAACAATATAAACAAATGTACAAATCTCAAAAATATAGAAACAATCGCGATGCGATTCAATATCTAAACACCGATCCCCGGCAACAACGCCATTTTGTTGAATCTAGAATAACATCAAGAAAAAATGTATAAGTAACCCAGTTTTGTCGTTCTCCACAGGGATCAGTGTGAGGGAAGGAATGTCATTCGACGGTATCTACATTTCTAAGCTTATGGATCAAAAGTTTTGGTTTAAGACGGAACCAAAAGCAAATGCGGAAAATGTAAAGACGGAAAATATCAAGTAAAGACTGAATTATAAACGGAGCCTTATTGGAATTGGATCTCATCAATTGATAACACATGCATTCTTCTAATCATATTATACATAAATCAATCATTCGCCTAATATCCTTACGTATCACCCACGATAGAGGTTATGTCTAACGCAACGTCGAGTGATCGACCGTATTGCCTCATTGGTGATGTCTCACGCAACAAAAACCAACACAGAGCATTAAGAGCTGATACTCATGCAAGTGTTAAGCGTAAATCTATTTCTAGAGTTTAGAACAAAACAGATAATCATCTTAGATACAGATCTGAAGAGTATATGTTTATAGCGGTTCAAATCAACGATAAACAGGTAAACAAAGATGACACCTACATCAGATAAATGACTGCTTCATATAAAATGCCAACGATCAGAATACGTACATACGTTTAACCCTTTTTTTACATGTACTTAACTAATTTGCTAAATGAATGTGAATACCGTTCTTCATCACTATTATCACGCATCTTTGCAATACCGTATCGATCCTACTCATGCTAGCCATGCTACTTAATCAACACAATACAACAAAATATACAATGAATATCAACTCACAAAACCATGTCAAAAGTTTGGTTCATTGAGATATGAAAGTCTAAGACCAATGATTTGTAAAGGTTTTGTCAAGACCACAAATAATCAATCAAAGACAACAACAATAGAGAATCGAAACATATTCACAAACATACATTAGATGAAATACAAAAGGTATCAAGAGATTACATCCTCATCCAACAAGAGATCAAAGATCCTGAATTTTCTCCCTTGAAATGAAGAAATATCAAGTTCTGATCCTAAAATTACAAGTTGGAATAATTATATCTAGAAAAGTGTGAAAAATCTATTTATATACATTCAAGCTTTTACATGTTCGCTAAGCGAACGATTCATTCGCACAGCAAATGGTGACAAATGGCACTTCAGGTGCCTCTGAATAGTTAAACCGCCCCAGAAATTCTTGTGAGTTCGCAATGCGAAGGAATGTTCACAAAGCGAACACTCGCTTTCAAGCTCGCAAAGCGAATTTTAGCTCCTTTTTCCTCTGTCCAAATCTGGGACCATTCGCTGGAACCTTCGCCAGAGTTCGCAAAGCGAAGCTTCGCTGGCACTCGCTTTCATGTTCGCAAAGCGAACTAACTGATATCATCCTCTGTTCTTTAGCAGCTTGCACCATTTCTTGTGTCTTACACTTTTGATCATTTCATGCCTTTTACTGCACAATAACACACATATTACAAGCACCAAAGGTATTTTCTTATGGTTAG
The DNA here is from genome assembly GCA_022829125.1 of Lathyrus tuberosus. Taxonomy (NCBI): domain Eukaryota; kingdom Viridiplantae; phylum Streptophyta; class Magnoliopsida; order Fabales; family Fabaceae; genus Lathyrus; species Lathyrus tuberosus. The sequence continues at coordinate 15,838,713 of JALAZF010000027.1, read as the reverse complement.
AAGAACAACAACAATCATGGATAAAAACCAATGAAAACATGAGAAAAGAGTGGAAAAAATGCAAAGAAAGATATGTCATTTTTAGGTCAAATATGCACCTAACAACTCTCTCCAACTAGATTTTTTGCTTGTCCTCAAGCAAAATATGCCTCTCATTAAAACAAGAGGATTTTCTCAAGCATAAGATTCAACCAAAACAAGCTAAATGCAGACAAGCACGAAAATGCGCACAAGCAACGTTCACCACTCAATAGAATCGAACAATGACAAAGAATTAAGTTCTTAAACTAATATCATAATGGTTCAAAGAACAACTAAATTTTCATACTTGAATCACTCTAACACTCCTCTTCAAAAATAAGAATGAAGAAATTGACGCGTTTGCAACCGCGGGGAAATTTCACTCACCTGACAAATAATGTTAATAACAATCCAATTCATACAACATCTAACAATCAAACATGAAAACATGGAAGCAACAAGATCACTAAGGGCTTTAAAGGTTGTAGCTTGGTCGGGTTCACAACAAAGGGACATTTCTAAAGGCCATTGAATCGAAATTGCCGATGCAAAAAGAAACATTCACTGTACATGGTATTTACACATCACAACTTCATTCACCATTTTCCTTTATCACCAACCTTTTCAAACATCCTTTGGTACAATTATTTCATCTCTATTTTTCTCATTCAAACAAGCACTCTTTTTCTTTTGTTTTTCACATTCATATTCACACTTTTTCTTTTCATGCTTGTTTGAACTTTTTCAAAAGTTTTAGCACCTACCATTCTTCTTTTTCATTCTCCCCAACTTGAATTCAACCAAACCTCAAGTGAATGCTCCTTGCTTTTTAAGGCAAGGATATCAAAGTAAAACAAAGTTCAAAGGTTCAAGAAGAAACTTTTAGAACCTCACAAAATTCAATGATGAACTACACTTTCAAATTATGTACAACACAAAGTTCATCACTGAAATGAGATCTAAACTGTTTAGGCTCAAAGGGGCTAACGAATTCACACTACTCACGGGTAAGATACTTTTGGATACGGCTATGCTCAATATAAACAAATGCCTTGATCATTTCTAATGCTTCCACAAAATCACAATAATCAAAAGATAAAGCATGAATCAACGAATTAAACAAAGTTGTCAGTCATCCAAGCATTTAGTAAACAATGGAGGTTTCCTCACAATTTATGGCTTTTGGACCTAAGTGAAACAAGCATTCAAACAAGTTGTAAAATGAAACAAAAATACACATTTTCACAAAGCACAAAATTCTTAAATCATTCTAACATTCTATAAAGTAGTAAAATTTACCATGCATACTTTCAATGCTCAACATCTATCCAGACTCGGTCGAAGCTTCATTGAATACTTTTATACAATAGCAACCAATCTAGAAGGAGTTCTCATCATTCCTGATCACACTAGAGAAAACATCAAAGAAAACAAATACAAACAATATAAACAAATGTACAAATCTCAAAAATATAGAAACAATCGCGATGCGATTCAATATCTAAACACCGATCCCCGGCAACAACGCCATTTTGTTGAATCTAGAATAACATCAAGAAAAAATGTATAAGTAACCCAGTTTTGTCGTTCTCCACAGGGATCAGTGTGAGGGAAGGAATGTCATTCGACGGTATCTACATTTCTAAGCTTATGGATCAAAAGTTTTGGTTTAAGACGAAACCAAAAAGCAAATGCGGAAAATGTAAAGACGGAAAATATCAATTAAAGACTGAATTATAAACGGAGCCTTATTGGAATTGGATCTCATCAATTGATAACACATGCATTCTTCTAATCATATTATACATAAATCAATCATTCGCCTAATATCCTTACGTATCACCCACGATAGAGGTTATGTCTAACGCAACGTCGAGTGATCAACCGTATTGCCTCATTGGTGATGTCTCACGCAACAAAAACCAACACAGAGCATTAAGAGCTGATACTCATGCAAGTGTTAGAAGAACAACAATAATCATGGATAAAAACCAATGAAAACATGAGAAAAGAGTGGAAAAAATGCAAAGAAAGATATGTCATTTTTAGGTCAAATCTGCACCTAACAATGGGAAGTGGCGAAACAATTGCACATTCATCATGTATCAGTTATCGTTCAACTGGCTGATACTCTGACAAAGCTGCTTAGGACGTCTCTTTTTTGGAACTACGCAACAAACTCAAGGTCCTTTGTTTAGACAAGCCTCCCTTGAGTTTGAGGGGGGTATTGAAGATAAAAGCAATACGTAATAAGTATACAAGCTATGATGAGTTTATTCTTTGTATAGATAAGATATAAATAGCTTGCCATGTGTAACTTTATAAACTAAGCATTGTAATAATAGAATCTTATCATTTTCTCTCTTCTTCTCTCTCACCTGTAACAGAATTCTGTTACACATAGATGAACCTCCATGTTCATCTTCACTTCCTCTAATAGAGAGTAATTGAGAGCTGGCTAGGGTTTTTTTTTACGTTTGAGATTGAGGGTTTTGCTGAAGATTCTTTAACAAATTTAGAAATTTTATTTTTAATTTGAAAATTTTAATTTTTTTTCACTTGACTAAAAAAAGCAAACTTGTAAAAAAGGCAACCAACTATTTAATTTTTTATTTTAAAATTTGACAAAAAAAAATTTGGGCAATAGAATCATATATTATTATATAACAAAAAACAATATGGACAAACAAATATTGTAACTCAGCGTAGCAAACCTATGCATCCTTTCTTTGATTGCAAATCTATCAAGACAAGTTAGCCATTGAATAAACCGGGCACGAGGCCTGACCACATTATCATAGAAGATTCGCCTCCAACTAACCGGTTGTGGTTATCAAGTAACAAATAATAAAAACCCTTTGTGCTAAATTTGTTCTTCTGCATAGCATGCTTCCATTCTTACAAGTCAACCACCAACTCCCTTTGTTGCAGGATTTTTCTCAGGATCCAAGAACAGTTGGTATAAATTTTTTTTATTTTTTGTTTGACAAAAAAGAAAAAAACATGTAAAAAAAGACAAATGATTATATTTTTTGTAACAACAAAATATTTTTAATTTTTATTTATTTTCAAAAATAATTAAAAAAAGTAATGCTAACATGTGTCCTAAGGATATGTGGACACATGTTAAAAAACCAATAATTAGAAAATTTGTCTTACAAAAATTAATTATATGTTTATAATAAATTCAATACATAATTTCCAAAATATAATTTCTTTATTTAGTTCTTAACATGTGCCCTTATGACACATGTTAGCATTACACAAAAAATGGCAAACAAAAATTACAAAGGAATGCCAATTTTTTCACACCAATATAGCATCGGCCAGGGCATACGCTATATATTAATAAATAAATAAATAACTAGCATCAGCTGGCTTTTTTAATATAAAAAAATAAAAGGAATTATAAGATGGAGAAAGAAAAAAAATTAATATTTAAAAATAAGATAATGGTTGATTAAAATAAAATAAATATTGTGTTGATAGTGACCCGTGAGATTAATAATTTTTAATTAAATTAAAATTCAAAAATAGATTATTATTATTTTTAGTGATAATAAAAAAAAAAGAAAAAAATTAAAATGAAAGTGAGAAAGTGTGGGAAAAAATGTGAAAGAGATTTGAAATTTGAATGAAGAGATAGAATGAATTTATGTAATATTTAATTGTGATTTAATTAGTGGAGGTTGATATATGAATGTCACTTGTCATGATGTAATAGAAGTTGAGAATGAAAAAAGTAAACATTAGTTGATTACTAAAATGCCCTTTTGTTAGTGTAAATAATTTGTCGTAAAATGACAATTTTGGGAGTTCATGCAATTGAATTGTATTATATATATATATATATATATATATATATATATATATATATATATATATATATATATATATATATATATATATAGTGGGGATCAACTTACTCCAAGAGTATTTTTTTTTAATTTTCTTCAAACCATAGCCTTTGGATTGAATCTAATCTAATGGTTGGATTAACCTCTTACTTAATTCACCATTAGATTAGATTCAATTCAAAGATTATGATTTGAAGTAAATTAAAAAAGCTTACTTTTGGAGTAAGTTGATCCCCACCCTATATATATATATATATATATATATATATATATATATATATATATATATATAACCTACATATCTAGCATCAACCATGTGCAATGCTATATCATTTACGAAAAAATAAATCATTACAAATGTTTATTGGTTTTTGGGATGCATTAGCGTCGACTACTGTAACGCCCCAGTTTTTGTTAGATTTATTTAATCGAGTCGATTTAATTCTTTTTGGTCTTTATATTATTTTATTCTTGACTTTTATTTGACAATATATTATTTTTCATCGTTATTGTGGTTTATCGCGTTTTGGGAACGTTTGCGAGAAAATTGAGTGTAGGGGTATTTTGGTCTTTTGCTTGGGTAGATATTATGTTTTTCATTTAAATAGAAACATAGAGAGAAAAGGAGAGAAAATAGGAAGGGAAGGAAGAAAAGAAGGAAAAAAGAGTGAGAAGAAGAAAAAGAGGAAAAACTTGAAAGTTTAGGAATCGATTCAACCGACACTTCAAAGCACGATTAATCGGGTAAGGGTGCGAAACTCGGTTATTCTATGTTTGCGTATGATTATGTATGTGTGTTGGAAGTTTTACTAGTTTTTCAAATATAGGTCAAAATGAGATAAACAAGTAGAAATCGATGTTTTCACGGTCGGAAATCGATATAAATTGCGTCGTATGATCACACTGTGTTTATAAACAATCGTTGATACTTGTTTTGCTGTGGGATTGATTCGGGATGGAAATGGGTTTTTGGGAAAATGTTAGGTTTTGTGTAGAAACTTTGTGGAATTGTTGGGAATTATGTGTTTTGATGTTTGTTGGTTAAACTATGATTGAATCATGATCATAAACTCTTACTTGCTGGTTTGGTATGATTTGAGGGTGGAAAATGGGGGTTTGGAAGTTCTGATACGAAGGAGAATTTTTCTGCATAACGTAGAGCGCGCTTAGCGCGGTTATGCCCGCTTAGCGCGGTCTGCTGAATTTTCAACCTTTCCAACCCGAGAGCAGCGCGCTCAGCGCGGGAGGTAGGCCGCTTAGCGCGACCTGAAACTTCAAAATTAAAACTATTTTCAAAATCCGTAACTTTTGATCCATAACTCGGATCGGGACGTTCTTTGTACCATTGGAAAGCTTATGAGGTGTTATTTCGTATAAAAATGGCTTTGATATTGTTGTCCGATTTAATTATGTCGAGAATTGGGAAATGTGTCGTTTTGTCGACTTTTACCGTTGTAATTGCGTGTAATTGATGTGTTATCATGCAGTATGCTTCATATATACATCGTAGGACTTGTGTGATGTTATACGATGTGAATGCATGTGATGAAATGTTGTAATAATGGTTTGTGGCCTAAGGGCAAGAAAATGCATTGTGTTGTGTTTGATTGTATATGCATGATTATGGATGTGTATATGTGTGCATTTGAATGTCATGAGTCATTGTATGCCAAGCATCATGATATGCATTCTTGTGATGTCGTGTGCCCTAGTGGGTGTGAGCGACTAAACGATTCCAGAGGGAATCCGCTATAACATCGTGTGCCTTATACAAAGAGGTGTGAGCGATGATTATAGACGATCGTGGGCCTTATACAAAGAGGTGTGAGTGATCGGGTCGTGTACCTTATACAAAGAGGTGTGAGCGATCCATAAATGTCGTGTGCCTTATACAAAGAGGTGTGAGCGACGGGGAACATTGTTTGCCCGACGGGGAGTTACACTAAGTAACAAGCGATGATTCCAATAGTTCATAAGTGAACTAATGATGAGAATGATGGATGGAACGGTACCGTATTGCATTGCATAGAGTCGTTGTGTTTGTCTCTGTGCATTTGCATAAATCATGAATGGATTTATTTTGTGTGGAATTGTGAATGGAATTGATGAGTTGAGATATACATATATGTTGGTGATAATTGTATTGTGCATGATTGATATGCCTTAGTGATGGATGTATGAAAAATGAATGGTGTTGTTTTGCAGTTGAATTATGGTGTAAGTTGTGGTGAGAATGTTTTACATGTGTATTTTTGTGTTATTATATAATTGTATGCAATTGTATTATAATTATGTTTCTCACCCTCCTGCTGTTTTGAATGCTCTATGAGGCATTGCAGATTAGATGCTGGAGGTCTTTTTGTGAAGCTTAGGTCTTCATCCTTTTGTCGGTCGGCTCTGATATTTAGCACCGGGTAGTCGGGGAGATCGTGTGTGATTATGTGTATATGTATATGTTCTTTTTAGATTGTACATGTATGACTCTGTATATGACAGACAAACTTTTATTATATATATATATATATATATATATATATATATATATATATATATATGAGATTTCAGTTGCATATTTTCCGCTTTAATTCTGTATCTGAATTGTGGGTGTTAGGAACTGAGTTCCTCTGTTATGTGCTACCTGATTGTTGCATATCTATATGAGCAGGTTGTTGTATTTTGTTTCAATTGATGTGACGCCTCCGTCTATGCCATGAATGTTTTAATTATACTCTGATTATTTGTTATCGCTTTATTTGCTCGGGGGATAGATTAGGGGTGTTACATTAAGTGGTATCAGAGCTAGTTTGTGTCAGTCCGTGCCAGTCCGTGTCGGTTTTTATGTTTGGGGTGAGCTGTTTGTTTAACCATAGTTGCTGTTATTGGAAATGAACAGAATATGGCTGGTAGGAATGATGTTGCTCTTGCTGCTGCTATGCAAGCTATGGCTCAGGCTGTGCGGGGTGCACCTAATGCTGGTGGGAATGATGAGTTCAGGAAGAACAAACTGCCTGTCTTCAAAGGGAGACATGATCCTGATGGTGCTCAGATTTGGCTTAAGGAGATTGAAAGAATCTTTCGAGTGATGGACTGTGCTGAGGAACATAAGGTGAGATTGGGTACTCACATGTTGCAGGAGGAGGCTGATGATTGGTGGGTTAGTGCGCGTCATGTGTGAGATTGAGTTTTTGAGGAAGTATTTTCCTGAAGATGTTAGAGGAAAGAAAGAGATAGAGTTCTTGGAGTTAAAATAGGGTAACATGTCTGTTGTTGACTACACAGCTAAGTTTGTGGAGCTTGTTCAGTTTTATCCACATTATGCTGAAGCAACTGCAGAGTTTTCCAAATGTGTGAAGTTTGAGAACGGATTGTGTCCTGAGATCAAGCAGGCAATCGGTTATCAAAGGATTAGGAGGTTTTCAGATTTGGTGGATTGTTGTAGAATTTATGAGGAGGATAGCAAGGCTCGTTCTACTCACTTTAAGAGTGTGAACGAAACGTAAGGGAAGCAACCGTTTCGTGGTGGTCCTTATGTGTCACCAGCTGACAAGGGTAAGCAAAGGGGTGGTTTTGATAAAAGGCCAAGTGGGGGAGGTATGTCTAATCCTCTCAGATGTTTTAGGTGTGGCGACTTAGGACATCGTCAGTTTGAATGTAGAAAGGATATAAGGAAGTGTTCCAATTGTGGAGGTATATGACATTTCACAGCTGATTGTAAGAAGAATGTGGTGAAGTGTTTCAACTGTGGTGAACCTGTTCATGTTAGTACGAAGTGTCCGAAACCAAAGCAAGCTCAGGCTGGAGGGAAAGTATTTGCATTGGCAAGAACTCAGACTTCTAGTGCAGATCGTCTGATCAGAGGTACTTGTTTTATTAATAGTATGCCTTTAGTTGCTATTATTGATACCGGAGCGACTCATTCGTTTATTTCGTTTGAGTGTGCGAAGCATTTGAATCTTTTGTTGTCATCGATGGGTGGAGAGATGGTTATTGATACTCCAGCAATAGGATCGGTAACTACTTCTTTGGTTTGTTTAAGTTGTCCTTTGACCATTTATGGTAAAGATTTTGAGATGGATTTGGTGTGTCTGCCGTTGGAGGGTTTAGATGTGGTTCTAGGAATGAATTGATTCCAGTTTAATCGGGTTCATATTGATTGTTATCATAAGTTGGTAAGATTTCCTTCTCTTGAAGAAGATGAGGAATCGAGTTTCTTATCTACCAAAGAGTTGAAGAAGCTTTTGGCAGATGAAGCTCAGTTGTTCGGGTTGTTTGCATCGTTGATAGTGGATAGTCAAGCTGCACTTGATGTGTTTCCAGTTGTGTGTGAATTTCCAGAGGTGTTTTTAGAGGATATTTCAGATGTGCCGCCAGAAAGAGAGGTGGAGTTTTCTATAGATCTAGTTCCTGGTACTAGACCGGTATCTATGGCACCTTATCGTATGTCGGCATCTGAGTTGGTTGAGTTGAAGAAGCAGTTGAATGAATTGTTAGAAAAGAGGTTTGTGAGGCCGAGTGTATCGCCTTGGGGTGCTCCAGTTTTATTGGTGAAGAAGAAAGATGGAAGTATGCGATTGTGTATTGATTATCGCCAGCTGAATAAGGTGACGATTAAGAATAAGTATCCTCTTCCGAGAATTGATGATCTGATGGACTAGTTGGTAGGTGTGTGTGTGTTTAGTAAAATTGATTTGAGGTCAGGTTATCATCAGATTAGAGTGAAAGAGGAATATATTCAGAAGACGAATTTTAGGACACACTACGGACATTACGAATATTCTGTGATGCCGTTCGGGGTTTCTAATGCGCCGGGTGTGTTTATGGAGTATATGAATCGTATTTTCCATGAGCATTTGGATCGATTTGTTGTTGTGTTTATTGATGACATTTTGATTTATTCTAAGTCTCGGGAGGAACACGCGGAACATTTGCGAATTGTGTTGCAAATTTTGAAGGAGAAGAGACTTTATGCCAAGTTTTCCAAGTGTGAGTTCTGGTTGTCGGAAGTGAGTTTTCTTGGGCATGTGATTTTAGGTAATGGTATTGCTGTGGATCCATCTAAAGTAGATGCAGTTCTACAATGGGAGGCTCATAGATCTGTTACTGAAATTAGAAGCTTTTTGGGTTTAGATGGATATTATCGAAGATTCATCGAAGGTTTTTCCAAGTTAGCACTTCCTTTGACCCAACTGACTTGTAAAGGTCAAGCGTTCATTTGGGATATTCAGTGTGAGGAAAGTTTCGGTGAGCTGAAGAAAAGATTGACTACAGCTCAGATTTTGATCTTACCGGATCCTACTGAACCGTTTGTGGTGTATTGTGATGCGTCCTTGAGTGGTTTAGGTGGAGTGTTGATGCAAGAAGGTAAGGTTGTGGCTTATGCTTCGAGGCAATTGAGGATTCATGAGAAGAATTACCCTACTCATGATTTGGAATTAGCTGTGGTGGTTTTTGTGTTGAAAATTTGGAGGCATTATCTCTACGGTGCAAGATTCGAAGTCTTTAGTGATCATAAGAGTTTGAAATACTTGTTTGATCAGAAAGAGTTGAATATGAGGCAAAGGAGATGGTTGGAATTTTTGAAGGACTACGATTTTAGCTTGAATTACCATCCTGGTAAAGCTAATGTGGTAACCGATGCGTTAAGTCGAAAATCGTTGCATATGTCTGCTTTGATGGTTAAAAGTGGGAACTTTTGGAAACATTTAGAGATTTGAGTTTGGTGTGTGAATTGACATCTGATAGCGTGAGGCTTGGAATGTTAAAGGTTACTAATGATTTTCTATTAACCGTTAGCGAGAAACAGAAGTTGGATGTGAAATTTGTTGATTTGATGACGGTTGGAGATCAAAGTGTGAATGGTGACTTTAAAGTGGATGATAAGGGTGTTTTGAGATTCCGTGGTAGAATTTGTATTCCTGATGATTCGGACTTGAAAAAGATGATTTTAGAGGAAGGACACCGGAGTAATTTGAGTATACATCCGGGAGCTAATAAGATGTATCAAGATTTGAAGAAGATCTTTTGGTGGTCCTGATTGAAGAGGGATGAGGCTCAGTTTGTTTATGCGTGTTTAACTTGTCAGAAGTCAAAGGTAGAACATCAGAAGCCTAGTGGATTATTGCAACCGTTAGATATTCCCAAGTGGAATTGGGACAGCATTTCTATGGATTTTGTGATAGGGTTGCCGAATACTCAGAGGGGACATAATGCCATTTGGGTGGTTGTGGATAGGCTGACTAAATCGGCGCATTTCATTCCGATTGACATCAGTTTTTCCTTGGAGCGGTTGGCTGAGATTTATATCTGTGTGATTGTGAAGCTACATGGTGTTCCGTTGTGTATTATTTCAGATCGAGATCCGAGGTTTACTTCTAGATTTTGGGAAAGTTTGCAAAAGGCGTTAGGTTCCAAGTTGAGATTGAGTTTTGCTTATCATCCTCAGACGGATGGTCAGACCGAGAGAACTATTCATTCATTGGAAGATTTGCTGAGAGCTTGTGTTCTTGAGCAAGGTGGTGCTTGGGATAATTATCTTTTGTTGGTTGAATTCACGTATAACAACAGTTTCCATTCGAGTATTGGAATGGCACCTTTTGAAGCGTTGTATGGAAGAAGATGTCGAACACCTTTGTGTTGGCATGAATCTAGTGAGAGTTCGGTGGTTGGACCGGAGTTAGTGCAACAAACTACGGACAAGGTGAAACTTATTCGTGAGAAAATGAAGGCTTCTCAGAGTAGGCAGAAGAGTTATCATGATCGAAGAAGGAAAGATCTTGAGTTTCAAGAAGGCGATCATGTATTTTTGAGAGTTACACCGGTGACGGGTGTTGGTCGTGCATTGAAGTCGAAGAAGCTTACTTCTCGGTTTATTGGTCCTTATCAGATATCCGCGAGAGTGGGTGCTGTGGCTTATCGGGTGGCGTTGCCGCCGAATATTTCAAATTTGCATGATGTGTTCCATGTTTCACAGCTTCGAAAGTATGTTCCGGATCCGTCGTATGTGATTCTAATGGATGAAGTTGAAGTAAGGGAGAACCTTACGGTTGAGGCATTACCGGTGAGAATTTTGGATCGCGAGTTGAAGCAGTTAAGAGGCAAGGATATTGCGCTTGTGAAAGTAGCGTGGGGAGGCGCTACTGAGGGCAATTTGACTTGGGAGTTGGAGAGTCGGATGCGGGAGTCGTATCTGGAGTTGTTCGTCTCAGGTAATATTTTCGAGGACGAAAATTTCTAAGTGGGGGAGAGATGTAACGCCCCAGTTTTTGTTAGATTTATTTAATCGAGTCAATTTAATTCTTTTTGGTCTTTATATTATTTTATTCTTGACTTTTATTTGACAATATATTATTTTTCATCGTTATTGCGTTTTATCGCGTTTTGGGAACGTTTGCGAGAAAATTGAGTGTAGGGGTATTTTGGTCTTTTACTTGGGTAGATATTATGTTTTTCATTTAAATAGAAACATAGAGAGAAAAAGAGAGATAATAGGAAGGGAAGGAAGAAAAGAAGGAAAAGAGAGTGAGAAGAAGAAAAAGAGGAAAAGCTTGAAAGTTTAGGAATCGATTCAACCGACACTTCAAAGCACGATTAATCGGGTAAGGGTGCGAAACTCAGTTATTCTATGTTTGCGTATGATTATGTATGTGTGTGTTGGAAGTTTTACTAGTTTTTCAAATATAGGTCAAAATGAGATAAACAAGTAGAAATCGATGTTTTCACGGTCGAAAATCGATATAAATTGTGTCGTATGATCACACTGTGTTTATGAACAATCGTTGATACTTGTTTTGCTGTGGGATTGATTCGGGATGGAAATGAGTTTTTGGGAAAATGTTATGTTTTGTGTAGAAACTTTGTGGAATTGTTGGGAATTATGTGATTTGATGTTTGTTGGTTAAACTATGATTGAATCATGATCATAAACTATTACTTGCTGGTTTGGTATGATTTGAGGGTGGAAAATGGGGGTTTGGAAGTTCTGATACGAAGGAGAATTTTTCTGCATAACGCAGAGCGCGCTTAGCGCGGTCTGCAGAATTTTCAACCTTTCCAACCCGAGAGCAGCGCGCTCAGCGCGGGAGGTAGGCCGCTTAACGCGACCTGGAACTTCAAAATTAAAACTATTTTCAAAATCCGTAACTTTTGATCCGTAACTCGGATCGGGACGTTCTTTGTACCATTGGAAAGCTTATGAGGTGTTCTTTCGTATAAAAATGGTTTTGATATTGTTGGCCGATTTAATTATGTCGGGAATTAGGAAATGTGTCGTTTTGTCGACTTTTACCGTTGTAATTGCGTGTAATTGATGTGTTATCATGCAGTATGCTTCATATATATATCGTAGGACTTGTGTGATGTTATACGATGTGAATGCATGTGATGAAATTTTGTAATGATGGTTTGTGGCCTAAGGGCAAGAAAATGCATTGTGTTGTGTTTGATTGTATATGCATGATTATGGATGTGTATATGTGTGCATTTGAATGTCATGAGTCATTGTATGCCAAGCATCATGATATGCATTCTTGCGATGTCGTGTGCCCTAGTGGGTGTGAACGACAAAACGATTCCAGAGGGAATCCGCTATAACACCATGTGCCTTATACAAAGAGGTGTGAGCGATGATTATAGACGATCGTGTGCCTTATACAAAGAGGTGTGAGCGATCGGGTCGTGTGCCTTATACAAAGAGGTGTGAGCGATCCATAAACGTCGTGTGCCTTATACAAAGAGGTGTGAGCGACGGGGAACATTGTTTGCCCGGCGGGGAGTTACACTAAGTAACAAGCGATGATTCCAATAGTTCCTGAGTGAACTAATGATGAGAATTATGGATGGAACGGTACCGTATTGGATTGCATAGAGTCGTTGTGTCGTTCTCTGTGCATTTACATAAATCATGAATGGATTGATTTTGTGTGGAATTGTGAATGGAATTGATGAGTTGAGATATACATATATGTTGGTGATAATTGTATTGTGCATGATTGATATGCCTTTGTGATGGATGTATGAAAAATGAATGGTGTTGTTTTGCAGTTGAATTATGGTGTAAGTTGTGGTGAGAATGTTTTACATGTGTATTTTTGTGTTATTATATAATTGTATGCAATTGTATTATAATTGTGTTTCTCACCCTTCTGCTGTTTTGAATGCTTTATGAGGCATTGCAGATTAGATGCTGGAGGTCTTTTGTGAAGCTTAGGTCTTCATCCTTTTGTCGGTCGGCTCTGATATGTAGCACCGGGTAGTCGGGGAGATCGTGTGTGATTATGTGTATATGTATATGTTCTTTTTGGATTGTATATGTATGACTCTGTATATGACAGACAAACTTTTATTATATATATATATATATATATATATATATATATATATATATGTATATATATATATATGAGATTTCAGTTGCATATTTTCTGCTTTTATTCTGTATCTGAATTGTGGGTGTTAGGAACTGAGTTCCTCTGTTATGTGCTACCTGATTGTTGCATATCTATATGAGCAGGTTGTTGTATTTTGTTTCAATTGATGTGACGCCTCCGTCTATGCCATGAATGTTTTAATTATACTCTAATTATTTGTTATCGCTTTATTTGCTCGGGGGATAGATTGGGGGTGTTACAACTACGGTCGACGTTATGGTGAAAGACATTTGAAATGAAATATTAAATGAATTTCCTAGTTAGCGTCTGCCTTTTGTGACATATGAAGTTGAAAAAATACCTAAGAAGGGGGGTTGAATTGTGTATGTTAATTCTTTTTCACTTATGAAATACCAACTTCAGAATCTAAACAAGTTTAGAATTTGATCTCAGAGTTGTTAGCAGCGGAAAAGAGTAATATTCAAAAGCAAGAAAAAAAAGAAACACACAGGGTTATTCGGGTTCCTTTCCTAAATTGAGAGTAGTACATTCCCCTTGTCTTACAAGAGATTTTCACTATAATCAAACCTATTACACTTTGCTCAAGCAAACCAGCAAGAGACTTCAACTGCTCAATCACACTAGGAAGAGACTTCTGCTCAAGCAAACTAGCAAGAGACTTCTGATCAAGCACACAGGTAAAAGACTTCCACTGCTCAAGCAAACCAGCAAGAGACTTCCACTGCTCAAGTAAACCATCAAGAGACTTCCTATACTTTAAACAAATAGTTTAGGAGAATAGATAAAAACTATACTATATGTAAATTAAGAGGTATAGAAATGATAAAACAATCACAAAGATTCTAAACACTTAATATTTCCAAGATATACAGAGATAAGAAATCTTAAGAACTTGTGAAATAAATAGTTATAAAAACTTTAGCTCAAATTTATGCCTCGTTGGATTTTTTGTCTGTTGTTGTGGTTAGGCTTCCTTCAAATATTCAACTCCTTTTTATAGAGGCAGAAAAAGAGTCGTTGGAATGTGACTTGCACAAGTGTTCTTTGTCGAGAAGCATTTCCTAGAGAGAAGTAGGAAGATGAAACCGATAAATATCATTATCCATCATGTACTAACTTTGTCCACTATGTCTTTCTCATACTAGTGTCGTACCTCGAAAAATACGATCCTCGCGATGGACGCGAAAAAAACTATTCGAAACAGAGTCGCCACCGAATTTTATTTATCCCAAGTTAGGGAAAGGAAAATATCAATAAAACCTTTAAAGGAAGATAAGAACATGGTCATCGCAACCAAATTCGGGTTCGGGAGTCGGTTACGCAAGAGGGAAGGTATTAGCACCCTCTACGTCCGTTGTACTCAACGGGAACCTCTTGATTCGATTCGTGAGAAAGTTAGATAGGCTTGTTTGTTTTCTTCTAATTGCTTTTTAAGGGGAAAATGGGTGGTTTTTTATTAGTGTACTCGGCAAGGATTGAGAACCCTTGGGCCTACGTATTCTCTCGTGCAATGGGAAAGTCAGAGCATTCGTAGTTCGTGGGACTACGGTTGGTTTGTATTTTTTAAACGAACGAGTGTTTAATTCGCATTCTAACTGCTAAACATTGGCTTGTCTGCTCGTCAAGGGAGGATGAAGCACTAGTTCACATGCGCGGAAGAATGGCCAAACAATGTTCTTTTTTTTGTGAAAGTTGTTTAAGTATGAATTAAGTGGATTAGAGATTTGATTGAAAAAAAAGAGTTTGATTTGCATGTGTTTTTTAGGGTTTCGTTGCATGGGAAATGTTTGGGTTTGTTAAGTATTTTAGAGGAAGAATGACGATTATTTGATAAACGAGACGTCGGCCTCGCAACCAATTAATCGGGGCATTACTGAGATGCTAGATCTCAACGACACCTTTTTCATTCTATTGATTATGAAATTGTTTGATAATGATTAAGTGTTTTAAGACGAAAGGTTGAATGAACAACAACCCAAGGGCGTGCCTCAAGAGCCATTCATTCAAAGATCCAAGGAATGCTAGATTCCAAAAATCTCCTTCTTTCGTTAGTTGATTAAGAAAGTGTTTGAAGTAGGTTGAATCGGATTGGTTACGAAAAGAAGTGAGGATCAATACTAGTCCCTAGGGGTGCTCCTAGTAACGAAACCTCGAGATATGCAAGTGTGCGTTTGATGGCGAGGCAAAAGGCGCTCGAATTACGATTAGGCTCGATGGCGAATCGAGGACGTGTTTGGAAATGGTTTAGTTGAAAAGGTCGAAAGATTGACTGAATGAAAACCCAAGGGGCGTGCCTCGAGAGCCATCCATTCGAAGACCCAAGGAATGCTAGATTCCAAGAATCTCTTCCTTTCGAAAGTTTGATTGAAAAAAAGGGTGACATGCAATAAAAGGTCTCCAATTTAGTGTATTTAGATTAAGTGTATGAACAAAGAAAATCGTTAGATAAACATGAATATGAATATGATATGGACAATATGAAAAGTATGAATAAAAATATAATCGAGATAATATTTGACGGAAAATAAACAAGATTATGATTAATTGGGTGAATCGGGAAATAAAAGGTGACGACCTCGTCTTAATCAAGAACGCTAAAAAAGGTTCCATGATGTTTAAGACCTTCATTGATCGGAAATGAAAAGAATATAGTGCAAAGTAAAATGTGAAATAAAATCGAAAGCGAAGAAAAGTCTCATCTTAACCGACAAAATTTGGTTTTATATGTTCATCGACCCATAAAAAAATGAAAAGTAAATAAAAGAATAAAATCGGTCTTGTCTTAATCAAGATCTTTAATCTTAGATCGATAAGCTATGATTTTTTGACTTTCATTGACCGATAAAAAAATAAAAAAGGTGGCCTCATATAAATCAAGATTTTGAATCGATTTCAATAAATCAACTTAATCAAGATTTTTTCATATCATCGGCCAAAATAAAGAAAAGTGGAATCGAAATGAAAATAAAGTTGGTCTCGTCTTAATCAAGATTTAAATCGGTAAATCAATAATCTTGATATTTGACTTTCATTGACCAACAAAATAAATAAAAGCAAGCCATTCAGTAACATTACCGAAATCCAACAAGTTGTAACGAAATCGAATCGAGAAAAACGCCAAACTCAAAATATGAATTCAAACTATATCATGACCACAATCTCGATTTATCACAGCATAAATTAGAGATGAAATAATCTACATAAACACCATGAAATTCAACATCTTTCTGCCGCCAATCGGTGTTCAAGCATAGCCAAACCCAAAAATTTATTATTATTTCTCATTTGTGCCAAATTGATATCAGTAATTAAATCCTCGCCCAAACTGTTATTAACCAGGCTCCAAACTATTAACTATACAGCAATACACATTCACAAAATTTGCACACAAAAAAAATGGACAGAGAGAAAAGATACGTATTGCCATCAATTTGTTCATCAAAAGAGAGAAAATCGAAGCTTCCCAAAACAAATTAAAACCAAAGATTTATCTTTCTATTCATGCTAAAGGCCATTTCCAAACTTCGGTTTATGTTTCAAATCCACACAAACCAAAGCCGCATAAAAAACAGATTTCGATTCGATGCACAGATATCGCACGTGCACACACATGTATGAATTAATTCAATGCCAACAAAACTCGTCAAAATCAAACACAATAATAACCAATACAATTGATAAATCGAATATAACCATGACATAAAAATGAAATCAGAACAAAAATGATTACCCAGCATCGTGCAATTGAAATTCTGTTTTAGCTGTATCCGTATGAGCTTGTTAGCAGTTCATCAGCTACTCCTTGTGCTTGAACCCAGCTTGTACCTATTCCAACCTCTGCATCTAATCCAAATTGTGAAACGTTGTAGAATCTTTCACAAGCATTAGGAAAATCAGCAGCACTGTCGACTTGAAGAAAACACATCGGCTGCAGATTTAGTTTTGATACAACCAAACGAGCATACACGTTCGCAACGGGGTTCTATGGACAGGTCGCAACGGCGTTGTTGTGTGTCGAAGAAAAAGACTGCAGTGGTTTGTTTTCACAGTGAAGTTTTTATGGTTGCTTCGGGAAAACTTGCATTTTTTTTAAAGAATATGAAAAATAGGGAATATGGGTGACGTTGTGGAGGTTTGTACGTGTACTGGTGGCTGCTGTTATGGTTATGTCGGTTTGAATGGTAGCATGAGTTTGTTGTTGGTTGCAGGCTGTTACTCGCGTTGCCTTCCGCTTGGTGCTTCAACAATCAGCTGCTATGACCCAACCAACTCCCAACATGCCAATAAAATACACAATCGGAAACCACAACTGATTCGTGAAAATCTCTGCATTCCCTTGCCGATTTTGAACAGATCCAGAGGTGAGATGCTCGAATGGCAAGGTTGTTGTTGTTGCGTCACCTTGGATTGAAGACGAAGAGAGTTGTGAGGCTTCGATAAGAGCAGGTCGTTTGAAGTTCGTGTGAGGTTTGAAAGGAAACCAGCGACACAAGGTGGTCCAGTCCTTGTAATGGAGTTTACGGTGGAAAGTGTGGTTCGATTGAGGAAGATGTATCGGGATTGAATGGCAATGAGGAGATAATGGTTTGGGTTTGGTTGTGAAGGAAGGTTTATGTAGGAGGTAGAATCGGAGAAGAAACAAAGGGTGGAGAACAATGGAGGTTGTGTGGGTGTCGGTTAGTGATGATGGAGTGGCAAAGAAAGAGTGTAAAGGGAGGGTGAGGAACTAGTAAAATGGAGGAGGAGAGGAGCGTTGAACCTTCTTTCAATTTCTCTTTTTATTATTTTTTTTGGTGATATTTTGAAATGAGATGCGCTGCGTGTCCTCCCACAAGATGGGTCTCTCTTCATAACACATATATAGTCTAGCAATTAGGGTTTTTATTTATTTTTTAAAGTGCCAAACATACCCTTATGCAAACTTAATCAACAAGAATGCTCAAAAATAGAAAGAATAAAATAATGAAAAAGGACAAATACATTTATTATATTTTTTTTAAAAAAAGAGAAAGGTGTGGATATAATCTAAATGGAATTAATTATCTTAATACATTATTCTATCTAAAAAAAAAAGTTAAAATAAAATAACAAACTAGGTAACAAAGTGTCTGAAAAAAGTAAAAACGACTGTACTAAAATTATCAGCATGGAATAAACCACTCGAAAAAATAAAGTGTTTTGTAAGATTTCAAAATTAATCAGAACCGATTTTTAGTTGACTGACTCGTCTGTAAATCCAGCGAGTTCGTTCCACCTGATAAATTGGGATATGCGAGATGAAAATTATAAACAGGTAGGACAAATTTGGGGTATGACAGATGCCCCTATCTAATTGGCTTGAACCTAGAGAATGAACTGCTGCATGGCATTCATTTTAATGGTGCAAGTCAATTAGATACAAGAAGGCCCCAAAAATTTGTCTGACCAAAGATAAAGTGCTATAGAGTAAGAGCTGATAGAATGTGGTAAAAATGAACAGAATAACTTGAGACTCTTTGGGTGGTCGAAGCAGTCCCTTATCCATTAAGGTTCCTCGATGATACCAAAGCATTATCTCTGAAGGCAGACGATTCTTCGGGTCGTTGAAGCAGTCCCTTGTCCATTAAGGTTCCTCGATGATACCAAAGCAGTATCTCTGAAGGCAGACAATTCTCTGGGTCATCGAAGCAGTCCCTTGTCCATTAAGGTTCCTCGATGATACCAAAGCAGTATCTCTGAATGCAGACGATTCTCTGGGTCGTCGAAGCAGTCCCTTATCCATTAAGGTTCCTCGATGATACCAAAGCAGTATCTCTGAAGGCAGACGATTCTCTGGGTCGTCGAAGCAGTCCCTTGTCCATTAAGGTTCCTCGATGATACCAAAGCAGCATCTCTGTGGTAAATTTGCTGAGGGATAGTTGAGCAAGATTCCTCTTAGAGGAAATGTGTTGGCTTTGCAGGAGGGAGCTCACAAGAAACTTTCTAAGATAACCTCTATTTGGGGAGCAACAATAGCAACAACTGCTGGGGGTTGTCATTACCAATTGCATGGTTGACGAATGACTTGCTGGGGAATAGAATTCCTTGAGCACGTGCGGGGTATTTTTAGAAGAATAATGTCGACTTTGATGGAGGACTGGCCAAGATGCTTGCGAACTGATCCTGGATCCTGTTATGCTATGTTGCTGGGGATGTATATGCCATGCATTGAAACATATACTAAGATGCAACTGCTGGGGAATTTAATGCGCGTATGATATGATAGTGCTTGATATGATTATGTAATGTTATGCTAGCATGTTATGCACATGACGATGCAAAGGATCGGGTATGCTGGGGATAAGTTCCTTGTCGAGGGTATCACTAGGGATTGGATTTGGTAATTGCCAAGTGAGATTGGGCTTTGGGTTATGCGCCAAATGAAATTGGACTTTTAGGTTTTATGAGGATGCCAATAGAGTGGACTTTTAGTGGTTGCCAATGAAGACTGGACTTTGGGTCAAACTTCCAGACTAAAACTGGATTGGAGGATAAATTACCAGACGAGAACTGGTGTTAAAAGGGTATTCGCCAGACGAGAACTGGGCCTTAAAATATTTGCCAGACGAGAACAGGGCCTTGAATTGGTTTGCCAGACGAGAACTGGGCCTTAAAGTGATTTGCCAGACGAGAACTGGGCTTTAAAAGATTTTCCAGACGAGAACTGGGCTTTAAAAGATTTGCCAGACGAGAATTGGGCCTTGAATTAATTTTGCCAGACGGGAACTGAACTTTGAAGTGATTTGCCAGACGAGAACTGGACTTTGAAATGATTTGCCAAATGGGAACTGGACCTTAAAATGTTTGCCAGACGAGAATTGGACCTTAAAAGATTTTCCAGACGAGAACTAGTTTTTGAAATGATTTGCCAGACTAGAATTGGACCTTGAAATGATTTGCCAGATGGGAACTGGACCTTAAAATGTTTGCCAGACGAGAACTGGACCTTAAAAGATTTGTCAGACGAGAACTGGACCTTTGGATGTTTTGCCAGACGAGAACTGGGCCTTAAAATGATTTGCCAGACGAGAACTGGACTTTAAAATGTGTTGCCAGACGAGAACTGGACTTTTGGATTGCCAAGCCAAGTTGGACTTTGGATTGCCAAGCTAAGTTGGACTTTGGTGTCAAGTCTTGCGATACTAGGCTTTGAGACATCAAATCTTGTTGGAAGGTTAGGCTTGAGGTATGATACACATGTCTATGCAATGAGCGAAGCGACATGACTAATGCATATGAGTGGTGTATGCAATGATATGAAGGTTTCCAATGATGCCCCAGTAAAGGATAAGGTATGGGTAGGTTCCTATGCAGCAAGGTTTCTTGTCAGAAGGAAGGCAAAAGGTTATTTTTGTGGGGTGATAGCATGATTCCCCGACACTTGTCTTGAACTCAAAGGTCAGTTGATGAAGTTCGCTTAAGCAGATTGAAAGGAACAAAGAGATTTAACCCTGTGTTGCTCATAATGCCCCAGTCTGGGCTTATGAAGAATCTCTCATTGACAGGAAATTGGAAACAACTGTACCATGAGATGATCTCGAGATGGCTTGCCCCAGAATTCCAAGTTGTGAAAGGCTTCGTCTTTGAAAGGAAGTTGGAAGCAGTTGTACCATGAGATGAACTCGAGATGGCTTGCCCTAGAATTCCAAATCGTGAAAGGATTCTTCCTTGATCGACTAGCTCTTTGAGTATTTGGCTTCGAAGTACCCTTGAGGTAGCTTGCCCCAGAATGAGCGTTGGAGCAACTTAACTTGTGTTGATTAAACATTGGAGGGGTTTTCCTTTAATCAAAAGAACCTCTGGGTGGCCTGCCCCTGGTTGGTAGAGTCTTGAGATGATTCACCATGTTCAACCTATTCTTGAATGATTTTCCCCATAATCAACTAATGCTTCGGGGACTTGCTTTAAACTGACTGATTCCATAATCGTTGGATGTCAATGCCCCTGTTCTATAGGGTTATGAGGTGTTGTCAATTCCTGCCAACATTGTTGAATGACCCAGCTCCCTTTGATTGCTCCTTGTTGGAATTTCCTTGATGTCAAACACTAACCTGCAGTCAAAATTGTTTGTTCACAAATGGTAATTTTAACGCAATTTTCATGCAAGTTTTGAAAATCAGTCATTATTAGAATGATGTGATAGTGTGTGACGGATGGACCATTAGTCCAAACGTGGTGCTGATTTAGCTGGTGTGAAAGATATAGCAAGAATATGACACCAATTCAGAAGATTAGCAAATCTCTAGGAGTCAGTTTACGCAACCTTGCTGTAGTATGCTTTCAGAATAAACCCAGCCTCAATTAGGTCTTTCGAGGGTTGTAACGTGGTCTGGTTCACGGTTTATGAAACAAAGGATATAAGGCTCAAAACTTGATTTGTACCCACCCCTTCTTCGTGATGATCTCCAGTCCTACGTTCAGTTAATTCTGCATATGTTGGTTTTCCAAAAGGGTTGACTGTGTAAGAGTGATGATTCAAGGTTTGCTCGAAATGGCAGTCACCTTATTTTGTTTTTGTTAGGGATGTCAGTGACCCTTTGGTTTTGATTATGGTGGTCACTGGATCTTATTTTGTTTTTGTTGAGGATCCGAGGGCCTCTTTTGTTTTTCTTTGATCCCTATCTTTTGCATGGACTGATTTTGCTTTTCGAGTCCATCGGGGTTGCCTTGATTTTTGCCTAAGTCTCCTTTGAGGTATTTGACTTAGCGGTTTTTTTCAATTTTGTTTTTGATTTTTTTTTTATTTTGTCAGAGGATTGTGACCGCCAAGTCATCCATCATGTTTTTGGATTTTGCTTTTGTGAATTGAGTGCGTAATTAGGTTAACTGAACACTACCCTGCCCCAGGTTGAGTGTAAGGGTTTGAATATCCGAAAGAAACTGCTACTTCTAGGCTCGAAGTGGTTAACTAGGGACTAACTCCTTATCTCTCCGGTGTTTGGGGATTTGAAACAATGCCTATACATCCTTGGCGGGATTCTATCCGAAAGCATACCATCAGCAATTATGGGTATCTCGTTTTCGTCATCCTTCCTCCAATCTTTGCTAAACAAAAGTTTGATAAAGAGAGTGGACAAGAAGTATATGGAATAATTTTTGTTTTTTTTTATGTATATGTGAAGAAAAAATGAGCGAATGCGACGTGATTAGTTCAAAAAAATGCATGATCACTTCATTAATATTACCATTCAAAATAAACAATGTTCAAAACAAGCAGTATTTAATCATAAAGAAATTACAAATGCGAATGATAAAAACAATTTGATGATTGCCAGCATCTGAGGAAGTCTTCTTGTCTGAACCACTGGCTGCCTCTTGAAGTCTTGGAACTCATTTGGGCGAGAAGCTGATGTGCACAACCAAGTTTCCTTCTGGAAATGATATGTACTTTTTTTCAATCAACTGTTGCACCTTGGCTTGAAAAGCTTTGCAATCTTCAGTCAAATGCCCCATTGATCCAGCATGATATCCACAATGCGCATTGGGGTCATACCCAGGCGGATATGGTTCTGGCAAAGGCTTGATAGCTTTGGGCTCTACTAGTGAATTTCGGACCAGATGCGGCAAGAGTTGACTGTACGACATAGGAACTGGATGAAAAGGAGCAATCCTTCTTTCCAAGTTGTTTCGAGGCCTATGCTGATTCTGATATCCTCGACCAGGGGCTCGTTGATTTGCACGAGGAGAAATCATAGGTTTCTGGTATGATGCCCTAGGATTGACAGGTTGCGCGTAAGGATGATATGGTGCTGACAATGATAACTGCCGAGAAGCTGAAGGGTCATAAAGTCTTGCTGGTGCACCTTGAGAATACTCAACATTTTCTATGACTACATCAACTTCATTATCCTCTTCCTCTTGGGAATTGCTGAAGGATTCAGTCTCACTAGCTTGATTACTCAAGGCGTCTCGGGCTCGTTTAGCTTTGAGGTAACTCTCGATGTGTTCTCCCACTATTATAAGGCCAGAGAAGCTTGAGAATGAACTGCCAGCCATTCTTTCAAGATAGGTGTCATGCAGACTGTCCAAGAACATGTCAATCAATTCTTTGTCCAAGAGTGGTGGTTGTACCCTAGCTGCCAACTCTCTCCACCGCTGTGCATAATCCCTAATGGATTCACCGCTCTTCTGAGATAGGCTTTGCAGCTGCGTACGACTGAGAGCCATGTCCAAATTGTACTCATATTGTTTTAGGAAAGCATTGGATAAGTCTTTCCATGATTGGATACAACTTCTTTCTAAATCCATGTACCAATTCAAAGATGCACCACTTAAACTATCTTGGAAACAGTAAATCATCAACTTGTCGTTGCGGACATGAGAAGTCATCTTTTGGCAGAACATCACCAAATGACGCTTCGGGCAACTGAGACCAGCGTACTTCTCGAAGTTGGGTACTTCGAATTTTGGAGGAATTACCAAGTCTGGCACTAGGCACATATCAACAGCATCGAGCCCAGAAATATCGCGTGCTTTCATAGCTTGAACTTTCTCTTCGAGGGCACAAAACCTTTTCTCCATGGAATCAGTCAGCGACATCATCTGAGACTGAGCAGGGATGTTCACTCGTGGAGGATAATCACCAGGTAGACGATCATACAGTGGGTTAGTCGACACAGTAAAACCTTATGGGGGGTCAAAATCCTTCATCCCAATATGTTGAAAGCTATCCTCTGACGTAGCCATCACAACTTTCAAATTGTCTATGCTCATCTTATCCCCACTTGAACTTGCTTTAAATGCTTTGCAACTACCACAGGTTCAGTATGAGCGTCGGGAAATCAGCTGGTAGGAAATGGACAGAGGATCAGATGAGTTTTGGTTGGAAAGGTATGCCATGCAAATGAGATGCAAATGCAATGATATGCAAACAAACGAAATGCAGGAAGATCCAGGATCTAGGATATCACAAGTAACTTCCTAACCCTCCTAACAGGTAGGCCTTATAAGGATAGTTCTAGATTCTTTACCCATAAACCCACTCACGGGATAGCTCTTATGTTGATGGATATGGTTCCCAGGGTCTCGGACACTAATCGCGTCAACACCACGCAACAGGCTAGCTGCATTGTAACGGGGACACGAAAAGGTCTATCCTGAGTGTAGTCTTCATGCTAGGCCCGCGAGAAGCGAGTCCTCGGAGACTAACACTAACGACCACCAAGATGGAAACTGGTGCTAAGAGTGGTTCCCAGAGTCACGGACCCTTCATGAAACAAGTCGTGTGACAGGCTAGCTGCTTTACAACAAGATCTACGAAAAGGTTTACTCTAGGGGAAGCTTTCATGCTAGGCACACAAGGAGCGGGCCCTTGGGGACTAACACTAATTACTTCCAAAATCTAAACTAGGTGTTCTCTCTTCTTTTTCCAAGACTCGGGTATAGAGCCTTACTTGTGATATCAACCCAAAATCCATTAGGCAAGTATGATAAACAACATATAATAAAGAGAAAGCAACACAAAGCAAATAAAGAAGTAATAGGAAAAACAAACAAGAAGAAATTAAACAAGCGAAGCTAACATGCTCGAATCGAGTCATGTTAGGCTTGACTCTCTCTAGCATACGGCAATGCAGAGTCCCCAGCAGAGTCGCCATTTGTCGTACCTCGAAAAATACGATCCTCGCGATGGACGCGGAAAAACTGTTCGAAACAGAGTCACCACCGAATTTTATTTATCCCAAGTTAAGGAAAGGAAAATATCGATAAAACCTTTAAAGGAAGATAAGAACATGGTCGTCGCAACCAAATTCGGGTTCGGGAGTCGGTTACGCAAGAGGGAAGGTATTAGCACCCTCTACGTCTGTTGTACTCAACGGGAACCTCTTGATTCGATTCGTGAGAAAGTTACCTAGGCTTGTTTGTTTTCTTCTAATTGCTTTTTAAGGGGAAAATGGGTGGTTTTTTATTAGTGTGCTCGGCAAGGATTGAGAACCCTTGGGCCTACGTATTCCCTCGTGCAATGGGAAAGTCAGAGCATTCGTAGTTCGTGGGACTACGGTTGGTTTGTATTTTTTAAACGAACGAGTGTTTAATTCGCATTCTAACTGCTAAACATTGCCTTGTCTGCTCGTCAAGGGAGGCTGAAGCACTAGTTCATATGCGCGGAAGAATGGCTAAACAATGTTCTTTTTTTTTGTGAAAGTTGTTTGAGTATGAATTAAGTGGATTAAAGATTTGATTGAAAAAAAAGAGTTTGATTTGCATGTGTTTTTTAGGGTTTCATTGCATGGGAAATGTTTGGGTTTGTTAAGTATTTTAGAGGAAGAATGACTATTATTCGATAAACGAGACGTCGGCCTCGCAACCAATTAATCGGGGCATTACTGAGATGCTAGATCTCAATGGCACCTTTTTCATTCTATTAATTATGAAATTGTTTGATAATGATTAAGTGTTTTAAGACGAAAGGTTGAATGAACAACAACCCAAGGGCGTGCCTCAAGAGCCATTCATTCAAAGATCCAAGGAATGCTAGATTCCAAAAATCTCCTTCTTTCGTTAGTTGATTAAGAAAGTGTTTGAAGTAGGTTGAATCGGATTGGTTACGAAAAGAAGTGAGGATCGATACTAGTCCCTAGGGGTGCTCCTAGTAACGAAACCTCGAGATGTGCAAGTGTGCGTTTGATGGCGAGGCAAAAGGCGCTCGACTTACGATTAGGCTCGATGGCGAATCGAGGACTGGTTTGGAAATGGTTTAGTTAAAAAGGTCGAAAGATTGAATGAATGACAACCCAAGGGACGTGCCTCGAGAGCCATCCATTCGAAGACCCAAGGAATGCTAGATTCCAAGAATCTCCTCCTTTCGAAAGTTTGATTGAAAAAAAGGGTGACATGCAATAAAAGGTCTCCAATTTAGTGTATTTAGATTAAGTGTATGAACAAAGAAAATCGTTAGATAAACCTGAATATGAATATGATATGGACAATATGAACAGTATGAATAAAAATATAATCGAGATAATATTTCACGGAAAATAAACAAGATAATGATTAATCGGGTGAATCGGGAAATAAAAGGTGACGACCTCGTCTTAATCAAGAACTCTAAAAAAGGTTCCATGATGTTTAAGACCTTCATTGATCGGAAATGAAAAGAATATAGTGCAAAGTAAAATGTGAAATAAAATCGAAATCGAAGAAAAGTCTCATCTTAACCGACAAAATTTGGTTTTAGATGTTCATCGACCCATAAAAAAATGAAAAGTAAATAAAAGAATAAAATCGGTCTTGTCTTAATCAAGATCTTTAATCTTAGATCGATAAGCTATGATTTTTTTACTTTCATTGACCGATAAAAAAATAAAAAAGGTGGCCTCATATAAATCAAGATTTTGAATCGATTTCAATAAATCAACTTAATCAAGATTTTTTCATATCATCGGCCAAAATAAAGAAAAGTGGAATCAAAATGAAAATAAAGTTGGTCTCGTCTTAATCAAGATTTAAATCGGTAAATCAATAATCTTGATATTTGACTTTCATTGACCAACAAAATAAATAAAAGCAAGCCATTCAGTAATATTACCGAAATCCAACAAGTTGTAACGAAATCGAATCGAGAAAAACGCCAAAATCAAAATATGAATTCAAACTATATCATGACCACAATCTCGATTTATCACAGCATAAATTAGAGATGAAATAATCTACATAAACACCATGAAATTCAACATCTTTCTGCCGCCAATCGGTGTTCAAGCATACACAAACCCAAACATTTATTATTATTTC
Source organism: Lathyrus tuberosus (assembly GCA_022829125.1). Lineage (NCBI taxonomy): Eukaryota > Viridiplantae > Streptophyta > Magnoliopsida > Fabales > Fabaceae > Lathyrus > Lathyrus tuberosus. The sequence goes on along the minus strand of JALAZF010000027.1, from coordinate 15,811,697 downwards.
TCATTTGTGCCAAATTGATATCAGTAATTAAATCCTCGCCCAAACTGTCATTAACCAGGCTCCAAACTATTAACTATACAACAATACACATTCACAAAATTTGCACACAAAAAAAATGGACAGAGAGAAAAGATACGTATTGCCATCAATTTGTTCATCAAAAGAGAGAAAATCGAAGCTTCCCAAAACAAATTAAAACCAAAGATTTATCTTTCTATTCATGCTAAAGGCCATTTCCAAACTTCGGTTTATGTTTCAAATCCACACAAACCAAAGCCGCATAAAAAACAGATTTCGATTCGATGCACAGATATCGCACGTGCACACACATGTATGAATTAATTCAATACCAACAAAACTCGTCAAAATCAAACACAATAATAACCAATACAATTGATAAATCGAATATAACCATGACATAAAAACGAAATCAGAACAAAAATGATTACCCAGCGCCGTGCAATTGAAATTTTGTTTTAGCTATATCGGTATGAGCTTGTTAGCAGTTCATCAGCTACTCCTTGTGCTTGAACCCAGGTTGTACCTATTCCAACCTCTGCATCTAATCCAAATTGTGAAACGTTGCAGAATCTTTCATAAGCATTAGGAAAATCGGCAGCACTGTCGACTTGAAGAAAACACATCGACTGTACATTTAGTTTTGATACAACCAAACGAGCATACACGTTCGCAACGGGGTTCTATGGACAAGTCGCAACGGCGTTGTTGTGTGTCCAATAAAAAGACTGCAGTGGTTTGTTTTCACAGTGAAGTTTTTATGGTTGCTTCGGGAAAACTTGCGGTTTTTGGTAAGAATATGAAAAATAGGGAATATGGGTGACGCTGTGGAGGTTTGTACGTGTACTGGTGGCTGCTGTTACGGTTATGTCGGTTTGAACGGTAGCATGAGTTTGTTGTTGGTTGCAGGTTGTTACTCGCGTTGCCTTCCGCTTGGTGCTTCAACAATCAGCTGCTATGACCCAACCAACTCCCAACATGCAAATAAAATACACAACCGGAAACCACAACTGATTCGTGAAAATCTCTGCATTCCTTTGCCGATTTCGAATAGATTCGGAGGTGAGATGCTCGAATGGCAAGGTTGTTGTTGTTGCGCCGCCTTGGATTGAAGACGAAGAGAGTTGTGAGGCTTCGGCAAGAGCTGGTCGTTTGAAGTTCGTGTGAGGTTTGAAAGGAAACCAGCGACACAAGGTGGTCCAGTCCTTGTAATGGAGTTTACGGTGGAAAGTGTGGTTCGATTGAGGAAGATGTATCGGGATTGAATGGCAATGAGGAGATAATGGTTTGGGTTTGGTTGTGAAGGAAGGTTTATGTAGGAGGTAGAATCGGAGAAGAAACAAAGGGTGGAGAACAATGGAGGTTGTGTAGGTGTCGGTTAGTGATGATGGAGTGCCAAAGAAAGAGTGTAAACGGAGGGTGAGGAACTAGTAAAATGGAGAAGGAGAGGAGCGTTGAACCTTCTTTCAATTTCTCTTTTTATTATTATTTTTGGTGATATTTTGAAATGAGATGCGCTGCGTGTCCTCCCACAAGATGGGTCTCTCATCATAACACATATATAGTATAGCAATTAGGGTTTTTATTTATTTTTTAAAGTGCCAAACATACCCTTATGCAAACTTAATCAACAAGAATGCTAAAAAATAGAAAGAATAAAATAATGAAAAAGGACAAATACATTTATTATAATTTTTTTAAAAAAAGAGAAAGGTGTGGATAGAATCTAAATGAAATTAATTATCTTAATACATTATTCTATCTAAAAAAAAGTTAAAATAAAATAACAAACTAGGTAACAAAGTGTCTGAAAAAAATAAAAACGACTATACTAAAATGATCAGCATGGAATAAACCACTCGAAAAAATAAAGTGTTTTGTAAGATTTTGAAATTAATCAGAACCGATTTTTAGTTGACTGACTCGTCTGTAAATCCAGCGAGTTCGTTCCACCTGATAAATTGGGATATGCGAGATGAAAATTATAAACAGGTAGGACAAATTTGGGGTATGACAACTAGGTATCTACCAAGAAGTTGGGGGCACACCTAAGAGGTCACATCAACATTCCTTAAGCCTTGCACTAAGAAACCCTAGTTGTCTTTTTCCATAATCTGGCGTTGACAAGATTTGTATGCTTTAAAGACAGAGTATAGATCAAAAGATGAGCACCTTTAGCTGAGGTCTTCAGAGTTTAAGCTGTCATAAGAATTTGAGATAGCACGTTCAGATTCCGATCCTCCAAAAGCTGAGATACCACATTCAGAGTCATCAGATTCTGATCCTTCAGAATCTATGTCTTTTAGTATCTCTACATATGGTCAGTTCTAATTTGAATTTTAACTTTATGATCTCGCTTACTTGAACATATGTTAGTATACTCAATTGTTCTTTAAGTACTTTGTTATCATCAAAACCCAAGAGATATGAACAATTTTGTTCCAATAATCTCCCCCTTTTTATGATGACAAACAAAGGTATTTAAGAACAATGGTTGGTCAGTTTAACTAACTTAATAACATCAGAGTCTGAGGTTTGTAAGCTCCTCTAGAGTCTAATAGTTCAAAGGTTGAGTTTTGTAAGCTCCCCCTAAGTCTTATCCAAGTTATTTAAACTTATCTTTATAGCATAAGAAAATAATGTTCAGATCAAACCAATAATAATGTGGGTTCATGTATATATAAAAGCATTCAAAATACTTTCATCCTCTTTAAATACTCCCATGATATTCTCCCTCTTTTGCCATCAACAAAAAGTTAATTAAAACAAAATTATATATATATATATATATATATATATATAGAGAGAGAGAGAGAGAGAGAGAGAGAGTGAGAGATAAAAGATATTGAAAAAAATTGAAAAACAGAAGAACTAGTGATAGATAAGCATTTGTACCACAATTTTTAAGATGGTCAAAGTTAGATTCTGACAGCATGGTCTTCAAGGAATAGGATTCAAGGAAGAACAAGACTCAAAGAACGTAGTCATCAAGACTAAAAATGTTTGGTTCAAAAACACCTTTATAAAAGCAGATGTTGTATTAACAACTTGAGCACATTTCTCTGGAGTTTTTCTGTGCAGCGAAAGAATAGGCAAAACAAAGCCATTCAAGGCTGAAATGAGAGATTTTGCAAAAGAGATATGCAACTTGATGAAGAAGCAGGCAAGGAAAAAAAACATAAATCTGAGAAAATAGCAAGGGCTCAGAGATCCACAACTGCATAAGGTGAAGGCACATCTGTTGGAATCTCTGATGAGGACAAGACCACAGAAACAGATCTTAAAAATCTCAAGAAGAAGGAGTGGGTTGAGGACTGGAAGGCTTATTTGGGGTCACAAGAGAGGACAGATGATCAAATATGATAATTTCAACAGTCTTTGAAGAAGAACAAAATTTAATAGCCTTTAGATCCAGATCATGTAATGTCTTCTTAATTAATAAACAACATTTCCATTCCTATACCATTTTAGACATAAACATTCCTCGATATCCATCAAGTTTATGGTAATGCTTATCAATCAATCAGTAAGAAAAATGAGAGTAACAGAAACACTGTAAGCAACAAATAGAAGAAACAAAAATAAAAAGCAGAGAATGAAAACATTTCACTAAAAGAAGGATAAGTTACATAACACAAAAAGAAAACAAAAGCTAAACAAAAGAAGAAGAAAGATATCCATCCAGAGAGATCACATTGACCGCAAAAGGGTCAAAAGCTTTAATATCTTTTGGTATCTTCAACTTATCACCCTAGATTTGTGAAGTAACCTCAACAATATTTTTCTCTACTCCTTGTTGAATGAAGAGTTTTGAAAGAACCATTCCATAAGGAAAGAAACATGACTTTCACTCATGAAAGGATATGAGAGACATTTTCTGATATTCAAACATAACATGGGGAAGGTTGATCTTTAAATCTGAGTTGAGAAGAAGCAGAAAATTTTTTTCATCAATTTATAAAGAGTCCAGTTTCTTTTTCTTTGGCAGAAAGTTTGAAATCAAAATTTGATACCAGACTGATGCCTTAGAATTAAGTCTTGAGACTTTAGACAAGTAAGATAGATTATCAAAGATAACATGAAGAGGAAAAGAAGATTCCTAAATGAGCATATCTCGAGTAACACCTTCATCCTAACAGTTTATTGTGTTAGCAATAAACGTGGGGGTGATGGTGATAGGGATACCAGATATAATAGAAAGAATGGTACACTCTAGATTTAGTTCTTGGACAATTGCATTTACCCATAATTCTTTGACCAAATTAGGGTAGGTAGGACCATAGAGTGTAACTCCCTAATTCCCGACTCAATAATTAGTAAATAAAATATAATTCTATCCAAGTAGGATGTCACATCACAATTCAAGAAGTTTGAATGTTACTTCATTTAATCAAATATTATAGTCTAAATAGCGGAATTAAACAAAAGTATGGAATCCATAGGCTCGACAAATCATCCACACCAAAAGTGGTTCAATAATTACTTTTAATTAAAAGATACGTGACAAAATAACAAGAAGAAAACAACCCGTTCCCCGGTGTTACATATCAGAGCAACTCCACTAGTAGACTCGACCGATAGCAACATGAGGTACATCTCCAACTACTCAGCTACCTGAATGTCTATACTTCAAAGGAGCACAGACACAATAAACACAAAATAGGTGAGAAATTCATTCATATAATAAATACACACAAATCACATTCATTCACAATCACATTCTCACCATAAAAAATGCACAAGTACAACATAATTACAATGCAATGAGACCCGACAACATTACATGATGCATGTGGTACCAATTCTTATCAATGGTTCATCATACAAACCCAATTCCCATTTCGAAATCCTGAACTCCCCCTTCTGTTTTCTAGATAAGTCTTTCGTCCGTCTTCATACCTATGACTTAACTCCTTCTACATATCAACAATGAATGCATGGTATATGTTGCGGTGAGAATCGGATAACAAGCCATTAATTAACTTGCATCACCTTTCTTTGAATTCACCACCGAGCTTTGATTTATCCAAAGGAAAGGGTAAAGTTCGAAGAAAACCCTAAGGGGATCTAGGTTCGGGGGTTAGTTATACTAAGGGAATGTATTAGCACCCTAAGTATCTGTAGTATTCTACAGGAACCTCTTGTTTAAGTTTGTGATATATTATGTTTGCTTGCTAAGGATATCTATTAACTCTAAAGGTAAATACCTAAGGGTATATACACTAAGTTTGTTCACCAAGACGTCGCATCTCGTGCCTACGTATCTGACTAAAGAATCAGAGCAACCGTAGTTCGACTAACCAAGGGTTGAGGAACCATTGACTATGGCCAAAGTTCCAGGGGGAAATGAGTATGAGCTCATTTAGAGTTTTAAGAAACTCTCTAAGTCTAAGTTATAGGGGAGAAAAGTGAGTACTCAATATGGTGATTATCACATAGAGTCCAGAAACTCTAAATTAATTCTAAGTTGTAAGATTCAAGGCTCTTAGGAGGCTAAGAAAGTATAAAGGCTCTTAGGAGGCCTAGGGGAAAGATGGCTCTTAGGAGGCCTAGGGGAAAGATGGCTCTTAGGAGGCCAAGAGGGTAATGAGCTATCTATGACTTAAAAGTCAATAGAGAGTCTTTCCTTTGGAAGGAAGGGGGGAAGATAACAACACATTAGCAAGAGTTTTTACAAATGGAACTTGATGCTAAGTGGACAAAATAAGTTCAAGAGTTAAAAAAAAATGTATAACAATTAAACATGATCAAACTCAAAGGCATGATTCAAACATTCATGTATGGCAAGAGATAGTTAAATAATTCACAACAATTAAGCAAAAGAGAACACATACATGTCATTTGCAAGCTTAAAATCAAAGGCAAACCAAGTAAAACAAAGGACTTAGTAATGAAGCCAAATGAAACCCTAGTAGAATGGATTTATCTAAGGTTGAAAAACTCTCAAAATATACCCCTCAAGGATCAAGAACAAATCTAAGAGTCTCACAAAAAACCTCAAGAACTTAGTGACTTTTCAAAAGGAATTCCAAGACTAAATAAAAAAATACACATGTTTTTGTGAATTTAGAAATTAATGTAAAGTAAAAAAACTAACTAAGGAAAATTAAATTAAACACTAAAGCGTGTTCATGAATTTTTTTTTAGTATTTTTAAATAAAAGCAACTATTTTTATCAATTAAAATTGAAAAAAGAAAAAAGAAAGAAATAAAGAAAATAAATACAACACTAAATAATCTAAAGGGGGTGTATTGGCAATTGTACATAAGCTGAGACCAAGTGTTAGGCGCAATGGGCCTGGGCAGAGGGGGTGTTAAAATCAAGTTCGCCTGGCCCAAGTACAAATGACATGGAGAATGGAAAAATGGTGAAAATAAACAAAAGGCAGTCTGGGGCGAGGGGGGATTCGAACCCCAGACCCCTTGGTTACAGGCACGACTCACTTACCACTGGGGTGGCTATAGATCCAGTGTATAAGCCACCCCTGAAAGTACTTAAACGCTCAGGTGTTCCAAATGCTACTTCATTAAAAGCCACATGAAGTGAGTGTTACAGGATATGCTAAGGATAATCATCAACCGATCAAGTGTAGTCTTAAGTTACTAACAGAAAAAATAGCCATTGGCCAATCACACAACACATTCTCTCTCTTGGTCACACAAGCATGCAACGACCATGTTCATGTTATCGTGAAACAGCCATGAACACTGTGGCAAACCCTCTGCCTTCCTTAATCATTTCTCTACCAGAATTTAACCAAACATTATGGAATAAAACATCATCTTGCAGCCCACATATAGCAGAACAACAATGAACCCTACGCTATTCAAAACAAACACTCAAAAGCGGAGAAAACTAGACACCAATGTCACGTATCAGAATTGAAACAAAGCCATCACATTGCTAGTGTATCAACATGACTCCAAACATATCATTCTTTCTTCTTGCTATCATTCTGCCAACACAATTTAACCAGGGTCTATGTAACAAAAACCTCACAATCTACTTCTCACAACATAGAAATGATTTAGAACCTAGCCAATTCACCATGATGATTTAAACTAGGTGGAACTTATGCGTTCAGACGAGAGCCAAACCTTACAGGATACTATCATGCCAAAAACATTTCCATTATAATCTTAAGCCAGTGTAGATGAAAACATACAATCTAGCCACGACAGAGGGGTTCTAAAACTTGTACACACGTGGAATTATGATTTGAAAGAGAAAGATAAAACTTGTCAAGACAATATGACCCGAACTAAAGAAAAACTCCTATGGTTCAATTCTTCCTAACACTGAATGAACAGCTCAACCACAACCTTCAAGTTCCCATACTTCAGAATGAAAACACGAGCCTTAACAATTCTAAACTAACATCAAAGCAAAGTAATGTCACAATACATCAAAACTCATACATTATTTTTTTGACTTCAAAGCAAAACGAGCACATGATAACAGCAAGGATATTCACGATGGAGTTATAAGTCAGTGGATGGTGAGAATAACTATTTGTCATTTCAAGCAAAGCTATAGGTGGTGAATCTATACTAAGACAAAACAGACAACTTATGTGCAAGTTCAAGCATGTGATTCCTAGTGTGATCATGGTATAAACTGTTAACAATAGACAGCCAATAGATGCAAAAGTTTTCAAATGATAACATGAGAATATGAGCATGATGATGAACATATAGTATGGGAAAGAGAGTTACCTAGTGGAATATGTCCACTGCACCCTCCCACTTTGAGAACTTAAGAACCAATGAAGATTAAACCTCTTTCTCCTTGGAATGATCGTGCACCAACTCTTGCAAAATTCTCCCGCACAAACAATGCTTCTCCTTGACAAAATGATGAGTGATATGTGAGATATCTTGATTCTTCGTCTAACAAGTGCTGAGATGACCTCCTTTTATAGGCTAGGAAGTTTGGTTTGATTCCTTGAGACCCAATGGAAGAACGCATTGCTTGCTGGATAAAGGATTAGGGTTTGCAAGGACCACTTTTCAGCCTTCACCTTTGGTCAATCCTTGGAGAAAATAACGCTTCATATGCAGCACAAAGCCTCAGGAAATAGGGTGCAGACCTGTCATGTTTCACCAACCAATATATGCATCCAAACCTCCTTTTTGTTGTGTCATAAGAGTGAGAGTTAAAAGAGGTAAAAACTTGGGATCATCCATATGGATTTATGCGCATGAAGTTGACAACACTAGTGCTATACCATTTTATTTCACAAACCAATGTATTGTTTCACACATCCTTTTTTGTGAGTCATAAGAGAGTAAGTTCAAAAAGAAAAGATTTGGGATAACACAATGAGAAGATAACACGCCAAGAGTAGGGCTTGGGGCTGCTGCACATATTTGTCCATGCTTTGGTTCTAGATTGATTCAAACTGTTGAGGTATGGTTTACATTGACACTATGTTATGCATTTCTCCCGACATCATCACCTCTAATAATTCACATGACTTGGCTCTTGGTCCTTTTGAAAGAGGTCATATAGTAGAATAATATTGGTGTTAATGACAAGTTACAATAATGCTCATGAATGTGTAGAAAACATGACAAAGTTTAATGACCACAAGGCAATGAAATCTGAACTTCCTAAGTATGAAATATTACTTCAACATGCCATTTTTAGTGCACCACATCTTGGTAATTACTTCACCAATTCTAGAAATCTTTGATCCCATGTAAAGTAGACATTGTATAGAGCAACTTTCATTTGGAATGTGACTGGAAATGAGGTTTATAGCATTGAGAAAGATTGGGTCAAAGTCATGCGCATGATTAGGCAAAAAGGACTTAGAAAATTTCTAAGTTTTTGAGTTTTTTCTAATTTGAAACCCTCAACTTCAAAGCATCATAACTTGAGATTGGTTCATCCAAATGAGAAGTTCCACGCATGCTTGGAAAGTTTGAAGAACAAGGAACAACTTTCATGTTCAAAGATTTTTGATTTGGACTTTGGAACTAGGTGAAAAACAGCCATGAAGTAGTGTTCAAAATTGGAGCAAAAAGATTAAATTTTCACCAAGTCCCTAAGGCATATTGTATTCCAAGTCTCATAACTTAAAAACCAAGAAAATTCTGAAATAGGGTCCTCTAATACACTTTGAAGATCATGGAAAGAGCTTCCATTTGAGCTTTGAGTCACACAAATTGGATGTGTGGTTTGAAAGTTATGACTGTTTCAATTTTTGCACAAGTAGTGAAATTCCCACATATGAAAAGTTTCATGAACCAAACCTTGCTTCCTTTGCAAGAAACTACTTAAAACTTGATTTCTCATACCTTAACCTATCATTGAGCCATGTCATGATGGATTGAGGCCTTGTATGTTTCATTTTGGATCAAAATCTCAAGGATTAGGGCCTCAGTTAAAACCCTAATTTCAACTGAGGATGCATTGGAATGATATCTGATGATCTTACTTCTTCCATCACATATAATGCTCATAGATGGTCTCTAGGGATGTATTCTATCACATGGAGTCATGTCCCAGGGCTTAAGAACAACTCTTGATCAATATCAAAGGCCATGATTGTCTTGTTGTCACAAAACCCTAATTGGAGGCAGGGTGAACTCGTGGCTCAAGGCACTTGGTAATGAGAGCCAGCCACACTTGAATTTTTGTTGATTGAGACTTTTAGGATGTAGATGAGCTCAATAGTTTCATTAGGGGCCTCAAGGCACCTAGGAGATCTTGAATCATGTGAGAGCTTGGTTTAGGAGACCCTACCCTCTTTCTTGTGCAAAACCTGACTTTCACAAAAGAAACAAACTTGCAAAATGAAGTGGTTAGCTAATAATGCATAGATGATTGAACCTACACGTCAATGCTAGATGTTATGACATCTAAGGGGTAAAATTTAGGATACAACAGTTGCCCCTATTTAAATAGCTTTACCGGATGGCACGAGGAATGGAAATCCTAGGGGCATCAAGGTGAAAAGGTATTTAAATATAGCAAACCGAAATTTTGCCCTTAGATGGAATGGATGCTAAGGACATGCAAGTGCTGACGTGCCATGAACTCTAGTATGATGATATGATGTCATGATGGTGCAAGAATGCAGACAGACAAGACACCAGGGATAAAGAGTAAACATTCCCAGGTGAGCTATACTGGGGAAAAATGGAGGTTAGTATCCACGAGGAACACTCACTGGGGATACAGGCTGACCAACAATGGAGACTCACTAGGGAGACTCTGAGGAAAGAAAAGTAAAGGGGAGAACCCTATAGGTCCTTACTGGAGATAGGCCAGAAAGATGTTCTCCACTGGGGGAAAATCTAGGGAAACGGACGACAGGTTCGCATGTGACCGGACGACACTGGGGTAATAAAGACACGTTCTTACTGGGCATGAAACCAGAAAGAAGACATGATCTCCATTAGGGATCACTTTGAAATAAAGGATAGACATCCAAAGGATTTTTGGGGTTTTCTTACACTGAAGAGTTCAACGGGATCTTCAAGAAAACAGAAAAGACAGAGATGAACTCGCGCGCCAGATAATAAAATGGACTTTAGTTGGGGATAAGGTTAACGAACCCTTAATGATGGGACTCGGGTACAAATATGAGTTGGATAAGTATTGAGGTTCACAGTTGACCTGATGTTTTGGTTCATAGGTGAACAAATATGTTTAGGTTTATAGATGACCAAGGTTAAGGTTCATAGCTGACTCAAAAATGTTTAGGTTCATAGGTGACCAAGGTTCATAGTTGACCTGAAATAATCAATGCCAGTGATTACTGGACTTATGGTTTATAGGTGACCAAATGTTTAGGTTCATAGGTGACCAAGGTTCATAGTTGACCTGAAATAATCAATGTCAGCGATTACTGGACTTATGGTTCATAGGTGACCAAAAATGTTTAGGTTCATAGGTGACCAAGGTTCATAGTTGACCTGAAATAATCAATGCCAGCGGTTACTGGACTTTTGGTTCATAGGTGACCAAATGTTTAGGCTCATAGGTGACCAAGGTTCATAGTTGACCTGAAATAATCAATGCCAACGATTACTGGACTTATGGTTCATAGGTGACCAAATGTTTAGGTTCATAGGTGACCAAGGTTCATAGTTGACCTGAAATAATCAATGCCAGCGATTACTGGACTTATGGTTCATAGGTGACCAAAAATGTTTAGGTTCATAGTTGACCTGAAATAATCAATGCCAGTGGTTACTGGACTTATGGTTCATAGGTGACTTAATGTTTAGGTTCATAGGTGACCAAGGTTCATAGTTAACCTGAAATAATCAATACCATCGATTACTGGACTTATGGTTCATAGGTGACCAAAAATGTTTAGGTTCATAGGTGACCAAGGTTCATAGTTGACCTGAAATAATGTTTAGGTTCACAGTTGACCTGAAACAAACAATGCCAGAAAATACTGGACTTAAGGTTCATAGGTGACCTGAGGTTTTGGTTCATAGCTGACCAAGGTTCATAGTTGACCCAAGATAATGTTTAGGTTCACAGCTGACCTGAAACAAACAATGCCAAAAAATATTGGACTTAAGGTTCATAGGTGACCTGAGGTTTTGGTTCATAGCTGATCAAGGTTCATAGTTGACCTGAGATAATGTTTAGGTTCACAGCTGACCTGAAACAAACAATTCCAGCAATTACTGGACTTAAGGTTTATAGGTGACCTGAGGTTTTGGTTCATAGCTGACCAAGGTTCATAGTTGACCTGAGATAATGTTTAGGTTCACAGCTGACTTGAAACAAACAATGCCAGCAATTACTGGACTTAAGGTTCATAGGTGACCTTTTGGTTTTGGTTCATAGCTGACCAAGGTTCATAGTTTTAAGGTACATAGGTGATCTGAAATAAACAATGCCAGCAATTACTGGACTTAAGGTTCATAGGTGACCTGATGTTTTGGTTCATAGCTGACCAAGGTTCATAGTTGACCTGAGATAATGTTTAGGTTCACAGTTGACCTGAAACAAACAATGCCAACAATTACTGGACTTAAGGTTCATATGAGGATATTAAATATCAGATAGGTCAGTATCGGGGTTGTAGGTTAGACTTCCTGGGGAATACACATTATGCTTGCAAAAAGGGTTGGATAGTACCAGAGATAGATAAGCTTCTCATAAGAGACTGCCACTTATCGCCATAAAAAACAAGCTTCTCCAAGAGATTGCCACTTGTTGTTAGGTATAAATTCCATTAAAACTAAATTATTAAATATAAATATAATAAATATATATTAACGTTTGTATAAAAAATAAACTAAATCTTTTTCCGCCAATCAACCTTTGGTTTGTCACCACGCAGCAGGTCATACATGCGTCTAGTCTTGTATCTGCCCTTGTCCTGAAAATCCAGCCAAACAGTCGAGGTTACCATCATGTTATGGTTCTTAAAGATAGCTTTCACCATCCAAGAACAATTAGCACCAGGTTGGTAGTCCATAGGCTCAGACCCTTTCATATAATACGCATGGATCCAACGAATCCACAAGCTATCATGCTTCTTTAAAATATTCCATAATAACTTCCCAATGGAAGCTTTGTTCCACTCCACCAAAGAGATAACATTTCGCCTACCTGCTGCCTGAGAATCGCAAACATGGTCCCAAGCAATGGGGGCCTTTCTGCTATTGCTGTCAGATCCAGACCAAAGAAATTTCCTGCAAAGGCTGTCAATATAGTGAATCACTTTTTTATGCAAGGGAAAAATTTGGAGCCAATAGCTAGCTATTGAAAATAAAACACTTTTGACCAATTGGAGTCTTCCAGCATACGACAATAATCGAGTACTCCAATGCTTGAGCCTTTGTAACATTTTATCAACGAGAGGTTGGCAGTTATTGACAGAGAGCTTTTTACAATCCAAAGGTACCCCTAAGTATTTGAAAGGAAATGAACCCGTTTCAAAACCAGTTTCCCCCTGAATTTGGCTTCTGGTAGTTTCATCTAGGCCACCACAGTAGAGCTTACTCTTTGGAATACTCATAAGGAGGCCAGTTGCTCTTGAGAAATCCTTCACCTTAGCCATCAAAAGTTGAACTGAACTACCATCACCTCTGGCAAACAGCAGAATATCATTTGCAAAGCACAAATTTATAATGTTCAGCTTGGTACACTTAGGGTGGAAATTAAAGTTAGGATTATCCTTGAGACCTATTAGAAGTCTATGCAAATACTCCATAACCATCACAAACAGGATAGGTGATATGGGATCACCCTGCCTAAGGCCACGATTAGCTAAAAGCACTTTAGAAGGGCAACCATTAATGGAGAATCTATAAGAAACAGATGTGACACACGCCATGACCCAGTGTACGAAAATATGAGGGAAACCCAACTCCTTTATAATCTGAGCCAAAGCTTCCCAATCAACGGTATCGTAGGCTTTTTGTATGTCTATTTGGACCATACATCTTGGAGATACATGATTTCTACTATACCCTTTAATCAACTCATGAGCAAGAAGAATGTTATCCTTTCTAAAATCCTCACTTTTAGGCTTGGGAAGATAATTGGTACTGTTATTGATCACTCTCAAACTGCTTTTGTGTCTGGTAGAATTTTAAACTAAATATTTATATTAACATTTAATATTTAAAAAATAAACTAATTTATTAATTATAAATATAATACATATTAAACAGAAATTAAATTAAATAAATAAATAAAATAATAAATTGAACGTAAATAAGTTAATTTAAGTGTTAATTTAATTGTTAATTGAAATGTTGTAATATAAGTGTTAAGTCATTTATGTATTTAATATGTTAATTTAAGTGTTAATTTAATTGTTAATTGAAATGTTGTAATATATACATTTGAAGTAAACAATTAACTAATAAATACTTAATAGCCTAGTGGAAGAGTTGTCCCTTGCAACCATGAGGACTTTGGTTCAATCCATGGCGTGTGCAAAGTTTTTAATTATTGATCTTTTTTGCCTCCTTATTTTTAAACCCCCTCATATTTTTGCTTTTCATGAGGCCCTAAGTAAGGGGCTCAAAATCTAATCAAAATTTTTTTTTGGAATAAGATATAAATATATATTACCAAAAAACAATGAGTTACACGCCGATCAAATCGATCCCAGCATCACAGTGGCTACAAAAAACACAATGGCTATAGCCTATGCTTGTAATCTATTAAGGTGCTCCATAACTTTTTTATATGCTTCAGCTCTTAGGAGTACAGTTTCTTTGATTTTGCTCCAGTTTAGTTCTTCATTTGGGCTATCTTGGAAAATTGTTTTATTCTTAACCGTCCATATATGGTAGATGACTTCAGCCACAACACATTTAGCAAGTCTAGCCTTTGTCTCTTTTCCTCTTGTTATTTCCTCCATCCATGATAGGCTCAATTCCCGCGGAGCTTGGATTTTAAAGTGAGTTAGGATATGATGCCATAGTGGGCGTGTTGCTGCACAACTAAAGAGCATGTGTTGGATTGTTTCTTGGCTGGTGCAAAAAACACATCCTCCATCTGTGGGTGTGCCAAAACGTGTTATCCTATCTTTCGTCATAAGCCGACCATGACAAGCCATCCAAAGTATAAATACTCATCTAGGTCTCGCTATATTTCCAAACATCAAATTCTTCCAATGCACTTTAGGTCTCTTTACATCTCCTCTCAAGAACTCGTACATATTTCTGATCCTGTACCTACCGATGTTCATAGCCTGGTTCCACTGATCTGCTTGTGTCAGCCAGTCTTTTTGCTTGAACATCGCTTTCACAATCCACGAGCTGCTGTTACCTGGTACAAACTGGCTTACCTCATGTTGTTTGATGTAGTATGTGTGAATCCACTTGATCCATAAGATATCTTTTATGGTCCAGACATTCCATAAAAGTTTGCCAAGAGTTGCCTTGTTCCAATCATGCAGAGAAATGGCATTATAACCTCTAGTGCTTATAACCTCCATAAGATATCAATTTGAAGCAAAATAATTTAGTTTTTTTTTTAATTATTTTTTTAAAAATTAAATATTTTTAAAAATTATTTTTTTCTAAAAAAATAAATAAAAAATATTTTTAAAATAATCTAATTTTTTTCATAAAAAAAGTCTAGTGTTTTTCGAAAATAAAAAAGTCAATCTTTTATCGAAAAAAAGGCCGATTTTTTGCAAAAATAAAAAAAAATTGACTTTTTTGAAGATAAAAAGTCGAGCATTTTTCGAAAATAACAAAAAAGTCAATTTTTTTCAAAAAAAAAGCCAATTTTTTTTTAAAAAAAGTCGACTTTTTCGAAAATAAAAAAGTAGATTTCTTTTTCGAAAAAACTGATATTTTCCAAAATAAAAAGTCGGTTTTTTCGAAAATAAAAAAGATAGAGTTTTTTCTGAAAATAAAAAAAAATTGATTTATTTTCGAAAGTTAAAAAAAGTCGATTTTTTTCGAAAATGAAAAAAATGTCTTTTTTATTCGAAAATTAAAAAAAAAAAGTCATTTTTTTAAATAAATAAAAAGTCATTTTTTTTGTAAACTGAAAAAAGTTAATTTTTTTCGAAAATAAAATCGATTTTCTGGAAAAAAAATTCGATTTTTCGTGAAATAAAAAAATCCATTTTTCAGAAAATAAGAAAAGTCGATTTTTTTCAAAAGTTCAAAATAGTCGATTTTTTTCGAAAGTTAAAAAATATTTAATTATTTTCAAAAATAAAAAAGTCAATTTTTATCGAAAATAAAAATAGTCGATTTTTTCGAAAATAAAAAAATAGTCAATTTTTTTCAAAAATATAATCGAGTTTTCCATTAAAAATATGATTTTTCGAACAGTAAATAAGTAGGATGTCACATTTCGAACAGACACGCTTATATATATATATTTATAACAAAAGAGACATTTAATAAAATATTTTTGAAATATAAAACACTATTTATTGATGACAAACGACGTAATTACTATATTACTATCCATGCTTTAATATCAAGAGAATAAATTAAATCTTTTATTGTTTAATTTTTTAAAAATAGAATGACACAAATTGTGGCGTTGTTTTATTATTAAGCAGATAACATTGAAAAAAACATAAATAGTCAATTGATCCTAATAAGTTTGTGTGTTTTTTATGTTCTTGTGTATCTTTTATTTTTGTTCTTCTATATTTTTTTAAAAATAATTCTTTAATGTTAAAGTGCTTTTGATTTTAATTTCTAAAGTTAAAATCTACAAGAATCCGGCATTTTTTCTTACAATTTTAAGAACTAAAATCAAATAAAATTTAACATTTAAAAATTCTATTTAAAATAAATGATACAGAGACGAAAAACAAAAACACTTCAATTTACCGAGATCAATTGACTATAGCTTTGGAAAAAATACAATTTACTAAAAAAAAATAGAACTTTTTAAATATAATGTACTCATTGAATTAAAAATAAAAAATGTTTGTGTTCAATAAATTCTAAAACTGGAATAAAAAACTCAAAGAGAATCGTAGAAGTTTTTGTTTTAAATTAGAAAAAAATATATGTTATATATGTTTTAATTATTTAAAAATGTAATAATTTTTCCAATTCCTTTTAAAGATTCATTGTATAGTATACCCCCTTTAAACAATATATGATTTTAAGTAAAGATTATTAATTGACTACAAAAATATTGTGTATACAATATACTAAATGAATATTATTCACGATAAATGATTATTTTAATGCGTTAGTTAAAACTTAAAATTTAATCAGTTGAATAAGAATGTAAAAATAAAAATAATTTAACAAAATCTATTAAATAATTTTTTAAAAAAGTAAAACACCCTCTATGAATGATAAATCACGGAATTTCCATAATAATATTTTTACTTTATTAATAAATATAGTTTATTGAAAGAAAAAAAAAATTATTTTTTAATTGAATTGAAAAAATGGACAGTTTTTTCTGTATACAATGTATTGAGTAAATGAAAATTTTTTGAGAGAAAAGTAGAAATTTATTTTAATATAGAATAAACCTATCTTATAATTTGTATACTTATTTAAATAAAATATGTTTTACTCTACCTATTTAAAGATTAATACTATACCACACATTTTTATAAAATATATGCGAAAATGGGAAGTTAAAGAAAATGTCAAAGTTTTTTTTATTTTTATTTTTAAAAGAATTTAATAGGTATACACCGATTGTATAAAGAAATTTTACACTGTCAGTTAATTTGTGACCGTTTGATTTTAATTATTGTTTGACTTTGATTTTAAATAATTATAAAATAATATTCATGATAGTTGTGATACACTGACTGTGTAAAAAAATTTATGCTAACAATGCATAACAATTAATCTCTTTTTAAAATAGAATAAACAAATTATGGTCTTTTTTATTTTTATTTTAGTGTTCCTTTTTTTCCAGTCCTATTTTAATGTTCCCTCTTAACAAAATCTCTTCACTTCGCTTCTACATTTTACGTTATAGGCAAAATAGTGTGCTCTCACTTTTCTCTCATCATGGTGGTAGAAAACTCAAACCAATCAGAAGAGTTCACTAATTTCAGTTTAGAGAGAATAGCTGAAGTGAAAGCTTTTGATGATTCAAGAGAAGGTGTAAAAGGTTTAGTGGAGTCTGGGGTGTCAAAGATCCCACACATTTTTCATTCTGGGAAGATAGACATTGGTGAAAACCCGGCTAGAGACATCAAGTTTAGTGTTCCTATCATAGATCTTAAAGACATACACAACAATCCAACTAGACGGGTTGAGGTAATTAGAGAAATTCAAAGTGCATGCCATGAATGGGGATTTTTTCAAGTGATTAATCATGGAATTCCCGTTATTGTCTTAGATGAAATGATTGAGGGAGTGCGTAGGTTTCATGAACAAGATCCTAATGTAAGGAGAGAGTTTTACACACGTGATTCAAATAAAAAATTTAAGTATTTCTCAAACCTCTCCCTTTTTAGTGGCCAGCCTACAAATTGGAGAGATTCACTTAGTGTTATTGTTGCTCCCGATCCATTCAAACCAGAAGAAATACCATTATTATGCAGGTAATGAAATAGATACTCCTTTGGACTCTGACTCTCTAAATCATAACCATATTTTATAGTATACATATATGTTTACTTATGAGTTATACATGTTTAAAAAACAAAGAAATGTATTTTTTAAGTCCAACAATAAAATTATTTTAACAATTGAGCATTTGATTTCATACTTGCAGGGATATTGTCATTGAGTATTCCCATAAAATTAATGACTTGGGTTTCACTATGTTTGAGTTGTTATCAGAGGCATTAGGACTCAACCCTTCTTACCTCAAAGAGTTTAATTGTGCTGAAGGACACTCTATTCAGGGTCATTACTATCCACCATGCCCTGAACCTGAACTAACTTTGGGCGCTTCCAGTCACACAGATGCTGACTTCATCACAATACTTCTACAAGACCATATTGGTGGTCTTCAAGTTTTTCATGAGGGTAAATGGGTCAATGTTCCTCCAGTTCATGGAGCTCTTGTGGTCAACATAGGAGATCTTCTACAAGTACGTATTATAGTTTATTGTTATTTTTTATGATTAGGTAGTAGCCTCGTATGAATTTTACAACTTTTAATTATTGAAAAGAATATTGATATATGCTCAACAAAAACAAACACCCAGATATTTTATCCTTTTACGGTTGTTTTTATTATTTTTTTTGAAGAGGCAAAAGAAGCTTTATATTAAAGATATGGCATAAGAGATGCCACTAAAAAAATACATTAATGCATAATTATTTTGTCAATCTAAAACTTGCAAAAGATATAGAAGTGTGTGGAGGTTCAGAAGTCTTGGGAGGTTAGGGTTGTGTCTCTTTTGTTTATTAAAAGGGGAGTTATCTAAGTGGATGATGGTTTCTTAGGATCTCTTGGATCTTCTTCGTAGTGCGCATTCTTAGTTGTTACAGCGTTCCTAGTCAAAGTAGCTTAAGGAAGGGGTGCTAATTGTATATTTTTTCACGCGTGTGTGAAGCAGATACAATAGAGGAATTTCATTTTGACGCTCAAGGTGAGTGGTAGTTTGTTGGTTAAGTGAATGAGCTTAGAGGGGAGATGTGTAGCTTTTTTAAAGATTACTTTTCTGACCAGATTTATTTCAGGCCTATCTTAGATAGGGTTACTCTTCCTTGTATCTTGACCAGTTATGTTGAGGTTCTCGTTGCTAGATTTTTTGCCATTGGAATGGATGTGGTGGTGGCTGGGATGGAGGGTAATAGGATTTCGTACCCTAATGGATTAAAAAAATTAATTTTAAAGAAGTTTTGGGGTTTTCTCAAGGATAATATGTGTGTGTTATTTGACAGTTCTTTGATTATGTTATCTTTTCAAGAAGCTTGACGTCTTATTTTATCACTCTAATTACTAAGGTAGTTCCCCCTTTATCCCTAAGGGGTTTTAGGCGTGTCTCTTTTCTTGGATCTCTCTACAAGTTATTGGATAAAATGTTGGCTTCGATATTTGAAGTAGTTGTGAGGAAGCTTGTATCCTTTTCAAGATTTCCATGTTGTTAGTAGTATTTTTAAAATAGATTTGAGAAAGATTATGATTCAATTAGTTGGTCTTTCCTAGATTACATGTTGAGAAGTTGGTCTTCTCCAGTAGTCTTTCGGTCCTAGTTAATGGGTTTAAAAAGAAAGAGATCAATATCTAGCATGGACTCAAGCAAGGGATCCTTTGACATATTTTCTTTTCCATTTGGTGGTGGGAGACCTTAGTGCTATGTTGAGAACGAGAGTGTCTATTGAGGCATTATCCAAGTTCAAATTGGGATGCGAATGGCTATTAGTGTTGCTCCTTCTATATGCTAATGGTACGTTTATTTTGGGAGGAGGATTCAATTGAGAATTTTTAGGATATTAAGTCGATTCTTAGAATCATTGAGCTGGCTTCGAGTGAGTATTTCTAAGAGTTGTTGGTTTAATATTAATTTAGAAGATTATTTTCATTAGCTGGTGGATAACTTTCTTAACTGCAAAGTTAGATCTCACCTTTTCAAGTATTTAGGTCTCCTAGTGAGTGTTAACCCAAAGAGGGAAGCGATTTGGGAGCCTATAGTTTGTCTTATTTCTAAATGGCGTACTTTGTGGAAGAATAGATTTGTTATCCTATGTGGGAAGGTTGTGCATCTTAATTCGGTCTTGAGTGTTATCCCTGTTTTTTCTCCTTCATAAAGATGACACTCTCGATCGGTCTGGCTGAAGATTGTAGGAATTCAAAGGTGTTTCCATTGGAGATGGTTTAAGATGGAATGGGTTAGATTGTAAGATGCATGTAAGCTAAAGGAAATGGGTGGCCTAGGGATTCAGAAGTTAAGGCATGTTAATCTTTCCCTTCTTGGAAAGTGGTGGTGGAGGGCTCTGAAGGATGGACTTGAGCTATAGGTTGATATTATTACTTCTATGTATGGTCGTTTTACCCTCTCCTCCTCAAGAAGCGGGTGCCTTATGAGCCTCAAAGGATCCTCTTTATGGTGGAAATACTTTTCTTTTCTTGGATCCATGGTTGTGGATGATTCATAGTGATTTTTTAATGGAATTAGTAAGTGCTTTGGAATAGAATGAGATGTCATTTTCGCCGGATATATGGAAGGATCATACTCCGCTTTATGTGTCTTTTAGGTGGTTGTTTCTTATTTTTTAGCAGCATACTCAATTAGTTTGTTTTATGGGGTCATGTGTAGGAGGGTTAAAGGTGTGAGATTTTAAATAGTGAAATAATTTGTTGGTTTTTGAAGAAGAGTTGTTTGATAACAAGGTGCATTCCTCGGTTGGTATGGTTATACAGGTTTGGAAGAACATTTAGGTTTGGAAGGTTAATGAAGAAGGTGACTATTGGTGAGATCTGCGTACAAGATATTATCTAATCTCTCTATCGGGGAGTAACCTAAGTTTTATTAGGTGATTCTGGTTCTAGCTAAGGGTTGTCAGAGTTGGACTCCTTATAAAGTTGTTGCTTTCGCTTAGAAAATCTTACAAGATTGGATCTTGTATGGTGAGAACCTTCTTAGGCCTAAAATTTTAGATGATCTTAATGTGGCAAGGTACACCATGTTCTCTTCTTGGGTTGAAGAGGTTGATCACCTGTTTATCTCATATGGGTTTGCGTTTGATATCTGGTATAAATTCTTTATGTGGGTGGGTATAAATATAGTTATTTCCTAATTAATTATTGGAATGTTTGAGGGGTTAAGTGTCACATGCAGTGATTTGGACTATGCAACAATATTATATTTTATGATAAAAGCTCGTCTGTTGATCATAGGTTGAGTTAGATTATGTGCATTTCAAGTAAGCGGTTTCAGTTTCATTTTCCAAACTTGTCCCCCTCTTTCTTGAATTGGGAGAAGAACCTGCTAAAGTGTTTAGGCGTATTGAGATCTGATGGGTGTTCAACTTTCTTGTCTAGGGGGTTTGGATATTTTCTTAACATTCCCTCAACTTAATGTATAGAGATCATCATCTTGCTCTTTAGATCTTCGGCTCTGCGGTTCCTTGGATCAAGTTAGTCTAGTTGTCTCTAGTTTCGGTTTGGTGGCAGTGCTTGTGTTTTCATGTCTTTGTGAACTGGTTTTTATCTTGCGACTTACTTATTTATTTTGTGTTGAACTCTTCGATATATATATATATATATATATATAACAAAAGTGTCATTGAATTCTATGAGATTCTTCTAGAAGAATAACCCAATTTTATATATTCGATTTTTTCATAGAGCATTACACTTTATTATTAATATGTTGTGCAGTTTAATGAATTTCTTCTATACTATTGCAGCTTATATCAAATGGCAGGTTTGTAAGTGTTTATCACCGAGTTTTATCAAAGGACATAGGTCCGAGAATTTCTGTCGCAAGCTTCTTTGTGAATTGGCCTGACCCAATTAAAGGTGAATCAAAGACTTATGGCCCTCTTAAGGAATTGATTTCAAAAGAAAGTCCACAGATCTACAAAGACATTACTATAAAAGAATTTTTGGCACATTATATTGCAAAAGGCCTTGATGGAAATTCTTCATTAGAGCCCTTCAAGTTGTGAGTACATCAAGACATCATATTTGTTATTTTCATCGAGTTAATCATAATCTATTTGAATAATAAATCGTATTTTATGCTATAAGCATGCTTTATATGTATCAAATTTTTGAGATTGAAATAAATGAATTATGTATGTTTGTTGACATTTTCTAAAATAATTAGCTACATGGTGAGAAAATATAATATTGGAGACAAGTTGAATGAGCTTGTTGACTATAAACATGGAATATGACCTATGTTATATTTTGTTCAATTATTGTAACTTTAAGGAAATGTTCATTTCTCTTCGAAAGTAGTTTGATATAAATAATCCGGTAATAATAATATAAGGCAGCTAATTGGCATTCTTCAACTCTATGGGTCACTGGCATGACACACAATCATCTTTGGAAAAATACAGACTGGGCAGCTTTGGATTCATACCTGATTTAACAATTTTAAAATACCTCACAATTAGCAGCTATGTTGATATTTTCCTAGAGGCAGTTAACACAAAGACCATAGTCAACTAAGTTAGGCGTATTTGTTAATTTACAATCGGAAAAAATTATTGAAAGAGTAGCAACACAACTTATAAATCATAGGATTAAAGTTTGATAAAAAAAATAAGGTCAAAGTCACATGATTTTGCCAACAAAATAATTAACTTAATGATTTTAGAAAAAAGAAGGGTTAATAGCTAATAGAGGAGTCAAAAAAGCCCTATATAACACAACCCTAATATTTAGGTTTTTAGTTGGCCCTATTTCTTTGCCACTGTTGCCGTGAGAATTGGATATCAAACTATTGATTAAACTTGAATCACAAATCTTTTAAAGATTCATCACCGACCTTTGATTTATTCAAGGGATAGGGTAAAGATCGTAAAAAACCCTAAGTTTGCAATGTAACAACAATGCTAAGAGATTTTGGGGGTCAGGGATTAGTTATACCTAGGGAAGGTCTTAGCACCCTAAGTATCTATAGTATTCTATAGGAACCTCTTACTAGTATTTGTGGTATTGTTTGCTATTGTTTTGTGTTTGGTTTTGGTGGTGAGAGATAGGAACCTAAAAGTTTAGTCACTAAGTATTCTCGCCAAAACTTCGCGGTCTTGTGCCTACATATCCTTACAAGGATGGAATCAGAGCATTTGTAGTTCACCTCACTAGGGATGAAGAACACTTGATAGTGATCAAGGTTCCAAGGGGAAGGTAAGTGTCCATAGTAATGACACTTACATAGAGTTCACAAAACTCTATCCTAAGTCTATGTTGAAAGGGGTAGAAGGACTCTTGCAAAGTCCAAAAGGGAAGGCAAGTGTCCATAGCAATGACACTTATGTAGAGTTTACAAAACTCTAACCTAAGGCTAGGTTAAAAGGGGAAAGTGAGTGCTTATAGTAATAGCACTCATATAGAGTTTGGGAACTTTAATCCTAAGGCTAGGATGAAAAGGGTTGATGACTCTAACAAAGTCAAGAGGGGGGTTGAAGTAAGGCTAAGCTACCTATGACTTAAAGTCAACAAGAACGACATTTCCTTTGGATTTGGGAGCAAAAGAGAAAGGAAGGATGAAAGCTAAGAAGCTAACATCACTTGGGGATAAAGCTTAAAGTACACATGAATAATATGGGTGAACATGGACAAAGATGATACTCAAGCATGATATCAATTGGCATTCAACAAGCATGTACAAGTCAAAGCATTACTTAAACATGGATAAGATTCACAAGACATGTATTACTCAAAGCATTACTTAAACATGGATACAATCCACAAGACATGAATAAGTCAAAGCATTACTTAATCATGGATAAAGGTTACAAGTTCAAACTATCACGGATAAGTCAAAGCATTACTTAATTATGAATACAATTTAAAGTTTAAACAAGCATGTATAAGTCAAAGCATTACTTAACATGGCATCATTTAAAAATCAAGGTTAAACATGTATAAGTTAAAACATCACTTAATCATGAATACCATTTAAGACAAGTAAAGGTAACAACCTAACATACTTGAATAAAGAGACATGTTTATGACAATAACATGTGAATGAAGATGCAAACATACAAAAGATGACATATGAGCATGCTTATTGATGACAAGTTAAGATTCAAAACATCACGTGAACAAGTTAAGGCATTACTTGAACAATTAAGCATGAAAGAGAATCATATGTTAGAGGCAAAATTACCAAACAAAAGTTCATGGCATGATTGAATGTTCAACATACATTTACATGTAAACATACACTTGAAAATGCATTAAAATTAAGTTGAGAAAAAGATGTACAAATCCACTACATCACACAAGATTCACATAAGTTGCAAATGGTTCATACAAGTCCAAAGATACAAAGAAAACCAAGGTATCTATCAAAAGATTCAAAGGAAACCTTATAAAAAACCTAAAAATGTCACTCACTTTAAACATGAATAAGTGTCACAAAAATAATTATTTTATCATTTTTTCTCTTTAGAAACAGAAAATATATAACAATATGAGAAATTTGCAAAACGAATGGATCAAAAAGGCTTAAGGAGCACAAAGTTATGACCTTTCAAAGTTGTGAATAGAAATGAAAAAAGAAAGGTTATTTCTGGAAAAACATCAGAAACAGGGGCCGTTTCTGGAAAAACATCAGAAACGGAGGTTGTTTCAGGGAAAACATCAGAAACTGAGGTTGTTTCTGGAAAAACATCAGAAACTAGGATCGTTTCTGGAAAAACATCAGAAACAGGGGTCGTTTCCGGAAAAAATTAGAAGCCGAGGTTATTTCTGGAAACAAAACAGAAACGGAGGCTGTTTCTGGAAACAAATCAGAAACAGAGGCTGTTTCTGGAAAAAAAATCAGAAACGGAGGTTGTTTTTCGAAACAAATCAGAAACAGAGGGTGTTTCTGGAAACAAATCAGAAACAGAGGCTATTTTTGGAAACAAATTAAAAATGGAGGCTGTTTGTGGAAACAAATCAGAAACGGAGGTTGTTTCTGGAAACAAATCAGAAACAGAGGTTGTTTCTGAAAACAAATCTGAAACGGAGGCTGTAACTGCACCTTAAAGCTTCGACCAAACTTCCTCCTATAATAACTTCTTCATTTTTAACGAAATTAAAAGATATAAAAAAGCAAATTGGTTGGAAAAATCCCAGGAATCCAATGGTGGTATAATCTTATCCTAAAATTCAATGGTTAGGGCGTACAAAGGGAAAAACCAGATTTTCACTTTAATGTTTCTAACAACAAACTTCACACATGAGCATGGTATAATGCATACAGTAGCAAACACACACCAAACACATTCATATCTACATTTATACCTGTAGCGAGCGATTTTGGATGCGGTTCTTAAGCGTTGTCGCCCTTTGGGGTTTACTACAGGTCGATTCATTTTTTATCCTATTGTGAGCTGACTAAGGAAGGGAAATAGATGTCTCCAATTAACCCTGCTTGCATACTGAGTTTAAACAGTGGTCTGTTAGGTTACGGATGCTATATGGTAATGGGGCCTTTCTTTCTTCTTACTTTATTAAGGTGGAAAACTGGGACTATTCATGGGGAATTTGTCAGATTGGGTGGAGATAGGGGACTTTAGGTTTTCGTTTAGTGTGCTCGCTAAGATTTTTCTTTCAATCTTATGCCTATGTATTCCCGTTTACCAAAACAGGGAAATCAGAGCGTTCGTAGTTCCTCCTATTCTACGGGAGGAAATGGTGTTTTGGTGTCTTGTTCAAAGCCCAAGACGTAAAGCTAAAGGTAGTTTGTATCTTGTTCAAAGCCCAAGATATGAAGCTAAAAGAGTTTGACTTTAGAGAGAATTTGTCATCTCTAAAGAGGGGTTTGTATGTCACAACTGTTTATAAAGGAGAATTACTTTAACCGGGATTTGTGAATCCGGCAATGCCATAATTTCCTTTATAGGGGATTTCCAACCTGAAGGAGAAGACTTTAACTCAGTTTAGAGCAATGCCATCTTTCCTTAGGAATTTCTCATGCTAAAAGAGGGACAGTGGCGTGGATGTAAATAATCTAGAGGCTTGCCGCTTACAGCGATTAGATGAAGGGGAAGGAGTTGTTGATGTTTGTGTACTGTGAACGAGGCACAACTTTGATGCTAAAAGGTTGATTGGATTAACCAGTGGTTTTCTTATACAAAGCCTAAGAGGAGGCTAATATGTGTCTCGTACAAAGCCCGAGAGAGAGGCTGAAAGGTTTTGACTCAACGAGGGAGTCTTTTGGTATCTCGCATAAAGCCCGAGATGGAGGATATTTGACTCAACAAGAGAGTTTTTTGTATCTCGTACGAAGCCCGAGATGGAGGCTAAAGATGGTGACTCACCAAGAAAATCTTTTATACTCAACAAGAGAGTGTTTTTGTATCTCGTACGAAGCCCGAGATAGAGGCTAAAAGTTTTGACTCAACAAGAGAGTCTTTGTATCTCGTACGAAGCCCGAGATGGAGGCTAAAAGGGTTTGACTCAACAAGAAAGTCTTTTATATTCACCAAGAGAGTGTTTTTGTATCTCGTACGAAGCCCGAGATGGAGGCTAAAAGGGAGATTGGCTCAATAAGAGAGCCTTTTATACTCAACAAGAGAGTGTTTTGGTATCTCGTACGAAGCCCGAGATGGAGGCTACAAGGTTCTGTTTCAGTTGAGTGACAGGTCCTGTATGTTGGTTAAGAGAAAATCATTTCTGATTAAAGGTAAGGCTGTGCTTTGGGATTGATCAGAGGATCAGGGTTATTTCCTGTTCTTTAAGGAAATGGGAAATCCAAAGGGTATTTGAGACTGTCCAAGTCTACGGGTGTTTCCTTACTTGAGAATGTCTCCGAGACTTAAGGGTCTTAGACTGTCCAAGTCTAGAGTTTTGTCTTTTGTACTATGTTTAAAAGAAACAGTAGTGGTACGTTCACGGTAAAAAGATATAGACTCTTTGAAAGACTGTTCTATTAAGATGACTAATTCCTGTTCCTATACCTCTAGGAGGTCGTCAAGACAATTTGTACGAAGCCCAAGAGGAGGCTATCATTCCTGGAGGAAGAATCCTTATACGAAGCCTAAGAGGAGGCTATCATTCCCGGAGGAAGAAATCATTTATACGAAGCCTAAGAGGAGGCTGTGAATACTTCTAAGAAGCCGACGGGTCCTTGTACAATGCCCAAGAGGAGGCGGGGATGCTTTTAGGAAGCTTGTGGGTCCTTGTATAACGCCCAAGAGGAGGCGGGTGAACAGTTCCAAAAGGGGTTTCACAGAGAAACGATGGCCTTTTGTATATTGAACTGTTCAAGGGGGAAATTTCCTAGACCTAGTTATCTAAGATAATTGTTATAAAAGGTCTGGTGCAATATCCGGGAGAACGTCGGGTGGGAAGAGACAGAGTTTGCCTAGTTCTAGACGTAATTGCCGGGGAAACTCTAATATCTATACTATTATTACACAGTCGATATGAGTTTATGAAAGAAGACTTACAGCGAAACAACCCCACAATACAGTTATATATATATGAGTTTGTGAAAGGAGACTTACAGTGAAACAGCCCCACAATACAGTTATATACATATGAATGCGGTAAATGAAAGCGGGTAAACACTTACTCGGTTGTAGAGCTTCCATGCTGTTTGGTTAGTTGTTCAACAAAGAAAGATTGAAAACAGCAGTATATTCAAAATCAAAGGAGAAAGTGCTTTGAAATAAAAATGGTTGGGGCTTATAGCTCAAGGAGAGGCCCAAAAAGTTTTACCAGTGATCGCACTGTTGAATTTGTACAGAGGGACTTATACAAGTGACTGAGGCCTAAGAAAGGTTTTCTGTACAAAGGGATGGGTCTTACACTCTATTAGAGGCCCAAGTGAGTTTTAAGAAAAGAAATGGGTCTTACTACTCGAGGGTAGGCCCAATGGTTAATTTTGAAAAGGGCGACGATCGCGCCGAGTTTTTGGAAACACCGTGGGACTTATACAAGTGACTGAGACCCAAAATTTTGGTATTTACAAAGGGATTGGGTCGTACACTCTATTAGAGGCCCAAAGAGTCTTGAAACATTTGAGTATGATTAAAAATCAAAGAAACCCTAATTTTCACTTTTTAAAAGTAATTTTTCAAAGAAAATTAATAAAAAATGACAAAAAATAAAATAAGCTTAAATAAACCACTTGTGATTTTTGGTTAAGGTTTGAAAAATGAGGTTTTAATCACAAGATGATTTAAAACTTATTTAGTTTTGATTTTCAAGATGAATGTTCACTTTTAAAATGTTTAAAAACAATTAAAAATAAATTTATTCACAAAAATATCAACTATATTAAATAAATAATATAAATTTGATTTTTCTGTAGAATAAAATATTTTACTATTTTTGTGATTTTTCAGAAAAAGAACCAATAAAAAATAATCAAAATTGAGGGAGTTATTAATTTTCCAAATCATTAAAAAATAATATGAAAAATGAGAAAAATATAAAAAAGAGGGGTTGGGTCTTACACTCTATTAGAGGCCCAAAGTGTATTTTTGTACAAAAGATGGTGCTTACAACTCAGGGAGAGGCCCAAAATATTTTCAGTTTAAAAATGGCGATTGCGTCGAGATTTTTAACGTATCGGGACTTATACAATAACTGAGGCCCAAAATTGTTTCGTTAAAAAAGGGTTGAGTCTTACACTCTATTAGAGGCCCAAGTGTTTAAAAAATGAAAAGAAATTGGACTTACAGCTCAAAGAGAAGCCCAATTGATTTTCTGTATGAAAACGACGATCGCGCCGAGGTTTTCTTTTAACGCAGAGGGACTTATACAATAAGTGAGGCCCAAAATTATTTTGGTTAAAAGGGGATTGGGTCTTACACTCTAATAGAGGCCCAAAATGTTTGAAAAAGATTTGTTAGGGTGAAAATCAAAGAAACCCCAATTTCATTTTTTAAGGCATTTTTTCAAGAAAAATTAAGTAAAAAATGATAAAAATATCAAATAAAAATAATTAAATAATGATTAAGGTTTATGAAAAAAATATTTTATCCACATAAATATTTAAAATCATTTTGGTTTTAAAAATCAAGAAAAAATAAATCATTTTAAAAGCATTTAAAACAATTTAAAACACTATTTTTAAATATATTAAAAATAATCTAAATATAATACTTTTTTTGTGATTTTTTGTGGATTAAAATATTATGGGGTATGAATTGGAAAATAATAATTTTTTGCTATGTAAAAGAATTGGTTGAGTTTTGAAAATAAAAATAAGAAAAAGAGGAAAGATGTCACAATATCATCTCCAACATTTCTTATGGGGTAAAAACTAGTACCGAAACTTTAATTTTCAACACGTTTTTTATCAAATTTCAAACACTCATAACTCCCTCAATTTTTATCGGAATCAAAATTCGGAACTATTTATCTTGACCGATTTTTCGCAAGGAATCCGATGGTACCACACATACACACTGAAACTCGACGTACAAAACACGCAAATCGAAAAACCAGAACTGCTATTAATACGAAATATCGTTCCGCGTCGAATTTCCAACACGCGTAACTCTCTCGATTTTTAACGGAATTAAGATCCGGAAGAGCCTATCCTGACCGATTTTTCACGAGGAATCCAATGGTATCGCACATGCACGCTAAAACTCAATGTACAAAACGCAACAATTAAAAATCCAGAACTGCTACCAATTGAAAACATCGTTTCGCACCAAAATTCCGACGCGCGTAACTCTCTCGATTTTTAACCGAATTAAGATTCGAAAGAGTCTATCTTGACTGATTTTTCGCAAGGAATCCAATGGTGTTACTCACGCACATTGAAACTTAACACACAAAACGCAAAAATTAAAAAACCAGAACTGCATGTTGTTTTCGGCGCCGTTTCGCGTCAAATTTCCAACACGCATAACTTTCTCGATTTTTATCGGAATTGAAATCCGTAAAAACCTATCTTGATCGATATTTCGTAAGGAATCCAATGGTATTACTCACGCACACGGAAACTCAACATACAAAACACAACAATTAAAAAACCAGAACTGTGCGTTAGTTTTCGACGTCGTTTCGCGTCAAATTTCCAACGCGCGTAACTCTCTCAATTTTCATCGGAATTGAAATCCGTAAAAACCTATCTTGACCGATTTTTTGCAAGGAATCCAATGGTGTTACTCATGCACACTAAAACTTAATGTACAGAACACACCAATAAAAAAACCAGAACTGGACATGATTTTGAAACAACCAAAATTCCACATAAAAACATGTTAAAATGCAAACAGTGGGAGGATCACAACATACACATTAAAGACTACATTTTTGCTTCAAGAATTGTTCAATATGATGCATGTATGTGGACAACAAAGGAAAGCATGATTCAAAGAATTCAAGTTGTGAATTTTACCTCTTTTTTGGAGATTTTGGGCAACCTACCAAGTGCTTTGTTCCAGAAATTATTTGATGCTTTGGACACCCTCAAATGACCTCTTAGAAGCTTTTAGGATGGTTGGAATCAGCTGGAAATCTCTGGAGCAAGTTTGAGCACTTTCTCGCAAAATGGTCAAAAGTGGCCAAAATGCCAACTCTCTCAAATGGTGTTCCAGATGTGTGGCACCATTTGGGACAGTTCAAGGATGATATTTGGAGTGTGTTTGAGGTTTTATCTGGTTTGGAAAGTGACTGAATCAAGACATGGCTTGAAAAATGCAAAAAAGTGCCATTTTGAGGTTTTGAGATGCGACTTTGTGATGTTGGTGTTATAGGTCACTTGTGAGAGTTTGGATCACCTACATATGATGTTTATGAGGTGTTAGGATCATGAGTTGTGATGGAAATGCTCTCTAACTCAAAAACTCAGAATTTCCTTACTAAAGAAGGCATTTTGGAGTGAAAGAGAGAATTTGAGGAAAACATCTGTTTCATGGCTTTGGTGTACTCAAACTGAGCACAAATGAGCTCTATTTATAGTATAGCAAGTTTGTTTTGCAAGCAATAGTGAATGGTGGCTGCAGCAGAGGTTTGGCCAATGTTGGCCAATGAAAATCCAAGTCTCCTCTAGCCATTGACTAGAGGTTAGAGCACATGCTGCTGGTTCCCTAGTTGTTGGAGGAATCTTGAGTGAATTCAGTTGGAGGAAGCTCAGTTCATGCCACCTCTAAGCTTCCATTAAATGCTCCAAACCAAAATTGGAGTTTTGTCCCTCTTTTAGGGATTTCTAGGTTTTGGCATGCTATTTTTGGTTCCTTGGACTTGGGAGGCTCATGGATCAGATCATCCCACTTGGATTTGATCCTTAGATGTGTCCAAAATGATGACAAGGCTTGAAAATTCGTGTGGCACAAAAAAATGTGCAAATCTTCCCTGAAAAATTCAGCTGCAGCAAGCCTTTTTGTAAAATCCATAACTCCCTGTTCGAGTATGCTACATGGACTTTCTAGGACTTTCCGGAAAGCTGAGATGACGTACTTCAACTTTGATGTTTGGCCCTAGACCTGGTTCAACTTGGATCATGGAGAAAAACAGCCTTGAAGTTGGGACATTATGCTGAAATTACAAGGCAGATTTTGGCTAAGTGCTGAAAAATGTCAATTTTAAGTTTTTAGCCATTTTGATCCAACCATAACTCAAAATCCATGATGAATTGGGATGAGGTGTAGTTGACACTTTTGTAGAGGGCCATGAGGGCTACAAATCAAGCTTTGGATGGGGAAAAATGGCTTTGTAGTTTAGGAGTTATGATCCTCCAAAGTTGGTACCCTTGCCACTTTATTTCATAACTTAGAAAAATTTCTAAGTTTTTATGGTTACCCCTTTTACAAGTTATCCCACTTTCTTTGATTTTTCTTGATGAATGATGATTCCAATCACACATTAACATCATTTTAGGGTTAAAAAACCATTTTTATGAAAAATCTCAAAAAGTTAAAGTTTGACTTTTGTGCACAGTTGACTTTTTATCAGATGAATTCCAAACTGTGTGATCCTTTATGAAATCATGTCCTTGACCTAAATCAAACTTGATGGATATGTTCCATAGGTGTTATAGGGTGTATTTAATCGTGTCCCAAGGTTTGGGAGCATGCCTGGGTCAAAAGTCAAAGGTACAGTTGACTTTTCCCGTGAAACCCTAACTGTGGTTCAGATGAAATTGAAACTTGTTGCTCAAGCTTCTTGGATCAATCCATTGTTGAAAATGGATAAATGTGGTGTGTTAGGGATCCTCAAATCCTCTCTTGAGGTCTTGGCTCGTGTTTTGTCCCAAAAGTCAACTTAGGGGTGAATTAGGTCAAGAAACCCTAATTCTGGATTTCTGGTAAATGCATCCCCAGAGGCTAAATTGACTTGATGATGGGGTTTATGATGTTCCATGGAGCATATTAGGTTATGCCTTGAAGCATTGGCTCATGCCCAGAGGAAAATTTCCATCTGGAGGCCCTAGTCGACCAAACCCTAATTTGGTGACACTAGCGATCCTGAGGCTTGATCCACCTAGAAGGGAGCAACCTTGTGCTTAATCCTTGAAGTGGGAGTCCTCTTGATCCATTGTGGATATTTGAGAGGCTAGACAAGTTGAAGATCATGTCATTTCTTGATTGATCCTTTGTCTAAGAGCTCTGAGAGGGTTTGAAACCCTAGTTTTGATTGTAGTGAATGCTCACCCATCTTTGGGGAGACTAATGAGGTACAAAGGTACATCTATATTGTGCTGATGATTTGCACAATGATGGGAAATATTAGTGGTCAAAATTTGGGGTATGACAGATGCCCCTAGTTAATCTTCTTGGATCCGAAGGTGTGAATGACGAAAGTATTCGGGCATTCGGGGTGCAAGAGGATTAAATATCGGAATACCCAAAATTTTGATGGTGGTTATGAATGGTAGCTTACGCATTCATCTTCTTTAGCTAAGCGATGATGCTTAGAAAAGGTAAACTTCCCCTCGATCCTGGTCTTCAGCCAAGGAGCTGGTCTCAGTTTTCTTTTGTCAACTTCCCCTGGATCCTGGTTTCCTACCAAGGAACTGGTCTCAGTTTCTGAAGTAAACTTCCCCTCGATCCTGGTTTCCTACTAAGGAACTGGTCTTAGTTTCTGATTTAAACTTCCCCTCGATCCTGGTTTCCTACCAAGGAACTGGTCTTAGTTTCTGAAGTAAACTTCCCCTCGATCCTGGTTTCCTACCAAGGAACTGGTCTTAGTTTCTGATTTAAACTTCCCCTCGATCCTGGTTTCTTACCAAGGAACTGGTCTCAGTTTCTTTTGTCAATAAACTTTCTTGACAAGGAATGCTATTTGTAGCGGTTTTCCTTCAAACTTCTCGCCGAATTTTCCTGGGGAGATGCCATTTGAGTGGAAAAAGTTTTGATGTCAGACTTGCTGGGGAACCCATTCGTCTGAATTGTAGAGGTACACAAACTTCTCTGTTGGAGACGCCATTTGTTTCTACTGGGGAAAAGCGAGTTTCCTGAGAGACTGCTTCTGTTTGGGGTCTTACATCATACTTTTCTCGGGATCTTCCCGGAGAAATGCCATATGATGGGATCCAATCTTGAGGTGCCGATGACCTTTTCATCAGTGGTTTTTCAGAGAAAAACTGCCGTACCGCCGAATCTCTTAATTAAGAGGCTTTCTCTGGAGATTTTCCTTAATCCGGGAAAGCGAAGATATCATCTTCAATGGCGAAGAGTGATGTTTGTCGGAAGCTCTCTGGCTTTTCAGAGGTTAAAGTTATCAAAGTAGTCAAGGACCGTCTCTAATCCAAAGATAAATGGGAGAGAGATTACTTAGATGATTCACTTCCTAACAAGGAAAGGTCTGACAACTCGATTGAGAGGACTTTTATCACTAGGGGATAAGACCGACTAGAGTGATAGCGATGCAATATGAATGTGAATGCAAATAAAATGCATGATGTATGTATGTATATGCTGACAAAACTGATGCAACATACAGACAAAAGGATGAACACGACTGGATACTCGGCCACAGTGGGGCATGTAGAAATATCACTGGTTCAAGATGGCAATTCTGCCTGGCTTAGGAGAGATAGTCCCTGCGGGGAACCATGTTGGTCGGGCTTAGGAGATGAGAACTCGGCCGAGGATGTCAGACGAAACATGGTCTCTGACATAGTTGATCCTTCATTCAGGCGTAATGGTCTAGAAGGAGTACTTTGATTCTGCACTTTGAGGTTCGAACACCTTTGGAGACGCGATTGATGTTCTTTCGATGTTTAACAGTCAAAAGAAATTGCCATCTCTATTTTAAAAAAGCAGAAAAAAATTTATCGAGTAAATTCATTTTTGTTTTATTTCAAGAATCGTTGACCATGTTAAAATGTCATTCTGTAAAGCTAAAACAAGTAAGAATTACAAACAAACGCACAAGGGCTCAAATTTTATTGATAGGATGGAAATCAGCCAAACGCGTGATTCCAAAGAGTATTTACAAAGTTAGAAAATGGTAATTTACAGGGAAAAGGGCTACGTTGAAACATAACGACCACTATCCTTCTACCAACTTTGAATTCGGGACATCCTGAGCTTCTGTCGAAGATGACCTTGACTGGAGTTTTCCTGACGGATGATGTAATTACTGCCGAGGGATTTGCCCCTTTGTTGAACGTAGTTACTTGCCATTATCCCTAACTTTTACCTGGATTGTACTTGGAGATTTCCAATCCACCGGGATGATTTTTTTATCATGTCTCTAATTTTTGCATGGACCGCCCTTTCGGGTTTTCGATCCACCGAGACGTTTTTTTTTAGGCGAAGTATTTCTTGACTACGTCAACATTCGTGGGGTAGGAAAATTCCTCTCCGTCCATGGTTGCAAGTCTCAAGGCACCGCCTGAGAAAGCTTTCTTAACCATATAGGGGCCGTCATAATTCGGAGTCCACTTGCCTCGCGAATCAGTGAGAAATGATTGTATCTTCTTGAGCAGTTTAAAGATCAGCGCGCATGTCGCGGTTATGAGGAATATAAATCTGGAGATGTAGTTCAAACGTCCCAAGATCCTCTGACTTATTTTTCGGTCTTTGGAGAAGGCATTTCTTGAATGGCCTTGACCTTGTCAGGATCAACCTCAATTCCTTTCTGGCTGACGATGAACCCTAGCAGTTTCCCTGAACGAACACCGAACGTGCATTTGTTAGGGTTCAAGCGGAGTTTGTACTTTCTCAACCGCTCGAACAGTTTTGACAGGTGGGTCACATGCTCCTCTTCTGTTCTAGATTTAGCAATCATGTCATCGACATATACCTCGATTTCTTTGTGTATCATGTCATGAAACAAAGTAGTCATGGCCCTTTGATAGGTTTCCCCGACATTCTTCAAACCGAACGACATTACCTTGTAGCAAAAGGTACCCCACGGGGTGATAAATGAAGTTTTCTCCATGTCTTTCGGCACCATTTTGATTTGATTATAGCCCGAGAATCAATCCATGAAGGAGAAAATTTTGAACTTTGCTGTACTGTCTACCAGCATGTCAATGTGTGGTAAAGGAAAATCGTCCTTTGGACTAGCCTTGTTTAGATCTCTGTAATCTACACACATTCTGACCTTTCCGTCCTTTTTCGGAACGGGTACAATGTTGGCTAACCATTGAGGATATTCAGATGTAGCGAGGAAACCCGCGTCAATCTGTTTCTGTACTTCTTCTTTGATTTTGATATCCATGTCCGGGTGAGTCCGTCTCAACCTTTGTTTTACTGGCGAACATTCTGACCTTAACGGTAAACGATGTTCCACGATGCTGGTATCCAACCCTGGCATATCCTGATAGGACCAAGCGAATACATTGGGAAATTCTTTGAGAAGCTTTATCAAACTTTCTTTGACAGTTGGACCGAGTAGTGCCCCAATCTTGACTTCTTTTCTCTCTTTTTCTGAACCCAAGTTTACCGTTTCCAACGGCTCTTTGTGAGGTTCAATGGACCTTTCCTCTTGTCTGAGTAATCGGGAGATCTCATCTAGAATTTCGTCGTCAACTTCTTCTTTAGCCCCAAATACCGGGAACTCAAAGTCGGGAGAAGGCATCGGATCATATGTTTCAATAGGGTTTAAAACAAGCAATCTGCATGACGTGATGATTTGTGTTTAGAAGAGATAGAGAGAATGCAAGAGTGTGTGCAGCGTATTTCTTTTACTGCTTATTTTTATTTATCGAGTTGTTTTTTTTAGGATTACCATTTTCTGAGAAAAGTAAAAAGAGAAAACAGTAATTAATGCGGAAATTACAGAACGACATTATTTTATTTATGATCAGTCGATTCTTGAAACCACAGCCCTATAAAACAAAACTCTGTCGCTTTGGACGAAGCGAAGAGGGATATTTATAGAAAGTGACCCCTATCAAAACATTTGTTTCACCTGGGCAGGGTGAAAGGTTAAAACAAAGATGGTAATTACTTTGACTTATGAACAATCTTCGGAACATCGGCAGCAACCCATTGGCGGCGAACTCCTCGGTGAATCACAAAGTCTGGCACCTTCCTTGATTTGTCTTCAGAAATAACACTGATTTCTGGTGGAGCAGGATCATTGGAATCTGTCTCCCAAGCAGAGTTGTCGTAGGAGAATTCGTCTGTTGCATTTTGCAGAGTATTTGTACTCTCAGCTGTATCTCCCCGTCCAGTTGGCTGGATATCTTCGAGCCTGATACGAGAGCTTTTGGGAGCGGTGTACTTGACCATAAAGTCGAATTTACCACTCGGTTGTCCCAAGGTGTCCCACACTTTTTTGGAACTGGAGGGGTCATCTCTCTCGATGACGTTGACCTCGGGAAAAGCGTAGTTAATGAATTCTAGTCCTGTGAACGTTGCGAATTCATCGTCGTGCTGGATATTTTCTGAATGATCTGAGTGTTGATCCCATGACATGGTGGGGACACAGGTATTCTGTTCGATGAGACTCAGCTGATTTTCATTGTTCGGCTGACTTTCTTGCCCCAAGTCTCCTGGGTAAGGCTGCCACATTGGCAGACCATCCATCAGGCCATAGTAGTCATGGTCAAAGTTGTCTTTCATCAGAGTGTCTTCCTCTAATGAGTTTGGCAGAGCACGGCATCCTTCCGGATCACAATCTCCGTATATCGTTTCGACGTCTGACCTGGGTATAAATCTCGAACTCTGTGTAGGAAAGCAAAAGGGCGTAGGCACCTCTTCCTGAGACATATAACCGTCCTCGTTGAGATAGGACTTCCATTCTTCCTCCATATCAGATGAATCATCTTTATTGATGGTATGTACCTCTTGAGTCACTGGTTGAAGGAAGCCTCCACTGTGGAAGAAATTCTGAATGGGATGAAGACTTTCATCGCTGGCAGTTGTCTGGGTATAGGTTGCAGAAAAACCAAGACCCTTCTTTGTTTTATTGTCAGTAGGAATAACAAGTTGTCCCCATCCTGTTGTATTGGTACTTTCGACCGCTTTGATAGCATCTTTGTACGAGGAAATGGAATTTCCCCCCTTAGATTAATCGTCCTTGCCTATCGAAAGCGCTTGGAATTGAGTTCCAACAACCTCCTCTGGCACTACACAGGTAGATAGTGAAAGGTTACTCACAATCATGGCTTGTTCTCCACAGACTGTGACAAGTTGGTCGTTCTGGATGAACTTTAGCTTTTGGTGAAGCGTCGAAGTGACCGCCCCAGCCTGATGTATCCAAGGTCTTCCTAATAAATAACTATATGTTGCCCGAATGTCCATGACCTGGAAAGTGACTTGGAAAGTGTGAGGACCAATAGTTATGGGAAGATCGACTTCGCCGATAACCATTTTTTTGGATCCGTCAAATGCTTTGATGACGACCTCACTGGTTCTCATCGGAGGGCCTTTGAATGATAATTGCATCAAAGTGGACTTCGGCATAACATTCAGGGCTGACCCTGTGTCTACTAGTACTCTGGCTAAAGCATCGTTCTGGCAGTTGACTGTAATGTTGAGCGCCATGTTATGACGGCGACCTTCTTCAGGTAATTCCTCATCACTAAATCTCAAGTGATTGCAGGAAGTGATGTTAAAGACAATGCTATCGAACTGTCTGATTGTTACATCCTGTTCCACGAAGGCCTGCTCTAAGACTTTCTGTAGAGCCTCCTTGTGCGCTTCTGAACTGAGTAAAAGTGATAGCACCGAGATCTTTGAAGGAGTTTGTAACAGTTGATCAACAATGTTGTACTCGCTCCTTTGGATGAGCTTTAGCATCTCATCATTGTTTTTTGAAAGGTCGGGATTACTGAATTGACCGACTGGTGGATTGGGAACTTCTGTGTGAGGTTCCTTTTCTTTGCTGAGTTCTCCAACTCCTCTGTTGAAGATTCGACCGCTCCGTGTTACTCGACTGATGTCTGCAATATTCACGGCGGAGGGTAACGGAATTTCCTTTCCATTCTCGACTATTGTTGCACCGTATTTGTAAGGGATAACCTTAGTTGATTCATACGGTAGTGGTCCTGGCAGATAGATGACTATGGGAGCCTTCTGATTTTTCTGACCATCATAAGTAATTTGATCCGTTCCTGGTTGGGAACTCTTGATTCGTCAAGTAAAGGGATGATGGCACAAACATCCCTAGCCCTCCGATGATCAGAGATTATGACAACATCTTCGATTTGATCAGCAAGATAGTTGACTGATCCAGAACTTGAGCATGGTTGAATCTCTTTGCGGTCCAACTGACTTTGAAGGGCTGCTCGCACGAGGTAGCATCCTTGACTGTTCACTGAGCAAACTCCACCCCGCTCATAGTTGTGTAGTGGCACCTGGCCGCGTCCGCTCTGAATACAGTGTAGCCTTACTAGGTCAGTTTCCACCGACCGGACATCCTGACTTTGATATCTAGTAGGATTTCCGTTAGTGATACTAATTTGTTGGGTGTCTTCATCCATATAGATTGGAAGCCACCAGTGGTTCAACAAGTGCTGAAGTGTTTCCTGGACAAGGGTACAACCTTGATCGCTTTCACAACCCGCTCTGCAGTTATGATAATCATGTGATACCAGGAATCCAAGCCGGACTTATTCTGCGTGTAACTCCACCAGGCTGGTATTCATCAGACGAATATCGAAGATTTGAATCATGTTGATCTGATAGGGATTCCTATCATGGTAATCCTGGATCCATCCAAGATCCATCTGACGCTGAAGGGCCTCTTGTATAAAAGAGCATCCCTGTTTGTTCACCGAGCAAGTCAGACAGGAACTGTAATCGTGCCACGGCAGATTATGATACTGGCTTTGCCTTGAGTGCATTGCCACCAAGTTGACATTCATTGCTAGAATGTTGTGATTCTGAACAATGTTGGAATTCGTATAAACCATGTTAACTCCACGAATTCGGTGTTGTTGGATCCATCCAAGATCCAAATGTTCCTGTAGAGCGGATTGCACCACAGAACATCCGTGATTGTCTTTAGAGAAGATATCACACTGGTGATAATTATGAGGTGGCACATGGCCATATCCACTTTGTCTACAATGCATCTTGACCAAATTGGTTTTCAACAAGATTACATCGTGAATTTGATAAAGGTTGTTAGACTCTCCCTCTATCAAATTGACTGCAGCTTTCTCGTGTTGAGGCAGCGGGTTTGTGAGAACATTTGGATTCGTATCTTTGAAAGATAAGACCCCGCTCCTAACAAGCTTTTGCACGTCGGATTTGAAATTAAGACAATTCTCTATGTTATGCCCTAATCCTCCTTGATGATAAGGGCAAGTCTGATCCGCTTTGAACTAAAAAGGCGGATTTTCCGGTACTGTAAAAGGAGACTTAGTCTGGACATGCCCCTTAGCCAGTAGTAATGGAAATAGTTCGGCGTACGATATAGGTATAGGATCAAATCCTGGTGGCCGCATTATACAGTTGTTGTTGTATGGAGGACGAGCCTGCTGAAGAGGTTGTTGTGTCCTTTGCTGATTAGGTTGGCTCTGCGCAACCTAAGGTTGATACGTAGAAACAGGCGCAAGGTTGATAGCAGGAGTTACAGCTGCTACTGGTTGATATCGTCGCCTTTGCTTTCCGAGAGAGATATTCCCAATATCCTGCTCTTTTTTCTTAGGGAGAGCACTACCGTATCGTTTTGTACTACTCGATGATCCAGCGTCTTTTACTAAACGTCCTTCCCGGACGGCTTCCTCAAGACGAACCCCCATGCCCACCATCTCGGTGAAGTCGCTGGGCGCACTGGCAGCCATTCTGTCGTAGTAAAATGGGCTCAAGGTCTTTAAGAAGATCTTTGTCATCTCTTTTTCCTCAAGAGGTGGACAAATTTGAGCGGCAATTTCACGCCATCTCTTAGCGTATTCCTTAAAGGTTTCCTTGTCTTTTTGCGACATTGATCTGAGTTGATCTCTGTATGGTGCCATGTCCAAATTGTACTTGTATTGCTGGACGAAGGTAGTGCCAAGATCTCTGAACGTGCCGATCATGGCGCGGTTTAAACCCATGTACCATTTAATATGACACCGGTTAAACTATCCTGAAAGTAGTGAATCAGTAGATCCTGATTCTCTGTCTGAGCTGACATTCGCCGAGCGTACATCACCAAGTGACTCTGAGGGCAAGAGTTACCCTTGTATTTTTCAAAGTCGGGCACTTGGAACTTGTGCGGAACTTTCACATTGGGGACCAAGCAGAGGTCTGCGGCGCCTTTTCCAAATAGATCCTGACCGCGAATAGCTTGCAATTCCTTTTGCATTCCTAGGAACTGTTCCTAGAACTCGTTCATTCTTTCGAACATGCTTTCGTTTCCACCAGAAGGTATCTGCGGAATCTGTCCTTCCGGGACAGTGTGCACCACAGGGGGTGGTACCGTTACTACGACAGTAAATCTTGGTGCCTCCCAAAGTTTGTAACCTTCAGGAGTTGTTGGTATGCCCCTGGCATCTTCGCTTTCCCGAAGTTTGTAACCTTCAGGCCCAGCGGCTCCTGCCATGATTCCCTGATCTTCAGTGATCGGCAGAACATATCCTTCCGGGATATAGTTGACAGGCATGCCCCAGGGACGATCTTTTGGCATCTGATACCTAGGATCATTCTTCTCCACTATGGGCATTGAGGTGATCTCTGAGATCACGGTTCTTTGTAGCTGAGCTTCTGCCATGGTTTGCATGTCGTTACGAAGCTTTCTCATATCCTCTCTTAGAGCGTCGATCTCTTCTTTCAACTCTCTATTCTCTTCCTCGAGATCATCCATCATTTTCTGACGATTGGCTCGAGTATTGTACGAATGAGACAGTTTGACTCTAGAACCGAGACACAAACGTGAGATTCGTAGGTAAGAAGAATACGTGACGTGCGAATGATGAATGCAATGATTATATTAATTGTGTTTTGGTTTAATCAAAATAAACTTCGACAATTAGATTGCAAATATCAAACAGTGGGGAAACCCCTTTTTATTGAATTCAATGGATTGCGGAAATGGAAATACAGTAAATTACAAGGTGCGGAAACAGAAACCTAAGCTAATGGGTCTCGAGTCCTCTCTGAGGAGAACTCGGGTGCTGATTCTGGTACTTTCCTTTTCTTTGACCGGGGCTCTTGGCCCATTGTCGGGTTGTCATTCCTTTGCCAGGTAAAAGGAGCGAGCAAGTTCCTTTGGTCATCCTGATTATCCACAGCATGTTGCTCTAAAATCTCGATCAGAGCATCCTTTTCTTTTAGTAGTTGCTGTATTTTGATGCACTCATCGTTGAGGGTGGGGTACTTGTTCTTTCAAGACCTCTTCTCCTGTTGAACTTTGTTGAGAGTAACCTGAAGCTTTTCAGTCTCAGTCATGAAGTACATGACAGATTCCCTCGGTGGAAGAACTTCGTGACGAGGATGAGGAATCTTTAGCTTGAGAGCTCTAGTTTGTACCCAGTGGAGATAAGGCTCCACCGAGACACAATCCGGTTTTCCTAGAGACTCCCGTCCTTTCTTATGAACATGTTTCCAAGCGTGCACTATTTCCATCTTTAGTGCTCTGTCATTTTCTCCTTCCTTGAAGAAAAGACCTTCCAGATGAGCATTCTGTGGGACATGCCTCATTGGGTATCCAAATTGACGAAGAACCAATACCGGATGGTAGTTGATTCCTCCCTTAGTTCCTATAAGGGGTACGTTGGGGAAGTTTCCACAACGATCAATTATCCTCATCCTGTCATAAATCCTATTACACCAATCTATGTTAGAGTTGGTGAGAGACATAATTGTTTGCGACCAGCGTAAGGCACTCTTATGATCCCAAAAAGCGGCAGACTTAGGCAAATGGGAGATAAACCATTTGTATAGCAGGGGTACACAGCATGTGATCTCTCCTCCACTGTACAAATTCCCTAAGTGTACAGAATGATACGTGTCTGCGAGCAAGGTCGGCACAGGGTTTCCAATGAGAAAAACCTTAACGGCGTTGATATCGACGAAGTTATCAATGTTGGGAAACAAAAATAACCCGTAGGTGAGTAAAACAAAGATGCTTTCGAAAGCAGTCATGTTCCCTATACTAGCAAAGTACAGAGCTTTCTTTGTTAAGAACTGGGCTGGCAAACCTTGGATGCCACCCTTAGTGGTCATGTGAGTCCTGACTTCTGACTCGTCCAAATAAATTGCTCTTGCAATGGTCTGACCCCTTGG
The DNA here is from genome assembly GCA_022829125.1 of Lathyrus tuberosus. NCBI lineage: Eukaryota > Viridiplantae > Streptophyta > Magnoliopsida > Fabales > Fabaceae > Lathyrus > Lathyrus tuberosus. The sequence continues at coordinate 15,769,085 of JALAZF010000027.1, read as the reverse complement.
AATTTCTTCCAGTCCAGAAAATGGAGCTTGATCAGTAATGTGTAGATCAGTCAGGTGAGAGTACTCCTCCAGCTTTGGCACTAGCTGGTAATCCGGGAATGTGAAACAGTGATAGACTGGATCGTAAAACTGAACGAGTCCATCCATAATTCCTTCAATCACATGGATTCTTAACAGAGGTAGCAGACCTCCGTACTTGGCTCTGAAAGCCTCGGGATTAGTGATCATCCTCGCTAACCTTCTCAAATCCTCAAGTTTTGGAACCTTGAAGGTGTACTTATGAGTTCTCCTTCTACCGAAATCCACGAGCGCAATCTTTTTCTCTGACATTTGCAATCATTGTCTCAGTTTAATTTGAAAAAGAGAGACTAGAAGAGAAGATTTTTTTAATGTTTTAATGTTTTTTAAAATGAATGCATGAATGCAGCACACAAAAACATAGAAAAATATTGGGGTCAAAGGGTCGTTGTCATGAAGTCAAGGCTCTACCCATCCCAAAGGTTTATACTAGTGATTTTTGTACCTGTCTCTCAAAATCATCAGTTCTTGTCGATAAAACACCAGCGGGCCGGGAACCGTGATAGGTGATGTTTTTTCGAAGAACCTTCAGAAGAGGGTGGTATCGCGTGACAACCATTTCCGATAGTTTCCGCACCACTAATTTGCTCCTCAGCTTCTCAGACACCACAATCGACCCATTGCCTGTGAGAGGGAATGGGTTGCATTGGGAAGCCTCCACTGAGGTTGATGGTCGACCTCATCGCCATCACCTATCTTAAGTGTATACTCAATCTTTCCACATGCGGCATCACACGCATTCCCATTAGCAGAAAAATAAACACAGATATCAATTAGGAAAAGCAGTATATATATTTCTCCTAATGTCCTAGACTTTTTAAGAGCTATGAATCCTATGTTCCTGACAGAAAATAGCTCCCCGGCGGAGTCGCCATTCTGTGGTTCCTTCCCAATTTAAAGGTTTTTGACCTAAGATCCTAGTAAAGTCAAAAAAAAGTCTCATTCCCAGTGAAATTCCCAGTGAAATAAAGAAGGAAAGAAAAGCCCCACAGTGGGCGCCATTTTTCTGTAGCGAGCGATTTTGGACGCGGTTCTTAAGCGCTGTCGCTCTTTGGGGTTTACTACAGGTCGATTCATTTTTTATCCTATTGTGAGCTGACTAAGGAAGGGAAATAGATGTCTCCAATTAACCCTGCTTGCATACTAAGTTTAAACAGCGGTCTGTTAGGTTACGGATGCTATATGGTAATTGGGCCTTTCTTTCTTCTTACTTTATTAAGGTGGAAAACTAGGACTATTCATGGGGAATTTGTCAGATTAGGTGGAGATAGGGGACTTTAGGTTTTCGTTTAGTGTGCTCGCTAAGATTTTTCTTTCAATCTTATGCCTACGTATTCCCGTTTACCAAAACAGGGAAATCAGAGCGTTCGTAGTTCCTCCTATTTTACAGGAGGAAATGGTGTTTTGGTGTCTTGTTCAAAGCCCAAGACGTGAAGCTAAAGGTAGTTTGTATCTTGTTCAAAGCCCAAGATATGAAGCTAAAAGAGTTTGACTTTAGAGAGAATTTGTCATCTCTAAAGAAGGGTTTGTATGTCACAACTGTTTATAAAGGAGAATTACTTTAATCGGGATTTGTGAATCCGACAATGCCATAATTTCCTTTATAGGGGATTTCCAACCTGAAGGAGAAGACTTTAACTCAGTTTAGAGCAATGCCATCTTTCCTTAGGAATTTCTCATGCTAAAAGAGGGACAGTGGCGTGGATGTAAATAATCCAGAGGCTTGCCGCTTACAGCGATTAGATGAAGGGGAATGAGTTATTGATGTTTGTGTATTGTGAACGAGGCACAACTTTGATGCTAAAAGGTTGATTGGATCAACCAGTGGTTTTCTTATACAAAGCCTAAGAAGAGGCTAATATGTGTCTCGTACAAAGCCCGAGAGAGAGGCTGAAAGGTTTTGACTCAACGAGGGAGTCTTTTGGTATCTCGTATAAAGCCCGAGATGGAGGATATTTGACTCAACAAGAGAGTTTTTTGTATCTCATACGAAGCCCGAGATGGAGGCTAAAGATGGTGACTCACCAAGAAAATCTTTTATACTCAACAAGAGAGTGTTTTTGTATCTCGTATGAAGCCCGAGATGGAGGCTAAAGGGTGATTGACTCAACAAGAGAGTCTTTTATACTCAACAAGAGAGTGTTTTTGTATCTCCTACGAAGCCCGAGATGGAGGCTAAAAGTTTTGACTCAACAAGAGAGTCTTTGTATCTCGTACGAAGCCCGAGATGAAGTCTAAAAGGGTTTGACTCAACAAGAGAGTCTTTTATATTCACCAAGAGAGTGTTTTTGTATCTCGTACGAAGCCCGAGATGGAGGCTAAAAGGGTGATTGGCTCAACAAGAGAGCCTTTTATACTCAACAAGAGAGTGTTTTGGTATCTCGTACGAAGCTCGAGATGGAGGCTACAAGGTTCTGTTTCAGTTGAGTGACAGGTCCAGTATGTTGGTTAAGAGAAAATCATTTTTGATTAAAGGTAAGGTTGTGCTTTGGGATTGATCAGAGGATCAGGGTTATTTCATGTTCTTTAAGGAAATGGGAAATTCAAAGGGTATTTGAGACTGTCCAAGTCTACGGGTGTTTCCTTACTTGAGAATGTCTCCGAGACTCAAGGGTCTTAGACTGTCCAAGTCTAGAGTTTTGTCTTTTGGACTATGTTTAAAAGAAACAGTAGTGGTACGTTCACGGTAAAAAGATATAGACTCTTTGAAAGACTGTTCTATTAAGATGACTAATTCCTGTTCCTATACCTCTAGGAGGTTGTCAGGACAATTTGAACGAAGCCCAAGAGGAGGCTGGAAACTTTTAAGAAGTCGAGGGACAATTTGTACGAAGCCCAAGAGGAGGCTATCATTCCCGGAGGAAGAATCCTTATACGAAGCCTAAGAGGAGGCTATCATTCCCGGAGGAAGAAATCATTTATACGAAGCCTAAGAGGAGGCTGTGAATACTTCTAAGAAGCCGACGGGTCCTTGTACAATGCCCAAGAGGAGGCGGGGATGCTTTTAGGAAGCCTGTGGGTCCTTGTATAACGCCCAAGAGGAGGCAGGTGAATAGTTCCAAAAGGGGTTTCACAGAGAAACGATGGCCTTTTGTATATTGAACTGTTCAAGGGGGAAATTTCCTAGACCTAGTTATCTAAGATAATTGTTATAAAAGGTCTGGTGCAATATCCGGGAGAACGTCGGGTGGGAAGAGACAGAGTTTGCCTAGTTCTAGACGTAATTGTCGGGGAAACTCTAATATCTATACTATTATTACACAGTCGACATGAGTTTATGAAAGAAGACTTACAGCGAAATAGCCCCACAATACAGTTATATATATATGAGTTTGTGAAAGGAGACTTACAGTGAAACAGCCCCACAATACAGTTATATACATATGAAAGCGGTAAATGAAAGCGGGTAAACACTTACTCGGTTGTAGAGCTTCCATGATGTTTGGTTAGTTGTTCAACAAAGAAAGATTGAAAACAGCAGTATATTCAAAATCAAAGGAGAAAGTGCTTTGAAATAAAAATGGTTGGGGCTTACAGCTCAAGGAGAGGCCCAAAAAGTTTTACCAGTGATCGCACTGTTGAATTTGTACAGAGGGACTTATACAAGTGACTGAGGCCTAAGAAAGGTTTTCTGTACAAAGGGATGGGTCTTACACTCTATTAGAGGCCCAAGTGAGTTTTAAGAAAAGAAATGGGTCTTACTACTCGAGGGTAGGCCCAATGGTTAATTTTGAAAAGGGCGACGATCGCGTCGAGTTTTTGGAAACACCGTGGGACTTATACAAGTGACTGAGGCCCAAAATTTTGGTATTTACAAAGGGATTGGGTCTTACACTCTATTAGAGGCCCAAAGAGTCTTGAAACATTTGAGTATGATTAAAAATCAAAGAAACCCTAATTTTCACTTTTTAAAAGTAATTTTTCAAAGAAAATTAATAAAATATGACAAAAAATCAAATAAGCTTAAATAAACCACTTGTGATTTTTGGTTAAGGTTTGAAAAATGAGGTTTTAATCACAAGATGATTTAAAACTTATTTAGTTTTGATTTTCAAGATGAATGTTCACTTTTAAAATGTTTAAAAACAATTAAAAATGAATTTATTCACAAAAATACCAACTATATTAAATAAATAATATAAATTTGATTTTTTTGTAGAATAAAATATTTTACTATTTTTGTGATTTTTCAGAAAAAGAACCAATAAAAAATAATCAAAATTGAGGGAGTTATTAATTTTCCAAATCATTAAAAAATAATATGAAAAATTAGAAAAATATAAAAAAGAGGGGTTGGGTCTTACACTCTATTAGAGGCCCAAAATGTATTTTCCTACAAAAGATGGTGCTTACAACTCAGGGAGAGGCCCAAAATATTTTCAGTTTGAAAATGGTGATTGCGCCGAGATTTTTAACGTATCGGGACTTATACAATAACTGAGGCCCAAAATTGTTTCGTTAAAAAAGGGTTGAGTCTTACACTCTATTAGAGGCCCAAGTGTTTAAAAAATGAAAAGAAATGGGACTTACAGCTCAAAGAGAAGCCTAGTTGATTTTCTGTTTGAAAACGGCGATCGCGCCGAGGTTTTCTTTTAACGCAGAGGGACTTATACAATAAGCGAGACCCAAAATTGTTTTGGTTAAAAGGGGATTGGGTCTTATACTCTAATAGAGGCCCAAAATGTTTGAAAAAGATTTGTTATGGTGAAAATCAAAGAAACCCCAATTTCATTTTTTAAGGCATTTTTTCAAGAAAAATTAAGTAAAAAATGATAAAAATATCAAATAAAAATCATTAAATAATGATTAAGGTTTATGAAAAAAATATTTTATCCACATAAATATTTAAAATCATTTTGGTTTGAAAAATCAAGAAAAAATAAATCATTTTAAAAGCATTTAAAACACTATTTTTAAATATATTAAAAATAATCTAAAAATAATACTTTTTTTGTGATTTTTTATGGATTAAAATATTATGGGGTATGAATTGGAAAATGATGATTTTTTGCTATGTAAAAGAATTGGTTGAGTTTTAAAAATAAAAATAAGAAAAAGAGGAAAGATGTCACAATATCACCTCCGACATTTCTAATGGGGTAAAAACTAGTACCGAAACTTTAATTTTCAACACGTTTTTTATCAAATTTCAAACACTCATAACTCTCTCAATTTTTATCGGAATCAAAATCCGGAAGTACCTATCTTGACCGATTTTTTGCAAGGAATCCGATGGTACCACACATACACATTGAAACTTGACGTACAAAACACGCAAATCGAAAAACCAGAACTACTATTAATTCGAAATATCGTTCCGCGTCGAATTTCCAACACGCGTAACTCTCTCGATTTTTAACGGAATTAAGATCCGGAAGAGTCTATCCTGACCGATTTTTCGCTAGGAATCCAATGGTATTGCACATGCACGCTAAAACTCAACGTACAAAACGCAGCAATTAAAAAACCAGAACTGCTACCAATTGAAAACATCGTTTCGCGCCAAACTTCCGACGCGCGTAACTCTGTCGATTTTTAACCGAATTAAGATTCGAAAGAGTCTATCTTGACTGATTTTTCGCAAGGAATCCAATAGTGTTACTCATGCACACTGAAACTTAACACACAAAACGCAAAAATTAAAAAACCAAAACTGCACGTTGTGTTCGGCGTCGTTTCACGTCAAATTTCCAACACGCGTAACTCTCTCGATTTTTATCGGAATTGAAATCCGTAAAAACCTATCTTGACCAATTTTTTGCAAGGAATCCAATGGTATTACTCACGCACACGAAAACTCAACATACAAAATGCAGCAATTAAAAAACCAGAACTGCGCGTTAGTTTTCGACGTCATTTCGCGTCAAATTTCCAACGTGCGTAACTCTCTTAATTTTCATCGGAATTGAAATCCTTAAAAACCTATCTTGACCAATTTTTCGCAAGGAATCCAATGGTGTTACTCATGCACACTAAAACTTAATTTACAGAACACACCAATCAAAAAAACCAGAACTGGACATGATTTTGAAACAACCAAAATTCCACATAAAAACATGTTAAAATGCAAACAGTGGGAGGATCACAACATACACATTAATGACTACATTTTTGCTTCAAGAATTGTTCAATATGATGCATGTATGTGGACAACAAAGGAAAGCATGATTCAAAGAATTCAAGTTGTGAATTTTACCTCTTTTTTGGAGATTTTGGGCAACCTACCAAGTGCTTTATTCCAGAAATGATTTGATGCTTTGGACACCCTCAAATGACCTCTTATAAGCTTTTAGGATGGTTGGAATCAGCTGGAAACCTCTAGAGCAAGTTTGAGCACTTTCTCGCAAAATGGTCAAAAGTGGTCAAAATGCTAACTCTCTCAAATGGTGTTCCAGATGTGTGGCACCATTTGGGACAGTTCAAGGATGATATTTGGAGTGTGTTTGAGGTTTTATCTGGTTTGGAAAGTGACTGAATTAAGACATGGCTTGAAAAATGCAAAAAAGTGCCATTTTGAGGTTTTGAGAGGTGACTTTGTGATGTTGGTGTTATAGGTCACTTGTGAGAGTTTGGATCACCTACATATGATGTTTATGAGGTGTTAGGATCATGAGTTGTGATGGAAATGCTCTCTAACTCAAAAACTCATAATTTCTTTACTAAAGAAGGCATTTTGGAGTGAAAGAGAGAATTTGAGGAAAGCATCTGTTTTATGGCTTTGGTGTACTCAAACTGAGCATAAATGAGCTCTATTTATAGTAGAGCAAGTTTGTTTTGCAAGCAATAGTGAATGGTGGCTGCAGCAGAGGTTTGACCAATGTTGGCCAATGAAAATCCAAGTCTCCTCTAGCCATTGACTAGAGGTTAGAGCACAGGCTGTTGGTTCCCTAGTTGTTGGAGGAATCTTGACTGAATTCAGTTGGAGGAAGCTCAGTCCATGCCACCTCTAAGCATCCATTAAATGCGCTTTACAAGAATAACATTGTCAACTTTGTGCCACAAATGGAATGATCTTTGGGATAAAGCCTTAACCACTTGGATAATGCACCAAAAGCATGTGTACTTATCTGATTATGGTTAGATTTACAAGTCTCAAGACCTGTAAACAAGGATTTTGCATAATTGATTTGGTTTTGCATCAAGTTCATCATGTAGAAAGTTTTGAAATTCAAGTTGGAAAACCTTAACTTCATTTTTCCATTCTCCCAGCTCACAAATGCTATGGAGGAGTTCTTGTACTTTTTGAAAAGTCCCAAACATGCTCTACAACTTTCATGTTTGAATAATTTCTTGAGTCAAAATGGATCATGATGAAAACTGGCTCACAAGTTTGTTACTTTTTGAAGGCAGGTTCTGTCTTTAAAAAAAACAGCTCTATCTTGGCTTCTTGCAAAATTCATAACTCCACGCTCAAGAAAAAAGAAATTCACGTTCTTGGACTTTTTGGAAAGCCCCATACATGCTCTATAACTTTCATGTTTGACAAAAGTCTTGAATCTCAAGGGATCATAGTGAAAACTGCCTCCAAAGTTTGTTACTTTTGAAGAACAAAATCTGCCTTGAAAATTTCTAAGTGTTTAAAGATTTTCCAAAACTTTATGGCTCCATAACTCAAAATCTAAGCATTTTTTTAGGTTTCCTCATTTCATACAAAGTTGTAGTATGTTGTGAGGGCTTCAATTTGATCTTTGGAACTTAAAAATTGTATGTGTAGATTGAAAGTTACGACCTTCCAAAGTTGGTACCAAAACTAGGATTTCTCTTCCATACTTAGAAAAATTCAAGTTTCTCAACTTTGCCTCTTTTGCAAGAAACCTTCCAAATCTTGATTTTTCATGCTCAAATTCATTGATCAAACATGTCTTGATGAAATTTGGCTTGAATACTTCAATTTGGACCAAAAACCCTAAAAGTCAAAGGGTTGAATTTGTCAGATAAAGCTTGTGTATCAGATGAAATCAACTGTGTGATCTTCAATGATCTTGCATTTTTTATTTTGCCAATCATTATGGATGGATTACAAGGATGTATTTGAGTGTGTTGGATCATGTCCCAAGGCTTGAGATCATGCTTTGATCAAAAGTCAAAGACACATTTGACTTTTCCTAATAAAACCCTAAATTGGGGCCAAATGAAATTGAGCTTCCAAGAACTTGTAATGAGACCAATTTGCACTTGATTCTTAATGAAGAGAAGTCTGTTGAGTGAATGCAAGCTTGATAGGTTGATGATCACTCCAAAACATTGACTGGTCATGTGAGGATCTCCTTGATTCTCTTGGTTCTCTTTGTTCAAAACCCTAATTCACAGATGAAACAACACAAAGGGAAATTGCATAAGGTTAGGGTTAACAATGTAATGTATGGTGCTATTTAAATAATGATGAAATCTAGGGTCAAAATTTTGGGTATGACAGTTGCCCCCATTTAAATAACTTTACTGGATGGCATGAGTGGTGGAAACCCTCATGGAATTAAAGTGAAAGGTATTTAAATATAGAAATAGCCAGAAATTTTGCCCCTAGATGCAATGGAATGCTATGCTATGGAAAAAAATGACTCTCTCTCTCTGTACAATGCTGGGAAATGCTGACATGCAATAAACTCTAGCATGATAATTCATGATGGAATGATGAGTGCAACATGCAGACAAAGGAAAGCAAAGGGGTAAAGTCAACAACAATGGTAACAACTTACTGGGGGTGACAAAATACTGGGGAACAGAAACAAACTGGGGGAATCTAAAGTGATTGATCAACAGGTTCAGGCATGACCGAGTGACACTTTAGAAAGAAAAGATTCTCATTGGGAGTAGAGCCAGAAAGATGGTCTCCACTGGGGATAAAAATAAACCGGGGCTATCTAAAGTGATTGATCAACAGGTTCAAGTATGACCGGGTGACACTTTAGAAGAAAATGTCCTCACTGGGAGTAGAACCAGAAAGACGGTCTCCACTGGGAGAAAAATTGGGCAGGGATATCTAAAGTGATTGATCAATAGGTTCAAGCATGACCGGCTGACGCTTTAGAAGAAAAGATCCTCAATGGAGATAGAACCAAGTGATGGTCTCTACTGGGGAATATCCAGAGTAGTTGAGCAACAGGTTCAGGCATAACCGGGTGACACTCTATAACAAAAGATAGGACACAATCCTCAAAGCCTTAGGATTGGACCAAGAAGAGACAAGACCCTCAAAGCCTTAGGATAAAGCCAAACAAAACTGAAGTTTTCAACCAAGAATAAACATCCAAGCCTCTGGAAACTCCCTAAATGAAGAGATCAAACGGGATCTTTAGGAAACATCGGGAAATGTACAGGGTAATTAAACTCTTCTGTACGTGCCAAAACAATTGGACTTCATGGGGAGACGCCCTTTGCCAAGAACGGATAAGCTTATCAAAATAGATTGCCACTTATCGTTGTAAGGCTTGACGAATCACCAGGTACAGATAAGCTTCTCAAGAGATACTGCCACTTATCATTGAAATAGAAAAAATGGATAAGCTTCTCAGGAGAGACTTCCACTTATCATTGAAATAGCAAAAATGGATAAGCTTCTCAGGAGAGACTGCAACTTATCGTTGAAATAGCAGAACAGGCTTCTCAAAGAGACTGCCATTTGTTGTCTGGGTACTAATTCCAAGAGGATGTTGTAATAACACTACTGGAAAATAGGACTTTGTCTTCAATGAGGATCTGTAAGTAGATTCTTCTTGGATCAAAGTGCAAAATAAATGCACGCTCAATCTAGGTTCAGCAACTTAGAGAGGTTCAAAAGTATAATTGCTAGAGACACAAAGTTCAATCTAGGAACAAGCTAGAGAGAAACGGTCAAACAAGACCCTACCGATTGAGGAATGAGCTCAACTGGGGATTTATCTTATCCAAACATGGAATTGATAACTGAAGCAACCCATCTTCCACAAGGATCAATCTCAGTGGGGAACTAGAAAGGGTGTGCACTTTCTGCTTAAGGCTGACGACTCTACTGGAGAGAGGAGACAAATCAGGTTAAATGTTGGTAAACACAGCCAAAGTAAATGAACAAAAGAAATCAAGGTATCAAACATGCTCATATGCCATGTATGAATGTATAAATGTATGTATGTCATGCTTATGCTTATGCTGACAAAACAAATAAGGGGAGGTAAACTGGAGATGAAATAAACTTCTCGACGAGGATACTCGGCCAACCTCTGCAAGAAGGAGACATCTGGCAAGAGATGAATAGAAATCCACATGCGGAACCACATTCCTACTTCAAGGTTTCAACCTTCTCTAGGGAAAAGAATATTCCACTCGGGGATATAACATCATGACTTCACCTGAGGGATTGCCATCATGAATCTGATTTCCTTGTTGGAAGAGAAAAGTCCACTGGGAAAAGGTCACCCATGATTAGAGACTTCATAGGGGATAAAATAAATATCCATCTCATTGGGGAAGCTCATACCAAAGTCGTGGCTGTAGTTATCTAATTTGAACTCCATGGGGAATAGATAAGCATATCCAGTTTGTTGGGGGATAAAAGGAGTCACAGGGAATCACCGGGGAATGGAAGAATCCAAAGATTCACTGAGGAAAAACAGCGTCCAAAGATTCAACGGGAGACATACATCCACTTCACTTGGGGAAGTATGCAGCCAAGGCAGCTTACCGGGGAAAATAGGGTAACTTCAATGGGGATCAAAAGATGACTCCACTGGGGAACAAATCTTCAACATCAATAAACATGAATCACATGATGCACACTGGGGAGGTTCATGACCAATCGGATCAATCAACAAGTGTTGTTAGTTTATGCTTCGTTGGGGATTTTTGTTGAAAATGGTCTAAAAGTGCTTCTGCAACCTTAAGACTTCTTGGGGATTCACAACTGTGCTGGAGACTAGGGAACCTCATTGGGGATCTCAAAAGAGATGCAGGCCGGTTAATCTGTGATCATATCTTCTCAAATAAAGAGAAAGGCCAATTGAATTTTCACCAAACTTCTCAGAGTGATGCCACTTGGTGGAAGAAAAGTCGATAACCTTGACGACTTGTTGGGGATAAACAAACTGTCTAGGAAAGAGCCTGCCATTTGTCGTCTAAAATAGGAAGTCTGAGAACTAAACAAGTTGCTCCAATAAAAAGGCCACCACTTGTTGTTTGGATATAAATTCCAAGAAGATCCAAGAAGATGTTACAACACTGCTGGAGAAAGGTGGAGTTGTAAGAAACTCACAGATGGATGAAATAAACATCCACTTCACTGAGGAAGTATGAGGCTAAGAAGATTCATTAGGAATTCTGAAGTCGCCAACCGGTGAGTCTTGCGTCAGACCTGTCACAACTGGTTGAAAGTGGACACTCACCTGGTAGTTGCCATAACCACTTGAAGTAGATACTCACAGGGGAATCACCCAAACATGTCAGAGTTACCCGAGGTAGAGACCCTTTAGGGATACATGTAAGGCAGATCCCCAAAGCACGCTTGCCTAGGAGAACACTTAGTTCTACGCTGAAAAACTGCATGGTGGACACCAATAAATCTAGTGACCAAGATCAACTTCAATTCTCAAATGCCCTACATCACATGATTTATGAGAAGACGTCATCTCAAGAGGATTTTATAGAAAAAAGGCCATAACAATGCCTTAGCGTCTTCAAACTCTTGGAGAGATTCGTCGAATCTTGACGTAACTGCCCCAGGTTGGCGGTATTCTGCACAACAAAGACTTTGAAATTGTTTCTTAGGGATATTCAGACTATAATAGCGACAGCTGGGAAGTAACTTGAAATAGGAAGTTCGTGACAACTGAGCTTTGATATCAATAACAATTATATTTTATCAAACAACGCCAGTAATGAACGGGAAAGAGTTTGCCCCTGCTTAGCAAAGTCTTAAGCAACGTGCCTCTTTGTGGCTTAAACTTGCCCCTGTTAGTGGGTCCTTGAAGTTATCACCTTGAAAGGAGTTGAGAAACGACATGCCAAAAGATGACCTCAAGATGGCTTGCCCCAATATCTTGAATTTTGAAGAAGTCTGCCCCTGGTTGACCAATTCAAGCGATGGTTTGTTTTTTATTGACTGACCTTTGGAAATCGAGCTCATTATGCTCTTTGTGATAGCTCGCTCTAGTCTGAATTTTGAGAAGTTTCAACCTTTGATTAGCTAACCCTTGAAGTGGTTGATTCGGATTGACAGATTCTCAAATTGGTTCGCGCCTAGCTGGACTTCTTTTACCAAGTCAAATTCCCTAACTGGCCACATTTTTTGGGATTCCTTTGACGTTGAATTGACTTGCAAACGATATTGTTCATTTAAAAATTGGAAATTTTAATGCAATATTCATTCAAACTTTTGAAATCAAAATTTATTGATATGGCGTATAGTGGAATGAATCAATGAAAGAAATGAAGTGTATCTAGCCATGGGATGATCAACACAAACAGTTAACAAAGATCATTAGAAGTCAGGTTAACACAACCTAGCTGTAGTATACTTTCAAAACAACCTTGCCTCAATTAGGTCTTTTAAGGGTTGTAACGTGGCTTGATTCACGATCGTAGAACTGGATTAGTGTGGACAAGATTCCTTCAATTACATGAACCCTTAACAGAGATAGCAGTCCTCCATACTTGGCTCTGAAAGCCTCGGGGTTGGTTATCATCCTCGCCAACCCTCTTAAATCCTCTAATTTTGGAACCTTGAAGGTGTACTTGTGAGTTTTCCTTCTACCGAAATCCATTAGCGTAATCTCTTTATCTGACATTTGCAATCATTGTCTTAGTTTAATTTGGAAAAGAGAGACTAGAAGAGAAGATTTTTCTTTGTTTTTTAATGTTTTTTAAATGAATGTATGAATGCAGCACACAAAAACATAGAAAAAACATGGGGTCAAAGGGTCGGTGTCATGAAATCAAGGCTCTACCCATCCCCAAAGGTTTATACTGGTGATTTTTTGTACCTGTCCGCAAAATCATTGACCCTTCTCGGGATAACAACAGCATGCGGATCGCCAGCGAGCTGATGTATCCTAGAGTAGTCTCAAATGAGGGTAGTATCGCGTGACAACTATTTCCGATAGCTTCCGCACTACAAAATGGTTTCAGTCTACTAAAAACCTCAGCTTCTCAGATAACCCAATCGACCACACTACTTTCAACAACCGAAGTCGTATAGGCAATGTTTCTGCAAAGGGAGTCTCCACTGAGTTTGATGGTCAACTGGGGACTCTTAACTGGGATTAACTCCCCGCAAGATTACCCATATAATGCCATCACCTATCTTAGGTGTATACTCAATCTTTCCACATGCGGCATCACACGCATTCCCATTAGCAGAAAAATAAACACAGATATCAATTAGGAAAAGCAGTATATATATTTGTCTTAATCATCCTAGACCTCTAGTCTTATGATCCTACACAGACAATGACTCCCCAGCAGAGTCACCATTTATGTGGTATTCGGTGAATTTAAGGTCTTCACTTTAAAAGAGGCTAGAAAGAATGCCTCCCACTGTGGTCGCCACTCTTCTGTGTCGTTTTCTGAACTTAAGGTTTCTACCGAATATTGTAAATAGGGCCCCACGGTGGGCGCCATTTTTCTGTAGCGCAATTTCCGTGGTCTTGAATCACTATCGCTTGGGCACTACAGTTCAATTCATTTTTTATCCTATTAAGCTGATTAAGGAAGGGAAATAGATGACTCTAATTAACCCTGCTTGCATACTGAGTTTAAACAGTCAAAACTGTTGGTTTACAGGTGCTATTAAGATGTGGGCCCCTCTTCGGTTATTTTGTTAAGAATAGAATGTTTGGACCATTTATGAGGTTTTTGGTAATGTGTTTAGATTTGATGCTTTTGGGTTGATATATGAAGGTACTGGATTTTGAGTTTTTGATTAGTGTGCTCGCTAAGATTTTTCAATCTTATGCCTACGTATTCCCGAAACAGGAAAATCAGAGCGATCGTAGTTCCTCCTATTCTATGGGAGGAAAGAGGTGTTTTGGTGTCTTGTTCAAAGCCCAAGACGTGAAGCTAAAGGTGATTTGTATCTTGTTCAAAGCTCAAGATGTGAAGCTAAAAGGTTTTGGCTGAGAGGGAATTTGTCATCTCTAAAGAGGAGTCGTTGACGTTTGTATGCTGTGAGCAAGGCACAACTTTGATGCTAAAAGGTTGATTGACTCAACCGGGGTTTTCTTTATACAAAGCCTAAGAGGAGGCGGGAAGTTTGACTTTTCCAGAGGAAAATGTTCTTTCTGTCTTGTACAAAGCCTAAGATTGAGGCTAAAAGGGATTTTGACTCCATTGAGGAGAATGTATCTTGTATAAAGCCCAAGATGGAGGCTGAAATGGTTTGACTCAACAAGAGAGTACTTTTATCTATCCTATATAAAGCCCAAGACGGAGGCTAAAAAGGTTGACTCAACAAGAGAGTCTTTTATACTCAACAAGAGAGTGGTTTTTTATATGTCTTGTACAAAGCCCAAGACGGAGGCTAAAAGAAGGTTGACTCAACAAGAGAGTCTTTTATACTCAACAAGAGAGTGTTTTTCTATCTGTGTCTTATACAAAGCCCAAGACGGGGGATAAAATTGACTTAACAAGGGAGTCTTTTATACTCAACTCAACAAGAGAGTGTTTTTATATGTCTTGTACAACGCCCAAGATGGAGGCTAAAAAGTGATTGACTTAACAAGAGAGTCTGAAAAGGTTAGCTCTGCTAGGGAGAATCATTTGTACAAAGCCCAAGAGGAGGCTGCCTTACCACTGTGGATTCTGGAGATCCTGAAGTGGGTCCAAGTGTGGGGAACTCTCATGGGAGAGGCCAGGGTTTCTTCCTATGTTGGAAAGGAACTTGAGAATGTCTTTGAGACTCAAGGGTCTTAGACTGTCCAAGTCTAGAGTTTTATCTTTTGTACAATGCCCAAGAGGAGGCACGGGCATTAAGGGATGAGTATCAACCCTACAAAGGCCGGAGTTTTGACGCTGGAAAGACTGCTCTAGCAAAGGATGACTACGTTCTGTCTTATACCTTTAAGAGGTCATCAGGGTCCTTGTATTAAGCCCAAGAGAAGGCATGAGAACTTCTAAGAAGCCGAAGGGTCCTTGTATTAAGCCCAAGAGAAGGCATGAGAACTTCTAAGAAGCCGAAGGGTCCTTGTACAACGCCCAAGAGGAGGCGGGGATGCTTTTAGGAAGCCTGTGGGTCCCCAAACCAAGAGAAGTTCAAGAAATACAATTCACCGAGAAGAGATCATTCCAGGAAAGTTCAAGGATTTGGAAGAGCTTCCATGCAGTTTGGTTAGTTGTTCAACAAAGAAAGTTTTGATAACAACATATATTTGAATTCAAAATCAAAGGAGAAAGTGCTTTGAAAAGATTGTTGGGGCTTCCAGCTCAAGGAGAGGCCCAAGTTTTAACGATGATCGCACCGTTGTTTGTACAGAGGGACTTATACAATATGTGAGGCCCAAAAAATTTTTATGTACAAGGGGATGTGTCTTACACTCTGTTAAAGGCCCAAAGATTTTGAAAAGAAAATAAATGGGGCTTACAACACGAGGGTAGGCCCAGATGATTTGATTTTTGAACTGGCGATTGCGCCGAGATTTTTCTTTTAACGCAGGAGGACTTATACAATATATGAGGCCCAAAATGGTTTTGGTTAAAAGGGGATTGGGTCTTACACTCTATTAGAGGCCCAAAGAGTTTGTTTTTGAAAAGGAATGGGACTTATAGCTCGAGGAGAGGCCCAATTGGTTTTGTTAAAAAGGCGACGATTGCGCCGTTGTTTTTGAAAATACAGTGGGACTTATACAATGACTGAGGCCCAAAAATTGGTGTATTTACAAAGGGGATGGGTCTTACACTCTAATAGAGGCCCACCGAAAATTTAAAGAAAAGAAATGGGGCTTACAACACGAGGGGAGACCCAATTGATTTTATTTTAAACTGGCGATTGCGCCGAGATTTTTTTGAAAGCACCGTGGGTCTTATAAAATAACTGAGGCCCAAAACATTTTGGTTTTCAAAAAAGGGGGTTGGGTCTTACACTCTATTAGAGGCCCAAAGAGTTTGAAAAAGATTTGTGAGGGTGAAAATCAAAGAAACCCTAATTTTGTTTTCCTTTAAAAGTAAATATTTAAAGAAAATCAATAAAAATGATAAAAATACCAAATAAGTTTGGATAAACCACTTGTGATTTTTGTTTAAGGTTTGAAAAATGAGGTTTTAATAACAAGATGATTTATGACTCATTTGGTTTTGATTTTCAAAATAAATATTCACTTTTAAATGTTTAAAAATAATAAAAAATGAATTTATTCACAAAAATACCAATTATATTAAATAAATAATATAAATTTGATCTTTTGTGGAATAAAATATTTCAACATTTTTGTGATTTTTCAGAAAAAGAGCCAATAAAAAATGATAAAAATTGAGTGAGAAATTAATTTTTCAAATGATTAATAAAATAATATGAAAAAAATAAGAAAATAGGAAAAAGTGATAAAAAAGAGGTCTAGGGCGAGGGGGATTCGAACCCCAGACCTCTCGCTTGCCAATACTCACAAACCAGTTGATCAACCACTGGGGCGCAATGCCAATTCATTAAACATATGGCAAGGGAAAAATATATAGAGAACTTGGTTGGAAAACTTGAAGAATGGCACCATGGCCATCTTCTTCCTCGAGCTCGTGCATTAAGCACCCTATCTCACTCGTCTCTCATCCATTTGACATGATTCAAACACCAAACTCATGCATTTTTTAACAAGGATCATGATGGTAATATTCAATTTTGTTGAAATGGATTGAATCAGAACATAACAAGTTAAAACCTGAAGAACCCTAAAATTGGAATGAACTCAAGGAAATCCTATATACGAATTGTAAACAACAATTGATTGAGGGGAAACACTCAACATATGATGACAAGCAATTGGCAAAAGTATCATGCGAGGAAATATGCATGGATCATGAAGATGTAGTTTTGAGGCTTACCTTGATGCAAGCTGAAATGGAACTCTGCACAGATGGTGTTCCAGAAGTGATTTGATGATCCCTACAGCTTCAATGGATGTTGTTGAGTGGATTGCAAGCCTTGGAACACTTTGAAAATCTTTGGATCAAGTTGGAGGAATCCAACTGCAGAATCGAGGCATATTGGCTTGGTTGAAGAGTGATTTTGAGCTAAAGGTGTTACAGAGATGGTTTAAGTGTTTGAACACCTCATATACATTATATGTGATGTGTTTGAGCAATTGGAATGGATTGCTTAAGGCTGCAACTCAAAACCCGATGGTGGTTGCTCAAAAACAAAGGAATTTGGCACTTAAGAGAGAATGAGAGAAAGCAATGTTGTAAGTTGCTTTGGGGTGATTTGAATGATTAATTGGAACCTCTATTTATAGGTGATCAACTCTTGTCTTGGAGGAATAGTGAATGGCTGCTGGATCAGATCACATTCAATGGCTTTGGCTTGGTGGCATTTCTTCTCATGCAAGGCAACCTAGCCCCTCCCAAGAGCAGGGCAATGTCTTGACCAAATCCACATTCCTCAGATGTTTTTATTGTTGTTTAATCAGAGAACTTGACTGAGGAGGGTGAGAATCTTAAAAGTGCACTATTCTACATTAATGCCCTTGAATTCAAGGCATAAATGCCAAAATGCATTGATCTTAAGTTGGAAGATCCTTTGGCTTTTGGACTCAACTTTGCAAGTTGGATCCTTTGGATTAGGATCAGATTAGATGACTGTAGCATAGGGATCATTGGTCTTTGGCTCAAAATTGTGCAAGACAAGAAATCTCACAAACTGATTTTTCATGACAGCCTTGCCATGGTGTGTTGTAGCAGCCATAACTCTTGGCTCAAGTGGAGTTGTTTCATGCTAGTGAGTTGCTTGGATTGTAGGCAACATGTACAACAACTTTAATGTTTACATCATGAATTGATTCAGCTTGTAACTGTGTGAAAAAATCCCACAAGTTTTGGTGTTTTCAACAAAATTTGTCTTGGACAGAAGTTTGTCTAAGTGTTGGAAAAGTTGTACTTTCATGTTTTTAGTGATTTTGATCCAATCATAACTCAGAATCCACAATGAATTGGAGTGTGGTGTAGTTGAAGCTTTTGTAGAGTGCCATGAGAGCTACAAATCCAGCTTTGGACCAACCAAAATGGTTGCTTGGATCACAAGTTATGATCCTTGGAAGTTGGTACCCTAGCCACTTTGTTCCATAACTTAGAAAATTTCTAAGTTTTTTATGGTTACCCCTTTTACAAGTTATCTCACTTTTCTTGATTTTTATTGATGAATGATGATCCCAATCACATATTAACATCATTTTAGGGTCAAAGAACCATAATTGTGAAAAATCTCAAAAAGTCAAAGTTGACTTTTGTGCACAATTGACTTTTTGTCAGATGAACTCCAAACTGTGAGATCCTCTATGAAATCAAGTCCTTGACCTAAATCAAACTTGATGGATTGATTTCATAGGTGTTATAGGGTGTATTGAATCATGTCCTAAGGTTTGGGAGCATGCCTGGGTCAAAAGTCAAAGGCACAGTTGACTTTTCTCGTGAAACCATAACTGTGGTTCTGATGAATTTGAAACTTGTTGATCAAGCTTCTTGGATCAATCCATTGTTGCAAATGGATAAATGTAGTGTGTTAGGACCCTCAAATCCTCTCTTGAGGTCTTGGCTCATGTTTTGTCCCAAAAGTCAACTTAGGGGTGAATTAGGTCAACAAACCCTGATTCCTGATTTTTTATGAATGCATTCCCTGAGGCAAAAATGACTTGATGATTGGGTTCATGATGTACCTTGGAGAATCTTAGGTTGTTCTTTGAAGCATTGGCTCATTCCCAGAGGAAAATTTCCATCTGGAGGCCCCAGTCGACCAAAACCCTAATTTGGTGACACTGGCGATCTTGAGGCTTAATCCACTTGGACTGTTGCAACCTTGTGCTTAATCCTTGTGGTGGGAGTCCTCTTGATCCATTATGGATATTTGAGAGGTTTAGACAAGTTGAAGATCATGTCATTCCTTGATTGATCCTTTGTCTAAGGCTCAGAGAGGGCTGGAAACCCTAAATTTGATTGTAGTGGATGCTCACCCATCTTTGGGGAGACTAACGAGGTATGATGGCCCATCCATATTGTGATGATGATTTACACAATGATGGGGAATTTTAGTGGTCAAAATTTCGGGTATGATAGGTGGAACAATTCAAAATTTGAAATCAGGAAGGTCACCAGCTCAATGCAGCTGATCCATTGAGGTGTTTATGACATGAATGGGGACTTCAAATTCTGGTTGACTGCTGTGTATGGATCTAATAAGATGGATCAAAGAAAAAGACCGTGGAAGGAGATAGAGCAAATCCACTTTCATCAACAGGGGCCTTAGTTCATAATTGGAGACTTTAATAATGTGCTTCAATCTATGGACAGGAGAAGGGGCAAAATGGTGCATGAGAATGAGTATAAAGAGCTGACAGATATGATGAATAAGGCTAACCTTAGTGCAATGGACACTATAGGTGATTATTACACTTGGTCTAATAGGAAAAGTGACAATATCATTTACTCTAGAATTGACCATGGCATGGCTAACACTGACTGGTTCCAATTGTACATGAGCATGAATCTCAGAATCTTGGCCCCTGGCATTTCTGATCATGCCTTGATGTACCTTAATAATCCTGATTGTAACAGTCATATAACTTATCAATTCAAATTCATTTACAGTGTGACTGATGTGGAGGGTTTTCAAGAAGCTATAGATAGAAGTTGGAATACCCCTCTTAGTGGTAGCCCTATGTTTGTCATGTAAAGGAAACTTCTTAGAACCCAAGGTGTTGTGAAGAATCTCAGCAAGCCTTTGGCTGGAGCCTTTCACTATCTTAAGCTGGCTAGGGTGAACTTGTTGGAGGTCCAACATCAACTCAAGGTTGATCCTGATAATGCTGAGTTAATCAAGCTAGCGAGGGAGAGATCTGATGAAGTGCTCAAGTGGAGTGAGACTGATGAGCAAGTGTTGAGGCAAAGATCCAAGATCAGCTGGCTTAGACTAAGAGATGGCAACAACAGGTATTTCCATGCTCAAATGAAGGTTAGGCAAAATCTTAGTAATGTCTCTTACTTGTACAAGACTGATGGTACATTGCTAAACATGCCTACTGATATTGAAAATGAGGTTTTACACTTCTATGGTAGTCTCATGGGAAGTTCTAGTAGTGATCTTGAGGGCATTAATCTTGTTGCCATTAGAGATGGCCCTCACATTTCTGTTGATCAAAGGAAAATGCTGGATAGTCCTATCACATAATATGAGATTTACCAGGCCCTGAATGATATTGGAGACCTTAAAGCCCTTGATGTGGATGGTTTTGGGGAAAAAAATTTCAAGGACTCCTGGACTGTTATCAATGATGATATTATTGCTGTTGTTATAGAGTTCTTCAATAATTTCAAAATGTATCCTACTGTGAACTGCACCCTGGTTTCTTTAGTCCCTAAAGGTAATGGAGGCAAGTGTGTGAAGGACTTTAGACCTATCTCCTGCTGTACCACTCTTTATAAAATCATCTCTAAAGTCTTGACTAGTAGGTTGAGTTTGGTCCTCACTAGTATAGTAAATCAGAGCCAGGCTGTTTTCATCCATGGGCAAAACATCCATGACCACATCTTACTTGCTTATGAGCTTATCCGAGGGTACAGTAGAAAGGGTGGAGCTCCAAGATGTTTGCTGCAAATTGATATCCAAAAGGCCTATGATTCTATAGGCTGGTATGCTCTTGAAAGTATTCTGAATGAGTTTGGGTTCCCTCACAAATTCACCAAGTGGATTATGCTGGTTGTGTCTACAGTGTCTTATAAGTTCAATGTTGGTGGTAAAGTTACTAGAAGCATGAAGGCTAAAAGGGGCCTTAGACAAGGTGACCCTATCTCCCCCCTCCTATTTGTGTTGGTCATGGAGTATTTTCACAGGTTGGTGTATAAGTTGAATAAGGTTCCTAATTTCAATTTCCATGCTAAATGTGAAAAACACCAAATCATCAATATTAGTTTTGCAAATGATGTTTTATTATTTGCTCGTGGTGATTGTAAGTCTGTTGAGCTTCTTATGGACCAGGTTAATTCTTTCTCCAAATCCACGAGTTTAGTGGTAAATCCTATGAAATGTAATGTCTATTTTGGTGGAGTGGATAATGAGGTGAAAGCTGATATCCTTGCTACCACAACCTTTGTGGAGGGAGTGTTGCCTTTTAGATACTTGGGAATTCGTCTCACCAACAAAAGACTTTCTACTCACCACTACATGGGTTTGGTGGACAGAATTATTAGTCGTATTCGCCATTGGAGTTCTAAGATGCTCAGTTATGCTGGCAGACTCCAATTGATAAATAGTACTCTTGCCTCTATGTCTGCTTACTGGATGAATTGCCTTCCTTTCCCTAAGAAGGTGATTCAGGCCATTAACTCTGCTTGCAGGACCTTCTTGTGGACTGGCAGTGACCTGAAGTCCAACAAGTCCCCTATCTCGTGGAAGAGGGTGTGCACCCCTATGCAGAATGGTGGCCTGAATGTTATATCCCTTAGTGATTGGAACAAAGCTAGCATAACAAAGCTGCTTTGGAACATTTGTAACAAGAAAAACTCTATGTGGGTCAAGTGGATTCATTCTTTCTAATTTAAAAATATTGACATCAATCTTGTGCAGGAGAAATAAGGGATGTCTTGGATTATGAAATCAATTCTCAAGCAAATGGACATCATGAATAGTATGCCTAACTGGAACTCCATGAATATAAAATTCTCTATCAGTAAAGTTTATGGCTACATGAAACAAGAAGGTCCTGAAGTTGGGTGGCAGATTTGTTTTACAACACAATTGCGAGGCCTAGGGCGATGTTTATCTTTTGGATGGCCTGCCATAGCAGGCTGGCAATAAAAGGTCGTTTAAGGAAATATGGTTTTATTTCAGATGATGGTTGTTGTTTCTGTAATCAGGTAGAGACAATTGAGCACCTGCTGTTTGATTGTCCTCCTTTCAATAGTTGCTGGCAGGAAATTTTAGTGTGGCTTGGCATAACCCATAACTCTTGTGGATGGCAAGAGGAACTTAGATGGATTACTAAGGCTGGTAAAGGCAAAGGTTGGAGGGCTTGTCTTATCAGTAGTGCTGCGGCGGAAATGGTATACGAAATATGGAAGCATAGGAACAAGAAAATATTTGGAGATAGTGTGAATACCATAAAGATTAGGGACTTAGTGATTTCTACCCTTGCTAATAGAGGTTGGGTCCATACTAGAATTAGAAAGAACATGGCTAAACTCCTTATAGATTAGTTTAGTTTCTTAGGTTTGTTGGTTGGTTGGGTATGCCTTGGGCCACTTTGTATTTTTTTTTCCTTTGGCTTAATAAAGTTATCTTTATTTCCAAAAAAATAAATAATAATTAAAACATATTAACATATTATAAAAAATTAATTTTAAACTTAAATTAATATTAATATATTAATATAAAAATATACATTAACTTTTAAAAATAAATTAAGATAATAAAAATGTATTAAATAATAAATTAAAGATAATAAAAATAATATTGAATTAAAAATATACGTTAACTTTTAAAAATAAATACATTTAAATAAAAATAAATTAAGATAATATTTAATTTTTATAAACTATTTAAAGATAATTAAAAAATTAAAATTTATATTAGAATAATTAATATTATCTTAATGTTAAATAATTAAAAAATTAAAATTTATATTAAAATAATTAATATTATCTTACCGTTAAATAATTAAAAAATTAAAATTTATATTAAAATAATTAATATTATATTAAAGTTAAATAATTAAAAAATAAATATTATCTTAACATTAAATATTAAAAAATCTAAAAATTATATTAAAAATAAAAATTTATATTAAAAAACTAAAATATATATTAAAATAATTAAAAATATTACATTATTTATGTATTATAATGTTAAATAATTAATATTAATTAAAATTTATCTTAATTAATATATAATATTTATTATGTTTTTAAAACTAAATTATTAAATATAAATATAATAAATATATATTAACGTTTGTATAAAAAATAAACTAAATCTTTTTTTTTTTTGAATAAAGAATTTATTAACTCCAAAAAGGGCAAAGAAGTACACGCCGATCCGAAGATCCAGGCTACAAAAAGATAAAGGACCACCAAAAAGGCTCAAATCCTACTACAAAAGGCTACAAGCTTCCTATTCTTTTCAATACATCTATTGATCATATCCTTTATGCAGCTATTATGGAGAACATTACTACAATTCTGGAAGATAACCTTGTTACGCATACTCCACACATAATACACCGTCTCGGCAATGGCTATCTTCAAAATCTTGCATCTACTACCCTTAACTTTGCATTGATAACTAAGCCATCTAAGCTTCTCATGCCATTCACATGGATCTTGCGCAATCCCAAAAAGTGCAAGCACTTGCTTCCAAACATACTTTGTTCTAGCACAATCAAAAAACAAGTGCCGACTACTCTCAGCTGCTCCACAAAAGACACACACACCATCAGAAGCGATACCAAATTTCTGCATCCTGTCTTTAGTGAGCAGCCTTTGATGGCAAGCTAACCACAAGGTGAAACTGGCCCTGGGTCTAGCGAGGTTACCATAAAAGATTTTCCGCCAATCAACCTTTGGTTTGTCACCACGCAGCAGGTCATACATGCGTCTAGTCTTGTATCTGCCCTTGTCCTGAAAATCCTGCCAAACAATCGAGGTTACCATCATGTTATGGTTCTTAAAGATAGCTTTCACCATCCAAGAACAATTAGCACCAGGTTGGTAGTCCATAGACTCAGCACCAGGTTGGTAGTCCATAGACTCAGACCCTTTCATATATTACGCATGGATCCAACGAATCCACAAGCTATCCTGCTTCTTCAAAATATTCCATAATAACTTCCCAATTGAAGCTTTGTTCCACTCCACCAAAGAGATAATGTTTCGCCCACCTGCTGCCAGAGAATCGAAAACATGGTCCCAAGCAATGGAGGCCTTTCTGCTATTGCTGTCAGATCCAGACCAAAGGAACTTCCTGCAAAGGCTGTCAATATAGTGAATCACTTTTTTAGGCAAGGGAAAAATTTGGAGCCAATAGCTAGCTATTGAAAACAAAACACTTTTGACCAATTGGAGTCTTCCAGCATACGACAATAATCGAGTACTCCAATGCTTGAGCCTTTGTAACATTTTATCAAAGAGAGGTTGACAGTTATTGACAGAGAGCTTTTTACAATCCAAAGGGACGCCTAAATATTTGAAAGGCAATGAACCCATTTCAAAGCCAGTTTCCCCCTGAATTTGGCTTCTGGTAGTTTCATCTAGGCCACCACAGTAGAGCTTACTCTTTGGAATACTCATAAGGAGGCCAGATGCTCTTGAGAAATCCTTCACCTTAGCCATCAAAAGTTGAACTGAACCAACATCACCTCTGGCAAACAGCAGAATATCATCTGCAAAGCACAAATTTATAATGTTTAGCTTGGTACACTTAGGGTAGAAATTGAAGTTAGGATTATCCTTGAGACCTATTAGAAGTCTATGCAAATACTCCATAACCATCACAAACAGGAGAGGTGATATGGGATCACTCTGCCTAAGGCCACGATTAGATAAAAGCACTTTAGAAGGGCAGCCATTAATGGAGAATCTATAAGAAACAGATGTGACACACGCCATGACCCAGTTTATGAAAATCTGAGGGAAACCAAACTCCTTCATAATCTGAGCCAAAGCTTCCCAATCAATGGTATTGTAGGCTTTTTGTATGTCCATTTGGACCATACATCTTGGAGATACATGTTTTCTACTATACCCTCTAATCAACTCATGAGCAAGAAGAATGTTATTGTAACACCCCCAATCTATACCCCCAATTAAATAAAGTGGTAAAAGAAAATTCAAAATTTCATCAGAGTATATTTAGAAATTCACAGCATAGACCGAGGGGTCACATCAATTTGAAACAAACATACAACACCTGCTCATAAAGATATGCAACACTCGCAGGTAGCAAATAAACAGAGGAACTTAGTTCTTACTACCCACAATTCAAATACAGAATAAAGCGGAAAATCTGTACTGAAATCTCATATATATATAGATATCATAAAAAGTTTGTCATACATCAAGTCATACATGCACAAGCCAAAAGATATATATACATATACATATCAAACTACAAAACGATCCCCCTGACTACCCGGTGCCACATATCAGAGCCGACCGACAAAAGAATGAAGTCCTAAGCTTCACAAAAAGACCTCCAGCAACTCTAATCTGCAATGCCTCATAGAGCATTATAAAACAGCAGAAGGGTGAGAAACATAATCATCATATAATTGCATACAATTATATATAACAACAAAAATACACATATATGCGGTACCGACTTCCATCAATTCTCAACACCAGTTCACTCAGGAACTATTGGAACCATCGCTCGTTACTTAGTGTAACTCCCCTTCGGGCATACGATGTTCCCCGTCGCTTTCGGTCCTCTTTGTATAAGGCTCACGACGTTTATGGATCGCTTTCGGTCCTCTTTGTATAAGGCTCACGATCCGATTGCTCACACCCCACATGGGCACACGATCGTCTATAATCATCGCTTTCGGTCCTCTTATTTTTAAGGCGCACGATCCAATCAGATCGCTTTCAGTCCTCTTATTTGTAAGGCGCACGATGTTATAGCGGATTCCCTCTGGAATCAATCCGTCGCTCAGGACGTCACAAGAATGCATATCATGATGCTCGGCATACAATGACTCATGACATTCAAATGCACACATATATGCAATCATCTCATTCAACATTAATCATGCTTTGCAATTTAAGCCCAAAACAATGCATTTATACCATACAACAACATGCAAATCATACCATATCCATATCAACTTCACATTGCATGATACACACCAATTAAACACTATTATAATGACAAAAGTCGACAAAATGACACTATTCCAAATTCCCGACATAATTAAATCGGCTAACAATCTCAAAATTATTATAATAAGAAAGTACGGTTCAATAGCTACACAACGATACCAAGAATATTAAAAACGGATAAACGGAACACAAGTTATGGACTAAACAAGAAAAGACATCGCGAAAAACCCCATTTTACAATTTTCCTGA
The DNA here is from genome assembly GCA_022829125.1 of Lathyrus tuberosus. Classification (NCBI taxonomy): domain Eukaryota; kingdom Viridiplantae; phylum Streptophyta; class Magnoliopsida; order Fabales; family Fabaceae; genus Lathyrus; species Lathyrus tuberosus. Next base: position 15,742,787 of record JALAZF010000027.1, on the reverse strand, counting down.
CCATACGTGTATTGCCCTGAGCCATACGCGTATTGCCCAAGGTCATACACGTATGGGCAGAGACCCATTTTTCCCCAAAATTCCCATTAAAACTCCAATACGCGTAGTGCCCTACACCATATGCGTATTGCCCTAAACCTTACGCGTACCATTACGCAAATGGACAGATGGCCGAGAAATTGAAGCTCCATACGCGTATTGCCCAGTTTTCTTCAATGCCATACGCGTATTGCCTTGACCAATACGCGTATTGCCTTGAGTGATACGCGTATGAGCAGTGGAAATCCAGAATTTTTCTGCAGAATTTTGTTCTGCGTTTTCCAACCAAAATCAACACAATTTCACCTATACACCAGAAAAATTACCAATACAAGACCTAACAACATGTATCTATCATGTATCAACAATAAGGAGCACTAAAACATGATTTCAAACACATTTAATCGATTTCTAATCAATTTTTACATAATATGGTTTTTACTATATATTTCCATTTCAATCCAATAACAACCAAAAACATACATACATAATCATACACAAACATATAATAATCAAGTTTCGCACCCTTACCCGATTTAATCGTGTTTAGAAAAGTCGGGAGATTGTTTTCTTGATTTCCAAGTTTTCTCTCTTTTTCTTCTCTTCTTCTCTTTTCTTTCCCTTTTCCTTCTTCTCTTTTTCTTTCTCTCTATTTTTCTCTCTTTCTATTTCTATTTTCTAACTTAAGGAAAAATAAGATGAAATGACCAAAATACCCCCACACTCAAATATCTCGCAAACGTTCCCAAAACGCAATAAAATATCACAACATTGAAAAATAGCATATTTCCAAATAAAAGTCAAAAATAAAATAATATAATAATAAAATAATCAAAACGACTCAATTAAATAAAAACTGACAAAACTTGGGCGTTACAGTTATCCTTTATAAAATCCTCACTTTTAGGCTTGGGAAGGTAATTGGTACTGTTATTGATCACTCTCAAACTGCTTTTGTGCCTGGTAGAATTTTAAACTAAATATTTATATTAACATTTAAAATTAAAAAAAAACTAATTTATTAATTATAAATATAATACATATTAAACAGAAATTAAATTAAATAAATAAATAAAATAATAAATTGAACGTAAATAAAATAATAATAAGTTATAGTATTTATTTTAAGTCGTTTATGTATTTAATATGTTAATTTAAGTGTTAATTTAATTGTTAATTGAAATGTTGTAATATATACATTTGAAGTAAACAATTAGCTAATAAATACTTAATGGCCTAGTGGAAGAGTTGCCCCTTGCAACCATGAGGACTTTGGTTCAATCCATGCTGTGTGCAAAGTTTTTAATTATTGATCTTTTTTTGCCTCCTTATTTTTAAACCCCCTCATATTTGTGCTTTTCATGAGGCCCTAAGTAAGGGGCTCGAAATCTAATCAATTTTTTTTTGGAATAAGATATAAATATATGTTACCAAAAAACAATGAGTTACGCGCCGATCAAAACGATCCCAGCATCATAGTGGCTACAAAAAACACAATGGCTATAGCCTATACTTGTAATCTATTAAGGTGCTCCATAACTTTTTTATATGCTTCAGCTCTTAGGAGTACAGTTTCTTTGATTTTGCTCCAGTTTAGTTCTTCATTTGGGCTATCTTGAAAAATTGTTTTATTCCTAACCGTCCATATATGGTAGATGACTTCAGCCACAACACATTTAGCAACTCTAGTCTTTGTCCCTTTTCCTCTTGTTATTTCCTCCATCCATGATAGGCTCAATTCCCGCAGAGATTGGATTTTAAAGTGAGTTAGGATATGATGCCATAGTGGCCGTGTTGCTGCACAGCTGAAGAGCAGGTGTTGGATTGTTTCTTAGCTGGTACAAAAAACCTATCCTCCATCTGTGGGTGTGCCAAAACGTGATATCCTATCTTTCATCATAAGCCGACCATGACAAGCCATCCAAAGTATAAATACTTATCTAGGTCTCGCTATATTTCCAAACATCAAATTCTTCCAAGGCACTTTAGGTCTCTCTACATCTCCTCTCAAGAACTCGTACATATTTCTGATCATGTACCTATCGTTGTTCATAGCCTAATTCCACTGATTTGCTTGTGTCAGCCGGTCTTTTTGCTTGAACATCGCTTTCACAATCCACGAGCTGCTGTTGCCTGGTACAAACTGGCTTACCTCCTGTTGTTTGATGTAGTATGTGTGAATCCCCTTGATCCATAAGATATCTTTTTTGGTCCAGACATTCCATAAAAGTTTGCCAAGAGTTGCCTTGTTCCAATCATGCAGAGAAATGACATTATAACCTCCAGTGCTTATAACCTCCATAAGATATCAATTTGAAGCAAAATAATTTAGTTTTTTTAATTATTTTTTTAAAAATTAAATATTTTTAAAAATTAATTTTTTCTATAAAAATAAATAAAAAATATTTTTAAAATAATCTAATTTTGTTCATAAAAAAAGTCGAGTGTTTTTCGAAAATAAAAAAGTCAATCTTTTATCGAAAAAAAAAGGCCGATTTTTTGCAAAAATAAAAAACAAATTGACTTTTTTGAAGATAAAAAAGTCGAGCGTTTTTCGAAAATAAAAAAAAAAGTCGAATTTTTTCGAAAAAAAAAGACAATTTTTAAAAAAAAAAGTTGACTTTTTCGAAAATAAAAAAGTAGATTTTTTTTTCGAAAAAACTGATTTTTTCCAAAATAAAAAGCCGTTTTTTTCGAAAATAAAAATGATCTAGTTTTTTCTGAAAATAAAAACATTGATTTATTTTCCAAAGTTAAAAAAAGTCGATTTTTTTGGAAAATGATAAAAATGTCGTTTTTATTCGAAAATTAAAAAAAAGTCTTTTTTTTTTTAAACTGAAAAAAATTGATTTTTTTCGAAAATAAAATCGATTTTCTGGAAAAATAATTCGATTTTTCGAAAAATAAAAAAAAAATCCATTTTTTCAGAAAATAAGTAAAGTCGATTTTTTTCAAAAGTTCAAAATAGTCGTTTTTTCGAAAGTTAAAAAATATTTAATTTTTTTCTAAAACAATAAAGTCAATTTTTTTCGAAAATAAAAATAGTCGATTTTTTCGAAAGTAAAAAAATAGTCAATTTTTTTCGAAAATATAATCGAGTTTTCCATTAAAAATATGATTTTTCGAACAGTACATACGTAGGATGTCACATTTCAAACAATATATATATATATATATATATATATATATATATATATATATATATATATAACAAAAGAGACATTTAATAAAATATTTTTGAAATATAAAACACTATTTATTGATGAGAAACGACATAATTACTATATTACTATCCATGCTTTAATATCAAGAGAATAAATTAAATCTTTTATTGTTTAATTTTTTAAAAATAGAATGACACAAATTGTGGTGTTGTTTTATTATTAAGCAGATAACATTGAAAAAATCTTAAATAGTCAATTGATCCTAATAAGTTTGTGTGTTTTTTATGTTCTTGTATATCTTTTATTTTTGTTCTTCTATATTTTTTTTAAATAATTCTTTAATGTTAAAATCATTTTGATTTTATTTTTTAAAGTTAAAATCTAAAAGAATCCGGCATATTTTCTTATAATTTTAAGAACTAAAACTAAATAAAATTTAACATTTAAAAATTTTATTTAAAATAAATGATACAGAGATGAAAAACAAAAACACTTCAATTTACTGGGATCAATTGACTATAGCTTTGGAAAAAAAAAATACAATTTACTAAAAAAAATAGAACTTTTTAAATATAATGTACTCATTGAATTAAAAAAAATGTTTGTGTTCAATAAATTCTAAAACTGGAATAAAAAACTCAAAGAGAATCGTAGAAATTTTTGTTTTAAATTAGAAACAAAATATATGTTATATATGTTTTAATTATTTAAAAATGTAATAATTTTTCCAATACCTTTTAAAGATTCATTGTATAGTATACCCCTTTAAACAATATATGATTTTAAGTAAAGATTATTAATTGACTACAAAAATATTGTGTATACAATATACTAAATGAATATTATTCACGATAAATGATTATTTTAATTCGTTAGTTAAAACTTAAAATTTAATCAGTTGAATAAAAATGTAAAAATAAAAGTAATTTAACAAAATCTATTAAATAATTTTTTAAAAAAGTAAAACACCCTCTATGAATGATAAATCACGGAATTTCCATGATAATATTTTTACTTTATTAATAAATATAGTTTATTGAAAAAAATAAGATATTTTTAATTGAATTGAAAAAATGGACAGTTTTTTCTGTATACAATGTATTGAGTAAATGAGAATTTTTTGAGAGAAAAATAGAAATTTATTTTAATATAGAATAAACCTATCTTATAATTTTTATACTTATTTAAATAAAATATGTTTTACTCTACCTATTTAAGATTAATACTATACCACACATTTTTATAAAATATATGCGAAAATGGGAAGTTAAAGAAAATGTCAAAGTTTTTTTATTTTTATTTTTAAAAGAATTTAATAGGTATACACTGACCGTATAAAGAAATTTTACACGGTCAGTTAATTTGTGACCGTTTGATTTTAATTATTGTTTGACTTTGATTTTAAATAATTATAAAATAATATTCATGAAGGTTGTGATACACTGACTGTATAAAAATATTTATGCTAACAATGCATAACAATTAATCTCTTTTTAAAATAGAATAAACAAATTATGGTCTTTTTTATTTTTATTTTAGTGTTCCTTTTTTCCAGTCCTATTTTAATGTTCCCTCTTAACAAGATCTCTTCACTTCACTTCTACATTTTACGTTATAGGTAAAATAGTGTGCTCTCACTTTTCTCTCATCATGGTGGTAGAAAACTCAAACCAATCAGAAGAGTTCACTAATTTCAGTTTAGAGAGAATAGCTGAAGTGAAAGCTTTTGATGATTCAAGAGAAGGTGTAAAAGGTTTAGTGGAGTCTGGGGTGTCAAAGATCCCACACATTTTTCATTCTGGGAAGATAGACATTGGTGAAAACCCGGCTAGAGACATCAAATTTAGTGTTCCTATCATAGATCTTAAAGACATACACAACAATCCAGCTAGACGCGTGGAGGTAATTAGAGAAATTCAAAGTGCATGCCATGAATGGGGATTTTTTCAAGTGATTAATCATGGAATTCCCGTTATTGTCTTAGATGAAATGATTGAGGGAGTGCGTAGGTTTCATGAACAAGATCCTAATGTAAGGAGAGAGTTTTACACACGTGATTCAAATAAAAAATTTAAGTATTTCTCAAACCTCTCCCTTTTTAGTGGCCAACCTACAAATTGGAGAGATTCACTTAGTGTTATTGTTGCTCCCGATCCATTCAAACCAGAAGAAATACCATTATTATGCAGGTAATGAAATAGATACTTCTTTGGACTCTTACTCTCTAAATCATAACCATATTTTATAGTATACATATATGTTTACTTATGAGTTATACATGTTTAAAAAACAAAGAAATGCATTTTTTAAGTCCAACAATAAAATTATTTTAACAAATTTCATACTTGTAGGGATATTGTCATTGAGTATTCCCATAAAATTAATAATTTGGGTTTCACTATGTTTGAGTTGTTATCAGAGGCATTAGGACTCAACCCTTCTTACCTCAAAGAGTTTAATTGTGCTGAAGGACACTCTATTCAGGGTCATTACTATCCACCATGCCCTGAACCTGAACTAACTTTGGGCGCTTCCACTCACACAGATGCTGACTTCATCACAATACTTCTACAAGACCATATTGGTGGTCTTCAAGTTTTTCATGAGGGTAAATGGGTCAATGTTCCTCCAGTTCATGGAGCTCTTGTGGTCAACATAGGAGATCTTCTACAAGTACGTATTATAGTTTATAGTTATTTTTTATGATTAGGTAGTAGCCTCGTATGAATTTTACAACTTTTAATTATTGAAAAGAATATTGATATATGCTCAACAAAAACAAACACCTAGATTTTTTATCCTTTTAGGGTTGTTTTTATTATAATGCATAATTATTTTGTCAATCTAAAACTTGCAAAAGATATAGAAGTGCGTGGAGGTTCAGAAGTCTTGGGAGGTTAGGGTTGTGTCTCTTTTGTTTATTAAAAGGGGAGTTGTCTAAGTGGATGATGGTTTCTTAGGATCTCTTGGATCTTCTTCGTAGTGCGCATTCTTAGTTGTTACAGCGTTCCTAGTCAAAGTAACTTAAGGAATGAGTGCTAATTGTATATTTTTTCACGCGTGTGTGAAGCAGACACAATAGAGGAATTTCATTTTGACGCTCAAGGTGAGTGGTAGTTTGTTGGTTAAGTGAATGAGCTTAGAGGGGAGATATGTAGCTTTTTTAAAGATTACTTTTCTGACCAGATTTATTTCAGACCTATCTTAGATAGGGTTACTCTTCCTTGTATCTTGACCAGTTATGTTGAGGTTCTCGTTGCTAGATTTTTTGCCATTGGAATGGATGTGGTGGTGGCTGGGATGGAGGGTAATAGGATTTCGTACCCTAATGGATTAAAAAAATTAAGTTTAAAGAAGTTTTGGGGTTTTCTCAAGGATAATATGTGTGTGTTATTTGACAGTTCTTTGATTATGTTATCTTTTCAAGAAGCTTGACGTCTTATTTTGTCACTCTAATTACTAAGGTAGTTTCCCCTTTATCCCTAAGGGGTTTTAGGCGTGTCTCTTTTCTTGGATCTCTCTACAAGTTATTGGATAAAATGTTGGCTTCCATATTTGAAGTAGTTGTGAGGAAGCTTGTATCCTTTTCAAGATTTCCATGTTGTTAGTAGTATTTTTAAAATAGATTTGAGAAAGATTATGATTCAATTAGTTGGTCTTTCCTAGATTACATGTTGAGAAGTTGGTCTTCTCCAGTAGTCTTTCGGTCCTAGTTAATGGGTTTAAAACGAAAGAGATCAATATCTAGCATGGACTCAAGCAAGGGATCCTTTGACATATTTTCTTTTCCTTTTGGTGGTGGGGGACCTTAGTGCTATGTTGAGAACGAGAGTGTCTATTGAGGCATTATCCAAGTTCAAATTGGGATGCGAGTGGCTATTAGTGTTGCTCCTTCTATATGCTAATGGTACGTTTATTTTGGGAGGAGGATTCAATTGAGAATTTTTAGGATATTAAGTCGATTCTTAGAATCATTGAACTGGCTTCGAGTGAGTATTTCTAAGAGTTGTTGGTTTAATATTAATTTGGAAGATTATTTTCTTTAGCTGGCGGATAACTTTCTTAACTGCAAAGTTAGATCTCACATTTTCAAGTATTTAGGTCTCCTAGTGAGTGTTAACCCAAATAGGGAAGCGATTTGGGAGCCTATAGTTTGTCTTATTTCTAAATGGCGTACTTTGTGGAAGAATAGATTTTTTATCCTATGTGGGAAGGTTGTGCATCTTAATTCGGTCTTGAGTGTTATCCCTGTTTTTTCTCCTTCATAAAGATGACACTCTCGATCGGTCTGGCTGAAGATTGTAGGAATTCAAAGGTGTTTCCATTGGAGATGGTTTAAGATGGAATGGGTTAGATTGTAAGATGCATGTAAGCCAAAGGAAATGGGTGGCCTAGGGATTCAGAAGTTAAGGCATGTTAATCTTTCCCTTCTTGGAAAGTGGTGGTGGGGGGCTCTGAAGGATGGACTTGAGCTATAGGTTGATATTATTACTTCTATGTATGGTCGTTTTACCCTCTCTTCCTCAAGAAGCGGGTGCCTTATGAGCCTCAAAGGATCCTCTTTATGGTGGAAATACTTTTCTTTTCTTGGATCCATGGTTGTGGATGATTCATAGTGATTTTTTAATGGAATTAGTAAGTGCTTTGGAATAGAATTAGATGTCATTTTCGCCGGATATGTGGAAGGATCATACTCTGCTTTATGTGTCTTTTAGGTGGTTGTTTCTTATTTTTGAGCAGCATACTCAATTAGTTTGTTTTATGGGGTCATGTGTAGGAGGGTTAAAGGTGTGAGATTTTAAATAGTGAAATAATTTGTTGGTTTTTGAAGAAGAGTTGTTTGATAACAAGGTGCATTCCCGTTTGGTATGGTTATACAGGTTTGGGAGAACATTTAGGTTTGGAAGGTTAATGAAGAAGGTGACTATTCGTGAGATCTGCGTACAAGATATTATCTAGTCTCTCTATCGGGGAGTAACCTAAGTTTTATTAGGTGATTCTGGTTCTAGCTAAGGGTTGACATAGTTGGACTCCTTATAAAGTTGTTGCTTTCGCTTAGAAAATCTTACAAGATTGGATTTTGTATGGTGAGAACCTTCTTAGGCCTAAAATTTTAGATGAGCTTAATGTGGCAGGGTGCACCATGTTCTCTTCTTGGGTTGAAGAGGTTGATTATCTGTTTATCTCATATGGGTTTGAGTTTGATATCTGGTATAAATTCTTTATGTGGGTGGGTATAAATATAGTTATTTCCTAATTAATTATTGGAATGTTTGAGGGGTTAAGTGTCACATGTTGTGATTTGAACTATGCAACAATATTATATTTTATGATAAAAGCTCGTCTGTTGATCATAGGTTGAGTTAGATTATGTGCATTTTAAGTAAGCGGTTTCAGTTTCATTTTCCAAACTTGTCCCACTCTTTCTTGAATTGGGAGAAGAACCTGCTAAAGTGTTTAGGCATATAGAGATGTGATGGTTGTTCAACTTTCATGTCTAGGGGTTTTGGATATTTTCTTAACATTCCCTCAACTTAATGTATAGAGATCATCATCTTGCCCTTTAGATCTTCGGCTCTGCGGTTCCTTGGATCAAGTTAGTCTAGTTGTCCCTAGTTTCGGTTTGGTGGCAGTGCTTGTGTTTTCATGTCTTTGTGAACTGGTTTTTATCTTGCGACTTACTTATTTATTCTGTGTTTAACTCTTCGATATATATATATATATATATATATATATATATATAACAAAAGTGTCATTGAATTCTATGAGATTCTCTAGAAGAATAACCTAATTTTATATATTTGATTTTTTCATAGACTATTACACTTTATTATTAATATGTTGTGCAGTTTAATGAATTTCTTCTATACTATTGCAGCTTATATCAAATGGCAGGTTTGTAAGCGTTTATCACCGAGTTTTATCAAAAGACATAGGTCCGAGAATTTCTGTCGCAAGCTTCTTTGTGAATTGGCCTGACCCAATTAAAGGTGAATCAAAGACTTATGGTCCTCTTAAGGAATTGATTTCAAAAGAAAGTCCACAGATCTACAAAGACATTACTATAAAAGAATTTTTGGCACATTATATTACAAAAGGCCTTGATGGAAATTCTTCATTAGAGCCCTTCAAGTTGTGAGTACAACAAGACATCATATTTGTTATTTTCATCGAATTAATCGTAATCTATTTGAATAATAAATCGTATTTTATGCTATAAGCATGCTTTATATGTATCAAGTTTTTGAGATTGAAATAAATGAATTATGTATGTTCGTTGACATTTTCTAAAATAATTAGCTACATGGTGAGAAAATATAATATTGGAGACAAGTTGAATGAGCTTGTTGACTATAAACATATAAACATAGAATATGACCTATGTTATATTTTGTTCAATTATTGTAACTTTAAGGGAATGTTCATTTCTCTTCGAAAGTAGTTTGATATAAATAATCTGGTAATAATAATATAAGGCAGCTAATTAATTGGCATTCTTCAACTCTATGGGTCACTGGCATGACACACAATCATCTTTGGAAAAATACAGACTGGGCAGCTTTGGATTCATACCTGATTTAACAATTTTAAAATACCTCACAATTAGCAGCTATGTTGATATTTTCCTAGAGGCAGTTAACACAAAGACCATAGTCAACTAAGTTAGGAGTATTTTGTTAATTTACAATCGGAAAAAATTATTGAAAGAGTAGTAACACACCTTATAAATCATAGGATTAAAGTTTGATAAAAAAAATAAGGTCAAAGTCACATGATTTTGACAACAAAATAATTAACTTAATGATTTTAGAAAAAACAAGGGTTAATAGCTAATAGAGGAGTAAAAAAAGCCCTATATAACACAACCCTAATATTTAGGTTCTTAGTTGGCCCTATTTTTTTGTCACTGTTGCGGTGAGAATTGGATATCAAACTATTGATTAAACTTGAATCACAAATCTTTTAAAGATTCATCACCGAGCTTTGATTTATTCAAGGGATAGGGTAAAGATCGTAAAAAACCCTAAGTTTGCAATGTAACAACAATGCTAAGAGATTTTGGGGGTCAGGGATTGGTTATACCTAGGGAAGGTGTTAGCACCATAAGTATCTATAGTATTCTACAGGAACCTCTTACTAGTATTTGTGGTATTGTTTGCTATTGTTTTGTGTTTGGTTTTGGTGGTGAGAGATAGGAACCTAAAAGTTTGGTCACTAAGTATTCTCGCCAAAACTTCGCGGTCTTGTGCCTACATATCCTTACAAGGATGGAATCAGAGCATTTGTAGTTCACCTCACTAGGGATGAAGAACACTTGATAGTGATCAAGGTTCCACGGGGAAGGTAAGTGTCCATAGTAATAACACTTACATAGAGTTCACAAAACTCTATCCTAAGTCTAAGTTGAAAGGGGTAGAAGGACTCTTGCAAAGTCCAAAAGGGAAGGAAAGTGTCCATAGCAATGACACTTATGTAGAGTTTACAAAACTCTAACCTAAGGCTAGGTTAAAAGGGGAAAGTGAGTGCTTATAGCAATAACACTCATATAGAGTTTGGGAACTCTAATCCTAAGGCTAGGATGAAAAGGGTTGATGACTCCAACAAAGTCAAGAGGGGGGTTGAAGTAAGGCTAAGCTACCTATGACTTAAAGTCAACAAGAAAGACATTTCCTTTGGATTTGGGAGCAAAAGAGAAAGGAAGGATGAAAGCTAAGAAGCTAACATCACTTGGGGATAAAGCTTAAAGTACACATGAACAATATGGGTGAACATGGACAAAGATGATATTCAAGCATGATATCAATTGGCATTCAACAAGCATGTATAAGTCAAAGCATTACTTAAACATGGATAAGATTCACAAGACATGTATTAGTCAAAGCATTACTTAAACATGGATACAATCAACAAGACATAAATAAGTCAAAGCCTTACTTAATCATGGATAAAGGTTACAAGTTCAAACTATCACGGATAAGTCAAAGCATTACTTAATCATGAATACAATTTACAGTTTAAACAAGCATGTATAAGTCAAAGCATTACTTAAACATGGCATCATTTAAAAATCAAGGTTAAACATGTATAAGTTAAAACATCACTTAATCATGAATACCATTTAAGACAAGTAAAGGTAACAACCTAACATACTTGAATAAAGAGACATGTTTATGACAATAACATGTGAATGAAGATGCAAACATACAAAAGATGACATATGAGATTGCTTATTGATGACAAGTTAAGATTCAAAACATCACGTGAATAAGTTAAGGCATTACTTGAACAATTAAGCATGAAAGAGAATCATATGTTAGAGGCAAAATGACCAAACAAAAGTTCATGGCATGATCAAATGTTCAACATACATTTACATGTAAACATACACTTGAAAATGCATTAAAATTAAGTTGAGAAAAAGATGTACAAATCCACTACATCACACAAGGTTCACATAAGTTGTAAATGGTTCATACAAGTCCAAAGATACAAAGAAAACCAAGGTATCTATCAAAAGATTCAAAGGAAACCTTATAAAAAACCTAAAAATGTCACTCACTTTAAACATGAATAAGTATCACAAAAATAATTATTTTATCATTTTTTTTCTCTTTAGACACAGAAAATATATAACAATATGAGAAATTTGCAAAACGAATAGATCAAAAAGGCTTAAGGAGCACAAAGTTATGACCTTTCAAAGTTGTGAAGAGAAATGAAAAAAGAAAGGTTATTTCTGGAAAAACATCAGAAACAGGGGTCGTTTCTGGAAAAACATCAGAAACGGAGGTTGTTTCAGGGAAAACATCAGAAACTGAGGTTGTTTTTGGAAAAACATCAGAAACTAGGGTCGTTTCTGGAAAAACATCAGAAACAGGGGTCGTTTCCCGAAAAAAATTAGAAGCCGAGGCTATTTCTGGAAACAAAACAGAAACAAAGGTTGTTTCTGGGAACAAATCAGAAACAAAGGCTGTTTCTGGAAAAAAAAAAATCAGAAACGGAGGCTGTTTTTGGAAACAAATCAGAAACAGAGGGTGTTTCTGGAACAAATCAGAAACAGAGGCTGTTTTTGGAAACAAATTAAAGATGGAGGCTGTTTCTGGAAACAAATCAGAAACGGGGGTTGTTTCTGGAAACAAATCAGAAACAAAGGCTGTTTCTGAAAACAAATCTTAAACGGAGGCTGTAACTGCACCTTAAAGCTTCGACCAAACTTCCTCCTATAATAACTTCTTTATTTTTTAACGAAATTAAAAGATATAAAAAAACAAATTGCTTGGAAAAATCCTAGGAATCCAATGGAGGTATTATCTCATCCTCAATGGTTAGGGCGTACAAAGGGAAAAACTAGATTTGCACTTTAATGTTTCTAACAACAAACTTCACACATGAGCATGGTATAATGCATACAGTAGCAAACACACACCAAACACATTCATATCTACATTTCTACATCAAAGAGCAAACACATATGATGCATGCACAAGAGTTTCAAAAATGTAAAAGTGTTACCAATTGGAGAAATTTCAATGCTTCTTCAAATGCAATTACAGAAACAAGAGAGCAACCTTATGAGCTTGTTGATCCTTAGGGAAAATGCTTGACCCAATAACTTTGGCTAGAACAGTGTGTATTTCTGCACACGAGCTTCTTGTAAAAATAATGGAAGTGAAATGTGGAGGATGATTGGATTGGAGGTTTGGTGACTGGAACAGGTTTTGGAGGTGTTTTTGCAAACGAAGGATTTTTGGTTTCAATGAAGGTCTTGAGTTAAGATGCTGAGATTGATGCTTGCTCAAGTGTATTTCTAAGGTTTTCCTTTTTTTTTTTTGAAGTGTGAAATGAACCTCTATTTATAGGAGAGGTTGAGGCTTTTTGGTTATGACAGAATTACAACTTGTTGGTTCACTTAATTTGGTTGAGATTCAAGTGGAGTTTCATGAGATTTCATAGTTCCAATGGCAATTACAAACTTTTTTGAAGTTGTTGGAAAGTTTAGGAAGCTTGCTTCTGAGCAAAAGAAGTGTTTGAGTGCAGAGAAACAATTTGGAAGCTCAAGGGAAGTTGACCTTTTGATTAAAGTGGCTTTACAAGAATAACATTGTCAACTTTGTGCCACAAATGGAATGATCTTTGAGATAAAGCCTTAACCACTTGGATAATGCACCAAAAGCATGTGTACTTATCTGATTATGGTTAGATTTACAAGTCTCAAGACCTGTAAACAAGGATTTTGCATAATTGATTTGGTTTTGCATCAAGTTCATCATGTAGAAAGTTTTGAAACTCAAGTTGGAAAACCTTAACTTCATGTTTCCATTCTCCTAGCTCACAAATGCTAAGGAGGAGTTCTTGTACTTTTTGAAAAGTCCCAAACATGCTCTACAACTTTCATGTTTGAAGAATTTCTTGAGTCAAAATGGATCATGATGAAAACTGGCTCACAAGTTGGTTACTTTTTGAAGGCAGGTTCCGTCTTTTAAAAAAACAGCTCTATCTTGGCTTCTTACAAAATTCATAACTCCACGCTCAAGAAAAAAGAAATTCACATTCTTGGACTATTTGGAAAGCCCCATACATGCTCTACAACTTTCATGTTTGACAAAAGTCTTGAATCTCAAGGGATCATAGTGAAAACTACCTCCAAAGTTTGTTACTTTTGAAGAACAAAATCTGCCTTGAAAATTTCTAAGTGTTTAAAGATTTTCCAAAACTTTATGGCTCCATAACTCAAAATCTAAGCATTTTTTGAGGTTTCCTCATTTCATACAAAGTTGTAGAATGTTGTGAGGGCTTCAATTTGATCTTTGGAACTTAAAAATTGGATGTGTAGATTGAAAGTTACGACCTTCCAAAGTTGGTACCAAAACTAGGATTTTTCTTCCATACTTAGAAAAATTCAAGTTTCTCAACTTTGCCTCTTTTGCAAGAAACCTTCCAAATCTTGATTTTTCATGCTCAAATTCATTGATCAAACATGTCTTGATGAAATTTGGCTTGAATACTTCAATTTGGACCAAAAACCCTAAAAGTCAAAGGGTTGAATTTGTCAGATAAAGCTTGTGTATCAGATGAAATCAACTGTGTGATCTTCAATGATCTTGCATTTTTTATTTTACCAATCATTATGGATGGATTACAAGGATGTATTTGAGTGTCTTGGATCATGTCCTAAGGCTTGAGATCATGCTTTGATCAAAAGTCAAAGACACATTTGACTTTTCCTAATATAACCCTAAATTGGGGCCAAATGAAATTGAGCTTCCAAGAACTTGTAATGAGACCAATTTGCACTTGATTCTTAATGAAGAGAAGCCTGTTGAGTGAATGCAAGCTTGATAGGTTGATGATCACTCCAAAACATTGACTAGTCATGTGAGGATCTCCTTGATTCTCTTGGTTCTCTTTGTTCAAAACCCTAATTCACAGATGAAACAACACAAAGGGAAATTGCATAAGGTTAGGGTTAACAATGCAATGTATGATGCTATTTAAATAATGATGAAATCTAGGGTCAAAATTTGGGGTATGACAGTTGCCTCTATTTAAATAACTTTACTGGATGACATGAGTGGTGGCAACCCTCATGGAATTAAAGTGAAAGGTATTTAAATATAGAAATAGCCAGAAATTTTGCCCCTAGATGCAATGGCATGCTATGCTATGGAAAAACTGACTCTCTCTCTGTACAATGCTGGGAAATGCTGACATGCAATAAACTCTAGCATGATAATTCATGATGGAATGATGAGTGCAACATGCAGACAAAGGAAAGCAAATGGGTTAAGTCAAAACAATGGTAACAACTCACTGGGGGTGACAATTTACTGGGGAACAGAAACAAACTGGGGGAATCTAAAGTGATTGATCAACAGGTTCAGGCATGACCGACTGAAACTTTAGAAAGGAAAGATCCTCATTGGGAGTAGAACCAGAAAGATGGTCTCCATTGGGGATAAAAATAAACCGGGGTTATCTAAAGTGATTGATCAACAGGTTCAAGTATGACCGGGTGACACTTTAGAAGAAAATATCCTCACTGGGAGTAGAACCAGAAAGACGGTCTCCACTGGGAGAAAAATTGGGCAGGGATATCTAAAGTGATTGATCAACAGGTTCAAGCATGACCGGCTGATGCTTTAGAAGAAAAGATCCTCAATGGAGGTAGAACCAAGTGATGGTCTCCACTGGGGAATATCCAGAGTAGTTGATCAACAGGTTCAGGCATAACCGGGTGACACTCTAGAACAAAAGACAGGACACAATCCTCAAAGCCTTAGGATTGGACCAAGAAGAGACAAGACCCTTAAAGCCTTAGAATAAAGCCAAACAAAACTGAAGTTTTCAACCAAGAATAAACATCCAAGCCTTTGGAAACTCCTTAAATGAAGAGATCAAACGGGATCTTCAGGAAACATCGGGAAATGTACAGGGTAATTAAACTCTTATGTACGTGCCAAAACAATTGGACTTCATGGGGAGACGCCCTTTGCCAAGAATGGATAAGCCTTTCAAAATAGATTGCCACTTATTGTTGTAAGGCTTGACGAATCACCAGGTACAGATAAGCTTCACAAGAGAGACTGCCACTTATCATTGAAATAGCAAAAATGGATAAGCTTCTCAGGAGAGACTTCCACTTATCATTGAAATAGCAAAAATGGATAAGCTTCTCAGGAGAGACTGCCATTTATCGTTGAAAAGAGTATTCCACATTCCTCCTTCAAGGTTTTAACCTTCTCTAGGGAAAAGAGTATTCCACTCGGGGATATAACATCATGACTTCACCTGAGGGATTGCTATCATGAATCTGATTTCCTTGTTGGAAGAGAAAAGTCCACTAGGAAAAGGTCACTCATGATTAGAGACTTCATAGGGGATAAAATAAATATCCACCTCATTGGGGAAGCTCATACCAAAGTCGTGGCTGTAGTTATCTAAGTTGAACTCCATGGGGAATAGATAAGCATATCCAGCTTGTTGGGGACAAAAGGAGTCACAGGGAATCACCGGGGAATGGTAGAATCCAAAGATTCATTGAGGAACAACAGTGTCCAAAGATTCAATGGGAGACATACATCCACTTCACTTGGGGAAGTATGCAGCCAAGGCAGCTTACCGGGGAAAATAGGGTAACTTCATTGGGGATCAAAAGATGACTCCACCGGGGAACAAATCTTCAACATCAATAAACATGAATCACATGATGCACACTGGGGAGATTCATGACCAATCGTATCAATCAACAAGTGTTGTTAGTTTATGCTTCGTTGGGGATTTTTGTTGAAAATGGTCTAAAAGTGCTTCTACAACCCTACTACTTCTTGGGGATTCACAACTGTGCTGGAGACTAGGGAGCCTCATTGGGGATCTCAAAAGAGATGCAGGTCGGTTAATTTGTGATCATATCTTCTCAAATAAAGAGAAAGGCTAACTGAATTTCCACCAAACTTCTCTGAGTGATGCCACTTGGTGGAAGAAAAGTCGATAACCTTGACGACTTGTTGGGGATAAACAAACTGTCTAGGAAAGAGCCAGCCATTTGTCATCCAAAATAGGAAGTCTGAGAACCAAACAAGTTGCTCCAATAAAAAGGCCGCCACTTGTTGTTTGGATATAAATTCCAAGAAGATCCAAGAAGATGTTACAACACTGCTGGAGAAAGGTGGAGTTGTAAGAAACTCACAGATGGATGAAATAAACATCCACTTCATTGAGGAAGTATGAGGCTAAGGAGATTCATTAGGAATTTTGAAGTCGCCAACCGGCGAGTCTTACGTCAAACCTGTCACAACTGCTTGAAAGTGGACACTCACCTGGTAGTTGCCATAACCACTTGAAGTAGATACTCACAAGGGAATCGCCTAAACATGTCAGAGTTACCCGAGGTAGAGACCCTTTAGGGATACATGTAAGGCAGATCCCCAGAGCACGTTTGCCTAGGAGAACGCTTAGTTCTACACTGAAAAACTGCATGGTGGACAACAATAAATCTAGTGACCAAGATCAACTTCAATTCTCAAATGCCCTACATCACATGATTTATGAGAAGACGTCATCTCACGAGGATTTTACAGAAAAAAGGCCATAACAATGCCTTAGTGTCTTCAAACTCTTGGAGAGATTCGTCGAATCTTGACGTAACTGCCCCAGGTTGGCGGTATTCTGCACAATAGAGACTTTGAACTTGTTTCTTAGGCATAGTCAGACTATAATAGTGACAGCTGGGAAGTAACTTGAAATAGGAAGTCCGTGACAACTGTGCTTTGATATCAATAACAATTATATTCCGTCAAACAACGCCAGTAATAAACGGGAAAGATTTTGCCCCTGCTTAGCAAAGTCTTTAAGCAACGTGCCTCTTTGTGGCTTAAACTTGCCCCTGTTAGTGGGTCCTTGAAGTTATCACCTTGAAAGGAGTTGAGAAACGACATGCCAAGAGATGACCTCAAGATGGCTTGCCTCAATATCTTGAATTTTGAAGAAGTCTTAGGCAATGGCTTGCCCCAATATCACAAAGAGCATAATGAGCTCGATTTCCAAAGGTCAGTCAATCAAAAGCAAACCATTGCTTCACAGGTTCTGACTTAGCGGGTTTTTCTTTTGATTTTTCTTTTCTCTCTTCTATTTCTTTTTTCTTTTTTTAGAAGGAATGTGACTGCCAGGCTTAATGATTACGATGAACCATCATCAACTTTTTGGTTTGCAAGACTTCTTCGATACTTGCTTGTTGTGTGTGAAGGAAAACTTGTGAACGTAACCTTTATATGAAAGGTGTCTTGCATGAATGCACAACCAAGTTATCTGAGAACTACCCATCCCAAGGTTAAGATTGTGGGTTTTTGTATAGAAAGAAACTCCAACTTCTAGGCTCTAAGGGGTTGGCAAGGGATTAACTTCCTTATTTCTCCAGTGTTTGGGATTTGAAACAATGCCTTATACCATCAGCAAGGTTCTCAATTGAAAGCATACCACAACAATTTTAGGTATCTGGTTTTCATCATTCTCCCCCCAATCTTTGCTAAAACAACAGTTTGATAAAGACAAGTGGATGGGTGAAATATATTTTTCCTTTTTATAATAACAATGAAAGAAAATGAGTGAATACGAATGGATTCATTCAAAAGATGCATAAACATTTCATTAAGCTTACCAATTCAAAAAACAACAATGCTTACAAGCAAATATAAAATCAACATGCAAAGAAATTACAACAGAAAATGCTGAAACAACCAAAAGATGGCCAACTTTTAGGGAATTGACTTCAGCAAACCCGATGTATGCTTCAATTTCCAAGTCCAGAAAGGGGTACTTCCATCGTTGGTGACTTGTTCCTTGTGGTACAAAACCTTGAGAGGTCTCTATTCGCACGCGATTCTCGTACGAACAACTGCTTGCCTCCTATCGCAGGTTTGCTTGCGGGATCGGCCATAGAATCCCAGAACAATGGCTGAAGTGTAAGTTTTGTTGATAGGATGGCTTTTGACTTAGAAAAATTAGAAGCAACTTGAAAAATAAAAAGGGTTGCGAATCGATGAATAAACAGAAAAATGAAAGAAAGATAAGTAAATGACAAGATAACTTAAACTTTGATCATATAAATTGCATAAACAAAAGTGTGGACGCTATCATACATTTTGCAGGAGTAAACTCGTTTCTCTTAACGCTTGGTACTTAGAGTGTTTCCCTTTGCAATGTTACAAATGCGGCCCCTAAAATGGAAATAACTATTTCTTTAAATAGGATGAAAAAATAACTATTCGTCTCCCAAGATTAGCCATGGTTATGACACGTGTCACCCCACCATCTTTCCAACTTCCCACGTTCTCGGAGTTTTCAAATTTTCCCGCTCAAAGACTTGTCACCTTTGCGTTGGTTTCATAGGCCACCACTTGACACCATCTGACAGCATTACCTCCAAGCCTTCTTCCGACATGCCTTTCAACTGTGTCGACCCAAACTTCAGTTTCCTTACCATTCTTTGTCTTGGCGTCGAACTGCTTGCTTGGCTCTTCCACCATTTCTTCATTCCCTATGTTTGGTCGAAATCTCCCAGCTAACAAATTGCCCCTCCAAAAGGCCAGTTTCGACTGAGCGCTTTGTCGACTGGGAAACCTGGCGTTTTGGTTTTCTGCGATATTTTCGATGGCGATTTGATTTTGACCTAATAACCAGCGTTTTGTCTTCTGTCGAATCTCAGCCACGTGTCACCCGCCGTCTGACATGATGATGGTACATTTCTGCGCCACAATTTCCAAGAAACGTCATGATGACTAGTCTCGTCCTAAGTTATGGGTCTCGAAACCAACCCCCGCTATCTGTAGAATTTGAACAGTTCTTGACCTTTCAGTTGCATGTATTTTATTTATAAATACCCCTAACCACAACTGGTTTTCTTTTCGCCTCTTTTCTGCAGTTTTTTCTTCTTCAAATTTTCTTGCTCTCGAAAGCTTACGTACTCTCCATTCCAATGGCTTCTTCTGCAACTGCTACCGCTTCCACTACTCACACCACCGGAAATAACCCTATTACCTTCGTTCTTTCTAAAAAGGAATCACTCAGGCCTTTCCCTCAACCATTGTCTGCTGATGAGGCGGTGGTGGCAAACTGGCAACATCAAATGGCCATCCCCTTTGCGGTGGATGGTAAACTCCACACTTTTCACAACCCATATCTGGATAAAAAGCCAAATCATCAAGAACTTCAAGAGTTCTTTCCATGTTTCGCGCCTACCATCCCACCAGCTTTTGAGAAAGGTCGCACTTTAGACCTCAAATTCAGGGTGCCCAAATCTAGAGTTTTTAGATTCATGCCTACACCTGGAAATAAAGACTACATTGCTTGGCTCAACAAGGTCGAAGACCAGCGTCGGGAACAGTGGAAAACGGCTGGCATTTTTTACGCCATTCAACTTTCAAGAAACGCTTACAGGGTCAACCCTTGTTTGCTGCTGGAGTCGATGTACTTCTGGGAAGGGTCGACCAACACATTCCACTTCCCTTGTGGTATGTTTACACCGACACTTTTTGATGAAGCGGCCATCACTAGTCTTTCACCATTGGACAAAATGTTTGACCCGACTCTGGAAATAGCCCACACTTTCGACTTCGAGCGTGCTACTTTCCAGAACTACATCGAAGATCATCACGACAAAAGCTCTAAAGAAATGTTCGATGAAGAACACATCGCTTTCCTGAAGCTGTGGCTGTCGTATTATCTATTCTACCCTGGCTCTCTACAAATAGCCAAAAGTTACATCAATCTAGAAATCTAGATTCACGAAGGTTGACAGGTATCTCTGGGAAAGCTTTTACTAGCCTCCCTTTATCACTCCCTTGGTTTATCAGCCATGCGGCTAAAACTCCTCCATGCAACTACCAAAGCTTTAAATGTCTCAGGGCCTATGTGGTTGTTGCAACATTGGCTAAATGCCACTTTTAAACACAACCTGGGCTACCTTGCCTCTGCCATAATGGAGCGTTTAAACAAAGAGCGTTCCATAGAGGGCATGCGACTCGCTCTGATGACCACCCAAGAAACCCCCAAGAAAACTCTCTTTATGAGGTTGTCATACCCCAAAATTTGACCACAAGAATTCCCATCATTATGCAAATCATCACAACAATATGGATGTAACTTCATGATCTTCAACTTGTCTAGCCTCTCAAACACCCATAAAGGATCAAGAGGTCTCCCACATCAAGAATCAAGCACAAGGTTGCAACATTCTAAGTGGATTAAGCCTCAGGATCGCCAGTGTCACCAAATTAGGGTTTTGGTCGACCAGGGCCTCCAGATGGAAATTTTCATCTGGGCATGAGCCAATACTTCAAAATATTATTTGAGAAGCTCAAAGGGACCTCATGAGTACAATCATCATGTCAAAATAACCTCAGGGGATGCATTAATCAAAAATCAGGAATTAGGGTTTCTTGACCTAATTCACCCCTAAGTTGACTTTTGGAGCAAGACATGAGCCAAGACCTCAAGAAGTGTTTTGAAGACCTTCAATACATCATATTGATCCATTTACAAGATTTGATTGATTTAAAGAACTTGGTTCATGAGCCACACAAAGATTCAAATTGATTTGGGCCAATTAAGGTTTCCTGATGAAAAAGTCAACTGTGCCTTTGACTTTTAACCAAGACATGTTCCCAATCCTTGGGACATGATTCAAGACCCTCTAAAACACCTATGGAATCCATCCATTAGGTTAGAATTAGGTCAAGGACTTGATTGCATAGAGGATCACACAGTTTGAATTTCATCTGATAAAAAGTCAACTGTGCCAAAAAGTTAAGTTTGACTTTTTGAATTTCTTGACAAACAAGGCTTCCTTAAGTAAAAAAAATGTTAGCTTATGGTTTGGATCATCATCCATTAAGAAAAATCAAGAAAAGTGAGGTAACTTGCAAAAGGGGCAACCATAAGAAACTTAAATTTTTCTAAGTTATGGAACAAAATGGATTTGGTACCAACTTTGCAAGGTCATAACTCCCAAACCATAAGGCCTTTTTCTCCCATACAAAGCTCAAATGAAAGTTCACTTGACATACTTCAAAATTGTCAACTACATCAAATTCCAAATCCTCATGTATTTTGAGTTATGGATTGATCAAAATCTCAAAAACATGGAAATGACCACTTTTTCCAACACTTAGAAAATTTTAGACAGAATCTGTCTAGGTTTTTCACCAACTTTGGGACCATTTTTCATTATAATCCAAGCTAAACCAAGACCAATCTTGGATCTCAAAGTTAAAACTCATCCTAATGCAACTTGAGTAGGGAGTTACAAGCCTTGAAACATGGCATGAAAACCTGATTTTTCAAGACAGCATGAAGACCAAACTTGTGCCACACGATTTTTCCCTTCAAATCTTATCACTTTGCCAACTTTGTCATCTTCCAAAAACACAAAATATCTGATGACTCACTTGGTTCATGATCAAAGGGGCAAGGAATTCAAATTGGCATGTGAAAACCATCATGACATGAAGTTTGAAAAACAACTTTGGCAAGGTAACATCAATGCAATGCATTAAAGTGTCATGAACCAAATCAAAACACTCCAAGTCAGTCAAAATTTTAGTCCAAACTCCGAGCATTCAAACCTGCAAAGATTAATGGAGTCAAGATAAGAAGAGTTGACTTGGCACTTTTGAATTATCCAAGTCAATGGCTACAAGCTACTGCCATGATCAGCCTCCAAACATTATTGCTTCTAAAACAAACATCCTCTACTATAAATAGAGGTCATGTGTGACTGATCAAACCATCCCAAAACCTCTGAATTCATGTTTTCCTTTCAATCACTCTCAAAAAACCAGATTTTGCTTCTGTTTCAAGTCACTGTCGAATTTTGAAATAGGAAGCAATTCAAACCAAACCAATCATGCCAACACCTCATATACATCATATATGAGTGATCCATGATCTTAAAACTCATCTGGAACACCTGAATCACAAAGTCACCCCCCATTTGCTCAAGCTTTTTGGCTTGTTTGCAGTTGAGATGCCACAACAAGTTCTAAGCAGATTCAATCCATTCCAAGCCTTCAAACACATTACTTGAGGTCCATTGAAGTTGTCCAGATCATTACATAACATCTGTAACACCTCCAACATAGAATTCAATCACCAGCTGCAAGAGGTAAGCCTGACACTCTCAAACTCTATAATCCATGCATCATAAATGTGTTTTCAAGTTACAAACATGTTTCTGCACTTATGTAGAGTGTTTCCCCTTAATCAATTGCTATATATAAATCGTGTATAGGATTTCATAGTGTTCTTGCAAAAATTAGGGTTCTTGAGTTCATCTTCTGATTTCTCACTCCACACTTAATATAATTGCAATTAATTTATATGGTTACGATCCTTGTTCAAAAACGAGTGAGATTGGTGTTTGAATTGTGCAAAACCATTGAGTAATCAGAGATAAAAGTGAGGTTTTGCAAATCTCGGGAAAACAGGGCACGCGTGCAAGAACAAGTGTTCTGGGCGCGATTTTTCAAATTTTCAATTTTTTGAATATTTTGATATTTTTATTAATTGATTCAAAAATTAATTTCTCTCTGAATTTTAATGTTTTTGAATTGATTCTTTTTTTCAAAATTCACAAAAATGTTAAAATATTATATTCTACTAAAATGTTACAAAAATATTATTTATTTTATATATTTAATATTTTTGTAAAGAATTTATTTTTATTTGTTTTTTAAACATTTAAAATATTTCTTTCTCTTGATTTTTCAAATTCAAATGATTTTTAATCATTCTATGGATAAAACATAATTTTTCAAACATTAATCCAACATCACAACTTGTTTTTTATACATGTTTGATAATTTTGATTTTAATTAAATTTTATTCAAATTAAAATGTATTTTTAAATCAAATTAGGGTTTTAATTATTTTCACCCTCACAAGCATCTTTCAAACATTTTTGGGCCTCTTGATAGAGTGTAAGTCCCATCCCTTTGTACATAAATAATTTTGGGGCCAGTCATTGTATAAGTCCTGATACGGTTTTAAAAATCTCGGCGCGATCGTCATTTTCAAAACAATTTTCATCTGGGCCTCTCCTTGAGTTCTAAGCCTCATGTTTCTTCTTTAAAAACTTTTAGGTCTCTAATAGAGTGTAAGACCCAACTCCCCCTATGTACAAAAACAATTTTTAAGGCTTCTGCTATAGTTTAAGTCCCACAACGTCTGTCGGTATCGCAGTGCAATCAATGTTTTCAAATAAGTCATCTTGGCCTCTCCTTGAGCTATAAGCCCTAACTCTTGTATGAAAATAACTTTTTTGGTCCTCTAATAGAGTGTAAGACCCAATCCTTTGTAAATACAATAATTTGGGCCTCAGTGATTGTATAAGTCCCTCAGTGGTTTACAAAACTAGACACGATCGTTGCCTGTTCAAAATAAGTCATTGGGCCTCTCCTTAAATATAAGCCCCAAATTTTCTTTTAAAATAACTTGCTCTTAATTCAAATTCAAGTTCAAAGTTTTCTCAAAACTTTCTTCAATTTCTTGAAAACCTAACCATACAGCTGTAGTTAATCTGCTTGGGCTTGCACACTTGTAAGTTTCACTATCTCTTCTATGCATACTTGTTTATATATTTCATCTGTATATATATATATATATATATATATGCATGTACATACTTACTTAGAGTTTTCCCCGGCAATTAGGTCTCAGTTTAGATCAAACCAGAGGTTACTCTTTCAACATAGTCAAAACTAGTTCCCCATAGGAAATTCCAAATAAAGTCTTGCCTCCTCTTGGGCTTATACAATATGGAACAGAGAAATACATTATTCCCGGTGAAACTTTTCTCAAGACTGTCCAAATATATGTATATAAGAAATTCATTTCCCCAGAGAGGATTAATCCCCGGTGAAACCTCTCTTGAATTTCTTCAAACCCTAGAACTGTTCTGCAAAGAAAGGACTTATTCCCGGTGAAACCTTTCGTGAAATTTTCTTAGGCTTGGACCCACAGGCTTCCTAAAAGCATCCCTAGCCTCCTCTTTGGCTTAGTACAAGGACCCTCAGGCTTCTTAGAAGTTCTCAGCCTCCTCTTAGGCTTAGTACAAGGACCCAAAGGCCTTCTACAGGAATAGGACAGAATTTAGTCATCTCTACTAGTTCAATCCTCATGAAAGTCAAAATTTAAAACCATCAGACCATTTTAGGGTTGACCTTCATCCCTTAACACATCAGCCTCCTCTTGGGCATCATACAAATATCATTCTCCAGATGAGAGTAAACATCTTCATACCAGTAGACTTAGAAAGTCTTATCTCCTCTTGGATACCATACAAAAACCCTCAAGTTTCCTAAAAGCAATAGAAAGAGTTTAGTCATTCATACATGTCTAATCCCCAAGAGAGTTTAAATTCTTAAAATCCCCGAACTCACCTTGAAATTTCTTTGATCCTACACAAGATTCAAGGGATCCCAAACCAGGGTCAGTATACCCTTTTCAAATCCCCAATAGTATCAGAACCTCATGGCATCTGATATTTCAACTCTTCTTTAAACCCTAGCAAGAGTTGATTTCCCTTTGGATTCCCCAATACATATTGGAGCTGTCTCTGGATTTCAATAATCCTCAGTAGAAGCTAGCCTCCTCTTAGGCTTCATATAAGAATTTCCCCAACCAGCCTCCTCTTAGGCTTTATATAATGATTTTCCTCAATAGAGTCAGCCTCAATCTTGGGCTTTGTACAAGACAAACATCAACCTCCCTAGTGGAGTCTATCCTTTTTCAGCCTCAATCTTGGGCTTTGTACAAGACAGATATAAACCTCCCTAGTGGAGTCAATCTCTTTTTCAGCCTCAATCTTGTGCATTGTACAAGACAAACATCACACTCCCAAGTGGAGTCTGTCAACTTTTAGCCTCAATCTTGGGCTTTGTACAAGACAGATATAAAACTCCCTAGTAGAGTCAACCTTTTAGCTTCAACCTTGGGTTTTAATCAAGGCACACAAAAATCAAAATACCCTCAGATGAGATAAAGAATTTCTCTCTGTAGGAAGACCGTTTCTTTGTACATCACACATCAAAACAAATAGTCAAAACCCTCTTTCCAAATAATTATTGTAAGTGGCACACTTGTTGATTCAAAAATCCAAGCTGTAGTCCCTCTTTTATCCTGGAAAATTTTATCTTTCATCTAACTGTTGTAAGTGGCAAGCCTCTGGATTATTTACATCCAAGTCAATGTCCCTCTCTTAGCATGAAAGACTCATAAGGAAAAATGGAATTGCTCTACACAGAGTTAAAGTTTCTTCCGTCATGACACCTCTCCCTTATAAAGGAAATTATGGCATTACTGGATCCCGCATCCCAGTTAAAGTAATTTTCCTTTATAATTAATTATTAACCATTTGTGATGAATAGGTGAGATATGTCCCTTTAGAGATGACAAATTCTCTCTCAGTCACTCCTTTAGCTTCAATCTTGGGCTTTGAACAAGATACAAATACTCTTTTAGCTTCAATCTTGGGCTTTGAACAAGACACAAACAAACATTTAGCTTCAATCTTGGGCTTTGAACAAGACACCAAATCTTTTTCCTCCCATAGAATAGGAGGAACTACGATTGCTCTGATTTCCCGAGCCTCTTTACGGGAATACGTAGCCATAAGATTACAAAATCTTAGGTAGCACACAAATCAAAAACTTTAGGTCCAGTACCTTACCAAAAACAACACAAAACCCGAAAACAACAAAAACATCCTCTCAAACCTCTCAAAGGAGAAACTTTCCCAACCCATGACAGATAAACACAGGACAGTATTTAAAGACAACAAAGAAATATGTAATAAAAGATTTATGGATAACCATATATACATTGGGTCTTAACAACTTCCTTTGTATAATCTGACCCCGGACCCCCCAATCTCTTAGTATTTGTTAAAGAAAACATTTGCGTGCAAGGTTAGTTTTAGATAGCTTCCCTTTCCTTTCCAGCTTCATAGGATAAATAAGAAATCAGAAAGTAGCACCCAATTCCAACCATTGCGGTAAGGTGGTCGCCTCATCGAAAAAAATCGCACGCTACAGAGGTACCTTAATATGTTCATGGAAACCACTTCCTTCGTCCCGAGCATGGCACCTTTTGTGGAATGAAAATTTGGTCCGACATGGTTCAAGAATCCGTTCCCTGGTGTTTCCCCCAAGGCAACAGCGCAGTAGAATTATATATGGAGGGCATTTCTGACCCCCACCATGCTATCCTTTCGGATTGAGACGGAGAACACATGCTATAGGTTTATGAATTACCAGCCTAACTTGGTGGCCTGTCAATTTGGCTTGAGCCAAATGCTACCAAAATCCTTGGTGAAACATTCTTCCGACATTGTGCCGTCTGGTCGACGATTGAACTTGGCGGGTCATAAGGCTTGCCTGAAATTTGCCAGGTCCACGGAACATCTTGAATTTCCTGTCTTTGCGTTTAAACCCTCCTTCTTCACTATAGAAGATTTTGACATCTGGTGGTCGGAGTACTAGACCCAAATTTTCCAACGCGACCTTTTTCTGGAAAACGTGGTCGGTGTTTTCGTTGCCCTTGCTGGCGAAGTTCCCAATCCGACAGTTCTTGTTCCTATCAAGAAATCCCAAGAAACTAATGCCACAGCAGACCCATCAAAGTAGGTAACTCCTGAACTCTTCAATTCTATTTCATCAGTTGCCTTTAGCTAACCATTTGTGCCTATCTCTCAGGGTCGAAAATGGGAACCAACTGCTGCGTCGACCCGTACTAGGCTTCTGAAGAAACCTAAGATCATAAAACCACAGGTATACCATGTTTCCTCATTCCTTCGCATTTGTTTCTATTGTTCATCTGACTTTGTTGTTGCTAGGTTTCTGAGAAAGTACCATCTTCTGAGGGAGACGTGTCGAATGAAAGTACCCAATCCTGGATCTTTCCTACTGCAGCCCCAGCATCTCCTCCAGCTACTCCATTGGTGAGGAAGAAGAGAGCCCTAATCAAGAAAACCCCTTCAAAAATGGCTACTTCGATTGTAGACCATGTTGTCCCTAGAAAACTTGCTGAAGTCTTCAAGCCTGTCGAGGCTGAAGTATCCCCTGAAGCATCCCCTCCAAAACAAACTGCAAAGGTATTCACCGTCCTTACTCCATTGTTTCAAATGGTACTTGGATATCTTCTCACTGATACTTCTCTTGCAGGAAACTGTGGCCGCTTCGACCACTGTTGAAAAGGATGATACTGCAACAGCTACTATTGTCAATCCGCCTGAGACAACAACTATGCTTAGTCCTCAAACAGTCGACGAGTTTCAAATGACCTCGACAGAGGAGAATCTAGTGGTGAAAACGCCTCTACCTCAACATATCAACACTGAGGCTGGGAAGGACGGTGCAACCCCTGGTGATAATGGAAATACTTCGATTGTTGCTATTATTGCTGATGTCGACGTGAACCCTAAAGCTCCTGCTGAAGGTGGCTTCAACACGCCTCCACCTAATGTCGACAAGGTTCTTACCCCAGAGGAGATCTTGGCAACAAAACAAACAAACCTAGCAGCAACTCTAAAGGCATTGCACAAGCTTCACCAAGAGTCAGGGGACGTTCAACCTACTAGTTTGACAGCCATACCAACCCCAGACCTAGATGCTTCTTTCGCCCTTAAGTTTCAGCAATTGAAGACATACCTATTTGAGGAAGAATTTATGGTGGCCATCGCCGAGGAAGCTGCTGTGGCTTGTGATGTGTTCAAAATATTGGATGAACTTGCCGAATTTCACGTTCCTGCTCCCATGGCCACGTACTTAATTGAATTCGAGGCCTTTTTTACGCAATTGGCCAAGGACCTTTCCATGGGTAAACAAGTCGACGCTCAAATCAGGTTGAAAAACAACGAGATGAACCGTAAGTGGTATCTCATCTCACTTTGTGAGAAGAACCTTGGGGACTTCAAGGCCAAGAAGCAAGAGCGCTCCGACAAACATCGTGCTTTCGACCAGCAGATATCTGATTACCAAGCTCAGATAGCTGAACTTACAAGAAAAATTGATGAGGTCGAACAACAAAAAGCCTCTTTGGATTCCGCTGAACCTTTGCCTGCTCAAGAGACAATCGATCAAGAAGTCGCCCAAGGGATTGCTCACGTCAAAGCAGCTCTCAAGATAAAGGATACCATTGGCCGAATGCGGAAAATGAAAGTTCTTCTCGAAAGCAAGGTTGTTCATGAGAAGACCCTTTTTGAAGACTTTAAGTCTAGATTCCCTGATTCCTATTAATTTACATGTCTAACTATTGTAACTTCACCTGAATATTTTGTAAGCCATTTTGGCCTCCTAGCCTATTTTGGCCACTTATTAATGAAAAGTTACTTTATAATTTGAATCTCATGTAACATAGGTTTATATTTTTTCAAATATTTCCCATTTACCCTTAAGACTCGTTGGTCCATACCTACTCCCTGAACCTCGTATGCATTGTTGTTGAAACCATGGGCTACTTTGAATGGTCCCTCCCAATTTGGTGGCCATTTCCCCAGCGTTCGATCCCGTCGATCCATGGATAACACTGCTTTCCATACATGGTCAATAACTGCAAAGGTCTTCTTTCTGACCTTCTTATTATATGCCTTGGCAACTCTTGCCTTCTGGCGTAATAACACATTTAATGCTACCATCCTATCTTCATCTAAGTCCACAAGTTCGTCTAGCATCATGTCCCAGTATTGATCCGACGGAATCTCATATTATTGTTGCACTCAAACTGATTGTAGACATATTTCTGCTGGTAATACAACGTCGTGACCGAAAGTCAAACGAAACGGAGTTGAGTTGGTGGATTCCTTGGGGAACGTTCGACAGGCCCACAAAATTTGATTTAATGTCTTGTGCCAATTTTTTGGCTTTCTGGCCACGTGCTTTTTGATGAGCCCAATTACCACTTTATTAGCTGCTTCGACCTGACCGTTTGCTTGAGCATAATAAGGTGTCAAAGTAACCAATTTGAAACCCATTTTAGCTATGAACTCTTGCATTTTCTGACCAACGAATACAAAACCTTGATCCGTATTGATGGTTTCAGGAATCCCAAATCTATACAAGATATGATTCTGGATGAATTCGATCACAGCCTCCTGATCAACTTTCACTAGAAGCACAACCTCTATCCACTTTGTGAAGTAGTCTATACCCACAAGGATGAATTTCTATTGTTTCGACGAGGCTCGTCGAATTTCCCCTATGACATCCAATGCCCGTCCATGAAAAGGCCATGGCTTGACGATAGTGTGTAACTCGTTGGCTAGCACGTGTTGAATGTTTGCATGTTTTTGACAATCTTGGCATCCCTTTGCAAAGTCTATGCAATCCTTGAGCATGCTTGGCCAATAGACGCCTTGTCGAAACAATAACCATTTCATCTTATAGCCAGCTTGGTGAGCCACACATGTCCCACTATGGACCTCAGAAATTGCCAAGTATGCGACTGTGTCCCCTAGACACTTGAGCAACACTCCTTCTGGAGTCTTCTTTAGCAACTCATTTCCCATCAGAACATAACTTAAAGCTCTGTATTTAGTCTTCCTATCAGTGTCGCCCACTGGATTCTCCAAATACTCTACGATTGGTCTTCTCCAATCTGTCGGTGATAGGTTGCTGATAGCAAAAACCTCATAATCTCCCAAACCTTCGATTAAGCTTTCTGTTGAGGCGTTCGTCCCTAGCTCTTAGAATTGACAGGCTTGATGGTGGGAGCATTCTTGACACTATTTTCTCCTTTATTTAATGAAGTCTTTCAGCTTTTCTTCTGACACCTTGTACTCGGAGGCAACCTGTGCCAAATCGTTAGCCTCTTGATTTTCTATTTTGGGTACGTGCATAATGCTGGCAACTTCAAAGTGCTCCAAAATTCGCTTCGCCATTGAAAAGTAAACCAAAAGATGCTCTTTGACACACTTATATTCTCTCGTGATTTGTTTAACCACTAATTCAGAATCGCCCTTTATTTCGACTCTCTTGGCACCCAAATCCTTAAGTATTTTGAGACCAGTAATTAGGGCTTCATATTCTGCTTCATTATTAGAGCATTTTACGTCAACCTTACATTTAAATTTAGTTGGAATACCTTATGGGGACACTAATAAAATTCCAATACCTTCCCCGTTTCGATGGCTCGACCCATCGAAGTATAACTTCCACGGGGCAACATCGACACTATATATCGACGATTCTCCTACTACGTGGTCAACAATAAAGGCTGCCACTATTTGACCTTTCATAGCCCTTAGAGGGACGTATGTCAAGGAAAACTCAGTCAATGCTAGTGCCCATTTCCCAATTCGACTATGCAGAATAGGTTTAGATAACATATGCTTAATAACATCAAAATGCGACGAAACATAAACATCAACTGGTTTGATATATTGCTTTAATTTCATACATGAGAAGTACAAGCATAGGCACAACTTTTCAATCATAGTGTACCTAGTTTCAGCATCTATTAACATTCGACTAAGGTAATAAATGGCTCTTTCGACACCACTACTATCCTCTTGAGCTAACATGCTCCCTATAGTCGTATCTGACGCAACAATGTACAACTTCATGTTTTTATTCGTACTAGGTGGCAATAAAATGGAAGGCCTTGTAAGATACTCTTTAATAGCGTCGAAAGCCTCTTGCTGCTCCCGTTCCCAATGGAAAACACTTTCCTTCTTGGCTTTGAGCAATGGCGAGAACACCTTCGTCTTGCTACTTAGGTTTGATATAAACCTTCTCAAAAAGTTTATCTTCCCCAATAAATATTAGAACTGCTTCTTTGTCGAAGGAGGCTTCAGATCCAAGATTGCTTTTGTCTTGTTCTGGTTTATCTCGATTCCTTTCTTGTGGACCACGAATCCACGGAAATCCCCTACGTGAACACTAAAAGCACATTTTAGTGGATTCATTTTTAATCCATATTTTCTCATTCTTTTGAATGAACGTCAAAGGTGGTCTAAATGACCATTCTCCGATGAGGGCTTTATCACAATGTCGTCAATATACACCTGCATAAAATTCTCAATAAAATCATGGAATATAGCATTCATGGCTCTTTGATAGGTTGCCCCAGCATTTTTTAAATCAAAAGGCATTACAACCCATTCGTAGGTTCCCAAAGCCCCAGGGCATCGAAACGCAGTTTTAGGGACATCCTCCTCAGCTATGAGAATTTGATTGTAGCCGAAATAGCCGTAGAGTAAACTCAGATATTCGAAACCTGCAGCTGAGTCGACAAGCATCTCTGCCATAGGCATCGAATACTCGTCTTTTGGGGTAGCATTGTTTAGATCCCTAAAGTCTATATAGACTCGAAGGGTTCCATTTTTCTTGACGACAAGCACTATGTTCGCTATCCATTCGACGTACCTTGCAATTTTGATGAATCGACTTTTGAGCAGTCTCTCGATTTCCTGCTTGATCTTCAGAGTAACTTCTGGAGCGAATCGTCGAGGCTACTGCTTTACTGGCCTTTTACCTGGCTGAATTGGCAATTGATGCTCCACCACACTTCGACTTAAGTCAGGCATTTCGCCATAATCCCAGGCGAAGCAGTCTTTCTATTCTTCAATACTTCTATAAACTTGGCCTTCATCTTCGACCCCACTTTGGTGCTCACATATGTGAGTCTCTTTGTAACCCCATCCCTTAAGTCAACCTCTTCAAGGGCCTCCGGCTTTCTGAAGTTGTTGTCTGGCCTTGTGGACCATTTAATTGTGCACTGCGGTCGGCCTCACTAGCTGTCTTTTGTTGTTTTTCTGCTTTTAGTGCCAACATTCTTTTGTTTTCATCCAAATAGGCCAAAATTCGAGTCATGCTTTCTGACTCAGCAGTCATTTTTATCGACTACTGGCCACTCTGTAGGTGGGTAATTTTCTGTAGGCTCCATTGTTTCGTCGGCAACATCCCAAATAAACCTGTAGTCGAGGTCTAAATTCAAGACACGACCTGTGTCGACGGAGGTATAAGACCCTGATCTGTCATCGCAAGGAGCCACATTCACCAGGTGTTGATAAAAGGATTTCTTACTCTTAGCTTCATCAACCTTATAATAGCTCTAATCAGCCTCAATGTTTTCGACAATGCCATCCTTTCTCCAGATGCTTAACCTCTGATGTAGTGTTGATGGCACCGCCCCTATTCCATGGATCCACTCTCGACCCAACAGCAAGTTGAAATTTTCCTTTGAGTTGATCACCATAAAGAGTGTGGATATGTTGGTTCTACCCACTACTAAGTCGACTTGAACAACTCCAAGGATGTTGATAGTCTTTCCTTCGTAATTGGATAGAACCATGATGTGTTGTTGGAGGTCAGCCTCAGTTTTCCAATCTTCATGAATAAATTATGAGGCATTATATTGACAGTTGCCCCTCCGTCTACAAACACTTTGTTGACCGCCACTCCATCAACCTTTGCTTTTATGAAGAGTGGTTTCAAATGGTACATCATCCCAGGACCGAGCCTCTCAAACATTGCCATTTCATCTGGCATGAAATTCTCTTCTATTTCAGAGACTTCCGACACCATATCATACTCTGCCGGTAGTATCGACACGATACCACAGTTTAGGACGAAGTCTTCACCATATGTGTCATCATACATGTCTTCATCGAAGTCTTCACCATAGGTAGTATCGACCTTCTTGTCAAAGAATTTTGCCTCCTTTTCCAAATCTAATACCTTCCACTTCGGCCTTTTGCTTCCTTTCTGACCCACTGGATCCACCCACTTCTCCTGTGGAGTGTCCGACGGTGGCACAAAGGTCTTGGGTCAGGCCTCCTGGAACAACTTCTTATACTCTTTTTTTTTACGAGGAGCACCATTCCAGTCGAATACAAACCTTGGGACAGGTGGCTTACCACCTCGCGACATTTCTTTCCTGCCTGCTTCGTATCTCTCAGCAGCCTTTTCATCATAGACAGTGTTACATCTTGGGTATAGCACTGCCTTCGACCCACTTACCCTGCATTTCTCTTGGAATTCCGCCAGGCTTTCACCAGCTTGAGGGTAAACTTCCTCGAGTCTTCCTCAGCCTTTTTGTCGGAAGTCAGTAGTTTCGACCATCATGCACTCAAAAGACTCAGTTGTTAACTGTTTGTCGAGACCCTCAGTAGCCTCAACCATCATGCAATCGTACAACTCAGAGTACAAAGCCTCTTCGACCTTCAGTTGGTCTATGTCAACTTGCATCTTTGGCTTTTTGCCAAATTGGAGCCTACCTTCCTTCAAAGCTTTCTGCACCAAATCCCTGAAAAGAACACATTGAGCTGTTTTATGACCAAGGAAATTATGAAATTTACAAAATCCCTTTTTTTTCTTTGGTTCTAATGGGGGGTCTTTTAAACCAGGAGGAATAATTATCTGACCATCTTTAACTAATAAATCAAATATTTCGTCACATTTAGACACATCAAATGTATAAGTTTTAGCAACGTATTTATCTGTTTTTCCACTTTTGACGAGATTTTTCCTGTTTGATGGTTTTAATAATTTACATGTGTACGGAGGCCCTGGCTTGAGTTCAGCCACATTAACCTCGCTTTCGTCGACGAGCTCCTTGTCGTCAGAAGAATATTCATCGGCGGCTACATACGAAACTTTTTCTTTCTTACGGTATTTGTTAGTCTGAGTATTTTTGGCTTTCAACCGTTCGACCCGTCAGACCCTATCAACTAGCTGTGTCATATCCCTAAGATATTGCGTGTCTAGCTTTTTCCTGATGGAACAGTCTAAACCTCCAGCTGCCATCTCGACTAGCTCATGTTCAGGGACTTGAGTAAAGCATCATGCTTTCAAAAGTCTAACCCTGTTAAGATATTGATCCACCGACTCCGTGGCCTTCCGTTTGACACTGGCCAACTCTTTCAGACTAATTTTCGATTGCCCCATGTAAAACTGATCATGAAACAATCTCTCTAATTGTGCCCAGGTATGGACAGACTGTGGGGGTAATGTGGTAAACCACATAAACGCATTCTTCGTGAGGGAACTTGGAAAGTACTTCATTTTCAAGTCCTCATTATTTGCTATGTCACCAGCTTCAGTTTGGTATCTGGCGACGTGATTGACAGTGGACTCTTCAGTCTCCCTAGCGAACTTGGTGAATTTTGGCACTTTTCACCCTCTAGGAAATTCTGTCTGCAAGACAAAATCTAGTAGTGGGGACGTATACATTGGCCGTCGAAGGCCTGGATTCGCCCCATTTCGGACCATGATCCGTTAGACCATAGCCTCTAAGTTTGGTTCGCCAGCCATGGCGTCGTGTCGAACCTATCTGACCACATAGTCTGGATCCTGGTTTCTATGAACCCACACAACGGGAGGCCTTAGGGGCACCCTAGGGGTTTGTTCAACCTCATGAGGTTGTTCAATTGTCTCGTAGAATACCTCATCCTGACGAACTGGTGTCCTAGGAGCGCATAGGAAATCACTTATCCGTGTCATCTGAGTTTCCAATTAATGGTAACTCTGGGTGTCGAATCTTGTATTAATGGCCTCAATATGGTGCCCATTTACTGAGTCAACATGTGAACCATTTCGTGATTACTTTCATCCATCTGTTGTCTCATGACCACGACAGAACTTAAAGTGAACGTTGGTATTGATTGGGATAACAGATTGAAACATGGGGATCGAGTAACGTAGTTCGTCAATGGTCCTAAGCCTTGGTATGGTGAGAAAACTGGAGACAAACTTTCCCCAAACACTGGCCCACTCGAATGTTGGCTCGACATGAACTCTATTGGCATCCCAAAAGCTCGAGATATGGGCATTGTGAAACTAGGCACATGCTGCCCTGAAGTCCCTGTCATCGTCGGCCTTGAATTAGATTGACGTGGTGTCGCGGTTGGTCCACTACGGGCGGTCGAAACCGCAAACACAATCTCAGAACCAACGTAAGTCGTTTGTGTTACAACTGTACTTTCCGCTGAAGACGGTTCTTCGTTAGGCCGTGGTGTCACCATCTTACCACTACACAAATTCATACACTCAACTCAAATGGGTCCCATCGGGCGTGCCAATTTGTTTGCACGCGATTCTGGCGCGAACAGCCGCTGGTCTCCTATCACAGGTTTGCTTGAGGGTGTCGCGGCCAGCAAAAATTTTCGAGTCGCCATCATATTTTTTTAAGGAAAATAAATGATAAACCTAAAATCCTAATCCTAAGGGTAGAGACTCCTAAGGTTCGGGAGTCGGTTAAGTGAGAGGAAGGTGTTAGGCACCCCTCACTTCCATTGTACTCAATGGGGTCCTCCTTAAATTCTAGGGTATGTTTGTTTGCTAAAGGAATGTTTGACTGTTTATTTTATTTATAAAACCTTAATATTAAGTAGAAAAAGTGAAATGAAATTAATCTAAGAGGGGGACCCTAAGTTTTATTATTATTGTACTCGGTAGGGTTTACAACCATATGCCTACGTACCTCAAATTTTGAAGGATCAGAGTAACCGTAGTTCACCTCCCTTATCCCCTATTCCTATCCCTATCCCTATTCCTATTCCCAATCCTAATCCTAATCCTTTATTTATACTCTTGAATAAAAAGTTCTATCCCATGAATCCCATCCATTATTTATACTCTCAGAAGAAGAGTTCTATCCCTTGAAATCCTATCCATTATTTATACTCTCGGAAGAAGAGTTCTATCCCTTAAATCCTAATCCCTTGGCCTATATTTATACTCTTGGAACCTAAGAGTTTTATCCCTAAAATCCTAATCCCATGGCCTATATTTATACTCTTGGAACCTAAGAGTTTTATCCATAAAATCCTAATCCCATGGCCTATATTTATACTCTTGGAACCTAAGAGTTTTATCCCTTGAATCCCCTTCTTTCTAATTCTCTTAATCATAAAATTAGTCAAATAATCCCTTATATTAGTTAAAATTTATTTAATAACCCTTTTAAATAGAAACCTTAATCATGAACCCTTTTGTTAGATAAAACTCTTTTTATTAATCTCAAACTTAGCTAAATAAATCCCTTTTTTATTTACTATAACGTTAATTGAATAAGTCCTTTTAAATAACCATTTTTATCCAATAAGTAATTGAATAATTCTTTTTATAAAATCGTCAAATAAGTCAAAATTATTCAATTATTAGCTGAATACTTAAATTCAAATATGCCCTAATTATCTAATCATTAAATAAATTAGACAAGCCCCAAATATGTTAAAACATATAATATGATAAATCCTAAATTTGAAAATTAGAAAGTTTAAAATAACCCCAAAAATATAATTTAAGCCCACATTAAAAATAAAACATGATAAACTCAAAAATACAATTTAATCCCACATTGAAAGTATAATAATCTCACGAATATAATTTAATCCCATATTAAAATATAATAAACCCATATTAAACAGTCTACTAATCCCACGAATATAATTTAATCCCATATTAAAATATAATAAACCCATCCATATAATTTAATCCCAACATAATATTTAATCCCCAAAATACATTCAAATTAAACAATATAACTTCCAATCCAAAAATATATTTTTTCATAAAAATCCAGATTTAAATAAAATTTCATTTAATCAAATAATTTTTTCTATTTTTAAAACCCATTATGTAACAAAAGAAAATTATTTAATTATTTAAATTTAAAACCCCCAAAACATTCCCAAAATTACCAAAATAATAATTTAAATCCTTAATTATATTTGCCCCTAATAATAAACCCTAAATCATATTTTTATTCCTAATTATCCCATTAATCTCCAATTAATAATTAAATTAAGGATTTAATTTAATTAAATTAATTAAAATCCCAGAGGGTGTAATTTATATTGAATTAGTAATGGGCCTAAAGCAATAAGAGTGTGAATAACAATCTGCACGCAAGGCCCATCAGCTAAATCCAAAACCTGAAAAAGCTCATCAAGGAGAGAGTCAACGATTGACTCTCTCTGGAGCATTAGATGATGATCAGACGATCATCCTTCTGTTTGATATCCACCCTTTGATCTTAATGTATGTGCAATGGACAATCGCGATGAGAAGTCAACTGGGGAGGCACGATACTTGCACACCCACAGAATTAGTCAGAGTCACACAATCGTGTGGCCAATGAAGGGCCACACGTCCTATCCCAAATAGCCTAAAGGGAGAGTACTTAAGGGAAGTCCCCTTCAGGTTTCCTCATTTCTCCCCTTCGTTTCTCTCTCTAACTCTCTCCCTCTCTCTCTAACTCTCAAACGCTCTCACCTCTCTCTAATTCCTTCCGTCGCCGGTGAGCTTCTGGCTACCGTGCGTCACCACCAAATCACCGACGTCCCCAGGTTTCCGGTTGAGCTTCAACCGAAACCTTCATACCATATGAACCCTAACCCCACCCCAACCCAGATTCAACCTAGTTCTTTAGGGTTCGTGAAGAACCCTAACCCTTACACGATGAACCCTAACCCTAATCGAACCCAGAAACCTTCATGTTCTTAAGGGTTCGTGAAGAACCCTAAGAACCCTAACCCCAAATGATGAACCCTAACCCTTCTAAGAACCCTAACCCTAATCTAAACCCAGAAATACCCAAATTGCACCCAGAATCAACAACAACCTCGATTCAACAAAAAATAAAGCTAAGTGATTACCTTCCCTTGTCGTGACCTTATTTAGCTGCTCCGATTCCTTCTTCTCCTTCTTCTTATTTCCCGATTCCTTTTGCTAATCCTTTCTCCTTTTTGTTTGCATGTGGCTTAGCTCAAGGGACTTAGGGTTCTGATGATGAACCCTAACTCTCTGTTCGTAAGAGCTTTAGGTAACAATTGGGGGAATTCGCACAGCAGCTGTGTTTGTTAGCCTAGGGTCCCATTTCATGAATTTCTTCTTTAGCTTATATAGGATTAGAAATTAGGTCTAGAATTAATTGGATAAATTCTTAGCCTAGTTGTATTTTTATTGTATTTTTCAGAATTAGGGTTTTGATTCGTACATTTTGATCCATATTTGTAAGTTTTAGATTTGATTTGAATGTAAAATGATATTTGATCAAATTTTGTACTTGTTTTGATTCAAATGTAATTCTAAATGAAAGAGTGATTTGATTTTGCCAATGTCCAGATTTGTCTCCAACTTCCTTGCGTCAATTTAGGGTTTTCTTCTTGGGGAAGAAAACCTCCACTTGGTCAACTATTTGACCGTAAAAAACAAAAATAAAATAATAATCTACTTTTAGAATAAATAATAGCAATAATGCTGATAAATGCTATTAATAATAGTAAAACAAACCCATCCCTGAATAACTTAATTAATGTAGCAAATCCATCCCTACCAATACCGTGGGAAACAAAAGCTAGTATCTTAATAATTAGACTAAAAATGAAACTTGGTATTTTAAATAATAACTTTTAAATAATAATCGTGCCCTAATAATACTACTAATTTAGTCCCTAAATAAATGACCCTCTAAGAATGAACAAAACCCACTCCTAATACTTAAATTCTTACCTAAATTAGATGAATTAAAACTTTTAATGATAAACTTTATATGAAAATGTAAAATGTTCTAAATGACTTGATTCTCCAATAATCCTGATACACTAATTTAGCCCAACTTAAAAATTAGATTAAACTCAACTTCTTCAAACGATACCACTAAAACTGACAGAATTGGTAATAAAATTAATTAAACTTAATATAATGAAACTGATTAAATAAGTTATATTAAACCTGAGAATACACCTCCCTGTACATTCTGAAATTAATCTAGAAGCACTATCATTCTCAGAAACCCAGACTGACATGTGTTAGAGACCCCAACATCTAACGAACACCCCCTGCAGCATAAAAATCCCAAAATAGTAATCGCCTGTATTTTACTGGTCAAAATTTAGGGTACGAAAGCCGCCCCTATTTAATCGGCTTCGACCCAAAATGATGATGTCGGTGAGCCTTCATCTTCTTTGAGGAGGAGACGATTAAATACAAGAAGGACCCAAATTTTGACCACGGAGTCTGACCGGATATGAACCAAATTATGGTGCTCCATCAATATCCTAATATCCCTATGTATAACATCCCTGGTAATAAACCCTGGGCAAAATATCCGATCAAACCCTTTTATCCCTGAGCGTAAATGTAATCTTATGCCATGTATGCATGTTTAAGAGTATGCATGTTTAAACTCATGTATGGTTTTATGAATGATGCATTATTTGGGCTAACGCCTCTTTTATGATATGCGTGTATTTGTGGAAACCAATATCCTCCGTAATATTTCGACTTCCTGACCCTTAAACCCTTGACCCCTTGATGAGTATAGCCAACCATGATGCTTTGAAGATGTGTATTATTCTTTCAAAGAAACTCCCATAATGATTGAATCGTGACTATTAATGTATGGACCCCGTGTTTAAATTGGAAAGATATGATCCCCTTAATGTTTCGAAATCGAAGTAAAATACATTTTCCTTTTAAAAGCTTTTAATTATGCCTAATGTTTCAATGCATTATTCTGTAATTAATCGACATTTTGTAATTAAGCGGAATGATTGGGAAGCAAAGACATATTATTTATTGAGAATAGGCCCATAAACTGGCAACAGTACATAAGGAAAGTAATCCTCATAAGGAGAAATTACTACAAATCTAACGAAGATGAAAAATGGCAATAAGAAAAAAGCAAATCTAATTATGACCCTATTGAATCTAAACACAAACTAATATCCCTAAGTCTCCGAGGCCATGACACTTCGCTTCTGAAGATGACGGCTGGATTTATCATTCCTTTTCTGA
The DNA here is from genome assembly GCA_022829125.1 of Lathyrus tuberosus. Lineage (NCBI taxonomy): Eukaryota > Viridiplantae > Streptophyta > Magnoliopsida > Fabales > Fabaceae > Lathyrus > Lathyrus tuberosus. The sequence goes on along the minus strand of JALAZF010000027.1, from coordinate 15,702,292 downwards.
ATTTCTGTTGAGTGGCCATGAGTGCTATCAGTCATATGCCTTTTAGATATCCTTAATTTTTCTTGGACCGCTCTTTTCGAGTCTTGTTCCACCAGGATGATATACCCTTTTTTGACTAAGCCGCCCTTTAGGGTTTTCGACTTATCGGGTTTTTTTTATATAAGTCCCTAATTTTTGCCCGGATTTCTCTTTCAAGTTTTCAATCCACCGGGACGCCCTAATTTTTGCCTAAGTCGCCCTTTAGGGTTTTCGACTTAGTAGGCTCTTATCCTTTTTTTCTAGGCATAGTATTTTTTGACTGAATCAGAATTCACCGGTCGTGGTAAATCCGCTCCATCCATATTAGTCAACATCAGAGCTCCACCAGAGAAAACGCTATTCACGACATATGGCCCTTCATAGTTCGGGGCCCATTTGCCACGAGGGGCTTTATAGATGGGTAGCACTTTCCTTAACACCAAGTCTCCTTCTTCGAATAGGCGACGACGAATTTTCTTGTCGAATGCCCTTTTGAGTCTCTGCTGATATAGTTGCCCATGACATATAGCAGCCATGCGTTTTTCCTCTATGAGGTTCAGCTGATCAAATATGTTTTGTACCCATTCCGCTTCATCTAGCTTAGCCTCCATTATGACCCTTAGTGAGGGGATTTCTACTTCCACCGTAAGTACCGCTTCTGTGCCATATACCAGGGAAAAATGAGTAGCTCCTGTTGAAGTACGAACTGAGGTTATGTAACCATGTAGTGCAAAAGGGAGCATTTCGTGCCAATCCTTGTAGGTCTTCACCATTTTCTGGATAATCTTCTTGATGTTCTTGTTGGCTGCCTCTACCGCGCCATTCATCTTCGGTCGATAGGGCGATGAGTTATGGTGATCGATTTTGAAGCTCTCGCATAATTCATCCATCACCTTGTTGTTTATATTAAGCCCATTATCCGTGATAATCTTGCTGGGAACTCCATAGCGACAAATTATCTCTTTCTTGTTGAATCGTGCAATTACTTGTCTTGTCACATTAGTGTAAAAAGCAGCCTCTACCTACTTAGTGAAGTAGTCAATAGCAATTACTTGTCTTGTCTTGTCTTGTCACATCCAAATGATGTCTATCCCCCACATAGAGAAGGGCCACAGAGCAGTTAAGACGTTCAAAGGGGTTGGTGGCACATGAATTTTATCCGCATAGAATTGACACTTGTGGCACTTCTTGACATATTTGAAGCAATCTGATTCCATAGTCAGCCAATAATACCCTGCTCGGAGAATCTTTTTAGCCATTGCATGCCCATTTGCATGGGTTCCAAAGGATCCCTCATGGATTTATTTGATAAGCTTATCCTGTTCGTATCCATCTAAACACCTGAGCAACACCATGTCATGATTCCTTTTGTAAAGTACATCCCCGTCGAGAAAAAACTGGGCGGCCAGTCTTCTAAGCGTTTTTTTATCCCCACTTGAGGCATTTGCCGGGTATTCTTGTTTTTGGAGGAATTGTTTAATATCGTGAAACCACAGTTTATCATCCACTTCAACCACCACTGCCGCACAGTAAGCTGGTTCATCCAGGCGATTGATTCTTATAGTCGGCGCTTCATTATACCATTTGACTTTGAACATGGATGCCAGAGTTGCTAAGGCATCTGCCAGTTGATTCTCCTCTCGAGGAATATGATTGAAAGAGATCTCATTGAAGTAGGTGATTATTTTCCAGACACAGTCTCGATATCGAGTTAGTTTAGCATTAAGTGTTCTGCATTCCCCCTTGACTTGATTGATGACGAGAGTCGAATCTCCATATACTTCTAAGATCTTGATTCCGAGGTTAATGGCTTCGCTGATTCCCAAGATGCACGCCTCATATTCCGCCATATTGTTAGTACACGTGAAGCATATTCTTGCAGTGAAGGGTATGTGAAATTCCGTTGGGGAAGTGATAACATCCCCCACCCCATGTCCTTCTGCATTTGAGGCACCATCGAATATAAGCTTCCATCGAGATCCGGGCTCAGGCCCTTCGTAGGAATCAGGGATATCATCATCTCTTACAGCCATCACATCCTCATCGGGAAAATCAAATTGCATAGGTTGATAGTCGTCCACTGGTTGATGAGCGAGATGATCGGCTAATACGCTCCCTTTTATGGCCTTTTGGGTGACGTACTGGATGTCATACTCAGTCAGTAACATCTGCCATCGAGCCACTCTTCCAGTCACTGCAGGCTTCTCGAATATGTACTTGATGGGGTCCATTCTGGATATCAATAAGGTAGTATGGCACACCATGTATTGTCTTAATCGGCGGGCGGCCCACACAAGAGCACAACAGGTTTTCTCCAAGAGTGAGTATCTGGACTCACAATTGGTGAATTTCTTACTCAAGTAGTAGATTGCGTGTTCTTTTCTCCCTATTTCGTCTTGCTGCCCGAGTACGCAACCCATTGAGTTGTCAAGCACTGTTAGGTATATTATGAATGGTCTTCCAGGTACCGGAGGCACCAATATGGGTGGTTCTTGCAAATAATCCTTAATTTGATCAAAGGCTTTTTGACAGTTTTCATTCCACTCGATGGTTTGACCTTTCCTCAACAACTTGAAGATTGGCTCACAAGTAGCAGTAAGGTGTAAGATGAACCTTGCAATGTAATTCAATCTCCCCAGGAATCCACGCACTTCTTTTTCTGTCCTCGGAGCTGGCATTTCTTGAATGGCCTTTACTTTGTCGGGATCGACTTCTATACCTCTTTGACTGACTATGAACCCTAACAACTTCCCAGATCTAACTCCAAAAGTGCACTTCGCAGGATTTAGTCGTAGCTTGAACTTTTTCAGCCGTTCAAACAACTTTTGTAGATTAACGATGTGATCCTCTTCAGTTTGTGATTTAGCGATCATATCATCTACATAAACCTCTATTTCCTTATGCATCATGTCATAAAAGAGGGTTACCATTGCCCTTTGATATGTTTCCCCAGCGTTTTTTAACCCGAATGGCATTACCTTGTAACAGGAGGTTCCCCAAGGAGTGATAAAAGTAGTTTTCTCCATGTCGGAGGGAGCCATCTTGATCTAATTATATCTGGAAAACCCATCCATAAACGAGAAGACTGAAAACTGAGCAGTGTTATCCACCAGCACGTCAATGTGGGGAAGTGGAACGTCGTCTTTGGGACTGGCTCTGTTGAGGTCTCAGTAATCTACGTACATTCTGAGCTTCCCATCCTTCTTTGGTACGGGTACGATATTGGCCACCCATTCAGGATATTTCACCGCGGCTAAGAACCCTGCGTCGAACTGCTTTTTAACCTCTTCTTTGATCTTGAGAGTCATATCTGGTCTAGTTCTCCTCAACTTTTGTTTAACCAGTGGGCATTCAGGTTTAAGCGGTAGCTTATGTTTAACAATATCCGTATCTAAACCGGGCATATCTTGGTAAGACCAAGCGAACACGTCCACATACTCTTGTCGCAGCTGGATCAATTTTTCCTTTACATCCTTGTTTAAAGAAGCACCGACCTTAACCTCCTTTTTGTCCTCTTCAGTTCCCAGATTGATCACATCCACTGGTTCCTGATGAGGATGTATTACTTTGTCCTCTTGCTTGAACAGTCTAGCTAACTCTTCAGGGAGTTCACAATCGTCCTCATCAACCTCTTCCGCTTGGTTAATCGGGAACTCGAAGTTGTAAGGAATTATAGCAGTGTTGTTTTCAATAGGTTCATTTTTAAATCTGCACGAGGGAGATTTTTATTGTTTATTATTTTTTTGAATCGATGGGAATGAAACTACTAAAAGGAAGTGTATTGCCATTTTGAAAAAAAAAAGGTAATAAAGAAAAGGATCTTGATTGAAAACGAAAATGCAATTTTATTATTCAATAATTCAATGAAACAAAAGGTGGCCCTACAAAGCTTTGTCCACTTACCTTGGGCATAGTGAGGAACTTATTATTATTTTAAGAAAAAAAAGTAAATTACTTCGAAACAGAAATCATCTCAGGAATCTCGATGGCCTTCCAATTGCTGAGAACTGTATCTGGTGAACAATGGCACACCCAATCTGGTATCCCCTTATCTTCCTCTTCAATTGCAGTCACCTGATCTTCATCTCTGAATCCGGTACTATGGAAAGTTTCCTTGAGAGGAGGAAATGTCATCTGGCGAGTCATTTGAACCACTTTATTAGCTGGTTTGTAACCCACCCCGAATTGATCCTTCTTTTCATGTATCTCTATCACCTTGCCCCAACCCCTGGTATCCCCATTCTGGATTAAATTTGTGATCCTTCTTGGCTTTTCCTCTTGTCGAGCGACTTGCTTACGACTGACCGTTGCAACTTCCAAAGCTTGGAAAGGTATTTCAAATGTCTCCCCATCCACTTCTATGTATCTGAAGGTCGAGAGATGGCTGATGAACATGTCTTCCTCCCCATCGACAATTATTAATTTGTCCCCAGATATGAACTTCAATTTCTGATGAAGTGTAGAAGTTACTGTGCCCGCAGCATGAATCCATAGTCGTCCTAGAAGACCACTGTTCGAAGGGTTGATGTCCATGACTTGGAAAGTGATCATGAAGGTATGTGACCCCACCATTGTAGGTATGTCCACCTCCCCAATTACCATTCTTTTCGAACCGTCGAACTCCCTGACAACCAAGGAACTAGCCTTCATAAAGGTCCTTACGGATGTTAATTTCATGAGGGTATCCTTAGGCATGACATTTAGAGCAGACGCCATATCCACTAGCAGCCTTGAAAGAATAGTGTCTTGAAACTTGACTGATATATGCAGGGCCTTGTTATGCGCTTGCCCCTCAGGAGGTAGTTCCTCGCTATTGAAACCCAGACAAGTGCTGGCAGCGATATTGGCGACCACTCCATCGAACTGATCCACTGATATATCTTTAGTGACGTGTGCTTCATTCAAGATCCTCAGTAGGACTTCCCTATGTGCATCAAAGCATAATAATAAGGATAGGATGGAAATCTTGGGGGTGTTTGGCTCAGTTGGTCCACCACCCTATAATCACTTTTCCTTATGAGTCTCAAGAATTCCTCGGCGTCTTCTTGGGATACATTCTTCTGGGAAGACCCTTCACCCGCATTTATGGTCTCCTTCCCCTTTGAGCTTTCAGGGGCATTCTTCTTAGGTTGTTCAGAGGAATATAATCTTCCACTACGGGTCATCCCTCCAATACCAGCTATGTTAGTAATGGCTGGTGATGGTACTATAGGTTTTCCTCCCACAGATGCGGTGATGTCATATATCCAAGGTACCGTCTTAGTGCTTTCATATGGAAATGGTGCTGGAACATGGAAAGTAATGGGGTCTTCTGACCCTGCAGGCACTATAACTTTGACTGGTGCAGGAACAGGTATTTGAATTGGTGTTCGTGCAGGTATCAGAATTGATATTTGAATAGGAGTCTGTGCAGGCCTTGAAACTGGTATTTGAATGGGTGCTTGTGAAGGCCTTGGAACTTGTATTTGAATGGGTGCTTGTGTAGGCCTTAGAACTTGTATCTGAATGGGTGCCTGGGCAGACCTTGGAACTGGTATTTGAATGGGAGGCGCAACTCCCCTTTTCTGGTACGGAATCTCAGAAGGTATATGCCCCTGGGATTCTAAGGCAGCCACCTCATTCATCCTTCTTAGGTACCCAAACTGTACTATCCCTTGGTCCATTAACTTTTGGAGGACCCTCTTCATCTTCTTACAGTTATTGGGGTCAAACACGCAATCCTTTCAGTCATTGTGCAGCTTTTCAAACTCCTCGTACCCAATTAATACTTCCCTCACTTTCGTCATAGGGGTCTTTACTTGGTCTACCCCTTTGATTAGGACATCCTCTTTCAGTCCCTCAATGGAGTTGATAGTTGGCCCAGCATGCCCTGGAAAAGGATTATCTCCTACATTTGGATTGTCATGAGTGAAATTGATAACCTTCTGATCCAGCAGATCTTGCACCCTAAACTTGAAGGCTAAACACTTTTCAGTCGTATGCCCCGGCGATCCAGCATGATAGTCACATCTAGCATTAGCATCATACCCTCGAGGAAGAGGCGTAGGAGGGGGCCCTAACGGCTTGATTTCTACCAATCCTTTTTGGATTAGCATTGGCAGGATCTGAGTATATGTGGTGGGTATAGGGTCAAAGTCTTTCCAAGGCCTCCTTTGTTCCCTTCGAGGGTACTTCTGTTGCTGGTGATTTTGCGGAGGTGGCGCCCTTGGCTGTTGGATTTGGAGCGTAGGAGACGCTTCACTAGAGGCTGTAGCTGCCACATAAGGGTTATAAGGTACTTGAGTATACCTATCAGCAGAAATGGCGTTAGCCTCCCCCTTCTTTGAGTTGTTTCCAGCGTACCTTTTGTTGTTATGTTGACTGGAAGATGACTTTCCAATCTTTCCGCTTTTTAATCCATTCTCGATCCTTCCCCAATGATAACTAAATCCGCAAATCTAGTTGAAACAGACCTAATCATATTTTTGTAATATAGCCCTTGCAGTGTTCCCATGAACATATCTACCAGCTCACTTTCTAGCAATGGAGGTTGCACACGAGAGGCTAGCTCCCTCCATCTCTGGACATATTCCTTAAAAGATTCATTCCCTTTTTGAGACATGTTTTGTAGTTGCATGCGATTAGGCGCCATGTCCACATTGTATTTGTACTGCTTCAGAAAGGCGTTTGCAAGGTCTTCCTAATTCTTAATGTGAGTCCTCTCCAATTGCATGTACCAGTCCAAGGACGCCCCACTAAGGATGTCGTGGAAAGTGTACATCATCAGCTTCTCATTAGTAGCATGGGCACCCATCTTTTGGGCGAACATCCAGATGTGGTTTTTAGGACAACTAACCCCTTTATACTTCTCGAAGTCAGGTGCCTTAAACTTGGGAGGTATGACCACATCGGGTACCAGACACATTTCCAAGGCATCAACCATGAATCCTTCCACTGCCCTTAATCGCTCTTCCATTATTTTATACTTGTCATTAGCCCTTCCTCCCTCAATGGTAGCTAATTTTGTCTCACGAGCCACCTGTCTTGAATCTTCCTCACCATATTGGAGGTGCCAGTCATCGGATACTTCACGAGCGACAGGTATCTATGTAGGTCGTGATTCTCCATTAGGCTCAGGTGGAGGAACAGACCCTCCAGGAGGCTGAGTGCTAGTCTTCCCTTTACCAGCCTCCAATGCTTCACGTTCCAAGTCAGCCACAAATCCCAAGAGAGGATTATTATCTTCATACTGGGGAGGAGGGGTAGGGACACTCCTACGGTTGCTAGCCTCGGTGTCTCTTGCTATCAAATTCTGAATAGCTCAAGTCAGTTGGTCAATTTTGTCCTTCATTTCCTCCACATTTCCTTTAACAGCAACCACATCTCCCCTTAGAGCAGCTTGGTTCTGTTCCAATTGTTCCATAGCTTTATTTTGGTGGGCGCGGGTGTAGGGTTGAGATGTCAGATTGTTAGGATGATTCTGAGAAAAGATATTGAGAAAATGATTTCCATTTGATGTTTTTTTTATTTAAAATTTTTTATGTTTTTATGCATGCATGAATGTATGAGTATGCAGAAATTATTTTGTTATAGGAATCTTAAACCTTTATTTATTGAGAGCAAAGCCAAGAATAATGGAAATTCCAATACTTTTATTAATTGCAAAAAGAAAGTGCAAGGGTCAAAGCCCTATTCATTACATGAGGAAACCAAACTAAGGGTAAACCCTTAAATTATTCATAACCGAAAGATAAATAAACTAGCAAAAGAAACCATCACATAGGAAAACTAAATCCGCCTCCTAATCCTCACCCTAAACTCCTCTACCATTTCACGACAAAGCCTAAGAAAAGCTGTGATCTCTTCTTTGGGCTTGAAGATGTCTTCCATGTATTTCGCCTCTTTTAAGCTTCGAGAGATCTCATGAATCAGATCATTGGATAGTATAACCAACTTCTGATATCTTTCTCGGTAATACGCCTCTTTTCTTTGCAACTCTGCCATAATCTCCCTGTCCTCCTCAGTGGTACGCTCTAATTGTTGATTATGTTCTTCGACATAGGTGCCCAACTCCCTAAGTTCTTTGTAAGACCAAGTATTGAGACCATGTGTGCCCGGTCATTCGCCCTAGGTCATCCATACCCTTTACTAAATGTGAACTGAGCCATTTATATAGTAATGGGGCGCAACATATCATAGCTCATCCCTTCTTTTCATGTCTTTGGTGGAGGGTATAATAAACATCTGCTAGGAGAGCCGTTGTAGGATCTTGTTCTCCAATGGTTATAGCTAAGAACATATTAATGGCTACCATATCCACAAAATCTTTTGCACTCGGGAATAAGATTAAACCGAAGATGAGGAGCATCATAATATTATCCACCATTTTCCAATCATTGGCAATGGCATAATCACTAGCTTTCCTTTCCCAAAAACCCTTTGAGAAGACATGGAAACCTTCATGAAACCTCACATTATTCTTCAAAATATCTTCACGAATGTGAAAATATTCAGCAATCTCCCTTAGTGAAGGGCAGTATCCTATCTCCATGAATGGAACCTTTCTTGCTATAGGAAATTCCAAAATCTTACGGAATTCTTCAAGAGTGGGAGCCATTTGGAAATTTTGAAATTGGAAGCACCTTAACTCAGTGTCATAAAACTGAGCTAGTGTTGTTAACCCTTCTTCTCGAACGGGAATTGTCACAAGGTCCAAGACCTTCCCATACTTTCGGATAATAGATTTCTTCCTTCCATCAGGCAACCCCATGGCATAAATTTTTAGCCCTTCAATATCAGATTTCCTCACACTGATTAAAATAGTCTTTCTTTTTCCAAACTCCATTTCTTCTCTTTGCTCTTTTTTTTAAAAGATTTAAGATTCCTGTGATGCAAAAAAAAAATTTATGAAAATGATGGATGAATATTTTAATTAAGTATTTTATTTGGTTAGGCTAAAGTGAAATGCAAGCATGGCCCTAACTAGGTAGGCTCCCTACAATGGTTTAGATCTAAGTCTTATCTACCCAATCCCCTTACATGTCAGATATATAGTTTTTGTGTTTTTTTTGGTCATGATATCCCTAGAATTTAGACTATACCCTCGTTTTACCATGAGAAGGATCAAGTCTTCCTACAGTAAACCTTTGGGATAAGTATCATCTAGGAAGACCCTAGTAACGACCCTTGAGGGTTGAATACTTGGGGGTCTCCATGAGTTGATAGGGTGTTATAAAGGTCCTCAGAATCTTGGACCACATCCAAATCATCAACTATGTTAAGGGCTAGCCTTACCATGAAGACACCTTTGGAGAGTCTATCTGAGTGTGGCATCAATGCATTGTCGGGATGTTACATCCCTTCAATAACATTTCCGTTCCACGTCCTAACTTAGGGTATCCTCCAAGCTTGGGTTTTAGCTTCACATATCACAATATCCCAATCCAATGCATGATGACAATATAATAAATATGAATAACAAATATAATAAATAATAAAAAATATAAAACATATAATAATCATGAAAATATATAAACAAAAATAGCAAACAACCAAGACAAACAAACAAGAACCCTAAAACCTAAGGTTAGGACGGACTCTCAATAAAGGACATCCCCAGCAGAGTCGCCAGCTGTCGTGGCCGGCAAAAATTTTCGAGTCGCCATCATATTTTTTTAAGGAAAATAAATGATAAACCTAAAATCCTAATCCTAAGGGTAGAGACTCCTAAGGTTCGGGAGTCGGTTAAGCGAGAGGAAGGTGTTAGGCACCCCTCACTTCCATTGTACTCAATGGAATCCTCCTTAAATTCTAGGTTATGTTTGTTTGCTAAAGGGATGTTTGACTGTTTATTTTATTTATAAAACCTTAATATTAAGTAGAAAAAGTGAAATGAAATTAATCTAAGAGGGGGACCCTAAGTTTTATTATTATTGTACTCGCTAGGGTTTACAACCCTATGCCTACGTACCTCCAATTTTGAAGGATCAGAGTAACCGTAGTTCACATCCCCTATCCCCTATTCCTATCCCTATCCCTATTCATATTCCCAATCCTAATCCTTTATTTATACTCTTGAATAAAGAGTTCTATCCCATGAATCCCATCCATTATTTATACTCTCGGAAGAAGAGTTCTATCCCTTGAAATCCTATCCATTATTTATACTCTCGGAAGAAGAGTTCTATCCCTTAAATCCTAATCCCTTGGTCTATATTTATACTCTTGGAACCTAAGAGTTTTATCCCTATAATCCTAATCCCATGGCCTATATTTATACTCTTGGAACCTAAGAGTTTTATCCCTAAAATCCTAATCCCATGGCCTATATTTATACTCTTGGAACCTAAGAGTTTTATCCATTGAATCCCCTTCTTTCTAATTCTATTAATCATAAAATTAGTCAAATAATCCCTTATATTAGTTAAAATTTATTTAATAACCCTTTTAAATAGAAACCTTAATCATGAACCCTTTTGTGAGATAAAACCATTTTTATTAATCTCAAACTTAGCTGAATAAATCCCTTTTTTATTAACTATAATGTTAATTGAATAATTCCTTTTAAATAAACCATTTTTATCCAATAAGTAATTGAATAAGAGAAAAAAGAATATGCAGTGACAGTGTAAAATATTTTTACACTGTCAACCAATCACGGACGTGTATCCCGCCAAGTCACACGTTTAATTTTAAAATACTGATATGACATGGCAGAATGTTATAATTCTATTGGATAGTGGTGTAAAACTAGTTTACACTGACAGTACACTACCTTTAATCTCATAGAATAATTCTTTTTATAAAATCCTCAAATAAGTCCTAATTATTCAATTATTAGCAGAATACTTAAATTCAAATATGCCCTAATTATCTAATCATTAAATAAATTAGACAAGCCCCAAATATGTTAAAACATATATTATGATAAATCCTAAATTTGAAAATTAGAAAGTTTAAAATAACCCCAAAAATATAATTTAAGCCCACATTAAAAAAAAAACATGATAAACTCAAAAATACAATTTAATCCCACATTGAAAGTATAATAATCCCACGAATATAATTTAATCCCATATTAAAATATAATAAACCCATCCATATAATTTAATCCCAACATAATATTTAATCCCCAATATACATTCAAATTAAACAATATAATTTCCAATCCAAAATTATATTTTTTCATAAAAATCCAGATTTAAATAAAATTTAATTTAAACAAATAATTTTTCCTATTTTTAAAACCCATTATGTAACAAAAGAAAATTATTTAATTATTTAAATTTAAAACCCCCAAAACATTCCCACAATTACCAAAATAATTATTAAAATCCTTAATTATATTTCCCCCTAATAATAAATCCTAAATCATATTTGTATTCCTAATTATCCCATTAATCTGCAATTAATAATTAAATTAAGAGTTTAATTTAATTAAATTAATTAAAATCCCAGAGGGGTATAATTTATATTGAATTAGTAATGGGCCTAAAGCAATAAGGGTCCGAATAGCAATCTGGGCGCAAGGTCCATCAGCTAAATCCAAAACCTGAAAGAGCTCATCAAGGAGAGAGTCAACGATTGACTTTCTCTGGAGAGTTGGATGATGATCAGACGATCATCCTTCTGTTTGATATCCACCCTTTGATCTTAATGTATGCGCAATGGACGATCGCGATGAGAAGTCAATTGGGGAAGCACGGTACTTGCACACCCACGAAATTAGTCAGAGTCACACAATCGTGTGGCCAATGAAGGGCCACGCGTCCTATCCCAAATAGCCTAAAGGGAGAGTACTTAAGGGAAGTCCCCTTCAGGTTTCCTCATTTCTCCCCTTCATTTCTCTCTCTAACTCTCTCCCTCTCTCTCTAACTCTCAAACGCTCTCACCTCTCTCTAACTCATTCCGTCGCCGGTGAGCTTCTGGCCACTGTGCGCCACCACCAAATCACCGTCCTCCCCAGGTTTCCGGTTGAGCTTCAACCGAAACCTTCATACCATATGAACCCTAACCCCACCCCAACCCAGATTCAACCTAGTTCTTTAGGGTTCGTGAAGAACCCTAAGAACCCTAACCCTCACGTGATGAATCCTAACCTTAATCGAACCAAAAAACCTTCATGTTCTTCAGGGTTCGTGAAGAACCCTAACCCCAAATGATAAACCATAACCCTTCTAAGAACCCTAACCCTAATCTAAACCCAGAAATACCCAAATTGCACCCAGAATCAACAACAACCTCGATTCAACAAAAAATAAAGCTAAGTGATTACCTTCCCTTGCCGTGACCTTATTTAGCTGCTCCGATTCCTTCTTCTCCTTCTTCTTATTTCCCAATTCCTTTTGCTAATCCTTTCTCCTTTTTGTTTGCAGGTGGCTTAGCTCAAGGGACTTAGGGTTCTAATGATGAACCCTAACTCTCTGTTCGTAAGAGCTTTAGGTAACGGTTGGGGGAATTTGCGCAGCAGCTGTGTTTGTTAGCCTAAGGTCCCCTTTCCTGAATTTCTTCTTTAGCTTATATAGGATTAGAAATCAGGTCTAGAGTTAATTGGATTAGATTTTGTTTTAGGAAGTTTGTGATCTGAATCATGTAATTTCTTAGAGATTTGATTATATATTGTACTTTTGAGATTTTATTTGATCTGATTGTATTTTTATTGTACTTTTCAGAATTAGGGTTTTGATTTGTACATTTTGATCCATATTTGTAAGTTTTAGATTTGGTTTGAATGTAAATTGATATTTGATCAAATTTTGTACTTGTTTTGATTCAAATGTAATTCTAAATGAAATAGTGATTTGATTTTGCCAATGTCCAGATTTGTCTCCAACTTCCTTGCGTCAATTTAGGGTTTTCTTCTTGGGGAAGAAGACCTCCACTTGGTCAACTATTTGGCCGTAAAAAACAAAAATATAATAATAATAAACTAAAAATAATATATAATAGCAATCATGTTGATAAATGCTATTAATAATAGTAAAACAAACCCATCCCTGAATAACTTAATTAATGTAGCAAATCCATCCCTACCAATATCGTGGGAACCAAAAGCTAGTATCCTAATAATTAGACTAAAAATGAAACTTGGTATTTTAAATAATAATCGTGCCCTAATAATACTACTAATTTAGTCCCTAAATAAATGACCCTCTAAGAATGAACAAAACCCACTCCTAATACTTAAATTCTTACCTAAATCAGATAAATTAAAACTTTTAATGATAAACTTTATTTGAAAATGTAAAAAGTTCTAAATGACTTGATTCTCCAATAATCCTGATACACTAAATTAGCCCAACTTAAAAATTAGATTAAACTCAACTTCTTCAAACAATACCACTAAAACTGACAGAATTAGTAATAAAATTAATTAAACTTAATATAATGAAACTGATTAAATAAGTTATATTAAATCTGAGAATACACCTCCCTGTACATTCTGAAATGAATCTAGAAGCACTATCATTCTCAGAAACCCAAACTGACATGTGTTAGAGACCCCAACATCTAACCAACACCCCCTGACAGCATAAAAATCCCAAAATAGTAATCGCCTGTAAATTACTGGTCAAAATTTAGGGTACGACAGCGGGATTGGCCATAGAATCCCAGAACAATGGCTGAAGTGTAAGTTTTGTTGATAGGATGGCTTTTGACTTAGAAAAATTGGAAGCAACTTGAAAAATAAAAAGGGTTACGAATCGATGAATAAATAGAAAAGTGAAAGAAAGATAAGTAAATGACAAGATAACTTAAACTTTGATCATATAAATTGCATAAACAAAAGTGTGGACGCTATCATACATTTTGCAGGAGTAAACTCGTTTCTCTTAATGCTTGGTACTTAGAGTGTTTCCCTTTGCAATGTTACAAATGCGACCCCTAAAATGGAAATAACTATTGCTTTAAATAAGATGAAAAAATAATTGTTCGTCTCCCAAGATTAGCCCTGGTTGTGACATGTGTCACCCCACCATCTTTCCAACTTCCCATGTTCTCGGAGTTTTCAAATTTTCCCACTCAAAGACTTGTCACCTTTGCGTTGGTTTCATAGACCACCACTTGACACCATCCGATAGCATTGCCTCTAAGTCTTCTTCCGACATGCCTTTCAACTGTGTCGACCCAAAATTTCGTTTCCTCACCATTCTTTCTCTTGGCGTCGAACTGCTTGCTTGGCTCTTCCACCATTTCTTCATTCCCTATGTTTGGTCGAAATCTCCCAGCTAACAGTCTCATATGTCCTTTGTCCTCTGGCTCGGAAATCAAGACATCACCAACTGGCCTTCCTTCTCGAGGATTCAGCACCTCTAACAAACTTAGCAGTCTGATTTTGAAACCTTTGCACTCCTCGATGGGATGCCTTACTGTTCCAGTATGGTATCTACATTCAACCTCTGGATGGTCTTCCTCCAAGATCAGACTATGCTCATTGTCGTACCTCGAAAAAATATGATCCTCGGAATGGACGCGGAAAAAAATTATTCGAAACAGAGTCACCACCGAATTTTATTCATTCCAAGGAAGGAATAGGAAAATATTGATAAAACCTTTAAAGGGAGATAAGAACATGGTCATCGCAACCAAATTCGGGTTCGGGAGTCGATTACGCAAGACGGAAGGTGTTAGCACCCTCTACATCCGTTGTACTCAACAGGAACCTCTTGATTCGATTCAGGAGAAATATTAGCTTGGTTTGTTTGTTTTCTTCTAAGGTAAAATTGTTTTCTAAGGGGAAAATGGGTGGTTTTTTATTAGGGTGCTCGGCAAGGATTGAGAACCCTTGGGCCTACGTATTCCCTCATGCAATGGGAAAATCAGAGCATTCGTAGTTCGTGGGACTACGGTTGGTTGGTGTTTTTTAAACGAACGAGTGTTTAATTCGCATTCTAACTACTAAACGTTGGCTTGTCTGCTCATCAAGGGATGCTGAAGCACTAGTTCATATGCGCGGAAGAATGGACTAAACAATGTTCTTTATGAAAAGTTGTTTGAATAAGGATTAAGTATGTTAAAGATTTGATTGAGAAAAGAGTTTGATTTGAATGTGTTTTTAGGGTTTCGGTTGCGTGGGAAGTGTTTGGTTTGTTAATTATTTTAGAGGAAGAATGACGATTATTTGATAAACGAGACGTCGGCCTCGCAACCAATTAATCGGGGCATTACTGAGATGCTAGATCTCAACGACACCTTTTTCACTCTATTAATTGTGAAATTATGTTTGTTGGACAAAGGGCTCATTTGTCCATGTAATTAGGGCGAGTGTTTTGGGGACGAAAGATCGGAACGAACACAACCCAAAGCGTTCACCTCAAGAGCGTTCGTTCAAGGACCCAAGAGGTGCTAGACCTCAAGAGTCCGCTACTTTCGTAATTTAAATAGGAAAAGTATTTGAATTTGATTAGAATATCTTAATTAGACGTGTTAATCGGATTAAGGTTTGATCAAGTTAAGAGTTTTAAGAAGGATTAAGTGTTTCAATAGGATTGAAAGTTTTTAAGTTTAGAAATGGAAGATCGAAACGAACACAACCCGAGGCGTGCGCCCAAGAGCGATCGTTCAAGGACCCAAGGAGTGCTAGACCCCAAAAGCCCACTACTTCCATAATTAGTTAGGAAAAGGTTCAGAAATATTAATTGGAAAGACTTTAATTAAGAAAATATTTTAAGTATTTTAAAATACATTATGATTTTAATTTTAGTTATGAGAATATTTGTAAAAGATTAAGTAAATGTTTTAAGATTTGAATTATGATTTTTAAGTTAAGAAAGTGTTCTAAAGGTTTAGTATTTTAGTTAGATTAAGTATTTAAAAAAAGTATTTTTAAGTGTTAAGTGTTTTGGATTAGGATTTGAATGGATTAAAAGTTTTTAGAAATGAAAGACGGAACGATCACAACTCAAGGCGTGCGCCCCAAGAGCGGTCGTTCAAGGACTCAAGGAGTGCTTGACCCAAAAAGCCCACCACTTCCATAATTGATTAAGAAAATAGTTTAGTAATATTATCCTAAATGGTTTATGATTTAATTTAGCTAAGCAAGTATTTTATGATAATTTTAGAGTTAGAGAAATTGAATTAGCATGATTAATTAAAAAAATAGAAATATTTTAAGATTTTCTAAAAATAAAATTAGTTAGAAGTTTAGTTTTACATTTTTTATATTAAAAATAATATTAAAATTAAAACTAAAAAAACTAAAAAAAAAAAGAAAAAAAGAAACGGGCCAGGCAGAAATTGGGGTGTGTTGTAAGAAGTATCCACTCAGGCCCAGAAAGAAATGACCCATCACAGGGAGGGTACACCACGTACCCTAGGTCAAACCTTGACCTAATGCCAGGATCTGAGCCCTTGATCCTCATGAGTCAAAGATTGACTCTTAATCTAATGGGTGCCAAACGCGCTTACCCAAGGGATAGGCCAGGGGCGGTGCACAGAATCCAGGGAGAGAGGGAAAAGAAAAACGATTGCTTCTCCAATGCTAGTACACACATGCAGAGAGCCATAAAGTCTGAGAGATATTCAAATTCAAATGCAATAGTGATATTTGGCTTTTATGTTTCCCAAAAAAAAAAGACGTTTCACATCAGCAATCAAAGAAATGCTGACCAATTCTTCAGAGCAATAAATATATATTAAAACCCCAAATAAAAAATAAATGATTATAAACGAAATAAAACTGGGAAAACACTATCTCTTTCTCTTTGCATCAACCGAGTCTCTCCCTCGTATTTTACTTCTTCTCCTCTGGTTTTCTCTTTTCACACTCACCCGCTCTCCTCTCTACAATGCAACCTCACCGGAAACCTAAAAGGGGCCGGAGAAGCGGCGGTGTGCGGTGGTCGCCACCGTCTTCTCCGACAATAACACCACTAAACACTAAACACTCAACACAAACCCTAACCGAAATCCTCTCCTCTACACGAATCCAGTGTTAGATTCTGCTAAAACCTAATCAAACAACCCAATCGGAGGTTTTCCCAAGTCTAAACTCTAGTTTTTCAAATAACCCAAGAAAACAACCAAGTCGCAATACACAGTAAAAAAAAGCTAGAATCTTAATCCTAAATTAAATCGTCCCCTTCACCCGAATCAAGCAATAAACGAAGGATTTCTACTCATTGAATCAATGCAAACAAGATGGTAACAAGAAATCGAGGAAAAGATAGATGAACTCACCAAACGGAGCTAATCAGAGGAATCGACTCCGGCGAGGTAACTATCTTTTGATCCTTTTGCTGTGTTTGCTTCTTTGCTGCTTAGTTCAACTTCTTCTCCTTATTTTTATCTACTCCGCTCCTATGATTCCGCTTTCCGTGTTGATGTTGTTAGATATCGTTGTCGTGTGAGTGAAGATGAAGATGAACGGTTTAGCTCATCTCGTGTTAAATTTCAATGAGAAATTATTACAGAGATTTTTTAGGATGAGAGCTTTAGTGAAAATGGGTTAGGGAGTATTTTGCAGCGCTTCAGTAGGGTTTTCGCCGTTTTTTAAAAAAAAACTCCCCTGTTGCTGATAAATGGCTTGGTTTTTATAGCAGAAAATTAGGGTTTCTGATATGATCATCTGATACTCAAGGGATAGAACAAAGGTATCAAATTGGTTGGTGAGCGTTTTTGCTATTCTCGTGTAACCTGTTACATTCTGCTCTGAATCTGCCTGTTTGTTTTTGCTCTTGTTATTACTTTCTTAGGTTCAGGATGTGTTTTTGTCCAAATTATGAAATCTCTCTATCTACTGTACTTTCTGAATTTCTGCCTTTGTCTTTGTCTGCTTGTTCAGACTATACTTGCTGAACTTTTACATTTGAACTTTGACTTATGATTTGAATTTTTGAGTTTGAAGTTGGAATTGGTTTGTGATTGGAATTAAAAATGATGAATTTGAATAGGTTATGAAGTGTGGACTTTTGTCTATGATTTGAATTATGATGTACGTGTGACATGGCTTGAAAATTGGTTTATGATGGTTTTGAAATCTTGGATTTGGCATGGTAGAATTTGTTTTATAAATTGGAACAGTTCTTGAATGAAATTGGTTTTGTTTTGTTGTTGCTTAATTTTGGCAAATCCTTTGAATTGAATTTGGACATGGTTTTAATATGTAAATTATGCAATTTTATTGTGAATTTGTTTATGCCAATGTGATGCTGAAAGACCTCTGTCATTTCTGTTTTTGTAGGTAGAATCGAAATCATGAGGATGAGGAATTTGTGGCCTAACTTGTTGGTGTGTGATGATGGCTAAAGGCTTGGTGATAGAGCTTGGAAGTGATGAATATTGGCGTGAAGAAAAGATTCAAGAGCTGTTTTGAAAGCCTGAAGAATGAGGCATGGAAATTTAAGTAGATTTAGGCCTTGGAATAACTTGAATTATTGCATTTGGAATATTTTAACTTGTAATGGAATTGAACACTTTAAATTGGAACATGAATTGATCATGTAAAGTGATCACTTGGCTTGAAACAACTTTTGATCATGTCTTGAAAACTTTTAATTATGGCTTGAAAGTGCATTGATCATGACTTGAGATTTGTCCATTCATAGCGCCATCCTTGTGAGCAATTTGAGATTTAGAAATTCACATGCTTTTTATGTGTAACTTGAATGCAATCAACATTTGAGTTTTGCTTTCATGAATTTGACTCCAAATGCCTATAATCACTTGAATTTCTTAGCCTTAAGTGTGAAATCAAACGGCACCTTGGGAATGTACTCATTTGAATTCACTCCATAGAATTTTGCAATGAAACTTTTGAAATATAAACTTGAGTTCTCCATTTGAATTTTGACACTTGCTTAGTAAAGCTCTTGCTTTACCTTGAAACAATCTTTCGTGAATTGCAAAGCCATTCAAAATGTCTTGACACAATTCCTTCATGGCTTGCTAAATTTTATCCAAATCTCAACATGACTTATGACTTGAGAAGAACTCTAACCATAACTTGCAAACTGAAATTACTAATAATTATGACTTGAAACAATTCTCCATCATGCCCTAAATTGAGCATGCACTTTGATCACGTATTTGTTATATCATGGAGTCTTTGAAGCTTTACTTGCATATGCTTTAAAACCATCCACCGATTCTAGAATCAACTCAGACTTATATTAAAAGCAAACATGACCTAAAGATGTATCGTCTTTTCCTTGAATTTTAAAATGTCCATTTCTTAGCTTGTTTTAACCATACAGCCTCAGTGTCACACTTGCAATATGGTTAAAAAATCTTTTTGATCATGAATTAAAACTTCAAGCGATTTTAAGCCCGTCCTTGAGGAAATAGATTATAATCCTTGTACTTGATCAACTAGAAACATCTTGGACCATAATCTAAAATTAGTTTAAAGCCAATTTATCACGTCTTGACTAATTAAAATGAGTGCCCAATCTGCCTTTATCTATCCTTGAAACCAAAGCAAACTAACAAGAGCCACCAAACACTTCAAACACATACCAGACCCTTATGACCTAAGTCTTAGAGTCAACATGAAATTATGGTGTAAGAAATATGCAATAGGTAGGACAAATTTGGGGTATGACAGATGCCCTTATCTAATTGTCTTGAACCCGGGAGAATGAAATGCTGCATGGCATTCATTTTTAGGGTGGAAGTCAATTAGATATTAGAAGACCTCAAAATTTGTCTGACAAAGAGTAAAGTGCTATAGGTGAGAGCTGACAAAATGAGGTAACAGAGTTCAGACTGAACAAAATAACTAGAGGCTCTTTGGGTCGTCGAAGCGGTCCCTTGTCCATTAAGGTTCCTCGATGATACCAAAGCAGTATCTCTGAAGGCAGGCGATTCTCTGGGTCGTCGAAACAGTCCCTTATCCATCAAGGTTCCCCGATGATACCAAAGCAGTATCTCTGAAGGCAGACGATTCTCTGGGTCGTCGAAGCAGTCCTTTATCCATTAAGGTTCCTCGATGATACCAAAGCAGTATCTTTGAAGGCAGACGATTCCTTGGGTCGTCGAAGCAGTCCCTTATCCATTAAGGTTCCTCGATGATACCAAAGCAGTATCTCTGAAGGCAGACGATTCTCTGGGTCGTCGAAGCAGTCCCTTATCCATTAAGGTTCCTCGATGATACCAAAGCAGTATCTCTGAAGGCAGAAGATTCCTTGGGTCGTCGAAGCAGTCCCTTATCCATTAAGGTTCCTCGATGATACCAAAGCAGTATCTCTGAAGGCAGACGATTCTCTGGGTCGTCGAAGTAGTCCCTTATCCATTAAGGTTCCTCGATGATACCAAAGCAGTATCTCTGAAGGCAGACGATTCCTTGGGTCGTCGAAGTAGTCCCTTATCCATTAAGGTTCCTCGATGATACCAAAGTAGTATCTCTGAAGGCAGACGATTCTCTGGGTCGTCGAAGCAGTCCCTTATCCATTAAGGTTCCTCGATGATACCAAAGCAGTATCTCTGAAGGCAGACGATTCTCTGGGTCGTTGAAGCAGTCCCTTATCCATTAAGGTTCCTCGATGATACCAAAGCAGTATCTCTGAAGGCAGATGATTCCTTGGATCGTCGAAGCAGTCCCTTATCCATTAAGGTTCCTCGATGATACCAAAGCAGTATCTCTAAAGTAAATTTGTTGGGAGGATAGTTGAGCAAGATTCCTGTCGAAGGAGATGCACCGGCTCTGTAGGGGAAAGCTCACAAGAAACTTTCTAGAATATCCTCTGCTTGGGGAGTAATAACAACAGCTGTCGGGGATTGTAATTATCAACTGCATGGCTGAAGAATGACTTGTTGGGGAATAGAATTCCATGAGCACGTGTGGGGTACCAACTCTTTTTAGAAGAATACTGCCGACTTTGATGGAGGACTGCCCAAGATGCTTGCGAATTAATCCTGGATCCTGTTATGCTATGCTGGGGATGAAAATGCCATGCATTGCAAAATGCACTGAAACATGCATACTGTAGCGCAGTTTTCGTGGTTGCGAGTCACACCGTTGGGCTGCAGTTCGATTCATTTTTTATCCTATTGTGAGCTGATTAAGGAAGGGAAATAGATGTCTCCAATTAACCCTGCTTGCATACTGAGATTAAATAGATTACTGTTGGTTTATAGATGCTACCTGAGATGGGGGGTCTTTCTTAGGCTTATTTTGTTTAAGGAGGGAATGTTTTGTCTGTTAGGGAGGATTTTGGTTAGGATACTGATTTTCTTTTCTTGACTAATGTGCGCAGGTGCTAAATGTGGAGTTTTTGATGAGTATGTGAGAGTATGGGACCTGAGGTTTTTGATATGGTGTGCTCGCTAAGATTTTTCTTTCAATCTTATGCCTACGTATTCCCGTTTACCGAAACAGGGAAATCAGAGCGATCGTAGTTCCTCCTATTCTATGGGAGGAAATAAAGATATTTGGGTATCTTGTTCAAAGCCCAAGATATGAAGCTAAAGGTGATTTGTATCTTGTTCAAAGCCCAAGATATGAAGCTAAAGGGTTGAGTATTTTGTGTCTTGTTCAAAGCCCAAGATTGAAGCTAAAAGGGTGTTTGTGGGAATTGATTGAAAAGAGTGAAGAGATTAAAGATTGAGATATGAATATCCGGGAAAAACATCGGATGAAAATACAGGGAATATCCAAAAAAGCATCAGATGTAAAGAAGAGTAATATCCGGGAAAACGTCGGATGTTAAAAAAGAGGAAAGGGTTGCTTTGGTGTCTTGTTCAAAGCCCAAGACGTGAAGCTAAATGTGTCCTAATTGAGAGGGGTTTTGTCATCTCCATAGAGGAGTTGTTGATGTTTGTATGCTGTGAGCAAAGCATATTTTGATGCTAAATGGTTGATTTGACTCAACCGGGGATTTCTTATACAAAGCCTAAGAGGAGGCTATTGGCCCAACAAGAGGGTGTTTTTATGTGTCTCGTACAAAGCCCGAGAGAGAGGCTAAAAGGGTTGACTCGACAAGAGAGTGCTTTTATGTGTGTCTCGTACGAAGCCTGAGAGAGAGGCTAAAATTTTGTTTGGCTCAATAAAAACCTTTTTGTATCTCGTACGAAGCCCGAGATGGAGGCTGAAAGGAGTTCGACTCAACAAGAGAGTCTTTTTGGTATCTCGTACAAAGCCCGAGATGGAGGCTAAAGAGGTTTGCTCTACCGGGGAGTATCTTTGTACCAAGCCCAAGAGGAGGCTGATGGTTACTGTTTCAGTTGAGTGACAGATCCGATATACTGATTTAAAGAGAAAATCAGTTCATATCTGAGTAATGATTGCACTCAGGGACTGGATTCGAGGATCAGGGTTATTTCCTGTTCTTTAAGGAACTGGGAAGTCCAAAGGGTATTGAGACTGTCTACGGGTTTCCTTCCTATTTTTGAAGGGGACTTGAGAATGTCTTTGAGACTCAAGGAAATTAGATTGTCCAAGTCTAGAGTTTCATCTTTTGTACTATGTCTGGAGAAATAGTAGTAGGTTTTAGACTCTTAGAAAGACTGTTCTATTAAGATGACTAAGTTCTGTTCCTATACCTCTAAGAGGTCGTCGAGATAATTTGTACGAAGCCTAAGAGGAGGCTAGAAGCTCTTAAGAAGCCGACGGGTCCTTGTACGAAGCCCAAGAGGAGGCTATCATTCCCGGAGGAAGAGATCATTATACGAAGCCTAAGAGGAGGCTGTGAATACTTCTAAGAAGCCGACGGGTCCTTGTACAACGCCCAAGAGGAGGCGGGGTTGCTTGTAGGAAGCCTGTGGGTCCTTGTACGATGCCCAAGAGAAGGCCGATGCTTTTAAGAAGCCCGTGGGTCCCCAAACCCTGAGAAATTCAAGGCAAGCTATTCACATGGAATAGATCAAGTCAGGAAAGTTCGAGAATTTGGAAGAAACTCAAAGATGCCATTCACGGAGAATACATTCATCTCTGGGAGTAGAGTTTCTTGAGAATTCCTAATGAGGGCAGCCGAAGAGAAGACTGTATCTGGTGATCCTATTGGGGATCTAGCTGTCTATTTCTACAAGTAATCGAAACTGCTTTACCTAGTACTAGTAGTAGTTGCCGGGGAAACTCTAAATATCTATACTATTATTACACAGTTGATATGAGTTTATGAAAGGAGACTTACAGTGAAACAGCCCCACAATACAGTTATATACATAAGAAAGCGGTAAATGAAAGTGGGTAAACACTTACTCGGTTGTAGAGCTTCCATGATGTTTGGTTAGTTGTTCAACAAAGAAAGATTGAAAACAACAGTATATTCAAAATCAAAGGAGAAATTGTTTTGAAAGAAAAATTGGGGCTTACAGCTCAAGGAGAGGCCCATAAAATCAGAGTCAATTATACATGGAAGAACGCCATGTGAAATAAAACATACACGGAAGAACATCGTGTCGATAAATAAACATACACGGGAAAGCATCGTGTGGTGAAACAAAAGTAATGGGACTTATACTCAAGTGGAGGCCCAAAAAAGGTTTTGGTTAAAAGGGGGTTGGGTCTTACACTCTAATAGAGGCCCAAAGTTTTGAATGAGTCTTATAGCTCAAGGAGAGGCCCAGGGTTATTTATCAAAAGGGCGACGATCGCGCCGTTTGTTTTTGACGGTATCGGGACTTATACAATACACTGAGACCCAAAAATGATTTGGTCAAAAAAGGATTGGGTATTACACTCTATTAGAGGCCCAAAAAAGGTTTGAAAATGTTTGATAAAGATAAAAAATCAAAGAAACCCTAATTTCATTTTTTAAAGGTATTTTTCAAAGAGAAATCAAGTAAAAAATGATAATATCAAATAAAATCATTAATCATGTTATAAACAAGGATTAAGGTTTATGAAAAAGTATTTTATCCACATGAATATTAAAAATCATTTTGGTTTTAAAAATCAAGAAAAATAAATCATTTTAAAAGCATTTAAAACAATTTAAAACAATATTTTTGAATATATTAAAAATATATCAAATAATAATATTTTTTGTGATTTTTTGGTGGATTAAAATATTATGGAGTATGAATAAGAAGTGTGTAAAACAGAATTGGAAAATGATGATTTTTGCTATGTAAAAGAATTGGTTGAGTTTTGAAGATAAACTAAGAAAAAGAGGAGTGATGTCTCAACATCACATTCGACATCACTCATGAGTTTTGAAGATAAGAGAAAAAGGGCGATGTCACAACATCACATTCGATATCAGACAAAAACTAGAACTGCACCTTGATTTTCAACATCTTTTCATTAAACTTCAAACATTCATAACTCTCTCAATTGTTAACGAAATTGAAATCCGTAAGAACCTATCTTGACCGATTTTTCGCAAGAAATCCAATGGTATTACTCATGCATACTGAAACTTAATGTACAGACCACACAAAGCAAAAAAACCAGAACTACATGTTGATTTTAAACATCTTTGCTTATCAAACTTCAAACATTCATAACTCTATCAATTTTTAACGAAATTAAGATCCGTAAGAACCTATATTGACCAATTTTTTGCAAGGAATCCAATGGTATTACTCATACATACTGAAACTTAATGTACAATACACACAAGGCAAAAAACCAGATCTGCACCTTAAGTTTAAAACAACATAAACTCCACATATAAACATGTTAAAGTGCAAACAGTAGGAGAATCATAACATACACATTAAGGACTACATTTTTGCTCCAAGAATTGTTCAATATGATGCATGTATGTGCACATAAAAGGAAAGCATGATTCAAAGAATTCAAGTTGTGAATTTTACCTCTTTTTTGGAGATTTTGTGCAACCTACCAAGTGCTTTGTTCCAGAAATGATTTGATGCTTTGGACACCCTCAAATGACCTCTTAGAAGCTTTTAGGATGGTTGGAATCAGCTGGTACCTGCAAAAACACAAACTGTCCCTTTCTTGCAAAAGGGGTTAAAAGTGACCAAAATAGCAACTCCCTCAAATGGTGTTCCAGATGGTGGGAACCATTTGGGACAGTTCAAGGATGATATTTGGAGTGTGTTTGAGGTTTTATCTGGTTTGGAAAGTGACTGAATCAAGACATGGCTTGAAAAATGCAAGAAAGTGCTATTTTGAGGTTTTGAGAAGTGACTTTGTGATTTTGTGATTACAGGTCACTTGTGATAGTTTGGGATCACCTACATATGATGTTTATGAGGTGTTAGGATCATGAGATGTGATGGAAATGCTCTCTAACTCAAAAAACTCATAATTGCCTTACTAAAGAAGGCATTTTGGAGTGAAAGAAGTGAATTTGAGGAAAACATATGTTTGATGGCATTGGTGTACTCAAACTGAGCACAAATGAGCTCTATTTATAGTAGAGAAAGTTTGTTTTGGGATCCACAGTGAATGGCAACTGCAGCAGAGGTTTGTTCAATGTTGGCCAATGAAAATCCAAGTCTCCTCTAGCCATTGACTAGAGGTTAGAGCACAGAGCTTTGGTTCCCTACTTGTTAGAGGAATCTTGACTGAATTCAGTTGCAAATGTGTCAGTCCATGCCACCTCTAAGCATCTATTAAATACTCTAATCCAAAATTGGAGTCTTGTCCCTCTTTTAGGGATTTTTAGGAATAGCATGCTACTTCTTGTTCCAAGGACTTTGGAGGCTTGGCTCAGGGATTGTCCCCTTTAGATTTGATCCTCAGATGTGTCCAAGATGATGACAAGGCTTGGAAATTCGTGTGGCACAAGAAATGTGCAAATCTGTCCCAAAAACTCAGCTCGAGCAAGGCATGTTGTGAGGTTCATAACTCCTTGCTCAAGTTGAATCAATGGGAGTTCTTGTACATTTTGGAAAGCCCTAATGACATACTTTAACTTTGATGTTTGACTATGGTCTTGGTTCAGCTTGCAAAGTCATCAAAAATGGTCTTGAACTTGTGTAGTCAAATCTGTCCTAAAAGCTGTCATGAAAATTCTGTTTTATCAATGTCTTTTGCAGAGACCATAACTTTCTGCTCGAGAATGATACATGAGCTTTCTAGGACTTTCTGGAAAGGTGAGATTACGTACTTCAACTTTCATGACCAATGTTTTTCCTGAATCAACTTGGCTCATGGAGAAAAACATCCTTGAAGTTGGGACATTCTTGCTGGAAAAATATTAGTGATGTCATATATGCATTGTCAGAACACCAGATATTGAACATTAATAATTCCAAACTTTAATCACTTATATATTTCAATCCTTATGATATTTTGAGTTGATTCCTTCTACAATGTTGAAGTATCAAATACCCTCTTTAAAAGTAGCCCTTAAGCAAAATCAATGGATGCTTGGATCAATAGTTACAACCTTGAAAAGTTGTGCACTTGAACATGATTTTAACTTAGAAAAATTTTCTAAGTTTCCTTCAATTTGATCAATTTTGCAATTTTGCATATTTCTTGATTTAAATTTGATCAAATTAAATCATCCATCATATTTTCTTGAGTAATGGCTTGTGAAGCTCAATGTTGACCAAAAAGTCAAACTTTGACTTTCTGCGTCAGTTGACTTTTCAGTTTGACCAAAAATACATGAAAATTTTATACGTTAAATCCGGCTGATAATTCAAAAAATATTCATGAAGAAAATATATGATATTGTATGCAGACGACATAGTATAAAAAATATAGACAGATGAAATGAGAAAAAATAAAAACGCCCTGTCAAAATTTAGGGTATGACAGATGCCCCTATTTAATCTTCTTAGACCTGAAGGTATGAATAGCAAAGAGTTTTAGACATTCGAGGTATAAGAGGATTAAATTTCAGAGTACCTAAAATTTTGACCGTAAATGCAGATGAAATGATACGTGATGAATGGAAGAATTTTGAATACTGTTGGGAATGATGCCACAGGGGACCGACCAACATAATTTTCTGGGGATAAAAGATATTGTGGAAATTTGCCAATGCGACAAAGGTATCCAGCAATATTTGGAAAAAGAGGGATAAACCCTGGAACAAAGATACATACATCTGGAAAAACATCAGATGCGAAAGAAGTAACACACTCTTTGCAGAGATACATACATCTAGGAAAACATTAGATGTGGAATGAGACCAGATCTGAGAATATGTAAGAGACTTCTGAGAAAGCAGTTTAATTTACTGTGGAATACACGGGAACATCCAGAAAGCGAAAGTAACTTTACTGGGAAAAAGGTTACAGTCATCAGAGATTTTCAGACATGTATTGAAAACCCTGGGAAAGAACAGTAACAACCGTAAGAGACATTCAGAAGAGCATTGAATGAAATCTTGGAACACAAGCAGACATGATTATCAGTGACATTCAGAAGAGCATTGAATGAAGTCTGAAAAATAAATCAGGCACATCCAGAAAAACATTGGATGAATGAGAAACAAACTCGAAGGCATCCAGAAAAACATTGGACCAAGTTGTCGACCAAATTTGAAGATATATTAATGACATCCAGAAAAGCGTTGAATGTATTAAAAATAACTTTGAGTGTAAATCCGAAACATTTAGAAAAGCGTTAAATGTACGGGAAATTTTTTTTTAGAAGACTGGCTGAACTATGAACATATCCGAAAAAGCATCAGATAAGTCATCCGAACAAAAGTTACATCTGGAAAAACATCAGATGAGGAAAAGTCATATCCGGGAGAGCATCAGATAGACATTAAAGGAGTTTCTGGAAGAGCATCAGAATAACAGAGACATATCCGGAAGAGCATCGGATGAACACAAAGAAAGTTCTGAAAAAGCATCAGAACAGGCAGACATATCCGGAAGAACATCAGATAGTAACAAAGAAAGTTCTGGAAAAACATCAGAACGGGTTTTGGAAAAACTTCAAAACCAAAAGATACATCCGGAAGAACATCGGGTAGACACAGAGAAACGTTCTGGAAAAGCGTCAGAACAGATAGACATATCCGGAAGGACATCAGACAGAAACAAAGAAAGTTCAGGAAAAACATCAGAACGGGTTTTGGAAAAACTTCAAAACCAAAAGATACATCCGGAAGAACATCGGGTATACACAGATAAAAGTTCTGGAAAAGCATCAGAACGGATTTTGGAAAAACTTCAAAACCAAAAGATACATCAGGAAGAACATCGGGTATACACAAAGAAAAGTTCTGGAAAAGCATCAGAACAAATAGACATATCCGGAAGATCATCGGATAGAAATAAAGTTATATCTGGAAGAACATCAGATAAGACATAAAAGTATAGGTTCCAGATAAGTTGGACTTTGTAGCAAAGTAAGATGTTGATAATACCACGACCACTGATGAATGCAAATGAGGATTAAAACACTCTTGAATGCATAGTATATGAAAATGTTATGATGTATGATTCAATGCAAATGAAATGTAAATGAAAAATGCTGACAACAAGTTTAGACTCTTTGAGGAGTGAAAGTCAACAAGTTTATACTCTTTTGGGGAGTGACAGACAAGACTGATTCCTCAACACGGAGATCACTGCCATTGCTTAGGGACTGAAAATATGGTTTGTTAAACACCTCTTTGTCATACTGATAAACGGTGTCAAGTTTATAATCCTCGGAGGAAGGCTGGATAACTTGCTTGGGAATTTTTCCAAATAAATTTCCCCTGACTTACAAACTGTTGTAGATGAACTGATTATTACCTCAGCATGAATGATAATGACTGTATGCTGCATACTAGGAAGGTTTGCCCCAGTAATGAGTCTTGAAAGTTTTTTTTGAATAAACCAATTCTGAGAAGGACTTGCACTGAACAAATCTCGAACTGATTCTTAACAGGCTCTGGAAAGAACTTGCCCCTGATAGGATCACTGACCAAGTTTCTAAACTATTTTGAAAATTCCTTGAGAGGAAAGCTAGTTACAATAAAAAATGTTTATTTAAACATGGCAAATTTAATGCAAAGTTCATGCAAAAATTTTGAAAACAAAATCATTGTTTTTTGAAAAAATACAGTAATATGAATTACTGGTTAAAAACATGGTGGTTTAAAACATTTTGAATGAAAAGTAAAACAGAGGTATGATACCAAAACAAATGATTTGCAAAAAAATGATTTTGGAGTCAGTTTACGCAACCTTGCTGTAGTATGCTTTCAAAATAACCTTGCTTCAATTTGGTCTTTTGAGGGTTATAACGTGGCCTGGTTCACGGTTTATGAAAGAAAGATAAAGGCTCAAAGTTTATTTGGTGCCCACCCCCTTCGTGATGTTCTCCGGTCCTATGCTCAGTTAAACTTAAATTGTGCATTCAGATTCTAAAAGGTTTCGTAATCGTACTGATGATAGTGATGACAATGGCCCAGAAGTCTTGAGACAGCAGCTACTGCTTCTTACAACATTTAATTGTTTTTCGTCTTTGTGGATTTTTTGAAAATCGAGGATTTAATGACCTCTTCTCTGTATTATCCCTAACTTTTGCCTGAACTATTTCTTTTGAAATTTATAGTCAGCGGGACGCCCTAGTTTTTGCCTAAGTTTTTTTTTTACTTAGCGGGCTTTTTCTTTTTTGATTTCTTCTTAGGAAGAAAGTGACTGCAAGATTTGATGATTACGACGGACCATCACTGGCTTTTGATTTGAAAAACGTTTTCAGCATTTGCTTGTTGTATGTAAACTTTTTAACCTCGAATACACAACTCAAATTAAACTGAGAACTACCCTGCCCTTGGTTAAAATTGCGGGTTTTTTTACAAAGAAAGAAACACCTACTTCAAGGCTCAAAGGGGTTAACGAGGGATTATCTTCCTTATATCTCCAGTGTTTGGGAATTGAAAAAAATGCCTTACATCCTCAGCAAAGTTTTTTATTCGAAAGCATACCTACAACAATTATGGGTATTATGTTTTCATCATCCTCCCACAAATATTTGCATAGTCAAAAATTTGAAAAAGAGGTGCATTTTTTTTGAAAGTTTTTGTTTTTTGAAAGAGAGAGCATAAAGATGCAAAAAAACAGATGATTTGAATCAAAATACTGTACATGCTCATTTCATTAAAACTGACATTTAAAGATAAACAAGTTTGAAAGCAACTATGATACAAACAAGGAAAATGCAAAATAGATAGAAACAAGGTCAGTGACTAATCAAACACAAGGATGAGTTGTCCTGTCTTTGGGAAGTAACTGAGTTGAAGTTGATTGAAGTTTCAGTTCTGTATCGGTGATGAGGAATCAGTTTGATGACTTACAGATGACTGAAAGACAGAAGGTTGGAATGAATTGACGATGACCGGGACGTATGTATGAAATATGCAAGGGATGCAAATGCAATGCGTGGATGCAGCACACAAAAACATAGAAAAAACATGGGGTCAGAGGTTCGGTGTCATGAAGTCAAGGCTCTACCCATTCCCAAAGGTTTATACTAGGGTGATTTTTTGTACCTGTACTCAAAATCATCAGCTCCTCCCAGGATAACAAACAGCAAGCGGATAGCCAGCGAGCTGTATGAAATCTTAGAGTAAATGATATTCACCGAGAATAGATCATCAGCCTCAAATGAGGGTAGTATCGCATGACAACTATTTCCGATAGCTTCCGCACTACAAAAGGGTTGGCTCCTCAGCTTCTCAGACATCACAATTGGCCCATTGCCTATGAGAGGGAATGGGTTACATTGGTCAGCCTCCACTGAGGTTGATGATCGACCTCGTCGCCATCACTTATCTTAAGTGTATACTCAATCTTTCCACATGCGGTATCATACGCATTCCCATTAGCAGAAAAATAAACACATATATCAATTAGGAAAAGCAGTATATATATTTGTCCTAAAGTCCTAGACTTTAAAGAGCTATGAATCCTATGTTCCTGACAAAAATGGCTCCCCGGCAGAGTCACCATTCTGTGGAACCTTCCCAACTTTAAGGGTTTCGACCTAAGATACTAGTGATAACAATCTCCCCAGCAGAGTCGCCATTTTTCTGTAGTGCGGTTTTCGTGGTTGCGAGTCACACCGTTGGGCTGCAGTTCGATTCATTTTTTATCCTATTGTGAGCTGATTAAGGAAGGGAAATAGATGTCTCCAATTAACCCTGCTTGCATACGGAGATTAAACAGATTACTGTTGGTTTACAGATGCTACCTGAGATGGGGGGTCTTTCTTAGGCTTATTTTGTTTAAGGAGGGAATGTTTTGTCTGTTAGGGAGGATTTTGGTTAGGATACTGATTTTCTTTTCTTGACTAATGTGTGCAGGTGCTAAATGTGGAGTTTTTGATGAGTATGTGAGAGTATGGGACCTGAGGTTTTTGATATGGTGTGCTCGCTAAGATTTTTCTTTCAATCTTATGCCTACGTATTCCCGTTTAACGAAACAGGGAAATCAGAGTGATCGTAGTTCCTCCTATTCTATGGGAGGAAATAAAGATATTTGGGTATCTTGTTCAAAGCCCAAGATATGAAGCTAAAGGTGATTTGTATCTTGTTCAAAGCCCAAGATATGAAGCTAAAGGGTTGAGTATTTTGTGTCTTGTTCAAAGCCCAAGATTGAAGCTAAAAGGGTGTTTGTGGGAATTGATTGAAAAGAGTGAAGAGATTAAAGATTGAGATATGAATATCCGGGAAAAACATCGGATGAAAATACAGGGAATATCCGGAAAAGCGTCGGATGTAAAGAAGAGTAATATCTGGGAAAACGTCGGATGTTAAAAAAGAGGAAAGGGTTGCTTTGGTGTCTTGTTCAAAGCCCAAGACATGAAGCTAAAGGTGTCCTAATTGAGAGGGGTTTTGTCATCTCCAGAGAGGAGTTGTTGATGTTTGTATGCTGTGAGCAAAGCATATTTTGATGCTGAAAGGTTGATTTGACTCAACCGGGGATTTCTTATACAAAGCCTAAGAGGAGGCTATTGGGCCAACAAGAGGGTGTTTTTATGTGTCTCGTACAAACCCCGAGAGAGAGGCTAAAAGGGTTGACTCGACAAGAGAGTGCTTTTATGTGTGTTTCGTACGAAGCCTGAGAGAGAGGCTAAAATTTTTTTTGGCTCAATAAGAACCTTTTTGTATCTCGTACGAAGCCCGAGATGGAGGATGAAAGGAGTTCGACTCAACAAGAGAGTCTTTTTGGTATCTCGTACAAAGCCCGAGATGGAGGCTAAAGAGGTTTTCTCTACCGAGGAGCATCTTTGTACAAAGCCCAAGAGGAGGCTGATGGTTACTGTTTCAGTTGAGTGACAGATCTGATATACTGATTTAAAGAGAAAATCAGTTCTTATCTGAGTAATGTTTGCACTCAGGGACTGGATTCGAGGATCGGGGTTATTTCCTGTTCTTTAAGGAACTGGGAAGTCCAAAGGGTATTGAGACTGTCCGAGTCTACGGGTTTCCTTCCTATTTTTGAAGGGGACTTGAGAATGTCTTTGAGACTCAAGGAAATTAGACTGTCCAAGTCTAGAGTTTCATCTTTTGTACTATGTCTGGAGAAACAGTAGTAGGTTTTAGACTCTTAGAAAGACTGTTCTATTAAGATGACTAAGTTCTGTTCCTATACCTCTAGGAGGTCGTCGGGACAATTTGTACGAAGCCTAAGAGGAGGCTAGAAGCTCTTAAGAAGCCGACGGGTCCTTGTATGAAGCCCAAGAGGAGGCTATCATTCCTGGAGGAAGAGATCATTATACGAAGCCTAAGAGGAGGCTGTGAATACTTCTAAGAAGCCGACGGGTCCTTGTACAACGCCCAAGAGGAGGCGGGGTTGCTTGTAGGAAGCCTGTGGGTCCTTGTACGATGCCCAAGAGGAGGCCGATGCTTTTACGAAGTCCGTGGGTCCCCAAACCCCAAGAAATTCAAGGCAAGCTATTCACAAGGAATAGATCAAGTCAGGAAAGTTCGAGAATTTGGAAGAAACTCAAAGATGCCATTCACGGAGAATACATTCATCTCTGGGAGTAGAGTTTCTTGACAATTCCTAATAAGGACAGCCGAAGAGAAGATTGTATCTGGTGATCCTATTGGGGATCTAGCTGTCTATTTCTACAAGTAATCGAAACGGCTTTACCTAGTACTAGACGTAGTTGCCGGGGAAACTCTAAATATCTATACTATTATTACACAGTTGATATGAGTTTATGAAAGGAGACTTACAGTGAAACAGCCCCATAATATAGTTATATACATATGAAAGCGGTAAATGAAAGCGGGTAAACACTTACTCGGTTGTAGAGCTTCCATTCTGTTTGGTTAGTTGTTCATCAAAGAAAGATTGAAAACAACAGTATATTCAAAATCAAAGGAGAAATTGTTTTGAAAGAAA
This sequence comes from Lathyrus tuberosus, assembly GCA_022829125.1. NCBI lineage: Eukaryota > Viridiplantae > Streptophyta > Magnoliopsida > Fabales > Fabaceae > Lathyrus > Lathyrus tuberosus. The sequence goes on along the minus strand of JALAZF010000027.1, from coordinate 15,669,130 downwards.
AATTGGGGCTTACAGCTCTAGGAGAGGCCCATAAAATCAGAGTCAATTATACATGGAAGAACGTCATGTGAAATAAAACATACAAGGAAAAACATAGTGTTGATAAATAAACATACACAGGAAAACATTGTGTGGTGAAACAAAAGTAAAGGGACTTATACTCAAGTGGAGGCCCAAAAAAGGTTTTGGTTAAAAGGGGGTTGGGTCTTACACTCTAATAGAGGCCCAAAGTTTTGAATGGGTCTTATAGCTCAAGGAGAGGCCCAGGGTTATTTTTCAAAAGGGCGACGATTGCGCCGTTTGTTTTTTACGGTATCGGGACTTATACAATACACTGAGGCCCAAAAATGATTTGGTCAAAAAAGGATTGGGTCTTACACTATATTAGAGGCCCAAAAAAGGTTTGAAAATGTTTGATAAAGATAAAAAATCAAAGAAACCCTAATTTCATTTTTTAAAGGTATTTTTCAAAGCGAAATCAAGTAAAAAATGATAAAAATATCAAATAAAATCATTAATCATGTTATAAATAAGGATTAAGGTTTATGAAAAAGTATTTTATCCACATGAATATTAAAAATCATTTTGGTTTTAAAAATCAAGAAAAAGAAATCATTTTAAAAGCATTTAAAACAATATTTTTGAATATATTAAAAATATATCAAATAATAATATTTTTTGTGATTTTTTGGTGGATTAAAATATTATGGAGTATGAATAAGAAGTGTGTAAAACAGAATTGGAAAATGGTGATTTTTGCTATGTAAAAGAATTGGTTGAGTTTTGAAGATAAACTAAGAAAAAGAGGAGTGATGTCTCAACATCACATTCGACATCACTCATGAGTTTTGAAGATAAGAGAAAAAGGGCGATGTCACAACATCACATTCGACATCAGACAAAAACCAGAACTGCACCTTGATTTTCAACATCTTTTCATCAAACTTCAAACATTCATAACTCTCTCAATTTTTAACGAAATTGAAATCCGTAAGAACCTATCTTGACCGATTTTTCGCAAGGAATCCAATGGTATTATTCATGCATACTGAAACTTAATGTACAGACCACACAAAGCAAAAAACCAGAACTGCATGTTGATTTTAAACATCTTTGCTTATCAAACTTCAAACATTCATAACTCTCTCAATTTTTAACGAAATTAAGATCTGTAAGAACCTATATTGACCAATTTTTCGCAAGGAATCCAATGGTATTACTCATACATACTGAAACTTAATGTACAGTACACACAAGGCAAAAAACCAGATCTGCACCTTAAGTTTAAAACAACATAAATTCCACATATAAACATGTTAAAGTGCAAACAGTAGGAGAATCATAACATACACATTAAGGACTACATTTTTGCTCCAAGAATTGTTCAATATGATGCATGTATGTGCACATCAAAGGAAAGCATGATTCAAAGAATTCAAGTTGTGAATTTTACCTCTTTTTTGGAGATTTTGTGCAACCTACCAAGTGCTTTGTTCCAGAAATGATTTGATGCTTTGGACACCCTCAAATGACCTCTTAGAAGCTTTTAGGATGGTTGGAATCAGCTGGTACCTGCAAAAACACAAACTGTCCCTTTCTTGCAAAAGGGGTTAAAAGTGACCAAAATAGCAACTCCCTCAAATGGTGTTCCAGATGGTGGGAACCATTTGGGACAGTTCAAGGATGATATTTGGAGTGTGTTTGAGGTTTTATCTGGTTTGGAAAGTGACTGAATCAAGACATGGCTTGAAAAATGCAAAAAAGTGCTATTTTGAGGTTTTGAGAAGTGACTTTGTGATTTTGTGATTACAGGTCACTTGTGATAGTTTGGATCACCTTCATATGATGTTTATGAGGTGTTAGGATCATGAGATGTGATGGAAGTACTCTCTAACTCAAAAAACTCAGAATTGCCTTACTAAAGAAGGCATTTTGGAGTGAAAGAAGTGAATTTGAGGAAAGCATCTATTTGATGGCTTTGGTGAACTCAAACTGAGCACAAATGAGCTCTATTTATAGTAGAGCAAGTTTGTTTTGGGATCCACAGTGAATGGCAACTGCAGCAGAGGTTTGTTCAATGTTGGCCAATGAAAATCCAAGTCTCCTCTAGCCATTGACTAGAGGCTAGAGCACACAGCTTTGGTTCCCTGCTTGTTGGAGGAATCTTGACTGAATTCAGTTGCAAATGTGTCAGTCCATGCCACCTCTAAGCATCTATTAAATGCTTCAATCCAAAATTAGAGTCTTGTCCCTCTTTTAGGGATTTTTCGGAATAGCATGCTAGTTCTTGTTCCAAAGACTTTGGAGGCTTGGCTCAGGGATTGTCCCCTTTAGATTTGATCCTCAGGTGTGTCCAAGATGATGACAAGGCTTGGAAATTCGTGTGGCACAAGAAATGTGCAAATCTGTCCCAAAAAATTAGCTCGAGCAAGGCATGTTGTGAGGTTCATAACTCCTTGCTCAAGTTGAATCAATGGGAGTTCTTGTACATTTTGGAAAGCCCTAATGACATACTTTAACTTTGATGTTTGACTTTGGTCTTGGTTCAGCTTGCAAAGTCATCAAAAATGGTCTTGAACTTGTGTAGTCAAATCTGTCCTAAAAGCTGTCATGAAAATTCTGTTTTATCAATGTCTTTTGCAGAGACCACAACTTTCTGCTCGAGAATGATACATGAGCTTTCTAGGACTTTCTGGAAATGTGAGATTACGTACTTCAACTTTCATGCCCAAGGTTTTTCCTGAATCAACTTGGCTCATGGAGAAAAACATCCTTGAAGTTGGGACATTCTTGCTGGAAAAATATTAGTGATGTCATATATGCAATGTCAGAACACCAGACATTGAACATTAATAATTCCAAACTTTAATCACTTATATCTTTCAATCCTTATGATATTTTGAGTTGATTCCTTCTACAATGTTGAAGTATCAAATACCCTCTTTAAAAGTAGCCCTTAAGCAAAATCAATGGATGCTTGGATCAATAGTTACAACCTTGAAAAGTTGTGCACTTGAACATGATTTTAATTTAGAAAAATTTTCTAAGTTTCCTTCAATTTGATCAATTTTGCAATTTTGCATATTTCTTGATTTAAATTTGATCAAATTAAATCATCCATCATATTTTCTTGAGTAATGGCTTGTGAAGCTCAATGTTGACCAAAAAGTCAAACTTTGACTTTCTGCGTCAGTTGACTTTTCAGTTTGACCAAAAATACATGAAAATTTTATACGTTAAATCCGACTGATAATTAAAAAAATATTCATGAAGAAAATATATGATATTGTATGCAGACGACATAGTATAAAAAATATAGACAGATGAAATGAGAAAAAATAAAAACGCCCAGTCAAAATTTAGGGTATGACACATACTAAGATGCAATGCTGAGGAATCTAATGCACGTATGAATGCACAAGATATGATAGTGCTTGATATGATTATGTAATGTCATGCTAGCATGCTATGCATACGACGATGCAAATAATCGGGCGCGTTGGGGATAGGTTTCCTTGTCGAGGGTATCACCGGGGGTTAGATTTGGTAATTGCCAAATGAAATTGGACTTTGGTTATTTTGGTGTTATGAGGATGCCAACGACGGTGGACTTTGAATGGTTGCCAATGAAGACTGGACTTTAAAGGGTAGATTTGAAGGTACCAACGAGTGTGGACTTTTGAGTAGTTGCTAGTAAAGGATTGGACTTTGGGTTTTATGGGGATGGTGAGAGTGTTTGACTACTCCACCCCTTTTGAGCAAGCCAAATATGACTAGGGAGCGTGATTGCCCCTGTTGGGCTTGAAAGATTCACTGTTGGAGATTACATTAAGTACATCCCTGAAAAGCTACACTGCTTGTGGTGAAGAGCCAAGACGACTGACAAATGATTTGATGCTTTCATGTGGTAAAGTTCTTTTGGAGACTATCTAATTCCTTTTTAGTTCTCCCAACACCAAACGAATTTTATTGTTTTCAAATATTGTCTTAATTAACCGAAGTTTCAAAACACAGTTTATCAAAAACAAAATCAGTTTGCAAACAAACAGATAAAGTAAAAAAATGAGCACAATTTGGTGAGAAATCTCTCTTTGTATTGATTCGCCCCTAGAATGGGTAAGTATGTATAAGGATACAATTCCTTAATGAGGTAATTGCGGTGCAAGAAAAAACATAATGGCAATACAAATTAATGAGGTTCCATTGAGTTTCAACACTGCTATGGTCCCTATGACTTTGGTAACTTCAACACCTTGCTTCGTAGGAAGACGGCTGGGTTGATTCCTCTCTTCAGCGGTACATCAAGATTAAGTGGACGTGCAGACTAGATACTTTGCCTTGGAATCTGTCCCTAACTTTTGCCTGGATCGCCCTTTCGGGTTTTCAATCCACCGGGACGCCCTTTCTTGCCTGAACCGCGCTTTCGGGTTTTCAATTCAGCGGGCCTATATCTTTTATTTTATCCCTAATTTTTGCCTGGACTGATTTTTTAGGTCCACCGGGATTGCCATTTTTGCCTAAGTTGCCTTTTCAGGTTTTCGACTTAGCGGCTTTATTATTCCACTTTTTTAGGCGCAGTACCTCTTAACGTACTCTGCATTCACTGGGTATGGTAATTCATCACCGTCCATATTTGCGAGTTTCAAGGCACCACCAGAAAATGCCTCTTTTACCACATATGGGCCTTCGTAGTTTGGCGTCCACAATATACATAGTCATGATCCTCTTGAGCACCAAGTCACCTTCCTGGAATGTCCGAGGATGCACTTTCTTGTCAAAAGCTTTCTTCATGCGTCTTTGATAGAGTTGGCCATGGCATATTGCTGCCAAGCATTTTTCTTCAAGAAGGTTGAGTTCATCAAACCTCGTCTTCACCCATTCTGCTTCATCAAGCTGAGCTTCCATCAATACTCTCAATGAGGGGATTTCGACTTCTATTGGAAGGACCACTTCCATGTCGTAAACCAATGAGTAAGGAGTTGCCCCTGTTAAAGTTCGCACTAAGGTGCGGTAGCCGTACAACACAAAAGGTAGCATCTCATGCCAATCCTTATAAGTGACCACCATTTTCTGAATGATCTTTTTGATGTTTTTGTTGGCTTCCTCAACGACTCCATTCATCTTGGGCCTGTATGGTGTTGAATTATGGTGCTCAATCTTGAAACTAGCACACAGTTCATCCATCATTTTGTTGTTGAGATTAGACCCATTGTCAGTGATGATACGGTTAGGCACTCCATATCTGCATATAATGTTGTGTTTCAAGAAGCGAGCGACCACTTGCTTGGTAACATTCGTATACGATGCAGCCTCAACCCATTTGGTAAAGTAGTCTATGGCAACCAATATGAAGCGGTGTCCATTTGAGGCCTTTGGCTCGATCATCCCAATTATATCTATTCCCCACATGGAAAATGGCCATGGTGAAGTCAAGCATCCAAGGGAGTGGGAGGTACATGAATCTTATCAGAGTATATTTGGCATTTATGGCATGTTCGGGCATGATGGTAGCAATCAGCCTCCATGGTAAGCCAATAATAGCCTGCTCTTAATATCTTCTTTGCCATAGTATGCCCATTTGCATGGGTACCAAAACAACCTTCATGAATGTCTTTCAAAATTTGCTCAGCTTCATGTTTTTCCACACATCTGAGTAGTACAGTATCATGATTACGCTTGTATAACACATTCCCAATGAGGAAGAAATTTGATGCCAATCTGCGCAAAGTTCTTTTATCCACCGCCAGAGCGACCTCTGGATATTCTTGTTTTTCCAGATAACGTTTGATGTCATAGAACCATGGCTTTTCATCTGACTCTTCATCGGTAGCCAAACAGTGAGCTGGCTATTCAAATCGTTGTAGATCAATATGCGGCCGATGGTTAGGCCATATCAGTTTATACATAGAAACCAAAGTTGCCAGAGCGTCTGCCATTTGATTTTCCTCTCTAGGCATATGGGTAAAGGTGATATCATCAAATCTAGGAAGTATCTTTGCCACATAATCTCAATATGGAATTAAATTGGCATGTTTGGCATCCCAGTCACCTCGAATATGATGTATTACTAGAGTAGAATCTCCAAACACATCAAGAGTCTTGATTCTTAAATTGATGGCTTCTTCCAATCCAAGTATACAAGCTTCATACTCAGCCATGTTATTGGTGCATGGAAAGCAGAGCTTAGCTGTGAACGGTAAGTGAAAATTCTTGGGTGATGTAATCACTGCCCCAATTCCACTTCCATGAACATTTGAGGCACCGTTGAACATGAGAGTCCATCGCTCCCCTGGTTCGGGCCCTTCATCCGGACCTGGCTCTTCATAATATTTTAGTACCATTATGTCTTCGTCTGGAAAATCGAACTTCAAGGGCTGATAATCATCCATCGGTTGATGGGCAAGATGGTCCGCCAGTATGCTACCCTTGGTGGCTTTTTGAGCGATGTATTGAATGTCGTACTCAGATAAAAGCATTTGCCATCGGGCTATTCTGCCGGTGATAGCAGGTTCCTCAAAGATGTATTTGATGGGATCCATCTTGGAAATCAGATAAGTAGTGTGGGTCAACATATTCTGCCTGAGACGTCTGGCAGCCCAGGCTAATGCGCAACAAGTCTTCTCGAGTAAGGAATACCTTGTCTCGCAGTCATTGAACTTCTTGCTGAGGTAATAAATGACATGTTCTTTCTTTCCCGTCTTATCTTGTTGCCCCAGCACACAACCCATAGATTCGTCAAGTACAGTCAGGTACATAATGAGTGGCCTTTCAGGAACAGGCGGTATCAGGATCGGTGGTTCTTGCAGATACTCTTTGATTTTATCAAATGCCCCTTGGCAATCATCATCCCACGCAATTGACTGATTCTTTCTTAGCAGCTTGAAAATAGGTTTGCAGGTGGCAGTAAGATGTGAAATAAATCTGGCGATGTAGTTTAATCTTCCCAGAAAGCCACGAACCACTTTCTCTATTCTAGGCGCAGGCATATTCTGAATTGCCCTCACCTTATCAGGATCCACTTCGATTCCTTTCTGACTTACAATGAAACCCAACAATTTTCCAGATCGTACCCCAAATGTGCACTTGTTGGGGTTGAGTCTCAGTCTAAACTTTCTTAATCGAACAAACAGCTTTTGCAGATTGATCAAATGCTCTTCTTCGGTTTGAGACTTGGCAATCATATCGTCGACGTACACTTCAATCTCGTTATGGATCATGTCATGAAAGAGCATCACCATTGCACGTTGATACGTTGCCCCAGCATTCTTAAGTCCGAATGGCATCACCTTATAGCAGAAGGTGCCCCATGGTGTGATAAATGTGGTCTTCTCCATATCCTCTGGATCCATCTTAATTTGATTATATCCAGAAAATCCGTCCATAAAAGAGAATACGGAGAACTGAGCTGTGTTGTCAACCAATACATCGATGTGAGGTAATGGGAAGTCGTCCTTAGGACTAGCTCTGTTCAAATTTATGTAATCCACACACATGCGAACCTTTCCATCTTTCTTTGGTACCGGCACAATGTTGGCAACTCATTGTGGGTACTTTGCTACTGCCAGGAAAACAGCATCAAGCTGCTTTCGGACTTCTTCACAAATTTTGAGAGCCATATCCGGATGGGTCCTTCTTAACTTCTGTTTGACAGCATGGCATTCCTCATTGAGTGGTAACTTGTGTACAACCATATCAGTATCCAACCCAGGCATGTCTTGATACGACCAGGCGAATACGTCAGCGTACTCACGGAGGAGCTCTATCAACGTGGTCTTGACTTCAGTTTAAAGAGATGCACCTATCTTTACCTCTCTTCTGTCTTCCTCAGTACCCAGGTTGATGACTTCAATGTCTTCTTGGTGCGGCAGGATGACTTTATCCTCTTGCTTGAGCAGCCTTGCCAACTCGTCGGGGAGTTCGCAATCTTTCACGCCTTCCTCTTCAGCTTGGTAGATTGGGCAATCAAAATCATATAGGCCCGTAGCAGCGTCTATGTCAAGGACCTCGGTGGTGTTTCTGCATGTTTATGATTTATGCAGTTTATTTAGGAAAGTGTGTGCAAATGAAAAGTATTGCCATTTATTGTAAAGTAAAAAATGAAAGAAAGTGAGCAAAATTTGAATGCAAACTGAAATTCATTAATGATAAACAAAGTTTGAAAACATTAGGTGGCCCATACAATGCTCCACTACGCCTTGGGCTGAGCGTAGGGTTTTTGATAAATAGTAAAATTACGTTTGGTGTGTGAAACTGAGGGACTTCAATGGTCTTCCAATTCTGGAGCTCTTCACCAGACCTTGCTTGTCGGATCCAGCTTGCAGAAGCTTGCTCATCAGCATCATGGTCTTCAATGATCATTGCTACTGGGGAATCAAAGATGCGGCCAGCACTTATGAAAGTCTTCTCAACGGGAGGGATTTGATTTCCATTGTATGGAACAAATGCTGAATTGCGGGATGGCCAATAACCTAGCCCAAACTTATCAAGCTTTTCAGTGACCTCAACCACCTTGCCCCAGCCTTGGGCATTTCCTTCTTCGACCACAGCTTTAGCTTCCTCGTATGAGGCCATTGATGATCTTAACTCTTGATGCTCTGGTACTCGCTACACAGCTAGTGTACTTACCACCTCAAAGGACTGAAAAGGTGTCTCAACCATTTCACCCTCGACATCAATGTAGCGGAACGATGTCAAATGACTTACTAGAATGTCCTCTTCGCCGCCTATCACAACCATCTTATCATTAGTAATGAACTTCAGTTTCTGATGGAGAGTGGACGTGACTGCTCCTGCTGAGTGAATCCAGGGCCTTCATAGCAAGCAACTGTAACCAGGATAAATGTCCATCACTTGAAAAGTAATGGTAAAAATAGTAGGTCCAATCTTAATTGGCAAGTCCACCTCACCAATAACCACACGCCTAGATCCATCAAATGCCTTCACTATGAGAGTACTTGGCTTCACGATTACTCCATTCACAGGCATCCTCTCCAGCGTTATCTTCGGGAGCACATTTAAGGAGGATCCAGTATCCACCAAGACTCTAGATATCAAAACGTATTCACACCTAATGGAAATGTGAAGACCCTTGTTATGGTTTTTCTTTTCAGCAGTCAGATCATCATCGTTAAACCCCAGAAAGTTGCCAGTGGTGACACTGGCTATCACATCATCAAATTGTGCTACAGTGATATCCTTGGTAATGTGTGCAGCACTCAACACTTTTAGCAGGGGGGATCTATGTGCCTCGGAACTGAGCAACAAGGCGAGCATAGATATCTTGGCAGGAGTTTGATTCAGCTGATCGACTACCTTGTAGTCGCTCTTCTTTATAATCTTCAGAAACTCTTCAGCCTCTTTCTGTGTGAATGCCCCTCTTGGAGATGATAACCCTTCTTGTAATTCGGTCCTCGAATTTTCAACTGGTATAGCAACCGCCTTACCTTTGTCATTGTTTGGCACATCTACTGGTTTTACTGCAAAGATTCGACCACTACGGGTCATTCCACTTGGTCCTACTACAGCGTCACACTTAGACTCAGGAACACTAGAAGGATACTCAATAGTTATCGGAACAGGGTGCACTGGCCTTGGTTTGCTAACATTCGCCTCATCAAACTGAATAACCACAGGTGCAGGATGAACTGGTCTTTGTTGGAAAACATTAGCTCCATCATATTCAATGATTACCGAAGCAGGACGAACTTGTCTTTGTTGACGACCTTCAGGTGCATCATACTGAATGTTAATGACAACCACACTTTGTTCTCTTGCATCCCGGCGTTCAACCTGAATCACACCTTGATCCAGGAATTTCTGCAAATGTTTCTTAACCACCTCATTAGTCAAATTATCAAGCTCATCTTCAGGGATCATCCCACATCTCTTCAATTTTTCTCCTATGACCGCCATAGGAGTACGAATATCTTCAACCCTTGTAATCAATCTCTGTCCGCTGCCTCCTTCCACAGCATTAACAGACGGTCCTCCATGTGGGGGCAAGGGATTGTGTTTAACATTAGTGCCTCGCTGAGTGAAGTAAGATCTTTGGACTCAACCAAATCTTGAACTCTGTTCTGAAATGCATAACAGTTTTCTGTGGTATGCCCAGGCGCACCCTTATGAAACTCACAATGGGCGTTGGCATCGTATCCGGGAGGATATGGGAAGACTGCTGGTCTCAAATCCCTGAGTTTCAAATGCCTACTCTGATACAGTTGAGAAAAAATCTGGCTATACGGTATTGGCACAGGATCGAGATGCCTTCTCGGTCTTGGCTGCCTCTGTGGTGGGGCATTCTGATATTGCGGTGGAGAAACATTCTGATAATTCGGCTGCTGAGCAGGTGGTTGAAGTGGGGCTTGTACAACTGCAGCCACTTGCTGATACGGTATATTCACTGGAGCTCTACCCCCTCGTCCTCTCATGACAGCATTGGTCTCTTCATCCTTTCTCTTTACAAATGGCCTCTTTCCTCCACTTGTAGTAGTAACAGCAGCTTTGTTCTTCTTCAGCTGACTCTCAATCCTTTCTCCTACAGACACAATCTCAGCAAAGTTAGGGAAGCTTGATCCTAGCATACGGTCCAAATATTGAGGTTGTAAAGTTCCCATAAACATATCCATTAGCTCTTTGTCCAGCAAAGGTGGTTGAACACGAGCAGCCAGCTCCCGCCAACGTTGAGCATACTCTTTAAATGACTCATCGTTGCGCTGATCCATGTCTTGCAGTTGAGTGCGGTTTGGCGCCAGATCAGTGTTGTACTGATAATGTTTAAGGAACACCTCAGAAAGATCTCTCCAAGTACTGATTTTCCCCTTCTCCAGCTGCATGTACCCTTCCAACGATGCCCCACTGAGGCTACCTTGGAAATAGTGAATTAGGAGTAGGTCATTTTTAATATGAGCAGCCATCTTGCGACAGTATGCTCGCAGGTGAGTTTTGGGACAGCTGATTCCCTTGTACTGGTCAAAAGTTGGCACCTTAAACTTCTCAGGGATCACAAGTCCGGGAACCAAGCACATATCCACAGCATCCAAGCCGGGAGTAGTTTGAACCTCCAAGGCCTTGAATTTTTCTTCCAATGTGCGCAATCTGTCAGCAGATGGATCGGGCCTAACATTTTGAGGAGGTGGAGGTGGTATATAGAAGGCATCAAACTGCTCATCCGCATCACTCATAGATCCATGATGAGCCAAGTGTTCTGACAAATCTATGTGAACGGGAGGAGGGACTCCCTTAGTTACTCCAGAAGTTCCTATATTTTCAGCGAGCTTTTTGGTATCGGCTACAGTTTCAGCATTATTCTCTTTCTAAGCTAGTACCATCATGGCCTCTAGCAGTTGATCCATTTTGGCCTTCAGCGAGTCAATGTCATTCCTCATTGTATTCTGATTCTCCTTTATTTGTTCCAGCGTCATCCTGAAGTTTTGGCGAGTCTCGTACCGGTGTTGAGTAGTCAGGTTTTCTGTTGGAGAAGTGGTAAAGTGTATGAGTTTATGGTGTTCAAACGCACATGGGATGTGAGTGCAAAATGCTTTTATGCTTATGTTTTATGTTTTATGCTTTTATGTTTTATTTCTAGGGAATCATTCGTAGAGTTGTTGTTTAACAAGCATTCAAAATAACACGAAGACAATAATATAGAGGAAAGATAAATTCTCATTCATCCATTAATTCATTACATAATTCAAAGGTACCAAAGTTTCAACTAATACAAGCCAAATATAAATAACAAGAAAATAAGACAATGATCTTCAAGCTGCAGGCCTTCGTGTTTCACGCTCCTCAAGTTCTTCCTTAAACCTCTTCAGCATTGCCTTACAAAGGCAAACAAAATCAACAATGGCCTGAGGAGTAGAGTCTTCTAGTGCTTCATACGCATCTCTGTGTTTCCAAATCAGGTCCTTTGCTAGCCAGTTATAAAATTCAATCAAACTGTTGAGTTTGTTGCAGTACATGTCTTGGCTATCCCTCAGGATAATCATAGATCGCTCAAAACCATCATAATCCTGGAGCACTTTTTCCCTTTCTGCCAACCAAATGGCCTTGTCTTCGAGAATAGCCCTCATCTGATTCTGCTGATTTTTAACGACCCTTTTGACACTATCCAACTCACTTCGTAACTTATCCCAATCAGCAGGTCTGACTCGGGCCGTCCTCATAGAGTCTTCCTTAAGCTGACGCTCTCTTGCTTCAGAAGCTCTTGACAAGCGCAGATCGGTACTTAGTTGTCGAATTTGCGCTCCCATTTCTTCTCTGAGTTCTTTGTTCTTCCTAGTGGCAAAGAGCCAAGCTCTTTCATTTTCCGCACTTTTCCTATAAGCTTTATCCAAGTCTTTTTTAAGCCTATGTAACGCTCCATCAGCTTGGTTAAGACACACCTTAACCCTCTTTTTTTTGTTCTCCTCTTCATTGGCTTTCTTTCCTACCTCCCCAAGTTGATTCTTTTTGCACTCTAGCTCATACCTCAGATTGTTTTTCTCATTTGTCACTGTTTGCAGCTTCGATTCCAACTCTTCGTTCTCCTTCCTAAGTTGGGCTATTTTGGCTCTAAGACCTTCCACCTCTTCCCAAGAGACGGGCACAGGCTGTGGGCTAGCGGGCCTAGGAGGAGCCTCAACGGAGAAAGGAAGTTTGACCATCTTAATCCTCTCCAGAACCCATGGCTGATACGGCACCCTAGGTGTTCCATCCCTTTTCCTCAACTCGGACCCCTTAGTATGAATCTTCTGCCAGGAGTGTACAATCTTACAAAGGAGTGAAGGATCCTTAGTACCCCTGTCATGAAGGATCATTTCTTCCAACTCTTTGTCTTCAGGCCTTCTCAACATAGGGTATTCAAACTGTCGTATAACCAGTATGGGATTGTAGCTTATACAACCTTTTGACCCAATCATCAGCACATTGCTGAAGCTTCCACAACTCATTATGATCTCATCGACATCCAGCTTGTTGGGATACCATGTGATATTCATTTCAGAGAGGGACACTAGCAACTGAGCCCATTCCCCACTATCCAAATCAGGGACGAGGGCATGACGCTTGAACACGTGTGAAGTGAGCCACTTATATAGGGGAGGAATACAGAATGTCTGCACTGAACCCTTCCTTTCATGGCGGAGATGTAAGTTATAGAAGATGTCAGCTAAGAGTGGATGAACCGGGCTTTGTCCTTTCTTCCAAACAGCCCAAAACACGCTGATGGCGGCAGAGTCAATGAAATCTTCAAAAGTGGGGAAGAGTACAAGCCCATATATGAGGAGAGACAATATGTTCACCAGAGCATCCCATTGCTTATTCTTCAAAAACTTTATTGCTTCTTTTTCCAGAAAAGTGCTTCAGAAATTAAAGAAGTCTTCTCTCTTTTTCCAACCAGTCTTGACCGTTGGAATAGGGATTTGGAGGGCCTCAGCTAGCACTTCTTTCTCAGGTGTCTGGCCAATCATAGTGTAGGGTGCCTTACCCTTCATGGAGAAACCCAAAAATCCTTCAAATTCTTCAATAGCAGGAGTCAAGTAGAAATCTTGGAATAGAAAGCTTCTCATCGGTGGGTCATAAAACTGTGCTAGAGTCGTAATGGCAGGAACTTGCACATTGACAGTAAGGAGATCAAGAACCTGACCAAATCTTCCCTCTAGAGTTTTTTTGAAGAGAGTAGGCATTTCTTTCAAACAGTTCATCACAACGATGGTATCTGGCATGATAGCTTTCAGCTGCAGAGTTTTCCTTTTTCCTGAATCCATGGTTACTTTGAATGCAAGATAAACAGTAGATACAAATGATTCCTTGAAAATAAAAAGTTTTCTTTTGTAATTCATGATGTATATGTGAATGATTATGAATGCGTGATGTTGGATCCAGGTTATCACAAGTAACTTCCCAACCCTCCTAACAGGTAGGCTTTATAAGGATAGTTCTATATTCTTTACCCATAATCCCCTTCACAGGATAGCTCCTACGTTGATGGATAGGGTTCCCAGGATCACGGACACTAGTCGCACCAACATCCCGCAACAGGCTAGCTGCATTGTGACGGGGATACGAAAAGGTTTATCCTGAGTGTAGCCTTTATGCTAGGCCCACGAGAAGCGAGTCCTCGAAGACTAACACTAACGATCACCGAGATAGAAACTGGTTCTAAGAGTGGTTCCCAGAGTCACGGACCCTTCATGAATCAAGTCGTACGACAGGCTAGCTGCATTACAACAAGATCTACGAAAAGGTCTACTCTAGGGGAAGCTTTTATGCTAGGAACACAAGGAGCGAGTCCTTGGGGACTAACACTAATTACTTCCAGAATCTAAACTATGTGTTCTCTCTTCTTTTTCCAAGACTCGGGTATAGAGCCTTACTTGTGATATCAACCCAAAATCCAACAGACAAGTATGATAATCAACATAAAATAAAGAGAAAGCGACATAAAGCAAATAAAGAAGTAATAAGAAAAAACAAACGAGAAATCAAACAAGCGAAGCTAACACTCTCGAATCGAGTCAAGTTAGGCTTGACTCTCTCTAGCATAGGGCAATGCGAGTGTCCCCAGCAGAGTCGCCATCTGTCGTACCTCGAAAAAATACGATCCTCGCGATGGACGCAGAAAAAAACTGTTCGAAATAGAGTCGCCACCGAATTTTATTCATTCCAAGGAAGGAATAGGAAAATATCGATAAAACCTTTAAAGGGAGATAAGAACATGGTCATCACAACCAAATTCGGGTACGGGAGTCGATTACGCAAGAGGGAAGGTGTTAGCACCCTCTACGTCCGTTGTACTCAACGGGAACCTCTTGATTCGATTCGGGAGAAATGTTAGCTTGGTTTGTTTGTTTTCTTCTAAGGTAAAATTGTTTTCTAAGGGGAAAATGGGTGGTTTTTTATTAGGGTGCTCGGCAAGGATTGAGAACCCTTGGGCCTACATATTCCCTCGTGCAATGGGAAAGGCGGAGCATTCGTAGTTCGTGGGACTACGGTTGGTTGGTGTTTTTTAAACGAACGAGTGTTTAATTCGCATTCTAACTGCTAAATGTTGGCTTGTTTGCTCGTCAAGGGATGCTGAAGCACTAGTTCATATGCGCGGAAGAATGGACTAAACAATGTTCTTTATGAAAAGTTGTTTGAATAAGGATTAAGTGTGTTAAAGATTTGATTGAGAAAAGAGTTTGATTTGAATGTGTTTTTAGGGTTTCGGTTGCGTGGGAAGTGTTTGGTTTGTTAAGTATTTTAGAGGAAGAATGACAATTATTTGATAAACGAGACGTCGGCCTCGTAACCAATTAATCGGGGCATTACTGAGATGCTAGATCTCAACGACACTTTTTTCACTCTATTAATTGTGAAATTATGTTTGTTGGACAAAGGGCTCATTTGTCCATGTAATTAGGGCGAGTGTTTTGGGGACGAAAGATCGGAACGAACACAACCCAAAGCGTTCGCCTCAAGAGCGTTCGTTCAAGGACCCAAGAGGTGCTAGACCTCAAGAGTCCGCTACTTTCGTAATTTAATTAGGAAAAGTATTTGAATTTGATTAGAATATCTTAATTAGACGTGTTAATCGGATTAAGGTTTGATCAAGTTAAGAGTTTTAAGGAGGATTAAGTGTTTCAACAGGATTGAAAGTTTTTAAGTTTAGAAATGGAAGATCGAAACGAACACAACCCGAGGCGTGCGCCCCAAGAGCGATCGTTCAAGGACCCAAGGAGTGTTAGACCCCAAAAGCCCACTACTTCCATAATTAGTTAGGAAAAGGCTCAGAAATATTAATTGGAAAGACTTTAATTAAGAAAATATTTTAAGTATTTTAAAATACATTATGATTTTAATTTTAGTTATGAGAATATTTGTAAAAGATTAAGTAAATGTTTTAAGATTTGAATTATGGTTTTTAAGTTAAGAAAGTGTTCTAAAGGTTAAGTATTTTAGTTAGATTAAGTATTTAAAAAAATTATTTTTAAGTGTTTAGTGTTTTGGATTAGGATTTGAATGGATTAAAAGTTTTTATAAATGAAAGACGGAACGATCACAACTCAAGGCGTGCACCCCAAGAGCGGTCGTTCAAGGACCCAAGGAGTGCTTGACCCCAAAAGCCCACCACTTCCATAATTGATTAAGAAAATAGTTTAGAAATATTATCCTAAATGGTTTATGATTTAATTTAGCTAAGCAAGTATTTTATGATAATTTTAGAGTTAGAGAAATTGAATTAGCATGATTAATTAAAAAAATAGAAATATTTTAAGATTTTCTAAAAAAAAATTAGTTAGAAGTTTAGTTTTACATTTTTTATATTAAAAATAATATTAAAATTAAAACTAAAAAAACAACAAAAAAAAAAAACAAATAAAGAAACGGGCCAGGCAAAAATTGGGGTGTGTTGTAAGAAGTATCCACTCAGGCCCAGAAAGAAATGGCCCATCACAGGGAGGGTACACCACGTACCCTAGGTCAAACCTTGACCTAATTCCAGGATCTGAGCCCTTGATCCTCATGAGTCAAAGATTGACTCTTAATCTAATGGGTGCCAAACGTGCTTACCCAAGGGATAGGCCAGGGGCGGCGCACAGAATCCAGGGAGAGAGGGAAAAGAAAAACGATTGCTTCTCCAATGCTAGTACACACATGCAGAGAGCCATAAAGTCTGAGAGATATTCAAATTCAAATGCAATAGTGATATTTGGCTTTTATGTTTCCCAAAAAAAGGACGTTTCACATCAGCATTCAAAGAAATGCTGACCAATTCTTTAGAGCAATAAATATATATTAAAACCCCAAATAAAAAATAAATGATTATAAACGAAATAAAACTCAGAAATCACTCTCTCTTTCTCTTTGCATCAACTGAGTCTCTCCCTCGTATTTTACTTCTTCTCCTCTGGTTTTCTCTTTTCACTCTCACCCGCTCTCCTCTCTACAATGCAACCTCACCGGAAACCTAAAAGGGGCCGGAGGAGCGGCGGTGTGTGGCGGTCACCACCGTCTTCTCCGGCAATAACACCACTAAACATCAAACACTCAGCACAAACCCTAACCGAAATCCTCTTCTCTACACGAATCCAGCCTCAGATTCTGCTAAAACCTAATCAAACAACCCAATCGGAGGTTTTCCCAACTCTAAACTCTAGTTTTTCAAATAACCCAAGAAAACAACCAAGTCGCAATACACAGTAAAAAAAACCTAGATTCTTAATCCTAAATTAAATCGTTCCCTTCACCCGAATTAAGCAATAAACGAAGGATTTCTACTCATTGAATCAATGCAAACAAGATGGTAACAAGAAATCGAGGAAAAGATAGATGAACTCACCAAACGGAGCTAATCAGAGGAATCGACTCCGGCGAGGTAACTATCTTTTGATCCTTTTGCTGTGTTTGCTTCTTTGCTGCTTAGTTCAACTTCTTCTCCTTCTTTTTATCTACTCCGCTCCTATGATTCCGCTTGCCGTGTTGATGTTGTTAGATATTGTTGTCGTGTGAGTGAAGATGAAGATGAACGGTTTAGCTCATCTCGTGTTAAATTTCAATGAGAAATTCTTACAGAGATTTTTTAGGATGAGAGCTTTAGTGAAAATGGGTTAGGGAGTATTTTGCAGTGCTTTAGGAGGGTTTTCGCCGTTGTTTAAAAAAAACTCCCCTGTTGCTGATAAATGGCTTGGTTTTTATAGCAGAAAATTAGGGTTTCTGATATGATCATCTGATATTCAAGGGAGAGAACAGAGGTATCAAATTGGTTGGTGAGCGTTTTTGCTATTCTCGTGTAACCTGTTACATTTTGCTCTGAATCTGCCTGTTTGTTTTTTCTCTTGTTATTACTTTCTTAGGTTCAGGATGTGTTTTTGTCCAAATTATGAAATCTCTCTATCTACTGTACTTTCTGAATTTCTGCCTTTGTCTTTGTCTGCTTGTTCAAACTGTACTTGCTAAACTTTTACATTTGAACTTTGACTTATGATTTGAATTTTTGAGTTTGAAGTTGGAATTGGTTTGTGATTGGAATTAAAAATGATGAATTTGAATAGGTTATGAAGTGTGGACTTTTG
Organism: Lathyrus tuberosus; assembly: GCA_022829125.1. Taxonomy (NCBI): domain Eukaryota; kingdom Viridiplantae; phylum Streptophyta; class Magnoliopsida; order Fabales; family Fabaceae; genus Lathyrus; species Lathyrus tuberosus. Next base: position 15,651,095 of record JALAZF010000027.1, on the reverse strand, counting down.
TCTATGATTTGAATTATGATATACGTGTGACATGGCTTGAAAATTGGTTTATGATGATTTTGAAATCTTGGATTTGGCATGGTAGAATTTGGTTTATAAATTGGAACAGTTCTTGAATGAAATTGGTTTTGTTTTGTTGTTGCTTAATTTTGGCAAATCCTTTGAATTGAATTTGGACATGGTTTTAATATGTAAATTATGCAATTTTATTATGAATTTGTTTATGCCAATGTGATGCTGAAAGACCTCTGTCATTTCTATTTTTGTAGGTAGAATCGAAATCATGAGGAGGAGGAATTTGTGGCCTAACTTGTTGGTGTGTGATGATGGCTAAAGGCTTGGTGATAGAGCTTGGAAGTGATGAATAATGGCGTGAAGAAAAGATTCAAGAGCTGTTTTGAAAGCCTGAAGAATGAGGCATGGCAATTTAAGTAGATTTAGGCCTTGGAATAACTTGAATTATTGCATTTGGAATATTTTAACTTGTAATGGAATTTAACACTTTAAATTGGAACATGAATTGATCATGTAAAGTGATCAATTGGCTTGAAACAACTTTTGATCATGTCTTGAAAACTTTTAATTATGGCTTGAAAATGCATTGATCATGACTTGAGATTTGTCCATTCATAGCGCCATCCTTGTGAGCAATTTGAGATTTAGAAATTCACATGCTTTTTATGTGTAACTTGAATGCAATCAATATTTGAGTTTTGCTTTCATGAATTTGACTCCAAATGCCTATAATCACTTGAATTTCTTAACCTTAAGTGTGAAATCAAACGGCACCTTGGGAATGTACTCATTTGAATTCACTCCATAGAATTTTGCAATGAAACTTTTGAAATCTAAACTTGAGTTCTCCATTTGAATTTTGACACTTTCTTAGTAAAGCTCTTGCTTTGCCTTGAAACAATCTTTCGTAAATTGCAAAGCCATTCGAAATGTCTTGACACAATTCCTTCATGGCTTGCTAAATTTTATCCAAATCTCAACATGACTTATGACTTGAGAAGAACTCTAACCATAACTTGCAAACTGAAATAACTAATAATTATGACTTGAAACAATTATCCATCATGCCCTAAATTGAGCATGCACTTTGATCACGTATTGGTTATATCATGGAGTCTTTGAAGCTTTACTTGCATATGCTTTAAAACCATCCACCGATTCTAGAATCAACTCAGACTTATATTACAAGCAAACATGACCTAAAGATGTATCATCTTTTCCTTGAATTTTAAAATGGCCATTTCTTAGCTTGTTTTAACCATACAGCCTCAGTGTCACACTTGGAATATGGTTAAAAAATCTTTTTGATCATGACTTAAAACTTCAAGCGATTTTAAGCCCGTCCTTGAGGAAATAGATTCTAATCCTTGTACTTGATCAACTAGAAATATCTTGGACCATAATCTAAAATTAGTTTAAAGCCAATTTATCACGTCTTGACTAATTAAAATGTGTGCCCAATCCTCCTTTATCTATCCTTGAAACCAAAGCAAACTAACAAGAGCCACCAAACACTTCAAACACATACCAGACCCTTATGACCTGAGTCTTAGAGTCAACATGAAATCATGGTGTAAGAAATATGCAATAGGTAGGACAAATTTGGGGTATGACACTCATGGATCAACTCTTGCACAAAAGCTCCCAATGCCAAGCAACCATCTAGGTCATGGCCTTCAGCCCCTTTGTGAAATTCACATGTTAAGTTTGTATTGTGCCATGGTCCCAACACAGGATTGAGAGGTTGAGGAATCACTAGTGAATTCTAAATTAGTTGTGGATAAAGCTTACTAAGTGGTACAGGAATTGGCTTATAGAGAGCTTTATTCCTCTTGATATGATTCTTGCCTTTATTCTTGCTCTGATTTTGACGACCTTGAGGAGAAGCAGCCACGGAATGTTGATGTGTTCTCTTGGAAACCACTTGATGAGGATGACATTTTGGTGAAGGACCAATTGCTTATTGATGACAAGCTTCCTCATGGAAACACCCTCGATGTGGGGGAACATTGGATGAATGTGGAATGATGACTTCTTTAGTTGTCACAGGGTGAGGGTGCCCCTCTTTCGTCATCAAGGCTTGCAAAGTATCAAGGACCCAATTCATCTGGCTCTTCAGAATCCTGATTTCCTCCTTCAATGCTTCTTGACCCTTCATTAGTTCGCTCACCATTTCTTGAGACATGATCTCTATTCCAAATACGTGTCGGGAATCACCAAGTGGAATTACTATAAGAGGATGGATGAGACTAAGTCTGAGAAATGCAAATGAGATGCAAATGTGACGACATACGCATGCAACACAAGCTTAATGGTTTCAAGGAACTCAAAAGTGAGTTGCAAACATTTTTTGAAAAAAACTGAAAAAAATCATTACATAACCCATGATCTCTATTGATTTTTTTTTGCAAAGGAAAAGACAACTGAGTTCCTTGAAACCAAAAAAAAAGGTTTCCATGTATGTTGATGTAATGCATACAAACAAGGTTACACACAGGTTTAAGGGTAAACAACAAGCATGGAGTCAATGGTTTAACCATCCCACAAGGTATGTACTAGGGTTTATTGTACCTGCACAACGGGTTCTAACAAGTTCCCAAAGTCATCAACCCATCTTTAGGATATTATCAATTTCCCAATTACTCAGTAGGTAATAATATTCGCGAGAGAATCTCTTTTGAGTGTAGTATCGTGTATCAAATATTTTGGGTCTACACCCTCATAGTCATCGCACTACGTTCCTAACAAGGCCAAGTGGGGTTAAAGGTGACTAAAAGTTCTCAGCTTCGTAGGCTCAATCAAGAAATAGTATTGTTTTCACAATATCTTGATCAACAATACTTATTCTCAAAAGTGCCTCCACTGAGTGGTGATTTCTCAAGTTAGCTTGGTCGGGAATCAACTCCCTATAAGCCTTCTTGAATATACCACATTCCTATCTTATTTTGTTCTCAAGTCCAAGGTCGGGACTTATCTCACCACAAGGTAACAACCCAATGGAGCAACAAACAAACAAGTAAACAATAGTATAGCAAATACAAGTAAGTTAGGCTTAACCCTCTTGGATGTCCCCAGTGAAGTCTCCATTTTCTGTTGCGGTGAGAATTGGATATCAAACTATTGATTAAACTTGAATCACAAATATTTTAAAGATTCACCACCTAGCTTTGATTTATCCAAGGGAAAAGGTAAAGATCGTAAAAAAACCCCTAAGTTTGCAATGTAACAACAATGCTAAGAGATTTTGGGGGTCGGGGATTGGTTATACCTAGGGAAGGTGTTAGCACCCTAAGTATCTATAGTATTCTATAGGAACCTCTTACTAGTATTTGTGGTATTGTTTGCTATTGCTTTGTGTTTGGTTTTGGTGGTGAGAGATAGGAACCTAAAGGTTTGGTCACTAAGTATGCTCGCCAAAACTTCGTGGTCTTGTGCCTACATATCCTTACAAGGATGGAATCAGAGCATTTGTAGTTCACCTCACTAGGGATGAAGAACACTTGATAGTGATCAAGGTTCCAAGGGGAAGGTAAGTGTCCATAGTAATGACACTTACGTAGAGTTCACAAAACTCTATCCTAAGTCTAAGTTGAAAGGGGTAGAAGGACTCTTGCAAAGTCCAAAAGGGAAGGTAAGTGTCCATAGAAATGACACTTATGTAGAGTTTACAAAACTCTAACCTATGGCTAGGTTAAAAGGGGAAAATGAGTGCTTATAGAAATAACACTCATATAGAGTTTGGGAACTTTAATCCTACAGCTAGGATGAAAAGGGTTGATGACTCCAAAAAAGTCAAGAGGGGGGTTGAAGTAAGGCTAAGCTACCTATGACTTAAAGTCAACAAGAATACCTTTCCTTTGGATTTAGGAGCAAAAAGAAAGGAATGACGAAGGCTAAGAAGCTAACATCACTTGGGGATAAAGCTTAAAGTACACATGGACAATATGGGTGAACAGGGACAAAAATGATATTCAAGCATAATATCAATTGGCATTCAACAAGCATGTATAAGTAAAAGCATTACTTAAACATGGATAAGATTCACAAGACATGTATAAGTCAAAGCATTACTTAAACATGGATACAATCAACAAGACATGAATAAGTCAAAGCATTACTTAATCATGGATAAAGTTCACAAGTTCAAACTATCATGGATAAGTCAAAGCATTACTTAATCACGAATACAATTTAAAGTTTAAACAAGCATGTATAAGTCAAAGAATTACTTAAACATGGCATCATTTAAAAATCAAGGTTAAACATGTATAAGTTAAAACATCACTTAATCATGAATACCATTTAAGACAAGTAAAGGTAACAACCTAACATACTTGAATAAAGAGACATGTTTATGACAATAACTTGTGAATGAAGATGCAAACATACAAAAGATGACATATGAGCATGCTTATTAATGACAAGTTAAGATTCAAAACATCATGTGAACAAGTTAAGGCATTACTTGAACAATTAAGCATAGAAGAGAATCATATGTTAGAGGCAAAATGAGCAAACAAAAGTTCATGGCATGATTGAAAGTTCAACATACATTTACATGTAAACATACACTTGAAAATGCATTAAAATTAAGTTAAGACAAAGATGTACAAATCCACTACATCACACAAGGTTCACATAAGTTGCAAATGGTTCATACAAGTCCAAAGATACAAAGAAAACCAAGGTATCTATCAAAAGATTCAAAGGAAACCTTATAAAAAGCCTAAAAAGGTCACTCACATTAAATATGAATAAGTGTCACAAAAATAATTATTTTTCGGTTTTTCTCTTTAGAAAAATAAAATATTCAACAATATGAGAAATTTGCAAAAAGAATGGCTCAAAAAGACTTAAGAAGCACAAAGTTATGACCTTTCAAAGTTGTGAAGAGAAATGAAAAAAGAAAGGTTATTTCTGGAAAAACATCAGAAACAAGGGTTGTTTATGAAAAAACATCAGAAACGGAGGCTGTTTCTGGAAAAACATCACAAACTGAGGCTATTTTTGGAAAAACATAAGAAACTAGGGTCGTTTATGGAAAAACATCAGAAACAGGGTCGTTTACGAAAAAAATCAGAAGCCGAGGCTATTTTTGGAAACAAAACAGAAACAAAGGCTGTTTCTGGAAACAAATCATAAACAAAGGTTGTTTCTGGAAACAACAAAGGTTGTTTCTGGAAATAAATCAGAAACATAGGCTGTTTCTGGAAACAAATCAGAAACGGAGGCTGTTTCTGGAAACAAATCAGAAACAGAGGCTGTTTCTGGAAACAAATCAGAAACAGAGGTTGTTTCTGAAAACAAATCAAAAACGAAGGCTGTAACTGCACCTTAAAGCTTCTACCAAACTTCCTCCTATTATAACTTCTTCATTTTTTAACGAAATTAAAAGATATAAAAAAGCAAATTGCTTGGAAAAATCCCAGGAATCAATTTTGGTATTATCTCATCCTAAAATTCAATGGTTAGGGTGTACAAAGGGAAAAACCATATATGCACTTTAATGTTTCTAACAAAAAACTTCACACATGAGCATGGTATAATGCATACAGTAGCAAACACACACCAAACACATTCATATCTACATTTCTACCTCAAAGAACAAACACATATGTTGCACGCACAAGAGTTTCAAAAGTGTAAAAGTGTTACCTATTGGAGAAAGTCCAATGCTTCTTCAAATGCAATTACAGAAACAAGAGAGCAGCCTTATGAGCTTGTTGATCCTTAAGAAAAGTGCTTGACCCAAGAACTTTTTCTAGAATAGTGTGTATTTCTCCACACGAGCTTCTTGTAAAAATAATGGAAGTGAAATGTGGTGGATGATTGGATTGGAGGTTTGGTGACTGGAACAGGTTTCGGAGGTGTTTTTGCAAACGAAGGATTTTTGGTTTCAATGAAGGTCTTGATGCAAGATGATGAGATTGATGCTTGCTCAAGTGTGTTTCTAAGGTTTTCCTATTTTTTTGTTGTTTTGAAGTGTGAAATGAACCTCTATTTATAGGAGAGGTTGAGGCTTCTTGGTCATGACAGAATTGCAACTTGTTGGTTCACTTAGTTTGGTTGAGATTCAAGTGGAGTTTCATGAGATTTCATGGTTCCAATGGCAAGTACAAACTTTTTTGAAGTTGTTGGAAAGTTTAGGAAGCTTGCTTCTGAGCAAAGGAAGTGTTTGAGTGCAGAGAAACAATTTGGAAGCTCAATGGAAGTTGACCTTTTGATTAAAGTGGCTTTACAAGAATGGCATTGTCAACTTTGTGCCACAAATGGAATGATCTTTGGGATAAAGCCTTAACCACTTGGATAATGCACCAAAAGCATGTGTACTTATCTGATTATGGTTAGATTTACAAGCCTCAAGACTTGTAAACAAGGATTTTGCATAATTGATTTGGTTTTGCATCAAGTTCATCATGTAGAAAGTTTTGAAACTCAAATTGGAAAACCCTAACTTCATTTTTCAATTCTCCTAGCTCAAAAATGCTATGGAGGAGTTCTTGTACTTTTTGAAAAGCCCCAAACATGCTCTACAACTTTCATGTTTGAAGGGTTTCTTGAATCAAAATGGATCATGATGAAAAATGGCTCACAAGTTGGTTACTTTTTGATGGCAGGTTCTGTCTTGAAAAAAAACAGCTCTATCATGGCTTCTTGTAAAATTCATAACTCCACGCTCAAGAAAAAAGAAATTCACGTTCTTGGACTTTTTAGAAAGCCCCAGACATGCTTTACAACTTTCATGTTTGACAAAATTCTTGAATCTCAAGGGATCATAGTGAAAACTGCCTCCAAAGATTTTTACTTTTGAAGAACAAAATCTGCCTTGAAAATTTTCTAAGTGTTTAAAGATTTTCCAAAACTTTATGGCTCCATAACTCAAAATCTAAGCATTTTTCGAGGTTTCCTCCCTTCATACAAAGTTGTAGTATGTTGTGAAGGCTTCAATTTGATCGTTGGAACTCAAAAATTGGATGTGTAGATTGAAAGTTACGGCCTTCAAAAGTTGGTACCAAACACTAGTGCAAAGTGACGAATATAATTTTAAAATTTACATCCTTTATACGGAAAACGGGTGTAAATAATAAACACGGTGGCAAATTTGTAAATAAAATGTCATTTATAGTAGCAGCACGTGACAATAGACACCCTATTTTAAAAAAAAGATGTAAATTAAAAACATTATTATAATTAATTAAAATAATTATTATAATAATATCTCTATTACTCCCGTTAAAGAAAAAACGGGTGTAAATTAAGATTGACTGAAAAATAATTATTTAGTTTAATAACTCTAACTATTAACCTTATACATATTAATAAACCACACTATATTTTATTAAGTGCTATTTTGATAAGTAAATAAATTAATGGGTGTAAATTTATTAATTAATATTTTGTAAATAAAATAATAACAAAACACATATCAATATCAAATTTAATTACTGATATCAATCAAACTCCTTTCTTTCTAAACTCCATTTCTCTCTAAACCCTATTTCTCTTCTTCCCTCCATTTCATCGAGAGTTTCATCCTCTTCATCCATCGCAAGTTTCATCTCCTTCCTCTCATTGCCGAACTCCATCTCCTTTATCTCATCGAACATCCGCGAAACAGACCTCCATCATCGCACTGCCATTGTCATAAATACAAGGAACATTCTCCTCTCTTTTACACTCTTCTATTCATATTCAATTTTACCTTATTGCCCCATTAAGTAAAACAAAGGTTTTAGTTTCGACAAAGCCGTCTTCTCTTGGCGCATCTCTCTATATTCACAGACAGACAAACATAGTGGAATATTTGTTTTGAAGCCGTTGCTTTCTCTTGTCTTCAAAATACAACATTCGCGATACACTCTTTTCTTCTCTAAACTTTTTATTCCTCCCATTTCATCAAATTCACTCTATTATCTTCAATAACTTGTTGTGTTTTGACTCTAGATTCTTCTGCCGTCTCTTTTTGATCCGTGTTTGGATTCAGGTGACTCTTCTTTTGTCTCTTGGCTTAGAAAAAAATGGTTCCATTAAAAAATATATCATGTTACTTTCATACTCTTTTACTTTTGAGTATTAAATTCATTGTTTTTGGTATGATTCTATGTAATTTATAATTATAAATGACCTTGTGATAGTTCATACCAAACATTACATGACTTCGTTTTGTGTTTTGTTCTGTGCTTTGTAGCTAATTGTATAGATCAAAACACAACGACAGTTGCTTCTATGTTATTCTCATGCTCTATGCATGTGGGGGTTTCTAATCCAAAGATGTCTTCGAAAACCACTGCTTGTTGTTTGCTGAACCGGCCATGGCTATCGAGTCGTTCGATGTCAGTTTCGTCGTGTGGGCAGTTTGGAGTTTCAGAAAAATCGAAACTTTTGTGCCGAGCAGGTGCACTTCATGTTGAAAGTGCACCTTTGTTTTCTGTTGGGCAAAAGTTTCAACTTGATGATGTGATTGAAGCTCTACAGTTTGATAGAGAAACTCTCAGTGCGATATTTGAAGTTGCTAGGAGTATGGAGAATATTAGGGGGAACTCGTCGGGTAGCCAAATGCTTAAGGGTTACCTCATGGCGACATTGTTTTACGAGCCTTCCACTAGAACTAGCCTTTCAGTTGAGTCTGCTATGAAAAGATTAGGTGGTGATGTTTTGACAACTGAAAATGCTAGGGAGTTTTCGTCTGCAGCTAAAGGAGAGACGCTCGAAGGTGCGTGTGCCGTTTTACATTACACAAAGACAAATTTCATTTGTGGATTCATTTCAATTTTTATGTATTTTTTTATAACTTTGCTTATTGCAGATAATATAAGAACGGTTGAAGGTTACTCTGATATAATTGTATTGCGCCACTTTGAAAGTGGTGCAGCGAGAAGAGCTGCAGCGACTGCTAACATTCCGGTTATCAATGCAGGGGATGGCCCGGGATTGGTGGGTATAAATTTTAAAATTATATTCGTCACTTTGCACTAGTGTAAGAATGAAAATTCCGAAAAAGCTTCGATTGAAGCGATTTGGAAACCTAGTACAGGGCATGTTGGTCAAACCGAGAGGGAGTATGAAATGATATTGAAGAAAACCTTGGAAAGCATCTGCATTTGCACCATATATCCCAACACCACCACTTCTGTTATAGTCCAGGCAAGTATTTAGGTCCCTCTAATTTATAGCATGATGATGGTGCTGTATCCTATTTATACTTTCGCTTCTAATATATGATCAATGTATTGGTAATTGTTTTCGTTAAGATTGTTATTTTTGTTTGGAAGATTTTCAATTCTACCAGCTATGATTTGAATTAGTGTGACATTTGTTCCTTATGATTTTAGTTTCTGCTCAATTTTTGCTATTTTTTAACTTAACGCTCAATGTCCAATTTTTGAAATGACAAATGAATGTTTGAGATTGACAAGAGGTGTTAAAGTGATTCAGTTCAAAGGCAAGTTCTACGTTCTACATTTTTAGGACTGTGAAGAAACAAAATAGGTTTACCATTAATACCGTCACCATCGTGGGTTATTTTTATCACAAAGAGTGGAGACCTAATGAGATTAATATATTTAGTATATATGCTTCTAGATCATTTGTTTCTTTTTCTTGACTTAATATTTACCTTCTTCCATGTGCAATAGACGTAGCATTCGCTGCACTCATTCATGCCGGAATAACCGTAAAACATCTTGTTGGTTATTGTTTCTTGTTTCCGAAGTTGCAATATGTTGTTCTGTAACAGATAATAACTGTATTATCTTGAACCCTTCCAAACAAGAAGAGAAGGTTTTGTATGTTTATTTTTGATCAATTTTAAAGCCTTTTTTATTTTCAACTTATTTCTAGTGAACTCAGTTAGGTAAACAAAGTTTGGTCTGCATTCACCATATTTGCGATGAAGTATTCTATATATGAATGGTGTTCTATTATGTACAAGTGTCATTTACAAATTTTTATAAAGTTGGTTTTTATTTTCCATAGACTCTAACAAGTCGAGTCCATGGACCTTTCACAAGTTTACGTAAACTCACGAGTCTGACAGTTTGAGCCTGGAAATGGTACTGCGAACCATTTTGCAAATTTGAGCCTGGATGCTTCAGGGACTGAAAGTTTGAAGAGTTCCTTAAAAAATGGCAATGGTGTTGATACTTCAAAGTTATTTGATGAAGACTTAAACAAGGCACCAAATGGGCATGCTGTTATGCATGTTAAGGAACTGTTGCCTCAAGGCCTGATTAACTCCGGGAATTTATGCTTCCTTAGTGCAACCATGCAGGCTCTCTTGGTTTGTTCTCCTTTTGTTCAGCTTTTACAGGAGTTAAGAAGTCGGAACATTCCTAAGGTAGTATTTCTTCTGCTGTAAATATCAGTTAATACTGCTGTTTGAAAATTTTAGAGTAACTCATGGGCAGCAGCATGGCCATCAATGAACACATATAAAAGCTGAATTAAACATTTTATATTTAAAATATAAATTTTCTTATAGACATTGGATCGTTGTATGTGTTTTGACTTCCCTTGTAATTAGAAAAGATATGAAATTGATATTGGATGCTTATTACCGTGTAACTTTTTAGGTTGGCTATCCCACGCTTAAAGCTTTTGCTGAGTTTGTAACTCAATTTGACATGCCAAGCGGAATAAAGTTAAAGAAGAAAGATACAGATTCTTTTGAGTTTGGACGGGCATTTTGCCCTGTTATATTTGAAGATGTTCTGAAAATTTTTACTCCGGATGTGCCAAATAGCATTTCAGGAAGAACAAGGTTGGTGACAATTTGGTTTATAATTTAATGTAACTTTTATGTGACTTTTTCTCTGCCATAGAAGATGAATTTTCAAATATGTCCATCCCCTAACAAGTTTTTTATACTCATCGAAGATGAATTTTCATACTCATCGAAAAAAGGATCAAAGTTGGGTGGGTCCTTGTGTAGAGTCTGCATATGTAAGTTCCATCTGTTTTCCAACATAGGCATATTTGAGTTTTTCTATAATAATAACTTTTGATTCATATACATGCATATCGGTTTTATATGTATCATTTGTTAGAATCGATATATGTTCTATCCGTTTTTATTTTTTTATCTCTGATTACTGTTATTCAATAATGGTTTCACTTTGCACTCTTTCGCAATTTTGATTATCTCTTTACATGTTGCTGACATTTTACTGCCTGGCTGGAAATGAATTAGTTCAATTGTAATATATTTTTTAGAGGAATTAATTTTTGCTATGCCTCCCTCCCTGGTTTCTAAACCAAACAAGTAAACCTTAAAATGCACACCCTTAGAAAACTGTGACCCATCATTTTTACTTGCTAACTTTGCTATTGTTTCTTCTCTTTTCCATATTCCAACACAGCCCTTTATTAGGTTCGAAAGCAGGCTGTGTAATAACCAAACCATGGTTCTGCACCAGTTAAGCATCTGCAATTGGAGTCAGAGGCATACGATACCTAATATAAACTAATATAATAAGATTCCTAATACTAATACTCACTCATATCTTCTGTATCAAAATGCTCAACCCCGGGTCTTCATTTGACATGAATATATACTAATATGAGGCCAGTGTCCGGATGCAGAACCTGCTTTGCATACTAACTGTGCACTGTGTTTGGTAAACAATATTAACAAAAAAGAAAAAAAATGTCATCCAAAACTTATTTGCAAGCAAATGATATTTTTTTCTTACCACTTGGTTTGTTTGTAAACTAATTTCATTATAAACTAAATAGGTGTGTTTGAAAATTTTCACTTTTATAGTCATGCGCAGCAATTCAAAACTATGTCAAATAGGTTTTCAAGGTTTCACTTTGACTTTACTCTCTCACCTTAAAAATCAACACACTGAATGGATCTAAAGCGCTTTGAGATTAGAATAAATGGAAAGAGAAATAAGTTATTTTAAAGGTAATGGTGAGATATCAGATAACCACCAAAGAGAAGTCAGTTTCTACTTATTCATTTTTAAATCTCACTTATATAAATAAACACTGCTTAAATATAAAATATTCCAACCTTGAACACAAAATTATTCCCACTGTGCAATGTGCCGGGCACAACCTAGTAGATATATAGTTTAAAGAATAACAATGCACAAGCATATGCAGAGAGGAAGAAGAGGGGACCTGATCAGTGACATGATCTTGTTACTCTGTTTCTCAATGTCATCTGCTGTCAACCCGGGTAGTTGAGTATATATTATGAAACTAATGATGCGGGTATAATATTAAGTCATATTAAAATCACTCTGGTTAATTATACTACTGCAGTTTACCAATAAATAACATTTTTAACATGTTAGTAGTTACACTTTCCATTCTTAATCTTTGGTCTTTTAAGCTTTTTATACAAGTATACGATTATTTAATAAACTGTCATGTCCTGGAATTTATATACCCATTCAGCAAGTTATTTGGTCATTTGTAAGTGTGCAATGCAGTCACGTGCTTAGGTCTGATGTAATTGGTTGTGATATTAGCTTGTAATTTTAATGACATTCGTGATAACAATGTGCCACTTTCAGGCAAGAAGATGCTCAGGAATTTCTGAGCTTTGTTATAGATCAAATGCATGACGAATTACTGAAGCTTGAAGGACAGTCTTCAAGTCTTAATAGTAGGAAATCTTTTCTAGTTTCTTCCGTGGAAGATGATGAGTGGGAAACAGTGGGACCAAAGAATAAATCTGCTATTACAAGGACTCAAAGCTTTATTCCCTCATAGTTAAATGATATTTTTGGAGGACAACTCCAAAGTGTGGTTAGAACTAAAGGTACAAGATATACCTTTTATATCATGTGCTTAGTGAAAGAATTCATTTTATGTGTACTTAGGGCCCGTTTGTTTTGGCTTTTTTTAAAAGTGATTTTTATAGTGTAACATAATTTTGTGAAAAAACATTTTACAAAGAAACTTTTTATAAAAGCTTCAAATGAAAATTTGGTTTGAATAGTTATTATTAAAATGTTATTTTAAGTATTTCATCATTTTATCGAAATTTTTTTTGGATATCAAAATTTTAAAAAATCACTTAATTTTGAAGCTATTTCAAATAGTTTTTCATAAAAATCATTTTTAAAGTACAACTTTTTGAAAGAATTATGATTTTGACTATGTTTTGATCTTCAATAATGTATATTTATGTTATAGAATGTCAAAATTAGTCTTTTAATTTATAAACAATAAATTTAAAAAAACTTGTAATATTTTGAAAAATGTTTTTGTAGAATCCATTTTAAAAAATACAAAGAAAAAATCCATTTTTTTAAAGCTAAAACAAACATTATAATATATCCATCAAGATGTTGTGGAATTTAATCTGGTCTGTCTGTCACTTTTGTTGCATTATGTTCTGTAGTTGTGACTTGTGATTTTGAAGTTCCACGTTATTTTCCCTCGCAGCAGGTCACCTTCATTGCCATTTTTATATCAGAGCTTCAGGATAAAAAGGAAAAATATATTGAGCTTATAGTTGATAGCTTATATCTTATATATGGCCAAAATAGATCCGTGTTTAACAATTTTTCCCACGAGGTTATGGTTTTTTTACTAGCTTATAAGATTTTTTTTCTAAGCTACTTCAAGTAACGTTTGAGCTTATAGTTTATTTTTTTTATCAATTTTAACTTTGGTACCTTAATTAGAAATATCTTTTTATGTCTTTTCATACGAGGAACCTTTTTCATCTCTCATCATCGCACGACTATTCTCACAACTCAATGACGACATGCCAGAGTGGTATCAGAGATTAATTAACTTGATGCAAGAATGGGAGTAGATCCTTGTATATAAAATCTTTTTGGAAATGAAGTCATGTAGAAAGCTGTGTTGGTTGGTAATGGCGTTGAAAGTATAGTGATGTGAGAGATTCAGTATTGATAGGAAGATTGTTAGAATCCAAGTGTGTGGTTAGTCTTCTGTCTGTTCCAAATCTATATGCGTGGCTCTGCATGTTCTACTGCTTTTTCCACCTTTGGTATTCCATCTCTTATTTAGTTAAGCATGAGTGATTTGTGGTTTTCCTATAAACTATTAGTATGAAATTGTCTTCACTTGCCATAAATTGAAATAAAATGAAGTTATAGTCTCCTGCATTTAATGTTTTGACTTTTGTACCCTATCAATTTGCTGACACTTTATGTCAAATATCTGTATGTAATTGGTTAATCTTTCAAATGATCCCCATTATCATATTCATATCCATCTTAGCATAAGCCCTCAAAGTGCTTCATTGGTTGGAACATCTTACCTGATTTAAAACTGTGTGCATTTGGAATTACGATTCATTGAATTCAATATGTATTTTCAGATTTGATTAGTATCTGAATCAGTTTATCCTTGGGCCTGGTTTGAATATAGGTTGAATATACTGGCAGAGCTTCTTCGATTTGGTGATCGTGAATTTTACAAGGATTGGTGGAATGCCAGAACCGTTGAAGAGGTAAGCTCTTTACCCTAATACATTGTTGTTTATATACCAACACTTTCATTCTTTTATGAAGATTATTTTTGACTTATTTTTCTTATCTAATTGATCGTGAAATTCAAGTGAGTGCAAGGTACAAACATACTATTCATTTCTCTTGTGCGAGTTTCTAAAATGAGTTGTTGCAATTTGCAAAACTTTATGTCAAATCTGAGAATCTGTTCTCCACATTCTATGTTAGTTTATATCAATTATTTCGAAATGCTGTTAAATTTGGTGATAAAGTCTGTCCTAGTAGTTGCTCACAAATTCTTGGTATTATAAATGGCATTTCTCAGACAGCAAGGCTCCTTTTGTCTCTCAATACCGGTTGCTTTATGTTGATGATTTCTTATATTTAAATGAAAATGTGAATTACCCTCTCTCTGCTCTTAATGCCTTAATTGTTCTTTGAACTATTCGAGCAAAGTGTTTTTTACCCTGATTTAATACTTTAATGTAATATTTAGTAGACTATTGCTTTTTAATATTTTAAGTTTGATGATATTATAACTATTAGGTTCTCATTTAATTCATATTCTCGGTATCCATATTCTTTCACACAGTCTTGGTATGAAAGATTCTTGGGGACCCTTGAAGGCTTTGGCGGTTGCTAGTATTATAAATGGAATTGGTGATATAATTCTGTGCAGATATTTAGGCTATGGGATTGCTGGGCTGCATTAGCATCACAAGTATGCTGAACAAACTCATATGCATAATGTTGTAAATAAGCAATTAGGGATGTAGGCACATGCTATGCAAATATTAGCTTTTTTGTATTCAACTTATTAATCAGACCCATGATTTAAAGCTTCTATGCATGCAGATTAGTGTTTGTACTTCTCAGACAAATTTAATTATACTTCAGAACATTATTCCCTACATCATAATTAATGGTATCATATATGGTTTTTGCCAATTTCCAATGTACTAAAATAATCTACGTGCACTGCTCTTACACGCCAAACTCTAAACAAAGAAAACTCTAAACTCGGCTAAATTTGCAAACCTCTATAATAATTACTGTTCATTTTAGATCCGATTTTTATGAAATTGGGTGTAAGTTTGTTTGATTGAAATACAATTATTTACACATTTACACCCGTTATCTATAAAATAGGGTGTAAAGTTGAATATATATACATCCGTTTTAAACATAAAAAGGGTGTAATATACCATCTATAAATGCATATATGTAAAAATTTACACCCAATTTCTATAAAGAGTGTAATTTAACATCAAATTTACACCCGTTTTCTATAAAATAGGGTGTAAAGTGGAATGTATATACATCCGTTTTAAACAAAAAAAAGGTGTAATATATCATCTATAAATGTATATATGTAAAAATTTACACCAGATTTATATAAAAAAGGGTGTAATATAACATCAAATTTACACCCGTTTAAAAATTGGTGTAAATTTGTCAGACATTTCTCACCCGTTGAATTCACACCCTCCAATAACGGGTGTTAAATGTATAAAAATCAGGTGTAATTTTATATATCTGCACTAGTGAAAACTAGGATTTTTCTTCCATACTTAGAAAAATTTAAGTTTCTCAACTTTGCCCCTTTTGCAAGAAACCTTCCAAATCTTGATTTTTCATGCTCAAATTCATTGATCAAACATGTCTTGATGAAATTTGGCTTGAATACTTCAATTTGGACCAAATAACCCTAAAAGTCAAAGGGTTAACTTTGTCAGATAAAGCTTGTGTATCAGATGAAATCAACTCTGTGATCTTCAATGATCTTGCATTTTTTATTTTGCCAATCATTATGGATGGATTCCAAGGATGTATTTGAGTGTCTTGGATCATGTCTCAAGGCTTGAGATCATGCTTTGATCAAAAGTCAAAGGCACAGTTGTCTTTTCCTGATAAAACCCTAATTTGGGGCCAAATGAATTTGAGCTTCCAAGAACTTGTAATGAGACCAATTTGCACTTTATTCTTAATGAAGAGAAGCCTCTTGAGTGAATGCAAGCTTGATAGGTTGATGATCACTCCAAAACATCGACTAGTCATGTGAGGATCTCCTTGATTCTCTTGGTTCTCTTGGTCCAAAACCCTAATTCACAGATAAAACAACACAAAGGAAAATTGCATAAGGTTAGGGTTAGCAATGCAATATATGATGCTCCTAGAATGATGATGAAATTTAGGGTCAAAATTTGGGGTATGACAGCCCCTTACTACATAAATATTTTTTTGGCCCCTTATTTTTAAGCCCCCTCATATTTTTGCTTTTCAAGAGGCTCTAAGTAAGGAGCTCAAAATCTAATAAGTTTGAAGCAAAATATTTTTGTTTTTTTATTTTATTTTTTTAATTATTTTTAAAAATTATTTTAAAAATTATTTTTTTTCTAAAAACATAAATAAATAAACAATTTAAAAAATATCTAATTTTTTTCATAAAATAAGTCGAGTGATTTTCGAAAATAAAAAAGTCAATCTTTTATCGAAAAAAAAGGCCGATTTTTTTCAAAAATAAAAAAATTTGAATTTTTTTGAAGATAAAAATCGAGCGTTTTTCGAAAATAACAAAAAAATCGATTTTTTTTTTTTTAAAAAAAGGCCAATTTTTTTTATAAACAAAAGTCGACTTTTTCAAAATTAAAAAAGTAGATTTTTTTCCCGAAAAAACTAATTTTTTCCAAAATAAAAAGTCGGTTTTTTCGAATATAAAAAAGATCAATTTTTTTTCCTAAAAATAAAACACTGGTTTATTTTTTAATGTTAAAAAAAGTTGATTTTTTTCGAAAATGAAAAAAATGTCGTTTTTATTCGAAAATTAAAAAAAAATGTCATTTTTTGGAAATTGAAAAAAGTTGAATTTTTTCGAAAATAAAATCGATTTTTCTGAAAAAAAAAATTCAATTTTTTGGAAAATAAAAAAAATCCATTTTTTCAAAAAATAAAAAATGTCGATTTTTTTCGAAAGTTAAAAAATTGTTGATTTTTTCGAAAATAACAAAGTCAATTTTTATCAAAAATAAAAATAATCGATTTTTTCAAAAATAAAAAAATAGTCAATTTTTTTCGAAAATATAATCGAGTTTTCCATTAAAAAAATGATTTTTCGACAAATAAAAAAATCAATTTTTTATTAAAAAAAAGTCGATTTTTTCGAAAGTTTAAAAAAGTTAATTTTTTTCGAAAATAAAAAAAAAATCAATTTTTTCAAAAATAAAAAATCTAGTTTTTCCCAAAAAAATATCGTTTTTTTGGGAAAAAATCTGAAATAAAAAAGTCGATTTTTCTGAAAAATATAAAATTCAAATTTTTTCGAAAGTCTAAAAATAGTCGATTTTTTGAAAATGAAAAAAAAAATTGATTTTTTACGAAAAAAATTAATTTTTTCAAAAATTAAAAACGTTATTTTTTTTAATTAAAAAAAATCATTTTTTCTGAAAAAAATGTCATTTTTTTTTCAAAAGGGTTAACTTTTTGAAAATGATGGAGCATTGAGATCTTTCTAAAATTTAAGGGGCCTTTAATTTTGGGGACCTACTTACCCTCAATTTGACAGCTCTGCTCACCTTTATACCTCTCACCACCTCCTTATTCATCTTCACAGTCACATACTACACCTCTCACCCACTTCCTATCATATTTTATATTATCTCTCTCTCACAATTTAAAAAAACTAAGAAAAGGGTATCATTTTGCTTACTGAAATATTTTGTTTTGTTTTAATTTTTATCACATACATATATATACTTCTGTTTGTTATTATAAATACTTTTTTTAGTTATAATTTATAATATATACATAGTTTCTATCATATTTTTTAGTTATAATATATATATATATATATATATATATATATATATATATATATATATATATATATATATATTTATCTTTTTGATCGTTTTTTATTTTAAATTTTTTTCACATTGTGTGTGTGCGCGCGCGCGCGCGTGTACGTACGTGTGTGTGTTTATCTTTCTATGTTTTTTCAATTACTTTGAGTTAATGTAAAAAAAATTGTGATCCTACTTTAATAATAATAATGTGCTTGATTGTTGCTTGGTTTGTCATTGCGTTGTGATCTCGGAGGTAAAATTCAATTTAACTTTCGAAAATCGTTTGGACGCATAGATTTTGCTCGACTTCTTATAGAGTGATTCTTACATCAATCCACTATAAGTTAGCTTAGTGCTAAACTCAGTTGCCTTTGATTTCGCTTTATTTCTCGGGTCTCGTGGCTTACTCTTGGGCCTTCTTACAACGAGCTCTTTTATTTTTGTGTGTTTGCATTTACTTGTTTGATTGTTTTGTATTTTACTCACTTTCTTACTCCCGATTGACAAAATGTATCCCCCACCCTTGTTGTAATTGTCATTTGTGTTTGTCGCTTTTATTTTCATTAGTTAGATAATTAATGAAAAAGCAAAAAAATATAAAACCAACACTTTTTAAAAAAAATAATAAGAGCTCGACTCAACGTTGAGTCATTTTTCTCAAAAATCAAACCATTTCAAACCTTTCATTTCAATCCATGTCCACTAATCATCCATACGCTTCAGATTCAAATCATTTTCAAAACCCTTCAATCACTTCAAACACCTTTCATAATCATGAATAAACCTCGATCAACATCAAGTGCATTTTCCCAATAAAACTTCAAAACATCTAATAAGATAAAAACACTTTTTTAATAAAGATGAAAAGGGAGATGGTTTTGGAGCCTTCAATTCCCCTCCTCAATTGTTTGAGTACGAGTTGCCTTACTTGATTAGTCAAACACTTGTCATCTCTTAAAAAAATTTATAATCCGATTCACCTTAAACCTTTTCTTAATCAAACTGAAACCTATTTTACTAATAACTTAGATGACAAAGAAAGTGGTCTAGAGCCTTCTATTCTCTTTCCCAAATACTTATATACGAGTTGCCTTACTCAGCCATTCGAGTATTCGTCATCCAATTAAAATACTCTAAATATACTAAATCCTTTCACAATTAAGGATGAAAAAGGAGATGGTTTTGAGCCTTCGATACCTCTTCTCAATTGTTTGGGTACGAGTTGCCTTATTCGATTAGTCAAGCAATTGCCATCTGTAAGAAAACCTATAATTTGGTTTACCTTAAAACCTTTTTGTAATCAAATCAAATTAAAACTTATTTTCCTAATAACTTAGATAAAAAAGAAAGTGGTATAGAGTCTTTTATTCCCTTTCCCAAATACTTGGGTACGAGTTTCCTTACTCGGTCATTCGAGTATTCGTCATTCACTTAAAATGCTCTAAATATATTGAATCCTTTTGTAATTAAGGATGAAAAGGGAGATGGTTTGGTGCCTTCGATTACTCTCCTCGATTATTTGGATACGAGTTACCTTACTCAACCATCTGAGTAATTGTCATTCAAACAACACATTCAACCAATCAAACTCTTTTTTCTCGCTGTCGTGCGATCTTAAAAACCTTTTCAAAAACGAAAGATATCTTGTCTTAAGATGATGATAAGCAATGTTTCATCCATAATCGTTGAGTTGAGATAAGTGACATTTTCCCATGAATTTTGATTCCTAAATCCATTCAATGTGATGCAAACGTCCGCTACTCACCTGTTTTGGGTAAAACAATGTTTTCCGTCGGTTAATTGTTAAGTTCAAATTTTGACTTAAAATGAACCATCTTCCTTGGCACTTTTCAACTCAATTCTCATGTTTTAATAGATTTATTTCTTGTTCTTGTGTGATTCTTCAATTATATTGCAAATACCTTTGGATTCTTTGATGTGTGTGTTATTGTGCAGGATTTAGGCATAAAACATCAAAGATTAAGACACAAATGATTGGACAAGGAAGCCAAATAAATGAACAGGAATTAGCATGTTCGCTGGGCGAACAACAAGCGAGGAACAACAGTGAATGTTAGCTGGGCGAGCTCCGGGCGAAGCCCCATCGAACCATCTCAAAATGATGGCAGTAAGAAAAGAGCACTAATTTTTCTGGGCGAACTTGAAGCGAATATTCGCTGGGCAAGGTTGCAGCGAAGCCCCAGCAAACCAGCCCAGTTTAGAGGTAGTAGGAAAATGGCCCAAAGTTCGTTGGGCGAAGTTGAAGCGAAGAGGTTCGGTGTGCGAAGAAGTGTTATCACAACGAACTCAGATATTTTCCAAGGGCGGTTTAATTGTTCCTGAGGCACTTGAAGTGCCCAAAATTAGTCTTCGTTTGGCGAAGAAGGTGTTCGCTAGGCGAACAGGACAGATTTTGTAAATACTATATAAGTACTTTTTCTTGCTTTTTAGAACATAACTCTTATAACTTGAAAAATAGATATTTTGGAGATCAGAACTTTATCTCTCTTCATTCCAAGCATATTCTTGAGAGAGAAACACAAACCCTAAGAGGGAGAAGGTAAGAGCTTCGATCTCGTGTTGGGGTTTGGATGTAATCTTTTGATACCTTATGTATTTCATCTAATATATGTTTTGTGAACTAGTTTTCATTCAATATTGATGTTGTCTTTGATTTATTATTTGCGGGTCTTGACAAAACTCTTTTCAAATCTTTGATCTAAGATATTCATGTATCAATGAGCAAACTTTTGACATGGTCTTGTAAGTTGATATTCACTAGTATCACTTTTATTTTATTGTGTTGATTAGTAGCATAAGTAGCATGAGTAGGATCAATGCGGTAAATACCATGATAACGTTTTTGACGTGAATGGTATTGTGAGGATGCGTGATAATAGAGATAAGAAACTATGTTCACATACTTTTGGCAAATTAGTTGAATACATGTAAAAAGGGTTAAGTGTATGTACGTATTCTAGTCATGGGGTTTTATGTGAATCAATCATGAATCTGATATGGGTGTCATCTTTGAACACCTGTTAGGTTCTAGACTCTCGACATAGATTTAGGCTTAGCATTTGCATGAGTATCAGTTCTTAATGCTCTGTGTTGTTGAGTTGCGTGAGACATCACCAATGAGGCAATACGGTTGTTCTCTCGACTTTGCGTTAGACATAACCTAGGTTGTGGGTGATACGTGAAGATATTAGACGAATGATTGATTTGTGTTTAACTGGTTAGAAGAATGCATGTGTTATCAATTTATGAGATCCAATCCCAACAAGGTTCCGTTTATATTTAAGTCTTTACTTTATATTTTCCGTCTTTATATTATATGCCTTTAATTATGGTCCCTTTGATCTTTTAACCAATTTAATAAAAACAAGCTTAGAAATGTAGAGACTATTGAACAATATTCTTTCCCTCGCATCGATCCCTGTGGAGACGATATAAATCCCGGAGGGAATCCTTCCGAAACTAAATTTTTTGCTTCTTGCCGCTTTACTGCAGTTCGAACAAAATGGCGCCGTTGCCAGGGATTGGTGTTTAGATATTGAATCACATTGTAATAGTTTCTATATTTTTTAGCTTTGTACAGTTGTTTATATTGTATATATACTTGTTTCCTTTCATGTTTTCTCAAGTTTTTATTAGGGATGAATGATGAGAACTTCTTCTAGATTGGTTGCTATGTGTATAAAAGTATCCAATGAGATTCTACCAAGTTTGGATGGTGATGGTAGGATGTTGAACATGTGAATGCAAGCAAGATAAATTGTACCGCTTTATAGAATGTTAGAATGATTTAAGAATTTTGTGTTTTGTGCAAATGTGTATTCTTGTTTCATTTTGCAACTTTGTTGGAATGCTTGTTTCACTTAGGACCAATAGCCACAAATTGTGAGAAACCTCCATTGTTTACTATATGCTAGGATGACAGAGAACTTTGTTTAATTAGTTTGATTCATGCTTAATCTTTTGATTATTGTGATTTTGTGGAAGCATTAGAAATGATCAAGGCATTTGGTGATATTTAGCACAACCGTATCCAAAAGTAACTTCCCCGTGAATAGTGAGAATTCGTTACCCCCTTTGAGCCTAAATAGTTTAGATCTCATTTTAGTGATGAACTTGATATTTGTACATAATTTGAAACTTTAGTTCATCACTGAATTTTGTGAGATTCTAAAAAAATTCTTGAACCTTTGAACATTGTTTAAATTGATTTCCTTGCCATAAAAAAGCAAGGAGCATTCACTTGAGGTTTGGTTGAATTCAAGTTGGGGCGAGCGGAAAGAAAAGTGGTAAGTTGCTCAAAAATTTGTAAATTTTCAAGCAAGCATAGAAAAAGTGTGAATAGGAATGTGAAAAACAAAAGAAAAAGAATGCTTGTTTGAAAAAGAAAAATAGAGGATGAAATAATTGTGCAATAAGGAAGTTTGAAAAGATTTGCAATAGAGGAAAGAAAGTGGTGAATGAAGTTGTGATGTGTAAATACCATGTATAGTGAATGTTTCTTTTGCATTGGCAATTTTGATTCAATGACCTTTAGAAATGACCCTTTGTTGTGAACCTGACCAAGCTACAACCTTAAAAACCCTTAGTGATCTTTTTGCTTCCATGTTTTCATTTTTTATTGTTAGATGAATGAATGAATCAGATTGTTATTTGCATTGTTTGTCAGGTGAGTGAAATTTCCCCGCGGCTGCAAACGCGTTAATTTCTTAATTCTTATTCGAAGAGGAGTGTTAGAGTGATTCAAGTATGAGAATTTAGTTATTATTTGAAACATTGCATGATATTTGTTTAAGAACTAAATTCTTTATCATTGTTCGCTTCTATTAAGTGGTGAACATTGCTTGTGCGCATTCTCATGTTTGAGCAAATCCTCTTATTTGAGCAAATCTCTCTTGTTTGAATTTGAACTATTATCCCTTTCTTGTTGAATCTTATGCTTGAGCAAATCATCTTGTTTGAGAAAATCTCTCTTGCTTTCATGAGTGGCATATTTTTCTTGAGGACAAGCAAAAATCTAGTTTGGGAGAGTTTGTTAAGTGCAAATTTTGACTTAAAATGAACCATCTTTCTTGGCACTTTTCAACACAATTCTCATGTTTTAATAGATTTATTTCTTGTTCTTGTGTGATTCTTCAATTATATTGCAAATACCTTTGGATTCTTTGATATGTGTGTTATTGTGTAAGATTTAGGCATAAAACATCAAAGATTAAGACACAAATGATTAGACAAGGAAGTCAAAGAAATTAAGAGGAATCAGCACGTTCGCTGGGCGAACAACAAGCGAGGAGCAGCATCGAATGTTCATTGGGCGAGCTCCTGGCGAAGCCCCAACGAACTATCTCAGAATGATGACAGTAATAAAAGATCACTAAGTTCGCTGGGCGAACTTGAAGCGAATATTCGCTGGGCGAGGTTGCAATAAAGCCCCAATGAACCAGCCTAGTTTAGAGGCAGTAGGAAAAGGGCCCAAAGTTCGCTGGGCGAAGTTAAAGCGAAGAGGTTCGCTGTGCGAAGAAGTGTTCACACAGCGAACTCAGATATTTTCCAAGGGCGGTTTAACTGTTCCTGAGGCACTTGAAGTGCCCAAAAGTAGTCATCGCTGGGCGAAGAAGGTGTTCGTTAGGCGAACAGGACAGATTTTGTAAATACTATATAAGTACTTTTTCTTGCTTTTTAGAACATAACTCTTATAACTTGGAAAATAGATATTTTGCAGATCAGAACTTTATCTCTCTTCATTGCAAGCATATTCTTGAGAGAGAAACACAAACCCTAAGAGGGAGAAGGTAAGAGCTTCGATCTCTTGTTGGGGGTTTGGATGTAATCTTTTGATACCTTATGTATTTCATCTAATATATGTTTTGTGAACTAGTTTTCATTCAATATTGATGTTGTCTTTGATTTATTATTTGTGGGTCTTGACAAAACTCTTTTCAAATCTTTGATCTAAGATATTCATGTATCAATTAGAAAACTTTTGACATGGTCTTGTAAGTTGATATTCACTAGTATCACTTTTATTTTATTGTGTTAATTAGTAGCATAAGTAGCATAAGTAGGATCAATGCAGTAAATACCACGATAACGCTATTGACGTGAATGATATTGTGAGGACGCATGATAATAGAGCTAAGAAACTATGTTCACATACTTTTGGCAAATTAGTTGAATACATGTAAAAAGGGTTAAGTGTATATACATATTCTAATCATGGCATTTTATGTGAATCAATCATGAATCTGATATGGGTGTCATTTTTGAACACCTGTTAGGTTCTAGACTCTCGACATAGATTTAGGCTTAGCATTTGCATGAGTATCAGTTCTAAATGCTCTGTGTTGTTATGTTGCGTGAGACATCACCAATGAGGCAATACGGCTGTTCTCTCGACTTTGCGTTAGACATAACCTAGGTTGTGGGTGATACGTGAAGATATTATACGAATGATTGATTTGTGTTTAACTGGTTAGAAGAATGCATGTGTTATCAATTTATGAGATCCAATCCCAACAAGGCTCTGTTTATAGTTAAGTCTTTACTTTATATTTTCCGTCTTTATATTTTATGCCTTTAATTATGGTCTCTTTGATCTTTTAACAAATTTAATAAAAACAAGCTTAGAAATGTAGAGACCATTGAACGGTATTCTTTCCCTCGCACCGATCCATGTGGAGATGATATAAATCCCAGAGGGAATCCTTCCAAAACTAAATTTTTGCTTCTTGCCGCTTTACTGTAGTTCGAACATTAATGCAAGATGGCTTTTGCTAAAATCGACCAACAAACAAACTTTTTTTACCCAGAAATATGTGTACCTTGATTTCTGTTTTGAGATACGTAGGAGCAGGATTGCGAAATCTTGTTAGGTCCCGTAGTAATAAAAATTCTTTTAGGTCCTTTTCTCTTTTCTTTCTCTTAATAACTTGAAAAGTCTAACATTTCTAAGCTAACACTAACACGCACCATTAACCTAACGGTTCTTATTGAGTACAACAGACGTAAGGGGTACTAATACCTTCCCCTTGCGTAACCGACTCCCAAACCCCGATATTGGTTGCGATGACCATATCCTTGTCTTTCTTTTAGGGGTTTTACTCGACATATTCCTTTTCCCTCTATGGGAATAAATAAATACCGATGGCGACACTATTAAGTCCATCCTGCGAGCATGCGATTGCGCTTCACGAGGTCGTTCTCATTTTTCGAGGTACGATAGGGGTTAGTGATTGAGAGAATGTGAGAGGGGTTCTCATATTTAGGGGGTGTATTAAATAGAAAGTCACTATAATTAGGAATAGGCGTTGAACATCATGGGGTTGATGTTCCTATAACCCTAATTGTACTAATTCAAAGTAGTGAATTTCCTTTCTTGGATAGAGTGCCCAAACAAACGTAGGTATGGTTTCACCGAACTGGGTTACCAATATCTTGTGTTATTTTATTGCTTTTTGCATTATGTTATAGATGTTGTTATATTGATGTCTTACTGGTTTAAAAAGTTGGACCAGTTATCCCAACATTGTGTCCAACATGTGTCCTCTCAAGAACATAATTTCATGTATGAATTAGGATATGTATTTTCTCCCATTAGGGGAGATGTATTTATATATGCTTTAGGCCTAGGGTTTCCTTAGGAAAGGTTGTCGCCCACTCAGTCAATGGTGGACCATTGAATCCTTATTTCTAAGGGGGAGGGGGGTCAACTATTGACCCCGACTTCTCTCTGCTTAAGAAAAGTCTTATCCCACGTTTCTCATGACTGGGTGAGAGGAAAGCATTGGGGCGAGGTGATACTTTTTTGAGTGTGACATCTGTCGTTACCTCTCCTGAGGGCGGCATATGGTTGTCACTTTCGCTTGGTCTTTTACAAATATAACATTATAAAATCCTTCAAGCATGAGATCCTAGATAGAGGACAAGTATTTTAAGAACGTGGTATGTGGTGTATCCTGAGGCCCTAAGTTTTTGGATGATATGTATGACGTGATAGACCTATTAGGCTCCGGTATTTTTAGAATAATTTATGTTGTTTGGTCTCGTTCAAGGAAACTTAAAGTCCCTCATGCAAAGAGTCTAAATATCTTGAGAAATCAAAGTACCTCGGGCAAAGTTATATGTAGCCTGGATGATGAGACAATAAGTCTTTCAGGCGATACGTTTGACCCTTTGGGAAGGAATTTCATCACACCCTAAGACAAGACTTGTGACTAACTCTCATAGGCTAGAATTCAGTCATGCCTCTAGGGAAATATTTCTATGTTTGATCTCGTTCATGGAAACTCTATGTCCCTCTAGCAAGAGTTTACATATTCTGGGAAATATAAGTCCCTCAAGAAAAGTTATAAGTAGCTTGGAAGATGAGATTATAATTCCTTTAGGTGAGGCATTTGACCTTTCGGGAGGGACTTCTATTAAGACCTCAAACAAGACTTGTGACTAAGTCTTTTAGGATAGACTTCGGTCACACCTCTTAGGCTAGACTTGTAACCAAATACCTGAACTTTATTTATTTGGCTTGGTCCTGATCTCCAAAAGTGATCTTCAGTGTGATGTATAATTTTACTTGTACCTACTCCCTAGAGAATCCAACCGGCGAAATTTTCAGGGGCTTTAAGTCCTTTGGGCCGAGGCGAAGTCTTTCAAACGCCTCTCAATACAGAATGTCTATATAACTTCCTTGGTTTACGAGAACTCTTTAGATATATCATTTGTCGCATTTTATGGTAATGACAACGGAGTCATCATTGTGAGGGTGGATGCCAGATGGATCTATCCCAGAAAAGGTGATTGTGGCTTTTGGGACTTGGATTTCGACTTCTCCTTCAATATTATGGAGGTTTTCTATATTTAGAATTTGGCGAGCATACCTTCTACGAGTGAAGCTAGTCTCCCCGCCCCCAGAAAATCCTTTTGCTATGGTGTTGAGTGCGTGACACAAAACTTTATTGCCATCACTATAGGATGCCTTCTTTTCTTTGTTGGGTATGGGGCTTCCAATGCCATCTCTCTCTCACGAGTTAGACTTGTCTAACCCATGGGAAGAGTCGCCCTTCACATATTTTTTAAGGTGTCCCTCCTGGATTAGCCTCTCGATTTCTTTCTTAAGTTGGTAACAATACTCAGTGTGGTGTCCTTTGACTCTATGGAACTTGCACTATCTTTATGATTCATAACCCATTACATTTGCCTTCAGAGATGGAGGTGTAGGAATGTTGTGTATTTGAAGAACCTCGCGTCATATTTGTTCACGACATGTGTTCAGAGACGTGAATATCTTTGTTGTCTTGCCTATTCTCTTGAATGAAATTTTCTCTTTGATGGGAGAGGTATAATTACTCTTCCTATTGTGTTAACCATCGACGTTAGGAACTTGTTCCTTGACGTCTCACGTCTTTTTTCGGTGTTGCTTTCCTCGCCCTTTATATAACATTCGACACTGGTGACCACTTCCGCCAACAAAAGTTCTGGCTTCTAGGAGAGAGACTCATTGAATCTTACCACCTTGAGTCCATTTTGGAATGCTCCCATAAACATTTCTTGGTTTGGTGGGATGGTCTTGATGATGGCTTTGATAAATCGAGCGAAATAATCCTTCGGCGACTCTGTCGGACCCTATCCTCAGGGACAAGCACTCCCTATATCTCATCAGAGAGTGAATGGGGATCCGGCACTTCCATATCCTCTGGGGGATTGGACTTCTATAGGTGTTTTCTAATGTTGTGGACATTGTCCTCCAATGTCTTTTTCTAACGGTGTAGTTCATCTATGGCGGTACGAATCTCCGCTAGGGTGTCAGCATTATCGCTAACAGCGGTACCTTGTGGTGTAGGGGATAAAGTCATCCTATTAACCATTGTTGAGGGCGGCTAGGAGTAGGAGTGGAGGGTAACAATTATTAGGGTGATTGTGATGAAGAAGGTGTGGTCCAGGTTAGTTTTATCACAGCTCTATGGTGGGCACCAATGTACTGGTCAAAAAGTACACGTGTGCATGTTACTGGTGTAATGGCAAGGGTACTCAGAGACCTTAGTATGTATATAATAATTTTTGGTGGTTAAGGCTTTCCCACGACGGCCAGAAGCTTTGTGTGATGGTGTTTATGGTGGTTTTGAGAACCTACTCACGTGAGGTGAGATGGTCTGTATGTGTTTTCTTTTTAGGTAAAAGCATATGAATTAGCATATGTCCATTATCCCATTGAGGGATAGGTATTTATAGAGGCTTTAGGTCTGGGGTTTCCTTATGAAAGGTCGTTGTCCACTCTAGGGGTGTTCAAAACCGAACCAACCCAATAGAAAACTGCAAACCAAACCAAACCGAAACCACAAAAAATCGCATTTGGTTCCGGTCATCTTTTAACAAAACCGCACGGTTCGGTTTGGTTTGCGGTTTGTATTTTACAAACCGAACTAAACCAAACCAAACCGCATTATGTTACAGCCCAAACTTTACTTATCTTACATCTAACCCAAAACTCAAACCCATTATGTCTTAACCTTACAATTACGAAATATTTTCTCTTACTCACACTTAACTTTTCAGGTTTAATCTTCTCAAATCTCTCCTAATAGTATTGCGCATTCTTCTCATCTTCTTTGCCATGTACGTCTCACCTCTTCTACACTAATCTCTCATCTCACATGTTCTTTCTTTCTCATCTTCTCATTTTTATGTTACTATTTTCTCTTCTAATTATGTTTTTATCGCACATTTCTTCTCTAATTTCACATCTCTTATGTTCTTTCTTTTTCATCTTATCTAATCTCCCTTCTCCTCTATTTTTCTGTTTTATTATAATATTTTTTATATTATTTTATGCTACTATTTTTCCACTATTGTTTAACTTGATTTTTGTATATTGAATGAGAACTTTTTTGTCTAAATATGATGATTTTTTCTATTATTCGGTAATGTATAAACGACTAAACACAAAGTTGTGTTGTTCTCTATATATGTAAATATCACTCAACAAAAATATTGTAAAAAACCGAACCAATCCAAACCGCATTGGTTTGGTTTGGTTTGGTTCAGATTTTTTTTAAAAGCCATCCGAACTAAACCAAACCACATGTTTTTTTCTCTTGCGGTTCGAATGATTTTTAGCGTGAAAACCACCCAAACCGCACCGCGAACACCCCTAGTCCACTCAGTCAATAATGGACCATTGAATCCCTATTTTCAAGAGGGTGTAGGTCAACTATTGACTCTGACTTCTCTCTGCCCAAGAAATGTCTTATTCCACGTTTCTTATGAATGAGTGAGAGGATGGCATTGGGGCGAGGTGATACCTCTTTAAGGGCAACATTTGTTGTCTCATCTCCTAAGCCGTTGTTGGGTTGTTTACAAATATAATACTACACCATTTTTGTGTACCACCTTCCTTTATACCAAGACTCCTCCAAGAATATCTAAACATAAATTTTGATTATTATTTGGCAAAATTTGAGATCATTTTACCTTTTCCTCCCCTTATAAGTTTTAGTTTCAATTATACAATAATTGTTTGACTCTCTCTCTCTCTCTCTCTCTCATATCCCACTAAAATGGTTAGAAAATATAATTATATTCATGGTCAAACAAGTCATATCCTAATCACACATAATTAATGTTCAGGTCTATGTTTGACTTCAATTTATGTACTTGATTCATAGGAATGAAGTGGTTTGTTTTAAAATTGATTTATGAATTTGTAAGTCTACCTATAAATTTGACTATAGTGTCACGTACATGATTGTTGTGGTACTACCAATAGGCATCACTCAATTTGTACATGCAACAACAAACTTTCCTTTGTAAGAAATCAACCATATGTCTTTGACATAAATATCAACGACAACATGGTTAATACATGTTTGCTTAAACTCTATTTGTACTGCTTAGAAGAAATAGAATAAAAAATTATTCTCTACGGGTCGTTGCTTTGTTCACGTTATTCAATACATGTTGCTTACATCTAATATCAAAAAATTTCTCTTTGAAGAACCTATAAAGCAAATTAACTGAAATCAAAAACATAATTCCAACAAAAATCACTAAAGTCATTTGTCGGTTACAAAAGCACCTTGGAAATTAAATTGTCTGAAATAAGCAAATCCTTTAGTAATACCCAACAAAAAAATTTATTGGTGCTTCAATTTTAAATATGAAAATATCATTGAATATGTTAATTTATTGGTACTTTAATTTTAAATATGCAAATATCATTGAATACGCCAATTCTATGGAAGTAACACCGACAATTTTAATCAATGAAATTTTTTATTTGTTGGTTATATTTTTCCTTCATTTTGTTTTTCCTTCTACCAAAAAGTTGAAAAAATTATTTCATTTCTTGTTATATATTGTTTCCAGCTACACTTTCTTTTTTAACTTTTTTTTTCTATAACTGTAGTTTTTTAACGGAATAGTTTTAGATGATTCTTTATATCAAATTAAACTTTTGTCATCAAGTTGAGATGGCTGAGTTGGTCTAAGGCGCCAGATTAAGGTTCTGGTCCGAAAGGGTGTGGTTCAAATTCCACTCTCAACATAATTTTTTTATATGTTTTATTTTTTTTCTTTTTCATTATTTACACGTAAATATTGGTTTGTGGATTCCATTTCAAAAGCTAATATGATTTCAAATCCTATGAATCTAATCATTTGTGTCTTTATTTTGATTTTCTCTTCTTTATTTAAATGACTAAAAATGTGTGATAAACCAATATGTGAGATAACTTATGGTCATTACCTTAACCAAACATTCAACTCCACCCTTCTATGACTTTGGTTAATTCAAAGTTTTGTCCGTTTATAATAGTTTTTGAAAGTTATGTATACTAGAATACTAGAATTTTAGAAATTTTCGGTACAAAATCAAAGGATTCTCACGAAAATTTTGAAATTTCTGAAGAAAAATGTACTGATTTCAAAATTTCCGATAGTTACTTTGGAATTTCCAATATCACTCTAGATTTTATGAAACTCCCGCAAATTTTGAATGGATTTTAAAAATAGGCTTAAATAGCGATTTAGTCCGTGTAAGTTGGCGAGATTTTGGTTTTAGTCCCTGAATCTTTTTTTTTCGGTCCAAGTCCCTATATGTTCTATTTCTTTTGGCGTTAGTCCCTGCTGTTACTCTTCCGTTTAAAAAAAGGTGACTTGGCAGACAGTGGTGATGTGTAATATTTTTTTTTCATTTCTTTTATATATTTGTTTAACACACGTGGCTATTAAACTTTCCCCCCATATTTTCATTTCCATATTTTGTTTTAAGTCCCTGTAAATTAGGGCTTGACTTTTCCATTCCCAAGTTTGTCTCTTCCATTCATTGATAGTTCAGGTAAGCTCAATGGTGGTTGTACGTCTGCGTTTGAACTTCCAAGAAAGAATCTTCCAGGTATGTTGTTTACTGTGAACTTACATTATGGGGGAAAGTTTGTTAGGGATGGTGTCGTGTACTACCTAGGTGGGGATAAAGTTGAAGTAGACATTGACCCTGATAAGTGGAGCTTCTTTGAAGTAACCGGTATTGTTAATGATGTTTATAAACTTGAAATCAATGATTTTTGGCTATGGTGGTATAACATTGTATCGGGTAAGCATGCAAGGGTAGTTAGTGATGTTGATGCTGATAAGATTTATGAACACTATGTTGAAACTGGCGTTAGTGTAGACCTTTTTGTTGAGCACAGAATTACGGAAGATGTTGTTAATGATGTGGAAACTAACAATGTTATTGAGGATGATGCTGATAATGTTGAAGCTGAAACAGTTGGTGAGGCAAATGTAAGTAATGTTGAAGGTGATGCAGTTGCTGAGGAAAATGTAACTAATGCCGAAGCTGAGACTGGTATGGATGATAGTGATGATAATGATTACAATGGTTTATCATTTGAGGATAGTGAGGATGAAAGGGCCCTTGGTTTGGATAATGGGAACAAGAAGGAAGTGACTGTTGCTAAGAAAGAGGTTAGTGAATCTTAGGAATTTTTTGGTTATGACCTATGCCAATTTTGTAGCATGTGCATATTTTTTTGGTGATATTTTGTATTTTTAAATCATGTTATTTAATAATTGCAGCAACCTATTGTGTTTCAAACAGTTGTAGAGGCCGGTCCTAAACTGTATTTGACAGAGGTTTTGATAAATCTCTTGGGGA
Source organism: Lathyrus tuberosus (assembly GCA_022829125.1). Classification (NCBI taxonomy): domain Eukaryota; kingdom Viridiplantae; phylum Streptophyta; class Magnoliopsida; order Fabales; family Fabaceae; genus Lathyrus; species Lathyrus tuberosus. The sequence goes on along the minus strand of JALAZF010000027.1, from coordinate 15,618,636 downwards.
GGATGAGGTAATTTTATTCTCCTATTTTGTCAAGTTTATTATGATTATGTGCATTTTGAGTGTTTAATCTTGACATCGTTTTTTTTATATATACACACATTTTAGAGCTAAGTTGGAGCAACATTTTGCTTCTTGCGGGCGGGCTACAAAGGTGTCAATCCCAAAAGATTATGATTCTGGCTATGTGAAGGGCTATGTTTTTATATACAAAATATTATGATTATGTCTCTGTTGTTTCAAACTAACAACTGCTTTTAAGTAAGTGTGTTCTTTTTGGCTGGATATAGATAAAAGTAGACCGGGCGAACAATGTTATAAGAGCTCTAAGTTGTCGGTTAAAAATATTCATAGAGATTTGAAGTTGGAAATATACAAAGTGCGAAGAATCTAAGTTTTTGCTCTTCTTTTGCAACAAATATGTCATAGAGATTTGAAGTTGGAAAATACACATTTAGCTTGAAGATCTGCACCTCACTTTTAGATGGAAACACTTTTGCATTAGGTTTCTATGATATTCACAAATCATACCTTTTATGATTTTTGTAACATGCCTCTGTAATGTTTAATCTTACTTTAAAATTTCAGTGATCCATTATTTTCTATTAAATACTGCAGCTAGAATTTTTGCAGGATGCATATTGTGCTTTACTCCCAGAACAAACACGTTTTTTTGTAAAGATATGGTATTTAACTTATTGTCATTATTAATTCTATTTACCATATTCCCGTATTGAAGAATTGGTGTGTTTCACAGGTTGACGTTGTTGTTCAAGTTGGTGTATGTGTTGAGATTTTTGCTGCAACAAATGAGGATGTGAAACAAAATAATTTTTAGATTATTTTCAGTTAAAATTATTTGGCTATTAGTAAAATATCATCATTTGGAAAGTCACTTTGAAAAAGACATTTCACACTTCTCACTACATTAGGTAGTGAGTGTTGGTGTACAAGGTGAATAATGGATGAAAAGAGTAGAATATATTATAATAAAATGACGGCTACAAAAGGATACAAAATCACTAACTACCACTAGTCTATTTATAAGCTAAAACTAGGGCTACAAAAAGCAACAAACAAAATACTAAAATACCCTCTAACAAACTTAATGACTAAGTTTGGGAATATAAATTATTATTTCTAATACCATCCCTTAATTTATATTTCCTCAAAACAAACAACACCAATTCCATCCCTTAAGCAAAGAAATTGATCAGTCTTGATAGCCTTCGTCAGAACATCTGCCAACTGTTTCTGGGTGCTACAGTGCTCAACTTCTAACACTCCATTCTGAACCTGATTTCTTAGAAATTGATACTTGGTCTCAATATGCTTGCTTCTCCCATGCAAAACTGGGTTTCTTGCAAGATTGATTGCAGACTTGTTATCAATCATCATCTTCAAAGGCTTGTTTACCTTGATCTTCAGATCCTGCAGCAAGTTCAGAATCCACACAGCTTGGCATGCAGTAACAGCACCTGCAATATATTCAGCTTCACAGGTTGACAACGCAACAAAAGGTTGCTTCTTGGAACACCAAGAAATAGGGCCTCCCAGGAACTTGAACAAGTACCCAGAAGTACTTCTTTTATCAACTCTGTCTCCACACCAATCAGAATCTGAATAACTCAGAAGTTCTGATTCAATCTTCCTTCCAGAAGGGAATAACACTCCATACTTCAGAGTTCCCTTGATATACCTCAGAATCCTGACAGCAGCTTGGTAATGGGACCACTTGGGTTTACTCATGAATCTGCTAACCATTCCAACTACATAGTAAATATCAGGTCTGGTATTACACAAATACCTCAGAGAACCAACCAACAGTTTGAAGGTTATAGCATCCACATCCTCACCATCAGAATCAGAATCTAGTTTCTGATTTGTATCTGCAGGTGTGATAGCAGCCTTACAATTCTACAACTTAAATCTCTTCAGAATCTCACGTTCATACTTCAGCTGATGCAAAATGATACCTTTCTCAGAATATCTGAACTCCATCCCTAGAAAGTATGTCATTTTCCCGAGATCAGTCATTTCAAACTCATTCATCAGCACCTTCTTGAACATAGCTAATTCTTGTTTAGAACTTCCTGTCAGCAGTATGTCATCAACGTACAAACACACCAGAATCATATTGCCTTCAGAAATATGCTGAACATAAACACCGCATTCCATCTCACATTTCTGAAAACCCTGCTTCTTGAAAAATGAATCAATCTTCTGATTCCAGGCTCTGGGCACTTGCTTCAATCCATACAAAGCTTTATGTAATCTGTACACCATCCCTTCCTGATTCTTTTTCACAAATCCAGGAGGTTGTGACACGTAAACTTCTTCTTGTAATGGACTGTTCAGAAATGCAGATTTCACATCTAAATGCATCAGAGGCCAATTATTGTTAGCATCCATGGCAATCACGAGTCTGATTGTTTCATGTCTCGCTACAGGTGCAAACACTTCAGAATAATCCAGCCCAGGTTTCTACAGAAATCCTCTTGCTACTAACCTCGCTTTATGTTTGCCAATTGATTCATCTGGCTTTAGCTTCTGCTTGAAAACCCATTTGACGTTGATGGCTTTCTTGTCCTTTGGAAGTTCTGTCAGCTTCCAGGTCTTGTTTCTCTCTATGGCATCAAGTTCTTATTTCATGGCCTTCAGCCAGACTTTCTGCTTAAGAGCCTCTTCCGTACTTATGGGTTCATAGTCTACTAGCATGGCACACTGAATAATTTCTCCTTCAGAATCTACTTCAGTGTCTTGCAGCATGTCAAACTCTGCAAATCTTCTCGGAATGCTTCTGATTCTTTATGGCCTCTGACCTTGGTCATAATCTCGTTCGAATGCTTGAACCCCAGAAGTTTCTCCTTCAGAAGTTTCTCCTTTAGAAGCTCTTGCTTCAGAAGGTTGACTTCCTCCAGAAACTTAACCATCTTCAGAGTCTGGCATATTCCCAGAGTCTGAATCACCACCAGAATCTGGATCATCATCAGAATCTGGATCATCAGAGTCACCTTCATCTTGTGAGTCTCCTTCAGAGTCAGAATCACCATCAGTTTCAGAAACTCTTAGTTCTGACCTTTCTTCAGAAGTTCTCACATCAGAGTCAGATTGAGACTTATTCCAATTCCAAACTTCTGATTCCTTCACAATAACGTCTCTGCTGAATTCAACTTTATTAGTTTCTGGACAATAAAGCTTGTACGCACCTGTACTGTGGTACCCCACCAGTAACATTACTTTGCTTCTATCATCCAGCTTCTGTCTTCTGGCTTCTGGAACATGTTTGTAACACACAGAACCAAAAACCTTCAGATGACTAACACTTTGCTTATCTCCAATCCACTTCTGAATAGGAACTATTTCCTTCAACTTCTTCGTTGGACATCTGATGAGCACATATGTTGCGGTGGCAACAGCTTCTCCCCACAAGTTGTGAGGAAGCTTCTTCTCCTTCAGCATGCTTCTCGTCATATCAAGCAAAGTACAATTTCTTCTTTCAGCAAGACCATTGTGTTGAGGAGTATAAGGAGCAGTAACCTCATGCTCAATTCCATTCTCCTCACAGAACTTCTGAAACTCATTTGGAGTTATACTCACCCCCATCATCGGTTCTGAGAATCTTCAGAGTCTGACCACTCTGATTCTCAGCCTTCATTCTGAACTTCTTGAATTCAGCAAACACCTCGTGTTTGAACTTAATTAGGGATACCCATGTCATTCTCGTGAATTCATCAACAAATGACACGAAGTATTTATTCCCTCCGATCGATGCTACTAGAAATGGACCACACACATCAGAATGCACTACTCCCAAGGCATGTTTTGCTCTTGGAGCTACTTCTGACGCAAATGGAAATCTTGGTTGCTTTCCTTCCATGCACACTTTGCATGACTTCTCAGGCTTCTTAATTGCAGGAATTCCATGTACCAGCTTCTTCGAATTCAGATGCCCTAAGCTTCTGAAATTCAGATGACCAAATCTTCTATGCCACAACTCACTTTCCTTCACGACACTTGTTGCACTGAGGCATTCAGAGTCAGAAGTTCTGACATTCACCTTGAATGTTCTATTCCTTCCCTGTTCTGACTCCATAATCAGCTTCTGATTACAGTCATACAGCTTCAGAAGATTATCCTTCATGGTAACTAAAAAACCTTTCTCAATTAATTGTCCCACGCTCATCAGATTGGTTTTTATGCCAGGCACATACCACACTTTCTGAATCAATGTTGTTTTCCCATTGTTCAGAATGACTCTGACATTTCCCATACCTTTAGTGTTAAGATATTTGTCATCAGCATATCTGATCTTTGTCCTCTTTTCAAAGTTAAAATCAACCAGCCATTTCTTATTTCCAGTAGGATGATTTGAGCAGCCAGTGTCCATATACCACCAGTCTGTCAAATTCGTATCATCAGATTCAGAAGCCATTAGTAGTACAGATTCATCATCAGAACTTCTGGCTATATTTGCTTCTTCTGACTTCCTTTCTTTGTTTGACCAACAATCTCTAGCAAAGTGACCAAACTTCTTGCAACAGTAACATTGGATCTTCTTCTTGTCATACTTCTCTTTTCCCTTCTGAGCATTCTTTTGCCTATCAGAAGTTGAGGTTTCTGACTTCTGACCACCATCATATCTTCTCCTGGCTTCTGACCAAGACTGCTTCTGATGCTTCTTATCAGAAACTGCTTTCAGAGCCTGCTGCTCTACTTACCTTTCAGAAGTTCTCTCAGTCAGACGCAACTCTTGCGCCTCAAGACTGCTTTGCAGCTCTTCAATTCTCATGGTGCTCAGATCCTTAGAATGTTCTATTGCTACCACAATGTAATCAAACTGAGGGGTAAGGGATCTCAAAACCTTCTCAATGATTACTTGTTCAGAAAGAGTTTCTCCACACGCCTTCATCTCATTAGTGATCAGAATCACTCTGGAGATGTACTCAAAAACTTTCTCATTGTTCTTCATGTTGAGATTCTCATACTGCTTACGTAGAGACTGAAGCTTCACCTTCTTCACTGATGCGTCACCACCGTAACATCTGACCAGTGTGTCCCACACAGCCTTTGCCGTCGTTGAATCAGTGATTTTCTCAAACACATTTGCATCCACACACTAATGGATGTAAAACAATGCTTTCTGATCTTTCTTCCTTGTATCCTTCTGCGCGTTCTTTTGTTCCTCCGTTGCATCTGCTGCTACTGGAACGTAACCTTCAGTAACAAGATCCAAAACATCTTGAGCACCAAACAGTACACGCATCTGAATCATCCAACGAGTCCAGTTTTTGCCATCAAATACTGGAAGCTTGGTGTTCATACTTCCGTTTCCGTTCATCTTCAACCTTGTACAGTCACTCAAATCTCACCAAACACAGTGTTTCCCAATCCCACAGAATCAGAAAATGTGATTCTGATCAGATTTTTGTTCAAGATTCAACATGAATTCAAGAACCAAAAATCAATCACACAACGCCTCACGTTTCACTCGTGTTTCCCGTGTTTCCCCGTGGATCCGAACCGGAGCTCTAGATACCAATTGTTGGTGTACAAGGTGAATAATGGATGAAAAGAGTAGAATATATTATAATAGAATGACGGCTACAAAAGGATACAAAATCACTAACTACCACAAGTCTATTTATAAGCTAAAACTAGGGCTACAAAAACAACAAACAAAATACTAACATACCCTTTAACAAACTTAATGACTAAGTTTGAGAATATAAATTATTATTTCTAATAGTGAGAAGCCACTTTGATTGAAAAGATACACTGAAAACATATAATATCAATTTTGACCCTGATTCACTTGATTTATTGTGTTTGTGAAATCATAGAATTATCTTTTTGGAGCTTTCAAGCCTGCATGCAATGTTCCGATCTTATTTAATGATGGAAAAAATCGTAAGCAGGTTGATGGAAATAAATTTCTAATTTAAAATATATTTATAATACAATTAAAAGTCAGGTATTATTACTAAAGTTATATCTAATTTTTTGAATTTTTATTGTAGAATTGAGTTTTAAGTAAACATTAACCTATATTAAAATATAAATTGTAATTTAAAAAGTATACTAAATTAGAATAATATTAAAAAATTTAATTCTTAGAATTACTATAGTAATTTGGATAATATTTTTAATTTAAATTCTTTTAATCAAAATAGTAAAGTTGAACATATTTTTAAAATTTTTTTTAGAGTCACGGTATATTTTTTATTAAAAATCATGTATTTTTATGAAATATTAATAAAAATAACGTAATTTTTAGAAATATTAATAAAAATCGCCCGATTTTTATTAATATTTCTTAAAATACTTTATCAAGGAGTTAATTGACCAATTAATTCAATTAAAATCTTTTCAATATATTAATTGATCCATTAAAATTCAATTAAACTTAAATAATGAAAATAAACTATATAATATTGATATCTTTTAAATAGCATTCAAAAGTATTTTAAGAAAAAACTATAGGATTTTGAACAAGAATAAGTTAAAAATATTTTTATAAATGGACACACGGGTACAAGAAACTTATAAACGGGAAAAAGTTTATATGTCGATACAATTATTTTTTATAAATACGAATAAGTTACAATCATTTTCTATAAACGGAAATAAGTTATAAATATTTTTATAAACGGGAAAAATTCAACTATTGATAAAATTATTTTTATAAACAGGAATAAACTATAAATAATTAAATTGACACACGGGTTCAACGCGCTTATAAACGAGAAAAAGTCTACATGTTGATACACGGGTAGATGTGAATGTATCTATGAGATATCATCTGTAGACTGGTTATTTTAATGTCAATCTTTTAATTTTTTATATATTAAATCTATTAGATGCCAACTATAGACTGATCATTTGATTTTTTTATCATACATTGAATTTGTTGGAATTCAACCACAACCTATGGTAATTCCTCTTCAATCTTGATCTCAAGATTGATAACAAACCACACAACATGTAATGACAATGATAAAGATGAAGAACAAACAACAAGAAAAGAAACGAGAGAAGAGAAATATTTGGAGAAAAAGTTACCCACGAATTGTGGGATTTCTTTTATTGATCACTTGCAAATCTGCAACTGTGATTTAATCAAGCAATGTAATTATCTTCACTACTTGTTATGATTCTGCATATTACAAAATACAAGGGATACTCCCTATTTATATATTTAGGTTTACAAAAGCCCAAAACTATAAAAGCCCAAAATATCTATTTTGGAACTAAATCAAATCAAATCTAAATCATATCTAAATCAAACCTAAAACAAATCTGTGTGAAACAACTGTTTCGACACACCCTTTGACACTTCGAATTAGACATTTCGACCTTTCGACTTCGACACTAGGAATTACAATTTAACACACCACCTAATTCATTGTGTCTAAGCTGTCTACATTCATCATGGCTCTTAGTCTTCTGAAGGCTTCGACCTGCATTCCCTTCGTCATGATATCTGCAATCTGATTCTCAGTTCTGCAGTGTTCCAAGTTCATCTTCCCTTCTGCTACATGCTCTCGAAGATAATGGAACCTCATTTCGATGTGCTTGCTTCGACCGTGAGCTATTGGATTCTTTTCCAAGTTGATAGCTGACATGTTGTCGATCTTCATGGTGATTGCTCCATGACTCTTCCCTATAATCTCTTCGACCAAGTTCACCATCCAAGTTGCTTGACATGCACAAAGAGAAGCAGCTATATATTCTGCTTCGCATGATGACAATTCCACTACTGGCTCCTTTCTCGAACTCCAAGCAACTGGTGCACCACCTAACATAAACACATATCCAGCTGTGGATTTTCTATCCTCAGCATCACTACACCAGCTAGAGTCGGTGTATCCCACTAACTTGCATTATTTCCCTTCATCAACTGCAGGAAACAAAATGCTATAGTCGAGGGTCCCTTTCAGATACCTCAGTATCCTCTTCGTCGCTGTTAGGTGTGATACCTTTGGCTTCTACATGAATCTACTTACCATACCCACACTATATGCTAAGTCAGGCCTTGTGTGACAAAGGTATCTAAGTGACCCAATAAGTCTTCTGTATTGGATTGGGTCGACATCATCTTCATCTGAGTCCTTCGACAGTTGCAGTCTGGTCTCAGCTGGAGTCGAAGTTAGGTTGCAATCTTGCATCTCAAATCTCTTGAGTATTTCGCCTGCATATCTTCTTTGGTGCATCATCAAAACTCTACTAGTCTTGTAGAATTCGATGCCAAGGAAATATGAGAGATTTCCCAAGTCTGACATTTCAAACTCCTCACTCAGGTCATGTTTGAAATCTTCGATCTCCTTCTTGCAACTACCTGTTATCAACAAATCATCGACATAGAGGCATAGTATAAGCAATTCATTATTGTTTCTCCTTACATACACTCCTTGCTCAGTCGTACACTTTACAAATTCCTTCTCCCTTAAGAAGCTGTCGATTTTCTTATTCCAAGCTCTTGGAGCTTGCTTAAGTCCGTACAGGGCTTTATGCAGCCTATACACATTTCCTTCTTCGCCTCGTTTCACATACCCAGCTGGTTGTGCGACATAAACTTCTTCATCTAAGGGGCCATTAAGGAATGCACACTTCACGTCCATCTGACATGTGTGCCAATTGTTTATATTTGCTAGACCAACAACCAACCTGATCGTTTCGATCCTAGCAACAGGTGCGAACACTTCATCGAAGTCGATTCCTTCCTTCTATAGAAATCCTTTCGCCACAAGTCTCGCCTTGTGTCGAGTTACTTCTCCTCTAGGATTCACCTTCACCTTGTAAACCCACTTCACATCAATTGCCTTCTTGCCTTGAGGAAATTCGACAAGTGACCAGGTGTTGTTGACTTCGATGGACTCTAACTCTTCATTCATTGCTTTCACCCACTTCGAATCTTTCAATGCCTCAGCTGCATTGACTGGTTCGACATCTGCGTAGAAATCATAATGTACCAGCTCGCCCTCTTCATCGACTACATCATCTAATGTAATTACACATTCTTGCAACCTTGCAGACATGTGTCTTGTTTGTCGAGGTCTGCTTGGGCCTGCTTCATCTATGACTGGCTCCTGTCGAACTTCTCTTTCGACTTCAATGGCTGGTTCTTCACAAGAGATTCTCACTGAATCCTTCTTGGAATTCTCAGTCCAATCCCATTCTTTAAGCTTATCTATGATTACGTCCCTGCTGATCACTACCTGCTTATTCACTGGGTCGAACAGCTTGCAACCTCCAGTCGAATGATATCCTATCAAGATCATCTGATTCGACTTGTCATCAAGCTTTCTTCTCAACTGATCTGGCACATGTCTATATGCTATAGATCCAAGCACCTTCAGGTGACTGAGGCTAGGCTTGACACCAGACCAACATTCTTCTGGTGTGATTCCTTCAAGCTTCTTCGTCGGACATCTGTTCAAAATATATGTTGCTGTCGAAACCGTTTCTCCCCATAATTCTTTGGGTAGATGCTTTCCATTCAACATACTTCTCACCATATTCATGATGGTTCTGTTCTTTCATTCTGCAACTCCATTTTGCTGTGGAGTATAGGGTGGCACCATCTCATTCATAATCCCTTCTTTTTCACATAATGCATCGAACTATTTCGACACATACTGTCCACCACCATCAGTCCTAAGAATTTTCAACTTTCGACCACTCTGTCTTTCGACCATGGATTTGAATCTGGCAAATACCTCGATCACATCACTTTTCTTCTTGATGAGGTAAGTCCACAACTTTCGAGTGTAATCATCTATAAACGTGACAAAATATCTGTTGCCACCAATCGAATCCACCTGGATTGGACCACATACATTAGAGTATATGACTTCCAGAATTGCCTTCGACTTCCTTCATGCATCCTTGCTGAAGCTATTCTTGTGTTGTTTCGACTGAACACACTCCTCACAGACTTCACTTGGAATGTCGATTTCTGGTAATCCTGAAACCATATTTCTTCTCTTCAGCTCTCTGATGTCATTGAAGTTGAGATGGCCTAGTCGAAAATGCCATAACCACTCATCTCTGCTGGTTGCAGTTGCTGGGCACTTGTGCTCCATCACCTTGAGTTCAATCTTGAAGGTTCTATTCTGAGACATTGGAGCCTTCAAGATCAACCTACCACCTACGTCGAGAACTCTCGTCATTTTGTCTTCGACAACTACCTTGTAGTTCTTTTCGACAAGCTGCCCATACTGAACAAATTACTCTTCATGCCTGGTATGTACAATACATTGGAAATTGTTGACCTTTTTCCATCTTTCCTCATAATCAGAACATCACCAACACCTTCAGCTGCTAGAGTGTTGTCATTTGCAAACTTCACAATGTTCTTCGATGAGGGCTTCATGTTGACAAACCAATCTTTCCTTCTAGTCATGTGTGATGAGCATCCTGAGTCCAAGTACCACTGATCTTGGAATCTTTCTTCATCTTTTGTTGTGACCATCAACAACGTCTCTTCTTCTTCATGTTTCGCCAGCTTTGCATCAGTTTCTTGATTTCTCTTCTTTTCTGGACAATCACTAACATAGTGACCATACTTCTGACAATTGAAACATTGAATGTGACTTTTGTCTGGCTTTCGAGCACCACCTCTTCCTTTACCTGCAGCACCACATCTTTGGTTGCCTTGGTTCCAGGGTTTCTTCTGAGTCAAAATTGTTGTAGCCCCCTCTACCTTTGTTGCCATTCATGTTTCCTTTGCCTTTCCTATCCTTTTCTGACTGTGCGTGCAAAGCCATATCACTTTTCGACTTTCCTGCAGCTCTTTCAGCCATCCTTTGTTCATGATACTCAAGCGTCCCTTGAAGCTCTTCCTTCGTCAATACTGACAAGTCTTTCGATTCTTCTATGGCAACTACCACGTGGTCGAACTTTGGAGCCAATGACCTTAAGATCTTTGCAACAACTGATCTTGATGTCAACACCTCTCCACATACCTTGATTTGATTCACAAGCTTTGTAACTCTGGTGAAGAAATCAGTGATACTTTCGTTGTCTTCCATCTGAAGCAGCTCATAGGTTCTCTTGTGAGTTTGTAATCTCACTTATTTCACCTTTTCTGCGCCTCCAAATGAACTTTCAAGAATCTCCCATGCTTCCTTTGCTGACTCTGCATCACTAACTTTTTCAAAGTTATCTGGATCAACACACTGATGGATTATAAAGAGCGCTTTATAATCTTTCTTCTTCAATTCTTTGTGTGCAGCCTTTTCTTGATCCGTCGCGTTCTCCCCAAGCGGTGTTACTCCTACCTTCACAAGATCCCAAAGATCTTGATAATAGAAAACCACCTTGATCTGCTTGCACCAATTCTCATAATTATCTTTCTTGAGAATTGGTAGGGTCGCCGAAAAGTGCCCGTTTGAATGATTCATAGCCATCACGATTTTCCTCCTTGAATCGCAACCGGAGCTCTAGATACCAGATGTTGGAATTCAACCACAACCTATGGTAATTCCTCTTCAATCTTGATCTCAAGATTGATAACAAACCACACAACACGTAATTACAATGATAAAGATGAAGAACAAACAGCAAGAAAAGAAACGAGAGAAGATAAATATTTGGAGAAAAAGTTACCCACGAACTGTGGGATTTCTTTTATTGATCACTTGCAAATCTACAACTGTGATTTAATCAAGCACTGTGATTATCATCACTACTTGTTATGATTCTGCATATTACAAAATACAAGGGATACTCCATATTTATAGATTTAGGTTTACAAAAGCCCAAAACTATAAAAGCCCAAAATATCTATTTTGGAACTAAATCAAATCAAATCTAAATCATATCTAAATCAAATCTAAAACAAATCAGTGTGAAACAACTGTTTCGACACACCCTTCGACACTTCGACTTAGACATTTCGACCTTTCGACTTAGACACTTCGACACTAGGAATTACAATTTAATAGAATTAAGTTTGATATATTTACTTATGCTATTGTAGGAATGAAAAATTCTATCAAGAACTTATTATTGTTACAAAGATGAAGTACGATGTTCAAGTCAGATATTGTTTATTGAATGATATTACTATATATTTTTTAATACCATATGTAGGAAGTTTTAATTTTGTATTTGATAATTTATACGTAATATTGATGTTGGATTTATTAACCTATTAAATTGTTTATGTCCTAAAAAATTTAGAATCGGAAAAAAAATATTGCAAGATTGATAAGTGTTTTTTACAACATAGCGTGTAAATACATATAGGACCCGTGATGTAGAATAGTCATTTTAATGTTCATATATTATATCTATAAGAAGTGTTAATTTTGTATTTTGTAATTTATACATACTATTGTTGTTACATTTACCCACATATTAGATTGGTTATGTTGTAAAAATTTTAAAATCTTAAAAAATAATTATAGGATTGACAAGTGATTTTTGCAGCGTAGCGTGTGAATACTGACAGGACCCGTGCGATAGCACGGGTAAACCAGTAGTTAAAATAAACTCAAGCAACACGAAGCTGAAGCTACTGTGGCTATTCCATTCCCTTCACAAAAGCTGCGACGATGATTTCACTCGTCGTTCTCCACTAATTCATCTTTCGCACTAAAACTGAAAATTCAATCCACTTATATGTTTTTTTCTCTTCTTTTTCAGAAACATACTATCGCCGCTCACGTCCTTGGAAAAAGAGGGAAACGAACATTTTTTCAGCCACTTACGCCGTCATTGTTAATCACCGTCAAAGCAACCATCATCAATTCGAATCTTAACAAGTTTGTCTTCTCAAACCCTAATTTTGAAAAATGTGAAATAACTCGCTTTTTACTTTTGGGGGTAATGAGGTAGGAAGATGATGATAAAAACTGTGGCTAATAGGTCTAGAGTGAAAGGTTTTGTTGTTCCAAATAGTGAATCTGAATCGGATCCTGAAATGGAAGTGGAGCCCTGAATCTGAATCTGAATCGGTTTGTTGTTCCAAATTTAAGTAGTATAGTGAAAAATATTAATGTTTTTTCTATTGATGTTAATTTGGTATATATTTGTAAATTACCTGAAAATGATAGATGAATTGTTAGGAAGATACCAACATTTAATCTTTTGAATATTATATATTGTCACCAAAAATTGGAATATGGAACCTATCTAGAAACCAACCTATTTAACAAATTATCAGACATGTTTTTTTATCTTTAAATCTTTATTTTATTAAAAAAAGACAATTTCTTAACACACCACCCAACCTTCTTAGGCGCCTAGCGTGCTGACGAAAATACCCCTACGTTCCGGATGTACAAATCCAGACGCACCATGGTTTTAAAATTTTTTAGTTTTTACCGGATGTGCACATCCGGTAAACGTTCGTATTTGCAAATTCGGAATAAAACCTGATTCAGAACACCAAAAATCCAACAATGTTTCTCACATTCATAAAATAAAATAGGGATTACATTGAGAAAATCGCCATGACATCGACAGAAATTTAAATATTACAAGATCAATAGCCCGGTGGACGCTTGCGCATCTCTAAGATGTCATCGACCGTTCTTCGGATTTTGACGGTCGCCTCGAACTCGAGCGGGAATCGTTCTTCGTAACTGAAAAAAGTTCCCCACATCGCTCTAACATCCTCTTGATTCTTGAGCTCAACAAGGTTGTAAGCGACGTTCCCTTCGTTATCAACGGAAGGTGAACGATACTGAAGCTTCGCAACCTTCCGTTTGTCTCCGTAAGGTAGGAGATGTTCGATGTCGTCAATGATCTCGCCGATTGAGATGTCCCTCGTTAACTTATACTTGCGACCGATTGTTACGCCGTCGGTATAGGAGACAGTTGCGACATACCAATGGATCTTGATATCATACAATTGAGACATTTAGTGTTTGTGTGAATGATATCAAATGAAACCCCTAATTTATAGAAAAGTTAGGGTAAAGTTATTTCTGCCTAAGTTCGTTACGGATGTGCAGATCCAGACAAACCCTACAAATATTGGTTCCGGATGTACAAATCTGGAAATTGTCCGGATCTGCAAATCAGAATGTTTTACTGATACAATTTTAAAACATAATTGAACAGCTTATGCAGCCACTTGGAATACTTTCAGTGCAATAAAATGCGTAAGTGTATTAAAAAGACATATGGATAAAAATACAATATATTTCACTTCAATAATGTACATTGTGTCGTATGATTATACAAAAGAGGTAAAACAAGATTCTCTGTCTAAATCTATTAGAGCTAGAACTTTCGATTTTTCCGCATTTGATGCCTTTTCAATTGCGTATAATCTTTCGAATTCAAGCATCCTTTCGACAAAACTATCCGGCCAAGACTCGGCAATTGCGGTTGCATGCGTCGCCCATTGCGGTGATTTAGGCGGTATCGGGCATCCGGGTTTCAAGATAACTTGTAAGAAATATCTTTATTTTGCAAGCCATCCGATACACATGATGCGATCATTTGGATTCGACAGAGGTGCGGTGTGGAGTGGAAAAAAGGTTTTCGAAAATCCGTATCTCGTCAAGTCGATACACACCATATCGTAGGAGCATGCTATAAGATGACCCATCTCGGTGAAGCTCATCCATTTCGATACCGGTGCCGGACCACTCAACCACGGAACAAGTGACTCGTGAACCTTGTTGTAATTTTCTTAATTTTCATAGAGACGCAAGTATGCTTCTTTATGCGTCTCCAACTCTAGGATAAGTTGATGACGTACAAGTGCATGCCCTTCCTCTCCTTTACCGAGTAGTGCCGACACGGCTCGGTAACCGCAATTACCATCCCCTACAACATCGATTATACCGTCGATATGCTTCTGTATAAAAATCGGCATCTCGTCAATAAAGGAAATCATACGTGTAGTTGGAGTCGGAGTCGGAACTCGTGGAATCGGTGTCGGAGCTGGTTTGGAAATGTGAGCTCCTTTCATGACACTTTGTAGAGATTTAGGAGTCGGAGAGTCCGGAAAGATTTGGTCAACGCGCTCATAATACGAAGGAGACCGATTTGTTGAGTTGTCATTTGGTGTAGGCTTCAACTTCTTCGGAGCACCCTTTGTCTTAACCGGTTGAGATGGCGGTATCATTGAGGTTGTTTTGGGGAAGGCAATCTTCCTCAACTTTTCTTTGATGTGTAGCTTCATATTGTCGTTCGCCTTCGAAAATCTCTTTTGAATTACTTCCAATTCGGCCAAAATAGAGATATCCGATTTATCTCCTTCCTCACAGCCATCATCATCATAACTATGTCTCATCCAATGAGGGCAAACTTCGTCAATTTGTATTGGCTCACCTAGTTTCAACTTTTTAGCAATGGCACAAGCATAAGGAAGACCGTAGGTTTTTACAATAGTGCAACCACACTCTGCACTATCGGAACCTACCGTTTTGGCTCGGTTGGCCTCGTGAAAAATATAGCCCAACCCCGGCGCAACTAATTCTTTTGTCATGTTATCGGGGTGCACCATATCTATTTATAAACAAGAATAGAACAATTAATATGTATAAATAAAATATATTCAAAAATGCTGAAAATTTAAATTAATTAGCTTCAGGCATTTTTTCGGATGTGCACATCCGAAAACGTTCATGCTCAATTCGTTCCGGATGTGCAGATCCAGAAGCAGCGTAACTTGTTTTTTCAAAAATGTAGATTGATAATGTGAGCAATGTAGTGGATGAAGTTGAATGTTTACCTGAAATTCAGTATTTCCTTGCTCCCTTTGATTTGTTGCACCAAAAACTTGAACTTTTTGAGTGAAAAATGGGATTGATGAAGTAGGGTATTTTGAGTTGGTGAGAGTGAGTGTAGTAGGAGAAATGTTGAGAATGGGAAGAGGGGAGTATCACGCAGCTTCAAATATACCACCTTTTTTCGTCCAGATATACAGATCTGGAGGTCTTCCGGATATGCACATCCAGAACAACTTTTTATTTTTTAAGGATACGGTGCATCCGGATGTGCACATCCGGAATCAGGGGGCAAAAAAATAATTTCACGTGGTGCCTAAGAAACTTGGGTGGTGCATTAAGAAATGCTCAAAAAAAAAAATTCACTGTTTTAGATCATAAACATCTTGTTCCATATATAGTATATAATTTTTAAAAATACTCGTGTGTTTAATTATTCGTCTTCAATTTTACAATGTACGATATTATGTTTCGAGAATATGACAATAAATGTTCATTGCTAAATGCATCATCTTATGTAGCTCATGGTCTAAGAAGACATAAGACATGATCCTGTTTTGATTGGTTGTAATCCTGAGTTTATGGTATAGATATGTAGAATACTCCTGGTTTTTGCGTATTTTACTATACTTATATAACTTATTTCTTTTTGTAATGTCACGAATTTTTTGTTTCAAACAACTTAAGAATAAGCCATCCTCATATACAATGCATTAGAATTAAAAATACTCTGAAGATACATTCATTTGGTTACATATTTATTTACTTATTGTTTATAACTTTGGCAGAAAACAAGTGTCAAAGAGCTTGACTTAGAGACTGCACTTGCTGAGCGTGAGGTCATTCAAATTTCCAATCGGTTTTCATTAGTCTGCCTCTTCTTTTCCAGTTATCTGCATTCCATGGGTATAGACCCTCATTCCTTGCAATCAGTTTTCGTAGTTATAGTAGTAGATTTAGATAATTTTGAGTTTAGCATTAGTACTCTGAATTTTGCATTCACCTGGTTTGGATTTTACTCTGAATTTTGCATTCAATTTGTTTGGATTTTAAGCATTAAGTGGTAGATTTCTCTTATTGAGAGTTATATTTGAGGAAGAAAATGGATTATTTATCTGTGTTTGTATTGTTGATATAGATAACAGAATTTCATCTAAGTTTACCTGCAATTTGCTGTACTTGTTTGTGAATAGAACCACCTTTTGAGTTGAGGTTAGGGACTACATCTCTTCATATTGTATGTTGTGTGTGCTTAGATTTTATTGTCATTTTAATGGCTTTCAATATCTTGTCTGTGAGTTTCTATGGCTGATTGAGGAGAAGCCGGTGGTGCTAAAAGTCACAATATTTCGCGCGATTGACTATCGCGATTAACAACTTATGTATCCTCTCTTGATGAATGAAACATGATGTTGCATGATACATGTTGTTTTGATATTTGATAACTCACCTGGATTGGACAAACTTTATAACTTGTTTAAGGCATCCTAACTTATTTCATAGCATTGACATGCTTTTTTTTTTAAAGATAAAGTAATTTTTTATGCTTGAATTAAAATAATTTACACCATGGATATTTATCATTACCACATAGTAGTTATTCAACCCCATACCAGAGCCATAATCAAACCATAATCCCAAACCATCCTTAACTTGGACAAGCAGCCTATCCCAACCATTTCTCTGTTCTTTCCTTCACGTGAACAACACATAGCCATAGTTTTGGTACCAAACCAGACACTATTTTACAAAGAAATTGAGGTATCATCGTTTTGTTTCCATTAAGTTCAACTCCATTAATCTGGACAGTACCATTGTAACGTCGATGCTTGGTCATCAGAGAAAAAATTGCACGCCTCATCAGCACTCAAGAAATTATGTTCCTCTATTTTCACATGATAAGATTTCTGATACTGGAAGCAATTCATTAAGGAAGAATCAGGAGACAACAAAAGGTGACTCTGAAGAATTCCTCCAGATGAAGAAATTGTGCTAGAATTACTGTCAGATGAACCGTCTCTTAAGTCTGTCGGAAAGAGAGAAGAAGCTTCTCTGACACCAAAATCATTGTTGTTGTTGATGATGCTGTTATAATTCAAATGATCCTTAGAATCTAAACTAGGAATTGATGTTTTTAAAGATGGGTTATGCTTATTTTCATCAGATTCAGACATTGTTATCATCTCCTCTTTCACCAAAACACTGCTTGCACTTTTCTCTTCTTTTTCCAGCTTCAACTTCAATTCCTTAATCTTCTTAACATTGACATGTTTGATGCATCAAGTTTCTAAACATTGATTATCTTTAATATCACTATCTTTGTTTTTTATATTATGATCTTGTAAAGAATCAAAGTCATTTTGCCGTAGCCGCAATCGCGGGTGAGACAGGAGAATTTTCCGGTATTATCTTGGAAGCAAAGAGTTCTTCCCCAAAAACGGCCGCCCCAAGAGGTTGGTGTTGTTATAGTGGTTGATTCGCCGGTTTGAAGAACGAAACCGGTGGTATTGTCCTGGCCTGTTATAGGTACTATCCTGGCCAAACTATGGAGTCACATTTGTTAACAAATGTGAATGTTGTTGAAATTTCTCTTGCATATATATTGAAATTAAATCATATTAATCAAATTTAAGCAGTATAGTGAAAAATATTAATGTTTTTTTGTTGATGTTAATTTGGTTTATATTTGTAAATTACCTGAAAATGATAGATGAATTGTTAGTAAGAATGAAAAAATTGATAGTCCTTGGTGGTGGTGATCCATGTATAGATATAGAGAAAACTTATGATTTTATAGAAAGTAACTTATCATGAATTGTGAGCTCGTGGTGAGACAGTATTTGACCTAAGGAACGTTGACAATTCTAGTATAATGGAGTCCAGTCACCAGTCATGAATTAGGAGTGTACTACTATGATGGAATTGTTGACTCAAGGTAAAATAAAATTGGGTTACAAATATACTCTCTCTAAATTGCATGTTGTTTTGTTGTATGATAATTTTTTGACGGAAAACGAAACGAAAAATCTGCATCAGATGAGTTGCTCTATTCCTAGTGAGTAAGCCTTTTTCACCTTTACTCTAAAATGAAAAACAAAAACTATAGTGGTAACTATTATGCATGAGTTGGGTAGTAAGAAAAATAAATACCTACTCTTTTAATCAATTTTATAAAAAGAATATAAATATATTTATTAACAAACTTAATAAACCTCTTAATTTCTTATGCCAACAAAATGTTAAATATATTAATTCAGAATTTTTAATATATTTTTTTTATTAATTTTTATGTTGCAACCTCCAATATAGATAATAAATCTCTTAATTTTTACCTTATAATATAAAATGACAAAATAGAGAACATACTAAACTTAAGAATTCTTTTCCAAACCATTGTCGTGGACCTTAGAAATTCTTTCTCAAACCATTATCATGGACTATATTATTTTTCAAAATTGATCTGACAAAATACCTTTCTTTCAAATTCAACTTCTTTGAATTTCACTTTTGTCTCACCACGCTCGTTTTCATTTCCTTATCTTTTTGTTACTTTGCTTTAGACTCCATTGACTGTTATAGATTCTCTCATCACAAGCGGTAATCCCTTCTTGTCTTATTATTTATTTCTCTCTACTTTGATCTATTACATTTGTGATATCTCTACTATACCAACATTTAGGTAAATATGTTACAGTCGGGTTGCTAATTTCTATTTTCTTACAATGTCGAATTCATGTTTATCGTACAGTTCAGGCTATATTTGAAGCAGCTAGTCCTGAGTGTATTGTACTTGGTCAAATTACTCCCATCAAGGTACCTATTCATTCTACATTCAACTTTTAATCAATAGTTTTTATTTTATTTTATTTATTTTTATTCAGAAATAAGTGATATTAGTATTGCTATGGACCCATGTTCTTGACTGAAAGATGCTTATCCCTTGTAAGAAGAACATGTTTGAAAACTTGGTTATATGTTATAAATTTGCATGTGAATATGAGCTTGTTAATTCTAAACAAGATGATGATGTTATTATCATAGCATTAGTTTATGTAGTTTCTTCTTCAACACTTACATCAATACCATGTTTAAAATTAAATGTATGTCTTGCGTTTATTCTGGTTAGTATGTGATTATGAGGCTAGAGTGTAACTTTTGTCTTTCAATGGTATCTGATTCTGTTGCTATAAATATTTTCATTTAGGCGTTCTGAAAAACGATTGGGTTGTTTTTGTTCAATATAGGTGGAAAGAAAAAACCCAGGAAATATTAGTGTTTTTATTTATTAGATTTCTTTGGTTTGTATGTTATCCCTATCTATAATCCGTGTTTTTATTTGTTACCAATGTAGAAAATAGCCCAAAAAAATGCCCAAAATAGAGCAAAATTGAAGACTCCGCATACACTTGGATCTAAGTCGCTTGCAAAGAAGAAACATGAGTTGGTATATATATATATATATATATATATATATATATATATATATATATATATATATATATATATATATATAATTGTATGCTTGATGGTACAAATAATTAATATTTGTTCTTATTTGTAGGAATCGAGTGATGGACGAACATACAGCAGAGGAGAAATGTATGCAGTTTCTCATAAAAAAGTCTGACGGGTCTTTTGTTAATGAAGATGCATACAACAATAATGTAAGTACAAGTTAATTCTTTTGAAATATTTGTTAGTCTCCTTAAGGTTTGAGAAAAAAAATCAAATATTTTGGCATCTCTTAGAGGTGGGGAGAACCTGTCTGAAAACTGGTTAAATTAAGTTGAGAATTGTGATTATTTGAGTTAATTAATTAGCCTTTCAACTATTATGTCTCATGATACACTTAGTTTATGCTTAGACAGTTCTGTTGTGTACAAAAACTATGATATTAACAATCAAAATCATAAACTATGATATCAACCATATTTAAACATAAAAAAGTACATTCATCATGTTTAAACATAAAGAAAGTACATTGTTAAACTAGTCCCAAAGAAGGAACAAATAATTATCTCACACTCCAAAGATAAAAGTTAACAGAAAGAACATAACCCTAAGTTAAAAGTAATTGCATATATCTAAACAATTATTGTGTTGTCATTTTTAAGTTTAAAACTAAAATTTGTAATAGAAACGTTGATATCAATGGATGAAGAATATACAACATAGTAACTAGCAGCCCCGTGAGGTGTTTAGCAAGGAACCCCACAAACATAGGAACCCCACGAACATCATTATGATAAATTTGACTCAAGTTTTTGATTTTTTTCCTAATTTTGATTTTATATTAATTTTGGATAATATATGTAGATAGACCTCAATTGTATGGTAAACAACAATTATGTAAAGATACAATCGATGCATTCCAACATTGATAAAGTTTTTTATACATAAGAAGGTGTATGCTAGATTAAGAAAGATGCGATTAGAAATATTGGGATTCTTACCGTTATCTTTTTTCGAAATGAGTAATGTTGTTTGTTCAATTTGCTCTTTTTCATGTGCAGGAAAAATTATAAGCTACAATTAAGGATTCTGTGTCTAAAAATGAGGCATTTTCAGAAAGTATTTGGAAAAGAACAACATGAATATGTTCGTAGTATGGGACTTGGAGTTACGTCATCTCAGATTAATAGATCTACGAGATCGGCATCTTTTGCAGAAAATGAAAAAATTAAGGAAATGCAAGAAGAAATTAATGCACGTAAAGAACATAATTCAAAAATTGATGAATTGATGGAGGCAATCACATTCTTAAAGCAAAGGGACAATGTTAGGAAAGAGGAAATTGAACTCTTAATGCGAATGCAAAATTTTAGTGGAAGACATGTATATTATTTTGATGCATTTAAAGTTAAAGGTTATGAGTATTATTGTAAAGAGTATTATTTTAATATTTTTTTCTTCAGGGATTGGAATCACCCGCTGATGGTAGATGTTCATCTGAGTCTAGCTACCGAATTGCATAATGATATACTTTCTAGATTATGAACTTTCTTATATATTTTTGGCATACTGATACTTATTATTATAAGATTAGAATTTATATGTTTTTTGTTTTTTGTACTACATGACATGATTATGAAACTCACATTTTATATGCTTATGGAACTCACAATTTTTTGATATTATGATGCTTATTTGATATTATATGTTTTTTATTGGAATTAATTTTACTACGTTAAAAAGTGATAGAAAATAAAATTAAAAATAATACTATAAATAAAATTATTATAGTAGAAATAATTTAAAGAAAAAAATAATATTAAAAAGAATGATACTATATTTAAAAATATTTTAGTAGGTAATAATGTAAATAAAAAATGTATTATAAAAAAAATAATATAATAGATAAAAATTAATAATGGTTTAAACAATTGCTAAATGTAAAAATTAAATAATTAGTAGCGCTTTAAACCGTTACCAAATAAATTATATTTAAAATTTATAAATCAAATTACGACGATTTGAACCGTCAGGATATCACATTCACGACAGTTTTAAACCGTCGCAATCAACAATGAAAACAAAAATCAAAAGTATATTCACGACTGTATTTAACCATCGAACAGTATTTATAAATCAAATTACGACGGTTTGAACCGTCAGGCTATCACATTCACGACAATTTTAAACCGAAGCAAACAAAAATCAAAAGTATATTCGCGACGGTATTTAACCGTCGCCATTTCCAATTTTGGCCAGTTCCAACTCGTCGTGAAATATAACGACGGTTGGTGTGGCGGTTTTGAAAACCGTCGCTAAAAAGCCTGGGGACACATGTTTTTGTGACAGTACCACTTTCGTCGTAGATTGTAAATTATGGCGGTTTTAACCGTCGTAACTTGCCAAAATAACCATCGCAATCTGACAATTTTCTTGTAGTGAACCAAAATCAATAGCAAGAATTCAGATAATGATATGAGTGTCTCTTATTATACTGTAGTAAGCTAGCATAAGTCATGTCCCATATTCCAATATACATACACTCATCACAGGACTTACCGAAAATCTAAAAATTTCCCCAAAGAAATCGATCTCTTAACTTTTTTCGTAATTCAAATTTGTATTATAGGCATGCACAAAATCAGCAGATTCAGCAATGGTTGTGTACTATCCATTTGAAGAAAACCAAATCGGCTGGCTTGCTCCGAGGTTGTTCTTGAGAATGACGAATGGAGATGACACGTTTCTAGCGTCCCATACTCTGCATCTCTTGTCTTGATTCCCGTTTGTGAATGTGTGGCCGTTAGGATACCATGCAGATGCAAACGAGTAATCTTGATGGCCAGTTAAAGTTACGATGGTCTATATAATATTAAATGAGTCTCAAACATGTTATCAGAAGCTTAGTCTGAAACATGTTGCTTTTAGAAACCAAGATAAAGCTATATAATTAACCAGTTACACTTTCATTACATTTGAATTTTCATTTGGATTCACTCATTGAAATTTATCCGCTGACTAAGCACTTGTGAGATTGTTTGGAAGAACTTACAACAAGACAACTCCATAAGATGTTTGTTAAAATTAATGTGTTGTAACCACCATTATCTTTAGTAAGCATTATGTGAGTATTGTAACTGTTCTGGACTCGGCCAACGGCCATGCGCGGCCCAATCCGTGACTGCTACAGTAACGGCCCAAACGCTTGAATCCAGTCCATTAAGATGACAAAAGGACTAGAGAAGCCTCTGTCTCTAGGGACTTATGATGGAACCACAGACCCAGACGAGCACATAGAAAACATAGATGCTCTTCTGGACTACCAAGGTGTACGAGGAGCCATCAAGTGCCGCCTGTTCCCGACCACGCTCCGGAAGGGAGCAATGACCTGGTACAAACAACTGCCCGAGGAATCCATCACCTCCTGGAGGCTGCTCGGGAGGATCTTCTCCCGGCACTTTACCGCATCACGACGCCATCCTAAGACTGAGGCGTCCCTTGGAGCTGTTGTACAGGGGAGAGATGAACCCCTTCGGGACTACATTGAGCGGTTCAACAAGGAAGCCGTCCAAGTGCCAACGACCGACGATATGAAGAAATTCCTGCTCGAGCAGGGATTACGTCCTGGCTCAGATTTCGCAAAAGCCATCGGCCTAGATCCACCAAGGAACCTCAACGCTCTCCTCCACCAAGCCCAGTCGCATATACAGTACGAGGAGAAGGTCGCTGCCCACTCTGTCCGGGCCTCCCGTCACCAAGAAGGTGCCCGGACATCCAGAGCCGAAGAGCCCTCGACATCCCGTCGAGGAGATAAAAGACGCGACGATCGGCCTCGCGATGCATGCGAACAGAAGGGACCTTCTGGACGGTTCCACGACTATACCCCCCTCACTACCTCGAGGGAGAAAATATTGTCCGAATGTGCCAACTCAGAGTTCAAACAAGCGGGGGTCCGTTTCCCCAAACAGCTGCCGGCCAGGCCTGGTGTGGACAAATCCAAGTATTGCCGCTTCCATAAGAGCCACGGCCATACGACGGAAGAATGCATCCACCTCAGGGATGCCATAGAGATCCTCATTCGCGACGGCCATCTGAAGCAGTTCGCGAAGAAAAAAGAAGCTCCCCGGCAAGAAACCCAGGAGAGCAAGAAGGCGGCTGAAGAGACTCCGCCCTCCGATGACACCAACGTACAGGTCGCTATGTCCGTGACTCGACCAAAAGACTTCTGCATCCCTGACAGTCTGCCCGCTTCCACGTTCCTCGGCGCTCATAGCCCGTGGGAAACCTTCCCGTCGGCCATGGTCATCTCCGGTGGCGGATTCAACAAAATCACGGTTGGTTCGGTCAAAAGAAAGTTCGATCAACTGATCAGCAAGAGCGCCAACGAAGTCACCACGCTGGATACCACTCGCAAAGGATCCTCTCCCATTTCCTTCTACAAAGAGGAGCTCCTCGGCGGGTCACCGAACTCAAGCATCCCGCTTCTCATCCGGGCAAGGATGGCGAACTTCGACGTTCGCAGGATACTCGTGGACCAGGGCAGTTCAGTTGATATTATGTACAACCACCTGTTCGAGACACTGCAGTTGGACGACTCTCACCTTACCCCATACGTTGGATCCGACCTGCAGGGATTCAACGGAGCAGTAACAAGGCCCCGAGGTTACGTAGAGCTCATTGTGACTTTCGGTTCAGGAAAGACAACCCGAGCAATCAAAGCACAGTTTCTGGTAATCGACTGCCCGTCACTATATCAGTGCATTTTTGGAAGGCCAACCCTGGCAGAGTTGGTTGCAGTGCCTTCAACCGTACATCTCAAGATGAAGTACTACACTTCTGAAGGGATGGTCGCCACCCTCCACGGCGACATCGAAGCTGTCCGTCGATGCTTTGAAGCAGCATCAAAAGGATTGAGCACAATCTCAGCGAAGCCGAGGACATCTGGTCGCCCTCCTCTGCCCAGCAGCTCCGAGCGGCCAAAACCACTCCCCCAGGTCGAATCCATCGACTTGGACAGCCGTTTCAACGAGGAGGATCACGCCAAAGCCCCGACGACTTCGGGCAGCCAGTCCCACAACAACGGCCATCTCCTGCGCCCCATACCAGATGGCAACTTCGAGATTGTCCCGTTTGGAGAAGACCCCCAACGGGGAGTAAAGATCGGAGCAGACCTCCCCGACCTGGCCAAAAGACAACTAAAAGCGTGCCTCAGGGAGAACGCAGACTTGTTCGCATGGAGCGCTGCTGAAATGCCAGGATTGGATCCCTCCGTCGCTTGCCACCAGCTTACAATCGATCCGGCCGTCAAAGTTGTTGCCCAGCGCAGAAGGAAACAGTCCCCGGAGAAGATGGAAGTCGCAGAGAAGGCTGTTAAAGACCTTCTAGAAGCTAGGTTTATTTCCGAGGCCAAATACACTACGTGGCTCTCAAATGTTGTACTTGTAAGAAAAAATAATGGAAAATGGAGAATGTGCGTTGATTATACTGATGTTAACAAGGCCTGTCCGAAGGACGCCTACCCCCTCCCCAATATAGATAAGCTCGTGGATAACTCAACAGGTTTTAAGCTGCTATCGTTCCTCGATGCCTACTCGGGCTACAATCAAATCCCGATGGCCACGAGCGATAAAACGTGCACGGCCTTCATGACCGAATCGGGCAATTATTACTACAACGTGATGCCTTCCGGTCTGAAGAACGCCGACGCTACATACCAACGAATGATGAACAAAGTCTTCCAAGGACAAATAGGTGACATGCTCGAGGTATACATGGACGACATGATCGTCAAGTCCCACGAGGAACTAGACCATGTCGCCCATCTTCGAACAATTTTCGAGCAAGCAAGAAAATATCAAATGCGTTTTAACCCAGAGAAGTGCACGTTCGGCGTACGGGCAGGCAAATTCCTTGGTTTCTACCTAACGGAACGAGGAATAGAGGCTAACCCCGACAAATGCCGGGCATTCTCTGAGTTCCCAACGCCCACGTCTAAGAAGAACATCCAGTCCCTCAACGGGGTACTCACCTCGTTGTCCCGCTTCGTCGCGAAATCCGCCCAACACGCCCTTCCATTCTTCAAGCTCTTGAGAAAAGAAGCCGCGTTTGAATGGACCGAAGAATGCGAGGCGTCCCTCCTTCACTTAAAACAAGCCCTGTCGAAACCGCCCATGTTGTCGCGGCCAGATACCAGGGAAGTTTTGTTCCTATACCTCGCCGTCACCGCCGAGGCCGTGAGCGCTGTTCTCATCCGCGAGAATCACGTCGGGCAAAAGACCATATACTTCACGAGCAAAGCGTTGCAAGACGCGGAGTTGAGGTATCAGCAGATAGAGAAGGTAGCACTGGCCCTCGTTAATGCCGCCAGACGACTGAGGCACTATTTCTTGGCCCACACGATCGTGGTGAGGACGGATCAGCCCATCAAGCAGTTGCTGGGACGGCCAGACATGGCCGGTCGAATGCTCAAGTGGTCATTGGAGCTGTCCGAATTTGACATCCGGTATGAAAGCAGAAAGGCTCTCAAAGCACAGGCCCTGGCCAATTTCTTGGCAGAAGTAACCTTCTCAGACTCCTCGCCCCACGTAGCAAACAAATGGACCATCTACGTAGACGGAGCATCCAGCTCGAGCGGCAGCGGGGCAGGAGTCATTCTGGAGAACGACGAGGGGACCATAGTCAAAGCTTCTCTCACTTTATCCTTTCCCATGTCGAACAACCAAGCCGAGTATGAAGCCTTCCTCACTGGGTTATGCCTAGCCGAAGACCTAGGGGCAGAAGAAATCGTCATCTGCACGGACTCTCAGCTCGTGGCCAACCAGGTCTCCGGGGAGTATCAGGCCAAAAATGACAGTCTGTCTGAATACCTCTCCCTAGTTAGGGAAAAGATATCAAAGTTCAGGACGGTAGCAGTAAGACATGTTCCCTGCGAACACAACGTGCGAGCAGACATCCTATCCAAGCTAGCGAGCACCAAGAGGAAAGGCGGAAATAGGTCAGTCATCCAAGAGATACTTCCCCGATCCAGCATCGACAAGGGGCCCTCGACCCTACACGTGCACGCAATCGAGGACACCGACTGCTGGATGACGCCCGTGTACAACTACCTCACCAGGGAAGAACTTCCGGATGACCCCAAAGAAGCCAGCACCATCAGACGAAGAGCTTGCTCGTACGTCATCCTCGAAAACAAACTTTACCGAAGGGGTTTCTCCATTCCGCTACTAAAGTGCATAGAGGAGGAGATTGTCCCCCACGTATTACGAGAAATCCACGAAGGCATTAATGCCCAACACCCGGGGGGAAGGTCCCTTGCCCGCAAGGCCCTCCGGGCGGGATATTACTGGCCAACTATGCAGTAAGACGCCAAAGAGCATGTGAAGAAATGCGACAAATGCCAACGGCACGGGGATATGCACCTAGCTCCCCCTAACGAGCTGAAAAGCTTGACATCCCCGTGGTCATTCGCCTGGTGGGGCCTGGACATCCTGGGACCCTTCGTGACGGGGTCTAGCCAAAACAAATACCTGATAGTGGGCGTAGATTACTTCACAAAATGGATAGAAGCAGAAGCCTTAGCGAAGATAACAACACTTAACATTCTACGCTTCTACAAGCGGAATATCCTTGCCCGTTTTGGGATTCCCCAAGCAATCGTCACGGACAATGGAACACAATTCACGGACAAGAAGTTCCAAGACTTCGTCGCCCATCTCGGAACAAAGCAACACTTCGCTTCGGTCGAGCACCCCCAGACCAACGGGCAGGCGGAAGCGGCCAACCGTGTCATCCTTCGTGGCCTCAAACGAATATTGGACGAAACGAAGAGGGTCTGGGTCGAGGAGCTCCACAGCGTCTTATGGGCATATCGTACTACTCCCCAGTCCACCACCGGGGAGACGCCTTTCCGCTTAGCATATGGCATGGAGGCTGTTTTACCCATCGAGATCCATGTACCGTCCAGGAGGACCGAGTCACCTCTAGAAGAGGAGATGAATAACGGAGCGATAAGAGAAGAGCTCGACCTTGTCGAGGAAATCCGGACAGGAGCAGCCCTCCGCGAAGCGTCTCTTAAGCAAAAAATAGCAATCAGGCACAACGCCAAAGTCTTACGACGAGAATTCGACGTGGGCAGCCTTGTCCTGCAGAGAAACCACAAGGACTCTCGCGAAGGCAAACTAGCGGCCAACTGGGAAGGGCCATACAGAGTCCGTGCCAAAACGGGAAATGGCGCATACTTCCTAGAAAACCTCAATGGGGAGGCACTCCCTCGACCATGGAACGCTGAGAAACTTAAGCAATACTACAGCTAAAGTGACCTTAGGCTTCCTCGTATCAAGAGACCACCTAGCAGTCATCATGCTCGCCCAGGTACAAGCGACGCATGCACACAAAGTAGAATCCCGCTCAAACAAGCAAGCCGGAACTCTGCTCGTCGGCGGTCCTTGACCGAGCACCGCCTTCGCCCAAGTACCATGATTGGCAGAACCCCAGTTCGCGATGGGACGTTCACGCCACGACCTCAGGCCTCAATCGCGACCTGAGATCCGCAACCTCGCCAGGACCTTCCCCGGCTGTTCGCCCAGTTCCCCTCACTGGCGAACTCACACGTAGCGGGCTACCTTCCAAAAGAAAGCTCCACTAACGGACACACCCTCCGACGGGCAGTCATACACGCACAATTAAGATAAAGTACAACACTAATGTAAAGTACAACAACATAAACAAAAATCATATAAGTAACAAAAACCGGGCATAAAGTAAAAAAGGCCACCAGGGCCAAAGATTGTACGAATTACATAAAAAGGGGGGCCACGCCCCCCAAACCAAATAAAATTACAACAAAATACACGGCACGCAGGCCGGCAAAACATCATCATCGGCAAACATCATTCCTCGGTGTCTTCGACTCGTTCATCATCGGGCGGAGAGGTTTGGGTTCTGGCTTGGCCGGCAAGGATAGACTCTGGCATCACTATTTGCCCGTCTTTAACGTACGCCAGGAAATTGGTACCTTCGGTCACCAAATCAACACCAGGATTCACCACCTGAAGCTGAGACACTGCATTTTGGAAGGACTCCTCGCCGAGCACCGCGTTGTCATCCTCGGCCACCACCAGTCGGGCAACTAACTCTGACCTTGTCTTCAGCACCTTCACGTCCTCAGGCTCCTCCTCGCCCGGAGCATTGGCCGCCCGCAGTTGCGCGACCAAGTCCTCAGCAGCCTTTTTCTCAGCCTCGAGCGTAACCATCTTCCCCTTTAGCTGGGTAACCTCCTCGCTCTCCTTCTCCCTCGACTCCTTGGCAGCCCTAGCTTCCTCCCTGGCCTTCCTCAAGCTCTCCTCGAGAGCAGTCACCTTCCCGCGGGCAATAGTCAACTCACCCTCAGTGGCCGTGTCCCCTTCGGCATAGGTGGCCGCCATCTCCAGCAGCCTGACCACCGCAGAGGCATCCTGGGCCACCAACGCCCTCTTGCTAGAACGGTCCAGGCTTTGCAGATGAAGAGAATCAGCGTGGGGAATCACCAAAGAGGTCCCTTCAAAAAACCTCTTGTCCAGTACACAAGGAGGCAACTCGAATTTCGCTTTCTCTGACGCCTTACCCAGATCCACCGCCTCGTTCCTTGGACGCTTAGACCTGGTCGCCAGGGGCATTGGAGACCGTTGTACATTGGACGGTGAAGCATTCCCCTGAGGAGGCTGGGAAGGACCAATCGCACGGGCAGGGGAAGGACGAACCTTAGGAGTAGCAGCTGTAGCAGCTTGTTTCTGCGCGGCCACGTTCCTCACCATCCTTTCGTGGGCTGAAGGCATAGTGGCTGCAAAAGACAAAAACAGGCGTCAGGTGATAAAAAATAACGAGCAATACAAAGCAATATATTAAGATTAAATACCGAGCAGATCTATAGCATCCCTATAAGTGTTGCACCCCAGCAGTGCCCTAACGTTAATAAAACGAGGCTCTACTCGAGGACTACCGTCGGCCTCAAGGATCGCCACGTTCTTCTTCGTAACACACTCGGCCATCCGGAACGAGTTCACGTACTTCAGCAGTTTCTCATATGAGGCAGCATCCCCCTCATCCAAATCGGTCGGCTCAAAAACATAGTCCTTTGGCGGCTTAGTAAAATGCGCCCCGGTCCACTGGAAGGGATATTTCAGCAATCGCCGTCCAATGTATTTACCCTCCTCGTTAATCCTGTCCTCCCCGTTCTCATCCACTTCAAGCTCCCAGCAGAACGTGCTATCCTGGGCAGCCTCCGATACGGGCTCCACGACGAAGTACCTCATCTTAAATGTACGGATAGATTCAGAGAAAGGTTTGAACAGCTTACGCTGATGCTTCAAAGAGACCCAGCCATAGCTCTTTCCAGAAGTCTGCCGTTGAAGATGAAATACGGTGAAGAAGAATGGAAGAGTCGCCCCTACCTGCAAGTGCTCGCACACCAGCTCGAACGCCCGCATGAACGCTAACGAGTTGAGGTGGAGCTGCGTGGGGGCCAGGTGAAGATGTAGAAAGACTGACTGCTGGAAATCCGTAAATGGGAGCCTCAAGCCCAACTCCTTGTAGACATATTCGTACATCGTGAAACGCTCCCTGTAATTGGTGCAGACGCGCTCATTAGCAGTGGGAAAGTGGACTCTCCAATCCCCATCGTCTCCCACCGTCCGGAAGCAGTCTCCAACATAGCTCGCAAACTCGGACACATGCTCAGAGGGTTCCGCTACCTCCCATTCCTCTGCTTTATTTTCTGCTACATCCTCCTCGGGTGCATCCTCCTCGGGTACCTCCTCCTCGAGCACCTCGTCCTGATCATCGTCCCGCAGTTCGTCCTCTTGCTCGTAGTCCGTATCCTGCTCAGTGGACCCACTCGAAGACTGAGTGCTATTACTCCCCGAGGAACCAGACTCCTCCTCGGACGAATCTAATACAATTTCTCCACGGGGCCCTGTCGCCATCACCTGAAAAGCAGAGAAAGACAGTGAATTTGACAGCTAATCAAATCCACCCTTCCACCGCTGAACAAGTGAAAGGGCGCGCTAAGGGCTGAGGACGACGTCCCCGGCCTAAGCCCTGACAACACTGCGAAAAGTCTCCCCGCGAGACAGTGCCCGGAACTCTCATCCCACACGAGGAATTTCTCCAAAGCAAGATCACGAGTTTTTCATTCAGCTCACAACTCCATAAAACGCAACGCTCGCACGATCACGTGCACGTCACCATCGCGACGGCGGACAGACCCTCCACACACAATGCAACGACAGGCTAACGGCGATGAAGACGGCGGAACCATCATCCACCACCGACGACTACCACATATACAACCCTAAGTCTCCTAAAATCTAACCTAACCACATGCACCGTCTAAGTAAACATCGACAAAAAGCAAAACGAGGAAAAGAGACGACTTACTCGTAAATATGAGGCTGAAAGGACTTGCTCGGAGCTTCAAACAATGAAGGTTACAACGGACAGCGTTCACGGGCAAGGAATTTGCTGAAGATTGAAGGAAAAGGTTCTGAATGAAGGTTTTCCCCCCTATTTATATAGGAGGTCACGTGCAACCACACGCGCACATAGGTCATAATGACTACCTGCTAGCCATCATTGCCTAAGCGGCGGCGACACAAGTTCCAACACACACGTGGCAACCCCCGTACCGTTTCGTATTCCACTAAACTGTTGGTACCCACCGGTGACGGGCAACGTATAACGACCACGACCAACAGCCACAACGGACAGTAGAAACCACGGGCTTCCACAGCCGACGAGCAAAACGCTCCACTTCCCCGAGACTGTACGCTATCCTTAAGTCATCACTTCCATGCTCGGAAGCAACGACTTAGGGGGCTACTGTTCCGGACTGGGCCAACGGCCATGCGCGGCCCAATCCGTGATTGCTACAGTAACGGCCCAAACGCTTGGATCCAGTCCATTAAGATGACAAAAGTACCCTTTTGCCACTACAACCGGGCACTGACTGCTCAGCCCTGCCCGGAATTATTGTCCGCCACACACGAGCTACAGCTCCCCGACAGATGACGGACAGATGCCCGCAACTACCCTCCTTCCCGTCATAACGGCTAGTTTGGGCAGTTACCTATTCTTCAGGAAAACGGTTATTTCGCCTTGAAAATAGGACCGTTGGCCACGCGCTGGGGAACATTATATAAACCCTCTCATTTGAGAGGGCGAGGTATCACATTTTCACCCTAAGAATACACTTTGTACTTGCCCCTTTTTCTCTGACCCTTTCTTACTTGAGCGTCGGAGTGCCTTGCAGGTACACCCCCTTTTCTCCTCAACAGTCCGAACACCCAGCACGTCCAGCGACCATATCTACCGAGCACCTTGCCATCTGACGACCAGCGTGTGTGGATCTGATCGAATACTCGAGATCAGTAACCATCACATTATAATTATTGTCTTTATTTAGATTTATGGTAGAGTTGTATCATTAAGATTGAGAGAACAAAATAGGCCTCATCTTGATTACCAATTATTGTTTTCTTTGTCAGTTTCCTTCAAGTCTATATAAAGGTTTTGTAATGCTAAGTTGTAAGCTAAGAAAAAAGAGTGTGTGGTGAATTCAATAAAATCATAGTTTTTCAAAGTACAACCTCAACTAGTGGAAGTTTAGTGCAAAACGTGATTCAAAAAATATTTTCTTATTCAAAATTCTACAACAATATCATTTATCACATACCACCTCTAGAATACCAGCACCAACATTGTGGTATCAGAGTTGTAGATCCTTGCAGATGCAATATTAAATGACAGTCAACTTCGATGTGTTTTGTGCGCTCATGGAAAACTGGATTGGCGGCTATATGCAATGTCGACTGACTATTACAATATATCTTCATGGGGCGAGATTGAGAGATGCCGAGGGAGATTAAAAGTGATTTCAACCATTTGAGCTCACATGTCGTAGTAGCCATGGAACTATATTCTACCTCACCAGACGAATGTGAGACAACCTATTGCTTTTTGGTTTTCTAAGAGATAGGTGAGTTTCCAAGAAAAACAATCTATCCATGAAGAGAGCGCCTTGTCAAAGGGCAACCTACCAAATCTGAGTCACACCAGGCGTTAATTTGAAATCAACTTGGAGAAATATACCTTGGTCGGGATTTCCCTTGAGATATCGAACAACACGGAGTACTGCATTCCAATGTTCTTCTAAAGGTTTTTGCATGAGTTTAGCCAGTACATGAACCGAGTAAGAAAGTTCAGGTCTAGTAACAGTTAAGTAGACCAAACAACCAACTAGTCTTTAATAGCGATCCAGATTGGAAAGTGGAGTTCAAATAACCAAGGGAAGAAGATGATTATGGTCTATGGGAAAACCAACAGGCATAGCACCCAACTAGTGGTGATGTCAAGTGTGTATTTTCGTTGGCACAAGAAAATTCCTTTGGAATTGCAAGCCACCTCAATGCCAAGAAAATATTTTAAAAGCCCAAGATCTTTCATATGAAAGCATGTACTCAGGTAGGATTTGGATGAATCAATTGCTTTGTTGATGTTTCCTAAAATGATAAGGTCGTCCACGTAAACTAACACATAAAACTCAACGTAGTCACGATGTAAAGTAAAAAGAGAGTAATCAGAGTAGGACTATGTGAAACCATACTGTTGAAGAGCGCTTTTTAGTTTGGCAAACCAACACTGAGGTGCCTGTTTCAAGCCATATAGATATTTCTGCAAGCGGCACGCCTGATTTGGAATAGAAGTCCTGAAACCTAGAGGTAATTTCATATAGACTTCTTCATCAAGCTCCCCATGTAGAAAGGCGTTATGAACGTCCATTTGATGATGTTCCCAATGTTTTGTAGCAGCAACAACGAGAAACGTTCTTACAGTTACAATTTTCACAGCTGGAGCAAAGGTTTCATGATAATCCAACCCCTTAACTTGGTTGTTCCCCATAATAACGAGCCTTGTCGTATAGCGTTCAATAGTTCCATCTGAGTCATATTTAATTCGATACACCCATTTGCTACCGATAGCCTTTTTGTTTGGAGGAAGTGTTTCTACTGTCCAATTCCTATTATCTTCAAGAGCCTCAATTTCCAGCTGCATGGTATTTCGCCATCGGATATCTTTGACAGCTTCGACAAAGCTTTGCGGTTTTATGGTTGCAGAAATAGAGGCTAAAAATGGATGTGTTTGGGTGAAAAGTTAGCATAATTCACATATTTAGATAAGGGATAGGGTGTACCTGAAGGACGTGACGGAGCGATGGAACAGTTTGAGGGGTATATCTTAGAGATGGTATTGGTCACAAAGTCTTGCAGCTTGGTAGAAGAAATATTGACACGATGGCCAAATCCCAAATTTTTGACTGTATAAGTAGTAGGTGGTTATTCAGTGATTTCAACAGCTGGTGGCATGTCATGAGACTCAGGTGAAGAGGATTCAATATGAGATACAATTGGAATAGTTGGTAGCATGCCATTTGATTTATCATGATCATGTAACCTTATAGTTTCCACAGCTGGAGCTGAAAGGACAGCAAGTATAGTAACAACATGCTGAAAGGGATCATCTTCAACAATATTGTTATTGAAAGAGGCATCAGGCAAGGTGTGGTCATCTTTATATGCAAGCTGGTGTGGTATAATTTCTGTAGCAAACAGAAACTTATCTTCATAGAAAACAACATCTCTTTAGTTAAAAAGAAAACACCTAGCTCCAAGTCGTACATACATCATCCCTTGGTGCCATAAGGATATCCAACAAATACACACTTGCGACTTTGACTAGCGAATTTGTCACCCTTATGATGTTGATTATGTGCATAAGCTAGACAGCCAATGACACGAAGGTGCTAAAGAGAAGGAGGCTGACCATACACGAGTTTAAATGGAGTTTTACCATCTAAGTTTCATGTAGGAGTTTGATTAATCAAGTAACATGCATCAAGAGCACATTTCCCCTAAAATTCAATTGGAAATTGGGCTTGAAAGCGCAAAACACGAGCAACATTAAGTATGTGTCTATGCTTCCGCTCTACTCTTCCATTTTGTTGTGGTGTCCCAACACATGTAGTTTCATGAATAATACCAGGATCACGAAAATTTGGTTTCATATAAGTGAATTCAGTTCCATTATCACTTCGAATTATCTTTACATGTGTACTAAATTGTTGTTCAACCATTGCTAAAAATTGATAAAGATATTTAGAGATTTCAGTTTTATTAACAAGAAGATAAATCTACATTGCTATCGAGAAATCGCCAACAATAGTTAAAAAATATCTAGCACCGCAAAAAGTATCATTTCGATAAGGCCCCCACAAATCACAATGAATTAAATGAAAACGAGTGACTGCTTTATTTTCACTAACAGGAAAATTGGCTTGTGACTGTTTTGCTCTAAGGCATATGTCACAAGTCGGAGAATATAAATTATTTTTGCAATCGGGGGTATGTTAGAATAATATTTGTTCATGACATATATCCTTTGGATTTTGATGATAACAAAGTATTGAAAGAACAATTGGGTTATCTAATGTGTGTTCCAAGTATGCAGGTTCTAAATCTTAAAGAGTATACATTCAGAATCTGATATAAGGACGCGCTTGAGAGCAGCTGAGTTACTAGCCTTTGGTGGTTCAGAATCTGAAGAACACTCTCTAAGTGATGTTTGGCGTAGACTCTGAAGTTGAAGGCCTTATCATCATAAGAGCAACATATTTTCTCTACACTTAGTAAATGTATCAGCTTCTTGTGAACATTCAAAGTTAGTAATAAAGCTAAAGTTATCCGTACCATAGAAGGCAAGCTGCATTGTCAAATCATTTTGTCCGCTAGAGTCTATGTTCACAAGGCTCAAGAAGAGTTGACATGCTTTACGGATATCTACTTTCAATGGATCTATAGTACAAGATTACATGGAAGATGAAATGGTTAAATAAGTTACACAATGGGTTAAGATCGTTTAGTGTATCTATCTTCAACGTCTCTTGTACTATGGAGAAATAAAGACACTTGTTCAAGTTATCTCTTCCAACGGATAATCTTCTACAACTGCTATATAAGTAGCTGAAGAATAAATATGAATCTTCAACAAGGAACAAGGAGCAATAGAGAAGGAAAACCAAGAAGGATATGAGTGTTTTACACTTCTATCTGGATTGAGGAATAACAAGATCAATAATAAGCAACACAATGGAGTATGCAGAAATTCTGTTATTTGTTGTAAATTGTACAAAGCCTTAAGATTTCTTAAACATTGATGATCTTAGAAATCTTAAGTGCTTAAGGTCTTTGTTATGGTGATTAACATGTACCTCTGATTTTATATCAAGTACACCTTGTTCTCTATTATGCTAAACATGTTGTTTAGTAGTTTAGATAAAGTCTTTGGCTATGTGCTTGAGCATCAAAGTCTCTTGCTGAGAAGCTTGATCCAAGTAAGTCTACTGCTATGTGCTAGAGCATTGAAATTCTTGATCATTTATAGATTAAGCAAGAAATTCTTGGACTGTGAGTTTGAGCAGAAGTCTTGTACTTGAGGATATGAGCAGAATTCTTGGGTTCGTGGAACCTGAGCAAGGAAGTCTTAGGTTACGGTCTGAGCAAGGAATTCATGAGCCTGGGGGGATTAAGCAGGAAGTTTTGGGTTCGTGGAACCTGAGCAGGAAGTCTTGGACTTGAGGGTCTAAGGATGAAGTCTTGAGCCTGAGGGACTTGAGCAAGGAAGTCTTGGATTCATGAAATCTAAGTAGGAAGTCTTGAACCTGAGGGGTTTAAGCATGAAGTCTCGGGATGGAGGTCTGAGAAAATAAAATTATTATGCTTAAGTGCATAAGTGATTGTAATTATGTTTTAATTATAGTGGAAAATCTCTTGCGCCGCAAGGGGACTGGACTACTCTCAATTTGGGAGGAACCAGGATAAATCTGTGTGTTCTTTATCTTTTATTTGCTTCTATTAACATTGTGCGGCAACGTATTAATCATAATCTGAACATCAGTTTAGATTCTGAACTCTGATAAGAGGAAAAGTTATGAAACGGAAAACACAAAATTCAACCCCCTTCTTGTGTATTTTTCTCACCTTCATGCTAACATTTGGAAGCATTTGCAGAACATTCAAAGATGCATGTCCTAGTCTTTGATTCAACAAATCAAAAGAAACCTCTTTATTAGTCTTCATTGCAGTCACCTTGACAATCCCTCTAAGATAGTAGCGCCCCTCTCTTTGTTCTCCCGCTTCAATCGACGTCCTCGAAGTAGGGTCCTATATAAGACATAACTTGTCAGCAAATTGGACAGTGTAATTAGAATTATTCAGCAGTTATGACACTGAAATAAGATTGTAGTCACCTTCGATGTGTTTTGTGTGCTCATGGAAAACTGGATTGGCGGCTATATGCAATGTTGACTGACTATTACAATATATCTTCATGGGGCGAGATTGAGAGACGCCAAGGGAGATTAAAAGTGATTTCAACCATTTGAGCTCACATGTCGTAGTAGCCATGGAACTATATTCTACCTCAACAGACGAATGTGAGACAACCTGTTGCGTTTTGGTTTTCCAAGAGATAGGCGAGTTCCCAAGAAAAACAATCTATTCAGTAAGAGAGCGCCTTGTCAAAGAGCAACCTGCCCAAACCGAGTCACACCAGGCGTTAATTTGAAATCAACTCGGAGAAGAATACCTTGGTCGGGATTTCCCTTGAGATATCGAACAACACGGAGAGTTGCATTCCAATGTTCTTCTAAAGGTTTTTGCATGAATTGAGCCAGCACATGAACCGAGTAAGAAAGTTCAGGTCTAGTAACAATTAAGTAGACCAAACAACCAACTAGTCTTTGATAGCGATCCAGATTGGAAAGTGGAGTTCAAATAGCCAAGGGAAAAAGATGATTCTGATCTATGGGAAAACCAACAGGCATAGCACCCAACTAGTGGTGATGTCAAGTGTGTATTTTTGTTGGCACAAGAAAATTCCTTTGGAATTGCAAGCCACCTCAATGCCAAGAAAATATTTTAAAGGCCCAAGATCTTTCATATGAAAGCATGTGCTCAGGTAGGATTTGAATGAATCAATTACTTTGTTGATGTTTCCCAAAATGATAAGGTCATCCACGTAAACTAACACATAAAACTCTATGCAGTCACGATGTAGATTAAAAAGAGAGTAATCAGAGTAGGATTGTGTGAAACCCTACTGTTGAAGAGCGCTTTTTAGTTTGGAAAACCAAAACTGAGGTGCCTGTTTCAAGCCGTATAGATATTTCTGCAAGCGGCACGCCTTATTTGGAATAGAAGTCCTGAAACCCGGAGGTAATTTCATATAGACTTCTTCATCAAGCTCACCATGTAGAAAGGCGTTATGAATGTCCATTTTATGAAGTTCCCAATGTTTTGTAGCAGCAACAGTGAGAAACGTTCTTACAGTTACAATTTTCATAGCTGGAGCAAAGGTTTAATGATAATCCAACCCCTCAACTTGGTTGTTCCCCATAATAACGAGCCTTGCCTTATAGCGTTCAATAATTCCATCTAAGTGATATTTAATTTGATACACCCATTTGCTGCCGATATCCTTTTTGTTTGGAGGAAGTGTTTCTACTGTCCAATTCCTATTATTTTCAAGAGCCTCAATTTCCAGCTGCATGGTATTTCGCCATCGGATATCTTTGACAGCTTCAACAAAGCTTTGCGGTTCTATGGCTGCAGAAATAGCGGCTATAAATGGATGTGTTGTGGTGAAAAGTTAGCATAATTCACATATTCAGATAAGGGATAGGGTGTACCTGAAGGATGTGACAGAGCGATGGAACAGTTTGAGGGGCATATCATAGAGATGGTATTGGTCACAAAGTCTTGCGGCTTGGTAGAAGAAATATTGATACGATGGTCACGTCCCAAATTTTCGACTGTATCAGTAGTAGTGGTTATTCAGTGATTTCAACAGCTGGTGGCATGTCATGAGACTCAGGTGAAGAGGATTCAATATGAGATACAATTGGAATAGTTGGTATCATGCCATTTGATTTATCATGATCATGTAACCTTATAGTTTCCACTACTGGAGCTGAAAGGATAGCAAGTATAGTAACAACATGCTGAAAGGGATCATCTTCAACAATATTGTTATTGAAAGAGGCATCAAGCAAGGCGTGATCATCTTTATATGCAAGCTGGTGCGATATAATTTCTGTAGCAAACATAAACTTATCTTCATATAAAACAACATCTCTTTAGTTAAAAAGAAAACACCTAACTCCAAGTCGTACATACATCACCCCTTGGTGCCATAAGGATATCCAACAAATACACACTTGCGACTTTGACTAGCGAATTTGTCACCCTTATGATGTTAATTATGTGCATAAGCTAGGCAGCCAATGACACGAAGGTGCTCAAGAGAAGGAGGTTGACCATACTAGAGTTCAAATGGAGTTTTACCATCTATGTTTCATGTAGGAGTTTGATTATTCAAGTAACATGCATCAAGAGAACATTTCCCCTAAAATTCAATTGGAAATTGGGCTTGAAAGCGCAAAGCACGAGCAACATTAAGTATGTGTCTATACTTCCACTCTACTCTTCCATTTTGTTGTGGTGTCCCAAAACATGAAGTTTCATGAATAATACAAGGATCACAAAAATTTGGTTTCATATAAGTGAATTCGGTTCCATTATCACTTCGAATTATCTTTACATGTGTACTAAATTGTTGTTCAACCATTGCTAAAAATTGATAAAGATATCTAGAGACTTCAGTTTTATTAACAAGAAGATAAATCTACACTGCTCTCGAGAAATCGTCAACAACAGTTAAAAAATATCTAGCACCGCAAAAAGTATCATTTCGATAAAGCCACCCACAAATCAAAATGAATTAAATGAAAACGAGTGGCTGCTTTATTTTCACTAACAGGAAAATTGGCTTGTGACTGTTTTGCTCTAAGGCATATGTCACAAGTCGAAGAATATAAATTATTTTTGCTATCGGGGCTAAGTTAGAATAATATTTGTTCGTGACATACATCCTTTGGATTTTGATGATAACAAAGTATTGAAAGAACAATTGTGTTATCTAATGTGTGTTCCAAGTATGCAGGTTCTAAATCTTAAAGTGTATACATTCAGAATCTGATATAAGGACGCACTTGAGAGAAGCTGAGTTACTAGCCTCTGGTGGTTCAGAATCTGAAGAACACTCTCTAAGTGATGTCTGGATTAGACTCTGAAGTTAAAGGCCTCATCATCATAAGAGCAACATATTGTCTCTACACTTTGTAAATGTATTAGCTTCTTGTGAACATTCAGAGTTAGTAATAAAGCTAAAGTTATCCGTACCATATAAAGCAAGCTGCATTGTCAAATCAGTTTGTCCGCTAGAGTCTATGTTCACAAGGCTCAAGAAGAGTTGACATACTTTACAGATATATACTCTCAATGGATCTATAATACAAGATTACATGGAAGATGCAATGGTTAAATAAGTTACACAATGGGTTAAGATCTTTTAGTGTATCTATCTTCAACGTCTCTTGTACTATGGAGAAATAAAGACACTTGTTCAAGTTATCTCTTTCAACGGATAATCTTCTACAACTGCTATATAAGTAGCTGAAGATTAAATATGAATCTTCAACAAGGAACAAGGAGCAATAGAGAAGGAAAGCCACGAAGGATATGACTGTTTTACACTTCTATCTGGATTGAGGAATAACAAGATCAACAATAAGCAACACAATCAAGTATGCAAAAATTCTGTTATTTGTTGTAAATTGTACAAAGCCTTAAGATTTCTTAAACATTTATGATCTTAGATATCTTAAGTGCTTAAGGTCTTTGTTATGGTGATTAACATGTACCTCTGATTTTATATCAAGTACACCTTGTTCTCTATTCTGCTAAACATGTTGTTTAGTAGGTTAGATAAAGTCTTTGGCTATGTGCTTGAGCATCAAAGTCTCTTGCTGAGAAGCTTGATCCAAGTAAGTCTACTGCTATATGCTAGAGCATTAAAATTCTTGATCATTTATTGATTAAGCAAGAAAGTCTTGGACTGTGAGTTTGAGCAGAAGTCTTGTACTTGAGAGTATGACCAGAATTCTTGGGT
This sequence comes from Lathyrus tuberosus, assembly GCA_022829125.1. Taxonomy (NCBI): domain Eukaryota; kingdom Viridiplantae; phylum Streptophyta; class Magnoliopsida; order Fabales; family Fabaceae; genus Lathyrus; species Lathyrus tuberosus. Next base: position 15,577,399 of record JALAZF010000027.1, on the reverse strand, counting down.
TCATGGAACCTGAGCAAGGAAGTCTTAGGTTGCGTTCTGAGCAAGGAAGTCATGAGCCTGAGGGGCTTAAGCAGGAAGTCTTGGGTTCGTGGAACCTGAGCAGGAAGTCTTGAACTTGAGGGTTTAAGCATGAAGTCTTGAGCCTGAGGGGCTTGAGCAAGGAAGTCTTGGATTTGTGAAATCTAAGTAGGAAGTCTTGAACCTGAGGGGTTTAAGCATGAAGTCTCGGGATGGGGGTCTGAGCAAATAAAATTATTATGCTTAAGTGCATAAGCGATTGTAATTATGTTTTAATTATAGTGGAAAATCTCTTGCACCGCAAGGGGACTGGACTACTCTCAGTTTGGGAAGAACCAGGATAAATATGTGTGTTCTTTATCTTTTATTTGGTTCTGTTAACATTGTGCGGCAACGAATTAATCAGAATCTGAACATCAGTTTAGATTCTGAACTCTGATCAGAGGAAAAGTTAAGAAACGAAAAACACAAAATTCAACCCCCCCTTCTTATGTATTTTTCTCACCTTCATGCTAGCATTTGGAAGAATTTGCAGAACTTTCAAAGATGCAAGTCCTAGTCTTTGATGCAACAAATTAAAAGAAACATCTTTATTAGTCCTCATTGCAGTCGCCTTGACAATCCCTCTAAGATAGTATAGCCCCTCTCTTTGTTCTTCCACTTCAATCGGTGTCCTCGAAGTAGGGTCCTATATAAGACATAACTTGTCAGCAAATTGGACAGTGTAATTAGAATTATTCAGTAGTTATGACACTGAAATAAGATTGCATTACAAACTAGGCACATATAGGACATTTTTAGCTGCAGCCTTTCATTGATCACCACATTTCCTTCTTTGGTGGCCACCGTCTCTTCACCATTTGGGATTCTAATAGAACACTAAAAAATGTTGTGTATATTGGTTAGGCAGTCCAATTGACCAGTCATATGATATCAAGCACCTGTATCAATAATCCATGGCAAGAAGGAACACTTACCATTGAGCTTCTCAATTGACCCTAGTTTAACATTGTTTAAAAGGCTAGCTAGTGTTTTTAATTGATCACTAGTAAGAATGAAACCTGCCCCTGGAAATTCAGTAGTGATCTCTTTTGTTAGCCCATTTGCTTGTGCTATGTGAGCCTTAGCGGTACCTCCCCGATTTCTATTATTTGATCGTTATGGTTTCCTGCGTCCAGACCCCTTCATTAGTCCACGTGGTCGATCTCCCCACCATTCCAGATATCCTATGAGATGAAAACAACCTTCTGAATCATGCCCAGTTTGATTGCAATGACTGCATAATCCTCATTTCTCTTTGTGTTTGAAGTTTGAGTGTACTGCAAATGCCATTACTTCACCACATTCTTCTGTCACACGAGTTATCGTGCGTAGTCGTTCCTTTTGGACCAGTGTTGCATACACTTTGTTTAGTGTAGGCATGGGGATCCTGGGCAAGAAGATTAGACTGGACTGTCCCATCGAGAGTATCATCCAATCCCATGAGAAAATGGTGAACTTTCTCCTCCTCACGTTTCTTTGTAAATTTATTGTTGATATTGCATGTACGCAGTCCGTACTTGCATGTCAGAATCTGATCATAGTTCATTAAATCTTCCAACAATTTTTTCAGTTTTCCATAGTATGTCACAATGGTCAAACATTTCTGCTTGCATGCAACTAGTTCAGCTTTTAGCTGTTGAATATGCCGTTCCAAAGATCCATTGCTACCTCCATGTGCGACATAGTTGATTGTAGTGAAGGTTCAATGGTATTCATGATCCAAGAGACCAATAATGAGTTGTTTTTCCACCAATTTTCAAGATCTGAAGATCCCTCGTCGGGTTTGCCAATTGTTCCATCGACAAAACCGAATTTCTTTCGTGATCGAAGAGCTGTTCCGAGTGAACGAGCCCATTCATCATATTTTTCTCCCTTCAATTGTACATGAGTTATCAAACTTCCAGGATTGTCATTGGAAGTGATATCATAAGGGGAGATGGTTTTTCTGATGTCAAATCCATTGCCATTGTTGATTGTCTTTGTGCTCTTTTTGTTTGTTGAAGTTGGAGAGTTTTCGCTATCGGACATGATTCAAACGTTGGCTTTGTTTCTATTATGTATTGTAGCTCTGATACCATAACAAATATTAGTTTGTAATGGAATGTCATGGTTTCCATTGATTCTTGATCTGATATATATACAAGTATAGGGTTGAATATAATATCTAATCATTCTAAATATAGTTGCCTAATATTAAATCATTTCCATATAAACTGATGCTAAGATGCTAAGAATAGTAAAATGAAGATATGTACACCTAATGGCATAATGTGTTGTTATGACATTATCTTCACATAATGTGCTGTTATGACGGTATCTTCATGATATTATTTTGGCAAGATATCAATAGCTTAAGAGATGTCTTGGAGTTCGTCCAAAATGGGTATGAAGAACCAGCACCAACAAAGACTGGAGAATCAAAAGAAAAGGTTGAAGAATCAAGCCAACGACTTGAAGATTTGAAGAAGCAGAAGATCACAGATGCTGGAGTTCTCAGGATGATTCAAAGAGGAGTCTCTCTATCCATTTTCCCAAGGATTATGAGAATAAGAACATCAAAGGAAGCATGGAATATTCTACAACAAGAGTTTGAAGGATACTCAAAGGTGAGAACTGTGAAACTTCAATCTCTTAAGAGAGACTATGAAAATGAAAGAATGAAAGAGAATGAATGTTCGAATGAATACTTTAATAGTCTCTCTGAATTGGTGAATCAAATGAAGTCAAATGGAGATACAATAGATGATCACAGAATTTTTTATAAAATTTTGATTAGTTTGACAGAAAAATTTGATCCTATGGTGGCTATTATTAAAGAAACTAAGGACCTATCAACTATGTCTGTTTAATGGTTGATGGGGTCTTTGAGGTCCTACGAGCAAAGGTTGTTACAACACTCTGAAAAATCACTTGAGAGTGCCTTTCAATCTAAACTCAACATTCAGCCTAGCAATGGTGAAAATAAGCCCCCGTTACAAAATAGAGGCGAGCCTTCTAAAGGTGGCAGATTTGGAAGAGGCAGAGGTAGAAACTCACGAGGAAGAGGAATATGCGTGAATGGCGGAAGATGGTATGAAGGAGCATTAAATAAATGGTGCAAAATTAGTAAGAGTAACACTCATGATGAGAAGGATTGCTGGAACAAGGGAAAACCACAATGTCACAATTGCAAGAGATTTGGGCACATTCAAAAGGATTGTTGTTTTTCCAATCAACAACATGCTTCATTTGCAGAAGGAGAAAATGATGAAGTTAATTTGTTCTTTGCTTGTCAAAAAGCATTTCAAAAGGATAAAAAATGTGGTATTTGGATAGCAGTTGTAGCAATCATATGACCGGAAAGAAAGAAGCTTTTATCAACAATGATTCTTCATTTGGCTCAAAATTTAAATTGGGTAATGGAGAACATGTTGAAGTAAAAGAAAAAGGCAACATTGGATTTACAACAAAGCAAGGAAGTAAAGTCATTCATGACACTCTTTATGTGCCAGAGATATATGAGAACTGGCTAAGCATTTGACAGGTTTTGGAGCATGGCTATTCTCTAAATTTTGAGAATCGAGTGCGCAAAATTTTTTATTCAAAGATAAGAAATGTTGTTGTTGTAAAAATGACCAGCAATAGAAGCTTTCTACTTTCTCTTAATTATGAGAAAAATTTCAGCATGATGGTTAGAGAAGATAATGACTCTTGTTTGTGGCACAAGAGACTTGGGCACTTGAACTACAATAGTCTCAAGTTGCTTTATCAAAAGAAGATGGTGTATGGGCTGCCAATAATTGAAGAAAATTTTGGTGTGTGTATGTGTGCGTGTGTGTGTGTGTGTGTGTGTGTGTGTGAAGGATCTATGCTCGGCAAACACCACTGCCAACCATTTCTAAAGGAAGGAGCGTGAAGAGCCAAACAAGTGTTGGAACTTGTACACACAGATGTGTGTGGCCCTATGAATACTTTGTCTCATGGCAAAAATAGGCACTTTATCTTGTTTATTGATGAATTTACTCGCATGACATGGGTATATTTTATGAGACAAAAATAGGAATTTTTTGTAATTTTAAAGAAGTTTAAAGCTTTTGTTGAGAAACAAAGTGGTAGGTTTATAAAAATGTTGATGAGTGATCAGGCGAAGGTGTACTTCTCAAATGTATTTCACAAATTTTGTGAAGATGAAGGTGTTGAAAGACAACTCACTGTTGGTTATACACCTTAGCAAAATGGTGTATCTGAAAGAAAGAACCAAACCGTGATGGAGATGACGAAGTCTATGCTACTTGAGAAAGGTTTGCCTAAAACCTTTTAGCCCGAGGCTGTTAATACTACTGTGTATTTGCTGAATAGATGTCCAACAAAGGTTGTACGGAATAAGACTCCATTTGAAGCTTGGAGTGGAAGAACACCTTCAGTTAACCACCTTAAAGTTTTCGGGTGTGTTTGATATGCTCAAATTCCTAAACAAAATAGGACAAAGTTGGAAGAAACAACTGAAATATGTGTCTTTATTGGCTATAGTTCCATGTCAAAGGGCTATAGACTTTACAATTTGAAGACCAACAAGGTGATCATTAGTCGGGATGTTGTATTTGATGAGAAGGCTTCTTGGAATTGGAAAGAAGACAAAATGAAGAAGAAAGCAATCCCTGCAATTTTATTACAACAAAATTCAGCAGTTGAAAATGAGCAACCAGCCCCATGTACACCAAGTTCTTCATCCTCTCCAAATTCATCAAGTTCAAGTTCATCATCTCTGAGCTCAACTCCAATAAAATTGAAGGATTTACATGATATTTATGCAAGGTGCAACTATTGTGTTGTGTAACCAGAAAATTTTGATGAAGCAAACAAAGAAGATGTTTGGAGGAATGCGATGCAAGAAGAAATAAATGCAATTGAGAAGAACAAAACATGGCAGTTATTTGAAAATCCAAATGACAAATAAACTATTGGAGTAAAGTGGGTGTACAAATTGAAACATAATCCAGATGGTTCAATCCAAAGAGACAAGGCTAGATTAGTAGTCAAAGGATATGCACAATGTAACACCCCCTTCTACACCCCCAGGCTATTAAAGCGATAACAAATAATCAGAGTATAATTAAAAATCATGGCATAGACGAGAGCGTCACATCAAAAGGAATTAAAATCAAGCAATAACATGCTCATATAGATATGCAACAATTCAGGTAGCACATAACAAAGGAACTAAGTTCCTAACACCCACATATTCAGATAAAGAATAAAAGCGGAAAATCCGTAACTGAATCTCGTATATATACATCATAAAAAGTTTGTCTGCTATATACAAAGTCACACAAGTACAATACAAAACATGCGTATACATAATACAAATAATCACATAACGATCTCCCCGACTACCCGATGCTACATATCAGAGCCGACTGACAAAAGAATGAAGACCTAAGCTTCACAAAAAGACCTCCAGCATCTAATCTGCAATGCCTCATAGAGCATTTAAAATAGCAGAAGGGTGAGAAACACAATCATAATATAATTTCATACAATTATATAATAACACCAACATACACATATAGAATATTCTCACCACAACTTACACCAGAATTCAAATACAAAACAACGCAGTGCATATCTCATATATCCATCACCAATGCATATCAATCATGCATAATACAATTATCACCAACACACACACACACACACACACACATATATATATATATATATATATATCAACTCATCAATTCCAATCACAATTCAACACAAAATCAATCCATTCATGATTTATTCATATGCATAGAGACCGACACAATGACTCTATGCAATGCAATGCGGTACCATCCATCCATCATCTCATCACTAGTTCACTCAGGAACTATTGGAACCATCGCTTGTTACTTAGTGTAACTCCCCGTCGGGAAAACGATGTTCCCTGTCACTTTCGGTCCTCTTGGTATAAGGCGCACAATGTTTATGGATCGCTTTCAATCCTCTTTGTATAAGGCGCACAATCCGATTGCTTTCGGTCCTCTTTGTATAAGACGCACGATCGTCTATAATCATCGCTTTCAGTCCTCTTGGTATAAGGCGCACGATGTTATAGCGGATTCCCTCTGGAATCGTTTCGTCGCTCACACCCACTAGGGTACACGACATCACAAGAATGCATATCATGATGCTTGGCATACAATGACTCATGATATTCAAATGCACATATATATGCAACCCTCTCAATCAACAATAATCATGCTTTATCATCAAGCCCAAAACAATGCATTTATTTGCCATACGGCCATAAACCATCATCAAACCATCTAAACACATGCATTTACATCATACAACAGCACACAAGTCATACCATATCTATCAAAGGCATATTGCATGATAACACATCAAATACAAACAATTAAAATGGTACAAGTTGACAAAACGACACCTTTCCAAATTCCCAACATAATTTAATCGGCCAACAGTCTCAAAACCATTTTAATAAGAAAGAACATGCCAAAAGCTTTCCAATGCTTCAAACCGCGCCTCAAACCGACTTACGGATCAAAAGTTATAAAGAAAACAAATTGGGAAAAGTTGTCATGTTCGCAATGCGAAGCTCCTAGCGAGTCCTTCGCTCCCTCATTCGCAGTGCGAATGCCCCAGCGAACAATGGAAGAAAGGAAAATATCCTACAGTTCGCAGTGCGAGTCTCTAGCGAATGCCTAGCCAACACTGGTTCGCTGCCCCATTCGTAGTGTGAACGTCTAGCGAACCAAGTCAGAACTGAAATGAGGCAAAGTTCGCAGTGCGAGTCTCAGGCGAATGTTCGCCCTCACCTTCGCAGTGTGAATAGCCAGCGAATGCTCGCTTTTCCCTTCGCTAGGGGATTCACAGTGCGAACCTGCACTTAATGTAACACCCCCTTCTACACCCCCAGGCTATTAAAGCGATAACAAATAATCAGAGTATAATTAAAAATCATGGCATAGACGAGTGCGTCACATCAAAAGGAATTAAAATCACGCAATAACCTGCTCATATAGATATGCAATAATTCAGGTAGCACATAACAAAGGAACTGAGTTCCTAACACCCACATATTCAGATACATAATAAAAGCGGAAAATCCGTAACTGAATCTCGTATATATACATCATAAAAAGTTTGTCTGCTATATACAAAGTCACACAAGTACAATCCAAAACATGCGTATACATAATACAAATAATCACATAACGATCTCCCCGACTACCCGGTGCTACATATCAGAGCCGACCGACAAAAGAATGAAGACCTAAGCTTCACAAAAAGACCTCCAGCATCTAATCTGCAATGCCTCATAGAGCATTTAAAACAGCAGAAGGGTGAGAAACACAATCATAATATAATTGCATACAATTATATAATAACACCAACATACACATATAGAATATTCTCACCACAACTTACACCAGAATTCCAATACAAAACAACGTAATGCATATCTTATATATCCATCACCAATGCATATCAATCATGCACAATACAATTATCACCAACACATATATATGTATCTCAACTCATCAATTCCAATCACAATTCCACACAAAATTAATCCATTCATGATTATTGCATATGCACAGAGACCGACACAACAACTCTATGCAATGCAATGCGGTACCATCCATCCATCATCTCATCACTAGTTCACTCAGGAACTATTGGAACCATCGCTTGTTACTTAGTGTAACTCCCCGTCGGGCAAACGATGTTACCCGTCGCTTTCGGTCCTCTTGGTATAAGGCACACGACGTTTATGGATCGCTTTCAGTCCTCTTTGTATAAGGCGCACGATCCGATTGCTTTCGGTCCTCTTTGTATAAGGCGCACAATCGTCTATAATCATCGCTTTCAGTCCTCTTTGTATAAGGCGCACGATGTTATAGCGGATTCCCTCTGGAATCGTTTCGTCGCTCACACCCACTAGGGCACACGATATCACAAGAATGCATATCATGATGCTTGGCATACAATGACTCATGACATTCAAATGCACACACATATGCAACCCTCTCAATCAACAATAATCATGCTTTATCATCAAGCCCAAAACAATGCATTTATTTGCCATACGGCCACAGACCATCATCACACCATCTAAACACATACATTTACATCATACAACAGCACACAAGTCATACCATATCTATCAAAGGCATATTGCATGATAACACATCAAATACACACAATTAAAATGGTACAAGTAGAAAAACGACACCTTTCCAAATTCCCGACATAATTTAATCGGCTAACAATCTCAATACCATTTTAATAAGAAAGAACATGCCAAAATATTTCCAACGCTTCAAACCGCGCCTCAAATCGACTTACGGATCAAAAGTTATAAAGAAAACAAATTGGGAAAAGCTGTCATGTTCGCAATGCAAAGCTCCTAACGAGTCCTTCGCTCCCTCATTCGCAGTGCGAATGCCCCAGCGAACCATGGCAGAAAGGAAAATAGCCTACAGTTCACAGTGCGAGTCTCTGGCAAATGCCTAGCCAACACTGGTTCGCTGCCCCATTCGCAGTGCGAACGTCTGGCGAACCAAGTCAGAACTGAAATGAGGTAAAGTTTGCGGTGCGAGTCTCTGGCGAATGTTCTCCCTCACCTTCGCAATGCGAATAGCCAGTGAATGCTCGCTTTCCCCTTTGTAGCGAGCGATTTTGGACGCGGTTCTTAAGCGCTGGTCGCTCTCTGCGGTTTGAGCTTAAAACTACAGGTCGATTCATTTTTTATCCTATTGTGAGCTGAATAAGGAAGGGAAATAGATGTCTCCAATTAACCCTGCTTTGCATACTGAGTTTAAACAGCGGTCTGTTAAGTTACGAATGCTATCAATGTGGGGGGGCCTTTGTACTAGTTATTCGTATTTCGCCAATACAGGTTTCTTTCTTTCTAGGGCTTAATGTTTCCGACGGGGAACAAGGGTTAGGATGTTAGGACTGATGCTTTTGAAATACTACTTTTAATTGATGGAGATATGGGATTTGGGTTTTTTGTTGATTGCGCTCACTAAGATCTTTTCTTTCGATCTTATGCCTACGTATTCCCGTTTACCGAAACAGGGAAATCAGAGCGTTCGTAGTTCCTCCTATTCTATGGGAGGAAATTGGTTTTTGGTGTCTTGTTCAAAGCCCAAGATGTGAAGCGAAAGGTAGTTTGTATCTTGTTCAAAGCCCAAGATGTGAAGCTGAAAGGTCTATTTGTGTCTTGTTCAAAGCCCAAGACTTGAAGCGAAAGGACCTCGACTTTAGAGAGAATTTATCATCTCTAAAGAGGGGGAAGGAGAATTACTTTAACTGGGATACGCGGATCTGAGCAATGCCATATTTTCCGAAGAAAGGGTTTTAACCTGAAGGAGAAGACTTTAACTCAGTGTAGAGCAATGCCATCTTTCCTTAGGAATTTCTCATGCTAAAAGAGGGACAGTGGCATGGATGTAGATGATCCAGAGGCTTGCCGCTTACAGCGATTAGATGAAAGGAAAGGAGTTGTTGATGTTTGTGTACTGTGAACGAGGCACAGCTTTGATGCTAAAAGGTTGATTGGATCAACCAGTGGTTTTCTTATACAAAAGCCTAAGAAGAGGCTAATTTGTGTCTCGTACAAAGCCCGAGAGAGAGGCTAAAAGTTTTTGACCCGACGATAGAGTCTTTGTGTCTCGTACGAAGCCCGAGATAGAGGCTAAAAGTTTGACTCAACAAGAGAGTCTTTTTGTATCTCGTACGAAGCCCGAGATGGAGGCTAAAGGTTTGACTCAACAAGAGAGTCTTTTTGTATCTCGTACGAAGCCCGAGATGGAGGCTAAAGGTTTGACTCAACAAGAGAGCCTTTTTGTATCTCGTACGAAGCCCGAGATGGAGGCTAAAAGTTTGTTTTAGTTGAGTGACAGATCCAATATACTGATTTTAAAAGAGAAAATTAGTTCTTATATGAGTAACACTGTACTCAGGGATTTGATTTGAGGATCAGGGATATTTCCTTTTTCTTTGAGGAAAAGGGAAATCCAAAGGGTATTGAGACTGTCCGAGTCTGCGGGTTTCCTTCCTATTTAACGAAGGGGTCACTTGAGAATGTCTTTTGAGACTCAAGGAAGTTAGACTGTCCAAGCCTAGAGTTTTTTTCTTTTGTACTATGCTTTGAGAAATAGTAGTAGACTCTATGAAAGGGCTGTTCTACGAGGATGACTAGGTTTTGTTCCTATACCTCTAGGAGGTCGTCGGGACAATTTGTACGAAGCCCAAGAGGAGGCTGGAAACTTTTAAGAAGCCGACGGGTCCTTTTACGAAGCCCAAGAGGAGGCTATCATTCCCGGAGGAAGAGATCATTATACGAAGCCTAAGAGGAGGCTGTGAATACTTCTAAGAAGCCGTAGTGTCCTTGAATAATGCCCAAGAGGAGGCCGATGCTTTTAAGAAGCCCGTGGGTCTATCATCTCCTTTCCATTAGGAGAGATAACTCTTTTAAAGATAATAACCACTGGTAAACGTGCGAGGTTTACTATCCAGCGACCTTTAACTTTTAAAGAGGGTTCCTTAGTTAAGGTTCAAGATTATGACCGTAGTGGGTACCCAAACCCCGAGACATTCAAGGCAAGCTATCCACAAGGAATAGATCAAGTCAGGAAAGTTCGAGAATTTGGAAGAAACTCAAAGATGCCATTCACGGAGAATACATTCATCTTGGGGAGTAGAGCTTCTTAACGATTCCTAAGGAGGACAGCCGAAGAGAATACTGTATCTGGTGCTCCTATTGGGGATCTAGGCGTCTATTTCTACGAATAAATGAAACGGCGTCACCTAGTTCTAGACGTAGTTGCCGGGGAAACTCGAAATATTTATACTATTATTACACAGTAGATATGAGTTTATGAAAGGAGACTTACAGTGAGCAGCCCCACAATACAGTTTATAATATGAAAGCAGTAAATGAAAGCGATAACCACTTACTCGGTTGTAGTGCTTCCATGATGTTTGGTTAGTTGTTCAACAAAGAAAGATTGAAAACAACAGTATATTCAAAATCAAAGGAGAAAGTGCTTTGAAAAAAAAGATTTGGGGCTTACAGCTCAAGGAGAGGCACAGGGTTTTATCAGTGAGCGCACTGTTTGACTTTGTACAGCGGGACTTATACAAGTGACTGGGGCCCAAAAATGGTTTTCTGTACAAAGGGATGGGTCTTACACTCTCTCAAGAGGCCCAAAAAGGTTTAAAGAAAAGAGTGGGGCTTATAACACGAGGGTAGGCCCAAATGATTTTTCGTTTAAAAATGGCGATCGCGCCGAGGTTTTCTTTTAACGCAGGGGGACTTATACAATAAGTGAGGCCCAAAATGTTTTGGTTAAAAGGGGGATTGGGTCTTACACTCTAATAGAGGCCCAAAGTGTTTTGAATGGGTCTTATAGCTCAAGGAGAGGCCCAGATGATTTTTATTTTTAAACGGGCGACGATCGCGCCGTTTACTTGTACAGAGGGACTTATACAATGAGTGAGGCCCAAAAAGTTTTTGTACAAGGGGGGATGGGTCTTACACTCTCTCAAGAGGCCCAAAAAAGGTTTAAAGTGATTTATGAGGGTTGAATTAATCCAAAACCCTAATTTGTTTTCAAAATGTATTTAATTGAATAAAAATTCAATTAAAATGATCAAAAATTGTTTAACACATGGAAAACAAATTGTGACCTTGGATTAATGTTTCAAAAATTAAGTATTGACCTACAAAATAATTAGAAAGCATTAAAAGTTGCAAAATCAATGTAGAAAAAATATTTAAAATGCCAAAAACAATTAAAATATTAATTCTTTGTAAAAATATCAATTATATGAAATAAATAATATTTTTGGGATTTTTTGATAAAACAAAATATTTTAACATTTTTGTGAATTATTAAAAAAAGAATCAACTCAAAATCATTAAAACTCAGAGAGAAATTAATTTTTGAATCAATTAAACAAAATTACAAAATTCAAATATTTGAATTTGGAAAAAAGGCGCCAAGAACAAGCTGAAGAATACGTGCGTGTTCTTGGTTTCTCAGATTTGCATTTTCTATCCAATCTCCATGAATACTTAATCATATCATGCAATCCACATATCATTATGCTCGTCTCAACCTCACGATCATGTTTATGTACTTTAATTTCATTTAAATTAAACATACAACAAGAAATCACGAAGAGACCTCAAGAACCCTAATTTCTGCATGAAGGCTAGGATTTTTGATACACGATTCAAACAATGCAATTAATTGAGGGAAAACATTCCATGCATGATTATGAACATATGGCCAAATTATTGTGCGAGGAAATATGCATAGATTGAGAGATGACCAAGTATGTGCTTACCTCCAAGCCGTGACAGCAAGTTCAAAGTGATTTTTGATTTGGAGGTGTTACAGACAAGTTGTGATGATCTGGACAGCTTCCCTACACCATATGGAGTGTGTTTGAACACTTGGATTGAATTGAAATGGACTGGATCAGTTTATGGCATCTCAGCTGCAACTTCACTTCAAACTTGTGTGGATGGCAAGTGATTTTGAGATTTTGATGTTCCAGATGTTATGTGAGTGTTTGATCAGCTCATATGTGATGTATGTGAGGTGTGTGAGTGATTGGTTTGATTGGAATTGCTCTCAAACTCAAAACCCGATAGCTACCTTGCTAAGAAAGGCATTTTTGCCAAGAGAAAGAGATTTTGAGGAAAGCATCTGTTAGATGGCTTTGGTGTACTCAAACTGACCACAATTGAGCTCTATTTATAGTAGAGCAAGTTTGTTTTGGGATCCACAGTGAATGGCAACTGCAGCAGGTGTTTCCTCAATGTTGGCCAATGGAAATGAAAGTCTCCTCTAGCCATTGACTAGAGGTTAGGGCACAGAGCTATGGTCCCCTTGGTCTTGGATAAGTCTTGACTGATTTCAGATGAGAATGGCTCAGTCCATTCCACCTTGATGGTTCCATTGAATTCCTCATTCCAAATTTGAAGTCTTGTCCCTATTTTGGCCATTCTAGGTTCAACATGCTATTTCTTGTTCCATGGACTTTGGAGGCTTGGCTCAGTGATTGTCCCTTTTAGATTCAATCCTCTGAGGTGTCCAAGTGGATAGGAGCAATTGAATTTGGCTGATTTTGGAAAATCGACCAAAGTTGCAAATTCTGCCTTGCCTTGACAGATTTCAGCAAGGCAACTTGGCAATGTTGTATCTCATGGTGTAGGTTGAATTTGGCAATGTTCTTGGCCATTTTGGAAAGCTCTGACATGATACAACAACTGTTTGAACAAGTTTGGTTTTGATCTCTTTTAATTCCAAGTGAAAAATCCCCCTACATTTGGCAAAAAGTGAGGCAGAATCTGACTTAGTGAAAATTTCACTAAGTGTTGGAAAAAGTGACATTTTCACTTTTCAGCCACTTTGATCACTCCATAACTCAAAATCCTTAATGAATTGGAATGACTTGTAGTTGAAGTTTTTGTAGGTGATAATGAGGGCTACAAATCCATCTTTGGATGAGAAAAAATGGCCTTGTGGTTTAGGAGTTATGGTCCTTCAAAGTTGGTACCCTTGCCACTTTATTTTTAACTTAGAAAAATTTCTAAGTTTTATGGTTACCCCTTTTACAAGTTATCTCACTTTTCTTGATTTTTCTTGATGAATTATGATTCAAATCATACATTAACATCATTTTAGGGTTAAAAATCCATTTTGGTGAAAAATCTCAAAAAGTCAAAGTTGACTTTTGTGCACAGTTGACTTTTTATCAGATGAATTCCAAACTGTGCAATTCTTCAGGAAATCATGTCCTTGACCTAAATTAAACTTGATGGACATGTTCCATGGGTGCCATAGGGTATATTCAATCATGTATTAGGGTTTGGGAGCATGTCTTGGTCAAAAGTCAAAGTTACAGTTGACTTTTCCCTGAAAACCCTAATTGTGGTGCAGATGAAATTGAGACTTGTTACTCAAGCTTCTTGGATCAATCCATTGTTCCAAATGGATCAATTTGGTATATTAGAGACCCTCAAATCATGTCTTGAGGTCTTGGTTCATGGTTTGTCCCAAAAGTCAACTTAGGGGTGAATTAGGTCAAGAAACCCTAATTCCTGATTTTTTATGTATGCATCCCCTGAGGAAAAATTGACTTGATGAATGGGTCCATGAGGTTCCATGGAGTATATTAGGTCATGTTTTGGATCATTGCCTTGTGCCCAGATGAAAATTTTCCATCTGGAGGCCCTGGTCGACCAAAACCCTAATTTGGTGACACTGGCGATCTTGAGGCTTGATCCACCTAGAAGGGAGCATCCTTGTGCTTAATCCTTGAAGTGGGAGTCCTTTTGATCCTTTGAGGATGTTTGAGAGATTAGACAAGTTGAAGATCATGTCATTTCTTGATTGATCCTTTGTCTAAGCACTCAGAGAGGGCTTGAAACCCTAATTTTGATTGTATTGAATGCTCACCCATCTTTGGGGAGACTGATGAAGCATGATGGTTCATCCATATTGTGATGATGATTTTCACAATGATGGGAAATCTAAGTGGTCAAAATTTGGGGTATTACAGATGCCCCTATTTAATCTTCTTGGACCCGAAGGTGTGAATGACGAAGGGATTCGGGCATTCGGGGTGCAAGAGGATTAAATATCAGAATATCCAAAATTTTGATGGTGATTATGAATGGTAGCTTACGCATTCATCTTATTTAGCTAAGCAATGATGCTTAGAAAAGGTAAACTTCCCCTCGATCCTGGTCTTCAGCCAAGGAACTGGTCTTGGTTTCTTTTGAACTTCCCCTCGTTCTTGGTTTCCTACCAAGAACTGGTCTCAGTCTCTGAAATGAACTTCCCCTCGTTCCTGGTTTCTTACCAAGGAACTGGTCTCGGTTTCTTATTTAAACTTCCCCTCGATCCTGGTTTCTTACCAAGGAACTGGTCTTAGTTTCTGATTTAAACTTCCCTTCGATCCTGGTTTCTTACCAAGGAACTGGTCTCGGTTTCTTATTTAAACTTCCCCTCGATCCTGGTTTCTTACCAAGGAACTGGTCTCGGTTTCTTAGCGGCTTTCCTTCAAACTTCTCGCCGAATTTTCCTGGGGAGATGCCATTTGAGTTGAAAATGTTTTGCTGTCAGACTTGTTGGGGAACCCATTCGTCTGAGTTGTAGAGGTACACAAACTTCTCTGGTTGGAGACGCCATTTGTCGATTCTACTAGGGAAAACAAGTCTCTTGAGAGACTGTTTTCGTTTGGGGTTACATCATACTTTTTTCGGGATCTTCCTGGAGAAATGCCATATGATGGAATCCAATTTTGAGGTGCCGATGACCTTCTCATCAGTGTTTTTTCGGAGCAAAACTAGCGTGCTGTCGAATCTCTGATCACGAGGCTTTCTCTGTGGATTTTCCTTAATCCGGGAAAGCAAGGATATCATCTTCAATGGCGAAGAGTGATGCTTATTGAAAGTTTTCTCTGGCTTTTCAGAGGTTCAAGTTATCAAAGTGGTCAAGGACCAACTTCTTTCCAGAATTAAACTGGAAGCGAGGTTGTTCAGACACAGTATTTCCTGACGAGGCAAGAACTGACAACTCGATTAAGAGGACTTCTACCACTAGGGGACAGGACCGACTAGAGGGATAGTGATGCAATATGAAATGTGAATGCAAATAAAAAATGCATGATGTATGTATGTATATGCTGACAAAACAGACGCGACATACAGACTAATGGATGAACACAATTGGATACTCGGCCATCGCGGGGCAAAGAAGTATCGTTGATTCAAAATAGCAATTCCACCTTGCTTAGGAGAGATAGTCCCGTTGGGAGCTATGTTGATTGGGCTTAGGAGATGAGAACTCGGCCGAGGCGTGTCAGACGAAACAAGGTCTCTGACACAGTTGATCCTTCATTCAGGAGTACTGGCTTAGAAGGAGTACTTTGATTCTGCACTTTGAAGTTCGCTTACTTCGGGAGAAGCGATCGATGTTCTTCTGATGTTCAACAGTCAAAAGAAATGCCATCTTTAATTTAAAAGCAGAAAAAGTTTAACAAGTAAATTCATTTTTGTTTTATTTCAAGAATCGCTGATTAAGTTTAAACAACGTCGTTCTGTAAAGCTAAAACAAGTTAAGAATTACAAACAAAAGCACAAGGGCTCAAATTTTATTGATAAGATGGAGATCAGCCAAACGCGTGATTCCAAAGAGTATATACAAAGTTAGAAAATGGTAATTTACAGGGAAAAGGGCTACGTTGAAACATAACGACCACTATCCTTCTACCAACTTTGAATTCGGGACATCCTGAGCTTCCGCCGAAGATGACCTTTGACTGGAGATTTCCTCTGATAGATGATGCTGTAACTGCTGCTGAGGGACTTGCCTCTGTTGAACATAGTTACTTGCCATTATCCCTAATTTTTGCCTGGATTGTACTATGAGATTTCCAATCCATCGGGATGATTTTTTTTTTTCAGTTTTTTTTTTTAGGCGAAGTATTTCTTGACTACATCAACATTCGTGGGGTAGGAAAATTCCTCTCCGTCCATGGTTGCAAGTCTCAAGGCGCCGCCTGAGAAAGCTTTCGTGACCACATAGGGGCCATCATAATTTGGGGTCCATTTGCCCCGAGAGTCAGTGAGAAATGATTGTATCTTCTTGAGCACGAGGTCTCCTTTTCTGAAAATACGAGGTCGGACCTTTTTGTCGAACGCCCTTTTCATTCTCTGTTGATATAACTGACCATGGCATAGTGCCGTGATTCTCTTTTCTTCGATCAGGTTCAGTTCGTCGTGTCGACTTTGACACCATTCAGCTTCGGTGAGCTTAGCTTCCATCAATACCCAGATTGATGGGATCTCTACTTCTATGGGGAGAACTGCCTCCATGCCATATACTAGAGAGAAAGGGGTTGCCCCTGTTGAAGTGCGGATAGATGTTCGATAACCATGAAGAGCAAAGGGTAGCATTTCGTGCCAATCTTTGTAGGTTACAACCATCTTTTGAACAATCTTCTTGATGTTCTTGTTAGCCGCTTCTACCGCTCCGTTCATCTTGGGTCGGTAGGGAGATGAGTTATGGTGTTCGATCTTGAACTCAACACATAACTCTTTCATCATCTTATTGTTCAAGTTAGATCCATTATCAGTAATGATCTCGCTCGGAACACCATAACGGCAGATGATATTGTTTTTGATAAATTGGACCACCACTTGTCGGGTTACATTGGCGTGTGACGCTGCTTCGACCCACTTGGTGAAATAATCAATGGCTACCAGGATGAACCGATGTCCATTTGAAGCCTTGGGCTCAATCATACCAATCATGTCGATTCCCCATATGGAAAAAGGCCACGGGGAAGAAAGAATTTTGAGATGTGATGGCGGTACATGAATTTTGTCAGAGTATATCTGACACTTGTGACACCTCCTCCTGTACTTGTAGCAGTCGGATTCCATGGTCAACCAATAATACCCGGCCCTGAGAATTTTTCTCGCCATTGTGTGTCCGTTGGCATGAGTGCCAAAGGATCCTTCATGAATTTCTTTCATGAGCATGTCTGCCTCTGGTCTGTCGACGCATCGGAGCAAGACCATGTCAAAATTTCTCTTATAAAGAGTGTCACCGCTCAGGAAGAAGTTTCCAGCCAATCTACTGAGGGTTTTCCTGTCTTTTTTGAGTGCCCTAGATGGGTACTCTTGTTTCTGAAGGAAGCATTTGATATCGTGATACCAAGGTCTGTCGTCTATGACTGCTTCAATCGCGAAGATGTAAGCGGGCCGTTCAAGGCGCATTATGTCAATCTTAGGTATGTCATTCCATTGACCTACACTAATCATGGAAGATAGAGTGGCTAATGCATCAGCCATGTGATTCTCATCACGAGGGATGTGATGAAAGTCAACTCTGTTGAAGAAGGTGTAGCAACCTCCTTGCATAGTCTTTATAAGGAATCAATCCCGATTGGTATGTGTTCCAATCTCCATTTATCTGGTTAATAACCAGGGCTGAATCGCCATATACGTCCAAGTTTTTTATCCTTAAATCAATCGCTTCTTCGAGACCCATGATACATGCTTCGTATTCGGTCTCGTTGTTCGTACACTTGAACGTAAGTCTGGCAGTGAACGGAATGTGGGTACCCTGAGGGGTAACAAGGATTGCCCCAATTCCGTTTCCATAATGATTGACTGCTCCGTCAAAGATAAGTCCCCACTGGGAACCTGGTTCTGGCCCTTCACTGGGTAGCGGTTCATCGCAATCTTTCATCTTTAGATACATGACATCTTCGTCTGGGAAGTCAAACCCGATTGATTCTTGATCGTCAATCGGTTGATGAGCCAAATGATCGGCTAAAATACTTCCTTTAACGGCTTTCTGAGCATGGTACTCTATGTCATATTCTGATAGTAACATCTGCCAACGGGTAATCCTTCCCGTGAGAGCAGGTTTTTCGAAAACATACTTGATTGGATCCATTTCGGAGACCAACCAAGTAGTATGACGAATCATGTACTGGCGAAGACGTTTGGCTGCCCAAGCCAAAGCGCAACAAGTTTTCTCAAGCATTGTGTACCGAGTTTCGCAGTCGGTGAATTTCTTGCTTAGATAGTAAATGGCAGACTATTTTCTTTTAGCTTCGTCTTGTTGGCCAAGTACACATCCCATCAAGTCCTCTAGGACTGTGAGGTAAATGATCAGTGGTCTTCCTTCCACTGGAGGTGATAGAATCGGCGGATTCAACAGATATTCCTTGATACTGTCGAAGGCGGTTTGGCAATCTTCTGACCAAACGCAATCCTGGTTCTTTTTGAGTAATTTGAAAATCGGCGCACACGTCGCGGTCATGAGGAATATGAATCTGGAGATATAGTTCAAACATCCCAGGAATCCTCTGACTTGTTTTTCAGTTTTCGGAGAAGGCATTTCTTGAATGGCCTTGACCTTGTCAGGATCAACTTGAATTCCTTTCTGGCTGACGATGAACCCTAGTAATTTCCCCGAACGGACACCGAAGGTGCACTTGTTGGGATTCAAGCGGAGCTTGAATTTTCTTAGACGTTCGAACAATTTTGACAGATGTTCAACGTGCTCATCCTCTGTTCTTGATTTTACAATCAAATCATCGACATATACCTCGATTTCTTTGTGTATCATGTCATGAAACAGAGTAGTCATGGCCCTTTGATAGGTCGCCCCGGCATTCTTCAAACCGAACGACATTACCTTGTAACAAAAGGTACCCCATGGGGTAATGAACGAAGTTTTCTCCATGTCTTTCGGCGCCATTTTGATCTGATTATAGCCCGAGAATCCATCCATGAAGGAGAATACTTTGAACTTGGCTGTGCTGTCAACCAGCATGTCAATGTGTGGTAAAGGAAAGTCGTCCTTTGGACTTGCCTTGTTTAGATCTCTGTAATCAACACACATTCTGACCTTTCCATCCTTTTTGGGAACGGGTACGATGTTGGCTAACCATTGAGGATATTCAGATGTAGCAAGGAAACCCGCGTCGATCTTTTTCTGTACCTCCTCCTTGATTTTGATGGCCATGTCCGGGTGAGTCCGTCTCAACCTTTGCTTTACTGGCGGACATTCCGATCTTAGTGGTAAGTGATGTTCCACGATGCTGGTATCCAACCCTGGCATATCCTGATAGGACCAAGCGAATACATCGGGGAATTCTTTGAGAAGCTTTATCAAACTTTCTTTGACAGTTGGACTGAGCAGTGCTCCGATCCTGATTTCTTTTCTATCTTTTTCTGAACCCAAGTTTACCGTTTCCAACGGCTCTTTGTGAGGTTCAATGGACCTTTCCTCTTGTCTGAGTAGTCGGGAGATCTCTTCTGGAATTTCGTTGTCATTTTCTTCTTCAGCCTCGAATACCGGGAACTCAAAGTTGGAAGAAGGCATCGGATCGTATGTTTCAACGGGGTATAAAACAAGCAATCTGCATGACGTGATGATTCGTGTTTAGAAGAGATAGAGAAAATGTAAGTGTGTGCAGTGTATTTATTTTACTGCTTGTTTTTATTATTGAATGTTTTTTAGGATTACCATTTTCCGAAAAAGCAAAAAGAGAAAATAGCAAATAATGCGTGAATTACAGAACGACGTTATTTTATTAATGAACAAGTCGAATCTCGAAACTACAGCCCTATCAAACAAAACTCACTCGCTCTGGGCAAAGCGAAGAGGGAAATTTACAAAAAGCGAGCCCTATCAAAACATCCGTTTCACCTGGGCAGGGTGAAAGGTTAAAGATGGCAATTACTTTGACTAATGAACGACCTTTGGAACCTCGACAGCAACCCATTGGCGGCGAACTCCTCGGTGAATCACAAAGTCTGGCATCTTCCTTGATTTGTCTTCAGAAATGACGCTGATTTCTGGTGGAGTAAGATCATTGGAATCTGTCTCCCAAGCAGAATTGTCGTAGGAGGATTCCTCTTTTGCATTTTGCATATCATTGGTGCTCTCAGCTGTATCTCCCCATCCAGTTGACTGGATATCTTCGAGCCTGATACGAGAGCTTTCGGGAGCAGTGTACTTGACCATAAAGTCGTATTTTCCACTTGGTTGTCCCAGAGTGTCCCAAACTTCTTTGGAACTGGAGAAGTCATCCCTCTCGATGACGTTGACCTCGGGAAAAGCATAGTTGATGAATTCTAGTCCTGCAAACGTTGCGAATTCATATTCATGTTGAGTAGCTTCTGAATGACCTGAGTGTTGATCCCATGACATGGCGGGGACACAGGTATTCTGTTCAATGACGCTCAGTTGAGTTTCATTACTCGGCTGACTTTCTGGCCCCAAGTCTCCTGGGTAAGGTTGCCACATTGGCAGACCATCCATCGGGCCATAGTAGGTAGAGTCAAAGTTGTCTTTCATTAGAGTGTCTTCCTCTAATGAGTTTGGCGGAGCACGACATCCTTCTGGATCACAATCTCCGTAGATCATTTCGACATCTGATCTTGGTATAAATCTCGGACTTTTTGTAGGAAAGCAAAAAGGCATAGGCACCTCTTCCTGAGACATATAGCCGTCCTTGTTAAGGTAGGACTTCCATTCTTCATCCGTGTCAGAGGAATCTTCCTCATTGATAGCATGAACTGTCTGAGACACTGGGTGAAGAAAACCTCCACTGTGGAAGAAGTTTTGAAGGGGATGAAAACTTTCATCGTTGGCAACTGTCTGGGTACAGGTTGCAGAAAAACCAAGACCCTTCTTTGTTTTATTGTCAATAGGAATGACAAGCTGTCCCCATCCTATTGTATCGGTACTCTCGACCGCTTTGATAGCATCTTTGTATGAAGAAATTGAAGTTCCTCCTTTGAACTGATTGTCCTTGCTCACCGATAGTGCTTGGAACTGAGTTCCAATAACCTCCTCGGGTTCCACACAAGTAGATGATGATAGGTTACTCACAAGCAAGGCTTGTTCCCCACAAACCGTGACAAGTTGATCGTTCTTGATGAACTTTAGCTTTTGGTGGAGGGTTGAAGTAACCGCTCCGGCCTGATGTATCCAAGGTCTTCCTAATAAACAACTGTATGTTGCCCGGATGTCCATGACCTGGAAAGTGATTTGGAAAGTGTGAGGACCAATAGTTATGGGAAGATCAACTTCGCCGATAACTGTTTTTCTAGATCCGTCGAATGCTTTGACGACGACCTCGCCGACTCTCATCGGAGGGCCCTTGAATGATAATTGCATCAAAGTGGACTTCAGCATAACATTCAGGGCTGACCCTGTGTCTACCAGTACGTTGGCTAAAGCATCGTCCTGGCAGTTAACTGTGATATTGAGCGCCGTGTTATGACGGCGACCCTCTTCGGGTAATTCCTCATCACTAAATCCCAAATTGTTGCAGGAAGTGATGTTAGAGACAATGCTATCGAATTGTCTGATTGTTACATCCTGTTCCACAAAGGCTTGCTCCAAGACTTTCTGTAGAGCCTCTCTGTGTGCTTCTGAACTGAGTAACAGTGATAATACTGAGATCTTTGAAGGAGTCTGTAACAGTTGATCAACAATGTTATATTCACTCCTTTGGATGAGCTTTAGCATCTCATCTTTATCTTTTGAAAAGTCGGGATTACTAGATTGACCGACTGGTGGATCAGGAATTTCCGCCTGAAGTTCCTTTTCTATGTTGGATTCTCCAACCCCTCGGTTGAAGATTCGACCGCTCCGTGTTACACGACTGATGTCTGCAATATTCACGATGGAGGATAATGGAATTTCCTTTCCATTCTCGATTATTGTTGCACCGTATTTGTAAGGGATTGCCTTAGCTGATTCATACGGTAGTGGCCCCGGTAGATAGATGACTATGGGGACTTTCTGATTTTTCTGACCATCATAAGTAACCTTGATCCGTTCCCGGTTGGGAACTTTAGATTCGTCAAGTAGAGGGATGATGGCAAAAACATCCCTGGTCCTGTGATGACCAGAGATCGTGACAACATCCTCAACTTGCTCGGCAAGGTAGTTCGGCGACCAAATAATGGGTCTTGAACTTGGATATGGACGAATTTCTCCATGATCGACCTGACCCTGAAGAACTGCTCTCACAAGGTAACACCCTTGGTTACTTTCTGAACAGACGTTACAACTGTCATAGTTGTGTGGTGGCACCTGGCCACGCCCACTTTGAATACAATGTAACCTCACTAGGTTACCTTCCATTGATCGGACATCCTGACTTTGACGACGAGTAGGATTCCTGTTATTGATACTAATCTGCTGAGTATCTTCGTCCATATAGATTGGCATCTACCAGTGATTTAACAAGTGCTGAAGTGCCTCCCGAACAAGGGTACAACCTCGATCGTTTTCGCAACCCGCTTTACAATTTTGATAGTCATGTGATATTAAGAATCCAAGTCGGACCTGCTCAGCATGTAACTCTACCAGGTTGGTATCCATTACGCGGGTGTTGAAGATCTGAACCATGTTGATTTGATAGGAGTTCCTATCATGGTAGTCTTGGATCCATCCAAGATCCATCTGACGCTGGAGGGCCTCTTGTATGAAAGAGCATCCCTGTTTGTTTACCGAGCAAATCAGACAGGAATTGTAATCGTGCCGCGGCAGATTATGATACTGGCTTTGCCTTGAGTGCATCGCCACCAAGTTGACATTCATCGCACGGATGTCGTAGTTTTGAATGACGTTGGAATTTGTGTAAACCATGTTAACTCCACGAACTCGGTGCTCTCGGATCCATCCAAGATCCATTTGTTCCTGTAGAGCTGCTTGCACTACAGAACACCCCTGGTTGTCTTTAGAGCAGATATCACACTGGTGATAATTATGAGGTGGCACATGGCCATATCCACTCTGTCTACAATGCATCTTGACCAGATTGGTCCCCAATAAGAGTACATCGTGAATTTGATAGACATTGTTAGTCTCTTTCTCAATCAGATTGACTGCAGCTTTCTCGTGTTGAGGCAGCGGGTTCGTAAGAATATTAGGATTCGTATCTTTGAAAGATAAGAGCCCGCTCCTAACAAGCTTTTGCACGTCAGATTTGAAATTGAGACAAGTCTCAATGTTATGCCCTGAACCTCCTTGATGATAAGGGCATGTTTGATCCGCTTTAAACCAAAAAGGCAGATTTTCCGGAACTGAAAGGGGAGACTTAGTCTGAATGTGCCCCTTAGCCAGCAGTAACGGAAACAGCTCTGTGTACGTTACAGGTATAGGATCAAATCCTGGTGGCCGTGTTGTACGGTTGTTGTTATATGGAGGACGAGCCTGCTGAAGAGGCTGTTGTGTCCTTTGTTGGTCAGGTTGGCTCTGCGCGACCTGAGGTTGATACATAGGAACAGGCGCGGGGCCGATAGCAGGAGTAACAGCTGCTACTGGCTGATAACGTCGCCTTTGCTTTTCGAGAGAGATATTCCCAATATCTTTCTCTTTTTTCTTAGGGAGAGCACTACCGTATTTTTTAGTACCGCTCGTTGATCCAGTGTCTTTTACCAAACGTCCTTCTCGGACGGCTTCCTCAAAACGTACACCCATGCCGACCATTTCGGTGAAATCACTGGGTGCACTGGCAACCATTCGGTCATAGTAAAATGAGCTTAAGGTCTTTAAGAAGATTTTTGTCATCTCTTTTTCCTCAAGAGGTGGACAAATTTGAGCGGCAATTTCACGCCACCTTTGAGCATACTCCTTAAAGGTTTCCTTTTCCCTTTGCGACATTGATCTGAGTTGATCTCTGTCGGGTGCCATGTCCAAATTGTACTTGTATTGTTGGACGAAGGCAGTACCAAGATCTCTGAATGTACTGATCGTAGTACGGTTTAAACCCATGTACCATTTGAGTGCGGCACCGGTTAAACTATCCTGGAAGTAGTGAATCAGCAGGTCCTGATTCTCCGTCTGAGCTGACATCCGCCGAGCGTACATCACCAGATGGCTCTGAGGGCAAGAGTTACCCTTGTATTTTTCAAAGTCGGGCACTTGGAACTTGTGCGGGACTTTCACATTTGGGACCAAGCAGAGATCTGCGGCTCCTTTCCAAATAGATCCTGACCGCGAATGACTTGCAGCTCTTTCTGCATTTCCAAGAACTGCTCCTGGAATTCATCCATTCTGTCAAACATAGTTTCCTTCTTACCAGAAGGTGTCTGTGGAATCTGTCCTTCCGGGACAGTGTGCACCACAGGGGGTGGTACCGTGACTACGGCAGTAAGTCTTGGTGCCTCCCGAAGTTTGTAACCTTCAGGAGTCTTCAGTATGCCCCTGGCATCTTCGCTTTCCCGAAGTTTGTAACCTTCAGGCCCAGCGGCTTCTGTTGCGATTCCCTGATCTTCAGTGATCGGCGGAACATATCCTTCTGGGATATAGTTAACAGGCATGCCCCAAGGACGATCTTTTAGCATCTGATACCTAGGATCATACTTTTCTATGATGGGCGTTGAGGTGATCTCTGAGATCACAGTTCTTTGTAGCTGAGCTTCTGCCATGGCTTGCATGTCGTTACGAAGCTTTCTCATATCCTCTCTTAGAGCGTCGATCTCTTCTTTCAACTCTCTGTTTTCTTCCTCAAGATCATCCATCTTTTTCTGACGATTGGCCCGAGTATTATACGAATGAGACAGTTTGACTCTAGAATCGAGACACAAACGTGAGATTCGTAGGGAAGAAGAATACGCGATGTGAGAATGATGAATGCAATGATTATATTAATTGTTGTTTTTTGGTTTAATCAAAATAAACTTCGACAATTAGATTGCAAATATCAAACAGTGGGGAAACCCCTTTTTATTGAAATTCAAAGGATTACAGAAATGGAAATACAGTAGATTACAAAGTGCAGAAACAGAAACCTAAGCTAATGGGTCCCGAATCCTCTCTGAGGAGAAATCGGGTGTTGATTCTGGGACTTTCCTTTTCTTTGACCGGGGCGCTTGAGCCGTTGTCGGGTTGTCATTCCTTTGCCAAGTGAAAGGAGTGAGCAAATTCCTTTGGTCGTCTTGATTCTCTACAGCATGTTGCTCCAAAATTTCAATCAGAGCATCTTTCTCTTTTAGTAGTTGCTGTATTTGGATACACTCTACGTCGAGGGTGCAGTACTTGTTCTTCCAAGATCTTCTTTCCTTTTGAACTTCGTTGAGAGTAACCTGAAGCTTTTCAGTCTCCGTCATGAAGTACATGACAGATTCTCTCGGCGGAAGAATTCCGTAACGAGGATAAGGCATCTTTAGCTTGAGAGCTCTAATTTGTACCCAGTGGAGATAAGGCTCCACCGAGACACAGTCTGGTTTTCCCAGAGACTCTCGTCCTTTCTTATGAACCTGTTTCCAAGCTTGCACTATTTCCATCTTTAGTGCTCTGTCACTTTCTCCTTCTTTGAAGAAAAGACCTTCCAGATGAACACCCAGTGGGATGTGTCTCATCGGGTATCCAAATTGACGAAGAACCAATATCGGATGATAGTTGATTCCTCCTTTAGTTCCTATGAGGGGTACGCTGGGGAAGTTTCCACAACGGTCAATGATTTTGATTCCCTCATAAATCCTATTACACTAATCTATATCGGAATTGGTGAGAGACATGATCTTCTGCGACCAACGTAAGACACTCTTGCAATCCCAAAAAGCAGCAGACTTGGGTAAGTGCGAGATAAACCATTTATAGAGCAAAGGTACACAACATGTGACCTCCCCTCCGCTGTACAAATTTCCCAAGTGTACAGAATGATACGCATCTACGAGCAAAGTCGGCACAGGGTTTCCAATGAGAAAAACCTTAATAGCGTTGATATCGACGAAGTTATTGATGTTGGGAAACAAAAATAATCCGTAGGTGAGCAAGACAAAGATGCTTTCAAAAGCAGTCCCGTTCCCTATACTAGCGAAGTATAGAGCTTTTTTTGTCAAGAACTGGGCGGGCAAACCTTGGATGCCACCCTTAGTAATCATGTGAGTCCTGACCTCAGACTCGTCCAAATGAATTGCTCTTGCAATAGTCTGATTCTTTGGAATTTCTTCCAGTCCAAAAAATGGAGCTCGATCAGTGATATGTAAATCAGCCAGATGAGAATACTCCTCCAGCGTTGGTGATAGCTGGTAATCCGGGAATGTGAAACAGTGATAAACCGGATCGTAAAACTGAATGAGCGCATCCATGATTCCCTCAATCACATGGACTCTTAACAGTGGTAGCAAACCACCGTGCTTGGCTCCGAAAGCCTCTGGGTTAACGATCATCCTCGCTAACTTTCTCAAATCCCCTAGTTTTGGAACCTTGAAGGTATACTGGCGAGTTCTCCTTCTACCGAAATCCATTAGCGTAATCTTTTTCTCTGATATTTGCAATCACAGTCTTAGTTTAATTTGAAAAACAGAGAGACTAGAAGAGAAAGTTTTTTTTTGTTTTAATGTTTTATTAAATGAATGCATGAATGCAGCACACAAAAACATAGAAAAAACATGGGGTTAAAGGGTCGTTGTCATGAAGTCAAGGCTCTACCCATCCCCAAAGGTTTATACTAGGGTGATTTTTGTACTTATACTCATTATCATCAGCTCCTCCCAGGAAGGCAGACAACAAGCGGATCGCCAGCGAGTTGTGTGCAATCTTAGAGTAAGTGCCATTCACCGAGAATAGATCACCAGCCTCAAATGAGGGTAGTATCGCGTAACAGCTATTTCCGATAGCTTCCGCACTACGAAAGGGTTTGGCTTTTCTAGGTGTATACTCAATCTTTCCACATACGGCATCACCCGCATTCCCATTAGCAGAAAAATAAACACGTATAGCAATTAGGAAAAGCAGTATATATATTTGTCCTAAACATCCTAGACCTTTTAAAGCTAAGAATCTTAAGTTCCTGACAGAAAATGGGTTCCCCAGCGGAAGCCCCAATCTGTGGTTCCCTGCCTAAGAGATGGACCAGCATAGGTCAATCTTTCTCTTCGGTAGAGTTCCCATTTTTCGTAGAAAACGGGGATGATGCCCTAAGGCAGAAAAGGAGACTCCCCAGTAGAGTCGCCATTTGTGTAATTTTTCACACAAGAGAAGTAGAAAGAAAGGAACGGGCCCCACGGTGGGCGCCATTTTTCTGTAGCGAGCGATTTTGGGCGCGGTTCTTAAGCGTTGGTCGCTCTCTGCGGTTTGAGCTTAAAACTACAGGTCGATTCATTTTTTATCCTATTGTGAGCTGAATAAGGAAGGGAAATAGATGTCTCCAATTAACCCTGCTTTGCATACTGAGTTTAAACAGCGGTCTGTTAAGTTACGAATGCTATCAATGTGGGGGGGCCTTTGTACTGGTTATTCGTATTTCTCCAATACAGGTTTCTTTCTTTCTAGGGCTTAATGTTTCTGGCGGGGAACAAGGGTTAGGATGTTAGGACTGATGCTTTTGAAATACTGCTTTTAATTGATGGAGATATGGGATTTGGGTTTTTTGTTGATTGCGCTCGCTAAGATCTTTTCTTTCGATCTTATGCCTACGTATTCCCGTTTACCGAAACAGGGAAATCAGAGCGTTCGTAGTTCCTCCTATTCTATGGGAGGAAATTGGTTTTTGGTGTCTTGTTCAAAGCCCAAGACGTGAAGCGAAAGGTAGTTTGTATCTTGTTCAAAGCCCAAGATGTGAAGCTGAAAGGTCTATTTGTGTCTTGTTCAAAGCCCAAGACGTGAAGCGAAAGGACCTCGACTTTAGAGAGAATTTATCATCTCTAAAGAGGGGGAAGGAGAATTACTTTAACTGGGATACGCGGATCCGAGCAATGCCATAATTTCCGAAGAAAGGGTTTTAACCTGAAGGAGAAGACTTTAACTCAGTGTAGAGCAATGCCATCTTTCCTTAGGAATTTCTCATGCTAAAAGAGGGACAGTGGCATGGATGTAGATGATCCAGAGGCTTGCCGCTTACAGCGATTAGATGAAAGGAAAGGAGTTGTTGATGTTTGTGTACTGTGAACGAGGCACAGCTTTGATGCTAAAAGGTTGATTGGATCAACCAGTGGTTTTCTTATACAAAAGCCTAAGAGGAGGCTAATTTGTGTCTCGTACAAAGCCCGAGAGAGAGGCTAAAAGTTTTTGACCCGACGATAGAGTCTTTGTGTCTCGTACGAAGCCCGAGATAGAGGCTAAAAGTTTGACTCAACAAGAGAGTCTTTTTGTATCTCGTACGAAGCCCGAGATGGAGGCTAAAGGTTTGACTCAACAAGAGAGTCTTTTTGTATCTCGTACGAAGCCCGAGATGGAGGCTAAAGGTTTGACTCAACAAGAGAGTCTTTTTGTATCTCGTACGAAGCCCGAGATGGAGGCTAAAAGTTCGTTTTAGTTGAGTGACAGATCCAATATACTGATTTTAAAAGAGAAAATCAGTTCTTATATGAGTAACACTGTACTCAGGGATTTGATTTGAGGATCAGGGATATTTCCTTTTTCTTTGAGGAAACGGGAAATCCAAAGGGTATTGAGACTGTCCGAGTCTGCGGGTTTCCTTCCTATTTAACGAAGGGGTCACTTGAGAATGTCTTTTGAGACTCAAGGAAGTTAGACTGTCCAAGCCTAGAGTTTTTTTCTTTTGTACTATGCTTTGAGAAACAGTAGTAGACTCTATGAAAGGACTGTTCTATGAGGATGACTAGGTTCTGTTCCTATACCTCTAGGAGGTCATCGGGACAATTTGTACGAAGCCCAAGAGGAGGCTGGAAACTTTTAAGAAGCCGACGGGTCCTTGTACGAAGCCCAAGAGGAGGCTATCATTCCCGGAGGAAGAGATCATTATACGAAGCCTAAGAGGAGGCTGTGAATACTTCTAAGAAGCCGTAGTGTCCTTGAATAATGCCCAAGAGGAGGCCGATGCTTTTAAGAAGCCCGTGGGTCTATCATCTCCTTTCCATTAGGAGAGATAACTCTTTTAAAGATAAAAACCACTGGTAAACGTGCGAGGTTTACTATCCAGCGACCTTTAACTTTTAAAGAGGGTTCCTTAGTTAAGGTCCAAGATTATGACCGTAGTGGGTACCCAAACCCCGAGACATTCAAGGCAAGCTATCCACAAGGAATATATCAAGTCAGGAAAGTTCGAAAATTTGGAAGAAACTCAAAGATGCCATTCACGGAGAATACATTCATCTTGGGGAGTAGAGCTTCTTGACGATTCCTAAGGAGGACAGCCGAAGAGAAGACTGTATCTGGTGCTCCTATTGGGGATCTAGGCGTCTATTTCTACGAATAAATGAAACGGCGTCACCTAGTTCTAGACGTAGTTGCCGGGGAAACTCGAAATATCTATACTATTATTACACAGTAGATATGAGTTTATGAAAGGAGACTTACAGTGAGCAGCCCCACAATACAGTTTATAATATGAAAGCAGTAAATGAAAGCGATAACCACTTACTCGGTTGTAGTGCTTCCATGCTGTTTGGTTAGTTGTTCAACAAAGAAAGATTGAAAACAACAGTATATTCAAAATCAAAGGAGAAAGTGCTTTGAAAAAGAAAGATTTGGGGCTTACAACTCAAGGAGAGGCCCAGGGTTTTATCAGTGAGCGCACTGTTTGACTTTGTACAGCGGGACTTATACAAGTGACTGGGGCCCAAAAATGGTTTTTTGTACAAAGGGATGGGTCTTACACTCTCTCAAGAGGCCCAAAAAGGTTTAAAGAAAAGAGTGGGGCTTATAACACGAGGGTAGGCCCAAATGATTTTTCGTTTAAAAATGGCGATCGCGCCGAGGTTTTCTTTTAACGCAGGGGGACTTATACAATAAGTGAGGCCCAAAATGTTTTGGTTAAAAGGGGGATTGGGTCTTACACTCTAATAGAGGCCCAAAGTGTTTTGAATGGGTCTTATAGCTCAAGGAGAGGCCCAGATGATTTTTATTTTTAAACGGGCGACGATCGCGCCGTTTACTTGTACAGAGGGACTTATACAATGTGTGAGGCCAAAAAAGTTTTTGTACAAGGGGGGATGGGTCTTACACTCTCTCAAGAGGCCCAAAAAAGGTTTAAAGTGATTTATGAGGGTTGAATTAATCCAAAACCCTAATTTGTTTTCAAAATGTATTTAATTGAATAAAAATTCAATTAAAATGATCAAAAATTGTTTAACACATGGAAAACAAATTGTGACCTTGGATTAATGTTTCAAAAATTAAGTATTGACCTACAAAATAATTAGAAAGCATTAAAAGTTGCAAAATCAATGTAGAAAAAATATTTAAAATGCTAAAAACAATTAAAATATTAATTCTTTGCAAAAATATCAATTATATGAAATAAATAATATTTTTGGGATTTTTTTGATAAAACAAAATATTTTAACATTTTTGTGAATTATTAAAAAAAGAATCAACTCAAAATCATTAAAACTCAGAGAGAAATTAATTTTTGAATCAATTAAACAAAATCACAAAATTCAAATATTTGAATTTGGAAAAAAGGCGCCAAGAACAAGCTGAAGAATACGCGCGTGTTCTTGGTTTCTCAGATTTGCATTTTCTATCTAATCTCCATGAATACTTAATCATATCATGCAATCCACATATCATTATGCTCGTCTCAACCTCACGATCATGTTTATGTACTTTAATTTCATTTAAATTAAACATACAACAAGAAATCACGAAGAGACCTCAAGAACCCTAATTTCTGCATGAAGGCTAGGATTTTTGATACACGATTCAAACAATGCAATTAATTGAGGGAAAACATTCCATGCATGATTATGAACATATGGCCAAATTATTGTGCGAGGAAATATGCATAGATTGAGAGATGACCAAGTATGTGCTTACCTCCAAGCCGTGACAGCAAGTTCAAAGTGATTTTTGATTTGGAGGTGTTACAAACAAGTTGTGATGATCTGGACAGCTTCCCTACACCATATGGAGTGTGTTTGAACACTTGGATTGAATTGAAATGGACCGGATCAGTTTATGGCATCTCAGCTGCAACTTCACTTCAAACTTGTGTGGATGGCAAGTGATTTTAAGATTTTGATGTTCCAGATGTTATGTGAGTGTTTGATCAGCTCATATGTGATGTATGTGAGGTGTGTGAGTGATTGGTTTGATTGGAATTGCTCTCAAACTCAAAACCCGATAGCTACCTTGCTAAGAAAGGCATTTTTGCCAAGAGAAAGAGATTTTGAGGAAAGCATCTATTAGATGGCTTTGGTGTACTCAAACTGACCACAATTGAGCTCTATTTATAGTAGAGCAAGTTTGTTTTGGGATCCACAGTGAATGGCAACTGCAGCAGGTGTTTCCTCAATGTTGGCCAATGGAAATGAAAGTCTCCTCTAGCCATTGACTAGAGGTTAGGGCACAGAGCTATGGTCCCCTTGGTCTTGGATAAGTCTTGACTGATTTCAGATGAGAATGGCTCAGTCCGTGCCACCTTGATGGTTCCATTGAATGCCTCATTCCAAATTTGAAGTCTTGTCCCTATTTTGGCCATTCTAGGTTCAACATGCTATTTCTTGTTCCATGGACTTTGGAGGCTTGGCTCAGTGATTGTCCCCTTTAGATTCAATCCTCTGAGGTGTCCAAGTGGATAGGAACAATTGAATTTGGCTGATTTTGGAAAATCGAACAAAGTTGCAAATTCTGCCTTGCCTTGACAGATTTCAGCAAGGCAACTTGGCAATGTTGTATCTCATGGTGTAGGTTGAATTTGGCAATGTTCTTGGCCATTTTGGAAAGCTCTTACATGATACAACAACTGTTTAAACAAGTTTGGTTTTGATCTCTTTTGATTCCAAGTGAAAAATCCCCCTACATTTGGCAAAAAGTGAGGCAGAATCTGACTTAGTGAAAATTTCACTAAGTGTTGGAAAAAGTGACATTTTCACTTTTCAGCCACTTTGATCACTCCATAACTCAAAATCCTTAATGAATTGGAATGACTTGTAGTTGAAGTTTTTGTAGGTGATAATGAGGGCTACAAATCCATATTTGGATGAGAAAAAATGGCCTTGTGGTTTAGGAGTTATGGTCCTTCAAAGTTGGTACCCTTGCCACTTTATTTTTAACTTAGAAAAATTTCTAAGTTTTATGGTTACCCCTTTTACAAGTTATCTCACTTTTCTTGATTTTTCTTGATGAATGATGATTCAAATCATACATTAACATCATTTTAGGGTTAAAAATCCATTTTGGTGAAAAATCGCAAAAAGTCAAAGTTGACTTTTGTGCACAGTTGACTTTTTATCAGATGAATTCCAAACTGTGCAATTCTTCAGGAAATCGTGTCCTTGACCTAAATCAAACTTGATGGACATGTTCTATGGGTGTCATAGGGTATATTCAATCATGTATTAGGGTTTGGGAGCATGTCTTGGTCAAAAGTCAAAGTTACAGTTGACTTTTCCCTGAAAACCCTAATTGTGGTGCAGATGAAATTGAGACTTGTTACTCAAGCTTCTTGGATCAATCCATTGTTCCAAATGGATCAATATGGTATATTAGAGACCCTCAAATCATGTCTTGAGGTCTTGGTTCATGGTTTTTCCCAAAAGTCAACTTAGGGGTGAATTAGGTCAAGAAACCCTAATTCCTGATTTTTGATGTATGCATCCCCTGAGGAAAAATTGACTTGATGAATGGGTCCATGAGGTTCCATGGAGTATATTAGGTCATGTTTTGGATCATTGCCTTGTGCCCAGATGACACTACAACATTTGTTGTCTCTGGCAACACTTTTTTAGGTAACATGTTAAAATTGTTGCCTAAAATTCGTATAGGCAACAATTTATGGATGTTGACAAAAATATATTCGCAACCTTTGATAATCGTTGCCTAAAATACTTTTGGGGACGATTTTGGAGTGTCACTCTTTTATTTTTTTGGGAACGATTGTTAATTGTGCCCTTAACTACTTTTGGGGACGATTTTGAAGCGTCATTATACTATTTCTTTAGCTATATTTGATAATTGTCCCCTAAAAAAAAAACTACATTTGTGAAGCGATGCTTAAAATCTTTATTTACTACTGAAAAATTTTGGCAAAAATCTTCCCTCCATACATATAAAAATTTATTTGGGAAATTTTTGGCTAAAATTTGATCTTTTAAATACAAAAAATAAATATCATAAATAAAATATTATATATATATATATATATATATATATATATATATATATATATATATATATATATATATATATATATATATAATCTTTTATGAAAATAATTTATTATATATATTGTCATATTTAATGAATAAAAATAGCTAATTATCAATCATAAATAAGTGACTAAATTTTAAAATAAGAAAACATTCTCTCCTGTATGCTCACTAAAACCAAAATACAAAAACTTAAAAAAATATCACGTATCATTTCTTTAGAAAATCTTACTATTAGTACTATTTTTTATTTAGAATAAACATTTTTTTATTATAGGAGAAACCCTTATCTCTGGGTCCTCATTTGAAGCTGTCAGTCACATATTCAACCTAGAAACCCAAATTCATTCCACTTAAAGTGAAAAATTGAAATTCCCATAGCTAAAATAGATTTCTCTTAATCTATATCTCCCCATAACTGAATTTGATTTCTCTTAGAATTTAAATCGATTTCTCTCAGAGCTAAATTCGTTCTTATTTCTGTTTCGAAGTCATGAATCGAAATCAATTTCTCTAAGAGCTGAAATCGCTCTTGTTTGTGTTTCAAAGCCATTAAGCGAAATCGATTTCTTTCAAAGTCGAAATCGTTCTTGTTCCTGTTTTGAAGCCACTCGAAATCGATTTATCTCAGATTTGAAATCGTTCTTGTTCCTGTATTGAAATTCGTAACTACTCGTAATTGTAAATACTAATTGTATTTAATTGAGTTCTTTTGATTTGATTTTCAGGTTCTTTGCTACTCAGATGACACGCATGTTGTGGTTTAAGCATGTTTATGGCCAACGGGAACGACTTGCTCCTGCTGTTATCATTGACGGTAATTACCACATGTTTTAATTCATTTTGAGCTTCACAAAATTAACACATGCCATTGTATTTTATATTGAAAATTACACTTTGAAGCTTCAACAAAATGAATGATGATTTCGCCAAACTCATTATCAATCTAAACATACTTTTAGCCTCTTTTGCTTGTTTTCACTGCGACGGTGTTTGTGTCAGTGTGTAGGTGGTTCTGGATATTTCAAATTTGGTTGGAGCAAAGAGGAGCTTCTATTGGGGGAGAACTCCTACCTTTTTGGTAAGACTATCTGGTTCAATCATAGCCACAGATTTACAAGGTTTGAAATTGTTTGTTGGGTCTAACTTCTTGATTAGAGTTTGTTTATAATCATTTAGTATAAATTCTGTAACTTATGGAGTTGAATATTTAATAACCATGGAACAACATTGTAATATTTAGTAATCATAGATTTACAAGTTTTTATATTTAATAAACATGGAGCACCATTGTAATATCATTTACTAGGACATCCGTTGAAATATATAATTGTATGTTTTGAGTATATTTTTTAAACTGTTAGGAATAACTATAAGTTGTAGTTTGAAAGTATTTACCGAGTATTAACTAACATTGACCCATCTAATTGGATTTTTCACCTGTGCTTACTATGACTTGGGTTCAAATAAAAAATAGCATCGTTGATAGGCGTTATGAAAATTTCATTCAAATTCGTACAGAGGTTGATGATATCCTTGACCTTGTATAAGGGAATGCCTCACCGAATATATTTTTCCTAAAAACTAAAAGAGAGTGTTAATGGCGAGCTTTCTAAAAGTATTGAGACGGAGATGCTTAATTTACATACGCTTTTTTTATTTATTGTATTATTCTTTTTAATATTTATCAATAACTTTATTTGATCAAGTTCAAAAATAATATTTGTTTGTTTACTCTTTTCTGTAACGGTTTCCTTTTAGTTATGTCTTTTGGGGAATTTCATCTACAGGAATTCGGTAACATGGAGACACTTATATGTAATAGGTTTCGACATTTTTTTGGGACCGTCTATGACTGGTGAATCATTCTGGATTTTTCCTTCTTGTTGAAGAAATTTTTTCCAAGGATGATTAATATTAAACTGTAGTAATGGTGTTGTGGAAATGGTAGTTATTTTCTGCTGGTTATACATTTGTGTATGTCTTGAGCAAATTCTAT
This sequence comes from Lathyrus tuberosus, assembly GCA_022829125.1. Classification (NCBI taxonomy): domain Eukaryota; kingdom Viridiplantae; phylum Streptophyta; class Magnoliopsida; order Fabales; family Fabaceae; genus Lathyrus; species Lathyrus tuberosus. The sequence goes on along the minus strand of JALAZF010000027.1, from coordinate 15,541,721 downwards.
GTCTCATGGCAAGGATATATTGGTTACTTTCTCTGCAGGATGAAGGTGAAACCAAGTTCTCGAGCAGTTGTTGTTTCTTTACCAATATGCCACTATGATGGTTAGTTAATTAATTTTTTTCATATTTGAAAATTAAAATTACTTGCGTTATTTGCGTTAATGATCTCTTACCTCATTGAAGATACCGAATCAGCCAGAGCATTAAGAGAACAACTTAAAGAAGCAATTTGTCCCGCTTTATTTGACATGAATGTTCATGCTGTTTGTGCTCTAAAACAGGTAGCATATTTTAGTGGGGGAAAAATATTACTATCACTTAACTTTTAAACTATGAAAATACGATTTTAAACTATCAATATATAGTTTTATATACAATTACACTATTTCTTGTTTACATATGTAGTCCCTATAATGTTTGCATCTTTATAAGTGTTTGTCACTAAAGTTAAACTATTCTCATCTCATATATGTGGTTCAAGTTTTGTTGATAGTGATTTGGTTATTATTCAGAAAGATGACAATTTGTGATATGATCATTCAATAGCTTCATAATCAACATGTCAGAATTATTAATGAGGTAAAGAATTATTTTTGTATACACTTATAAGTGATCAAAGTATATAGATTTTTAATTTACAACTTAAAAGATATTAATGGAGTTAAAAGTGTTTGGTTAATTGAAAGACAATAGGAAGTTTGTTGGTTTGGGATTTGATGAAGTATGTTAGTTGTGATGCAAGCCTTAATTATGATGCATGCCTTAGGTAACTATTGCCTCTTCCCATAATGGTGCTCGAGCTATGTGTAATCTATGTTTTATGCTTCAAGGTATCAATCAATGGAGATGATTAAGAGGACGACGGAGTAAGTGAGGAATTTCAAGAGGATGACACAAGTGATGAGAATAACATATGCGATGAACTTCAAGAGAACGACATAGGAGACGAAGAAGATGATGGAGATGACGATGAGTTCGACAAACTTAAATGAGTCGGATGATGTTTTATGCTTTTACATAACAATTAAACTTAAAGAAATCATGTATTTGTCATTTTTCTAGTCTTGTACTTCTAAGTATTAAACTTATAGTATTATTAACTAATGTTTGAAGATTTTATTAACACAAATTTTGTGGTATATGCAATTTATTTTTAGTGGAATTCATGTCTTAATTGTTTATTTTATAAAAAATATGGTAAAAATATCAAGTGTAACTTATAGATACCTTTATGAAGTGTTCACCTTTAGGGAACAATTGGTTATTGATGCTAGATATGACAACATTTGAAAAACGTTTCCATAGAGTATTCTGATTCTACCACCTTTAGAGAACGTTTTTTAGTCGTTGCAATTTTTATCAACACCTTAAAAACGTCGCCTAAGATGCCATGGAAAAATGTCCCCTTTTCCTATAGTTTAGGGGACGTTTTAAGAAAGTGTGCCCAAAAAGCGATAAAAAACGTCCCCTTAAATAATAGGCAACGCTTGCACAAAGGACGTTTGGAAAACGTCCCCTATTCTTTTAGGCAACGTTTTTCTCAATTCTAGCAACACTTTCCAGCTGTTGTCAAAGAGGAAAAATGGTGTAGTGTGAAAATTTTCCATCTGGAGGCCCTGGTCGACCAAAACCCTAATTTGGTGACACTGGCGATCTTGAGGCTTGATCCACCTAGAAGGGAGCATCCTTGTGCTTAATCCTTGAAGTGGGAGTCCTTTTGATCCTTTGAGGATGTTTGAGAGATTAGACAAGTTGAAGATCATGTCATTTCTTGATTGATCCTTTGTCTAAGCACTCAGAGAGGGCTTGAAACCCTAATTTTGATTGTATTGAATGCTCACCCATCTTTGGGGAGACTGATGAAGCATGATGGTTCATCCATATTGTGATGATTTTCACAATGATGGGAAATCTAAGTGGTCAAAATTTGGGGTATTACAGATGCCCCTATTTAATCTTCTTGGACCCGAAGGTGTGAATGACGAAGGGATTCGGGCATTCGGGGTGCAAGAGGATTAAATATCGGAATATCCGAAATTTTGATGGTGATTATGAATGGTAGCTTACACATTCATCTTATTTAGCTAAGCAATGATGCTTAGAAAAGGTAAACTTCCCCTCGATCCTGGTCTTCAGCCAAGGAACTGGTCTTGGTTTCTTTTGAACTTCCCCTCGTTCTTGGTTTCCTACCAAGAACTGGTCTCAGTCTCTGAAATGAACTTCCCCTCGTTCCTGGTTTCTTACCAAGGAACTGGTCTCGGTTTCTTATTTAAACTTCCCCTCGATCCTGGTTTCTTACCAAGGAACTGGTCTTAGTTTCTGATTTAAACTTCCCCTCGATCCTAGTTTCTTACCAAGGAACTGGTCTCGGTTTCTTATTTAAACTTCCCCTCGATCCTGGTTTCTTACCAAGGAACTGGTCTCGGTTTCTTAGCGGCTTTCCTTCAAACTTCTCGCCGAATTTTCCTGGGGAGATGCCATTTGAGTTGAAAATGTTTTGCTGTCAGACTTGCTGGGGAACCCATTCGTCTGAGTTGTAGAGGTACACAAACTTCTCTGGTTGGAGACGCTATTTGTCGATTCTACTAGGGAAAGCGAGTCTCTTGAGAGACTGTTTTCATTTGGGGTTACATCATACTTTTCTCGGGATCTTCCTGGAGAAATGCCATATGATGGGATCCAATTTTGAGGTGCCGATGACCTTCTCATCAGTGGTTTTTCGGAGCAAAACTGGCGTGTTGTCGAATCTCTGATCACGAGGCTTTCTCTGTGGATTTTCCTTAATCTGGGAAAGCAAGGATATCATCTTCAATGGCGAGGAGTGATGCTTATTGAAAGTTTTCTCTGGCTTTTCAGAGGTTCAAGTTATCAAAGTGGTCAAGGACCAACTTCTTTCCAGAATTAAACTGGAAGCGAGGTTGTTCAGACACAGTATTTCCTGACGAGGCAAGAACTGACAACTCGATTAAGAGGACTTCTACCACTAGGGGACAGGACCGACTAGAGGGATAGTGATGCAATATGAAATGTGAATGCAAATAAAAAATGCATGATGTATGTATGTATATGCTGACAAAACAGACGCGACATACAGACTAATGGATGAACACAATTGGATACTCGGCCATCGCGGGGCAAAGAAGTACCGTTGATTCAAAATAGCAATTCCACCTTGCTTAGGAGAGATAGTCTCGTTGGGAGCTATGTTGATCGGGCTTAGGAGATGAGAACTCGGCCGAGGCGTGTCAGACGAAACAAGGTCTCTGACACAGTTGATCCTTCATTCAGGAGTACTGGCTTAGAAGGAGTACTTTGATTCTGCACTTTGAAGTTCGCTTACTTCGGGAGAAGCGATCGATGTTCTTCTGATGTTCAACAGTCAAAAGAAATGCCATCTTTAATTTAAAAGCAGAAAAAGTTTAACAAGTAAATTCATTTTTGTTTTATTTCAAGAATCGCTGATTAAGTTTAAACAACGTCGTTCTGTAAAGCTAAAACAAGTTAAGAATTACAAACAAAAGCACAAGGGCTCAAATTTTATTGATAAGATGGAGATCAGCCAAACGCGTGATTACAAAGAGTATATACAAAGTTAGAAAATGGTAATTTACAGGGAAAAGGGCTACGTTGAAACATAACGACCACTATCCTTCTACCAACTTTGAATTCGGGACATCTTGGGCTTCCGCCGAAGATGACCTTTGACTGGAGATTTCCTCTGATAGATGATGCTGTAACTGCTGCTGAGGGACTTGCCTCTGTTGAACATAGTTACTTGCCATTATCCCTAATTTTTGCCTGGATTGTACTATGAGATTTCCAATCCATCGGGATGATTTTTTTTTTTTCAGTTTTTTTTTTTAGGCGAAGTATTTCTTGACTACATCAACATTCGTGGGGTAGGCAAATTCCTCTCCGTCCATGGTTGCAAGTCTCAAGGCGCCGCCTGAGAAAGCTTTCGTGACCACATAGGGGCCATCATACTTTGGGGTCCATTTGCCCCGAGAGTCAGTGAGAAATGATTGTATCTTCTTGAGCACGAGGTCTCCTTTTCTGAAAATACGAGGTCGGACCTTTTTGTCGAACGCCCTTTTCATTCTCTGTTGATATAACTGACCGTGGCATAGTGCCGTGATTCTCTTTTCTTCGATCAGGTTCAGTTCATCGTGTCGACTTTGACACCATTCAGCTTCGGTGAGCTTAGCTTCCATCAATACCCGGATTTATGGGATCTCTACTTCTATGGGGAGAACTGCCTCCATGCCATATACTAGAGAGAAAGGGGTTGCCCCTGTTGAAGTGCGGATAGATGTTCGATAACCATGAAGAGCAAAGGGTAGCATTTTGTGCCAATCTTTGTAGGGGACAACCATCTTTTGAACAATCTTCTTGATGTTCTTGTTAGCCGCTTCTACCGCTCCGTTCATCTTGGGTCGGTAGGGAGATGAGTTATGGTGTTCGATCTTGAACTCAACACACAACTCTTTCATCATCTTATTGTTCAAGTTAGATCCATTATCAGTAATGATCTCGCTCGGAACACCATAACGGCAGATGATATTGTTTTTGATAAATTGGACCACCACTTGTCGGGTTACATTGGCGTGTGACGCTGCTTCGACCCACTTGGTGAAATAATCAATGGCTACCAGGATGAATCGATGTCCGTTTGAAGCCTTGGGCTCAATCATACCAATCATGTTGATTCCCCATATGGAAAATGGCCACGGGGAAGAAATAATTTTGAGATGTGATGGCGGTACATGAATTTTGTCAGAGTATATCTGACACTTGTGACACCTCCTCCTGTACTTGTAGCGGTCGGATTCCATGGTCAACCAATAATACCCGGCCTTGAGAATTTTTCTCGCCATTGTGTGTCCGTTGGCATGAGTGCCAAAGGATCCTTCAGGAATTTCTTTCATGAGCATGTCTGCCTCTAGTCTGTCGACGCATCGGAGCAAGACCATGTCAAAATTTCTCTTATAAAGAGTGTCACCGCTCAGGAAGAAGTTTCCAGCCAATCTACTGAGGGTTTTCCTGTCTTTTTTGAGTGCCCTAGATGGGTACTCTTGTTTCTGAAGGAAGCATTTGATATCGTGATACCAAGGTCTGTCGTCTATGACTGCTTCAATCGCGAAGAAGTAAGCGGGCCGTTCAAGGCGCATTATGTCAATCTTAGGTATGTCATTCCATTGACCTACACTAATCATGGAAGAGAGAGTGGCTAATGCATCAGCCATGTGATTCTCATCACGAGGGATGTGATGAAAGTCAACTCTGTTGAAGAAGGTGTAGCAACCTCCTTGCATAGTCTTTATAAGGAATCAATCCCGATTGGTATGTGTTCCAATCTCCTTTTATCTGGTTAATAACCAGGGCTGAATCGCCATATACGTCCAAGTTTTTTATCCTTAAATCAATCGCTTCTTCGAGACCCATGATACATGCTTCGTATTCGGTCTCGTTGTTCGTACACTTGAACGTAAGTCTGGCAGTGAACGGAATGTGGGTACCCTGAGGGGTAACAAGGATTGCCCCAATTCCGTTTCCATAATGATTGACTGCTCCGTCAAAGATAAGTCCCCACTGGGAACCTGGTTCTGGCCCTTCACTGGGTAGCGGTTCATCGCAATCTTTCATCTTTAGATACATGACATCTTCGTCTGGGAAGTCAAACCCGATTGATTCTTGATCGTCAATCGATTGATGAGCCAAATGATCGGCTAAAATACTTCCTTTAACGGCTTTCTGAGCATGGTACTCTATGTCATATTCTGATAGTAACATCTGCCAACGGGCAATCCTTCCCGTGAGAGCAGGTTTTTCGAAAACGTACTTGATTGGATCCATTTCGGAGACCAACCAAGTAGTATGACGAATCATGTACTGGCGAAGACGTTTGGCTGCCCAAGCCAAAGCGCAACAAGTTTTCTCAAGCAATGTGTACCGAGTTTCGCAGTCGGTGAATTTCTTGCTTAGATAGTAAATGGCTGACTCTTTTCTTTTAGCTTCGTCTTGTTGGCCAAGTACACATCCCATCGAGTCCTCTAGGACTGTGAGGTAAATGATCAGTGGTCTTCCTTCCACTGGAGGTGATAGAATCGGCGGATTCAACAGATATTCCTTGATACTGTCGAAGGCGGTTTGGCAATCTTCTGACCAAACGCAATCCTGGTTCTTTTTGAGTAATTTGAAAATCGGCGCACACGTCGCGGTCATGAGGAATATGAATCTGGAGATATAGTTCAAACGTCCCAGGAATCCTCTAACTTGTTTTTCAGTTTTCGGAGAAGGCATTTCTTGAATGGCCTTGACCTTGTCAGGATCAACTTCAATTCCTTTCTGGCTGACGATGAACCCTAGTAATTTCCCCGAACGGACACCGAAGGTGCACTTGTTGGGATTCAAGCGGAGCTTGAATTTTCTTAGACGTTCGAACAATTTTGACAGATGTTCAACGTGCTCATCCTCTGTTCTTGATTTTGCAATCAAAGCATCGACATATACCTCGATTTCTTTGTGTATCATGTCATGAAACAGAGTAGTCATGGCCCTTTAATAGGTCGCCCCGGCATTCTTTAAACCGAACGACATTACCTTGTAACAAAAGGTACCCCATGGGGTAATGAACGAAGTTTTCTCCATGTCTTTCGGCACCATTTTGATCTGATTATAGCCCGAGAATCCATCCATGAAGGAGAATACTTTGAACTTGGCTGTGCTGTCAACCAGCATGTCAATGTGTGGTAAAGGAAAGTCGTCCTTTGGACTTGCCTTGTTTAGATCTCTGTAATCAACACACATTCTGACCTTTCCATCCTTTTTGGGAACGGGTACGATGTTGGCTAACCATTGAGGATATTCAGATGTAGCAAGGAAACCCGCGTCGATCTGTTTCTGTACCTCCTCCTTGATTTTGATGGCCATGTCCGGGTGAGTCCGTCTCAACCTTTGCTTTACTGGCGGACATTCCGATCTTAGCGGTAAGTGATGTTCCACGATGCTGGTATCCAACCCTGGCATATCCTGATAGGACCAAGCGAATACATCGGGGAATTCTTTGAGAAGCTTTATCAAACTTTCTTTGACAGTTGGACTGAGCAGTACTCCGATCCTGATTTCTTTTCTATCTTTTTCTGAACCCAAGTTTACCGTTTCCAACGGCTCTTTGTGAGGTTCAATGGACCTTTCCTCTTGTCTGAGTAGTCGGGAGATCTCTTCTGGAATTTCGTTGTCATTTTCTTCTTCAGCCTCGAATACCGGGAACTCAAAGTTGGAAGAAGGCATCCGATCGTATGTTTCAACGGGGTATAAAACAAGCAATCTGCATGACGTGATGATTCGTGTTTAGAAGAGATAGAGAAAATGTAAGTGTGTGTAGTGTATTTATTTTACTGCTTGTTTTTATTATTGAATGTTTTTTAGGATTACCATTTTCCGAAAAAGCAAAAAGAGAAAACAGCAAATAATGTGGGAATTACAGAACGACGTTATTTTATTAATGAACAAGTCGAATCTCGAAACTACAGCCGTATAAAACAAAACTCACTCGCTCTGGGCAAAGCGAAGAGGGAAATTTACAAAAAGCGAGCCCTATCAAAACATCTGTTTCACCTGGGCAGGGTGAAAGGTTAAAGATGGCAATTACTTTGACTGATGAACGACCTTTGGAACCTCGACAGTAACCCATTGGCGGCGAACTCCTCGGTGAATCACAAAGTCTGGCACCTTCCTTGATTTGTCTTCAGAAATGACGCTGATTTTTGGTGGAGTAGGATCATTGGAATCTGTCTCCCAAGCAGAATTGTCGTAGGAGGATTCCTCTGTTGCATTTTGCATATCATTGGTGCTCTCAGCTGTATCTCCCCATCCAGTTGACTGGATATCTTCGAGCCTGATACGAGAGCTTTCGGGAGCAGTGTACTTGACCATAAAGTCGTATTTTCCACTTTGTTGTCCCAGAGTGTCCCAAACTTCTTTGGAACTGGAGAAGTCATCCCTCTCGATGACGTTGACCTCGGGAAAAGCATAGTTGATGAATTCTAGTCCTGCAAATGTTGCGAATTCATCTTCATGTTGAGTAGCTTCTGAATGACCTGAGTGTTGATCCCATGACATGGCGGGGACACAGGTATTCTGTTCAATGACGCTCAGCTGAGTTTCATTACTCGGCTGACTTTCTGGCCCCAAGTCTCCTGGGTAAGGTTGCCACATTGGCAGACCATCCATCGGGCCATAGTAGGTAGAGTCAAAGTTGTCTTTCATTAGAATGTCTTCCTCTAATGAGTTTGGCGGAGCACGACATCCTTCTGGATCACAATCTCCGTAGATCATTTCGACATCTGATCTTGGTATAAATCTCGGACTTTTTGTAGGAAAGCAAAAAGGCATAGGCACCTCTTCCTGGGACATATAGCCGTCCTTGTTAAGGTAGGACTTCCATTCTTCATCCGTGTCAGAGGAATCTTCCTCATTGATAGCATGAACTGTCTGAGACACTGGGTGAAGAAAACCTCCACTGTGGAAGAAGTTTTGAAGGGGATGAAAACTTTCATCGTTGGCAACTGTCTGGGTACAGGTTGCAGAAAAACCAAGACCCTTCTTTGTTTTATTGTCAATAGGAATGACAAGCTGTCCCCATCCTATTGTATCGGTACTCTCGATCGCTTTGATAGCATCTTTGTATGAAGAAATTGAAGTTCCTCCTTTGAACTGATTGTCCTTGCTCACCGATAGTGCTTGGAACTGAGTTCCAATAACCTCCTCGGGTTCCACACAAGTAGATGATGATAGGTTACTCACAAGCAAGGCTTGTTCCCCACAAACCGTGACAAGTTGATCGTTCTTGACGAACTTTAGCTTTTGGTGAAGGGTTGAAGTAACCGCTCCGGCCTGATGTATCTAAGGTCTTCCTAATAAACAACTGTATGTTGCCCGGATGTCCATGACCTGGAAAGTGATTTGGAAAGTGTGAGGACCAATAGTTATGGGAAGATCAACTTCGCCGATAACTGTTTTTCTAGATCCGTCGAATGCTTTGACGACGACCTCGCTGACTCTCATCGGAGGGCCCTTGAATGATAATTGCATCAAAGTGGACTTCGGCATAACATTCAGGGTTGACCCTGTGTCTACCAGTACGTTGGCTAAAGCATCGTCCCGGCAGTTAACTGTGATATTGAGTGCCATGTTATGACGGCGACCCTCTTCGGGTAATTCCTCATCACTAAATCCCAAATTGTTGCAGGAAGTGATGTTAGAGACAATGCTATCGAATTGTCTGATTGTTACATCCTGTTCCACAAAGGCTTGCTCCAAGACTTTCTGTAGAGCCTCTCTGTGTGCTTCTGAACTGAGTAACAGTGATAATACTGAGATCTTTAAAGGAGTCTGTAACAGTTGATCAACAATGTTATATTCACTTCTTTGGATGAGCTTTAGCATCTCATCTTTGTCTTTTGAAAAGTCGGGATTACTAGATTGACCGACTGGTGGATCAGGAATTTCCGCCTGAAGTTCCTTTTCTATGTTGGATTCTCCAACCCCTCGGTTGAAGATTCGACCGCTCCGTGTTACACGACTGATGTCTGCAATATTCACGACGGAGGATAATGGAATTTCCTTTCCATTCTCGATTATTGTTGCACCGTATTTGTAAGGGATTGCCTTAGCTGATTCATACGGTAGTGGCCCCGGTAGATAGATGACTATGGGGACTTTCTGATTTTTTTGACCATCATAAGTAACCTTGATCTGTTCCCGGTTGGGAACTTTAGATTCGTCAAGTAGAGGGATGATGGCAAAAACATCCCTGGTCCTGTGATGACCAGAGATCGTGACAACATCCTCAACTTGCTCGGCAAGGTAGTTCGGCGACCAAATAATGGGTCTTGAACCTGGATATGGACGAATTTCTCCATGATCGACCTGACCCTGAAGAGCTGCTCTCACAAGGTAACACCCTTGGTTACTTTCTGAACAAACGTTACAACTGTCATAGTTGTGTGGTGGCACCTAGCCACGCCCACTTTGAATACAATGTAACCTCACTAGGTTACTTTCCATTGATCGGACATCCTGACTTTGACGACGAGTAGGATTCCTGTTATTGATACTAATCTGCTGAGTATCTTCGTCCATATAGATTGGCATCTACCAGTGATTTAACAAGTGCTGAAGTGCCTCCTGAACAAGGGTACAACCTCGATCGTTTTCGCAACCCACTTTACAATTTTGATAGTCATGTGATATTAAGAATCCAAGTCGGACCTGCTCAGCATGTAACTCTACCAGGTTGGTATCCATTACGTGGATGTTGAAGATCTGAACCATGTTGATTTGATAGGAGTTCCTATCATGGTAGTCTTGGATCCATCCAAGATCCATCTGACGCTGGAGGGCCTCTTGTATGAAAGAGCATCCCTGTTTATTTACCGAGCAAATCAGACAGGAACTGTAATCGTGCCGCGGCAGATTATGATACTGGCTTTGCCTTGAGTGCATCGCCACCAAGTTGACATTCATCGCACGGATGTCGTAGTTTTGAATGACGTTGGAATTCGTGTAAACCATGTTAACTCCACGAACTCGGTGCTCTTGGATCCATCCAAGATCCATTTGTTCCTGTAGAGCTGCTTGCACTACAGAACACCCCTGGTTGTCTTTAGAGCAGATATCACACTGGTGATAATTATAAGGTGGCACATGGCCATATCCACTCTGTCTACAATGCATCTTGACCAGATTGGTCCCCAATAAGAGTACATCGTGAATTTGATAGACATTGTTAGTCTCTTTCTCAATCAGATTGACTGCAGCTTTCTCGTGTTGAGGCAGCGGGTTCGTAAGAACATTAGGATTCGTATCTTTGAAAGATAAGAGCCCGCTCCTAACAAGCTTTTGCACATCAGATTTGAAATTGAGACAAGTCTCAATGTTATGCCCTGAACCTCCTTGATGATAAGGGCATGTTTGATCCGCTTTAAACCAAAAAGGCGGATTTTCCTTAACTGAAAGGGGAGACTTAGTCTGAATGTGCCCCTTAGCCAGCAGTAACGGAAACAGCTCTGCGTACGTTACAGGTATAGGATCAAATCCTGGTGGCCGTGTTGTACGGTTGTTGTTATATGGAGGACGAGCCTGCTGAAGAGGCTGTTGTGTCCTTTGTTGGTCAGGTTGGCTCTGCGCGACCTGAGGTTGATACGTAGGAACAGGCGCGGGGCCGATAGCAGGAGTAACAGCTGCTACTGGCTGATAACGTCGCCTTTGCTTTTCAAGAGAGATATTCCCAATATCTTGCTCTTTTTTCTTAGGGAGAGCACTACCGTATTTTATAGTACCGTTCGTTGATCCAGTGTCTTTTACCAAACGTCCTTCTCGGACGGCTTCCTCAAAACGTACACCCATGCCGACCATTTCGGTGAAATCACTGGGTGCACTGGCAACCATTCGGTCATAGTAAAATGAGCTTAAGGTCTTTAAGAAGATTTTTGTCATCTCTTTTTCCTCAAGAGGTGGACAAATTTGAGCGGCAACTTCACGCCACCTTTGAGCATACTCCTTAAAGGTTTCCTTTTCCCTTTGCGACATTGATCTGAATTGATCTTTGTCGGGTGCCATGTCCAAATTGTACTTGTATTGTTGGACGAAGGCAGTACCAAGATCTCTGAATGTACTGATCATAGTACGGTTTAAACCTATGTACCATTTGAGTGCGGCACCGGTTAAACTATCCTGGAAGTAGTGAATCAGCAGGTCCTGATTCTCCGTCTGAGCTGACATCCGCCGAGCGTACATCACCAGATGGCTCTGAGGGCAAGAGTTACCCTTGTATTTTTCAAAGTCGGGCACTTGGAACTTGTGCGGGACTTTCACATTTGGGACCAAGCAGAGATCTGCGGCGTCCTTTCCAAATAGATCCTGACCGCGAATGGCTTGCAGCTCTTTTTTCATTTCCAAGAACTGCTCCTGGAATTCATCCATTCTGTCAAACATAGTTTCCTTCTTACCAGAAGGTGTCTGTGGAATATGTCCTTCCGGGACAGTGTGCACCACAGGGGGTGGTACCGTGACTACGGCAGTAAGTCTTGGCGCCTCCCGAAGTTTGTAACCTTCAGGAGTCTTCAGTATGCCCCTGGTATCTTCGCTTTCCCGAAGTTTGTAACCTTCAGGCCCAGCGGCTTCTGTTGCGATTCCCTGATCTTCAGTGATCAGCGGAACATATCCTTCTGGGATATAGTTAACAGGCATGCCCCAAGGACGATCTTTCGGCATCTGATACCTAGGATCATACTTTTCTATGATGGGCGTTGAGGTGATCTCTGAGATCACAGTTCTTTGTAGTTGAGCTTCTGCCATGGCTTGCATGTCGTTACGAAGCTTTCTCATATCCTCTCTTAGAGCGTCGATCTCTTCCTTCAACTCTCTGTTTTCTTCCTCAAGATTATCCATCTTTTTCTGACGATTAGCCCGAGTATTATACGAATGAGACAGTTTGACTCTAGAATCGAGACACAAACGTGAGATTCGTAGGGAAGAAGAATACGCGATGTGAGAATGATGAATGCAATGATTATATTAATTGTTGTTTTTTGGTTTAATCAAAATAAACTTCGACAATTAGATTGCAAATATCAAACAGTGGGGAAACCCCTTTTTATTGAAATTCAAAGGATTACAGAAATGGAAATACAGTAGATTACAAAGTGCAGAAACAGAAACCTAAGCTAATGGGTCCCGAATCCTCTCTGAGGAAAAATCGGGTGCTGATTCTGGGACTTTCCTTTTCTTTGACCGGGGCGCTTGAGCCGTTGTCGGGTTGTCATTCCTTTGCCAAGTGAAAGGAGTGAGCAAATTCCTTTGGTCGTCTTGATTCTCTACAGCATGTTGCTCCAAAATTTCAATCAGAGCATCTTTCTCTTTTAGTAGTTGCTATATTTGGATACACTCTACGTCGAGGGTGCAGTACTTGTTCTTCCAAGATCTTCTTTCCTTTTGAACTTCGTTGAGAGTAACCTGAAGCTTTTCAGTCTCCTTCATGAAGTACATGACAGATTCTCTCGGCGGAAGAATTCCGTAACGAGGATAAGGCATCTTTAGCTTGAGAGCTCTAATTTGTACCCAGTGGAGATAAGGCTCCACCGAGACACAGTCTGGTTTTCCCAAAGACTCTCGTCCTTTCTTATGAACCTGTTTCCAAGCTTGCACTATTTCCATCTTTAGTGCTCTGTCACTTTCTCCTTCTTTGAAGAAAAGACCTTCCAGATGAACACCCAGTGGGATGTGTCTCATCGGGTATCCAAATTGACGAAGAACCAATATCGGATGATAGTTGATTCCTCCTTTAGTTCCTATGAGGGGTACGCTGGGGAAGTTTCCACAACGGTCAATGATTTTGATTCCCTCATAAATCCTATTACACCAATCTATATCGGAATTGGTGAGAGACATGATCTTCTGCGACCAACGTAAGACACTCTTGCAATCCCAAAAAGCAACAGACTTGGGTAAGTGCGAGATAAACCATTTATAGAGCAAAGGTACATAGCATGTGACCTCCCCTCCGCTGTACAAATTTCCCAAGTGTACAGAATGATACGCATCTGCGAGCAAAGTCGGCACAGGGTTTCCAATGAGAAAAACCTTAATAGCATTGATATCGACGAAGTTATTGATGTTGGGAAACAAAAATAATCCGTAGGTGAGCAAGACAAAGATGATTTCAAAAGCAGTCTCGTTCCCTATACTAGCGAAGTATAGAGCTTTTTTTGTCAAGAACTGGGCGGGCAAACCTTGGATGCCACCCTTAGTAATCATGTGAGTACTGACCTCAGACTCGTCCAAATGAATTGCTCTTGCAATAGTCTGATTCTTTGGAATTTCTTCCAGTCCAAAAAATGGAGCTCGATCAGTGATATGTAAATCAGCCAGATGAGAATACTCCTCCAGCGTTGGTGATAGTTGGTAATCCGGGAATGTGAAACAGTGATAAACCGGATCGTAAAACTGAATGAGCGCATCCATGATTCCCTCAATCACATGGACTCTTAACAGTGGTAGCAAACCACCATGCTTGGCTCCGAAAGCCTCTGGGTTAACGATCATCCTCGCTAACTTTCTCAAATCCCCTAGTTTTGGAACCTTGAAGGTATACTGGCGAGTTCTCCTTCTACCGAAATCCATTAGCGTAATCTTTTTCTCTGATATTTGCAATCACAGTCTTAGTTTAATTTGAAAAACAGAGAGACTAGAAGAGAAAGTTTTTTTTTTGTTTTAATGTTTTATTAAATGAATGCATGAATGCAGCACACAAAAACATAGAAAAAACATGGGGTTAAAGGGTCGTTGTCATGAAGTCAAGGCTCTACCCATCCCCAAAGGTTTATACTAGGGTGATTTTTGTACCTGTACTCATTATCATCAGCTCCTCCCAGGAAGGCAGACAACAAGCGGATCGCCAGCGAGTTGTGTGCAATCTTAGAGTAAGTGCCATTCACCGAGAATAGATCACCAGCCTCAAATGAGGGTAGTATCGCGTAACAGCTATTTTCGATAGCTTCCGCACTACGAAAGGGTTTGGCTTTTCTAGGTGTATACTCAATCTTTCCACATACGGCATCACCCGCATTCCCATTAGCAGAAAAATAAACACGTATAGCAATTAGGAAAAGCAGTATATATATTTGTCCTAAACATCCTTGACCTTTTAAAGCTAAGAATCTTAAGTTCCTGACAGAAAATGGGTTCCCCGGCGGTAGCCCCAATCTGTGGTTCCCTGCCTAAGAGATGGACCAGCATAGGTCAATCTTTCTCTTCGGTAGAGTTCCCATTTTTCGTAGAAAACGGGGATGATGCCCTAAGGCAGAAAAGGAGACTCCCCAGTAGAGTCGCCATTTGTGTAATTTTTCACACAAGAGAAGTAGAAAGAAAGGAACGGGCCCCACGGTGGGCGCCATTTTTCTGTAGCGAGCGATTTTGGACGCGGTTCTTAAGCGCTGGTCGCTCTCTGCGGTTTGAGCTTAAAACTACAGGTCGATTCATTTTTTATCCTATTGTGAGCTGAATAAGGAAGGGAAATAGATGTCTCCAATTAACCCTGCTTTGCATACTGAGTTTAAACAGCGGTATGTTAAGTTACGAATGCTATCAATGTGGGGGGGCCTTTGTACTGGTTATTCGTATTTCGCCAATACAGGTTTCTTTCTTTCTAGGGCTTAATGTTTCTGGCGGGGAACAAGGGTTAGGATGTTAGGACTGATGCTTTTGAAATACTGCTTTTAATTGATGGAGATATGGGATTTGGGTTTTTTGTTAATTGCGCTCGCTAAGATCTTTTCTTTCGATCTTATGCCTACGTATTCCCGTTTACCGAAACAGGGAAATCAGAGCGTTCGTAGTTCCTCCTATTCTATGGGAGGAAATTGGTTTTTGGTGTCTTGTTCAAAGCCCAAGACGTGAAGCGAAAGGTAGTTTGTATCTTGTTCAAAGCCCAAGATGTGAAGCTGAAAGGTCTATTTGTGTCTTGTTCAAAGCCCAAGACGTGAAGCGAAAGGACCTCGACTTTAGAGAGAATTTATCATCTCTAAAGAGGGGGAAGGAGAATTACTTTAACTGGGATACGCGGATCCGAGTAATGCCATAATTTCTGAAGAAAGGGTTTTAACCTGAAGGAGAAGACTTTAACTCAGTGTAGAGCAATGCCATCTTTCCTTAGGAATTTCTCATGCTAAAAGAGGGACAGTGGCATGGATGTAGATGATCCAGAGGCTTGCCGCTTACAGCGATTAGATGAAAGGAAAGGAGTTGTTGATGTTTGTGTACTGTGAACGAGGCACAGCTTTGATGCTAAAAGGTTGATTGGATCAACCAGTGGTTTTCTTATACAAAAGCCTAAGAGGAGGCTAATTTGTGTCTCGTACAAAGCCCGAGAGAGAGGCTAAAAGTTTTTGACCCGACGATAGAGTCTTTGTGTCTCGTACGAAGCCCGAGATAGAGGCTAAAAGTTTGACTCAACAAGAGAGTCTTTTTGTATCTCGTACGAAGCCCGAGATGGAGGCTAAAGGTTTGACTCAACAAGAGAGTCTTTTTGTATCTCGTACGAAGCCCGAGATGGAGGCTAAAGGTTTGACTCAACAAGAGAGTCTTTTTGTATCTCGTACGAAGCCCGAGATGGAGGCTAAAAGTTCGTTTTAGTTGAGTGACAGATCCAATATACTGATTTTAAAAGAGAAAATCAGTTCTTATATGAGTAACACTGTACTCAGGGATTTGATTTGAGGATCAGGGATATTTCCTTTTTCTTTGAGGAAACGGGAAATCCAAAGGGTATTGAGACTGTCCGAGTCTGCGGGTTTCCTTCCTATTTAACGAAGGGGTCACTTGAGAATGTCTTTTGAGACTCAAGGAAGTTAGACTGTCCAAGCCTAGAGTTTTTTTCTTTTGTACTATGCTTTGAGAAACAGTAGTAGACTCTATGAAAGGACTGTTCTACGAGGATGACTAGGTTCTGTTCCTATACCTCTAGGAGGTCGTCGGGACAATTTGTACGAAGCCCAAGAGGAGGCTGGAAACTTTTAAGAAACCGACGGGTCCTTGTACGAAGCCCAAGAGGAGGCTATCATTCCCGGAGGAATAGATCATTATACGAAGCCTAAGAGGAGGCTGTGAATACTTCTAAGAAGCCGTAGTGTCCTTGAATAATGCCCAAGAGGAGGCCGATGCTTTTAAGAAGCCCGTGGGTCTATCATCTCCTTTCCATTAGGAGAGATAACTCTTTTAAAGATAAAAACCACTGGTAAACGTGCGAGGTTTACTATCCAGCGACCTTTAACTTTTAAAGAGGGTTCCTTAGTTAAGGTCCAAGATTATGACCGTAGTGGGTACCCAAACCCCGAGACATTCAAGGCAAGCTATCCACAAGGAATAGATCAAGTCAGGAAAGTTCGAGAATTTGGAAGAAACTCAAAGATGCCATTCACGGAGAATACATTCATCTTGGGGAGTAGAGCTTCTTGACGATTCCTAAGGAGGACAGCCGAAGAGAAGACTGTATCTGGTGCTCCTATTGGGGATCTAGGCGTCTATTTCTACGAATAAATGAAACGGCGTCACCTAGTTCTAGACGTAGTTGCCGGGGAAACTCGAAATATCTATACTATTATTACACAGTAGATATGAGTTTATGAAAGGAGACTTACAGTGAGCAGCCCCACAATACAGTTTATAATATGAAAGCAGTAAATGAAAGCGATAACCACTTACTCGGTTGTAGTGCTTCCATGCTGTTTGGTTAGTTGTTCAACAAAGAAAGATTGAAAACAACAGTATATTCAAAATCAAAGGAGAAAGTGCTTTAAAAAAGAAAGATTTGGGGCTTACAGCTCAAGGAGAGGCCCAGGGTTTTATCAGTGAGTGCACTGTTTGACTTTGTACAGCGGGACTTATACAAGTGACTGGGGCCCAAAAATGGTTTTCTGTACAAAGGGATGGGTCTTACACTCTCTCAAGAGGCCCAAAAAGGTTTAAAGAAAAGAGTGGGGCTTATAACACGAGGGTAGGCCCAAATGATTTTTCGTTTAAAAATGGCGATCGCGCCGAGGTTTTCTTTTAACGCAGGGGGACTTATACAATAAGTGAGGCCTAAAATGTTTTGGTTAAAAGGGGGATTGGTTCTTACACTCTAATAGAGGCCCAAAGTGTTTTGAATGGGTCTTATAGCTCAAGGAGAGGCCCAGATGATTTTTATTTTTAAACAGGCGACGATCGCGCCGTTTACTTGTACAGAGGGACTTATACAATGAGTGAGGCCAAAAAAGTTTTTGTACAAGGGGGGATGGGTCTTACACTCTCTCAAGAGGCCCAAAAAAGGTTTAAAGTGATTTATGAGGGTTGAATTAATCCAAAACCCTAATTTGTTTTCAAAATGTATTTAATTGAATAAAAATTCAATTAAAATGATCAAAAATTGTTTAACACATGGAAAACAAATTGTGACCTTGGATTAATGTTTCAAAAATTAAGTATTGACCTAAAAAATAATTAGAAAGCATTAAAAGTTGCAAAATCAATGTAGAAAAAATATTTAAAATGCCAAAAACAATTAAAAATATTAATTCTTTGCAAAAATATCAATTATATGAAATAAATAATATTTTTGGGATTTTTTTGATAAAACAAAATATTTTAACATTTTTGTGAATTATTAAAAAAAGAATCAACTCAAAATCATTAAAACTCAGAGAGAAATTAATTTTTGAATCAATTAAACAAAATCACAAAATTCAAATATTTGAATTTGGAAAAAAGGCGCCAAGAACAAGCTGAAGAATACGCGCGTGGTCTTGGTTTCTCAGATTTGCATTTTCTATCCAATCTCCATGAATACTTAATCATATCATGCAATCCACATATCATTATGCTCGTCTCAACCTCACGATCATGTTTATGTACTTTAATTTCATTTAAATTAAACATACAACAAGAAATCACGAAGAGACCTCAAGAACCCTAATTTCTGCATGAAGGCTAGGATTTTTGATACACGATTCAAACAATGCAATTAATTGAGGGAAAACATTCCATGCATGATTATGAACATATGGCCAAATTATTGTGCGAGGAAATATGCATAGATTGAGAGATGACCAAGTATGTGCTTACCTCCAAGCCGTGACAGCAAGTTCAAAGTGATTTTTGATTTGGAGGTGTTACAGACAAGTTGTGATGATCTGGACAGCTTCCCTACACCATATGGAGTGTGTTTGAACACTTGGATTGAATTGAAATGGACCGGATCAGTTTATGGCATCTCAGCTGCAACTTCACTTCAAACTTGTGTGGATGGCAAGTGATTTTGAGATTTTGATGTTCCAGATGTTATGTGAGTGTTTGATCAGCTCATATGTGATGTATGTGAGGTGTGTGAGTGATTGGTTTGATTGGAATTGCTCTCAAACTCAAAACCCGATAGCTACCTTGCTAAGAAAGGCATTTTTGCCAAGAGAAAGAGATTTTGAGGAAAGCATCTGTTAGATGGCTTTGGTGTACTCAAACTGACCACAATTGAGCTCTATTTATAGTAGAGCAAGTTTGTTTTAGGATCCACAGTGAATGGCAACTGCAGCAGGTGTTTCCTCAATGTTGGCCAATGGAAATGAAAGTCTCCTCTAGCCATTGACTAGAGGTTAGGGCACAGAGCTATGGTCCCCTTGGTCTTGGATAAGTCTTGACTAATTTCAGATGAGAATGGCTCAGTCCATGCCACCTTGATGGTTCCATTGAATGCCTCATTCCAAATTTGAAGTCTTGTCCCTATTTTGGCCATTCTAGGTTCAACATGCTATTTCTTGTTCCATGGACTTTGAAGGCTTGGCTCAATGATTGTCCCCTTTAGATTCAATCCTCTGAGGTGTCCAAGTGGATAGGAGCAATTGAATTTGGCTGATTTTGGAAAATCGACCAAAGTTGCAAATTCTGCCTTGCCTTGACAGATTTCAGCAAGGCAACTTGGCAATGTTGTATCTCATGGTGTAGGTTGAATTTGGCAATGTTCTTGGCCATTTTGGAAAGCTCTTACATGATACAACAACTGTTTGAACAAGTTTGGTTTTGTTCTCTTTTGATTCCAAGTGAAAAATCCCCCTACATTTGGCAAAAAGTGAGGCAGAATCTGACTTAGTGAAAATTTCACTAAGTGTTGGAAAAAGTGACATTTTCACTTTTCAGCCACTTTGATCACTCCATAAATCAAAATCCTTAATGAATTGGAATGACTTGTAGTTGAAGTTTTTGTAGGTAATAATGAGGGCTACAAATCCATATTTGGATGAGAAAAAATGGCCTTGTGGTTTAGGAGTTATGGTCCTTCAAAGTTGGTACCCTTGCCACTTTATTTTTAACTTAGAAAAATTTCTAAGTTTTATGGTTACCCCTTTTACAAGTTATCTCACTTTTCTTTATTTTTCTTGATGAATGATGATTCAAATCATACATTAACATCATTTTAGGGTTAAAAATCCATTTTGGTGAAAAATCGCAAAAAGTCAAAGTTGACTTTTGTGCACAGTTGACTTTTTATCAGATGAATTCCAAACTGTGCAATTCTTCAGGAAATCGTGTCCTTGACCTAAATCAAACTTGATGGACATGTTCCATGGGTGTCATAGGGTATATTCAATCATGTATTAGGGTTTGGGAGCATGTCTTGGTCAAAAGTCAAAGTTACAGTTGACTTTTCCCTGAAAACCCTAATTGTGGTGCAGATGAAATTGAGACTTGTTACTCAAGCTTCTTGGATCAATCCATTGTTCCAAATGGATCAATATGGTATATTAGAGACCCTCAAATCATGTCTTGAGGTCTTGGTTCATGGTTTATCCCAAAAGTCAACTTAGGGGTGAATTAGGTCAAGAAACCCTAATTCCTGATTTTTGATGTATGCATCCCCTGAGGAAAAATTGACTTGATGAATGGGTCCATGAGGTTCCATGGAGTATATTAGGTCATGTTTTGGATCATTGCCTTGTGCCCAGATGAAAATTTTCCATCTGGAGGCCCTGGTCGACCAAAACCCTAATTTGGTGACACTGGCGATCTTGAGGCTTGATCCACCTAGAAGGGAGCATCCTTGTGCTTAATCCTTGAAGTGGGAGTCCTTTTGATCCTTTGAGGATGTTTGAGAGATTAGACAAGTTGAAGATCATGTCATTTCTTGATTGATCCTTTGTCTAAGCACTCAAAGAGGGCTTGAAACCCTAATTTTGATTGTATTGAATGCTCACCCATCTTTGGGGAGACTGATGAAGCATGATGGTTCATCCATATTGTGATGATGATTTTCACAATAATGGGAAATCTAAGTGGTCAAAATTTGGGGTATTACACCCTTCTCTAGGGGATTCGCAGTGCGAACCTGCGAATTCAGAAAAACCCAGCAGCGCTCTTATACACCCCAAAACCATATTTTCCCCACCAAAACACTTCCAAACCAACACATAGCAATCAGAACATAACCCAATCATGGTAACAAGTATTCTACAGCATTTACACCGATTTTCAACCGCGAAAACATCGATTTCTCTCTTCCGACCTAGAATCAAAAAGCTATAGAACACCACAAGCATTCACACACACACACATACATAATCATACACAAGCATAAGATAATCTAGTTTCGCACCCTTACCCGATTTAATCGTGTTTGAAAAGTCGGTTGGATTAATTTCTTCTTTTCCAAGTTTTTCTCTCTTTTCTTCTTTCTCTTCTCTTTCCTTCTTTTTCTTTCCTTACTACTTTTCTCTCTTTTTCTTTCTATTTATGTTTTCTAACTTAAGAAAATAAATGAAATGACCAAAATATCCCTATACTCAAATATCTCGCACACGCTCCCAAAACGCGATAAAATATCACAACAATGAAAAATAACATATTTCCAAATAAAAGTCGAAAATAAAATAATATAATAATCAAATAATCAAAACGACTCAATTAAATAAAACGGACAAAATTGGGGCGTTACAACTCTCCCCCACTTAGAAATTTTTGTCCTCGAAAATATTACCTGAGACGAACAACTCTGGATACGACTCCCGCATCCGACTCTCCAACTCCCAAGTCAAATTGCCCTCAGCAGCGCCTCCCCACGCTACTTTCACAAGTGCAATATCCTTGCCTCTTAACCGCTTCAACTCGCGATCCAAAATCCTCACCGGTAATGCCTCAACCGTAAGGTTCTCCCTTACCTCTACCTCATCCATCAGAATCACATGTGACGGATCCAGAACATACTTCCGAAGCTGTGAAACATGGAACACATCGTGCAAATTCGACATACTCGACGGCAACGCGACCCTATAAGCCCTAGCACCCACTCTCGCGGATATCTGGTAAGGACCAATAAACCGAGAAGTAAGCTTCTTCGATTTCAATGCCCGTCCAACACCTGTCACCGGTGTAACTCTCAAAAATACATGATCGCCCTCTTGAAACTCAAGATCTTTCCTCCTTCGATCATGATAACTCTTTTACCTACTCTAAGAAGCCTTCCTTTTCTCACGAATAAGTTTCACCTTTTCCGTAGTCTGTTGAATCAATTCCGGTCCAACCACCGAACTCTCACCAGATTCGTGCCAACACAAAGGTGTTCGACATCTTCTTCCATACAACGCTTCAAAAGGTTCCATTCCAATACTCGAATGGAAACTGTTATTATACGTGAATTCCACCAATGCAAGATAACTATCCCAAGCACCACCTTGCTCAAGAACACAAGTTCTCAACAAATCTTCCAACGACTGAATCGTTCTCTCGGTCTGTCTATCCGTCTGAGGATGATAAGCAGAACTCAACCTCAACTTAGATCCTAAATCCTTTTGCAAACTTTCCCAAAATCTGGAAGTAAACCTCGGATCTCGATCTGAAACAATGCTCAACGGAACCCCATGCAATTTCACAATCACACTGATATAAATCTCTGCCAACCTCTCCAAAGAAAAACTGATGTCAATCGGAATGAAATGCGCCGATTTAGTCAGCCTATCCACAACCACCCAAATCGCATTATGTCCCTGCTGAGTGTTCGGCAACCCTGTCACAAAGTCCATAGACATGCTATCCCATTTTCACTCAGGAATATCCAACGGTTGCAATAATCCACTAGGCCTCAGATGTTCTACCTTTGACTTCTGACACGTCAAACATGAATACACAAACTGAGCCACATCTCTCTTTAACCCAGACCACCAAAAGATCTTCTTTAGATCCTGATACATCTTATTAGCTCCCGGATGTATACTCAAATTACTCCGGTGTCCTTCCTCCAAAATCATCCTTTTCAACTCCGCATCATCAGGAATACAAATTCTACCACGGAACCTCAAAACCCCTTTATCATCCACTTTAAAGTCCTCATTCTCACTTTTATCCCTAACCGTCATCAAATCCACAAATTTCACATCTAATTTCTATTTCTCACTAACGGTCAACAGAAAATCATTAGTAACCTTCAACATACCAAGCCTCACACTGTCAGACGTCAATTCGCACACCAAACTCAAATCTCTAAATGATTCTAAAAGTTCCCACTCTTTAACCATCAAAGCAGACATATGCAACGATTTCCGACTCAACGCATCGACTACCACATTAGCTTTACCAGGATGGTAATTCAAGCCAAAATCGTAGTCCTTCAAAAATTCCAACCATCTCCGTTGCCTCATATTCAACTCTTTCTGATCAAACAAGTATTTCAAACTCTTATGATCACTAAAAACTTCAAATCTTGCACCATAGAGATAATGCCTCCAAATCTTCAACACAAAAACCACAACCGCTAATTCCAGATCATGAGTAGGATAATTTTTCTCATGAATCCTCAATTGCCTTGAAGCATAAGCCACAACCTTATCTTCCTGCATCAACACTCCACCTAACCCAATCAAAGACGCATCACAATACACCACAAACAGTTCAGTAGGATTCGGTAAAATCAAAATCGGAGCTGTAGTCAATCTCCTCTTCAGCTCACTAAAACTTTCCTCACACTGAATGTCCCAAATGAACGCTTTGCCTTTACAAGTCAACTGGGTCAAAGGAAGCGCTAACTTAGAAAAACCTTCAATGAACCTTCGATAATATCCGGCTAATCCCAAAAAGCTTCTAACTTCAGTAACAGATCTCGTAGCCTCCCATTGTAGAACTGCATCTACTTTAGATGGATCCACAGCAATACCATTACCTGAAATTACATGCCCAAGAAAACTCACTTCCGACAACCAGAACTCACACTTGGACAACTTAGCAAAAAGTCTCTTCTCCTTCAAAATTTGCAACACAATGCGCAAATGCTCCGCATGTTCCTCCCGGGACTTAGAATAAATCAAGATATCATCAATAAACACAACAACAAAACGATCCAAATGCTCATGGAAAATACGATTCATAAACTCCATAAACACACCTGGCGCATTAGAAACCCCGAACGACATCACAGAATATTCATAATGACCGTAACGTGTCCTAAAAGCCGTCTTCTGAATATCTTCCTCTTTCACCCTTATCTGATGATACCCCGACCTCAAATCAATCTTACTACACACACACACACCTATCAACTGATCCATCAGATCGTCAATTCTCAAAAGAGGATACTTATTCTTAATCGTCACCTTATTCAACTGGCGATAATCAATACACAATCGTATACTTCCATCTTTCTTTTTCACCAATATAACTGGAGCACCCCATGGCGACACACTCGGTCTCACAAACCTCTTTTTCAACAATTCATTCAATTGCTTCTTTAACTCAACCAACTCAGATGCCGACATTCTATATGGTGCCATCGATACAGGTCTAGTACCAGGAACTAGATCTATAGAAAACTCCACCTCTCTCTCTGGCGGCACATTTGAAATATCCTTAGGAAACACTTCCGGAAAATCACACACAATAGGAAACATATCAAGTGAAACTTGACTATCCACAGTCAACAATGCAAACAACCCAAACAACTGAGCTTCATCCGCCAAAAGTTTCTTCAACTCTTTGGTAGATAAGAAACTCGAGTCCTCGTCTTCCTCAAGAGAAGGAAATCTTACTAGCTTATGATAACAATCAATATGAACCTGATTGACCTGTAACCAATTCATTCCCAGAACCACATCTAAACCCTCCAATGGCAAACACACCAAATCCATATCAAAATATTTACCATAAATGGTCAAAGGACAACTTAAACAAACCAAAGAAGTAGTTACTGACCCCATTGTTGGAGTATCAATAACCATCTCTCCACCCATCGAAGACAACAAAATATTCAAACGCTTTGCGCACTCAGACGAAATAAACGAATGAGTCGCTCCGGTATCAATAATAGCAACTAAAGGCGTTTTATTAATAAAACAAGTACCTCTGATCAGACGATCTGCACTAGAAGTCTGAGTCCCCGCCAATGCAAATACCTTCCCCCCAGCCTGAGCTTGCTTCGGTTTCGGACACTTTGTACTAATATGACCAGGTTTACCACAGTTGAAACACTTCGCCACATTCTTCCTCTCACACTCCGCTGTTACATGCCCTAAACCTCCACAATTGGAACACTTCCCCAAATTCTTCCTACATTCGAACTGACGATGTCCCACTTCACGACATCTATAACATCTTAGAGAATTAGACATACCTCCTTCACTTGGCCTTTTCTCAAAATTACCCCTTTGTTTACCCTTATCAGCTGGTGTCACGTAAGGACCACTACGAAACGGTTGCTTCCTTTTCCTGTCGTTCACACTCTTATAGTGAGTAGAACGAGCTTTGCTATCTTCCTCATAAATCCTACAACAGTCCACCAAATCTGAAAACCTCCGAATTCCCTGATAACCAATTGCCTGCTTAATCTCAGGACGTAATCCGCTCTCAAACTTCACACACTTAGAAAACTCCGTAGTCGCTTCAGCATAATGTGGATAAAACTGCACAAGCTCTACAAACTTAGCAGTATAATCAACAACAGACATATTACCTTGTTTCAATTCCAAGAACTCTATCCCCTTCTTTCCTCTAACATCTTCGGGAAAATACTTCCTCAGAAACTCAACACTAAACAAAGCCCAAGTGACTTCTTCCTCCGCAGCTTCCAACACATGACGAGTACTAACCCACCAATCATCAGCCTCTTCCTGCAACATGTGAGTACCCAGTCTCACCTTCTGATCCTCAGCACAATCCATCACTCGGAAGATCCTTTCAATCTCCTTAAGCCAAATCTGAGCACCATCAGGATCATGTCTCCCTTTGAAGACAGGCAGTTTGTTCTTCCTGAACTCATCATTCCCAGCAGCATTAGGTGCACCCTACACAGCACGAGCCATAGCTTGAATAGCAGCAGCCAAAGCAGCATCATTCCTACCAGCCATTTTCTGTTCATTTCCAATAACAGCAACTATGGTTAAACAAACAGCTCACTCAACCACAAACACCGACAAGGACTGACACAAACTGACACGGACTAGCTCTAATACCACTTAATGTAACACCCCCTTCTACACCCCCAGGCTATTAAAGCGATAACAAATAATCAGAGTATAATTAAAAATCACGGCATAGACGAGAGTGTTACATCAAAAGGAATTAAAATCACGCAATAACCTGCTCATATAGATATGCAACAATTCAGGTAGCACATAACAAAGGAACTGAGTTCCTAACATCCACATATTCAGATACAGAATAAAAGCGGAAAATCCGCAACTGAATCTCGTATATATACATCATAAAAAGACTGTCTGCTATATACAAAGTCATACAAGTACAATCCAAAACATGCGTATACATAATACAAATAATCACATAACGATCTCCCCGACTACCCGGTGCTACATATCAGAGCCAACCGACAAAAGAATGAAGACCTAAGCTTCACAAAAAGACCTCTAGCATCTAATCTGCAATGCCTCATAGAGCATTTAAAACAGCAGAAGGGTGAGAAACACAATCATAATATAATTGCATACAATTATATAATAACACCAACATACACATATAGAATATTCTCACCACAACTTACACCAGAATTCAAATACAAAACAGCGCAATGAATATCTCATATATCCATCACCAATGCATATCAATCATGCACAATACAATTATCACCAACACACACACGCACACACACACACACACACATATATATATATATATATATATATCTCAACTCATCAATTCCAATCACAATTCCACACAAAATCAATCCATTCATAATTTATGCATATGCATAGAGACCGACACAACGACTCTATGCAATGCAATGCGGTACCATCCATCCATCATCTCATCACTAGTTCACTCAGGAACTATTGGAACCATCGCTTGTTACTTAGTGTAACTCCCCGTTGGGCAAACGACGTTCCCCGTCGCTTTCGGTCCTCTTGGTATAAGGCGCACGACGTTTATGGATCGCTTTCAGTCCTCTTTGTATAAGGTGCACGATCCGATCGCTTTCGGCCCTCTTTGTATAAGGCGCACGATCGTCTATAATCATCGCTTTCAGTCCTCTTTGTATAAGGCACACGATGTTATAGCGGATTCCCTCTGGAATCGTTTCGTCGCTCACGCCCACTAGGGTACACAACATCACAAGAATGCATATCATGATGCTTGGCATACAATGACTCATGGCATTCAAATGCACACATATATGTAACCCTCTCAATCAACAATAATCATGCTTTATCATCAAGCCGAAAACAATGCATTTATTTGCCATACGGCCACAAACCATCATCACACCATCTAAACACATGCATTTACATCATACAACAACACACAAGTCATACCATATCTATCAAAGGCATATTGCATGATAACACATCAAATACACACAATTAAAATGGTACAAGTTGACAAAACGACACCTTTCCAAATTCCCTACATAATTTAATTGGCCAACAGTCTCAAAACCATTTTAATAAGAAAGAACATGCCAAAAGATTTCCAACGCTTCAAACCGCGCCGACTTACGGATCAAAAGTTATAAAGAAAACAAATTGGGAAAAGCTGTCATGTTCGCAATGCGAAGCTCCTAGCGAGTCCTTCGCTCCCTCATTCGCAGTGTGAATGCCCCAGCGAACCATGGCAGAAAGGAAAATAGCCTATAGTTCGCAGTACGAGTCTCTGGCGAATGCCTACCCAACACTGGTTCGCTGCCCCATTCGCAGTGCGAACGTCTGGCGAACCAAGTCAGAACTGAAATGAGGTAAAGTTCGCAGTGCAAGTCTCTGGCGAATGTTCGCCCTCACCTTCGCAGTGCGAATAGCCAGCGAATGCTCGCTTTCCCCTTCACTAGGGGATTCGCAGTGCGAACCTGCGAATTCAGAAAAACCCAGCAGCACTGTTATACACCCCAAAACCATATTTTCCCCACCAAAACACTTCCAAACCAACACATAGCAATCAGAACATAACCCAATCATGGTAACAAGTATTCTACAGCATTTACACCGATTTTCAACCGCGAAAACATCAATTTCTCTCTTCCGACCTAGAATCAAAAAGCTATAGAACACCACAAGCATTCACACACACACACACATACATAATCATACACAAGCATAAGATAATCGAGTTTCGCACCCTTACCCGATTTAATCGTGTTTGAAAAGTCGGTTAGATTAATTTCTTCTTTTCCAAGTTTTTCTCTCTTTTCTTCTTTCTCTTCTCTTTCCTTCTTTTTCTTTCCTTACTACTTTTCTCTCTTTTTCTTTCTATTTATGTTTTCTAACTTAAGAAAATAAATGAAATGACCAAAATACCCCTATACTCAAATATCTCGCACATGCTCCCAAAACGCGATAAAATATCACAACAATGAAAAATAACATATTTCCAAATAAAAGTCGAAAATAAAATAATATAATAATAAAATAATCAAAACAACTCAATTAAATAAAACGGACAAAACTGGGGCGTTACAGACAACAGCCTGGAATTGACTATAGTGAGACTTTTGCTCCGGTTGCACGTTTGGACACTGTGAGAACAATCATTGTGTTAGCAGCTCAAAAAGTTTGAATTTTGTACCAACTTGATGTGAAGTCAGCTTTCCTGAATGGAAAAATAAAAGAATAGGTGTGTGCAGCAACCTCAAGGTTTTGTGACTAAAAGCCAAGAGGAAAAATTTTACAAGTTGTAGAAAGCTCTCTATGGATTGAAACAAGCCCCTAGAGCATGGTATAGTGAAATTGACAGCTACTTCATTGAGCAAGGATTTCTAAGAAGTCAAAGTGATCCTACCTTGTATGTGAAGAATCAAGGTAAAGATGATATCCTTCTTGTTGCCCTTTATGTTGATGATTTGGTGTGTACGAGTAACAACAAGAAAATGGTTGAAAATTTTAAAATAGAAATGATGAAAAAATATGAGATGAGTGATATTGGCTTGTTGCATCATTTTCTTGGTATTGAGGTATTCCAAGATGAATATGGAGTTTTTATTTGTCAAAAGAGATATGTTAAAAAAATGTTTTGAAAAAGTTTGGCATGTATGGCTGCAAGCCTGTTGATATTCCTATAGTGGTGAATGAAAAATTAAAGAAGGAACATGGTGGAAGATTAGTATATACAAGCATGTATAGAACTTTGGTTGGAAGCTTGTTTTATCTTACAGCTTCAAGGCCCGACTTAATGTTTGCTGCTAATTTAGTCCCAAGATTCATGAGTAAACCAAGTCATTTACATCTTGGGGAAGCAAAAAGAGTTCTAAGGTATGCATGGGAACCATGGAGCATGGAATCAGATTTAAGAAGAATTCTAAACTTGAAGCTAAAGGATATTGTGATAGTGATTGGGCAGGAAGTGTTGATGATATGAAGAGAACTTCAGGTTATGTATTCAACCTTAGTTCAGGTGTGATCTCTTGGTACTCAAAGAAGCAAGATATTGTGGTGCAATATTTAGCTAAAGCTGAGTATTTAGCAGCTTGTTTGGCTACCCAACAATCACTTTGGTTGAGAAGAATATTAGAAGATATTGGAGAGAAGCAAAAGGGAAGTCTACAGCTTCATTGTGACAACAAATCAGCTATTGCCATGGCAAAGAATCATGTTTTTCATAGTCGGACCAGACACATTAACATAAAGCATCACTTCATTCGAAGTGTGACTGAAGAAGGAGATGTGCAGTTAGTTTTCTGATGTTCATAAGAGCAACTTGCAGACATTTTTAATAAAGCATTACCGAGAGAAAGGTTTCAGCAACTTAGAGAAGCAATGGGAGTTAAAGAGCAACACATTAAGGAGGAGTGTTAAAATTAATGTGTTGTAACCACCATTCTCCTTAGTAAGCATTATGAGAGAATTGTAACCATCACATTATAATTATTGTCTTTATTTAGATTTATGGTAGAGTTGTATCATTAAGATTGAGATAACCAAAGAGTCCTCATCTTGATTACCAAATTATTGTTTTCTCTGTCAGTTTCCTTCAAGCCTATATAAAGGCTTTGTAATGCTAAGTCGTAAGCTAAGAAAAAAGAGTGTGTGGTGAATTCAATAAAATCATAGTATTCCAAAGTACAACCTCCACCAGTGGAATTTTAGTGCAAAACGTGACTCAAAAATATTTTCTTAGTCAAAATTCTGCAACAATATAATTTATCACATACCACCTCTAGAATACCAGCACCAACAATGTTTACGACTTATACTTCCGACTTATTTCTATAAGCTCTCCAATATCGCTTATAAAACAAATTAACTATATTTTTTTAAGTTATGAAAATATCTTATACATAAACACTTAGGTTGTGTTTAGACTTTGTTTGAGAGTTTGGCGAGAAAGGGAGAAAAGAAATTTGAAAAATAATAAGGATTGAGTGAAAAAAATAGAAAACTTTTAGTTAGGAGGATTTTAGAGGGTTTGTTTTTATTCATAACACAAAAAACTCTCTAATTTGGGGAACTTAAAATTTGTATTGGAGGAGGGTTTTTGAGGGTTTTGAAAGGCTTAGACAACTTGTTCAATATAATTTTTGTTGTTATAATATTTCAAAAATTAAAAATATATTAATGATAAGCACTATTTAATCATTCTAAACAAAATATTTTTTAAAAAAATGTTACAAATTTCTTTATATTTTTAAAAAAAATTATTTTTGGAAATCCTCCCTTCCCCTCCCCTCCAAACTCTCAAACAAAACCTTAAAGGATAATGCTTATACCATACACTCTTAATTAAGTTATTTATCCAAAAAGGATCTCTCGATAAATTTATGCATTCACTACTCCTATGAATGTTAACTCTGTGACTACCCAGAGTAGTAAATCACAGATAGCGGCGTGAATCGGTTAACCACAAAAATGGTATGACGGGATGCTATTTAATCATTTTTTGGATAAATTACTTGAATATTAATTACTCCTTCCATCCCACAACGAGTGACACAGTTGATCATTTCACACAAGATAAAAAAAGAATAAACGAATGAGAGAGAATAGTATTTTTACTAAAGGGTAGTATAAATTAGATAAGAGAATTGAAAAAAGTGCATTGGAAATTGAAAAAAGGTCTTTCATTTTGGGACACTTTTATTTTACAAATGGGTCACTAATTGTGAGACTGGGTAGAACAAAGTGTTGAGGGAAGAACGAAGTGCATGTGAGTGAAATATGTTCTTAAATGTATTTTGAATGATGTCAAAACTAGGTAGCTTAGATCTTTGTGTATTTGGACCTTACAATCTTTGTCGAAATGTGCATCATCATCATAGAAGATGTAAGACTAGTTTATATAAGCCATCACATGCCAATATATGATTTTTTTTCACAAAAAGACATGCATGGGTCGACACATGTGGTGTATGGGTCGATACATACTTAGTGGTTTTTTTTAATGATTTCGGATCTGCCTCTAATGGGTCGATACAAAGGAGAAATGAGTCGATACATTATGTGAATGGGTCGACTCATCTTGCGAATGGGTTGACTCAATCTGAAAGGTGTTTTTCAAATATTTTCCACTACCTTCATTGTATTGATACATTGAATGAATGGGTCGATACATTGAGCGAATGGGTCAACTTTCCCATGTTTTGAGTCGACTCATCCTGAAACTTTTTTTTTTAATTTAGCTATTGCCTTGAATCTATTTACTCTATTTGGTCTCGTATTGACTCATTCATCCGATGTATTGACTCATTCCATTTTAAAGCCAATACATTTTGTACCAAATTTTAAATTTGCATTTTGGCTAAAAATCTATTTTGCTCATTTCTCTTTTACACGCACATACATATAAATACTCATTCATGTATCATTTCTAAGCATTGAAACCTGAAAGCTACAAAGAATTATCATCATCTTCAACCTTTCTTGACGCATTCATCAACTACACATAATCATTTTTTATAGTTTGTTGGCAAGATAAGATTGATAAGGTCCAATCTAGGTTGTGTAATCAAAATTGGGTTGAGGTTTTCTTTAGTGGATTGAAGGATAAAATCTTTAGGGTTTTTACTCTAAGATCAAGGGTTGATTTGGCGGTTTTTGCACAAGCCTTGTCAAATTGGATTCAGCCGAGCAAGGGCTTTAAAGAATGGGGGTTCTTACAAAGGAGTAGCAGTAACCAGATGATCAATTTAGAGACTTGGGGCAAGATTTTGCAATTTGGATTCAGCCAAGCGAAAGCTTTGAAAAATGGAAGGTTCGGTCAAAGGAGTAGCGGTAAGAGGAGGGTCATATTGGAGATCTTATGTGACTTGATCTTGCTAAGATCAAGGGTAGAGAAGCAGTTAGGATCAACATCAAACATAGGGTTTAGGGATTTGAATTTTACTACTTCTCTTGTAAAATGATATTGCAAAGTTAATTACAATATCTCAATTCGATTTTGAATTGAGGGCAGACATACCCAGAGTGAGGACAATTAGGGAACTTCCTAAACAAATCTTAATGCTCTCTCTCTCCCTCTCTCTCTTTCTCTCTCTCTCTCTCTCACTTTTGATTTTGAGAAAAATCTCTTTCTCTCATTTGATTTTGAGAACAATTAGTGTGTAAGTTGAATTGTTGAAAATTCTGGTTGTGTTGAAGTGCTTAAAGTTATTTTTGTGAAAGCATTACAATCTAAACTATTTCAATTTAATTGTTATAACTTCAACACAAGCAAAATCAAGCTTGGTGTATTGCACACTAAGTGTTTGATAAAATTACTACACAATAAGTGTTCGATAAAATTCCGTAGTCAAATTTTATTTTATGTGTCATTAGAAATCGTTTATCTTACGTGTGGTTTATATCAAAACAAATTATATTGAACTTGTTGATTGTCTTTTCTCATTTTTAGCACACATTCAACTATGGTTGTACGCATATTCGAATCTACCAATAACAGTTCGGATAGACGAGAGTCGATCCAAATTAACTTTTGCTTGCCATAGAAAAATATTTTTCAAAACATAATTTTTTTTAAAAAGAAACTTGTATTAGGTGATCAATTCAAACCCCCCCGCCCATTTCTAGATCGTTGTCCTCGTCTAATAAGTGGTATCAAGAGTACTGATTTATCTTGTGCTCAAATTTGTTTATTAGATTATGGCTTTCGAACCAAAGGGGGTTGTTGCACCCCAAATTTTACCCTCATTTTTCTGCTAATTGTTATTTTATTATCTAGCTCCATATTTTAATTTAATATTTATCTTAGCTTTTATTTGTTTTATGATTAGGTTAATTTCAATTTGGTCCATTTTATTTTATTTATATTTGAGTTGTTTTAGTTAATTCAGATTAATCCTAATTTAAGTTAATTTTAATTAACTAGATTAATTATCCATTTAGTTTCTTTTAAATTAATTCTTAATCTAAATGTTAGTAGTTTGTTTTATTTTCAACAACCATATTGTTAATATTATTAAGAGAATGTGCCCAAATACACTTACCATGACCAATTTCACGTTGCATTATTTTTTTGGTTTCTCATTTCATTACTATGGACCAATGAGAATTAAGCTTGTGGGAGTTTGACTTTTCAACTATTCCATGGACCAATGAGAGCATGACACGTGATATCAAAGAGACCAAAGGGAACCAAATTCATCCTCCTCTTTCGTTCTTGCTGAAGAGTTATGGATGAGGAAGAGAAATTCAACGTATCTTGTATCAATTCAATTCATTGAATTCATTCAATCACAATACCGTTGGCGCGAATTCCTCAAGTTTGAAATCTCCAAATCCATTCCTTTCCAAGCTCGACTGTGTGTGCACGAAAAAGTGGTTCAGAGAAGATTACCATTTCCAGCATACGACTGCTCCATCTGCAAATCTCTCCACGCTATCTCCAACCTTTGCTCCATTTGGTACCCCTCTCAATAGCATCAATGGAAGAGCTCTGAATCCATTCACGAAGTGATGAGTATGACCCTGCGTATCCGAAATGCCACAGCGTATTTCTCTCCCAGAATTGGACCAAGTTTGAAATTCAAACGAAAACCCTAATTGCTTAGCTTATGCCAACCAGATGTTTGAGAATTTGACCCGGCCCATGGTGCCTCTCATCAACCCAATACCTTGCCTATTTAAGGAGGTTCAATTTCAGTTCTAAGGACACCAACAATCTCTACAAAAACACCCTAAAGAGTTCTGAGTTTTTCTTTTGGCGAGTGAAAGAGTGGCTGCAACTGTGCTAGCCTTAGTAGAAGGGAGATGAAGCAAGAACCTGTTCAAGAATTTGCTGATAGCTTGGAAGAGAAGTATGTAGCTTCACCTCACCCTCATTCAGTATATCAACAGCATATGTATCTCTACATTGTTTCTATGTTTTTTCTTTGTTGTTCCATAACACCAATCTGATGTATGAGGGTTTGTTTTTTGATTCACCATGCTTGAGTTGAGTTCTACTTGGTTGAAAACACAACATTGACTGTCTTGCTCTATGCTTGGTTTTGTTAGCTTTTTTGACTTTGTTGGGTTACTATGGTCAAGCTCATTACAGATGGTAGATGTGTGTATCTTATTGTCTCAAATATATGTGTATGTTGCTGATTGATATCTCTATCTTTTATTCATACTGATATTATGTTTATGCATAAGCTTATTTGGTTTCTTCATGTCTAAGAAAACTGTTAAATCCTGAGGTTATGTAGGCAGTTGTTGTTACTCTGAGTTTATTGCAACATTAGTGTCTTATCTATATTCATCTATCTTTTTAGTATGACTGCAGTGTTTGAAATGCCTAAAATATGCTTTTGAATTAAGCTAGCCATATGTGTTACAACTGGTATGCTGCTGAGTTATGCTTTTGTTTATGAGCAAGATTCATAGTATGCTTAACATGATAAGATTGCTAGAATTGGTTTTTTTTGGCGCCCTTGTGGTTCATGATATTTGGTTATCTATGTGCTTGTTATGGATGTTGGTTTGAGAAACCAGTTAGTACAACCATAGCCACCAATCTTTCCTTTGTTCAATTTGATTGATATATTAACTCTGTTGTCACCAGCAATATGTTTTCATTTTCGAATATTGAATCTGTCTGGATATGCCTTTTATTTCTAGCTTGAACCATGTTCACTAATTCGGCAATCTCTTATCTACCATGCCATACTTGTTTACTTGTCATCTAGATTGATGTTTTAGGTCTGAAATCTCAGTATATGATTTTGCTATGATCCTTGTACCCTCTGCACTTGTTAAGATCACTATGCTGTTTGACTTGTTTCCAATACTTATACATGTATGGTTACCTCATAGGCACACTGATTTATTTGACAATGTGAACTAGT
Organism: Lathyrus tuberosus; assembly: GCA_022829125.1. Classification (NCBI taxonomy): domain Eukaryota; kingdom Viridiplantae; phylum Streptophyta; class Magnoliopsida; order Fabales; family Fabaceae; genus Lathyrus; species Lathyrus tuberosus. The sequence goes on along the minus strand of JALAZF010000027.1, from coordinate 15,506,460 downwards.
ATGAGAATTCCTGCCTGCTATGTAAACTTTCTATTTGATTAAGTTTGAACGTGTAATATGTTGAGCATGATGATCATGTTATCTAAAATTCGCTTGTCATCTTACCTCACCATGAACTGTACCTGAATGCATATAATCTGATTATATCTACTTGCCATGACATGCTTTCTAGAATAGCTGACCCTTTTTTTTTGAAATTTTACATATCCTTTTGTGACTGACATGCCTTTGGTGAATATGTCAAATCTTTCTAAATTAACAACCATGCTTTTTTGCCTCTTACTTGTTCTAAATCTTTACTGTCATCTCAAACCATGTGTGCTAACTCTTGCCAATATATTTGAGAATAATCTTGTTCATGTTTGACCATTAGTATGAGTCATTGAACTTACATAACATGCTTGTCTGCCATCACTGCTTGATGAATCCATATTTTTGTCCTCATTTTATGTCAATATCCATCTGGTTTGTCCATAAGTTGTGTTTATTAATCTTCACATCTGTACCTTGTTTGTTATCTCACAGCACACATGAACTTTACAAATGCATATGCCTATTGCTGATTTTGTGTGGATCATATGCCTATTGTTGATTTTGTGTGGATCTATGCCTCTAACTGGTTTCAAGAGTCTGTTATATCTATTGAAGAGTCTTAGTTATGTCAATCACGCTTTGTAGTCCTCTTATATAACCATGATGCTTGTCTAACATCTGCCTTGATACATTTTGCTCATACTGTACATGAATTGTTTTTATAGAGCTATGTGACTAATATGTTCTTAGCACACACCTCACATAGCATATCATTAGCTGAACATGTCATTTGAATGAAAGATTTTTGGACTACGTCCCTTTGTATTAAATGTTATTCTCACTGCCAATACATAGAATGTCCTTATCATGTATGTCTTTGCTGCACCTGTTTTTTTAGATGTGTGAATTGTTAAAGTTGGTAGTGTTGTGATTCTGGCTTGTCTACAAATCTGTTGGTGTGCTTTAATGTCTCTTTGTATGCCACCAATATGCTTAACATGATAACCTTTTGCTTGTCTGTTTTTTTTCTTATCACAAGTTGAGAATTTAGAATCACATTACCTTTGGTTGTGTCTTTTTGTCTCTGCTTAAAAGTTGAATTTGCTTGATGTGTTTGGGAATGATCTGACAGTTTGGACATGCTAATCTACTGCTCCATAGCCATTGTTTATGTATATGTTTAACACTGCTATTAAATATGCCATTGTTGCTTCTAATACATGAGTGGTTAATTGGCATTTATGTCTGGCTGTTAAACTATCTTGTTCATCGTTATGTCATTAAATGTTGTTTGTATTTGCTTTGATTTAGGCCAGCACCCAGTTCAGTTTGGGTTTATACATGTTTAAGTGAAATGCTTGACTTCACATGCCTTGGTGTTATGTTACCCACTGCTACTGTTATCATTCAAATGCCATGGCTTGTTGTTTTTCTCGTAAAATCATTTGCTAATCATAGTTGATAACCTTGCGTATGAAATCTCTAGGTTTTGTGTACTGGATTGTGGTTTCCCTTTCACTTGGTTTTGTTAGATTAATGCAACTCTGAGTTTAATATAACTGCCTTGTTTGTTTAATTCAATTGTTTTTTTTATTTTGAATATATGCGCAAGATGTATGTTATATATTTATTAAGTCACATTTATCATTGGATGTATTCCCGCCCCAGCGGATGGACTTGTGTGTGCGTTACTATTCATCTTTGTCGTGCCTATAAGGACTGGGGTTCGATCCCTACCCAGTCCTTTTGTTTTTTTTATCTATGATGTTTTCGCTTCTTTAATATATATGTTCTTTGGCATGTTGCGTTTACCGCGCGCGCGTAGCTTAGATGGTTGGGGTTTTGGCTATTTGAATCCTAGGGCATGGGTTCAAACCATGCGTGTGACATTTCCCTTTTTTTTTTGCTTAAAATCTTTTCTTTTATTTTGGTAACAATGCAAAACATTTTCTTTTAGAAAATTTGAATTTTTATTTTAAAACTCCATTTCATATCACTTTTTTAATTAGTTGTCTAAAAGGGTTTATTCTTTTAATGTGAATTTTTCCACTCTCATTATTTTGATTAAATGGTTAAATCTTCATTATAACATTATTGATCTTTTAATGTTTAACTCTTTTTTGTTTTATCTTATTACTTGATTATTGACTTAATTTGTGATTGATATTGTCTAACTTGGAATATCATCTTAATTGATTTTTCTTTTTCATGACTACATTTTGACTTATGATGTGTGATATATGTTCTCAAGTTTAATATCTTTGGTTTACTCTTGTCTAATTGATATCTTGATATTTATCTCATGTCTACTCATCATGAAACATATTGCCATCTTCATGCTTATGTTGTTGTTTCTTTCTTCTATGATTTTCATTCTTCATTCTTTTTCTTTTTTCCCCCATATTCCAAAGGAAGGTTAAACATGTTGACTCCTAAAGTCATGACCCCCACCTTAACCTAAGTAACCTCTTAGGAGAAACTTCAATTTCTTGGCCTCATCAGAGCCATAGAAATTACAACTAGCTTCAGGAGAGAGTTCCCTAACTCTTAGTGATATTCATCATAATGAATTTATCACTTCCCTTGCTAACTAACCTTTAGCATAGAACCCTTTAGCAAACATAAGATAACATTTAACAAGAGGCTCCCGTAGAGTACTACGGACGTTTAGGGTGCTAATACCTTCCCTAGCCGTAACCAACCCCCGAACCTTAGATCTTTCCCTTTAGGTTTTTCTAACGATCTTGAACCTTTCCTTTGGATAAATCAAAGTCGGTTGTAAAAGAAAATGATGCAAATTAATTAATAATTTGTTATCCGATTTTCACCGCAACAGAAATGGCGACTTCACTGGGGAAGTTAGACCTATTGTTGGTCCTTTCCTAAGAGGGTTAAGCCTATCTTGTTTTTATGTTATTCATATTTGCTTATCTATTTGCATGATTGCTTGTATGTCATATTTGCTTGTGTATCTATTCTATGTTTTGATTATCTTGATTGATTTGGGTTGGTATCCATGAGTGAGATAAATCCTATACCCGAATTTGAGCATACACTTATTATAGGACGATGGTATTCAAGGAGGCTTTGAGGGAGTCGAATCCTGAAAGGTTGAATCGATAAACACCATCACTCAGTTGAGGCCCTCTCGAGAGTTTAGTTATGTTGAACGAACTCGTTCGTGAAAGCGTGCTACTCTCGACCTAGGAGCCCGGGATATTGAGAACCGTAGTTACCAAACCCAACTTAAGCCTTTTAGATGTAGTGCGGAGACCATGATGGAGTCTATTTCTGAATTGGTTGTCACGCGATACTACACTCAGACGAGATCCTCTTGAGAATTTTATCGATTACCAAGTCATCTGGGAAATCCTTAAAATCCGAAAGATGGATTGTAGACTCTGGGAACTTCTTAGAACTCGTTCAGCAGGTGAAAACCAATAGAACACACCAATGGGAAGGGCGAACCTTTGGCTCCATGCTTAACCTTTTCCCCTTTTGCCTTTGTTTGTTTGTGTTCTATGTGTGTTTGTTGCATCCATAAGCATTCATGTTGCATCTGTTTCATGGAACTCAGACTTCTTTTCTTATATCAGAGGGATATCATGGATAGCTCAAGAAGGAACACCATCAAATACACTTTCAAGAGTCCCAAATTGGATGACCTAAGGAAATTGGGAGATTTGTTAACAGACCCTGAAGGATTCCTAAGCAGATATGGAAAATTGTGGGTTTTATTAAGGAAGACTATTGATGAAGGACTTCTTTCAACCCTACTTCAGTTTTATGATCCAAGATATCACTGCTTCACATTCCCTGACTATCAGCTCTTACCCACCCTTGAGGAGTACTCTCAGATAGTTGGTCTGCCTATCAAGGACGAATCCCCGTTTCCTATTTTTGAAGGAACCAAGAGAAGAAGAAATAATTGAGAAGACTCATCTGGAGTTAGTTGATGTCAAAGGTAATTTAACCACTAAGGGAGGAATTTTGGGATTAACCGCTAAGTTCTTGATTGGAAAGGCTCGTTACTTTGCTAAGAATTCCAACAGGGATGCCTTTGAATTTGTATTTGCATTGCTTATCTATGGACTTTTCTTGTTTCCAAACATAGACAACTTTGTGGATCTAAATGCAATCAAAATTTTCTTGAAACAAAATCATGTACCTACCTTGCTTGCTGAAGCCTATCACTCAGTCCATACAAGAAACGCTCATAAAAATGGACAGATTACCTGCTGTGTCCCTATACTGTATAGATGGTTTATTTCGCATCTACCCAAGGTAGGAGCATTCTGGGATTCCAAGAAAGGGTGGTGGTCTCAGAAAGTCATGGCATTCTCCCATGCAGATATTGACTGGTATAATAGGGTGTATGATGGAATCCTGATTACAGATAGATGCGGAAACTATGGTAACGTACCTCTACTTGGCATCAAAGGTGGTATCAGTTACAACCCTGTGTTGGCACGACGCCAATTGGGGTATCCTCTAGAAGACAAACCTCTCAGCGCTCATGTGGAAAATATTTACTTCGAAATATATGACAAGAATGAAGAACAAAAAGAGTTGATTTTGAACGCTTGGGGTAGCAGACGTAAAAGAGGAAGAAGTTCTTTAGGAAGACCTAACTGTGTGTCCTTGGAGCCCTATCTCCAATGGGTTAGAAGGAGAGCTATAGAGCTAAAGATGCCCTACAAAAGACAAGAGCCAGTCACTTTGAAGAAAGAGCCTGTATTGTACTTCATGTCAAAAGAAGAAGAGCTGGAGATTTCTCTAAGACAAGCTCGAAGGTCAGAGAAAGCCTGGAAACTCAAGTATCAAGTGGTCGTTGAGGAGAATCTGGAACTCCATAAGCAACTGCAGACCAAGGATGAGGAGCTACTCTCCTGTAAGAAAAGAAAGACCCAAGAAAATCCAAGTCCCTCAAGCACTCAACCTCCCGCTTGGAAATCCATTCTTGACAACCTCGTCACAGAAAGAGATCAGATGGAGAAAGAAATCAAAAGACTCAACACAAGGCTTCTAGGAGAATTTCCTTAGGACTTTCTAGCTTTTATTTAGCTTCATGTTTTGAGCTTTTGAAAGTGTATCAACTATTGTAATTCACCTTTTATTCAATGAAAATGAGGTCTTTTGGTATCTCTCGATATTTTTGCGAATGTCTGAATTGCATGAAACTTTGCATCCCATCAGCATTTTTCTTGCTAACTATCAAGAAACTAATGATATTTTTGCAGAATTTGTCGATATGGAATCTAAAAAGCAAGTTTGGCCTTATCACTTTGAGCTCCCGGAACTTCAACAACTGATTTGGATGTGCGACATGATTGAGGATCCTTCAGGCTTTGCTGACCAATATGGAAATCTCTCACAACTACTAAGGGTCCCAGTGACTGAGGGACCATTGGAAGTGCTGGTGCAATTGTATCACCCCAATTACCGTTGCTTCTTATTCCCTGAGTTCCAATTGGTTCCAAATTTAGAGGAATTTTCTGCTATAATTGGGATCCCTGTCAACTATGCCCCAATTTTCTCCGGTTTAGAATCAATGCCATCATCTAGAGATATTGCAACGACTACCGGAATCAGATTTGCTGATATCCAAGCAAATTTAGTTGTTAAAGAAGGACGACTTGGACTACCGTCACTATTCTTGTTTGAGAAAGCAATGTACTTCAAGAATAGAGGAAAGGAGGAACTGTATGAGGTAACACTGGCCTTAATGATCTATGGACTGGTGCTATTTCCAGGCGCAAAGCAGTTTGTTGATACTCAGGCAATACAAATTTTCAGAATCCATAACCCAGTCCCTACCTTGCTGGCTGATATGTATCACGCAATTCAAACCAAATACAACAAAGGATGTGGAGAAATTGTGTGCTGTGTACCTCTTTTATATAAGTGGTTCACAGCCTACTTGCCAAAAACCCCTGCTTTCTGGGAGGTAGAACATTGCCAAGTATGGATTGAAAAACTAATGAGTTTGAAGCATACGGATGTCAAAAGGCATAACCCAACAGAAGAAGGGATTGTCATAATTACCAGTTGCGGGGATTGCCCTAATGTACCCCTGTTGGGAAGAAACGGCTGCATCAACTACAATCCCGTACTCGCCCGTCGACAGCTGGGTCATATGGGGAAAGGACCCATAATCAAGGAAGATTTACACATGATGTATTATGGGGAAAGGGACGGCTACGAAATGAAAATGTTTCTTGAGCAAGCATGGTGTCAAATCAATAAGCAGTTGTGGAAGGCGGAGTGCTCCGTCAATGAGACGCATCTGGAATGGTCTCGTGCGATAGCCAGCGTGATGAGGATACCTTATTCCCTTCACAAGCCGCTCAGAACTAGACAGGGACTGGAGGAAACATTGACAGGGTTGTTACTCGAGAAGAAAATGATTAAGGGACGCATCGAGAAACTGATGAGGGAGATGGATGAGGAAGGGGAGACATCCACCAGCGGATCTAACTTCTAAAGATTTTGCTGTTGGTTCCCGTGTTATTTATTTTCATTATTGTTGTTATCTTTTCAGTTATCGAAACAACCCACCTATGTACTAAGAGCATGAAGATACTCTGCTCCGAATGTAATGAATGCCAAATTTGCTTAATGAAGAAGAATTTTTGAAACACCATCGTCAAAAGCCTTGCAATTTTCTGTGTTTCTTGATAGATTAGCTTTGCATCTGCATATCATTTTGCATCTTTTCGCTTTATTCTGCTAAACTGTCGAGATACTAAATTTTGTTTTGCAGACTTTGTGGAAAATGGACGCTGCTAAGAACATAAACTGGCCCGTCACTTTCCTGATCCCTAATGTTGAGCATTTGATAGAGATCGGAGGAAGAATTGAAGATCCTCCAAGCTTTATTAACAAGTATGGGGACCTGCTATCATTAATGAGATTGCAAGTAAAAGAAGGACTGCTAGAAACCTTGGTACAGAGGTATCATCCAGCATACAGATGTTTCATCTTTCCAAATTTCCAGTTAGTCCCAACTATAGAAGAATATTCACATATGCTAGGACTACCCGTTCAGCATTATCCCCCTTTTTCCGGTGTGGAAGAAGAGTTCCTTAATCAAGAGATTGTCGTAGGGTTGGGGATCCAAAAGAGACACATCCGAGAAAACATGACCACCAGGGAGGGGTATCGGGGGCTACCTACCCAATTTCTAATTGAGACAGCTCTCCACTTTCAAGAAAGCGGAAACTCTGAAATGTTTGAGTCAATGTTTGCTTTGCTGGTGTATGGGTTGTTCCTATTTCCCAATGTTAAAGATTTTGTCGACGTCCAAGCAATCAGAATTTTTATGGGTCAGAACCCTGTTCCCACTTTACTGGCTGACATGTACTTTTCGGTCACCACGCAGACTATGAGGATTAAAGGCGTGATTGTTTGCTGTGCTCCGTTACTATATAAGTGGTTCATTTCATACTTACCTACGACGCCAACGTTTTGGGAAGTGAGTGACAACGCTCTTTGGGTCAGAAAACTAATGGAACTAAGGCATTCTGACATCAAGTGGTACGATACAAACCCTAAAGGAACCATAATAATTGTTAGTTGTGGAGACTATCCCAATGTGCCACTCATGGGTCGACTTGGTTGTATAAACTATAACTCTGTGCTCGCACGTTGCCAGTTAGGTCATCCAATTGAGGAGGAGCCTAGACCAGAAGAATTGGAGCTGATGTACTATGGATACGGAGAAGGATTTGAAGAAAAACTCAAGATGGGGGAAGCATGGCTTTTCATAAATTATCAAAAATGGATCACCAACGGTCCTGTCACTGAAGCTCATTTGAAGTGGGCACGAGGGATTTCACTCAGCATGAGAAAGCCCACTCCATATCATGAGGCGTCCACCAGTGCAGAACAGAGAAGGATGGAGCTATTAGGGGAGTTGACTTTGGAGAAAGCCAAAACCAAGCGACTTATCAAAGAAATCATGGAAGGGATCAGGGAAGGTGAAGGGCCGCCCTATTTTCCATAGTTTTAATCTATTGTTGTAATCCTATTTTAAAAAGTTGTATTTCTTTTTATTGTGATCAAAACAATGATTGTAACACTTTCTTTCTGTAAGCACTTATCTCATTTTCAATGGAAAGTTATGTTATTAGTAATCCTGATATTTACACTGTTTGCAGACTCTTTTTAGTTCTTGATGGTTTAGCCTGCATGTGCATCTCATTTGCATTTTCGCATTTGCATGTGCATTTCTTCTGTGTCTCATTGTCGTCTTGTCTTCTTCTGTTGTTGTTGTCGTTGAACCATCACCCAAAATTCTCTACATCGTTACAACATCCGGGCGCAGACTTGAAGAGGAAGAATGTCTGAGAATTGCGAGAATTTGGATCAGGTTAATGACGAGCTCAGTGAATTGAGAGTAGGAATGGGGCAAATTATGGAAGCCTTGAGTATTATACGAGCGAAGATGGCTACACAAGCCACTGTAGTCTCAGAAGTCATCGCTACAACTGTTGAGCCGCCAATTATACCTATCGTGAACCCTACTCTAGGGATGCCATTTGAGTTTATACGAGCCACGACTCCTCAATCTACGTAACAACCGGTGTCGTTGCTCAGTGAGAATCAACAAGCTATTCCAACTTATGCTCCGCCTGTGGTGCAGACCCAATTCCAACCTGTTTTCCAGAACCAGCATCATTTTGATAATGACAACATATCCGTAGAAGAGGATGACAGTAATGAGAAATTAAGAGCCAATATGGAGATTATGCAGAGAAAGCTGAAGGCCATGGAGGGGGACAATGTCTTCAGTTCTGACCTTAAAGATATGTGTCTGGTCACCGATCTAGTAATTCCACCAAAATTCAAGTTACCAAGTTTTGAATTGTACTATGGTGCTACGTGTCCTAAGGCACACTTGGTCATGTATCTCCGAAGAATGGCGGCATATATGGATAACGATAAGTTAATGATCCATTGTTTCCAGGACAGCCTGAAGGGCGCTGCCGCAAAGTGGTATTTAAGCTTAGACCAGTCTCAGATTAAATGTTTCCAAGATGTTATGGACGTTTTCATAAAGCACTATAAGTATAATTTGGATTTAGCTCCTGATCGTAGACAGTTATTGACCATGACTCAGAAGAACACAGAGTCGTTCAAAGAATATGCTCAAAGGTGGAGAGAGACTACATCACAAGTTGAACCACCATTGACTGAGAAGGAACTAGCTAATTGGTTCGTAGACACTGTGAAACCTGAATTCTATGAGAAAATGATTAGCAATATTGGTGCCAATTTCTCTGATATCATTGCAATTGGTATGAAGGTGGAGGCAGGTCTGAAAAGTGGAAAGGTGGCCAGTTCACCTAACAATGCCACTAGCACCGGTGTCAAGAGGTCTCCAGGCAGTTTTCATAAGAAAAAGGAAGGCGAGACTAATGTTGTTATGACAGGGAGGAGGCAGAGTCCTAAACGATCTCTATTCTAACCACAACCAAGTCCTGGTTTCCCTCAACAGTCAGTTTACCCTATGCAGTTCGCACAACAACCATACATGATGTCTGTTATGCCCACTTTTAATCATCAGATAATGCAACAAGTTCATGTGTCCCAGCCACAAAATCAGCAGCAGTGGCCGAAGAACCAACATCAGAATTACCAACAGCCAAGGCGGCCAGCGCCACAACAAAATACCTCTCCCAGAAGACAGGTGGTAACGCCGAATTTTCCACCCATACCAATGGCGTATACAACATTGTATCCTTCGCTGGTAGAGCAAGGATTAATTGTTACTAGGCCATTGGGGCCACCATCTGAGAAATCTCTGTAGTTCTTCAACCCTAATGCAACATGCGTTTTCCATCAAGGAGGAGTGGGCCATGATTTAGAAGGGTGTTTGAGCGATCAGTTCCAAGATTCAACAAATCTGAAGTTGTTTCCCCTACTGATCATGCCAGGCAAAATAATTTCCCCAGGCCTGTCCCGTTCAGGTTCAGAGGGACCAAAGCATTACCATTTATCTATGAAGACATTACAGGTAGTAAGAAGGGGGAGGAAATGATCCCAAGGAAATAGGTGGGGGTCGTCATAGAAGAACCAGTCCCAAGGAAAGAGGTGGGGACTGATGAGAAGAATGTGTCTAATATAGTAGGAACAGGAAGGATGACGAGGAGTGGGAGGATTTTTACCCCTATGAACAAAGAAGTGTCTGGTAAAGAAGGAGAGGTGCGTATACCTACCAGTGACAAGGGAAAAGAAGTGAGCTCCAAGGAGGATGATGAAGAGTTTCTTAGGATAATAAAAAGAAGTGACTACAGGGTCGTGGATCAACTTCACCAGACTCCGTCTAAAATTTCTATTTTATCCCTGTTGATTAATTCACCAGTCCATTGATCAGCATTACAGAAAGTATTGGCTCAGGCTCATGTGGCCCAGGACATTACCACCGGACAATTTTATCACGTTATCGCTAACATTACTGCGTGCAATATGCTCAGCTTCAGTGATGAAGAACTGACCCAATTAGGCCGGAAACACAATCTCGCTCTGCATATATCAATGAAGTGTCAGGAGGACACATTGGCTAGAGTTCTTGTAGACACCGGATTCTCTCTGAATGTCTTACCAAAGAGGGCCCTCGACAAGCTGGCATACAAATGAGGGATCATGAGACCCACGTCGTTAATCGTCAAAGCTTTTGATGGTTCACGAAGATCCTTGATGGGGGGAATTGAACTGCCAGTTCTGATTAGACCCCAGGAATTCAATGTTCTATTTCAGGTTTTGGACATTAACCCTGCCTATAGCTGCCTACTTGGAAGACCTTGGGTCCACGAGGCAGGCGCTGTTACTTCAACCTTACACCAGAAGATGAAATTTGTGGTCAACGACAAGCTGGTCATCGTCCATGGGGAAGAAGACTTGATGGTTAGTAACTTGTCATCCTTCCATTATATTGAGGCTGATGAGGATGCATTGGAAACCTCTTTTCAAGCCCTAGAAATAGCTAACGCAGTTATGATTGACAATGAGAAGCCAGTGGTACCAGAATATCCATCTTTTGCTTCATATAAGAGTATCTAGTCTGCCCTTCAAGACGGCGTGCCCGCAGGTTGGGGCGAAGTTATTGAGGTTGAGAAGAGAATCTGACACCAAGGGTTGGGTTACAGACCAACTCTAGAGGAGGAGGCCGCTTCAGGTACAAGAGAAAGAAGAATGAAGATAAAGACTGTGCAGGAGACATTTATCAGAGGTGGACACCAGGTCCATGCAATTATAGGAAGTACTGAAGAAGACGAAGACATTGATCGTTTGATTTTTCGCCAAGAAGGCGCATTAGGCAATTGGGAATCTGTTGAGATCCCAATCCTGTACCCGGAACCAGAAATGAATCATAAACCTATTGTATTCAATGACCTTAACCTCACCATTGACTTCGACTCCCCTGTCTATCAAGTCCAAGAGGAGGAAGATTATGAGGTACCCAAGGATCTAGCAGATATGTGTGACTACCAGTATATAGATCTCCAGCCTCATGAAGAGCAGGTGGATGTTATCAATCTTGGCACTGAGGAAGAGAAGAAAGAAGTTAAGATTGGGGCATCGCTGAAACCAGAAATTAGACAGCGGTTGATTTCGCTCTTTAAAGAGTATGTGGACGTGTTTGCTTGGTCTTACCAAGACATGACTGGTTTAAATACGGATATTGTGGTCCACAAATTACCCCTCAAGCCGGAGTGCTCGCCAGTAAAACAAAAGCTTCGAAGAAGTCATCCCGACATGGCTCTCAAGATTCGAGATGAAGTTAAGAGACAGTTGGATGCCGGATTTCTGGCAGTTTCCAAGTACCCGGAGTGGGTAGCTAATATTGTCCCTGTTATGAAGAAGAATGGAAAGCTACGAATGTGTATGGACTACAGGGATCTTAACAAAGCTAGTCCCAAAGATGATTTCCCTCTACCCCATATTGACACACTAGTAGATAACACGGCTAGTTTCGCCATGTTCTCATTTATGGATGGTTTTTCAGGCTACAACCAGATTAAAATGGATCCAGCTGATATGGATAAAACCACTTTCATTACTCCGTGGGGCACTTATTGTTACAAGTTTATGCCTTTTGGATTAAAGAACGTTAGAGCAACATACCAAAGGGCTATGGTGACTTTGTTTCACGATATGATCCACAAAGAGATAGAGGTGTACGTGGACGATATGATAGCCAAATCTCGAAACGAAGAGGAACATGTAGATCCCTTGTTGAAATTGTTCAAGAGACTTCGGAAATATCAGTTGAGGTTGAACCCTGCAAAATGTACCTTTGGAGTCAGGTCAAGGAAGTTATTGGGTTTCATTGTTAGCCAGAAGGGCATTGAAGTGGATCCAAATAAAGTACGAGCGATTTAAGAAATGTCGGCTCCTCAAACCGAGTCTCAAGTCAGAGGATTTTTGGGCCGTTTGAATTACATCTCCAGGTTCATCTCCAACATGACTCCAACATGTGCACCAATTTTCAAGTTACTCCGTAAAAATCAGCCAGTAGAATGGAATGCTGACTGTCAACAAGCTTTCGAGAAACTCAAAAGTTATCTCCAAGAACCTCCTATTCTGGTTCCTCCGGTTCCCGGAAGACCTCTCTTTATGTACTTAACTGTTTTGGAAAAGTCTATGGGTTGTGTTTTGGGACAGCATGACGAGACTGACCGGAAAGAACATGCAATTTATTATCTGAGTAAGAAGTTTGCAGACAGCGAAAGCTGTTACTCATTACTTGAAAAGACTTGTTGCGATGTGGCTTGGGCCGCCAAACGTCTAAGACAGTACCTGATTTGTCATACCACCTTGTTGATTTCCAAGATGGATCCAATAAAGTACATTTTTGAGAAACCTGCTCAAACGGGTAGACTTGCCCGTTGGCACATGTTATTATCTGAATATGACATTCAGTACGTTACTCAAAAGGCCATTAAAGGAAGTGTCCTTTCAGAATATCTTGCCGACCAACCAGTCGAAGACTATGAACCGCTCAAGTTTGATTTCCCTGACGAGGACATCATGGCAGTAAAAGATTGTGAAGAATCTAGCTCTGAAGAAGATCCCAGGGCTGAGTATAGGTGGAAGATGATATTCGATGGGTCGTCCAATTATAAGGGACATGGAGTAGGTGTTGTTATAATTAATCCTGAAGGTGGCTACACCCCTTTTACAGCCAGGCTGGATTTTGGATGTACAAATAATATTGCTGAGTATGAAGCGTGCATTCTGGGTCTGGAAGCTGCAATCGATCTTGGAATCTATTTTCTTGAAGTCATGGGTGACTCTGCCCTAGTCATTTATCAAATCAGAGGCGACTGGGAAACAAAAGATGAGAAGCTTATCCCTTATCAGGCGTACGCTTTGGAGTTGATTAAGTGTTTTGATGAAATAACATTTCGTCACGTGCCACGTACTGAGAATCATGTGGCTGACGCTTTAGCGACACTGGCCTCAATGTGGCAGGTTAGATTTATCAATGAAGATCCAGTAATTAGTATTGAAAAAAGGACTGAGCCCGCCTATTGTCAGTCCATTGAAGAAGAATCAGACGGCAAACCTTGGTTCCATGATATTTTGAACTTTTTAGAGAATCAAGAGTATCCAGCCAACGCCTCGGCTCTTGATAAGAAGACTCTACGAAGACTATCAGCCAAGTTCTTCATCAGCAATGGTGTACTATACAAAAGGAATCATGATATGGTTTTGCTAAGATGTGTCGATAAGAGAGAAGCAGACGTGTTGGTCCATGACATCCATGAAGGAGCTTTTGGCACCCACGCCAATGGGCATGCCATGGTCAGGAAGATTTTGAGGGCTGGATATTATTGGTTGACCATGGAAGCTGACTGCATTTAGTATGTTAGAAAATGTCATAAGTGTCAGATTTATGCGGACAAAATGCACATTTCTCCTACTCTGTTGAACGTGATATCATCACCCTGGCCGTTCTCTATGTGGGGCATTGATATGATTGGGGCAATCGAGCCTAAAGCATCTAATGGACATCATTTTATTTTGGTGGCTATTGATTACTTCACTAAGTGGGTGGAAGTCGCTTCATACGCCAATGTGACTAAGCAGGTAGTTGCACGCTTCATCAAGAACAACATCATTTGTCGTTATAGGATCCCCAATAGGATCATAACTGACAATGGGACCAATCTGAATAACAAAACCATGAAGGAACTGTGCGATGGCTTCAAAATTGAACACCATAACTCTTCACTGTATCGTCCAAAGATGAACGGAGCGGTCAAAGTTGCGAACAAGAACATCAAGAAAATTCTTCAGAAGATGGTCAAAACATACAAGGATTGGCACGAGATGTTGCCATATGCACTACATGGGTACAGAACATCAGTTAGAACTTCAACAGGGACAACCCCCTTTTCTCTGGTATATGGGATGGATGTCGTCCTCCCTATAAAAATTGAGATACCTTCTTTAAGGATATTGATGGAAACCAAGCTGGATGAAGCAGAATGGGTTCAAGAAAGATATGATCAGTTAAATCTAATTGACGAGAAACGCCTGACAACCATGTGTCATGGTCAACTGTACCGAAGAAGATGAAAAGGGCATTTGATAAAAATGTCCGCACTCGAGAATTCCGAGTAGGCGAATTGGTACTTAAAAAGATTCTACCTTCACAAAGAGACGCCCGCGGAAAATGGGCACCCAATTATGAAGGTCCATTTGTGGTCAAGACAGTCTTTTCAGGAGGGTCTTTGTTTCTTACAACTATGGATGGTGAACAGCTTGCGCACCCTGTGAATGCAGATTCAGTACGAAAGTACTATGCTTGAAAGACGTCTCACTTATATTCGGGAGTCCCCAGAGAAGTCAGCAGTTAGAGTCTTAGTCCATAGAGTTTGTTACTGGTCATTGAATACAATGTAACCTTTGCCAAAATTGCCATTTTGTCGCATTTGTAATGTTTCATGGGACTCTGCTATTTGGCAAGTCACCATATTTCAATGAATATAAGTTATTGAGCCATTTTCTCGATTATTGTCATCTTTTTTTCTGCAAAACTTTATCATTTTCACATGATTTTGAAAACGGAAATGTTGCAACTTCTAAGAAAACACAAAATAAACTAAGTTTTACTCTGGAATTAAGACGTTTTGGAATCAAGTTGGTGCAGGAAGAGTTAGCAGTACAGCTTTTTTTGGCATGGATCTACCATCTCCAGAGGAAAGAAGATCGCCCCGGTTATCCTTGATGTTTGGGTTTCAGGGTGTTGGCTTGTGTTTTCCTTTCTTCTTTCTTGCTTTACATTGTTCGCGTCGTTTTTAGCATATAGCTAGGCATATGCATCATACCTTAGCATCTTTGCCTCCTTGTGCTTTGTTTTGCTTGTGGTCTTTTGTCGGTGCCCGTCTTTATTTCTCCAGTGAAGTAAAGACATTCTCTGTTTGCCTTGTGACGTGCATGTTCGGTCCTAACCTTTGCGCGCCAGATTGGAATCTTTAAACCTTTACTGTTCCCCGAGAAGTTTAACGTTAAAGCTTGTTTTAAAATCGTTCTCGTTTAAATCGTGTCAGACTTGAACTTAGATCTTGTTTGAATCGGGTCAAGCATCGTCTCGTGTTTTAAAACTTGTTCTCATTTGAATCGCGTCAGACTTGAACTTAGACTTTGTTTGAATCGTGTCAAGCATCGTCCTTCGTGTTTTAAAACTTGTTCTCGTTTGAATCGCGTCAGACTTGAACTTAGACTTTGTTTGAATCGTGTCAAGCATCGTCCTTTAGTTTTAAAATTGTTCTCGTTTGAATCGCGTCAGACTTGAACTTAGACTTTGTTTGAATCGTGTCAAGCATCGTCTCGTATTTTAAAACCTGTTCTCATTTGAATCGCGTCAGACTTGGACTTAGACTTTGTTTGAACCGAGTCAAGCATCGTCCTTTTATTTTAAAGCTGTTCTCGTTTGAATCGTGTCAAACTTGAACTTGGACTTTGTTTGAATCACGTCAAGCATTGTCTTCTGGTCTTAAAACTGTTCTTGTTCGAATCGTGTCGGACATTGAACCCTTACCTTGGATTTTTGAAAACTTGCTTTAAGCTAAGCTTCTTGGAACAAATTTTTTCAACCTTATAAGACTCCTATCTGGTGCGCAGGATTTGTCTCTGTCTTCCTGGCTTTTCTTGAAGATCCCATTTTGAACTCTTCAATTTAAGATCCCCAGGAAGTCTTTGCTTGCTTGTCTGTCGCTTTCAGGCTGATCTCCAGTGATCAGGTTTTTCTTTCTGGTGTCGTGCCCAGGAAGAGCGTGGGTTTGTTTTGTTCCCAGTAGTCTATCTCCTCGGATCTTTCCCCAGTGGAGTTTGTCTGTGGTCTTTTCCCCAGTGTTTCTTTGGAGTCTCCCCGGTGGGTCTCTTTTGTTGGTTAGCTTGTATCCCTAGTGAGGTGTTTCTCATGGATACTAGCTTTCATTCTTCCCCAGTGAAGCTCTGTGATCTTTTTGCTTCCTGTTTGCCCCTTGGTGTCTTGTTGTGTCTGCATTTTCTTGCATCTCCTTGGCATCATGTTTGTTGCATTGCATGTGTGTGCATCTGAGGGCAAAATTTTTGGTTATCTGTATTTAAATATCTTTCACTATTGATTACATGAGGATCTTCATCTCTCATGTCATCAGGTGAAGATATTTAAATAGGGGCAACTGTTGCACCCCAAATTTTACCCTCATTTTTCTGCTAATTGTTATTTTATTATCTTGCTCCATATTTTAATTTAATATTTATCTTAGCTTTTATTTGTTTTATGATTAGGTTAATTTCAATTTGGTCCATTTTATTTTATTTATATTTGAGTTGTTTTAGTTAATTCAGATTAATCCTAATTTAAGTTAATTTTAATTAACTAGATTAATTATCCATTTAGTTTCTTTTAAATTAATTCTTAATCTAAATGTTAGTAGTTTGTTTTATTTTCAACAACCATATTGTTAATATTATTAAGAGAATATGCCCAAATACACTTACCATGACCAATTTCACGTTGCATTATTTTTTTGGTTTCTCATTTCATTACTATGGACCAATGAGAATTAAGCTTGTGGGAGTTTGACTTTTCAACTATTCCATGGACCAATGAGAGCATGACACGTGATATCAAAGAGACCAAAGGGAACCAAATTCATCCTCCTCTTTCGTTCTTGCTGAAGAGTTATGGATGAGGAAGAGAAATTCAACGTATCTTGTATCAATTCAATTCATTGAATTCATTCAATCACAATACCGTTGGCGCGAATTCCTCAATTTTGAAATCTCCAAATCCATTCTTTTCCAAGCTCGACTGTGTGTGCACGAAAAAGTTGTTCAGAGAAGATTACCATTTCCAGCATACGACTGCTCCATCTGCAAATCTCTCCACGCTATCTCCAACCTTTGCTCCATTTGGTACCCCTCTCAATAGCATCAATGGAAGAGCTCTGAATCCATTCACGAAGTGATGAATATGACCCTGCGCATCTGAAATGCCACAGCGTATTTCTCTCCCAGAATTGGGCCAAGTTTGAAATTCAAACGAAAACCCTAATTGCTTAGCTTATGCCCACCAGATGTTTGAGAATTTGACCCGGCCCATGATGCCTCTCATCAACCCAATACCTTGTCTATTTAAGGAGGTTCAATTTCAGTTCTAAGGATACCAACAATCTCTACAAAAACACCCTAACGAGTTCTGAGTTTTTCTTTTGGCGAGTGAAAGAGTGGCTGCAACTGTGCTAGCCTGAGTAGAAGGGAGAAGAAGCAAGAACCTGTTCAAGAATTTGCTTATAGCTTGGAAGAGAGGTATGTAGCTTCACCTCACCCTCATTCAGTATATCAACATCATATGTATCTCTACATTGTTCCTATGTTTTTTCTTTGCTGTTCCATAACACCAATCTGATGTATGAGGGTTTGTTTTTTGATTCACCATGCTTGAGTTGAGTTCTACTTGGTTGAAAACACAACATTGACTGTCTTGCTTTATGCTTGGTTTTGTTAGCTTTTTTGACTTTGTTGGGTTACTATGGTCAAGCTCATTACAGATGGTAGATGTGTGTGTCTTATTGTCTCAAATATATGTGTATGTTGCTGATTGATATCTCTATCTTTTATTCATACTGATATTATGTTTATGCATAAGCTTATTTGGTTTCTTCATGTCTAAGAAAACTGTTAAATCCTGAGGTTATGTAGGCAGTTGTTGTTACTCTGAGTTTATTGCAACATTAATGTCTTATCTATATTCATCTATCTTTTTAGTATGACTGCAGTGTTTGAAATGCCTAAAATATGCTTTTGAATTAAGCTGGCCATATGTGTTACAACTGGTATGCTGTTGAGTTATGCTTTTGTTTATAAGCAAGATTCATAGTATGCCTAACATGATAAGATTGCTAGAATTGGTTTTTTTTGGCGCCCTTGTGGTTCATGATATTTGGTTATCTATGTGCTTGTTATGGATGTTGGTTTGAGAAACCAGTTAGTACAACCACAACCACCAATCTTTCCTTTGTGCAATTTGATTGATATATTAAGTCTGTTGTCACCAGCTATTTGTTTTCATTTTGGAATATTGAATCTGTCTGGATATACCTTTTATTTCTAGCTTGAACCATGTTCACTAATTCGGCAATCTCTTATCTACCATGCCATACTTGTTTACTTGTCATCTTGATTGATGTTTTAGGTCTGAAATCTCAGTATATGATTTTGCTATGATCCTTGTACCCTCTGCACTTGTTAAGATCACTATGTTGTTTGACTTGTTTCCAATACTTATACATGTATGGTTACCTCATAGGCACACTGATTTATTTGACAATGTGAACTAGTATGAGAATTCCTTCCTGCTATGTAAACTTTCTATTTGATTAAGTTTGAACGTGTAATATGTTGAGCATGATGATCATGTTATCTAAAATTCGCTTGTCATCTTACCTCACCATGAACTGTACCTGAATGCATATAATCTGATTATATCTACTTGCCATGACATGCTTTCTAGAATAGCTGACCCTTTTTTTTTTAAATTTTACATATCCTTTTGTGACTGACATACCTTTGGTGAATATGTCCAATCTTTCTAAATTAATAACCATGCTTTGTTGCCTCTTACTTGTTCTAAATCTTTACTGTCATCTCAAAACATGTGTGCTAACTCTTGCCAATATATTTGAGAATAATCTTGTTCATGTTTGACCATTAGTATGAGTCATTGAGCTTACATAACATGCTTGCCTGCCGTCACTGCCTGATGAATCCATATTTTTGTCCTCATTTTATGTCAATATCCATCTGGTTTGTCCATAAGTTGTGTTTATTAATCTTCACATCTGTACCTTGTTTGTTATCTCACAGCACACATGAGCTTTACAAATGCATATGCCTATTGTTGATTTTGTGTGTATCTATGCCTCTAACTGGTTTCAAGAGTCTGTTATATCTATTGATGAGTCTTAGTTATGTCAATCAAGCTTTGTAGTCCTCTTATATAACCATGATGCTTGTCTAAGATCTGCCTTGATACATTTTGCTCATACTGTACATAAATTGTTTTTATAGAGCTATGTGACTGATATGTTCTTAGTACACACCTCACATAGCATATCATTAGCTGAACCTGTCATTTGAATGAAAGATTTTTGGACTATGTCCCTTTGTATTAAATGCTATTCTCACTGCCAATACATAGAATGTCCTTATCATGTATGTCTTTGCTGCACCTGTTTTTTTAGATGTGTGAATTGTTAAAGTTGGTAGTGTTGTGATTCTGGCTTGTCTACAAATCTGTTGGTGTGCTTTAATGTCTCTTTGTATGCCACCAATATGCTTAACATGGTAACCTTTTGCTTGTCTGTTTTTTTTCTTATCACAAGTTGAGAATTTAGAATCACATTACCTTTGGTTGTGTCTTTTTGTCTCTGCTTAAAAGTTGAATTTGCTTGATGTGTTTGGGAATGATCTGACAGTTTGGACTTGCTAATCTACTGCTCCATAGCCATTGTTTCTGTGCATGTTTAACACTGCTATTAAATATGCCATTGTTGCTTCTAATACATGAGTGGTTAATTGGCATTTGTGTCTGGCTGTTAAACTATCTTGTTCATCGTTATGTCATTAAATGTTGTTTGTATTTGCTTTGATTTAGGCCAGCACCCAGTTCAGTTTGGGTTTATACATGTTTAAGTGAAATGCTTGACTTCACATGCCTTGGTGTTATGTTACCCACTGCTACTGTTATCATTCAAATGCCATGGCTTGTTGTTTTTCTCGTAAAATCATTTGCTAATCATAGTTGATAACCTTGCGTATGAAATCTCTAGGTTTTGTGTACTGGATTGTGGTTTCCCTTTCACTTGGTTTTGTTGGATTAATGCAGCTCTGAGTTTAATATAACTGCCTTGTTTGTTTAATTCAATTGTTTTTTTTTTATTTTGAATATATGCGCAAGATGTATGTTATATATTTATTAAGTCACATTTATCATTGGATGTATTCCCGCCCCAGCGGATGGACTTGTGTGTGCGTTACTATTCATCTTTGTCGTGCCTATAAGGACTGGGGTTCGATCCCTACCCAGTCCTTTTGTTTTTTTTATCTATGATGTTTTCGCTTCTTTAATATATATGTTCTTTGGCATGTTGCGTTTACCGCGCGCGCGTAGCTCAGATGGTTAGGGTTTTGGCTATTTGAATCCTAGGGCATGGGTTCAAACCATGCGTGTGACATTTCCCTTTTTTTTTGCTTAAAATCTTTTCTTTTATTTTGGTAACAATGCAAAACATTTTCTTTTAGAAAATTTGAATTTTTATTTTAAAACTCCATTTCATATCACTTTTTTAATTAGTTGTCTAAAAGGGTTTATTCTTTTAATGTGAATTTTTCCACTCTCATTATTTTGATTAAATGGTTAAATCTTCATTATAACATTATTGATCTTTTAATGTTTAACTCTTTTTAGTTTTATCTTATTACTTGATTATTGACTTAATTTGTGATTGATATTGTCTAACTTGGAATGTCATCTTAATTGATTTTTCTTTTTCATGACTACATTTTGACTTATGATGTGTGATATATGTTCTCAAGTTTAATATCTTTGGTTTACTCTTGTCTAATTGATATCTTGATATTTATCTCATGTCTACTCATCATGAAACATATTGCCATCTTCATGCTTATGTTGTTGTTTCTTTCTTCTATGATTTTCATTCTTCATTCTTTTTCTTTTTTCCCCCATATTCCAAAGGAAGGTTAAACATGTTGACTCCTAAAGTCATGACCCCCACCTTAACCTAAGTAACCTCTTAGGAGAAACTTCAATTTCTTGGCCTCATCAGAGCCATAGAAATTACAACTAGCTTCAGGAGAGAGTTCCCCAACTCTTAGTGATATTCATCATAATGAATTTATCACTTCCCTTGCTAACTAACCTTTAGCATAGATCCCTTTAGCAAACATAAGATAACATTTAACAAGAGGCTCCCGTAGAGTACTACGGACGTTTAGGGTGTTAATACCTTCCCTAGGCGTAACCAACCCCCGAACCTTAGATCTTTCCTTTTAGGTTTTTCTAACGATCTTGAATCTTTCCTTTGGATAAATCAAAGTCGGTTGTAAAAGAAAATGATGCAAATTAATTAATAATGTGTTATCCGATTTTCACCGCAATAAGGGCGTATAGTAAAGCGCCGGTTTTCAATGGTGAGAACTATGGTTATTAGAAGGATTGTATGCGTATTCATATTAATTCTATTGATATAAAAGTATGGAGCGCCATCCAAAATGGTCCATTTGAAATTACCATGACCAATGTGGATGGTATTGTTGTACCTAAACCGGAAGCACAATGGAATGAAGAAGATGAGAAAAAGTGGTCTAGTAATTGGAGAATAGGGAATATTCTAATCTCCTCATTTATTGTTGTTATATTAAGTTTGTGATTGTGATTGATGAATTTTGATTAAAACTATCCTTGTTGTTTTATGCACTATTTTATGAAATGTATTTCTCACCCCTTTCTGTTCACATGTTATTTCCTATGGATACTATGCAGATACTCAAGTAGAGACTGAGAAGCATTAAACGTTACTTATTTTGGAGGATGACATAGTTGGCCTACTCGTTGCTTTATTTCCTATTTTTTCGTTGTATCTTATCGGTTGTTTAGTTTTGTTATGTCGCTCTAATAGTGTAACACTGGGTTGAGATTATTATGATTGGTTTCTAAGTTGCTTACTTCAATAATAATGTTATGTTGTTCGAAGTTAATTTCGCATTTTGAATTAAAGATTGAATGTTGGGAGATATGTGTTACACCCTATTTTGTGATATCTTCATATTTTCTACATGCATTGTATAAAATATATGTTGGGTTTTAAGGGGTCTCTCTCATACACACATTGGAAAAATGGTTAGAAAGTATAATTAGATTCATACACACTTAATGTTCAGGTCTATGTTTGACTTCAACTTATATACTTGATTTATGGGAATGAAGTGGCTTGTTTAAAATTGATTTCTGAATTTGTCAGTCTCCCTATAAATTTGAATATAGTGTCACATACATGATTGACATGGTACTACCAATAGACATCACTCAATTTGTTCATGCAACAACAATTTTTTTTAAGAAATTACCATATGTCTTTGACATAAATATCAACGACAACATGATTAATACATGTTTGCTCAAACTCTGTTTGTACTGCTTTGTAGAAATAGAATAAAAAATTATTCTTTACGGACATACAATTGCTTCATTCATGTCTTTCAATACATGTTGCTTACATCAAAAAATTTCTCTTTGTGGAACCTACAAAGTAAATTAACTAAAATTGAAAACACAATTCCAACAAAATTCACTAAAGTCATATGTCAGTTACAAAAGCATCTTGAGAATTAAATTGTCTAAAATAAACAAATCCTTTAACATCACAAAAGCACCTTGGAAATTAAATTGTCTAAAATAAATAAATCCATTAACATCTATAATACTCAACAAAAAATTATTGATGCTTCAATTTCAAATATGCAAATATCATTGAATACGCCAATTTATTGGTGTTTTAATTTCCATTATACAAATATCATTGAAAATACATCAATTTTATAGAAGTAACACCTACAATTTTAATCAATGATAATCATATTTTATATTTGGTTTTATTTTTTCTCATTTTGTTTTCTCTTCTACCAAAAAGTTGAAAAAATCGTATCATTTCTTGTTATATTTTTTTCCAACTATGCTTTCTTTTTTAACTTTCTTCCCATATTGTTTTTTAACCAAATATTTTTAGATTATTTACTAAATCAAATTAAAATTTTGACATCAAGTTGAGATGGCCGAGTTGGTCTAAGGCGCCAGATTAAGGTTCTGGTCCGAAAGGGCGTGGGTTCAAATCCCACTCTTAACATTAATTTTCCTTTTTTTCATTATATGATTTCAAATCTTATAATCCGTTGTCTTTATTTTGAACTTCTTTATTTAAATGACTGAAAAAATGAGTGATAAACCAATATGTGAGATAACTTTATTTTGTTCTTTATTTAAATGACTGAAAAAATGAGTGATAAACCAATATGTGAGATAACTTATGATCATTACCTTTACCAGACATTCAACTCCAACCTTCTATGACTTTGCCCAAATCAACCACATCAAAACTTTCAGTTTCTGTAATAAAATTATCCGTCTTAAAAGTGTTTGTATTGTATCGTGTCCCGATGTTTGTTTGCTAAATTCAACTACATAAAAACTCAGTTTCTTAATGAAATTATCTTAGTTAAAAGTACTTCATAGATAAATAATATTTTATGAATAAATAATATTTTTATTTGTTCAATCATAGTTCTCTATTTTGCTATGATATAAAACTATTTAAAGAAATAATTAAACAATATAACCAAACAACTCCCAATTTTTTTCTGGTGGCATTTACATCCAAAGTTTAGAAATACAACATGAGGCCTGATTTATATGACTTACACAAAAAAAATACTACCATAACCAAAATGTAAGTAAATGTAAAGTATCTGTAATTCCACAATGCTCTATAAAATTAACATAAGTAACCAAAATCAAAAGCAAGAATCCAGATAATGATATGAGTGTCTCTTATTATACTGTAGTAAGCTAGCATATGTCCTGTCCCATATTCCAATATACATACACTCATCATCCGGACTTACCGAAACTCCGGAAATTTCACCAAAGAAATCGATCTCTTGACTTTTTTCGTAATTCGACTTTGTATTATAGACATGCACGAAATCAGCGGGTTCAGCAACGGCCATGTACTGTCCGTCTGAAGAAAACCGAATCGACCGGCTTGCACCAAGGTTGTTCTTGAGAATGGCGAGTGGAGATGACACGTTTCTAGCGTCCCATACTCTGCATGTCTTGTCTTGATTCCCGGTTGCGAATGCGTGGCCGTTAGGATGCCATGCAGATGCAAACGAGTAATCTTGATGGCCGGTCAAAGTTGCGACAGTCTACAGAATATTAAACGAGTCTCAAACATGTTATCAGAAGCTTAGTCTCAAACATGTTGCTTTTAGAAACCATGATAAAGCTATAAGTGACCTGTTTCACTTTCATTACATTTGTATTTTGCAATTTTAAATATATTTGGATTCACTCATTGAAACTTATCTACTGACCTAAGCAATTGTGAGACTGGTTGGAAGAACTTACAACTGACTAGTTCATAAGTTGTTTCCGACTTATTTCTATAAGCAATCCATAAGTTGTTTACGACTTATTTCTATTTACCAAAAGAAAACCTCAGTAAAAAAATACAATAAATGTATGAGAGAAGAACCTTGTACCTTCCCATTTTGAGGATCCACCAGCAGTCCATCTAAGTTGTCCCCCACAACAGTCATTAGTTTACGGTCAGGACTGATCGATGTGTGCTGCATCATGAGTAAATATTTCGGAATCAAGACGGTATATGTGAAATTAAAATCACAAATATTTTTCAAAAGCCAAGCGAAATATCAAATCAATGGTAAGAGAGTGCTTACATTCACTGGCCAAGGGAATTGCAGATAATTTAAAAGCTGAAACTTTTCTATGTCGTATTCTCTAACGCCAGAATCGTTATTAGCAGCTATAAAATGAATTGCACCACTACAAAAGTTTCCGCGTCAGACATCATTCCAAACTAAGACGAATAAAGTCAGATTCAGATAGTATGAGAAATACCTCAGGCTTTCGTATATTTCAACTGCATTTGTTATAGCATTATCATCATGCGTAGTCCGTGTACAAAAGCTTACTCCTTCCTTATCCAAGCGCTGCATTCAATATAGATATCATAAGCTTCAATCGATAATATTCTGCAAGAAGATTTGTTCCTAACATTCAACGCTGTCTCTCTAAAAACACTACTCACGAATATCCAACCTTGACAATCTATAAAAATTAACAGCATTGCCGCCTACCTTGCCAAATACACAGGTTGTATTTAAAGCTAAAAATCAAGAAAGCGAAAACGAAAAAAATCATTTACAAACTTTGAAAGAGCTTCTTTATTCTTATGTTTCTCATTAAATATTGTGTGCATAGATTTAGAACTAACAAAATATATGAAGTTTGAAACTTTTTTTGTACCAATTTTTTAATTGTCAAATTTTGTTTCTTTTTCTTTGGGGATTTTCTATGTTTGCCTTTCATTATGCCTTTTAATCGTATTGCATCATTTTCTTTATTGTTACACCGTTTTGATCCGCAAGTTTTCTAAAAAGATAAGTCATGTTTTGTGCTGTGAAAACCAAAAGGGGTAGAGCAATAAAAAGATGAATGAAAGCAATCCACAATCCACGTTTAATGAAAAAATACTATCTAGACCACACATCCCATATTTAATTTAATCGGATGGTTATGATCGATGTAGTCAAGCACGAGATTTTAAGTAGGATCAGTCAGCTTGTAAAAGATTGTAAAACTCAGATCGTTAGCATGGCATGTAAGATCCTACTGAAGAGTAAAATGGTAATTTCATATATATATTTATACATACGCATACACAAAAACAAGAAAACTATAATTCAAGCCCAAAAAAAGGGCCTAACATGTTTTTATTTACGATCTTGCTTCAAAATGCTCGATCTTGACCACACCGGTGATGAAAACAATCTTTCTCTGATCGTAGCACTCAGTCATTCTTGGCACATAAAAACGAAATCTTACAATTCAGCACTCGATCTTGACAACACTAGTTATGATTGTTCTCATTTCTCACAATAACAAATATTCTCACCAAAGTCACACTCATAATATATAATATATATGCCAATTGCCCACACGACCCATAATCAGATAGAGGATAGAACACATTGAAAACGGGCAATTTTCAACAAATACATAAAGCAATCTTATGAAGTATCAGAAGCCAAAAGAAATACGTATGTCATAACGTGATAAGGCATAAATCCTGTGGACGTACCTTACAAGTAAGCTCTCCTTGGAAACCACCAGCAACAAGAAAATTATCCTTAACAGCCAATGTGCTAATCTGTGTCTGGGAAAATCCTTCCAACTGATTTCCCGCACATCTCTAAAAGACCAAACAAATATAACATTAATTCTAACTTGCGTACTTTCTCAAACGAACCGTGTTAACTTTTCCGTTTTCATTAATCACATGTACATTGAACAGCTTCAGAAATTCTAGACTTCTAGACAAGTCTTGCTTCAATCAGGGTTGTCGATCATGGAAAATATCAATCTGTTCAAATTCCGTTACGATATAGAGCTATAGCCGCTACTCGACAACACTTCATACTAAATTTCATATCGTGGAACAATAGTGATTTGTTAAAATTTGGCTATGTCATATTGCTACAGTGTCACTAGTTAATACCTCTTTCAATATAGATGGACAAGATTTTGCAAGAGACTGGACTGCATTACCTCAGTAGGAGCAATATGCCCAGAAAAGTTTATAATCTCGGACAAATTGCCACTCAATGATGACCAGTGCATAATCGAGTAGTTAGAGACAAGGTATACATCATGTTTTGAAGTAGCCCATACCAAGTTTCTCAGCTGCATTCCACGGAGAAAAAAAAACATGTCATCAGGCTTGAAAACAATATAAAAACTAGTTCTTGCACGGCATACATGTTGATTCTTCAGTATTCTATTTTAAAAATAGTTCATGCACGGCATACACATTGACTCTCCAGTTTTATTACTTAAAAACCCTAAAATTATAATTTTTCCCGCTTGTGCTGCTACATCCGCTAACTAAAACTGGAATAGCAGCCACTAGTGCCTGAATATGCAAATTACAATAGCATCGCAATTTTCATAGCCAATTCAACAAAAACCACTGCACTATTATGGTAGACACTATTGCCCGAATAGGCAAATTACGATAATGCCGCAATTGTCATAGCCAATTCAACAAAAACCGCTACACTACAGCAGCCGCTATTGCCCGAATAGGCAAATTACGAGAGCATCGCAATTTTCATAGCCAACTCAACAAAAACAGCTACACTATAGCACCACTATTATTGCTATTTGACAACATAGTAACCTAAGAAATCATTTGGTCCACACTCCACACAGCATACGACAAAAAAAATTCAACAAACCTGAAAATGAAGAATGGTAGGCTTAACCACCCTTGTATTATAGAAGAATTCATAGTACTTGTCACCCTTCTCTACTTCTTTGCAATCCTGAAACACCAAACAAAGAAACATAAACTTTTTCAGTATCAAAACATTTACCAAACAATTTCTTACACTACTTCCCCACCTCCCAACAACCTCAACCAGTGTTTCCAATCGCGAATCACGGAAAATAGAAATTTGTCCAAACCATGTTATACTACAAGCAATATAACACCATAATAGCATCAATTTCACAACCCTACACTTTGTACTAAATGGCATGATTACCACGAAACAATAGCAATCCTTATAACACCGACATCTATGAAAAAATATGTTTGTGTCCGTATCAGTGTTAGACACAGCCCCAACACTTCTGATTACATTCAATTTATTTATTTTTTCAAATTATTACCAGTGTTGAGTCTGGTGTCTGTGTTCGTGCTTCATAGATATCGTTTTGTTCAAATTCAGCTATACTATACCCACTATTGACAACACTGCCTCAAACAAATTTATAAAACTAACAACAATACTCCAAACAAAGAAATGTGTGTCTGTTTGACACCACCCCAACACACTTGTGATTTCGTTCAATTTATTTATTTTTTTCAAATTATTACCGGTGTCGACGTATAAGTGTTTGTGCTTCATAGATATCAATTTGTTCAAATTCAGCTATACTATATTCACAAAACAAATTTATACAACTAACAATTCACAAAACAAAGACACAAAGAAAACCTTGTCTGCAGTCTCTCCAGATGTGAGAATATTCTCAAAATTCCTATACTGTTCAAGCCTAGTCAACCTATAACTCTCTCTTGTGATATTCAACATCTCCCATGGAATCCCTTGAATATCCTTCCCCTTCCTTGCTTGTGCAGCTGATGTATCAGTCACCTTAGTAAGCTGTTCCAATCCAAATCATCCACCCTTAGTTCAATGAATACAAAAATTGAAACAAAAATCAAGAAATAGAAAAGGGGCAAAATTGAAAGAAAAAAAAATTAACCATTTCATATTCATCAAGAGGAACATCAGCAGCAGCACCAGCATCATCAAATTGTTCTTGATTATCTACTTCTTCAAGAAATTCATCTTCAGCCGAATGAAATTCATGGTGATAGGACATAGGGTTTTGGTTTTGTGAGCGTGAATTGAAGTTCAAGTTCGAAACTTGGTTTGGTTTTGAGTGTGAATTTTGGAAGAAAGGTGAAGAAAGAAAAGAACCTCTCACTCTCTTACGCACTCTTGTTAATGATTATTAATTAAGGGAAAAGATGAAATTAATGATGATTAGTGTGTGTAAATTCGCTATGGCCCACAAAATAATAACATGGCAACGTGTAGATATGATCTTATTTTTTCTTATTCTTTGGGCTTAAAGTTTTTTAGAAGACCTAAGTAGAGTTGCTTTGACTCACACTAAACTCAATTATGTTACTCATTAGAAAGATACACCCTCTGGTTATTATTATAAGAAAAAAACAAATTTTTTGTTCATTGAATATTTGATGTATCTGATATATAATAATGTCCAAGTACATCATTTATTCAATGAATTTAAAAAGGTTTTTGTTGCTTATAATAGTGACCGGAGGGTATAGTTTTTTTCTTCCATGGATAATTAACTTTTCTAAAAAAAATGGTAAAATATTTGTGTTATCGCACGACTTCCGTTTGTTCTCATATTACACATCGCGATATCTCATTTGTCAACTTTGAAATTTGTATTTCATATCATAAACATTCGTAGAATTACAAATATAGACTAATAGTAATATATACCAATAATTATGCATTGATTAAGTAGTATTTTCATAAACAAAGAAAATATGGCTCGACAAATTATGAAAACGTGTTTATTATAAAAATATGGTTCAATCATTTTTCTCATTTATAAAAATAATTGTATCAACAATATACTTGTTTTCGTTTATAAAAATATTTTTATCAATAATAGTCTTTTTCTCGTTTATAAAAATATTTTAACAAACAATACATGTATTCCCGTTTATAAAAATTATCGTATAAACAATAGACTTTTTCCTGTTTATAAAAATATTTGTAACAAACAATACACTTGTTAGTGCATACGTGCTTTGGGAGAGAGAGAGAGAGAGAGAGTGTGTGTGTGTGTGTGTGTGTGAGAGAGAGAGAGAGAGTGGGTGAGTGAGTCAGTGAAAGGTAATTGTCTTGATTGATTGTTAAAACTGAATTACAATATATGTATATATACAAGTAGGTTACTTGTATCTCAAGTAACTATTGTAAAAAACTAACTTGCTAACCAAGTAACTAAATAACTTGTATTATTTCACAACATACCCGTTTATAATCCAAGTTACCGAACACAAATTAATCATAATCGATCTAAAATATTTCTAATTTCTTTCTCAAAGTCAGGAATCTGTCGATCTTCAATTCTTTGGTGAAAATATCGGCCAACTGTGCTTCACTTGAGTAATACCTTACTTCAAGTACACCTTGACTTATATTCTCCCTTAGGAAGTGAAATCTAGCCTCAATGTGCTTACTTGTTTCATGTATAACTGTATTATTTGCAAGATTAACGGTTGAATTGTCTTCGATCTATAGCATCAGAGGTTTCTTCACTTCGACCTCCATCTCACCCAACACAAATCTATTACAGATTGCTTGACAGTTATCATAGGATCATATTATATACTTAGCATCACATGATGATAATTCCACCACATGTTGCTTTCTCGAGCACTATGAGATTGAGGAACCAAACACTTGAAAAAAAATAACCAGTTATGCTTCTTCAATCTTCCTTATCTCCACATCAATCAACATCTTAATAGCAATTAATCACAACTTTTTTGCTTTCAGAATCTTGTGCAAATATGATTCCATAATTTATTGATCCTTTTAGGTATCTCGGGATTCTTCTTACAGTCTTCATGTGTGACACATTTGGTTCATCCATGTATGTGCTTACCAATTCGACTGAGAAACCTATATCGGGTATGTTATTAAGCACATACCTCAGAGATCCTATAATTTGTTTGAACAAAGTGACATCGACATTGTCCTCCTCTCCATGTTTTTCTGTGTTCATATTGGGTTTGACATGCGAGGATTCAGGATTTGAATCATCCATCATGAATCTCTTGAGTATTTCTTTAACATACTTCCTTTGATGCAGCACCATGCCTTGCTTAGTAATTTTAAATTACATGCCTATAAAATACAACAAGTTTCCCAAATCCAACATTTCAAATTCCCTCGCCATCAGCTCTTTGAACTTCGAAAAGTTTTCCATGTTATTTATAGTTACTAGCAAGTCATCGACATATAAGCAGATGGTGGTTATATCTTATGTCATGACCTATACATAGACACCATACTCAGGCCTGCATTTTATGAATCCCAATTCAACTAAGTATGAGTCAAGCTTCTTATTCCATGCCCTAGGTGCCTTTTTGAGACCATAAAGGGCTTTGTGCAACTTGTACACTTTCCTTGCTTTTTTATGTATCACAAAGCTATGAGGTTGTGTGACATACACGACTTCATCTAGGGGACCATTCAAAAATGTTTATTTCACTTCTAAGTGAATGTCAACCAGCCTTTCTTGCATGCCAAGACTACCACCAATCAGACAGTCTCCAATCTTGTTACTAGTGCATATACTTCAGAGTAGTTAAGTCCTGTTCTATGAAGAAATCCTCGAGCTAATAATCTTTCCTTATGTATTGCAATCGACCCATCAAGATTGTGCTTTAGCTTGAACACCCACTTTACTTTGATAGTTTTTCTGTGTGTTAGCAATTCGACTAGCTCCCATGTATTGTTTCTTTCAATTGCTTGTGACTCTTCAAACATAGTGTCTTCCATTGTTTATCCTTTAAGTCCTCACTATAGTTAATTGGTTCAGATCCTGCAAGTAAAGCGAAATGAACTAAATCTATATTAGGTGTGACTTCATCATCACCAACCACTTCATAGTCATGAAGCCTTGCTGGGAGAAGTCTAGTTCTTTGAGGTCTTTGTCTTATGCTAGCCACACCCTCTCTATTGTCTGCTTCGACTTAGACTGTGATTGAAACGTTATTAACTGGAATTTATTTATGCTCACTACTTTCTTCATCAAAGCCATAACTCATCAATGGCTTATTAGTTGCATCACTTGAATTACAATCCCAGACAGAGTTCCCATCAATCACAATGTCTTGACTTATCATGATCTTATCATTGATTGAATTAAATAACTTGTATGCTCTTGTCTTGTGATATCCTACCAGAATCATAGATTCACTTTTATCATCAAGCTTC
The DNA here is from genome assembly GCA_022829125.1 of Lathyrus tuberosus. Classification (NCBI taxonomy): domain Eukaryota; kingdom Viridiplantae; phylum Streptophyta; class Magnoliopsida; order Fabales; family Fabaceae; genus Lathyrus; species Lathyrus tuberosus. The sequence goes on along the minus strand of JALAZF010000027.1, from coordinate 15,474,483 downwards.
CTTCTCCTAGCATCAGGAACATGCTTGTAGCAAATAAAACTAAACATCTTCAGATGACTCACTGATGGTCGTTTTCCACTCCATACTTCTTCAGGAACATTGTTCTTCAATTTCTTGGTAGGGCACATGTTCAGAATATGAACAACAGTAGTGATTGCTTCACGTTAGACGAGGGCAATGATCTAGAATAGGGGGTTGAATAGATCGCCAAAAAAAATTTCTTATTAAAAATTCTGCTTTGAAAATATTTTTTCTATGGAAAGCAGAAGTGAATCTGAATTGACTCACGTCAATCCGAACCGTTATTGTTAGAATCAAATATGTATATAATTTGTAGTAAAACATATGCTAAATATGAGAAAAACAAACCAATAAGTTGTGTATAATGTGTTTAAATGTAAACCACACAATGATAAACAATTTCAAATGAATTGTAAGAATAAACTTGACTCAAGAATTTTATCGAACACTTATTGTGCAGTAAATTTATCAAACACTTAGTGTGCAATACACCAAGCTTAATTCTTTTTGTGTTGAAGGTGTGACAAATCAATGACAATTGTTTAGATTGCTATGGTTTCACAAAAACAATATTAGACACTTCAACACAGCCAGAATTTTCAGTAAATCAAATTACACATTAAGTGTTATCAAAATATAAAGAGATTATGTGTATGTGTGTGTGAGAGGGAGAGAGAGAGTGATAGAGGGAGAGAGAGAGGGGGGGGAAGAGAGAGAAAACACCAATATTTATTTAGGAAGTTCCCCAATTGTCCTCACTATGGTTACGTCTACCCTCAATTTGAAATCGAATTGAGATATTGTAATTAACATTTGCAATAGTAGTTTGTAAGAGAAGTAGTAGAAATTTAAACTCCCAAACCCTATATTTGATATTCATCATAGCTTCTTTTCTTCCCTTGATCTTAGATACATCAAGTCACATAATACTTCAAATTTGATCCTCCGGTTACCATTACTCCTTTGACCGAACCTCTGTTCTTCAAAGCTTTCACTCAGCTGAATCTAAATTGCGAAATCTTGCCCCAAGTCTTTCAATTGATCCTTCGGTTATTGCTAATCCTTTGAAAGAACCCCTGTTCTTTAAAGTTTTCACTCAGATAAATCCAAGTTGCAAAGACTTGTGGAACCCCCCCCCCCCCCCCAAATCAACCCTTGATCTTGGAGGAAAAACCCTAAAGGTTTTATCAATGAAACCCCCAATGAAAAACTCACATTGGACTTTATCAATATAATATTGATGACAAACAAGAAAAATGATTATGTGTAGTTGTTGAATGCATGCAAAAAAAGTTTGAAGATAATGAGAAATTTCTAAGTGTGTTCTTGGTTTCAATATGGAGAAATGATGCATAGATGCATATTTATATGTATGTGTGTGTGTAGAAAGAAAACAAGCAAAACATATATTTTAGCCAAAAATGAAAATTGTGAAAATTGGAACAAAATTTATTGACTATAATCATGAATGAGTCAATACATATGCCAAAGGAGTCGATACATTAGCCAAAGAAGTCGATACATCAAGGGCGGAGAGTTTAAGTTGAAAAACAAGCTTCAAAAGGAGTCGACTTAAAACACGGGGGAGTTGAATCATCCGCCTGATGTATCGACCCATACCATCAATGTACTGATATATTGAGGGCAGAGGTGACCAGGCTGAAAAACCCCTTCATATGGAGTCGACTTCAACCATGAAGGAGTCGACTCACTTACAAGATGTATTGACTCATTTTTCTTGTGTATCGATACATTATGAGCAGAATCATTTCCTTTGAAAACCAACTCAGTATGTATCAATACATACCAAGAATGTATTGACCCATTGACTACTTTTTCATGAAAATTCATATCTTTTGCATGTGATGACCTATTTAATCTAATTTTACATGTCATATTATGATGATGCACATCTAGACAAAGACGGTAAGGTCCAACATATACAAAGTACTAAGCTACCTAGTTTTGACATCATTTAAAACATATCTAAGAGTATTTTTCACTCACACTTCACCCCATAAGAATTTTAGCAAGTTATTATGCTTTATCATGCATCTATCCATATCCAATATGGCCATGTTTCTTCTTTCTGCTATTCCATTATGTTGAGGCATGTAAGAAGTAGATACCTCGTGATCGATACCATGTTTTGCAAAGAACTCTTCAAATATCTTGGATGTGTATTCGCCACCTCCATTTTTCACAGAACCTTGATCTTCTTTTCACTCTGGTTTTCAACAAAGATTTTTAATCTCTTAAAGATTGAAAATACTTCGTATTTGCGCTTGATCACAAAGATCCAAAACTTTTGATTGTACTCATCGAGAAATGAGACAAAATACATGTTTCCACCAATGATATGATCCTCAAACGGGCCACATAAATTTGAATGTACTACTTCTAGTATGCATGAGGATTTTATTGGCATAGTCGAAACGATAGACTTTCTGGATAGCTTCCCTACTAAGAAAATTTCACATAGTTTAATGGGCATCACAAGACTTGGTCTACCATTTACCATATCTTGAGTAATTAGTATATTGAGTGACCTAAAATTCAGATGGCCACACCTCAAATTCCATAGCCAACTATGTTTGTGGTCGATAACAGTTTTTAGGCATTGAACCTTTGTCGAACTGATAATGGTCTTAAATGTTCTATTCTTTGACAGAGGAGAATTTAAGACCATATTATTCTGAGTGTCGAATAGTTCCAAAACTCCATTTTTCTAACCATTGAGAAACCTTTTTTGACCCGTTATCAAACACTTATCAGATTACACTTCATTTCAAGTGTATATAGTACATCTTTGATCATAGATTTTGCTCCATTACGCCTTTGAATAATTATGTTACTAATACCTTCTGCTTGAAAAGAGATATTATTTGCAAGCCTTAAATTGATCATCTTTGACTCGTCGAAATCTTTTAACCATACTTTTTGACCGGACATATGATTCGAGCAGCCTGTGTCGAAGAACCAAATCTTGGAGTTGACATGCTCATCTGCTACTGCAGCCATAAGCATTATACCATCAAAATCATCTCAATCTTGATGTTTAAGGTTTTCTCCTTCATCATCCTTGCCTTTTGTCGCTCACTTGTCTTTCTTGCACCAACAATTCTTGGCCAAGTAACCCCATTTTTCACAATTATAACATTGCACACTTTTCTTCTCATGTTTGTCTTTCTGATATGAGGTTCCTTCTCCTCTTTTCGAGGATTCAAATTACCTGTCATCGACCTTATGCTTTTGAGGATTCACCCAAGACTTTTTGCTCTGAGTCTTGTTACCTTTTCCCTTGAACTTGTTGGAACCACCTTGCTTCTTCCACGTCTGGGCCTACAGTGCTTGTATCGAATCTTGAATCCTTTTTTTCTCAATAATCCTTAACTCATGTGCCTCCAATGAACCAACCAAATCTTCCAATTTCAAGGTTTCAAGATTGTTGGAATCTTGAATGGCTACAATAACATGATCAAAATTAAAGGTCAACGTGCGCATTACCTTCTCAACTATCATCTTATCAGTTAGGGTTTCACCACAGCCTTTCATGAGATGAACAAGATTCTGCACTTTAGAGACATAGCCTGCAATCTTTCCATCTTCTCCCATCTGCAGTAGCTCATACTACCTTAGCAGTGTCTGCAACTTGACAATTTTAACCTCCTCACCACCTTTATAATACTTGACAAGAATATACCATGCCTCCTTTGCCGATTCAACATGAGAAATTTGATTAAAATTCATCACAATTATTGCATATTGAATACGGAACGCAACCTTGCAATCTTTCTTCTTCTCATCCTTGTGAATAACTCTCTGGGCATCGTTTGCATTTTGAGAAAGCTAAAGGACGCCATTAGTAAACACTTATAGGGTTTCCTGACAACCAAACAATGATTGCTATATGTTTTCTTCATCTGATTCAATTTTTACCATCAAGAATTGGAAGAGAATTGGGAATATCATTAATATAGTTTATCTTTGCAACAAACACGATTCACGATCCCTAGAAACGCGACCACCGATGTGCAGTTCTTGAATTTACGATCAAGAAAGCGAACCAGGAGAGAGAGAAAATGAAAATTAATTGTATTAACTGATTGTTAAAAGTAATTACACTATATATATATACAAGTAGGTTACTTATATCTCATGTAACTACCATAACAAACTAATTTGCTAACCAAGTAACTAAATAACTTGGATTATATCAAAATATATTTGTATCAACAATACATGTTTTTCTATTTATAAAAATATTTGTATCAACAATAGACTTTTTCTCGTTTATAAAAATATTTGCATAAACAATACACTTTTCCCCGTTTATAAAAATATTTGCATCAACGATAAAATTTTCTCACTTATAAAAATATTTGTATCAATAATGCACTTTTCCCCGTTTATAAAAACATTTGTATCAACAATACACTTTTTCTGTTTATAAAAATATTTGCATCAGCAATACACTTTTTCCGGTTTACAAAAATATGTGTATCAACAATAAACTTTTTCTCGTTTATAAAAATATTTATATCAACAATACACTTTTTCGGTTTATAGAAATATTCACATCAACAATATACTTTTTCCTGTTTATAAAAATATTTGCATAAACAATACACTTTTTCCGTTTATAAAAATATTTGTATCAACAATAATCTTTCACCATTTAATATATATATATATATATATATATATATATATATATATATATATATATATATATATATATATATATATATATCAACAATACACTTTTTTCCGTTTATAAAAATATTTGTATCAACAATAGAAATATTCTCATTTTTAAAAATATTTGTATCAAAAATACACTTTTTCTCGTTTTTAAAAATATTTGTATCAAAAATACACTTTTTCTCGTTTATAAAAATATTACATCAACAATACACATTTTTCCATTTATATAAATATTCGCATCAACAATACACTTTTCCCGTTTATAAAAATATTTGTATCAATAATAAAAAAATTTCTGTTTATAAAAATATTTTTATCTACAATCGACTTTTTCTGTTTATAAAAATATTTGTATCAATAATACATTTTTTTTCAATTTATAAAAATATTTGTATTAATAGTGGGCTATTTTCGTTTATAAAAATATTGTATTAACAATACACTTTTTTTGGTTTATAAAAATATTTGTATCAACAATAAATATTTCCCCGTTTATAAAAATATTTTTATCCACAAAATACTTTTTCCCATTTATAAAAGTATTGTGTATAGTATTAATTGTATTATAGATCAAATACATTCACAAAATCATAAATATAGACTAATAATATGCTTCATACATGATGCATTGATCCAAATATTAATTTCAAAAACAATGGAAATAGAGCTGAACAAAATGAAATTGATAAGAAAATAATAAGAATATTGTATTAATATTGTCGCATTATGTAACACCCACATATAATAACATGCATCAAAGCATATATACTGTTCTAGACTTGACCAATGGCTAGACATGGCCCAATCCACCTCTGCTACCAGAACGGCCCAATTGCCTAAGTCCAACCCACCAAGGGGCAAAAGTTGCCTTTCTACCCCTCTAACCGGGCAAGAACTGCATCGCTCCTCCCCGGAAATGCTGCCCGTTCCGCACGGCTTCTTCATTCCCTGAACAGCTAAGGGCATGTGCCCGACACTATGCCTATGCCCGACATAACGGCTAGTTTCGGGCACCCTGCCCGACATAACGACTAGTTTTGGGCAATTACCTAGTCTTCAGGAAAACGGTTATTTTGCCCCAAAAATAGGACCGTTGGCCATGCGCTGGGGGCACTATATAAACCGTCTCACTCGAGAGGGTTAGGTATCCAATAATCACCCTTGAAACTCATACTTCGTACTTGCCCTTTTTCTCTGACCCTTTCTTACTTGAGCGTCGGAGTGCCTTGCAGGTACACCCCTCCTCCTCTCCATACGACCAGCACCTCAGACGTACTTGGTGGCCCACTTCAACAGGATTTGATCCAGACTTCACGATCAGTGGTGCCGTCTGTGGGAAACTCTTGTTCTCCGTTTCTTTCTTTCCCCAAAAACCAAATATCAAAACGAATTTCCAAGATCATCATCATGGCCTCTCAAGATCACGTCAAAGGTGCTCTCTAATCCGTTGTTCTCCCCGTCAACAAGACTGACATTGACAGCCCATCTTCTCTCCTCGGAAATCCCCGTTTTCTGAGAGACGGGGCCACAGCCTCTCTCTCCCCTATTCCCACTGATCGCGAAGACGACCATCATTCGCTGGCCATCCAGCCCGTTCCTGCTCCACCCAACGCCGACCCGGTCGTGGTGGCCCTTCTGGAGGCACTCAACAAGACCAACCTCCTAATCCTTTAGCAGAACGAAAGAATCGGGGCTTTGGAGGAATCCGCCCGTCCAAGATCCCCACCTCCGAGGAAGAACCATCGACGATCCAAGAGCCTGCAGCCTCGGCGAGAAGTCGACCGAAGGCTGCGCCAAGAGCCAGAATCCCGCGTTGTTCGGAAACGCGACCAGGTTTCCCCGCGGAATCAACACTCTCCCGGCCACAAGAGAACCCGAAGAGACAAGCAGTCACCTCCGGTCAGGTCAAAGGGCCGGGCCCGTTCACCTTCTCCTCGAAGAAGTCGCCGACACGAGCGATTCATTCGGTCCCCGTCACCATCCAGTTCCAGCAGTGATGATGAGCCGCACGGCCCATTATCCCAAGAGATCTTGGCAACACGTCTCCCCAAGGGTCTGGAGAAGCCTCCAGCACTAGGCACGTACGACGGCACGACTGACCCTGACAAGCACATCGAAATCATCGATGCGCTGTTGGATTACCATGGCGTCCGGTGCGCCATCGAGTGCCGGCTATTTCCAACCATGCTCCGAAAAGGTGCAATGACGTGGTACAAGCAGTTGCCCGAAGAACCTATTACATCGTGGAAGCAACTGGGGAGGATGTCCTCCCGGCATTTCACTGCCTCACGGTGTCACCCCAAGACTGAAGCCTCCCTTGGGGCCATAATCCAAGGAAAGGACGAACCTCTCCGGGCATACATCGAGAGGTTCAACAATGAAGCGGTACAGGTCCCTACAACGGACGAGATGAAAAAATTTCTGCTCGAGCAAGGACTTCGCCCGGGCTCAGAATTCTCTAAAGTCGTCGACCTAGCACCTCTGAGGAATCTGGATGCCCTCCTCCTCAAGGCACAGTCGCACATCCAGTACGAGGAGAAGGAAGCGGCCAACTCCGTCCGAGCTTCTCGTCACCAGGAAAACACTCGGGCCTCCAGAGGTGAGGAAGCCTCGACATCCCGTCGAGGAGAAAGGAAACGCGAAGACCATTCTCGGGACTCCCGCGATAGCAAGGGACCCTCCGGACGATTCCACGACTACACCCCCTGACTGTCTCCAGGGAGAAGATATTGTCCGAATGCGCGAATTCAGAATTCAAGCAAGCAGGGGTCCGCTTCCCCAAACAAATTCCGACTAAACCCAACACCGACAAATCGAAGTACTGCCGTTTCCATAAGAGTCACGGCCACACTACCGAAGACTGCATCTATTTGAAGGATGCTATCGAGATACTGATAAGGGATGGCCACCTGAAACAGTTCACTAAGAAAAAAGACGCTCCCCGGCAAGACTCCCAGGAGTCTAAAAAGGTAGAGGAAGAGGTGCCTTCCTCGGAAGAGACCAACATCCAGGTCACCATGTCCGTATCACGACCAGAGGACTTCTACGTCCCAGATGAGCTCAGCGCTCCTGCTTACTTCGCAGCCCAGAGCCCGTGGGAGACGTTCCCATCCGCCATGGTCTTCTCAGGCGGAGGTTTCAATAAAGTCACGGTGGGCTCTGTGAAAAGAAAATTCGAGCACCTAATCAGCACGAGCTTCAATAAAGTCGAGCATACCTTTGCTCGTCAGAGCTCGAATGGCAAACTTCGACATTCGCAGAATCCTCATTGACCAAGGCAGCTCGATCGACATTATGTACTCTCAGCTATTCTCAACACTTCAGCTGGACGAATCACACCTCACCCCCCTATGTGGGGTCTGATTTGCAAGGATTCAACGGATCAGTGACCAAACCCTGGGGATACGTCGAACTGATATCACTTTTGGATCAGCAGAGATGGCCAGATCTGTCAAAGTGCAGTTTTTGGTGATCGATTGCCCGTCACTGTACCAGTGTATCTTCGGAAGACCAACATTGGCTGAGTTGGTAGTTGTGCCCTCAACCGTCCACCTGAAGATGAAGTATTACACTTCAAAGGGGATAGTCGCCACCCTCCACGACGACATCGAAGTTGCACGACGATGTTTTGAAGCAGCTACAAAAGGACTCAACGCCATTGCGCCCAAGCTAAAGGTTTCGAACAAACTCGCCTTGCCCAGCAGTTTTGAGGAAGCCAAGACTCTGCCTCAGGTCGACTCCATCGACCTCGACAGCCGTTTCCCCGAAGAAGACCAGTAGGAGGACCAAGCAGCTTCAACCAGCTCGTCTACCCTATCCAGCAGCATTTCCCATCTGATGCGCCCAATCCCGGATGGCAACTTCGAGCTCGTCTTGTTCGGCGATGACCCTCAGCAGGGAGTGAAGATTGGAGCGGACCTCCCCGACATCACAAGGAAGCAACTCAAAGCCTGCCTCCGTGAGAACGCCGATCTCTTCGCCTGGAGCGCCGCCGAGATGCCCAGCTTGGACCCGTCCATCGCTTGCCATCAACTCACGATTGACCCGACCGTCAAAGCAGTAGCACAACATAGGAGAAAGCAGTCTCCGGAGAAAACGGAGGCTGTAGAAAAAGCTGTAAGAGACCTCCTCGAGGCCAAATTTATTTCGAAGGCCAAATACACCACTTGGCTGTCCAATGTTGTACTTGTGAAAAAATCTAATGGCAAATGGCGAATGTGCATTGACTACACCGATCTTAATAAGGCATGCCCGAAGGATGCCTACCCCCTCTTCAATATTGATAAATTTGTTGATAATTCTGACGGTTTTAAACTTTTATCATTCATGGACGCCTACTCGGGCTATAACCAAATTCCAATGGCAATGAGTGATAAAAAATACATGGCCTTCATGACCGAATCGGGCAACTATTACTACAACGTAATGCCCTTCGGCCTGAAGAACGCCGACGCGACCTATCAAAGAATGATGAACAAGGTCTTCCGGGGAGAGATATGCGACATGCTCGAAGTCTATATGGATGACATGATCGTAAAATCCCACGAGGAAACCGATCACACTGCCCATATAAGGAAGGTCTTCGAACAGGCCAGAAAGTACAAAATGCGTTTCAACCCGGAGAAGTGCACGTTCAGTGTCCGGGCAGGCAAGTTCCTTGGCTTCTACTTTAAGAAATGAGGAATCGAAGCCAACCCCGATAAGTGCCGAGCATTCTCCGAGTTTCTGACGCCTAAGTCAAAGAAATCCACTCAGTCCCTCAACGGGATGCTCGCGTCATTGTCCCGTTTCGTGGTCAAGTCTGCCCAACACGCGTTACCATTCTTCAAACTCCTCCGCAAGGAAGCAGCGTTTGAATGGACCGAGGAATGTGACAAGGCTCTTCTCCACCTGAAACGAGCACTCTCAGAACCGCCCGCTCTCTCTCGCCCAGACAGCGGCAAAACTTTGTACCTATACCTCGCCGTGGCAACCAAGGCAGTAAGCGCCGCTCTTATTCGCGAAACACGTGACGGGCAGAAGCCCATATACTTCACGAGCAAAGCACTGCAGGGGCCAGAGCTGAGATACCAACATATTGAAAAAGTGGCGCTGGCTCTCATCAACGCAACTAGAAGACTGAGACACTACTTCCTAGCCCACACGATTGTGGTTCGAACAAATCAACCCGTAAAGCAGCTATTGGGACGACCAGACATGGCTGGTAAAATGCTCAAGTGGTCGCTCGAGCTGTCCAAATTCGACATCCAGTATGAGAGTAGGAAAGTCCTCAAAGCCTAGGCCCTGGCCGACTTCGTCGCAGAAATGACGTTCGCAGACTCCCCAACTTGCGGAGCGCGCAAATTGACCATTTTCGTGGACGGGGCCTCCAGTCCGGCGGGGAGCGGGGTAGGCATCATACTGGAAAGCAACGAGGGAATCATCATTGAAGTTTCACTCACCCTGTCCTTCCCCACCTCTAACAACCAGGCGGAGTACGAAGCCTTCCTCGCTGGGTTACACCTGGCCGAAGACCTGGGCGCAGAAGAAGTCGTCATTTGCAGAGATTCACAATTCGTGGCCCTTTAAGTTCGAGGAGAATATCAAGCCAAAAATGACAACCTGACTGAATACTTAGCCCTGGTAAAAAAGAAGATGACGAAGTTTGCAGCGGTGGAGGTAAGACATGTTCCCCGCGAACACAATGTTCGGGCAGACATTTTGTCCAAACTAGATAGCACGAAGAAGAAAGGTGGAAACAAGTTCGTCATACAAGAAGCACTTCCTCGACCCAGCATTGAGAAAGCTTCCCCGAAGCTCGACGTAGAAGTGATCGGTGACAGCAATTGCTGGATGACCCCCGTTTATAACTACCTCGCTAGAGACGAACTCCCGTCCGACCCCAAAGAGGCCAACATAGTTAGGTGAAGAGCTTGCTCCTACGTCCTAGTCGAAGATAAACTCTACAGGCGAGGATTCTCCATCCCGCTACTCAAGTGTGTCGAGGAAGAGATGGTCGCCAATATCTTGCGCGAAATCCACGAGGGAATCAACGCCCAACATCTCGGAGGAAGGTCCCATGCCCGTAAGGCCCTCCGAGCATGACGCTAAAGAGCACGTGAAGAGATGCGATAAATGCCAACGACACGGGGACATGCACCTAGCTCCACCTAACGAGCTCAAATTTATGTCCTCCCCGTGGCCATTCGCCTTGTGGGGTCTGGACATCCTGGGACCATTCGTGGTAGGATCAAGTCAGAATAAATACTTAATAGTAGGCGTGGCTACTTAACAAAATGGATAGAAGCGGAGGCCCTGGCCAAGATAACTGCCCTTAATATACTGCGTTTCTACAAACGAAACATCCTCGCATGTTTTGGCATCCCAAGCGATAGTAACGGACAATGGGACACAGTTCACGGACAGGAAGTTCCAAGACTTCGTCGCCCAGCTGGGCACAAAGCAACACTTCGTATCCATCGAACATCCCCAGACAAACGGGCAAGCTGAAGTGGCGATCCAAATCATCCTTCGGGGCCTCAAACAAAGGCAGGACGAAACGAAGAAAGCTTGGGTCGAGGAGCTGCACAGTGTCTTATGGGCATACTGCACAACTCCACACTCTTCAACCGGGGAGACACCTTTTTGCCTGGCTTACGGGACCGAGGTTGTGATCCCCATTGAAGTTCACGTACCCTCCAGGAGGACAGAGTCGCCCTTAGACGAGGAGATGAATGACGAATCATTAAAAGCGGAACTCGACCTCGTCGAGGAAGTCTGATCTGGGGCAGCCCTCCGTGAAGCCTCGTTAAAACAAAAAATTACCATCAAGCATAACGCCAAGGTGATACGATGAGAGTTCGATGTAGGAAGCCTTGTCCTAAGAAGAAACCATAATGACTCTCGCGAAGGTAAATTAGTCGCTAACTGGGAAGGACCCTATCGTGTCCGCGCAAAAATGGAGAATGGGGCCTATTGCCTAGAACAACTCAACGGGGAAGAACTTGCTCGACCATGGAACGCAAAAAAGCTAAAACAATACTACAGTTAATGCCTTAACTATCGGTTCGATCCGTCACGTCGACGAGCATCACCTACCGACCATGATGCATGCCTAGGTACAAGCGTCGTATGCCAATGAAGCAGAATTCCACTCAGGAACGAGCCGGGTCCTGCTCGACAGCGGTCCCTCAATCGAGAACCGTCGTCGTCAAAGTACCATGACAGGCAGAACACCCAGTTCGTGATAGGAGGTTCACGTCGCGAACTCAGGCCTCAAATGCGACCTGAGCTTCGCATCCTCGTTCGGATATTCCCCGGCCGCTCATCCAGTTCCCCTCACGGACGAACACATCTACAACGAGCAATCCCTAAAACCTGAAGCAAATCAAAGTAACCCCTATTACGGGCATACATACATAAACGAGCATAAGTAACAACACTTAGCGAAATTTAAAGTAGATAAAGCCATACAAATCACAAAATCGACCACAAGGACCAGGCACATAATTAAAAATAATAAGTGGCTACAAGGACCACAATTGTACTTGGTTACATAAACCGTGGGCCACGCCCCCATTCAAAATAAATTACAACAAATTACACGACATACAGGCCGAAAAAAATTACAACAACAAGAAAATCCTTTACTCATCCATCCGGTCAGCCTGCTTAGAGTTGGGCTGAGGCTCCTGGTTCTCCACGGGCTGATCCTCAGCATGCTCTTCAAGGAGGGAGTCAGGCATAATGATTCTGCCATCTTCAACGTGCGCTAGATAGTAGGTACCCTCGGTGGAGAAGTTGAGTTTGGGGTTCACCACCCGCAATTGAGACACGGCATTCCTGAAGGATTCGTCCACAATGACGATGTTGTCATCCTCGGCTGCCAACATACGGGAAACCATCTCAGACCTTGTCTTTAACTTCTTCACGTCCTTGGGTTCATCTTCGCCCGGAGCATTGACCGCCCTCAGCTGCTGGACCAGCTCCTCAGCCACCTTCTTCTCCGCAGCCAGCGTATAATTCTTCTTCAGCCTGGTCACCTCCTCATCAGCCTTCTTTCGGGCATCGTCAACACTCTTAACCTCTTCGTTAAGAGATGCCATGGTAGCCCGAGCAGCCTTGAGTTCGGACTCAGTTGCAGAATCCCCTTCAGCATAGATGGCTGCCATCTCCAAAACTCTGACCAGTGCAGAGGCATCTTGGGCCACCAACGCCCTCTTGCTCGGGCGATCCATGCTTTCCAGCCGAAGAAATTCTACCCGCGGCACAACCAAGGATGTCCCCTCAAAGAATCTCCTGTCGAGTATGCAAGAAGGAAGCTCGACCTTCCCTTTCTCTGAGGCCCGACTGAGATCCACGACGTCATTGACCCTTGGTCGCTTGGTTCGTGAGGTCAACGGAATGAGAGATCCCTGGGGAACAGGAGTGGGAGAAGAGGTCCCCGCAGCAAGCTGAGAAGGAGTGGGAGCACGTGCATTGGCGAATCGAGACTTGGGAGGAGCCGTTCATGACTTGTTCCTCGCAAGAGCATTCTTTACCATCCTTTCATGAGCCTGAGGCATCTCACCTGCACAAACAGAATAAGAACGTTAGATGACGAAGTAAAAATATGTCGGACAAGTTAAAACAAATAAGATTACCGAGGAATTTATAAGCTTCCACGGGAGTCTTGCACTCCAAAAGCGCCTTGACGTTAATGAAGCGATACTCCACCCTCTGGGTTCCATCCTCCTCGAAGATGGAGTCACCCTTCTTCGTCCAACATTCAGCAAGCCGGAAGGAGTTGACATATTTCACCAGTGTCTCGTAACCAATGGCATCCTGCTCGTCTAGGTTGTTCGGCTGGAGGACGTACTCATTGGGCTCCTTGGTGAAATGGTTAGGTCCCTAGTGGATGAGGAACTTGTATACTCTCTCCCCAATAAACTTCCCAGCCTCATCGCGCAGGTCGTTACCCTCCTCGTCAACCTCGATCTCCCAGACATAAGTGCTATCCTGGGCAGCCTCCAATATGGGCTCGATGATGTAGTACCTCTCCTTGAACGTCCGTATCGATTCTGAAAAGGGCTTGAACAACTTGTTGGGCTGTTTCGACGAAACCTAACCATACCTTCTCCTTGTCAGCTGCCGTTGAAGATGAAATATAGTAAAAAAACAAAGGGAGAGTGGCCCCTATTCTCAGATACTCGCACGTCAGCTTGAATGCTCGGATGAAGGCCAGCGAGTTCGGGTGCAGCTGGGTAGGGGCCAAATTTAAGTGCACGAACACTGACTGCTGGAAATCACTGAACGACAACCTCAGTCCCAGCTCTTTGAAGGCATATTCATACATGGCGAAGCGATCCCCATAACTTGTACAGACCCTATCATCCTCGGAGGGAAAGTGCGCCTTCCACTCCTCCTCTGGTCTGACTTCCTGGAAAACGTCCCCCAGATACGAAGCAAAGATGGACACGTGCTCGGCTGGTTCAGCTACCTCTCACCCTTCCGTGGAATCCTCAACGACATCCTCTTCCATCTCTTCCATTTCTCCCATTTCCTCCTCCTCCCCGAATTCACTAGGGACACTCGAGGACTCTGAGCTACTGCTTTCCGAGGAACTCGCCTCCTTCTCAGACGAATCTATTATTATCTCCCCATCTCGCCCTGTCGCAATGTCAATCACCTGAAAAGCAGAGAAAAAAGTGAATTCGACGAAGAATCAAATCCACCCTTCCACCGCTAGTCAAGTGAAAGGGCGCGCAAAGGGCTGAGGACCACGTCCCCCGCCTAAGCCCTAACATCGAACAAAAACTCTAAGAATCTCCCACGAGGAGATGCCCGGAGTAAGCTACTTCCAAACGAGGAACTTCCCCGAGCCATTTCCCAGTTTCCGTTTGAGGCTTCACCGAAAACTGCAAAGCTTCACCGGAAACTGCAGAGGCTCGCCAGGAACTTCATCGTTACTCCGGAATCTGAGCGATCACGGCGGTTACGCATGTATCATCATCGCAATGACGTCGGAAACCACCTGATTCACAAGAATATCCCAAAGCCTAGCCGCCCCGTCGGCGGCGGAAAGTGGCACGACCACCATCCATCACCAACAATCGCCGGAAATTAATCTATTTCATCTTCTAAACCTAAACCTAACAGCATGCAATATATGAACTACCATCAAAAGGGATAAAAGAGTGCAAAATCAGCAAACTTGGTCAAGAAGATGAAAAGCAGTTGCCCGAAAGTTGATGCGGTGGCCGGAATAGCAAACGGCAGTGACAGGCAAGAGCTTTGAAGAAGACAAAGAGAAACAAGAGTGAAAAATTCAGAATAAAACGGGCCTTCCCCTTTTAAACAGAGAGGCACGTGCACTGGCACGCCCTCGTAGGTCATGATGGCTACTAACTAGCCATCATTGTCTAGTAACTGCTACACAGGGCTCTAGGCACACGTGGCGCCCGAACGTTTCCAATTCTGACTAACCGTTAGTCTCCCCGTACGACGGGCAACCCGGTCACGGTCATGAATGTCACGGACACCAGGGGTCACGGGCACCACGAGACGACCTTCCTCGTCACCAAACGACGACTCCACGCTAGCTCCCTGGAGCCACGAGCTGTCCATAAGTCATCACTCACATGCTCGGGAGCAACGACTTGGGGGGCTCCTATTCTGGACTAGACCAATGGATAGACATGGCCCAATCCACCTCTGCTCCCAAAACGGCCCAATTACCTAAGTCCAACTCACCAAAGGGCAAAAGTTGTCTTTTTGCCCCTCCAACCGAGCAAGGACTGCATCGCTCCTCCCCAGAAATCTTGCCCGTTTCGCACGACTTCTTCATTCCCCGAACAGCTAAGGGCCTGTGCCCGACACTATGCCTATGCCCGACATAACGGCTAGTTTCGGGCACCCTGCCCGACATAACGGCTAGTTTTGGGCAGTTACCTATTCTTCGGGAAAACGGTTATTTCGCCCCGAAAATAGGACCGTTGGCCACGCGTTGGGGGCACTATATAAACCCTCTCACTTGAGAGGGTCAGGTATCTAATAATCACCCTTGAAACTCATACTTTGTACTTGCCCCTTTTCTCTGACCCTTTCTTACTTGAGCGTCGGAGTGCCTTGCAGGTACACCCCATCCTCCTCTCCATATGACCAGCACCTCAGACGTACTTGGTGTCCTACTTCAACAGGATCTGATCCAACCTTCACGATCATATACTATACATGAATCCAAGTGTTTGGTACTGAAATACCACAAGTTCCTAGTTAACACATTGTATACATTACATGCCCAAAGTACATAATACAATAAAATCTATAGCATAACATATACAAGATGTTCTAAGGCACTAAGAACTAGATCAATACAATGATCTCAAAAATAATCTCCAACAAAGGAAGTCTTGCCATCCCAAAAGCCAAGATAAGTAAGGAAAATCAAACAGCCTTATCCTTACCCTTCGCGGAACCTAAAGAACCTGTAATAAAATCAACAACATGGGGTGAGATATTAAATCTCAGTGAGTTCCCTATCTTATAGGTCCTCTCAGCTTTACAAGGTTCTAACAATCCTAACTCAAGTCAAGGGGAAGGGAAGTGACCTTTAGTTCACAATCTCACACTATATGGAAACACGTTATTGAGTCCGTTAACTCAAAAGTTATCACTATCGTCAACCCTATCAAGGCATCCCTTCTTCCCGTCTTCTTCTATGTCTAGAAGTTGGAATGAGTCATGGATCCTCGTAGATTACTTTGTATACGAGATGGATTCGGAACTAAGGGACACATTATCACCTTAATTCGTCACTTTACACGGTCCCTTTCACCGTTATAAGTCTCTTTACCCGTAGGCTCCATTCGTACTATAACATTGGGAATCAAACCTACCAAGTAATCGGGCGTTCATTCCAGAGGAGCTCGTTACTCATGAAACGACACATAATGGGGAATGGTTACGATTTAGTGATTTCACATACAACCATAATTGTATTCAACAATTCTAGGCCACAATAGCCTTTAGGCCTCTTTTGCCTTTTATCTATAAACATAATTATTACACATGTTCCATACTAGTGTCTTATTCTTTCTATACCATTCGGTACTGGACATACGCCTCGGTCTCTTCTGCACGAGCGTCGCCATTAAGTTATTTATCAATTTCCTAGCTTATTACTAGGTTCTAATATAAGTTCATAGCGAGGTTTCCTCACTCTACACATTCCATATTTTAACATGCATAATCTCTCAATCATGTTTAACATCAATATTAGACAAAGCATATTACAATTGCATTTTAGAATTACATATAATAATTCAATTACAAGTTACATAACCCTTAGGTTCCCTCCGATTTATTTAATCAGGTATCGAAAACAATATTTTTCACCTTTATCATGTAGTATATTTTCATAGCTTTCCATCGGTACCAAGAACACCTCGATTCGAAGCATGGTTCAAAAGATATTAATTTTCTAAAATATTTTTCAAAACATAACAGTGGTAACCGGTTACCTTAGAATGAGTAACTGGTTACGCATTCTTCCTGCGCAGATAGTAGCCAAAATCCAATAGGGTAACCGGTTACCTCAGAATGAGTAACCGGTTACTCAGTTCATTTTTTGCGTAAAACATCTATTTTTCCTGCAAGTAACCGGTTACCTCAGAATGAGTAACCGGTTACCACTAAACCAGAGGTCAAAAACCTGTTATTTTCAACATGGAATCCAATGGAAACTCATCAACACATAGCTCAACATAATAGCAAGTATCAAACATCAATTTCTCACACAACCTAATCATATAATGTGTTCTATTTCATATTTCAACCATAGCAAACATCATTTACCATGATTAATCAAATTTCACCATTTTTATTCAACTTCTAACCTAAGTTTCTATACTTAGGGTTCTAACTAGAAATCACCAACAACAAGATGAAGAAGATGTAGAAGATGTTGGGATGATTTATGAAGAAGAGGTGATGATCCAAGCTTTCTCTTCAATTCCAAGTTTTCTCTCTTTTTTTCTCCTATTGCTCCTCCTTCTCTCTACTATTACTATCTTTGTTTCAAATGAAGAGGAAAGGAAAAATAAAAAGATATAGAGAAATATCTTTAAGTTAGTAACGCTAACTAAATTGTCCAAAATATCTCTATAACACCAAATGATAAAACCTCAGAGTCAGATACTTATTAATTTGATACGCTCTGAGCTCGTCAGTTACTCTAATTATCTTTGTAGATAATTTCACAGAGTACACCGGAACCCAGTTGATCATACTAATATTATCCAGAGCAAAATAACTTACGGGGTATTACATCCTCCCTCCCTTAAATATAAATTTGTCCACGAATTTAAAAGATTACCTGAAAAGATGAGGTTAAATATCTCGCATCTCTGATTCTAGTTCCCAAGTTGCATCACCCGGATGCGTCACATCCCACTGAACCTTCACTAGAGAAATCTCTTTATTCCTTAGTTCCTTAGTTTTTCTTCCTGTGATACGACTTGGTTGAGGCTCAAACATTAAATCTGCTTCTATCTCAATCGTATCTGGTAGAATTGGCTGAATAGGATCTGGAATAAACTTCTTGAGTTGAGACACGTGAAAGACATCATGCATTTCTGACAGAGAAGGAGACAAGGCTAATCTGTAAGCTACTTCACCAATCCTTTCTAAAATTTGATACGGTCCCACGTATCTCGGACTTAACTTCCGCGACTTAAACGGTCCTTTCAACTTTAATCTTGGAGTAACTTTCAAGAACACGTGATCACCTTCATCAAACTCTAAAGGTCTCCTACGGTTATCCGCATAACTCTTTTGACGATCTTGTGCTTGTTTAACTTTGTCACGGGTCATTCTAATCTTTTCCCTAGTCTCTTGAATAATCTCAGGTCCCAAAATTCTATCTTCGCCAACTTCCGCCCAACACAAAGGCGTCCTACATTTCCTTCCATACAATGCTTCGTAAGGAGCCATACCAATACTCGCATGATAACTATTGTTATACAAAAACTCAATCAACGGTAAAAGTTTTATCCAATTTCCTCCACTTTTAAGTACACAAGCCCTTAACATATCTTCCATCGTTTATATTGTCCGTTCTGTCTGACCATCCGTTTGCGGATGATTCGACGTATTCAAACACAACTTTGTTCCCATAGCTTGTTGAAAAGCTCTCCAAAATCTTGAAGTAAACTTTGGGTCTCTATCGGACACAATACTAGAGGGAATACCATGAAACCTCACAATTTCTGAAATAAACAACCTTGCAAGATGACTTGCCTTATAAGTAGTCTTTACGGCTAAGAAATGCGCAGATTTCGTCAACCGATCCACAATTACCCAAATAGAATCATAACCACCTCGCGCACGGGGTAATCCAACTGTAAAGTCCATAGAAATACTATCCCACTTCCATACCGGAATTTCTAACGGTTGTAATAAGCCACCCGGTCTTTGGTGTTCAATCTTCACTTGTTGGCATACCGCACACTCCGATACATACACCACAATATCTCTTTTTATACCGGACCACCAATAGTCCCTCTTTAAGTATTGATACATTTTTGAAGAACCAGGATGTATAGTAAAAGTACCCTTATGCGCTTCCTCCAAAATTCTTCTTTTTAACATCGCATCATCCGGAACACAAATCATTTGGTTAAACAGAATAACCCCATCGTTAGCTCGCACGAAATCCGGTTGAACTAACAATTCTTGTAACTTCCCATCCAACACTTGTCCTTGTTGAATTTCCTCCCTAAGAGTAAAATTAACATTCAAATTTCCCATAATCACACCATTAGGAGTCCAAACAAATTGGAGATTAAGATCTCGAAACTTTTCCAATAAGGTATACTCTAACATCATCAACTCGGCATTATGCAACACTTTTCGGCTTAATGCATCCGTTACTTTATTCGCTTTACCCGGATGGTACTTTAGTTCCAAGTCATAATCCTTCAAATACTCATCCACCTCCTTTAATGCATGTTCAACTCTTTCTGGTCAAATAGATACTTTAAGCTCTTGTGGCCACTGAACATCTCAAAACGTACCCCATAAAATAATGACGCCACACTTTCAATGTAAAAACAACTGCCGCCAATTCCAAATCATGTATGAAAATGAGATTAATACAAACTGAATATATATAGCCAGATATCTCTGCTCAAGGATTCATAGTACGGGTACACTTTCTGGGCCCCATCGTCCACTACGAAAGTTAGGCAAGAGATAACAACTACTGATAAGAAAAGATAACACGCATGGTTGGATAATTCTCTTCATGAACTTTTAATTGTCGAGAGGCATAAGCCACCACTTGACTATCTTGCATTAAAACACCTCCTAATCCCATCTTTGATGCATCACAAAATAACTCATACGACTTGCTAGGATCAGGAATGATCAAAACAGGAGCAGTCGTCAATCTTTCCTTCAAACTCATAAAACTTCGTTCACAAGCTGAATCCCACTCATAAGGACAATCCTTTCGAGTAAGTTTTGTCATTGGTAAGGCCAATTGAGAAAAGCCATTGATAAACCTTCTATAATAACTTGCCAGGCCCAAGAAACTTCTAACTTTTGAAACATTCTTTGGTCTCTCCCAATTGATCACCACTTCAACTATTGATGGATCTACCGCCACACCTCCTTGAGATATGACATGCCCAAGAAAACTAACTCTGACATCCAAAACTCACACTTGCTTAGCTTAGCAAAAAGTTGTCTCTCTTGTAGGATCGATAAAACGATTCTTAAATGCTCTTCGTGCTCTTGAGAAGTACAAGAATAAATAAGAATGTCATCAATGAAGATCACTACGAATTGGTCCAAATAAGCTTGAAATATCCGATTCATATAATCCATAAAAACTTCCGGAGCATTCGTCACAGCGAAAGGCATTACTAAGAATTCATAATGACCATAACAGGTTCTAAACGCGGTCTTTGATACATCTAAACTCTTCACACGGATCTGGTGATAACCCGACCGTAAATCAATCTTCGAGAACACACTGGCTCCTTTCAATTGATCTAACAGGTCGTCTATCCTGGGTAATGGGTATTTGTTCTTTATGGTGACTTTATTCAACTGCCGGTAATCAATACATAACCACATTCCACCATCCTTCTTTTTTACCAATAACACTAGAGCTCCCCAGGGCGAAACACTAGGTCGGACAAAATGCTTAGCCATTAACTCTTCCAATTGATCCTTCAATTATCTTAACTCAAGTGGTGCCATCCGATAGGGAGAAACGGATATAGGAGTCGTTCTCGGTATCAGGTCAATAGAGAATTCCACTTCTCTTTCCGGAGGAAGAGAAGTGATATTCTCGGGGAAAACTTCGGAAAACTCACAGACTATAGGAATACTCAGAACTTGAAGGTCGCTACTCTCTTCCTTAGTGAGAACCAAAAGAAAAGATTTTTCCTTCTCAAACAAGAAATTTATCATTCCAACCGTACCTTCCAAAATAGTAGTCAACACATCCTTCGGAGTAGCCTCAATGGATGGAATGATGATTAACTTTTCTTCACAACCAATAAATACCGAATTAGCTGAAAGCCAATCCATTCCCAAAACAACATCTACTTTCTTAAGCGGCAAACAAATAAGATCAATCTCAAAAACTCTCCCATCCATAGATAAAACACAACTTTCACACATTAAAGGTGTTTCAACCATCTCATCCATGGCAGTAGTAACCACCATGGATGGAGACAACGGAATAGCTTGCAACCCAAGTAGCTTCACACATTGCATCGACACGAAAGAGTGTGTTGCTCCACAATCAAATAATACAAAACAAGGATTCCCATTAACGAAACACGTACCAGCAATCAAAGAGTTATCGCCCTTTTCTTTCTTCGCATCCAAAGTATAAACTCGGTCGATACTCCTTTCTTGAGTTTGATTCCTATTCTGAGGGTAATCTTTCGCTATATGACTTATTCTATGACACCGATGACACTCCACTCCTTCGAAGTGACATCTACCAATATGTATCTTTCCACAAGTACGACATACAGGAGGCGCACTTGATCTAGAATTTTGAACTTGTTTTCCCTTGAAGGCTTGCTGCGGAGGCCTAAACTATTGGTTTGATCTCCCACGATCATTCTGACTCGACCTACGCGAATCTCCTTCTGCTTGAAATTTCCTCAAACTGTTCTCTACCACATAACATTGCCTTAGCAATTTTGCATAACTAGTGAACTCTCTTTAAGACACACTATGAGAAATCTCAGCCTTCAAACCAAAAAGAAACTGGTCAATCTTCCACCTCTCATCCGGAGCATACATGGCCTGCCTAGAATAAGCAGCCATAATCTCAAACCTCTCAGCATAAGCAGCCACAGTCAAAGTATCTTGTCTCAACTGTTGGAAATCAAATTCTTTCTAGGTCCTTAAGGAACTAGGGAAATAATTCTCCATAAAAGTAATCTTAAATTTCTCCCAGACCTTAGGCACCTCTTGGATAGTCATTAGGGCTGAGGCACTCTCCCACCACCTCATGGCAGGACCCTTCAACGAGTGAGAAGCGAACACCACCTTGTTCTCTTCACTACAATGAACTATCAAGAAAATTCTCTCCATGCCAGCTATCCATTCATGAGCTTTCACAGGATCTAATCCGCCATGAAATTCTGGAGGATTCATGCGGATGAAATCCTGAAAACTCCCACCTATAGCATTTGGAACAACCATTGGAGGATGAAGACCCCCATTCATTTGTTGTACCATCTGCTGCATGAATTGGTTCTGCTGGTGCTGCATCTGTTGCAAAAACTGAGGCCACGGGACATACTCCTCGTCGCCCGGCGAATTCGTCCCAACAGGAGTAGTTCTAGGTCTACCACGATTTCTTCTGCGTCCGTCATCCATGTTCCTAAAGGTCATACAGATAGGATTAAGTTGATCAGGCTCAATACCATAAATATAACACTTAAGACCAATGGCAATACAATGCATATGAAACGGAAAAAATACTTATACTATTTCATGGCTAGGTCGAGGATACGACCTGCTCTGATACCAATTATAACACCCATATATAATAACATACATCAAAGCATATATACTATACATGAATCGAAGTGTTTGGTACTGAAATACCACAAGTTCCTAGTTAGCACATTGTATACATTACATGCCCAAAGTACATAATACAATAAAATCTATGGCATAACATATACAAGATGTTCTAAGGCACTAAGAACTAGATCAATACAATGATCTTAAAAATAATCTCCAACAACGGAAGTCTTGCCATCCCAAAAGCCAAGATAAGTAAGGAAAATCAAACAGCCTTATCCTTACCCTTTACGGAACCTGAAGAACCTATAATAAAATCAACAACATGGGGTGAGATATTAAATCTCAGTGAGTTCCCTATCTTATAGGTCCTCTCGGCTTTACAAGGTTCTAACAATCTTAACTCAAGTCAAGGGGAAGGGAAGTGACCTTGAGTTCACAATCTCACACTATATGGAAACACGTTATTGAGTCCGTTAACTCAAAAGTTATCACTATCGTCAACCCTATCAAGGCATCCCTTCTTCCCGTCCTCTTCTACGTCTAGAAGTCGGAACGAGTCATGGATCCTCGTAGATTACTTGGCATACGAGATGGATTCGAAACTAAGGGACACATTATCACCTTAATTCGTCACTTTACATGGTCCCTTTCACCGTTACAAGTCTCTTTACCCGTAGGCTCCATTCGTACTATAACATTGGGAATCAAACCTACCAAGTAATAGTGCATTCATTCCAGAGGAGCTCGTTACTCATGAAACGACACATAATGGGGAATGGTTACGATTTAGTGATTTCACATACAACCATAATTGTATTCAACAATTCTAGGCCACAATAGCCTTTAGGCCTCTTTTGCCTTTTCTCTATAAACATAATTATTAAACGTGTTCCATACTAGTGTCTTATTCTTTCTAATCATTCGGTACTGGACACACTTCTCGGCCTCTTCTGCACGAGCGTCGTTATTAAGTTATTTATCAATTTCCTAGCTTATTACTAGGTTCTAATATAAGTTCATAGTGAGGCTTCCCCACTCTACCTATTCCATATTTTAACATGCATAATCTCTCAATCATGTTTAACATCAATATTAGACAAAGCATATTACAATTGCATTTTAGAATTACATATAATAATTTAATTACAAGTTACATAACCCTTAGGTTCCCTCCGATTTATTTAATCGGGTATCGAAAACAATATTTTTCACCTTTATCATGTAGTATATTTTCATAGCTTTCCATCGGTACCAAGAACACCTCGATTCGAAGCACGGTTCAAAAGATACTAATTTTCTAAAATATTTTTCAAAACATAACAGTGGTAACCGGTTACCTCAGAATGAGTAACCGGGTACGCATTCTTCCTGTGTAGACAATAGCCAAAATCCAATAGGGTAACCGGTTACTCAGTTCATTTTTTGCGTAAAACAACTATTTTTCCTCCAAGTAATCGGTTACCTCAGAATGAGTAACCGGTTACCACTGAACCAGAGGTCAAAAACCTGTTATTTTCAACATGGAATCCAATGGAAACTCATCAACACATAGCTCAATATAATAGCAAGTATCAAACATCAATTTCTCACACAACCCAATCATATAATGTGTTCTATTTCATATTTCAACCATAGCAAACATCATTTAGCATGATTAATCAAATTTCACCATTTTTATTCAAATTCTACCCTAAGTTTCTATACTTAGGGTTCTAACTAGAACTCACCAACAACAAGATGAAGAAGATGGAGAAGATGTTGGGATGATTTATGAAGAAGAGGTGATCCAAGCTTTCTCTTCAATTCCAAGTTTTCTCTCTTTTTTTCTCCTCTTGCTCCTCCTTCTCTCTACTCTTACTATCTTTGTTTCAAATGAAAAGGAAATGAAAAAGAAAAAGATATAGAGAAATATCTTTAAGTTAGTAACACTAACTAAATTGTCCAAAATATCTCTATAGCACCAAATGATAAAACCTCAGAGTCAGATACTTATTAATTTGATATGCTCTGAGCTCGTCAGTTACTCTAATTATCTTTGCAGATAATTTCATAGAGTAGACCGGAACCCGGTTGATCATACTAATATTATCCAGAGCAAAATAACTTATAGGGTATTACACATTAATATTTTCGTACTACATAATTTTGGGTTGAACTTCTCTCCTATACACTTTGCGTGTACCCGTCGATCTATGCTTGCAAGGACCTTCATTACAATGAGTATGTTTCCCAGATGATACATATAGATTAGAAAGCAAAACATAGACTCCACTGTGAATGTGATTATCCAAGTGCAATACTTTTTCAGCAACAAGTTCAGTCAGTTGAGTTTCTCCATGGTTACAACATACACCAATTACAACTCTGGCATACTGCAAGACCTCATCTTCATTTGGTGTGCCGCTATATTCTGCATAATTTCTGAGCTGTGGAGCAAAACAAAAATCTCCTACATATTATAATAAATTTGTTTAAAAGAAGTTAGTTGCTTACTGTTGCAAGACAATAATGTTTAACTATGATTTTAGCTTTGAAGAAATAGAAACACAACATATATTTAAGTAAATTCTCATCATGTGTATGAAGGCTTTCAACTACCAGGTTATATTCATACTTTTAAGATTTTTCAAGATCCTCCATAGCCTTATCAAATTCAGTATATAGTTTTAATAACTCGGGACAAAGCACTATATCAAGCAATTGTAATTTCTCTTTTCTTCTCTACACACTTCAAATTTTAGGCATGTAATCTCAAGCTATATATATAAATTTCTGGAGCAGCGTATGATTTGGAAATTGTAACAATCATAACTTAAATTTAATCCAATATTGGTAAAGATATTTTTCTTATATCACATGTGTAAATTCAAATCATACAATTTGAAGTCATATAGAGATTCTTAAATATAAAGTTGATGATATATTACCAAAATAAATCAACTCTTCCTAACAACCTGATTGCTCAAATCCACCTCCATGTTCTTGATTCCTACAAAAAGTGAGAACATAATGCAAGAATGATTGAAAGCACCCATAAACCAATAAACACTTAAACAAACACAAAAACAACACGTATCATCAATAGTTTGCAGTTTTTTAACTGCACTAACACAACCTTTGCATGTCATATCCACCATATACGTCATCTATAACATCAAATTTACAATAACAACAACAACAAAATTCAAACAATTATGTATTCCGCTAAACATATTAATCTAGCATTATAGCTAAGGAAGCTAAAATAATTAGAAATTATAAATCGAATTAAGCAAAACAAAGTTTCTTCCTTCCTTCCTCTTTTAAACACAACAACAACTTATTTTTACAAATTGAAAATCGATTCAAGTTGTGGTGAAGGACGACACGACATTGAATGATGATAGAGGCGTAATTTGAAATTTCATGTTGTGGTTCGGTGGTCCTAGCCATTCTCGGTTCAGAGGTTCCGTATGTTTTTCGACGCTTTGTGCGTCAGGTAGCTTCGTGGAGGTTGCGAGTTGTTTGATTTGTTTTGTGTTTGATGGTGGTTTAGCAGATTTGAAGCATAGGTGGTGGTGATTGTAACACCTTAAACCCTTAAACTGATATAAAAAGAATTACCTGACAATTTAAGGTGTCACCAATGACAACCCTTCAAAACTTAATAAAACACATGACAACACGCAGTGGAGAAATCATTTTATAACAACTTCAGTTTAAACTTCTCAAAACATAACAAACCCCCAGTTCTCGATGTTACAAGATCAGAGCACTAAACCACTAAATAGTAATAAAACAAAACTAAAAATTAAGAATAGCTCCAACAAGCCACCTTCGACAAACAACAACAACTCTACTTCTGAGTATCGACAAGATGTCTATAGTGGACAACATTCAGCAAAGGATTGAGAAACAACATTCAATATGAACAGTGTAAAGAATATGAAGATAGAGAAACATACAACATATCATACATCCAATACACAATCAACATCACGATAATCTCACACACATTCACATCAATATACAAATACTATGTAATGCAACTCATGACACAATGTGAAACTTATGCATGTGGTACCAACTCAACATTTGGTTCTCTCTAGAACCGGGTTCCCCTTCTGAACCCATGAGCCCTCCCTTCTGAGCTCCAACCCCCTTTATGAGCTTGGGACAAGCCACTAGTCCCCCCTTCTGAACTAGGAAACATGCCTCTTTCAACGACATGACACTATGATGCATGTCCATTCAAATCAATACAACAAGAATAATAATGCTTACGGCCCCCTTCTGGCCATAAACAACATGCATTTGCACACAATAGTAATCCCCCCTTCTGAATTACTATCCAAACAGTAGCACAACACCAAAAATTTGAACTAATATTCTAAATCACGCAATAGGGACGAGAACGCCCCTTCTAAAAACACGACGGGTAACTTGTCACCCTAGTGACACCCGTCACCTTCCCAAAATTCCCAGACTGTCATCATCATGACGACCGACTTGGATAACAAGCCTGGAGACCATGACAGTCTCCCCGTCAGAGCAGTGACTCCCGTCAGCGTCTCCAGGTGCATGACGGGTAACCTGTCATCTGGGTGACGCTCGTCACCCTGTACCAGAAGGAAAAAAATGTCTTTTTCACCATAGGAGTCTCCTTGAACTCCAAACTTCGATCCCTAATCACCCAAACACACCTAGAGAAATGTATTACATGTTAAAACATCATTATGACATGCTAATTCACATAATCACACCAATTAATCATTCAATTTCATCAATTCATGTTTATGTTTATACTTTCAACAATTCCATCAATGGCATAAACACATATGTATACAAAATTGAATATTATACACGTATAAAATTCAATAATCACACCTCAATTCACCAATTTTCAGAACCACGCCTAACCAACAACAATTTATGAACAATTCACACAATTCTCTCTTCTCTACTCATTCATGTTATACACCTATAGAGAAAGTCTTTTCTCCCCCTTACCTTATATTTCTTGCAAAAATTCAGATTTGGATCAAGGTTGTTCTTCCCTCTTCAAGCCCTAACCTTGCCTTACCTCTTTTCTCCCAAAATTTTGTTTTCTGGTACAAGTTTTCTCCCAAAAACTTTAGTAACCACTATTTATATCTAACCTAATTTTTAATCTCTTAAAAATTACACTATGGTCCAACTCTTGTCATTACTCCCACTACTTCCCTAAATTTCTCTAATTTTCTACTTTCCACCTAAAAGCCTCATTTCTCATTTATTTTAATTAATTAATTAAAACAATTATTTATTCTAATTATTTTAATCATTTTAATTATTCTAACTCTTCCATTCCTTCCACCACCGTACCAATGTTATCACTACACCTCACTAATGCCCCCCACAAACACATGCAAGCCATTATACTTATTTAATTAAAAGCACACCAAAAACCAATTAATTAAATAAAATACGAAATAATCTGATTAAATAAATTAATCAAATTATGGGGTGTTACAACTCTCCCCCACTTAAAGAATTCTCGCCATAAAAAATTACCCAAAGGAAATAGAGTCGGATACGACTCTCTCATCTGACTCTCTAACTCTCACGTCATGCTTCCACCAGCAGGTCCTCCCCATACCACCTTCATCAATACAATCTCATTTCCTTTCAAGTGTTTCACTTCGCGATCCTCTACTCTCAAAGGAGATGCCTCAATGGTCAAGTTTTCTCTAACTTGCACATCTTTTACTTGAATCACATGAGACAGACCAAGAATATACTTCCTCGGCTGAGACGCATGAAAGACATCATGAAAATTCAAAAGAAACATTGGTAATGCAACTCAGTAGGCCACTTCTCCTACTCGCTTTATAATCTAATACAGACCCAACGACTTCTGATGTTCAGTCTTCGAATTCTAGCAAGTCAAACAATCATAAACAAACTCAACTACTTCCTTTTTCATTCCTGGCCACCAAAATAATTTGTTCAAATCTAGATACATCTTAGTGGAACTAGGATGAATACTAAGACCACTCCTATGACCTTCCTCAAGAATACTCTTCTTAAGTTCTGGTACATCTGGTACACAGACCCTGTCTCTGAATCTCATCACACCAATCTCTTTTATCCTGAAATCACCTCTTTTACCTTGATTGATTAACACCAATCGGTCAATCAATCCCAAGTCGATATTCTGCCTTCTCTGATTTTTTCAAGGATACCACTGGTCATCTTCAACATACCCAACTTCACACTGTTAAAAGTTTCTTCACATACCAAATTCATGTCTCTGAATTACTCGATCAACTCCATTTCTCGAACCATCAACATCAACATATGCAACGACTTCCTACTCAACGCATCAGCTATAACATTGGCCTTACCCGGATGATAACTCAAGCCAAAATCACAATCTTTCATAAATTCAAGTCATCTCCTCTGCCTCATATTCAACTCTTTTTTATCGAAAAAGTACTTCAAAGTGTCGTGGTCACTAAACACTTGAAATCTGGAACCAAACAAATAATGCCTCCAAATTTTCAACACAAACACCACACCTATTAACTCTAGATCATGCATAGGATAATTCCTCTCATGAAATTTCAACTTCCTAGAAGCATAAGCCACAACCTGATCATTCTGCATCAACACACCACATAGACCCATCTTCGAAGCATCACAATTGTCATACCCCAAATTTTGACCCTATATGTCATCATCATTCTAGGAAGCATTCAGGCATTGCATTGCTAACCCTAACCTTGTTCAAGTTTGTTCCTTGTTTTGCTTCATCAAATTAGAGTTTTGCTCAAGAGAATCAAGAGCATCTACACATGATCAGTCAATGTTTTGGAATGATCATCAACCCATCAAGCTTACATACACTCAAGAGGTTTCCCTTCATCAAGAATCAGGTTCAAATTGGTCTCATTACAAGTTTTATGGAGCTCAAATTCATCTGGTCACCAATTAGGGTTTTATCAAGAAAAGTCAACTGTGTCTTTGACTTTTGATCAAAGCATGATCTCAAGCCTTGGGACATGGTCCAAGACACTCAAATACATCCTTGGAGTCCATCCATGATGTTTGAAAGATTCAAGAATGCAAGATCATTGAAGATCACACAGTTGAATTCATCTGATACACAAGCTTTATCTGACAAAGTCAACCCTTTGACTTTTAGGGTTTTTGGTCTAAATGGAAGTATTCCAGCCAAATTTCATCAAGACATGTTTGATCAATGAGTTTGAGCATGAAAAACTAAGATTTGGAAGGTTTCTTGCAAAAGGGCAAAGTTAAGCAACTTGAAATTTTTCTAAGTATAGGAAAAAACCCTAGTTTTGAGGCCAACTTTGAAAGATCATAACTATCAATCTACACAGCCATTTTGTGTGCTCTAAAGCTCAAATAAAAGCCCTCGCAACATACTACAACTTTGTATGAGAGGTGGAAACTTCAAAAAATGCTTGGATTTTGAGTTATGAAGCCTCAAAGTTTTGAAAAATCTTTGGACACTTAGAAATGTTACAAGACAATTTTTGGTCCTTAGAAACAACAATCTTTGGAGCCAGTTTTCATTATGATCCTTTGAGATTCAAGAATTTTGTTAAACATGAAAGTTTTAGAGCACAGTTGGGGCTTTTCAAAAAGTACAAGAACTCCTCCTTAGCCTTCTTGAGCTGAGAGTTTCGAAGAGATAAAGTTGGTGTCACGAAGTTGGATTTCATGCCATTTTCATAATTTGTTCTTGAGCAAAACTCCAAGACATGCCCAATAATCCTACTTTGAAGTCCTAATTACTTCTAAATTAATACATAATCAGAAGATTGCATGATTTAGGGAAGCATTACACACTAATTTGAAGCTTTGTCCATTGAATCATGCCATTTTTGGAAGAAAGGTGAGACTTCCATTTTGATAAAGTGGATTTAATCCAAGTCAACTTGTCTTGAGCCCATACTTGTTTCCTTCTACACCAAACCTTTCTAGAACTATGAAGCAACATGTTTGCACTCCATGACAGCTTTTAAAAAGGTATTTGTACTTGTCTTGAAACCATGGAAATCAAACCAAGCATTCTTTGGATTTCAACTAGACCAAGCAACCAAACCACTTCAAATCTGCAGAGCCAATTCCTCCACTTTTTCCCTATAAATAGAGGAACTCTCTAAGCATCAAACACACAGAAAAACATCAGCAAAAACCCCTCTAACCCCTCTTGCAGCAGTTCTTGCAAGCCAAACCCTCACTTGTGCCAAAAACACCATTTTGCACAAGAGCTTCCAAAATCATCTCTAGCCATCAAACCACTAAACTAATCATTCTAACATATCACAAAACATGTGTTAGAGGTGTTCAGATCATCACAACCATCCAAAACTTCATAAATCAAAAAGTCAACTCTCAACCCCTTGAAAGTTTGACTTTTTGGATTTTCTCATCCAAAACATTGTCCAATTCATTTCCAAGACATCCAACACTTCTATCACACTCCATAAATTATCCTTAAACTGTTCCTAACTTGGTTTTGCATCTGTAACTTCATTTACTTGAAGTTTCATTTTGGTCATTTTCCACATTTTGCAAGAAGGGAAGTATATTTTGTTCCAAGAGTTTCCAACTGGTTCCAAGCATTTAGAAAGGTCATTAGAGGTCCATTGAAGGTGTTCCAATCATCAAACAAGTTATGTAACATCTTTGGAGGGTTTTTTCTTTTTGCTCCAAGAGGTAAGCTTACTTGAAACTTGAACTCTTTGAAATATGTCATGTTTTGATGTACATTGACCACAAACATGTTTGTTATGTTGTATATGATGTGTTTGATCCATTATTTGATGATATTCATGATTGTGTGAGACTGAGCCATAGAACTTGCAAGTTTGTACCATTTTAAATGTCCCTATCGTGTTTTAAAATAGAAACATTTTTAGAAAAATCCAATGGTACCACTGAATTCCTTGTGAAAAATTAGACAAGTTAGGTCTTTACTTTTTTGAATTTCATTAAGTATTCAGAAAGTTATAGGGTTCTAGCATTTTGAAAAAATGATGAAGGTAGTGTTGCTTCCAACCAGCCATGGCGCCTTTTGGTGCATCTTTCAGGTCATGTCTAGGCTTATCTATTAATTTATGGGGGTGATACAATGGATGTATCACCACCCCAGTGGTTATGACCCTCGCGCATGTTTACCTTTGACCTATAGAACTGGGGTTCGAATCCCCCTCGCCCCAGTTCTTTTTATTTTTCCCAGTTTTGAAATGAACTTCATATATTATAATGTGTTTCCATGTTACTTTCACAAAGCGCGCCCTGGTTCAGTGGTATTAGTTTTGAGACACAAGACTAGTGACGTGGGTTCAACACCCATGTGAACCACTTCCTTTATTTTTTACCACTTATTTTTCTTCTTTTTCTTTGTGATTTCAAATGATCATAACTCCTTCATTTTTAAACATTTTTGACCCACTCTTTTTGAAAAGTGTTCATGATTTTGTCTATGTTCTGTTTATGAAAAGAGTTTTCCAAAAATATTTATTTTTGTGGCACTTATTCATGTTTGAAGTAAGTGACCTTTTTAGGGTTTTCTTAAAGGATCATTTTGATTCTTGGGTTGTTTCCTTTGATTTTCTTTGCATATATGGACATGTTTAAACCATTTGCAACTTATGTGAACCTTGTGTGATGTTGTCAACTTGTACCTTTTGGTTTTGATATGAATCTTGGCTTACTTTTATGTATGTTTACATGTTTAAATGCCTTGAACTTTGTCATCTATACCATGAGCCATTTAGTGTAATTACCTTGACCCTTTGCACACATCCTTGGATGAGCACCAAGAACCATAGCATGCTCTTTAGGTTGTCACCAAAGTCTTGAGCCATGTACACTTTTGCTTCCATGTTAAGTGAGGTTTTAACTTACACATGCTTACTTTGACTTTTGTAATGTTCTTGTTTGTTTGTGACCATGCTTGAACCCTAACATGCATGTTTAGGTTGTTACCTACTTGTATCAATATGTTCAATTTCTAACCATGCCTAATTGTTCAAGTAATGCCTTAACTTGTTCACATGATGTTTGAACTTTCAACATGTCATCTTTAAGCATTCTCACATGTCATCCCTTGTATGCTTGCATATTCATCCACATGTTATTATCATAAACATGTCACTCTTGCTCAAGTATGTTTGGTTGTTACCATTTATTTGTTTTAAATTGTATTTATGATTAAGTAATGTCTTAACTTATCT
Source organism: Lathyrus tuberosus (assembly GCA_022829125.1). NCBI lineage: Eukaryota > Viridiplantae > Streptophyta > Magnoliopsida > Fabales > Fabaceae > Lathyrus > Lathyrus tuberosus. Next base: position 15,441,502 of record JALAZF010000027.1, on the reverse strand, counting down.
ATGTATGCCTTGAACTTTGATTGTATCATGACTATGTATGCCTTACTTCATCTTTGAACCTCCATCCATGATAAGTGATGTCCTAACTTATACATGTCATCTTTGAACTTTTGTTTCATCCATGTTTAAGAGTTGTCATAACTTTCACATGTTAAGTTAAACTTTGAATCATATCTTGATTAAGTATTGTAATAACTTATCCATGCTTTAAAGTGCTTAAATTGTATTCATGATTAAGTGTTGTTACAACTTATCTTCCTTTGTCATGTATTCATGATTGAGTGGTGTTAGTAAACCCTAAAGCATGCTTATGTACTTGAACTTTCATCCATGATACCTTAGTCTTGTTAGAACTATATCTTATGATTGTTTAGATGTTGTAACATCTTTATGTGATTGAACTTACCTTGGTTGCCACCATGTTGGTTTTAAAACTTCTTTGAACCTTTGAACAACTAGGTAGTTACCTTGTCTCGTTCATGACTTTGTTAAGCCCTTACTCTAAATGTTGTCACATTTATCTTTATGCTTTGGTTGTAACCATATGCTTTACCTTTGTCATGCTTTCGTTAACATCATGTTTGAATGTTACTTTGATTTACTTTCAATTGATATCATGTTTGAATATCATGTTTGTTCATACCATCCATACTTAAATCATACTCCATTTAACTTTATCAAGTTATCCCCCAAGTGATGTTAGTTTGTTAGCTTCCATCCTCAAGTTGCCCTATATTCCTTGATCCAAGGGAAAGTCTCTCTATTGACTCCATGTCATAGATAGCTCATCAATAACTACACCCTTTGACCTTGTTAGAGTCATTAGGCTTTTGTAGTTTAGACTTAAGATAAAATAGATAAATCGTTTGACTTTGTCAAGTCAAGTAAGTGTTAAGACCTTAACACTTAATCCCCTTTGAACCTTGATCATAATCAAAGTGTTCTTTCATCCTTAGTGAGGTGAACTACAAATGCTCTGATTCCATCCTTGTAAGGATATGTAGGCACAAGACCGCGAAGTTTTGGCGAGCATACTTAGTGACTAAACCTTTAGGTTCCAATCTCTCACCATATAACCCAAACACAAAACAAAAGCAAACAATATCACAAATTTTAAGAGGTTCCTATAGAATACTATAGATGCTTAGGGTGCTAACACCTTCCTTAAGTATAACCAATCCCCGACCCCCAAAATCTCTTAGCATTGTTGTTACATTGCAAACTTAGGGTTTTTTTTACGATCTATACCCTTTCCCTTGGATAAATCAAAGCTCGGTGGTGAATCTTTAAAAGGATTTGTGATTCAAGTTTAATAAATAGGTTGATATCCAATTCTCACCGCAACAAAACATGGCGACTTCACTGGAGACAAGTTAAGAGGATTAAACCTAACTTACTTATATTTGCTATACTCTTGTTTGATTGTTTGTTTGTTGTTCCATTGGGTTGTTACCTTGTGGTGAGATAAGTCCTGACCTTGAACTTGAGAGAAAAATAAGATAGGAAAGTGGTATATTCAAAAAGGCTTATAGGGAGTTGATTCCTGACCAAGCTAACTTGAGAAATCACCACTCGGTGGAGGCACCTTTAAGAATAAGTATTGTTGATCAAGAGATTGTGAAAACAATACTATTTCTTGATTGAGCCTACGAAGTTGAGAACCTTTAGTTAACTTTAACCCCGCTTGGCCTTGTTAGGAACGTAGTGCGATGACTATGAGGGAGTAGTTCCAAAATAGTTGATACATGATACTACACTCAAAAGAGGTTCTCTTGAGAATATTATTAACTACCGCGTAATTGGGAAATTTATAATATTCAAAGGATGGGCTGATGACTTTGGGAACTTGTTAGAATTTGTTGTACAGGTACAATAAAACCTAGTACATGCCAAATGGGAGGGGTAAACCTTTGACTTCATACAAGCCTTACACCATGTTTGAGTGTGATCTTGTCTTGTTTGTGCATACATGCATTCATAAGCATCATTGTTCATAAAAAGTTTCATGGAACTTAAACTCTTGTTTGTAAACATCAGATGATAATCATATACAATGACAGAAGGAAAACTATTAAGTACACTTTCAAGAGTCCTGACTTAGGTGACCTAAGGAGACTAGGAGCTTTGGTTAAATATCTAGAAGGTTTCAAGGACAAATATGGGAAGTTGTTATCACTGTTGAAGATCAAGATGGAAGATGGACTTCTCTCCATACTCCTTCAATTTTATGATCCAGTCTACCATTGTTTCACCTTTCCTGACTACCAACTTGTGCCTACATTGGAGGAGTATTCCTATTAAATTGGGTTTCCTATTTCTGACAAGTCTCCTTTCCCTTTCTTGGAAAAAGATCCTAAAGAGAAAGACATCGCCAAAGCCACACATTTGGAGTTGTCTGAAATTCAAGATAACATGACCACCAAAGGAGGAGTATTTGGTCTGGCTACAGAGTTTTTGATTGGGAGAGCTCAGTACTATGCAGATCACATGAGCATGGATGCTTTTGAGGCTATTCCTGCCTTACTTATCTATAGAGTATTCCTCTTCCCAAGCTTTGAAGACTTTGTTGACATCAATGCTATTAAGATCTTCCTAAAGAAGAATCCAGTGCCTACCTTGTTAGCAGACACTTATCACTCAGTCCACTTGAGGAACTTCCAGAAAAACGAAATGATCACCTGCTGTGTGCCATTACTGTACAAGTGATTTATTTCTCACTTACCCAAATCAAGCTCATTTTGGGATATCAAGAATGGCAGGTGGTCACAGAAGATTATGGCTCTCACCCACTCTAACATTGATTGGTACAATCGTGTCTATGATGGTGTAGTACCCTAAATTTTGATCACTGGTTTGTTAATATTTTTGGATTTTTTTGCTACCAGAGGGTGTCATTTAGGTGTCATTGGGTTTTTGGGTTTGTTAGCACTTTTAGGCCCATTTTGGGATTGGTTTTATATAAGGGCTCCTTATCTTTAGTTAGAGATTAAAAGTTTTAGTTTAGTTTTATTAATTAGATAATAAGTAGGATTTTTGTTTCATAGTTAATTATTTTTTAAAAAAAAATGTTTTGTAATTAGTTCATTTTTGAAAGTTTTTGCTAAGGGTCATTAGAACTATATTATAAGTTTAAGTTTTTTTGGGGCCATTGAAAATTATTTTATTGTTCAGGGTTTTTCATTAAGGTTTTTAAGTGGTAATTAGGATTAAGGATTAAAATAGGGACCGGTTGTGTTTATTCTAATTATCATTATTTTATTTTATCGTTATTATTTTATTTATTTTTATTTAGGGTCATTTTTTCAGCATTAGGTAATGTTGATTAGTGATAATTTAATTGGAAGAGGGATCGAGCTATCAACGTAACAGTTACTTTTATTTTTATTATTATTTCATGATGTGTCTTTATTATTTATTTATTTATTTTATTTTTATTACTTTTTTTTGGGTCAAAATTGTTGACCAAGGGAATGTCAGCTTCTTCCCCAAATCAAACCCTAGATTGTGCGCAAAAGGGGAAATATGAATCAAAGCAAAATCAGATCATATCAAAATCACTTTCATTAATCCATTCAAATCAAAACGAGTACAAAATCCAAATCAGATCTAAAAATTACGTCTTGTACAAGACGTAACCCTAATTCTAAAAATTACAACAAAATCAAATATGTTCAAAATAAATCAAAACTTCCTAAAACGAAAACCTAATTCCTAACTCTATAAAAAACCTAAGAGAAAACAAAAGGGGGGGGGTTGGACGAGGAGACGGAGGAACACGACCACGAATCTCCCCAATTTTTTTTGAACACCTGCGAAAATAAAAAGAAGGGGATTAGAAGCAAGAACAGAGGAAATAGGATAACAAATTACTACGAGATTCACTACAAGGAAGGTAAATAAAAAAGACTTAGCTTTGAATCGTTGATTGTTTGCGTGTTCTGGGTTTTCGGGGAATTTAATAAGGGGTTAGGGTTAGGGTTCATAGCTAAGAACCCTAGGGTTCATCGTCTAGAGCTAGGGTTCTTGGTGTTGTTAGGGTTTTCTGGGTCTTGGATTGAAGGTAGGGTTAGGGTTCTTAGGGTTCATCTTGAACCCTGAAGAACATGAAGAAATCTGGGTTTAAAGGGTTAGGGTCATGAGATTTACAGATTCCGGTTGAATGTCAACCGGAAATCTGGGTTGGGCGGTGGTTTGAAGGGTTTTGCACGGTTGCCGGAGAGGTACACCGGCGGTTGAAGAAGGGAGAGGCGAGAGAGAGAATTGGCTTAGAGAGAGAGAGAGCGTGTTAGAGAGATAAGAGAAAAGGAGAAATGAGAGGGGGACTGAGGTGTGAGCGGGTTAAGTACCCCTTTTAGTGAGCCGTTTGATCCACGCCAAGTGGCGTCGTCTAGGTCGTCTGATTAAATTGACCGTTGGAAGTCAACTGGTGTCCCATGTGTACATGCCCTTGAAGGCGTGTGGTAACTATGAATCCTGGCCGTGCGTTCAGATTATCTAGTTTAGTATTTAAGATCAATGGCTGAGGTTGTATGTGTTTTAACCTGTACGATCATGATCAAGCGATAAAGGGGGAGTTAATGACCAGACTCCCTCCACCTTGTTTTTTTTTGTTTTTTCTCTCTGTCTCTTCGTATTGGGTTTTGGCGATTGGGCCTTGCGCCCAGATCCCTAGTTACACCCCCACTAGCCCATTTGCTTTTTCTTTAACAGAAAACGCACCCCCTGGTTTTTTATTTAATTAAATTATTAACATAATTTAATTAGTAATTAAGTTTAAGTATTTTAATTAGGAAAGAGGGTTTTAGGGTTTTTTGAATGATTAAATTAATAACTTAATTTAATTATTTAATTAGGTTAGATTTTTATTTAGGATTTTTAAAGGATAGGGTTTTAGGTTTTTTAATTAATTAAAGTAATGACTTAATTTAATTATTTAATTAGGATAATTTTTAATTAGGGTTTAGGATTTTTAACTGATTAAATTAATAACTTAATTTAATTATCTAATTAGGATAAATATTTAGATGTTTTTGATAAATAGTTTTATATATCTAAATTAATTTATTTGAGGAAATGTGGATTTAATTTTACTTAGGAGTTTTATTAGGGTTTTAGGGATGATTTTGGGTTGGGTTTGTAATGGGTATATTTAAAAATATTTGGATTTATACTTTTAAAAAATAGGATTCAAAATTCTTTTATTTTGGGATTATGTCAAAAATCTTTTAAATTGGAATATTTTGGGGATTTATTTTGCTATGTAAATAGCATTTTGGGTTTTATTAAATTACTTGGGGATTTGAGGATCTTGTTATTTTAAATAAGGGATATACGGGGATTTTAAGGATTTAAAGCTTTGGGATAAAGCTCTTGGTCCGAGAGCCTAAATAAGGGATGGGATAAGGGTGTCGCTCCCGGGATTTTCATCCAAGAACAAACGCGAAAGTGGCGCTGAAACAGAGTCGCCATCAATGTGTATTTATCCCAAGAGAGGGAAAGGAAACACTGCGTAAACCTGAAGGGAAGGAAAAAGCATGGTCTTGCGACCAAGAGAAACAGGTAAGGGAGTCGGTTACGCGAGGGCAAGGTATTAACACCCCCTCACGTCCATCGTACTCGACGGGATCCACGCTCGTTGTTATCGATCAAAGGGTGTAGGTTATCTGAAACTCGACTACTAACTGGAAACTGGAAACAAAAGGTGAAATGGAGAAACGGGGGGAAAAGAGAAAAAAGACACCAAGGACTCGCAAGGATCGTCGCAATCCTATGCCTACGTATCTTAATTAACTAATGAAGAATCAGAGTCAACGTAGTTCAGACTACGGATTGGGGAAGGGTGAAAGGATTGTGCTCGGAGAGATCTCGCACGATCTCCTGCCTACGTATCTTGCTCGCACGCGAGAATCAGAGCGACGTAGTTCCCCTCACTAGGGATGGCTTTACTTTGCTTGTGTTTTTTAACGGAAGACGCCAAAGTTTACGTTCCAGCAGTTAGGTGTCGCAACTCGTTGTACGGAGTCTTAGGCATTTACCTGTTTGCGGTAGAACGGAAATGACGCGTCCTTTATGAAAGAAATGAAAGAGATGAGAAGAGAATTGTTTGTTTGTTTATTGATTTTTAAAAGAAATGTTTTGATTGTTGTGTGTTTATAACACGTATTGCACTAAAGTCTATGACATAGGAGTGAATGTCTCGCATGGTCGTCCTAACAAGACGTATGCTAAACACTCTAGAAAGGCGAAGGGAAACCCTTCTCTTTCCATTTCCCATGTACTTAAGGCTCATGGCATACAATACTTGTTGCCTTTATTACATGTTTTTTTTATTTTTGTTTTGAGATGAGAAAGAGAAACTCAAAGGTGAGAAAGGAAAAAGTCTAAGTGGGGGGAAGACTAATAACCCTAATGTTGTCATACATGGATGTCCTATGGTTATGTGGAGCATAAGAACCACCTAAGTCTAAAGAGAAGAGAGGGATAACACTATCGGCTTATCCTACCTCACCTTAATCAAAAATTAAGGATGAGCTAGGATCCCTAAGGGATGTGAGAAAGTTCTACACAATCAAGCATTATATCATGCTATTCACAAAAGAGAAATAGTAATGAAAGAGATAAGAGATGAAAGAAGAGATGAACATGGATAACCATCCACATGTTCAAGTACCTTACCTCTGCCCCTACACAAAAGTTTAGTATATAATCAATCACACATAATGAATTCAAGTGAAAGAAGCTAAACAAAACAATACTAGTTGTTTTAGGAAGACAACTTAAAAAGCAAACAATGTTTAAACCAAAAGGGAAGGGTCTTAATGGTTAAGAACCAACACAAGTCAGTAGGTATGTTAAAGGATCCTACTAATGTAAACATGCCATATGAAATCAAACAAAAGCAAACTAGGCACCAAACAATCATACAAATGCAAATGAAACATTAATAATGCAATATGAATGCAAATGAATCATGAACATGGATGAATGCACATGTAAGCATCAAAGTCAGAAGTGAAGGACATTTAAGAATGCATCAAGATGTCATTAATGTAGCATATGATTCATGAATGCAAGTATTGAACAAGTAGGAAAAAGTGTGAGCAAACATCATCCAAGTTCTAACAATGAAGCATACTTGTAATGAAAGTAGGAAATGAAAATGGAAAATGAATAATCATGCCATATGAATGCAAGTCAGTAGCTCAAGACATTTAACATGATGTTTAAAAGTCAAGAATGGAAGCACAATGTCCAAACAAGTATCATATTGAAGCACCTTGATGATTAAGAGCAAACATGTTCAAGTTAGGTCAAGCAAGCATACAAAAGTTTATGCACTTAAGAACTTGTAATCTGCAATTATGGATCATGGAATATGGTTGAGGATGATTACAAATAGAAGTGAGTCATGTTTATGTGATGGTTCAAGATTATGCAAGAGTTGGTACAAACATATACTCAAAGAAGATCCAAGAAGAATGCACAATTACACAAGGTATTTCAAGTTAAAAAAAATGCATACAAGTCATGTAAGGATGAACTTTGAATGACCTATAACATAATGAAAGTGACCTATTGTCGTACCTCGAAAAAAATCGATTAATCGAAGACACGACCCTCGCGCGAAAGGCCAGGAAAACAGTTCGACAGAGTCGCCACCGAACTTTATTTATCCCAAACATAGGGAAAGGAAAATATCGAGAAAACCTTTAAGGAGTGGATAAGAACATGTTCGTCGCAACCACATTCTGCATTCGAGAGTCGGTTACGTGAGGGGAAGGTACGCGCACCCCCTCACGTCCGTTGTACTCAACGGGAACCTCTTAGTTCGAATTGTGATGAACGTTATCTAAGCTTGTTTGTTTTCTTCTCTATGATAAATGCGAAAAGGTAAAGTAAAAGGTTACGATTACTAAGGGAAATGGGGTGGTTTTAGGATAGGGTGCTCGGCAAGATCATCGCGACCTCGGGCCTACGTATGCTCATTCGGACGAGAATGAGGAATCAGAGCAATCGTAGTTCGACTACGGGAAGGGATAGAGGGAAGACGGAAGATGGAGGGAAGGTAGACGCAAACGGAGGAATAGAAAAAGTGTGCTCGCCAAGATCATCGCAATCTTGTGCCTACGTATCTTTACTCGAACGAGAATAAAGAATCAGAGCAGTCGTAGTTCGTGGTACGCCCACAAAAGGAAGGGAGTTGGTTGATTTTAAGAGACGAGAGATTGAATGACATACAACCCAAGGGGCGTGCCTCGAGAGCATTCACTAAAGAATCCAAGGAATGCTAGACTACAAGAACTCAGTTCTTTCGTGAGTTAATTACAAAAAGTGTCTGATAAAGATTAAGTGTTTTAAGAGGAAAGGGTGAATGAATAACAACCCAAGGGCGTGCCTTAAGAGCCATTCATTCGAAGATCCAAGGAATGCTAGATTTCAAGAATCTCCTCCTTTTGTAAGTTGATTAAGAAAGCGGTTTGAAAAAGTTCGAATTGGATAGGTTACGAAAAGAGGTGAGGATCGATACTAGTCCCTAGGGGTGCTCCTAGTAACGAAACCTACGAAGTGTGTGAGTGTGCATTTGACGACGAGGCAAAAGGCACTCGACTTACGAGAATGTTTTGAAGAGTGGCTCGATGACGAGTCGAGAATTGGTTTGATTTGTTAAGCGTTTTAGGGAGAATGACGATTATTCGATAAACGAGACGTCGGCCTCGCAACCAATTAATCGGGGCATTATTGGGATGCTAGATCCCAACGACAGTTTTTTTATTCGATTGATTTACGAAATATTGTTTGATGAACAATGAAAGTACCACGTGGAATGCTAGACTCCAATGGCATTCCTTTGTCCAAATAGTTAAGACGATAGTTTTAGGAGCGAAAGGTCGAATGATCACCACCTAAGGCGTGTGCCTCAATAGCGGTCACTCAAGAACCCAAGAAGTGCTAGACCTCAAGAATTCAATTCTTTCGCAATTTAATTAAGAAAAATGGTTTGAATATGTGTTGATTATTTTATGCGTTTGACCAAATAAAAATGATTAGATAAACATGAATATGATATGGACAATATGGATAAGAATATGAACGATGGTAAGAGTATGAATAATATAATCGAGATAAAAATGGACCAGAGATAGTATTGGCATAAAATAAAATTGGTCTCGTCTTAATCGCGATTTAATCGATAAATAGATAATCGACGACTTTTGACTTTCATTGACCAAAAGTGAAAATAAAAGAAAATAAAGTGACAATTAGGAAATTAAATCGAAAATATGAATACAAAGAATAAAGGCCTCACCTTTATCGAGATTTAATCAAGAAATCGATAAATCAATCGATATTTAGTTTTCATGGACCCAAAATGAATAAAAATAATGAAATAAAATCGAAATAAATAGGACAAAGAATAAAGGTCTCACCTTTATCGAGATTTAATCGAGAAATCGATAAATCAATCGATATTTAGTTTTCATAGACCAAAAAGAGGATAAAAATGAAATAAAAATAATAGAAATGAAATAAGATCGAAAATGTCAAGAAAAAGAATAAAGGTCTCACCTTTATCGAGATTAAGTCGAGAAATCGACAAATCGTCGATGTTTTGGTTTTCATTGACCCAAAATAAGTGAATAGAAATAAAATAATGACATAAATTGAAATAAAAATAAATAAATAGAATAAAGGTCTCACCTTTATCAAGATTTAATCGAGAAATTGATAAATCATTGATGTATGGTTTTCATTGACCCAAAATGAATAAAAATAGTGAATAAATCAAATAAATAAATAATATGCCTCAAATAAATCAAAACTTAATCAATTTGATTAAATTATGAATGATATTATATCATTAGCCCAAATGATAAAAAAATGGAGATGGAAATTAGATTAATTACAAAACAATAAAAATACAAAATAATAAAAATAAATGGGATAAAGCACCAGAAAAATTAGTATTTAAAAAATTCAGTTGAAAAAAGAAAAAATAAAAAAAACAAAGAAAAAGGGAAGGGTGCGTAAGATCTTGGGGTGTGTGAATCATGTGGGCTTCAAGCCCATCATCATCACCCATGGTCAATCATCAACGGATTAAAAAAGAAAAAAAAGGAAAAGAAATAGCTTCCACTTCATCATCGCTTAACATAAAAACAGGGGAAGAAACAAAAAGCAATCAACGTATGTTGTTTTCAAAACAACATCAGTCCGAAGGAAAACGTAACACCAAGTCCCCACCTTTCCGCCGCAGTTCAGCTTCGTCTCCTCCCCCTCTGATCCAGATTTGTTCAGGTTTGTTTGAGTTTGTGTTCATTAATCAATCTCTTTTCTTCACCTCGTAATCTTTCTCTGATTTGGGTTTTGTTGTATTATGTGAGTGGTGGTGATTCAGTTGATTTGGGGTGGGTGTTTGTCGATTTGAGTTGGTGATTTTGCAAGGTTGCGGGTTTATGGAGAAGAAGAAGATTTGGTGTATGTGGAGTGGACTGCGATTGAATGAAGGTGAAGTTGTTGTTAAGGGATTATTGAGGAAGATGAGGTTGAAGGTTTTTTGGAGCAGAGTTTTTGTGGTTCGAAAAGAACTTTTTTCTTTTGTGAGCGAGAATGAGAGAGACTTTATAGAGGAGTATGAAGGGTATTTTGGGGTCTTAGAAATAAAGTTGTTATGAAAGATGAGTGGTGAAATGTTGTTGCGAAATCATTCAGATGTCGTTCAAATTTTCAATTTCTAGCTGGCCTTTAGTTTTGTCGATTTGCAACGTGCATTTGGAGGAAAACTTGGTATGCGGTTTTTGCCTTGATGCATAGTGTGGCAGCATTGTGGGGTATAGATCCAACCTTCTGTGTTTTTGAACAAGGTGCGGTCATGAGTTGCGTATTTGCACTGTCGTACTGCTTTTTTTCTTTTTCATGTTGTGGGGTCGTTTGGCAATTGTTGGTGTGAAGGCTGGTGGTAAAGTTGGCAAAGACTCATGAAGGTTATGTATGGCCATGGTTGTAGTTTTGGATGTAGTGAATTGTAGCATCAAGCTTGTGGATTGTGGCGTTTTTTCATGTTTAGAGTATTGGCTGCTTGAAGATTGTGTGTCCTTGCAAGAAATTGGCTGGAAAATATGAGATTGTCTTGTTGCGTGGCTTTGCTTTATTGTTGCAATGTGATTTGGTTTTGATTACTATTCTTTGAAAAATTAGGCTTGGTGTAAAAATGTAAATGAATTTCTTTTGCGACAATGGACTTTTTGGAATCATGTAATGGACTCTAATTTTGTAAATGTTCATGGGCTTACCTCTATTTTTTGTGAATTTTCTTGTAAGACTTTTGCATGAAACTTATTAATGGGCTTGGGACATGTAATGGGCTTTTTTTTTGAAGAATTTTGTAACTTAAGAATGTGTGAAAAACAATCTCTCTACTTGTTATTTTTTATTTTTGGTGTAATGAATGAACCTTTGGAATGAAATTTTCATGGGCCTCTGGTTATTGAATTGATTGATTTTTTTTTTGCATTTTATCATGAATTTGGGTTTGAATGGTAAAATGGAATTTGGATATGGATATTTATGGATTAGGAATGGTAATTTGGACACTAGATGGATAATGAGTGATTTAGAAAAATGGATTAAAAAATTTGAGAATGGATAATGAATTGGATGTTTGGAATATGGATTTTTAGATAAAGAAAAAATGGATTTGAAATGGATATTGGATAGATTTGTGAAATGAGTTTAAAGAATGGAAATGGTTTATGGATTAAAAATGGTTAAGTATATATGGATAAAAATTAAAAGAGGGATGAAGTTGAAGACAACATATTTTTTTTGGATTTTTGAATAATTGTCAGTGGGTGGATGTACAGATGAAAATTATACACAGGTAGGACAAATTTGGGGTATGACAGATGCCCCTATCTAATTGGCTTGAACCTAGCAAGGTGAACTACTGCGGCGTTCGGTCTTTCGAGGTAGAAGACAATTAGATATGAAGAAGACCATGAATTTGTCTGAAAGAAAGAAAAGGGATTGGGAAGTTGAAATACAAGAAATCTGACACCAAAAGGATGACAGACCTATCACCAAGAGGATGATAGTGAACACACACACACACACACAGACCCTTCCACTAAAAGGATGGAAATGAGGTCAAAGCCTGCTATTACCGACGAGATAATAGGGCACACACATACACACACAGACCTTTCCACCAAAAGGATGGAAATGAGGTCAAAGCCTGCTATTACCGACGAGATAATAGGGCACACACACACACAGACCTTTCCACCAAAAGGATGGAAATGAGGTCAAATCCTGCTATTACCAACGAGATAATAGGGCACACACACAGACCCTTCCACCAAAAGGATGAAAATGAGGTCAAAGCCTGCTATTACCAACGAGATAATAGGGCACACACACACAGACCTTTCCACCAAAAGGATGAAAATGAGGTCAAAGCCTGCTATTACCAAAAGGATAATAGGGCACACACACATAGCCTGCTACTACCAAAAGGATAGTATGGCACACAACACAGCCTGCTATTACCAAAAGGATAATAGGGCACACACACCCAGCCTGCTACTACCTAAAGGATAGTATGGCACACAACACAACCTGCTATTACCAAAAGGATAATAGGGCACACACACACACAGCCTGCTACTACCAAAAGGATAGTATGGCACACAACACAGAGACCCTTCCACCAAAAGGATGAAAATGAGGTCAAGGCCTGCTATTACCGACGAGATAATAAGGCACACACACACACACACAGACCTTTTCACCAAAAGGATGAAAATGAGGTCAAAGCCTTTTATTACCGACGAGATAATAGGGCACACACACACACAGACCCTTCACCAAAAGGATGGAAATGAGGTCAAACCCTGCTATTACCAAAAGGATAATAGGGCACACACACATATCCTGCTACTACCAAAAGGATAGTATGGTACACAACACAACCTGCTATTACCAAAAGGATAATAGGGCACACACACATAGCCTGCTACTACCAAAAGGATAGTAGGGCACACAACACAGCCAGCTATTACCAAAAGGATAATAGGGCACACACACACGGGTTGTCACTCACCAAAAGGATGACACACAGGCCAAGGGTTTATGGATCGGCGACACCAAAAGGATGACAGATCAAAACAAGCTACTACCACCAAAAGGATGATAGGAACTTCTTATTTGTGAGGACCAACATCAAAAGGATGAAGGTTAGATTGAAATGACATGGTTTCGGCTATCACCAAAAGGATGATAGAAAAGTTTTTATTTGAGGGTTACCAACACCAAAAGGATGTAGGTTGAATTGAGTTGACATGGATGGCTACCACCAAAAGGATGATAGTAATGCAATTGACAAAAGGTCAAGTTTGCTGGGGATATGATGAGATTTATTTGGAGACGTCAATAAAAGGTTGAAGTAAAGAATTCAATGAGGAGAGCCCACGAAAAGGAAAGGGAGATAGTGAAAAATGGAGAAGGTAACCCGCCAAGATCTATGCAATCTTGTGCCTACGTATCTTTACTCGGACGAGAATAAAGAATCAGGGTAATCGTAGTTCGACTTGAAGAAAAGATTCAATGAGGAACGCCCACTGATTCGGAGGAATGTTTATTGGTTGGGATAAGGATGACGACCTCAACAACAAAAGGTTGAGGAACACAACCCAATGAGGAATGCCCACTGACTTGCTTGGAGATCACAGATTCATCGACAAAAGGTTGAAGACTTCATGGGGGACGCCCATGAACTTGAAGAAGATGCCCCTGACTGGGATGGAGATCGTCTTGAGCTTGTCTTGCTCAACCAAAGGTTGAAAACAACTTCGTGAGGAACGCCCACCGACTTGAAGAAGATGCCCCTGGCTGGGCTGAAGATCATCTTGAGCTTGTCTTGAGATTGATCCTGGATCTCACACATGTACGAATGCTTGATTTTGTAATGATGTGTAATGCAAATGCTGACGCGCGGAGATGCAAGTGCTGGGGAAGTATGATTTGGTTTTTTGGGTATGCATATGATGCACATGATGCTGAATGCGATGCATATGATGCGTATGATTGCAGACGGGTGATTGGATATGTTTGGAGGTGCTAGCATGGTGGACTTTTGGGTAGTTTGCCAATGTGGATTAGACTTTTGGGCGATGGGAGGGATTTGATTTCCTCGACACTCAGTTCATTGAAGACGCCATAATTGAGGCAGACGAAGATGCTCTTGAAGCCTTAAGCTTGATTGCTAGATGATAGGTCGTTTATGAGAAGACCATGACTATGTGTTTGAGGGTCAGGATTGCTTGAGCGTAGCGACGTGATCAGCTCTTGAAGAGTGTGCTTTGCTCTGAATTTGATGATTGATAATGTCTGGCAAGGTATGCTTGTCCAACAAGGTGTGCCCCAGTCTGAACATGGTAATTATCTGCCCCTGCTTAATCAGTTCTGAAGTGGTCTGATCTGCAGAAGTTGATCTTTGATGAAATGACTTGCCCCTGATTGAGCTGTTGAAGGGTTTGCCCCAACCTGAGGGTTTTGAGGGAGTCTTGCTTCGGGCCGACACCACTGAAAGTTCAAGCTCCTCTTTGATTGCCCCTTGTTGGAATTGATTTGATGTCTAGCACTGATTTGCAGTTAAAATTGCCCATTCACAAATGGTAATCTTAATGCGATGCTCATGCAAGTTCTAAAAAAGTGTCGTTTATTGGAGTGTCGTGATATTGTGAGACGAATGGACCGTTAGCCCAAACGTGTGCTGATTTTGATGGTGTGAAAGATATAGCAAGGAGAATGACACCAATGCTGAAGATTAGCAAATATGGGGAGTCAGTTTACGCAACCTTGCGATAGTATGCTTTCAGAATAAACCTCGCCTCAATTAGGTCTTTCGAGGGTTGTAACGTGGTCTGGTTTATGGTTATGAAACAAAAGGATATAAGGCTCAAAACTTGGTTTGTACCCACCCCTTCTTCATGATGAACCTCCAATCCTACGTTCAATTAAGTCTGCACATGTTTGTATTCCAAAAGGGTTGACGGTGTGAGAGTGATAATTCAAGGTTTGCTCGACATGGCAGTCACCTTATTTTGTTTTTGATGGATGTCAGTGACCCTTTGGTTTTGATTTGGTGGTCACAGAGTCTTATTTTATTTTTGTTGAGGATTCGAGGGCCTTTTTTGATGTTGTTTTTGATCCCATCTTTTGCATGGACTGATTTTGCTTTTCGAGTCCATCAGGATTGCCTTGATTTTTGCCTAAGTCTCCATTGAGGTGCTCGACTTAGCAGGCTTTTGATTTTTTTTTTAGGGTTGTGACTGCCAAGTCATGGGTATTGCTGAACAATCGACATGTCTTTTGGATTTTGCTTTGTGATTTGAGTGCGTAATTGGGTTAACTGAACACTACCCTGCCCAGGTTGAGTGTAAGGGTTTATAGATCCAAAGGAAACTGCTACTTCTCGGCTCGAAGTGGTTTACTAGGTATTAACTCCTTATCTCTCCAGTGTTCGGGGGTTGAAACAATGCCTGTACATCATTGGCGGGATTTTATCCGAAAGCATACGGTTTGCAATTATGGGTATTTCGTTGTCATCATCCTCCCTCCAATCATTGATAACAACAGTTTGATATAGAAAGTGAAATGGATAAACGTGTCGGTGTTTTGTAGTAAATGGAAAAAAGAGTGAATACGACATAACTGATTCAAAACATGCATAGTCAATATATTAAGAAAACCAAATACAAACGGCAATGTTCAAAGCATACAATACTTAAACAAATAAAGACGAAAATACAAGAATGCAAATGATGGGATGGCAACATGACTGCCTTCTTCGGGGAATAAACTTGACTTGACTTGACTTGACTTGATGCTGGCACTAGTTTGGCGGCGGCAAAGGGTTGTTGATGACGTTTGGAGCCCTCCCATTGAACGTGAGAAAATTTGAGTCGATCATGTCTTGAACCTTGTGTTTGAAAGCTCTGCAGTCCTCATCGTATGCCCTGGAGCACCCTTATGAAACTCGCAATGAGCATTAGCATCATAATCTGGGGGAATGATAGTTGGAGCAGCTAGGTCCCTCAGAGCGATTGCCTTCTTCTCCATCAATTGAGCAAAGATCTGAGCATATGATGTTGGCAGACGATCAAAGTATTTATCAGACCTCCTTGTCCTTTGTTGATTAGGCTGACGTTTTTGAGCAACTCTCTATTGTTGATGTTGAGGAGGATACTGATACCCTTGCTGGTTGTAGGATTATTGTTGAGGAACCTATTACTGAGGCATCGGAGCTTGAACAGCTTGAACAGTTGGCTGATAAGGCATCAGAGCATATTGCGCAGCGACAACATACGGATACTGGACGTATGGAATTTGAAAAGGCATTGGAGGGGGAGCTTGTGGAGCTTTCCCTTTTTGAGCAGAGACAACATTTGTTTCACCCTCTTTTTTCTTGTATCCATTGAAGGGCTTCTTGGCTTGAGACTGACTGCTGGAACCTCCTTGGATTTTTCCGCTCTTCAGACCTTCTTCGATTCTCTCACCGACGATTACCAAATCAGAGAATCCAGCTGAGACATTGCCAATCAGCTTCTCATAGTACTAGCCTTGCAAAGTACCCATGAAGATGTCAATCAGTTCACGGTCAACAAGAGGTGGATGCACTCTTGCAGCTAGCTCTCTCTAGCGTTGCGCATATTCCTTAAAGGATTCATTGTCCTTTTGATCCATACTCTGAAGCTGAGTACGATTTAGAGCAAGGTCGGTGTTGTACTTGTATTGCTTAACGAATGCATCAGCTAGATCATCCCAAGTGCGCACATTGCTACGCTCCAGCTACATATACCATTCGAGTGATGCCCCAGACAAGCTGTCTTAGAAGCAATGGATCATCAGTTTTTCATCTTTGGCATGGGCAGCCATCTTGCGGCAATACATCCTTAGATGCATGTGGGGACAACTGAGGCCTTTGTACTTCGGGAATTTTTGTACTTTGAACTTGGGAGGAATGACAACATCTGGCACCAAGCACATTTCCAGAGCATTCAGAGATTTTGAGTTGCGTCCCTCCATGACTCGGAGTTTCTTAGCTAGATCACGACACATCTTGATAGCTTCAGAATCCTGAGCAGCAGTAGAATTGATAATTGGGATAGCAGCATGGTAGTTCTGGACCTCATCATACTGATCTAGCAGATTTTCTTCAGTATGAGGAATAGGAATCTGAGTGACAACAGGTTGGGCTTACGGAATAGCTCCAACAGTAACTCCAGATGTTGGAAGTGGTTGAGATGTGGTAGGAGCAAAGTCCATTGGTATCCCATAAGTGATTGGGTTGGGAACAAGAACTGAGAGCCTTGAGGTAGATGCTTGCACAGGAACATTGGTGTTGGCAGCAGCGGCTTCACGCAATTCTTCTTCTTTTCTAGCCATCATGATGGCTTCAAGAATCTAGTCGATCTTTCCCTTGATAGAATCCAACTCTTCTCTGAAGGCGGCTTGCTCTTGTTGAATCTGCTCCATCATTCGTCTAGTATTGGCTCGAGTTGCGTACTGGTGTCGAGGAATAAACTTGATTTACTGGAGAAGGAAGGAAGTTGAAGTGAGATTCTGAGGTTGAAAATGCAATGCAAGATGCATAACTGATGCAATGCAATGCAATGACATGTATGCAATGCAAGATGCAATATCCAGGATCGCAGATCACAGGTTCAAACAATTCGGAGGTTGGCCGTTCACGGGTAAATGACCAAAGTCTCTGATCCAAGAAACCTTATAGGTAGGCTATATGAGGAAAGTTCTAGGTTCTTTACCCACAAACCCACTCACGAGATGGTTTCTATGTTGACAGATAAGGTTCCCAAGATTACGGACATAAATTGCATCAATGTCACACAACAGGCTAGCTGCATTACGACGATAATGACGACAAGGTCTCTCTTGAGTAGGGTCTTCGTGCTAGGCGCGCAAGGAGCGAGTCCTTGGAGACTAACACTACACGACCACCAATATAGAACTTGGTTCTAAGAGTGGTTCCTAGAGTCACGGACCCTTCATGAATCAAGTCGTGCTACAGGCTAGCTGTGTTACAACAGGATCTACGAAAAGGTCTACTCTAGGGGAGCTTTCATGCTAGGCACACAAGGAGCGAGTCCTTGGGGACTAACACTACTCGACATCCAATTCTAAACTATGTGTTCCCTCTGCTTTTACCAAAGCTCGGGTGTAGAGCTTTACTCATGACATCGACCCATGATCCAACAGCCAAACAGGATAATAAGTACATAAGAGAAAGCAATAAAAGAACCAATACATAAATGAGAAGAAAACAAGCAAACAAAGATAACGCTCCTCACAAATCGTACTAAGTTAGGCTCGACTCTCTCTTGCATGGAGCAATTTATCCCCAGCAGAGTCACCAGCTGTCGCACCTCGAAAAAAATCGATTAATCGAAGACACGACCCTCGCGCGAAAGGCGTGGAAAATGGTTCGACAGAGTCGCCACCGAACTTTATTTATCCCAAAAATAGGGAAAGGAAAATATTGAGAAAACCTTTAAGGAGTGGATAAGAACATGGTCGTCGCAACCACATTCTGGGTTCGGGAGTCGGTTACGTGAGGGGAAGGTACGCACACCCCCTCACGTCCGTTGTACTCAACGGGAACCTCTTAGTTCGAATTGTGATGAACGTTATCTAAGCTTGTTTGTTTTCTTCTCTATGATAAATGCGAAAAGGTAAAGTAAAAGGTTACGATTACTAAGGAAAATGGGGTGGTTTTAGGATAGGGTGCTCGGTAAGATCATCGCGACCTCGGGCCTACGTATGCTCATTCAGACGAGAATGAGGAATCAGAGCAATCGTAGTTAGACTACGGGAAGGGATAGAGGGAAGACGGAAGATGGAGGGAAGGTAGACGCAAACGGGGGAAAAGAAAAAGTGTGCTCGCCAAGATCATCACAATCTTGTGCCTACGTATCTTTACTCGGACGAGAATAAAGAATCAGAGCAGTCGTAGTTCGTGGTACGCCCACAAAAGGAAGGGAGTTAGTTGATTTTAAGAGACGAGAGATTGAATGACATACAACCCAAGGGGCGTGCCTCGAGAGCATTCACTCAAGAATCCAAGGAATGCTAGACTCCAAGAACTCAGTTCTTTCGTGAGTTGATTACAAAAAGTGTCTGATAAAGATTAAGTGTTTTAAGATGAAAGGGTGAATGAATAACAACCCAAGGGCGTGCCTTAAGAGCCATTCATTCGAAGATCCAAGGAATGCTAGATTTCAAGAATCTCCTCCTTTCGTTAGTTGATTAAGAAAGTGGTTTGAAAAAGATCGAATTGGATAGGTTATGAAAAGAGGTGAGGATCGATACTAGTCCCTAGGGGTGCTCCTAGTAACAAAACCTACGAAGTGTGCGAGTGTGCATTTGACGACGAGGCAAAAGGCACTCGACTTATGAGAATGTTTTGAAGAGTGGCTCGACGACGAGTCAAGAATTGGTTTGGAAATGGTTTGATTTGTTAAGCATTTTAGGGAGAATGACGATTATTCAATAAACGAGACGTCGACCTCGCAACCAATTAATCGGGGCATTATTGGGATGCTAGATCCCAACGACACCTTTTTCATTCGATTGATTTACGAAATATTGTTTGATGAACAATGAAAGTACCATGTGGAATGCTAGACTCCAATGGCATTCCTTTGTCCAAATAGTTAAGACGAGCGTTTTAGGAGCGAAAGGTCGAATGATCACCACCTAAGGCGTGCGCCTCAATATCGGTCACTCAAGAACCCAAGAAGTGCTAGACCTCAAGAATTCAATTCTTTCGCAATTTAATTAAGAAAAATGGTTTGAATATGTGTTGATTATTTTTTGCGTTTGACCAAATAAAAATGATTAGATAAACATGAATATGATATGGACAATATGGATAAGAATATGAACGATGGTAAGAGTATGAATAATATAATCGAGATAAAAATGGACCAGAGATAGTATTGGCATAAAATAAAATTGGTCTCGTCTTAATCGCGATTTAATCGATAAATTGATAATCGACGACTTTTGACTTTCATTGACCAAAAGTGAAAATAAAAGAAAATAAAGTGACAATTAGGAAATTAAATCGAAAATATGAATACAAAGAATAAAGGTCTCACCTTTATCGAGATTTAATCGAGAAATCGATAAATCAATCGATATTTAGTTTTCATGGACCCAAAATGAATAAAAATAATGAAATAAAATCGAAATAAATAGGACAAAGAATAAAGGTCTCACCTTTATCGAGATTTAATCGAGAAATCGATAAATCAATCGATATTTAGTTTTCATGGACCAAAAAGAGGATAAAAATGAAATAAAAATAATAGAAATAAAATAAGATCGAAAATGTCAAGGAAAAGAATAAAGGTCTCACCTTTATCGAGATTAAGTCGAGAAATCGACAAATCGTCGATGTTTTGGTTTTCATTGACCCAAAATAAGTGAATAGAAATAAAATAATGACATAAATTGAAATAAAAATAAATAAATAGAATAAAGGTCTCACCTTTATCAAGATTTAATCGAGAAATCGATAAATCATTGATGTATGGTTTTCATTGACCCAAAATGAATAAAAATAGTGAATAAATCAAATAAATAAATAATAGGCCTCGAATAAATCAAAACTTAATCAATTTGATTAAATTATGAATGATATTATATCATTGGCCCAAAAGATAAAAAAAATGGAGATGGAAATCAGATTAATTACAAAACAATAAAAATACAAAATAATAAAAATAAATGGGATAAAGCACCAGAAAAATTAGTATTTAAAAAATTCAGTTGAAAAAAGAAAAAATAAAAAAAACAAAGAAAAAGAGAAGGGTGCGTAAGATCTTGGGGTGTGTGAATCATGTGGGCTTCAAGCCCATCATCACCACCCATGGTCAATCATCAACGGATTAAAAAAGAAAAAAAAGGAAAAGAAATAGCTTCCACTTCATCATCGCTTAACATAAAAATAGGGGAAGAAACAAAAAGCAATCAACGTATGTTGTTTTCAAAACAACATCAGTCCGAAGGAAAACGCAACACCAAGTCCCCACCTTTCCGCCGCAGTTCAGCTTCGTCTCCTCCCCCTCCGATCCAGATTTGTTCAGGTTTGTTTGAGTTTGTGTTCGTTAATCAATCTCTCTTCTTCACCTCGTAATCTTTCCCTGATTTGGATTTTGTTGTATTATGTGAGTGGTGGTGATTCGGTTGATTTGGGGTGGGTGTTTTTCGATTTGAGTTGGTGATTTTGCAAGGTTGTGGGTTTATGGAGAAGAAGAAGATTTGGTGTATGTGGAGTGGACTGCGATTGAATGAAGGTGAAGTTGTTGTTAAGGGATTATTGAGGAAGATGAGGTTGAAGGTTTTTGGAGCAGAGTTTTTGTGGTTCGAAAAGAACTTTTTTCTTTTGTGAGCGAGAATGAGAGAGACTTTATAGAGGAGTATGAAGGGTATTTTGGGGTCTTAGAAATAAAGTTGTTATGAAAGATGAGTGGTGAAATGTTGCTGCGAAATCATTCTGATGTCGTACAAATTTTCAATTGCTAGCTGGCCTTTAGTTTTGTCGATTTGCAACGTGCATTTGGAGGAAAACTTGGTATGCGGTTTTTGCCTTGATGCATAGTGTGGCAGCGTTGGTGGGGTATAGATCCAACCTTCTGTGTTTTTGAACAAGGTGCGGTCATGAATTGCGTATTTGCACCGTCGTACTGCTTTTTTTCTTTTTCATGTTGTGGGGTCGTTTGGCAATTGTTGGTGTGGAGGTTGGTGGTAAAGTTGGCAAAGACTCATGAAGGTTATGTATGGCCATGGTTGTAGTTTTGGATGTAGTGAATTGTAGCATCAAGCTTGTGGATTGTGGCGTTTTTTCATGTTTAGAGTATTAGCTGCTTGTAGATTGTGTGTCCTTGCAAGAAATTGGCTGGAAAATATGAGATTGTCTTGCTGTGTGGCTTTGCTTTATTGTTGCTATGTGATTTGGTTTTGATTACTATTCTTTGAAAAATTAGGCTTGGTGTAAAAATGTAAATGAATTTCTTTTGCGACAATGGACTTTTTGGAATCATGTAATGGACTCTAATTTTGTAAATGTTCATGGGGTTACCTCTATTTTTTGTGAATTTTCTTGTAAGACTTTTGCATGAAACTTATTAATGGGCTTGGGACATGTAATGGGATTTTTTTGAAGAATTTTGTAACTTAAGAATGTGTGAAAAACAATCTCTCTACTTGTTATTTTTTATTTTTGGTGTAATGAATGAACCTTTGGAATGAAATTTTCATGGACCTCTGGTTATTGAATTGATTGATTTTTTTTGCATTTTATCATGAATTTGGGTTTGAATGGTAAAATGGAATTTGGATATGGATATTTATGGATTAGGAATGGTAATTTGGACACTAGATGGATAATGAATGATTTAGAAAAATGGATTAAAAAATTTGAGAATGGATAATGAATTGGATGTTTGGAATATGGATTTTTGGATAAAGAAAAAATGGATTTGAAATGGATATTGGATAGATTTGTGAAATGAGTTTAAAGAATGGAAATGGTTTATGGATTAAAAATGGTTAAGTATATATGGATAAAAATTAAAAGAGGGATGAAATTGAAGACAACATATTTTTTTGGATTTTTGAATAATTGTCAGTGGGTGGATGTACAGATGAAAATTATACACAGGTAGGACAAATTTGGGGTATGGCACCTATAATATTCATGCAACATGAATTAAAAATCCTCAACAAATGGTCAAAGAAGGTAGCACACAATGCTCATTAAGACCTAAACATAAGCCTTCTACATTCACACAAACCAACATGCTTTCATACAATCCATAAAGTCATATTAAGATGATGAAGAAATTAAGAAAAGACAAGTGAATTGAGGTGTAATTAGTGTGTAAGCATACTCCAAAAGGATGGCTCAAAAATCATTAGGAATCATGCTCAAAGATGTTTCACAATGTCATACAAATCATACAAGCAAATGGCTCAAAGATGGCATCCAAAAGTCAATGTAAAATGACCTAAAAATCTAGGAAAAATAGTATGACATACCTCAACATATCATAAATGCATGTACCAATTATTAGCCAAAAATTCAGTGCACAACTATGTCAAACAAAATTGGAATGAAGCATAGGTCATGATTAAACGCACAAACAAAAGAAAATGAAAGAAAATTCATGAAAATATAACAAGATATGATAAAATCAGAAAATAAAATGTGTAAAAATTATTTAAATGCCTTTTGATGCTTCATGAATTTTTATAGAATTTTTGGATGCTTGAATGTATTTTTAAAAATTAAAAACCAAACAAATAGGAAGAAGAAAATAAAAATGAAAGGGAAATAGTCAGGGGGGTGCTACAATAGCAAAAAGCTAGTTCAAAAATAGCCTTGGGCTCAGAAGAGGGGGTGCGTAAAGCAAAAAGGCCCAGTCCAATTACACGCTCTTAGATGAGGTGTATGTTGTGGACTCCAATCAATCCATTGACTCAATCTCATCCCTTGGATGGAGTCAGCACATGATCATCAAGAAAGTACACACATCCAACAAACCACATTGCGTGCTCATGATAAGATATGATGATACAACCACATGTACACACCAAATTCAAATTAATTCAGAAATTAGAAGAACGTGAGGGGAGTGTGGTTCATTAATGTGCTGGCATGTTATCATCCCTTGGATCAAAAGCATCTAACGGCCACGACTTAAACTGGACTCAGGCTAGGGTTTATGTGAGTTCATCAACTCAGGTGGCCGGAGAAGACTTCGGTCGTCTTCTCCGGTGATCCTCTGCCGTGGACAAAATTTCAGGTGACCAGAAACACACAAACCTTATATCAAAATGTTCCTCTCAACTAGTAGATCATGAATCTAGCATAAAAAATCACAAACAACACACATACAGAGAGAATCGAAGCCAACAAGTTTGCCCTAAGATTTTCAACTAAGCACCTAAGGTGCCTATCAACTAGCCAGAGGTCACATTGCTCATACTGAGCTTCAATCATGCAAAAAACAAGTGAAATTAGATCAAAAGAGAACAAGAGCTTGAACTGAAACCTGTGCTTTTTACTGCTTCCTTAGCTTCAAAGAATACCAGAGGTGAGGTTCCACTTGTTTCTTGAACTTGATTTTGGCCAAATAAAGGCTATGAAGAAGCTTAGAAATTCTTGAAAATTAACTGCTGAATGTGTGAATCAATCTGGATATAGTAGCTTGAATCTCTTCCTTTACTCCATTGATGCTTCTTGATGAAGAATGGAGGAGAAAATTGCAAAGAGAATGAGTAAATCTTTGAGAGAAAGAGAGAAAAGATTGAGAGAAAGAAGGTGGAAATTTCAGAGAAGTGTGTAGAATGAAGTGTCCTCCTCTCAATTCTGTTAGAGGGAGCCTTATATACCTTGAGTTAACTGTTAACCACCTTGGTTAACAGTTAGAACTCTAATTAGGGTGAGTGAGTCAACTGAGTGAGTGAGTCAAGTTAGTTAGACACGAGTTGTGTGGTTTTTATTTAAGTGTGGAGAGATCATGAAGCTTTATGGTGAGGATTAAGGGAATGTAGGGTGATGATGATAGGTACTTGTAGCGGCAAAATCGTCAGTGTAAGCTATTGATTAACTTAACTCGAAAAGAAAGAGTCGCCACCGCACTTTTATTTTATCCAAAAAGGAAAGGAAAAAGAGCGAACAAAACCTACACAAGCTCTAAACAATAACAAGTGAAGAGAGTCCAGGTAAGGGGGGTTGGTTATGCAATGGGAAGGTGTTAGCACCCAAAACGTCTATAGTACTCTATAGGAGCCCTTTGAAATATCTACCGCTTTTGGTCTGAAAAAGGTTGCTTGAAAAGTGATTGAGGAGAAGAGAAGAGAAATTTTTTTTAAGATTTTTGTGTTTGGAGAGACTTGTCGTCTCATGCCTACGTATCCACGAAGTGCAATGTAGGATCAAAACCCCGTAGTTCGTGGTGCAAGGAATGAAAATTGTTTGTTTTGGTTGTTTTTAAATGTAAAGACAAGTCGTCATTTCCAAGCGAATAATTCCGCTTAAAGAAATGAATCATGTCTAAACTTATGAAAAAGTTAAAGGAAAAAGTGCACGAGGGCACGAAAAGAGTTTGAATGAGTTTGGTGTTTTTTAAGTCTTTTGAAAAAGGTGTGAACATGCTTATGTAGTTTAGCATTTTGTTAAGAAATGAAAGAAAAAGAGTAAAGTCACTTGATTATGAAAGATGTGAAAGTTTGAAAACAATAATGTTTTGAAAAAGGGAGGAAGTTTTGAAAATTGAAGAATGGGGAGGAGAATAAGTGACTATCCTAAAGCATAAAGTAAAAGCTAAGGATGAGAAGAGCCTAACCACACAAGTAAGCTCCGTAGTCTTCGAACCATAATTCCAAAGCAAAGGGAGAAAGGTCCTAAGTCTAAGTCCAAGGTTCCAAGAATTGCATTGGATGTCCAAGGTCTAGGTGTAAAACTCCATGTCCATTGCAAAGGATAGTAACCATAGTCCAAGATTAGAAGCCCAAGTTTTTTTAGAGGTTTTAGCCTTTATTAATGTTTTTGGTCCAAGTGGACAAAGAGAAAAAAGGCATAAGCATAAACATATGTCCAACGGACAAAGGAAAAATTGCGAAAGCATAAACATGATATGAAATGATAAAAATGAAGCATAAAAGTAAAAGAGATAAGGAGCGAGAAGGAATTGTAAATGACTAGTACAATAGTAATGTTAGTAAGTTAGTAATTAGTTGTTAGAGTTAGTGATCAATAATAATTGAATTATTACACTTAGGTCAAGATTAATGAGAACTCATTAGAGGATTGATAAGACCAAAGCCTCCTAACAACAAGTTTCATAAATTTTGAACCAAAAGACAAATAATCAACTATTCTTGATAGTTTTCTGATGCGGGACAAATATTGCGCTATGTTAAGCAATCGCCGAGTAATTTACGGAGTAATTACCCTACAATAAGGCCGGTCAATAGCTCTTTGTGCTCATGCATGCTAGATGAACGATATGTAGATCGTCATCCGAAAGCAATACCGCACGAAAAGAAAAGTGGTAGCGATCTCGTCTCGATCGAAATTCAACAAAAGAATTCCAAGATCTTTTAGACTTTCATCGATCAAAAGAAAAGATGAATAGATGAAGAGAAGGCCAAATTAAACCACACAATTATGTGATCTAAGGCTAAGAACAAAAGGAGAGGGAAGAAAATGGAAAAGGAACCAAAACAGCCCCAAAAACAAGCCAAAATATGCATTCTGTTTTGAAGTAACCGGTTACAGCATAACTGCTAACCGGTTACTTAGCTCAAAATAAGTGCAGTTTTTCAAAATTTACATAGTGTAACCGGTTACAGCATAACTGCTAACCGGTTACACAGCACCATAATGCAGAAAAATGTGCAAAATTCAGCATGATCCATTTCCAAAACTTTTTACAAACACCTTATGAGCATGGAACTGAAATTGCACGAAAATTAAAGTAAAATAACAGCCAAAACCAGCAATTAAACACAATTACAAGATTCAAAGGATCAAGCAACAAGGATCTCCAAAGATCTACATTATGGAAGATGAAGATGAAGCTTCAACAATGGTGAAAGATGAATTACCACTTCAAATATGAAAATTCCTTCAAATTGCTTCAAGATCTACACTCCAAAGCCTTGATCTACTGTAATTGATGAAAAAAAACAAGAATGGATGAAGGTTTAGCTCAAAGTTGAACAAGATTCAATGTGAATTCTTCTTAACTTTCAAAGAAAGAAATGTGAGCTTTGGTGAATTTTGTGGTTGGAGAGAGAATTTGCAAGAGGTTTTTTGGCTATCAAAAGCTTGACTGAAATTTTAGCAAGGTGAATTTGGCTCTCAAAAGCTTGTGAAATGAGTGAAATGAAGCCTCTATTTAAAGAGTTTAGGTTTGGGAATTTGGTGGTTTGGAATTAGGCTTGGAATTTGAAAATTAGGATTGGGATTCAAATTTGGAGGGAATTATCAAAAGAGTGGTGATTAGTGGAGGTGTATGGTAGGAAATGATCAAAGTGATGTAGGGAATTAAAATGAGATGGCATGGAATATTCCAAAATGTGATCAAAATTGGTGCCAAATGCTGAAATTTGAATTTGCTGCCATTTTTCAAAATTTCACGATGGTAACCGGTTACAGCATAACTACTAACCGGTTACTTAGTGCAAATTTTGAAAAAAAAAATTCCCTTTTTGAATGCACTGCTTGGTTCGGCTCGATTCTTTTGCTCGTCAAAGAAGGCATGGAAATAAAAACATGAACCTTGGAATTCCTTGAATAATAATCAATTAAATCTTGGAAACTCTTGATCAGATAAATTTTGAATTGTTTGCAGATCAACTTTGACTTTGTCAGGTGAAATTCAATCGAGCTGTGAGACTGTTTAATATCCTTGATTCTCTTCCTGAAAAAAGTTGGTAAAATGGAAACAAACATATTTTTGGATTTTGATTAAAGTTAGTAAAATATAAACAAATAAAAGCAATAAAGAAACACACAGATGCTTGGTAGACCCTACAAGGCATAAACCCAAAGATGAGAGGGACAAGGGAACCAATGCATGATCTTGTTTGTGGTAAAGATGCAAAATGAGATGTGAATGATATGTGGAATCTTAGGGGTCAAAAATCAGGGTCTTACAGTATTGAGTAACACAGCTTGCTCTGCAAGTTTTCTCTCTTTCCCTTGTTTGTACATGTATGGTAATGATAGCACATGAGCATTAGTGTGTAAGGGCATGGTTTAGCTCAAAATGGCAAAGTTTAGTGACATGCTACATGATGTATGCGCATGCTGATCCATAAAAGACAAGGTTTTGACCTGGTTTGTCTTTCTTGGCATGGAAGAAAGACAGTTGGTATGACATGGTCTTTGGAGGAAGAAATCTCCATGGCCATGGGGTGAAATAGTGAGCTTCTGAGGTCTTTGGAAAGATAAAATGGAGGAGAACAACATTGGTATGGAAAGCAAACTCAATAGGAGTCTCTACCATGCCTAAAATCTCTCATGAAATGCTTGGATCATAACTGAATGAACATGCCAGCATGACCTGCTCGTGACCAACTTGTGTGTACATGAAGTTCAGAAGTGATGACCCCAACTTTGATCCCCTATAACTCTCTAATGGTTGATCAGATGAAAAAAAGTCCAACATCAAAGTGGAAGAAGAGATGGAAATGAACAAAAGTCATGTTAAACTTTTTTCCATTTGGAGTCTCTATCATTGAGAAATTTGACCATGAACTTAGGTACAACATGCACACCAAGTATTTGTGGAAATTATGGCGCATTGGCTAGTCATGACTTGCCATTTTGCCTTGATTTCTCTTCACTTTGATCCATCATATCTCTCTCAATTTTGATCCAATGGGGATGTTCTTGGTATGGTTTTGAAGCTTGAAATGTGAACTTTTGATAGGCCTCCCTAACCTTTCAATTTGGTGCTTGGAACATGGAGAAAGAATGCTCTAAAGTTGACCTCTCACCTTGCCAAAACTTGCCATAAATAGAAACCCTAATTTCTATTTTTGGCAACTTTGTACATTTCTTGATTTTTTGTGAATCTCTCATTATTTCTTGATCAAATCTTCACCAATGATCATATTTGACATGAGGAACATGAATTTGACCTTAAAAAATCAAGAGTTGACTTTTTCCTCTGCACAATTGACTTTCCCCCAAATCTCCTAATTCTCAATCAATTGATCAATTGAAACCCTTCCAAATCAAATTGATGGACAATTATTCATCCTTAGACCCCTGAGGACATGTAGAATACCATAGAATCAAGTCTTGCCACAAAAAATAAAAAATAAACTGACTTTATGGCAAACCCTAATTTTGAACCCTCAGTTTAGGAGAAATCAACACATCCTCCAAATCCAAATTCCTCTGAGTATGATGTGTATCCTCTCTAACAAAGATGAGATATGGAATTTGGAAATGATAAAAGCTCAAAGATCTTGCCCATTGGGGTGTTATACTCCAGAATTCCAAAACCCTAGTTTGCACTGGTTAGGAGAACGTGACTTCTTTTAATCTTCTGTTGAATCCTCATCTTGTGATACCTTGGGGACTCAAATGAGATAAATTGAGATATGAGGAGCCCTTGTGACTTATTTGGAGAAATTTGATTTTTATCCTTTGACTTTGAACTGTCCATACCTTGGGACCACTGATCCCATGCCTTGCAACCAATGATTTATGATTTTGTATGACCTATTATGAAATGCAAATGAATGAAACATAAGCGAATTATTGGAGAAAAATAAGAGGGCAAATTTGAGGTATTACAGCTGCCCCTATTCAAACAACTGTGGACCTGAAGGGATGAGAGCAACGGCTGTCAGACATTCAAGGTACATAGGGATTGAATACAAAAATAACCAGAAAATTTGCACTCTATGGGTAAAAAGAAAGGATATATGACAAACACAGCAGTTGTGGTGATGGATGTTGGTGGAAAAGAGTCCGAAACAAATAAAATCTAAAGGGTACCTGTTGGGAACGGCTAAGGTCTAAAGCTTATAGTATGTCTGTCGGGAACAGTTAAGGTGTGCCTGTCGGGAACGGTCAAGCTTAAGCTCAAAGGTCGCCTGTAGGGAACGGTTAAAGTTAAAAACCTATGGCTTACCTATCGGGAATGGTAAATGGGCCTGTCGGGAACGGCTAGGTCTAAAACTTAAAGGTCGCCTGTCGGGAACGGCTAAAGTTGAAAACCTATGGTTACCTATCGGGAATGGTAAATGGGCCTGTCGGGAACGGCTAGGTCTAAAACTCAAAGGTTGCCTGTCGGGAATGGCTAAAGTTGAAAACCTATGGTTACCTATCGGGAATGGTAAATGGGCATGTCGGGAACGACTAGGTCTAAAACTCAAAGGTTGACCGTCGGGAATGACTAAAGTTGAAAACCTATGGGTTACCTATCGGGAATGGTAAATGGGCCTGTCGGGAACGACTAGGTCTAAAACTCAAAGGTTACCTGTCGGGAACAGCTAAGGGAATCCTATCGGGAATGGTTCCTGAAGAAACAAGGTTGACTTATACGTCTATCGGGAATGACTAAGGTCCAAAACTTAGAAGGTGCCTATCGGGAATGGCGGAAGGAATCCTATCAGGAATGGTCCCTAAGAGATACGGTTAAAACGTAAGATCAAAATATCAACAAACTGAAATATGGGACTCTGGTGAAGAGGAAGGAGGTGAAACCATGGCACTGCTTTGAAATGTCTGTTGGGGAATGAAAGAGGCATTCTTTTGCTTTGTCAATGATGTGATTGAAGAAAACTAGTTTTGGGCTCTCGCACGAGGCATCAAAACTGGCTTATGCTTCGCATGCATATGTTTGAATTTTTCCATGGCGTAATGCTCCATACGAAATGGAAATGCTACGCGTTTTGAGGATGCAATGATTACTATATGCAAAATGCAAGGAGGTTCCTTAGCAAAATAAATGCTGAGGATATGAAGGCAACTCCGATGGGGATAACAAACTGGATTGTCCTCGTGGTTGTAAACCGTACTGGGGAAGACAAATTACTTGATCTCCAAAAGCCTGTGAGGAAGTATCCTCTCACCTGGGGATGATGCTGACACAATCTGGGCTCTAAACTGTCAAACTTGCCGAGAATTATTGTACGGAATGATGACCTTGCTGGGTAGGTATCATCTGAAACAATCTGCTTGGGGAAGAACTATAACCATAGAACTCCGCAGGGGAAATCAAAATCCTCTGACCTGGCTGCTAGGGAATTGAGATCAATCAAACCCTTGCTGAGGAAGGAAATACCTGCTGAGGGACTGAGATCAACCGTGTTCTTGATGGGGGATGACAACCTTAAGGAAGAAATTTCCTGTTGAGGTAACCGCTTTTGCTTAGGGAGAACTATTATTTAAGTCCTGCTAGAAAAGACACTGAAGACATCACATGCCCTTGATGGGCTAACCAGCGAACATTAACACCTGCAAACAAAAGGGGTGCACACATGCCCCAGGGAATCATGGGTTTTGAATTCATCATCCAAGAACACCTGACATTCAAAGCAATTTTAATTGTTTTCTTTTGCACGCATGTCATTGTAAAACCTCGATGTTTTCAAATGCAATGTTTATCAAAAACTCGGACATTTTTTGCAATCAAAACAAACTATAAAAGAAAACACAAGAAATGGATATTCTGAATAAAGAAAATTTTATTGATTGAAAAGCCCGAAAATAGGCGTTTACATCAAGAGGCAATTCCTGGAAAGAGGTAATTGCTTGAAAGAGAAAAGAAACTATCCTAATGGCAATGTGGAAAACGGAAATCCATTGAGTTTCAATCCTGCTATGGTTCATATGTCTTCAAGACTCTCCAAGTGCTTCGCTTTCCGAGGGGGATGATTGGACCGATTCCTATCCTTCGGAATGCCTCTTGTTGAAACGAAACGGGATACAGGTTACTCAGATCGCAGCCTTATGCTAAATCCCTCTTTTGCCTGGATGGCCCTTTGTGGGTTTTCAATCCACCGGGATACCCATTTTTGCCTAAGTTGCCCTTTCGGGTTTTCAACTTACCAGGTGTACTCATTTTTTTTTTTAATTTTATCCCTAATTTTTGCCTGAACCTTTTTCTTTTTTATGGTTCGCCGGGATGCCCTTTTTTTCCTGGACTCTCTTTTTACTGTCCAGTGGGTCCATTTATGCGAAGTATTTTTTGACTGCGTCTGAGTTCACAGGCGACGGAAAATCCTCACCATCCATAGTTGTAAGCATCAAGGCTCCGCCCGAGAAAACCTTCTTGACAACATATGGACCTTCATAATTTGGAGTCCACTTACCCCTGTGATCTGTATTAGGAGGAAGAATCCTTTTCAACACCAAGTCACCTATCTGATAATTCCGAGGACGCACTTTCTGATTGAATGCCCGCTTCATCCTTCTCTGATACAGTTGCCCATAGCATACTGCTGCCAATCTCCTATCTTCTATGAGACTCAACTCGTTGAATCTCGTTCGAACCCATTCAGCCTCATCAAGCTTGGCATCCATCATGACCCTCAGAGAAGGAATCTCAACTTCAACCGGTAAGACCGCTTCCATTCCATACACAAGATAAAATGGGGTTGCCCCAGTAGACGTACGTACTGATGTACGGTACCCATGCAAAGCGAAAGGAAACATCGCATGCCAATCCTTGTATGTCACGACCATCTTTTGCACAATCTTCTTGATGTTTTTATTGGCTGCCTCGACGACGCCATTCATCTTTGGCCGATATGGAGAAGAATTGTGATGTTCAATCTTGAAGCTCTGGCACAACTCTTGCATCATCTTATTATTAAGATTAGAACCATTGTCAGTGATGATCCTTTCGGGAACCCCGTATCTACAAATAATCTCTTTCTTGATAAACCGGGCAACCACCTGCTTGGTGACATTTGCAAACGAGCAGCTTCCACCCACTTGGTGAAGTAATCAATGGCCACTAAAATAAAGCGATGTCCGTTAGAGGTGGTGGGCTCAATCTTCCCAATCATATCAATGCCCCACATGGCAAAGGGCCAAGGGGAACTCATAACGTTTAAAGGATTCGATGGCACATGCACTTTATCAGCATAAATCTGGAACTTATGGCATTTTCGGGCATATTTAAAACAATCAGCCTCCATGGTCATCCAGTAATAACCAACTCGCAACAATTTATTTGCCATGACATGTCCACCAACATGGGTACCAAAAGAACCTTCGTGCACTTCTTGCATTAATATGTCTGCTTCGTGTCTATCCACGCATCTGAGCAAGACCATGCCAAAATTTCTCTTGTACAACACACCATCTTCATTCAAGAAGAAACTGCCCCCCAACCTTCTCAAAGTCTTCTTATCATTATTAGATGCCCCAGCCGGATACTCTTAACTTATCAAAAAACGCTTGATATCATGATACCAAGGTTTATCATCAGCTGTTGTATCGGCTGCAAACACATGAGCAGGTCTATCAAGCCGCATCACATCAATTTTGGGTATATGATTCCACCAATTCACTTGTATCATTGAAGATAATGTTGCCAAAGCGTCTGCCATCTGATTCTCATCACGAGGTACATGATACAGCTTTACTGTTTTGAAGAAAGTCAACAGTCTTCTCGTATAACCTCTGTAAGGGATCAAATTGGGTTGATGGGTGTGCCAATCTCCGTTGACCTGATTGATCACTAGAGCAGAGTCCCCAAATACATCAAGAGTCTTGACCCTTAAATCAATGGCTTCTTCAATACCCATAATGCAGGCTTCGTATTCGGCTTCATTGTTGGTGACATCAAAAGTCAGTCTGGTAGTGAAAGGTATATGAGAGCCTTTTGGAGTTATGAGAACTGCCCCAACGCCGCTACCATTCATATTAACGGCCCCATCAAACATCAATTTCCACTTGTCATCAGGATCTGGTCCTTCATCAATTGGTGGCTCATCACAATCTTTCATTTTCAAATACATGATGTCTTCATCAGGGAACTCAAACTTCATTAGCTGATAATCATCAATTGGTTACTCAGCAAGATAGTCAGACAGAATACTACCCTTTATGGCTTTCTGGGAAGTATATTGTATGTCATACTCTGTCAACACCATCTGCCAACGGGAAACCCTTCCGGTGAGAGCTGGCTTTTCAAAAATGTATTTGACTGGATCCATCTTTGATATCAATAAGGTTGTATGAGTCAACATATATTGTCTCAAACGCTTAGTAGCCCATGCAAGTGCGCAACATGTCTTCTCAAGCGTTGAGTATCTAGACTCACAATCTGTGAATTTCTTGCTCAGGTAGTATATGGCATGTTCTTTCCTACCTGTCTCATCTTGTTGACTGAGAACACAACCCATTGAATTTTCACGTACCGACAAATACATTATCAGTGATCTCCCTAGAACTGGAGGCATAAGAATCGGAGGCTTCTGCAAATACTCTTTTATTTATCAAATGCCCTTTGGCAATCATTATTCCAATGAATTGATTGATCTTTTCTCAACAATTTGAATATTGGCTCGCAAGTGGCTGTAAGATGAGAGATGAATCTAGCAATGTAGTCCAATCTCCCTAAGAAACCACGAACTTGCTTTTCTGTTCTTGGCTCGGGCATATCTTGTATTGCTTTTACTTTTGCTGGATCAACCTCGATTCCTCTTTCACTGACAATAAAGCCCAACAGCTTACCAGATCTCACCCCAAAAGTACACTTATTTGGGTTCAGCCTCAGTCTGAATTGTCTCAACAGTTCAAAAAGCTTTTTCAGATTCACCAAGTGCTCTTCCTCAATCTGTGACTTAGCAATCATATCATCAACATAAACCTCAATCTCTTTATGAATCATGTCATGAAAGAGTGTCACCATAGCACACTGATAAGTTGCCCCTGCATTTTTTAAACCAAAAGGCATCACTTTATAGCAGAACGTGCCCCATGGGGTAATAAACGTTGTTTTCTCCATGTCTTCCGGTGCCATTTTAATCTGATTATAACCGGAAAAGCCATCCATGAAGGAAAATACCGAGAATTGAGCTGTATTATCTACCAACACATCGATGTGAGGTAATGGAAAATCATCTTTCGAACTTGCTCGATTTAAATCACGGTAGTCAACACACATCCGGACCTTACCATCTTTCTTAGGTACCGGGACAATATTCGCAACCCATGGTGGATAGCTGGTGACGGCCAAGAAACCTGCATCCAACTGTTTCTGCACCTCCTCTTTGATCTTAATGGCCATTTCTGGTTTAGTTCTTCTGAGTTTCTGTTTGACAGGGGAACAACCTTCTTTGAGAGGCAACCTGTGCACGACAATATTGGTATCTAGTCCTGGCATATCTTGATAGGACCAGGCAAAGATATCGACATATTCACGCAACATCTCAATCAGATCTTTCTTCACATTCTCCGCTAGGCTTGCCCCTATTTTGACCTCTTTCTTCACATCCTCGGTGCCAAGGTTGATGACTTCTAGTGACTCTTGATGAGGCTGAATAACTCTTTCCTCCTGTTTCAATAATATGGCCAATTCCATGGGAAGTTCACAGTCTTCCTCACCCCCTTCTTCAGATTGGTAAATTGGATTATCAAAGTTATATCGAGCCATAGCAGAACCGTTATCAAAAGAATCCAGAGGATTGTTTCTGCATGAATGATGGTTCATGCTTTATTTTAGAAAGATCTTTTTGAAAAGAAAGAAAACAAACTATGGAGAAAAACATTGCCATTTTTATTTGAAATAAAATGAAAAGTGTAAAATGAAAGACAGGGAATACAATTTTTGAATACAAAAACGTACTTTTATTGATGATAAACTTGCATATGAAACAAATGTGGCCCCACAATGAAATCGCTAAGCCTTGGGCAAGGCATAGGATTTTACATGCAACATGAAAAAACAAAGAAAATTACTCTTTCTGCAGGGTGACTTGGATGAGGTCTTCAGAGAACCAATTATTTAGTTCCTGCTCTGGGACACATGGGCGCACCCAATTGTCCATATAGCATTCGATGTCCCCATCATCTTTATTTGTAGTAAAGACTTGACCATGATTGATGATCCCTCCACTAGAAAAAGAGATAGGTCTTTGACGCTCTTGGCCTTCTGGCTGCGAAGCTTGAGTAGGCTGGTAACCAATTCCACACTTGTCTTCCTTAAAAGGCAACTCAATCAACTCACCCCAACCTTCAGCATGGACTGAATGTACTACTTCGAGAGCCTGTTTGTAAGAAACTATAGAAGTCCCCGCTTTTGTTTCACTAGAAGGAGAGTCATTTTCAATACTCACTGCTTCAAATGTTTGACAAAGAGTTTCATGGATCTCGCCGTCCATCTCCACATATTTGAATGACGACAAATGACTGACGAATATATCCACCTCTCCACATACTGTGACAACCTGACCATCCATGACAAACTTTATCTTCTGGTGGAGTGTTGATGAAACGGCCCCTGCAGCATGTATCCATGGGCGCCCTAGCAAGCAGCTATAAGCCAACTGGATTTCCATCACATAGAAAACCGTATTAAACACTTGGGGTCCAATCTTCACAGGCAACTCTACCTCCCCAAAAACTGATCTTTTGGAGCCGTCGAAAGCGCGCACAACTAAATCACATGGTCGGAGTACAACCCCCTCAACATCCAATTTTGCCAAAGCCTTCTTCGGCAACACATTCAGGGACGAGCCAGTATCTACCAACACATGGGACAAGACTGCCCCTTTGCACTCCATCGAGATGTGGAGATCTTTGTTATGATTTCTCCCCTCTGGCGTCAAATCAAAATCGGTAAACCCCAACCCATTACTGGCATTGACATGGGCAATAACACCCTCGAGCTGGTTCACCGATATCTCCTGTGGAACATACGCCATATTTAAAATCTTCAGCAGGGCGTTAAGATGTGCCTCGGAACATAACAGTAATGATAAGATAGAGATCTTGGAGGGAGTTTGATGCAGGTGATCCACTATTTTGTAATCGCTCTTTCGGATAATCCTCATAAACTCTTCAACGTCTTTTTCAAAGGAATTACTGGGCTCCGCCCTTTGTACGGGTTCCTCGTTTACTACCTGTTTGCCTTTAGATTTCGCCAAAGCTTCAGCATCATCGTTTCGGAGCGTTTGTGGAGCAAAGAGCCTTCCATTACGGGTAAAACCACCCATTCCTCTTACATTCCCCACACTTGAACCAGTTTCCTTGGGAACCTCCACTTCCTGTTTCTGCCCTTGATAATAAACATCAGCTCCGTAATGCCATGGGATCACTTTTGTACTTTTATACGACATAGGACCCAGAATATTTATAGTCACAGGGGCTACCTGTTCAGGCGCAGGGATCTGCATAGGTGCCGACACAGGAATCTCTGCTGGAGTAAAGTAGATAGTAACTGTTGAGACCGTATCGTCCCTCATTCCCATCTGATCAAACTGTAAACGACCCTCATCCATCATCATCTGAAGGCAATTCCTCAATTCATCACAACCGTTCACCGCAGTCAAACATTCTGAATAATTTTCTAGACAACCAGGGAACACGCCCCCTTTCAACAAACGTCCTTTCACCACAGCCAAAGATGTTCTGACATGATTAACATCTGTCACCAAGTTTAGGCCTCTGTCTTCTTCTATTGCATTGACCTTTGGTCCGCTATGCGGGGGCATGGGGTTTTGAATCACATTAGGATTAGGAGCGAAGTTGATAGCTTTCGAATCAACCAGGTCCTGAACTACGTGCTTAAAAGCTTTGCAGTTCGCTATATGGTGGCCGGGCGGACCCGAATGGAATTCACACTTCACATTTGCATCATATCCATAAGGTAGCTTGCCTGCTGGTGGTGCCAAAGTTCTTAACTGTACCAGCTTTAAGCGGAGCAAATTCTGCAACATCTGGGCATATGTCATAGGTAAAGTGTCAAAGTGGCGATCACTCATTCTCTGCCTCGGTTGGTATCGTCTTTGAGATTGTGGCTGAGATTCGGCAGCCGGAACCGAAATAGTTACAGCTGCTGCTTGATGGTACGAGCCCTGGCGTCCTTTACCTTTACCCCCTGTCCGTAGGCAGCACTAGTTTCACCTTCACGCTTCTTCGAACTATTCCCAAAAAGCCTCTTTGCATTAGAAGAGCCTGCCCCACTTCCATCTTGAATTTTCCCTGATTTCAATAGATTTTCAATTCTCTCTCCTGCTATCACAATGTCAGAGAACCCAGTGGACGGACATCTGGCCAAGCAATCCAGATACGGGCCCTGTAAAGTATTCATAAACATATCAGCCATTTCCCTTTCCATCAGCGGGGGTTGTACTCGAGCAGTTAGCTCACGCCACCTTTGGGCGTATTGTTTGAAACCTTCCTTCGGATCCTGTGTCATAGTCTGTAATTGGGCACGATTAGGGGCCATGTCAATGTTATACTGGTACTTTTTCAAGAACGCATCACCCAAGTCCTTCCAGTTTTTGATATAGGCTCTCTCTAGCTTCATGTACCATTCCAATGAAGCTCCTGACAGACTATCCTGGAAGAAATACATCCACAGCTTTTCATTGTCAGAATATGCAGAAATATTCCTGAAATACGCCTGAATATGAGTCTTAGGACAGGTACTGCCATTATACTTGTCGAAGGTTGGAGGCTTAAACTTTGGAGGGATCTGTAGCGAGCGATTTTGGATGTGGTTGCGAAGCACTATCGCTCTTTGGTATCTACAACTCGATTCATTTTTTATCCTATTAAAGCTGATGAAGGAAGGGAAATAGATGTCTCAAATTAACCCTGCTTGCAAACTGAGGTTAAACAGTCAAAACTGTTGGTTTACAGATGCTACAAAGATTCGGGGTCTCTATTAGGTTTATTTTTTTTAAAAGTGGTGTTCGGTTAATTGGTGGGAGGTTAAGATGTTAGGACGGATATATGAAAGTATGGGATTTTGGGTTTTTGTTTAGTGTGCTCGCTAAGATTTTTCTTTCAATCTTATGCCTACGTATACCCGTTTACCGAAATAGGGAAATTAGAGCGTTCGTAGTTCCTCCTATTCTATGGGAGGAAATGGTGTTTTGGTGTCTTGTTCAAAGCCCAAGATGTGAAGCTAAAGGTGGTTTATATCTTGTTTAAAGCCTAAGATGTGAAGCTGAAAGGTCTATTTGTATCTTGTTCAAAGCCCAAGATATGAAGCTAAAAGGGTGTTGACTTTATAGAGAATTTGTCATCTCTAAAGAGGGGGTTATATGTCA
The DNA here is from genome assembly GCA_022829125.1 of Lathyrus tuberosus. Lineage (NCBI taxonomy): Eukaryota > Viridiplantae > Streptophyta > Magnoliopsida > Fabales > Fabaceae > Lathyrus > Lathyrus tuberosus. The sequence goes on along the minus strand of JALAZF010000027.1, from coordinate 15,402,652 downwards.
CAACTGTTTATAAAGGAGAATTACTTTAACCGGGATGTGTGAATCCGGCAATGCCATAATTTCCTTTATAGGATATTTTTAACCTGAAGGAGAAGACTTTAACTCAGTGTAGAGCAATGCTATCTTTCCTTAGGAATTTCTCATGCTAAAAGAGGGACAGTGGCATGGATGTAGATGATCCAGAGGCTTGCCGCTTACAGCAATTAGATGAAGGGGAAGGAGTTGTTGATGTTTGTGTACTATGAATGAGGCATAAATTTGATGCTAAAAGGTTGATTGGATCAACCAGTGGTTTTCTTATACAAAGCCTAAGAGGAGGCTATTTGGCCCAACAATAGGGTGTTTTTATGTGTCTCGTACGAAGCCCGCGAGAGAGGCCAAAAGGGGTTGGTCATACAAGAGGATCTTTTATACTCAACAAGAGAGTGTTTTTGTATCTCGTACAAAGTCCGAGATGGAGGCTAAAGATGGTGACTCACCAAGAGAATCTTTTATACTCAACAAGAGAGTGATTTTATATCTTATACGAAGTCCGAGATGGATGCTAAAAGGTAATTGACTCAACAAGAGAGTCTTTTATGTGTCTCGTACAAAGCCCGAGAGAGAGGCTAAACGTCTGCTTTGCTGGGAAGAATCATTGTACAAAGCCCAAGAGGGAGGCTATGGTGCTGTTTCAGTTGAGTGACAGGTCCAGTATGCTGATTTTAAAGAGAAAATCAGTTCTTATATGAGTAACACTGTACTCAGGGATTTGATTCAGGGATATTTCCTTTTCTTTGAGGAAACGGGAAATCCAAAGGGTATTGAGACTGTCCGAGTCTACGGGTTTCCTTCATATTTAACGAAGGTGTCACTTGAGAATGTCTTTGAGACTCAAGGATATTAGACTGTCCGTGTCTAGAGTTTCATCTTTTGTACTATGCTTTGAGAAACAGTAGTAGACTCTTTGAAAGGACTGTTCTATGAAGATGACTAGGTTCTATTCCTATAACTCTAGGATGTCGTCGGGACAATTTGTAAGAAGCCCAAGAGGAGGCTGGAAGCTTTTAAGAAGCCGACGGGTCCTTGTACTAAGCCCAAGAGGAGGCTATCATTCCCGGAGGAAGAGATCATTATACGAAGCCTAAGAGGAGGCTGTGAATACTTCTAAGAAGCCGATGGGTCCTTATACCAAGCCCAAGAGGAGGCGGGGATGCTTTTAGGAAGCCTGTGGGTCCTTGTACGATGCTCAAGAGGAGGCCGATGCTTTTAAGAAGCCGATGGGTCCCCAAACCCCGAGAAATTCAAGACAAGCTATTCACAAGGAATAGATCAAGCCAGGAAAGTTCGAGAATTTGGAAGAAACTCAAAGATGCCATTCACGGAGAATACATTCATCTCTGGGAGTAGAGTTTCTTGACAATTCCTAATGAGGACAGCCGAAGAGAAGACTGTATCTGGTGATCCTATTGGGGATCTAGCTGTCTATTTCTACGAATAAATGAAACGGCGTTACCTAGTTCTAGACGTAGTTGCCGAGGAAACTCTAAATATCTATACTATTATTACACAGTTGATATGAGTTTATGAAAGAAGACTTACAGTGAAACAGCCCCACAATACGGTTATATGTATATGAAAGTGGTAAATGAAAGCGTATAAACACTTACTCGGTTGTAGAGCTTCCATGCTGTTTGGTTAGTTGTTCAACAAAGACAGATTGAAAACAACAGTATATTCAAAATTAAAGGAGAAAGTGCTTTGAAAAAGAAAGATTTGGGGCTTACAGCTCAAGGAGAGGCCCAGGGTTTTACCAGTGATTGCACTGTTGAATTTGTACAGAGGGATTTATACAAGTGACTGTGGCCCAAAAAGGTTTTATGTACAAATGGATGGGTCTTACATTCTCTCAAGAAGCCCAAAAAAGTTTTTAAAGAAAAAGAGTGGGGCTTATAACACGAGGGTAGGCCCAAATGATTTTTCCGTTTAAAACGGCGATCGCGCCGAGGTTTTCTTTTAACGCAGAGGGACTTATACAATAAGTGAGGCCCAAAGTTGTTTTGGTTAAGAGGGGATTGGGTCTTACACTCGATTAGAGGCCCAAAAGTTTTGAATGGGTCTTATAGCTCAAGGAGAGGCCCAGATGGTTTATTTTTAAACTGGCGATGATCGTACCGAATTTAAAAATGTACAGAGGGACTTATACAATAAGTGAGGCCCAAAATATTTCTGTACAAGTGGGTTGGGTCTTACACTCTAATAGAGGCCCAAAAGTTTTTGAAAATGATTTGTGAGGGTTGAATTAATCAAAAACCCTAATTTATTTCCAAAAGGTATTTTAATTGAATAAAAATTCAATTAAAATGATCAAAAATTATTTAACATGTGGGAAACAAATTATGATCTTGGATTAATGCTTCAAAAATCAAGTGTTGACCTACAAAATAATTAGAAGTCATTAATCTTTACAAAATCAAGAGGGAAAAAATATTTTAAATGTCAAAAATAATTAAAATATTAATTCTTTGCAAAAATATCAATTATATGAAATAAATAATATTTTTGGGATTTTTTGGAAAAATAAAATATTTCAACATTTTTGTGAATTATTAAAAAAAGAATAAACTCAAAATCATTAAAACTCAGAGAGAAATTAATTTTTGAATCAATTAAATAAAAATCACAAAATTCAAATATTCAAATGTTGGAAAATGGCGCCAAGAACAAGGGCAAGAACACGCGCGTGTTCTGAGTTTCCCAGATTTGCATTTTCTATCCAACTCACTGAATACTTAATCATATTATGCAATCCACATACCAATCAACTCGTTTCAACCTCACGATCATTTCTATGACAATTAATTTCATTTAAATTAAACATAAAACAAGAAATCATGAACAATCCTCAAGAACCCTAGATTTTGCATGAAGGCTGGGATTTTTTATACACGATTCAAACAATGCAATTAATTGAGGGGAAACATTCCATGCATGATTATGAACATATGGCCAAATTATTGTGCAGCAAAAATTGCATGGATTGAGAGATGACCAAGTTTAGGCTTACCTCTAGGTCGTGACAGCAAGAGCAAATTGATTTCTGAGTTGGAGGTGTTACAGATGAGTTGTGATGATCTGAACAGCTTCCCTACACCCTATGGAGTGTGTTTGAATGCTTGGACTTGATTGAAACTGGCTGGATCACTTTATGGCATCTCAACTGCAACTTGGTTAAAACCTTGAGCAATTGACTGGTGATTCTGAGAAATCAGTGTTCCAGTTGTTATTTAAGTGTTTGATCAGCTCATATGTGATGTATATGAGGTATGTGTGTGTGATTGGTTTGATTGGAAAAGCTCTCAAACTCAAAACCCGATAGTGACTTGCCTTAGAAGGCACAATTGGAGTGAAAGAAGAGATTTTGAGGAAAGCATCTGTTTGATGGCTTTGGTGTACTCAAACTGATCACAATTGAGCTCTATTTATAGTAGAGCAAGTTTGTTTTGCAAGGAATAGTGAATGACAACTGCTGAGTAGGTTTGGCCAATGTTGGCAAATGAAAATCCAAGTCTCCTCTAGCCATTGACTAGAGGTTAGGGCACAGGCTGCTGGTTCCCTTGGTCTTATATAAGTCTTGACTGAATTCAGTTGCTAAGAGCTCAGTCCATGCCACCTTGATGCTTCCATTGAATGCTCCAATCCAAAATTGGAGTCTTGTCCCTATTTTGGCAATTCTAGGTTCAACATGCTATTTCTTGTTCCAAAGACTTTAGAGGCTTGGCTCAGTGATTGTCCCCTTTAGATTCAATCCTCAGAGGTGTCCAAGTGGATAGGAGTGTTTGGATTTGGCTGATTTTGGTAAATCGACCAAAAGTGCAAAAATCTGCCTTGCCTTGGCAGATTTCAGCAAGGCATCTTTCCAATGTCATATCTCATAGCTCAAATTGAATTTGGTAATGTTCTTGGCCATTTTGGAAAGCCCTTACATGATACAACAACTGTTTGAACATGTTTGGTTTTGATCTCTTTTGAATCCAAGTGAAAAATCCCCCTACATTTGGAAAAAAGTAAAGGCAGATTCTGACTTAGTGAAATTTTCACTAAGTGTTGGAACAAAGTGACTTTTCTTGATTTTGATCACTCCATAACTCAAAATCCATGAGGAATTTGGACATAGGTTAGTATGAAGCTTCTGTAGAGGGCAATGTGATCTACAAATCAAGATTTGAATGGGGAACAATGGCCTTGTGGTTTAGGAGTTATGGTCCTTCAAAGTTGGCACATTAGTGTCACTTTTTCCATAACTTAGAAATTTTTTTAAGTTTTTATGGTTACCCCTTTTACAAGTTATCCCACTTTCTTTGATTTTTCTTGATGAATGATGATTCAAATCATACATTAACATCATTTTAGGGTTAAAAATCCATTTTGGTGAAAAATCTCAAAAAGTCAAAGTTGACTTTTGTGCACAATTGACTTTTTATCAGATGAATTCCAAACTGTGTAATTCTTCAGGAAATCATGCCCTTGACCTTAATCAAACTTGATGGACATGTTCCATGGGTGTCATAGGGTATATTGAATCATGTCTTAGGGTTTGGGAGCATGTCCTGGTCAAAAGTCAAAGTTACAGTTGACTTTCCTCGCGAAACCCTAATTGTGGTGCAGATGAAATTGAGACTTGTTGCTCAAGCTTCTTGGATTAATCCATTGTTGCAATTGGATCAATATAGTATATTAGAGACCCTCAAATCATGTATTGAGGTCTTGGCTCATGATTTGTCCCAAAAGTTAACTTAGGGGTGAATTAGGTCAAGAAACCCTAATTCCTGATTTTTGATAAATGCATCCCCTGAGGTCAAATTGACTTGATGATTGGGTCCATGAGGTTCCATGGAGTATTTTAGGTTATATTTTGGATCATTGGCTTGTGCCCAGATGAAAAATTTCCATCTGGAGGCCCTGGTCGACCAAAACCCTAATTTGGTGACACTGTCGATCTTGAGACTTGATCCACCTAGAAGGGAGCAGCCTTGTGCTTAATCCTTGAAGTGGGAGTCTTTTTGATCCATTGTGGATATTTTAGAGGCTAGACAAGTTGAAGATCAAGTCATTCCTTGACTGATCCTTTGTCTAAGGCTCTGAGAGGGCTTAAAACCCTAATTTTGATTGTAGTGAATGCTCAACAACCCTTGAGGCATTTGATGAGGCATGATGGTTCATCCATATTGTGATGATGATTGACACAATGATGGGAATCTTAGTGGTCAAAATTTGGGGTATGACAGATGCCCCTATTTAATCTTCTTGGACCCGAAGGTGTGAATGACGAAGGTATTCGGGCATTCGGGGTGCAAGAGGATTAAATATCGGAATACCCGAAATATTGATGGCTATGAATGGCAGCTTGCGCATTCATCTTCTTTTGCTAAGCAATGATGCTTAGAAGAGGTAGACTTCCCCTCGATCCTGGTTTCCTACCAAGGAACTGGTCTCAGTTTCCTTTTGAAATAAACCTCCCCTCGATCCTGGTTTCCTACCAAGGAACTGGTCTAAGTTTCTGATTTAAACTTCCCCTCGATCCTGGTTTCCCACCAAGGAACTGGTCTTAGTTTCTGATTTAAACTTCCCCTCGATCCTGGTTTCCTACCAAGGAACTGGTCTAAGTTTCTTTTGTCAATAAACTTTCTTGACAAGGGACGTTATTTGTAGCGGTTTTTTTCTCAAACTTCTCGCCGGATTTTCCTGGGGAGATGCCATTTGAGTGGAAAAAGTTTTGATGTCAGACTTGCTGGGGAACCCATTCGTCTGAGTTGTAGAGGTACACAAACTTCTCTGTTGGAGACGCCATTTGTTGACTCTATCTGGGGAAAATGAGTCTCTTGAGAGACTGCTTCCGCTTGGGGTCTTACATCATACTTTTCTCGGGATCTTCCCGGAGAAATGCCATATGATGGGCTCCAATTTTGAGGTGCCGATGACCTTTTCATCAGCGGTCTTTCGGAGAAAGGCAGCTGTACTGCCAAATCTCTGCTTAAGAGGCTTTCTCAAGGGATTTTTCTTTAATCTGGGAAAGCAAGGATATCATCTTCGATGGCGAAGAGTGACATCTATAGAAAGCTTCTCTAGCTTTTCAGAGGTTCAAGTTATCAAAGTGGTCGAGTGCCGATTCTAATCCAGAGATACATTGGAGGCGAGATTTTTCAAACGCAACATTTCCTGATGAGGCAAGAACTGACAACTCGATTGAGAAGACTGTTATCACTAGGGGACAAGACCGACTAGAGTGATAGTGATGCAATATGAAATGTGAATGCAAATCAAATGCATGATGTATGTATGTATATGTTGACAAAACTGACGCGACATACAGACTGACGAGTGAACACGACTGGATACTCGGCCATCGCGGGGCGAAGAAGTACCGTTGGTAAAAAAAAGTAGCAATTCTACCTTGCTTAGGAGAAATAGTCCCTGCGGGGAATACCGTATACCGAGCTTAGGAGATAAGAACTCGGCCGAGGGTATCAGATGGGAAAGTCGCATCTCATACTGCTGATCCTTCGTTCAGGCGTACTGGCCTAGAAGGAGTACTTTGATTCTGCACTTTGAAATTCAAACGCCTTTGGAGGCGCGATCGACGTTCTTCCGATGTTCAATAGTCAAAAGTAATTGCCATCTTTAATTTAAAAGCAGAAAAAGTTTTAACAAGTAAATTCATTTTTGTTTCATTTCAAGAATCGCTAATCATGTTAAAACGCCATTCTGTAAAGCTAAAACAAATAAGAATTACAAACAAAAGCACAAGGGCTCAAATTTTATTGATAAGATGGAGATCAGCCAAACACGTGATTCCAAAGAGTATATACAAAGTTTGAAAATGGTAATTTACAGGGAAAAGGGCTACGTTAAAACATAACGACCACTATCCTTCTACCAACTTTGAATTCGGGACATCCTGAGCTTCTGTCGAAGATGACCTTGACTGGAGTTTTCCTCCGATGGATGATGTAACTGCCATTATCCCTAACTTTTGCTTGGATTGTACTATGAGATTTCCAATCCATCGGGATGATTTTTTTTGTCTCTAACTTTTGCCTGGACCGCCCTTTCGGGTTTTCAATCCACCGAGACTTTTTTTAGGCGAAGTATTTCTTGACTACATCAACATTCGTGAGGTAGGCAAATTCCTCTCCGTCCATGGTTGCAAGTCTCAAGGCACCGCCTGAGAAAGCTTTCGTGACCACATAGGGGCCATCGTAATTTGGGGTCCATTTGCCCCGAGAGTCAGTGAGAAACGATTGTATCTTCTTGAGCATGAGGTCTCCTTTTCTGAAGACACGAGGTCGGACCTTTTTGTCGAACGCCTTCTTCATTCTCTGTTGATACAACTGACCGTGGTATAGTGCCGTGATTCTCTTCTCTTTGATCAGGTTTAATTCGTCGTGTCGACTTTGACACCATTCAGCTTCTGAAAGCTTAGCTTCCATCAATACCCGGATTGATGGGATCTCTACTTCTATGGGGAGAACTGCCTCCATGCCATATACTAGAGAGAAAGGGGTTGCCCCTGTTGAAGTGCGGACAGATGTTAGATAACCGTGAAGAGCAAAGGGTAGCATCTCGTGCCAATCTTTATAGGTTACAACCATCTTTTGAACGATCCTCTTGATGTTCTTGTTAGTTGCTTCTACTGCTCCGTTCATCTTGGGTCGGTAGGGAGATGAGTTATGGTGTTCAATCTTGAACTCAACGCACAACTCTTTCATCATCTTGTTGTTCAAGTTAGATCCATTATCTATAATGATCTGGCTCGGAACACCATAACGGCAGATGATATTGTTTTTGATAAATCGGACCAGCACTTGTCGGGTTACATTAGCGTACGACGCTGCTTCGACCCACTTGGTGAAATAGTCAATGGCTACCAGGATGAACCGATGTCCATTTGAAGCCCTAGGTTCGATCAAGCTAATCATGTCGATTCCCCATATGGAAAAAGGCCACGGGGAAGAAAGAACTTTGAGATGTGATGGCGGTACATGAATTTTGTCGGAGTATATCTGATACTTGTGACACCTCCTCATGTACTTGTAGCAGTCGGATTCCATGGTCAACCAGTAGTACCCTGCTCTTAGAATTTTTCTCGCCATTGTGTGTCCGTTGGCATGAGTGCCAAAGGATCCTTCATGAATTTCTTTCATAAGCATTTCTGCTTCTGGTTTGTCTACGCATCGAAGCAAGACCAAGTCAAAATTTCTCTTATAAAGAGTATCACCGCTCAGGAAGAAGTTTCCATCCAGTCTTCTGAGGGTTTTTCTGTCCTTTCTAGACGCCCCAGATGGGTACTCTTGTTTCTGAAGGAAGCATTTGATATCGTGATACCAAGGTTTGTCATCTATGACTGCTTCAATCGTGAAGACGTAGGCGGGCCGTTCAAGGCGCATTATGTCGATCTTAGGCAGGTCATTCCATTGACCTACACTAATCATAGAAGAGAGAGTGGCTAAGGCATCAGCCATGTGATTCTCTCTACGAGGGACGTGATGAAACTCGACTCTGTTAAAGAAGGGTAACAACCTTCTTGCATAGTCTTTGTAAGGAATCAGTCCTGATTGGTATGTGTTCCAATCTCCTTTTATCTGAATGATAACCAAGGCTGAGTCGCCATATACGTCCAAGTTTTTTATCCTTAAATCAATCGCTTCTTCGAGACCCATAATACAAGCTTCGTATTCGGCCTCGTTGTTCGTACATTTGAATGTAAGTCTGGAAGTGAAAGGAATGTGGGTACCCTGAGGGGTAACAATGATTGCCCCAATTCCATTTCCATAATGATTAACTACTCCGTCAAAGATAAGTCCCCATTGGGAACCTGGTTCTGGCCCTTCACTTGGTAACGGTTCATCGCAATCTTTCATTTTTAGATACATGACATCTTCGTTTGGGAAGTCAAACCCGGTTGATTATTGATCGTCAATCGGTTTGATAGTTCCTGGATTGGCTGGAATTTTGGTAAAACAAAGGTTATTCAATGTTGATGTCAAGGTGCTGATGTTGTAACATTGAAGTCTTAACACTGGGCTGTGTTAAGTAGTTAAAGGCTGAAGTTGGATGTCTGATGTCACACAAGTGATGTTGTAACATCAGACCTGCAGAATTAATAACAGCAGGAGTTGTTATTAGGATACGCGTGTTAGCTGGAATTGTGGAGAGTGGTTGACTTATTGGATGAGAATATCTTGGGATAGATATTTTCTGTTACATGGGAGATTTGATTGCAGATCTGTTGGAGAATTAAAAGGTTGAAGATTTAAAAAGATTTTGGGGATAAAATCTATTTTGAAGATTCAGTTTTAATTAACAAATCTGATCAAATATTGTGACAAGTCCAAGCCCAATTCAAGAGCTATATAAAGCGCACAAGACCACAGGAGAAAGTACAGAAAACAATCAGAAGATCAAGAGCAGACGGCTTAGTGTCTAGAGTTTGTTTAAAGTGCTTGTATTTACACTATTCTAGGGTTTGAATAGGTGTTGAGTTTCTGTCCTCTCTAGAAGTTGTGAAGCAATAGAGAGTTGTGTAAATTGATCGAAGCTGTAAAGTAAGATCAAGGGTACTCAAAGTGGGTTCTTTGAGTGTTTGTAAGGGATTGGGTGGTGTTCTCATACCTAAGTGGTTTCTTAGGTAGGAAGTCATTAGTAGAGTATAAGTTTAGGAGATTGTCAACGGGTTGTTGAGTCTGTAAATTATATCTACAAGTAGTGAATTCCATCCCTGGCTTGGTAGCCCCCAGAGTAGGATTGTTGTAACTGAACTGGGTCAACAATTCTTGGTGTTATTCTGCTGTTTATTTTGTCCATTGTGCAGAGTGTGTTGTTGTGACATCACACCTTAACATCACACGTCTGATACCAGAATTTCAATTGGTATCAGAGCAGGCATCCTGTCTGTCTCTAGGTGAGATCTAGGGAAGTTACTTTCTGGTGTAAAGATGGACAAAGAAGTTGGAGGATTCGTCAACAGACCCCCTATTTTGGATGGATCCAATTATGATTATTGGAAGCCAAGGATGACCACCTTCTTAAAATCCTTGGACAACAGGGCTTGGAAGGCTGTTATTAAAGAGTGGAAAGCACCTGTCATGTGTGAGAAGGATGATGCTGGTAAAGATAAAGAAGGCACCTCTAAGCTAAAGCCTGAAGAAGAGTGGACCAAGGAGGAAGATGAGCTTTCCCTTGGAAATTCCAAAGCTCTGAATGCTATCTTCAATGGAGTGGATAAGAACATCTTCAGGTTAATTAATACCTGTGAAGTTGCTAAGCAAGCATGGGACATCTTGCAGGCTACTCATGAAGGAACATCTAGAGTCAAGATGTCAAGACTTCAGATTTTAACATCAAAATTTGAAAGCCTGAAGATGAAGGAAGATGAAACTATTCATGATTTCCACATGAGTGTTCTTGAGCTGGCCAATGCATCTAGTGCTCTTGGAGAAAAAATGTCTGATGAAAAGCTTGTGAGGAAGATACTTAGGTCCCTACCTAAGAAGTATAAGATGAAGGTTACTGCCATCGAAGAATCACAAGACATCAGCAAGATGAGGGTAGATGAGCTCATTGGGTCTCTTCAAACATTTGAGCTGGGGTTGAATGAGGAAGAACCAGAAAAGAAACCAAAGAGTATAGCCTTGGTGTCAAATGAGGCAGAGGAAAAAGGAAAGAGTTCTGAATCGCAGGAGGAACTATCTCAGGCCATAGTGATGTTGGGAAGACAGTTCACCAAAGTATTCAAAAGAATGAATAACTCCAGGCCTAATGTCAAGAACATGACTTCTGACACCAGCAAGAAGGATGAAGAGAAAACTACCCAAGATAAAGGAGTTCAGTGCTTTGAGTGTGAAGGGTATGGACATGTCAAGAAAGAATGTCCCACCTTCTTGAAAAAGCAGAAGAAGGGCATGACAGTCTCCTGGTCTGACTCTGATAGTGAAAGTGAAAGTGAGTCAGCAAAGCATGGTACAGCTTTGACAGGAATTGTTGAATCTGATGATGATTCTAGTGATGGGGAAGTAACCTATGAGGAGCTAGCATCTACTTATCAGGAGCTATGTTTGAAAAGTGCTGATATTTGTCAAGAAAACAAGTGCCACAAGCAACTAATTGCTCAGCTTGAAAATGAAAAGACTGATCTGGAAAATGAAGTGGTGCTTGTAAGAGCTCATCTTGATCAAATGACCAAGTCTTTTAGGATGCTGAACAGTGGTACAGACACTCTTGACAAGATTCTTCAGACGGAAAGGGTAGCTGGAGACAGGACTGGATTAGGATTTATGGTTGAGGGAAAAGTATCTACTGAAGCAAGCACTTCAGGAACCAAGGTGGAGATGTCTCAACCATTGTCTCAACATCAGCCAAAGGTGCAGGATCCTACTCCTAAGAAAGCTGATGTTTCACAACCCAAGAGGATTGAAAAGAAGACTGGTCCTTATCAGAAGAGAAAGCAGCCACAAAGAGCTAGTCAGTATATGCCCCCACAATACCATAAGAGCATGCAAGCTGCTAGGTTCAAACAGGGCATGTCATAACATCAGGATAACTGGTATGGTCAAGGGTTTGGATTCAACAGTGCTGTGCCTCATAGCTATGGTAGAAGAAAACCACACCATCATGGGAGACAATTCAGGAAACAGCATTCTCAGCCTTCTTATGGAAGAAGATATCAGCATAATAAAAGGCAGGTTAGTTATGGCAGGAGGAGACCACATCATGGATGGCAGCCTAAGCAGTCTCATCATGGCAGAAGATTCAGAGATGAAAGGGTGAGATGTTATTACTGTGGAAGGTTTGGACATATGCAGTACTCGTGCTATAAGCTGCATGGATACCCTCAGCCTCAAAACAGATGGAGGGAGGATAGGCCCAAAGTTGTTAAACAATGGGTACCTAAGGAGAAGGTGAAGTGCTTATTGGCTCACATGGCTGACAAGGAGTTTAAAGAAGATACATGGTATTTTGACAGTGGGTGTTCCAAGCACATGTCTGGATGTAGATCCATGATTGATGATCTTAGACCTTGCCCCTCTCATGAGGTCTTGTTTGGCAATGGAGGAAAAGGTATTGTTGCAGGAGTTGGGAAAGTCCAAGGTGATGGTAGACCTGAACTTGACAATGTTATGTTTGTCAGTGGCTTAAGTGCAAATTTGATCAGCATAAGCCAGTTGTGTGATGAAGGGTATCTGGTAAACTACACTAAGGATGAGTGTGTGGTTTCAGATGAGCATAATCAGATCATTATGAAGGGTGCCAGAACCAAGGATAACTGCTATCAGTGGATTTCTCTTGAAGAAAACTCAACTATTGATGCTCAGGTTAATGTTGTAACTTCAGACTATGACCTCAGGATTCTGAAAGGTCACTCTAAGTTAACAAGTGCTGATGTGAGGGTTTTAAAAGGAAAGTCCTTATGGAGGGAGAAAATTAGTGATAGGTCTCTAATAAATACAGAAAATCTGGCGCCATACCTCAAACCATCATTTTCTTTTGAAGCAAGATCACGGTTCATCAAAGAGTATATCCCCCGTCTAAATCATCTGAACTCATATTATCTCAAGGGAACCATGTCAAACCAGGCGTCGTCTCCATCAAAGAAATCTATCGCTCAAAGTTCCTCGCAAAATAAGGCTAGGGTTTCCTCAAAAGAGGGATTTCCAGAGGAAGCGTTGAATATACAACCTATCTCAATGATGCTCCCAGAATCAGGTAAATCTCGACCTTCTAAACTTATGCCAAAAAGGGCTGGAACGGTATTTAAGGATGATGAAACTAAGAAACTTGTCACTAGTGTTCTATTTAGTAATAGTCCAGCTCCTAGGTCACCCACCATTGAAGAAAGGGTGGATGTTGACAAAAGTTTAGGTCAGATTGTTGATAAAGTCTTTGAGAAAGGGATCCCTATAAAAGGTATATCTAGACCACTGAGGCAAATGCCTGCTGAGCAGGAAAAGAGGGACATGCAGAGTGCTGCAACGAATCTTCATAGACTTGCTATGTCCGTGATTAAAGATGCTGATCAGATCGGAGACTTGCCTGAGGAAACTAATGTTGAAGAAAATGTTAGAACATCACCTGACCCTGCTTCTAGTGGTAAAGACAATGCTGATGCCATCAATGTAGTTGATTTATCAGATGACGAAGTAATAGCTAAGGCTGTTCCAAGCATTGCCAGGAGGTTGAAAACAAGGAAGGGAAAGGAGGTTGAACCCTCTCCCAAGAAGTCATCGGTTGATAAGAAGAAGAACATTATGGTTGGACCAGCAAAATCCTGGAGTAAAGTGGAAATAAATCCTAGGAAGAGAAAGGCTGTGGAGCATTCAGAATCAGACTATGATGTCGAAGATGATGTTCAGGACATCACGCCTGTAAGAAAAACTATTCTAAAGAGGATATCTGATAAGGTGCCAGAAGTTCCAACTGATAACATCTCCTTCCACTATGCCAGTAGTGCATCTATGTGGAAGTTCGTGTGTCAGAGAAGACTGGCCCTGGAAAGGGAACTTGGTAAGGAAGCCTTGGGTATGGAGGAAATTATGGATTTAATTAACACTGCTGGACTAAAGAAGACTGTGACACAGCTTCCTAAATGTTACGAAGGGCTTGTCAAAGAGTTTATTGTAAACATCCCTGTCAACATTTTTGATAAGGGAAGCTCAGACTTCATGAAAGTCTTTGTTAGAGGGAAAGGTATTAATTTCTCTCCTAGTATCATCAACAGGTACCTAGGAAGAGATGATGGAGAATGCAGTGTTCTTGAGTCTACTGATAACGATATCTGCAAGGAGATTACAGCAGGGCAAGTGAAGAATTGGCCGTTGAAAGGAAAGCTAAAAACCAGCAAGCTCAGCATCAAGTATGTCATCCTTCACAGGATTGGTGCAGCTAACTGGGTGCCAACCAACCACAAGACAACAATAGCTGTTGGTTTGGGGAGATTCATCTATGTTGTTGGGAAAAAGATCAAGTTTGACTTTGGAAGCTACATCTTTGAGCAAGTGGTGAAACATGCTGGAACAAATGCTATCAAGTTACCTATAGCATTCCCATCTCTTGTTTGTGGAATCATCTTGGAGCAATATCCTGAAACTTTAACAAGTTCAGATATAGCTTGCAAGAGGGAGTCAGCATTATCCTTGCATCCTAAGTTGTTTGGTGGACATCATGTTCCAGACATTGCTGTAACATCAGATGCTGGTGGCAAAAAGAGTACCAAGGCTGAATTACTTGAAGAACTGAAGGCCACGTGCAAAGATCTTGATGAAGTCATTAGTACTAGCACAGCAAGGAAGATGAAGATAGAACTGATGATAAAATCATTGGAACAGGGTGATGGTGATAAAAGTGCTAATCATTCAGAAACTGAAGATGGTGGAGATGGTACTAGTTCTGATGAAGAATAGATGCCTGTTTTTTTTGGTAATAGTGTTAGCTTTTATTTTCTGCATTAGCACTTCAAGTGCTTGGTTTTGTAATATGGATATTGTGCTGTTTATGCACTGTTTATGTCTTTTAGTTTCCTTCTAAGATTTGTTTTGCCTGTTTACTAACTGAGAGGCTAACAATGAGAGCTAGGGTACACTGACTTTAGTCAATAAGGTTTTTAATTGAAGTTTGCCTAATTGTGGCTAAAAAGGGGGAGAAAATAGCCAAGATAGCCAAGAGAGGATTTTTGCCATATGCTGCTAATGTGATGCAGAGATTAAGGGGGAGATAATTTGTAGCTGCTTAAAAGGTGTTTAGTTGAAAAAGAGTTTATGCAGCGGTTGAGGGGGAGTATACAACATAGTTGTGGAGCTGCTAGTGAAGTGTTCATAACAAGTGAAGAGTGCAGGGTGCAGCAAAGCAGATATCTAGGGGGAGAAGCTGCACATGATGAGCTACTGAACAGCTGTGATGCTGGTTCATGTTTTCGAGGGGGAGCACCAATTGGCTGTTGTCAATAATGAAGATGGTGCTGCAGCAGATCAAGTGATGAAGACTGTCAAACTGCTGTTGATGAAGAATGTAAATTACTGAAGATTTTCCGCTGCTGAAGACTCTGTGGGTTCAGAGATTG
Source organism: Lathyrus tuberosus (assembly GCA_022829125.1). Classification (NCBI taxonomy): domain Eukaryota; kingdom Viridiplantae; phylum Streptophyta; class Magnoliopsida; order Fabales; family Fabaceae; genus Lathyrus; species Lathyrus tuberosus. The sequence goes on along the minus strand of JALAZF010000027.1, from coordinate 15,387,561 downwards.
TTTTAGCCAAAATTAGCCAAAGGGGGAGATTGATAGTTCCTGGATTGGCTGGAATTTTGGTAAAACAAAGGTTATTCAATGTTGATGTCAAGGTGCTGATGTTGTAACATTGAAGCCTTAACACTGGGCTGTGTTAAGTAGTTAAAGGCTGAAGTTGGATGTCTGATGTCACACAAGTGATGTTGTAACATCAGACCTGCAGAATTAATAACAGCAGGAGTTGTTATTAGGATACGCGTGTTAGCTGGAATTGTGGAGAGTGGTTGACTCATTGGATGAGAATATCTTGGGATAGATATTTTCTATTACATGGGAGATTTGATTGCAGATCTGTTAGAGAATTAAAAGGTTGAAGATTTAAAATGATTTTGGGGATAAAATCTATTTTGAAGATTCAGTTTTAATTAACAAATCTGATCAAATATTGTGACAAGTCCAAGCCCAATTCAAGAGCTATATAAAGCGCACAAGACCACAGGAGAAAGTACAGAAAACAATCAGAAGATCAAGAGCAGACAGCTTAGTGTCTAGAGTTTGTTTAAAGTGCTTGTATTTACACTATTCTAGGGTTTGAATAGGTGTTGAGTTTCTGTCCTCTCTAGAAGCTGTGAAGCAATAGAGAGTTGTGTAAATTGATCGAAGCTGTGAAGTAAGATCAAGGGTACTCAAAGTGGGTTCTTTGAGTGTTTGTAAGGGATTGAGTGGTGTTCTCATACCTAAGTGGTTTCTTAGGTAGGAAGTCATTAGTAGAGTATAAGTTTAGGAGATTGTCAACGGGTTGTTGAGTCTGTAAATTATATCTACAAGTAGTGAATTCTATCCCTGGCTTGGTAGCCCCCAGAGTAGGTTGGTTGTAATCGAACTGGGTCAACAATTCTTGGTGTTATTCTGCTGTTTATTTTGTCCATTGTGCAGAGTGTGTTGTTGTGACATCACACCTTAACATCACACGTCTGATACCAGAATTTCACGGTTGAGGAGCCAAATGATCGGCTAAAATACTTCCTTTAACGGCTTTCTGAGCGTGGTACTCTATGTCATATTTTGATAATAACATCTGCCAACGGGAAATTCTTCCCGTGAGAGCAGGCTTTTCGAAGACATACTTGATTGGATCCATTTCGGAGATTAACCAAGTAGTGTGACGAATCATGTATTGGCGAAGACGTTTGGCTGCCCAAGCCAAAGCGCAACAAGTTTTCTCAAGCATCGTGTACCGAGTCTCGCAGTCGGTGAATTTCTTGCTCAGATAGTAGATGGCAGACTCTTTCCGTTTGGTTTCATCTTGTTGGCCAAGTACACATCCCATTGAGTCCTCTAGGACTGTGAGGTAAATGATCAGTGGTCTTCCTTCCACTGGAGGTGATAGAATCGGCGGATTCAACAGGTATTCCTTAATACAGTTGAAGGCGGTTTGGCAATCTTCTGACCAAATGCAATCCTGGTTCTTTTTGAGTAATTTGAAAATCGGCGCACACGTGGCGGCCATAAGGAATATGAACCTGGAGATGTAGTTCAAACATCCCAAGAATCGTCTGACTTATTTTTCAGTTTTCGGAGAAGGCATTTCTCGAATGGCCTTGACCTTGTCAGGATCAACCTCAATTCCTTTCTGGGTGACGATGGACCCTAAGAGTTTCCCCGAACGGACACCGAAGGTGCACTTGTTGGGATTCAAGCGGAGTTTGTACTTCCTCAAACGCTCGAATAGTTTCGACAGGTGGGTCACATGCTCCTCTTCTGTCTTAGATTTTGCAATCATGTCATCGACATATACCTCTATCTCTTTGTGTATCTGTCACTCCCGGGATTTTCATCCTAGTACAAACGCGAAAGTGGCACCGAACAAGTCGCCAGCAATGTGTATTTATCCCAAGAGAGGGAAAGGAAACACCGGATAAACCTGAAGGAAAGGATAGAGCATGGTCTTGCGACCAAGAGAATGGGTAAGGGAGTCGGTTACGCGAGAGGAAGGTATTAGCACCCCCTCGCGTCCATCGTACCCGATGGGATCCACGCTTGCTTGTCTCGATCAAAAGGGTGTAGAAAAAGATACTGAAAAAGGAACTGAAAGAAAGAAAGGAGAAAGGATGGAAAAAGGAACAAGAAACAAATGTAGGGAAAATGAAAGAAGAGCTCGCATGGGCCCTACCCCACTGCCTACGTATCTCATCGGGAACATGAGAATCAGAGCGACGTAGTTCCCCTCACTAGGGATGGATTGTTTGTATTTTTAGTGGAATACGTCAACGTTCGCATTCTAGCAGTTTAGGTGTTGCAGCTCGCTGTAGGGAGACTTAGGCGTTACCTGTTTGCGGTAGAACGAAAATGACGCATCCTTAAGGAATGATTGAATGAGATGAGGAAAGAATTCCCGAAGGAAAGACGTTATTGTTTGTTTTTGTCTTTTAGAAGTTTTTTATTTATTTGCTTGCATATGATAGTGTATCTAAATCTTAGTCATTGAAATGTGTACATTCTAACATTCCAAGATGGAATGGGTAAGAAAGCACACTAAGAGTGAAGAAGACCCCCACACTTAGTTCCAATTGTCAAGGTTCAAACACACTAGCATACTTGTGTTTATTAAGTGTTTTTTTGTTGATTAAGAAATGAAGAAGTGTTTTTTTATTTGTACCTTCAACAAGTATTGCATTTAAGTCCCTCATACAAGATCAAATGTCTAACACATTGACCCAAGATGGGTCATATGCTACACATTCTAAGATTATAAGAGAAGACCCCTGATAATCTTTTCTTTATATGAAAGGCCTAAATGCAATAAGTGTCTACCTTTATTAGATATTTTGTATTTTTCTTTGAGAGATGAGAAGAGAGACTCAAGAGAGGAGAAAAAGGTAAAATCTAATGGGGACTAAGACATACCCTAGTGTTATCATGCATGGACATCCTAAGGTTAGTGAGGTTTAAAAGAGAGGAAAGAAACTCCTTAGTGTTGTATGTGCTCCTTGCTTGAAGAGAAGATAAGAGAGGATGAGAAGAAGAAGAGAAGAAAGCTTAGTATTCTTCTTACTCCTTAATGAAGTTAAGAAAGAACCTAAGAATGGATGGTGTGCAATTAAGCAAATGGTAGCATTACATGCTTCACAATCACACTTTGAAAACATTAAAGGAGTTAAGGGAAGAAGGTAGGAGGTGGAAGCATATCCACATCCAATTTACTTACCATTTGCACCTAAAAATGTTAGAAATATCACATATGAACAAATGATAAGCAAGTAAGCACACAAACAAAGAAGAAACAACAACTAAAGGCTCAAACCACTTAGGTGAAGTAGCTAAAGATCCTAATTGACTTCTAATAGTAGTGCATCTAAATTGGCTAAAAGAGATGAGGGTAAGTTCTAAGTAACTACCTTTACTTGTGGAAGAAGAAAGAAGATGAAGAAGTAAGAAAGATGATGTTAGAATGGCCAAACAAACCAAGTTAAATCAAGTTCAGAATTCAAACATGTCTTAAAATGCCCTATAAATGTCAATTACAAGTAGCTTAAGTCCATCACAAAAGCATACAATCATTGGTGAATGAATGAAGGAGAGATGAAGTGAAGGAGTTTTCATGTTTTGAATGCATTTAAGTCACCTACCTACATGAGATGGAATTATCATACATTTATGGAATGAGTTGAGAATGAATGAGGTCAGTAGGTTAACATGTTCAAGATGCCATTGATCATGCATGAATGAGCATACAAGTATGAATGGAGGAATATAAATGCAAACACAAGTCATTTAAGTCAAAAAAGGTTCACATAAGATGTTCAACTTTAGATGAGTAATCAAGACATGGCAAAATGATGCACCACTGACCAAATATGATTCATGCAAGTCTTAAGGTATCTAATATAACCTAAAAAGAAACCTCAAACAATGGCACAAGTGCCTTTCATCAATTAAAGTTAGGTTCATGCAATTAGAGCTCAATTAGAGGTACCTTAAAGAACAATTCAACTAAAAATAGTTAACCACATCCAAAAATTATGAAACTTGGTCAAGATATTCTACAAACAGAAGCAAAATATGTAACAAAATTTCACTCAAAGATCCACTAAATTAGTCACTTAGATTAGGGGTCAAAAAGAGTGAAGAACCAAAATTAATCATGCAAAAGAGTGAAGTCAAAATTTAATGAAAAAAAATGTAAAAAAATGTTTTTATGAATTTTAATGTGGTATGAAGTGAATGCAACAAGAATGAATCAAAAATGTTTAATGGTTTAGGAGAAATAAAAGTTTGAAGTAAAGGTATGAAACTAGAAACAATTTCCAAAAGGAATAAAAGAAAATCATGAATTAATATTCAAATATTCACAGAATTGGAATTAAAAATAATATAAAATTACTTTAATATGTCAATATGCAACATGAATTTTTATGGAATTTTTAATGAGGTTTTGATATTTTTTAAATGAAAATATGAAACGTGTAGAAAGAAATGAAAATAAAAATTGAAATGCAATGTGAATGGGGTGCAAACATAGCAAATCCACAGTTCAATTCGTTTGGGCCTTAGAAAATGGAGGTGTAAATAGCATTATGATTTAAGTCCAGTTCAGAAATGCGCATGTGACTTGCACATGATTTTTAATGCGCTGTCAACTTACAAACCACTCGATCATGGAAAAATAAACGTACACGATTAGAACATGTTAAACCCTAGCATTCAACTCACCGGCCGGAGAGGGACCTCCGGTCACCTTCTCCGGCCACACCACCACCGTCTGCAACTTTGCAACTCCCAGAAATGCACAAATATTACACCAAAATGATGCTGAACTTATGTAGATCATGAATCCAATGATAAAATGCACAAAACATCCATGAGATGAGAGAATCGAACAAAAACAGATTTGCCCTAACATTTGAACTACACCTCTAAAGGCCTATCAACTAGCCAGGCAAGTTCTTGAGCTTATAGGAAGCATCAAGAACCTGATAACATCTTCACATTGTGTCTATAATGGGAGAAATTCGTACCTGAATATTGGAGATTTGGAGGTACTCTTCAGAAAACCAGAGATTGCTTCCTCTTTGAGCTTCTTCTGGCCAAATAAAGGCTTAGATGCAAAGAAATGGATGGAGCTTCAATGGAGAAGAACTGAAATCCAAGCCTCAAAACAGTTGCAATGTGATGAAAATGGAGAGAAAAATCAGAGAGATTCTGAGATGAAGATGAGGAAAATGAATGAAATGGAGCTCGAAAATCAATTGCAATGTGGAGAGATTGAGAGAGAATGGGAGTGTTTCTGAATGAGAGTGTGAAAAATGAAGTTGGAGAGATGAATTGTGAAGTGAAAATTTGTTTTATAGTAAGCTTTAACCATGGTTTAATGAGCCAGTTAAATGAGTCACAGCTTGGTTAATTAAGCGCACCCTAACTAACTGAGTCAAGTTAGTTAGGGGCGAGTCATTGAGGGTTGTGATATGGTGAGGTTGGTTTATCACATGTTATGGTGGGATGAAGAAAGAAGCTTGGAATGGTAGGACTGTCACGACAGAAACTTGCTCAACAAGTTGTTCTCTCCATTCTCATGCAAGGCACGTGATACTAAACATTGTGTAAGTGTTATGTGCTTGGCCAAATGAGGAAACTGAAGTGAGGAAGTGTTTGTGGTGTGAGTGAACCAGAATCATACAACATGCTGTCAATGTATCCATGCCAACATAGGGTAGTTCGTTGAAGTTTTTCTCTCTAACCATTAAACCATTTGATGAGATTTTGGGGTCTTTGGAAAGAGGACACATTGGAGCACAATGTTGGTTTGAAAATTGAAGTGAAATGATGCCTCAAACATGCCTTAAAATGACCACAAACAGATGGAAAAAAAACTGGTACATATGCGCGCAAGGCAAGTCATGGCATGGCAAGTGACATGCATGAAAATTCAGCCTAATCAACCTAACTTGAGACCAAGATTTCTCCCACATAAACTGATCAAATGGAATTTTGTCCAACATGAGTATTGAAGATGACACCACAAGGAACAGCTTTGATGTTGAAAACTTTTCCATTTGAAGCTTTTATCTTGATGAAAAATAGGTGGACATTTGGCCCACCACATGCTTGTGAAAATGACTGCGCGCGTGCCTTGAAAATCCTTGGTCCTGACATGGTTTGGGCCTACTTTCCTCCAACTTTGATCATCCATATCTCTCTCAATATTTATCCAATGGAGATGTTCTACACATGGATTTGAAGCTTAAAGCAAGACCTTTTGTTGTGGCCTGGTGGAATTTTCATTTGGTGCTTCAATTTTAAATGGCCTTGGTTCAAACTCTGGTGCAAAATGGCCAAAACTTACTATATTTAGTAACCCTACTTCACCCAAAAATGGCAACTTTCTACATCTTGATTTTTTCATGATTCCTTTGGAGTTTCTTGATCAAATTTTGCACATTGGTCACATATAACATGAATTTTATGAATTTGGCCTCAAAAAGTCACGAGTTGACTTTTTCCTCTGATTATTTGACTTGGCCCCAATTTCCCTGATTTTTGATCTTTCTTCCAATTGAACCACTTCTAAAACCAATTGAGAAGCAATTTTCCACATCCATACACTTAAGAACATGTAGAATACCATGACCACAAGTTTTGTCCAAAAAATCAGAGATTCCTTGATTTAATGGGAAACCCTAGTTTTGGTACCCTCCTTCTAGGAGAAAAATGTGCAGTCTTCAATTTCAAATTCCTCAGAGTATGTTGTGTATCCTCTTAAAGGATGATGAGATATGCCACTTGAGGATGACTTTGGATCAATGAGCTATCTCTTTTAAGGGTTTTCCTTCAGTTTTTGAACCTCTTGCATGTTGAAGTATGTATTGCTTCAATCTCCCATTGGATCTCACTTCCTTGAGATTGTGGATGATCAATTGAGATGGTGTGAGACATGAGAGACTCTTGGCTTGCCTGGAGGCAACTGGATTGCCCCTTTTGTGCTTTGAATGATCCCTTGATTGTCCATCTTCCCCCTGATCACATGCCTTGATGGTAAGAGGAATGCTATGCTTCATTTTTCTATGTTAAATGCAATGCAATACTAATGAGATGGATATGATATTGTAAGTGAGAATGCTATGCTATGATGCAAAAAGGGGAGAGCAAATTTTGGGGTATTACAGCTGCCCCTATTCAAACACTGTAGACTTGAATACCTGAAAGCAAATGCTTTCAGACTTTCAAGGTATATAGTGATTGAATACCAAATATAACCAAAAATTTGCTCTGGATGATGAAAAAGAAAAGGGATATAAACCCGACGAGACCGCTGGATTGAATCTTCAAATGAAACGTTGTCGGAGAAGTCTGTCTTTTGAACGACGCCAGACGACTACTGGCTTGCCATACTGTCGATGGACTTGGGCTGTTTTGCCAATCTGTCGTTGGACTTCAGTGCTTACCAAACTGTCGTCAGAAGCCTCACCCAACTGTCGTTGGACTTTCAACAATGTCTTTTTGAACGACGCCAGACGACTACTGGCTTGCCATACTGTCGATGGACTTTCGCTGCTCTGCCAATCTGTCGTTGGACTTCCTACCAAACTGTCGTTGGATTTCTAGTGCTTACCAAACTGTCGTGGGAAGCTTGGCCAAACTGTCGTTGGACTTTTACCAATTTGCGTTGGATTTCTACCAATCTGTCGTTGGATTTTAATGATTACCAAACTGTCGTTGGAATCTCACACTTGCCATCTTCAGATGGACTTTAGCAGCTTTTACCAATTCGTGTTGGATTTCTACCAATCTGTCGTTGGATTTCTACCAATCTGTCGTTGGATTTTAATGATTACCAAACTGTCGTTGGAATCTCTGCCAAACTGTCGTTTGGACTTGAACGCTTACCAAACTGTCGTTGGAAACTTTGCCAAACTGTCGTTGGACTTTCATGATTACCAAACTGTCGTTGGAAACTTAAAATTGCCAGATGATCACTCCACCTGCTGGAATAACATGACCAAACTGTACGCATGCCAAAAATAAATTGGACTTTGGATTGTAAATGAGCATTGTTGAGAATTACACCACTTGCTGGGTAATATCATACATTGACACTTTGCTGAAGGAGAGATTCTGTCGATCTCTTTAAACCCTGCTAGGGAACCTACCGCGACTCGGCTGGGGAGTATAGCAGACAAGATTCAATGCTGAACTCTGTGGGGGTACCATTACCGGAGATGCGATCTTGCTGGGGATCAGGGCTACTCTGCCGGGGATATGCAAATCTTGGTTGAAAGACAATCCGTTGCAACATGCTGAGAAAGAGTCCCTAGAGATCTGTTAGGGAAACCCAAAGCAATTCCTCGGTAATCTGCTGAGGAAGATGACTGTCGAGTTTAGGATAAATGTCACAATGCCCCATGTTGGGCAAACTTTCCCTTTGACGACTCCGCTGGGGATAATGAGTTTACAACACACTCTGCTAGAGAAAACTGCTTTAAAGCGTCTCGTGCTGGGGAATTCCCTTTTAAGAGGATTTTACAGAAGACCAAGTGTCTCCAAACTCTACTGGGGATATTAGATCTGGAACTTCTTCTGCCGGGGAAATTCAAGCTGCCCCATGCTCGGGGGGGTCAATAACTCCGCTGGGGATTATTCTTTGACAAATTTCACATGCTGAAACCTGCGGGATATATGATACTACCACTTGCTGGTACATCCTGCCAAGAGCGAACTCCACAAGGGATGTTATCACTAAAAATTTCGTCTCTTAAGAGGATTTTATAGAAAACCAAGTGTTTTCAAACTCTTAGACAAACACTCTACCTTGAACTACCTTTCACATCGTCTGCAAGGTACCGGAGGATTGGCACTCGTTGTCAACCTGGAGTCTTCACTGCATTAATAACCGTTATCAACACAGAAGAAATCCATCTTCGACCACCGTTGCCGTCACGAAACTCGGTGGGATCTCTTGAATGGAAGAATCGACTTAATAAGATACAACAGTATCAAATCATAGCAAATATCTGCTCGTGGTTACGATCATGCTGCTTGGATCGATCGCGCTCATTACCTGTAACAGAAAAAGAATATGCACATGCCCCCGGATATTGCGTGGTCTTTTGAATCCACCATCCAAGGTCGTTCAACAATCAAAGTAATTTTAATTGTCTTTTTGCATGTTTTTGCAAGACCAAGATATTTTCAAAGTAATGTTTTATTATCAAAAATCGGACGTTTTTGCAAACAAAACAGTAAAATGAAAATAAAAGCTTGTGATTGAATATTCAACTTTATTGATGAAATGCCAAAAATTGGCGAATTTACAATCAGAAGCAAACCCCTGAAAGAGGCGATTGCCATAAAATTGAGAAAAGAAATCTATCCTAATGATAATGCGGAAATTGGATTCCGACTGATTTCTGATTCTGTTATAGCCAGTATATACTCCAACTCTCCTGATTATCTTTGCCTTCAGAAGTTCATGATTGGACCAATTCCTCCTTTGGAATTTTGCCAGTTTGCTGAAGAGTAGAAAACGTACAGATTAATTCAGACTGCAGTCATTCGCTTTAATCCCTCTTTTGTGTGGATCGCCTTTTCAGGTTTTCAATCCACCGGGATACCCATTTTTGCCTAAGTTGCCCTTTCGGGTTTTCAACTTACCAGGTGTACAATTCTTTTCATTTATGTCCCTAATTTTTGCCCGAACCTTTATTCTGTTTTTGGTTCGCCGGGATGCCCTTTTTTGCCTGGATTCTTCTTCTTTTTTTTTTTTTATCCAGCGGGTCTCTTTATACGAAGTATTTTTTAACTGCATCTGAATTAACAGGGGATGAAAAATCTTCACCATCCATGGTTGTCAGCAACAAGGCTCCTCCTGAGAAGACCTTTTTTACCACGAACGGACCTTCATAGTTAGGAGTCCATTTGCCCCTGTGATCTGTACTCGGAGGAAGTATTCTCTTGATTACCACATCCCCGACTTTGTAGACTTGAGGTTGAACCTTTTGATCGAATGCCCTCTTCATTCTGCGCTGATATAACTGGCCATGGCATACCGCTGCTAATCACTTCTCCTCAATAAGGCTCAGCTGATCAAATTTGGCTCGTACCCATTCAGCTTCATCTAGCTTAACATCCATCAATACTCGGAGAGAGGGGATCTCAACTTCTATCGGTAGAACTGCCTCCATACCATATACAAGCGAGTATGGTGTTGCCCTAGTGGACGTGCGGACTGATGTTCTATACCCATGCAAAGCCAGTGGTAACTTCTCATGCCAATCTTTGTACGTGACAACCATTTTCTGCACAATCTTCTTGATATTTTTGTTGGCCGCTTCAACCGCGCCATTCATTTTCGGGCGGTACGGAGAAGAATTGTGGTGCTCGATTTTGAAGTCCCGGCATAGCTCAGCCATCATCTTGTTGTTCAAATTAGAACCATTATCAGTAATGATTCTTTCGGATACTCCATATCGACAAATGATATCTCGCTTCAAGAAACGAGCCACTACTTGCTTAGTGACATTGGCGTAAGATGCTGCTTCAACCCATTTAGTGAAGTAATCAATGGCGACCAAGATGAAACGATGGCCGTTTGAAGCAGTAGGCTCAATTTTTCCGATCATATCAATGCCCCACATTGCAAATGGCCACGGAGAGGACATGATACTCAACGGATTGGGAGGAACGTGCACTTTGTCTGCATAGATCTGGCATTTGTGGCACTTGCGAGCATACTTGCAGCAATCTGACTCCATGGTCAGCCAATAATACCCTAATCTCAACAATTTCTTAGCCATCGCATGTCCTCCGGCATGGGTACCGAAAGAGCCTTCGTGCACTTCAATCATCAACAGGTCTGCCTCGTGTCTATCCACACATCTGAGCAGAACTGTGTCAAAATTCCTTTTATATAGCACACCATCTTTGTTCAAGAAGAAACTACCAGCTAGCCTTCTTAATGTCTTCTTGTCATTGGAAGATGCCCCAGGCGGGTACGCTTGATTTTGTAAGAAGCATTTGATGTCATGGTACCAAGGTTTATCATCAGACACTGCATCAACTTCAAACACAAAAGCAGGCCTATCAAGACGAGATACATCAATCCTGGGCACAAAGTTCCAACCATGCACTTTGATCATCGAAGAGATAGTGGCCAAGGCATCTGCAAACTTATTTTCCTCTCTAGGAACATGGTACAACTTGACAGTTGTAAAGAAGGTCAGCAATCTCCTCGTATAATCTCTATACGGAATCAAATTCTGCTGATGTGTGTGCCAAGTTCCCTTTACTTGATTGATTACCAGTGCTGAATCACCAAAGATATCGAGGGTCTTGATTCGTAAATCAATAGCTTCCTCGATCCCTAGTATGCAAGCTTCGTATTCTGCTTCATTGTTGGTGCACCCGAAAGTTACTCAGGCAGTAAAGGGCATGTGAACACCTTCAGGCGTAATAAGGACTGCACCAACTCCGCACCCATTCATATTAACTGCCCCATCAAACATCAAACTCCATTTGGACTCAGGGTCAGGCCCCTCCTCCAGAAGTGGTTCCTCGCAGTCTTTCGCTTTGAGAAACATGATGTCCTCATCAGGGAAATCAAATCTCATGGGCTGGTAATCATCAAGAGGCTGTTGCACAAGATAATCTGATAGTATACTTCCTTTGATTACCTTTTGCGAAGTAAATTGAATATCATACTCTGTCAGTACCATCTGCCACCTTGCAACTCTGCCTGTAAGTGCTGGTTTCTCAAAAATATACTTGACCGGATCCAATTTAGAGATCAACAGGGTTGTATGTGTGAGCATGTATTGTCTCAATCGCTTGGCGGCTCATGCGAGTGCACAGCATGTCTTCTCAAGCATTGAATAACGCGATTCACAATCTGTAAATTTCTTGCTCAGGTAGTAGATAGCATGTTCTTTCCTACCTGTCTCATCGTGTTGACCGAGAACACAACCCATGGATCCTTCGAGCACTGTCAAGTACATAATCAGTGGTCTCCCTTGAACTGGAGGTATCAGAATTGGAGGTTCCTGCAAATATCTTTTTATTTTATCGAATGCATTTTGACAATCATCATTCCACCTGACCGTTTGATCTTTTCTTAGCATTTTGAATATTGGTTCGCAAGTGGCAGTTAGGTGCGATATGAACCTTGAAATGTAGTTCAATCTTCCTAGAAAGCCGCGCACTTCTTTCTTAGTTCTCGGTACAGGCATATCTTGTATAGCTTTCACTTTAGCAGGATCAACCTCTATTCCTTTTTCACTGTCGATGAAACCAAGCAATTTTCCGGACCGCACGCCGAAAGTACACTTGTTAGGATTCAGTCTCAACCTGAATTTCCTCAGCCTCTCAAATAACTTCTTCTAGTTGACCAGGTGTTCCTCTTCTGTCTTTGATTTAGCAATCATGTCATCCACATAGCACTCGATCTCTTTATGAATTAGATCGTGGAATAACGTCACCATTGCTCTTTGATAAGTTGCCCCTGCGTTCTTCAACCCAAAAGGCATTACTTTGTAACAGAAGGTACCCCACGGGGTAATGAATGTCGTCTTCTCCATGTCTTCAGGCGCCATCTTTATCTGATTATACCTGGAGAATCCATCCATGAATGAGAACACTGAAAACTGAGCGGTATTATCAACCAGCACATCAATATGAGGGAGTGGAAAATCGTCTTTAGGGCTCGCCCTGTTGAGATCTCTGTAATCCACACACATTCTGACTTTGCCATCTTTCTTCGGCACCGGTACTATATTGGCCACCCAGGGAGGATAGTTGGTTACTGCCAGAAAGCCTGCATCCAATTGTTTCTGTACTTCTTCCTTGATCTTCAAGGCCATTTCTGGTTTTGTCCTGCGCAGCTTCTGCTTGACCGGTGGGCAGTCCTCTTTCAATGGTAGTCTATGCACAACTATGTCTGTATCTAAACCTGGCATATCCTGGTATGACCAAGCGAAGATGTCAACATATTCACGTAGCAGGACTATCAGCTCTTGCTTTATATCAGCCCGCAGACTCGCACCAATCTTGATCTCTTTCTTGCTTTCCTCTGACCCAATATTAATGATCTCAAGAGCTTCCTGATGAGGCTGAATGGTCTTCTCTTCCTGTTTCAACAACCTAGCCAACTCTTCCGGGAGTTCATAGTCTTCATCACTTTCTTCCTCAGCTTGATAGATCGGATTGTCGAAATCATACGTGGGCATAACAGAATCATTTTCAGAGAAATCCACAGAATCCAGTCTGCATGATTGGGTTTATGCTTTATTTTAGATTATTTTTGCTTGAAAATAAAAGAAAAGAAAGTGCATTATCATTTTTAATTTTCTTTGTGCAAAAATAAAAATAAAGAAAGAGTAAAGGAACACAAATTTGTAAACAAAAACGTCCTTTTATTGATATTTGAACATTATATGAGAAAATATGGTGGCCCTACAAATGGATCCTCACACCTTGGGCAGAGTGTGGGATTTCATGCATTATGAAAGACAAGAATTGTTACTCTGCATGGTGAACAACATGAACGATTTCTTCGCTAGACCAATTTTGCAACGCCTCGCCTGGAGCCAGTGCATATACCCATCTGTCCAGATAATCTGAGCTTTCAGCGCCATCCTCTATTGCTGAGCAGGACTGGTTGGGATTGATAATTCCTCCACTGTTGAAGTTGATTGGCCCACGGAATCGGGGAACTGGCGTCCGGCCCGGCTGATATCCAATGCCAAACTTATCTTCTTTCACGAACACATCTATAGCTTTACCCCAGCCTTGGGCATTTCCGCTTTCGACCACTTCTCTGGCCTGCTTGTACGACGCAATTGATGCACTCGGCCCACCTGGCACATTCGACACCACCGCTGCTGAAGTAGATTCTGGTAAGTTGTTGATATTCAGGGCTTCAAAAGATTGGCACAAAGTTTCATGAATCTCTCCATCCATTTCCACATATTTGAAAGTGGATAGATGACTCACAAATATATCTTCCTCGCCGCAAACAGTAACCACTTGACCCTCGAACACATATTTGAGCTTCTGATGAAGTGTGGAGGTAACTGCGCCTGCTGCGTGAATCCACGGTCGGCCCAACAAACAGCTATAAGCAGGCTGAATGTCCATAACATGAAAGGTCGTCTTGAATATCTGTGGACCAACCTGTATAGGTAGTTCAACCTCCCCAAACACCGATCTTTGGGATCCATCGAAAGCTCTCACAATCAGATCGCTGGGTCTCAGAACCAATCCATCTACTTCGATTTTCATCAGGGCCTTTTTGGGTAACACATTTAAGGAAGAACCTGTGTCAACCAGCACATGCGACAAAACTGCTCCTTTGCATTCAAGTGTGATGTGCAGTGCTTTGTTGTGGTTGCGTCCGTCCGGTGTCAAATCCCTGTTCGTAAATCCCAACCCGTGGCTCACATTCACATTAGAAATTACTCCCTCCAACTGATTCACTGTAATCTCTTGGGGAACGTATGCCATATTCAGAACTTTCAACAAAGCAGCCCGGTGTGCATCTGAACTCATTAACAGGGATAATATCGAAATTTTAGAGGGTGTCTGATTAAGTTGATCAATGATCTTGTAATCACTCTTTTTGATAACCCTCATAAATTCCTCAACATCATTATCAAAATTGACTTTAGGGTCCTCTTCCTGAGCAGGCACCTTGTCATCAACAACCTGTTTTCCTTTCACTCTTGTAGCGGCTTCAGCCTCTTTATCATTCCTTAGAGTCTGGGGAGCAAACAGTCGACCGCTCCTTGTGAAACCACTCAGTCCACTGACATTCTCAATGCTAGTACCAACGGCCTCTGCCTTCTGCCTACTTCCTCCTTGACGAGTATCAGTTCCATACTGCCACGGAACTGCCCTATTAGACACATAAGCAGCCGATTCAGGAACTATAATCGTAACTGGTCTCGACCTCTCGGGCACGATGATAGCAACAGGCTCTGCAACAGGCACCTGTATCTCGACTGGATTATAGTAAATGGTAACGGCAGAAACATCCTGTTCTTTCTCTACTTTATCAAACTGAAGGCTTCCCTCGTCCATAAGATCCTGCAGTCCAACTCTCAACTTACTGCAGCCATTAACCTGTTTCGCACAGCCCTCACAATCAGAACCACACCCAGGAAATACCTGTCCTTTTAACAAACATTCTTTTACAGTCAACAACGGAGTCTTCACTAAATTAACATCAGTAATCAAATTCAACTTCTCGCCATCAAAAATGGCATTTGTGCCTGCACCTCCATGATGAGGCATTGGATTGTCACGAACATTCGGCGGCCTAGAGAAATTAATAGCTTTCGCGTCAATCAAGTCCTGAACTATGTGTTGAAAAGCCCAGCACTTTTCTATTGTGTGACCTTGCGCGCCAGAATGAAATTCACACCGAGCACTAGCATCGTAACCCTGAGGTAATTTCCCAGCATCTAGCGGCCTCATTGTCCGGAGTTCAACCAATTTCTCTTTGAGCAATTGGGGTAACAAAGCAGCATACGACATAGGCAAAGGATCAAACTTACGGTCCCTTGGTCTATTATTCTAGAATCGGGGTCTACCTTGCTGATTGGGAGCTTGCTGTCCAGCTGGAACCGGAATGGTTACAGCATCCACTTGATGATAGGGCTGAGTCCTGCCTCTGCCCCCTCCTCTATACATAGCGCTGGACTCCCCTTCTCTCTTCCTGGGTCCATTAGCAAAGGGTTTCTTAGAACTTGAAGTACCAGCCCCACTGGCGTCTTGAATCTTACCCAACTTTAATAGACTTTCTATTCGTTCCCCAGCAATAACAATGTCGGCAAACCCTGTGGAAGGACATGCAGCCAATCTATCCAGATACAACCCTTGGAGCGTGCTCATGAACATATCAGCTATCTCGCGATCACCCAGAGGTGGTTGAACTCGAGCAGCCAATTCCCTCCATCTCTGGGCGTATTGCTTAAAGCCTTCCTTAGGATCCTGAGTCATACTCTGCAGCTGAGTACGATTGGGTGCCATATCTAAATTATATTGATATTGCTTCAGAAATGCAGCACACAAATCTTTCCAACTCTTTATACGAACCCCGTCCAGCTTGACATACCATTCCAGGGATGCACCTGACAGGCTATCCTGGAAAAAATACATCCAGAGCTTCTGGTCATCAGTGTAAGCAGCAATCTTGCGATTGTAAGCTTGCAAATGTGTTTTGGGACATGTACTGCCATTGTACTTATCCAAAGCAGGAAGCTTGAACTTAGGAGGGATTCACACACCCTGCACGAGACCCATGTCTTCTACATTAATTCCAAGAGGATTTTGGCTCTCAATAGCCTTGAGTCTTTCATCCAGCCCTTCATACTTCCGGTCGTCATTGTAGAAACCCATGTCATTGTTGAATGCAGTGAATTGGTCCTCCTGACCATCCTCATTGTTATCAAAGCCCAGATGTGCCCCACCAGCAGGGATTGTGCCAACAGGAGGAGTGCGCACATTGCGATTTGGGATTTCAGTTTCCAGCCTCTGGATAGTGGTTCTCATAGCTTCTTGTCCAATCCTCATGTTTTCTTGACCGGTCCTTAGCTCTTGCTGACCTTGAGCAATCCCCTGCATGAGGTTCATGAACTGTTCCATCCTTCCTCTCAAATCGGCTAACTCTGTCTGAACTTGCTCCATTACTCTTGCTTGATTGCGTCGGGTAGAATATCGGTGAACTGGGGTATCAGCTATTGTGCCTGAAAACCAAATAAAGGTTAGCAGGCGCCTGCAAAAGGAAAACCTGCAATGCAAAAATGATATGCAAATGCAAATGCAAAGTTATGTTTGTCATTTCAAAATGCTTTTCATATCCTGATTCCAATCGTAACCAAGAATTCCTGAAGACCAGGAGTCATGATTACTGAGTTTTGCCATGAAGAGATATTCATATACATCGATCACGGATGTCTGAAGACCAGAAATAGTGATTTTGTAGTGTGCTAGTGTGCAGATATCACATCACATATATCTGAAGATCAGAAATTATAAACAGAAGTAAACCATTTCATACAAATTCCCAAAACTTCTCAAGCACGCTTGTCGTAGTTTCAAAATAAAAAACAGGCAGTCAAATGGATCTATCAACAATTCTGAGGGTAACCATTACAAATTACAAAGAAATGACAAAAATCACTAATCCGGCAGCTCTACATCCTTCAGCTTCTGGCTGGAATACTTAATCTCCTCAAACAGGATGCGGGTACGCTGATGATGCGGCTTCTCAATCAGCTCTTTAATCACTGCGTCCCTTTTTTCCAATGCATCCTCTAATGACCCCACGTGCATCAGCAAGGCTTCATCTTCATTGGCTCCTTTGCGCCTCTTGATTCCAGCTTGAATTTTAACCAATTTCAGCTCTGCTGTGACATCTTCAAGCTCCTTGTTGGTGATTTTCAGCTTACCTTCAGCATTTCTCACTTGTTCTTGACTTTTGCCAAGATCTTCTCGATACTTTCTTCTTTCCACGTGCGCTTTTTTCAGCTCTTCATCTTTATCTTCTTGCTGGGCCTGCAATTCGGAGTTCTCAATTCTGACCTCATCCCAAGCTTGACGGAGTTTAGCTAACGAGTCCTTGCTTCGGACCAGCGCCTGCTTCGTAGCCTTATGAGCCTGACTAGTATCATCTGCTCCCAAGGTAAGCTTCCGGAAGTATCGAGCTCTCTCATCAAAATCTTCTTCTTTGTCCGCCAGGGTTTTTTCTGCTTTCAACGCTCTTTTTTCCAACTCTTTGTTGTCAGCTAGAGCTTTCTGAAGACATCTGCTCATTCCAGAATTCTCTATCTGCAGCTCTCTGACCATTTTCTTCCACTTCTCACATTCTTCAATAGCAACCATGGTGGGTTGTTCTGGCTGTACTGAACATGAAAGAGGTCCCCTTGAAAAGGGTAAAAGCAATTCCTTTACTTTCGTCTCAATCCACCTGTCATATTCAGGATAAGACCTACAATCTCCTTTCCCAAAAATTGCTTTTCCAATTTTATGCTTATCTTTCCAAGCATTTACTACTTCTACCACCTTCGCATCTTCAGTTCCTGTAAAGAATAAAGATTCTTCCACATCTTGCTCTGTAGGAGGATCCCTGGAAGCATACCCAAACTGTCGGATGGCCAAAACTGGATTATAATTGATCCCTCATTTTCTGCCAATCAAAGGTACATTTGGAAAACTTCCGCATCTTGTGACAAGCTCTATTCTCAACAATCGGTGGTCAAACCATACAATGTTATCAGCAGTTAAACCTATCAATCGTTTAGACCATTTCGCCACATCTTTGGTTTCCACAAAGGCACCTGTCTGAGGCAAATGTTTGAAAAACCAATGACTCAGCAGTGGAGTACAACAACTAACAGATCCTCCCCTTCTTTTCTCATTCTTGTAATGCACAGAATGATAAAAATCTCCTAACAAAGTAGGGACTGGATTTTTAAAGATGAAAACTCTCGTTGCTTGCATATCCACAAAGTCTTGCTGATTGGGAAAGAGAACTAGGCCATATATGCAGAGAGCCAGAATGGAATTGTAAACCGTCCAATTTTTAGCACTTGCAGCCTCTTGGGCTTGTCCAGACAGAAATTCTAAATGAAATCCGCTAACTCCATTTTTACTGCTCACACACTCTTTACCACTGCCTGATCCATTTGTAACGCAGCAGCGATTTCTTTTACGCTAGGGGAACTACCAGAGAAGAATGGTATTGCCGGCGTGATCGGAATTCCCAAAATAAATGAGAATTCTTCCAGTGTTGGCATCAAAATGTAATCTGGGAAGAGGAAGCATCTCAACGAAGGCTCGTAGAACTGCAGCAGAGTGTGCAAAGCATCATGTTCATACTTGGTGATTGTACGGACCATCCCAACCAAATTCCCGTAGCTCTTCTGAAACCTATCAAGAATACCCAGACCAGCCATATCTATAACTTTGAGTAATGAATCCAAAACAGGGTCTGGAAACTTGTAAGACACATTGTTCTTTCTCTCGGCAACGATCTCTGTTGAACCCATGGATTGGAATCAGAAACGTATTATGCACCTGAAAATGACAAACATAACGGTTATGATATGATAATGCAATGCAAAAGGGCATGTGATCAGGTAATCAAGTGTCTGTGTCTGTATTGAACTGTGTGCACTGTGTCTCTGCATCGAATCTGGCAATATCTGAGATGAACACTCAAATCACTGTCATAGGATACAATGTCTGAAATCATCATAGAATCACAAGTAAGGTAGGTAGGAGGCTGGGTTTCCTGCAAACCTGTAAACATCCCGCCCATACTCACATGTGGTTCTTAGAAAATAAGGCTTGTCAGCTTTGGAGGTTTGAGAAGCAATAGCACATTCAGCCCGTAGGATACAATGCTATGCCAATCAAAGAGGTCGTCCACTGACTCCCCTTAGAAAATAAAAGTCATCCTATGCAAGTTCCAAAGTGGGCCCTCGGGTGCGAATGGGTTTGCCACAGAATGTGGTCTGCCACTGTCACCGCTAAAGAGGGATGTTTCCACTAAGGTCCTCATGATCGATCACTAGAGTCGACAGCTCTCTAGATCTACATCCTGGAATACGCAAGATGCGCATGCCACGACGTGTCCCAAGATAGCCTCGTCTAGCTGTGAATTTCGTGAACACCCAACGCACTCCAAACGGCACGTAGGTCCCACTACTCTCCACTCTAATTCTAAGTGTATGCTCAAGCCTGTGTAATGGGCTTATCTCTCAGAAATCCCATCCCGCCAAACAGACAAAACGGTGCAACACAATATAATATATGACATGTAATGCCAAAATGCAATAAATACAGTAATGTGCAGTAAGGCAATAAATAACCATACAATAAAACGGTAAATACAGCACAACAATAAACACCCAATGAAATAAAAACAGACAAGCGCTAGGATTGACTCGCTTAGGATGGACCAGCAATAGGTCAACCTGTCCCCAGCAGAGTCGCCAGCTGTCGCTCCCGGGATTTTCATCCTAGTACAAACGCGAAAGTGGCACCAAACAGAGTCGCCATCAATGTGTATTTATCCCAAGAGAGGGAAAGGAAACACCGCATAAACCTGAAGGAAAGGATAGAGCATGGTCTTGCGACCAAGAGAATGGGTAAGGGAGTCGGTTACGCGAGAGGAAGGTATTAGCACCCCCTCGCGTCCATTGTACCCGATGGGATCCACGCTTGCTTGTCTCGATCAAAAGGGTGTAGAAAAAGATACTGAAAAAGGAACTGAAAGAAAGAAAGGAGAAAGGATGGAAAAAGGAACAAGAAACAAATGTAGGGAAAATGAAAGAAGAGCTCGCATGGGCCCTACCCCACTGCCTACGTATCTCATCGGGAACATGAGAATCAGAGCGACGTAGTTCCCCTCACTAGGGATGGATTGTTTGTATTTTTAGTGGAATACGTCAACGTTCGCATTCTAGCAGTTTAGGTGTTGCAGCTCGCTGTAGGGAGACTTAGGTGTTACCTGTTTGCGGTAGAACGGAAATGACGCATCCTTAAGGAATGATTGAATGAGATGAGGAAAGAATTCCAGAAGGAAAGGCGTTATTGTTTGTTTTTGTCTTTTAGAAGTTTTTTATTTATTTGCTTGCATATGATAGTGTATCTAAATCTTAGTCATTGGAATGTGTACATTCTCACATTCCAAGATGGAATGGGTAAGAAAGCACACTAAGAGTGAAGAAGACCCCCACACTTAGTTCCAATTGTCAAGGTTCAAACACACTAGCATACTTGTGTTTATTAAGTGATTTTTTGTTGATTAAGAAATGAAGAAGTGTTTTTTTATTTGTACCTTCAACAAGTATTGCATTTAAGTCCCTCATACAAGATCAAATGTCTAACACATTGACCCAAGATGGGTCATATGCTACACATTCTAAGATTATAAGAGAAGACCCCTGATAATCTTTTCTTTATATGAAAGGCCTAAATGCAATAAGTGTCTACCTTTATTAGATATTTTGTATTTTTCTTTGAGAGATGAGAAGAGAGACTCAAGAGAGGAGAAAAAGGTAAAATCTAATGGGGACTAAGACATACCCTAGTGTTATCATGCATGGACATCCTAAGGTTAGTGAGGTTTAAAAGAGAGGAAAGAAACTCCTTAGTGTTGTATGTGCTCCTTGCTTGAAGAGAAGATAAGAGAGGATGAGAAGAAGAAGAGAAGAAAGCTTAGTATTCTTCTTACTCCTTAATGAAGTTAAGAAAGAACCTAAGAAGGGATGGTGTGCAATTAAGCAAATGGTAGCATTACATGCTTCACAATCACACTTTGAAAAAATTAAAGGAGTTAAGGGAAGAAGGTAGGAGGTGGAAGCATATCCACATCCAATTTACTTACCATTTGCACCTAAAAATGTTAGAAATATCACATATGAACAAATGATAAGCAAGTAAACACACAAACAAAGAAGAAACAACAACTAAAGGCTCAAACCACTTAGGTGAAGTAGCTAAAGATCCTAATTTACTTCTAATAGTAGTGCATCTAAATTGGCTAAAAGAGATGAGGGTAAGTTCTAAGTAACTACCTTTACTTGTGGAAGAAGAAAGAAGATGAAGAAGTAAGAAAGATGATGTTAGAATGGCCAAACAAACCAAGTTAAATCAAGTTCAGAATTCAAACATGTCTTAAAATGCCCTATAAATGTCAATTACAAGTAGCTTAAGTCCATCACAAAAGCATACAATCATTGGTGAATGAATGAAGGAGAGATGAAGTGAAGGAGTTTTCATGTTTTGAATGCATTTAAGTCACCTACCTACATGAGATGGAATTATCATACATTTATGGAATGAGTTGAGAATGAATGAGGTCAGTAGGTTAACATGTTCAAGATGCCATTGATCATGCATGAATGAGCATACAAGTATGAATGGAGGAATATAAATGCAAACACAAGTCATTTAAGTCAAAAAAGGTTCACATAAGATGTTCAACTTTAGATGAGTAATCAAGACATGGCAAAATGATGCACCACTGACCAAATATGATTCATGCAAGTCTTAAGGTATCTAATATAACCTAAAAAGAAACCTCAAACAATGGCACAAGTGCCTTTCATCAATTAAAGTTAGGTTCATGCAATTAGAGCTCAATTAGAGGTACCTTAAAGAACAATTCAACTAAAAATAGTTAACCACATCCAAAAATTATGAAACTTGGTCAAGATATTCTACAAACAGAAGAAAAACATGTCACAAAATTTCACTCAAAGATCCACTAAATTAGCCACTTAGATTAGGGGTCAAAGAGAGTGAAGAACCAAAATTAATCATGCAAAAGAGTGAAGTCAAAATGTAATGAAAAAAAATGTAAAAAAATGTAAAAAAAATGTTTTTATGAAGTTTAATGTGGTATGAAGTGAATGAAACAAGAATGAATCAAAAATGTTTAATGGTTTAGGAGAAATAAAAGTTTGAAGTAAAGGTATGAAACTAGAAACAATTTCCAAAAGGAATAAAAGAAAATCATGAATTAATATTCAAATATTCATAGAATTGGAATTAAAAATAATATAAAATTACTTTAATATGTCAAGATGCAACATGAATTTTTATGGAATTTTTAATGAGGTTTTGATATTTTTTAAATGCAAATATGAAACGTGTAGAAAGAAATGAAAATAAAAATTGAAATGCAATGTGAATGGGGTGCAAACATAGCAAATCCACAGTTCAATTCGTTTGGGCCTTAGAAAATGGAGGTGTAAATAGCATTATGATTTAAGTCCAGTTCAGAAATGCGCATGTGACTTGCACATGATTTTTAATGCGCTGTCAACTTACAAACCACTCGATCATGGAAAAATAAACGTACACGATTAGAACATGTTAAACCCTAGCATTCAACTCACCGGCCGGAGAGGGACCTCCGGTCACCTTCTCCGGCCACACCACCACCGTCTGCAACTTTGCAACTCCCAGAAATGCACAAATATTACACCAAAATGATGCTGAACTTATGTAGATCATGAATCCAATGATAAAATGCACAAAACATCCATGAGATGAGAGAATCGAACAAAAACAGATTTGCCCTAACATTTGAACTACACCTTTAAAGGCCTATCAACTAGCCAGGCAAGTTCTTGAGCTTATAGGAAGCATCAAGAACCTGATAACATCTTCACATTGTGTCTATAATGGGAGAAATTCGTACCTGAATATTGGAGATTTGGAGGTACTCTTCAGAAAACCAGAGATTGCTTCCTCTTTGAGCTTCTTCTGGCCAAATAAAGGCTTAGATGCAAAGAAATGGATGGAGCTTCAATGGAGAAGAACTGAAATCCAAGCCTCAAAACAGTTGCAATGTGATGAAAATGGAGAGAAAAATCAGAGAGATTCTGAGATGAAGATGAGGAAAATGAATGAAATGGAGCTCGAAAATCAATTGCAATGTGGAGAGATTGAGAGAGAATGGGAGTGTTTCTGAATGAGAGTGTGAAAAATGAAGTTGGAGAGATGAATTGTGAAGTGAAAATTTGTTTTATAGTAAGCTTTAACCATGGTTTAATGAGCCAGTTAAATGAGTCACAGCTTGGTTAATTGAGTGCACCCTAACTAACTGAGTCAAGTTAGTTAGGGGCGAGTCATTGAGGGTTGTGATATGGTGAGGTTGGTTTATCACATGTTATGGTGGGATGAAGAAAGAAGCTTGGAATGGTAGGACTGTCACGATAGAAACTTGCTCAACAAGTTGTTCTCTCCATTCTCATGCAAGGCACGTGATACTAAACATTATGTAAGTGTTATGTACTTGGCCAAATGAGGAAACTGAAGTGAGGAAGTGTTTGTGGTGTGAGTGAACCAGAATCATGCAACATGCTGTCAATGTATCCATGCCAACATAGGGTAGTTCGTTGAAGTTTTTCTCTCTAACCATTAAACCATTTGATGAGATTTTGGGGTCTTTGGAAAGAGGACACATTGGAGCACAATGTTGGTTTGAAAATTGAAGTGAAATGATGCCTCAAACATGCCTTAAAATGACCACAAACAGATGGAAAAAAAACTGGTACATATGCGCGCAAGGCAAGTCATGGCATGGCAAGTGACATGCATGAAAATTCAGCCTAATCAACCTAACTTGAGACCAAGATTTCTCCCACATAAACTGATCAAATGGAATTTTGTCCAACATGAGTATTGAAGATGACACCACAAGGAACAGCTTTGATGTTGAAAACTTTTCCATTTGAAGCTTTTATCTTGATGAAAAATAGGTGGACATTTGGCCCACCACATGCTTGTGAAAATGACTGCGCGCGTGCCTTGAAAATCCTTGGTCCTGACATGGTTTGGGCCTACTTTCCTCCAACTTTGATCATCCATATCTCTCTCAATATTTATCCAATGGAGATGTTCTACACATGGATTTGAAGCTTAAAGCAAGACCTTTTGTTGTGGCCTGGTGGAATTTTCATTTGGTGCTTCAATTTTAAATGGCCTTGGTTCAAACTCTGGTGCAAAATGGCCAAAACTTACTATATTTAGTAACCCTACTTCACCCAAAA
Source organism: Lathyrus tuberosus (assembly GCA_022829125.1). Classification (NCBI taxonomy): domain Eukaryota; kingdom Viridiplantae; phylum Streptophyta; class Magnoliopsida; order Fabales; family Fabaceae; genus Lathyrus; species Lathyrus tuberosus. The sequence goes on along the minus strand of JALAZF010000027.1, from coordinate 15,363,025 downwards.
ATGGCAACTTTCTACATCTTGATTTTTTCATGATTCCTTTGGAGTTTCTTGATCAAATTTTGCACATTGGTTACATATAACATGAATTTTATGAATTTGGCCTCAAAAAGTCACGAGTTGACTTTTTCCTCTGATTATTTGACTTGGCCCCAATTTCCCTGATTTTTTATCTTTCTTCCAATTGAACCACTTCTAAAACCAATTGAGAAGCAATTTTCCACATCCATACACTTAAGAACATGTAGAATACCATGACCACAAGTTTTGTCCAAAAAATCAGAGATTCCTTGATTTAATGGGAAACCCTAGTTTTGGTACCCTCCTTCTAGGAGAAAAATGTGCAGTCTTCAATTTCAAATTCCTCAGAGTATGTTGTGTATCCTCTTAAAGGATGATGAGATATGCCACTTGAGGATGACTTTGGATCAGTGAGCTATCTCTTTTAAGGGTTTTCCTTCAGTTTTTGAACCTCTTGCATGTTGAAGTATGTATTGCTTCAATCTCCCATTGGATCTCACTTCCTTGAGATTGTGGATGATCAATTGAGATGGTGTGAGACATGAGAGACTCTTGGCTTGCCTGGAGGCAACTGGATTGCCCCTTTTGTGCTTTGAATGATCCCTTGATTGTCCATCTTCCCCCTGATCACATGCCTTGATGGTAAGAGGAATGCTATGCTTCATTTTTCTATGTTAAATGCAATGCAATACTAATGAGATGGATATGATATTGTAAGTGAGAATGCTATGCTATGATGCAAAAAGGGGAGAGCAAATTTTGGGGTATTACAGTACCATGTCATGAAAAAGAGTAGTCATGTCCCTTTGATAGGTTGCCATGGCATTCTTCAAACCGAACGGCATCACCTTGTAACAAAAGGTACCCCATGGGGTAATGAACGAAGTTTTCTCCATGTCTTTCGGCGCCATTTTTATCTGGTTATAGCCCGAGAATCCATCCATGAAGGAGAAACTTTTGAACTTTGTTGTGCTGTCTACCAGCATGTCAATGTGTGGTAAAGGAAAGTCGTCCTTTGGACTTGCCTTGTTTAGATCCCTGTAATCAACACACATTCTGACCTTTCCATCCTTTTTGGGAACGGGTACGATGTTGGCTAACCATTGAGGATATTCAGATGTAGCGAGGAAACCTGCGTCGACCTGTTTTTGTACCTCCTCTTTGATTTTGATGGCCATGTCCGGGTGAGTCCGTCTCAACCTTTGCTTTACTGGCGGACATTCCGATCTTAACGGTAAGTGATGTTCCACGATGTTGGTATCCAACCCTGGCATATCCTGATAGGACCAAGCGAATACACCGGGAAATTCTCTGAGAAGCTTTATCAAACCCTCTCTGGCAGTTGGACCGAGTAGTGCCCCAATCCTGATTTCTTTTCTCTCTTTTTCAGAACCCACATCGATCGTTTCCAACGGCTCTTTGTGAGGTTCAATGGACCTTTCCTCCTGTCTGAGTAGTCGAGAGACCTCTTCTGGAATTTCGTTGTTAACTTCTTCTTCAGCCCCAAATATCGGGAACTCAAAGTCGGGAGAAGGCATCGGATTGTATATTTCAACTGGGTTTAAAACAAGCAATCTGCATGACGTGATAATCCGTGTTTAGAAGAGATAGAGAAAATGCGAGTGTGTGCAGTGTATTTATTTTACTGCTTGTTTTTATTTTTAATTATTTTTTAGGATTACCATTTTCTGAGAAAAGCGAAAAGAAAACAGCAATTAATGCGGAAATTACAGAACGACATTATTTTATTAATGAACAAGTCGATCCTTGAAACTACAGCCCTATAAAACAAAACTCTGTCGCTTTGGGCGGAGCGAAGAGGGAAAATTTACAGGAAGCGAGCCCTATCAAAACATTCGTTTCACCTGGGCAGGGTGAAAGGTTAAAAACGACAATTACTTTGACTGATGAACGATCTTCGAAACCTCGACGGCAACCCATTGGCGGCGAACTCCTCGGTAAATCACAAAGTTTGGCACATTCCTTGATTTGTCTTCAGAAATAACGCTGATTTCTGGTGGAGCAGGATCATTGGAATCTGTCTCCCAGGCAGAATTGTCGTAGGAGGATTCCTCAGTTGTATTTTGCATAGCATTGGTGCTCTTAGCTGTATCTCCCCATCCAGTTGGCTGGATATCTTCGAGCCTGATACGAGAGCTTTCGGGAGTGGTGTACTTGACCATGAAGTCAAATTTTCCACTTGGTTGTCCCAGGGTGTCCCATACTTCTTTGGAACTAGAGGAGTCATCCCTCTCGATGACGTTGACCTTGGGAAAAGCATAGTTGATGAATTCCAGTCCGGCAAACGTCACAAATTCATCGTCATGTTGAGTAGTTTCTGAATGACTCGAGTGTTGATCCCATGACATGGTGGGGACACAGGTATTCTGTTCAATGACGGTCAGCTGATTTTCATTGTTCGGCTGACTCTCTTGCCCCAAATCTCCTAGATAAGGTTGCCACATTGGCAGACCATCCATTGGGCCATAGTAGGTGTAGTCAAAATTGTCTTTCATCGGAGTGTCTTCCTCTAATGAATTTGGCGGAGCACGGCATCCTTCCGGATCACAATCCCCGTATATCATTTCGATGTCTGACCTGGGTATAAATCTCGGACTCTCTGTAGGAAAGCAAAAAGGAGTTTGCATTTCGTCCTGAGACATATAACCGTCCTTGTTAAGATAGGACTCCCACGCTTCCTCTGTGTCAGAGGGATCTTCCTCATTGATAGCATGGACTGCTTGAGGGAATGGGTGAAGAAAGCCTCCAATGTGGAAGAAGTTCTGAATGGGATGAAGACTTCCATCGCTGGCAGCTGTCTGGGTACAGGTTACAGAAAAACCAAGACCCTTCTTTGTTGTATTGCTAGTAGGAATGACAAGCTGTCCCCATCCGGTTGTATCGGTACTCTCGACCGTTTTGATAGCATATTTGTATGAGGAAATTGAGGTTCCTCCTTGAGATTGATTATCCTTTCCCACCGACAGTGCTTGGAACTGTGTCCCAATAACCTCCTCGGGTTCTACACAAGTAGATAATGATAAGTTACTCATGAGCAAGGCCTGTTCTCCACAGACTGTGACAAGTTGATCGTTCTGAACAAACTTTAGCTTTTGGTGGAGGGTCGAAGTGACCGCTCCAGCCTGATGTATCCAAGGTCTTCCTAATAAACAACTATATGTTGCCCGAATGTCCATGACCTGGAAAGTGACTTGGAAAGTGTGAGGACCGATAGTTATAGGAAGATTAACTTCGCCGATAACTGTTTTTCTGGATCTGTTGAACGCTTTGACGACGACCTCGCTGATTCTCATCGGAGGGCCTTTGAATGATAATTGCATCAAAGTGGACTTCGGCATAACATTCAGGGCTGACCCTGTGTCTACCAGTACGCTGGCTAAAGCATCGTCCAGGCAATTAACTGTAATGTTGAGCGCCATGTTATGACGGCGACCCTCTTTGGGTAATTCCTCATCACTAAATCCCAAATTATTACAGGAAGTGATGTTAGAGACAATGCTATCGAACTGTCTGATTGTTACATCCTGTTCCATAAAGGCTTGCTCCAAGACTTTCTGTAGAGCCTCCCTGTGGGCTTCTGAACTGAGTAACAGTGATAATACCGAGATCTTTGAAGGAGTCTGTAACAGCTGATCAACAATGTTATATTCACTCCTTTGGATGAGCTTCAGCATCTCATCATTATTTTTCGAAAGGTCGAGATTACTGGATTGACCGACCGGTGGATCGGGAGCTTCTGTCTAAAGTTCCTTTTCCTTGTTAGGTTCTCCAACTCCTCGGTTGAAGATTCGACCGCTCCGTGTTACACGACTGATGTCTGCAATATTCACGACGGAGGGCAATGGAATTTCCTTTCCATTTTCAACTATTGTTGCACCGTATTTGTAAGGGATCGCCTTATCTGATTCATACGGTAGTGGTCCCGGTAGATAGATGACTATGGGAACCTTCTGATTTTTCTGACCATCATAAGTAATCTCGATCCGTTCCCGGTTGGGAGCTCTAGATTCGTCAAGCAGAGGGGTAATGGCAAAAACATTCCTGGTCCTCTGATGATTAGAGATGACGACAACGTCCTCAATTTGATTGGCAAGGTAGTTCGGCGACCAATTGATGGGTCCAGAACTTGGATATGGGCAGATCTCTCCATGATCCACCTGACCCTGAAGAGCTGCTCTCACAAGGTAACACCCTTGGTTACTTTCTGAACAGACACTACAATGGTCATAATTGTGTGGTGGCACCTGGCCACGCCTACTTTGAATACAATGTAACCTCACTAGGTTAGCTTCCACAGATCGGACATCCTGACTTTGACGTCGAGTAGGATTCCTGTTACTGATACTAATTTGCTGAGTATCTTCATCCATATAGATTGGCATCCACCAGGGATTTAACAAGTGCTGAAGTGCCTCCTGGACAAGGGTACAACCTCGGTCGTTTTTGCAACCTGCTTTATAGCTTTGATAGTCGTGTGATATTAAGAATCCGAGTCAGACCTGCTCAGCATGTAACTCTACCAGGTTGGTATTCATCACGCGAATATCGAAGATCTGAACCATGTTGATCTAATAAGGGTTCCTATCATGGTAGTCTTGGATCCATCCAAGATCCATCTGACACTAGAGGGCCTCTTGTATGAAAGAGCATCCCTGTTTATTTACCGAGCAAGTCAGACAGGAACTGTAATCGTGTCGTGGTAGATTATGATATTGGCTTTGCCTTGAGTGCATTTCCACCAAGTTGGCATTCATCGCACGGATGTCGTGGTTCTGAATGACGTTGGAATTTGTGTAAACCATGTTAACTCCACGAACTCGGTGCGCTTGGATCCATTCGAGATCCATCTGTTCCTGTAGAGCTGATAGCACTACCAAACATACTTGATTGCTTTTAGAGAAGACATCACATTGATGATAATTATGAGGTGGCACATGGCCATATCCACTCTGTCTACAATGCATCTTGACCAGATTGGTCCTCAATAAGAGTACCTCGTGAATTTGATAGACATTATTAGACTCTTTCTCAATCAGGTTGACTGCAGCTTTCTCGTGTTGAGGCAGCGGGTTCGTGAGAACATTGGGATTCATATCTTTGAAAGATAAGAGCCCGCTCCTAACAAGCTTTTGCACGTTAGATTTGAAATTGAGACAGTTCTCTATGTTATGCCCTGATCCTCCTTGATGATAAGGGCATGTCTGGTCCACCTTAAACCAAAAAGGCGGATTTTCCGGTACTGTAAGAGGAGACTTAGTCTGGATGTGCCCCTTAGCCAGTAGTAACGGAAATAGTTCTGCGTACAACATGGGTATAGGATCAAACCGTGATGGTCGTGTTGTACGGTTGTTATTGTACTGAGGACGAGTCTGCTGAAGAGGCTGCTGTGTCCTTTGCTGATTAGGTTGGCTCTGCGCAACCTGAGGTTGATACGTAGGAATTGGCGCAGGGCTGATAGCAGGAGTTACAGCTGCTACCGGTTGATAATGTCGCCTTTGCTTTCCGAGAGAGATATTCCCAATATCCTGCTCTTTTTTCTTAGGGAGAGCACTACCGTATCGTTTTGTACTACTCGATGATCCAGCGTCTTTTGCCAAACGTCCTTCTCGGACGGCTTCCTCAAGACGAACTCCCATGCCCACCATCTCGGTGAAGTCACTGGGCGCACTGGCAACCATTCTGTCATAGTAAAATGAGCTTAAGGTCTTTAAGAAGATCTTTGTCATCTCTTTTTCCTCAAGAGGTGGACAAATTTGAGCGGCAATTTCACGCCATCTCTGGGCGTACTCCTTAAAGGTTTCCTTGTCCTTTTGTGACATTGATCTGAGTTGATCTCTGTCCGGTGCCATGTCCAAATTGTATTTGTATTGTTGGACGAAGGCTGTACCAAGATCTCTGAATGTGCTAATCGTAGCACAGTTTAAACCCATGTACCATTTTAATGCGGAACCGGTTAAACTATCCTGAAAGTAGTGAATCAGCAGGTCCTGATTCTCAGTCTGAGCTGACATTCGCCGAGCGTACATCACCAGATGGCTCTGAGGGCAAGAGTTACCCTTGTACTTTTCAAAGTCGGGCACTTGGAACTTGTGCGGGACTTTCACATTGGGGACCAAGCAGAGATCTGCGGCGTCCTTTCCAAATAGTTCCTGACCGCGAATGGCTTGCAGTTCCTTCTGCATTTCCAAGAACTATTTCTGGAATTCATCCATTCGGTCAAACATAGTTTCCTTTTTACCAGAAGGTATCTGTGGAGTCTGTCCTTCCGGGACAGTGTGCACCATAGGGGGTGGTACCGTGACTACGACAGTGAGTCTTGGCGTTTCCCAAAGTTTGTAACCTTCAGGAGTCTTCAGTATGCCCCTGGCATCTTCGCTTTCCCGAAGTCTGTAACCTTCAGGACCAGCGGCATCTTTCGTGATTCCCTGATCTTCAACGATCGGCGGAACATATCCTTCCAGGATATAGTTTGCAGGCATGCCCCAGGGACGGTCTTTCGGCATTTGATACCTAGGATCAAACTTCTCCACTATAGGCGCTGAGGTGATTTCCGAGATCACAGTCCTTTGTAGCTGAGCTTCTGCCATGGCTTGCATGTCGTTACGAAGCTTTCTCATATCCTCTCTCAGAGCGTCGATCTCTTCTTTCAACTCTCTGTTCTCTTCCTCAAGATCATCCATCTTTTTATGACGATTGGCCCGAGTATTGTACGAATGAGACAGTTTGACTCTAGAACCGAGACACAAACGTGAGATTCGTAGGTAAGAAGAATACGTGATGTGAGAATGATGAATGCAATGATTATATTAATTGTTTTTTGGTTTAATCAAAATAAACTTCGACAATTAGATTGCAAATATCAAACGGTGGGGAAACCCCTTTTTATTGAAATCAAAGGATTACAAAAATGGAAATACAGTAGATTACAAGGTGAAGAAACAGAAACCTATGCTAATGGGTCCCGAGTCCTCTCTGAAGAGAAATCGGGTGCTGACTTTGGTACTTTCCTTTTCTTTGACCGGGGCTCTTGGGCCGTTGTCGGGTTGTCATTCCTTTGCCAAGTGAAAGGAGCGAGCAAATTCCTTTGGTTATCCTGATTATCCATAACATGTTGCTCTAAAATATCAATCAGAGCGTCCTTATCTTTCAGCAGTTGATGTATTTTGATGCACTCCACGTTGAGGGTGTGGTACTTGTTCTTCCAAGACCTCCTCTCCCTTTGAACTTTGTTGAGAGTAACCTGAAGCTTTTCAGTTTCCGTCATGAAGTACATGACAGATTCCCTTGGCGGAAGAACTCCGTGACGAGGATAAGGCATTTTTAGCTTGAGAGCTCTAGTTTGTACCCAGTGGAGATAAGGCTCCACCGAGACACAATCCGGTTTTCCTAGAGACTCCCGTCCTTTCTTATGAACATGTTTCCAAGCATGCACTATTTCCATCTTTAGTGCTCTGTCACTTTCTCCTTCCTTGAAGAAAAGACCTTCTAGATGAACACTCTGTGGGACGTGGCTCATCGGGTATCCAAATTGACGACGAACCAACACTGGATGGTAATTGATTCCTCCCTTAGTTCCTATAAGGGGTACGTTGGGGAAGTTTCCACAACGGTCAATGATCCTGATTCCGTCATAAATCCTATTACACCAGTCAATGTCAGAGTTGGTGAGGGACATGATTTTCTGCGACCAACGTAAGGCACTCTTGTGATCCCAGAAAGCAGCAGACTTAGGTAAATGGGAGATAAACCATTTGTAAAGCAAAGGTACATAACATGTGATCTCCCCTCCGTTGTATAAATTCCCTAAGTGTACAGAATGATACGCATCTGCGAGCAAAGTCGGCACAGGGTTTCCAATGAGAAAAACCTTAATAGCATTGATATCGACGAAGTTATTAATGTTGGGCAACAAAAATAATCCGTAGGTGAGTAAAACAAAGATGCTTTCAAAAGCAGTCCCGTTCCCTATACTAGCGAAGTACAGAGCTTTCTTTGTCAGAAACTGGGCTGGCAAACCTTGTATGCCACCCTTGGTGGTCATGTGAATCCTGACTTCTGACTCATCCAAATGAATTGCCCTTGCAATGGTCTGATCCTTTGGAATTTCTTCCAGTCCAGAAAATGGAGCTCGATCAGTGATATGTAAATCGTTCAGATGAGAATAATCCTCCAGCGTTGGTGCGAGCTGGTAATCCGGGAGTGTGAAGCAGTGATAAACTGGATCGTAGAACTGAATGAGCGCATCCATGGTTCCCTCAATCACATGGACCCTTAATAGAAGTAGCAGACCTCCGTACTTGGCTCTGAAAGCCTCCTGGTTTGTGATCATTCTCGCCAAACCTCTCAAATCCTCTAGTTTTGGAACCTTGAAGGTGTACTTATGAGTTCTCCTTCTACCGTAATCCATTAGCGCAATCCTTTTCTCTGATATTTGCAATCACAGTCTTAGTTTAATTTGAAAAACAGAGAGACTAGAAGAGAAGAATTTTTTTTGAATGTTTTAATGTTTTTTAGATGAATGCATGAATGCAGCACACAAAAACATAGAAAAAACATGGGGTCAAAGGGTCGTTGTCATGAAGTCAAGGCTCTACCCATCCCCAAAGGTTTATACTAGTGACTTTTGTACCCGTCTCTCATCATCATCAACTCTTGTCAAGAAAACATCAGCGGGCCGGGAACCGTGCTAGGTGATGTTTTTTGAAGAGTCCTTAGAAGAGGGTGGCATCGTATGACAACTATTTCTGATAGCCTCCGCGCCACTAATTTGTTCCTCAGCTTCTCATACTTCACAATCGACCCATTGCCTTTGAGAGGGAATGGGTTACATTGGGAAGCCTCCACTGAGGTTGATGGTCGACCTCGTCGCCATCACCTATCTTAAGTGTATACTCAATCTTTCCACATGCGGCATCACACGCATTCCCATTAGCAGAAAAATAAACACATATATCAATCAGGAAAAGCAGTATATATATATATTTGTCCTAATCATCCTAGACCTTTAAAGCTATGAATCCTATGTTCCTGACAGAAAATTGGTTCCCCGGCGGAAGCCCCCAATCTGTGGTTTTCACACAAGAGAAGAGAAAAAAGGGTAGAAGAGCCCCACGGTGAGCGCCACTTTTAAAGTTTCCACCTAATAGATGGGAAGAGAACAAGATCTCACTACAAAGGTGAGATAGATCCTAATGACACGTCCATAGCAGAATCGCCATTTCCCCAGTGAAGTCACCATTTTTCTGTAGCGAGCGATTTTGGATGTGGTTGCGAAGCACTATCGCTCTTTGGTATCTACAGCTCGATTCATTTTTTATCCTATTAAAGCTAATGAAGGAAGGGAAATAGATGTCTCAAATTAACCCTACTTGCAAACTGAGGTTAAACAGTCAAAATTGTTGGTTTACAGATGCTACAAAGATTCGGGGTCTCTATTAGGTTTATTTTTTTAAAAGTGGTGTTCGGTTAATTGGTGGGAGGTTAAGATGTTAGGACGGATATATGAAAGTATGGGATTTTGGGTTTTTGTTTAGTGTGCTCGCTAAGATTTTTCTTTCAATCTTATGCCTACGTATTCCCGTTTACCGAAACAGGGAAATCAGAGCGTTCGTAGTTCCTCCTATTCTATGGGAGGAAATGGTGTTTTGGTGTCTTGTTCAAAGCCCAAGACGTGAAACTAAAGGTGGTTTGTATCTTGTTTAAAGCCCAAGATGTGAAGCTGAAAGGTCTATTTGTATCTTGTTCAAAGCCCAAGATATGAAGCTAAAAGGGTGTTGACTTTAGAGAGAATTTGTCATCTCTAAAGAGGAGCTTGTATGTCACAACTGTTTATAAAGGAGAATTACTTTAACCGGGATGTGTGAATCCGGCAAAGCCATAATTTCCTATATAGGAGATTTTTAACCTGAAGGAGAAGACTTTAACTCAGTGTAGAGCAATGTTATCTTTCCTTAGGAATTTCTCATGCTAAAAGAGGGACAGTGGCATGGATGTAGATGATCCAGAGGCTTGCCGCTTACAACAATTAGATGAAGGGGAAGGAGTTGTTGATGTTTGTGTACTGTGAACGAGGCACATCTTTAATGCTAAAAGGTTGATTGGATCAACCAGTGGTTTTTTTATACAAAGCCTAAGAGGAGGCTATTTGGCCCAACAATAGGGTGTTTTTATGTGTCTCGTACGAAGCCCGAGAGAGAGGCCAAAAGGGGTTGGTACTACAAGAGGATCTTTATACTCAACAAGAGAGTGTTTTTGTATCTCGTACAAAGCCCGAGATGGAGGCTAAAGATGGTGACTCACCAAGAGAATCTTTTATACTCAACAAGAGAGTGATTTTGTATCTCATACGAAGCCCGAGATTGAGGCTAAAAGGTGATTGACTCAACAAGAGAGTCTTTTATGTGTCTCGTACAAAGCCCGAGAGAGAGGCTAAACGTTTGCTTTGCTGGGAAGAATCATTGTACAAAGCCCATGAGGGAGGCTATGGTGCTGTTTCAGTTGAGTGACAGGCCCATTATGCCGATTTTAAAGAGAAAATCAGTTCTTATATGAGTAACACTGTACTCGGGGATTTGATTCAGGGATATTTCCTTTTCTTTGAGGAAACAGGAAATCCAAAGGGTATTGAGACTGTCCGAGTCTACGGGTTTCCTTCCTATTTAACGAAGGGGTCACTTGAGAATGTCTTTGAGACTCAAGGATATTAGACTGTCCGTGTCTAGAGTTTCATCTTTTGTACTATGCTTTGAGGAATAGTAGTAGACTCTTTGAAAGGACTGTTCTATGAAGATAACTAGGTTCTGTTCCTATACCTCTAGGAGGTCGTCGGGACAATTTGTACGAAGCCCAAGAGGAGGCTGGAAGCTTTTAAGAAGCCGACAGGTCCTTGTACTAAGCCCAAGAGGAGGCTATCATTCCCGGAGGAAGAGATCATTATACGATGCCTAAGAGGAGGCCGTGAATACTTCTAAGAAGCCAATGGGTCCTTGTACTAAGCACAAGAGGAGGCGGGGATGCTTTTAGGAAGCCTGTGGGTCCTTGTACGATGCCCAAGAGGAGGCCGATGCTTTTAAGAAGCTGATGGGTCCCCAAACCCCGAGAAATTCAAGACAGGCTATTCACAAGGAATAGATCAAGCCAGGAAAGTTCAAGAATTTGGAAGAAACTCAAAGATGCCATTCACGGAGAATACATTCATCTCTGGGAGTAGAGTTTCTTGACAATTCCTAATGAGGACAGCCGAAGAGAAGACTGTATCTGGTGATCCTATTGGGGATCTAGCTGTCTATTTCTACAAATAAATGAAACGGCGTTACCTAGTTCTAGACGTAGTTGCCGGGGAAACTCTAAATATCTATACTATTATTACACAGTTGATATGAGTTTATAAAAGAAGACTTACAACGAAACAGCCCCACAATACAGTTATATGTATATGAAAGCGGTAAATGAAAGCGTATAAACACTTACTCGGTTGTAGAGCTTCCATGCTGTTTGGTTAGTTGTTCAACAAAGACAAATTGAAAACAACAGTATATTCAAAATCAAAGGAGAAAGTGCTTTGAAAAAGAAAGATTTGGGGCTTACAGCTCAAGGAGAGGCCCAGGGTTTTACCAGTGATTGCACTGTTGAATTTGTACAGAGGGATTTATACAAGTGACTGTGGCCCAAAAAGGTTTTCTGTACAAAGGGATGGGTCTTACACTCTCTCAAGAGGCCCAAAAAAGTTTTTAAAGAAAAAGAGTGGGGCTTATAACACGAGGGTAGGCCCAAATGATTTTTCCGTTTAAAATGGCGATCGCGCCGAGGTTTTCTTTTAACGCAGAGGGACTTATACAATAAGTGAGACTCAAAGTTGTTTTGGTTAAAAGGGGATTGGGTCTTACACTCTATTAGAGGCCCAAAAGTTTTGAATGGGTCTTATAGCTCAAGGAGAGGCCCAGATGGTTTATTTTTAAACTGGCGATGATCGTGCCAAATTTAAAAATGTACGGAGGGACTTATACAATAAGTGAGGCCCAAAATATTTCTGTACAAGTGGGTTGGGTCTTACACTCTAATAGAGGCCCAAAAGTTGTTGAAAATGATTTGTGAGGGTTGAATTAATCAAAAACCCTAATTTATTTCCAAAATGTATTTTAATTGAATAAAAATTCAATTAAAATGATAAAAAATTGTTTAACATGTGGGAAACAAATTATGATATTGGATTAATGCTTCAAAAATCAAGTATTGACCTACAAAATAATTAGAAGTCATTAATCTTTACAAAATCAAGAGGGAAAAAATATTTTAAATGTCAAAAACAATTAAAATATTAATTCTTTGCAAAAATATCAATTATATGAAATAAATAATATTTTGGGATTTTTTGGAAAAATAAAACATTTCAACATTTTTGTGAATTATTAAAAAAAGAATCAATTCAAAATCATTAAAACTCAGAGAGAAATTAATTTTTGAATCAATTAAATAAAAATAACAAAATTCAAATATTCAAATGTTGGAAAATGGCGCCAAGAACAAGGGCAAGAACACGCACGTGTTCTGAGTTTCCCAGATTTGCATTTTCTATCCAATCTCACTGAATACTTAATCATATCATGCAATCCACATACCAATCAACTCGTTTCAACCTCACGATCATGTCTATGACAATTAATTTCATTTAAATTAAACATAAAACAAGAAATCATGAACAATCCTCAAGAACCCTAGATTCTGCATGAAGGCTGGGATTTTTGATACACGATTCAAACAATGCAATTAATTGAGGGGAAACATTCCATGCATGATTATGAACATATGGCCAAATTATTGTGCAGCAAAAATTGCATGGATTGAGAGATAACCAAGTTTAGGCTTACCTCTAGGTCGTGACAGCAAGAGCAAATTGATTTCTGAGTTGGAGGTGTTACAGATGAGTTGTGATGATCTGAACAGCTTCCCTACACCCTATGGAGTGTGTTTGAATGCTTGGACTTGATTGAAACTGGATGGATCACTTCATGGCATCTCAACTGCAACTTGGTTAAAACCTTGAGCAATTGACTGGTGATTCTGAGAAATCAGTGTTCCAGTTGTTGTTTAAGTGTTTGATCAGCTCATATGTGATGTATATGAGGTGTGTGTGTGATTGGTTTGATTGGAAAAGCTCTCAAACTCAAAACCCGATAGTGACTTGCCTTAGAAGGCACAATTGGAGTGAAAGAAGAGATTTTGAGGAAAGCATCTATTTTATGGCTTTGGTGTACTCAAACTGATCACAATTGAGCTCTATTTATAGTAGAGCAAGTTTGTTTTGCAAGGAATAGTGAATGGCAACTGCTGAGTAGGTTTGGCCAATGTTGGCAAATGAAAATCCAAGTCTCCTCTAGCCATTGACTAGAGGTTAGGGCACAGACTGCTGGTTCCCTTGGTATTGGATAAGTCTTGACTGAATTCAGTTGCTAAGAGCTCAGTCCATGCCACCTTGATGCTTCCATTGAATGCTCCAATCCAAAATTGGAGTCTTGTCCCTATTTTGGCAATTCTAGGTTCAACATGCTATTTCTTGTTCCAAAGACTTTGGAGGCTTGGCTCAGTGATTGTCCCCTTTAGATTCAATCCTAAGAGGTGTCCAAGTGGATAGGAGTGTTTGGATTTGGCTGATTTTGGCAAATCGACCAAAAGTGCAAAAATCTGCCTTGCCTTGGCAGATTTCAGCAAGGCATCTTGCCAATGTCATATCTCATAGCTCAAATTGAATTTGGTAATGTTCTTGGCCATTTTGGAAAGCCCTTACATGATACAACAACTGTTTGAACATGTTTGGTTTTGATCTCTTTTGAATCCAAGTGAAAAATCCCCTACATTTGGAAAAAAGTAAAGACAGATTCTGACTTAGTGAAATTTTCACTAAGTGTTGGAACAAAGTGACTTTCCTTGATTTTGATCACTCCATAACTCAAAATCCATGAGGAATTTGGACATAGGTCAGTATGAAGCTTTTGTAGAGGGCAATGTGATCTACAAATCAAGCTTTGAATGGGGAACAATGGCCTTGTGGTTTAGGAGTTTTGGTCCTCCAAAGTTGGCACATTAGTGTCACTTTTTCCATAACTTGGAAATTTTTCTAAGTTTTTATGGTTACCCCTTTTACAAGTTATCCCACTTTCTTTGATTTTTCTTGATGAATGATGATTCAAATCATACATTAACATAATTTTAGGGTTAAAAATCCATGAAAAATCTCAAAAAGTCAAAGTTGAGTTTTGTGCACAGTTGACTTTTTATCAGATGAATTCCAAACTGTGCAATTCTTCAGGAAATCAAGCCCTTGACCTAAATCAAACTTGATGGACATGTTCCATGGGTGTCATAGGGTATATTGAATCATGTCTTAGGGTTTGGGAGCATGTCCTAGTCAAAAGTCAAAGTTACAGTTGACTTTCCTCGCGAAACCCTAATTGTGGTGCAGATGAAATTGAGACTTGTTGCTCAAGCTTCTTGGATTAATCCATTGTTGTAAATGGATCAATATAGTATATTAGAGACCCTCAAATCATGTCTTGAGGTCTTGGCTCATGATTTGTCCCAAAAGTCAACTTAGGGGTGAATTAGGTCAAGAAACCCTAATTCCTGATTTTTGATGAATGCATCCCCTGAGGTCAAATTGACTTGATGATTGGGTCCATGAGGTTCCATGGAGTATTTTAGGTTATGTTTTGGATCATTGGCTTGTTCCCAGGTGAAAAATTTCCATCTGGAGGCCCTGGTCGACCAAAACCCTAATTTGGTGACACTGTCGATCTTGAGACTTGATCCACCTAGAAGGGAGCAGCCTTGTGCTTAATCCTTGAAGTGGGAGTCCTTTTGATCCATTGTGGATATTTTAGAGGCTAGACAAGTTGAAGATCAAGTCATTCCTTGACTGATCCTTTGTCTAAGGCTCTGAGAGGGCTTAAAACCCTAATTTTGATTGTAGTGAATGCTCAACAACCCTTGAGGCATTTGATGAGGCATGATGGTTCATCCATATTGTGATTATGATTGACACAATAATGGGAATCTTAGTGGTCAAAATTTGGGGTATGACAGGATCCTCACCCCTTGCACCAGTCCCATGTCAACAACATCGATTCCCATGGAGTTTTGACATTCCATGGTGTTATACCCCAAAATTTGACCACTAAGATTCCCCATCATTGTGCAAACCATCATCACAATATGGGCGAACCATCATGCCTCATTAGTCTCCCCTAAGATGGGTGAGCATCCACTACAATCAAACTTAGGGTTTCAAGCCCTCTCAGAGTTCTTAGACAGAGGATCAATCAAGGAATGACATGATCTTCAACTTGTCTAAAAGGATTAAGAGGACTCCCACTTCAAGGATTAAGCACAAGACTGCTCCCTTCTAAGTGGATTAAGCCTCAAGATCGCCAGTGTCACCAAATTAGGGTTTGGTCGACCAGGGCCTCCAGATGGAAATTTTCCTCTAGGCATGAGCCAATGCTTCAAAGCATAACCTATGATGCTCCAAGGGATCTCATGAACCCAATCACCAAGTCAATTTAGCCTCAGGGGATGTATACATCAAAAATCCGGAATTAGGGTTTCTTGACCTAATTCACCCCTAAGTTGACTTTTGGGACAAAACATGAGCCAAGACCTCAAGAGGGGATTTGAGGGTCTCAAATACATCACATTGATCCATTTGCAACAATGGATTGATCCAAGAAACTTGAGCAACAAGTTTCAATTTCATCAGAACCCTAATTAGGATTTCGCGAGAAAAGTCAACTGGGCCTTTGACTTTTGACCAGGACATGCTCCCAAACCCTAGGACATGATTCAATACACCCTATAACACCTATGAAATCAATCCATCAAGTTTGATTTAGGTCAAGGACTGGATTTCATAAAGGATCGCACAGTTTGGAATTCATCTGACAAAAAGTCAATTGTGCACAAAAGTCAAACTTTGACTTTTTGAGATTTTTCACAATTATGGTTCCTTAACCCTAAAATGATGTTAATGTGTGATTGGAATCATCATTCATCAAGAAAAATCAAGAAAAGTTGGATAACTTGTAAAAGGGGTAACCATAAAAAACTTAGAAATTTTTCTAAGTTATGGAACCAAGTGGCTAGGGTACCAACTTTGGAGGATCATAACTCCTAAACCACAAGGCCATTTTCCCCATCCAAAGCTGGATTTGTAGCTCTCATTACCCTCTACAAAAGCTTCAACTACACCTCATTCCAATTCATCATGGATATTGAGTTATGGAATGATCAAAATCAAGAAAAGTGAAAATGTCACTTTTTTCCAACACTTAGTGAAATTTTCACTAAGTCGGAATCTGCCTTCACTTTTTTCCAAATGTAGGGGCATTTTTCACTTGGATCCAAAAAGTATCAAAACCAATTATGATCAAACAGTTGTTGTATCATATGAGGGTTTTCAAAAATGGCCAAGAACTCCATCAAATTCCACTTGGGCCAAGAGATATGACAATGGCAATATGCCTTGCTGAAAACTGCCAAAGCAAGGCAGATTTTGGAGTTTTGCTCGATTTGCCCAAATTTTGCAAAGGGCAAGCAACTCTATCCATCTGAACACCTCAAGGGGGGACCAAGGAGAAACCAACTCTGATCCCAAGCCTCCCAAGTCTTTGGAACCAAAAATAGCATGCCAAACCTAGAATTGCCTAAAAGAGGGACAAGATTCCAATTTTGGATTGGAGCATTCAATGCATACACCAAGGTGGCATGGACTGAGCCATTGCCAACTGAATTTAGTCAAGACATATCCAAGACCAAGGGAACCAGCAGCCTGTGCCCTAACCTCTAGTCAATGGCTAGAGGAGACTTGGATTCTCATTGCTCAACATTGGCCAAACCTATGCAGCAGTTGCCATTCACTATTCCTTACAAAACAAACTTGCTCTACTATAAATAGAGCTCATTTGTGATCAGTCTGAGTACACCAAAGCCATCAAACAGATGCTTTCCTCAAAATCTCCTTCTTCACTCCAATTTTGCCTTCCAAAGCAAGTCACTATCGGGTTTTGAGTTTGAGAGCAATTCCAATCAAACCAATCACACACACACACCTCATAAACATCATATAGAAGTGATCCAAACACTCACATAACATCTGGAACACCAAAATCACAAAATCACCAGCCAACTGCTCAAGCCTTTGACAGATTTGCAGTTGAGGTGCCAAATCAAGTTCCAGCTCAAATCAATCCACTCCAAGCATCCAGACACACTCCATAGCACCTAGGGAAGCTGTCCATAACCTTGGAACCATGCTGTAACACCTCTAACACAAAACACGATCACCAACTGCAAGTGGTAAGCATGAGCTCTTCTAACTCTATGATCCATGCAATTTTTGCTGCACAATAATTTGGCCATATGTTCATAATCATGCATGGAGTGTTTTCCCTCAATCAATTGCATTGTTTGAATCGTGTATGGAATTTCTGAACCTTCATGCAAATTTTAGGGTTCTTGAGGTTTCTCTTTGATTTCTTATTCCATGTTTAAAATAAAAGAAATTAAAGACCATAGACATGATCGTGAGGTTGATACGAGTAGATTGATATGTAGATTGCATGATACAATCAAGTATTCAGTGAGATTGGATAGAAAACACAAATCTGCAGAAACAGAGGAAGGGCGCGTGTTCTTTCCATGTTCTTGGCGCCCTTTTTCAAATATTTGAATATTCGAATTTTGTGATTTTATTTAATTGATTCAAAAATTAATTTCTCTCTGAGTTTTAATGATTTTGAGTTGATTCTTTTTTTAATAATTCACAAAAATGTTAAAATATTTTATTTTACCAAAAAATCCCAAAAATATTATTTATTTAATATAATTGATATTTTTGCAAAGAATTAATATTTTAATTGTTTTTGACATTTAAAATATTTTTTCCTTCTTGGTTTTGCAAATTTTAATGACTTCTAATCATTTTGTAGGTCAAAACTTGATTTTTGAAACATTAATCCAAGATCACAATTTGTTTTCCACATGTTTAACAATTTTGATCATTTTAATTGAATTTTTATTCAATTAAAATACATTTTGGAAACAAATTAGGGTTTTTGATTAATTCAACCCTCATCAAACTTTTTCAAACCCTTTGGGCCTCTAGTAGAGTGTAAGACCCAACCCTTTTAGAAAAACCAAAATAATTTGGGCCTCAGTGTATTGTATAAGTCCCGATACCGTAAAAAAAAATCGGCGCGGTCGTCGCCTTTCTAACAAATCAAACCCTTGGGCCTACCCTCGTGTTATAAGCCTCATTCCTTTTCTTTAAACACCTTTGGGCCTCTATTAGAGTGTAAGACCCAAACCCTTTTAACCAAAACTATTTTGGGCCTCAGATATTGTATAAGTCCCTCTGCGTTAAAAGAAAATCTCGGCACGATCGCCAGTTGAAAAACCATTTTTTGGGCCTCTCCTTGAGCTGTAAGCCCCACCACTTGTACAAAAATAAACCTTTGGGCCTCTTGAGAGAGTGTAAGACCCATCCCTTTGTACAGAAAACCTTTTTGGGCCTCAGTCACTTGTATAAGTCCCTGTACAAATTCCACAGTGCAATCACTGATAAAACTTTGGGCCTCTCCTTGAGCTGTAAGCCCCAACAATCTTTTAAAAGCACTTTCTCCTTTGATTTTGAGTATAATATTGTTATCAAAGCTTCCTTTGTTGAACAACTAACAAAACAGCATGGAAGCTCTACAACCGAGTAAGTGTTTACCCGCTTTCTTTATCCGCTTTCATATATATATATATATATATATAACTGCGTTGTGGGGATGCTCGCTGTAAGTCTACTTTCACAAACTTTAATATACTTGTCAAATATCAACTGTGTAATACTAGTATAGTTATTTAAAGTTTTCCCCGACAACTACGTCTAAGCACTAGGTAAAGCCCCGTTGATCGCTCTTAGATACAGTCAAAACTAGATCCCCATAGGATTACCAAACACAGTCTTCCCTCCTCTTGGGGTTAAACAATATGGAGACGTGAAAGGCAGCATTCTCGATGAACCCTTTCTCAGACTGTCACCCTTAGAAGTTGTCAAAAAGACTCTACTCCCCAGAGATGATCTTTTCTCCGTGAATGGCATCTCTTGAGTTTCTTCCAAATTCTCGGACTTTCCTGGCTTGCTCTATTCTCTGTGAATGGCATGTCTTGAACTTCTCGGGGTTTAGGGACCCACAATTTTCTTAAAAGCACCATTAAAAATTGTCAAAGAAACTCTAACTCCCTAGAGATGATCTTTTCTCTGTGAATGGCATCTCTTGAGTTTCTTCCAAATTCTCGGACTTTCCTGGCTTGATCTATTCTCTGTGAATGGCATGTCTTGAACTTCTCGGGGTTTGGGGACCCACAGGCTTCTTAAAAGTATCCCAGCCTCCTCTTGGGCATTGTACAAGGACCCTTCGGCTTCTTAGAAGTTCTCACGCCTTCTCTTGGGCTTAATACAAGGACCCTGACAACCTCTTAAAGGTATAAGACAGAACTTAGTCATCCTTTGCTAGAGCAGTCTTTCCAGCATCAAAACTCCGACCATTTAAGGGTTGATACTCATCCCTTAAAGCCCGTGCCTCCTCTTGGGCATTGTACAAAAGATGAAACTCTAGACTTGGACAGTCTAAAAACCCCTTGAGTCTCAAAGTCATTCTCAAGTTCCTTTCACAAATCGAAAAAACACTGATCGCTCCAAAAGTCGGCCTCTCTCATGAGAGTTCCTCACCATTTGGCCTGCCTATGGATGTAATCCTCAGCAGTAACCCAGCCTTCTCTTGGGCATTATGCAAAGATCATTCACTATCTTAGAATCGATTTCTCCAAAACACCAGTAGACTTAGACAGTCTCAATACCCTTTGGATTTCGCATTTCCTTAAAGAACAGGAAATAACCCCGATCTTCTGATCAGTACCAAAGTACAACCTCACCTGGAATCAGTCTCTTTATAAGAACTGATTTTCTCTTTTATACAACATACTGGACCTGTCACTAAACTGAAACAGTCACCAGCATAGATAGCCTCCTCTTGGGCTTTGTACAATGATTCTCCCCAGCGGAGCTAACCTTTTTTAGCCTCCATCTCAGGCTTCGTACGAGATACCAAATCACTCTCTTGTTGAGTATAAAAGGCTCTCTTGTTGAGTCAACCCCCTTTTAGCCTCTATCTCGGGCTTCGTACGAGATACAAATCACTTTCTTGTTGAGCATAAAAGACTCTCTTATTGAGTCAAACATTTTTACCCTTCATCTCGGGCTTTGTACGAGATACAAAAACACTCTCTTGTTGAGTATAAAAAGGCTCTCTTGTTGAGTTGATCCTCCTTTAGCCTCTATCTCGGGCTTCGTACGAGATACAAATCACTCTCTTGGTGAGTATAAAAGACTCTCTTGTTGAGTCAAACCCTTTTAGCCTCCGTCTTGGGCTTCGTACAAAAAACATATAAAAATACTCTCTTGTTGAGTCAACCCTTTTAGCCTCTATCTCGGGCTTCGTACGAGACACAAAAGCATCCTCTTGTTGGGTCAATAGCCTCCTCTTAGGATTTGTATAAAGAAATCCCCGTTTGATTCAATCAACCTTTTAGCATCAAATCATGCTTTAGTCACAACATACAAACATCAACAACTCCTTTTCTCTCGTCTAATTGTTGTAAGCGGAAAGCCTCTGGATTATTTACATCCACGCCACTGTCCCTCTTTTAGCATGAGAAATTCCTAAGGAAAGATGACATTGCTCTAAACTGAGTTAAAGTCTTCTCCTTCAGGTTGAAAATCCCCTATAAAGGAAATTATGGCATTGCTGGATTCGCATATCCCAGTTAAAGTAATTCTCCTTTATAATCAGTCACCCAACAGTTGTGCCAAACAGACTAAATATTCCCCTTTAGAGATGACAAATTATCTCTAAAGTAAAAACCTTTTAGCTTCACATCTTGGGCTTCAAACAAGATACAAATAGACCCTTCAGCTTCACATCTTGGGCTTTGAACAAGATACAAACTACCTTCAGCTTCATGTCTTGGGCTTTGAACAAGACACCAAAACAACCTTTTTCCTCCCATAAAATAGGAGGAACTACGATCGCTCTGATTTCCCTGTTTCATTAAACGGGAATACATTGGCATAAGATTGAAAAATCTTAGCGAGCACACTAATAAAAAACCCAAAATCCCGTACCTTCAGTCCTAACATCCTACCAATAGTCTAAACCCTGTGTTCTTAACAAAATAACCTAAGAGAGACCCACAATCTTTGTAGCATCTGTAAATCAACAGTTATATGTTTAAACTCAGTTTGCAAGCAGGGTTAATTGGAGACATCTATTTCCCTTCCTTCATCAGCTTCAATAGGATAAAAAATGAATCGAATTGTAGTACCCCCAAAGTGATAGTGCTTCGCAACCACACATAAAACTCGCGCTACAGAAAAATGGCGACTCTGCTGGGGACAATGTATATTCATTGTATTATCTTTTCCCATCTCTTAGGCAGAGACCTTGAGGTCTAAGATGATTAAGACAAATATATATACTGCTTTTCCTAATTGATATTTGTGTTTATTTTTCTGCTAATGGGAATGCGTGTGATGCCGCATGTGGAAAGATTGAGTAAACACCTAAGATAGGTGATGGCAACGTGGGTAATCTTAGTGGGAGTGAATTCCAGTTAAGAGCCCCCGATCGAACATCAAACTCAGTGGAGACTCCCTTTGCAGATACATTGCCTATACGACTTCGGTTGTTGAAAGTAGTGTGGTCGACTGGGTTATCTGAGAAGCTGAGGTTTTTAGCAGACTGCAGCCATTTTGTAGTGCGGAAGCTATCGAAAATAGTTGTCACGCGATACTACCCTCATCTGAGATCACTCCAGGATACATCAACTCGCTGGTGACCCGCTTGCTGTTGTTATCCCGGAGGGGTCAATGATTTTGCGGACAAGTACAAAAAATAGCTGTATAAACCTTTGGGGGGGGAGGGGGGTAGAGCCTTGACTTCATGACACCGACCCTTTGACCCCATGTTTTTTCTATGTTTTTGTGTGTTGCATTCATACATTCATCTAAAAAACATTAAAACAAAGAAAATCTTCTCTTCTAGTCTCTCTTTTTCAAATTAAACTGAGACAATGATTGCAAATGTCAGAGAGAAAGGAGATTGCGCTAATGGATTTCGGTAGAAGGAAAACTCATAAGTACACCTTCAAGGTTCCAAAGATAGAGGATTTGAGAGGTTTAGCGAGAATGATCACCAAACGCGGGGCTTTCAGAGCCAAGTATGGAGGACTGCTGTCCTTGTTAAGGGTCCATGTAATGGAAGGAATCCTGTCCACGTTAATCCAGTTCTACGATCCGATTTATCACTGTTTCACATTCCCAGATTATCAGCTTGCACCAATACTGGAGGAGTACCCTCACTTGACTGACTTACATATCAATGATCAAGCTCCATTTTCTGGACTGGAAGAAATTCCAAAGGATCAGACTATTGCACGAGCAATTTATTTGGACGAGTCGGAAGTCACGACTCACATGACCACTAAGGGTGGCATCCAAGGTTTTCCAGCCCAGTTCTTGACAAAGAAAGCCCTGTACTTTGCCAGTATAGGGAACATGGCCGCTTTCGAGTGCATCTTTGTTTTGCTCACCTACGGGTTATTTTTGTTTCCCAACATCGATAACTTTGTAGATATCAACGCCATCAAGATTTTCCTAATTGGAAACCCCGTACCGACCTTACTCGCAGATGCATATCATTCGGTACACTTGAGGAATTTATACAGCAGAGGGATGATCACGTGCTGTGTACCCCTACTATACAAATGGTTCACTTCCCATTTGCCCAAATCTGCTGCATTTTGGGATCAAAAGAATACTTTACGTTGGTCACAGAGAATCATGTCTCTTACCAACTCTGACATCGATTGGTACAATCGAATCTATGATGGGATCAGAATTATTGACCGTTGTGGAAATTTCCCAAATGTACCGCTTATAGGAACTAAGGGAGGAATCAACTATCATCCGGTGTTGGTTTATTGTCAATTTGGATACCCGATGAGGCATGTCCCGCGGAATGCTCATCTGGAAGGTCATTTCTTCAAGAAAGGAGAAAATGACAGGGCACTAAAGATGGAAATAGTGCACGCTTGGAAACACGTTCATAGGAAAGGACGAGAGTCTCTAGGAAAACCAGATTGTGTCTCGATGGAGCCTTATCTCCATTGGGTACAAACTAGAGCTTTCAAGCTGAGGATGCCTTACCCTCGTCAGGAAGTTCTTCCACTAAGGGACTCAGCCCTTTATTTTATGTCTGAGACGGAAAAACTTCAAGTTACTCTCAGCAAAGTTCAGCAGGAGAAGAGGTCTTGGAGGAATAAGTATCGTATTCTCAATGTGGAGTGTAAGAAAATACAGCAGCTATTAAAAGAAAAAGACGCTCTGATTGAGATTTTAGAGCAACATGGTGTAGAAAATCAGGATGACCAAAGGAATTTGCTCGCTCCATTCACTTGGCAAAGGAATGACAACCTAACAACGGCCCAAGAGCCCCAGTCAAAGAAGAGTAAAACACCTGAACCAGCACTTGAGCCCTCTTCAGAGAGGACTCAGGATCCATTAGTTTAGATTTCCTTTTCCAGCACTTTGTAATCTACTGTATTTCCATTTCCACAATCCTTTGAAATTCAATAAAACGGGGTTCTCCCCATTGTTTGATATTTGCAATCCAATTGTCAAAGTTTACTTTGAATAAACAAAAATAATTAATAATCATTGCATTCATCATAAACGTATTCTTCTTACCTACGAATCTCACGTTTGCGTCTCGATTCTAGAGTCAAACTGTCTCATTTTTACAATACTCGGGCCGATCATCAGAAAAAGATGGATGATCTCGAGGAAGAGAACAGAGAGTTGAGAGAAGAGATCGAAACTCTGAAAGAGGATCTGAGAAAGCTTCATAACGACATACAAGCTCTAGTAGAAGCTCAGATGCAACAACAAAGAACTGTGATCTCAGAGATCACATCAACGCCCATAGTGGAGAAGTATGATCCTAGGTACAAGATGCCGAAAGATTGCCCCTGGGGCATGCCACTTAACTATATCCCGGAAGGATATGTTTCGCTGATCAATGAGGATCAAGGAATTGCAGCAGGAGCCGCTGGGCCTGAAGGTTACAAACTTTGGGAAAGCGAAGATGCCAGGGGCATGGCAGCAACTCCAGAAGGTTACAAACTTCGGGAGGCACCGAGAGTCTCGGCCATAATGACTATACCACCACCTGAGGTACACACTGTCCCGGAAAGACAGATTCCACAGATACCTTCTGGTGGAAATGACAGCATGTTCGACAAAATGAATGAGTTCCAGGAACAATTCCTGGAGATGCAGAAAGAACTGCAGGCCCTTCGCGGTCAGGATCTATTTGGAAAGGATGCCGCAGACCTTTGCTTGGTCCCCAATGTGAAAGTTCCACACAAGTTCCAAGTGCCTGACTTTGAAAAATACAAGGGTAACTCTTGCCCTCAGAGTCATTTAGTGATGTACGCTCGGCGAATGTCCGCTCAAACAGAGAACCAGGAGCTACTGATTCACTACTTTCAGGATAGTTTAACCAGTGCCGCATTAAAATGGTACATGGGTTTAAACCGCGCCACGATCGGAACATTCAAAGATCTTGGCGCTGCTTTTGTTCAACAATATAAATACAATTTGGACATGGCACCCGACAGAGATCAACTCAGATCGATGTCACAAAAGGACAAGGAAACCTTTAAGGAGTACGCTCAGAGATGGCATGAAATTGCCGCCCAGATTTGTCCACCTCTTGAGGAAAAAGAGATGACAAAGATCTTCTTAAAGACCTTAAGCTCATTTTACTACGACAGAATGGTCGCCAGTGCGCCCAGTGACTTCACCGAGATAGTGGACATGGGAGTTCGTCTTGAGGAGGCTGTCCGAGAAGGACGTTTAGTTAAAGACGCTGGATCATCTGGTAGTACAAAACGATACGGTAGTGCTCTCCCTAAGAAAAAAGAGCAGGATATTGGGAATATCTCTCTCGGAAAGCAAAGGCGACGTTACCAACCAGTAGCAGCTATAACTCCTGCTATCAATCCCATGCCTGTTCCTCCGTATCAACCTTAGGTTGCACATAGCCAACCGATTCAACAACAATATCAGCAAAGGACACAACAACCTCTTCAGCAGGCTCGCCCTCTGTACAACAACAATCGTGCAACGCGACCACCAGGGTTCGACCCTATACCTGTGTTGTACGCAGAACTATTTCCGTTACTACTGGTAAAGGGACATGTCCAGACTAAGTCTCCTCTTACGGTGCCGGAAAATCCGCCTTTTTGGTTCAAAGCGGATCAGACTTGTCCTTACCATCAAGGAGGACCAGGGCATAACATAGAAAACTATCTCAGTTTCAAATCCGACGTACAAAAGCTTGTTAGGAGCGGGGTTTTATCTTTCAAAGATACGAATCCGAATGTTCTCACAAACCCGCTGCCTCAACACGAGAAAGCTACAATTAATTTGATAGAGGGAGAGTCTAGTGACAGCTATCAAATTCATTATGTACTCTTGTTAAGGGCCAATTTGGTGAAGATGCATTGTAGACAGAGTGGATATGGCCATGTGCCACCTCATAATTATCACCAGTGTGATATCTGCTCTAAAAACAATCAGGGATGTTCTGTGGCGCGATCAGCTCTACAGGAACAATTGGATCTCGGGTGGATCTAAGAGCATCGAGTTCGTGGAGTCAACATGACCTATACGAATTCCAACATCATTCAGAACCATGACGTCCGTGCAATGAATGTCAACTTGGTGGCAATGCACTCAAGGCAAAGCCAATATCATAATCTTCCGTGGCATGATTACAATTCCTGTCTGACTTGCTCGATATCAAACAGGGATGCTCTTTTGTACAAGAGGCCCTCC
Source organism: Lathyrus tuberosus (assembly GCA_022829125.1). NCBI lineage: Eukaryota > Viridiplantae > Streptophyta > Magnoliopsida > Fabales > Fabaceae > Lathyrus > Lathyrus tuberosus. The sequence continues at coordinate 15,336,990 of JALAZF010000027.1, read as the reverse complement.
AGCATCAGATGGATCTAGGATGGATCCAGGACTACCATGATAGGAATCCCTATTAGATCAACATGATTCAAATATTTGATATTCGTCTAATGAATACCAGCTTGGTGGAATTACATGCCAGGCAGGTCCAACTCGGTTTTCTCATTTCGCATAATTATCAAAACTGTAAAGGATGTTGTGAGAGTAACCAAGAGTGCGCTCTCGTTCAAAGAACTTTACAACACTTGTTAAACCACTGGTAGCTTCCAATCTATATGGATGAAGACACGCCACAAATCAGTGTGGTTGACGGGAACCCTACTCGGCATCAAAATCAGGATGTCCGATCTACGGAAACAGATCTAGTGAGGTTACATTATATTCAAAGCGGGCGTGGCCAGGTGCCACCACACAACTATGAACGTTGTGGAGTTTGTTCGGAAAATAACCAAGGATGCTACCTCGTACGAGCAGCTCTCCAAGGTCAGTTGGAACGCAAAGAGATTCACCCATACCTACCTTCGGGGTCCGTTGACTGGATGCCAGACTACTTCGCTGATCAGATCAGAGACGTGGTTGTAATCTCTGACCCTGAGAGGAACAAGGATGTTTGTAGCATCATCCCTCTACTGGACGAATCAAAAGTTCTTAGCAAGGAACTGATTGAGGTTAATTACGACAGTCAGAAAAATCAGAAGGCTCCTGTAGTTATCTATCTGTCAGGACCATTACCGTATGAATCAGGTAAGGCGATCCCTTACAAATACAGTGCAACGATAATTTAAAACGGAAAGGAAATTCCATTACCCTCCGTCGTGAATATTGCAGACATTAGCCGAGTAACACGGAGCGGTCGAATCTTCAACCGAGGAGTTGGAGAACCTAACAAAGAAAAGGAACTTTAGACAGAAGCTCCCAATCCACCTGTCGGTCAATCCAGTAAATCCGACCTTTCGAAAAACAATGATGAGATGCTGAAGCTCATCCAAAGGAGTGAATACAACATTGTTGACCAACTATTACAAACTCCTTCAAAGATCTCGGTGCTATCACTTTTACTCAGTTCTGAAGCCCACAGAGAGGCTCTATAGAAAGTCTTAGACCAGACCTTTGTGGAACAGGATGTGTCAATATGACAGTTTGACAACATCATCTTAACACCACTTCCTGCAACAACTTAGGATTCAATGATGAGGATTTGCCAGAGGGGGGAAAAAGCCACAACATGGCGCTCAATATCACAGTTAACTGCCAGGACGATGCTTTAGCTAGCGTACTGGTAGACACAGGATCGACCATCAACGTTATGCCGAAGTACACTTTAATGCGACTATCATTCAAAGGATCCCCGATGAGGGGCAGTGAGGTTATCGTCAAAGCATTTGACGGGTCTCGGAAAGCAGTTATCGGCGAAGTCGGCCTTCCCATAACTATTGGTCCTCACACTTTCCTAATCACTTTCCAGGTCATGGACGTCCGGGCAGCGTACAGTTGTTTATTAGGAAGACCTTGGATACACCAGGCTGGGGCAGTCACTTCAACGCTGCACCAGAAACTGAAGTTCGTCAAGAACGATCAACTCGTCACGCTTTGTGGAGAACAAGCCTTGCTCGTGAGTAACTTGTCATTATCTACTTGTATAGAACCCGAGGAGGTTGTTGGGACATAGTTCCAAGCACTTTCGATGAGCAGTGAGAATCAATCAGAGAAAGGAACCTCTATTTCCTCATACAAAGATGCTCTCGGAGTGATCGGGAATAACAATGCAAAAGGATGGGGAAAGCTTGTCATTCCTACTGATAATAAAACAAAGAAGGGTCTTGGTTTTTCTGCAACCTGCACCCAAACAGCTACTAACGATGAAAGTCTTCATCCCATTCAGGACTTCTTCCACAGTGGAGGTTTCCTTCACCCAGTGCCTCAGACAGTCCAGACTATCAACGAGGAGGATCCCTCCGATGCGGATGAGGAATGGAAGTCCTATCTCAACGAGGACAGTTATATGTCTCAGGAAGAGGTGCCTACGCCATTTTCTATCCCGTACAGAGTCCGAGATTTATACCGAGGTCAGATGTCAAAATGATATACGGAGATTGTGATCCTGAAGGATGTCGTGCTCCACCAAATTCATTAGAGGAGGACAATCTGATGAAGGATAACTTTGACCACGACTATTATAGCCCAATGGATGGCCTGCCTATCTGGAAGCCGTACCCAGGAGACTTGGGGCAAGAAAATCAGTCGAACAATGAAATCAGCTGAGCATCATTGAACAGAATACCTGTGTCCCCACCATGTCATGGGATCAACACTCAGGTCATTCAGAACTTATCCAGTACAATGATGAATTGGCAAAGCTTGCAGGGCTAGAATTCATCAACTACGCTTTTCCTGAGGTCAACGCATCGAGAGAGATGACTCTTTCAGTTCCAAAGAAGTGTGGGACACCCTGGGACAACCAAGGGGAAAATTTGACTTCATGGTCAAGTACACCGCTCCCGAAAGCTCTCGTATCAGGCTTGAAGACATCCAGTCAACTGGATGGGGAGATTTGCCTGAGAGCACAAATACTATGCAAAATACAACAGAGGAATCCTCCTACGGCAACTCTGTCTGGGAGACAGATTCCAATGATCCTGCTACGCCAGAAATCAGCGTCATTTCTGAAGACAAATCAAGGAAGGTACCAGACTTTGTGATTCACCGAGGAGTTCGCCGCCAATGGGTTGCTGTCAATGTTCCGAAGATTGTTCACAAGTCAAAGTAATTGCTGTCTTTAACCATTTGCCCTGCCCAGGTGAAACAGATGTTTTGATAGGGCTCACTCTCTGTAAATTTCCCTCTCCGCTTCGCCCAAAGTGACAGAGTTTTGTTTTATAGAGCTGTAGTTTCAATAATCGACTTGTTCATTAATAAAATAACGTCGTTCTGTAATTTCCACATTAATTGTTGTTTTCTCTTTTCGTTTTTCAGAAAATGGTAATCCTAAAAAACAACTCAATAATAAAAACAAGCAGTAAAAGAAATACACTGCATACACTTGCATTTTCTCTACCTCTTCTAAACACAAATCATCAAGTCATGCAGATTGCTTATTTTAAACCCCGTTGAAACATACGATCCGATGCCTTCTCCCGACTTTGAGTTCCCGGTATTTGGGGCTGAAGAAGAAGTTGACGACGAAATTCCAGAAGAGATCTCCCGGTTACTCCGACAAGAGGAAAGGTCCATTGAACCTCACAAAGAGTCGTTGGAAATGGTCAACTTGGGTTCAGAAGAAGAGAGAAAAGAAGTCAAGATTTGGGCACTACTCAGTCCGACTATCAAAGAAAGTTTGACAAAGCTTCTCAGAGAATTTCCCGATGTGTTTGCTTGGTCCTATCAGGACATACCAGGGTTGGATACCAGCATTGTGGAACATTATCTACCATTAAGATCGGAATGTCCGCTAGTAAAATAGGGGTTGAGACAGACTCACCCTGACATGGCCATCAAAATCAAAGAGGAGGTACAGAACCAGATTGACGCGGGTTTCCTCGCTACGTCAGAATATCCTCAATGGTTAGCCAACATCGTACCAGTTCCAAAAAAGGACGGAAAGGTCAGACTGTGTGTGGATTACAGAGATCTAAACAAGGCTAGTCCAAAGGATGACATCCCCTTACCACACATTAACATGCTGGTAGACAGTACAGCAAAGTTCAAAGTTTTCTCCTTCATGGATGGATTCTCGGGCTATAACCAGATCAAAATGGCGCCGAAAGACATGGAGAAAACTTCTTTCATTACCCCCTGGGGTACCTTCTGTTACAAGGTAATGTCATTCGGTTTGAAGAACGTCGGGGCAACCTATCAGAGGGCCATGACTACTCTGTTTCATGACATGATACATAAAGAAATCGAAGTGTATGTCGATGATATGATTGCAAAATCTAAAACAGAGGAGGAGCATGTGACACACCTATCAAAACTATTCGAGCAGTTGAGAAAGTACAAACTCCGCTTGAATCACAACAAGTGCACCTTCGGTGTCTGTTCAGGGAAACTCTTAGGGTTCATCGTCAGCCAGAAAGGAATTGAGGTTGATCCCGACAAGGTCAAGGCCATTCAAGAAATGCCTTCTTCAAAAACTGAAAAACAAGTCAGAGGATTCCTGGAACGTTTGAACTACATCTCCAAATTCATATTCCTCATGACCGCGACATGTGCGCCGATCTTCAAATTACTCAAAAAGAACTAGGACTGCGTTTGGACAGAAGACTGTCAAACCACTTTCAACAGTATTAAGGAATATCTGTTGAACCCACCGGTTCTATCATCTCCAGTGGAAGAAAGACCATTGATCATCTACCTCATAGTCCTAGAAGACTCTATGGGTTGTGTACTTGGCCAACAAGATGAAACCAAAAGGAAAGAGTCTGCCATCTACTATTTGAGCAAGAAATTCACCGACTGCGAGACTCGGTACACTATGCTTGAGAAAACTTGCTGCACTTTGGCTTGGGCAGCCAAACGTCTTCGCCAGTACATGATTCGTCACACTACTTGGTTGGTCTCCGAAATGGATCCAATCAAGTATGTATTTGAAAAACCTGCTCTCACGGGAAGGATTGCCCGTTGGCAGATGTTGCTGTCAGAATACGACATCGAATACCAAGCTCAAAAAGCCATTAAAGGGAGTATTTTAGCCAATCATTTGGCTCATCAACCGATTGACGACCAGTGTCGCTCCCGGGATTTTCATCCTAGTACAAACGCGAAAGTGGCACCGAAACAGAGTCGCCAGCAATGTGTATTTATCCCAAGAGAGGGAAAGGAAACACTGTGTAAACCTGAAGGAAGGAAAGAGCATGGTCTTGCGACCAAGAGAACTGGGTCCGGGAGTCAGTTACGCGCAGGGAAGGTATTAGCACCCCTACGCGTCCATCGTACCCGATGGGATCCACGCTTGCTTGTCTCGATCAAAGGGTGCCGTCGTCTGGAGCTCCGCTGCTACTGGAACGGAAAGGAACGGGACAAGGAAAAAAAAGAAAGGAGAGAGAGAACAAGAAACAAATGTAGGGAAAATAAAGGAAGTGCTCGAATGGTCCCTACCCCACTGCCTACGTATCTCATCGGGAACATGAGAATCAGAGCGACGTAGTTCCCCTCAACAAGGGTCGCTTTGTTTGTGTTTTTTAGTGGAACCTTCAGAGCGCATGTTCCAGCAGTTTAGGTGTTGCAGCTCGCTGTAGGGAGACTTACGCGTTACCTGTTTGCGGTGGAACGGACTTGACGTATCCTTAAGGAATAGAGTGAAGGAGATGGGAAAAAATTGTTTGTTTGTCTTTGTCTTTTAAGAAAGAAGTGTTTTGTTTATTTGATGTTTTGCAACAAATATTGTATTTGACCCTTTCATGTAAGAATGAGACAGTGAGGGGTCTTCTCTCACCTTCTTAGAATATTTAGCTTACGTCCCGTCTTGGGTCGATATGCGAGGCATTCGATCTTACATGAGGGACTTAAATACAATATGTGTTGCAAAACATCAAATAAACAAAACACTTCTTTCTTAAAAGACAAAGACAAACAAACAATTTCTTTCCCATCTCCTTCATTCTATTCCTTAAGGATGCGTCAAGTCCGTTCCACCGCAAACAGGTAACGCGTAAGTCTCCCTACAGCGAGCTGCAACACCTAAACTGCTGGAACGTACGCTCTGACGGTTCCACTAAATAACACAAATAAAGCGACCCTCGTTGAGGGGAACTACGCCGCTCTGATTCTCATGTTCCCGATGAGATACGTAGGCAGTGGGGTAGGGCCCATTCGAGCACTTCTTTTATTTTCCCTACATTTGTTTCTTGTTCTCTCTCTCCTTTCTTTTTTTTCCCTTGTCCTGTTCCTTTTCGTTCCAGTAGCAGCGGAGCTCCAAACGACGACACCCTTTGATCGAGACAAGCAAGTGTGGATCCCATCGGGTACGATAAATGCGTGGGGGTGCTAATACCTTCCCTGCGCGTAACCGACTCCCGGACCAAGTTCTCTTGGTCGCAAGACCATGCTCTTTCCTTCCTTCAGGTTTACGCAGTGTTTCCTTTCCCTCTCTTGGGATAAATACACATTGTTGGCGACTCTGTTTCGGTGCCACTTTCGCGTTTGTACTAGGATGAAAATCCTGGGAGCGACAGCTGGCGACTCTGCTGGGGACCGGTTGACCTCTTGCTGGTCCATCCCCTTTTGCGAGTCAATCCTAGCGCTTGTTTGTTTTTCTTTCATTGGGTGTTTACTTTGTTGTTGTTTTACTGTATTGCTATTTACTGTATTACTGCTTTACTGTATTATTTTGCATTATTGCCTTACTGTACATTACTGTATTTACATTATATATCATTATTATACTGGACTGTGCTGTGCTGGTTTTCTGTTTGGCGAGATGGGGTGTTCTGAGAGATAGGCCCAATACACAGGCCTGAGTGCACTTATGTTTAGTGTGTTTCATATCCTCTCGCGTTCCATTTCGGTGTGAGGAGGGAATATGAAGCATAATCTGGATGTGGTTCTCTCTAGAGAATTCTGCGTTATGGATCTTCCACGATGGTAGAGCTATCTGGAAGAGCTGTTAAGTCTGGATGACCTTCTAGGATGACCCCCCTTTATTTTGAGGTGAATCAGAGGACGATCTATTTGTTTAGCGATAGCATTGTATCCTTCGGGCTGAATGTGCTATTGCTTCTCATTCTGAGATTCGAATTTGAGGATCTTCACGTTACAGTACATACATGTGAGGTTAGGGGGGATTGTTTACAGGTGTGCAGGAACCCTTGACTTTTAGAATACCCGGTTTTCTTATGGGTTCTGGATTTGTTACTGAATCTTTGATCCTGACTGGTTCCTTATTGTTCTGGTTTTTTACCGGACCTTTGATCCTGGGTTTATGTATCTCACCAAATTCAGAAAATAGTACAGTGGGTTCAGCAATATATGTGCAACACTAATCACATGCCCTTGCAATCATATTATCATTAGCATTCTTGCATTTAACCTTCATGCTTATTCATTTGCAGGGTATACTTCCTTTCGATTCCAGTTGACAGTTCCCTTTTGCAGCTATGGAGATTCCCAGGAAGAACAATGTGCATTACACGTTCTTTGACACAAAGGTGGGTCAGTTACAGAGGATGGTTTCTCTTATTACTCCAGATCATGTGGGTTTGTTCCGGAAGGCTTATGGGGAGATTCTGACCACGGTTGATGATTTGAACGCTTCAGAGAGGAGTGTCATTCATACTTGTTTGCAGTTTTACGACTCACGGTTAAGGTGCTTCACTTTCTCAGACTTTCAGTTGGCCCCGATGCTAGAAGAGTATGCCATTCTTCTAGATGTGCCTCTCAAATACCAGATTCCTTTTAACTCCGATATGCACCCTCCAAAGCCCGAGGAGATAGCTAAGGCCCTCCATCTGAGCGTACCTGTGGTAGCAGATAACCTCGCCACCAAAGGAGGTTTATCTGGCTTTCATCTGGACTTCTTGGTTGCCAAAGCTGAAGAATGTGCTGCTAAGGATCAATGGGAAATAGTTTGTTCTATTCTTGCCTTGAGCATTTATGGGATTATGTTGTTTGCTGATGAGCCCAAGTTTGTAGACATGAGAGCCATCCATATCTTTGTGTTGAAGAATCCTGTACCTACGCTCTTGGGTGACTTGTATTATTATGTGCATTATAAGAACGAGAAGAAGAGAGGGGGTTTAGTTAGATGTTATGCACCTCTGTTTCATAAATGGCTCATGAGACACTTACCAAATTCTGAGGCTTTCCTGGATCCTCATCCTGCAAAGAATTGGGATAAAAGGATGCTTCAGTTGACAGCAAAAGATATTTGTTGGTTCAATCAAAGAACGATGGGTGGGGATTTCATCAGTAGCTGTGGAAGACATCCAAATGTGCCACTCTTAGGGATAAGGGGTTACATCAATTACAATCCTGTTATTCTAAGGAGGCAGTTGGGATTTGCTTTAATCGATCCTCCGAGAGATAGGGAATTGGAAGAATCTTTCTTTTTCTCTGTGAAATATAATCTTTTGTTGGTAAGGCAAGTGGCCGGAGCTTGGGGCAATTTGTAAACAAAGGGTAAAGTTATCTTTGGCAAGTGCAACAACGTGTCGTCTCCTCAGTATGATGCATGGTTGAAAAGAAGAGTTCAAATCACCCTTTTGCCGTTCTCTAGGGAAAGTCCGTCAGATCCAGTTGCTGTTGAACCAGTGACCACGATAAGTGTTGCTGAATATAACAAGCTTAAGGCGGAGATGGATAAGACAGTCAAAATGAACGAGAAGTTAAGTGAAGGACTCCGAAAGACGCTTTGTGAAAAGCGTAATGTTGAGTATGAACTGCAAAAGCTGACTGAGCGTCATGAGGCTCATGAGAAAAGAATTGCAGAGGACACTATCTATATTCGCAAGATCAAGCAAAATGAGATGGCATTAAAATAGGTGTGCAAGCGTATCAACGAGCAGTTGTCAAAATCTGAAAATGCACTTGCCAAAGGGCAGCAGAGATGGGATGAGTTCTCCGAGTGTCGAAGGGAGATCGAAGCAAGAATCAGGGCTGAAAATGATGAGTTGAGAAAGAATTTGAAGAGTAAAGAAGGTGAATTCCTCCAGCAGCTTAGTTCAGCCCACCGAGAGATTGAAGAGCTGAAAGTCCGCGCCGGAGTAAAGAGGGTCAAAGAGTTAGACGTTAAAGATCAAATCAGAAAGATGGAGGAAGCTGTCAAGATAAGGAGTCAGCTGATCAGAAGTCTTACAGAGCGCCCTAATGATCCAGTTACTGAAGCACTTCTCAAGGTGGCCCGGGAGGATTTGTATGGGCTTAGTGTCTAAGTTGTTGTTATTCTGGAAATTCACCATCAGGCTTGTTGATGGGTTTTCTTTTGCTTGTATTCATGATATTCAGTTGTATCTGTTCAGAACTAATTTGTATTTGACTGTTCCACACCTGGTTATGGGTTTTCACTTATGCTAATCGTGTTTCGTTTGGTATTATGGAGGTGGATTCTTCATCAAATTATACAATGATTCACACACTCACTGGGCCGTATATGATGGGTATTCTGAATTATTAATATGCACCTCTGATGTTCTGTCACTGTTAATAGTTGCAGGACTATGCATGGTTCCCTTTCGGTCAAACTGGAATTGAAGAAAGGAATGCCCCGAAATGAATAAACATGGCATTTGCATTGCATTGCATATCATTTTGTGTTCTGTTGCTTGCTTTTCAGGTACTCGTTGCAGGGTCTCTAACCTTTATTTGGTTTCAGGCATTATAGCTGAGAATCACATTCACCGATACTCAACTCGAAGAAATCAAGCAAGGATTATGGATCAAATGCAGAATGATTTGGCTGAGATGAGGGCACGCATAGACCAGTTCATGACTCTCATGACTGGTATGGCACAGACTCAAGAAAGATTAAGGCTTCTAGTCGAGCGTCCAGAAACCACGCCTGAAGGTAATCAGAATGACAATTCACAGACAAGGGTCACTCCTCCTCCTGTTGGCAATCCTCCTCCTGGTGGTAATCTGGGTAATGGAAATGGCAGGAATGTTGGTGGGCTTCAGGAAGATGTTCAGGAAGACCAATTCACCCTGCTGGATGCTGATATAGGTAATCCTGGTGACAGAAGGTATGATGAGTTGGCTGAGAAGATCAGGGCTATAGAGTGCAAGAATTATATGGGTATTGATGTTACTAGTTTGGGTCTGGTACCAGGAGTCAGAATTCCTCCAAAGTTCAAGCCGCCTACTTTTGACAAATATCATGGCAATACGTGTCCCTGGACATATATTCAGGCCTATTTTGGGAGGATTTCAGCCCATACTGATGATGAGAAGTTATGGATGCATTACTTTCAAGACAGTCTGGCTGGAGCTTCTTTGACCTGGTATATGAAATTAAACAGAGATGCGGTGAGAAGCTGGAAGGATCTGGCAGAGGCGTTTCTGAAGCAATACTAGTATAATATCGACATGGCGCCCAACCGCACTCAACTGCAAGGGTTGTCACAGAATGCTAAGGAAAGTTTCAAGGAATACACTCAAAGGTGGAGAGAAATGGCTGCACAAGTTCAACCTCCTTTGCTGGATAGAGAAATGGCAGATATGTTCATGGGCACCCTGCAAGGGGCATTTCTTGAAAGATTGGCTACTTGTCCATCGACCGGATTTTCCGATATAGTGATTGCTGGAGAAAGGATAGAGAGTCTGTTGAAACTTGGGAAAATCCAAGATGTAAGTGGGGCTGGTTCTTCTGGAACAAAGAAATCCTTTGCCAGTGGTCAGAAAAGGAGAGAAGGTAATACAAATGCTGTGTATAGAGGATGGGGAAGAGGACGTTCTTAGGCTTATCACCAGGTAGGTGCTGTAACAATCCCAACGCCATCTGTTCAGCAACAACAACCACAACAGCAAGCTCGGCAGCAACAGCATCAACCTCCTTTCCAGCAAAGGTCTAGGCAGAGGGACCGTAAGATTAACCCTCTCCCTATGACCTATTCAACGTTGTTACCTCAGTTACTACAACTGAAGTTGGTTGAGCTTCGTACTATGAGACCTCCTGCCGCTGGCAACTTGCCACCTAATTTTGATGTTAACGCTCGCTGTGATTTCCACTCAGGTGCTCAGGGGCGTACCACTGAAAAGTGTTGGGTATTTCAGAATAAGGTGCAAGGCTTAATTGATGCTAAGGCAATCAATTTCTCGCTGCCTCCTAATGTTATTCAGAACCCCATGCCTAATCATGGTGTGGCAGATGTGCACGCTGTTGAGGACGGAAAGAAATTGAACTTGGTGGCAGATATCAGTCAGGTGAAGACTTCATTGCTAGTGGTGAAGGGTCGTTTGTTGAAGGGACAGGTGTTCCCGGGTTGTGAGCAAGATTGTTCTGAGTGCATGGGCCAAAAGAATGGCTGCGATAAGTTGAGAATTGGTTTGCAGAGTCTGATTGACGAGGGCCGTCTACATTTTGACCGGGTTGTGAAAGATATTGATGAGGTATCAACTGTGACCATCTATTATACTCCTGCGGAGATTCAGGTGCCTGCAAGTACAGCTCCTGTAGCAAGTGTTGTGCCAGAAAGATCTAGTCCTGTTACCATCACGGTGCCAGGACCAGTTCTGTTTACATCTACGAAAGCAATCCCATGGCACTATGGGGCAGACGTGTATTATGAAGGGAAAAAGCAGGAAGTCGGGACATCAACCAGTTCAAATATTGATAATGTGGGTGGTGTAGGTGGCTTTACTAGGAGCGGAAGGTTGTTTGCTCCCCAAACTTTGCGCAGTGATAAAGAAGTTGAGGCTGTGGCAAAAACTAAAGGAAAACAGGTGGCTGAGAGTGTGCCTGTGCCTGAAACAGAGACCAAGATTACCTTTGACAACGAGGTAGAAGATTTTATGAGGATAATAAAGAAAAGTGATTATAAAATTGTCGATCAACTGAACGAGACGCCCTCGAAGATCTCAATTTTGTCATTGTTGATGTGTTCTGATGCACACCGAGAAGCTTTGCTGAAAGTGTTGAAGAGAGCCTATGTTCCACAGGAAATTACCGTCAATCAGCTCAAGGGTGTGATTTCTAATGTCAATGTCAGCCACGGGTTGGGTTTCACAAGCAGAGATTTGACTTCTGAAGGAAGAAACCACAACAAAGCTTTGCACATTACAATGGAGTGTAGGGGTGCAGTGTTGTCTCACGTGTTGGTAGACACTGGTTCCTCACTCAATGTCTTGCCTAAGAAGGCGCTAATGAAGCTAGAGGTTGATGGTTTGATTTTAAGGCCAAGTGATTTGGTTGTCAGAGCATTCGATGGGACGAAAAGATCTGTATTTGGTGAAGTGAAATTACCTGTGCAAATTGGACCGCAAGTGTTCAAATCTACATTCCACGTGATGGATATACAGCCTGCTTATAGCTATTTATTAGGTCACCCTTGGATTCATGCGGTCGGGGCTGTTACATCCACCTTACACCAAAAGCTGAAATACGAGTTCGAGGGACAAGTGGTGACTGTGTGTGGTGAAGAGGACATTTTTGTCAATCACTTGTCCACGTTCAAGTATGTTGAGATGGACGGGGAGATTCACGAAATGCTTTTCCAGTCGTTCGAGGCGGTGAATATTGATAAAGTGCCTGAATCTTCCCTTGCACCAGATAGAGTCGGCACATCCATTTCGTCCTATAAGCAAGCTGTCGAGGTTGTTAGAGTAGGCAATGCCCAAGGCTAGGGCAAGCTGATAGAGACTCCAATGAAGGAGGACAAGTTGGGTATTGGCTATCAACCCTCTATGACTTCAATTGCGGAGAACAGTGGACCCATCACTTTCAGCAGTGGGGGAATCATTTACCCAGATCAGTCTTATGCAGCTACAGAAGATGGCGTTGACGGTGACTGTGACTTGGACAACTGGGTACGCCCACGTGCCCCGGGACAACAATTGCAGAACTGGTCCGTTGAAGAATTCATTCAAGTTACTCTTCAAATAGAGTAATTTTCTTTGTTTTTCTAACCATAATGCATGTTAAAATCTTGCGCTCTGCCCAAGGCGTATAGATTCATTTGTAGGGCCACCCTGTTTGCATTTGCAATTTTAATCATCAATAAAGGACGTTTTGCACTCAAATTTCGTTCTCTGTCTTTCATTTTTATTTTTGCACAAAAATAATAAAATGGCAATGTTTCATGTCTTTTTGTTTTAAAATAAATTCTAAAATAAAGCATGAACCCGTTCGTGCAGACTTGATCCTTCGGATTCCATTGATAACGGTTCTGCTATGGCTATGTATGACTTTGACAAACCGATTTATCAAGCCGAAGAAGGGGATGAGAAGGGCTGTGAACTCCCTGAGGAACTGGCCAGATTGTTAAAACAAGAGGAAAGGGTCGTCCAGCCTCATCAAGAGACCATAGAGATCATCAATATTGGTACCGAGGATGCTAAGAAAGAGATCAAGATTGGCGCCAGCCTGCGAGCAGATGTAAAGAAAGCTTTGACTGAAATGTTGTGTGAATATGTTGATATCTTCGCCTGGTCGTATCAAGACATGCCAGGGTTGGATACTGATATTGTTGTGCACAGGCTGCCATTGAGAGAAGAATGCCCGCCAGTCAAGCAAAAACTTCGTCGGACTCATCCCGATATGACCATAAAGATTAAAGAAGAAGTTCAGAAGCAGTGGGATGCAGGACTTCTTGCTGTGACTAATTACCCTCCCTGGGTAGCCAACATTGTGCCGGTACCAAAGAAAGACGGAAAGGTGAGAATGTGTGTGGATTATCGAGATCTTAACAAAGCTAGTCCGAAAGATGATTTTCCACTACCCCACATCGATGTGCTGGTTGACAATACAACTCAGTTTTCAGTGTTCTCGTTTATGGATGGTTTCTCCGGGTACAACCAGATTAAGATGGCACCTGAGGATATGGAGAAGACCACGTTCATTACTCCCTGGGGTACATATTGTTATAAAGTGATGCCTTTTAGGTTGAAAAACGCAGGGGCAACGTATCAGCGGGCAATGGTAACATTATTTCACGACTTGATTCACAAAGAGATTGAATGTTATGTGGATGACATGATTGCTAAGTCGCGAACGGAAGAAGAACATCTGATTAACTTGAAAAATTTGTTTGAAAGGTTGAGAAAGTTCTGTTTAAGGTTGAATCCGAACAAGTGCACGTTCGGGGTGCGTTCTGGAAAGTTGTTGGGTTTCATTGTGAGTGAGAAAGGGATTGAGGTCGATCCTGCCAAAGTGAAAGCAATAAAAGATATGCCTGAACTGAGAACAGAAAAAGAGGTTCGTGGTTTTCTGGGTAGATTGAATTACATTGCAAGGTTCATATCTCATCTAACGGCCACGTGCGAACCAATATTCAAACTGCTAAGAAAAGATCAAACGGTCAGCTGGAATGACGATTGCCAATTGGCATTCGATAAAACAAAAGAATACTTACAGGAACCTCCAATCCTCATGCCTCTAGTTTCGGGAAGACCTTTGATAATGTATTTGACAGTGCTTAAAGGGCCTATGGGTTGTGTTCTCGGTCAACACGACGAGACAGGTAGGAAGAAGCATGCTATCTACTACCTGAGCAAAAAGTTCAATGACTGCGAGTCCCAGTACTCAATGCTTGAGAAGACATGTTGTGCACTTGCATGGGCTGCTAACCGATTGAGGAAGTATATGATCAGCCACACAACTTTGTTGATTTCAAAAATGGATCCTATCAAATACATTTTTGAGAAACCAGCACTAACAGGCAGAGTTGCATGGTGGCAAATGGTTTTGACAGAATATGATATCCAGTATACTTCTCAAAAGGCCATCAAAGGAAGTATCTTGTCAGACTATCTTGCGCAACAGCCGATTGATGATTACCAACCCATGAAGTTTGATTTCCCTGATGAGGACATCATGTTTCTCAAAGCTAAAGATTGCGAGGAACCACTCCCGGAGGAGGGGCCAGACCCTGAATCCAAATGGAGTCTAATGTTCGATGGGGCTGTCAACATGAATGGATGCGGAGTTGGAGCAGTTCTTATTATGCCGGAAGGTGTTCATATGCCTTTCACTGCCCGAATAACTTTCGGATGCACCAACAATGAAGCAGAATATGAAGCTTGTATAATGGGGATTGAGAAGGTGATTAATTTGCGAATTAAGACCCTTGATATCTTCGGTGATTCAGCTTTGGTAATCAATCAAGTGAAAGGGAGTAGGTACACGCACCAAGCGAATCTTGTTCCTTATAGAGATTATACAAGGAGATTGTTGACATTTTTCACGACAGTGAAGCTGTACCATATTCCTCGAGATGAGAATAAGTTTGCTAATGCCTTGGCCATATTGTCTTCTATGATCAAAGTGCAAAGGTGGAACCATGTACCTAAGATTGAAGTGTCTCGTCTTGACAGACCTGCATTTGTGTTTGTTGTTGATGCAATGTCTGATGACAAACCATGGTTTCATGATATCAAGTGTTTCTTGAAAAGTCAAGAGTACCCGCCTGGGGCATCTACCAAAGATAAGAAGACATTGAGAAGGTTGTCTGGTAGCTTCTTTTTTAATCAGGGTGACGTGCTGTACAAACAGAATTTTGACATGGTTCTGCTCAGATGCGTGGATAGACACGAAGCAGACTTGTTAATGCAGGAAGTACACGAAGGCTCTTTCGGTACTCATGCTGGAGGACACGCAATGGCAAAGAAATTATTGAGATCGGGATATTATTGGTTGACGATGGAGGCCGATTGTTACAAGTACGCCCGTAAGTGTCATAAATGCCAGATTTATGCAGACAAAGTGCATGTTCCTCCGAATCCGTTGAGTGTCATGTCCTCTCCTTGGCCCTTTGCCATGTGGGGCATCGACATGATCGGAAAGATTGAGCCTACTGCTTCAAACGACCATCATTTCATCTTGGTCGCCATTGATTATTTCACTAAATGGGTTGAAGCAGCATCTTATGCCAATGTCACTAAGCAGGTGGTAGCTCGTTTCTTGAAACGGGATATCATTTGTCGCTATGGAGTGCCCGAGAGGATCATTACTGATAATGGTTCCAATATGAATAACAAGATGATGGCTGAGCTGAGCCGGGACTTCAAAATTGAGCATCACAATTCTTCCCCGTATCGCCCGAAGATGAATGGCGCTGTGGAGGCGGCCAACAAGAATATTAAGAAGATTGTGCAGAAGATGGTGGTCACATATAAAGATTGGCATGAGATGTTACCATTTGCTTTGCATGGGTACCGAACGTCAGTACGCACGTCCACTAGAGCAACATCATTCTCACTTGTATACGGTATGGAGGCAGTACTACCGGTCGAAGTTGAGATTCCATCCCTCAGAGTCATGATGGATGTCAAGTTAGACGAAGCTGAGTGGGTTCGTGCCAGATTTAATCAGTTGAGCCTTATTGAGGAGAAACGACTGGCAGCTGTGTGTCATGGGGAGTTATACCAGCGGAGGATGAAGCAAGCATTTGACCAAAAGGTGCGTCCTCGGGTTTACAAAGTGGGAGATGTGGTACTCAAAAGGATCCTTCCTCCTAGTACAGATCACAGGGGTAAATGGACTCCCAACTATGAAGGTCCATTCGTTGTTAAGAAGGTCTTCTCGGGCGGAGCTTTATTACTTACGACCATGGACGGTGAAGACTTTTCATCCCCTATCAACTCAGACGTAGTCAAAAAATACTTCGCATAAATAGACCCGCTGGACAAAAAAAAAAGAAAAGTCCAGGCAAAAAAGGGCACCCCGGCGAACCACAAAAACATAATAAAAAAGGTTCGGGCAAAAATTAGGGATATAAAATAAAAATTGTACACCCGGTGAGTTGAAAATCTGCAAGGACAACTCAGGCAAAAAAGGGTATCCCGGTGGATCGAAAACCCAAAAGGGCGGTCCATGCAAAAGAGGGATTTAAGCGAACGACTACAGTCTGAGTTATCTGTACTCCATCACAGTTTCAGTAACTGACGTTCCAAAGGGTAGGAATCGGTCTGATCATTCCTCAGAAGGCAAGGTTGTGGAGTCTTGAAGACATACCGCCCATAGCAGAATTGAAACTCAGTGGAATGTCATTTTCACATTGCCAATAGGATAGTTTCTTTTCTCAATTTATTGCAATCTCCTCTTTCCAGGGTTTTCTTCCCAATTGTACTCGCCTATTCTGGGCTTTTCAATCAATAAATTGAATTTCAGTCAATAGCTTCTTATTTTGTTTTTTTACTGCTTTGTTTGCAAAAACGTCTGAATTTTTGATAAAACATTGCATTTGAAAACACTGTGGCCTTACAAATAATATGCGCAGAAAAACATTTAAAATCACTTTGAGTGTTGAGTATTCCTGGATGGTGAATTCAAACCACGCAATATCCTGGGGCACGTGTGCATATTCTTTTATTGCAGGTAGCAGGTACAAGTATTTCAAGAGCATGGATTATGTCTTCTAGACGAGGAATCACTTATTCCCATACAGAATACCGGGGCAGTCAAGTTCAAGAAGGGTCCCCACGTCACCTTTTGTCACAACGTTTACTGATTGAGTCCATCATTCGGCCAATGATCGCTTGCGGCGATTCGATATCGACAATTTAGTATCAACTGGGTAGTGTTGTATTTTATCAAGTCGATTCTCCTATTCAGTACTTCCAACAGCTACAAGCTTTTCTGTGTCGATAATGGTTGCGAATTCCCCGGTAGAGTTGCTTCGCAGGCCTCGCTGTTCATGTGCAAGACTCAGTGAGTGTCCAAGAGTTTGAAGATGCCAAGTCTTCTGTAAAATCCACTTGGGACGATTTTTTCAGATCTACCACGTAATCTGGAGCATAAGCAAGTTGTTGACTCTCCCAAACATGGGGCAGCATGAAGTTTCCCGACAAGGGAAGTCCTAGGTCTATTATCTCCAGTAGAGTGACCTGTCAAGTCTCAGCATCTGCCCAAGAGTTTGAAGATGTGTGGTCTTCTATAAAATCCTCTTAAGAGATATTCCCCAGCGAGATACGCTTTGAAGCAATTCTCCCCAGTAGATTTTGTCGTCAACTCATTATCCCCAATGGAGTCGTCAAGCAGAAGATCTAAGGACTCTTTCCCAGCAAGTCACGACAGAAGGTCTTCTAACCAGGATTTGTGTATCCCTGATGGAGTAGTTCTGGTCCCCAGCAAGATCGTATCTCTGGAAGTTATATCCCCACAGAGTTTAGCATTGAATTTTGTCAATAATACTCCCCAGCTGAGTTGTTTTTCTTCCCCGCAGAAGTTTAGCAGGTCAACAGAATCTCTTCCTCAGCAGAGTGTTAGCATATTCTCCTCGGGTTTGATAGATCCCCAAGCAGAGTTTTAATGACTTGTCTTCTTTGGCAGAGTATTAGTACAGTCTTTCCCAGCCAAGTCAGAAAATTCTCATCCTCAGCGGAATTGCTATGACCAGAAGATTATGAAAGAAAGCAACTTACTTCCAAGATGGAAGTTAAGTTATTTCTAAGAGGGAAGAAAGAAGATTATGAAAGCAAAGCATCATTAAATGCTTAAACAACACAAATTGAATGATTAAAAGATAAAGGAAGAAATTAGAATGTGGATGCATATCCACACTCAAGTGACTTACCATTAGCCCCTGAAATGGTTAGTACAATTATTTACAAGTGAAGAAACAAGTTAAGATGAACAAGTAAGGCTTAAACAAAATCAATAACCAAAGTAAAAGCATCTTAAAGGTTAAGGAAAGTATAAGGTCAGAATGCACATCATAATAATGTTCCCTAATGCTATGAGATCAAACACAAATCAAATGTCCACCAACAATGCCTCAAACCACAAAGAAATTCAATATGAAAGAAGTAGATGAAGAATGAGTGGATATGCAAAGTGATCATGCATTAATGCTTCATGAAAGGTTAAAGTCAGAACCAATGTCATTTAGGAATGGTTTTACAATGCTTATAAATCATCATGTAGTTCATAGATGAAATGATGTAAGAAGAAGAGATGAGAAAAAGAAAAGGATGAGAAACAAGTTTCACTAAGATGCACAAAGTTACATATCAAAGATGCATAACATGTAAAATGATTGATGAAGGTAAATGGGCAGTAGCATATCATTGGTGAAATGCACATGAAACATGTAAGATGGCATACCAAATGCAAACACAATTCATGTTAAGCACAAGAGTAGATAAGATGTGAAGACATGTCAAAAAGGTAAGTCAAAATGCATAAACACAAACCAAATGCAAGTATAAACCAACATGACCTATAATTGAGTTAAGAAAGAACTATAATCTTCTAAATGAAACCTCTAATCTCACACAAAGCAAACAAGAAAGGGTGGCACAAGTGCCTCATCAAAATTAAGCTAGAAGGAAGTATAAGAATATGCACAAAGATAGCTTCAAATGTAAATCTCTAAAAAAATATCAAAAGTACATATTAAAATCATGAAAATTGGCTCTAAACAACCTAAATCAGAAGAAAATCAAGTATCAAAGGTTCATGGCAAAAATCAAAATGAAACATGCTCAAACAAATCAACAAAGTCCTATTGAAACACATCACAAAAAGGTGCAAAGATGAACATCAAAAGGTATGATATAATGACTTTAAAAATCAAACAAAAATATTTTCGGACACTTTAAGATATTATTTAACCCATGAAAAAAGAATGAATTAAATATGAGATGTGAAATGAGAGAGAGAAATCATACAAGTGCAAGTGTCAATGAATAAGAGCATTTCAAAAGAAAATAAAAGAAAATCATGGGATAATAAGAAAAAATCCACAACGTCAGAATTAAAAATCATAGAAAATTATTTAAATGTGCTAATATGTCATATGAATTTATTTGGGATTTTTAGAGATGATTTGGTATTTTTAAAAATAGGAAATCAAAACAATATGAAAACAAAAATGAAAAAACAAGAGAAATAGTGTGGGGGTGCAGCATAAGTAATTGGCATATTGAAAATAATTGGGCTCAGACAAAAGGGGTTGTGAAAATCAAATTAAACCCAGTCCAACGAAATGTGTTTGTGTGTGATAGCGTGTACATGCAGTCATATGAGCATCCAATCAAGGCCACACATCTAGTCAACATCAGATCAACATGAAAAGTAAACTAATCCAATGGTCCACAACGCACGCACGCACTAATTATTACACACACGCACACATGCAATTATCTGAAACAAAAAGGAGAGAACACGTGCTAGATCACCATTTCCTTGATGTGTTGGCATAATAACAGACGTTGGATTAAAGTCAAGATGAGATCATCACACAAGTAAAACAATCATGTGGATGAGATGCAAGGATCATGGTAACAATGATGCACACCTGCACACGTAATCAATTCAGATATCAAAATGAAACACGTGAAATGCACATGTTTTTTAATGTGTTGGCACCATATTAACCACACGATGAGAATGATCCAACGGGCACGATATAAAACTCAGAAACCCTAGCACATTCAAACCACCGGCCGGAGAAGGACTTCCGGTTATCTTCTCCGGCGAACTCCACCGTCTGCAAATTTTCACATGTCCAGAAATCCACAAATCGCATACCAAAATGAAGAGGAAATTGAGCACATTACGAATCCAAGCATAGAATCAACATATCATTCACACACAACAAGAACATAACATAAATATTTTTCCCTAAATTTCACAACTATGCTCCTAATGAGCCTATCATCTAGCCGGATACGTAGGAGCTTCTACTAAGCTCAAATCAGTGCAAAATAACTTGAAATTAATGAAAATCAAGTGAGATAAGTTTGAGTATTATGGAACCTAAAACTTTAGGATCTTCGAATTCTTGAGAAAACCAGAGAAGCTCTTGATCTTGAGCTCGATTTGGCCAAATAAAGGCTTCTGTTCCTTAGATCTTGAAGAGAACAGAGCTGAAATGATGAATGCAGTGAGGTTATGCTTGAAGAGGTGAGGTTATTCTTGCTTGTTCTTGCTTGATAATCAACAAATGATGAAGATGATTGATGAAGGTTATGGAATCGTGAAATCAGAGAGAGAGAGTAGTGAAAATTTGAGAGAAAAAGTGAGAGTGATTTGAAGTGAGAGTGAAAGAGTGAAGCTCCAAAATGAAATTGTGAGTGTGTTTGCAATATATAGGTTGGATTAGTTGCTTAACCTGTGGTCAAATGAGTTGGTTAAGGTGAGTCCAAGCTTGGTTAAATGAGTTGCCTCTAACTAACTGAGTCAAGTTAGTTAGGGCGAGTTGGAGAATGGAGTGATGTAGTGTGGTTGATGTTCATGGAGTGTTTGGTGAGGTTGAGAGAAAAGAATGGTGATGATTCCATCTCTGATTTTTTGCAGCAAGGAGACTTATTGTACAAGCTTGTTTATTCTTCTTTGGTACATGGCTGCAGCATATATGGCACGTGATGTAAGGGAATGTTTGCTCAAAAGGAGTAAAGGATGGATCGTGAGAGGTATACATGCGTGTGACCTGATCTGAATTAACAACACAATGTAAAAACATACTATTTTGGCAGCCATGCATGTAGTGGAAATGTTGATGTTTGAGGAGGAATATTTCTATGTTCATGGCATGAAATCATGAGAGATTAGTGGCTATGGAAAGATGGCACATCATAGAACATGATTGATGTTGATTTTGGATAGAATGGAGGCTTGTAGAATGGTGTAAAATGACTCCAACCATCATGGTACCAAAACTGGTTTAAGGGCGAGGCCAACTGACTTGTGCATGGCAGCATGCCTTGCATATTTTCAGGATGACACCATCAACTTGGGACCATCATAACTATCTCATAACTTGCTTAAATTAAAAAATGTCCAACATGAACATTGAAGAGGGCATGGAAAGGAACAACATTGATGTTGGAAAGTTTTCCATTTGAAGCTTCCTTGATGGAGAAAAATGGCTTGACTTTTGGCACACCAGGTGTTTGACAAAATTATGGCACATGGGCCTGGTCTTGCTTGGTCATCACTTGGTTTTTGACCTAGTTTTGTCAAACTTTGATTGATCATAACTCCCTCAATTTTGATCCAATGGAAGAGTTATTTACATGGATTTGAAGCTTATAACATGAACTTTAATTGGCTCAACTTGGGCCTGAGGTTTGGAGCTTTTATCTTGGAGAAAGAGAGCCTCAAAGTGTAGTGCAAAATGGTCCAAACTTGCCATTTTTGGAAACCCTAAAGTTTCTATTTTTGGCAGTTTTGTAACTTCTTGATTTTTCATGATTCCTCCATAATTTCTTGATCAAATCTTGTCCAATGAACATATATAACTTGAATTTCATGAATTTGATCTTAAAAAGTTAGGAGTTGACTTTTTCCACTGCACAGTTGACTTTTCCCCCAATTTCTTGATTATCAAGCAACTGATCAATTGAACCTCTTCTGAAATGAATCAATGGTCAATCTTCCATCCTTAGACACTTAATATCATGTAGAAAACATTGAGATCAAGTTTGAATCGAAATTTCATCAGGAGACCACTTGAATCCAAAACCCTAATTTTGACTGTTTTTTGTGATAGGAGGTGATGCATTGCCCAATCTTCTTGAGGAATTCCCATATTCCAATGACTTGTGAGATCAAGTGAGATGATATATGATGTAACAAACCCTTGAGGCTTGTTGAGAGACCCTTGTCTCTTGTTCTCTTGCTTTGGATGATCCATACCTTTGAGAAACAACTGATCACATGCCCTTATGCAAGATGCAATGCTAAATGCTTAATGTTTTATTTTTCTATGCATGAATGCAATGCAATGAAATGAAAGCTCATGCTAAATGATATGAAGAAATGAGAGGGCAAATTTTGGGGTATTACAACCAGGAATCAATCGGGTTTGACTTCCCGGACGAAGATTTCATGTATTTGAAAATGAAAGATTGCGATGAACCGCTACCCAGTGAAGGGCCAGAACCAGGTTCCCAATGGGGACTAATTTTTGACGGAGCTGTCAATAATTACGGAAATAGAATTGGGGCAATCATCATAACACCTCAGGGTACCCACATTCCTTTCACTGCCAGACTTACGTTCAAGTGCACAAACAATGAGGCCGAATACGAAGCCTGTATCATGGGTCTCGAAGAAGCGATTGATTTGAAGATCAAGAACTTGGATGTATATGGTGACTCAGCTTTGGTCATCAATCAGATCAAAGGAGATTGGAATACATACCAATCAGGATTTATTCCTTACAAAGACTATGCAAGAAGGTTGTTACCCTTCTTCAACAGAATCGAGTTTCATCACATCCCTCGTGATGAGAATCACATGGCTGATGCATTAGCCACCCTCTCTTCCATGATTAGTGTAGGTCAATGGAATGACCTACCTAAGATCGACATAATGCGCCTTGAACGGCCCGCTTACATCTTTATGATTGAAGCAGTCATAGACGACAAACCTTGGTATCACGATATCAAATGCTTCCTTCAGAAACAAGAGTACCCACCTGGGGCACTAAGGAAAGACAGAAAAACCCTCAGAAGGCTGGCTGGCAGTTTCTTTCTAAGCGGTGATACGCTCTATAAGCGGAATTTCGACATGGTCTTGCTTCAATGCGTAGACAGACCAGAAGCAAACATGCTAATAAAAGAAATTCACGAAGGATCCTTTGGCACTCATGCTAACGGACACACAATGGCTAGAAAAATTCTTAGGGCCGGGTACTATTAGTTAACCATGGAATCCGACTGCTACAAGTACATAAGGAGGTGTCACAAGTGTCAGATATACTCCGACAAAATCCATGTACCGCCAACGCGTCTCAAAGTTCTTTCTTCCCCATGGCCTTTTTCCATATGGGGAATCGACATGATTGGCGTGATTGAGCCCAAAGCTTCAAACGGACATTGGTTCATCCTGGTAGCCATTGATTACTTCACCAAGTGGGTCGAAGCAGCGTCATACGCCAATGTAACCCGACAAGTGGTGGTCCGATTTATCAAAAACAATATCATTTGTCATTATGGTGTTCTGAGCCAGATCATTACGGATAATGGATCCAACTTGAACAATAAGATTATGAAAGAGTTGTGTGCTGAGTTCAAAATTGAACACCATAACTCATCTCCCTACCGACCCAAAATGAAAGGAGCGGTAGAAGTGGCTAACAAGAACATCAAAAGGATCGTTCAAAAGATGGTTATAACCTACAAAGATTGGCACGAGATGCTGCCCTTTGCTCTTCACGGTTATCGCACATCTGTCCGCACTTCAACATAGGCAACCCCTTTCTCTCTAGTTAATGGCATGGAGGCAGTTCTCCCCATAGAGGTAGAGACCCCATCAATCCGGGTATTGATGGAAGCTAAGCTTACAGAAGCTGAATGGTGTCAAAGTCGACACGACAAACTAAATCTGATTAAGGAAAAGCGAATCACGGCACTATGCCACAGTCAGTTGTATCAGCAAAGAATGAAGAAGGTGTTCAACAAAAAGGTCTGACCTCACGTCTTCAGGAAAGGAGACCTTGTGCTCAAAAAGATACAATCATTTCTCACTGATTCTCGGGGCAAATGGACTCCAAACTATGATGGCCCCTATGTGGTCAAGAAAGCTTTCTCAAGCGACGCCTTGAGACTTGCAACCATGGACGCAGAGGAATTTGCCTACCCCACAAATGTTGATGTAGTCAAGAAATACTTCGCCTAAACTAAAAATAAAAAAAAAAACGTCTCGGTGGATTGAAAACCCGAAATAGCGGTCCAGGCAAAAATTAGAGACATAATAAAAAATTATCCCGGTGGATTGGAAACATCACAGTACAATCCAGGCAAAAATTAGGGATAATGGCAAGTAACTACGTCCAACAAGGGCAAATTCCCTAGCGGCAGTCCTGCCATCCATCAAAAAACTCCAGTCACGGTCATCTTCGACAGAAGCTCAGGATGTCCAGAATTCAAAGTTGGTAGAAGGATAACAGTCGTTATGTTTCAATGTTGCCCTTTTCCCTTAAATTAACATTTTCAAACTTTGTAAATACTCTATGGAATCACGCGTTTGGCTGGTTTCTATCCTAGCAATACAATTTGAGCCCTTGTGCTTTTATTTGCAATTCTTATTTGTTTTAGCTTTATAGAACGACATTTTAACATGATCAACGATTCTTGAAACGAAACAAAATTAATTTAATTGTTAAAATTTGTCTGCTTTAAAATAAAGATGGCAATTTCTTTTGACTATTGAACATCGAAAGAACATCGATCGCTTCTCCCGAAGTAAGCGAGTTTCAAAGTGCATAATCAAAGTACTCCTTCTAAACCATTGCGCCTGAAGGAAGGATCAACTATGTCAGATGTAAAACTCCATCTGACATCCTCGGCAGAGTTCTTACCTCCTAAGCCCGATCAACGGTTGTTCCCCGCAGGGACTACTTCTCCTAAGCAAGGCAGAATTGCTATCTTGAACCAACAATACTTTTTGTCCCCTACAGTGGCTGACTATCCAGTCATGTTCATCCACTAGCCTGTATGTCGTGTCAGTTTTGTTAGCATACACATACATACATCATGCATTATTGATTTGCATTCGCATTCATATTGCATCACTATCACTCTAGTCGGTCTTGTCCCCTAGGGATAAAAGTCTTCACAATCGAGTTGTCGGTTCTTTCATCGTCAGATGGGTTCCCCCAGCAAGTCTGACATCAAAATTTTTTCCATCAAATAGCATCTCCCCAGGAAAATTCGGCGAGAAGTTTGAGGAAAACCGCTACGCATAGCGTCCCTTGTCGATGAAGTTTATTGACAAAAGAAACTAAGACCAGTTCCTTGGTAGGAAACCAGGATCGAGGGGAAGTTTATTTTAGAAACTAAGACTAGTTCCTTGGTAGGAAACCAGGATCGAGGGGAAGTTTAAATCAGAAATTGAGACCAGTTCCTTGGTAGGAAACCAGGATCGAGGGGAAGTTTATTTTAGAAACTAAGACCAGTTCCTTGGTAGGAAACCAGGATCGAGGGGAAGTTTACTTTTTCTAAGCATCATTGCTTAGCAAAAGAAGAAGGATGTGTGAACCGCCATTCTTAACCATCATCAAAATTTCGGGCATTCCGATATTTAATCCTCTTGCACCCCGAATGCCCGAATACCTTCGCCATTCACACCTTCGGGTCCAAGAAGATTAAATAGGGGCATCTGTCATACCCCAAATTTTGACCACTAAGATTCCCCATCATTGTGCAAACCATCATCACAATATGGGCGAACCATCATGCCTCATTAGTCTCCCCTAAGATGGGTGAGCATCCACTACAATCAAACTTAGGGTTTCAAGCCCTCTAAGAGTTCTTAGACAGAGGATGAGTCAAGGAATGACATGATCTTCAACTTGTCTAAAAGGATTAAGAGGACTCCCACTTCAAGGATTAAGCACAAGGCTGCTCCCTTCTAAGTGGATTAAGCCTCAAGTTCGCCAGTGTCACCAAATTAGGGTTTGGTCGACCAGGGCCTCCAGATGGAAATTTTCCTCTGGGCATGAGCCAATGCTTCAAAGCATAACCTATGATGCTCCAAGGGATCTCATGAACCCAATCACCAAGTCAATTTAGCCTCAGGGGATGCATACATCAAAAATCAGGAATTAGGGTTTCTTGACCTAATTCACCCCTAAGTTGACTTTTGGGACAAAACATGAGCCAAGACCTCAAGAGGGGATTTGAGAGTCTAAAATACATCACATTGATCCATTTGAAACAATGGATTGATCCAAGAAGCTTGAGCAACAAGTTTCAATTTCATCAGAACCACAATTAGGGTTTTGCGAGAAAAGTTACTATGCCTTTGACTTTTGACCAGGACATGCTCCCAAACCCTAGGACATGATTCAATACACCCTATAACACCTATGAAATCAATCCATCAAGTTTGATTTAGGTCAAGGACTTGATTTCATAGAGGATCGCACAGTTTGGAATTCATCTAACAAAAAGTCAACTGTGCACAAAAGTCAAACTTTAACTTTTTGAGATTTTTCCCAATTATGGTTCCTTAACCCTAAAATGATGTTAATGTGTGATTGGAATCATCATTCATCAAGAAAAATCAAGAAAAGTTGGATAACTTGTAAAAGGGGTAACCATAAAAAACTTAGAAATTTTTCTAAGTTATGGAACAAAGTGGCTAGGGTACCAACTTTGGAGGATCATAACTCCTAAACCACAAGGCCATTTTTCCCCATCCAAAGCTGGATTTGTAGCTCTCATTACCCTCTACAAAAGCTTCAACTACACCTCATTCCAATTCATCATGGATTTTGAGTTATGGAATGGTCAAAATCAAGAAAAGTGAAAATGTCACTTTTTCCAACACTTAGTGAAATTTTCACTAAGTCAGAATCTGCCTTCACTTTTTTCCAAATGTAGGGGCATTTTTCACTTGGATCCAAAAAGTATCAAAACCAATTATGATCAAACAGTTGTTGTATCATATGAGGGATTTCCAAAATGGCCAAGAACTCCATCAAATTCCACTTTGGCCATGAGATATGACAATGGCAATATGCCTTGCTGAAAACTGCCAAAGCAAGGCAGATTTTAGAGTTTTGCTCGATTTACCCAAATTTTGCAAAGGGCAAGCAACTCTATCCATCTGAACACCTCAAGGGGGGACCAAAGAGGAACCAACTCTGATCCCAAGCCTCCCAAGTCTTTGGAACCAAAAATAGCATGCCAAACCTAGATACACCAAGGTGGCATTTGCCGAGCCATTGCCAACTAAATTCAGTCAAGACTTATCCAGATCAAGGGAACCAGCAGCCTGTGCCCTAACCTCTAGTCAATGGCTAGAGGAGACTTGGATTCTCATTGCTCAACATTGGCCAAACCTATGCAGCAGTTGCCATTCACTATTCCTTGCAAAACAAACTTTCTCTACTATAAATAGAGCTCATTTGTGATCAGTTTGAGTACACCAAA
The DNA here is from genome assembly GCA_022829125.1 of Lathyrus tuberosus. Lineage (NCBI taxonomy): Eukaryota > Viridiplantae > Streptophyta > Magnoliopsida > Fabales > Fabaceae > Lathyrus > Lathyrus tuberosus. The sequence goes on along the minus strand of JALAZF010000027.1, from coordinate 15,309,540 downwards.
GCCATCAAACAAATGCTTTCCTCAAAATCTCTTTCTTCACTCCAATTTTGCCTTCCAAAGCAAGTCACTATCAGGTCTTGAGTTTGAGAGCAATTCCAATCAAACCAATCACACACACACACCTCATAAACATCATATAGAAGTGATCTAAACACTCACATAACATCTGGAACACCAAAATCACAAAATCACCAGCCAACTGCTCAAGCCTTTGACAGATTTGCAGTTGAGGTGCCAAATCAAGTTCCAGCTCAAATCAATCCACTCCAAGCATCCAGACACACTCCATAGCACCTAGGGAAGCTGTCCATAACCTTGGAACCAAGCTGTAACACCTCTAACACAAAACACGATCACCAGCTGCAAGTGGTAAGCATGAGCTCTTCTGACTCTATGATCCATGCAATTTTTGCTGCACAATAATTTGGCCATATGTTCATAATCATGCATGGAGTGTTTTCCCTCAATCAATTGCATTGTTTGAATCGTGTATGGAATTTCTGAACCTTCATGCAAATTTTAGGGTTCTTGAGGTTTCTCTTTGATTTCTTATTCCATGTTTAAAATAAATGAAATTAAAGACCATAAACATGATCGTGAGGTTGAAACGAGTAGATTGATATGTAGATTGCATGGTACAATCAAGTATTCAGTGAGATTGGATAGAAAATGCAAATCTGCAGAAACAGAGGAAGGGCGCGTGTTCTTGCCATGTTCTTGGCACCCTTTTTCAAATATTTGAATATTTGAATTTTGTGATTTTATTTAATTGATTCAAAAATTAATTTCTCTCTGAGTTTTAATGATTTTGAGTTGATTCTTTTTTTAATAATTCACAAAAATGTTAAAATATTTTATTTTACCAAAAAATCCCAAAAACATTATTTATTTCATATAATTGATATTTTTGCAAAGAATTAATATTTTAATTGTTTTTGACATTTAAAATATTTTTTCCTTCTTGGTTTTGCAAATTTTAATGACTTCTAATCATTTTGTAGGTCAAAACTTGATTTTTGAAACATTAATCCAAGATCACAATTTGTTTTCCACATGTTTAACAGTTTTGATCATTGTAATTGAATTTTTATTCAATTAAAATACATTTTGGAAACAAATTAGGGTTTTTGATTAATTCAACCCTCATCAAACTTTTTCAAACCCTTTGGGCCTCTAGTAGAGTATAAGACCCAACCCTTTTAGAAAAACCAAAATAATTTGGGCCTCAGTGTATTGTATAAGTCCCGATACCGTAAAAAAATCGGAGCGGTCGTCGCCTTTCTAACAAATCAAACCCTTGGGCCTACCCTCATGTTATAAGCCCCATTCTTTTTCTTTAAACACCTTTGGGCCTCTATTCGAGTGTAAGACTGTTAACCCTCATTTTCAATGCTAGGAAAATCAAAGCTATTTTAAGTTAAAAAATTATTTTTAACGTAAAGAAGGCTTCGACCCAGTTTTGGTGAAGCCTGAGTCGTATAGAGGTTTTAGGAACCTCAAAAAATGGCTAAGTGTTGGGAAAGGTTTCGACCATGGGAATATTGAAACACGCGCTGCAGCTGTTATACTAAGGCTGGAGGGAATTTCCAATGTTTGAAATTCAAATAGGAGCAGTTGTGAACGTGGGAACAGTTGAGGCCAAGGAGAAGGCGCCAAAGGGACACGTTTGAAGCAATAACCACCACTTAGTAGTTATTTCTTTGCACTATAAATAGGAGTTAGTTCTATGTAAGAGGTGTGTTCATATTTTTGTACAAGTTATTCAAAGAAACTCAAAGTACCCGCGTGTAGAGAAACGAGTTCGTGAGAATGTACGTAATGTAACACCACTTTCTTTCATCAATGCAAGTTATCTTCATCATGTTTATGTTTCAGCACTTTACGTTTTCCTGAATTTTACTTTTCATGTCAAATTTACTTAAAGTCTTGTTTTCAAACTTTCATTTAAACTCCCTGCATTTACTTTCGACTGCACCTTTATATTCAAGCATTTACCTTTAAAATCTTTATTTTCAAGAACGTGGAGTTCATTGCACTTTATTTTCAAAAGCTTTTACACTACTGCATTTACCTTCAAAGTCATTTACTCTTTCTGCACCTTTTACATTCAAGAACGTGGAGTTCAAGCACTTTCACATTTCTTGTTGTTTATTTTCGACAGTTATTTATCTTCCTGCATTTTTATTTTTCAAAGTCATTTACCTTGGTGTCTTTTACCTTCGACGCCTTTAAATTCTGCATCATTTATTTACAGCCCTTTACATTTCCAAGCCATTACTTTATTTGCAAGTAGTCGAACGTGGAGTTCATGTAGTTTTCTTTTACTGTCGAACGTGGAGTTCAATTTACATTTCTTGCATTTATCATTGTCAGTTACATTGCCCCTTAAATTTAGCACATGTCCTAGGATTTATGTGGTCGATCCTGCAAGTTAGTCAGTTTTATTTAAAATTGATAGACCAGAGGTTGTTTACCAAAATTCACAGTAAACAAATTGGCACGCCCAGTGGGACCCAGTGCTAAGTTTTATACTTTGTGTTAACCTTATCTTTCTTGGTGAAGAAATACTTTCGTTGTATGTTATTGAAAAGTGGGAAATTAGCCACAACAAACGAAGGAATACCAAAGAGAAGATACACTAAGAGAATGGCAACTAATGCTAATCAACAAGTTGATCCTCAAGGGAGTATTTCAAACACTCAGTCAAGTAGCAGTATGGGGTCTCAAAGCACACCATCACCAGTGCCTTCGACAGGAGGACAGACGTCGTCTCCATTAGTAGTGTCTGAACCAGGATCAACATATACAAAATCATATACTCAACCTGTGTTACAATACATAGGACCACAAAGTCCTAATTCACCAACACCCCCAGGAGGAAATTCAATGTACCGGCATGTCCCTCCTCCAGGTTTTCCACATCTAGGGTCAAGGAGTCAACCCTATGGTATGCCTACATCAATGATGCAAAATCTGCAGAATGCTCCACCTGTATTTTCAGAGACTGTAGTGTCTTCGCCATTACAAGGATCAGGATCAGGAGGTCGAAACAATCAGAGTATAGGTGTTGGTTACTCCGTTCAAGCGCCTAGTCTTACAAATACATCCATAAATTACTTGAGACAACAGCTGGATGAAAGTAACATGCAAATGGTACATACCTTGTCTCAAACGATGGGAGAAGTTTTTCAACCCTTGATTCAGAGTACAACTCAAACTAACCAACAATTGGCTGCACAATTGGCACGCATGGCTGATTTCATGGGAGTACCAGCGGTTGATCGAAGAGCACCTGTTGTCGAAGATATCCCAAGATGTCATCCACGTCATGGACCTGAGGTGAACTTGGAAGATCAAGAGATGATTGATCATTTTAGAGTCGAACAACCAAGAAACCAGATGCCAATCCAGATGGAGGAAGAGCCAGTAGTGATGGTGAACAGGAACTAAAATGCTGATCAATTACTTAGATAGGTTCGACATCGAAATCAAGCAGAAGAAAATAATCTTGCAGCCATGGTTGAAAGGATAATGACCAGAAATGGTGTGAATCTTGGCTTCACAAGGCCAAATTATACTTTGCCTATAGTGGATTATATTCTCCAAGCAGAATTACCCCCTAGGACGAAGGTTCCAAAGTTCAGCAAGTTTTCAGGAGATACTACTGAATCTACCGTCGAACATGTGGCTAGATATTTGATTGAAGCAGGCGAAATTGCAGCTGACGAAAGCCTTAGGATCAAATACTTCCTAAGTTCCCTTACCAAGAATTGCTTCACCTGGTTCACTACTTTGCCTCCAAATTCCATATACAATTGGACCCAACTAGAACGGTTGTTTCATGAACAGTTCTACATGGGGCAAACTAAGATTAGTTTGAAAGAATTGGCTAGCATCAAACGCAAATTTACTGAGCAAATTGATGATTACCTGAATAGGTTTCGACTTCTTAAAGCCAGGTGCTTTACACAAGTGCCAGAACATGAGTTGGTCGAAATGGCTGCTGGGGGTCTTGATTATTCCATTAGGAAGAAATTAGATACCCAATATCTAAGAGATATGGCCCAGTTGGCTGATAGGGTTCGACAACTAGAAAGGCTGAAAGAAGAAAAGGCCAAATTCAGCAGGGGTAAAAAAGTAGCCTTTGTCGAATGTAATGAAGATGTGGAGAATTCATATGATGAAACATCTTACTTCGACGGAAATGAGGTTGATGTTACTGAGTTAAAGCAAGGTCCACCTTATGCCTGCAAATTATTAGCTCCTTCAGATGGAAAAAATCCTGTCGAATCTAACGACAAGTTCCCTAAGAAAACATACACTTTCGACGTTACTAAATGTGACGAAATTTTTTATTTGTTAGTTAAAGACGGGCAAATGATAGTGCCTGCTGGTGCTAAGATGCCACCTTTATAACAAAGAAAGAAAAGAGGTTTTTGTAAGTACCATAATTTTTTGGGTCATAAAACTTCTCAATGTTTTCTTTTCAGGGATTTGGTGCAAAATCTTATCCAAGAAGGAAGGCTGAAGTTTGGTGACAAAGGCAAAGCCCAGATGAAAATTGACTCTGACCCATTACAAGTTGCAGAGGCTAACTACATAGAGCCCCACGAGGTCCAAATGGTCGAAGCCACCGAAGGATTTGATCAATCAGTCAACATGGTGGAGGTTACTGAGGACTTCGCCACCAATCCTGTGATAACTGAAGGTTTTAGTAAGGCTGCAAATGGCCTGAATGTTGATGGTACCAGTCTAATGTTGGTGACCAAAGAAACTGCTGACAAGTTTGTTGAAATGGATAATGCTGCCAAGGTTTTGGATATGGCAGTGAGTGGATTGAAGATAAATGCCACTGAAAGCATTAACATGGTCGAATTGGTTGAAGAATCTAATTCTAGCTCAGATAGCGTCAGCACCAATGAGGCTATGGGCAGAAATGTCCCCAAAGTCCAAGTTGTTAAAGAGTTGGAAGATGACATGCTATTGGTAGGAGAGATGATAGACATGGATGGTTGTTTGGTAGAAAACTGGATATGTATGGCTGCTGAACAATTCTTCAAGACATCTCCTGATGTTGAAAGAATCAATGCTGAGGAAATGGTCGAAGCTGAAAAGGCTGCTTGGCAAGAAGCTTCCCAAAAAGCTGCAAGAGCAGCAGCAAATGGTAGTTGTCTGGCGAAGACCACTGAAAGTCTTGAAGCTCATTTCTCCAAGATGCGCTTAAAGGATAAAATTGATGTCAATATGGTCGAAATTACAGATCAAAAAGCTGAACAAGTGAGTAAAGCAGATGAACAAGAAGAGCGCAACAAAATAGCTTATCCTAAGCAAGAGGAGACAATTGTGGATTTTCTGCACCGTTGCCAGAAGAAAGGTTCTGGAGTAATGCTATGTCCTAGATGCAGCGCCATTTTTTATGAGAAAGCTGCCCACAAGTTAGAAGGTGTCAAAAAAGCTGGTGGAAGCTGGGGGCAGAAGGTAAATAAAGGTCCCAGAGGTTTTGACCATAGGCAACTTTCGACAGGATTGAAAAACCAAGTACCAGGAGTTAGGCCAGGTACATTCAAACCAGTTGTGAATGTGCCAACAGGTAGTTGGATCAAGCCTATCAAAGGAAGAGGACAGAAGAAGAAGTGGGAGAAATTTGATGTGGAAAGAGGTTCTTCATTTGAGTATAGAAAAGAGAACCATACCACCAACAAGTCAGCATACATTTCTCAAAATTACAAGGGTAAAAATCCCATGTCTAGATCACAATGGCGAAGAGAGCAACGTAGGCGAAAGGCTATCAGGGAGGCTTAGGTACAAGGAGAGTCAAGCACCAATATTGACAATCAAGCTGGGACAATTGAGAAGATGCCCATAAGGCAAAAGCTGTTCAAGGATCAACCAGAGAAGAAAGTTGAAGATGATGAGAATATGACTGATAATTTCGACAATGAGTCAGCAGCTTCTCTAGATATTCTTGTGAATGTGGTATCAGTGATGCCAAAAGAATTTGGTCAAGTTTCAGAGGTCGAAGACTTGGATCAAACTGCTGAATTAGAAATGTTGGCACACAAGCCTGTGTGTTATTACATCATGAACAATGGGTGCGTCGAAGAACAGAATGCTTTCTTTGAACGCCCCACAGAGGCAATAAAGGGTCATCTGAAGCCTCTCTACATTACTGGCAAAGTAGAAAATGTTCCTGTTAACAAAATCTTGGTGGATTGTGGTGCGACTGTTAATTTAATGCCAAGATTTTTGCTGAGCAAGATTGGGAAGTTTGAGACTGATACCAAACCACACAACATGGTTCTGTCGAACTATGAAGGAAAAGTTGGTTCCACTCTAGGAGTGATTCAAGTGGATCTTACTGTGGGAACCATTACCAGACCAACAATGTTTATGGTCGTTGAGACGAAAGCTAACTACAATCTACTCTTGGGTAGGGAGTGGATTCATGAAATAGGATTTGTACCTTCATCTATGCATCAAAGAATCACCATTTGGAGACCAGATGGGATAGTTGAAAATATTGAAGCTGATCAAGGGTACTTTAAGGTGCCTATTAATCATGTGGATAATAGACAGTTTGAGAAACATTTGGCGAACATTGCTCCATGTCCTCCAGCTGACTTTGAGTTTGCGCCTGATGAAGAAATGTTTTATTCATTGTATTTACACCCTGTCGAAGGTTTCAGATGGGACAGGGAAGTACCAGGAGGAAGGTTGCCATGCTTAGGCTCACCTCCAATAGAGCCCACAGGATGGGGAGATGAATTCAGTGATCATTGTCATACCCCAAATTTTGACCACTAAGATTTCTCATCATTGTGAAAATCATTATCACAATATAGAGGAAAAATCATACTTCATCAGTCTCCCCAAAGATGGGTGAGCATCCACTACAATCAAAATTAGGGTTTCAAGCCCTCTCTGAGTGCTTAGACAAAGGATCAATCAAGGAATGACATGATATTCAACTTGTTTAGCCTCTCAAATATCCATAATGGATCAAAAGGACTCCCACTTCAAGGATTAATCACAAGGATGCTCCCTTCTAGGTGGATCAAGCTTCAAGATCGCCAGTGTCACCAAATTAGGGTTTTGGTCGACCAGGGCCTCCAGATGAAAAATTTCATCTGGGCATGAGCCAATGATCCAAAACATAACCTAATATACTCCATGGAACCTCATGGACCCAATCATCAAGTCAATTTTACCTTAGGGGATGCATTCATCAAAAATCAGGAATTAGGGTTTCTTGACCTAATTCACCCCTAAGTTGACTTTTAGGGCAAATCATGAGCCAAGACCTCAAGAGAGGGTTTGAGGGTCTCTAATGAACTATATTGATCCATTTGCAACAATGGATTAATCCAAGAAGCTTGAGCAACAAGTCTCAATTTCATCTGCACAACAATTAGGGTTTTAACGGAAAAGTCAACTGTAACTTTGACTTTTGACCAGGACATGCTCCCAAGCCCTAAGACATGATTCAATATGCCCTATGACACCCATGGAACATGTCCATCAAGTTTGATTTAGGTCAAGGACATGATTTCCTGAAGAATTGCACAGTTTGGAATTCATCTGATAAAAAGTCAACTGTGCACAAAAGTCAACTTTGACTTTTTGAGATTTTTCACCAAAATGGTTTTTTAACCCTAAAATGATGTTAATGTATGATTTGAATCATCATTCATCAAGAAAAATCCAGAAAAGTTGGATAACTTGTAAAAGGGGTAACCATAAAAACTTAGAAAATTTTCTAAGTTAAAAATAAAGTGACAAGGGCACCAACTTCGAAGGATCATAACTCCTAAACCACAAAGCCATTTTTTCTCATCCAAGGATGGATTTGTAGCCCTCATTACCCTCTACACAAAACTTCAACTAGACCTAAGTCCAATTCATTAAGGATTTGGAGTTATGGAGTGATCAAAATGGCTGAAAAGTGAAAATGTCACTTTTTCCAACACTTAGTGAAATTTTCACTAAGTCAGAATCTGCCTTCACTTTTTGCCAAATGTAGGGGGATTTTTCACTTGGATTCAAAAGAGATCAAAACCAATCATGTTCAAACAGTTGTTGTATCATGTAAGGGCTTTCCAAAATGGTCAAGAACATTACCAAATTCAACTTACACCATGAGATATGACATTGGCAAGTTGCCTTGCTGAAATCTGTCAAAGGCAAGGTAGAATTTGCAATTTTGCTCGATTTGCCAAAATCAGCCAAATTCAAATGCTCCTATCCACTTGGACACATCTGAGGATTGAATCTAAAGGGGACAATCACTGAGCCAAGCCTCCAAAGCCCATAGAACAAGAAATAACATGTTGAACCTAGAATGGCCAAAATAGGGACAAGACTCCAAATTTGGATTGAAGCATTCAATGGAAGCATCAAGGTGGCATGGACTGAGCCATTCTCATCTGAAATCAGTCAAGACTTATCCAAGACCAAGGGAACCACAACCCTGTGCCCTAACCTCTAGTCAATGGCTAGAGGAGACTTGCATTTCCATTGGCCAACATTGAACAAACACCTGCTGCAGTTGCCATTCACTGTGGATCCCAAAACAAACTTGCTCTACTATAAATAGAGCTCAATTGTGTTCAGTTTGAGTACACCAAAGCCATCAAACAGATGCTTTCCTCAAAATCTCTTCTTTCACCTCAAACTTGCCTTCCAAAGCAAGTAATTATGAGTTTTTGAGCTAGAGAGCAATTCTACCCAAACTAATCACATACACACACCACATATATATCATATGTAAGCTGTGCAAACCATCAAAAGTGACCTGTAATCACAACATCACAAAGTCACCTCTCAAAACCTCAAAATAACACTTTTTTGCATTTTTCAAGCCATGTCTTGATTCAGTCACTTTCCAAACCAGATAAAACCTCAAACACACTCTAAATATCATCCTTGAACTGTCCCAAATGGTTCCCACCATCTGGAACACCATTTGAGAGAGTTGCTATTTTGGTCACTTTTAACCCCTTTTGCAAGAAAGGGACAGTTTGTGTTTTTGCAGGTACCAGCTGATTCCAATCATCCTAAAAGCATCCAAGGGATCATTTGAGGTGGTTCAAAGCATAAAATCATATCTGGAGCAAGAGGGTTGGCAGATTGCAGAGAAACCTCCAAAATCCCAAAGAAGGGTAAGCCTCTCAACTTGCACTCACCAAAACATGTGTGCATTTGAAGTCCATTGATCATAAACATCTTATACATGTCATATATGTTGTGTTTAAGCTAATTCACCATGTAATCCATGCTTGTATCAAGTTGTAGCATAGAAAATGCATTTATAGGTCATTTTCAAAACCACTATCGGGTTTTGAGGAGGGAGTGTGATCTGAAAAAACCACCACCACCATTGGATTCCTTATGAAATTCTGTCCCAGATGCATATAAATTTTGTCTCAAACCATTAAGAATTAAGAAAGTTATGGCCTTCACGTTTTTTGAGCCAAAACTTGCCTTGGGCAAGCCAAAATCAAGGCATGACTTGTGTATTTGTTGGTTTGTTTCAAACAATGGATGTATCACCACCCCAGTGGTAAGGCGCGCGCCTTGTATGCTTGAGGTTGTGGGTTCAAACCCCACCCATGCCATATTGTGATTTTTCACATTTTTGCTATTTTTCCAACTATTTTCATGTTTTGTTAATTAATTGGAAAATTAATAACTCTTTCAATTTTAATTATTTTTTATTGGTTCTTTCTGCAAAAAATCACAAAAATGTTGAAATATTTTATTCCACAAAAAAATTAAGTTTGTATTATTTATTTAATATAATTAGTATTTTTGTGAATAAATTCATTTTTTATTTGTTTTTAAGCATTTTAAAATGAATATTCATCTTGAAAAATCAAGACCAGATGAGTTTTAATATCTCTTGTGATTTATACCTCATTTTTCAAACCTTAAACCAAAATCACAAGTGGTTTATTCAAACCTATTTGGTATTTTTCATTGATTTTCTTTAAATATTTACTTTTAAAGAATAAAATTAGGGTTTCTTTGATTTTCACTCAAAACAAATCATTGTCAAACACTCATGGGCCTCTAATAGAGTGTAAGACCCAATCCTTTTTTGACCAAAATCATTTTGGGCCTCAATGTATTGTATAAGTCCTGATACCGTCAAAAACAAACGGCGCGATCGTCGCCTTTTGAAGACCCATTTTTGGGCCTCAATGTATTGTATAAGTCCTCGAGCTATAAGACCCATTCAAAACTCTTGGGCCTCTAATAGAGTGTAAGACCCAACCCCCTTTTAACCAAAATCAACTTTGGGCCTCACTTATTGTATAAGTCCCTCTGCGTTAAAAGAAAATCTCGGCGCAATCGTCATTTTAAACGAAAAAATCAATTGGGCCTACCCTCGTGTTATATGCCCCACTCTTTTTCTTTAAACTTTCTGGGTCTCTTGAAAGAGTGTAAGACCCATCCCTTTGTACAGAAAAACATTTTGGGCCTCAGTCACTTGTATAAGTCCCTCTGTACAAATTCAAACAGTGCGCTCACTGATAAAACCCTGGGCCTCTCCTTGAGCTGTAAGCCCCAAATCTCTCCTTTTCAAAGCACTTTCTCCTTTGATTTTGAATATACTGTTGTTTTCAATCTTTCTTTATTGAACAACTAACCAAACAGCATGGAAGCTCTACAACCGAGTAAGTGGTTATTGCTTTCATTTACCGCATTTTTATACATATAACTGTATTGTGGGGCTGTTTCACTGTAAGTCTTCTTTCATAAACTCATATCAACTGTGTAATAATAGTATAGATATTTCGAGTTTCCCCGGCAACTACGTCTAGAACTAGGTGACGCCGTTTCGTTTATTCGTAGAAATAGACAGCTAGATCCCCAATAGGATCACCAGATACAGTCTTCTCTTCGGCTGTCCTCATTAGGAATTTTCAAGAAACTCTATTCCCAGAGATGAATGTATTCTCCGTGAATAGCATCTTTGAGTTTCTTCCAAATTCTCGAACTTTCCTGACTTGATCTATTCCTTGTGAATAGCTTGCCTTGAATTTCTCGGGGGTTTGGGGACCCATGAGCTTCTTAAAAGCATCGGCCTCCTCTTGGGCATCATTCAAGGGCCCACAGGCTTCCTAAAAGCGACCCCGCCTCCTCTTGGGCTTAGTACAAGGACCCGCCGGCTTCTTTTAAGTATTCATAGCCTCCTCTTAGGCTTCGTATAATGATCTCTTCCTTCGGGAATGATAGCCTTCTCTTGGGCTTCGTACAAGGATCTCTCGGCTTCTTAAAAGTTTCCAGCCTCCTCTTGCGCTTCATACAAATTGTCCCGACGACCTCCTAGAGGTATAGGAACAGAACTTAGTCATCTTCATAGAACAGTCCTTTCATAGAGTCTACTACTGTCTCTCAAAGCATGGTACAAAAGATGACACTCTAGACACGAACAGTCTAACTTCCTTGAGTCTCAAAGACATTCTCAAGTGACCCCTTCGTTAAATAGGAAGGAAACCCGTAGACTCGGACAGTCTCAATACCCTTCGGATCTCCCGCTTCCTTAAAGAACAGGAATAACCCGGATCCTTGAATCAAATCCATGAGTACAGTGTTGCTCATATAAGAACTGATTTTCTCTTTCAAAATCAGTATACTGGACCTGTCACTCAACTGAAACAGTAACCACAGCCTCTCTTGGGCTTTGTACAATTATTCTCCCCAGCGGAGTCAAACAACGTTTAGCCTCTCTCTCGGGCTTTGTACGAGACACATAAGGGACTCCCTCGTTGAGTCAATCACCTCTTTCGCCTCCATCTCGGGCTTTATACGAGATACAAAAAGGTTCTTATTGAGCCAAACAAACAACAGCCTCCATCTCGGGCTTTGTACGAGATACAAAAACTCTCTTGTTGAGTCAAATAGCCTCCATCTCAGGCTTTATACGAGATACCAAAAGACTTCATCGTCGAGTCAAAACTTTTTAGCCTCTCTCTCGGGCTTTGTACGAGACACATATCAGCCTCCGCTTAGGCTTTGTATAAGAAAACCACTGGTTGATCCAATCAACCTTTTAGCATCAAAGTTGTGCCTCGTTCATAGTACACAAACATCAACAACTCCTTCCCCTCCATCTAATTGCTGTAAGCGGCAAGCCTCTGGATCATCTACATCCATGCCACTGTCCCTCTTTTAGCATGAGAAATTCCTAAGGAAAGATAGCATTGCTCTACACTGAGTTAAAGTCTTCTCCTTCAGGTTAAAACCCCCTATAAAGGAAATTATGGTATTGCTAGGATCCGCGTATCCCGGTTAAAGTAATCCTCCTTTACAATCAGTCACCCAACAGTTGTGACAAACAGACCCCTTTAGAGATGACAAATTCTCTCTAAAGTTAACACCTTTTAGCTTCACATCTTGGGCTTTGAACAAGATACAAATCACCTTTCGCTTCATGTCTTGGGCTTTGAACAAGACACCAAAAACAACAATTTCCTCCCATAGAATAGGAGGAACTACGAACGCTCTGATTTCCCTGTTTCGGTAAACGAGAATACGTAGGCATAAGATTGAAAGAAAAATCTTAGCGAGCACACTAAACAAAAACCCAAAATCCCATATCTCCATCCATCAAAAGCAGTAATTCAAAAACATCAGTCCTAACATCTTAATCCTTGTTCCCCGCCAGAAACCCTCTGCCTAGATAAAAAGAAAGAAAACAGTATTGGCGAAAATACAAATAACCAGTACAAAGGCCCCCCACATTGATAGCATCCGTAACCTAACAGACCGCTGTTTAAACTCAGTATGCAAAGCAGGGTTAATTGGAGACATCTATTTCCCTTCCTTATTCAGCTCACAATAGGATAAAAAATGAATCGACCTGTAGTAAGCTCAACCGCAGAGAGCGACCAGCGCTTAAGAACCGCGTCCAAAATCGCTCGCTACAGAAAAGTGGCGCCCACCGTGAGGCCGGTTCTTTCTTTCAATTTAAACCTTGGGTAAGTCATTTTCATGGCGGTGGCCGCCAACAGAAAAATGGCGCCCACCGTGGGGCCGGTTCTTTCTTACAATTTAAACCTTGGGTAACTCATTTTCATGGCGGTGGCCGCCAACAGAAAAATGGCGCCCACCGTGGGGTCTTTCAAAGTTAGATCTAGGCACGGTCTTCCTTTTCATCTCTTGTGTGAAAACCACAGATTGGGGCTTTCGCCGGGGAACCCATTTCTGTCAGAAACTTAAGATTCATAGCTTTAAAGGTCTAGGATGATTAGGACAAATATATATACTGCTTTTCCTAATTGCTATACATGTTTATTTTTCTGCTAATGGGAATGTGGGTGATGCCGTATGTGGAAAGATTGAGTATACACTTAAGATAAGTGATGGCGATGGGGTCGACCATCAACCTCAGTGGAGGCTGACCAACGCAACCCATTCTCTCACTTAGACAATGGGTCGGTTGTTAAGTCTGAGAAGCTGAGGAGCCAAACCCTTTCGTAGTGCGGAAACTATCGGGAATAGTTGTTACGCGATACTACCCTCATTTGAGGCTGGTGATCTATTCTCGGTGAATGGCACTTACTCTAAGATTGCACTACAACTCGCTGGCGATCCGCTTGTTGTTTTGCTTTCCTGGGAGGAGCTGATGATAATGAGTACAGGTACAAAAATCACCTTAGTAAAAACCTTTGGGGATGGGTAGAGCCTTGACTTCATGACAACGACCCTTTGACCCCATGTTTTTTCTATGTTTTTGTGTGTTGCATTCATGCATTCATCTAAAAAACATTAAAACATTAAAAAAAAACTTCTCTTCTAGTCTCTCTATTTTTTTTTCAAAATTAAACTAAGACTGTGATTGCAAATATCAGAGAAAAGGGATTGCACTAATGGATTTCGGTAGAAGGAGAACTCATAGTTACACCTTCAAGGTTCCAAAGCTAGAGGATTTGAGAAGGTTAGCGAGGATGATCACTAACCCAGAGGCTTTCAGAGCCAAACACGGAGGTTTGCTACCGCTATTAAGAGTCCATGTGATTGAGGGAATCATGGATGCGCTCATTCAGTTTTATGATCCAGTTTATCACTGTTTCACATTCCCGGATTACCAGTTAGCACCAACGCTGGAGGAGTATTCTCATCTGATTGATTTACACATCACAGATCGAGCTCCATTTTCTGGACTGGAAGAAATTCCAAAGAATCAGACCATTGCAAGAGCAATTCATTTGGACGAGTCTAAGGTCAGGACTCACATGACCGCTAAGGGTGGCATCCAAGGTTTGCCAGCCCAGTTCTTGACAAAGAAGGCCCTGTATTTTGCCAGTATAGGAAACGTGACTGCTTTTGAAAGGGTCTTTGTCTTGCTCGCCTACGGGTTATTTTTGTTTCCCAACATTAATAACTTCGTCGATATCAACGCCATTAAGGTTTTTCTCATTGGAAACCCTGTACCGACTTTGCTCGTGGATGCGTATCATTCTGTACACTTGGGAAATTTGTACAGCGGAGGGGAAATCACATGTTGTGTACCTCTGCTTTATAAATGGTTTATCTCCCACTTGCCCAAGTCTGCTGCTTTTTGGGATTGTAAGAGTGCCTTACGTTGGTCGCAGAAGATCATGTCCCTTACCAACTCTGATATAGATTGGTGTAATAGGATTTATGAGGGAATTCGGATCATTGACCTTTGTGGAAACTTCCCCAACGTACCCCTCATAGGAACTAAAGGAGGAATCAACTACCATTCGCTATTGGTTCCCCGTCAATTTGGATACCCGATGAGACACATCCCACTGGGTGTTCATCTGGAAGGTCTTTTCTTCAAAGAAGGATAAAGTGACAGAGCACTAAAGATGGAAATAGTGCATGCTTGGAAGCATGTTCATAAGAAAGGACCAGAGTCTCTAGGAAAACCGGACAGTGTCTCAGTGAAGCCTTATCTCCATTGGGTACAAACTAGAGCTCTCAAGCTAAAGATGCCTTATCCTCGTTACAGAATTCTTCCGCCGAGGGAATCTGTCATGTACTTCATGACGAAAACTGAAAAGCTTCAGGTTACTCTCAACAAAGTTCAAAAGGAGAGAAGGTCTTGGAAGAACAAGTACCGCACCCTCGACGTAGAGTGCATCAAAATACAGCAATTACTGAAAGAGAAGGACGCACTGATTGAAATTTTGGAGCAACATGCTGTAGAGAATCAAGATAACCAAAGAAATTTGCTTACTCCTTTCACCTGGCAAAGGAATGGCAACCCGACAACGGCCCAAGAGCCCCAGTCAAAGAAAAGGAAGATACCAGAATCAGAGAGGACTCGGGACCCATTAGCTTAGGTTTCTGTTTCTGCACTTTGTAATCTACTGTATTTCCGTTTCTGTAATCCTTTGAATTTCAATAAAAAGGGGTTTCCCCACTGTTTGATATTTGCAATCTAATTGTCGAAGTTTATTTTGATTAAACCAATAAACAATTAATATAATCATTGCATTCATCATTCTCACATCGCGTATTCTTCTTACCTACGAATCTCACGTTTGTGTCTCGGTTCTAGAGTCAAACTGTCTCATTCGTATAATACTCGGGCCAATCGTCGGAAAAAGATGGATGATCTTGAGGAAGAGAACAGAGAGTTGAAATAAGAGATCGACACTCTAAGAGAGAATATGAGAAAGCTTCGTAACGACATGCAAGCCATGGCAGAAGCTCAGCTACAAAGGACTGTGATCTCAGAGATCACCTCGACGCCCATAGTGGAGAAGTATGATCCTAGGTATCAAATGCCGAAAGATCGTCCTTGGGGCATGCCTGTTAACTATATCCCGGAAGGATATGTTCCGCCAATCACTGAAGATCAGGGAATCACAACAGAAGCTGCTGGGCCTGAAGGTTACAAACTACGGGGAAGCGAAGATGCCAGGGGCATACTGAAGACTCCTGAAGGTTACAAACTTCGGGAGACGCCAAGACTCACTGCCGTAGTTACGGTACCACCCCCTGTGGTGCACACTATCCCGGAAGGACAGATTCCACCGACACCTTCTGGTAAGAAGGAAACTATGTTTGACAGAATGGAGGAATTCCAGGAGCAGTTTTTGGAAATGCAGAAGGAACTGCAAGCCATTCGCGGTCAGGATCTATTTGGAAAGGACGCCGCAGATCTCTGCTTGGTCCCAAATGTGAAAGTCCCGCACAAATTTCAAGTGCCCGACTTTGAAAAATACAAGGGTAACTCTTGCCCTCAAAGCCATCTGGTGATGTACGCTCGGCGGATGTAAGCTCAGACGGAGAATCAGGACCTACTGATTCATTACTTTCAGGATAGTTTAACCGGTGCCGCACTCAAATGGTACATGGGTTTAAACCGTTCCACGATCAGCACTTTCAGAGATCTTGGCACTGCCTTCGTCCAACAATACAAATACAATTTGGACAGACACCCGACAAAGATCAACTCAGATCGATGTCGCAAAAGGACAAGGAAACCTTTAAGGAGTATACTCAAAGGTGGCGTGAAATTGCCGCTCAAATTTGTCCACCTCTTGAGGAAAAAGAGATGACAAAGATCTTCTTAAAGACCTTAAGCTCATTTTACTATGACCGAATGGTTGCCAGTGCGCCCAGTGATTTCACCGAAATGGTCGGTATGGGCGTACGTCTTGAGGAAGCCGTCCGAGAAGGACGTTTGGTAAAAGACACTAGATCAACGAGCGGTACTAAAAAATACGGTAGTGCTCTCCCTAAGAAAAAAGAGCAAGATATTGGGAATATCTCTCTCGGAAAGCAAAGGCGACGTTATCAACCGGTAGCAGCTGTAACTCCTGCTATCAACCCTGCGTCTATTCCTACGTATCAACCTCAGTTTGCGCAAAGCCAACCTGATCAGCAAAGGACACAATAGCCTCTTCAGCAGACTCGTCCTCCATATAACAACAACCTTACAACACGGCCACCAGGATTTGATCCTATACCCATGACGTACGCAGAGCTGTTTCCATTACTACTGGCTAAGGGGCACATTCAAACTAAATATCCTCTTACAGTACCAGAAAATCTGCCTTTTTGGTTTAAGGTGGATCAAACTTGCCCTTATCATCAAGGAGGATCAGGGCATAACATAGAGACTTGTCTCAATTTCAAGTCCGACGTGCAAAAACTTGTTAAGAGCGGGGTCTTATCCTTCAAGGATACAAATCCTAATGTTCTTACGAACCCGCTGCCTCAACATGAGAAGGCTGCAATCAATTTGATAGAAGGAGAGACTAACGATGTCTATCAAATTCATGATGTACTCTTGTTGAAAACCAATTTGGTCAAGATGCATTGTAGACAGAGTGGATATGGCCATGTGCCACCTCATAACTATCATCAGTGTGATATCTGCTCTAAAAACAATCAAGGATGTTCTGTGGTACAAGCAGCCCTACAGGAAAAAATGGATCTCGGATGGATCCAAGAGCACCGAGTTCGTGGAGTTAACATGGTCTACACGAATTCTAACGTCATTCAAAACCACGACATCTGTGCGATGAATGTCAACTTGGTGGCAATGCACTCAAGGCAAAGCCAGTACCATAATCTGCCGCAGCACGATTACAGTTCCTGTCTAACTTGCTCGGTAAACAAATAGGGATGCTCTTTTGTACAAGAAGCCCTCCAGCCTCAGATGTATATGGGAAGGATCCAAGACTACCATGATAGGAACCCTTATCAGATCAACATGGTTCAGATCTTCGATATTCACGTAATGAAAACCAACCTGGTAGAGTTACATGCTGAGCAGGTCCGGCTCGGATTCTTAATATCACATGACTATCAAAGCTGTAAAGCGGGTTGCGAAAATGATCGAGGTTGTACCCTTGTCCAGGAGGCACTTCAGCACTTGTTAAATCACTGGTGGATGCTAGTCTATATGGATGAAGATACTCAGCAGATTAGTATCAGTAATAGAAACCCCACTCAGCATCAAAGTCAGGATGTCCGATTAGTGGAAGCTAACATAGTAAGGTTACATTGTATTCAAAATGGGCGTGGCCAGGTGCCACCACACAACTATGACAGTTGTAGCGTCTGTTCGGAAAGTAACCAAGGGTGTTACCTTGTGAGAGCAGCTCTTCAGGGTCAGGTCGATCGTGGAGAAATTCGTCCATATCCGGGTTCTGGACCCATCAACTGGATGCCGAACTACCTTGCCGAGCAAGTTGAGGATGTTGTCACGATCTCTGGTCATCACAGGTCCAGAGATGTTTTTGCCATTATTCCTCTACTTGACGAATCTAAAGTTCCCAACCGGGAACGAATCGAGATCACTTATGATGGTCAAAAAAATCAGAAGGTTCCCATAGTCATCTATCTGCCGGGACCATTACCGTATGAATCAACTAAGGCTATCCCTTACAAATACGGTGCAACAACAATTGAAAATGGAAAGGAAATTCCATTACCCTCCGTCATGAATATTGTAGACATCAGTCGTGTAACACGGAGCGGTAGAATCTTTAACCGAGGAGTTGGAGAACTTAACAAAGAAAAGGAACTTCAGACAGAAGCTCCCGATCCACCAGTCGGTCAATCCAGTAATCCCGACCTTTCAAAAAATAATGATGAGATGCTGAAGCTCATCCAAAGGAGTGAATATAACATTGTTGATCAACTGTTATAGACTCCTTCAAAAATCTCGATATTATCGCTGTTACTCAGTTCAGAAGCCCACAGGGAGGCTCTACAGAAAGTCTTGCAGCAAGCCTTTATGGAACAAGATGTAACAATCAGACAGTTTGATAGCATTGTCTCTAACATCACTTCCTGCAATAATTTGGGATTTAGTGATGAAGAATTACCCGAAGAGGGTCGCCGTCATAACATGGCACTTAATATCACAGTTAACTGCCAGGACGATGCTTTAGCCAGCGTACTGGTAGACACAGGGTCAGCCCTGAATGTTATGTCGAAGTCCACTTTGATGCAATTATCATTCAAGGGCCCTCCGATGAGAATCAGCGAGGTCGTCGTCAAAGCGTTCGACGGATCCAGAAAAATGGTTATCAGCGAAGTTGATCTTCCCATAACTATCGGTCCTTATACTTTCCAAGTCACTTTACAGGTCATGGACATCTGGGAAATATACAGTTGTTTATTAGGAAGACCTTGGATACATCAGGCTGGAGCGGTTACTTCAACCCTCCACCAAAAGCTAAAGTTCGTCAAGAACGATCAACTTGTCACAGTCTGTGGAGAACAAGCCTTGCTTGTAAGTAACTTGTCATCATCTACTGGTATAGAACCCAAGGAGGTTATTGGGACGCAGTTCCAAGCACTGTCGGTGAGCGAGAATAATCAGTTCAGAGGAGGAACCTCGATTTCCTCATACAAATATGCTATCAAAGCGGTCGAGAGTACCGATACAACAGGATGGGGACAGCTTGTCATTCCTATTGACAATAAAACAAAGAAGGGTCTTGGTTTTTCTGCAACCTGTACCCAGACAGCTGCCAATGATGAAAGTCTTCATCCCCTTCAAAATTTCTTCCACAGTGGAGGTTTCCTTCACCCAGTGTCTCAAGCAGTACATGCTATCAATGAGGAAGATCCCTCTGACCCAGATGAAGAATGGAAATCCTATCTTAATGAGGACGGTTATATGTCTCAGGAAGAGGTACCTATGCCTTTTTTCTTTCCCACAGAAAGTCCGAGAGTTATACCACGGTCAGACATCGAAATGATATACGGGGATTGTGATCCGGAAGGATGACGTGCTCCGCCAAATTCATTAGAGGAGGACACTCTGATGAAAGACAACTTTGACTCTACCTACTATAGCCCGATGGATGGTCTGCCGATGTGGCAACCTTACCCAGGAAACTTAGGGCAAGAAAGTCAGCCGAGCAATGAAAATCAGTTCACCGTCATTAAACAGAATACCTGTGTCCCCACCATGTCATGGGATCAACACTCAGGTCATTCAGAAACTACTCAACATGAAGATGAATTTGCAACGTTTGCAGGACTTGAATTCATCAACTATGCTTTTCCTGAGGTTAACGTCATCGAGAGAGATGACTCCTCCAGTTCGAAAGAAGTGTGGGACACCCTGGGACAACCAAGTGGAAAGTACAACTTCATGGTCAAGTATACTGCTCCCGAAAGCTCTCGCATCAGGCTCGAGGATATCCAGCCTACTGGATGGGGAGGTACAGCTGAGAGCACAAATGCTATGCAAAATGCAACAGAGGAATTCTCCTACGACAATTCTGCCTGGGAGACAGATTCCAATGATCCCGCTCCACCAGAAATCAGCGTCATTTATGAAGACAAATCAAGGAAGGTTCCAGACTTTGTGATTCACCGAGGAGTTCACCGCCAATGGGTTACCGTCGAGGTTCCGAAGATCGTTCATCAGTCAAAGTAATTGCCATCTTTAACCTTTCACCCTGCCCAGGTGAAACGGATGTTTTGATAGGGCTCGCTTTCTGTAAATTTCCCTCTTCGCTTTTCCCAAAGCGACAGAGTTTTGTTTTATAGGGCTGTAGTTTCAAGGATCGACTTGTTCATTAATAAAATAATGTCGTTCTGTAATTTCCGCATTATTTGATGTTTTCTCTTTTCGTTTTTCAGAAAATGGTAATCCTGAAAAACAATTCAATAATAAAAACAAGCAGTAAAATAAAACACTGCACACACTTGCATTTTCTCTATCTCTTCTAAACGCGAATCATCACGTCATGCAGATTGCTTGTTTTAAACCCCGTTGAAACATACGATCCGATGCCTTCTCCCAACTTTGAGTTCCCGGTATTCGAGGCTGAAGAAGAAAATGACAACGAAATTCCAGAAGAGATCTCCCGACTACTCAGACAAGAGGAAAGGTCCATTGAACCTCACAAAGAGCCGTTGGAAACGGTAAACTTGGGTTCAGAAAAAGAGAGAAAAGAAATCAGGATTGGGGCACTGCTCAGTCCAACTGCCAGAGAGGGTTTGATAAAGCTTCTCAAATAATTCCCCGATGTATTCGCTTGGTCCTATCAGGACATGCCAGGGTTGGATACCAGCATCGTGGAACATCACTTACCATTGAGATCGAAATGTCCGCCAGTAAAGCAAAGGTTGAGATGGACTCACCCGGACATGGCCATCAAAATCAAAGAGGAGGTGCAGAAACAGATCGACGCAGGTTTCCTCGCTACATCTGAATATCCTCAATGGTTAGCCAACATCGTACCCGTTCCCAAAAAGGACGGAAAGATCAGAATGTGTGTTGATTACAGAGATCTGAACAAGGCTAGTCCAAAGGACGACTTTCCTTTACCACACATTGACATGCTGGTTGATAGTACCGCAAAGTTCAAAGTTTTTTCCTTCATGGATGGATTCTCGGGCTATAATCAGATCAAAATGGCGCCGAAAGACATGGAGAAAACTTCGTTCATTACCCCATGGGGTACCTTTTGCTACAAGGTAATTCCGTTCGGTTTGAAGAATGTCGGGGCAACCTATCAAAGGGCCATGACTACTCTGTTTCATGACATGATACACAAAGAAATCGAAGTGTATGTCGATGATATGATTGCAAAATCAAAAATAGGGAGTGAGCACGTTGAACATCTGTCAAAATTGTTTGAACGTTTAAGAAAATTCAAGCTCCGCTTGAATCCCAACAAGTGCACCTTCGGTGTCCGTTCAGGAAAACTATTAGGGTTCATCGTCAGCCAGAAAGGAATTGAGGTTGATCCTGACAAGGTCAAGGCCATTCGAGAAATACCTTCTCCGAAAACTGAAAAACAAGTCAGAGGATTCCTGGGACGTTTGAACTACATCTCCAGATTCATATTCCTTATGACCGCCACTTGTGTGCCGATTTTCAAATTACTAAAAAAGAACCAGGATTGCATTTGGTCAGAAGATTACCAAACCGCCTTCGACAGTATTAAGGAATACCTGTTGAATCCTCCGATTCTATCACCTCCAGTGGAAGGAAGACCACTGATCATTTACCTCACAGTTCTGGAGGACTCAATGGGATGTGTACTTGGCCAACAAGACGAAACCAAAAGGAAAGAGTCTGCCATTTACTATCTAAGCAAGAAATTCACCGACTGCGAGACTCGGTACACGATGCTCGAGAAAACTTGTTGCGCTTTGGCTTAGGCAGCCAAACGTCTTCGTCAGTACATGATTCGCCACACTACTTGGTTGGTCTACGAGATGGATCCAATCAAGTATGTTTTTGAAAAGCCTGCTCTTACGGGAAGAATTGCCCGTTGGCAGATGCTGTTATCAGAAAATGACATAGAGTACCACGCTCAGAAAGCCGTTAAAGGAAGTATTTTAGCCGATCATTTGGCTCATCAACCGATTGACGATCAAGAATCAATCGGGTTTGACTTCCCAGACGAAGATGTCATGTATCTAAAAATGAAAGATTGCGATGAACCGTTACCCAGTGAAGGGCCAGAACCAGGTTCCCAATGGGGACTTATCTTAGACGGAGCAGTTAATCATTATGGAAACGGAATTGGGGCAATCATTGTTACCCCTCAGGGTACCCACATTCCTTTCACTGCCAGACTTACGTTCAAGTGTACGAACAATGAGGCCGAATACGAAGCTTGTATCATGGGTCTCGAAGAAGTAATTGATTTAAGGATCAAGAACTTGGACGTATACGGCGATTCAGCTTTGGTTATCAATCAGATAAAAGGAGATTGGAACACATACCAATCAGGATTGATTCCTTACAAAGATTATGCAAGAAGGTTGTTACCCTTCTTCAACAGAGTTGAGTTTCATCACATCCCTCGTGATGAGAATCACATGGCTGATGCATTGGTCACTCTCTCTTCCATGATTAGTGTAGGTCAATGGAATGACATACCTAAGATCGACATCATGCGCCTTGAACAGCCCGCTTACATCTTCACGATTGAAGCAGTCATAGACGACAAATCTTGGTATCACGATATCAAATCCTTCCTTCAGAAACAAGGATACCCCTCTGGGGCATCCAGGAAAGACAAAAAAACCCTCAGAAGATTGGCTGGAAACTTCTTCCTGAGCGGTGACACTCTCTATAAGAGAAATTTTGACATGATCTTACTCCGATGCGTCGACAGACCAGAAGCAGACATTCTTATGAAAGAAATTCATGAAGGATCCTTTGGCACTCATGCCAACGGACACACAATGGCGAGAAAAATTCTGAGAGTAGGATACTACTGGTTGACAATGGAATCTGACTGCTACAAGTACATGAGGAGGTGTCACAAGTGTCAAATATACTCCGACAAAATTCATGTACCGCCATTGCATCTCAAAGTTCTTTCTTCCCTGTGGCCTTTTTTGATATGGGGAATCGACATGATTGGCTTGATAGAACCTAAGGCTTCAAACGGACATCGGTTCATCCTGGTCGCCATTGACTATTTCACCAAGTGGGTCGAAGCAGCGTCATTTGCCAATGTAACCCGGCAAGTGGTGGTCCGATTTATCAAAAACAATATCATCTGTCGTTATGGTGTTCCAAGCGAGATCATTACTGATAATGGATCTAACTTGAACAATAAGATGATGAAAGAGTTATGTGCAGAGTTCAAGATTGAACATCATAACTCATCTCCCTACCGACCCAAGATGAATGGAGCGGTAGAAGCGGCCAATAAGAACATCAAGAAGATCGTTCAAAAGATGGTCGTAACCTACAAAGACTGGCACGAAATGCTACCCTTTGCTCTTCACGGTTATCGCACATCTGTCCGCACTTCAACAGGGGCTACCCCTTTCTCTCTAGTGTATGGCATGGAAGCAGTGCTCCCCATAGAGGTAGAGATCCCATCAATCCGGGTATTGATGGAATCTAAGCTCACCGAAGCTGAATGGTGTCAAAGCCGACACGACGAACTGAATCTGATCGAAGAAAAGAGAATAACGGCATTATGCCATGGTCATTTGTATCAACAAAGAATGAAGAGGGCGTTTAACAAAAAGGTCTGACCTCGCGTCTTCAGGAAAGGAGACCTCGTGCTCAAGAAGATACAACAGTTTCTCACTGATTCGCGAGGTAAATGGACTCCGAATTATGATGGCCCCTATGTGGTCACGAAAGCTTTCTCAGGCGGCGCCTTGAGACTTGCAACCATGGACAGAGAGGAATTTGCCTACCCCACGAATGTTGATGTAGTCAAGAAATACTGCGCCTAAACTAAAAAACGTCTTGGTGGATTGAAAACCCGAAAGGGCGGTCCAGGAAAAAGTTAGAGACATGAAAAAAATCATCCCGGTGGATTGGAAACATCATAGTACAATCCAGGCAAAATTAGGGATAATGGCAAGTAACTATGTTTAATAGAGGCAAGTCTCTCAGCAGCAGCAGTTACACCATCCATCGGAGGAAAACTCCAGTCAAGGTCATCTTCGACAGAAGCTCAGGATGTCCCGAATTCAAAGTTGGTAGAAGGATAGTGGTCGTTATGTTTCAACGTAGCCCTTTTCCCTGTAAATTACCATTTTCAAACTTTGTATATACTCTTTGGAATCATGCGTTTGGCTGATCTCTATTTTATCAATGAAATTTGAGCCCTTGTGCTTTTGTTTGTAATTCTTATTTGTTTTAGCTTTACAGAACGACGTTGTTAACATGATTAACGATTCTTGAAATAAAACAAAAATGAATTTACTTGTTAAAACTTTTTCTGCTTTTTAATAAAGATGGCAATTTCTTTGGACTGTTGAACATCAAAAGAGCATCGATTGCGTCTCCAAAGGCGTTTGAACTTCAAAGTGCATAATCAAAGTACTCCTTCTAGGCCCAGTACGCCTGAATGAAGGGATCAACTGTGTCAGAGACCTTGTTTCGTCTGACACGCCTCGGCCGAGTTCTTATCTCCTAAGCCCGATCAACGGTGCTCCCAACAGGGACTATCTCTCCTAAGCAAGGTGGAATTGCTATCTTGAACCAACGTACTTCTTCGCCCCGCGATGGTCGAATATCCAGTCGTGTTCATCCATTAGTTTGTATGTCGCGTCAGTTTTGTCAGCATAAACATACATACATCATGCATTATTGACTTGCATTCATATTGCATCACTATCGCTCTAGTCGGTCTTGTCCCCTAGTGATAGAAGTTCTCTCAATCGAGTTGTCAGTTCTTGCCTCGTCAGGAAACGCTGCGTTTGAACAACCTCGCCTCCAGTTTATTTCTGGGAGGAAGTTGGCCTTTGACCACTTTGATAACTTGAACCTCTGAAAAGCCAGAGAAGCCTTCTACAAATGTCACTCTTCGCCATTGAAGATGATATCCTTGCTTTCCCGAATTAAGGAAAATCCACAGAGAAAGCCTCTTAAGCAGAGATTTGGCAGTACAACTGCCATTCTCCGAAAAACCCACCGATGAAAAGGTCATCGGCACCTCAAAATTGGATCACATCATATGGCATTTCTCCGAGAAGATCTCCGAGAAAAGTATGATGTAAAGACCCCAAGCGACAACAGTCTCCCAAGAGACTCGCTTTCCCTAGTATAAACAAATGGCGTCTCCAACAGAGAAGTTTGTGCAACTCTACAACTCAGACGACTGGGTTCCCCAGCAAGTCTGACATCAAAATTGTTTCCGTCAAATGGCATCTCCCCAGGAAAATTCGGCGAGAATTTTGAGGGAAATCCGCTACAAATAGCGTTCCTTGTCAGTAAAGTTTATTGACAAAAGAAACTAAGACCAGTTCCTTGGTAGGAAACCAGGATCGAGGGGAAGTTTATTTCAGAAACTAAGACCAGTTCCTTGGTAGGAAACCAGGATCGAGGGGAAGTTTATATCAGAAACTAAGACCAGTTCCTCGGTAGGAAACCAGGATCGAGGGGAAGTTGACAAAAGAAAACTGAGACCAGTTCCTTGGCGGAAGACCAGGATCGAGGGGAAGTTTACCTTTTCTAAGCATCATTGCTCAGCAAAAGAAGATGAATGTGATCCGCCATTCATAACCAACATCAAAATTTTGGGTATTCCGATATTTAATCCTCTTGCACCCCAAATGCCCGAATACCTTCGTCATTCACACCTTCGGGTTCAAGAAGATTAAATAGGGGCATCTGTCATACCCCAAATTTTGACCACTAAGATTTCCCATCATTGTGCAAATCATTATCACAATATGGAGGAACCATCATACTTCATCAGTCTCCCCAAAGATGGGTGAGCATCCACTACAATCAAAATTAGGGTTTCAACCCCTCTCTGAGTGCTTAGACAAAGGATCAATCAAGGAATGACATGATCTTCAACTTGTCTAGCCTCTCAAATATCCATAATGGATCAAAATGACTCCCACTTCAAGGATTAAGCACAAGGATGCTCCCTTCTAGGTGGATCAAGCTTCAAGATCGCCAGTGTCACCAAATTAGGGTTTTGGTCGACCAGGGCCTCCAGATGAAAAATTTCATCTGGGCATGAGCCAATGATCGAAAACATAACCTAATATACTCCATGGAACCTCATGGACCCAATCATCAAGTCAATTTTGCCTCAGGGGATGCATTCATCAAAAATCAGGAATTAGGGTTTCTTGACCTAATTCACCCCTAAGTTGACTTTTAGGGAAAATCATGAGCCAAGAACTCAAGAGATGGTTTGAGGGTCTCTAATGAACTATATTGATCCATTTGCAATAATGGATTAATCCAAGAAGCTTGAGCAACAACTCTCAATTTCATCTGCACAACAATTAGGGTTTTAAGGGAAAAGTCAACTGTAACTTTGACTTTTGACCAGGACATGCTCCCAAGCCCTAAGACATGATTCAATATGCCCTATGACACCCATGGAACATGTCCATCAAGTTTGATTTAGGTCAAGGACATGATTTCCTGAAGAATTGCACAGTTTGGAATTCATCTGATAAAAAGTCAACTGTGCACAAAAGTCAACTTTGACTTTTTGAGATTTTTCACCAAAATGGTTTTTTAACCCTAAAATGATGTTAATGTATGATTTGAATCATCATTCATCAAGAAAAATCAAGAAAAGTTGGATAACTTGTAAAAGGGGTAACCATAAAAACTTAGAAAATTTTCTAAGTTAAAAATAAAGTGACAAGGGCACCAACTTTGAAGGATCATAACTCCTAAACCACAAAGCCATTTTTTCTCATCCAAAGATGGATTTGTAGCCCTCATTACCCTCTACAAAAACTTCAACTAGACCTAAGTCCAATTCATTAAGGATTTGGAGTTATGGAGTGATCAAAATGGCTGAAAAGTGAAAATGTCACTTTTTCCAATACTTAGTGAAATTTTCACTAAGTCAGAATCTGCCTTCACTTTTTGCCAAATGTAGGGGGATTTTTCACTGGGATTCAAAAGAGATCAAAACCAAACATGTTCAAACAGTTGTTATATCATGTAAGGGCTTTCCAAAGTGGTCAAGAACATTACCAAATTCAACTTACACCATGAGATATGACATTGGCAAGTTGCCTTGCTGAAATCTGTCAAAGGCAAGGCAGAATTTGCAATTTTGCTCGATTTGCCAAAATCAGCCAAATTCAAATGCTCCTATCCACTTGGACACATCTGAGGATTGAATCTAAAGGGGACAATCACTGAGCCAAGCCTCCAAAGTCCATGGAACAAGAAATAGCATGTTGAACCTAGAATAGCCAAAATAGGGACAAGACTCCAAATTTGGATTGAAGCATTCAATGGAAGCATCAAGGTGGCATGGACTGAGCCATTCTCATCTGAAATCAGTCAAGACTTATCCAAGACCAAGGGAACCACAGCCCTGTGCCCTAACCTCAAGTCAATGGCTAGAGGAGACTTGCATTTCCATTGGCCAACATTGAACAAACACCCGATGCAGTTGTCATTCACTGTGGATCCCAAAACAAACTTCCTCTACTATAAATAGAGCTCAACTGTGTTCAGTTTGAGTACACCAAAGCCATCAAACATATGCTTTCCTCAAAATCTCTTCTTTCACCTCAAACTTGCCTTCCAAAGCAAGTAATTCTGAGTTTTTGAACTAGAGAGCAATTCTACCTAAACTAATCACACACACACCTCATATATATCATATGTAAGCTGTCCAAACCATCAAAAGTGACCTGTAATCACAACATCACAAAGTCACCTCTCAAAACCACAAAATAGCACTTTTTTGCATTTTTCAAGCCATGTCTTGATTCAGTCACTTTCCAAACCAGATAAAACCTCAAACACACTCCAAATATCATCCTTGAACTGTCCCAAATGGTTCCCACCATCTGGAACACCATTTGAGAGAGTTTCTATTTTGGTCACTTTTAACCCCTTTTGCAAGAAAGGGACAGTTTGTGTTTTTGCAGGTACCAGCTGATTCCAATCATCCTAAAAGCATCCAAGGGATCATTTGAGGTGGTTCAAAGCATAAAATCATATCTGGAGCAAGAGGGTTGGCAGATTACAGAGAAACCTCCAAAATCCCAAAGAAGGGTAAGCCTCTCAACTTGCACTCACCAAAACATGTGTGCATTTGAAGTCCATTGATCATAAACATATTATACATGTCATATATGTTGTGTTTGAGCTAATTCACCATGTAATCCATGCTTGTATCAAGTTGTAGCATAGAAAATGCATTTATAGGTCATTTTCAAAACCACTATCGGGTTTTGAGGAGGGAGTGTGATCTGAAAAAACCACCACCACCATTGGATTCCTTATGAAATTCTGGCCCAGATGCATATAAATTTTGTCTCAAACCATTAAGAATTGAGAAAGTTATGGCCTTCACGTTTTTTGAGCCAAAACTTGCCTTGGGCAAGCCAAAACCAACGCATGACTTGTGTATTTGTTGGTTTGTTTCAAACAATGGATGTATCACCACCCCAGTGGTAAGGTGCGCGCCTTGTATGCTTGAGGTCGTGGGTTCAAGCCCCACCCATGCCATTTTGTGATTTTTCACATTTTTGCTATTTTTCCAACTATTTTCATGTTTTGTTAATTAATTGGAAAATTAATAACTCTTTCAATTTTAATTATTTTTTATTGGTTCTTTTTGCAAAAAATCACAAAAATGTTGAAATATTTTATTCCACAAAAAAATTAAGTTTGTATTATTTATTTAATATAATTAGTATTTTTGTGAATAAATTCATTTTTTATTTGTTTTTAAGCATTTTAAAATGAATATTCATCTTGAAAAATCAAGACCAAATGAGTTTTACTATCTCTTGTGATTTATACCTCATTTTTCAAACCTTAAACCAAAATCACAAGTGGTTTATTCAAACCTATTTGGTATTTTTCATTTATTTTCTTTAAATATTTACTTTTAAATAATAAAATTAGGGTTTCTTTGATTTTCACTCAAAACAAATCATTGTCAAACACTCATGGGCCTCTAATAGAGTGTAAGACCCAATCCTTTTTTGACCAAAATAATTTTTGGGCCTCAATGTATTGTATAAGTCCCGATACCGTCAAAAACAAACGGCGCGATCGTCGCCTTTTGAAAAATAACCTTTTGGGCCTCTCCTCGAGCTATAAGACCCATTCAAAACTCTTGGGCCTCTAATAGAGTGTAAGACCTAACCCCGTTTTAACCAAAATCAACTTTGGGCCTCACTTATTGTATAAGTCCCTCTGCGTTAAAAGAAAATCTCGGCGCAATCGCCATTTTAAACGAAAAAATCAATTGGGCCTACCCTCGTGTTATAAGCCCCACTCTTTTTCTTTAAACTTTCTGGGCCTCTTGAAAGAGTGTAAGATCCATCCCTTTGTACAGAAAAACATTTTGGGCCTCAGTCACTTGTATAAGTCCCTATGTACAAATTCAAACAGTGCGCTCACTGATAAAACCCTGGGCCTCTCCTTGAGCTGTAAGCCCCAAATCTCTCCTTTTCAAAGCACTTTCTCTTTTGATTTTGAATATACTGTTGTTTTCAATCTTTCTTTGTTGAACAACTAACCAAACAGTATGGAAGCTCTACAACCGAGTAAGTGGTTATTGCTTTCATTTACCGCATTTATATACATATAACTGTATTGTGGGGCTGTTTCACTGTAAGTCTTCTTTCATAAACTCATATCAACTGTGTAATAATAGTATAGATATTTCGAGTTTCCCCGGCAACTACGTCTAGAACTAGGTGACGCCGTTTCGTTTATTCGTAGAAATAGACAGCTAGATCCCCAATAGGATCACCAGATACAGTCTTCTCTTCGGCTGTCCTCATTAGGAATTTTCAAGAAACTCTATTCCCAGAGATGAATGTATTCTCCGTGAATAGCATCTTTGAGTTTCTTCCAAATTCTCGAACTTTCCTGACTTGATCTATTCCTTGTGAATAGCTTGCCTTGAATTTCTCGGGGTTTGGGGACCCACGGGCTTCTTAAAAGCATCGGCCTCCTCTTGGGCATCATTCAAGGACCCACAGGCTTCCTAAAAGCGACCCCGCCTCCTCTTGGGCTTAGTACAAGGACCCGCCGGCTTCTTAGAAGTATTCACAGCCTCCTCTTAGGCTTCGTATAATGATCTCTTCCTTCGGGAATGATAGCCTTCTCTTGGGCTTCGTACAAGGACCTCTCGACTTCTTAGAAGTTTCCAGCCTCCTCTTGCGCTTCATACAAATTGTCCCAACGACCTCCTAGAGGTATAGGAATAGAACTTAGTCATCTTCATAGAACAGTCCTTTCATAGAGTCTACTACTGTCTCTCAAAGCATGGTACAAAAGATGACACTCTAGACACGGACAGTCTAACTTCCTTGAGTCTCAAAGACATTCTCAAGTGACCCCTTCGTTAAATAGGAAGGAAAGCCGTAGACTCAGACAGTCTCAATACCCTTCGGATCTCCCGCTTCCTTAAAGAACAGGAATAACCCGGATCCTTGAATCAAATCCATGAGTACAGTGTTGCTCATATAAGAACTGATTTTCTCTTTCAAAATCAGTATACTGGACCTGTCACTCAACTGAAACAGTAACCACAGCCTCTCTTGGGCTTTGTACAATTATTCTCCCCAGCGGAGTCAAACAACGTTTAGCCTCTCTCTCGGGCTTTGTACGAGACACATAAGGGACTCCCTCGTTGAGTCAATCACCTCTTTCGCCTCCATCTCGGGCTTTATACGAGATACAAAAAGGTTTTTATTGAGCCAAACAAACAACAGCCTCCATCTCGGGCTTTGTACGAGATACAAAAACTCTTTTGTTGAGTCAAATAGCCTCCATCTCGGGCTTTATACGAGATACCAAAAGACTTCATCATCGAGTCAAAACTTTTTAGCCTCTCTCTCGGGCTTTGTACGAGACACATATCAGCCTCCGCTTAGGATTTGTATAAGAAAACCACTGGTTGATCCAATCAACCTTTTAGCATCAAAGTTGTGCCTCGTTCACAGTACACAAACATCAACAACTCCTTCCCCTCTATCTAATCGCTGTAAGCGGAAAGCCTCTGGATCATCTACATCCATGCCATTGTCCCTCTTTTAGCATGAGAAATTCCTAAGGAAAGATAGCATTGCTCTACACTGAGTTAAAGTCTTCTCCTTCAGGTTAAAACCCCCTATAAAGGAAATTATGGCATTGCTAGGATCCGCGTATCCCGGTTAAAGTAATCCTCCTTTACAGTCAGTCACCCAACAGATGTGACAAACAGACCCCTTTAGAGATGACAAATTCTCTCTAAAGTCAACACCTTTTAGCTTCACATCTTGGGCTTTGAACAAGATACAAATCACCTTTCGCTTCACGTCTTGGGCTTTGAACAAGACACCAAAAACAAAAATTTCCTCCCATAGAATAGGAGGAACTACGAATGCTCTGATTTCCCTGTTTCGGTAAACAGGAATACGTAGGCATAAGATTGAAAGAAAAATCTTAGCGAGCACACTAAACAAAAACCCAAAATCCCATATCTCCATCCATCAAAAGCAGTAATTCAAAAACATCAGTCCTAACATCCTAATCCTTGTTCCCCACCAGAAACCCTCTGCCTAGATAAAAAGAAAGAAAATAGTATTGGCGAAAATACAAATAACCAGTACAAAGGCCCCCCACATTGATAGCATTCGTAACTTAACAGACCGCTGTTTAAACTCAGTATGCAAAGCAGGGTTAATTGGAGACATCTATTTCCCTTCCTTATTCAGCTCACAATAGGATAAAAAATGAATCGACCTGTAGTAAGCTCAACCGCAGAGAGCGACTAGCGCTTAAGAACCACGTCCAAAATCGTTCGCTACAATCATGACTGAGTTCGAAGCTTTAAAAAGAATTTCGGCCTATGTGGCTGAAACGAAACTACAAGCGGCTTTGGAAGCTGCCAATGCTATATGGCTGGCGAAGCCATTTCTGAATTTTATCAAGAAGGTCCTGGTAAGGACTTCGACCCAAAACCTCCAGATAAGACTGAAACTGGAGAGCAAAGCCAGAGGCTCGACGCCATCTATGAAGATGAGCCTTTGGGATTTGAGAAGGATCCGTTGGCGAATAATATCAAAATGCTAGCACAAGATCCTTTGGAAGAAGTTGACCTCAGTGAGGGGACAACCAAAAGGCCTACCTACATCAGTGCCAACCTTGATCCCCAGTTGAAAATTGAAGTGGTTCAGTTGTTGAAAGAGTTCAAGGACTGCTTCGCCTGGGATTATGATGAGATGCCTGGTTTAAGCAGGGAGTTGGTCGAACACAGGTTACCTATGACACCTGGGAAAAAACCAGTCAAGCAGAACCCAAGACGGTTTGCACCAGAGATATTGTCAAAGATCAAAGAGGAAGTCGAAAGACTGCTTCGTTGCAAATTCATTCGCACGGCAAGGTATTTCGAATGGTTGGCTAATATAGTACCTGTTATTAAAAAGAATAGGTCTTTGAGAGTTTGCATTGATTTTAGAGATGTAAACTCTGCAACTCCTAAAGATGAATATTCAATGCCGGTAGCAGAAATGTTAATAGATTCTGCAGCAGGACATGAATATTTTAGTATGTTGGATGGATATTCTGGCTACAACCAAATATTCATTGCTGAGGAAGATGTTCATAAAACTGCTTTTAGATGCCCTGGAGCCTTAGGCACCTATGAATGGGTAGTGATGCCTTTTGGTCTCAAAAATGCTGGTGCCACTTATCAAAGGGCGATAAATTCAATCTTCCATGATTTTATAGACACAATCATGCAAATTTACATTGATGATATTGTGATAAAATCTATTTCTGGAAAGAGTCACATTGACCATCTTCGACAATCCTTTGAAAGGATGAGAAAATATGGTCTTAAAATGAATCTTCTCAAATGTGCTTTTTGTGTGCAGGCAGGGGATTTCCTAGGCTTTGTGGTCCACAAGAAAGGGATCGAAATAAATCAGAACAAAACCAAAGCCATAAGGGAGGCGAAAGCACCATCAACCAAAAAGGAGTTGCAGTCGTTGCTGGGCAAGATCAACTTCTTAAGAAGGTTTATATCCAACCTGAGTGGCAAAACACAAACCTTTTCGCCATTGCTTCGTTTCAACAAAGATGGTTTTGAGTGGGGGCAGTTACAGCAGGAAGCCTTGGACAAAATCAAGGAGTACCTAAGCCACCCTCTAATTCTTTCACCACCTTGTAGAAACAAGAGTATGAGATTGTATATAGTTGCATCAGATAGAACTCTAGGGAGTATGTTAGCTCAGGAGGATGAAAATGGAGTCGAAAGAGCCATTTATTACCTTAGCCGAGTTTTAAATGATGCAGAAACTAGGTATAACATGATTGAAAAGTTATGTTTATGCTTGTATTTCTCTTGTACTAAATTGAAGCAATATATAAAGCCAGTTGATGTGTATGTTTCTTCTCACTTTGATGTTGTAAACCATATGTTATCTAAGACTATTTTGGATAGTCGAATTGGCAAATGGGCATTAGCATTAACAGAATTTTCTCTAACATATCAACCTTTAAAAGTTGTGAAAGGGAAAATAGTGGCAGACTTTATAGTTGACCACTCCATAAATGAAAATGATTTGAATTATGTTGAATTAAAATCTTGGAAGTTATACTTTGATGGATCAAGTCATAAAAATGGAACAGGAGTGGGAATATACATTATTTCTCCTGAAAAAATTCCAACAAAATTCAAGTACAAGGTCGAAGGACCTTGCTCTAACAATGAGGCCGAATATGAAGCATTAATTGCTGGCCTTGAAATTTTGTTAGAATTGGGGGCAACTAGAGTCGAAATAATGGGAGACTCAGAATTGGTTATAAAACAAATCACAAAGGAATATAAATGTGTTAAAGAAAATCTCATTATGTACTTTGTGATAGCCAATAGATTATTAAAGAAATTTGAGGTAGTGGCCATCCAACACATACCTAGAATAGAGAATCAAGTTGCTAATGACTTGGCTCAAATTGCCTCTGGATACAAAGTGTCGAAGGAAAATCTTCAAGAAGTAATTGAAGCAAGAGGTAAAGTGGTGGCTGTTGGATTGTGCCCATCAGGCTTAGAAACAACTAAGCTTGGATGCATAGATGGCGAAAATTTTGAAATTTTTGCTATAGATGATTTGACAGATGAAGACTGGAGGAAGCCTATAGTTGAATATTTGCAAAATCCAACGGCTTCGACAGAGCGAAAAATCAGGTATCAAGCTTTAAGCTATGTACTTTTGGGTAATGAATTGTTTAAAAAGACCCCTGAGGGAGTTTTATTGAGATGCCTTAGTGAAGCAGAGGCATATTTGGCTCTTTCGACAGTACATAGTGGGGCATGTGGAGCACACCAAGTTGGCCAGAAGATGAAATGGCTGTTGTTTCGACAAGGCATGTATTGGCCTAGTATGCTGAAAGATTACATAGAATTTGCTAAGGCTTGCCAAGAATGTCAAATTCATGCTGGCATACAACATATCCCTGCAAGTGAATTACATTCCATAGTGAAACCATGGCCTTTCAGAGGATGGGCTTTGGATATAGTGGGAGAGATTCGACCGGCATCTTCAAAGAACCAAAGATATATTTTGGTGGGAATTGATTATTTCACCAAGTGGATTGAAGCAATACCACTGGCGAATATAGGTCAAGAAGATGTTATTGAATTCATTCAAAATCACATTATTTATAGATTTGGTATTCCTGAAACAATCACTACGGATCAGGGATCAGTGTTTACTGGTCGAAAGATGCAGGAGTTTGCCAAAGAAATAGGTTTTAAGTTATTGACTTCTACACCTTATTATGCTCAGGCCAATGGGCAAGTCGAAGCTGCCAATAAGGTAGTGATTGGACTAATTAAGAAGCATGTGGGAAAGAGGCCTAGAAATTGGCACAAGACATTAGACCAAGTTCTTTGGGCATGTCGAACATCCCCTAAAGAGGCTACTAATACTACCCCATTCATGATGTAGTATTGCCTGTTGAGATTTATTTACAATCTATAAGAGTTCGAAGACATCATGAGATTCCCTCTGAGGATTATTGGGAAATGATGATGAATGAATTAGTGGATTTGGATGAAGAAAGGCTTAGAGCCTTGGAGTTATTAAGAAGACAAAAGAAAAGGGTCGAAGAATCCTACAAAAAAAAGGTTAAGTCTAAATCTTTTGCATGTGGGGATTTAGTTTGGAAAGTGATTTTGCCTATGGATCGAAAGGATAGAACATTAGGCAAATGGTCTCCTAAGTGGGAAGGTCCATTCCAAGTCATACAAGTTTTCTCTAATGGAGCTTATGAAGTGGAAGAGTTGGACAAAGATAAAAGAGTCTTGAAAGTAAATGGCAAGTATTTGAAAAAATATAAGCCTATTTTGCAAGAGATTCGCATCAAAACTTAAGCTTTATTCAATAAAAAGAAAGCCAAAATAGGCCAAGTCAGGCTAATATGGCATACAAAGCAAAGAAGAATCAATACAACAATTTTAATCAAGGAAAGGTTATTCATAATCTCTCCAATCTATGGATTTGAGGAAATCCATATAATCTGCATCTGGTTCATCATCAAAGTCATGGGTGTTGGAGCGTCCTTTCTTAGAGATCTTCATTTTAGTTTCTCTCTTCTTGGCTTGAGAGGTTGCTCCAATAGAGGCTTCAGGTTTCTTTGTTGCCTCCATCTTTTATGTTTCCTCAGCTGCCTTTGCCTTTCCAGCCATTTTCTTGGCTGATGATTTCTCTGAATTGTTCATGTTTTCTTTTATGCAAAACTTGGTCATGGGGAAGAGAATTTATAGAGGCGAAGTATTGATTGGATTGGCCAGTCAAACGGTGGAAACACGTGAGTTATTCTTGGGAGTATGCCTGAGGGCTATGCAATAAATGCTACTTTAAAGCTAGAGGCTTATGCATTGAAGTTTTGAAACTGAGAATGTTTTGTTTTCCAAGAAAAAGGCAGAATGTCTTAATTGCAAAATTGACTGAAATATGAAGCAATAAATAAAATGCATCATAATATAATATGGGTCGAAAGCAGTTAATGGCGAAATATTAACGATTGATTAATCAATGCCAAAGGCATAAAACCGTCATTACATAAAGACCTGAAAAGGCCAAGAAACAAATGATTGGTTAAGCAAATAAAGGTCTTGAAAGCATCAGAAGGGAATCCTCGACTCCAACTGGGCAAAGGTTTCCATGTGATGTTTGAGGTGAGCATTGCACAAGGATTCATCAAGTTTAGCTGTGGCAAGCTGTTTCTCAAGTTTTTGGGCTGCCTCAATATGATCCATGGCATGTTTCATTTCCCTAGCCATCTCAATGGTGTCGAAGTTATGCAAATCACAGTTGCATTTTTCAGCATCCTCAATTTTAGCTTATAACTCAGTGATTTGCTGCTTCCAGGCTTCAATATTCTTCTGATTGGAGGCTATTTCATTTTGTGTTTTCTTTTGGTCAGCCTCTATACTTTCGACCTTC
This sequence comes from Lathyrus tuberosus, assembly GCA_022829125.1. Taxonomy (NCBI): domain Eukaryota; kingdom Viridiplantae; phylum Streptophyta; class Magnoliopsida; order Fabales; family Fabaceae; genus Lathyrus; species Lathyrus tuberosus. The sequence goes on along the minus strand of JALAZF010000027.1, from coordinate 15,272,700 downwards.
TCATATGACTCCTTTGCACCACACTAAGCTGCACTCTCAAGACCAGATGTTTCCTCTATGGTATTCCTGATAGATGGAAGCAGCTTTATCTCTGCAGCTATTTGGTTCACCACAGTAGTTAACTCTATCAGGAAACCAGAAACGTCTGGATTAAGAGTGGTGAGTTCAAGCTTTCCAAGGGTATCCTTCAAATAAGCGGTTGCAGATGGGTCTGAGGCCAAAACTCTGTGAATGTTCCCCCTGAAGAATTTTTTCTTTATGGCTTGGAGGATTGGTTTGGCGAAGTCATCTGATGCTGGAGTCGAAGAGACAGAAGAAGAAGAACCATACTTCTGCCCAAGTATTAATTTGGAATACTCACGTGGGTTCGACCACTTGAGTGCTGTCAGTGAGTCTCCAGGAGGTGGAAGGTTAGCCAGGGTTTGCTGGACCACAGGCGAAGGAGGCTGGTGGGGATTAGGATAAGTTTGTTCTTCTTCCTCCTCTTCTTCTGATTCTTCTCCTTCTTCATCTTTTTCTTCTTCGACTACCATTTCTTCGTCAGGCTCTTCAGCAATTGGTCAAATATTCTCCTGGTCATCAGCTAGTGTAGGATGTGGTTCATTTGTCTCCTCAGGCGCAGCTTGACCAGGATTGTCGTTGTGTGTTTGAACTTCAGGTTCATTTCTTTCTTATTCAACCAATTGATCATTATCCATGAAGTTAGCCAGGTTGAAAGGTGGTGGACTTGAGGCATCATCATCATCAGAATTGGCGCCCTCAGCTTGTACGTTTTGAGTAGTAGTTTGAACTGGTGGTGTGGTGTGTTCTGCAGCATGTGGATTAGGTTGATTAATCTCACTCAAACCAGAGCCAATATCAGAAGATGGGTGATAAGTTGGCTCACCTTGGCTGTTGAGGAGTGTGGTGGTGAAGTTTCCTGCAGACGGTTGAGAAGTGGGATTGGTAATTATGTTGGTGGCGAGATTGCTTGGAGTTGGTTGGGGATCAGGATTATTGATGATGTTCGCCTAAAGAACACAAGTGGAGAAAATGAGATTGAAAGAACTTGGGTGAAAGACGTCAGTATAATGAAGAAAAGGTAGCCACATTAAGAAAGTGCTCACTATAGTGCTTCAACCACCATTGGTGGAATGATGAAGTGCATAGAAAAGAAGGCTCAAAAAACACAGGAGAAAGGACTCTTCTTTTTTCATTCCGGTTTTCGAGTGTAAGGGAGACATTTTCCTCGTCGAAGCAGGCAGTGTGAAGAATTACTTGGCCCTTTCTCTCATACAAGCATTGAGGAAAGCTCTGGGCCAACCCAAACTGTCGAGAGACAAGGTTTGGTTGATAGGCAATCAGTGCTGATAAACCTCTCCCTAAGTTTAGCCTGTGGATAAAGAATATGGGAATCAAAAAGGCTTCCCAGATAGCAACAGATTCTTGATCAAGAGTTTGGTGAGGATTTGGAAATGGCCTTTTAAACCACACAGGGTCGTGTCTTCTTTGAGCAAAAGGTGCCATGCTAGGAGTGAACTCATAGCGCTTGGCAAACATCATAATATAACTGGTAAAGGCCCTTTGAAGGGTTTCACCATCATCATTGGGAGTGAGTTTGGCCAGACGCGTCCCTTCGACACTCTTTTCCCTGATTTCAGCAGAGGCTTCATCAACTAGGCCTTTTCTGGGGAGGCTAGCCTCAAATGTAGCATTAAGCCACAATTGAAGTAGCCAAAGAGGCCCACTCAAGTGCATAGGATCTTGGGCCTCCATGTTTCTAAGTCGAGAAGCCCCTTCACTGATAGACTCATAAAGGTTCGCCAGGATGAGTTCACTCAAGCAGGTTCCTCTGTTGTGGTGAAGTTGATTCGCCAGGGGCAGGTCCTTCTTAGCCACCTTCAAAGATTTTGTACAAAAAACATATCTCGACAGCCAGACTATAAGAAAAGAAATATGTTCTTCATCAGACACTTTGTCATCTTCTTGTTTAAAGTGGTGTTTGATGAAGAGAGTGTATGTAAGTTTAGAGCCTGAAATATTGATGGTGTCTTCAGCATCAACATCAGGGTTATAAGTAAGGCCATCTGGCCGAAGCCCTGTGATGGCAACTACATCGAACAAGGTTGGAGTAACCATTCCACATGGCAGATGGAAGGTATAAGGGTGATGTCCCAAAAGTATAAGGATGTTGCCAACATGTTCAGACAGTATGGTATGCTGGTCTTCGACAGCATAAGAAGGTCATAAATCCCTATACTCTTCCAATGTTCAGCTTTGACCTTCTCCATCTTCGCCATCCATTGGTCAAATTCCTTCAAGGGGTTGACAGCTCTCACCAGCCTGGTGCCATCAGTGAGATAGCCAACGTTAATTTTGGGTAGGGGGTTTCTTCAGGAGAAGCTTCAGCAGCAGCGTTGATTTTGGGAAAACTCTTTTGCCCTAACGGCCTTGTTTTCCGGTAAGAGGGGAGAAACTCACTTAGTTTCTCATTAGAAATGTCAACATCAGCTAAAGGACCACACAGTACGTAAGGTTTGTCAGAAACGACTATAGGAATCATTACCTGAGACTTATATATGGCTCGTGTCTCTTCAGTGGTGGGTTCTGGCATGCAACGGCGGTTATCCACTATTTGGGGGCCTGGGATATTAGCGAATGGAGGAATGGCTTGTTTAAATGGAGTAACCTTGCCTCTTTGAGTTTTCTTTGGTTGCGGATTGGTTTGGGAAGACGCCATTGTTGAAGAAGACAAAAAGATGGTGTTTTTCTGGGTTTTGTGTAAGAGAAACTGAAGAGAAGAAAATGTTCGCTTGAGAATATGAGAGTGTGGAAAGTTCACAAAGTGGCGGAAATGGGTATATATAGACATTTGAAAATCCCAAGAGCCTTGGATCTACCGTTGAAGCTGAGGAGTTAGTGGGACGCGTGTTCTTTTCCTGGAGACGTGATGAATGGTAGTAGTTATATTCAGACTGCAAACATCTGTTTTCAAGAAAAGTGGTATGATGAATACGACTGAAGAGACGTTTAAGGATTTGTCATGATGGTATGACGTCATAAGCGTGGGTTAGAGAAACTGAACAATTCAGCCACTAAGTAATTAGTGGGATATTCAGTTGAGGCCATGCAAACAAGCGTCGAAATGGTTATTATATCAAGAAATTACCTTCCTACCAATTCTGGCGAAAGGACATTCCTTGGGGGCAATTTGTTAACCCTCATTTTTTACGCTAGGAAAATCAAAGCTATTTTAAGTTAAAAAATTATTTTTAACGTAAAGAAGGCTTCGGCCCAGTTTTGGTGAAGCCTGAGTCGAATAGAGGTTTTAGGAACCTCAAAAAATCGCTAAGTGTTGGGAAAGGTTTCGACCATGGGAATATTGAAACACGCACTGCAGCTGTTATACTAAGGCTGGAGGGAATTTCCAATGTTTGAAATTCAAATATGAGCAGTTGTGAACGTGGGAACAGTTAAGGCCAAGGAGAAGGCGCCAAAGGGACACGTTTGAAGCAATAACCACCACTTAGTAGTTATTTCTTTGCACTATAAATAGGAGTTAGTTCTATGTAAGAGGTGTGTTCATATTTTTGTACAAGTTACTCAAAGAAACTCAAAGTACCCGCGTGTAGAGAAACGAGTTCATGAGAATGTACGTAATGTAACACCACTTTCTTTCATCAATGCAAGTTATCTTCATCATGTTTATGTTTAAGCACTTTACGTTTTCCTGAATTTTACTTTTCATGTAAAATTTACTTAAAGTCTTGTTTTCAAACTTTCATTTAAACTCCCTGCATTTACTTTCGACTGCACCTTTATATTCAAGCATTTACCTTTAAAATCTTTATTTTCAAGAACGTGGAGTTCATTGCACTTTATTTTCAAAAGCTTTTACACTACTGCATTTACCTTCAAAGTCATTTACTCTTTCTGCACCTTTTACATTCAAGAACGTGGAGTTCAAGCACTTTTACATTTCTTGTTGTTTATTTTCGACAGTTATTTATCTTCCTGCACTTTTATTTTTCAAAGTCATTTACCTTGGTGTCTTTTACCTTCGACGCCTTTAAATTCTGCATCATTTATTTACAGCCCTTTACATTTCTAAGCCGTTACTTTATTTGCAAGTAGTCGAACGTGGAGTTCATGTAGTTTTCTTTTACTGTCGAACGTGGAGTTCAATTTACATTTCTTGCATTTATCATTGTCAGTTACATTGTCCCTTAAATTTAGCACATGTCCTAGGATTTGTGTGGTCGATCCTGCAAGTTAGTCAGTTTTATTTAAAATTAATAGACCAGAGGTTGTTTACCAAAATTCACAGTACACAAAGACCCAAACCCTTTTAACCAAAACTATTTTGGGCCTCAGATATTGTATAAGTCCCTCTGCGTTAAAAGAAATTCTCGGCGCGATCGCCAGTTTAAAAACCATTTTTTGGGCCTCTCCTTGAGCTCTAAGCCCCACCACTTGTACAAAAATAAACCTTTGGGCCTCTTGAGAGAGTGTAAGACCCATCCCTTTGTACAGAAAACCTTTTTGGGCCTCAGTCACTTGTATAAGTCCCTGTACAAATTCCACAGTGCAATCACTGATAAAACTTTGGGCCTCTCCTTGAGCTGTAAGCCCCAACAATCTTTTCAAAGCACTTTATCCTTTGATTTTGAGTATAATATTGTTATCAAAGCTTCCTTTGTTGAACAACTAACAAAACAACATGGAAGCTCTACAACCGAGTAAGTGTTTACCCGCTTTCTTTATCCGCTTTCATATATATATAACTGTGTTGTGGGGCTGCTCGCTGTAAGTCTACTTTCACAAAATTTTATATACTTTTGAAATATCAACTGTGTAATACTAGTATAGTTATTTAAAGTTTTCCTCGGCAACTACGTCTAAGCACTAGGTAAAGCCCTGTTGATCGCTCTTAGATACAGTCAAAACTAGATCCCCATAGGATTACCAGACACAGTCTTGCCTCCTCTTGGGGTTAAACAATATGGACACGTGAAAGACATCATTCTCAGTGAACCCTTTCTCAGACTGTCACCCTTAGAAGTTGTCAAAGAGACTCTACTCCCCAGAGATGATCTTTTCTCCGTGAATGGCATCTCTTGAGTTTCTTCCAAATTCTCGAACTTTCCTGGCTTGATCTATTCTCTGTGAATGGCATGTCTTGAACTTCTCGGGGTTTAGGGACCCACAGGCTTCTTAAAAGCACCCTTAAAAATTGTCAAAAAAACTCTAACTCCCCAGAGATGATCTTTTCTCTGTGAATGGCATCTCTTGAGTTTCTTCCAAATTCTCGGACTTTCCTGGCTTGATCTATTCTCTATGAATGTCATGTCTTGAACTTCTCAGGGTTTGGGGACCCACAGGCTTCTTAAAAGTATCCCCGCCTCCTCTTGGGCGTTGTACAAGGACCCTTTGGCTTCTTAGAAGTTCTCATGCCTTCTCTTGGGCTTAATACAAGGACCCTGACAACCTCTTAAAGGTATAAGACAGAACTTAATCATCCTTTGCTAGAGCAGTCTTTCCAGCGTCAAAACTCCGGCCATTTAAGGGTTGATACTCATCCCTTAAAGCCCGTGCCTCCTCTTGGGCATTGTACAAAAGATGAAACTCTAGACTTGGACAGTCTAAAAACCCCTTGAGTCTCAAAGGAATACTCAAGTTCCTTTCACAAATCGAAAAAACACTGATCGCTCCAAAAGCCGGCCTCTCTCATGAGAGTTCCTCACCCTTTGGCCTGCCTATGGATGTAATCCTCAGCAGTAACCCAGCCTCCTCTTGGGCATTATACAAAGATCATTCACTATCTCAGAATCGATTTCTCCAAAACACCAGTAGACTTGGACAGTCTCAATACCCTTTGGATTTCTCATTTCCTTAAAGAACAGGAAATAACCCCGATCTTCTGATCAGTACCAAAGTACAACCTCACCTGGAATCAGTCTCTTTATAAGAACTGATTTTCTCTTTTATACAATATACTGGATCTGTCACTAAACTGAAACAATCACCAGTATAGATAGCCTCCTCTTGGGCTTTGTACAATGATTCTCCCCAGCAGAGCTAACCTTTTTTAGCCTTCATCTCAGGCTTTGTACGAGATACCAAATCACTCTCTTGTTGAGTATAAAAGGCTCTCTTGTTGAGTCAACCCCCTTTTAGCCTTTATCTCGTGCTTCGTACGAGATACAAATCACTCTCTTGTTGAGTATAAAAGACTCTCTTGTTGAGTCAAACATTTTTAGCCTTCATCTCAGGCTTTGTACGAGATACAAAAACACTCTCTTGTTGAGTATAAAAAAACTCTCTTGTTGAGTCGATCCTCCTTTAGCCTCTATCTCGGGCTTCGTACGAGATATAAATCACTCTCTTGGTGAGTATAAAAGACTCTCTTGTTGAGTCAAACCCTTTTAGCCTCTGTCTTGGGCTTCATACAAAAAACATATAAAAACACTCTCTTGTTGAGTCAACCCTTTTAGCCTCTATCTCTGGCTTCGTACGAGATACAAAAGCATCCTCTTGTTGGGTCAATAGCCTCCTCTTAGGCTTTGTATAAAGAAATCCCTGTTTGATTCAATCAACCTTTTAGCATCAAATCATGCTTTGGTCACAGCATACAAACATCAACAACTCCTTTTCCCTCGTCTAATTGTTGTAAGCGGCAAGCCTCTGGATTATTTACATCCACGCCACTGTCCCTCTTTTAGCATGAGAAATTCCTAAGGAAAGATGGCATTGCTCTAAACTGAGTTAAAGTCTTCTCCTTCAGGTTGAAAATCCCCTATAAAGGAAATTATGGCATTGCTGGACTCGCATATCCCAGTTAAAGTAATTCTCCTTTATAATCAGTCACCCAACAGTTGTGCCAAACAGACCAAATATTCCCCTTTAGAGATGACAAATTCTCTGTAAAGTCAAAACCTTTTAGCTTCACATCTTGGGCTTCGAACAAGATACAAATAGACCCTTCAGCTTCACATCTTGGGATTTGAACAAGATACAAACTACCTTCAGCTTCATGTCTTGGGCTTTGAACAAGACACCAAAACAACCTTTTTCCTCCCATAAAATAGGAGAAACTACGATCGCTCTGATTTCCCTGTTTCATTAAACGGGAATGCGTAGGCATAAGATTGAAAAATCTTAGTGAGCGCACTAATCAAGAACCCAAAATCCCGTACCTTCATACATCAATCGAAAAGCATCAGTCCTAACATCCTACCAATAGTCTAAACCCTGTGTTCTTAACAAAATAACCTAAGAGAGACCCACAATCTTTGTAGCATCTGTAAACCAACAGTTATCTGTTTAAACTCAGTTTGCAAGCAGGGTTAATTGGAGACATCTATTTCCCTTCCTTCATCAGCTTCAATAGGATAAAAAATGAATCGAACTGTAGTACCCCCAAAGCGATAGTGTTTCACAACCACACATAAAACTCGCGCTACACATGGCTCTTACCTTCTCAGCCAACTCTTCATACCTTCTATCATTACCATCATTATGAACCCCCATGTCAGCATTCAGCACAGAGAACTGATCATCTTGATGGTCCTCTACATGTTGATGATTAATATGGCCAACGCCACCAGGAGCTCCGCCAGGAGGATCAACTGCCGCTCCTCCAGGAGGATTAACTGCCACTCCGCCAGGAGGATTAACATTGGGGATTTCCACTTCCAACCTTTGAACTGCAGTTCTCAAATCTTGCTGCCCCTGGGCTATGCCCTGCATAAGGTTCATGAACTGCTCCATACGGGTCCTCATTTCAGTGAGTTCTGCCTGCACCTGTTCCATGATTCTGGCTTGATTTTGTCGAGTCACGTAGCGATGAATGTTGAGATCAACTATTCTGCCTGTAACCAAATAAAGGTTAGAAAATCCTGTTGCGAGTACCTGTTATGCAAAATGATATGTTATGAAATGTATGCATATGACATGTTTTTCACTTCCAAGGTTTTTTTTTACACCCCGATTCCAGTCTTAATATACATATTGTTGAGAGAAATTTGTTGAGAAGAACTGTTCTGTGATAAAGTGTTGTGATAATGTGCTTGTGAACAGAACACTGCTAAGGAACCAATTCTAAGTAAACCAATCATTTGAATTAACAGAAAGCCAAAAAGTGCTGAAGCATTCTACAACGAGTTCGTAAACTGGAAATACATCAAGAAAATGGCTCCATCAACAAGCCTGATGGTAACCACAGTACATCAACAAAACTGCACTAGGAAAATAAAGAGGAAACTATCAATCATTTAGCTCCAAATCTTTCAACTTCTCACTAGAGTACTTGATTTCTTCAAAGAGTATTCTGGTGCGTTGATGGTTTGGCCTTTCAATCATTTCTTTTATCAAAATATCCCTCTTCGTTAGAGCTTCGGCTAATGAATCCATGTGCATCAAAAGAGCTTCGTCATCACTCACCTGCTTAGGCTTTTCACACCAACTCGCCTCTTGAGTTCCCCTACTTCTGCCATAGCATCTTCAAGTTCCTTCTTGGAAGCTTTCAACTCCTCTCTAAGCTTCTTCGACAGCTCTTGGCTTTTACCGGAGTCTTCATGATGCTTTCTTCGTTGTTCATGCGCTCTCTGGAGTTCATCGTCTATGGTTTTTAATTGCTCTCGCAGCTCTGCATTCTCGACTCTAACTTCGTCCCATGCTTGCTGAAGTTTGGCGAGCTTGGCTTTTGTTTCGGCCAAAGATTGTTTAGTCTGTGTGTAAGTTTGAGCAGAAGTTTCGACAGCCATATTAACTTTCTGGTAATTTCGGGCTCTGTCGGCAAAATCTTTTTCTCTTGCTTTTAAGATCTTTTCTGCATCTTGGGCTTTGCATTCCAATCCCATGTTGGTAAGTAAAGTGTCCTGAAGATGGCTGCTCAAATCAGAATTCTTCACTCTAAGCTCTTTCACCAGAACCTGCAATTTGTTGAATTCTTCAATGGCCACTGTATCCCTCTCTCCTACAACCTCAGGGTATAAAGGAGGTATGGGATCAAAAGGCAGATAGAAATCTTCCACCCTTTTCCTTATCCAGTTCTCATAAGGAGGATAAGTTCGGTTATTGGGTTTTCTATGAACTCCTTTGCCTTTTCTTTGGATGCTAGTCCAGGCTTCCGAAGCTTTTCGGGCTATTGCTTGATCGTCACCTACTTGAAAGTACAAGGACTCTTCCATACTTCCCTCGGTAGGGGGATTTTCCAGAGCATAACTGAATTGTCTAATGGCCAGAGATGGATTATAGTTGATGCCTCCTTTCCTCCCTATCAATGGAACATTGGGGAATCCACAACAGCAATGAATAATATCCCCACCAAGTATTCCTTGATTTATCCATATGATGTCTTTGGCAGACAAACCCATCAGTCTATGACGCCATTCCAATGAAATCTTGGTATCCACGAATGCACCTTTGCGTGGTAACCGATGCGAAAACCATTTGTAGAATAGAGGCGCACAGCAATTGACATATCCCCCTCTTTTCTTTTCATTCCTGTTATGGACTGAATGATAAAGGTCACCCAATAAAGTAAGGACTGGATTTTGAGTAGTGAATATTTTGATGGCGTCCATATCAACAAATTCGGGCACATTTGGGAATAGAATAATGCCATATACACAAAGAGCTAACACAACACAGAAAACATTCCACTCCTTGTCTTTAGCAGCTTTCTGAGCAATCTTGATCAAGTACGTCAGAGGGTATCCTCGAAATTCTCCTTTTTTGGTGATGTTTGCCTCCACCGTTGATTTGCTCAAATAAAGAGCAGCAGCCACGACCTCAAAATTTGGATATGTCTTTGAACTGAAAAAAGGCACCTCTTCCTTAATGGAAATCCCCAAGATATTCGAATATTCTTCCAAAGTCGGGACCAAAACATAATCCTGAAACACAAAGAACCGTAGAGAAGGATCGTAGAATTGCATTAATGTGTGAAGACCCACCTATTCATACTCACTGAGGTTGCAAACAAATGACAAAATCCGCCTGTACTTTCCTCTGAATGATTCCAACACCTCTGAGCTAGCCATAGCCTTCAAACTGCTGATAGGACCCAAACCTGGCTTCATAAATTTGTAAGTGATGACATTCTTTTTCTTTCTCTCAACATCCATCGGAAAAGAAGCCCCTGACTGGAATCGAAGGTATAATATTGCCCTGGAAATGGAAAAACATGTATGTTAAGATATGAAAATGCAATGCAAAGGCATGTGATCAGACTGTCCGGTGTCTGTGCTGGACTGTGCAGATAGTGACATTAGTATATTTGTGGATAGTGTCGGATTGTGAATAATAACCATCTGAACATAATAATATGAACCAGAAGAACCAGGATATCAGGTATGTGGGAGGCCTAAGTCACCTGCAAACCTGTAAACACCCGCCCATTCTCACATGTGGGTACTAGAAAACCGAGGATTAGGGGTGTGCATGGATCATAAACCAAACCAAATTGAACCATATATAAGGTTTGGTTTGGATCTTGAAACTACTTCTATAAAATCGGTTTAATTTTTTAAAACCGGTTTATAAATAGATCGGTTCAGTTCTAAACCAGTTTTTCGCAATAGCCAGTTTTTTAAAAAAACCAATTTTAAACCGGTTTTTCTCAAAACCAGTTTTTTGCTTTCTTTAAGAAAAGGTCATGATTTTTTATATTTATGTGAGTTTTAAAATAGAAAATACAATTTTTTCTCAAATTCAGTAGTATTCTATAATTTTTATAAGTATGACAAATTTAAAGTAGATTAATTGTATATCGAAGAAAAATTGTATCATACCATCCAATCACAGATAGCAGTGTGTCGTGCTGAACCACCAAAATGCTATAGCGGCATGGCAGATAACGGCTATTGTGAAGACTAAAACAATGTATATAGGAAATAAAAATTCTAAAAGCATACATAAATACTTAAAAATAGAAATTGCAACAGTAAATATAAATTCCATCTGAATACATATCCCATAAAAATCAAATTATAAAGGTTATTTCTCCCATTGAAGTGTGCTCACAAAAATCACAAACAATTATTTTCTTGTTCTGGTCTTTATAAGAGTTCCACTACCAATCAATATCAAGGATAAACATATCAATTTAACAAATAATGAAATTTGGATATCTAATAACTAAACCACATTATAATTATGGAAACCGGTTTATATTTGGATAACAAAATGGATAACCACATTTATATTTTAGCATTTGGTTTGGATTTTTAAAATTGGAACAATTTGGATACTAATTTGGTTAATAATAACTGGTTTTTTTGCACACCCCTACCGAGGATCCTCAATATCACGGGCTCTCAGGTCGAGAAATGATGATACGTTCACCATTTCTGGTTTGGCATCATCATCAATCGAGGAGGCCTCAACTGATTCCCCTTAAAAAGGATATCCTATATGAATTCCCAGCATTGGGTCCTTGGATCAAAAAGTGTAATGGGTTTGCCATTTCTGGTCTGCCATTATCACCTCTCAGGAGGAGTGCCGTTACTGAGTCCTCGGGAATGGTTACCAGAGTCGACAGCTCATACAGGGATATCTAATGGCCTGCATAACATGCAGTATCAGATACCACCTATATGGGCCTCGTCTGGCTGTGGATCTCGCGAAGACTTAACGTGATAACACCACACAAGCGATCGACTATCCACTCTAAATCCTATGTGTATGCTCAAGCCTGGGAAGTGGGCTTATCTCTCAGAACACCCTTCCCACCAAACAGAAAAATCCAGCACAGTCCAGCACAATATAATATATGACAACAGTAAATGAAAAGCATGTAAATGCAATAAAACAGTAAACATGCAACAATGCCATAAATAAAGCGAGTAAAGTAAACATATAAACACCCTAAAATCGAAAACAAACAAGCGCTAGGATTGACTCGCAAAGGGATGGACCAGCAAGAGGTCAACCTTTCCCCAGCAGAGTCGCCAGCTGTCGCTCCCGGGATTTTCACCCAAGTACAAACGCAAAAGTGGCGCTGAAACAGAGTCGGCAGCAATGTGTATTTATCCCAAGAGAGGAAAAGGAAACACTGCGTAAACCTGAAGGGGAGGAAAAAGCATGGTCTTGCGACCAAGAGAAACAGGTAAGGGAGTCGGTTACGCGAGGGGAAGGTATTAACACCCCCTCACGTCCATCGTACTCGACAGGATCCACGCTTGTTGTTATCGATCAAAGGGTGTAGGTTATTTGAAACTCGACTGCTAACTGGAAACTGGAAACAAAAGGTGAAATGGAGAAATGGGGGAAAAGAGAAAAAAGACACCAAGGACTCGCAAGGATCGTCGCAATCCTATGCCTGCTTATCTTCATTAACTAATGAAGAATCAGAGTCAACATAGTTTGGACTACTGATTGGGGAAGGGTGAAAGGATTGTGCTCGGAGAGATCTCGCACGATCTCCTGCCTACGTATCTCGCTCGCACGCGAGAATCAGAGCGACGTAGTTCCCCTCACTAGGGATGACTTTGCTTTGCTTGTGTTTTTTAACGGAAGACGCTAAAGTTCGCGTTCCAGCAGTTAGGTGTCGCAGCTCGTTGTACGGAGTCTTAGGCATTTACCTGTTTACGGTAGAACGGAAATGACGCGCCCTTTATGAAAGGAATGAAAGAGATGAGAAGAGAATTATTTGTTTGTTTATTGATTTTTAAAAGAAATTTTTTGATTGGTTTGTGTTTATAACACGTATTGCACTAAAGTCTATGACATAGGAACGAATGCCTCGCATGGTCGTCCTAACAGGACGTATGCTAAACACTCTAGAAAGGCGAAGGGAAACCCTTCTCCTTCCATTTCCCATGTACTTAAGGCTCATGGCATACAATACTTGTTGCCTTTATTACATGTTTTTTTTATTTTTGTTTTGAGATGAGAAAGAGAAACTCAAAGGTGAGAAAGGAAAAAGTCTAAGTGGGGGAAAGACTAATAATCCTAATGTTGTCATACATGGATGTCCTATGGTTATGTGGAGCATAAGAACCACCTAAGTCTAAAGAGAAGAGAGGGATAACACTATCTAATGCTTATCCTACCTCACCTTAATCAAAAATTAAGGATGAGCTAGGATCCCTAAGGGATGTGAGAAAGTTCTACACAATCAAGCATTATAACATGCTATTCACAAAAGAGAAATAGTAATGAAAGAGATAAGAGATGAAAGAAGAGATGAACATGGATAACCATCCACATGTTCAAGTACCTTACCTCTGCCCCTACACAAAAGGTTAGTATATAATCAATCACACGTAATGAATTCAAGTGAAAGAAGCTATACAAAACAATACTAGTTGTTTTAGGAAGACAACTTAAAAAGCAAACAATGTTTAAACCAAAAGGGAATGGTCTTAATGGTTAAGAACCAACACAAGTCAGTAGGTCTGTTAAAGGATCCTACTAATGTAAACATGCCATATGAAATCAAACAAAAGCAAACTAGGCACCAAACAATCATACAAATGCAAATGAAACATTAATAATGCAATATGAATGCAAATGAATCATGAACATGGATGAATGCACATGTAAGCATCAAAGCCAGAAATGAAGGACATTTAATAATGCATCAAGATGTCATTAATGTAGCATATTATTCATGAATGCAAGTATTGAACAAGTAGGAAAAAGTGTGAGCAAACATCATCCAAGTTCTAACAATGAAGCATACTTGTAATGCAAGTAGGAAATGAAAATGGAAAATGAATAATTATGCCATATGAATGCAAGTCAGTAGCTCAATACATTTAACATGATGTTTAAAAGTCAAGAATGGAAGCACAATGTCCAAACAAGTATCATATTGAAGCACCTTGATGATTAAGAGCAAACATGTTCAAGTTAGGTCAAGCAAGCATACAAAAGTTTATGCACTTAAGAACTTGTAATGTGCAATTATGGGTCATGGAATATGGTTGAGGATGATTACAAACAGAAGTGAGTCATGTTTATGTGATGGTTCAAGATCATGCAAAAGTTGGTACAAACATATACTCAAAGAAGATCCACGAAGAATGCACAATTACACAAGGTATTTCAAGTTAAAAGAAATGCATACAAGTCATGTAAGGATGAAATTTGAATGACCTATAACATAATGAAAGTGACCTATAATATTCGTGCAACATGAATTAAAAAGCCTCAACAAATGGTCAAAGAAGATAGCACACAATGCTCATTAAGACTTAAACATAAGTCTTCTACATTCACACAAACCAACATGCTTTCATACAATTCATAAAGTCATGTTATGATGATGAATAAATTAAGAAAAGACAAGTGAATTAAGGTATAATCAGTGTGTAAGCATACTCCAAAAGTATGGCTCAAAAATCATTAGGAATCATGCTCAAAGATGTTTCACAATGTCATACAAATCATACAAGCAAATGGCTCAAAGATGGCATCCAAAATTCAATGTAAAATGACCTAAAAATCTAGTAAAAATAGTATGACATACCTCAACATATAAAAAATGCATGTACCAATTATTAGGCAAAAATTCAGTGCACAACTATGTCAAACAAAATTTGAATGAAGCATAGGTCATGATTAAATGCACAAACAAAAGAAAATGAAAGAAAATTCATGAAAATATAACAAGATATGATAAAATCAGAAAATAAAATGTGTAAAAATTATTTAAATGCATTTTGATGCTTCGTGAATTTTTATAGAATTTTTGGATGCTTGAATGTATTTTTAAAAATTAAAAACCAAACAAATAGGAAGAAGAAAATAAAAATGAAAGGGAAATAGTCAGGGGGTGCTACAATAGCAAAAGGCTAGTTCAAAAATAGCCTTGGGCTTAGAAGAGGGGGTGCGTAAAACAAAAAGGCCCAGTCCAATTACACGCTCTCAGATGAGGTGTATGTTGTGGACTCCAGTCAATCCATTGACTCAATCTCATCCCTTGGATGGAGTCAGCACATGATCATCAAGAAAGCACACACATCCAACAAACCACATTGCGTGCTCATGATAAGATATGATGATACAACCACATGTAAACACCAAATTCAAATTAATTCAGAAATTAGAAGCACGTGAGGGGAGTGTGGTTCATTAATAAGCTGGCATGTTATTATCCCTTGGATCAAAAGCATCTAACGACCACGACTTAAACTGGACTCAGGCTAGGGTTTATGTGAGTTCATCAACTCAGGTGGCCGGAGAAGACTCCGGTCGTATTCTCCGGTGATCCTCCACCGTGGACAAAATTTCAGGTGACTAGAAACACACAAACCTTATATCAAAATGTTCCTCTCAACTAGTGGATCATGAATCTAGCATCAAAAATCACAAACAACACACATACAGAGAGAATCGAAGCCAACAAGTTTGCCTTAAGATTTTCAACTAAGCACCTAAGGTGCCTATCAACTAGCCAGAGGTCACATTGCTCCTACTGAGCTTCAATCATGCAAAAAACAAGTGAAATTAGATCAAAAGAGAACAAGAGCTTGAACTAAAACCTGTGTTTTTTACTGCTTCCTTGGCTTCAAAGAATACCAGAGGTGAGGTTCCACTTGTTTCTTGAACTTGATTTTGGCCAAATAAAGGCTATGAAGAAGCTTAGAAATTCTTGAAAATTAACTGCTGAATGTGTGAATCAATCTGGATATAGTAGCTTGAATCTCTTCCTTTACTCCATTGATGCTTCTTGATGAAGAATGGAGGAGAAAATTGCAAAGAGAATGAGTAAATCTTCAAGAGAAAGAGAGAAAAGATTGAGAGAAAGAAGGTGGAAATTTCAGAGAAGTGTGTAGAATGAAGTGTCCTCCTCTCAATTCTGTTAGAGGGGGCCTTATATACCTTGAGTTAACTGTTAACCACCTTGGTTAACAGTTAGAACTCTGATTAGGGTGAGTGAGTCAACTGAGTGAGTGAGTCAAGTTAGTTAGACAAGAGTTGTGTGGTTTTTATTTAAGTGTGGAGAGATCAAGAAGCTTTATGGTGAGGATTAAGGGAATATAGGGTGATGATGATAGGTACTGAGCAACACAGCTTGCTCTGCAAGTTTTCTCTCTTTCCCTTGTTTGTAGATGTATGGTAATGATAGCACATGAGCATTAGTGTGTAAGGGCATGGTTTAGCTCAAAATGGCAAAGTTTAGTGACATGCTACATGATGTATGCGCATGCTGATCCATAAAGGACAAGGTTTTGACCTAGTTTGTCTTTCTTGGCATGGAAGAAAGACAGTTGGTATGACATGGACTTTGGAGGAAGAAATATCCATGGCCATGGGGTGAAATAGTGAGCTTCTGAGGTCTTTGGAAAGATAAAATGGAGGAGAACAACATTGGTATGGAAAGCAAACTCAATAGGAGTCTCTACCATGCCTAAAATCTCTCATGAAATGCTTGGATCGTAACTGAATGAACATGCCAGCATGACCTGCTCGTGACCAACTTGTGTGTGCATGAAGTTCAGAAGTGATGACCCCAACTTTGATCCCCTATAACTCTCTAATGGTTGATCAGATGAAAAAAAGTCCAACATCAAAGTGGAAGAAGAGATGGAAATGAACAAAAGTCATGTTAAATTTTTTTCTATTTGGAGTTTCTATCATTGAGAAATTTGACCATGAACTTAGGCACAACATGCACACCAAGTGTTTGTGGAAATTATGGCGCATTGGCTAGTCATGACTTGCCATTTTGCCTTGATTTCTCTTCACTTTGATCCATCATATCTCTCTTAATTTTGATCCAATGGGGATGTTCTTGGTATAGTTTTGAAACTTGAAATGTGAACTTTTGATAGGCCTCCCTAACCTTTCAATTTGATGCTTGGAACATGGAGAAAGAATGCTCTAAAGTTGACCTCTCACCTTGCCAAAACTTGCCATAAATAGAATCCCTAATTTCTATTTTGGGCAACTTTGTATATATCTTGATTTTTTGTGAATCTCTCATTATTTCTTGATCAAATCTTCACCAATGATCATATTTGACATGAGGAACATGAATTTGACCTTAAAAAATCAAGAGTTGACTTTTTCCTCTGCACAGTTGACTTTCTGCCAAATCTCCTGATTCTCAATCAATTGATCAATTGAAACCCTTCCAAATCAAATTGATGGACAATTCTTCATCCTTAGACCCCTGAGGACATGTAGAATACCATAGAATCAAGTCTTGCCCCAAAAATAAAAAATAAACTGATTTTATGGCAAATCCTAATTTTGAACCCTCAGTTTAGGAGAAATCAGCACATTCTCCAAATCCAAATTCCTCTGAGTATGATGTGTATCCTCTCTAACAAAGATGAGATCTGCCATTTGGAAATGATAAAAGCTCAAAGATCTTGCCCATTGGGGTGTTATACTCCAGAATTCCAAAACCCTAGTTTGCACTGGTTAGGAGAATGTGACTTCCTTCAATCTTCTGTTGAATCCTCATCTTGTGATACCTTGGGGGCTCAAATGAGATGAATTGAGATATGAGGAGCCCTTGTGACTTATTTGGAGAAATTTTATTTTTATCCTTTGACTTTGAACTGTCCATACCTTGGGACCACTGATCCCATGCCTTGCAACCAATGATTTATGATTTTGTATGACCTATTATGAAATGCAAATGAATGAAACATAAGCCAATTATTGGAGAAAAGTAAGAGGGAAAATTTGAGGTATTACAAAGGGATAAAACTCTTAGGTTCCAAGAGTATAAATAAAGGCCAAGGATTTTAAGGGATAAAACTCTCCGTCTGAGAGTATAAATAATGGACAAGGGATTTAAGGGATAAAACTCTCCATCCGAGAGTATAAACAATGGATAAAGGATTTAAGGGATAGAACTCCTTGTCTAGGAGTATAAATAAAAGATTAAGGGATAGAACTCCTTGTCTAGGAGTATAAATATAGATTAAGGGATAAAACTCTCCGTCCGAGAGTATAAACAATGGATAAGGTTTTTAGGGATAAAACTCTCCGTCCGAGAGTATAAACAAGGGATAAGGGATTTAAGGGATATAACTCCTTATCTAGGAGTATAAATATAGATTAAGGGATAGAACTCGTTATCTAGGAGTATAAATATAGATTAAGGGATAGAACTCCTTATCTAGGAGTATAAATATAGATAAAGGGATAGAACTCCTTATCTAGGAGTATAAATATAGATTAAGGGATAGAACTCCTTATCTAGGAGTATAAATATAGATTAAGGGATAAAACTTCTCGTCTAGGAGTATAAATAATAGATTAAGGGATAGAACTCCTTATCTAGGAGTATAAATATAGATTAAGGAATAGAACTCCTTATCTAGGAGTATAAATATAGATTAAGGGATAGAACTCCTTATCTAGGAGTATAAACATAGATTAAGGGATAGAACTCCTCATCTAGGAGTATAAACAATATATTTGGGGATAGAACTCTTTATCCAAGAGTATAAATAGTGGATTAGATGTGGGATTAAGATCAGGAATAGGATTAGGGGGTAGGAATAGGGGAGGTGAACTACGGTTACTCTGATCCTTCAAAATTGAAGGTACGTAGGTATAGGGTTGTAAACCCTAGTGAGTATAATTAATAAAATGCTTAAGTTTCTTTTGTTAATAAATAATTTAGACAAATAAACAAGCATATCCTAAAATCTAAGGAGGATCCTTTTGAGTACAATGGAAGTGAGGGGTGCCTAACACCTTCCCCTCACTTAACCGACTCCCGAACCGTAGGAATCTCTGCCCTTGGGATTAAGGATTTTTAGGTTTATCATTATTTTCAGTAAAAAATATGATGGAGACTCGAAAATTTTTAGCCGACCGCGACAGCTGGCGACTCTGCTGGGGACGCCTCCCTAAAGAGAGCCCCTCCTAACTTTAGGCTTTAGGGTTTTGTTTGTTTGTATTGGGTGTTTATGGTTTTTTTGTTTTTTTTATTATTCTCAGGTTTTATTTTATATATTTGTTTATTTATTTTATTTGACCCTTTTTGTTTTTATTTTGTCATCCTACATTGGATTGGGGCAAATGATGTGTGAAGCTAAAGTCCAAGCTTGAAGTATAACCCTAGATTAGGACGTGGAACGGAAATGTTTGGGGGGGGATGTGACATCCCCAACAATTCATTGATGACACACTCATAATAGATCCTTCCAAAGGTGTCCTCATGAAAGGGCTAGCCCCTAACATAGAGGATGATTTGGATGTGGTCCAAGACTCTGAGAACTTTTAGCCTACCCCTTGCCAACTCATGGAGACCCTATGTATTCAACCCTCAAGGGTTGTTACTAGGGTCCTACCCAGATGAGACTTATCCCGAAGGATTACCATAGGAAGGCTTGCTCCTTCTCATGGTAAAACGAGGGTATAGTCTGTACATTATAGGGTCGTTATGTTGTCCAAACTTTATGTCCTACATGTGAGGGGATTGGGTAGATAAGCTTTAGATCTAAACCTATTATAGGGAGCCTACCTAGTCAGGGTCATGCTTGCATTTTCACCTTACCCTAACCAAGTAAAAAACAAAAAACAAAGTGTCCATGTCATCATGCATTTAAAAACATTTTCTTGCATATATGCATTCTTGTGGGGAATTTCAAGATGTTTTGTAGGGACATTGGGAAGATGGATTCAAACAAGAAAGGGCTACCCTACGCATCAGAGTGTTGAGTGCTGATTTACAAAGTCTCAAAGACCTTTGAGACTTAATGCCAAATCTGCTCAAAGGATGTTTATACATAAGTATGGAAGGATCCTCGATCTTTTAGGGATCCCTATGAAGGTAGAGGTCGTAATTGCTTTTGCACAATTTTATTATCCTCCTCTATGTGACTTCCTCTTCAAGGATTTTCAACTAGCTCCTACGCTGGAACAATTTGGACTATACTTGGATTTACAAGGAGAGGGAAAAACCTTACAAGGGGCATGAGGGCAAAAAAAAAAAGGGGAGGTCAAGCCTAAAGACTTAGTTGTACCTGTTGAAGACCTATTACCTCACCACAAGGAGGATAGGGAAATGCAAGGGGACTTGGAGGAGTTTAAAGCTCATTTGAAGAAGGCATTGGGGGCATCAATTTAGTTTACGCCTTCTTAAGTTCAGGAGTTTCCATTTTGGGATTATTGTTTTGGGTTATTTTCCTAATCTTATATTCATCTCTAACTACAATGGATTTTGGAATTCCCCCCGAATAAATTTTTAAAATTATTTAGCATACATCATGCATATTCATACATCCATGCATCAACATGCATTCAAACAAGGAGAAGGAAATAAAGGAAAAATCATCCTTTTTTAAAAAAAACTTCGTCTCAGGGTCATTGAGCATAACAATCTGACTTCCCGACCTCACACTCGAGCATACCGAAGGGAAGCTATGGATCAGATGGAGAAGGATTTGGTTACTCTAAGAGGAGAAATGGATATTGTCAAGGAGAACGTGGAAGATATGAAAAGCCAGATTGATCAACTGACACTTGCCATCCAGAATTTGATAGCCAGAGGAACCGAGTCAAGTCGTCAATGGAAGGTTCCTGCTCCTACCCCCCATGTTGAAGACAATAACCCCCTACTAGGGTTTGTCCATGACCTGGAATATGAGGAGACCGAAACCGCTAAGCACAAAATTGTTGACCAACCTCTCGAGGGAACCGTCTCTCCACCTATTTCCAATGGGGCACCTCGTACTACTCACATACCTATTCCATGTGAGAATTGCGCAGATTGGAACATCCAATACGAGGGTGAAAATCCAAGACAAGTGGCCCTCAAAAATAAAGGAACCACTGTTATGGAGAGGAGAGGGATTGATGATAAGTACAAAGCACTTGAGAAAAGGTTAAAGGTCATGGAAGGATTCAATATTCGTGGAGTGGATGCTTTGGAAATATGTCTGGTGCCCGATGTGGTCATACCCCCCAAGTTTAAGGCTCTGGGCTTCGAGAAATACAAGGGTTTCAGTTGTCCTAAGAATCACCTTAGGATGTTTGCTCGAAAAATGGGTGCCCATGCTACTAATAAGAAGCTGATGATGCATACTTTCCAAGACAGCCTTAGTGGGGCATCCTTGGACAGGTACATGCAATTGGAGAGGATTCACATTAAGACTTGGGAAAACCTTGCGAGCGCCTTTCTGAAGCAATGCCAATACAACGTGGACATGGCTCCTAATCGCACGCATTTGCATAACATGTCTCAAAAAGGGAATGAATCCTTCAAAGAATATGCCCAAAGATGGAGGGAAGTAGCTTCTCGTGTGCAACCCCCATTATTGGAAAGTGAAATTGTGGATATGTTTATGGATACCCTACAAGGAACATACTACAAAAGGATGATTGGGGCAGTCTTAATAAGATTTACTGACTTGGTTATCATTGGAGAAAGGATTGAGAACGGTTTGAAGATAGGAAAGATTGGGCAATCATCCTCCGATCAACATAACAATAAAAGGTATTCTGGAAACCACGATGTCAGTGCTGGGGACCCTGAAGGTCCAAATCTGGGAGATAGTGCATTACTGGGGCACACTGGGGCAACAGTCAATGCCATGGAAGGGATGGGGGATGAATTCCTTATTATAAGAAAGACATAACAAACTGGGGCAAACAATGGGAGTCACCTGAGGAGAAGGATTTGTTTGGGCTGGGTTACAAACCAGCTAATGAAGGATTAGAAGGCGATTTCCATGGTGTGGGATTTGGAATTTGGGATCATGTGGACTTAATGGAAGAGGAAGAAAGGAATGCCTAATTTCGACAATTGGAGAACCATCGGGATTTCTGAGATGATTTTTGTGTCGAAGTAATTTACTTTTTCCTTAAAATAATAATAAGTCCCTTGCTATGCCCAAGGCAAGTGGACAAAGCTTTGTAGGGCCACCTTTTATTTCATTGGATTATTTCTATCAATAAAATTGTATTTTGTTTTCAATCAAGATCTTTTTTCTTTCATTTTCTGGCAATATACCTTCTTTCAATATTTTCATTTCTAGCACTTCATTCCAAAAGGAAAAAAATCTTCCTCGTGCAAATTTAAAAATTGACCTATTACAAATGACACCGCTATAATCTCGAATGACTTCGAATTACCGATTAACCAAGCAGAAAAGGGTGATGAGGACGAGTGTGAGCTTCTCGAAGAGTTAACCAGACTGTTGAGGCAAGAGGACAAGGAAATACAACCTCATCAGGAACCAGTGGATGTGATCAATCTGGGAACTGAGGAAGATAGGAAAGAGGTCAAAGTCGTGCTTCTCTGGATAAGGATATAAAGTAAATAGTGATCGAGCTATTGCGAGGATACTCCGACGTGTTTGCATGGTCATACCAAGATACGCCAGGACTTGATACAAGCATCGACAAGCACAAACCACTGCTCAAACTAGAATACATGCCAATCAAGAAAAAGTTGAGGAAGACTAGATCAGATATAATCCTCCAGATCAGGGAAGAAGTCAAGAAGCAATTCGACTTTTTGTCACATGGTAACGCCTGTTGGGTTAAAGAATGTAGGAGTAACTTATCAAAGGACTATGGTAATATGAGGCATAAGGAGATAGAGGTTCATATGGATGATACGATTACCAAGTCGGAAAAGGAAGAAGATCACATAACTAACTTGCAAAAGTTGTTGGATCAGTTAAGGAAATTCAAGTTACGACTAAAGCCCACAAGGTGTACCTATGGAATTAGATCTGAAAAATATCAGGGTCCATGGTCAGTCAAAAGGGAATAAAGGACAAAATGAAAGTCACCTATATTGGTGCTACCAGTCCCAAGGAGACCACTCATAATGTACTTAACAATACTTGAGAATCCAATGGATTGTGAAACTTCGGACCCCTATGAAGGATCTGGACCTGGAGCTCGATGGAAACTTCTATTTGCATAAGGATATGGGCTTCAAAGAGGGGCTATCAATTGGGGGGAAAATTCATTGTCTAGGATCTTAAAGGAAGCTAAACTGGATAAGGCAGAATGGGTGCAAACTAGGCTCGATCAGTTAAACCTCGTATAAGGGAAACGTGTGGCTGTGGGCAGTTATACCCACAGGGAATTAAGAGAGGGTTTGACAAAGAAATTCGTCATCGCCTACGCAAAGAGGGAGACTTGGGGTTAAGGAAAATATTACCCATCCATAAAGACCACCACGTCAAATGGACCCCACCCTATGAAGGGCCATATGTCATGAAGAGTGCCTTCTCTAGTGGAACACTAATATTAACAACCGTGGATGGAGCGGATTTACCACAATCGGTGAACTCCGATTCGGTCAAAAATACTATGCCTAGAAAAAGAGGATAAAAGCCCGCTAAGTCGAAAACCCTAAAGGGAGACTTAGGCAAAAAAATTAGGGCGTCCCGGTGGATTGAAAACTCAAAAGAGCAATCCAGGAAAAAATTAGGGACTTGGATAAAAATGATACCCGACAAGTTGAAAACCCTAAAAGGCGGCTTAGTAAAAAAAATGGTATATCATCCCGGTGGACTAAGACTCTAAAAAGAGCGGTCCAGGCAAAAGTTAGGGATATCCAAAAGGAATATGACTGAAAACACTCAAGTCACCCCGTAACAGGAACTCATAAGGGAACGATCATTCCAGCCGTCATCTTCAGAAGCGAAGTGTCGTGATCTTGGAGTCTTAGGGTTATTAGCTGGTGTTAAATTTAATAGGAACATAAATAAATTTGTTTTCTTATTGCCATTTTACGTTTTTCTGGATTTACGGTAATATCTCCTTATGAGAATTACCATCCTTACTTATCATTGCCCATTTTCGGGTCAATTCTGAATAAAATTTGTTTTTCAAATATATTTCTTTGCCTCCTAAATCATTCCGCTTGATTACAAGGTGTCGATTAATTGTGGCATAATGCATTGAAATATCGGGTATAAATAAAAGCTTTAAAAAGGGAAAATGGATTTTACTTCATTCAAAGGGATCATATTCGTCCAAAGTAGGAGATAGGGTCTATACACTGACAGGAATATACATTACAATCTAACCGACATGGGAGATTCTTTAACGGCATGTTACGTATTAAACAAGAACCAAGGGTATCATGGCTTACTACAAATTATCAAGGTTTCAAGGGTCAGGGAGTCAGGACGTTATGGAAAGTATTATTTCAGACAAAGACATACGTTGCATATCATAAAAGAGGCGTAGCCCAAATAATACATCATACATAAGAGCACGCATACATGCACTCATATACAAACATGCATACATGCATAGGGGTTCCACTAAAAATTTAGATGTCAAGGGGTTCCACTAAAAAAAATTTTCAAGGGGTTCAATCGGGTCTTTCGTCAAGGGTTTATAACCAGGGATTTTGGGGATATCAACTGCACCTATCAGGTGCGGCGGTCAAAATTAGGGTCCTTCTTATATTTAATCGTCTCCTCAACAAAAGAGGAAGACTCATCAACTTCCTCTTTATAATTCGAAGACAATTAAATAGGGGCAGCTGTAGTACCCTAAATTTTAACCAGTGGTTTGTTAATATTTTTGGATTTTTGTGCTACCAGAGGGTGTCATTTAGGTGTCATTGGGTTTTTGGGTTTGTTAGCACTTTTAGGCCTATTTTGGGATTGGTTTTATATAAGGGGTCCTTATCTTTAGTTAGAGATTAAAAGTTTTGGTTTAGTTTTATTAATTAGATAATAAGTAAGATTTTTGTTTCATAGTTAATTATTTTTTTAAATAAAATGTTTTGTAATTAGTCCATTTTTGAAAGTTTTTGCTAAGGGTCATTAGAACTATATTATAAGTTTAAGTTTTTTTGGGGCCATTGAAAATTATTTTATTGTTTAGGGTTTTTCATTAAGGTTTTTAAGTGGTAATTAGGATTAAGGATTAAAATAGGGACCGGTTGTGTTTATTCTAATTATCATTATTTTATTTTATCGTTATTATTTTATTTATTTTTATTTAGGGTCATTTTTTCAGCATTAGGTAATATTGATTAGTGATAATTTAATTGGAAGAGGGACCGAGCTATCAACGTAACAATTATTTTTATTTTTATTATTATTTCATGATGTGTCTTTATTATTTATTTATTTATTTTATTTTTATTACTTTTTTTGGGTCAAAATTGTTGACCAAGGGAAGGTCAGCTTCTTCCCCAAATCAAACCCTAGATTGTGCGCAAAAGGGGAAATATGGCTCAAAGCAAAATCAAATCATATCAAAATCACTTTCATTAATCCATTCAAATCAAAACGAGTACAAAACCCAAATCAGATCTAAAAATTACGTCTTGTACAAGACGTAACCCTAATTCTAAAAATTACAACAAAATCAAATCTGTTCAAAATAAATCAAAACTTCCTAAAACGAAAACCTAATTTCTAACTCTATAAAAAAACCTAAGAGAAAACAAAAGGGGGGGTTTTTTTTTACGAGGAGACAGAGGAACACGGCCACGAATCTCCCCAAGTTTTTTTGAACACCTGCGAAAATAAAAAGAAGGGGATTAGAAGCGAGAACAGAGGAAATAGGATAACAAATTACTACGAGATTCACTGCAAGGAAAGTAAATAAAAAAGACTTAGCTTTGAATTGTTGATTGTTTGCGTGTTCTGGGTTTTCAGGGAATTTAATAAGGGGTTAGGGTTCTTGGGGGTTAGGGTTAGGGTTCATAGCTAAGAACCATAGGGTTCATCATCTAGAGCTAGGGTTCTTGGTGTTCTTAGGGTTTTCTGGGTTTTGGATTGAAGGTAGGGTTAGGGTTCTTACCCTAGGGTTCTTAGGGTTCATCTTGAACCCTGAAGAACATGAAGAAATATGGGTTTAAAAGGTTAGGGTCATGAGATTTGCAAATTCTGGTTTAATGTCAACCGGAAATCTGGGTTGGGCGGTGGTTTGAAGGGTTTTGCATGGTGGCCGGAGAGGTACACCGACGGTTAAAGAAGGGAGAGGCGAGAGAGAGAATTGGCTTAGAGAGAGAGAGAGAGCGTGTTAGAGAGAGAAGAGAAAAGGAAAAATGAGAGGGGACTGAGGTGTGAGCGGGTTAAGTACCCCCTTTTGGTGAGCCGTCTCATCCACGCCAAGTGACGTCATCTAGGTCGTCTGATTAAATTGACCGTTGGAGGTCAACTGGTGTCCCACGCGTACATGCCCTTGAAGGCGTGTGGTAACTATGAATCCTGGCCGTGCGTTCAGATTATCTAGTTTAGTATTTAAGATCAATGGCTGAGGTTGTATGTGTTTAACCTGTACGATCATGATCAATCGATGAAGGGGGAGTTAACGATCAGACTCCATCCACCTTGTTTTTTTTGTTTTTTCTCTCTGTCTCTCCGTATTGGGTTTTGGCGATTGGGTCTTGCGCCCAGATCCCTAGTTACACCCCCACTAGCCCATTTTCTTTTTCTTTAACAGAAAACGCACCCCCCTGGTTTTTTATTTAATTAAATTATTAACATAATTTAATTAGTAATTAAGTTTAAGTATTTTAATTAGGAAAGAGGGTTTTAGGGTTTTTTGAATTATTAAATTAATAACTTAATTTAATTATTTAATTAGGTTAGATTTTTATTTAGGATTTTTAAAGGATAGGGTTTTAGGTTTTTTAATTAATTAAATTAATAACTTAATTTAATTATTTAATTAGGATAATTTTTAATTAGGGTTTAGGGTTTTCAACTAATTAAATTAATAACTTAATTTAATTATCTAATTAGGATAAATATTTAGATGTTTTTGATAAATAGTTTTATATATCTAAATTAATTTATTTGAGGAAATGGGGATTTAATTTTACTTAGGAGTTTTATTAGGGTTTTAGGGATGATTTTGGGTTGGGTTTGTAATGGGTATATTTAAAAATGTTTGGATTTATACTTTTAAAAAATAGGATTTAAAATTCTTTTATTTTGGGATTATGTCAAAAATCTTTTAAATTGGAATATTTTGGGGATTTATTTTGCTATGTAAATAGCATTTTGGGTTTTATTAAATTACTTGGGGATTTGAGGATCTTGTTATTTTAAATAAGGGATATATGAGGTATTTTAAGGATTTAAAGCTTTGGGATAAAGCTCTTGGTCCGAGAGCCTAAATAAGGGATGGGATAAGTGTTAGTTCCTGGATTGGCTGGAATTTTGGTAAAACAAAGCATGTTCAATGTTGATGTCAAGGTGCTGATGTTGTAACATTGAAGTCTTAACACTGGGCTGTGTTAAGTAGTTAAGTGCTGAATTTGGATGTCTGATGTCACACAGGTGATGTTGTAACATCAGATCTGTAGAATTAACAACAGCAGGATATGTTGTTAGGGCACGCGTATTAGCTGGAATTGTGGAGAGTGGTTGACTCATTGGATGAGAATATCTTGGGATAGATATTTTCTGTTACATGGGAGATTTGATTGCAGGTCTGTTGGAGAATTAAAAGGTTGAAGATTTAAAAAGATTTTGGGGATAAAATCTGTTTTGAAGATTCAGTTTTAATTAACAAATCTGATCAAATATTGTGACAAGTCCAAGCCCAATTCAGGAGCCATATAAAGCGCACAAGACCAAGGGAAAAAGTGATAGAAAACATTCAGAAGATCAAGAGCAGGAGGCTTAGTGTCTAGAGTTTGTAAAGTGCTTGTATTTACACTATTCTAGGGTTTGAATAAGTGTTGAGTTTCTGTCCTCTCTAAAGCTGTGAAGCAAAGAGAGTTGTGTGATTTGATCGAAGCTAGGAAGTAAGATCAAGGGTACTCAAAGTGGGTTCTTTGAGTGTTTGTAAGGGATTGAGTGGTGTTCTCATACCTAAGTGGTTTCTTAGGTAGGAAGTCATTAGTAGAGTATAAGTTTAGGAGATTGTCAACGGGTTGTTGAGTCTGTAAATTATATCTACAAGTAGTGAATTCCATCCCTGGCTTGGTAGCCCCCAGAGTAGGTTGGTTGTAACCGAACTGGGTCAACAATTCTTGGTGTTATTTTACTGTTATCGCTGTCCATTGTGCAGAGTGTGGTGTTGTGACATCACACCTTAACATCACACGTCTGATTCCAGAATTTCAATTGGTATCAGAGCAGGCATCCTGTCTGTCTCTGGGTGAGATCTAGGGAAGTTACTTTCTGGTGTAAAGATGGACAAAGAAGTTGGAGGATTCGTCAACAGACCCCTTATTTTGGATGGATCCAATTATGACTATTGGAAGCCAAGGATGACCACCTTCTTAAAATCCTTGGACAGTAGGGCTTGGAAGGCTGTTATTAAAGAGTGGAAAGCACCTGTCGTATGTGAGAAGGATGATGCTGGTAAAGATAAAGAAGGCACCTCTAAGCTAAAGCCTGAAGAAGAGTGGACCAAGGAGGAAGATGAGCTCGCCCTTGGAAATTCCAAAGCTCTGAATGCAATCTTCAATGGAGTGGATAAGAATATCTTCAGGTTAATCAATACCTGTGAAGTTGCTAAAGAAGCGTGGGATATCTTGCAGGCTACTCATGAAGGAACATCTAGAGTCAAGATGTCAAGACTTCAGATTTTAACATCAAAATTTGAAAGCCTGAAGATGAAGGAAGATGAGACTATTCATGATTTCCACATGAGTGTTCTTGAGCTGGCCAATGCATCTAGTGCTCTTGGAGAGAAGATGTCAGATGAAAAGCTTGTGAGGAAGATCCTTAGGTCCCTACCTAAGAAGTATAAGATGAAGGTTACTACCATTGAAGAATCACAAGACATCAGCAAGATGAGAGTAGATGAGCTCATTGGATCTCTTCAAACTTTTGAGCTTGGGTTGAATGAGGAAGAACCAGAAAAGAAGCCAAAGAGTATAGCCCTGGTGACAAATGGTGAAGAAGAGAAAGAGAAGAAATCTGAATCCCATGAGGATCTGTCTCAGGCCATAGTGATGTTGGGAAGACAGTTCACCAAAGTATTCAAGAGAATGAATAATAACTCCAGGCCTAATGTCAAGAACATGACTTCTGACACCAGCAAGAAGGATGAAGAGAAAACTGCCCAAGATAAAGGAGTGCAGTGCTTTGAGTGTGAAGGGTATGGAAATGTCAAGAAAGAATGTCCCACCTTCTTGAAAAAACAGAAGAAGGGCATGACAGTTTCCTAGTCTGACTCAGATAGTGAAAGTGAAAGTGAGTCAGCAAAGCATGTGAGAGCGTTAACAGGAGCTGTAGTTTCTGATGATGATTCTAGTGATGGAGAAGTAACTTATGAGGAGTTAGCATCTACCTATCAAGAGTTGTGTTTAAAGAGTGCTGAGATTTGTCAAGAAAACAAGTGCCACAAGCAACAGATTGCTCAGCTAGAGAATGAAAAGACAGATCTGGAAAATGAAGTGGTGCTAGTTAGAGCTCACCTTGATCAAATGACCAAGTCTGTTAGGATGCTGAGCTGTGGCACAGACACACTTGACAAGATACTTCAGTCCAAAAAAGCTGCTGGAGACAAAGCTGGGATAGGTTATGTAGCTGAGGACAAGGGAACTTCAGAAGGAAGCACTTCAGGTTCAAAGAAGGAAGTGTCACAACTTTCATCTCAACATCAGCCAAAGAAGCAGGATCCTACCCCTAAGAAAGCTGATGTTTCACAACCTAAGAAGATTGAGAAGAAGACTGGTCCCTATCAGAAAAGAAAGCAGCCACAGGGAGCTAGTCAGTATATGCCCCCGCAATACCATGAGAGCATGCAAGTTGCTCAGTTCAAACAGCACATGTCTCATCAGATGTCTCAACATCAGGACAACTGGTATGGTTATGGTTATGGATACACCAATTTTGTTCCTTATATCTATGGAAGAAGAAAGCCACACCATCATGGGAGACAATCCAGGAAATAGCATTCTCAGCCGTCTTATGGGAGAAGATATCAACATATTAGATGGCAGGGCAGTTATGGTAGGAGGAGGCCACTTTATGGATGGCAGCATAAGCAATCTCATCATGGCAGAAGATTCAGAGATGAAAGGGTGAGATGTTATTACTGTGGAAGGTTTGGACATATGCAGTACTCTTGCTACAAGCTGCATGGATACCCTCAACCTCAAAAAAGATGGAGAGAGCACAGGTCCAAAGTTGTTAAACAATGGGTACCTAAGGAGAAGGTGAAGTGCTTATTGGCTCACATGGGTGATAAAGAAGGAACATGGTATTTTGACAGTGGGTGTTCCAAGCACATGTCTGGATGTAGATCCATGTTTGATGATCTTAAACCTTGCCCCTCTCATGAGGTTATATTTGGCAATGGAGGAAAAGGTGTTGTTGCAGGAGTTGGGAAAGTGCAAGGTGATGGTAGACCTGAACTTGACAATGTTATGTTTGTCAATGGCTTAAGTGCAAATCTGATCAGCATAAGCCAGTTGTGTGATGCAGGTTACAAGGTAAACTACACTAAGCATGAGTGTGTGGTTTCTGATGAGCATAATCAGATTGTTATGAAGGGTGCCAGAACCAAGGAGAACTGCTATCAGTGGATTTCTCTTAAAGGAAATTCAACTAATGATGTTCAAGTTGATGTTATAACATCAGACTATGACTCAGAGTTAATGAGTTCTGATGAGAATGTTTTAAAAGGAAAGTTTTTATGGAGGGAAAAAGTCATTGACACTCCAAATCAAGCTCCTAGCCTCAGAACCCCCTTTCCCGGTACTGCAACATCACGCGTCTTCAAAGCTCTGCTCTCGCAACGAATTAGCTCCTTCTACTTCAAGAATCAACTCTCACTGAACAGAGTCATGGCATCTCCATCCAAGAAATCTAAGTGTCAAAGTTCCACAAAAGAAAGAGCTAGGGTTTCCACTGACAAAGGATCAACATTCAATCCCTTGGACATTGAGCCCCTCTCAACCATTCTTCCTGAATCAGGTAAATCTAGACCTTCTAAACTTGTTCCAAAAAGGGCTGGGACTAGTTTTAGAAATAATGAAACGAAAAAGCTTCTTACGAGTGTGTTATTTAGTAATAAAACAGCACCTAGGTCATCCACTTCTCAAACTGTTGAGGAAAGGGTAGACGTGGATAAAAGCTTAGGCATATCTAGACAAATGCCTGCGGAACATTCTGAAAGGGAAAAGAGCGACATGCAAGGTGCAGCTACAAATCTTCATAGACTTGCTATGTCTGGTGTTGAAGATTCTGAAGTTAGAATAGAAGAAGATGATGTGCAGGAGGAAGCTAATGTTAAGGAAGATGTTGGGACTTCATCTGCTGGGGAAGAAAATAATGAGGATGTGATCAATGTGGTTGACTTATCTGATGATGAAATCATTGGAAAAGCCGTCCCAAGTATTGCTAAGAAACTGAAGACAAGGAAAGGAAAGACCGTTGAATCCTCTCCAAAGAAGTCTGAAGGCAAGAAGAAAACTGCTGTTGGTCCACCCAAGCCATGGAGCAAAGTGGCTGTGAAATCCAAAAAGAGGAAAATAAGGGAAGACGCTAATTCTGACCGTGATGATGAGGATGATGTTCATGACATCACACCTATCAGAAGGACAATTTTGAAGAGAATCTCTGACAAAGTCCCTGAAGTTCCAGTCGACAACATTTCCTTTCATTATGCCAGCAGTGCATCATTATGGAAATTTGTTTGTCAGAGAAGACTGGCCCTAGAGAGGGAGCTTGGGAAAGAAGCTTTAGAAATGGAGGATATCATGGAGCTGATTAATGAGGCTGGATTGGTAAAGACTGTGACCAAGTTTCCTAAGTGCTATGAAAGTCTTGTCAAAGAATTTGTTGTCAACATTTCTAGAAATATTACTGACAAGAAGAGCATTGATTTCATGAAAGTTTATGTGAGAGGAAAGTGCATTAATTTCTCTCCTAGTACTATCAATAAGTATCTAGGAAGAGATGATGAAGAGTATAGTGAACTTGAGATGACTGATAATGATATATGTAAAGAGATTACAGCTGGTCAGATAAGGGTCTGGCCATTGAAAGGGAAGTTGCCAGCTAGTAAACTTAGCATCAAGTATGCAATTCTTCACAGAATTGGTGCTGCCAACTGGGTACCAACAAACCACAAGACAACAATCGTTGTTGGATTGGGCAGGTTTATCTGTACTATTGGGAAGAAGATTAAGTTTGACTATGGCAACTACATCTTTAAGCAAGTGGTGAAACATGCTGAAACAAACGCTATCAAGTTACCCATAGCATTCCCATCTCTTGTGTGTGGTATCATCTTGGAGCAACATCCTAAAACTTTAACAAGCTCAGACATAGCCTGCTAGAGGAAGACAGCCTTGTCCCTACACCCTAAACTATTTTCAGGACATCATGTTCCAGATATTGTTCTAACTTCAACTGCTGAAGTCAAGAAGAAGACTACAAAGGCTGAACTGATCGGAGAATTAAAGACCATGTGCAAAGACCTTGATGCAGTCATCAGTACCAGTTTGGTTAGAAAAGAGAGACTTGAAAAGCTGATCCAGCAGTTAGAACTGAACAGTGGTGATGATGTTGAGAACAATGTTGATTGCTCTGAGGAAGATGAAGTTGAAGCCAGTGGGGATAGCTCTGAGCAGGAGGAAGAGAATCCTGGAGAACAATCTAGTTCAGAAGAAGACTAGCTTATCTTCTCTTGCCTTTAGTAGTTTCAGTTTGTAGTTTTTTTTATGTTGGTTTTGTAATTTGAATATTGTGCTGGTTTATGCACTGTTTATGCTCTTAGTTTCCTTCTATGATTTATTTTGCCTGTTTACTAACTGAGAGGCTAACAATGAGAGCTAGGGTGTACTGACTATAGTTAATAGGGCTTCTTATAGAAGCTTGTCTAATTGTGGCTAAAAAGGGGGAGAAAATAGCCAAGATAGTCAAGAGTATGGTGCCATATGGTGCTAATGTGATGCAGATATTAAGAGGGAGATAGATTGATGCTGCTAAAAGGTGTTTAGTTGAAAAGTTTGTTGCTGCATTAAGGGGGAGTTTTGAATGAACTTGTGTAGATATCATGACATTTAAAGAGTGCAGTCAAGCAGACATCTAGGGGGAGAAGTGCTGCACATTGTGAGCTACTGAACAGCTGTGATGCTGGTTCATGTTTTAGAGGGGGAGCACCAATTGGCTGTTGTCAATAATGAACATGGTGCTGCAGCAGATCAAGTAATGAAGACTTTGAAGATTATCAAACTGCTGCTGATTAAGAGTTTCAAATTTCTGAAGATTATTCCGCTGCTGAAATCTCTGAAGGTGCAGAGTGCAGAAGTTGATTGCAGAGTGCAGAAAGTGTTTTAGCCAAAATTAGCCAAAGGGGGAGATTGTTAGTTCCTGGATTGGCTGGAATTTTGGTAAAGCAAAGCATTTTCAATGTTGATGTCAAGGTGCTGATGTTGTAACATTGAAGTCTTAACACTGGGCTGTGTTAAGTAGTTAAGTGCTGAAGTTGGATGTCTGATGTCACACAGGTGATGTTGTATCATCAGATCTGCAGAATTAACAACAGCAGGATATGTTGTTAGGGCACGCGTATTAGCTGGAATTGTGGAGAGTGGTTGACTCATTGGATGAGAATATCTTGGGATAGATATTTTCTGTTACATGGGAGATTTGATTGCAGGTCTGTTGGAGAATTAAAAGGTTGAAGATTTAAAAAGATTTTGGGGATAAAATCTGTTTTGAAGATTCAGTTTTAATTAACAAATCTGATCAAATATTGTGACAAGTCCAAGCCCAATTCAGGAGCTATATAAAGCGCACAAGACCAAGGGAAAAAGTGACAGAAAACATTCAGAAGATCAAGAGCAGGAGGCTTAGTGTCTAGAGTTTGTAAAGTGCTTGTATTTACACTATTCTAGGGTTTGAATAAGTGTTGAGTTTCTGTCCTCTCTAAAGCTGTGAAGCAAAGAGAGTTGTGTGATTTGATCGAAGCTAGGAAGTAAGATCAAGGGTACTCAAAGTGGGTTCTTTGAGTGTTTGTAAGGGATTGAGTGGTGTTCTCATACCTAAGTGGTTTCTTAGGTAGGAAGTCATTAGTAGAGTATAAGTTTAGGAGATTGTCAACGGGTTGTTGAGTCTGTAAATTATATCTACAAGTAGTGAATTCCATCCCTGGCTTGGTAGCCCCCAGAGTAGGTTGGTTGTAACCGAACTGGGTCAACAATTCTTGGTGTTATTTCACTGTTATTGCTGTCCATTGTGCAGAGTGTGGTGTTGTGACATCACACCTTAACATCACACGTCTGATACCAGAATTTCAATAAGAGATAAAACTCTTAGGTTCCAAGAGTATAAATAAAGGCCAAGGGTTTTAAGGGATAAAACTCTCCGTCCGAGAGTATAAATAATGGACAAGGGATTTAAGGGATAAAACTCTCCATCCGAGAGTATAAACAATAGATAAAGGATTTAAGGGATAGAACTCCTTGTCTAGGAGTATAAATAAAAGATTAAGGGATAGAACTCCTTGTCTAGGAGTATAAATATAGATTAAGGGATAAAACTCTCCGTCCGAGAGTATAAACAATGGATAAGGTTTTTAGGGATAAAACTCTCCGTCCGAGAGTATTAACAAGGGATAAGGGATTTAAGGGATAGATCTCCTTATCTAGGAGTATAAATATAGATTAAGGGATAGAACTCCTTATCTAGGAGTATAAATATAGATTAAGGGATAGAACTCCTTATCTAGGAGTATAAATATAGATAAAGGCATAGAACTCCTTATCTAGGAGTATAAATATAGATTAAGGGATAGAACTCCTTATCTAGGAGTATAAATATAGATTAAGGGATAAAACTCCTCGTCTAGGAGTATAAATAATAGATTAACGGATAGAACTCCTTATCTAGGAGTATAAATATAGATTAAGGGATAGAACTCCTTATCTAGGAGTATAAATATAGATTAAGGGATAGAACTCCTTATCTAGGAGTATAAACATAAATTAAGGGATATAACTCCTCATCTAGGAGTATAAACAATAGATTTGGGGATAGAACTCTTTATCCAAGAGTATAAATAGTGGATTAGATGTGGGATTAAGATCAGGAATAGGATTAGGGGGTAGGAATAGGGGAGGTGAACTACGGTTACTCTGATCCTTCAAATTTGAAGGTACGTAGGCATAGGGTTGTAAACCCTAACGAGTATAATTAATAAAAAAACTTAGGTT
Source organism: Lathyrus tuberosus (assembly GCA_022829125.1). Taxonomy (NCBI): domain Eukaryota; kingdom Viridiplantae; phylum Streptophyta; class Magnoliopsida; order Fabales; family Fabaceae; genus Lathyrus; species Lathyrus tuberosus. The sequence goes on along the minus strand of JALAZF010000027.1, from coordinate 15,237,680 downwards.
TCTTTTGTAAATAAATAATTTAGACAAACAAACAAGCATACCCTAAAATCTAAGGAGGGTCCAATTGAGTACAATGGAAGTGAGGGGTGCCTAACACCTTCCCTTCACTTAACCGACTCCCGGACCGTATAAATCTCTCCCCTTGGGATTAAGGATTTTTAGGTTTATCATTATTTTCCTTAAAAAATATGATGGAGACTCGATATTTTTGCCGGCCGCGACAGATGGAGTTATTATCATTGATAACTGTGGGGACTTTCCCAATGTACCTCTTCTTGGTACCAAAGGAGGAATTAGCTACAATCCCGTCTTAGCTCGTCGTCAGCTAGGATATCCTTTGAAGGACAAACCCAAGAGTGTTCATGTTGAGAGTATCTTCTTCAAAGATGGTGAAGATAGCAAAGAGCTTAAAGAGCATATTGTGATCGCTTGGAGCCATTTGCATAAGAAAGGGAAGAAAGACATAGGCAAGCCAACTGTGTTTCTTTGGAACCCTATCTCCAATGGGTCCGAGATAGGGCCATCGAGCTGAAGATGCCTTATCCTCGTCAAGAGTCCATAACTCTGAAGAAGGAACCTACTCTTACATTCATGTCTGAAGTAGAGAAGTTGAAGATTGCTTTAAGCAAATCACTTCAAGAAAGTGATGCTTGGGAGAACAAGTATCAAGTAGTCGTCAGCGAAAACACGAAACTCCAAAGACAACTACAGACGAAGACTGAAGAAGTATACTCTTGTAAGAAGAGGAAGGTGCAAGAGGATTTATTTTCCTCTAGCCCTCAGTCGACTCCTTGGAAGTTGATCGTGGATAGGCTTACTCTCGAGAAGACTCAGATGGAGGAGCAAATCAAGAAGCTCAACATGAGGCTGCTAGGAGAATCTCCTTAGGGCTTTTGTAGCTTTTATTTAGCTTTTAGTTTAGGACTCTTGTAAGAAGTACTAAACATTTTGTAATCCTCTTTTGAAATTAATGAAATGAGTTCCTTTTGATATATCCCTGATGTTTACAAATATTTAAGTTCCGCAAAACTTTTTTTTTTGCGTCTTGCATCTTGCATTTGTTGTCACATTTGCATTGCTTTTCTTTTCTTAAAACTCATTTTTGTATTGTCATCTCCAGTTTCCACACTGAATCCTCCACACCGGTATAACACTCGTGCACAAGCCAAGAAAAGAATGGAAGATCAAGAGCACGAGATTGATCACATCAAGAACGAGTTAGAAGACCTCGGTGGCAAAATGGGACATATCATGGAGATGCTTCAGGTTATCCGTGCCAAGATGGATACTCAGACAACAGTTGTTTTCGAGATTGTAAACCCCGTGGTAGACCCTCTGCCAGTTACTGCTTCTGTCACTCTACCTCCATTTGGACTTCCTCCAGATTTTGTTCTGCGACCACAAGTTCATGTTTCCGCTTAACAGACAGTTTCGTTAACAGTTGATGTTCCTAATATAGTTCCAACTTTTGCACCCGATGTTGTGCACACTCGTCTGAATCAACCTTTTTATGACGATCATCGTCAAATATATGACATACCCGATGGGTCTGAATATGAGGATGAGAAACGTGATAAGCTGAAAGAGAATGTGGATTTGGTTGAGAAAAGACTCAGGGCTATGGAGGGGGATTAAGTATTTTGAGCCGCTGCTCGCGAAATGTGTTTGGTATCTAGGTTGGTGATTCCCAACAAATTTAAAACACCAATCTTTGACAAGTATGAAGGGGCATCTTGCCCTAAAAATCATTTGATTATGTATTATCACAAGATGGCAGCTCATGTAGACAACGACAAACTAATGATCCATTGTTTCCAAGACAGTTTAAAAAACGTCCTCAAAATGGTATCTAGGTTTGGATCAATCAAGGATCTGTTGTTTTCAAGACCTCTCCGATGCTTTTATGAAACACTATAAGTATAACATGGATCTTGCGCCAGATAGAAAGCAGTTTCTCAGCAAGTCACAAAAAAACTCTGAATCTTTTAAAGAGTACGCCCAAAGATGGAGGGAAACAACCTCTCAAGTAGAGCCTCATCTTTCATAAAAAGAGCTTGCAGACTGGTTTATTGACACTGTATGGCCAGAATTTTATGAAAGGGTGGTGGGTACTGCTAACTTTTCTGACTTGGTGTTCGTAGGGATCAAAATAGAATTGGGTATAAAGAATGGGAAGATGAGTGGCTTAATGGGTAGTTTTAAGGATGCAGTTAAAAGGCCTTCTAGTGGTTTCCAAAAGAAGAAGGAAGGAGAGACCAACGCTGTAATAACTGCCCGTAGAAGAAATTCCTCTTGGAAGAATCAACAACAGCAACAACAACAATTTGTTCAACAGCCGGTGTATCACTATGCCCCTCAATCATAAGTGGCAACTGTTACTCCCGCTTTCAATCAACAACAACCTATTTTTCAACATCAGCAAGCATCCAATGCTCCTCAACAAAATCCTGTTCGGCGCCAGAATAATCAGAATCAGAATAGAAGATAGGGAGGGAGGCCACCAATACCCTATATCCCTATGACCTATACAAAGCTGTATTCGTTCCTCATTGAATAAGGCTTGGCAACTCCAAGACCATTGGGTCCTCCACCAGATAAATTGCCACCATATTACAATCCTAATGCCCATTTTCCTTTTCACGAGGGCGCTCTTGGTCATGATCTTGAGGGTTGTTACGCCTTAAAACGCATTGTGAGGGAGTTGGTCGAGAAAAAGACTTTGTCTTTCAATGAAACAAATCCAAATGTGAAGAGTAATCCTCTGCCTGCCCATGGGGCATCAGTCAATTCTATAGAAGAAGGGATTGATGAGGTTTTGATTTGTGATGTAAAAGACATCAAAACTATGCTGCTAGAATTCCATGCCAAGTTGTTTGAAGTTGGTTTAGCCAAAGAATGCCACAAGAATTGTGCCGAGTGTGTTGTTCAGCCAAAGGGTTGTGAAGGGGTCCAAGAGGATGTTCAATCTTTAATTAATCAAGGTATGCTTCTGATAAGAAAACGTGTGAAAAAGAATGAGGTGGCTGTAATTGAACCAGTATTCAATCTACTAACTCCTGTGTTCAAAAGAGTTGAGTCTGCTTACAAAGAGGTTGAACCTGTCTTCAATCTCCCTAAACCTGTTTCTAAACTTCCAGATCCAATTGTGACTACTGTTCTAGGGAAAATGATGATGTACGTGCCAAAACAAAGACCTTTTAAAGTTGTGCCTTGGAACTATGGAGCGACTAATGGTAATCAGGAAACTGTTAGTTTAGAAAAGGAGTCGGAGATTATGAATGATGAGGTAACTAATATAGCAGGGCCAGGAAAAATGACCCACAGTGGTCGAATTTATAACCCTCCTATCCATGTGGTACATCAAGTGCAAAAAGAAGCTAATATCCCTTCCAAGAACAAGGATATTGTTCAAATCAATGAAGATGAAGAGTTTCTCAGAATTATCAAAAGGAGTGACTATAAGGTTATCGATCAGTTGCATCAGACACCTTCGAAGATCTCCATATTATCTCTCCTCATGAGTTCTCCCGCACATCGCAATGCTTTGCAAAAGCCTCTTGCCCAAGCTCATGTGATACAGGACATTACTGTCGAACAATTTGATAACGTGATAGCCAACAATTTTATAATTTGATGGGGGGGAATTGCCTAAAGAAGGTAATAATCATAAGCGTGCCTTGCATATTTCTATTAAATGCGAAGAAGATACTTTGGCTAGAGTGTTGGTGGACACAGGGTCTTCCCTCAATGTGTTGCCCGAAAGGACTCTTGCAAAGCTTGGGTGTGAAGGGTCAGAAATGAAGCCTAGTTCTCTTGTTGTAAAGGCTTTTGATGGCTCTAGGAGGTCTGTGATCGGAGAGGTAGAGTTACCTATCCTCATTGGTCCCCATGTATTTGACATAACTTTTCAGGTGATGGAAATCAACCCCAACTATAGTTGTCTGTTGGGAAGACCATGGATTCATACCGTTGGGGCAGTCACATCTACTCTTCACAAAAAGATGAAATTTGTGGTTGACGACAAACTGGTAACCATATTTGGAGAAGAAGACCTCATTGTGAGTAATCTTTCTTCCTTCAAATATATTGAAGTAGATGAAGACGCACTGGAAACTTCTTTCCAAGCGCTTGAAATTGTAAACATGGTCATGTTTGAGGTAGAGAAGCCTGAGCAAAGGGTCTTTCCATCTTTTTGCATCTCTGAAAGGTTTCATTTTTGGTATTGAGGATGGTAAAACAGCAAGCTGGGGTGAAGTGATCGACGTCAAAATCAAGAAGGACCGTTTTGGGTTGGGTTACAAACCAACTAAGAAAGCGTCAACTCTTAACCAAAGCCGACCAAGAGGAATCCAAGAAGTGTTCGTCAGTACTGACTTCCAAGTGAATGAAATTGTCGAAGACTTTGAAGATGAAGACCTAAGCCACTTGGTATACCGTTCTGATGTGGCTTTGAGAGATTGGGATTCTGTGGAGATTCCCGAGATCCTCCCATTATCAAAGTGATCTTTGTTGTTTTGTTTTAATGTTTTCAAAAATCCATAGTCGTGCCCAAGACTATAGGATCATTTTGTAAGGGCCCCCTTCTGTTTTTCAAAGATTAATGAATGAAGGCATTTTGTTAAATTCCTGTTTTGTTCATTTACTTTTTTGCTTTTCACTTTTAAAATGAAAAAGGCAATCTTTCATAACCACTAAAAAGAACAAAGAGCATTCCCTCATTGCATCACCTTTCGTTTCATTTTTAATAAAACCAATCATCTAAAACATGCAGAATCATTGATACCCACATTGAATCTGATGACTCTCCAATCTCTCTTAACTTTGATGCGCCCATTAATCAAGCTGAAGATGAGGGTGAGGAAGACTGTGAAATTCCTGATGAATTGGCAAAGATGTTTGAATACGAGTACGCAGATCTCCAACCACACCAAGAGCAGGTCGAAACCATCAACTTGGGCAGTGAAGAGGAGAGAAAGGAAATCAAGATCGGCACCATAATTGGGGAAGATGTTATAGCGGAGTTGGTAAAGCTACTCCAAGAGTATATGGACGAGTTCGCATGGTCGTATCAAGATATGCCCGGTTTGGACACAGACATTGTCGTTCATAAGCTACCACTCAAGCCTGATTGTCCTCTTGTCAAACAGAAACTCCGAAGAGCGAGACCCGACATGGCCTTGAAGATCAGAGAAGATGTTAAGAGACAGATTGACGCTGGATTTCTTGATGTTGTAAAGTATCCACAATGGGTGGCCAATATTTCTCCTGAACCAAAGAAAGATGGAAAAGTTCGAATGTGTGTCGACTATAGGGATTTAAACAAAGCCAGCCCAAAGGATGACTTCCCTCTTCCACACATCGATATCTTAGTGGATAATACTGCTAAATTCACTGTCTTTTATTTCATGGATGGTTGTCATGCCCTAAATTTTGACCCTAGATGTCATCATCATTCTAGGAAGCATTCAAGAATTGCATTGCTAACCCTAACCTTGTTCAAGTTGTTTCTGGTTTTCTTTCATCTGAAATTAGGGTTTTTGCTCAAGGAAGTCAAGGGAATCCTCACATTATCAGTCAATGTTTTGGAATGATCATCAACCCATCAAGCTTACATACATTCAAGAGGCTTCTCCTTGCCAAGAATCAAGTGCAAGATGGTCTCATTACAAGCTCTATGAAGCTCAAACTCATATGGTCACCAATTAGGGTTTCATCAGGAAAAAGTCAATTGTTCCTTGACTTTTGATCAAATCATGATGCCAAGTCTTGGGACATGATTCAAGACACTCTAATACACCCTTGGAGTCCATCCTGATGATTAAAGATTCAAGAATGCAAGACCATGGAAGATCACACAGTTGAACTCATCTGATAACAAAAGCTTCATCTGACAAAGTCAACCCTTTGACTTTTAGGGTGTTTGATCCAAATTGAAGTCATCAAGCCAAATTTCATCAAGACATGTTTGACCAATGAGTTTGAGCATGAAAAACCAATAATTGGAAGGTTTCTTGCAAAAGGGGTAAAGTTAAGAAACTTGAATTTTTTTCTAAGTATGGAAAAAACCCTAGTTTTGAAGCCAACTTTGAAAGATCATATCTCCCAATCTACACAACCATTTTGAGTGCTCGAAAGCTTAAATTAAAGCCCTTACAACATACTACAACTTTGTATGAGAGGTGGAAACCTCAAAAATTCTTGGATTTTGAGTTATGAGGCTTCAAAGTTTGGAAAAATCATTGGACACTTAGAAAATTTTCAAAAAACAAGTTTTGGTCCTTAGAAACATCAATCTTTGAGGCTAGTTTTCATCATGATCCTTTGAGATTCATAATTTTTGTTAAACATGAAAGTTTTAGAGCATATTTGGGGCTTTTCAAAAAGTACAAGAACTCCTCCATAGCCTTCTTGAGCTGAGAGTTTCAAAGAGATGAAGTTGGTGTCACAAAGAGGGATATCATGCCATTTTCACAACTTGTTCTTGAGAAAAACTCCAAGCCATGCCCTATAATCCTACCTTGAATCCCTCATTACTTCTAAATCAATCCATAATCAGAAGATTGCATGATTTAAGGGAGCATTACACATTAATTTGAAGCTTTGTCCATTGAACCTTGCCATTTTTGGAAGAAAGGTAAGACTTCCATTTTGATAAAGAAGATTTAATGCAAAGTCAACTTGTCTTAAGCTTCCCTTTTGTTCTTTCTGCACTCAACCTTTTTTGAAACCCCAACCACTCTAGAAAGGTGATGTACTTGCACATTGGAACCATGATTTTGCATGAAACCATGTAGTTCATTTCCAACCAAGCCAACTTGCAAAAACTCCAAGAACTTGTTGTTCTGACCAGAGTTTCTCCCAACCTTTTCCCTATAAATAGAGGGATACCTGAAGCTTCAAAACACACAACAATTGCACTCCAAATACCTCAACTCTCTTACTTTCCATAGTTTTTTCAAAAACACTTCAGTTTTGCAAAACCTCTGGCCAAACTCATTTGAGTCTGCATTTTGCAAACTAACACCACAAACCATCTCTACACACATAATAGAACATGTTCCAACCCTTGAACAAGTTCTGTAGCAAGCCATACGCAGTTCACCATTTCTCACCTCCATTTTGCAAAAGGATTCGATTTTGGTTCTTGAAGCAATATCCAAGTCTTCCAAGCATCCAAATCAGTTCTACAAGGGTCCACTAAGTCAAGGAAGCTATCTTTAAACTTCTAGAAGAACCCTAGAAGAAGCCTTGGACTGACTCCAAGAGGTAAGATTCTTGAACTCTTCATCTCAAATTCCATGCATTTTTTTGTCTCATGTTTGAAGCAAAGATGTAGTCTATACTCTGTACATTATGTTTGAAGCATTGATTGTGTCATTTGGAGTGTGTATGTAATGTTTTGACATGTGAAAGTTTAGTGATGTTGCACTGTTGTTGAATAATTTATGAATTATACACTCGGTCTTAGTCTAAACCAATTCCATATTTGTATTCCTTGTGGAAAATGCTACAACTCCCTTTTTTACAAATTTGAATTTGGTTGAGAAACAAGAGAGAAAGAAGGAGTTGAAGTTCTGGCCATGGTGTTGATTTAGGGCACGGGGAGAGAGAAAGAAAGAAAAAGAGAAGGAAGAAGAAGAAGTTGAGTTGGAGGCGAGGTGGAAGTGACATGGTGCTGAGTTGGCCATTCTGAAGTATGTTTATAATATATATGTTTTGAATCCATATTATTAATGGATGAGAGCGTAGCACCGCTGGTCTAGGAGGAGGGTTTGTGTGTATCTATGAGCGAAGGGATTGGGGTTCGAATCCCCCTCGCCCCAGTCCTTTTTATTTTTTCTGAAGTCCAAAATAGGTTTAACATATATTATTCTGCTTCCACTCTTGTTCACATGCACGCTATGGCTCAGTTGGCTAGGTTTTGGACCATGGAGCATGAGGATGTGGGTTCAAGTCATAGTTGGGACAAAATCATATTTTTTATCACTTTTTCCATTTTATTTTGTTCACAAGTTCAAATGGCCATAACTTCTTCAATATTAGTCATTTTTGACCCACTCTTTTTGCAAAATGCTCATGATGTTGTCTATTTTCTGTTTATGAATTTAGATTTCCAAAAAATATTTATTTTTGCACCACTTATTCATGTTTGAAGTAAGAGGATTTTTAGGGTTTTCTTAAGGACTTTTTTGGTTCTTTGCTTAATTCCTTGCCTATATGGACATGTTTGAATCATTTGCAACTTATGTGAACCTTGTGTAAGTTTTTCAACTTGTATCCTTGGTTTTGACTTAATTTTTGGCTTACTTTATGTATGTTTACATGTTTTAAATGCCTTGAACTTTGTCACCTATGCCATGAACCGCATTGTGCACTTACCTTGACCTTTCACACACATCCTTGGATGAACATCAAGAACCATAGCATGCACTTTAGGTTGTCACCAAAGTCTTGAGCCATGTACACTTTTGCCTCCATGTTAAGTGATGTTTTAACTTACACATGCTTACATTGACTTTTATAAATGTTCTTACTTGTTTGTAACCATGTAGAACCCTAATATGCATGTTTAGGTTGTTACCTACTTGTATTAACATGTTCAACTTATAACCATGTCAAAAATGTTCAAGTAATGTCTTAACTTGTTCACAAAATGTTTGCACTTTCAATATGTCTTCTTTAAGCATTCTCACATGCCATCCCTTGTATGCTTGCACATTCATCCACATGTTATTGTCATAAACATGTTTTTTACCTTCAAGTATGCTTGGTTGTTACCATTTACTTGTTTTACATTCATCCATGATAAGTGATGTCTTAACTTATACATGTCAACTTTGAACCTTTGTTTTATCCATGTTTAAGTATTGTCATAACTTTCACATATTAACTTGAACTTTGAATCTTATCATGCTTAAGTGTTGTAATAACTTATCCATGCTTTGAAATGTTAAATTATATTCATGATTAAGTGTTGTTACAACTTGTCCCCTTTTGTCTTATATTCATGATTAAGTGGTGTTAGTAAACCTTAAAGCATGTTGCCTTATCCATGACCTTAGTCTTGTTAGAACTATATCTCATGCTTGTTTAGAAGTTGTAACCTCTTTGTTTGATTGAACTTATCTTGGTTGTCACCATGTTAATTTCAAAACTTCTTTGAATCTTTGAACATACTGGGTAGTTACCTTGTCTAAATGTAGTCACATTTATCTTTATGCTTTGGTTGTAACCATATGCTTTGATTTCATTAACATCATGTTTGAATGTTACTTTGATTTGCTTTCCATCGATATCATGTTTGAATATCATGTTTATTCATATCATCCATACTTAATCTTCTCCATTTAACTTTGTTAAGTTATTCCCTCAAGTGATGTTAGCTTGTTAGCTTCCATCCTCAAGTTGCCATCTATTCCTTAATCCAAGGGAAAGTCTTTCTATTGACTCCGTATCATAGATAGCTCATCATTACCCACCCTTTGACCTTGTTAGAGTCATTAGGTTTTTAAGTCTTAGACTTAGGTTAGAATTCACAACTCTTGAGACTTTGTCAAGTCAAGTAAGTGTTAAGACCATAACACTTAATCCCCTTAAATCTTGATCATAATCAAGTATTCATTCATCCCTATTTAGGTAACTAAAAATGCTCTGATTCCATCCTTGTAAGGATATGTAGGCACAAGACCGCAAAGTTTTGGCGAGCACACTTAGTGACTAAACCTTTAGGTTCCTATCTCTCACCATATAATCCAAACATAAAACAATGGCAAACAAAATCACAAATACTAGTAAAAGGTTCCTAGATACTAAAGGTGCTAATACCGTCCCTATGTATAACCAATCCCCGATCCCCAAAATCTCTTATCATTGTTGTTACATTGCAAACTTAGGGTTTTCTACGATCTTTACCCTTTCCCTTGGATAAATCAAAGCTCGGTGGTGAATCTTTAAAAGATTTGTGATTCAAGTTTAATCAATAGCTTGATATCCAATTTTCACCGCAACAATGGTTTCTCAGGATACAACCAGATCAGAATGGATCCTGACGATATGGAGAAAACTACCTTCATCACACCTTGGGGGACCTATTGTTATAAGGTCATGCCATTTGGACTCAAAAATGCAGGTGCTACTTACCAAAGGGAGATGGTTACACTCTTCCATGACATGATGCATAAGGAGATAGAGGTCTATGTCAATGACATGATTGCTAAATCCCAAAGCAAAGAGGACCATTTGGATCACCTTTTCAAACTGTTCGAGCGTCTCAGAAAGTTCAGATTGCGACTCAATCCAGCTAAGTGTACTTTTGGAGTTCGGTCTAGAAAATTACTTGGATTCATTGTTAGCCAATGAGAGATCGAAGTTGACCCAGATAAATTCATAGCAATTCAAGAAATGCCCGCTCCACAAACTGAGAAGCAAGTCAGAGGTTTTCTTGGTAGACTTAACTGCATCTCCAGATTCATCTTCAACATGACTGCTACTTGTGAGTCCATCTTCAAACTGCTCCGAAAAGATCAAGCAGTTGAATGGAATTTTGATTGCCAATTGGCTTTTGAAAAGATCAAAGGTTATCTCCAAGAACCTCCAATTCTAATTCCGTTTGTGCCTGGAAAACCTCTCTTTATGTATCTGATAGTACTAGAAGGGTCCATGGGTTACGTACTTGGATAACATGATGAGACTGGAAGGAAAGAGCACACCATCTACTATCTAAGCAAGAAGTTTACTGACTGTGAAAGCAGATACTCGCTTTTAGAGAAAACTTGTTGTGCTCTAGCTTGGGCTTCCATACGCCTCAGGCAATACATGATCTGCCACACTACTTTATTGATCTCCAAAATGGATCCGATAAAGTATATCTTTAAAAATCCTGCTCAGACTTGAAGGCTTGCCCGATGGCATATGCTCTTGTCCGAATACGACGTCCAGTACGTAACTCAAAAGCCCATTAAAGGGAGTATCTTGTCAGAATACCTCGCAAAACAACTAGTTAAAGAGTATGAGCCTCTCAATGGGCATGGCATAGGTGCCATTTTGAAAAATTCTGATGGTGGTTACACTTCGTTTACAGCCAGACTGGACTTTGAATGTACAAACAACATCGCCGAGTACGAAGCATGCATTCTAGGTCTCGAAGCAGCCATTGACCTTCGCATCAAAATTCTTGAAGTGAGCGGAGATTCAACTTTGGTGATATACCAAGTTAAGGGTGCATAGGAAACCCGAGACAAAAAGTTGATCCCCTACCAAGCTTATATTGTGGAAATGATCAAGTACTTTGATGAGATTACTTTCCGACACGTTCCGAGGTCCGAAAATCATGTTGTTGATGCTTTGGTTATGTTAGCCTCCATGTGGAAGGTTAGGTTTGTGAATGAAGCACCGCTCATACGGATTGAAAGGAAGATTGAGCCTGCTTATTGCCAATCAGTTGAAGAGGAAACAGATGGAAAACATTGGTTCCACGACATCAAGTTGTATCTCCAAAACCGAGAATATCTGGCTAATGCTACTGCTCTTGACAAAAAAAACTTTGAGAAGACTAGCGTCCAAATTTTTCCTCAGCAATGGTGTTTTGTATAAAAGAAATCATGACATGGTTCTGCTAAGATGCATTAATAAGCATGAAGCAAACCTGTTGATGCAAGAAATTCATGAGGGACAATTTGGGACTCACGCCAACGACCATGCCATGTCCAAGAAGTGTTTAAGAGCTGGATATTATTGGTTAACTATGGAATCTGATTACATCCAATATGTCAGGAAATGCAATAAAGGCCAAATATATGTTGGTAAGGTGTACGTGCCTCCGACATTGTTGAATGTTTTAACATCTCTGTGACCTTTCTCAATGTGGGGCATTGACATAATTAGAGCAATCGAACCCAAATATTCTAATGGCCATCATTTCATCTTGGTTGCCATTGACTACTTCACAAAGTGGGTAGAAGCTGCTTCATATGCCAACGTGACCAAACAAGTGGTTGCTCGCTTCATCAAGAAGGACATTATCTGTCGTTACGAAATTCCAAGCAGAATTATTACAGATAATGGAACTAACATAAACAACAAGACGATAAAAGAATTGTGTGAGTCCTTCAAGATCAAACACTATAATTCTTCACCCTACCGTCCGAAGATGAACAGAGCTGTTGAAGCTGCCAATAAGAACATCAAGAAAATCCTGCAAAGATGGTCAAGACCTACAAGGATTAGCAAGAAATGCTACCCTTCGCATTGCATGGATACCGGACTTCCTTCCGCACTTCAACAGGGGCAACCCCATTCTCTTTAGTCTATGGTATGGAAGCAGTTCTCCCAATGGAAGTGGAGATCCATCCTTGAGAATCCTGATGGAAATCGGGTTGGAAGAAGCATAATGGATCGGTAGCAGATATGACGAGTTGAATCTCATCGACGAAAAGTGGATGACAGCCATGTGCCATGGGCAGTTATACCAGAAGAGGCTTAAAAGAGCGTTCGACAAGAAGGTTCGCCTGCGTGAATTCAAAGAGGGAGATCTGGTACTCAAGAAATTCTTGTCATCACAAAAAGATGCCTGAGGAAAATGGGCTCCCAATTACGAAGGCCCATTTATTGTGAAGACAGTCTTCTCAGGAGGATCCCTCATCCTCACAACAATGGATGAGGAGCAGCTTGCACATCCTGTGAACGCCGATGCAGTCAAAAAATATTATGCCTAAATAAAACCCGCTAGGTCAAAAACCAGAAATGGCGACCTAGGCATTAATGGGTATCCCGGTGGATCTAAACCTATGAAGGAGATCCAAGCAAAAGTTATGGATGAAAACAAAAAAATAAAAGAGCTCGCTAAGTTGAAAACCCGAAAGGGCGGCTTAGGCAAAAATGAGCGTCCCGGTGGATTGAAACCCCGAAAGGGCGATCCAGGCAAAAATTAGGGACAAAAGGCATTTGACTGTATCAAAGGGTGTATATCGAAGAAATAGCCGAAGATCAATCCAGTCGCTCTTATCAGAAGCAAGGACCTGGGGCATCTTAGTTATTAGGGATTGTAGTAGTTATTGAATTCAATGTAAACCTTTCCCTATTGCCTTTTTCACAATTGTAATATTCCATGGAGCTTTTGTCATTTACAAGCTACCATTCTTCAATAAATTCAAATTTTGCCAATCACTTTATTTTCATTTATGCTTTTTGAAATTCTGGTACAGATGTGTGATGTCTTTGTGCAATGTCACAACATCGCAATCTGCTGAACAAGGCAATAATAGAAACAATAAATAACACACTGAATTTTTCACCCAGTTCGGTTCAACAACCTACATCAGGGGGCATACCAAGCCAGGAAAGAAGTCCACTATTAGTAGTATCAAATTATAGACTCAACAGACCAGTTGACAATCTACCTAATTTAATCACTACCCAATGACCCTTCTACCTAAGTCCTCCCTAGGTAAGAGACTCCATCTCACTTCCTATCTTCACAATGATGTCTAGCAGTCAACTACACCGTCACTGCATCAACAGCTTGATTACCAACAACTATACCACCATAGAAGACACCCTTCCATGATACCCTTTCATGACACCCTTTGGAGTTGCTTCAAAGCTTCCTCCAAGAACAATACCAAACTCATTACCTACAAGTTTCTGAGTTAAACACAGTGACCATCTCACAACCCGAGTGGTTCACTTAGACAAAGCCCTAATGATCTACATCTTGGACCCGTACCTATTCTAGGTTACTAGCATTCTATTTATAATATAATCCCAACTGGATTTGGGCCTTCAAATCATATCAAATCTTCTGTACCAAATCTGTAACAGATCCTGCTTCAAAATAGATCTTCAATCATATCTTCAATTAAATCTTCAATAATTAACTCTGAATATTCTCCGTATCTTTATGCTTCAAATTCGCAACAAACTGATCTTCATAACTGATTGCAACAGAAAATATCTCTCCCTTGATCTTCGCCTGCATTCTCTGATTCTTTTTAGCATAATATCTCATTCACACCAGAAACACGTGCAGCCCTAATTAATCATCTCAGACTTGATGTTGTAATGTTCTGGTATAGTGATGTTAAGACTTCGCATGGGACATCACTCTTCAACAATATTTACAAATCATAACAAAACTGTTAGCAGTTCATGTTGCAACATCAACCATGACATTAACATTGTTTTAAAAAAATTTCAGCCAATTACAAGAACTTACAATCTCCCCCTTTGGCTAATTTTGGCTAAAACACACATATATAAACATCACAACTCAGATTACATCAGTAATTCCAGCTCTATACTACTGTCATAAGTCATCATCAACTCCTGAACCTACCAGTAACCATCAGTAGCTACTATGAACAGCAATCCTGGAGAAACACCTTCTAGGGAATATTTGAATGATGTTAAGACATCATGTCTGACAACTCTTTTGGCAGCACATCCCACCACAATCACTTCAGGCAGCACATCAGGAGGAAGAAGTAGAAAGTCCAGAAGTTATGCACCTGAAGATATCTGATGTACATGAGGAAGAAGATTCTAGACCTTCCCCCTTAATACAACACATTTCTTTTTCCTTTCAACTCAGACCCGGATTCATTGTGGAAGACTCCCCCAGAAAAGAAATGTTTGTCTATTCATCAAAGACCAATGGTGGCATAAGATAATTCTGCACACCATTATTGATCAGACACTGGGTTTAGACCATGGCATAAGAGGAAACTTAAGAAGTGCCATTCTGCCAACCCAGGTAACTCAGAACACAAGTCACAACTGTGTTCATAACTCAGGGCACAAGTCACAAAGACTCAACACCAACTAGAGGATGTACCATCCTGTTCTGCAACATCTGAAACTACAGATTCCAGGCATAACATCTGTGCAAACCATTTAGACCATCTCTTCCCTTTCTCCCCCCTTTTTAGCCACAAATTGGCAAAGGAAACCCTCACAGAACCAGACCCAAGAAGTGCTCACCCAAACACAAATAAATGCCATAAGACTTATGAGATAAAAAACACTCACTGGCTGAAGGTGACCAAACTAACCCCTATAAATAGCTTACCAGTAACTTAGAAATTAACGAGCCTTGAATATATCAATGTTCTTGGTAAAACAAATGCTATTTTAGGTATCAAAAACTGCATTCAAATTCAATGCCTACCTTCCAAAAACTGCCTTGTCTGCCTTAAATATTTCACAACTGAATCTTACCATAAATTAGGCCAATAACGCTCCATGCATAGTCGAAGCCACGTGTTTCACTTTATCCTAACACCACCGTCCAAAATACTTCCCTGTTTGGCTCAAGAAAAACATGTCCTATATCATGTTCTGACATCTCATCAGACATTGCCTGCTGGCTCATTAACCCAAGACTCTACAAACACATCTTCTTATCTAATGGGTATTGATACGACTTCTCACAACTTCTTCTAGATTCCTTCAAACCATCAGCCATGTACACCACTTTTGCTTTTCAGACCTCTCCTGTATAGGCAGTATCTTCACACAGCTATGACAGGCCCCATCATCACACTGCACAAGCTTGACCAGCACACATGCTGCAATAGGCTATAGTTAACAGCCTTACAATCAATGCCCTTTATGATATCCCACCAATAATGCCACATTCCCCACGGGGACTTTAGATACAAGGTCTGCCAAGTCCAATAAACCAAGGCCCATTTGATTGGAAATTTCTCACACAAGATAAACACCCTTCTGTCCTTACATTCATCAGCTCCTAATGAAGTCTTCATCATGAAAGTAGCCATGTATTTCCTGAACTACTTACCATCAAGATTAGAATCTGCCCATTCTAATCCACACTATGTCAGAACTGCCACTTCAGACGATAATGCTGCTTCTTCAAACGTCATAAGTATGGTACATACTCAACCATAATGTTGTAACAACATGTAGGACATCAGCACGAGACAAGAGACCACCCCACTTAACCATCACCAGCAGTTACATCAGACAACTAGACAAGACCTAGCCTCATCCTGCTAGGACCACTTCTACTAAGGCACAAAACACGAAGTTCTGGTAACCAATGTGCCAAGAAAAACAGGTTCCCAAGAAAAATAGATTCCCATACCAAAGATTTCTCTGACTGGTCAGGCGATACAAACAATGACATTTTATCCATTATAAATAACAAACCTCCTTGCTCCTATCAGCACACCAAGGAAGGAATCACGAGTCAGTCTAACAAAAATGCAGCAAAGAGACACATGCAGGAGGACAAGAAGCCAGATCCTCAGAAGTTGAAGGACACAACACTGTCCACAGCTGGAGCATCTTCAGGAGCAACAAGAACACGCAAGACATCAGAGACAAGGATGAAGACTATCAAGAAAAACCAAGTGCAGCTTCAAGCATCTGATGATGAATGGGATGAAGATTGGAAGACATTTCTTGATTCAGGGGGTTGGGATAATCTTTAGACTCTTTGCTTGTTGTTTTTACTGATCTTGTAAGCTTCCAAAAAGCAATAAACTTCTGTTTTAATTCTAAACAAAAGCAATAAGGAACACACATACACAAGACACTAACTCCTCATGTATGCAACCTCCCAATAAGAGCCATCACCAAAAACTGCAGACATATTTGTCATACGCCCAGCTGCACAATAATCTCCCCCTGTCAAGGGTAACCTGTGCTTCTTTGTATCTTTATGTCTTTAAGAGCTCACTCCACACAAGATTCAACCAATCTTCACAATCTTGATCATCATTCAAGCTGCACCTTTGCAACATAATCCATAGTCAAGTACTCCCCCTGTCATGGTTAACTAATGCTCTAGATGAAGATGAACATTTGAGCACACTTGCTGAGCACATGCATTTTGGTACCAATGTCCCTTTCTCCAAAGGCATTCATTCCTTACCATGCTCTTCATACCTGAACCACATTTTCCATCCAAGGTAGACCTTCTACTTCATCATCCTCCCGTATGACTATGTAGATGCTCCTTAGGCATAATGTAGGCACCACGCTTCTGAACCAGAGCATAATCATCCTTCACCAAGGATATCCAACCAGATAATGTCCCAACACACGTTAGAACATCTGCCACCCACCAAGACATCATTACCATGATTCTTGATATGCTCTACCAACTGGACCATGCTGTAACCATCAAGATGTGATAACTTCATATCTTACAGCCTCAACCACTGTCTGACTTAGATTGTTAGATGTCATCAACATTCCAGAATCTATCTGCCTCTTATCCCAGACACTATGGATAATACTCCATAGTCACCAATCAACTCCACCAGATGATTCAACTCCAGGATGCTTAACCCTTAAAAAAATTTTAACACAGTCACATAGAGTAAATTCTCAAACCTTCTGCAGACCTGCCCTTTAACCTCAGACAAATACATAGTCTCCCGTCAATGTATAATGTCATCAGTTGAATGCACATCTATTAAACTATTGTCATGCAAGATACAACATTTTATCTGGTCTGACATCCTTTTTCTGCAGACTTGAGGCACTGATTGATCCTTCTTTTGCTAATCCACCCTACTGATCACTTTAGATTGGGTAAGTGGCTTGACCTGATACTTCACCGTGAGCATAACAAACTTCCTGTGGCTGAGAAGGCAAAGACTGAAATAATGTTTCAACATCACCAATCACATATTTCAAGAATCTTCAAACTTTTGATGTCATCCTCATTCAGTTACCACAACTAAGCTTAAGAGATAACTTATCAAGATCTTCACTCCCGCATGAAAACTTTGACAATGATTCTCTTTAGCTTTGGCTCTACCTTCTTCTTTCACCATCAAAAGGATGAAGGAGTCACAGTACTGAACAGATTGGTCTTCTTCTTCTGATCCTTCCAGTCACAAGGCTAACGCAGACACTAATTCCAATTGACCAAAGGTTGATTGACATATTAAGCTCAGCTTCTTTCTTGATGAATCCTCACACAGCCCAGATGCCTCCTCTACTATCTTCAGGCAAAACATAATAACCCTTGCCCAACACTCCACGTGCACTGGGTCATTATAGGTTTGAAAATAAGTCAAACCACATAGCAGCTTACCACCAAAGCTATAGGCCTTCATTCTTCACTCCAAGGGATCATACAAAATTCTCTATGAACTAACTATCTTCCTTGCTCATGAACCAGAAAGTATCTTCCCTAGATCTCATCCAGAAATAGACAGGATACCTGCTCTGATACCAATCGAAATTTTGGTACAGATGTGTGATGTCTTTGTGCAATGTCACAACATCGCAATCTACTGAGCAAGGCAATAATAGAAACAGTAAATAACACACTGAATTGTTCACCCAGTTCGGATCAACAACCTACATCTGGGGGCATACCAAGCCAGGAAGGAAGTCCACTATTAGTAGTATCAAATTACAGACTCAACAGACCATTTGACAATCTACCTAATTTAATCACTACCCAATGACCCTACTACCTAAGTCCTCCCTAGGTAAGAGACTTCATCTCACTTCCTATCTTCACAATGATGTCTAGCAGTCAACTACACCGTCACTGCATCAACAGCTTGATTACCAACAACTGTACCACCATAGAAGACACCCTTCCATGATACCCTTTCATGACACCCTTTGGAGTTTCTTCAAAGCTTCCTCCAAGAACAATACCAAACTCATTACCTACAGGTTTCTGAGTTAAACACAGTAACCATCTCACAACCCGAGTGGTTCACTTAGACAAAGCCCTAATGATCTACATCTTGGACCCGTACCTATTCTAGGTTACTAGCATTCTATTTATAATATAATCCCAACTGGATTTGGGCCTTCAAATCATATCAAATCTTTTGTACCAAATCTACAACAGATCCTGCTTCAAAATAGATCTTCAATCATATCTTCAATTAAATCTTCAATAATTAACTCTGAATATTCTCCATATCTTTATGCTTCAAATTCGCAACAAACTGATCTTCATAACTGATTGCAACATAAAATATCTCTCCCTTGATCTTCGCCTGCATTCTCTGATTCTTTTTAGCAGAATATCTCATTCACACCAGAAACACGTGCAGCCCTAATTAATCATCTCAGACTTGATGTAGTAATGTTCTGGTATAGTGATGTTAAGACTTCGCATGGGACATCACTCTTCAGCAATATTTACAAATCATAACAAAACTGCTAGCAGTTCATGTTGCAACATCAACCATGACATTAACATTGTTTTAACAAAATTTCAGCCAATTACAAGAACTTACACTTTCCTTTACCTTTTCTTGTTATACAAAACGCCATCTATTTGTTAATAATGGGCTTTGAAAGTTAAAGGTTTTTGAAAAGAAATTGTTTTGAAAATGTTTTGACCAAAACATTAAATCTCTTTGACACATGGGAGGATCAAAAGGAAATTTCCACATATCCCTAGGAGCTTCAAGGTCGCAAAGGAATTATCATACCATTTGCAATATCCCACTGAAGTTTGAAACTGACAATACTATTGAATCAATCTGTTGATGATAATCACCCAGTTTGAAGAAACTCTCAGTACTTATCTCGTTGGTACTTGCTTGAGTTGCTAATGTAGAGGATTCATTTCTCCTATGAAAGTCTCTCCACCAAATTTTGTCACTCCTTGAGTTAGCATTTGCATGCCATGGTCATTTTCATCATGTTCAACATGTACATTTTGCATTAGCTTCTTATCTTGAGTGTGGTTATCACCAGTTTAGCTTTCCCATGAAGTTCGGTTATCACATTGCTTCGTGATCACTATGTTTTTCCCCCTGGTTGTCACCATGTGTATTTATCTATTCCCCAGTCATCACTGGAATTCACCAACCTGTTTATCCTCGGTGTCTTGGAATATTGTTTGTTACCAATATTTCCTACCCTAGTAGGTCCACCGGAAATCCAGTTGTCACTGTTAAGTTGCTTTGGTTATCACCAATATCCCTTTGAAGCGTAGTTGTTACTAGCATCAATGCATTAAAGGCAGGTTGTTACCTTTGCCTGTAGTCCAAGTCCAATTAATTTGGCACGTACAGAAGAGTCGTTACCCTGTACCTTTCCTGATGGTTCCTGAAGATCCCGTTTGAACTCTTCATTTTAAGGAATTTCCAGAAGATTGGATTTTTGAAACCAATGTCATGTGTTGTTGATCCTATGGTTATAAGGACCCCTTTTGGCTCAGTGATCCTATTGTTATGAGGATTCTCTTTATCTGCCAACCCTATTGTCATAAGGATATATTCAACACTTTCCTTTTGTTATAAGGATTTCATCCTATTGTTATAAGGATCCAGTTTGCAGATTTTATTGTTATGAGAGTCTACGTCCCCTATCGTTATGAGGAGTCTTTTCACTGATTCTATCGTTATGAGAATCTATTTTATCTCCTATTGTCATGAGGAATATTGGGATCAATCCTATTGCTATGAGTATTCTGTTTCACTGATTCATCGTTATAAGAATCTATTTTTTATCTCATATTGTCATGAGGAATTTTGGGATCAATCCTATTGCTATGAGGATTGTATTTTGTCTTGCTCATCCTATTGTTATAAGGATTCTTGCTTTATCTTTTGTTCTAGAGTATCAGTCAGGTCATGTTTGGACCTACTGATCAACTACTCTAGATATCCCTCGGGGGATACCATCCCGTGCTGTTTCGTTTTGAGATTTCCCCTTTTTCATCCTTGATCTCTTGTGAGAAGATCTTATTCCTGTCTATATTACCCCAGTGATTTCAGGTCATGTCTGAACTTGTTGATCGTTCAATCTGGGAATCCTCAGTGTGGTCTCCCAGTCCCCAGTGGTGTTTCTTGGGATGTTCCCAGTGTGGTCTTTTCCTTTCTCCAGCTGGTCTTTGCTTTTGATCATCTTTGTCTGCATTGTGCATTCAGCATTTATCATTCCATCATGGAGCATCATACTAGAGTTCATTGCATGTCTGTACTTTTCCTAGCATTATTTTAAGTCAGTTTTGTCTGTAGCATAGCATACCATTGCATCTAGGGGCAAAATTTCTGGTTATTTTTGTATTTAAATACCTTCCACCTTGATTCCCTGAGGGTTGTCACCACTCAAGCAATCCATTGAAGTTATTTAAATAGAGGCAACTGTCATACCCCAAATTTTGACCCTAGATGTCATCATCATTCTAGGAAGCATTCAGGCATTGCATTGCTAACCCTAACCTTGTTCATGTTTGTCCCTTGTTTTGCTTCATCAAATTAGGGTTTTGCTCAAGAGAATCAAGAGCATCTACACATGATCAGTCAATGTTTTGGAATGATCATTAACCCATCAGGCTAAAATACACTCAAAAGGTTTCCCTTCATCAAGAATCAAGTTCAAATTGGTCTCATTACAAGTTCTATGGAGCTCAAATTCATCTGGTCACCTATTAGGGTTTTATCAGGAAAAGTCAATTGTACCTTTGACTTTTGATCAAAGCATGATCCCAAGCCTTTGGACATGGTCCAAGACACTCAAATATATCCTTGGAGTCCATCCATGATGTTTTAAAGATTCAAGAATGCAAGGTCATTGAAGATCACACAGTTGAAATCATCTGATACACAAGCTTTATCTGACAAAGTCAACTCTTTGATTTTTAGGGTTTTTGGTCCAAATTGAAGTATTCAAGCCAAATTTCATCAAGAAATGTTTGATCAATGAGTTTGATCATGAAAAACCAAGATTTGGAAGGTTTCTTGCAAAAGGGGCAAAGTTAAGAAACTTGAAATTTTTCTAAGTATAGGAAAAAACCCTAGTTTTGAGGCCAACTTTGAAAGATCATAACTCTCAATCTGCACAGCCATTTTGTGTGCTCCAAAGCTCAAATTAAAGCCCTCACAACATACTACAACTTTGTATGAGAGGTGGAAACCTCAAAAAATGCTTGGATTTTGAGTTATGAAACCTCAAAGTTTTGAAAAATCTTTGGACACTTAGAAATTTTTCAAGACAGTTTTTGGTCCTTAGAAACAACAATCTTTGGAGCCACTTTTCACTATGATCTTTTGAGATTCAATACTTTTGTTAAACTTGAAAGTTTTAGAGCACATTTAGGGATTTTCAAAAAGTACAAGAACTCCTCCATAGCCTTCTTGAGCTGAGAGTTTCGAAGAGATAAAGTTGGTGTCACAAAGTTGGATTTCATGCCATTTTCACAATTTGTTCTTGAGTAAAACTCCAAGCCATGCCCTATAATCCTACTTTTCAGTCCTTATTACTTCTAAATCAATCCATAATCAGAAGATTGCATGATTTAGGGAAGCATTACACACTAATTTGAAGCTTTGTCCATTGAATCATGTCATTTCTGGAAGAAAGGTGAGACTTCCATTTTGATAAGGTGGCTTTAATCCAAGTCAACTTGTCTTGAGCCCATACATGTTTCCTTCTGCACCAAACCTTTCTAAAACTTAGAAGCAACATGTTTGCATTCCATGACAGCTTTTAAAAAGGTCTTTGTACTTGTCTTGAAACCTTGAAAATTAAACCAACTATTCTTTGGATATCAACTAGACTAAGCAACCAAACCACTTCAAATCTGCAGAGCCAATTCCTCCACTCTTTCCCTATAAATATAGGAACTCTCTAAGCATCAAACACACAGGAAAAACATAAGCAAAAACCCCTCTAACCCCCTCTTGCAGCAGTTCTTGCAAGCCAAAACCTCACTTGTGCCAAAAACACCATTTAGCACAAGAGCTTCCAAAATCATCTCTAGCCATCAAACCACTAAACCAATCATTCTAACATATCACAAAACATGTGTTAGAGGTGTTCTGATCATCACAACCATCCAAAACTTCATAAATCAAAAAGTTAACTCTCAACCCCTTGATTGTTTGACTTTCTGCATTTTCTCATCCAAAACACTGTCCAATTCATTTCCAAGACATCCAACACTCCTAACACACTCCATAAATCATCCTTAAACTGTTCCAAACTTGGTTTTGCATATGTAACTTCATTTACTTGAAGCTTCATTTTGGTCATTTTCCATATTGTGCAAGAAGGGAGGTATATTTTGTTCCAAGAGTTTCTAACTGGTTCCAAGCATTTAGAAATGTCATTAGAGGTTCATTGAAGGTGTTCCAATCATCAAACAAGTTATGTAGCATCTTTGGAGGGTTTTTGCTTTTTGCTCCAAGAGGTAAGCTTACTTGAAACTTGAACTCTTTGAAATATGTCATGTTTTGATGTACATTGACCACAAACATGTTTGTTATGTTGTATATGATGTGTTTATCCATTATTTGATGTTATTCATGACTGTGTGAGACTGAGCCATAGAACTTGCAAGTTTGTGCCATTTTGAATGTCCCTATCGTGTTTTAAAATAGAAACATTTTTAGAAAAATCCAATGGTACCACTGAATTCCTTGTGAAAAATTAGACAAGTTAGGTCTTTACTTTTTTTAATTTCATTAAGTATTCAGAAAGTTATAGGGTTCTTGCATTTTGAAAAAATGATGAAGGTGATGTTGCTTCCAACCAGCCATGGCGCCTTTTGGTGCATCTTTCAGGTCATGTCTAGGCTTATCTATTAATTTGTGGGGGTGATACAAAGGATGTATCACCACCCCAATGGTTATGACCAGCGCACATGTTTACCTTTGACCTATAGAACTGGGGTTCGAATCCCCCTCGCCCGAGTTCTTTTTATTTGTCCCAGTTTTCAAATGAACGTCATATATTATTATGTGTTTCCATGTTACTTTCACAAAGCGCGCCCTGGTTTAGTGGTATTAGTTTTGAGACACAAGACTAGTGACGTGGGTTCAACACCCATGTGAACCACTATCTTTATTTTTTACCACTTATTTTTCTTCTTTTTCTTTGTGATTTCAAATGATCATAACTCCTTCATTTTTAATCCTTTTTGACCCACTCTTTTTGAAAAGTGTTCATGATTTTGTCTATTTTGTGTGTATGAAAAGAGTTTTCCAAAAATATTTATTTTTCTGGCACTTATTCATGTTTAAATTAAGTGACCTTTTTAGGGTTTTCTTAAAGGATCATTTTGATTCTTTGGTTGTTTCCTTTCATTTTATTTGCATATATGGACATGTTTGAACCATTTACAACTTATGTGAACCTTGTGTGATGTTGTCAACTTGTACCTTTTGGTTTTGATATGAATCTTGACTTACTTTTATGTATGTTTACATGTTTAAATGCCTTGAACTTTGTCATCTATACCATGAGCCATTTAGTGTAATTACCTTGACCCTTTACACACATCCTTGGATGAGCACCAAGAACCATAGCATGCTCTTTAGGTTGTCACCAAAGTCTTGATCCATGTACACTTTTGCTTTCATGTTAAGTGAGGTTTTAACTTACACATGCTTACTTTGACTTTTGTAATGTTCTTGTTTGTTTGTGACCATGCTTGAACCCTAACATGCATGTTTAGGTTATTACCTACTTGTATCAACATGTTCAATTTGTAACCATGCCTAATTGTTCAAGTAATGCCTTAACTTGTTCACATGATGTTTGAACTTTTAACATGTCATCTTCAAGCATTCTCACATGCCATCCCTTGTATTCTTTTACATTCATCCATATGTTATTGTCATAAACATGTCACTCTTGCTCAAGTATGTTTGGTTGTTACCATTTTTTTGTTTTAAATTGTATTCATGATTAAGTAATGTCTTAACTTATCCATGTATGCCTTGAACTTTGATTGTATCATGACTATGTATGCCTTACTTCATCTTTTAACCTCCATCCATGATAAGTAATGTCCTAACTTATACATGTCAACTTTGACCTTTTGTTTCATCCATGTTTAAGTGTTGTCTTAACTTTCGCATGTTAACTTAAACTTTGAATCTTATCATGCTTAAGTATTGTAATAACTTATTCATGCTTTAAAGTGCTTAAATTGCATTCATGATTAAGTGTTGTTACAACTTATCTTCCTTTGTCTTGTATTCATGATTGAGTGGTGTTAGTAAACCCTAAAGCATGCTTATGTACTTGAAATCTCTTCCATGATACGTTAGCCTTGTTAGAACTATATATCATGATTGTTTAGATGTTGTAACATCTTTGTGTGATTGAACTTACCTTGGTTGTCACCATGTTGGTTTTAAAACTTCTTTGAACCTTTGAACATACTAGGTAGTTACCTTGTCTAGTTCATGACTTTGTTAAGCCCTTAATCTAAATGTTGTCACATTTATCTTTATTCTTTAGTTGTAACCATATGCTTTACCTTTGTCATGCTTTCATTAACATCATGTTTGAATGTTACTTTGATTTACTTTCAATTGATATCTTGTTTGAATATCATGTTTATTCATACCATCCATACTTAAATCATACTCCATTTAACTTTGTCAAGTTATCCCCCAAGTGATGTTAGTTTGTTAGCTTCCATCCTCAAGTTTCCCTCTATTCCTTGATCCAAGGGAAAGTCTCTCTATTGACTCCATGTCATAGATATCTCATCATTACCTGCATCCTTTGACCTTGTTAGAGTCATTAGGCTTTTGTAGTTTAGACTTATGATAGAATAGACAAATCTTTTGACTTAGTCAAGTCAAGTAAGTGTTAAGACCTTAACACTTAATCCCCTTTGAAACTTGATCATAATCAAAGTGTTCATTCATCCTTAGTGAGGTGAACTACAAATGCTCTGATTTCATCCTTGTAAGGATATGTAGGCACAAGACCGCGAAGTTTTGTCAAGCATACTTAGTGACTAAACCTTTAGGTTCCTATCTCTCACCATATAACCCAAACACAAAACAAAAACAACCAATATCACAAATTTTAAGAGGTTCCTATAGAATACTATAGACGCTTAGGGTGCTAACACCTTCCTTAAGTATAACCAATCCTTGACGCCCAAAATCTCTTAGCATTGTTGCTACATTGCAAACTTAGGGTTTTTTACGATCTTTACCCTTTCCCTTAGATAAATCAAAGCTCGGTGGTGAATCTTTAAAAGGATTTGTGATTCAAGTTTAATCAATAGATTGATATCTAATTCTCACCACAACAACAATACACAATAAAGGACTCACTTGGACTTAGCAAAATCAACACTGGAGCAGACGTCAACTTCTTCTTGAGTTCTTGAAAACTATCTTCACAATGCACATCCTAAACATAATCCTGAACCTTTCGAGTCAACTGAGTTAAAGGCAATGCCAACTTCTAAAATCCTTCAATAAACCTCATGTAATCACAAGCCAAACCAAGAAAACTTCTGATCTCCGTGACAGACTTCAGAGCTTCCCACTGCAACACTGCATCTATCTTTGACGGATCAACGGAAACACCACCACTAGAAATTAGATGGCCAAGAAAACTTACTTCTCACAACCAGAACTCACACTTGGACAACTTTGCATACAACTTCTTCTCTTGTAAAGTCTGCAACACAACTCTCAGATACTCCACATGCTCTTCATCAGACTTAGAATAATATCAAAATATCATCGATGAACACAACTACAAACTAATCTAAGTACGGATGGAATATTCTATTCATGTACTCCATGAACACTCCAAGCACATTAGACACCCCGAACGGTATCACTGAATACTCATAGTGACCATATCTCATTCCAAACGAAAATCAATCTTACAGAATACGCAAGCATCAAGCAATTGATCCATCAAATCATCAATTCTCGGGAGAGGATACTTATTCTTGATTTTCACTTTATTAAATTATTGATAATCAACATACAACCTCATGCTACCATCTTTCTTCTTGACCAACAACATTGGCACTTCCCATAGCGAAACACTCGATCGAACCAACTTCTTCTCAAGCAACTCTTTCAACTGTTTCTTCAGCACACTCAACTCTGAAGCATACATATCTTCTCTCCTCCCACAAAAATGAGTACTTTCGTCCTATTGGGCCTTCAATAAATATAGGATTGAAAAAAAGACACCTTGAGATAAAAATAATACTCCCTCCGATCATTATTATAAGCAAAGATTCTCTTTTCAGGTTCATTCAATAACCAATGTATCGAGTCTGCATAAAGACCAGATACAAAAGTTATTCAATGAATCTAAACATAGAATATTTGCTTATAATAGTGACTAGAGGGGGTACAGATATAAGAAAACGAATAGTAACATGCAAAAATAAAATTCACGTAAAAATCACGACGCACAGTTGCTCAAGATTACATTATAGGACTAGGAACATACTATTTGGCTTACACGATCAAAATTACAAGTAAATGCAAATCAGGTACATTCATTTCAGTTTTTGACTAACACTTCATTAGAGACGACAATCAATTACATTCTTCTGAAGATTTACACTTGTTCTATCCATTTCCACCATATGCAAGAAGTAGACTTTCTCAAAGGAATTCTTGAAAGAATGTCACTTAACTGCGACATGGGCATCTGCATATTCATTTCTATCCCTTTCAATTACCTTCATATCCTCCTCTGGCATATTTAAGAGTTCATTGGACTTTAGTAGATCATCCACAGAAGTCTTGTTTCCATCAAATTACAGTTGATTATGGGCCCTCGTCTCCTTTAGGTAGAAAGGCTCGTAGGATCTAGGGAAAAGAAAGAAGAGTCTCACCAATAGCATAAAGTATGCATCCCATCACATATGAAGGGACGTCTTGTTCTTCCAGGATATGGGCATCTTTTATTTTCTTAACTTGTCTAATACAGGTTTCAATTTGTGGAGAATGGATTGGATTAATGACACAAATGGCCAAATGAGGAAAATGACTATCAGGAGCATTCACAAGTACATTGGAGCTCGCATTGACCATACCTCTTGTGAATGTTTTATAAAAATTCTTCGTAGGTATGACATCTCTAAGAGAATACAAAAATCAATCATTCCACTCATTTTCTCAAGACTAGAAATCAAAACTAAGGTTGAATATCAATATATTGGTCCTTAATCTTAGTTTCCTTGATCTTCATGTCAACAAAGGTGGATTTATTAAACCTGTAGACAAAGTTCTAGATTCTTTCCACACAATATTTATCAGTTTTATCCAGAGCTTCGTCTCCCAACATCATTCTTATGCGGTCTAGCCAAATATGATTTGGTGACCAAAAAGGTAAAAATGTTGTTTATAGGAATGCATAGTCCCTCGAGAGGTTTCCAAAGAATAGAGATACATATAGAGTTATGGGCCTCATCAATCAATAGTTGATGTATCTGAACTTAATATTCTTTAGAGAATCGATGAATACCTTGAAAACTTTTGACGAGTGCTTAAAAGATACAATCCCGTGTGGGTCTTTAGATTTGAAGGTCTCCCAAATCAAAAAGAAACTGTTAAAGAAGACAAACACTAGTGTAAAAGGTTTCGTGTAATCACACCTACCTTAGGTCTGGATGAAGGTTAAACAGTTAGGGTGCACATGAGAGGTGTTAAACCAAGGTCGCATAAGACCTTCCTCTCAAATGACACAAAAGGAAGACATATCCCTTTCTTCCTAAATATTATGTCATACATAGGAAAGAGAAACTCAACTACGAGTTACAAATAATATCATAGGTTGAAGGATCTGTTGGATGTAAGTGTGAGTGGTTAAAATCCCACATTGCCTATGAATGGTGGAATGTTGGATTTATAAGAGAGAGAACACATATACCTAACACCATAAGGTTTTGGGTTGAGATGTGGCGTCTCCCTCTTTTGTGGTTCTGGAGCATTAGTCTCATTGGTTCTCCCGACTCTCCCAGACTCCCCAATAATATGGGGACTCACACTTATGGGGAAGAATGTAAGTGTGAGTGGTTAAAGTCCCACATTGCCTATGAATTGGTTACTTTCTAGAACTCCTCAATAGGATCAACCACCACCCAATATCAAGGGAGTTCCACGTCCATAAACAAAAGATATGGATTTGAGTCGGATGACTTAGAGTAAACGGGGGATCCTGCGGTAGTCTAATGTCACTTAATTATATTGTGCGACCATTTTGATATTTATAACCAGTCTGTCTATAGGTTAAAAAACTATTTTGACTATCTTATACATGTCTATGCAAAGATAAATAGTTATTATGAGGAAAGGTCATGTTTACCCACCCTCTCACTTCCAGTTGAAGGGTTAAAGAATAGGTTATTCCCCTATTTTTATCTACAACTGCTTTCATCATTCCTCTTAATTAAAAAGGATGAAGTGAGGCAACACATGGAGCACTTCCACTTGAGAAGATGATGTCTCTACCTATGGAGGTGGCACATCCACTCATGGAGGAAGTATCACCACACACATAGACACATACACATTCATAAAGAGAGAGATAAATAAAAAGAAAAAGTAGAAGACAACGCAAAAAAAAATATTAAACTTGCTTCGGAAAGAAGACTACAAAATAGAAATCGTTATGAGATAAAGCTTGAAGAAGAAAAACTTTGGTGACTCAACTTTAAAGGAATAACTTAAGAAATTAAAGAGACAGTGCGCATTCAATTGATCCAAAGTTAATTAAAAGTCTTTGAAACCAACAGTAGTAGCCAAGTGTAGCACCCCAAAATTTGCCCTACCTTTTTTTTAACCTAACTGGCTTGTGTTCTTTTTCATTTGCATCTTCATTAGGTCATAACTTTGCATCCTTTCATTTACATTGGTTCTTAAGATGTGGGATCAAGGTATCATGTGCCAGCTCGGGATTCTCGTATGTTGTGAGGTTCTCATTCTCAGTCAGGGTTGAACTCACATTATCATGAGTGACTTCTTACTCAGTGGTTTACCAAGATCCAAGGTTTTCCTCATTCAGAGGATTCATCAGAAGTATTGGGTTAGGGTTGCATTGGTGTGAATCAGGGTGTACGTCTCAAGGATAGTTAGGGTTCTTGTTCAAGGTTGAGCTTATGGACTGTTATCGGTTGAGATTCTTCAGTGGAGGTGTGGATTCATTTGATTAGAGATTCAGAGGATGTTTGATTCAGATGTTCAGAGGCTTGTGAAAAGTTTGTGATTGGTTTTGAATTCATTTGGTTACCCATTTTCCATCCATGGTCCATATCCATTTCCATTTTTGTTATCCACTTTCAATCTCCAAATCCATCTTGTGTATCCATTTATAATATCCATATCCGTATCCATTTTTATTCAAAATTCATTTTTCTTTAAACCATATCCAAACTCATTATTTTTAATCCATGTCTAACCAAAATCCATAAACCATATCCAATCCATTTGTCCATTTTCATTTGACTCCATTTATTCATAAACCATTTTCATTTTCTAAACTTCAACTCCATGTCCATTTTCATTCTATTTCAATTTCAATACAAACCATTTTTTTTAAGTTCACTTTTATGTCATATCCATTTTAAGAACCACATCCAAGCCAAAAGAAAGTCAAGCCAGTACGTCACACTATTCACAAACGGCAAAGCTAACGCATGTCATGAGCAAATGTGACGCATTAACAGAATTGCAGAAGGAAAATGCACCGAAATTTTCAGGTGCAAAACTCGTGACCACTCCAAATTCTCATAACAGAAATTCACCTCAAATGCCTATTATACCCTCACCAAAATTCCAGTATAAAAGTAAAAACAGAAAACTCTTCACGATCTTCCGTTTCAACCTCATTTATGCTTTCTTGATTCAAGCTTCCTCTTCAAGAATTTCCTTCAATTTCCAACAGGTTCTCTAATCACTGCTACTCTCCATATCATTGCAACTCTTCTCCAATTCACATCAATTTCGAAACTCAGAATTATTCACAAACCTGCAAGTTCAACCACAACAATTCAAGGTTGCAATTCAAATATCAATTCAGAACCTGCAGCCAAGATTCAAAACAACGATTGAATCAAGAAGAAAGAAGAAGAAGATGCGATAATCACAGTGCAGAAATAGGGAAGCACACACAGCGGATTCGCAGATCAAAGAAGAGAAGGAAGATCCAGAGAAAAAGAAGAGGAACTGAGAACATAATTCAAAGTTGAAAGTTAAAGAAGACGCATACCTCGAGGTCGAAGAAGCATCGGACGTTTCTCCGGTAGGTAAGCTCTGATCTATATGAGATGTATTCGTTCGTCGTTATACATAATGCTCTCTGTGAACTCTTAATCCATGATGTAGCTTGCGCCAATCCGATTTTCATTTGCGTAGCTTGCTTCGATTTGTTTTTCCAATTTTCGTTTGAGGTGTGAGTCTTGTTCAGATTTGAGGTTGAAGAACATTGAGTGTGGTAGTTGTTGCGGCGAGGGCGAGTCGGAGCTGAATGAAAGAGGATAGGGAAAGTTGAGCTAGTTTTCGGCGGAGACGTTTTTATTTTCGTCGAGGCTGAGAACGGCACAGTGGAGAGAGTGAGGTTGGTGAAGGAAAGAGGACGGTGTTGAAGTGGTGATGTTAATGGACGAAGCGAGTTGTCCGCAGCGGCGCAGTGTTTTTTTCCGGCGTTTCAGTGTGAGGGTATAGATGTAGGACGTCACCGACGATGCTATTGGTGGGCGGTGAAGTTTGTGCGATTCGACGGAGAGTGTTTCGATTGAGTTAGAGAGAAGAGATTTGTTTATGGAAGTCATCGTGCGGCGTCGCTTTCGCCGGCGGCGGTGGAGTTTGCGCGAAGGAAGGAGGATACTGAGAGGTTGGAGAAGATCGCATCTTAGAGTGGATGGAGAGGTCACGTGTGGTTTGCTGAATCCCTTTATCCATATGTTTGGCCTTTCTCTTCAATTGGTTTGGGCCTTAGAACCCTAGAAGCAATTCCTATCTCACCCCCTGTACTGTTTCTGCGCTCCCTCTGATGCCTAATAACAAACATTGGGCCTTAGATTTGAAGCCCACACGTCTGAACTGATTCTCCCACCCCCCAGAATACTAACTGCACCCTTTGCTTTTAGTTTAATTTTGGTTTTTTATTTCTATTTGATTTTATTATTTGTTTAGTTAATAAATTTTGGATTTACATTTTAGAAATTAGATTTTAGTTAGAGAATTAGAATTTAATTTTGGTTTTTTATTTTAATTTTTAATCCTAATTTTGGTTAACTCACTTTTAGTAGTTAGATTTAATTTTTGACTAGTTAGGATTATATTTTTAGTTAGAAATTAATTGGAATTAATTTTAGGATTAATATCAGTTTTAATTCTAGATTTAACTTTAGGGTTAATGTTTTGAGATTTAGTTTAGAATTACCTTGAACTAATTTTAGGATTAATTTTAGAATTAGACAAATTAAATTTTCTTGTTAGAATTTAATCTTGATTTTTACTTAGCATTTTAATTCTAACTTGGTTATTGTTGATTAATTGTTGACTATAATTTCAATTGCTCATTGTTGATTAATTTCTGATTTCTCTTTTATGAATAGCATGATATAATGCTATGTGTAGAATTTTCTCACATCCCTTTGGGATCCTAGCTCAACTTTAATCTTTGATTAAAGTGAGGTAGGATAAGCATTAGGTAGTGCTATCCCTCTTTCTCTTTTAGGATTAGGTTCTCATACCACACTTAACCCTTAGGATCTCCATGTATGATAACTTTAGGGTTTGAGTCTTAGTCTCCCTCATTAGATTTTACCTTTTGCTACCTTTGAGTCTCTCTTCTTCTTATCTTAAA
Source organism: Lathyrus tuberosus (assembly GCA_022829125.1). Lineage (NCBI taxonomy): Eukaryota > Viridiplantae > Streptophyta > Magnoliopsida > Fabales > Fabaceae > Lathyrus > Lathyrus tuberosus. Next base: position 15,205,130 of record JALAZF010000027.1, on the reverse strand, counting down.
ACAAAAACAAAAACACTTAATAAAAGGCATAGCATGTATTGTATTTGAGCCTTTCATGTGAGAATAAGGAGGTGAGGGGTCTTCTCTCATTTTCTTAGAATGTTTAGCGTACGTCCCGTCTTGGGTCGATATGCGAGGCATTCGATCCTACATGAAGGACTTAAATACAATACGCGTTATACACACCAATAATCAAAACACTTCTTTCTTAAAAGACAAAAACAAACAAACAAATTCTTTTTTCATCTCATTCACTCCTTCCTTAAGGACTCGTCATGTCCGTTCTACCGCAAACAGGTAACGCCTAAGTCTCCATACAGCGAGCTGCAACACCTAACTGCTGGGACGCGCACTCTGACGTTCCCATTAAAAAACACAAACAAAGTAACCCTGGTGGAGGGGAATTACGTCGCTCTGATTCTCATGTTCCCGATGAGATACGTAGGCAGTGGGGTAGGGCCCATTTGAGCACTTCTTTCATTTTCCCTAAATTTGTTTCTCTTTCTCTCTCCTTTCCTTTTCCAGTTCTCCAGCTAGCAGTTCCCTTTTCCAGTATCCTTTCCTTACACCCTTTGACAGAGACAAGCAAGCGTGGATCCCATCGGGTACGATGGACGCGTGGGGGTGCTAATACCTTCCTCTCGCGTAACCGACTCCCGAACTCAGTTCTCTTGGTCGCAAGACCATGCTCTTTCCTTCCTCTCAGGTTTATGCAGTGTTTCCTTTCCCTCTCTTGGGATAAATACACATTACTTGCGACTCTATTTCAGTGCCACTTTCGCGTTTGTACTTGGATGAAAATCCCGGGAGCGACACCAAGGATCCAGGAGGCTGCGAGTCGAAAAATGCTTAAATGTCATGTCATATGGGAAAGTCTCATTCCTCATTAAAATCATTATTGCATTTGTGGTTTTCGTAAACAATGACTGCATGCTCTAGCCGAGAGCTAAGAATTCTCTAAAAAATTCAAACATAAAAGTGTGACATAAAGTATGCATATTCTAAGACTCATACTAGAGTCACTTCATTGAATCCCCTCAAAGGTCATAATTGTAACCATTGTCCATGAAGAGAAGGCTTAATATGAAGAAGTTTTAAGACAAAGTCATAACACAGTTATGTCGGCCTAGACTTGACGAACTATTGTTCTAATATAAGTTCAAGAAAATAAGGTCACTCAAGTCTTAGGGAGCAAGACATTCTAGGAGATGAGCACACCTTATAGACAAACTAGGTCATGGTTAACCGACCCTGCAGATGACGATAACTTGTAGATCTATTGACACTTATTCCTGAGATGGTTGTCCCTAAAAGAAGATTCTAGGGTCTCTAAATATCAAAATCCTACTATAAAGTTTAATGAATAGTTTATACCAGGTACACACAATTTTAAAACTCTAAACCTAATAAATACAACTATTACTTACTTGATCGTCGAGTGTTTGTTGTTACATCTCCACATATCAGAAATATAATAAAAGAGTGTTGTAACGAAGTTCGTCAACAACAGTATCGATCATCATCACATCTCTCTTGAAAAAAAATTACCAAATCATTTATTTTTATTATTAATTCTATGAAGCACAGACTCCGACACAGACACCAAAACATGATACGACATGGATACTCCGATACCGATAATATCAAAAATATGGGACATTGTGCTACATATACGATAGTATTTGAACTTTATTTATATATCCATTTATTATTAAGAATTAAAAATATTCTAATCAAAATTATTGTCTTTAATTTTTTATTGATAACATTGTTTCGATACATGTTTAATTATTTTAGATGTGTGAGATTTGTCTTTAAAAAAATGTATAAGATGTGTTGGAAAAAATTCTTATTTAAATATTTGTCTAAATTGTCAAACTCATGTTGTATGAATGTCAAACGGATGTCGGACACCAATTTAAAGAGTGTCGAAGCAAAAACAGAAATTATTTATTTAAGCACATTTGTTTGACTTTTCCGACACTTATTTCATTTTTATGACATACTCGTATAAGTGTCATACAAATATCAGACATCCACGCACGCCGCGACACGCCTACTAGTGTCCTAATATTCCTAGATTATTACATCATATGATCACTATTATAAGCAACAAAAAAATTTCTTAGGTTCATTGAATAAGTGATGTTTCTGATATATAATAATATTTAGATACATTATTTATTTAATAAATTTAAAAAAAATTATTACTTATAATAGTGATCGAAAAGTGCATTATGCATTATGCTGACGATGCACTAGTTATGGTAGCAATGAGCACCCAAAACTTTTAAAGTTGTTTTGAGATTCATGGTTGGGATGAGAAAGACGGAATGAAATGGATTAAGGGGGCACGTGAGATGTTGGTCTCAAAGATAGATGATGATGACCATCCCTTATGGCATCGAGTGTTATCTCTCGATGTTTACGACTTTTACATGATTTTGTTTTTTCTATCACCTTCCACAAAATATAGCCACTATCCAGTCCAATAAATTGTCATTGTCCCCTACCAACAAGTAATCATAATAATATGCAATAACAGAGGTTTTAAAACATGCAAGGTTTATATGTTAGTTATTCATCACAAATAATTCAGTGAAAATCTATTTTAGGTCATTAGAAAAAAGGTAAGGTTTAGTCTTTAAGAAAAATAAATAGTAACAATCTAATCTCTAAATTTTTTTATAATTTGGTTGATGAAGAAAAGAGAGAGGTAAGAAAATAAATGAAAAATATATAAGGAGAATAGAAAATAAGATGATAACAAAGATGTATATGTATTTTATAAAATAACAAGTGTTTTTAAATAAAAATTGGATACGACAAAAAAAAATATTTTGCTATCATCAATGGAGAAATTATGAAAATAAATATAAAGAACAAAGATAAAAGTTGTTTAGTTAGAAAATCAGAAATATTCGATAAAAAGGTAGAGTAGAGTCTCAATGTGATGAAATAAATCTATAGTGCGAGTTGGATATGTAAAGTTGGTATTTTAATACTCAAATTAATAAAAGAATGAACAATAATATGATTTATGGTTTAGAATATACCTTAAATTTCACGTTGAATGCCTTATATATGAGGAACAGTTATGGATGCTGATGTCACTTCGGCGTGAAGTGCGGGAGATTGTAGGCATGAATGGTGTTACACTTCGGCATGAATGGCGTGGCTATAGTGTGGAATTTTAGAGTAGAATTACACTATATTTTCGAAGTTTATGTAGAATGATTTTGAACTGATGATTAGACTTTCTCTTTTTTGACTTATGGTCGCCCAAAACAAAAGTTCTATTAGATAACAATTGATTAAAATTTCTAATTTAATAAATCTTAGGCTAAAATACAGTTTTGGTCTTCCTGTTTGTCAAAATTCACAGTTTTGGTCCCCCTATTTTTTTTTTAACAGTTTTGGTCCCTCACCCCTCACTGTTCATGTACGGACGTGTACTGTTCATGTACGAACGTGTACTGTTCATGTACGGACATGTTACTGTTCATCACTTTTTTTGGGCCAAAATTGGGGTGGGGGAGCAAACTGTTAAAAACAAATAGGGGGACCAAAACCGTGAATTTTGACAAACAGGGGGACCAAAACTGTATTTTAACCTAAATGTTAATATTATTTTACAAATATAAAAGAAAAGAAATAAATATTTTAAAATTTATCTTCACTATTTTATTTTATCTTGTTGTTGCATCTCTTGAATTATTTTTTTTCTGACGCCGTTTGGCAAAGTAGTTTTATATTTTGGCTTTAATAAGTTTTTTGTCTCTATAAGTTGACGTATTTTTTTTTTTTATCTATGTATTTTTTTTTTAAATAATTCCTAGATGTTAAAATCATGTAGATTTTAGTCTCTAAAATTAAAATTCGCAGGAAAATCTACATGAAAATCTGCAGAAAAATTCATATGAAATCTGCAAATTTTCCTTGAAATTTTAACTTTAAGCACCAAAATCAAACAGAATTCAACATTTAAGGCCTTTATGCACACACAAAAAGTTAATGGGATGAGCAACAAAATAGGGTCAATTTATAGAGATCAAAAAACTATTTAAGCCTTATATTTTTTACTAACCCATATGAATTTAACTTATTTTTTAAAATTATAGAATAGGATGATAGAACTCTAAACTACTAGAGCTGTCAACACGAGTTATCTAATTTTAAAAGGGTTGGTTCAGATGAATTTGATTAAATATAGGCTCAAAAATCATTATTAGAATCCGACCATATGAAGGAGACCATGTCGTTGATTTATCACTCGGTGTAGGTTTGGCCATCTTAGGAAAACCTTTTGTTTTTACCAGTTGAGAGGGTGGTTCCAAGTTAGTGGTTTTTGGATAAGCAATTTTCCTCAATTTCTCCTTGATGTGGAGTTTTATATTGTCATTGGCTTTCAAAAATCTCTCTTGTCTCACTTCCCATTCGGTCAGGATAGAGATATTTGATTTACCGATTTTCACAACACTATCATCATCAAAATTGATCATTTTCTAGTGAGTGCAAACTTCATTCATTCGTATCAGACTATCAACACTACTACGAAAAATACCTATCACAATGGTTGAAAAGGGATACCACCACGTTAGTCTTATCGTTGTGAGGTAAGTTTTGATTGTATGTATGATGTTTTCCACCACGGACATGCAACCATGATTGTATCTTGTAGCGGCAAAATCGTGAGTGTAAGTTATTGATTAACTTAACTCGAAAAGCAAGAGTCGCCACCGCACTTTTATTTTATCCAAAAAGGAAAGGAAAAAGAGCGAACAAAACCTACACAAGCTCTAAACAAGAATAAGTGAAGAGAGGCTGGAAAAGGGGGTTGGTTACGCAATGGGAAGGTGTTAGCACCCAAAACGTCTATAGTACTCTATAGGAACCCTTTGAAATATTTACGCTTTTTGGTCTAAAAAGGTTTGCTTGAAAAATGATTGAGGAGATAAGAAGAGAAATTGTTTTTTTAAGATTTTTGTGTTTGGAGAGACTTGTCGTCTCATGCATACGTACCCACGATGTGTAATGTAGGATTAAAACCTCGTAGTTCGTGGTACAAAGAATGAAAATTGTTTGTTTTGATTGATTTTAAATGTAAAGACAAGTCGTCATTTCTAAACGAATAATTCTGCTTAAAGAAATGAATCATGTCTAAACTTATGAAAAAGTTTTAAAGGAAAAGTGCACGAGGGCACAAAAAGAGTTTGGATGAGTTTGGTGTTTTTTAAAGTCTTTTGAAAAAGGTGACAATATGCTTATGTAGTTTAGCATTTGTTAAGAAATGAAAAGAAAATAGTAAAATCACTTGACAAAGTCAAGGTTTGATTATGAAAGAGATGATAGTTTGAAATCAAGAAGGTTTTGAAAAAGGGAGAAAGTTTTGAAAATTGAAGAATGGATGGAGAAGAAGTGACTATCCTAGAGCATAAAGTAAAAGCTAAGGATAAGAATGATCTAAACACAAATGTAGTTGTTTTCACCATAAACCAAGCAAAAGCTCAAGTCTTCAAAGTCTTCGAACCATAATTCCAAAGCAAAGGGAAAAGGTCCTAGTTCTAAGTCCAAGGTTCCAAGAATTGCATTGGATGTCCAAGTTCTAAGTCCAAGGATTCAAGAATAGCATTGAAGTCCAAGGTCTAGGTGCAAAATTCCATGTCCATTACAAAGGATAGTAACCATAGTCCAAGATTAGAAGCACGATTTTTTTTAGAGGTTTTGGCCTTTATTAATGTTTTTGGTCCAAGTGGACAAAGAGAAAAAGGCATAAGCATAAACATGTGTCAAAATAGTGCAGTTTTTTAAAATTAACACATAGTAACCGGTTACAGCATATCTGCTAACCGGTTACTCTGCACCAGAATGCAGAAAAATGTGCGAAATTCTGCATGATCCATTTTCAAAACTTTGTACAAACACCTTATGATCATGGAACTGAAATTGCACGGAATTTAAAGTAAAATAACAGTGAAAAACAGCAATTAAACACAATTACAAGATCCAAAGGATCAAGTAACAAAGATCTCCAAAGATCTACATTGTGGATGATGAAATTGAAGCTTCAACAATGGTGAGAGATGAATTACCACTTCAAATATGAAAATTCCTTCAAATTGCTTCAAGATCCAAAAACCAAAGCCTTGATCTATGAGAATTGATGAAGAAAACAAGTTTGGATGAAGGTTTAGCTCAAAGTTGAACAAGATTCAATGTGAATTCTTGTTAACTTTCAAAAGAAGAAAAGTGAGCTTTGGTGAATTTTGTGGTTGGGGAGAGAAATTGCAAGAGGTTCTTTGGCTCTCAAAAGCTTGTGAAATGAATGAAATGAAGCCTCTATTTATAGAATTTAGGCTTGGGAATTTGGTGGTTTGGAATTTGGTTTGGAAGATCAAAATTAGCTTGGAATTTGAATTTGGAAGGAAATTCATAAAAGAGTGGTGATTAGTGAAGGTGTATGGTAGGAATTAATTATGATGATGTATGGAATTAAAATGAGATGGTCTAGAATATTCCAAATGTGATCAAGGGCTGAGATTAGTGCAAATTGCTGAATTTTGAATTTGCTGAATTTTTTTTCAAAATCTCACGAGGGTAACCGGTTACTGCATATCTGCTAACCGGTTACTTAGTGAAAATTTTGAAAAATACTTCTTTTGAATGCACTGCTGTGGTTCCGGCTCGATTCTTTTGCTTGTCAAAGAAGGCATGGAAATAAACACATGAACCTTGGAATTCCTTGAATAATAATCAATTAAAACTTGGGGGAATCCTTGACCAGAAAAATTTCACATGATTGCGGATCAACTTTGAATTTTCTCAGCTAAAATTCATTCGAGCTGTGGGACTGTTATTTTGGCATTTTTGATCTGTTCTTCCCCTGAAAATGTTAGTGAAAGAAAACAAAAATATTTTTGGATTTTGGTTAAGGTTAGTAAAATATAAACAAATAAAGCAATAAAGTGAATAAGAAACACACAGATGATCAGTAAACCCTGCAAGATATAAACCCAAAGATGAGAGGGATAAGGGAAATAATGTGTGATCTTGTTTGTGGTAAAGATGCAAAAATGAAATGTGAATGATATGTGGAATCTTAGGGGTCAAAAATTAGGGTTTTACAGCTGCCTCTATTTAAGTTTCTTCTATCAGGAGATATGAAGATACTTAAATAAAAAAACTATATTTTTTAGCCCTAAGATGCCACAAGATGATATGAATGCAAAGAATGAAAGGACACACCGGGGAACGCAAGTTATTTCTGGAGATCTATCAAGGTGACAAAAAGTATCCATCAATAGTTGGAAAGAGAGGGACAAGACCCTGGAAAGACGAGTAGTGACATCCAATAATAGCTTTGGATGGAGACTACAAATGAGACAAAGGTATGCCAATAGATGTCCAAGAATAGCATTGGACAAAAGAAACTATAACATTCAAGAATGGCATTGAATGGCAAGGTTAAACAATCAAAAATATCCAAGAATAACGTTGGACTTGGCTGGGGAAAAGGTATCCAAGAATGGCATTGGACAGAAGAATCTCAACATCCAAGAATGGAATTGGATAAAGTGAGAAAGGTTCGAGAAAATATATCAGAAGTATCCAATAATGGCATTGGATAAAAAGAGTTCAAAATATCCAAGATTGGTGTTGAATAAAGTGAGCAGGGACTTTTAGGAATGGCACTGAAAGGTAAAGGTAAATCACTATATTCAAGAATGGCATTGAATGATAGTAGAAAGACATCCAGGAATGGCACTGAATGCAAAGGAGAAAACTCATTCAGAAATGGCACTGAATGAATAGATAAAACTTTCAGGAATGACACTGAAAGATATCCAAGCAAATATGATGGGGATTACAGAAGAGAGAAAAGCTTCCAGGAATAGCACTAGGAGAAACAAGAGGAACAAGGTATCTAGGAATGGCACTGGAAATTAAAAGAGACAGACAACCAGGAATGGCACCGGAGCGAAAGAAAAACAAAGATCCAGGAATATCACTGGAATGAAAGGAGACAAATATCTAACAACAGGACAAGATGCACAGGGAAACGACAACATCCAGGAATGGCACTGGAAAGAAAGAAGACAGGTAAACGACAACATTCAGGAATGGCACTAAATGAAAAGGCAGGTAAAAGTATAGGTAGGTGCCAATAAGTTGGACTTTGATCACAAGATAAGATGTTGACAGCAACAGGACCTCGAAAAAATGCATATGAGCACGAAGCACACTTCGAGCTCTATGAAAACCTTTCTATGTATTGATAGATGAATGATTTATGTATGCAATGCATATGATAGGGACAGCCGAGATAGACTCTTTTATGAGGGAAGAATGGAACTCTGATTCCTCAACACAGGGAACACTGCCCACTTTGCTTGGAGAGAAGATGTTGAACATATCTCTGTCACTTATGAATTGTATCAGGCTGATGGTCTTTTGAGGAAAGACATCTTAAGGATTCTTGAAGAAGACTGCCCCGGATTGATTGACTGACGAGGATAAACTGATCATGGCTTCAGTTTGACTGCTGCAGGGGAAAAGAATGAACTGAATATGGCTTCAATTCTTGAAATGATTATTGAGAATAATCTGATCATGGCTTCAGCTGCTATTGTTGGGTATGAACTGATCATGGCTTCAGTTCTTGAAATGAATGTTGAGAAGGCTACACTCAGTATGGGTCTTGAAAGAGATCTTCTGGCTAACCAAATATGAGAATAACTTGCATTGAGCAACAAAACAGGCTCTGGAAGTAACGTGCCCCTGATAGGATCACTGGCCAAGTTTCTCAACTGTTTGAAATTTCTTGATGAGGAAAGTTTGCCTACAAATAAGATTATTCAAACAAACATGGTAATTTTAATGCATAGCTCAATGCAATTTTGAAATCAAAAATCATTTTTGGAATGATATTATTAATGTAAAGCAAAATGAATCAGTTGTCAAAACACGGCGGTTTAGACATACAAAGTGAAAGAGAAAGCAAAGGTATGACATCAAAGCAAATGATTGGCAACAAACATAGGAGTCATTTTACACAACCTTGTTGTAGTATGCTTTCAAAAGAAATCTGGCTTCAATTAGGTCTTTTGAATGTTGTAACGTGGTCTGGTTCACGGTTTTTGAAACAAAGGATATAGGCTCAAAGTTTATTTGTAACTAACCCATTCTTCGTGATAATCTCCAGTCCTATGCTCAGTTAATTCAAACTATGCATTCAGGTTCCAAGAGATCTTGGAATTGCAATACTGTTATGATGACGGCTCAAGGGATAAGGTATTTTTGAGATGGCAGTCACTTCTCTTGCAACATTTTGTTGTTTTTGATGAGGACCTTAGTCAACTCGTTTTTTCTTTGAGGATTTTGGTAACCTCTTGATTTTTCTTTTGTTATCCCTAACTTTTTCCTGAACTGTGTCATTTGAGCTTACAGTCAGCGAGATGCCCCAATTTTTGCCTAAGTCTCCTTCATAGGTTTTGACTTAGCGGGTTTTTCTTTGGATTTTTTTTATTCATTTTTTTTTTGAAAGATAGTGACTGCCTGGCTTAATGATTACGATGAACCATCATTGGCTTTTGATTTGGAAGACATCTTCGACACTTCTTTGATGTGTGCGAAGGAAAGCTTTTAACTGCAATGATTCTCTTGTGTTTAAATACACAGTCAAATTAACTGAGAACTACCCATCCCCAGGTTAAGATTGCGGATTTTTTCGTACAGAAAGAAACTCCAACTTCTAGGCTCGAAGGGGTGGACAAGGGATTAACTTCCTTATTTCTCCAGTGTTTGGGAGTTGAAACAATGCTCGTACATCATCAGCCAAGTTTTAATTGAAAGCATACAATAGCAATTTTAGGTATTTCGTTTTCATCATCCTCCCTCCAATCTTTTCATAAACAAAAGCTTGATAAAAAAAGTGAACAGGAAATAAATTTTTGTTTTGTGAAAAAGAAAGCATAAAGATGCACACAATGGATATAAATGGATTGAATCAAAACATTGCAATGCTCATTTCATTGAAATTACCATGAAAGTACAAATAAAGTTTGAAAGCAAACAGACAATACAATCAAAGAAAAATGCAAACAGAAAGAAATAAGGCCTAGTGACTAATCAGCAATGAGGATGAGTTGTCTTGTCTGAAACACTGGCTTTAGGAGATAATCCGTCTGAACTGACTCAAACTTCACTTGGCATGCTCTGGCAAAGGATTGTTGACAACATTGGGATTATCATCAAGAAAACTCAGAATCTTTGAGTTCACCAATTCTTGTACTCTAGCTTTCAATGCATAGCAACCTTCCAAGTTATGGTCTGCCCACCTCGATGGAACTCACAGTGAAGATCAGCCCTATAGCCGGCCGGGAGAGGATTTGGAGGAGGAGGTAGATCCCTCGTTGTAATCAAACCTTTCTGAACAAGGCATGGATATAGCTCAGTGTAAGTCATCGGGATAGGATCAAAGTTAACCCTATTGTGATTCTGATTTTGTCTAACAGCCTAACGAGGAGCTTGAACTGGTTGAGCATTGATAATAGGAGCAACTGCAGCTACATATTGTTGTTGTCTGTGACGAGGTTTCCCTTCCACTGAGACAGCATGGGTATCACCATCCTTTTTCTTTTGAAAATTCCCAGCATACTTTTTAGCACTGCTAAAGGCTTCAGCATTGGTAATCTTTCCTTTCTTGATACCTTCTTCTAGTCTTTCTCCAATAGTGACTAGGTCAGCAAAACCAGATGATACACTGCCTATCATCTTTTCCCAAAAGAGTGGCTGAAGAGTATCCATGAACAATCCAGTAAATTCTTTTTCAGCCAAGGGTGGCTCCACTTGAGCAGCTAGCTCTCTCCAGTGCTGAGCATACTCCTTAAAGGATTCTTTTTCTTTCTGAAACATGTTTTACAATTAACGACGATCAGGTGTCATGTCCAGATTGTACTTATATTGCTTTAAAAAAGCATCAGCCAAGTCTTTCCAGCTTTGGATACGGTTCTTCTCAAGTCCCATATACCATTTCATTGAAGCCCCACTCAAGCTGTCTTGGAAACAGTGAATGAGTTGTTTGTCATTTTTGGCATGAGCAGCCATCTTGCGGCAGTACATCACCAAGTGGGTTCTAGGATAGGTGTGTCCCTTGTATTTTTCAAAATCAGGAGTTTGGAATTTTGCAGGCATAACCAAGTCTGAAACCAAGCACATGTCCATTGCGGCGGCACTAAAGACATCACTTCCTTCCACGGCTCTTATCCTTTTGTCTAGAGTTTGCCATTGCTCTCTGACTTCTTCAATGTATCTAGATTCTCCCTGAATTTCAGATTGTGGACCAGCAGCATGGTACACGAAAGGATTCTCAGGAATAGCTTGAGCAACAGAATGAACAACAGGCTGAGGTTCAGTGAACAATGGAGCTGAAGATATTGGCAGCTAGGGCTGGCAATGAACCAAACCAACTCGAAAATAGTTTAAAATTCGATTCGAAAATTAAATCGTTGAACTAGGTTCATGAACCAAATGAGCTGAATATGAGCTAAAAACTAAGTTTGTTAACTAAATGATCTGAACTTGAACTATACATAGTTCGACTCGTTAGGTTCATGAGTCAATTCGATTATATATGAGATAGATTATATTGTCTTTAAGAGTAGGTTTAAAGATTTGTTCTAAATCTTAGTCTCATATTTTCTTTTAATCTAACGGTTTTAATTGATAATTTATATTCTCAAGTGAGTAAAATATTTCTACGAATAATTATACAAATAAAATTAACATCGTATAAATTCCAATCTTATAACTTTTATTTTATTTCTATATTTTTTATTTAAAAAATATTAATTTAAAATGTCAAATATATATATAAAAAATAGACTTTAAAAAATTACTTTTAAGTCTGTGAAATAAGCGAGTTGAACCTAACAAGATAAACCTAACGAGTTGAACCGAGATATTCGTGAACTTCTAACAAGTCGAGTTTGACCTGAAAAAAAAGTTCGTGATGAACTCGAACTCGGCCAATTCTTAACGAGTCGAGTTTGAGCTGAAAAAAAAGTTCGTGATGAACTCGAACTCGGCTAATTCTTAACGAGTCGAACTAAGCTAAGGCGAGTTCGACTCGACTCGACTCATTTCCAGCCCTACTGGCAGCACAGATGGGATAACCACAGGAGTAGTTGCAAAGGGTGGTGAGTAATTCGGAGGTAACCCAAATTCTGGCCGAGTAGAAGCTGGTTGCTGAGTCAGTGGAGGGTCAACAGCAGCAGGTGAGATTTCAGAGATCACAGTCCTCTGAGGTGGTTCACCTCTAGCAATCAGAACTTGCAGCATTTCTGTGAGTTTAGTCATACCGGCCTTTAACTCATCAATTTCCATTCTGACTTCGGCGTTGTGTTATTCTTGGTTTTCCATTCTCAATCTGACAGCAGCTCTAGTTCCATAGTTGTGTTGAGGAAACAGCTTGACGGTGAACAGATAACTAGAGAAGAAGACAGTTGAAATGAGTTTTTGAGACAACTGGGAAAAATGCAGATGTATGCTCATGGATGCAAGAGTGCATGGACGCAACAACCACAAACAAGATCACTCAAAGCACACAGGTTCAAAGGTTCGAGTCATGAGCATAAAGTCAAGGTTAAGAACCAGTCCCACAAAGGTATGTATTAAGGTTTGTCTTCATTGTACCTGCAGAAAACAGCGGTTCTAACAGAGTGCCCAGGGTCCACAATCCACTATCAGACACACCAACGCACCGATTTGCTCGGAGGTTAGTAGTTATCCTCAAGAGAATCTAACCTGAGTGTGGCATCGCGTGACAGCTAAGTCAGATTTGCATCTTCATAGCTTCCGCGCCATGATCCTAAAAAGGCTAAGATGGATTAAGGGTTACTACGGTCCTCAGTGTTATAGGCTTCTATGGAAAAAGTAATGCCTTCACGATTGCTCGATCAACATCAGTAATTCCAAAGAGGCAACCACCGAGCAGATGAATTCTTAAGTTCTGCTTTTTCGGGATTCGACTCCCTCAAAGCTCCCTTGACTATACCATCCTCCTATCTCAAAGTACACTCGGGTCCGGGTATAGGACCTATCTCGCACACAGAGGAACTCCCAAACAGAATAATCAAGTAACAAGCAAATCAGACAAAAGCAGTAAATAAATCAAAGTAGGCTGAACCCCTCAAGGGGGGATGGTCCCCAGCAGAGTCGCCACTTTTCTGTAGCGGCAAAATCGTGAGTGTAAGTTATTGATTAACTTAACTCGAAAAGAAAGAGTCGCCACCACACTTTTATATTATCCAAAAGGAAAGGAAAAAGAGCGAACAAAACCTACACAAGCTCTAAACAAGAACAAGTGAAGAGAGACTGGATAAGGGGGTTGGTTACGCAATGGGAAGGTGTTAGCACCCAAAACATCTATAGTACTCTATAGGAACCCTTTGAAATATTTACGCTTTTTGGTCTGAGAATGTTTGCTTGAAAAATGATTGAGGAGATGAGAAGAGAAATTGTTTTTTTAAGATTTTTGTGTTTGGAGAGACTTGTCGTCTCATGCCTACGTACCCACGATGTGCAATGTAGGACCAAAACCTCGTAGTTCGTGGTACAAAGAATGAAAATTATTTGTTTTGGTTGATTTTAAATGTAAAGAAAAGTCGTCATTTCTAAACGAATAATTCCGCTTAAAGAAATGAATCATGTCTAAACTTATGAAAAAGTTTTAAAGGAAAAGTGCACGAGGGCACAAAAAGAGTTTGGATGAGTTTGGTGTTTTTTAAAGTCTTTTGAAAAAGGTGACAATATGCTTATGTAGTTTAGCATTTGTTAAGAAATGAAATGAAAAGAGTAAAATCACTTGACAAAGTCAAGGTTTGATTATGAAAGAGATGATAGTTTGAAATCAAGAAGGTTTTGAAAAAGGGAGAAAGTTTTGAAAATTGAAGAATGGATGGAGAAGAAGTGACTATCCTAGAGCATAAAGTAAAAGCTAAGGATAAGAATGATCTAACCACAAATGTAGTTGTTTTCACCATAAACCAAGCAAAAGCACAAGTCTTCAAAGTCTTCGAACCATAATTCCAAAGCAAAGGGAAAAGATCCTAGTTCTAAGTCCAAGGTTCCAAGAATTGCATTGAATGTCCAAGTTCTAAGTCCAAGGATTCAAGAATAGCATTGAAGTCCAAGGTCTAGGTGCAAAATTCCATGTCCATTGCAAAGGATAGTAACCATAGTTCAAGATTAGAAGCACAAGTTTTTTTTAGAGGTTTTGGCCTTTATTAATGTTTTTGGTCCAAGTAGACAAAGAGAAAAAGGCATAAGCATAAACATGTGTCCAACGGACAAAGGAAAAATTGCGGAAGCATAAACATGATATGAAATGATAATAATGGAGCATAAAAGTAAAAGAGATAGGGAGTGAGAAGGAATTGTAAACAAAGTTAGTACATTAGTATTGTTAGTAAGTTAGTGATTAGTTGTTAGAGTGAGTGATCAATAATGATTGAATAGTGTACTTAGGTCAAGGTTAATGAAGACTTGTTAGAAGATTGATAGAATCAAAGCCTCTACAACAACAAGCTTCATAGATTTTGAACCTAATACAAAAGATCAATCAACATTGAGTTATTTTCCGATACGGGACATAATGTTGCGCTATGTTAAGCAATCGCCGAGTAATTTACGGAGTAATTACCCTACAATGAGGCCGGTCAATAGCTCTTTGTGCTAATGCATGCTAGATGAACGATATGTAGATCGTCATCCAAAAGCAATACCGCACGAAAAGAAAAGAAGGTAGCGATCTAGTCTTGATCAAAATTCAACAACGGAATTCTATGATCCATAAGACTTTCATCGATCAAAAGAAAAGGGAAATAGATGAAGAGAAAGCTAAATTAAACCACACAATTATGTGATCTAAGGCTAAGAACAAAAGGAAAGGGAAGAAAATGGAAAAGGAACCAAAACAGTCCCAAAAACAAGCCAAAATGTGTATTCTGTTTCGAAGTAACCGGTTACGGCATATCTGCTAACCGGTTACTTAGTTCAAAATAGTGCAATTTTTCAAAATTAACACAGAGTAACCGGTTACAGCATATCTGCTAACCGGTTACTCTGCACCAGAATGCAGAAAAATGTACAAAATTCAGCATGATCCATTTTCAAAACTCTGTACAAACACCTTATGATCATGGAACTGAAATTACACGGAATTTAAAGTAAAATAACAGTGAAAAACAGCAATTAAACATAATTACAAGATCCAAAGGATCAAGTAACAAAGATCTCCAAAGATCTACATTATGGATGATGAAATTGAAGCTTCAACAATGGTGAGAGATGAATTACCACTTCAAATCTGAAAATTCCTTCAAATTGCTTCAAGATCCAAAAACCAAAGCCTTGATCTATGAGAATTGATGAAGAAAACAAGTTTGGATGAAGGTTTAGCTCAAAGTTAAACAAGATTCAATGTGAATTCTTGTTAACTTTCAAAAGAAGAAAAGTGAGTTTTGGTGAATTTTGTGGTTGGGGAGAGAAATTGGAAGAGGTTCTTTGGCTCTCAAAAGCTTGTGAAATGAATGAAATGAAGCCTCTATTTATAGAATTTAGGCTTGGGAATTTGGTGGTTTGGAATTTGGTTTGGAAGATCAAAATTTGGCTTGGAATTTGAATTTGGAGGGAAATTCATAAAAGAGTGGTGATTAGTGAAGGTGTATGGTAGGAATTAATTATGATGATGTATGGAATTAAAATGAGATGGTCTAGAATATTCCAAATGTGATCAAGGGCTGAGATTGGTACAAATTGCTGAATTTTGAATTTGCTGAATTTTTTTCAAAATCTCACGAGGGTAACCGGTTACTGCATATCTGCTAACTGGTTACTTAGTGCAAATTTTGAAAAATACTTCTTTTGAATGCACTGTTGTGGTTCCGGCTCGATTCTTTTGCTTGTCAAAGAAGGCATGGAAATAAACACATGAACCTTGGAATTCCTTGAATAATAATCAATTAAAACTTGGGGGAATCCTTGACCAAATAAATTTGACATGATTGCGGATCAACTTTGACTTTTCTCAGATAAAATTCATTCGAGCTGTGGGACTGTTATTTTGGCATTTTTGACCTGTTCTTCCCCTGAAAATGTTAGTGAAAGAAAACAAAACTACTTGTGGATTTTGGTTAAGGTTAGTAAAATATAAACAAATAAAGCAATAAAGTGAATAAGAAACACACAGATGATCAGTAAACCCTGCAAGACATAAACCCAAAGATGAGAGGGATAAGGGAAACAATGTGTGATCTTGTTTGTGGTAAAGATGCAAAAATGAGATGCGAATGATATGTGGAATCTTAGGGGTCAAAAATTAGGGTCTTACATATCTATGTAGCACGCTACCTACCAAAATGGTTACTTTAAACAACTGTTGTGATATTCTTTAATACAGCATATTTAACAACGATTGTTCTAAACAACCATTGTGATATATAGACCTGAGTTTATTATAAATTATGTGGAATGTTTATTTCGTCAATGCTCACTAAACTTGTAACCTTTCAATCTGCACTAGAACATTATAATATGACAAATTAAGTTATATTAGAAGAACAAGTTCACGTTTAATGTTAGACAAGAGTTCTTCAACTCCTTATCTGTATTTTGTTCTTTGACAGTAAGAACTTGGTTTAATGATCCTAGTTCTTCAACCGCCACTGCCTTCATCTCTAGTTCTTTTTACAAAATATTATTTACTTTGCAAACAATATTAGAGGTGAAGAGAGAGGTGGTTGAATGTGACACCCATATATAATCACATACATCAAAGCATATAAATTATACATGAATCCAAGTATTGGCACTGAAATACCATAAGTTCCTAGTTAACACATTGTATACAATACATGCCCAATACAACATACTAAAAAAATCTATGGCATAATATATACAAGATGTTCCAATGCACTAAGAACTAGATCAACAAAGCGATCTCAAAATGAAACTCCACAACGGAAGCCATGTCATCCCAAAAAGCTAAGATAAATAAGGATAATCAAACGGTCTTATCCTTACCCTTCGCGGAACCTATGGTGCCTGTAATATAATCAACAACATGGGGTGAGATATTAAATCCCAGTGAGTTCCCTATCTTATAGATTCTCTCGGCTTTACAAGGTTCTATCACCCTATCTCAAGTCAAAGGGGAAGGGAAATGACCTTGAGTTCACAATCTCACACTATATGGAAACATGTTCATGAGTTCACCAACTCAAAATATCACTAATCGATCACCTTACCAAGGTATCCTCTATTCCCGTCCGCTTCTACGTCTAGAAGGCGACCCGAGTCATGGATCCTTGTAACTTACTTGACATACGAATGGATTCGGGTTCTACGGGCCATTAACCGTTATGAACCGTCACTTCACACGGGCCTTTAACCGTCATAAGCATACACCCCACGGGTGTCATTCGTACTGCACACGGGAATCAAACCTGCCAAGTAGTCATGCGTACATTCCAGAGGAGCTCCAAGCCCATGAAACGACAACTTAAGGGAAACGGTTACGATTACGTGATCTCACACACAAACGTGATTGTATTCGACACTCACAAGACCACATTTGCCTTTCACAAAGAACACAAAGGTTCACACACATGTTCCATACTAGTGTCTCACTCTCCTCTAGACCATTACTCGTCGAAGATGCACACTTAGGCATCAACGCACGAGCATCGCCATCTAGATTCTCTATCACAATCCTATTCACAACCTAGAATCATATCATTAGGTTTGGGGTAAGGTTTCTCACTCTTCCTAATTCATTTTAAGCATGTTATCACTCACTTTCTTTTCACAATAAGGGGCTAAATGTAACACAATACGATAGCATAACAAAATTGCACATAGTAATTCAATTCATAAAATTAATACATTCTCGGGTTTTCCTCCGATTATTTAATCGGGTAACAAAACCGGTATTTTCCACTTTCATAGTGTAGAATATTTCCATAGCTTTTCGTCGGAACCAAGAACACCTCGATCGGCATCACGGTTTAAAAGTTATGAATTTTCAAAAATTATTTTTCATCAACCAACAGTGGTAACCGGTTACCTCAGAATGAGTAACCGGTTACTCAAGCCAAATTTCCAAAACAGAACTGAATTCACGTTTAGAGGCACAATTGGGTAACCGGTTACCTCAGAATGGGTAACCAGTTACTCAGTTCATTTTTCCCACAAAACTCAACTTTTCCTGCAAGTAACCGGTTACTCCAGAATGGGTAACCGGTTACCACTGAGTCAGCAATCAAAAACCTGCTATTTTCAGCATAAACACCAATGGAACCCATCCAAACTCTTAGAAACATCAAATCAAGCATATTAGGTTCAATATACACACAACCCGACTACATTACCCGACCATTTCCATATTTTTAACCGTTAGAAACATCGATTTCATATTATTATTCACAATCCAACATTTCTAACCTAAACTCTAGCATTTCCAAAATTTCAAAAACTCAAGTTCTAACTAGAACCCACCTCTAACAAGATGATGATGAATATTGGAAGATGATTTGGTGAAGAAATGATGGAGATTGGAGATTTCTTCTTCTTCTAGGTTTCCTCTTCTTCTCCCTTTGCTCATTCTTCTCTCTACTTCTTACTATCTTTCTTCTCTTTTGTTCTAAATGGAGAGGAAAGGAAAAGGAAATGATATGTAGAGATATCATTTAGTTAGTAACACTAACTTAAATGTCCAATATATCTCTATAGCACCAAATGCTATCACCTCAGAGTCAGATAATATTAATTTGATCTGCTCTGAGTTCATCAGCTACTCTAATTATCATTACTGATAATTTCTCAGAGTACACCGGAACCCAGTTGATCAGAACTAATATTATCGAGAGCAAAATAAATTACGGGGTATTACATTCTCCCCTCCTTAAATGGAAATTTATCCTCGAATTTAAAGATTACCTGAAAAGGTGAGGGTAAGCATCTCGCATTTCTGATTCTAGTTCCCAAGTTGCATCATCCAGATGCGTCTCATCCCACTAAACTTTCACAAGAAGAATCTATTTATTCCTTAGTACCTTATTTTCTATTCTTGTGATACGGCTTGGTTGAGGTTCAAACGTTAAATCTGTTTCTATCTCAATTGTATCTGGTAGAATTGGCTGAAGAGGATCCGGAACAAACTTCTGGAGTTGAGATACATGAAAAACACCGTGCATTTCAGAAAGAGAAGGCATTTCAGAAAGAGAATGCGGTAAGGCTAATTTGTAAGCTACTTCACCGATCCTTTCTAAAATTTGATACGGTCCTACGTATCTCGGACTTAACTTCCGCGACTTAAACGGTCCTTTCAACCTCAATCTCGGAGTAACCTTCAAAAATACGTGATCACCTTCATCGAATTCTAAAGGTCTTCTACGGTTATCCGCATAACTCTTCTGACGATCTTGCGCTTGTTTAACTTTATCGCGGATCCTTTTAATCTTATCAGTAGTCTCTTGAATAATTTCGAGTCCCAAAATTCTATCTTCGCCAACTTCCATCCAACAGAAAGGCGTCCTACATTTCCTTTCATACAATGCCTCATAAGGAGCCATACCAATACTTGCATGATAACTATTGTTGTACGAAAACTCGGTAACAGTTCTATCCAATTTCATCCACTTCCAAGCACACATGCCCTTAACATATCTTCCATCGTTTGTATCATCCGTTCCGTCTGACCATCCGTTTGAGGATGATTCGACGTACTCAAACACAACATTGTTCCCATAGCTTGTTGAAAAGCTCTCCAAAATCTTGAAGTAAATTTTGGATCTCTATCCGAAACAATACTAGAGGGAATACCATGCAACCTCACAATTTCCGAAATAAACAACCTTGCAAGATGACTTGCCTTGTAGGTGATTTTTACGGCTAAGAAATGCGCAGATTTCGTCAACCGGTCCACAATCACCCAAATAGAATCATAACCACCTTGTGTACGGGGTAATCCAACTGCAAATTCCATAGAAATACTATCCCACTTCCACACCGGAATTTTTAATGGTTTTAATAAGTCACCCGGCCTTTGGTGCTCAATCTTTACTTGTTGGCATACCGAACACTCCGATACATACACCGCAATATCTCTTTTCATACCGGACCACCAATAGTCCCTCTTTAAGTCATGATACATCTTCGAAGAACCAGGATGTATAGTAAAAGCACCCTTATGCGCTTCCTCCAAAATTCTTCTTTTCAACACCGCATCATTCTGAACACAAATCCTTTGGTTAAACAGGATGATTCCATCAGTAGCTCGCACGAAAGTCGGTTGAACTAACACTTCTTGTAGCTTCTCATCCAACACTTGTCCTTTTTGAATTTTCTCCCTAAGAGTAGAATTGACATTCAAATTTCCCATAATCAGACCATTAGGAGTCCACACAAATTGGATATTAAGATCTTGAAACTTTTCCAATAATGCATACTCTAACATCATCAACTTGGCATTATTCAACACTTTCTGACTTAATGCATCTGCCACTTTATTCGCTTTACCCGAATGGTACTTTAGTTCCAAGTCATAATCCTTTAAATATTCCATCCATCTCCTTTGACGGATGTTCAACTCTTTCTGGTCAAATAGATATTTTAAACTCTTGTAGTCGCTGAACATCTCAAACCGTACCCCATACAAATAATGACGCCACACTTTCAATGTAAAAACAACCGCCGCCAATTCCAAATCATGCGTTGGATAATTCTTCTCGTGAACTTTTAATTGTCGAGAAGCATAAGCCACCACGTGACTATCTTGTATTAAAACGCCTCCTAAACCCATCTTTGATGCATCACAAAATACCTCATACAACTTGCTAGGATCAGGAATGATCAAGACGGGAGCAGTCGAAAACTTTTCCTTCAAACTCATAAAACTTTGTTCACAAGCCGAATCCCACTCATAAGGACAATCCTTTCGAGTAAGTTTAGTCATTGGTAAGGCCAATTGAGAAAAGCCTTTGATAAACCTTCTATAATAACCTGCCAGTCCCAAGAAACTTCTAACTTCGAAAACATTCTTTGGTCTCTCCCAATTAATCACTGCTTCCACTTTTGAAGGATCTACCGCCACACCTCCTTGAGATATGACATGACTGAGAAAACTAACCTCCGACATCCAAAACTCACACTTACTTAGCTTGGCAAAAAGTTGTCTCTCTTGTAAGATCGATAGGACGATTCTTAGATGCTCTCCGTGCTCTTGAGAAGTACGAGAATAAAAGATCACTACAAATTGGTCCAAGTAAGGTTGAAATATCTAATTCATATAATCCATAAAAACTGGAGCATTCGTCACACCGAAAGGCATTACTAAGAATTCATAATGGCCATAACGTGTTCTAAACGCGGTCTTTGATACATCTGAACTCTTCACACAGATCTGGTGATAACCCGACCGTAAATCAATCTTCGAGAACACACAGTCTCCTTTCAATTGATCTAACAGGTCGTCTATCCTGGGTAATGGGTATTTTTTCTTGATGGTGACTTTATTCAACTGTCGGTAATCAATACATAAACGCATTCCACCATCCTTCTTCTTTACTAACAACACTGGAGCTCCCCAGGGAGAAACACTGGGTCGAACAAAATGCTTAGCCATTAACTCTTCCAATTGTTCCTTCAATTCCCTTAACTCAAGTGGTGTCATCCGATACAGAGAAACGGATATAGGAGTCGTTCCCGGTATCAGGTCAATAGAGAATTCCACTTCCCTTTTCGGAGGAAGAGAAGTGATATCCTTGGGGAAAACTTCGGAAAACTCACAGTCTATAGGAATATTCAGGACTTGAAGGTCGCTTCTCTCCTCCTTAGTGAGGACCAAAAGAACAGATTTTTCCTTATCAAACAAGAAATTTATCATTCCAACCGTACCTTCTAAAATGGTAGTTAACACATCTTTCAGAGTAGCTTCAACAGATGGAATGATGATTAGCTTCTCCACACAACCAATAAATACCGAATTAGCAGAAAGCCAATCCATTCCCAAAATAACATCTACTTTCTTAAGCGGCAAACAAATCAGATCAATCTGAAAAACTCTTCCATCCGCAGGTAATACACAGTTTTCACACATTAAAGGTGTTTCAACTATCTCGTCCATAGCAGTAGTAACCACCATGGGTGGAGACAAAGGAATAGCTTGCAACCCAAGTCGCTTCAAACATTGCATTGCACAAAAGAGTGTGTTGCTCCACAGTCAAATAATACAAAACAAGGATTCCCATTAACAAAACACGTACCAGCAATCAAGGAGTTATCACCTTTTGTTTTCTTCGCATCGAACGTATAAACTCGGCTGGTACTCCTTCCTTGCGTCTGATTCCTACTCTGAGGATAGTCTCTCGCCATATGGCCCACTTTCTGACACTGATAGCACCTCACACTTTCGATACCACACCTACCATGATGATTCCTACCACAAGTACGACACACGGGAGGTGCACTAGTCCTAGAATTATGAACTTGCTTCCCTTTGAAAGCTTGTTGTCTAGGCCTAAATTGTTGGTTTGATCTCCCACGATCATTCTGATTCGACCTACTCAAATCCCCCTCTGATTGAACTTTCTTCAAATTGTTTTCAGCCACATAATATTTCCTTAGCAACTCAGCGTAAGTAGTGAACTCTCTTTGAAACACACAATGGGAAATCTCAGCTTTTAATCCAAAAAGAAATTGGTCAACTTTCCACCTCTCATCCAGAGCATACATGGCTTGCCTAGAGTAAGCAGCCATGATCTCAAACTTTTTAGCATAAGCAGCCACAGTCAAAGTACCATGTCTCAACTGTTGGAAATCAAATTCTTTCTGGGTCCTCAAAGAACTAGGGAAATAATTCTGCATAAAAGAAATCTTAAATTGCTCCCAGACCTTAGGCACCTCTTAGATAGTCATTAGGGCTGAGGCACTCTCCCACCACCTCATAGCAGGACCCTTCAACGAATGAGAAGCGAACACCACCTTATTCTCCTCACTACACTGGACTATCAGAAAAATTCTCTCCATGTCAGATACCCATTCATGAGCTTTCACAGGATCTAATCCGCCATGAAATTCTGGAGGATTCATGCGGATGAAATCCCGAAAACTCCCACCTACAACATCTGGAACAACTACTAGAGGATGAAGATTCCCATTCATCTATTGTACCATCTGCTGCAAGAATTGGTTCTACTGCTGCTGCATCTGTTGCAAAAACTGAGGCCATGAAACATATTCCTCGCCTCCTGGCAGATCCATCCCTGCAGGAGTAGTTCTAGGTCTACGACGATTGCTTCTACGTCCGTCATCCATGTTCCTAAAGGTCATACATATATGATTAAGTTGATCAGGCTCAATGCCATAAATATAACACTTAAGACCAATGGCGACATAACGCATATGAAACGGAAAGAATTACTTATATTATTTCATGGCTAGGTCGAGGATACGACATGTTCTGATACCAACTGTGACACCCATATATAATCAAATACATCAAAGCATATAAGTTATACATGAATCCAAGTCTTGGTATTGAAATACCATAAGTTTCTAGTTAACACATTGTATACATTACATTCCCAATACAACATACTAAAAGAAATCTATGGCATAATATATACCAGATGTTCCAATGCACTAAGAACTAGATCAACAAATCGATCTCAAAATGAAACTCCACAACGAAAGCCATGCCATCCCAAAAAGCTAAGATAGATAAGGATAATCAAACAACCTTATCCTTACCCTTCGCGGAACCTGTAGCACCTATAATATAATCAAAAACATGGGGTGAGATATTAAATCCCAGTGAGTTCTCTATCTTATAGATTCTCTCAGCTTTACAAGGTTCTATCACCCTATCTCAAGTCAAAGGGGAAGGGAAATGACCTTGAGTTCACAATCTCACACTATATGGAACCATGTTCATGAGTTAACCAACTCAAAATATCACTAATCGATAACCTTACCAAGGTATCCTATATTCCCGTCCGCTTCTACGTCTAGAAGGCGATCCGAGTCATGGATCCTTGTAACCTACTTGACATACGAATGGATTCAGGTTCTACGGGCCATTAACTGTTATGAACCTTCACTTCACACGGGTGTAGCGCGAGTTTTATGTGTGGTTGTGAAGCACTATCTCTTTGGGGGTACTACAGTTCGATTCATTTTTTATCCTATTGAAGCTGATGAAGGAAGGGAAATAGATGTCTCCAATTAACCCTGCTTGCAAACTGAGTTTAAACAGATAACTGTTGGTTTACAGATGCTACAAAGATTATGGGTCTCTCTTAGGTAATTTTGTTAAGAACACAGGGTTTAGACTATTGGTAGGATGTTAGGACTGATGCTTTTCGATTGATGTTTGAAGATACGGGATTTTGGGGTTTTGATTAGTGTGCTCGCTAATATTTTTCAATATTATGCCTACGTATTCCCGTTTAATGAAACAGGGAAATCAGAGCGATCGTAGTTCCTCTTATTCTATGGGAGGAAATGGTGTTTTGGTGTCTTGTTCAAAGCCCAAGACGTGAAGCTAAATGTGTTGACTTTAGAGAGAATTTGTCATCTCTAAAGGGGAATATTTGGTCTGTTTGGCACAACTGTTGGTGACTGATTATAAAGGAGAATTACTTTAACTGGGATATGTGAATCCAGCAATGCCATAATTTCCTTTATAGGGGATTTCCAACCTGAAGGAGAAGACTTTAACTCAGTTTAGAGTAATGCCATCTTTCCTTAGGAATTTCTCATGCTAAAAGAGGGACAATGGCGTGGATGTAAATAATCCAGAGGCTTGCCGCTTACAGCAATTAGATGAGGGAAAAGGAGTTGTTGATGTTTGTATGTTGTGACCAAAGCATGATTTGATGCTAAAAGGTTGATTGAATCAAACGGGGATTTCTTTATACGAAGCCTAAGAGGAGGCTATTGATCCAACAAGAGGATGCTTTTGTGTCTCGTACGAAGCCTGAGATAGAGGCTAAAAGTGATATTGACTCAACAAGAGAGTGTTTTTATATGTGTTTTGTACGAATCCCAAGACGGAGGCTAAAAGGGTTTGACTCAATTAGAGAGTCTTTTATACTCACCAAGAGAGTGATTTGTATCTCGTACGAAGCCCGAGATAGAGGCTAAAAGTGTTTGACTCAACAAGAGAGTGTTTTTGTATCTCGTACAAAGCCTGAGATGGAGGCTAACAATGTTTAACTCAATAAGAGAGTCTTTTATACTCAATAAGAGAGTGTTTTTGTATCTCGTACAAAGCCCGAGATGGAGGCTAACAATGTTTGACTCAATAAGAGAGTATTTTATACTCAACAAGATAGTGATTTGTATCTCATACGAAGCCTGAGATAGAGCTAAAAGGGGGTTGACTCAACAAGAGAGCCTTTTATACTCAACAAGAGAGTGATTTGGTATCTCGTACGAAGCCTGAGATGGAGGCTAAAAAGGTTAGCTCCGCTGGGGAGAATCATTGTACAAAGCCCAAGAGGAGGCTATCTATACTAGTGACTGTTTCAATTTAGTGATAGGTCCAGTATATTATATAAAAGAGAAAATCAGTTCTTATAAAGAGACTGATTCCAGGTGAGGTTGTACTTTGGTACTGATCAGAGGATCAGGGTTATTTCCTGTTCTTTAAGGAAATGGGAAATCCAAAGGGTATTGAGATTGTCCAAGTCTACTGGCGTTTTGGAGAAATCGATTCTCAGATAGTGAATGATATTTGTATAATGCCCAAGAGAAGGCTGGGTTACTACTGAGGATTAAATCCATAGGCAGGCCAAAGAGTGAGGAACTCTCATGAGAGAGGCCGGCTTTTGGAGCGATCAGTGGAATTTTTCGATTTGTGAAAGGAACTTGAGAATGCCTTTGAGACTCAAGGGGTTTTAGACTGTCCAAGTCTAGAGTTTCATCTTTTGTACAATGCCCAAGAGGAGGCACGAGCATTAAGGGATGAGTATCAACCCTTAAATGACCGGAGTTTTAACGCTGGAAAGACTGCTCTAGCAAAGGTTGATTAAATTTTGTCTTATACCTTTAAGAGGTTATCAGGGTCCTTGTATTAAGCCCAAGAGAAGGCATGAGAACTTCTAAGAAGCCGAAGGGTCCTTGTACAACGCCCAAGAGGAGGCGGGGATACTTTTAAGAAGCCTGTAGGTCCCCAAACCCCGAGAAGTTCAAGACATGCCATTCACAGAGAATAGATCAAGCTAGGAAAGTCCGAGAATTTGGAAGAAACTTAAGAGATGCCATTCACGGAGAAAATATCATCTCTGGGGAGTTAGAGTTTCTTTGACAATTTTTAAGGGTGATTTTAAGAAGCCTGTGGGTCCCCAAACCCCGAGAAGTTCAAGACATGCCATTCACAGAGAATAGATCAAGCCAGGAGAGTCCGAGAATTTGGAAGAAACTCAAGAGATGCCATTCACGGAGAAAAGATCATCTCTGGGGAGTAGAGTCTCTTTGATAACTTCTAAGGGTGACAGTCTGAGAAAGATTTCACCGAGAATGTTGCCTTTCACGTCTCCATATTGTTTAACCTCAAGAGGAGGGAAGACTGTGTCTGGTAATCCTATGGGGATCTAGTTTTGACTGTATCTAAGAGCGATCAACAGGGCTTTACCTAGTGCTTAGACGTAGTTTATGGGGAAAACTCTAAATAACTATACTAGTATTACACAGTTGATATTTGATAGGTATATAAAAGTTTGTGAAAGGAGACTTACAGTGAGCAGCACCACAATACAGTTATATATATATATATATATATATATATGAAAGTGGATAAAGAAAGCGGGTCAACACTTACTCGGTTGTAGAGCTTCCATGTTGTTTGGTTGGTTTGTTCAACAAAGAAAGCTTTGATAACAATATTATATTAAAAATCAAAGGAGAAAGTGCTTCAAAAAGATTGTTGGGGCTTACAGCTCAAGGAGAGGCCCAAAGTTTTATCAGTGATTGCACTTTGGAATTTGTACAGGGACTTATACAAGTGACTGAGGCCCAAAAAGGTTTTCTGTACAAAGGGATGGGTCTTACACTCTCTCAAGAGGCCCAAAGGTTTATTATTGTACAAGTGGTAGGGCTTACAGCTCAAGGAGAGGCCCAAAAAAATAGTTTTTGAACTGGCGATCGCGCCGAGATTTTCTTTTAACGCAGAGGGACTTATACAATATCTGAGGCCCAAAATAGTTTTTGTTAAAAGGGTTTGGGTCTTACACTCTAATAGAGGCCCAAAGGTGTTTAAAGAAAAAGAATGGGGCTTATAACACGAGGGTAAGCCCAAGGGTTTGATTTGTTAGAAAGGCGACGACCGCGCCAAATTTTTTGACGGTATCGGGACTTATACAATACACTGAGGCCCAAATTATTTTGGTCTTTCTAAAAGGGTTTGGTCTTATACTCTACTAGAGGCCCAAAGGGTTTGAAAAAGTTTGATGAGGTTTGAATTGATCAAAAACCCTAATTTGTTTCCAAAATGTATTTTAATTGAATAAAAATTCAATTAAAATTATCAAAATTGTTAAACATGTGGAAAACTAATTGTGATCTTGGATTAATGTTTCAAAAATAAAGTTTTGACCTACAAAATGATTAGAAGTCATTAAAATTTGAAAAATCAAGAAGGAAAAAATATTTTAAATGTCAAAAACAATTAAAATATTAATTCTTTGCAAAAATATCAATTATATGAAATAAATAATATTTTTGGGATTTTTTGGTAAAATAAAATATTGTAACATTTTTGTGAATTATTAAAAAAAGAATCAACTCAAAATCATTAAAACTCATAGAGAAATTAATTTTTGAATCAATTAAATAAAATCACAAAATTCAAATATTCAAATATTTGAAAAAGGACGCCAAGAACATGGCAAGAACACGCGCCCTTCCTCTGTTTCTGCAGATTTGCGTTTTCTATCCAATCTCACTGAATACTTGATTGTATCATGCAATCTACATATCAATCTACTCGTTTCAACCTCACGATCATGTCTATGGTCTTTAATTTCATTTATTTTAAACATGGAATAAAAAATCAAAGAGAAACCTCAAGAACCCTAAAATTTGCATGAAGATTCAGAAATTCCATACACGATTCAAACAATGCAATTGATTGAGGGAAAACACTACATGCATGATTATGAACATATGGTCAAATTATTGTGCAGCAAAAATTGCATGGATCATAGAGTTAGAAGAGCTCATGCTTACCACTTGCAGCTGGTGATTGTGTTTTGTGTTAGAGGTGTTATAGCTTGGTTCCAAGGTTATGGACAACTTCCCTATGTGCTATGGAGTGTGTCAGGATGCTTGCAGCGAATGGAAATGATCTGGAACTTGAGATGGTACCCCAACTGCAAATCTGTCAAGAACTTGAGCAATTGGCTAGTGATTTTGTGATTTTGGTGTTCCAGATGTTGTGTGAGTGTTTGGATCACTTCTATATGTTGTTTATGAGGTGTGTGTGTGATTTGTTTGGTTGGAATAGCTCTCAAACTCAAAACCCAATAGTGACTTACTTTGGAAGGCAATTTTGGAGTGAAAGAAGAGATTTTGAGGAAAGCATCTGTTTGATGGCTTTGGTGTACTCAAACTGAGCACAAATGAGCTCTATTTATAGTAGAGCAAGTTTGTTTTGGGATCAATAGTGAATGGCAACTGCAGTAGAGGTTTGACCAATGTTGATCAATGAGAATCCAAGTCTCCTCTAGCCATTGACTAGAGGTTAGGGCACAGGTTGCTGGTTCCCTTGGTCTTGGATAAGTCTTGACTAAATTCAGTTGGCAATGGCTCAGTCCATGCCACCTTGGTGTATGCATTAAATGCTCCAATCCAAAATTGGAGTCTTGTCCCTCTTTTAGGGATTTCTAGGTTTGGCATGCTACTTCTTGTTCTAAAGACTTTGGAGGCTTGGATCAGTGTTTGTTCCCTTTAGATTTGATTCTTAGATGTGTCCAAAGTGATGACAAGGCTTGGAATTATCTGATTTTGCCAAATCGAGCAAAAATGCAAAATTCTGCCTAGCCTTGGCAATTTTCAGCAAGGCATATTGCCATTGTCATATCTCATGGCTCAAGTGGAATTTGATGGAGTTCTTGGCCATTTTGGAAAGCCCTCATATGATACAACAACTATTTGATCATAATTAGTTTTGATACTTTTTGGATCCAAGTGAAAAATGCCCCTACATTTGGAAAAAAGTGAAGGCAGATTCTGACTTAGTGAAAATTTCACTAAGTGTTGGAAAAAAGTGACATTTTCACTTTTTGTGATTTTGATCATTCCATAACTCAAAATCCATGATGAATTGGAATGAGGTGTAGTTGAAGCTTTTGTAGAGGGTAATGAGAGCTACAAATCCAGCTTTGGATGGGAAAAAATGGCCTTGTGGTTTAGGAGTTATGATCCTCCAAAGTTGGTACCCTAGCCAATTTGTTCCATAACTTAGAAAAATTTCTAAGTTTTTTATGGTTACCCCTTTTACAAGTTATCCAACTTTTCTTGATTTTTCTTGATGAATGATGATTCCAATCACACATTAACATCATTTTAGGGTTAAGGAACCATAATTGTGAAAAATATCAAAAAGTCAGAGTTTGACTTTTGTGCACAGTTGACTTTTTATCAGATGAATTCCAAACGGTGCGATCCTCTATGAAATCAAGTCCTTGACCTAAATCAAACTTGATGGATTGATTTCATAGGTGTTATAGGGTGTATTGAATCATGTCCTAGGGTTTGGGAGCATGTCTTGGTCAAGAGTCACAGGCACAGTTGACTTTTCTCGCAAAACCCTAATTGTGGTTCAGATGAAATTGAAACTTGTTGATCAAGCTTCTTGGATCAATCCATTGTTGTAAATGGATAAATGTGGTTTATTAGAGACCCTCAAATCCTCCTTTGAGGTCTTGGCTCATGATCTGTCCCAAAAGTCAACTTAGGGGTGAATTAGATCAAGAAACCCTAATTCCTGATTTTTTTTATGAATGCATCCCCTGAGGCCCAATTGACTTGATGATTGGGTCCATGAGGTTCCATGGAGTATTTTAGTTTATAATTTGAAGCATTGGCTCATTCCCAGAGGAAAATTTCCATCTGGAGGCCCTGGTCGACCAAACCCTAATTTGGTGACACTGGCGATCTTGAGGCTTAATCCACTTAGAAAGGAGCAGCCTTGTGCTTAATCCTTGAAGTGGGAGTCCTCTTAATCCTTTTAGACAAGTTGAAGATCATGTCATTCCTTGATTGATCCTCTGTCTAAGAACTCTGAGAGGGCTTGAAACCCTAAGTTTGATTGTAGTGGATGATCACCCATCTTTGGGGAGACTAATGAGGCATGATGGTTCGTCCATATTGTGATGATGGTTTTCACAATGATGGGGAATCTTAGTGGTCAAAATTTGGGGTATGACAGATGACCCTATTTAATCTTCTTTGACCCGGAGGTGTGAATGGCGAAGGTATTCGGGCATTCGGGGTGCAAGAGGATTAAATATCGGAATACCCGAAATTTTGATGGTAGTTAAGAATGGCGGTTCACACATCCTTCTTCTTTTGCTAAGCAATGATGCTTAGAAAAGGTAAACTTCCCCTCGATCCTGGTTTCCTACCAAGGAACTGGTCTTAGTTTCTGATTTAAACTTCCCCTCGATCCTGGTTTCCTACCAAGGAACTGGTCTTAGTTTCAGATTTAAACTTCCCATCGATCCTGGTTTCCTACCAAGGAACTGGTCTTAGTTTCTTTTG
The DNA here is from genome assembly GCA_022829125.1 of Lathyrus tuberosus. NCBI lineage: Eukaryota > Viridiplantae > Streptophyta > Magnoliopsida > Fabales > Fabaceae > Lathyrus > Lathyrus tuberosus. The sequence goes on along the minus strand of JALAZF010000027.1, from coordinate 15,174,308 downwards.
TCAATAAACTTTATCTACAAGGGACGCTATGTGTTGCGGTTTTCCTCAAACTTCTCGCCGAATTTTCCTGGGGAGATGTTATTTGATGGAAAAAATTTTGATGTCAGACTTGTTATCTGTCTGAATTGTAGAGGTGTACAAACTTCTCTGTTGGAGACGCCATTTGTCGACTCTACTGGGGAAAGCAGGTCTCTTGAGAGACTGCTGTCACTTGGGGATATTACATCATACTTTTCTTCGAGATCTTCTCGGAGAAATTTCATATGATGCGATCTAATTTTGAGGCGCTGATGACTTCAGTAACATCGACTCTCTGGAGAGCAAAATCAATGTGTTGTTAAAAGTCTTTAGTTGTGAGGCTTTCTCTGGGGATTTTCCTTAATCTGGGAAAGCGAATACATCATCTTCAATGGCGAAGAATGATGCTGGCTGAGGGTTCTCTGATTTTTCAGAGTTTCAAGTTATCAAAGTGGTCAAGGGCCGACTTCATCCCAAAAATAAACTGGAGGAGAGAGGTAGTGCAGACGCAACATTTCCTGACGAGGAAAGAACCGACAACTCAATTGTGAAGACTTTTATCCCTAGGGGACAAGACCGACTAGAGTGATAGTGATGCAATATGAATGTGAATGTAAATCAATAATGCATGATGTATGTATGTGTATGCTAACAAAACTGACATGACATACAGACTAGTGGATAAACATGACTGGATACTCGGCCACTGCAGGGGACAAAAAGTATTGCTGGTTCAAGATAGCAATTCTGCCTTGCTTAGGAGAAGTAGTCCCTGCGGGGAACAACCGTTGGTCGGGCTTAGGAGGTAAGAACTCTGCCGAGGATGTCAGATAGAGTATTCGCATCTGACATAGTCGATCCTTCCTTCAGGCGCACTGGTTTAGAAGGAGTTGATTATGCACTTTGAAGCTCGCTTACTTCGGGAGAAGCGATCGATGTTCTTTCGATGTTCAACAGTCAAAAGAAATTGCCATCTCTATTTTAAAGCAGAAAAATTTTAACAAGTAAATTAATTTTGTTTCGTTTCAAGAATCGTTGATCATGTTAAAATGTCGTTCTATAAAGCTAAAACAAATAAAAATTGCAAACAAAAGCACAAGGGCTCAAATTGTATTGATAGGATAGAAACCAGCCAAACGCGTGATTCCATAGAGTATTTACAAAGTTTGAAAATGGTAATTTAAGGGAAAAGGGCTTCATTGAAACATAACGACCGTTATCCTTCTACCAACTTTGAATTCTGGACATCCTGAGCTTCTGTCGAAGATGACCTTTACTGGAGTTTTCTTTCGATGGATGGCAGGACTGCCGCTAGGGAATTTGCCCCTGTTGGACGTAGTTACTTGCCATTATCCCTAATTTTTGCCTGGATTGTACTATGATGTTTCCAATCCACCGGGATGATTTTTGATTATGTCTCTAATTTTTGCCTGGACCGCCCTTTCGGGTTTTCAATCCACCGAGACTTTTTTTTTAGTTTAGGCGAAGTATTTCTTGACTACATCAACATTTGTGGGGTAGGAAAATTCCTCTCCGTCCATGGTTGCAAGTCTCAAGGTGCCGCCTGAGAAAGCTTTCTTGACCACATAGGGGCCATCATAGTTTGGAGTCCATTTGCCCCGAGAATCAGTGAGAAATGATTGTATCTTTTTTAGCACAAGGTCTCCTTTCCGGAAGACGTGAGGTCGGACCTTTTTGTCGATCGCCTTCTTCATTCTTTGCTGATACAATTAACCGTGGCATAGTGTCGTGATTCGCTTTTCCTGAATCAGATTTAGTTCGTCATGTCGACTTTGACACCATTCAGCTTCTGTAAGCTTAGCTTCCATCAATACCCAAATTGATGGGATCTCTACCTCTATGGGGAGAACTGCCTCCATGCCATAAACTAGAGAGAAAGGGGTTTCCCCTGTTGAAGTGCGGACAGATGTACGATAACCGTGAAGAGCAAAGGGCAGCATCTCGTGCCAATCTTTGTAGGTTACAACCGCCTTTCGAACGATCCTTTTGATGTTCTTGTTAGCCGCTTCTACCGCTCTGTTCATCTTGGGTCGGTAGGGAGATGAGTTATGGTGTTCGATTTTGAACTCAGCACACAACTCTTTCATCATCTTATTGTTCAAGTTAGATCCATTATCCGTAATGATCTGGCTCAGAACACCATAACGGCAAATTATATTGTTTTTGATAAATCGGACCACCACTTGTCGGGTTACATTGGCGCATGATGCTGCTTCGACCCACTTGGTGAAGTAATCAATGGCTACCAGGATGAACCGATGTCCGTTTGAAGCTTTGGGCTCAATCACGCCAATCATGTTGATTCCCCATATGGAAAAAGGCCTTGGGGAAGAAAGAACTTTGAGATGCATTGGCGGTACATGGATTTTTTCGGAGTATATCTGACACTTGTGACACCTCCTCATGTACTTGTAGCAGTCTGATTCCATGGTCAACCAATAGTACCCAGCCCTAAGAATTTTTCTGGCCATTGTGTGTTCGTTGGCATGAGTGCCAAAGGATCCTTCGTGAATTTCTTTTATCAGCATGTTTGCTTCTGGTCTGTCTACGCATCGGAGCAAGACCATGTCGAAATTCCGCTTATAGAGTGTATCACCGCTCCGAAAGAAACTGCCAGCCAGCCTTCTGAGGGTTTTTCTGTCTTTCCTTAGTGCCCCAGGTGGGTACTCTTGTTTCTGAAGGAAGCATTTGATATCGTGATACCATGGTTTGTCGTCTATGACTGCTTCAATCGTGAAGATGTAAGCGGGCCGTTCAAGGCGCATTATGTCGATCTTAGGTAGGTCATTCCATTAACCTACACTAATCATGGAAGAGAGGGTGGCTAATGCATCAGCCATGTGATTCTCATCACGAGGGATGTGATTAAACTCGATTCTGTTGAAGAAGGGTACCAATCTTCTTGCATAGTCTTTGTAAGGAATCAATCCTGATTGGTATGTGTTCCAATCTCCTTTGATCTGATTGATGACCAAAGCTGAGTCACCATATATATCCAAGTTCTTGATCCTCAAATCAATCACTTCCTCGAGACCCATGATACAAGCTTCGTATTCAGCCTCATTGTTTGTGCACTTGAATGTAAGTCTGGAAGTGAAAGAAATGTGGGTACCTTGAGGTGTTATGATGATTGCCCCAATTCCATTTCCGTAACGATTGACAGCTCCGTCGAAAATTAGTCCCCATTGGGAACCTGGTTCTGGCCCTTCACTGGGTAGCGGTTCATCGCAATCTTTCATTTTCAAATACATGACATCTTCGTCCGGGAAGTCAAACCCGATTGATTCCTGGTCGTCAATTGGTTGATGAGCCAAATGATCAGCTAAAATACTCCCTTTAACGGCTTTTTGAGCGTGGTATTCGATGTCGTATTCTGACAGCAACATCTGCCAACGGGCAATCCTTCCCGTGAGAGCAGGTTTTTCAAATACATACTTGATTGGATCCATTTCGGAGACCAACCAAGTAGTGTGACGAATCATGTAATGGCGAAGACGTTTGGCTGCCCAAGCCAAAGCGCAGGAAGTTTTCTCAAGCATAGTGTACCGAGTCTCGCAGTCGGTGAATTTCTTGCTCAAATAGTAGATGGCAGACTCTTTCCTTTTGGTTTCGTCTTGTTGGCCAAGTACACAACCCATGGAGTCCTCTAGGACTGTGAGGTAGATAATCAGTGGTCTTCCTTCCACTGGAGGTGATAGAATCGGTGGGTTCAACAGATATTCCTTAATACTATTGAAAGTGGTTTGACAGTCTTCTGTCCAAACGCAGTCCTGGTTCTTTTTGAGTAATTTGAAAATCGGCGCACATGTCGCGGTCATTAGGAATATGAATCTAGAGATGTAGTTCAAACGTCCCAGGAATCCTCTGACTTGTTTTTCAGTTTTCGGAGAAGGCATTTCTTGAATGGCCTTGACCTTGTCGGGATCAACCTCAATTCCTTTCTGGCTGACAATGAACCCTAAGAGTTTCCATGAACGGACACCAAAGGTGCACTTGTTGGGATTCAAGCGGAGTTTGTACTTTCTCAACCGCTCGAATAGTTTTGATAGGTGTGTCACATGCTCCTCCTCTGTTTTAGATTTTGCAATCATATCATCGACATACACTTCGATTTCTTTATGTATCATGTCATGAAACAGAGTAGTCATGGCCCTCTGATAGGTTGCCCCAGCGTTCTTCAAACCGAATGGCATTACCTTGTAACAGAAGGTACCCCAGGGGGTAATGGACGAAGTTTTCTCCATGTCTTTCGGTGCCATTTTGATCTGGTTATAGCCCGAGAATCTATCCATGAAGGAGAAAACTTTAAACTTTGTTGTACTGTCTACCAGCATGTCAATGTGTGGTAAGGGAAAATCGTCCTTTGGACTAGCCTTGTTTAGATCTCTATAATCCACACACATTCTGACCTTTCTGTCCTTTTTTGGAACTGGTACGATGTTGGCTAACCATTGAGGATATTCTGACGTAGCGAGGAAACCCGCGTCAATCTGTCTCTGTACCTCCTCTTTGGTTTTGATGGCCATGTTCGGGTGAGTCTGTCTTAACCTCTGTTTTACTGGTGGACATTCCGATCTTAACGGTAGATGATGTTCCACGATGCTGGTATCCAACCCTGGCATGTCCTGATAGGACCAAGCAAACACATCGGGAAATTCTCTAAGAAGCTTTGTCAAACTTTCTTTGATAGTCGGACTGAGTAGTGCCCCAATCTTGACTTCTTTTCTCTATTCTTCTGAACCCAAGTTGACCATTTCCAACAGCTCTTTGTGAGGTTCAATGGACCTTTCCTCTTGTCGGAGTAATCGGGAGATCTCTTCTGGAATTTCGTCGTCAACTTCTTCTTCAGCCCCAAATACCGGGAACTCAAAGTCGGGAGAAGGCATCGGATCGTATGTTTCAACGGGGTTTAAAATAAGCAATCTACATGACGTGATGATTTGTGTTTAGAAGAGGTAGAGAAAATGCAAGTGTGTGCAGTGTATTTCTTTTACTGCTTGTTTTTATTATTGAGTTGTTTTTTAGGATTACCATTTTCTGAAAAACGAAAAGAGAAAACAGCAATTAATACGGAAATTACATAACGACGTTATTTTATTAATGAACAAGTTGATTCTTGAAACTACAGCCCTATAAAACAAAACTCTGTCGCTTTGGGCGAAGCGAAGAGGGAAATTTACAGAAAGTGAGCCCTATCAAAACATCTGTTTCACCTAGGCAGGGCGAAAAGTTAAAGATGGCAATTACTTTGACTTATGAACAATCTTCGGAACATCGACAGCAACCCATCGGCGACGAACTCCTCGGTGAATCACAAAGTTTGGTACCTTCCTTGGTTTGTCTTCAGAAATGACACTGATTTCTGGAAGAGCAGGATCATTAGAATCTGTCTCCCAGACAGAGTTGTCGTAGGAGGATTCCTCTGTTGTATTTTGCATAGTATTTGTGCTCTCAGGTATATCTCCCCATCCAGTTGGCTGGATGTCTTCGAGCCTGATACGAGAGCTTTCGGGAGCGGTGTACTTGACCATGAAGTCAAATTTTCCACTTGGTTGTCCCAAGGTGTCCCACACTTCTTTGGAACTGGAGGAGTCATCCCTCTCGATGACGTTGACCTCGGGAAAAGCATAGTTGATGAATTCTAGTCTGGCAAGCTTTGTCCATTCATCGTCGTACGAGATATTTTCTGAATGACCTGAGTGTTGATCCCATGACATGGTGGGGACACAGGTATTCTGTTCAATGATGTTCAGCTGGTTTTCATTGTTCGGCTGATTTTCTTGCCCCGAGTTTCTTGGGTACGGCTGCCAGATAGGCAGGCCATCCATCGGGCCATAATAGTCGTGGTCAAAGTTGTCCTTCATCAGAGTGTCTTCCTCTAATGAGTTTGATGGAGCACGGCATCCTTCCGGATTACAATCTCCATATATCATTTCGACGTCTGACCTGGGTATAAATTTTGGCCTCTGTGCGGGATAGAAAAATGGCGTAGGCACCTCTTCCTGAGACACATAACCGTACTCGTTGAGATAGGACTTCCACTCCTCATCCGTATCGGAGAGATCCTCCTTGTTGATAGTATGGATTGTTTGAGGCACTGGGTGAAGGAAACCTCCACTGTGGAAGAAGCCCTGAATGGGATGAAGACTTTCATCGTTAGCAGCTGTTTGGGTACAGGTTGCAGAGAAACCAAGACCCTTCTTTGTTTTATTATTAGTAGGAATGAAAAATTGTCCCCATCCTTTTGCATTGTTATTCTCGATCACTTCGAGAGCATCTCTGTATGAGGAAATAGAGGTTCCTTTCTCTGATTGATTCTCATTGCTCACCGAAAATGCTTGGAACTGAGTCCCAACAACCTCCTCGGGTTCTACACAAGTAGATAATGACAAGTTACTCACGAGCAAGGCTTGTTCTCCACAAACCGTGACGAGTTGATCGTTCTTGACGAACTTCAGTTTCTGGTACAGCGTCGAAGTGACTGTCCCAGCCTGGTATATCCAAGGTCTTCCTAATAAATAATTGTACGCTGCTCGGACGTCCATGACCTAGAAAGTGATTAGGAAAGTGTGAGGACCAATAGTTATGGGAAGGTCGACTTCGCCGATAACCGCTTTCTGAGACCCGTCAAATGCTTTGACGATAACCTCACTGCCCCTCATCGGGGATCCTTTGAATGATAGTCGCATTAAAGTGGACTTCGGCATAACATTGATGGCCGATCCTGTTTCTACCAGTACGCTGGCTAAAGCATCGTCCTGGCAGTTAACTGTGATATTGAGCGCCATGTTGTGGCTTTTGCCCCCCTCTGGCAAATCCTCATCACTAAATCCTAAGTTATTGCAGGAAGTGATGTTAGAGATGATGTTGTCGAACTGTCGTATTGACACATATTATTCCACAAAGGCCTGCTCTAAGACTTTCTGTAGAGCCTCTCTATGGGCTTCGGAACTGAGTAAAAGTGATAGCACCGAGATCTTTGAAGGAGTTTGTAATAGTTGGTCAACAATGTTGTATTCACTCCTTTGGATGAGCTTTAGCATCTCATCATTGTTTTTCGAAAGTTCGGATTTACTGGATTGACTGACTGGTGGATCGAGAGCTTTCGTCTGAAGTTCCTTTTCTTTGTTAGGTTCTCCAACTCCTCGGTTGAAGATTCGACCGCTCCGTGTTACTCGGCTGATGTCTGCAATATTCACGACGGAGGGTAATGGAATTTCCTTTCCGTTTTCAATTATCCTTGCACCGTATTTGTAAGGGATCGCCTTAGCTGATTCATACGGTAATGGTCCTGGCAGATAGATAACTACAGGAACCTTCTGATTTTTCTGACTGTCGTAATTAACCTCAATTTATTCCTTGCTAAGAACTTTTGATTCGTCCAGTAGAGGGGTGATGGTACAAACATCCTTGTTCCTCTCAGGGTTAGAGATTACAACCATGTCTCTGATCTGATCAGCGAAGTAGTCTGGCGTCCAGTCAACGGACCCTGAAGCTAGGTTTGGGTGAATCTCTTTGTGATCCAACTGGCCTTGGAGAGCTACTTGCACGAGGTAGCATCCTTGGTTATTCTTCGAGCAGACTCTACAACATTCATAGTTGTGTGGTGGCACCTGGCCACGCCCGCTTTGAATACAATGTAACCTCACTAGATCTGTTTCCGTAGATCGGACATCCTGACTTTGATGCCGAGTAGGGTTTCCGTCAACCACGCTGATTTGTCGCGTGTCTTCATCCATATAGATTGGAAGCCACCAGTGGTTTAAAAAGTGTTGTAAAGTTCTTTGAACGAGAGCGCACCCTTGGTTACTCTTACAACATCCTTTACAGTTCTGATAATTATGCGAAATGAGAAAAACCGAGTTGGACCTTCCTGGCATGTAATTCCACCAAGCTGGTATTCATCAGACGAATATCAAAGATTTGAATCATGTTGATCTGATAAGGATTTCTATCATGGTAGTCCTGGATCCATCCAAGATCCATCTGACGCTGGAGGGCCTCTTGTACAAATGAGCATCCTTGTTTGTTTAACGAGCAAGTCAGACAGGAAATGTAATCGTGTCGCGGTAGATTAAGATATTGGCTTTGCCTTGAGTGCATTTCCACCAAGTTGATATTCATTGCACGGACGTCGTGGTTCTGAATGATGTTGGAATTCGTATAGGTCATGTTGACTCCACGAACTCGATGCTCTTGGATCCACCCGAGATCCAATTGTTCCTGTAGAGCTTATTGCACCACAGAACATCCCTGATTGTTTTTAGAGCAGATATCACACTGGTGATAATTATGAGGTGGCACATGGCCATATCCACTCTGTCTACAATGCATCTTGACCAAATTGGCCCTTAACAAGAGTACATCATGAATTTGATAGATGTTGTTAGACTCTCCCTCTATCAAATTGACTGTAGCCTTCTTGTGTTGAGGTAGCGGGTTCGTGAGAACATTCGGATTCGTATCTTTGAAAGATAAGACCCCGCTCCTAACAAGCTTTTGCACGTCGGATTTGAAACTGAGACAGTTTTCTATGTTATGCCCTGGTCCTCCTTGATGGTAAGGGCAAGTCTGATCCACCTTAAACCAAAAAGGTAGATTTTTCAGTACTGTAAAAGGAGACTTAGTCTGGACATGCCCCTTGGCCAGTAGTAACGAAAATAGTTCTGCGTACGATACGGGTATAGGATCAAATCCTGGTGGTCGCGTTGTACGGTTGTTATTGTATTGAGGACGAGCCTTCTAAAGAGGTTGTTGTGTCCTTTACTAAAATTGCTGCGAACGCGGTTGGCTTTGAGCAACCTGAGGTTGATACGTAGAAACAGATGCGGGGTTGATAGCAGGAGTTACAGCTGCTACTGGTTGGTACCGTCGCCTTTGCTTTCCGAGAGAGATATTCCCAATATCCTGCTCTTTTTTCTTAGGGAGAGCACTACCGTATCGTTTTGTACTACCCGATGATCCAGCGTCTTTAACTAAACGTCCTTCTCAGATGGCTTCCTCAAGACAAACTCCCATGCCCACCATCTCGGTGAAGTCACTGGGCGCACTGGCGACCATTCTGTCGTAGTAAAATGAGCTTAAGGTCTTTAAGAAGATCTTTGTCATCTCTTTTTCCTCAAGAGGTGGACAAATCTGGGCGGCAATTTCACGCCATCTCTGAGCGTACTCCTTAAAGGTTTCCTTATCCTTTTGTGACATCGATCTGAGTTGATCTCAGTTGGGTGCCATGTCCAAATTGTATTTATATTGTTGAACGAAAGCAGCGCCAAGATCTCTGAATGTGCCGATCGTAGCGCGGTTTAAACCCATGTACCATTTTAATGCGGCACCGGTTAAACTATCCTGAAAGTAGTGAATCAGTAGCTCCTGGTTCTCTGTTTGAGCGGACATTCGCCAAGCGTACATCACCAGATGACTCTGAGGGCAAGAATTACCCTTGTATTTTTCAAAGTCGGTCACTTGGAACTTATGTGGGACTTTCACATTGGGGACCAAGCAAAGGTCTGCGGCGTCCTTTCCAAATAAATCCTGACCGCGAAGGGCTTGCAGTTCTTTCTGTATCTCCAAGAATTGTTCCTGGAATTCATTCATTCTGTCGATCATGCTGTCATTTCCACCAGAAGGTATATGTGGAATCTGTTCTTTCAGGACAGTGTGTACCACAGGTGGTGGTATAGTCATTATGGTCGAGCTCTCGGTGCCTCCCGAAGTTTGTAACCTTCAGGAGTTGCTGCCATGCCCCTGGCATCTTCGCTTTCTCGAAGTTTGTAACCTTCAGGCCCAGCGGCTTTTGCTGCAGTTCCTTGATCCTTATTGATCAGCGAAACATATCCTTCTGGGATATAGTTAAGTGGCATGCCCCAGGGGCGATATTTCGGCATCTTGTACCTAGGATCATACTTCTCCACTATGGGCGTTGATGTGATCTCCGAGATCACAGTCCTTTGTTGTTGCATCTAAGCTTCTACTAGATCTTGCATGTCGTTATGAAGCTTTCTTAGATCCTCTTTCAGAGTGTCGATCTCTTCTCTCAACTCTCTTCCTCGAGATCATCCATCTTTTTCTGACGATTGGCCCGAGTATTATACGAATGAGACAGTTTGACTCTAGAATCGAGACGCAAACGTGAGATTCGTAGGTAAGAATAATACGTTTATGAGAATGATGAATGCAATGATTATTAATTATTTTTGTTTATTCAAAGTAAACTTCGACAATTAGATTACAAATATCAAACAATGGGAGAACCCCGTTTTATTAAATTCAAAGGATTGCGGAAATGGAAATACAGAAGATTACAAAGTGCTGGAAAAGGAAATCTAAACTAATGGATCCTGAGTCCTCTCTGAAGAGGGCTCAAGTGCTGGTTCGGGTGCTTTCCTCTTCTTTGACCGGGGCTCTTGGGCCGTTGTTGGGTTGTCATTCCTTTGCCAAGTGAAAGGAGCGAGCAAATTCCTTTGGTTATCCTGATTTTCTACAGCATGTTGCTCTAAAATCTCAATCAGAGCGTCCTTTTATTTTAATAGCTATTGTATTTTCTTACACTCCACATTGAGAATAAGGTACTTGTTCCTCCAAGACCTCTTCTCCTGCAGAACTTTGTTGAGAGTAACTTGAAGTTTTTCCGTCTCAGACATAAAATAAAGGGCAGAGTCCCTTAGTGGAATAACTTCCTGACGAGGGTAAGGCATCCTCAGCTTGAGAGCTCTAGTTTGTACCCAATGGAGATAAGGCTCCATCGAGACACAGTCTGGTTTTCCTAGAGACTCTCGTCCTTTCCTATGAACATGTTTCCAAGCGTGCACTATTTCCGTCTTTAGTGCCCTGTCATTTTCTCCTTCCTTGAAGAAAAGACCTTTCAGATGAGCATTCCGCGGGACATGCCTCATCGGGTATCCAAATTGACGACGAACTAACACCGGATGATAGTTGATTCCCCCCTTAATTCCTATAAGGGGTACATTTGGGAAATTTCCACAACGGTCAATAATTTTGATCCCGTCATAGATTCGATTGTACCAATCGATGTCCGAGTTAGTAAGAGACATGACTCTCTGCGACCAACGTAAAGTATTCTTTTGATCCCAAAATGCAGCAGACTTAGGCAAATGGGAAGTGAACCATTTGTATAGCAGGGGTACACAGCACGTGATCATCCCTCCGCTGTATAAATTCCTTAAGTGTACCGAATGATACGCATCTGTGAGTAAGGTCGGTACAGGGTTTCCAATCAGGAAAATCTTAATGGCGTTGATATCTACGAAGTTATCAGTGTTAGGAAACAAAAATAACCCATAGGTGAGCAAAACAAAGATGCTCTCGAAAGCGGCCACGTTCCCTATACTGGCAAAGTACAGGGCTTTCTTTGTCAAGAACTGGGCTGGCAAACCTTAGATGCCACCCTTAGTGGTCATGTGAGTCCTGACTTCCGACTCGTCCAAATAAATTGCTCGTGTAATAATCTGATCCTTTGGAATTTCTTCCAGTCCAGAAAATGGAGCTTGATCATTGATATGTAAATCAGTCAAGTGAGAGTACTCCTCCAGTGTTGGTGCTAGTTGATAATCCGGGAATGTGAAACAGTGATAAACTGGATCGTAGAACTAGATTAACGTGGACAGGATTCCTTCAATTACGTGGACCCTTAACAAGGACAGCAGTCCTCCATACTTGGCTCTGAAAGCCTCATGGTTGGTGATCATTCTCGCCAAACCTCTCAAATCCTCTAACTTTAGAACCTTGAAGGTGTACTTATGAGTTTTCCTTCTACCAAAATCCATTGGCGAAATCTCCTTTCTCTGATATTTGCAATCATTGTCTCAGTTTAATTTGAAAAAGAAAGACTAGAAGAGAAGATTTTCTTTGTTTTAATGTTTTTTAGATGAATGTATGAATGCAACACACAAAAACATAGAAAAAACATGGGGTCAAAGGGTCGGTGTCATGAAGTCAAGGCTCTACCCCCCCCCCCAAAGGTTTATACTGGTGATTTTTTGTACTTGTCCGCAAAATCATTGACCCCTCTGGGATAACAGCAAGCGGATCGCCAACGAGCTGATGTATCCTGGAGTGATCTCAGATGAGGGTAGTATCGCGTGACAACTATTTTCGATAGCTTCCGCACTAAAAAATGGCTTACGTCTGCTAAAAACCTCAGCTTCTCAGATAACCCAGTCGACCACACTACTTTCAACAACCGAAGTCGTATAGGAAATGTATCTACAAAGGGAGTCTCCACTGAGTTTGATGGTCGATCGGGGGCTCTTAACTGGAATTCACTCCCAGTAAGATTACCCGCATTACCATCACCTATCTTAGGTGTTTACTCAATCTTTCCACATGCGGCATCACACGCATTCCCATTAGCAGAAAAATAAACACAGATATCAATTAGGAAAAGCAATATATATATTTGTCTTAATCATCCTAGACCTCTAGTCTTATGATCCTATACAGACAATGACACCCCAGCAGAGCATTCATTTCTGTGATATGAATGTGAACTCAAGGTCTCTGCCTAAGAGATGGGAACATCTGATAAGGACAAGAAATCCCCAGCAGAGTTGCCATTTTTCTATAGCGCGAGTTTTATGTGTGGTTGCGAAGCACTATCGCTTTGGGGGTACTACAGTTCGATTCATTTTTTATCTTATTGAAGCTGATGAAGGAAGGGAAATACTTGTCTCCAATTAACCCTGCTTGCAAACTGAGTTTAAACAGATAACTGTTGGTTTACAGATACTACAAAGATTGTGGGTCTCTCTTAGGTTATTTTGTTAAGAACACAGGGTTTAGACTATTGGTAGGATGTTAGGACTGATGCTTTTCGATTGATGTTTGAAGATACAGGATTTTGGGTTTTTGATTAGTGTGTTCGCTAAGATTTTTCAATCTTATGCCTACGTATTCCCGTTTAATGAAACAGGGAAATCAGAGCGATTGTAGTTCCTCCTATTCTATGGGAGGAAATGATGTTTTGGTGTCTTGTTCAAAGCCCAAGACGTGAAGCTAAATGTGTTGACTTTAGAGACAATTTGTCATCTCTAAAGGGGAATATTTTGTCTGTTTGACACAACTGTTAGGTGACTGATTATAAAGGAGAATTACTTTAACTGGGATATGTGAATCCAGCAATGCCATAATTTCCTTTATAGGGGATTTCCAACCTGAAGGAGAAGACTTTAACTCAGTTTAGAGTAATGCCATCTTTCCTTAGGAATTTCTCATGCTAAAAGAGGGACAGTGGCGTGGATGTAAATAATCCAGAGGCTTGCCGCTTACAGCAATTAGACTAGGGAAAAGGAGTTGTTGATGTTTGTATGCTATGACCAAAGCATGATTTGATGCTAAAAGGTTGATTGAATCAAACGGGGATTTCATTATACAAAGCCTAAGAGGAGGCTATTGACCCAACAAGAGGATGTTTTTGTGTCTCGTACGAAGCCCGAGATAGAGGCTAAAAGAGAGATTGACTCAACAAGAGAGTGTTTTTATATGTGTTTTGTATGAAGCCCAAGACGGAGGCTAAAAGGGTTTGACTCAACAAGAGAGTCTTTTATACTCAACAAAAGAGTGATTTGTATCTCGTACGAAGCCCGAGATAGAGGCTAAAAGTGTTTGACTCAACAAGAGAGTCTTTTATACTCAACAAGAGAGTGTTTTTGTATCTCGTACAAAGCCCGAGATAGAGTTTAACAATGTTTGACTCAATAAGAGAGTATTTTTGTATCTCGTACAAAGCCCGAGATGGAGGCTAACAATGTTTGACTCAACAAGAGAGTCTTTTATACTCAACAAGAGAGTGATTTGTATCTTGTACGAAGCCCGAGATAGAGGCTAAAAAGGGGTTGACTCAACAAGAGAGCCTTTTATACTCAACAAGAGAGTGATTTGGTATCTCGTACGAAGCCTGAAATGGAGGCTAAAAATGTTAGCTCCGCTGGGGAGAATCATTGTACAAAGCCCAAGAGGAGGCTATCTATGTTGGTGACTGTTTCAGTTTAGTGACAGGTCCAGTATGTTGTATAAAAGAGAAAATTAGTTCTTATAACGAGACTGATTCTAGGTGAGGTTGTACTTTGGTACTGATCAGAGGATTGGGTTTATTTCCTGTTCTTTAAGGAAATGGGAAATCCAAAGGGTATTGAGACTGTCCAAGTCTACTGGCATTTTGGAGAAATTGATTCTCAGATAGTGAATGATCTTTGTATAATGCCCAATAGAAGGCTGGGTTACTGTAGAGGATTAAATCCATAGGCAGGCCAAAGAGTGAGGAATTCTCGTGAGAGAGGCCGGCTTTTGGAGAGATCAGTGGAATTTTTTGATTTGTGAAAGGAACTTGAGAATGCCTTTGAGACTCAAGGGGTTTTAGACTGTCCAAGTCTAGAGTTTCATGTTTTGTACAATGCCCAAGAGGAGGCACGAGCATTAAGGGATGAGTATCAACCCTTAAATGGCCGGAGTTTTGACGCTGGAAAGACTGTTCTAGCAAAGGATGATTAAGTTCTGTCTTATACCTTTAAGAGGTTGTCAGGGTCCTTGTATTAAGCCCAAGAGAATGCATGAGAACTTCTAAGAAGCCGAAGGGTCCTTGTACAACGCCCAAGAGGAGGCGGGGATACTTTTAAAAAGCCTGTGGGTCCCCAAACCCCGAGAAGTTCAAGACATGCCATTCACAGAGAATAGATCAAGCTAGGAAAGTCCGAGAATTTGGAAGAAACTCAAGAGATGCCATTCACAGAGAAAAGATCATCTCTAGGGAGTAGAGTCTCTTTGATAACTTCTAAGGGTGACAGTCTGAGAAAGGGTTCACCGAGAATGCTGCATTTCACGTCTCCATATTGTTTAACCCCAAGAGGAGGGAAGACTGTGTCTGGTAATCCTATGGGGATCTAGTTTTGACTGTATCTAAGAGCGATCAACGGGGCTTTACCTAGTGCTTAGACGTAGTTGCCGGGGAAAACTCTAAATAACTATACTAGTGTTACACAGTTGATATTTGACAGGTATATAAAAGTTTGTGAAAGGAGACTTACAGTGAGCAGCCCCACAATACAGTTATATATATATATATATATATGAAAGGGGATAAAGAAAGCGGGTAAACACTTACTCGGTTGTAGAGCTTCCATGTTGTTTGGTTAGTTTGTTCAACAAAGAAAGCTTTGATAACAATATTATATTAAAAATCAAAGGAGAAAGTGCTTTGAAAAGATTGTTGGGGCTTACAGCTCAAGGAGAGGCCCAAAGTTTTATCAGTGATTGCACTGTGGAATTTGTACAGGGACTTATACAAGTGATTGAGGCCCAAAAAGGTTTTTTGTACAAAGGGATGGGTCTTAAATTCTCTCAAGAGGCTCAAAGATTTATTTTTGTACAAGTGGTGGGGCTTACAGCTCAAGGAGAGGCCCAAAAAAATGGTTTTTGAACTGGCGATCGCGCCGAGATTTTCTTTTAACGCAGAGGGACTTATACAATATCTGAGGCCCAAAATAGTTTTGGTTAAAAGGGTTTGGGTCTTACACTCTAATAGAGACCCAAAGGTGTTTAAAGAAAAATAATGGGGCTTATAACACGAGGGTAGGCCCAAGGGTTTGATTTGTTAGAAAGGCGACGACCGCGCCGAATTTTTTTACGGTATCGGGACTTATACAATACACTGAGGCCCAAATTATTTTGGTCTTTCTAAAAGGGTTGGGTCTTACACTCTACTAGAGGCCCAAAGGATTTGAAAAAGTTTGATGAGGGTTGAATTAATCAAAAACCCTAATTTGTTTCCAAAATGTATTTTAATTGAATAAAAATTCAATTAAAATGATCAAAATTGTTAAACATGTGGAAAACAAAGTGTGATCTTGGATTAATGTTTCAAAAATCTAGTTTTGACCTACAAAATGATTAGAAGTCATTAAAATTTGCAAAATCAAGAAGGAAAAAATATTTTAAATGTCAAAAATAATTAAAATATTAATTCTTTACAAAAATATCAATTATATGAAATAAATAATATTTTTGGGATTTTTTGGTAAAATAAAATATTTTAACATTTTTGTGAATTATTAAAAAAAGAATCAACTCAAAATCATTAAAACTCAGAGAGAAATTAATTTTTGAATCAATTAAATAAAATCACAAAATTCAAATATTCAAATATTTGAAAAAGGGCGCCAAGAACATGGCAAGAACACGCGCCCTTCCTCTGTTTCTGCAGATTTCGTTTTCTATCCAATCTCACTGAATTCTTGATTGTATCATGCAATCTACATATCAATCTACTCGTTTCAACCTCACGATCATGTCTATGGTCTTTAATTTCATTTATTTTAAACATGGAATAAGAAATCAAAGAGAAACCTCAAGAACCCTAAAATTTGCATGAAGGTTCAGAAATTCCATACACGATTCAAACAATGCAATTGATTGAGGGAAAACACTCCATGCATGATTATGAACATATGGCCAAATTATTGTGCAGCAAAAATTGCATAGATCATAGAATCAGAAGAGCTCATGCTTACCACTTGCAGCTGGTGATCGTGTTTTGTGTTAGAGGTGTTACGGCTTGGTTCCAAGGTTATGGACAGCTTCCCTAGGTGCTATGGAGTGTGTCTGGATGCTTGGAGTGGATGGAAATGATCTAGAACTTGAGATGGTACCCCAACTGCAAATCTGTCAAGAACTTGAGCAATTGGCTAGTGATTTTGTGATTTTGGTGTTCCAGATGTTGTGTGAGTGTTTGGATCACTTCTATATGATGTTTATGAGGTGTGTGTGTATAATTGGTTTGGTTGGAATAGCTCTCAAACTCAAAACCCGATAGTGACTTGCTTTGGAAGGCAATTTTGGAGTGAAAGAAGATATTTTGAGGAAAGCATCTGTTTGATGGCTTTGGTGTACTCAAACTGAGGACAAATGAGCTCTATTTAAAGTAGAGCAAGTTTGTTTTAGGATCAATAGTGAATGGCAACTGCAGCAGAGGTTTGGCCAATGTTGATCAATGAGAATCCAAGTCTCCTCTAGCCATTGACTAGAGGTTAAGGCACAGGCTGCTGGTTCCCTTGGTCTTGGATAAGTCTTGACTGAATTCAGTTGGCAATGACTCAGTCCTTGCCACCTTGGTGTATTCATTGAATGTTCCAATCCAAAATTGGAGTCTTGTCCCTCTTTTATGGATTTCTAGGTTTGGCATGCTACTTTTTGTTCCAAAGACTTTGGAGGCTTGGATCAGTGTTTGTTCCCTTTAGATTTGATCCTCAGATGTGTCCAAAGTGATGACAAGGCTTGGAATTATCTGATTTTGCCAAATTGAGCAAAAATGCAAAATTCTGCCTAGCCTTGGCAGTTTTCAGCAATGCATATTGCCATTGTCATATCTCATGGCTCAAGTGGAATTTGATTGAGTTCTTGGCCATTTTGGAAAGCCCTCATATGATACAACAACTGTTTGATCACAATTGGTTTTGATACTTTTTGGATCCAAGTGAAAACTGCCCCTACATTTGGAAAAAAGTGAAGGAAGATTCTGACTTAGTGAAAATTTCACTAAGTGTTGGAAAAAAGTGACATTTTCACTTTTTGTGATTTTGATCATTCCATAACTCAAAATCCATGATGAATTGGAATGAGGTGTAGTTGAAGCTTTTGTAGAGGGTAATGAGAGCTACAAATCTAGCTTTGGATGGGAAAAAATGGCCTTGTGGTTTAGGAGTTATGATCCTCCAAAGTTGGTACCCTAGCCACTTTGTTCCATAACTTAGAAAAATTTCTAAGTTTTTTATGGTTACCCCTTTTACAAGTTATCCCACTTTTCTTGACTTTTCTTGATGAATGATGATTCCAATCACACATTAACATCATTTTAGGGTTAAGGAACCATAATTGTGAAAAATCTCAAAAAGTCAAAGTTTGACTTTTGTGCACAGTTCTTTTTATCAGATGAATTCCAAACGGTGCGATCCTCTATGAAATCAAGTCCTTGACCTAAATCAAACTTGATGGATTAATTTCATAGGTGTTATAGGGTGTATTGAATCATGTCCTAGGGTTTGGGAGCATGTCTTGGTCAAGAGTCAGAGGCACAGTTGAATTTTCTCGCAAAACCCTAATTGTGGTTCAGATGAAATTGAAACTTATTGATCAAGCTTCTTGGATCAATCCATTGTTGTAAATGGATCAATATGGTTTATTAGAGACCCTCAAATCCTCCTTTGAGGTCTTGGCTCATGATATGTCCCAAAAGTCAACTTAGGGGTGAATTAGGTCAAGAAACCCTAAAGGTTTACACACATGTTCCATACTAGTGTCTCACTCTCCTCTAGACCATTACTCATCGAAGATGCACACTTAGGCATCAACGCACGAGCATCGCCATCTAGATTCTCTATCACAATCCTATTCACAACCTAGAATCATATCATTAGATTTGGAGTAAGGTTTATCACTCTTCCTAATTCATTTTAAGCATGTTATCACTCACTTTCTTTCCACAATAAGGGGCTTAATGTAACACAATACGATAGCATAACAAAATTGCACATAGTAATTCAATTCATAAAATTAATACATTCTCGGGTTTTTCTCCGATTATTTAATCGGGTAACAAAACCGATATTTTCCACTTTCATAGTGTAGAATATTTCCACAGCTTTTCGTCGGTACCAATAACACCTCGATCGGAATCACGGTTTAAAAGTTATGAATTTTCAAAAATTATTTTTCATCAACCAACAGTGGTAACCGGTTACCTCAGAATGAGTAACCGGTTACTAAAGCCAAATTTCCAAAATAGAACTGAATTCACGTTTAGAGGCATAATTGGGTAACCGGTTACCTCAGAATGGGTAACCAGTTACTCAGTTCATTTTTCCCACAAAACTCAACTTTTCCTGCATGTAACCGGTTACTCCAGAGTGGGTAACCGGTTACCACTGAGTCAGTAATAAAAAACCTGCTATTTTCAGCATAAACACCAATGGAAACCCATCCAAACTCTTTGAAACATCAAATCAGGCATATTTGGTTCAATATACACACAACCCGACTACATTACCCGACTATTTCCACATTTTTAACCGTTAGAAACATCGATTTCATATTATTATTTACAATCCAACATTTCTAACCTAAACTCTAGCATTTCCAAAATTTCTAAAACTCAAGTTCTAACTAGAACCCACCTCTAAACAAGATGATGATGAAGATTGGAAGATGATTTGGTGAAGAAATGATGGAGATTGGAGCTTTCTTCTTCTTCTTCTAGTTTTCCTCTTCTTCTCCCTTTGTTTTTTCTTCTCTCTACTTCTTACTATCTTTCTTCTCTTTTGTTCCAAATGGAGAGGAAAGGAAAAGGAAATGATATGTAGAGATATCATTTAGTTAGTAACACTAACTTAAATGTCCAATATATCTCTATAGCACCAAATGCTATCACCACAGAGTCAGATAATATTAATTTGATCTGCTCTGAGTTCATCAGCTACTCTAATTATCATTACTGATAATTTCACATAGTACACCGGAACCCAGTTGATCAGAACTAATATTATTCAGAGCAAAATAAATTACGGGGTATTACATTGAAGACCTATAATCATTAAACCAAGTTCTAATTGTCAAATAATAGCATGCAGTTAACGGTGTGAAGAATTCTTGTCTAGAATTGAACGTGTATTTGTTTGCTAATACAACTTACCTATCATATCATAATTTTCTAATGCAGTTTGGAAAGTTATCTATTTGGTAAGGTATTGGAAAAACACTCAAACCACATAATATATAATAAACTTATCTTTTAAACAAACATTAACAACAACATTCATCAAAAACATTCATCAACAACAAATCATAAACAACAAGCACGATACAACAAACATATCAAGTCATAGAATGCTTCAGAAACGTATCATACATGTCCCATAAGGGCGTGTCCACAATGAAATAAGGATGGAGCTAAAGTTAGAGCCACAAAATTTTTTTAATTTTTAATGGATGTCATTCTGGATCTTTGACACAAGTTTGCAACGCTAACTTTAGCTTCGTTCTCTTTATTGAAACAAGCATCCCTACCTACAAGTCAAAACAAGAAGAAAATTCAAACATCATGAAACAAGCTATTGAAATATATTTTGAAAATAAAACTATAGAGAAAACGAACCTGTAAATACCCACTGGCTAAGATTTGATGTTATGGTTTTGTTTTAGGGTTTCCATATGAGAGAGACGAGTGACAGAGTTGTTAGGGTTTTGTTTTGAGATAGATGGGTGAAAAAGTTGTTAAGGCTTTGTTTTGAGAGAGACAGTTGTTATGTACTGAAGCACGAGATAATTTCGCTTCTATATAAAAAGTATCACCTTTCAACACGATTGAAAAAAAAACTGTGGTGATACATAAGGCCAATCACATTTTTATCACCATAAATGGCTATTTTATTGGTGTTGGAATTTGAATCATTTCACTTCGTGTACCTTTCATTACGGTTGCTACATATGATCGTTGTGACATGTTCTTTAGTAAATACTATTAGACGATTGGTTTCGATCTAGAGGGGGCGAATAGATCACAAATTTAAAATCAAAACTTTTGGCAAACATTTGTTTTCAAAAAATATATGGCACAACAGAAACAACCTAAATCGAATCGTCTAACTCAACCTACTATCGAAAAGCTCGGATATGCATAACATAAACATATGGAATGATAATGAACACAAATTGTTCAACAATGATTAATTTACGGATCAATCAAATGCAAAGTTATACGTAAGTTTTATTTCCAATGAACTTTATGTGCGATCGATAACGTTTAGAAATTCAATTTGTTTTGTTGATCTTAAAAGCCAATCACAATCAAAGTGATTATGATTATATCAACAACAACACTTTAAAATATAGTTGAAAACTATTTCCAATCAAATTAATCAAAACAACAACGAAATTGATAATTTGCAAGAATAACAATTAAAGAGATAAAGCAATAAAGAGATAAAGAAACATAAAGATTTGTTTAGGAAGATCCCCAATCGGCTTCGTTATGGGTGCGTCTTCCCTTAACCCAAAATCGAATTGAGATACTTGCAATTAACCTTATCTTTACAAAAATGTTTATACAAAAGGTAAAGAACTCTAACCCCACAAACCCTATGGTTTGTTGTTGATTCAACCACCTCAGAACCCTTGATTAAATCTTGATCAAGTCACCAACAATGTTTCTACAATCCACAGATTATCCCGAGCACACACTTGTTGAACCCAAGATTCTCGAACACGATTCATCGTCTCGCGCTACTCCCTTGCAAGGAAATCACCTTGTCCCAAGGCCTTCACTCGGTTGAATCCATGTTGACGTGATCTTGTCCAAAACCTTCAAATCCCAATGATCTTGAAGGAAAACCCCACCTTGGTTTTTTTATTTGAAACATAAAAAGATCCCAACCCAATAATCTCGGTTGCACCAACCTAATTGGAGGTTATCAACCCTAATCTAGATGGTCACCAATCAAAAAAAGATTATGTGTAGTTTGATTGTGTGTATTCATAGAAGAAAGGTTGAAGATGATGGGAATGTTTTGTAATCTAGTTTAGTTTAGGTTTTACACTAGTACCTTTCTAGAAAAAGGTGCATGTATGAGCATATATAGGTATGTGTGGAAATTGGCAAAAAGGATGCAAGAAAAATAAGATGCAAAACAGAATTTTAAGTTTTCGAAACTCAAAAATACCAACAAAAAAAATGCCCAAAAATAAATTATTAACACGGTTAACAGTATGATCGTTGTAAAATTGGTGTTATGAAAGGTCTATTTTGTAGTAGTGCAAGTTTCACCTTCTTAGATATAAGAAAAGCACATGAGAGACCATAAGTTCTCATAAGTGTGAAACCACACTTTGAGCTATTGTAAGGCTTCGTGAAAAATACAATTCAGTCTTGCTCGAGATATGTTGTCAACCAATGTAGAATAAATAATATTGTCTTTGAATATGTGTTCCAACATTGTAGTGCTACGACCAAATGATGTATGTATCTCATTATGTTGATTTTGGATCATTTGGTTCACAAAGTCCCAATCTCTACAGAAATCACCCTTACTGTTTCTCAACCAAGTCTTCAGTTTAGCATGAGCTGACTCAACTCAGTTTGTTATTGTATATCCAAGGTGTCTAACTTGATCGGTTCAAGGACAAACAATCTTCTTCTTCACATGGTCCAAAATTGTACTTTCAACATATTTCAACAAATCTGGATATTTCTCACACACCTTCCTAAAATGTATAACAGCATCAACATATAACTCTTTTGTAGAAGAACTTATTTTAACATTCCATGCATCCATTATTCTTTCTCCTATCACACCCTCCTTGACCATTTTTTCCGTCTTCACCCTCAATTTGTTTCATCCTGCCGCAGGTTTAACCCAACTTCTCACATTCTCTGTGATATGATACCTACAAAGTAATGCGTAAGAAGTAGGAAAGACCTTTACAACCGAATTCATTAAAGCGGTATCGTGGTCTGTGATAACTACTTTTGGTGTGTCTTCTGTGTCATTCAACATTGTCCAACACACCTCAAAATCCCAAGTAACATGTTCCTTTTTTTCGCTCTCTCAAAATGCAAAGACTATAGAATAAGTCTTCTCAATACAGGTAACACCAACAATTTACAATAGTGGAAGTTTGTACTTGTTGGTTATATACATTGAATCAATGATGAGCACAGTAGGAAACGTGTTGAACAACTTGATGGAATCATGATGAGTCCAATATATGTATCCTAACATGTTCGGTACCTAGATACGTATTTGTTATCATCCAAAAGTTTCAAGAGTTATTGCATTTTAGTTATATCCCCCCTCAGCGCCTTGTTATTTTGGTACCGAATATTGTAAACTTGCTTGATATTTGTGATATTTCCAGGTCTTTTACATTTCAAAGTTGCAAGTATGTTTTTCGGTTGCACCAAATTCAATATCATGCCTGAAACGCATTCCTTCTTTCCTGGCATGAGGCGACATGCAATTGGGTGACCGGCTAACTTTTCACACATGCCATGGTTATGTAAACTGCATATCACATTAAATCTCCATTTGTTATTTGCCAACAGATAACCACACAACTTAAAGGGACACTTTCATTTGCTTGAACTGATGTCATCTCATTTGAAATTCCAGAGAGGGGGTCTATAGTTTCCACTTCTTTCGCATGTCATTATCACAATGCACCTCCTCTATCCAAACCATCATCGGACCTTCCGATTACAACACCAAACCCTAGTTTGGATGCCTCGTACAAATCCATTGAAACATGTGATCACAAAATTCAAACTCTTATTCATTTTTAAATTGGTTGCCAACATCTACCTCCTTCACAACAACACGTTTGGCATCTAGAGACACAACAGGTTCGGGGTAAACCATATCTATTGAAAACAATAACATAAAATACTCAAAAATAGCTAAAACTGAAAAAACAGAGAGCTGTAATATGAAAACATACAGCATCTAGAAATGCATTTTTGGAGGAATTCATACAGAATCTGGAAATACATTTCGGATTCAACGTACATTTTTTCAGCTTCAAGACAAGACTAATGTGAGAAATTATGCTTGAAATAAATGATATTTACCTTGAATTCCAGCTTCTTTTACTCCTTTTGATGTGATGAAACACAAAAATGAAGTTTTGAAGTGAAAATCATGATTGAGAATGGATGAACTTTTGAAAATGGTTTTTAGAAAAAATGGGTATAAGTCTGATCATGCAGGTTGTTGTTTTATTAAAATCGCATTTGATATTTTCGGAAATGCATCTCTGAAAATGACTGACATGCAAAGGTGATAGGTTTTCAATTTGCCGCTTCAAAACTCAAGAAATGTATATCCGAAAACTCCACTAGAATGCGAAATAAACAATAAATTAAATTGATATGTCCGGATATGCATCTCAAGATCAAAATTTTGTTTCAAAATGGGGTGACACTCATTTGGTTCATTATTCAGTTATGCAAAGGGTGTGTCTGAAAATACATCTCCGAAACTTGAAAGACATTTTCGAATTTTCATAGAATGTTTTCCACCTAATTCATAGGGTAGGATAAGAAATTCCCATAAATTTATTTCAACTACTCAAATGATAATTGTGATCAATTTAAATATCTCCATGTTATAACTTCAATAATAATAACAATATTACTTTTTAATAAATATTAAATTATAATAAATATAATATTTTCTTTATATTTCAAAAAAAAAATATTTACAATAATATTAACACTCTCTCTATAAATAAGATAAAGATACAACAAACTTACTTATCTCCCTATGTTTATTGTCTATATTTGGTTTTTAATTTAACAACAATATTGTCATACTTTAAATTATTTTCGATTTTACTTTTTACATATTTTATTTAGATTCTAATGTATTTGAGTAAAAAAGTTGTCCATATTTTTTATTAATTAACATATCATAATTTTTTCTCATCTTATTAACCGACCGTGCTCTCTTACTAGTTTTATTTGAAAACAAGGTATATTGAAATACAGGGGAGAAAGGAATATATTAAAATTAGGGTTAAATATATGATACCCTTCCGCAATGTAAGTATTTTAAGTTTTCACCCTGTAAAAGAATTTATTTTTGATTCCCCCTTATATTATGAAGATTCCCTCTCTATGGATCCTGCGTGTACTATTTCAACCTAGATTCCATATTTGTTCAAGCGTGGCATTGCTTCATAATCTAACGTGGATTTCGTTATTAAATTTAGTAACTTTTGTATTTTTACTATTTAATTACCCCTTGTAAATGCTAGGGTTATGTTGTACCGTAAATTTTACCCCTTAGATGTCATAACATCTTGCACTTACATGTAGGAATCATTCATCTGTGCATCATTAACTGACCACCATATCTTGCTAGTTTGTTCTATGTGAAATCCAGGTTTGCACAGGAAAGGGAACAAAAGTCAATAAGCCAGACTCTCACATGTTTCATGGTCTCCTAAGACATTCTTTGGCTCCAAATGCAACCATCTGAGCATACCTTCAAGAGATCTCACTCAAAAAGGAAATCAAGTGTGTCTGGTTCTTATCACAAGTGTTCTGAGCCACAGGATTCACCGTGACTCAAAATCAGGGTTTTATCAGCATCCGTCAACCAGTGCTTTTGATTTGGATCAAGACCTGTTTCCAAGATTTGAAATACGATTTCACTCGGTACTGGACATCCTTAGAGGCCATCTATGGGCTTTGGAAAATATTGACAAAAATCAAGATCCTCAAAGATCATCCATCGGAATCCCGGCAGAAATTAAGGTTTTGACCGAAGGAATCGAGTCTCCGATTCTGACGATTTTGGACCAAAAAGAAGCTTCTGAGCCATGTCTCGTTTTAATGTGATCGACCTGAAGACACGAGGAATCAGCACTGGTGAATTTATTTTTATCTTCATTTGAAAAAGAAAAAAAAAGAAAGAAAAGAAAAAAGAAAAAGAAACAAGAAAAAGAAAAAGGAAAGAAAAGAAGAAGAAGAAAATACAATGGGTGGCGCCTGCCACCATGGTAAGAATCAAAGGTGGCGTGTGCCACCACCAATCCATTCTTGTTTTAATTAAATTAATAAATGATTTAAACAAAACAAAAGCAAGTGGATACGAATTCATAATGGCAAAAGAATAGGCTTTTCAGTAAAGTTTGGTTCACGTCTATCAGCCCAACCTACTCTGAGCCTACTTCTGAAACGGAGACTTTTCGAACCCACTATCTACAGCTTGCACAATTTGAAAAAAGGGTAATCTCGGCATTGCTACAAGCTCCTCATTTTTCCTATAAATAGGACACCACACTTCAGCAAACGACACACCAGGTTCACCCAAAGAATGGGCTTAATACTCTCCATACTTTTCTCCCCCAGTTACTGTGATAATTCTGAGTTTTGGTACGAGAGTTTTTCGGTTCGAATTTTCCACCATCAGTAGCTGTGGCATTTTGAGTAAAAATAATTTTTTCCATTTTTACGAAGACGTATTTGTGAAGAGGCAGTGGACCGTCTCCACTAGGTAACCTTCGCATCTCCGTTTCATTTCTGTTTCGTCTTGTTTTCATAATATCATAATCATGTTACTGTTATGTTCATACTAATACTTGATTCCTGAATAAATGTTAAATGTTGTGTGTGGTGTTTATTTTGATTTCATTTTATGGTTGTTACTTAAAAGAAAAATGAAAAAATAAAAAAAAAAAGTAATTCATGGCACCCGCCACCCATTCTGCAAGCACTTGTTGTGAGTGAACAGTGCCTGCCATTAAGAAAATGGGCTTTTTTTTTATTTCATTCATGGTATAGTGGCGCCTGCCACACTTTCCATGGCACTGGCCATGAAAGTGTGGCGCATGCCATACTTAGCTTTGGTGGCCATGGCGCCTGCCACACATTGTGGCATTTTTATGTGGCGAGTGCCACTTCACTTTTTTTTCTTCTTTTTTTGTTTTTTATTTTAATTATGATTTTGTCATCTATTTTTCTTCCTAAAAGAACTTCAAAATAAAAAATAAAAATATGCTTGTGCCTTGTGTTTAATTCCTGAGTTTTGTAAAGAAAAAAAATCATCAACCGATTCTGGAAAATGTTAAGTTTTCTTTTAAGGTTTTGCAGCAACGTAAAAATATTTGCTTGAGATTCATTTTTTGACTGTATCAATCACTATGCCTCTGGTTTAAAAATTGAAAAATATCATCTCTGTTTCATCCTTTTCATCTGTGAAATATTGGTTGGTTAATGTTTACTGTTTTTAAGTTCTTGAAATCATATTGTTCATCCAACTCTTGTAAATTTGTTTCCCTTTATTCCAAAGGAAAGCCTCTCTATTGACAACAAAAGTCATAGAAAGCTCATTACCAGCTTTGACCTCATAGTCATAGCCACCTCCATCCTTGACCTCATAGTCATAGGATACCAGCCTTGACCTCATAGTCATGGCCACCTTCTCTGTGACCTCATAGTCATAGAATACTTTTCCTTGGCCTCATAGCCATTCACCTCTTGCAACTTAGAATTAAGTTAGAGTTCTTGGACTCCATGTGGACTCATCACTTTGAGTATCCACTTTCCCCCATCACAACTTAGACTTAGAGAGTTTCTTAAACTCTACATGAGCTCATACTCATTCCCCTAGGAACTTTGGCCATAGTCAATGGTTCCTCCTTCACCCTTAGTTAGGTGAACTACGGTTGCTCTGGTTCTTTAGTCAGATATGTAGGCACAAGATGCGACGTCTTGGCGAGCAAACTTAGTGTATATACCTATAAGTTTTTACCTTTACCCTTTAACAGATTTTCTTAGCAAGCAAACATAACATAACACAAACTAAACAAGAGGTTCCTGTAGAGTACTACAGATATTAAGGGTGTTAATACCTTCCCTTAGTATAACCAACCCCCGAACCTTAGATTTCCCCCCTTTAGGTTTTCTCGATCTTGAACCTTTCCTTTGGATAAATCAAAGTCGGTGGTGAATTCAAAGAAATGTGATGCAAGTTAATCAATAGCTTGTTATCTGATTCTCACCGCAACAGGGAATGGCGACTTCACTGGGGAATTAATGTGAGGGTTAAGCCCACCTTGTTTTGTTTATGTTATTTATGATTGCTTGCTATACTTGTACATATTTGTATATATTGGTATATCTGTTTGTTTGGGATCTTCTGTCTGGCAGGGTGCTACTATTGAGTGGTGAGATAAGTCCTAACCCGGACTTGAGAGTACATTTGATTAGGATCGTGGACATAGTCAAGGAAACTTCGAGGGAGTAATCCCAAAGGAGTTGACTTGAAGTTCCACACTCAGTTGAGGCCCTCTTGGAGGTGGTATATGTTGAATGAGAAATCGTGAATGCGTTACCACTTTCGACCTTAGTGCCAGGGATACTGATGACCTTTAGTTACCCTTTTACCCCACTTGGCCTATTTAGGATGTAGTGTGATAACTATGAGGGAGTAATCCTAAATGGTTACTACGCGATACTACACTCAGACGAGACTCTCTTGAGAATTTTATTGATTACCAAGTAATTGGGAAGTCGATAAAATCCAAAAGATGGGTTGTCGACTCTGGGCACTTTTTAGAACCCTGTTCTACAGTTAATAAAACCCTAGTACACACCTTCTGGGATGGGTAGATCATGGCTCCATGCTCATGATCTTCAAACCTAAGCCATCTCTTGTTTGCTTGTGCATATCTGTGAATACATGTATACGTGTGTTTGTGCATACATTCATCATAGCTCTTTAGTTTCAAGGAATTCATATGCTTTTTCCTTTGCAAAATCAAAAGAGACCAAACATTTTAAAACAAAACTCTTCATTTTTCCAAAAATTTCGCAACTTGCCTTCGAGTTCCTTGAAACCACTTGGCTTGCATTTGCATTTCTCAGCCTTGAGTCTCATCCATCCTTTGTCTACAACCCAGCAGTTGACTTCCCGAAGCCATCATTGGACTTGAAGTAGCTTTTGAAGGATCATGAACTCAGAAGAGCACAACCAGTTTATGACCAAAGCAGATTTCGACTTGTTGAGAAACCACTTGGATCAGATTGTGACAGCCTTGGCAAAGAGAGATGACAATATTATGGGTATGTCTGTGAACAATGTTGCCCAAGCTCAACCTGTGCAGATTCCTATTGAGAATCAGGTCATACAAGAACATGCCATTGTCCAAAATGGATATTCCTCTTCTGTTGATGCTGTGGAATATCGTAGTTTCGCATTCTCTGAGCCATATTCCCAAGATGTAGTCCCTGTGATGAAAACCCAGGACCCACGAGACATTGAGATTATGGAAAAATGTCGTGCCATGGAAGAAAAGCTTGATGCCATTAAGAGTCGTGCCACTGCTGATCTGAACGCTTTGAACATGTGTTTGGTACCCGACCTTGTGATACCACCTAAGTTCAAAACACCAAAGTTTGAGAAGTACAAAGGGGATAGTTGTCCGAAACAACATTTGGTGATGTTTTGCAGAATAATGACTTCACATGTCCGTAACGACAAACTCATGATTCACTGTTTCCAAGACAGTCTGAGTGGGGCATCAATGAGTTGGTACATGCAACTAGAAAACAATCACATCCAATCATGGTCAGACTTAGCCCATGTCTTTGTGAAGCAATACAACTACAATCTTGACTTGACTCCCAGTCATTTGCATTTGCTAGAGTTATCTCAAGAAGACAATGAATCTTTCAGAAAGTATGCTCAGAGGTGGAGAGAAATAGAAGCTCGCGTCCAACCACCACTTTTAGATAAGGAATTGCTTTATTGGTTTGTGGATACCTTGCAAGGTCCATACCGAGAAAAGTTGTTTAGCATTGTGACATCAAACTTTTCTAACTTGGTAATAGCTGGAGAATGCATTGAGAGCAGTCTCAAGAACAAAAAAATCTGAGGCATCTCAAACATCCCTGCTAGTGAGAGTGAATCAATTGTCAGTTCTCAAGAAGAATGGGAGAAAGAAAGTAATTCCACTTGGGAATCTCTGACACTTCAGCCTCAGCGTTCATATAATTCAAGTGTTCAGAGTCAGCAATCTTTTGGGTCTCAGTGTCAGATACCATCCTCTCCACAGAGACAATATTCTTCTCCAAATCAAAGACCTCCTCAGTATCAACGGTCCTACCACCATCAGTCGCGGCAGCATGCACGACAAAGGCCAAGAAAGCCAAAAAGGAATTTCACTCCATTGCCAATACCATACAGTCAATTCTTGCCAGATTTAATCAAAGGAGGATTGATAGTGCCAAAGGAGATAGATCCAGTGCCTTTTCGTACCCGCCAAACTCTAACGCCGACGCCCGTTGTGACTATCATGCAGGGGCACAGGGGCATACAACTGAAGATTGTAGAGTGCTCAGAAATAAGGTTCAGGCTCTGCTTGACTCCAATATGATCTCATTCACGCCTTAAGGTATTCAAATCAACAATCCTTCACCTAATCAAGAGGATTCATCAGACTCTGAAGTGGAAGAAATTACTGAGAGGGGATGTGAAGATAATTCTCAGACCGATCTCGACAGTCAACTCTGAAAATGACCATCTCGGTTTGGCAAATCAAGAAAGGAAAGCCTAAGTCCCTAAAGCTGACCATCTTTTGGATGTTTCAGCATTTTGTTGTATTTTCTTTGCATATTTGAATTGTATTTGCTTATAAGCTTTTGTTTTTCAAATTGGCAAGATTAATGAAATGTTTGGGCACCTTTTGATTAAGTTCATTCGTTTCACTCATTTTATTTTCATGAAAACAAAAATATCTTTATCTTGTTTCTTTCCATTTATCAAATTTGTTGTTAAGCAAAGATTGGGGAGGATGATGAAAATATTATCCATAATTGTTATGGTATGCTTTCGATTAAACCTTGCCGAGGATGTAAGGCATTGTTTCAATTCCCAAACAATGGAGAAATAAGGAAGATAATCCCTCGTTAACCTTTTGAACCTAAGAGTAGGAGCTTTCTTTCCTTACACAAAAAATCCTTAAATCTCAGCCTTGGGGCAGGGTAGTTCTCAGTTTAACTCGGTTATGTACTCGAATGTAAACGCTTCATGCAAGACACCAGTCAGCTCTCTCAAATCAAGTGACAATCAAAAAGACGAGGTCTCATAACCTCAGAAGACAAAGAAGAGGTCTCAAAACCTCAACAAATACAAGAAGAGGTCTCAAAACCTCAATGAAGACAAAAAGAGGTCTCATAACCTCAAAAAAGAAAAAGATGTCTCATAACCTCAACAAAGACAAGAAGAGGTCTCAAAACCTCAAACAAAGACAAGAAGAGGTTTCAAAACCTCAGTAATAAAGGACAATCAAATTCTACAAGGGAGTAATGACTACAAAGGTGTCTGAATCATCGTCAACTATCATCAATTCATTTCCTAGCCTATGGAAACTTGAATGTATAGCTTGAGTTATCTGAGTGTAGGATTGGAGTTCATCACGAAGATGGGGTAGGGATAAATAAACTTTGAGCCTTTATCCTTTGTTTCATGAACCGTGAACCAGACCACGTTACAACCCTTAAAAGACCTAATTGAGGTAAGGTTATTTTGAAAGTATACTACAGCAAGGTTGATTAACCTGACACCTAATAATCTTTGCTAACTACGTGTGTTGATCACTTTATCTGTCATTCTGTAAATGGCTAGATCCACTTTTGTTTTTAATTATTTAATCATTTCACCGTGTGTGTTACATCAATAAACTTTGCTTTCAAAAGCTTGCATGAATTTTGCATTAAAATTGCCAATTTTTAACGAACAATACTTGTTTACAAAACAAATTCAATATCAAAGAAATCCCAACAAATACAGCCAGCTAGGGAATTCAACTTGATAAAGGAAGCTCAGTCAGGGGCAACCATGCGGAAGGATTTGCCAATCCACCATTCCAAGAGTTATTGAATCAGGACCAGAACTCTTCAAAAGTTCAGGGTATTGGGGCAAGTCTTCTTGAGGTCATCTTATGACAAGTTTGGACTCCAGTAACTCACCAACAGGGGCAAGTTTGTTCTCCAGTTGTTTCTACCACAGTCTGAGTCCTTTGTATTGGGAATACGGTTAATCCGGAGCAGTTATGCCAAGGCTCATTTCTTTTCAAAAGTTTGAAGATATTGAAGCATCTGGTATTCCAATTCTTCTGTAAAATCCTTTTGTTGACCTATTCTCACATACCCGTTAATCAGAAGCAGTCAAGTCGAGATTCGATAAATCTCTAAAAATCAACAACATCTCCTTCGCAGATCAACCAAGATGACAGGGGCAAGTTTGTCCCCCAGTCGTCAAACAATCAGTCTGAAGGACAAAGTTCAAGGACCTTGTTGCAAATGCAGTTAATCTAGGGCAGTTATGCCAAAATTCATGAATCCTTCCAAGAGTTTTGAAGATATTGAGGCATCCTGCATGCAAATTCTTCTGTAAAATCCTCTTGATATTTTCTTCTGACAAACCATGTATTCTGGGGCAGATGAGTTATGCATAACTACTCAGCCTTTACAAACCATGTACTCTGGGGCAGATGAGTTATGCATAACTACTCAGCCTTTGTGACATCTTTTGCTAGCTCCCCAATAAGTTGTATCTTCAGCTAATCTTGGCAATTCTCCTTGGATTTCCCTCCAGCAAAGAAATCAAGCTCATGACGGCAATCCTAGTAAAGTCATGATGTTATACCAAATGTAAGACTTTTTCCCCAGAGAAGGTTGTAATCTTGAAGTAGAACTACGGATTCTGCAAGTTCATCCCCAATAATGGTCCAATCTGACGAGTTTGGCTGGGTATCCTTGTCGAGATGTTTATTTCATCTCCAGTTTTGCCTCTTGTTTGTTTTGTCAGCATGAACATAAGCATGGCATACATGCACTCATATGCATTGCATCTTAGCATTTTTGCTTCATTCTGGTGTTTACCTATTTTGTTCGCTTTGGAAGTTATCTCCCCAAGTGAATGGGTTTGTCTATTCTCTCCAATAGAGTTATCAGCCCTATGCATAAAGTGCCCATCCTTTCTAGAATTCCCCATAGAGTTTGATTCTCGTGGATGATGGTTGGTTCAATTATCTTTTCCACATTTGGATAAGATAAATCCCCATTTGAGTTCATTCCTCAATTGGAGTCTTGTTTGACCGTTTCTTTCTAGCTTGTTCCTATATTGAACTTTGACCCCTGGCAGGTGTGGTTTCTGAGCCCATCTTGAATGTGCATTTATTTTGCACTGTGTCTCGCAGGAAGAATCTTTTGCAGATCCTCATTGAAGACAATTATTTCTCCAGCAGTGTTGTAATATCAACATCTCTTTGGAATTTATACCCAACAACAAGTGGCAATCTCCTTGAGAAGCTTGTTTTGCTATCATCACCTTGAGAAGCTTCTCTCTCACGAGAAGCTTATCCGTCCTTGGTTTTGTTCATACTTCTACAGTTACCAATGGTGTTACCTTCAGTCAGCCAATTTCCATCAACCCGTTTGATGTGATCCCTATTTGAGGTGTTCTTCCCGTTAACCATTTTTGACGAAGTTAATTTCTTCATTCCGTCAATCCGTTGATGTGGATGATGTGATCCCTGTTATTGTTCCTTGCCGTCAACCTTTTTGATGATGTGAACCTTCAGATATGCCTTATTTCTTGCCGTCAAACCTTTTGATGATGTGAACCTTCAGATATGCCTTATTCCTTGTCGTCAACCTTTTTGATGATGTGAATGTCCAGATATGCCTTATTCCTTGCTGTCAAACCTTTTGATGATGTGAATCTCCAGATATGTTATTATTTCCTTGCCGTCAACCTTTTTGATGATGTGAATCTCCAGATATGCCTTATTCCTTGTCGTCAAACCTTTTGATGGTGTGAATCTCCAAATATGCCTTATTCCTTTCCGTCAACCTTTTTGATGATGTGAATCTCCAGATATATCTTATTCCTTGCCATCAAACCTTTTGATGATGTGAATCTCCAGATATGCTTTATTCCTTGCCATCAAACCTTTTGATGTGAATCTTCAGGTTTCCTGGCCATCAAAATTCTTGATCATGTGATCCCTGTTTTGGTTTCCTTGCCGTCAAACTTCTTGATGATGTGATCCCTGTTTTAGTTTCCTTGCCATCAAACTTCTTGATGATGTGATCCCTGTTTTGGTTTCCTTGCCATCAAACTTCTTGATGATGTGATCCCTGTTTTGGCTTCCTTGCCATCAAACTTCTTGATGATGTGATCCCTATTTTGGTTTCCTTGCCGTCAAACTTCTTGATGATGTGATCCATGTTTTGGTTTCCTTGCCTTCAAACTTCTTGATGATGTGATCCCTATTTTAGTTTCCTTGTCGTCAACCCTTTTCGACGATGTGAAATTTGGTCAGTTGTGAACCTCAATCCAAAAGTCCAGCTCATACTGGCATCCAAAGTCTAGCTCATACAAACACTTCAAATCCAGCTCATACTGGCATCCAAAGTCCAGCTCATATGGACACTTCAAATCCAGCTCATACTGGTACCCAAAGTTTATCTCTGTCTTTTCTGGTTTTTCTTGAAGATCCCGTTTAAACTCTTCAGCATAAGAAAATCCCAGAAAATCTTTGGTTGATGTCTATCCCCTTATTTCAAGATGATCCCCAGTAGAGATCATGTCTTCTTTCTGGTTTCATGCCCAGTAAGAATGTGTCTTTTTTCCCCAGTGTCGTCCGGTCACCTACGGACCTGTCGTCCATCTCCCTTGATCTTTCCCTCAGTGGAGAACACCTCTCTGGCTCCTATCTCCAGTAAGGACCTGTAGGGTTTCCCCCTCATTTTTATTTTCCATCCTCAGCGTTGCCTCAGAGTCTCCCCAGTAAGTCTATTTTGTTAGTCAGCATGTATCCCCATTGAGTCTTCCTCACGGATACTAACCTTCATCCATCCCCAGTGATGCTCACCTATGGTTGTTTGATCTTTATTCTCTGGTGTTTTGTTTGTCTGCATCTTTGCATTATCATGACACCATGTTATCATACTATAAGTTCATGGCATGTTAGCATATGCATGCCTGTCCTTAGCATCTGCATTCCATCTAAGGGCAAAATTTTCGGTTTGCTATATTTAAATACCTTTCACCATAATGTCCCAAGGATTTCCATTCCTCGTGCCATCCGGTAAAGTTATTTAAATAGGGACAACTGTTGTACCCCAATATTTACCCCTTAGATGTCATAACATCTTGCACTTACATGTAGGAATCATTCATCTGTGCATCATTAACTGACCACCATATCTTGCTAGTTTGTTCAATGTGAAATCCAGGTTTACACAGGAAAGGGAACAAAAGTCAATAAGCCAAACTCTCACATGTTTCAAGGTCTCCTAAGACATTCTTTGGCTCCAAATGCAATCATCTGAGCTCACATACCTTCAAGAGATCTCACTCAACAAAGGAAATCAAGTGTGTCCGGTTCTTATCACAAGTGTTCTGAGCCACAGGATTCACCGTGACTCAAAATCAGGGTTATATCAGCATCCGTCAACCAGTGCTTTTGATTTGGATCAAGACTTGTTTCCAAGCTTCGGAATACGATTTCACTCGGTACTGGACATCCTTAGAGGCCATCTATGGGCCTTGAAAAAGATTGAAAAAAGCAAGAACCTCAAAGATCATCCATCGGAATCCCAACAAAAATTAAGGTTTTGACCGAAGGAATCGAGCCTCCGATTCTGACGATTTTGGACCAAAAAGAAGCTTCCGAGCCATGTCTCGTTTTAATGTGGTCGACCTGAAGACACGAGGAATCGGCACTGGTGAATTTTATTTTTATCTTCATTTGAAAAAGACAAAAAAAAATAAAAAAAATAAAAAATAAAAAGAAACACGAAAAAGAAAAAGGAAAGAAAAGAAAAAGAAAAAAATACAATGGGTGGCGCCTGCCACCATGGTAAGAATCAAATGTGGCGTGTGCCACCACCAATCCATTCTTGTTTTAATTAAAATAATAAATGATTTAAACAAAACAAAAGCAAGTGGATATGAATTCATAATGGCAAAAGAATAGGTTTTTCAGTAAAGTTTGGTTCACGTCTATCAGCCCAACCTACTCTGAGCCTAGTTCTGAAACTGAGACTTTTCGAACCCACTATCTACAGCTTGCACAATTTGAAAAAAGGGTAATCTCGGTATTGCTACAAGCTCCTCATTTTTCCTATAAATAGAACACCACACTTCAGCAAACGACACACCAGGTTAACCCAAAGAATGGGCTGAATACTCTCCATACTTTTCTCCCTAAGTTATTGTGATAATTCTGAGTTTTGGCACGAGAGTTTTTGGTTCGAATTTTCCACCATCAGTAGCTGTGGCATTTTGAGGAAAAATAAGTTTGTCCATTTTTTCGAAGACGTATTTGTGAAGAGGCAGTGGATCGTCTCCACTAGGTAACCTTCGCATCTCCGTTTCATTTCCGTTTCGTCCTGTTTTCATAATATCATAATCATGTTACTGTTATGTTCATACTAATACTTGATTCCTGAATAAATGCTAAATGTTGTGTGTGGTTTTTGTTATTATTTTATGTTATGATTGTTACTTAAAATAAAAATGAAAAAATAAAAAAGAGTAATTCATGGCACCCGCCACCCATTCTGCAGGCACTTGTTGTGAGTAAACAGTGTCTGCCATTAAGAAAATGGGCTTTTTTTTTTATTTCATTCATGGTATAGGCGCGCCTTCCACACTTTCCATGGCACTGGCCAAGAAAGTGTGACGCATGCCATACTTAGCTTTGGTGGCCATGGCGCCTGCCACAATGTTGTGGCACCTGCCACACATTGTGGCATTTTTATGTGGCGACTGCCACTTCACTTTTTTTTTCTTCTTTTTTTGTTTTTTATTTCAATTATGATTTTGTCATCTATTTTTCTTCCTAAAAGAACTTCAAAATAAAAAATAAAAATATGCTTGTGCCTTGTGTTTAATTCCTGAGTTTTGTAAAGGAAAAAAATCATCAACCGACTCTGGAAAATGTTAAGTTTTCTTTTAAGGTTTTGCAACAACTTAAAAATATTTGCTTGACATTCATTTCCTGATTGTATCAATCACTATGCCTCTGGTTTAAAAATTGAAAAATATCATCTATGTTTCATCCTATTCATCTGTGAAATATTGGTTGGTTAATGTTTACTGTTTTCAAGTTCTTGAAATCATATTGTTCATCCAACTCTTGTAAATTTGTTTCCCTTTATTCCAAAGGAAAGCCTCTCTATTGACAGCAAAAGTCGTAGAAAGCTCATTACCAGCTTTGACCTCATAGTCATAGCCACCTCCCTCCTTGACCTCATAGTCATAGGATACCAGTCTTGACCTCATAGTCATAGAATACTTTTTGTTAGTTCTGAAATTGGCAGCAATTTTGGTAAAACAAAGTGTTGAATCAAGTTGTCTTACTTGATGTCTTGACATGTTGTTTCTAACATTCTGAGTTGGTGTGTTTTAGTATTGCAAGGATTTTGAGCATGATGTCGAACACGATGTTCTGACATCAGTTGACAGAACTTCCAGTTCAGTGTTTTTATGTGCTGCGTTTTTTTTTATATATCTTGGGAGATTTTGTTTGAGAGATTGCAGGCGAATTTATTGGAGAAGATTTGTTTTGATACGATCAATTCCTGTTACTTTGTGGAGTATATTTTGTCACTATTTTAAGGGCAAAAAGATTTGGAGTTTTATCGATTTTAATTGAGAATTAATTCTGAGAATTATTATTGTCCAGGCCCAAGAATCTGTTTCTATTTAAAGAAGTCTCAACCCTACTTGGAAACGATGAAGACTAGAGATTAAAGACTGAGTGTCAAGTGTTAGGATTTATGTTTTCGTCTGTTATTTGTGAGCCATTCATTCATCTTTCAGATGCTTGAATTGGACTGATTGTTTGAGTTGTATGTTATCCACTCTAAGCTTTTAAGCACGAGTGTTTGTTCTTGATTGAAGCTTTTAAGCAAGATCAAGTATTGTCTTTGAAGTGTGATCTTCTAATATTTGTAATTTTTCTATTGTCATCACTGCTATGATTGAGGGGGAGTGAGAGGTGTCTCATATCTAAGAGTGTCTTAGGTAGAAGTGTCATTGGGTAGTGATTAAGTGAGTAGATTGTCAACTTGTGTGTTGATTGTAGAGTCTATGAATTGATACTACTAATAGTGAATTTCCTCCCTGGCTTGGTAGCCCCCAGACGTAGGTTGTTAGACCGAACTGGGTGAACAATTCTCTATGTTTATTTATTGCTTTTAAGTGTTGTTACCTTTACTGTCTTGTTCATATAGCAGATATTGATGTTGTGACATCTCACTCGACATCACATATCTGATACCAGAATTTCAATTGGTATCAGAGCAGGCATCCTGCTCTGTATCTGGGTGAGATCTAGTACGGTTACTTTCTGGTACAATAGACAAGGAGAGTGGTGGATTTGTGAATAGACCCCCTATTCTAGACGGATCAAATTATGACTACTGGAAACCTCGCATGGTTACTTTTTTGAAGTCTTTAGACAGCAGGGCTTGGAAGGCTATTTTGAAAGAATGGAAACATTGTGTCATTGTGGGAGAAGATGGTCAGTCAAAGCTGAAACCTGAAGAATATTGGACCAAGGAAGAAGATGAACTTGCTCTTGGAAATTCTAAGGCTTTGAATGCCTTGTTTAATGGTATTGACAAGAACATTTTCAGGCTGGTCAACGCATGTGAAGTGGCTAAGGAGGCTTGGGATATCCTGAAAACAACTCATGAAGGAACTTCCAAGGTCAAGATGTCAAGACTTCAGCTGCTAACCTCAAAGTTTGAAAGTTTGAGGATGAAAGATGAAGAGACCATTCATGACTTTCACATGAATATACTTGAACTGTCAAATGCTTCTAGTGCCCTAGGAGAGAGGATGTCTGATGAGAAGCTGGTGAGAAAAATTCTCAGATCTCTTCCCAAGAGATTTGAAATAAAGGTGACTGCTATAGAGGAAGCTCAAGACATCAGCCAGATGAGGGTAGATGAATTGATTGGTTCCCTTCAGACATTTGAATTAGGGTTGAATGACAGATCAGAAAAGAAGTCCAAAAGCATGGCATTGGTGTCTAGTACTGAAGATGAAAAGAAATAGTGTGATATTGAAACCCAGGAGGAGCAATCCAATGCAATCGTGATGCTGGGAAGGCAGTTTAATAAGGTGTTGAAAAGAATGGACAGGAGCTATAAACCTTATGTCAAGAACATCACATCTGACATCAACAGGTCATGTGATCAGATGAAGAAAACCAAAGCAGAGGAGAAGCCTAATAATGACAAAGGAATTCAATGCCATGGTTGTAAAGGTTATGGTCACATCAGAGCTGAATGCCCTACATACCTTAAACAGAAAAAGGGTTTGTCTGTCACTTGTTCTGATGAGGACACTGAAAGTGAAGATGAATCTGCCAAGCATGTCAGAGCAATGACTGGAATATGTGAGTCTGATGATGATTCAAGTGATGGAGAGATTACCTATGAGGAGCTAGCTGCATCATATAGAGAGTTGTGCATTAGAAGTGAATAAGTTTGTCAAGAAGGGGAGAAGCAGAAGAAAATATAATTCAACTAAAGGCTGAAAAGGCTGAACTGGAGAATGAAGTCAGTCTGCTGAACTCCAAGCTTGATCAAATGGTCAAATCTATCAGAATGCTGAACAAGGGGACTGATACCTTAGATGATATTCTTCAGACTGGAAAGCTGGCTGGAGATATGAATAGGCTGGGATTTGATGGTGAAAAGAAACCTTCTTCAGATTCTAGTTCTTCTGGTCCCAAACATAACTTATCCCATCAGATGTCTCAACATCATGGGAACGTTCATGCTTCTGGACCTAAGCAGTTTGTGCCTCATCAGATATCTCAACATCATGGGAAAGGTCATGTTTCTGGACCTAATCATTTTGTGCCCCAACATCATGGCAGAAGACAGCCTCAACATCATGGGAGAAGACATCCTCAAGGGAGAAGACATCCCAACCACTTCAGAGGAGGATTTCAAAGATGGAGATGTCATTACTGTGGAAGATTTGGTCACATAAAACCTTTTTGCTTCAGACTGCATGGATATCCTAAACCTGATCCTCAACCTAGACCAAATCAAAGCATTCATACAAGTGGAAAACAATGGGTTCCCAAGATTGCTGCTAACAGTTTGATAGCTCATACTTCTCTTAGAGTCTCCACTAAAGAAGACTGGTACTTTGATAGTGGTTGTTCAAGACACATGACAGGAGTGAAGAATTTGCTGGTGGATGTTAAACTTCATTCTTCTGGCCATGTGACTTTTGGTGATGGTGTCAAAGGAGAAATCAAGGGTGTGGAAAATCTGAATTGTGAAGGTGCACCTAGACTTGATGATGTACTGCTAGTCAAGGGGTTGACAGCAAATTTAATCAGTATTAGTCAACTATGTGATCAAGGACTCATAGTTAATTTTACAAAAACTGAGTGCATTGTCACAAATGAGAAAGGTGAAGTTATCATGAAGGGTGCTAGGTCTAAGGACAACTGTTACCTATGGGTGTCACAAGACTCAAGTTCCTCCACATGTGTTCTTGCAAAAGAAGATGAAGTCAAAGTATGGCATCAAAAGTTGGGACATCTACATCTGAAGGGAATGAAGAGAATCATATCTACAGAAGCAGTAAGAGGAATCCCAGAGCTCAAAATTGAAGAAGGAAGAGTTTGTGGAGACTGTCAGATAGGGAAGCAAACCAAGATGTCACATCAAAAGCTTCAACATCCCACTACTTCTAAAGTGTTGGAACTTCTTCATATGGACTTAATGGGGCCTATGCAGGAAGAAAGTCTAGGTGGGAAGAAATATGCTTATGTAGTTGTGGATGATTATTCCGGGTACACTTGGGTGGATTTTATCAAAGACAAAACAGAAGTGTTTGATGTGTTTAAGGATCTATGTCAAAGACTCCAAAGAGAAAAGGAGAGCAATGTCACCAAAATAAGAAGTGATCATGGGAGAGAGTTTGAAAATAGCAAGTTTGCTGAATATTGTTCTACTGAAGGCATCAGTCATGAGTTTTCTTTACCTATTACCCCTCAGCAAAATGGAGTTGTTGAAAGGAAGAATAGAACCATTCAAGAATCTGCTAGAGCAATGATTCATGCCAAAAAGCTTCCTTACCATTTCTGGGCTGAAGCTATGAATACTGCCTGCTACATTCACAACAGAGTTACCTTGAGAAGAGGTACTTCAGCTACCTTGTATGAGTTGTGGAAGGGAAGAAAACCAAGTGTGAAGTACTTTCATGTCTTTGGAAGTAAATGTTATATTCTGTCAGATCGTGAACAGAGGAAAAAAATGGATCCTAAAAGTGATGAGGAAATCTTTTTGGGATACTCTACAAACAGCAGATCTTATAGGGTATTCAACTCCAGAACCAGAGTCATGATGGAATCTGTAAATGTGGTTGTTGATGACTATGGAATGAAGGAAGATGTTGATGTCCTGGATGATGTTGGAACATTTGTTGATGATGTATCAACAGAAGCTGAAGACAGAAGTGTAAATCCCAGTCCTACTGCTGCTGAACCTGAACCAGAGCAGCCTAACAAGGGACCATCCATCAGAGTGCAAAAGGACCACCCAAAAGAGCTTATCATAGGTGATCCAAACTCAGGAGTTACCACTAGGTCAAGAGAAGTTGTGTCAAATTCTTGCTTTGTATCCAAAATTGAGCCCAAAAATGTTAAAGAAGCCTTGAAAGATGAATTTTGGATTAATGTCATGCAAGAAGAGCTGGGACAATTCAAAAGGAATGAAGTGTGGGATCTTGTACCAAGGCCTGATGGAATAAATGTGATTGGCACCAAGTGGGTTTACAAGAATAAATCTGATGAACAAGGAGTGGTCACCAGAAATAAGGCTAGACTGGTTGCCCAAGGTTACACTCAAGTATAAGGAATTGATTTTGATGAGACTTTTGCTCCTGTGGCTAGACTAGAATCTATCAGGTTACTCTTAGGTGTGGCTTGTAATCTCAAATTCAAGTTATTCCAGATGGATGTAAAGAGTGTTTTCTTGAATGGGTACTTAAATGAAGAAGTTTATGTAGATCAACCCAAGGGGTTTATTGATCCAACATTTCCTAACCATGTCTACAAACTAAGGAAAGCTCTTTATGGATTAAAGCAAGCACCTAGAGCTTGGTATGACAAGCTTACTGAATTCTTGGCTCTGAATGGTTACAGAAAAGGAGGAATTGACAAGACATTATTTGTCAAAGAGGAAGGAGGAAAACTGTTGATAGCTCAAATATATGTTGATGACATAGTGTTTGGTGGGATGTCAGAAGCAATGGTTCAACATTTTGTGAAGCAGATGCAATCTGAGTTTGAGATGAGTCTTGTTGGTGAGCTCAGCTATTTTCTGGGTCTGCAAGTTAGACAAATGGAAGACTCCATATTTATCTCTCAGAGCAAGTATGCAAAGAACATAGTCAAGAAGTTTGGTCTGGAGAATGTTAATCACAAGAGGACACCTGCTCCTACTCACCTGAAGATGTCCAAGGATGAACATGGAGTGAGTGTGGATCAAAGCCTATACAAAAGCATGATTGAAAGCCTATTGTATCTCACAGCTAGCAGACCTGATATCTCCTTTGCAGTAGGAGTTTGTGCCAGATATCAATCTGAACCTAAAGTTAGCCACATGAATCAAGTGAAGAGAATTCTGAAATATGTGAATGGTACTAGTGACTATGGCATACTATACAGTCATGGATCAGACACTGAACTGAGTGGATATTGTGATGCTGACTGGACAGGGAGTGCTGATGATAGAAAAAGTACTTCAGGAGGATGCTTCTTCTTAGGGAACAATCTTATCTCGTGGTTTAGCAAAAAACAGAACTGTGTGTCTCTCTCTACTGCTGAGGCTGAGTACATAGCAGCAGGAAGTAGTTGTTCACAACTGGTTTGGATGAAGCAAATGTTAACTGAATACAATGTCAAGCAAGATGTCATGACATTGTACTATGATAATCTAAGTGCTATCAATATCTCCAAGAACCCAATTCAACATAGCAGGACTAAGCATATTAACATACGTCATCACTTTATAAGAGATCTGCTTGAAGATAAAGTGGTTGCTTTGGAACATGTTGCTACTGAAATGCAATTAGCTGATATTTTTACTAAGGCCTTAGATGCAAATCAATTTGAAAATTTAAGAAGCAAATTAGGGATTTGCATATATGAGGATTAGTATAATTTTTTTTGAAGTGCAGGAAGGTGATTGTTGGTGCAGTTGTCTTATGTCTGTAAGCTTATCTCTTTGGTGAAATTGACAAAAGAAGCAGTTTGAAGGACTGACTCATGTTTCCTTCTCAGTTTGGCTGTAGTAAGAAGCAGTTTGGTGTAGTTTTTATAATTCAAATGGAAACCCTTGTTTGTATCGCCTGGTCAGTCAAAGTTGTTTAGTGTCTGTGCACCTCTCTCTGTTGAGTAATGTGTCACTCTTTCCAAGCTGAGTTACAACAATTTTTCTTGGTATTGGACCATGTTTGACTAAGTGTCAGAACATTGGGCTTGCTGCTCATAGTGTTCTTTTGGCCAATTATGGCTAAAAAGGGGGAGAGAGTAGAGTGACTTTGGCTTTTCAGTAGTTCTGTGTTCTGGAGTGGATGTTCTATGATGTTCTGATGTTTTTTGGGTGGTTTTTAGATATGTTGTGGTTCTTGTAACACCCCCAATCTATACCCCCAATTAATTAAAACAGTAAAAGAAAATTCAAAATTTCGTCAGAGTATATTTAAATTATCATGGCATAGACCGAGGGGTCACATCAAATTGAAACAATCCATACAACACCTGCTCATAAAGATATGCAACAGTGGGGTAGCTATCAACAGAGGAACTCAGTTCCTTACACCCACATTTTAGAATTTAGAATAAAAGCGGAAAATCTAAAACTGAATAACATACATATATATATCACATGAAAAGTTTGTCATACTTCAAGTTGTACATGTACAAGCCAAAAGATATATATACAGAATACACAATAATCACTAACGGCCTTCCTAACTACCCGGTGTCACATATCAGAGCCGACCGACAAAAGAATGAAGACGCAAAGCTTCACAAAAATACCTCCGGCAACTCTAATCTACAATGCCTCATAGAGCATTATAAAACAGCAGAAGGGTGAGAAAAACAACCATAATATAATTGCATACAATCATATATTAACACAAAAATACACATATATACGTTTCTCACCACAACTCACACCATAATTCCAACACAATGCAAC
This sequence comes from Lathyrus tuberosus, assembly GCA_022829125.1. NCBI lineage: Eukaryota > Viridiplantae > Streptophyta > Magnoliopsida > Fabales > Fabaceae > Lathyrus > Lathyrus tuberosus. The sequence continues at coordinate 15,130,447 of JALAZF010000027.1, read as the reverse complement.
ACAAGGTATAATTCATATTTCCATCACCAACACATATCCATATATCAATTATATCCACAATTCCACACCTAAGACAACCATAATGACTTATGCAATGCAAGAGACCGACACAACGACTCCATGCATATGCACATGCGGTACCAATTTCCATTGTTTCTCATCACTAGTTCACTCAGGAACTCTGCTGGAATCATCGCTCGTTACATCACTATAACTCCCCGTCGGGCATACGATGTTCCCCGTCGCTCACACCCCACATGGGCACACGACGTTTATGGATCGCTCACACCTCACACGGGCACACAACCCGATCGTTCACACCCCACATGGGCACACGATCGTCTATAATCATCGCTCACACCCCACACGGGCACACGACGTTATAGCAAATTCCCTCTGGAATCCAAACCGTCACTCAGGACGTCTCAACAATGCATATCATGATGCTTGGCATACAATGACCCATGACATTTAATATGCACACATAAATACATTCATTTACATCGACAAAATCACACTTTGCAGTTATGCCCAAAACAATGCATTTAATTTCCACACGGCCACAAATCATCACAACCCCATCTAAACACATACATTTACCTCATACAACAACACCTTGCACGATACACATCAATTACGTACAAGTATAACGACAAAAGTCGACAACCGACACTATTCCCGATTTTCTGACATAATTAAATCGGCTAACAATTTCAAAATCATCATAATAAGAAAGTACAGCTCAATAGCTACACAACGATACCAAGAATGTAAAAATCGGACAAACGGAACTCAAGTCACGAAAGAAAACGAAAAACGATATTTTGAAAAGTCCCATTTTACAATTGTCCTGTCCATACGCGTATTGCCCTGAGCCATACGCGTATGAGCAGAGACTCATTTTCCCCAAAGTTCACGTGTAAAAGTCTGTACGCGTAATGCCCAACCTCGTACGCGTATTGCCCTAAAAAGCTACGCGTATCATACGCAAATGGGCAGATGGCCGAGCAAAACAACATTCCATACGCGTATTGGCCCCAAAACACGCCCACGATACGCGTATTGGCAAGGTCCATATGCGTATGAACATGCCCCATACGCGTATGACCTGGAAAACCCAGAAAATTTCTTCTGCATAATTTTGCTTACGGGTTCCAATCCAAAACACCCCAAATTCCACCTACACACCAGAAAATTGCCGATACAATGTCCAATAACAAGTATCTATCATGTACCAACAATTATGGATACTAAAAACATGATTTCTAACACATTTAATCAATTTCTAATCAATTTTACCAACAATGGGTTTTACTAAATATTTTCATTTCAATCCAACAAACACCACAAATACTCATACACAATCATACAATAATTGAGTTTCGCACCCTTACCCGATTAAATCGATTCTAGAAGTTGATTTTTCTTGATTTCCCAAGCTTTTCTCACTATTTCTCTTCTTCTTCTCTTTTCTCTCCTTTTTCCTTCTTCTCCCTTTCTTTCTTTCTATTTTTCTCTCTTCTAATTTCTATTTTCTTACTTAATGAAAAATATCCTAAAACGACCAAAATACCCCCACACTCAAATATCTCGCAAACGATCCCAAAACCCGATAAAATATCACAACATTGAAAAATAACATATTTTCAGATAAAAGTCGAAAATAAAATAAAATAATAATAAAATAATCAAACGACTCGATTAAATAAAACTCACACAAAAACTGGGTCGTTACAGTTCTGCTGCAGGTTCTCTGATATGTGTTTCTACTGTTGTTTCTCAAGTGTTAGGGTTTGTGTTTTCGTCTGTTATTTGTGAGCCATTCACTCATCTTTCAGATGCTTGAATTGGACTGATTGTTTGAGTTGTATGTTGTCCACTCTAAGCTTTTAAGCACGAGTGTTTGTTCTTGATTGAAGCTTTTAAGCAAGATCAAGTATTGTCTTTGAAGTGTGATCTTCTAATATTTGTAATTTTTCTATTGTCATCACTGCTGTGATTGAGGGGGAGTGAGAGGTGTCTCATATCTAAGAGTGTCTTAGGTAGAAGTGTCATTGGGTAGTGATTAAGTGAGTAGATTGTCAACTTGTGTGTTGATTGTAGAGTCTATGAATTGATACTACTAATAGTGAATTTCCTCCCTGGCTTGGTAGCCCCCAGACGTAGGTTGTTAGACCGAACTGGGTGAACAATTCTCTGTGTTTATTTATTGCTTTTAAGTGTTGTTACTTTTACTGTCTTGTTCATATAGCAGATATTGATGTTGTGACATCTCACTCGACATCACATATCTGATACCAGAATTTCACTTTTCCTTGGCCTCATAGCCATTCACCTCTTGCAACTTAGAATTAAGTTAGAGTTCTTGGACTCTATGTGGACTCATCACTTTGAGTATCCACTTTCCCCCATCACAACTTAGACTTAGAGAGTTTCTTAAACTCTACATGAGCTCATACTCATTCCCCTAGGAACTTTGGCCATAGTCAATGGTTCCTCCTTCACCCTTAGTTAGGTGAACTACGGTTACTCTGATTCTTTAGTCAGATACGTAGGCACAAGATGCGACGTCTTGGCGAGCAAACTTAGTGTATATACCTATAGGTTTTTACCTTTACCCTTTAACAGATTTCCTTAGCAAGCAAACATAATATAACACAGACTAAACAAGAGGTTCCTGTAGAGTACTACAGATATTAAGGGTGTTAATACCTTCCCTTAGTATAACCAACCCCCGAACCTTAGATCTCCCCCCTTTAGGTTTTCTCGATCTTGAACCTTTCCTTTGGATAAATCAAAGTCGATAGTGAATTCAAAGAAATGTGATGCAAGTTAATCAATAGCTTGTTATCCGATTCTCACCGCAACAGGTTAGTATGAAAATCCCAAATTAGCTAACTTTTGTTCCTATGAAGAAGACGAACTTCACGAGATGGTTTTGAGACGGTTGAAGACGCAGACGGAGTTGTTTCTGGATAATTAAAGACAAAGCACGGTCAAATCTGCCATTGAAGCTTGCAATGTCTGAGGTTAGTTTTTTCGATCTATCTTCTAATGTCTGGGTTTCTTTTTTCGTCGTCTCTTCTAAATGTCTGATTTTCGAATCCACTTCACAGAACATGCAACATTTTAATGTCATTTTTCACCATGGGGGTGAATTTATAATGGTTAACAAGAATGATATCATATATAGAGGGGGTGTGGGTCCAATAGTTTCTAGTTAACACATTGACAAATGGATAATGGTTGAAATTCGTAAGTTGGTTAATAGGTGGGGTTATAAAGAAGGATCTTATAGATTGTGGACGAAGATTTTGAAAATAGATGAGGATTTCTTTCAGATAAGGAAGGATGATAATGCATTCAATTTTGTTGCATATGCATATGCAACTTAAGTTGATGGAGATATTTTTGTGGAACATGATGTTAAAGACATAGAACTGGAAGCAAAGGTACCTAAATATGTTAATGGGGTGACAGCCATGGAAGGAATATATGATGAGGTGATTGAATGGTTGGATGATAGTGAGGATGATAGAGCTACTTCTCTTGTAGATGTATTTGATAGAGTTGATGTGACTGTACCTATCAATCATGGGGAAATAGTTGTAGGATTACTAGGTAGACCCAAAAAGAAAATTGAAGATGATGAATATTGAAGACCTGGTGTAGCTTATAAGTGCACCAAGTGTCACAAGTTTGGGAATAATGCTTTGTCATGCAAGAGCCTTACACAAGACCTAAATTCTTTGAAAAGAAATGTAATACAATTTTATTTGTGTGCACTTTGTTATTTCTCTGCATTGCGCTGATTTGATTGTAATATGTTGTGAATTGATGTCGTGAAGAACAAACCAAAATATGAGAAAAAGATTTGAGTTTCTTGAACAAACACAAGAAACCATATTAGGTTTTACAAAAGGGATAGAAGAAGGAAGAAGAAGAAGAATAGGAATTGGTTAAATTTGTTTTTCTATTCACTTTCTCAATAAGGGTTCAAAGATTACAAGTGAATACCAACAATTAACCTCTCTCAACAATATGAGAAAACTAGCCTATTTATAGACTACTAAGCTAACTTGAGCAACAAGAAAACTTAAACAATTGGCCTTTCAAGCAAGGCCTAATTCGACATACTAACTTAAAATACAAGTTAACATATTTTAAAAGTAAGCTCGAACAGACTTCGAATACAGCATACACAACTCTCGTCGAACCATGAAGCTACCCTTGTCGACACTAGAGTTTGATCCAAATACCACAAATCTCCACCTTGGAACAAACTCTACATTAACAAGGGAGCAAACTAGCTTTCATCATGCAGCTTTATCAACTGCATACAGTGGAAAAACTTATTACTCGGCAATGTCTTGGTGATCATATCAGCAGCATTATCATCAGTCGAAACCTTTAGTACTTGGACTTCTTCATGCTTGATTATCTCTTTTAAGAAGTTCAACCTCACATCGATGTGCTTGGTTCACTCATGATAGGCTGAATTCTTCGACAGGTGTATTACACTTTGACTATCACATTTAACAGTGATAACTCGACCTTGAAGTTCCAGCTCCTTAGCAAAACCTTCAAGCCACAACGCTTTTTTCATAGCTTCAGTGAGGGCGATATATTATGCTTCAGTGGTTGGTAAGGCAACAACCTTCTGAAGTGTTGCTTTCCAACTTATTGTTGTGCCAAACATAGTGAACACATATCCAGAAATAGATTTTCTGGAATCTATACAACCTGTATAATCAGAGTCGACAAATCCTTCGATTTCGAATTTGCTATCGTCACCATAGGCTCCACCATAAATTAGGACTCAACTCAGAGACTTATTTATGTACTTAAGAATTCACTTTAATGCTTGCCAATGTGCCTTCCCATGATTGGCCATATGTCTGCTTATAAGGCTCACTCCGTATGTTATGTCTGGCCTCGTACAAACCATAGCATACATCAAAGAACCTACTATACTAGCATATAGAATCCTATTCATATAGACTCTTTCGACTTCAGTACTACGACTTTGATTTGTACTTAGCTTGTACTGAGGATTAGTCAGTGTTAGAACAGGCTTGGAATTCGACATACCAAACTTGTCGAGAATCTTCTTCAGGTATGTCTCTTGAGATAAGCATAATTTCAACTGCTTTCTATCTCTCCGGATGCCAATCCCAAGAATTCTAGAGGTAGCTCCCATATCCTTCATGTCGAACTCCTTATTGAGTTCAGCCTTCACCTTCATAACATCTTTGACATTGTTGCTTGCTATAAGGATGACATCAATATAAAGCAACAAAATAACAAGTGAATTTCCAGGTCAAAATCTAAAGTAAACACAGTGGTCGAACTGGCTCCTAGTGAAACTAATGTGTGTCATGAACTTTTCGAATCTCCTATTCCATTGTCGAGGAGATTGTTTTAGGCCATTCAAGGACCTATTCAGCTTGCACACATAATCTTTCTTTCCCTTTTCTGCATACCCTTCAGGTTGCCTCATCAGGATTGTTTCATCTTGATCACCATACAGGAAGATTGTCTTCACATCCACCCGTTCAACTTCTAGGTAGAACTTTTCCACCATGGCTAACAACATTTTAATGGATAGATGCTTTACAACAGGTGAGAACACATCATTGAAGTCTATACCTTCTTTCTGAGTGAACCCCCTAGCAACCAACATTGCCTTAAAATGCTTCGACATCACTCCTTCGATTCCTTCCTTAACCTTGAAAATCCACTTACAGCTGACTAACCTGGCCCCTGCAGGTTTCTCGATCAGCTCCTAAGTGTTATTATCATGAAGATATTTCATCTCATCATCCATGGCTTTCAGCCATTCAGTTTTATCTCGAGTCCTCATAACTTCCTTATAGTCTTTAGGTTCTTCGTCCAGAGCCTCATTTGCAGAGATTAAGGCATAAGCTATAAGATCTACATAACCAAGTCTCTGAGGTGGTTTGATGACTCTTCTCGACTTGTCTCTTGCCAGCAGGTAGTAATTATCAGTCTCCTCATCTTCATCAGCAACTTGACATTCTTCTTTGACTTCATCTGGGTTATACAATTCAGCATCACTATGCTCCACCTCAACAGGAATCTCTTCCTGTTCCAGCTTTTCTTAAGAGATCTTCGAACTTCAACCAATATCATCAGTTTTCTTAAAAGACATCTCAGCTTCATTGAAAACTAAATCTCGACTTGTGATACACCTTCTGTGACCTCTCTCTAGGCACCATAGCCTATAATCTTTGACTCCTTCTGGGTATCCAAGGAACATACATCTCAAAGCTCTAGGTTCGACCTTGTCTTTCCTAACATGAGCATAGGTTAAACAAGCAATTAATCTAAGTTTCTCGAGACTAGGTAGATGTTCCGACCATACTTCTTCAGGTGTCTTCATTCCCAAGGTTGTCGAGGGACACCAATTTATCAACTATGTTGTAGTCACAGCAGTTTCTGCCCAAAAATAGCATTTTCAATCCCACACTTACCAACATGCACCTCACCCTTTCCAGAATGGTTCGATTAAACCTTTCAGCCAAACCATTTTGTTGGGGAGTCCCTGCAGTAGTTTTATTCCTTGCAATGCCATACGCAGCACAATAGTTGTCGAAAGCCTCATTGCAAAATTCAAGACCATTGTCAGTCCTCAACCACTTGACCTTCTTGCCAGTTTGGTTTTCGACCAGAGTCTTCCAACTTTTGAAATTTTCAAAAGTTTCATCCTTAGTCTTCTGGATGAATACACATAACTTTCTAGAGTAATCATCAATTATGGATAGAAAATACTTTGCACCTGAGTGTGAAGGATTCGTGGCAGAACCCCAAAGATCAGTATGAATGTAAGCAAGGGATCCATGTGTTTTTTATTTACCTTTGTTAAACTTTATTCTACATGATTTACCAAATACACAAGGTTCACAAAACTCCAATTTTTCGACCTTATCATCACCCAGCAGATTTTGTTTCGACAATTCGACCAGGCATCTTTCACTGACACGGCCAAGTCTCTTGTGCCATAGCTCAGTCTTTGACACAGGTTTTGTGGATGCCACATTTGCTGAACCACTTACAACCTCAGCCTCAAAGGTATACAAGCGATGTTTCTTCATGCCTCTCAAGACTTCCTTCTACCCCTTCATTACCCTTAGGATGCTTTGCTTTCCTTTGAAAACATATCCTTTCTTGTCGAGTTCACCAAGAGAAATCAAATTCCTCTTAAGATCAAGTACATACCTAGCATCAGTCAATAGTCTTATTGACTCGTCATGGAGCTTAAATCTCACAGATCTAATACCTGCAATTTTGCAAGCTTTGTTGTTTCCCAACAGCACTGATCCACCATCTTGATCACACAATTCTTCAAACACGTCTTTGTTTGGAGTCATGTGCCAAGTACACCCTGAATCCATAATCCACTCCTTTTTAGAGTCACTACTTGAAACCACCAGGACATCAGATGATTCATAACCATCTTGTACAATGGCTACATTACTATTATCCTTTCCACCATGATTGTTCAGTCGATCAGGGCATACTTTTCTTGTATGACCCTCCTTCTTACAATGATAACACTTAATAGTAGGAGCTTTACCACCATAAGAACTCTGTAGAATTTTACCCCTCTTCTCAAACCTACCATCTTTCTTTAAGAATTTCCCCTTAACGGACAAACCTTCACCAATAGAAGATGGCTTGTGCTTCTTTCGTTCGTTCAAATCCTTAGAGTACAAGGCAGATTGAACATCTTCAAAGGTCAACAACTCTCTTCCATACAAGAAAGTTTCTTTGAAGTGAGCATGAGACTTAGGTAAAGTGCAGAACAGCAGCAACGCTTGATCTTTATCATCAATCTTGACCTCAATATTTTCAAGATCAAGAATTAACTTGTTGAACATATCCAGCTGCTCAGCCAAAGCTTTGTCTTCACTCATCTTGAATGAATACAAAGCTTGCTTCAGGTAGAGACAATTAACCAATGATTTCGTCATGTACAAACCTTCAATTTTCGTACACACACTCGCTGCAGTTTTCTCCTTTGAAACCTGTCGAACAACCTTATCACCAAGGCTTAATACAATGGCATTGTGGGCTTTTTTGACCATTGTTGTCTTCTCCTTCTCCGATAGTACAACGTCCATCTTCTCTAATCCTTTCAACGCTTCTAAGTTCTAACAAACTCTGTGGAACAAGAAAGGCTTGCATCTTCAAGCGCCACAAACCGAAATCATTCACACCGGTGAATTTTCCAATCTCATACTTTGTTGACGGCATTTTCTCTGCCATGCTCACCGCACCAGTTTGTTGTAAATTAATGTCGTCAAGAACAAACCAGAATATGAGAAAAAGATTTGAGTTTCTTGAACAAACACAAGAAACCCTATTAGGTTTTACAAAAGGGAGAAAGGAAGGAAGAAGAATAGGAATTGGTTAAATCTGCTTTTCTATTCGCTTTCTCAATAAGGGTTCAATGATTACAAGTGAATACCAATAATTAACCTCTCTCAACAACTTGAGAGACTTAGCCTATTTATAGACTACTAATCTAACTTGAGTAACAAGCAAACTTAAACAATTGGGCTTTCAAGCAAGGCTCAATTTGACATACTAACTTAAATTACAAGTTAACATATTTTGACAGTATGCTCAAACAAACTTCGACTACAGCATACACAATTCTTGTCGAACCATGAAGATACCATTGTCGACACTAGAGTTCGATCTAAATACCACATAATAGATTTTTTATGATTTTCTTGATTAGAGGAAACCAAAGGCATCCTAGGAAAATATTAATGTGCAAGACCATGTTGATGCATGTCAAGCTATGAATAATGTTGTATCTGAGAATAATGCAAATGTTAATATTGTATCTGAGAACAATGCAAATGTTAATGTTGTATCTAAGAACAATGCAAGTCAAGTTGAATCGTGTGTGATTGACACAAGTCAGATTGAGGAAAGTCAAGCTAAGGGAAACCAAAAGAAGAAACAAAAACCTATTATGAAGATGGGAAAACGGGTGAGTGAAAGATTGATGTTGAAATGCTTTCAAAAACCAATTACAAGTCAGGGTTCAAGTTCTGAACAGCCGGTCACTTTGACTGAACATGATGAAGGAACAAGTACACATGGAAAAAGTGCTTATGGACCTTATTCAAAACTAGGGGTGTGTATCAGGTCCTTGAAATCTTTGAAGGAAAAGAAATAACGAATGATGCATTTGTCATATGTATTATATACTTTAGATTTAATGTTTAAGTTATGTTTGTAATGATGCACTTTAAGTTATTTGCCATTTTGTTATGTCTGTAATGACAGGTAATAGTTATGTATGTTATGATGTACTTTAAGTGCCATTTGTGCCTGTCTTAAATCCGATGCACTTTAAGTGCCACTTTGTAATGACTTATGCATTTTAAGTGCTACTTACTATCTATGCACTTTAAGTGCCACTTTGTTTTGACTTATACACTCTATGTCCCATAAGTATTACTCAATTATGCATTTTATTATGTGTTAACAAAACTTAAAAACAAATCACAATTGTATATAACAACTTTTCCATTATAAAACAAATCATAATTATTATGTGTCAACATTGCTGATACACAATAAATTACGTTAACGTAACAACAATAGATAACAAAATCTAAGACAACACAAGTGGAATCATCAACCAATAGCTTTTGTTCTTCTCCATTTCAAGCTTTTTCTTGGTCTTTTCAAACTTATTTGAACTCAATTCTGCACCAATATGCTTGCCAAATCCAGTCTTAACTTCCTTGTCAAGGTCCTTCGCATATTCCCTCAGATAAGTCATTGTTATTTTACAGTTACAGCAATTTGTGGGAATCTTTTGAGTTGTTTGAACCTGACCAACTTCATCGTCCCACATGAAAAAATCACAATTTACCCCCACTCTATAATTAGGTTCAGAACAATTGTAAGACAAAATGTTAAGCAAAAAGCGAAGAAAAACATGAGCATAAACTTACCCCTGAATGGCAACATTTCAAAGAATTTCTATTAGGGTTATCTATGGTGTTTGATACCAACATTTTCATTGACTCATTACATCTACATCTGGACAAACTCAGTACACTCGAGTTACCAATGGATGAAGTTCTGCTTCCACCCATATTTTCAAACACGAAGAAGATGAACAGTACGAACCTTCGAACTAGTGCACGATGAACAATTGTGAATTTGGGCTTCAGCAAACCTACACGATGAAGAACATTAACCCTAGACATGGAATCTGGGTTGAAATAGTGCTCTAATGACTACACAGGAATATAATTGAAAAATAAAATCCACGTCAAATTATGAAGCAATGCCACGTTGGAACAAATATGAAATATGGGTTGAAATAGTGCACTCAGGGTCCATAGAGAATGAATCTTTATAATATAAAAGGGGAATAAAAAATTTACAAAGTTGCAAACCAAAACTCGCTTTCAAGAGTGTTGTATATTTAATCCTTAAAATTAAGGACAAAAATAGATTATATGGGTGAAAAAATCTAAATTCATATTCAAACATTAAACTTTGATCAAATTTAAAAATGGGTGTCAAAACACTAACTTACAAGTGTTGGACCATTGGGCGTGACTATTGGGTTGAGTTTAAAAGTAGTGCATCATAAGTGTAAAGTAATAATATTACACATATATTTTATTAAAATATGTAAATTTACCAAGTTCTATCGGTATTTTAAAAACAAAAATGTGATTTAGTAGAATATACACACTTCATTCGTTGAGAGTCATTACGAATTCTTTTTTTCATAATTTATTAGATTATTCTATTTCAAGTGTCAATAAATAAAAGTAGTTATTTTAATATTATTATAATAAATAAAAGTAGTAATTATTTTAATATTATTATAATATTTATAGTATTCTTTTCAAATCAAACTCAAGTTTTAAAAAAAGAATTTTTTTCTAATCGTTACTATGAAAATGTTGGACGCCAAGATAATAAGTTAGCTACAAGACCAATTTCACAGCCTAGAACCTTTGACAAAAATATGACTTTATACATCCTTTTGTCGGAGTAACAAATGGTTACTGAAATACATATCACATTCAACAGTTAAACCTTAAAAGTTTCCAATCCTGTTAGCATCAAACATGAAATCCAAAAACATTGAATCTAACCTACTTCCATTTTTAAATTTTAAATAAGACATCATAGTCTATTTGTTTTCACTTGTGTGACTGAGGTTAACACTATTTTATACTATCTATGATCAATAATTCAATTTACAATATTTCTTGGAGCTGTAATCTTCTATGTGCTTCTACTGTAACTTTAATCAGACTGTAATGATTAATGTTTATCTACAAAGGTTTCACTTTACAAACCTCGACCGCGAATCCACAGTCCGTAAGCATCAATAGCCATGCTCGCTGCTGTTCCGAGAGCCGATCCTTAGGACCTTTCACTTCAACAAGCTTAGCTTCCCCGCTGTATTCTCCGCAGAAACGCCATAGCAGCAAATCAGGCATTCCGCTAGACCAGCTTTTATAGTCTTCACAAAGAAGCTTACAGAAAGACGCCAAACAAGAGCCCCTAACACAAGTAACAGCAGCACGAAGCTCGTCTAAAGAATGGCGGTCCCAGTTAACTCCTCTACAACATGTCCCGTTATGTGTTTCCCATGACTTGATAAGAAACTCCTCGGCCATGCCGTCACGAATTTGCTGCAAATGGGATTCTATGATACTCGCTCTTGATGTGTAAAAGCTATCCGTACCCAAATCCAAAGGAGCATTCTGTGAATTCAAAGGCTAATAAGTGTTCATAATCAAATAAAGATACAAATATATGATGGAATAATAACTCATCGAATAAAATGAACCTGAAATCTAGTATGGAAGACATTCGGCACGTCGGCGTATATTACATCCCACATAAGAAGCCCGAAAATAGTTAACCATATGCCACTCTCAGTATGAACACCTTGCCATCCCTCTGCGGCATAATAATCCAAAGCAAGCTCTTCCACTCCGCATTGCGTCCCTTCTTCATTGTAAAACCTGTTTTTTGCTCCCAACTCAGAATTCAAAGGTCTTCCTTGCACATAAACCTGAATAATCACATGAGTCACTATGAGAAAGTAGTAATGTTACAGGAAATCTATTATGTTATTTTCGTTAGAATCATAAGGAAGCGGATCAGAAACGAGAATCATAAAACAATAAAGTGATTACCTCGGGGATCTTTTGCAGTACAGATTTAGAAAAACTAGGAACTTTCCACCGTCTTGGCGGTTTTCCTAAGCGGAGAACACGTCTTTGCAATGCCATTCTTGAACCAGCTCGTACCCATGGATCCAGCAACCCATTTTCAGCCACTTGAAGGCTCTGATCTATGTAACCCAGATGCTCCAGGTCAACGGATAATCTCAGTGCCCAATATCCTCTTTTTACATCACAAGTGAAAACATTTTGCAGCAACTTAAGCAAGTCGATTGCATCACTGTACCTGAGAAACAGAAGCTGATTTTCTTCATCATCTACAGTGCACACATGATAAAAAAAATTGCAACATTCAACTTCAACTTTGGGTTATCTTTTCCTAAAATTAAACTTGATTCATAGTATTACATAAGGTTCAGATGTTTCTACTATAACTTTTAAAGGCTTTCTGCGTAAAAATGTGTAAGAGTTTGTATATTAAACCACAATAGGATACCTGCGCTCCTGCTCGAGAAAGGAAATCCCTAACGTAACCACTTTGGAGTATACCCATGATGCTGTAAATAAGTGATGGAATGTAGATAATGATTTAGAGGTCGAGTACTGGATGGGCAACACGGTGGATACACGGGATTCAGCAATCTTTATGCACCTCAATACGATATCAGTTTTGTTTGCATCAAGGGCTTCATCCATAACTTGTGCCACTTCAATGGCCTGAAAAACTAAAGTTATAAATGGAAGCAGGAACAGAGGCCGCAAGTATCTTGGAAATTAGACATCTACCTCTTCGAATGCAAGAAGATCCGTGCAATTCGAGAATATTGGCTCCGATATTGTGCAGGTATAAGTTGGATATTTGATTTTTCCTATATCAACTAGTAGAAAGGACGATAGATCCTGTTCTCCATTCAAGAAGAAAAGTCTCTACAAAAGAAAAATCATTTACATCAACTACTATTACGCTGCTTCAACTTAATTCTGAAATTAATAAAGGTAACATAAATTTGTCACCTCGATACGCCAGATAAGAGACTCAGCTTTTGAAGAAATCTTGATGCAGAAACCAGTTCTATCTAAAATCATATTTGATAGTCGTGGCCTGCATACAGCAACAGCAGGAGAAACTAAGAATTAAATAAAACATTAATTGACCCTACTTCCTTCATAAATTGTAAAAACAGTACTAAAATTTTGATACCATAATCCTGCATATGTAGAAAGAATAGATGAAATGAGATCTGGCTTCTTCATTCCATGACTGCAACTCTAGAGCATCAAAATGAAAAATAAAAAACTTAATGCTAGCTTACAAATTAGAAAAACGACGGTAAAAGAAAGAGGAAATAACATGTATGAAATGCATAACCTCCAACTTATGACTCTTTTATTAATGTTTATATGGAGAAACACTATATAATGTTCAATTGTTTGACCCGTATCTGTCCACATAGTATGTCTCTCACTATGTAGTCATCAGAAGCCATTCATCGATGTAGGAGCACGAACTATGGATACGACCAAATTTAGAAGGATCCATCCAAAATGCTCCATTCACTTATAATATGACAAAGATACATGCTCAGACTGCACACTCTTATATAATGATAATAAAAGTAATATGAATAAAAAGATGGCAAAATGCATTTGACATGTAACATCTGAAATATTGACAAAGTTTGCAAAAGTGGAGCAAGAACGAAAAATAATTAAAGAAACATGAAACAGCATAAATCAAGTTGAGATTAGGATAGACCTATATGAAAGTTCCTTCTCCTTTCATTGTTTTTTTGAAAACCTATTCAGAAGACAGAGTATAATCTTGAGGACAAAACAAACTAAAATGGTCAGGGGTGGGGGGAAGAAAAGAGACTAATTAGCACGATACGTACAACATTCTAGCACTATACTGTATCCAAAATTTTAAAGAAAATGTGTTGGACGTATAAAACAATTCATGAGCCACCATCTACTAGGTTGAGCTTTTAGAAGAGTTGGTGTTTGGCATGATATAAAAGCCTGAATAAAAAGGTCATCGAGATTTGAACTTTTGGTTCTTTGACATTCTTCCAAATAAGTTGAACTTTACCACAGGTAGAATTGAAATATTGAGCCATATTTTGTAATATTCTAAAATCAAGCAAGCAATAACCTAATGTTTTATCTTTTATTTGAACAGAAAAAAAAAAGAAAAAAAAAGTGATAACACAATGGTAGGGCACTGAACATTGCTACCTTTATTTCCCAACTTCAGTATATTGGAAGACTAAAATAGGTAGTGTCAAGGAGGGTAGTCAGTTTTTGAATGCTGTTATTTCATCTTCGGCTCTAAGCTGAGAAAGGTGTCTTGCCTCTCTATCATAAATAATGTTATAACTGGCAAATTTTCACTTTTCTCAGTCAATGTATATCAAAATAGGGATATAATACTGAGATTATGAACTCAGAAAGCATGCAACTTATACACAGTAAAACCAACTGCTATACTAGAGAAGAATTTTATCATTTGCATAATCATGTTATTATTCACATAATAGATGAAATCCTTTCAGAACAACGTATGACATGAGAATATATTCTAGCTCAAAAACTAGTGATTGATTCCAACCTTTTTAAGCAAGAAACACAAAATTTCACGCAGCTCAGAGACAGTGAGCACATCTAATATTTCATTCATATCACTTTCACATAGTTGATTTCCATCTTCAACAGTGCATATGTATTCTTTCTCTGCAATAGGATCATCCCAAAGACACCGATCATTGAGGAGGCAATAAGAATATTTACCAATAGGAGAAAACCAATTATATTTGCAAGATAAAAATAAACCTTACTATTTTATTAAATTACCCGCAAGTTCCTTGACGGCCTTTTGAGTATCCAATATTTCAGGATACGATATACTAGACATGCGAAACCAAGGTCCTACATAAGAGCACAATACAAAAAAATATGTCAACTCCATAACAAAAACACAATTAACACAATTTAAAAATGAATAATAGTATCACATCAAGAAATTTATAATCAATTTTTGTGTATAGCATATAGCATCTTCGAGAACCTCTAATATGAAGGTGCTGAAGGATTTGAGAAACGTATTTTTATTCTATTAATGAGTCCATGTCTTTTTACAGTCTTTACATTTCTATCATGGTTGGCAATCTCTATTATGTACTACTAAAAACCCCTTTATAAATATTACAATTACTTGATATAAAAAATGATAAGTTTCAAATATTGCAATAACCTTTTCTAGTGTATATCCGAATAAAAAGTCTCTGACTGTCATTTGAGAGTGAAGTGAACGATTCTGTCAATGATGAGACATTATTTAAATTATCTGATTAAAAAAATTCAAAGAAATAAAACTCACAAGTGTTATGTAACTAATACCGATATAAGTTTTTTCATCTTCTGTTAGAAGGTGAATATTATTTTTTAAGGCCTCTTGTATCATAAGACAAAAATTCTGCTGGTACTTTACAGATGAAGGATTCTTGATAGCAGATTCAACAACGTGCTGAGCATTTTTCCATAAACATTTAAAAGTCTTGTCTTCATACTTGCTTTCACCATCTGGTGTTCTGTGGCACATAATCTGAATTGGAACTGAATCACGAGAATGTTCAGGAACAGAAGTGACATGTCCCTGGAATAAAGTCCAAAGAAAAAAAATACTGAGGACTTTTGAATCAAGTAGCTTAATCCAGATTTTCTGGAGTAATTGCAGGGAAAGGCTAAAAGTTAAAACGTTTTCCTATTCTCTGCAAACTTTCCTTTACTCTCGTATGAACACAATGAAACTTCAGCCAACCATTTTCACTGCTTAATTTATTTACCAAATAAACTTTCTAAAGTACATCAATGCAATCACACAATGCGCGACTCAACTATCATGTGCTTTCTATATTGATAATAATAATCCATTCTATAAGAGTAAAAAGTGACAAAGCAATGGAGAATCGCAAAACAAATGCTACACAAATGCAAAGAGCAACTCACTCTCAAGCCAAACTTTATAGTACCTGAAATACAATGCCATAGTTGTCAATTAGAGGAGATAGATACTGTGCCAGCTCACGAGGGAGATAACCTAGAAATTTAGAACACCCAGAATCTACAGAAACAACCTGAAACAACCAAGAGCGGCAACTAGTTCCTTAAAGTTCCACATTCAAAATCAATAAGATGGTAGTGTATTTGATGTGTCAATCTATGCATGGATGTTCCTAACAATAGTTGAATCACTACAAATATTTGAGTCCAATCATAGCTATCTTAAAAATCATACATAGTGTAATTTGTGATTGGTTAATCAGTGAAAGTGTATTAAATTAATTTCATAAATGTGAGAAAGAATATACTTGAAGGGAAAAAAAAATGTACTTGATTATTTGGAAAAATAACTTATGTAGCACAAACACTTCACATTAAAGACGTGTCTAGTGTCGGACACCAACATACGGCATAGACACTCCACATTGACATTGTGTCTAGTGTGAGACACCAACATACAGCATAGACACTTCACATTGACGTTGTGTCTAGTGTTACGACGTAGACATACAAGTGCCGCTAGAAAAACAATAACCTATGTAGCACATACACTTCCCATTGACGTTGTGTCTAGTGTGAGACACCAACATACAGCATAGACACTTCACAGTGACGTTGTGTCTAGTGTCAGACACCAACATACGACGTAGACATACAACTATACAAGTGCCACTAGAAAAGCAATAACCTATGTATCACATAGACTTCCGATTGAAGTTGTGTCTAGTGGCATACACCAACATACGACATAGGCATACGAGCTATGAAGCGCGGACACCCTGAAAACGTCTCTGACACTGATATGGCGAAGCTGATAATAATTTGAAAAAATGAATAAATTAAATATAGTCACAAGTGTTGGTGCAAGTGTCCAAAACTGACACGGACATAGGTTTTTCTAAAAGTGTCCGTACTACTACATATACGAGTATAGCTAGAAAAACAATAACCTTGATGGCATTTGGATCCTTAACATTTTGCGAGTCTCCCGAAAGAGAGACCGTATCACCAGCACATATTTCCTCTTGATCAGCATATCTCCTACCCACAATCAAAGTTTCAAGCTTTACTTCAAAAATGTTACATTCATCGTCAACATTATCAATAATATCATGATGGTTAACATTGATACGGTTAGATTCGGATGACAAAGGCAATGATTCAGTTATAACAATTGCAGAATCGTTATCAGCGATGGGACTCTCAGTGAACTGCAATTTTTTTCGGAGCGTGTAATCCGGATCTGCGTGGGTGAGATTATGAGGGCGAGTGAAGTTTAACTGAAGTAGAGTTCGCTGTGTGAGTTTTCGTTTTGTTCCACTTTGTTTAGGTTGAGAGAGACATGAATCTGAAAACAGAAATTGAAATTGAAATTTGAAATGAAATGAAAAGAAGCGGTTGTGATGACGAAAATGCATACCTAGATGGGAGTTGATGCGGTGGTTATCGGAGGGAAGTGTGAGGGAACAAACGGGACACTGTACGGCGTCGTTTTGGGGGTTGTCGCCGTCATCGGGTGTGGTAGGTTGTTGTTGTTCTGATGGGTGGATAGGGTTTGGAATGGGATCGGAGAGAATAGAATGACGATTGGGAAGGAAACGACGACGTTTTCCAATCAATCGAATCAAGCTTTCTCTGCCGGTGAGTACCATTTTCGAAGGCTGGGAAATGAAACCCTTCCATTTCCCGCCTCCTTCGACCTTTTTATACCAAAAAGTTTTTACAGGTTACAAGAATGGTTTACCTTTTAACTTCGTGTTTTTATCTTTCACTTCATGTTTCTAGCAACTTTGTCTTCCATGTTTATGTTTTTAGTTTGCACACATCAAAATATAAACAATTTTTTATATATTCTTTTTTTGCATATCATTTTTTTTTATAGAGTGGTATCTTTCCTCCGTATCAACTAACTCATCCGAGAGCTTTCGTCCCACGTAGCCTCTGAAAGTTGAACCTAGGCACCTTCGAACTCAGGACCTCAAGGGGAGCAAACCCTTGAGACCCAAGCATCCTCCCACTAGGCCAACCCTCTCGGGTTTCTTTTTTTTTTTTTTTTTCATATCATGTATTTATCAAGTTCAATTCATCTCTCTAATATTATTAGAGTAATGTTATAGATAAATGTTTTTTTAATTTTTATACGGTGAAGTGGGAGACATGTAAGGATATCACTTTCAACACTCTAATTGTTATGTGAAGAAGACGAGTGAAGTAAAATTGAATTTGAAATTTGTTACCTTAATTTTACGTTTTCCCTATAGAGAGAGAGGAACGAACTTGTTATTTATTAATAACGAATTGCAGAGGGTCGTTGGATGTGTAAGAGCAAGAGTTGTCTCTACAAGTCATCTCTATGTTTTGATGATAAGAATGAGTATTTGTGAAAGAACTATTTTATGTTCTAATGTGTGTTGTGTGCAGATCATAATCATAGAAGATATCAGATCCAACAAACACCAGCAAGATGTGCGTAAATGATCATATGTGAGTTACTATGTGTAACATAAGTCGCAAGAAGCAAGTATGCTTCTGTATCTGATCATAATCAGATAGATCCAAGGATGTCAATATTGTTGTTGCAATGCTCTTATGGATGCTACTCTGAAAGTGGTTATGATTCTGAAGAGATAATCTTGTGGAGAACCGAAGTGCTGAAGATTCTCATGACTTGAAGTTCTGAAGGCTGAAGGCTCTGAAGACCAAGTGTAGAAAGACTCTGAAGACCGAAGTGTTCTGAAGATTAAGATTCAAATGATCAAGTGCTGAAGGTTCTGAAGACAGCGTTCTGAGTGAACAAGGTTCTGAAGATTCTGAAGACTTGAAGCAGTGAAGATAACGGGTTTCAAGACAAGTGTTGAAGCTCTGAAGACAGATTCTTAATGGACAAGTTCTGAAGACTTAAAGATCCTGAAGACCCAGTTAGAAAGTCTCTACTCATGCTTCAATTAAATTACCATCAGAAGCCTCTGAAGATTTGAAGACAAATGTTACCGTTAGCAATGACTGTACACAGTACTAAAAAGATATATCCCATCACTTCTTCTACAGTAAAAAAAAGATATGGCAGTACAACTTTCATCATTGCATAACGACTATTTTCAAACAGCCAGCAGCTATTCAACGGCTATAATTTACTTGGCAATTTAAAGGAAAGGAGTATGCGCTTCTGAATGTGTCGATGTGATGATAGTCGCAATGTTCAGTTATCGTTGTTACACTAAATATTTTAAGCTATCACCATTAACACACGACCATTGTTGTTGAAGCTCAAGATCATCATTTAACACAACAACAATTAATTGGAACATAAGCTGTTGATGAACAAGACAACATTGCAAATCAGTCAAGTCATCAACTAACTTTATCATCTGGGCTATATTGAAGATCTGAAGCAAGGAGTTGTTGCTCGAAGCTTGCTCAACAATGAAGATGAAGAAGATCTACAAGATGTCATCAACTATCAAATCAACATACATCTTTGTAGAATATAAAGATAGCAAGGAGTTGTTGCTCATATCTTGCTAGAACACTGAGTGTTCATTTGTACTTAAAATTAGGAGTTATCTGCTTGTTAAGAAGCATCAATGTAATCTCCAGAACAACTAATTCTATGTGAATTAGGATTCCTCAAGTGATCAGTGTGATCGGAGACTTGAGAAGACAATGGTTGGGTGTCATTGTGGAAATCCTGAAATATGGTCAATGATAGTCATATCTCAAAGAGGACCAGTTGTGGGTCAGACTCTTGTGAGATCACTGATGGAACTCATTGAAAATCCTGGAAGAATGGTCAGTAAACGTTATATCCGTTGACTCGGATCCCTGAACGTTTAGTTGTGAAACCCTGATAGTAGATCTTGCGAGATTGGAACCTATTGGGTCAATGTTCGTTATATCCATTAACTTGGAACCCTGAACGGTTCATTGTGGGTTAGTCACAGTTGCGGTTGTGCAGGATGTTAGTCACCGGCTGTTGCCCGTGCATCTGTAATCGGTTTTGATTATAGTGGATTAAGTCCTTGTGTTCAAGGCGAAATCACCTTGGAAGGGTGGACTGGATTAGCTTGAAAATGGCTCAAGTGAACCAGGATATATCGTGTGTTTTTTACTCTTGTTTATGCTTGTTTTATTGGTTATGTTTCTGTATCAATTATCAGAACCTTGCAACATAACTCTAATAAGTTTTCGCACCGCAAGTCTGATTCAAGCATCGCTAATTCAGATTCTCCTTGACGTTTATGCTTCATGCATCGCACAATCTGAATGACGCTTAGTAAGTCAGAGTCTCTCAATGTAACTCTGATATTCTCTTAGCATGTTAATAATAAGAGGCAAAAAGTTATTAAAAGTTAAAACACAATTCAGACCCCCCCACTTTCTCATGTCTTTCTCACACGTTCAATTGGTATCAGAGCTCTGGTTCTGTTATTGATGGATATCAAACACTTAACAGTGTCAGAAAAAGATCCATATATGGTGTGTAGAAATACTTTGGCTGAGATTTCAATCCACTTACAATTTCAGTATCAGTTCAGAAGATGATTGTGTACTAAATTGTAATCAAACGGATTATCGGAGCAAGTCACTGATTCTTGAAGTTTTGTAATTGTCAACAACAGAATCTTCCTCTCTAAAACTTAGGAGAAGATTGAAGAATCAGCTGACAAGATAGATTCATCAGATAAGTAGTAGTATCTGTTGAATGCTTATCTTAGAAGATACGTTTGGAAAAACAACGTATTTGCTCAAGATTGAATCATCAGAAAACAAGAAATCTTGTTTGCTGAAGTTTATTTCTTTATGAGTTTTTGAGATGTTTTCAAGAAACGGATTAGTCCACCCTTGACTTTCTCATTTAAAGTTCATTAAGAATTTCTTCATGTAAAGAAGAAAGATTGTTGTTCTATGATTTTTCAGAATAAAGTCTGGAGTTAAAAGATTCAACAAAGAATTTAATACTGTCTTCTTAGGAAGCCTTGCAGAAAACTGAAGAACATTCAGAAAGAGGAAATCTAGTGATTCATCAGGAATCTGATTAAGAACAAATTCTGAGTCTTGGTGGACATAACATTAACGATTAAGTTCTGTTAGCTTGAGATTCTATCTCAGTAGAATCAACCGTTATTGGTCAGGATGTTATCTGATATTTCTCTCAGAAGTTGATGTTGCATAAATTTTGGAATCAGAAGATGCTCGACTAGATGCAAAGAAAGAAGTCGTCTACTCAAAGCCAGAAAAAAAAAGATCTAAGTCACTGATGTTTCTCAGAATGAAGAAATCAGTTGACAATCTTTTCAGAAGCAGATATACTATCAATCCTTTGATGGACTAAATCTAAACAAGTTAGATCAACATTGCAAGAACAAGATTTTCATGCAAACTATGTCATGTGTTACACACATGTTTGATGATACTTGTCTCTGAACAAGCCCTGCATCTGTTCGAAGAAACAGAGTCAGAAGATGTTATGAAATGTCAATCAATTCTCTCAGCAGTTTATGTTTAAGTTAAGAAATTAATGACCTTCTGAAAACAAGGAAGCTTGATGAAAGATAGACGTTCTGATAATAAAGATCAGAATCTCTGAAGGTTGCTCTCAGAAGTCAGATGAATGTTTCTAAACGGAAAAAGGGAAAAGATCATCTGAAGAGAAGATTGATTCTAGTTTTTAAACTAGAGATCAGAGTTCAATAGACACCAATATTCTTCAAACGTCACAATACCGAGAATTTCTGAAGAATACAGGAATCAGTAAATATTCTCAGATCACTCTGAAGGAAGAAGAAGCTCAGAGCCAGAATGGAAAGCACTCAGATAAAGTATCACTGTGAAGACTTCGGATTCTCTAAGGTATGACTCTCCTTATCAATGACTGATTAAATAAGTCCAAACTAAAAACTGTCTGGTAAGTAAAAATATTAATGATCTGAAATACTCTCTATTTCCAAGAAAAATCTTTTGATCAAATCTCTGGACAATGTGTGCACTCAATGTAACATCAGTCATAATTGCGAATCTTGAGTAATCATGATATATCCCTGAGAACATAAGTTCTATTGAAAATATGCTAAAAATCTTCCGTATGACATAAGTAACTCTATCCTTATGACAGTTTCTGCCTCGATAACTCTCCCAAGATCTTATCTATAATATAGATAGTACCTCCCTAGTTATGAAGACTGTCCACGTCATCTCAGTAAATTAAAACTCCTATCACTTGATGTGTACTTGACTCACATCTACCCTCAGTTAGGCACAACTCCTTTTAGATGTATATAAGACACCTCTCCCTATCAAAAGTTATCACATTCAAGCTCTTCTACCACATAACCATTAGTGTAAAAAACCCTGTATTACATTTACCATTATGCCTCCACTAACCTTTCTAGGAAATGAAGACCTTCTTGAAATTATTTCTGAAAAACAATTTGTGATTAATGTGCCTCCTCTTACGGGTAACATAGCTAGCAGCCTGGTAGATATATTTTATGATCAACAGTGGACGAGATACTCCACCATGTTGGAAAAACCAATTTACGTGAATCTAGTTAAAGACTTCTGGAAGCATGCATACCTTGATCATGAAATCGGTCGTATCACTTCATATGTGTTTGAAGTCCCCATCTCTATCGCTCCTTTCTCAATCACCCTCGCAACTGGTTGTGAAAACGTTGGAATCACTGTTGATTTTGACAGAAATAAGTTCTTTCCTGCTAATAAATTTGCCTTTCTTCATGACCTGTCATTAGAATATAAACCTTCTAATCCTGAAAATCTTCTACCCATTCCCAAAGCCTGGTACAAGCTTGTGCTGTCCAATTTCCTTCCCAGAGAAGAAAACCATGACGTACTGCAATATCATGACCATGAATTTATTTATTTTCTGATGAGGGATATTCAGATAAACCTTCCACACACAATCTTCAACTATCTCTGGAAATCCATCTCTGAGTCCAGAAATCGCACAAAGTCTTACATTCCTTATGCAAGAGTTTTGTCTGAGATTTTCTTCAGAGAAGGAATATTGAATATAATCAAAGAGAAAATAGCAGAGGATGGTTCTGAAAACTTTCCAGAAGATTGCTTGATGAAAACTAAATGTGAAGTCTTTTGTGGTTAGAAGAACATGGCCTGTTCTGATGAGTTAATCACGTCTTGTGTCCTTGTTGTTGTACTCTTGTCTGATTAATAGTTTAATTAATCATCTTATTACGTGTCATGTTGTTTATGTATTCTCTATCAATTAATGAAATGTCTCCTTTGGAGTAAATGACTTATTTCTTCTAAAAACTCTTTAAAATATTTAAATAATTACGATTAGAAGTATCTATTATCAAATGGAAACCCTCTGGTTTTCCAGTCTCTAAAGACGTGAACGTGTCACTTAATTAGAAAAGGATTAATGCGTGCAACTTTTGTTATATCTTAAATCATTATATCTACTTAAGAGTGCATAATGAGCAGTAAAATTTCTTGGAATTGATCAAACCATAATTACCTTCATTTAATATTTCTTATCAATACAGTAGGGTAGTAGTAGTTTCGTGCCTTCCCCCTCGATGTCATGACAGTTATTTTAGCCACTAAGTTGAAAGTAGTTACTGATTCATGATCGATTGATTTTCACTCATTAAAGAGATTAACTGTTCCCTGCCTTTTTCAATTATTTATGTCTCGTAGTATACCTTAGGCACTCATAACCTACCTAGGACATAATTAATGAAAATGATTGAGTTCTTAATCCCATTCCCCTATAAATACTAGGAACCGATCCTCCAACCTTTCTCATTCTTAATATAAACTGATATCCATTTAAAACCTTCTGTGTGCTAAAACAATGGCTGCCCCAACTTTTAGAGGAAATGTAGAAACTCTAGAAATCATCTCTGAAAAACGACCAAACCTAGCTCGACTTCAACATGATGGTCTGGAAATTGTAAAAAGCATGCAGATCCAATCTTGGCATGGTTACTATTCCTTGCTAAACGGTCTTGTCTTTCCGGCTCTTGTTAAAGAATTCTGGAAATATGCCAAGATTAGTAATGATGGCAATACCATCTGGTCAGAAGTTTATCACCTTCCAATTGCTATCTCTATTCCTTTAATAGAAAATATCATAAAGTGTGTCGCGTCTGGAGTCACTATTGATGACTATCAATCTGACTTGGGCATGGTGGAGAGATGCAAGATTTTGTTTGATGATTTGGTGCCCTATGAACCAAACAACCTTGAGAAGCTTCTTCCTTCTCCCAGAACATGGTTCAGATTCTCTCTAACCAACCTTCGTCTTCGTGCAACTGCAAGAAGCACTTTGACCCATGATGACAGAGTATTTGTCTTTCTCCTGACGCATCACTTTAGGATCGACCTTCCCAAAACCATCTTCAATCACTTGAAACACTCTATTAGAGTTTCAAGAACTCAGATGCATTCTTACATTCCTTACGGAAGGATACTATCTGAGATAATGCTGAAAGAAAGGTTCTGGGGATTGTTAAGCAGACTTGGGCCAGAACCTTCAGTGATTGAAATAAGATGTGCTAGAGTAGACAATGTTGAAGACTTTGATGATTAAAGTCTTACTAGTCTTTGCCGTGTCCTGTAGTTTAGATCTAAGTTTATGGTGTTGATGTTTATACTCTATTATCTGCTTGGTGTATGCTTCTCCAACGATTAATTGTCATACCCCAAATTTGTCCTACCCTCTTAGTTTTTCTTATACCTAGCATGTGTATTGCGTCATGATCTCTCTCAAGATAATCATCTGGCCTCTAATCTCGATCCTCTGAAATTTAGGTTATGGCAGTTTTGTTTGTGATTGTTGTGATAATAGTCCCTTGCAAGTTGTGTTAAATTTAAGTAGAGCTAAGAGGAAAGATGTATCCTCATTCTCGTGGATGACTGGCCATGACATGATTATTTGGTTTCAAGTGGGTTAAAGCCATATGATGTTTTGTTCTCAAATCATAACGTTACTCAATTCCAAGACATGGACGTAATTTGTTGCAAGATGGTTTCTAAGCTATTATTCAAGTTGTTTTAAGGCATGTGCGAATTGCCTTAAAATATAATGGGATTATTGGTACAAGTCATGATTTTGTGATCCAAATTTGTTTGAGTTACAAGTGCCAGGAGTCAAACCTTGAGTTAATTTATTATAAACAATTTGAAGCAATTTCAAGACCGTGTTTCACCTTTTGTTCAATGGTTGTCGCAAAGCCAAATGGAATGTCTCAAGACCAACTCAAGTCAAGTTTCTTCACAATTTATTACAAGAATTCTCAAAGCCAAGAATAGGCCAAATACATTGAGTTATTTCATTAACCAAATTTTGTGCTATTACTTATTCCAAGGAAGACCGTGTGATTTCATGAAGCCATTTTACAAAAATTAATCACACGGTCATGAACCATGTTTCTTATTCAGTCAATATTCCATTTTCAAGTATCCTACCAATACAAATATAAGTTTCAAAGGTGGTCCAAACTACAAAGGAATCATCCATTGATATAGGCCGGTTATACTATTCCAAGCAGCAAATGGAAGTTGAGTGCAACACTTATGTTGTCACTAAGAGAATCCCAGCGTACAAATGAGATTCAAAAATGGCTGCATCATAAAATTCAAGCTTTAAACACAATGCCTAAGAGACTAAATTCAAATTTCACAAGCCAAAATTCAAAACTGTGAAATCCTTCTTCATCTTCACGTCAATACATCACTCCAAATGCTTCATGTCTAAGCTCCCTCAAGATTTTTACTTCCAACCAAGCCTTGGTCCAAGCAGCAGCGCAATACAACATCACACACAATTAGGTACCTCAGCATTCCATGGTTCATGCTCCAGCCAATTCTTACAACCTGCAAAACCAGATACAAACGCAACTAAGTCACCCCAATCTATTTCAGTGGCAATTCAAGCACAATGCATATGGAAAATAAAACAAGGGATCAATACATTAAGGCATAGGCAAGATGGTTGTTATCAAACTCATTTGAAGACATTTTGGGAGTATTTAATAGCAGCCATAAACAAGTATTGGTTACACCATCTTTAAGGACAAGGTCCAAAGGCACAAAGTAGTAGAAGGCATGAAAATTGGCACACATAATTGAAAAAAAACAATCCACATAACCATGTCAAATTCACATTAGTACATACTCTTTTCGTACAAGGTTGACAAATATATAGCATACTCACAAGATAATTCAAAATCATTATATCAGTACAAGCAAGTAGGGACCATTTTCTAAAGCAATTTCAAATTTCACAATCAGACAAATTTAGAATAGAATGCAAAGTTTTCATAGCAGGAAATTCAGAGCAGCAAAGTTTCAGACTGGTACAGAGATAATCAGAGCAGAAAGGGACAATAGCATACAAGGGTCGTTTTTTTAAAATTCATAAAAAAGGAAAAATTAAAGGAAAGTGCAGAAGCGAATAGCAAGAAAGGTGCCACAGAGGTCTCAACAAAGTAGTAACATTTTTTTGGCAAAAAATGTGTCCTGAGTTTGGAAAAGGTTACCTTATCCAATTCCATGAATGGGATTCCTCGACAATGTTGAGGCCATCTCTTCAAACCCTAATCCTGAGGATATATAAACAAGAGCAAGGCATCAAAAAGGAGAACCCTAACAAGTATCACGGCGGCAAAGAAACTTGGTCTCTAACCCTAATCCACCTAAAGTTCAATCCAAAGAACTACTCTGAATTTCTCATTGAAATTCAGAGATAGTGTGAACTAAACCAAATACGACGGCCATTCAACACGGTAGCAAGCGTAGCGGAACAGGTCGTAAAGGAGGTAAGATTTGAATCTGAAATTACCTGAGTACGACCAACTTGGGTTGAAGGAGGTCTTCGAGAGGTAATCCTTTTGGAAACCATGCTTCTCTTCAATCTAAGCTTTATCTCCTGATTTTTGCCTTATTTGTTGCTCTGATTCGCGTATTTGCCTTCTCTTGCCTTGATTTGTTTCCATCTACCTTGTTTTGAGTTAGGGTTTGTTTGGGAATGGGGGCGATTTAAAGGTTTAACATGTTTTTTTGAGAATTTGGTAGTCGGATTTGGAGAGACGAGGAAAAGTTGAGGGGGGTTTGTGTTTTTAGTTTAAGTTTTGGTGGTGGTGTCGCCGGAGAAGACGGTGGCCGCCGCCGCGCGCCGCCGCTTCTCCGGAGGGATTCTTAGGTTTCCGGCGATGTTATTTTATGAAGAGAGTGAGATTTGAGAAGAGTGAGGATGTGATAATGTGAGACGTTGGAGAGTGAGTTAAAGGGTCTGAGTGATTAACTCATTTCATTATTTCATTTATTGTCCCAGTGTCTTTTGTGCCACGCGTGTGAAGAGTAATAATGGTGGTGGCAGGTGATGCCGGTGACAAGTGTCACCGGTATTAACTTTATAATCCCATGCGTGTCTCCCTTACCACGTACCCGCGCCATTCACCCTTGGATCTGGAGTCAAAGTTGACTCCGTCCTAGATCAACGCCCCATATTCATTAGAGAGGTCAAAATGTTGACCTACAGTCCACCGTGGACTCCCCCAACGACTGGGCTTCTAGCATACTGGGCCCGAGGTTTTTTTGGAATCACACCCCCCATTTTCACTTTCTGTTTCTGGCCCACTCTTTTGTTTTTTAGATTT
Organism: Lathyrus tuberosus; assembly: GCA_022829125.1. Taxonomy (NCBI): domain Eukaryota; kingdom Viridiplantae; phylum Streptophyta; class Magnoliopsida; order Fabales; family Fabaceae; genus Lathyrus; species Lathyrus tuberosus. The sequence continues at coordinate 15,102,534 of JALAZF010000027.1, read as the reverse complement.
ATTTTAATTCCTTTTAATATATTTAAAATCCAAAAACATTTTTATTAACTTATTTAAAAAACAGAACTTATAAAAATATGGTTACTAAATTAATTTAGTTAATTTTATTAAAACTTTTTATTTAATATTAATTAATTTTTCTGTGATTAATTTTATTAAATATTAAATTTTAATCTAATTAATTATTAGTTTGGTTTTAAATCTAAAGAGTTCTAAAAAACACTTTTATTTAATTAATCCTAAAATTCTTATTTATTTAATTTTATTAAATTATTTTATTTAATATTAATTAATTTTTTGATAATTAATTTTATTAAATATTTTGATTTAATCTAGTTAATTATTGGAATCTTATTCTAAAAAACCTAGAACTTAATAATTAGTTTAGGATTTCCCCTCTTTAGAATTAATTTTTAAAATTAGGTTACTAACTAAACTAACTTGCTTGTTTATTTATTCCACCATGGTGTATGTTTTTTTTTTATCTCGTGAATTTTTTATGCTTTGATTAAATTATGCTATGTCATTGTATGTTTATTCAAATCAAAATATTTTTCAACTAATACCTTGGCTCAATGTCAAGCCATTTTCATACCTTGTAAGTCGATCGTTTTCACGATCGCAATCGACCTCACAATACCTCCTCTTGGGCCTTATGCAACGATTACCCATTCTATTTTGATTTGTATACATGTATGTGATTGGAATATTTTAATCGTGGCTTAATTAATTCCATAAGATTAAAATTAACCCTTTTTATAAGAGTAAAACAAACTTGATCCAACGTCAAGTATTTTCCAAATAAATTCAATCAAATCAATCCTAGGCATTTACTTGATCCACATATCAAGTATTTCCAACCTTCACTTTAAACCATAAGACATCCTTATTTCTTAACCTCCTCATAAATCAAAAACCTCGATCCAACGTCGAGTACTTTTCTCAAATCAAATCAACATACTTAATAATACTTAGACATTTTCAAAAGGGTGAAAAGGAGGGGGACTGAGTCTTTGGTCTTTCTCTTCAATTGTTTGGGTGCGAGTTTCCTTACTCGTGTATGGGCAATTGACACCTTCAAAACACATTTTATCCGATCACCTTCAAACTCATTTTCTTAATCAAACATTAAGATATGTAATCAATATTCAAATACATTTTTATAAAGGTGAAAAAGAGGGGGACTAAGTCTTTGGTCTTTCTTTTCAATTGTCTGGGTGCGAGTTTTCTTACTCGTTTGTGGACAATTGACGCCTCTAAAACACGCGAAACTCGACAACATTCAAACCTCTTTCCAATCAAATTATCAAAACACTTAATCCTTCCTTAAAAATTTTTACCAAAGGTGAAGAGAGGGGGATCAAGTCTTTGGCCTTTCTCCTCAATTGTTTGGGTGCGAGTTCTCTTACTCGTGTGTGGGCAATTGTCACCTCTAAAAACATCCAATACGATTCAAACTCTTTTCCTCGCCTACGTGCGACCGAAACCTAAAACCATGCGCAAAATCAAATCCTTTTCTCAATCAAACTTCTTAACTTACTTAACCACATATTCTAACAACTTTCTTACAAGGTGTAAAAGAGGGGGGCTAAGTCTTTAGCCTTTCTCTCCAATTGCTTGGGTGCGAGTTTGCTTACTCGTGTGTGGGCAATTGGCGCCTATATAAAAAATACAAACCAAACAACCGTAGTCCCGCGAACTACGAATGCTCTGACTTTCCCATTGCACGAAGGAATACGTAGGCCCGAGGATCTTAATCCTTGCCGAGCACACTAATAAAAAACCACCCATTTTCCCCTTAAAAAATAATCCTTTAGAAGATAAACAAACAAACCTAACTAACTTTCTCACGAATCGAATCAAGAGGTTCCCGTTGAGTACAACGGACGTAGAGGGTGCTAATACCTTCCCTCTTGCGTAACCGACTCCCGAACCCGAATTTGGTTGCGATGACCATTTTCTTATCCCTTTCAAAGGTTTTTTCGATATTTTTCTTTCCCTCTTTTGGGATGAATAAAGTTTGGTGGCGACTCTGTTTCGAACAGTTTTTTTCCGCGTCCATCGCGAGGATCGTATTTTTCGAGGTACGACATCAATCAATGAAATTTCATTAGTTTTATTCCTGAACGGCGTACATGTATCATTATTTATCATGTTTAAAAATGCATAAATGCTCTAACTTTTTGATGATGTCAAAAAGGGGGAGAAATAGAAATATAATTTTGATAGAATGCAAAACTCAAACAAGTAACATAATGATATAAAATACGTTTACCACTAACGTTTATTTGATGTTTAACCAAGGAACTCCGAACAAGTTCACTAGGCATTCTTAAGGCAGGTTAAATTGGAAGAACTCTGTTAAAATTTCTTCTGAAATGTTTGTTCATATAATCGAAGTTGTACACTTCGTGAACATGTGTTCAGAATCAGATTTACCCAGTACTGTTCAGAAGTTGAGAACTTTCTGAAAGTCAAAGTTATCGTGATTCTCGTTTCACCTTATTCAGAAGTTGTAAGCTGTCAAAGAATATGATATTCAGAACATAAGAATCAGAAGAAGAAAACTTCCTGAAAGCAGTCAAGACAAAGTCTACAATCCAAGATGCTTTTCAGAAGAACTGAGCAAATCAGAAGTCGAAGACTGTCTGAAGATCTGGATAAAAGGTCCAAGAAGAAGAAGTTCTGATAAACCAAGAATTAAACTCAATAGAAAATGAATTGGTATCAGACTAAATCTACAATTGATCAAGAATCAAGTTGTGATCCTCCATCGAGTTCTGATAAAAACATGGTTCTGAGATGAAGACTTGTTGTCTAGTCAAACTCTGAAAAGTCAAGATCTTAAATGATGGTCAGAACCTGTATGACCAAATCAAGAATCTGAAGATCATCAAGTCTGAAACTTAGGGGGAGTTTATTACGTCAAAAGACAAGTTCAATTCTGATAAATAACGTGGCTAAGTTATTAGAAGAGAATTATTTTATCTCTGTGCTAAAATGATTCTGCTGAAAAGTAGAAATTGCTTCAGAAGACTTTGAAGATTATGAGCTCTGATACGACGACCAAAGGAACTGAGTTCTAAAGATCTAAAGACAGAGGTTCTGATGAACAAGTCCAGATGCTGAAGACTTTTGTCTCCTTAAGACAGATAGGGAAGTAGTTTTTCTCTATTCTATGTTCTGACAACTCAAATTATTATTCTGTGAGTCTTTGGATCAGATAAGATTCTAGACGATCACAAATAAAATTTTGGGGTTAACACATTCAGGGGGAGCTGTTGTTCCGGATTTTGAATATGTTTAGTTTGGTGATTACCTTGTATAAAATGTTCAATCAAAATACATGGTTTTGTCATCATAAAAAAGGGGAGATTGTAAGAGCAAAAGTTGTCTCTGCAAGTTATCTCTATGTTTTGATGATAACAATGAGTATTTGTGAAAGAACTATTTTATGTTCTAATGTGTGTTGTGTGCAGATCATAATCATAGAAGATATCAGATCCAACAAACACTAGCAAGATGTGCGTAAATAATCATATGCGAGTTACTATGTGTAACACAAGTCGCAAGAAGCAAGTATGCTTATGTATCTGATCATAATCAGATAGATCTAAGGATGTTGCAATGCTCTTGTGGATGTTACTCTGAAAGTGGTTATGATTCTGAAGAGATAATCTTGTGGAGAACCGAAGTGCTGAAGATTCTCATGACTTGAAGTTCTGAAGGCTGAAGGCTCTGAAGACCAAGTGCAGAAAGACTCTAAAGACTGAAGTGTTCTGAAGATTAAGATTCAAATGATCAAGTGTTGAAGGTTCTGAAGACAGCGTTCTGAGTGAACAAGGTTCTGAAGATTCTGAAGACTTGATGCAGTGAAGATAACGGGTTTCAAGACAAGTGCTGAAGCTCTGAAGACAGATTCCTAATGGACAAGTTCTGAAGACTGAAGACTTGAAGATCCTGAAGACCCAGTTAGAAAGTCTCTACTCATGCTTCAATTAAATTACCATCAGAAGCCTCTGAAGATTTGAAGACAAATGTTACCGTTAGCAATGACTGTACACAGTACTAAAAAGATATATATCATCACTTCTTCTACAGTAAAAAAAAGATATGGCAGTACAACTTTCATCATTGCATAACGACTCTTTTCAAACAGCCAACAACTCTTCAACGGCTATAATTTACTTGGCTATTTAAAGGAAAGGAGTATGCGTTTCTGAATGTGTCGATGTGATGATAGTCGCAACGATCAGTTATCGTTGTCACACTAAATATTTTAAGCTATCACCATTAACACACGACCATTGTTGTTGAAGCTCAAGATCATCATTTAACACAACAACAATCAATTGGAATAGAATTTGTTGATGAACAAGACAGCATTGCAAATCAGTCAAGTCATCAACTAACTTCATCATCTAGGCTATATTGAAGATCTGAAGCAAGGAGTTGTTGCTCGAAGCTTGCTCAACAATGAAGATGAAGAAGATCTACAAGATGTCATCAACTGTCAAATCAATATACATCTTTGTAAAATATAAAGATAGCAAGGAGTTGTTGCTCATATCTTGCTAGAACACTGAGTGTTCATTTGTACTTAAAATTAGGAGTTATCTGCTTGTTAAGAAGCATCAATGTAATCTCCAGAACAACTAATTCCATGTGAATTAGGATTCCTCAAGTGATCAGTGTGATCGGAGACTTGAGAAGACAATGGCTGGGTGTCATTATGGAAATCCTGAAATATGGTCAATGATAGTCATATCTCAAAGAGGACCAGTTGTGGGTCAAACTCTTGTGAGATCACTGATGTAACTCATTGAAAATCCTGGAAGAATGGTCAGTAAACATTATACCCGTTGACTCGGATCCCTGAACGTTTAGCTATGAAATCGTGATAGTAGATCTTGCGAGATTGGAACCTATTGAGTCATTGTTCGTTATATCCATTAACTTGGATCCCTGAATGGTTCATTGTGGGTTAGTCACAGCTGTGGTTGTGCAGGATGTTAGTCACCGGCTGTTGCCCGTGCATCTGTAATCAGTTTCGATTATAGTGGATTAAGTCCTTGTGTTCAAGGTGAAATCACCTTGGAAGGGTGGACTGGATTAGCTTGAAAATGGCTCAAGTGAACCAGGATATATTGTGTGTTCTTTACTCTTGTTTATACTTGTTTTATTGGTTATGTTTCTGTATCAATTATCAGAACCTTGCATAGCAAGTCAGAACCTTGCAACCCAACTCTGATAAGCTTCCGCACTGCAAGTCTGATTCAAGCATCGCTAATTCAGATTTTCCTTGTCGCTTATGCTTCAAGCATCGCACAATCTGAAAGACGCTTAGCAAGTAAGAGTCTCTCAACATAACTCTGATATTCTCTTATCATGTTAATGATAAGAGGCAAAAAGTTATTAAAAGTTAAAACACAATTCAAACCCCCATTTCTTGTGTCTTTCTCACACCTTCAGGATGTACTTGTTATTGAGATCTTTGGTGGTCAACAAGATGATAATTTTTGTATGTTGAGAAGATTATGGAATGAGTGAGGTCCTTTCATGGTGGTCGGTCGGGATCAATATGGTCGGCCTAGAGCAGTTGTTCTCAAGCCCTTGTTCGCGCGAGTAGGGTTAGGGTTTGTTACATCATCCTTGGATAACGACCATTCTGCTCATCATCTTTAGACGCATGAAAGGGGAAATGTTTATGTTTCTTAGGGATTTATGAATTTAATATTTCATGCTTTCAAACGTCTTTTCAAAAGTTCTATCATTACGACTCTTGGGAACAAAAACTTGTAATTGTTATGTGTGAGTGGTTATACATATTTGGTGTAGTCTTTTTGCATGCTATATTATATTTTTTGAGGAGCTACTACTGCTTTCTTTGAGTCATTCCTTAGTTTAGCAATTATCTTCTTCTTTGGTGTTTTGTTTTCCTAGCATCTGAAACGCTAACACATTATGGACAAGAAATCACAAAAAAAGTACTCAAAAGCCCCAAAAGAATACTTCATCTTCTTGGATGGATTATGTCTACTTTTCCATTGTTTATTCTTTTGCGAACGTGGGTAGTCTTGATGAAATTTTTATAGAAGTTGGTTCATCTTCCAATTGGGGAATCTTGAGTCCCTCCGAGGATGATAGAATATGCGGCAAGTATGGCGATTGAGTCATTCCCTTCTATGAGTGCACTTTATTTGTTATGGGCCTTCGTCTCCCCTTTACTGCCTTTGAAATAGAAGTTTTGGAGCATTTGGCAGTGACTCCTTCACAACTTCATCTTGCAAGTCAGGTGTATGTGAAGGTATAATACTATTGGTATGAGTATTTGAATGGGGAGCCTTATGTGTTCCTCTTTTTTCATCTCTTTAAATGCCATCGTGGCCAGACATCCCGGACGAAGGGCAGAGAATTGTTATAATCGACTACTTGTGACTTTAAAACTCTTCTGGAGCTTCTGTAACGCTCCGACTTGTTTTATTTATTTTACGTTATTTAATTATGTGAAGCTGTGTATTTGTGTTGTGTTGATTGATGTTTTGATGTGTTTGGATTACCCTTAGGTGTGGGGTAGTGGCCTTGAGAATATACCTTAAATTGTTGTGGGGGTGTGTGAGCAATAGAGTAGAGATTGGTGGTGTGGTGAGTAAAGCTAATTAGATTATATTAGTTAGTAATCATTTATTTAAATAATATAAGGTAAATATTTTTTAGATTAAATAATTAGTATTATTATTATTATTATTATTTAATTAGATGGAAATTAGTAATAATAATATAATATAATAATAAGAAAAAGAGAATTGAGGAGAAGTTGTCAGATACGTAAAAACAAGAGAAAAGTTGGAGAAGAGAGCTAGGGCAAGGAAGGAAGAGCTAGGAATAGGAGATCACCATTGTTGAGGTAGAAGAAACTTTTGCAAAAACTATAAGGTAAGGGTGGGGTTCTAATTATCTAAAGGTTAGTATGATGATGATGGGTAGATTATTTCGATGCTTGTTGTATGTTTCTCTTCTCCCTATGTTATGAACGTTGTTGTAATTGTAAGTTGATGGATTGAATCCTTGATTTCTGAATTATATGTGGTATGTTGATGTTGTGATTGATGTGGTGATCGTTGAATTGTTGTGTTGTTGTTGGAATTATGCAATTGATGGATTGTATGATATAGTTGTTATGTTGTTGTTCGTGGTTGCGAGTCAGAGTCGGAACAAAGTTATGTGTGTTTTCGGTGAAAAGAATTTGGGCTTTGAAACTTTAGAAAAGTGATTTTTGGTATTAAAATGTAGTACAAATGATTTGTAAGAAAAATGGGGTTTTAGGATGGATTATAAATGATTTTTGTTTTGAAAAGTTGTAGAAAAGTGCTTATGCGCATAGTGTAATCGATTACCAGATATGGTGTAACCGGTTACACTACTTTAAAAATGTATTTACTGGGCATTTTGTGAGGGTGTAATCGGTTACCCTGATTATGGTAACCGGTTAAACTGTGTGTATTTTGCATGGTAGTGACTGGTTACAAGGGGTGTAATCGGTTACCTCAAAAGGTGTAATCGGTTACACTGGGAGCGATTTTAAAAAATCTTTGAAAATTCATAACTTTAGTTTCGGCTGTCTGATTCGGATGCCGTTCGAAGCGTTGGGAAGATGACGCGACAAACTTTATTCTAAAAATGGTTTCTGTACTAGAAGTTGAATGATTTGTTATGTGTTGGTGTTAAATGCATTGTAATGGTTATGTTGTGGTGTGACATAACTGTAAATGCATTTATTGTTGCTTGTTATGCTGTATGTTGATGTTGTTGGACTGTTATGGCATGTGTATGATGCATGGTGGACAGTATTGGCGGAGTACCTTGACTATGGTGGTGAGTCATTGTGTTTGATGTTGTTGTTGCATGTATAATATGTTTCATGCAGTCATGATGTTGGACAATGGTTCGTTGTTGTGAGCCATGATCTCATGAGGCGGGGATTGGGTGTGAGTAGCTGATTTTAGAGGTGATGGAATCAGTGAAGCGTTATCGGAGGTAATGGTAACGAATTGGTAAGCTCTGGTCCTAGGAGATGAGCTAAGGAGCGCTGAACCTAAATGTTCACGTATTGGTACTACATACATTGTGTCCAGTTGTGAGTCTCATTGCATTGCACCTTGGTTGCATTTTTTTGTGTGTTTGGATAGTGGTTGTGTTGATTGTGTGGATATGTGTTGTAGAATGGGTGACGTGCATGTAATAATCTGGTGCTTTCTTATTACCATGCTTTCCTTTATATAATTATGATATCTCACCCTTTCTGTTAGAATGTTGTCTTTACATGGGCATCATGCAGATAACCCGTAGTAGAGGAGTAGATGTGAGTGGAAGATGAAGTCTTCCTTTTATTTTTAGTGTCGGCGTCTGCTTTGATGTGTAACACCGGGGATAAGGAACTCTTTTACGTTTGTTTTATTTTATTGGAGATTACTTGGATGTCTCTCTAATTGATGTTGCTTGTGATTACTTTGAAACATAATTATGCTTTGAATAATCAAATTATCTGTTGAAGTTTCCGCTGCAATATGAATTAACTTTTCAGACATGTGTTACATAATCGAATTAGCTGATTTCTAGAAGACTTATATATATATATATATATATATATATATATATATATATATATATATATATATATATATATATATATATATATATATAATTGTTGTACCTGCAAATTATCGAATCTTTGTTGTTTGAATCAATTCGCTTGGAAATTAAATTTTTTATCATGTTTTGAATTACAATTTGTTGATATAATCATAATCACTTTGATTGTGATTGGTTTTAACATCAACCAATCAAATTAAATTTTCAAGCGTTATTGATTGCACTCAAGGTGTTTGATAAACTGTTTCAATAGTTTTAAATTGAATTTTGATCATTGGAAATACGCTTTACGCATAGCTTAACATTTGTGTGTGAATTAATCGTTGTTGAACAATTTGTTCTTATTATCATCCAATTGATTTACGTTACGCATATCTGATCGTTTCTATAGTAGGTTCGGTTAGACGATTCGATTCGGGTTGTTTCCGTTGTGCCATAAAACTTTTGAAATACCAATTTCGCCAAAAGTTAAATTTTTAATTTGTGATCTATCCACCCCCACCTCTAGATTGAAGCCTAACGTCTAACATCTTCGATGTAGGTATGAATAGCATCAAGATGTGCACTAACTTGCCCATCTCCGTCTTTTATATCGATAAAGAATAATAGATGTTATTCTAGGCCACTTACAAGACAAGAAAATGAATGCAAGAAACATGTGTTCCTCTACTCTCATCAGAAATAGACAATTCCACCTCAAAAGCATTAACAATTGTTCAGATCATTCAGACAACTGATCGCAATTCACATTCCATCCCCCGCATTTTGATTTAAACCACTTCCACACTAAAAGAGAGAAAATGTGTTTTTCTCAAGCATTCAATTTATTTCTTACTCTCACATCACTTTTAATTATTTCACTCGCTTTGACATTAGAGTACTAAAATTATAGGTCGGTTCCCTCTCCGTCGTACCGAAAGCTCACTTTACCGTATCCAAGTTATATTTCATTGTTTACCTAATAATTATGGTTAAACAACTATAAAATTTAATATGATTATTTAAATATCCAAGTTATATGATAGGTAAAGATTGATAAAATGGTAAAAAAAAATTAACACAACTAAAATAGGAAGGAAAAATATCACATAAAACTTAGTATTTTTTATATAGAATATATATTTAAAAAACATGATTATTTAATTAAATAAAATAATTAAATTATAATATAAAAAGTTTAGATAAATGGTAAAATTGAAAAGGAAAATCCACTTAGTATTCTCTTTATATATTATAGTTTAGAATATATGTAGATATATAAAATGGAATTTTAATTTACAAGAGGTGATGTGATGTAATAGGAAGCAAAGGTTGGTGGGTCAATTGTGTAAGTAACATATAGGGTGCATTAAGAAATTCCATTTTAGTTAAACCATATGGTGCAATGATAATTTATTTAGTCTATTATAAAATAACTTATGGCAGCAAAATTGAGCTATGGGCAACGTCTGGGTTAGTCATCCGAAATGGATTTGGTCGTTTGAAGATATGTGGTCGCATGTAGAGTATAGAAAACTGTTCGACAGGGCTTAGATACACCACCTATATTCTATCTCACTTATCACACGTGGTTTATGAGGAATAAGGGTGGAAGGATTTTAGCAAAGGAGAAAATTTGCCCCTACAATTTGGGAAGAACAAGTCTTCTCTGCCCTACGCACCTGATGATAGAGTTGTATAAACCCTCATAGGTAAATCCATGGGATCTCTAAAAATTTCAAGAGAGAAAACACATAATCTCTCACCATTACCACGTGAACAAATTCTCATTCTCTCACTATTATACTTTTAGCATTGCACTAAGACTTTTGAAGAAATCTTGATACAAAAACTAGTTTTATAACCATAGTCGGTAGGTGTGGCATGCATACAACAAAAGAATAACTAAAAAAACTTAATTGGCCTTTTCCCCTTCATAAATTATAAGAACACAACTAAAATTTTGATAGCATAGTACTGCATAAGTAGAAAGAATATATGAAATGAGATCTTGCTTCTTCATCCCTTAACCGCAACTCCAGAACAACAAAATAAAATATAAAACTAATAGCAAGCATATAAATACTAATAGGATTGATTGTTAAAATAGAGGAAATAACATGTATGAAATGTATAACCTCTGATTTATGACTACTTTTTATATAGAGAAATTAACACAATATATTCTTGAATTGTTTTACCTGCATCTGTCCACATAGAATGTCTCTTACTATGTAGTCATCAGACAAATCATTCAATGTAGGAGCATCAAACTATGGATACAACCAAATTTAGAAACATCCATAAAAAATGCTCCCTTCACTAATAATATGACTCGAGATTTTAAACTCTTATATTCACCATTTTTTATAGTAAAGAAAATGTTATGAATAATTCATACCGCAATCAATGTCTCAATCTCTATACCAATCGAAATCTTAAAAGTGTCTCAATACATATACTGATAAAAATTGCGAAAGCCTTTACACACAACATATTTTTAAACATTATATGACATTCATACATGCTCAGACTGCACTCTTATATAGTGATAGTAAAATAATATGAATAAAAATATGGTAAAATGCATTTGACATGTAATGACTGAAATATTAACACAATTCCTTCTTCTTTCATTGTTTATTTAAAACTTATTCAGAATTAAAAGTCTCAATATTAACTTCGTAAATGTTGCAATTATCATCAATATTATAAACATCATGATTGTTGTCAATAATATTATAATGATTAGTATAAATATGGTTGGATCAGTGAACTACGAGTTTTCTTGGCACGTGTAATCTGGCACGTGTGGATCCGCATTGGTGAGATTATTATGGAAAGTGAAGTTTAATTGAAGTAGGGTTTGTTGGGTAAGTTTTTGTTTTGTTCCGCTATGAAAGAAAATGAAATGATGATGATAAATGCATACCGAGATCATAGGGAAGTGTGAGGGAACAAACGAGATAGGACTTCAACTTTTTTTATTGTTAGAGGAGTCTCACTTTCCAAAACATATAAATGCGTTTTTATTATAAGAGAACTTATCTACAATTTCTTAGGTTTGACTTTTACTATTTTACAATGAAAATATGACACATGTACTTAAGTATTATTTATAGAGTAAAAATAAGAGAAAATTGCATATGTGTAGGAGAAAATTATATACTTGTCATATTTCCATTGGAAAATAGTAAAAACCACATCTGAGAAATTGTATTTAAATTTTCTCCTTTTTTTTTTAATTATTGGTCATACTTATAAATAGGAAAACTAAGATCTTTTATTGGGTCAATGGATTATAATAAAGTGGAGCAAAATGAAATATAATAAAATGGAGTGTAGTGGAGTAGAAAAGTCAAATGTTTTATTCAATTGTTTGAGTATTTTTTTATAATTTTACGGAATGGAAGATAAAAAATTAATTTATTTTATTGTATGCACTTCGAATTGGACAGAATGAAAATTAAAGGGTTAAATGAAATAAAATGGAACATATTTCATTATGTTTTATTCCGCTTCATACATTATTTGTAAATTCAAATAATGAAATATGATTATTTACTATTTTATTTTATTCCATATGATACCACCAATTCAAACATATCCTAAAGATATGGTTGTCCATGATGCATATTAATGATATAGGTCATTACACAAGGAAAAATCAAAAGAATTCTCAACTTTTAATGCTAACTAGTAATTTTTCTCCTTAAACATATGTCTTCACAGGGAAACTAAAATGATTGTCAGTTAATAATTGGGTTCGAGAAGATTTTTCATGTTCACAAATAAGGATATGAGCTAAGATGTGACGATGAACTTCATTGAAGAACTTAACGTCTATTTTGTTTTGGCTCGGCGATGTGGGTTTTAGTAAAGACTCTAATGCCAAAGTCAATGTCCACTAAAAGTGAGAGGTTTTAGGGTTAGAATAAAGTGTATCGGAATGTAAGGCCTTTGTTCAATACTTATAGTATGGTTATAGAATTCTTAGTGACCTAAAACCTTATGTTTTTGGCAAATGTATGAGAGAGAGGAAAATTAGAGGATCCAAGAGGGTATGATTTAATGGTAATGTGTCTTATGTATGCTTAATCAGGTGTCATTATAGGGTAGGTCCCTTTTTCGTTCCACAATCGTTGGTTTTCTTTTTTGGTATTTAAATAGAAATAATTGTAGTGGCAGTGTCAATAAAACTCATAATGTATTGAGTAAAATTATCGAATCCATTGAGAATTAGAAATTGATCTTACCAGCTGATCGGAACCTGAAGTGGGCCAGAGACTTCGTCTGCGATACTTGGTTTCAAAGATGAGGAGGGGGTGTACCTGCAAGGCACTTCGATGCTAAAGTAAGAATCGGGAGAAGGCAAGTACAAAGTGAGTATGGCTTAGGATGATTTAGAATACCCGACCCTCTCAAATGAGAGGGGTTTTATAACGTCCTTAATGTTTGGCCATTGGTCCCTATTTTCGGGGTGAGGTATCCTCTCCACAAGAATAGGTAACTACCAGAAACTAACCGTGCGTGACAGACAGAAATGTGATGAAGGGCAGCTGATTCTGGGGGTCAGCTGGCCAGCCTTCCTCAGCAGAGGGGTAGAGGAGAGAATGTTTCCTTTTGCATTTAACTGGGAGGGCTTAGGCTATTGGGCCGTTTTGGGAGCAGAATTGGATTGGGTCATGCCTAGCCATTGAGTCAGTCCGGAACAAGAGCCCCCCGAGTCTTTGCTCCTGAGTGTATGAGTGATGACTTAAAGGCAGCCCGCGGTCCCGAGGAGGAGTAAGCGTGGTCGACGCCTGTTACTGAGACGAGGTTGTTTCGTGGTGCTCGAGGGCACCTGTGCCTGGGGAATCTGGAAGGTTGTGCTACGTGCCCGACGAACGGAGAGCCCAACGGTTGATGTGACTTAAAGGGATGAACTGCCACGCGTGCATCGAGCCACGTGCCGAATTTAATGTGTAATGATGGCTATGCTAGGGTTAAGATGATGCCGCTACGCCGCGTGTGCTCATGCACGTGCCTCTGGTCTGTCTATAAATAGAGGGAGGAAGCGTTCATTTTCACTTTTCGCTTCTCTCTATTCTCTTGCTTTTTGTCCTCGTTTCTGCCATCCGCCGCTGTAAAGCCGCCGCACGAGCAACGACTAGACCTCGCCAACCAGCTCTTTTCTTCTCTTCGACCTTGTAAGTTTCCTTCACCTTCTTTATTTTAAGTGTTTCAACTCTTGTTTTTCTTAGATTACATGTGTTTAGGATGAAACTGGGTAGAGTAGGGGTGGTTTCCGGCGAATGTTGGTGGCTAGCGGTGGTTAGGTCATTTTCTGCCGCCGACGCCGCCAGAGCGTTAGGAACTTAGGATTTTTTGTTGCGTTAGAAACTTAGGATTTTTTGTTGATTCTGACACTGTTGCGACAACGAGTGAGTTTGTCGCCGGTGGAGCTTATGCATTTTCCAGTGTACTCATGAGTTTTCCAGTGGATCTCCAACGGAATTCTGGGTAACGCACCGGGGAGGATTTCCCCGTGTGGGTTTGAGGGAATGCCATGGGCATCTCCTCGCACAGTTACTGCGCTGTTTGAATAAGGGATTAGGTCAGGGATGTTGTCATCGGGCCTTCGCGTGCTCTTTCACTTGACTAGCGGTGGAAGGGTGGATTTGACTTTGTTATCGAATTCACTTTTTTCCTCTGCTTTTCAAGTAAAGGAGATGTCTCGCGATCCCGATAATGAAGTTATGAGGGAATTTTTCGAGGAGAGCTCTTCGGAAGATAGCAGTGCTGATGAAACTTTTGCTCCTCGAAATCTAGTAGTACTGGGGGAGAGTGGGTTGCTGCTGAGCCTCGAGAGCATGCCTCCCTCTTTGCTTTTCACACCTAGGATGCCTTCACGACGGTGGGGGTTGAGGGACACTAGAAGGTCCACTTTCCTGGGGAGAACGACCGAATGTGCTCGGCCTATGGGGAGAGGTTTCCCATGTACGAGTTTGTCTTCAAGGAGATTGGGTTGAGGTTGCCCTTCACGGACTTTCAAGTGGCGGTTTTCGAAGACCTAGATTTGGCTCCCTCCCAATTGCACCCAAACTCGATTGCTTTCATCTGGGCATTCGAGATAACATGTGAATTTTTAAAGATCAGAGCCACTCTCCCCCTCTTCTTCACCATCTTCCACTTCCAACTCCAGGTCATTGAGAGGCAGTTCTGATGGGTTTCCTTGAAGCAGGGGAGGAAATTATTCAAGCCTTTCTCCGAGTCCTTCAGGACGTTTAAGGAGATGTATTACATAGTTGATCCCGTGTTGGAGAGGGCCAAAGACTCCTCGTTCTTCTGGGAGGTTTTGACAGATGAGAGCGGAGAGCCCCTCATCAACGAGCAGGGCAAGGTACAGGGGCAGAGGTTGCTGAAGTTCCCCTTATGTTGGAGCAGGGACCATTTTACCCAGAGGACCGAAGATTACCTTGCCAACCCGCAGATGCTGGAGGAGTATGATCGGGCCAACTACGACAAACTTGTGGCCTTTGTTGATGGATTCCTCCCTGCTCAGTGCGTGACTAGGAGCGGGGACATCATTTATGAAGAAGATGTGTGGCCTAAGGCGGAGACCCGATATATTAATACGAAGGAGCTCCTTGAGTGTGGCACTCGTGAGAAGGCTCTGGAACTTCTGGGTAGCCATTTATTTCTTAGCTTACTCGTATTGTGTAATACCCCGTAATTTATTTTGCTCTGGATAATATTAGTTTTGATCAACTGGGTTTCGGTGTACTCTGAGAAATTATCTGCAAAGATAATTTGAGCAACTGAAGAGCTCAGATCAGATCAAATTAATAATTATCTGACTCTGAGGTGTTAGCATTTGGTGCTATAGAGATATTTTGGACATTTAGTAGTGTTACTAATTAATTGATATTCTCTATATCTTTCTTTCCATCACTTGTGCCAAAGTTAGAAACAAAAGTTGGAAAGATATAGAGAAGAAGTGGAGAGAAGGGAGAGCAAAGAGAAAAGAGAAAGAAAAACCTAGAAGTTGAAGAGCAACTTGGATCATCATCTATTCTTCATCAAATCAACCCAACGTCTTCTTCATCTTGTTGTTGGTGAGTTCTAGTTAGAACCCTAAGTATAGAAACTTAGGTTAGAACTTGGATAAAAATGGTGAAATTGGATTACCACTGTTGTGTTTTTGAAAAATGTTGAAAAATTAATATCTTTTGAACTGTGTTTCCGATCGAGGCATTCTTGATACCGATGGAAAGCTGTGGAAATATCCTACAGGATAAAAGTGAAAAGTATCGATTTCGATACCCGATTAAATAATCGGAGGGAAACCAAGAGTTATGTAACTTGTGATTGAATTATTATATGTAATTCTAATATACAATTGTAATATGCTTTGTCTAATATATTGTTGTTAAACATGATTGAGAGAGTATGCATGTTAAAATATGGAATAGAAAGAGTGAGGAAACCTTACTATGAATCTATATTAGAACCTAGTAATGTGTCTAAGGACTTGATAGATAACTTAAATGATAACTCTCGCGCAAGAAAGGCCCAGGCATGTATCCAAATACTGAATGGTATAGAAAGAATAAGACACTAGTATGGAACATGTTTAAACTATGTTAAGTTTTGAGAAAAGGCAAAAGAGGCCAAAAGGCGAATGTGGCCTTGTGATTGTCAAATGCAATCACGTTTGTGCGTGAATCACGTAATTGTAACCATTTCCCTATTTGTGTCGTTTCATGAGTAACAAGCTCTTCTGAAATGAATGCACGATTTCTTGGTAGGTTTGATTCCCGAGTATAGTACGGATGGAGCCTACGGGTAAAGAGACTTGTGATGGTTAACAGGCCATGAGAAGTGACAGTTCATGTTTAACAGGCCGATGATCCCGAATTCATTTCGTATGCCAAGAAATCTACGAAGATCCATGACTCGTTTCGACTTCTAGACGTAGAAGAGGACGGGAAAAGGGGATACCTTGATGAGGTTACCGATTAGTGATAAATTTTGCATTAACAGACTCATGAACATGTATCCATATAATATGAATGTGTGGCCTCAAGGTCACTTCCCTTCCCTTGACTTGAGTTAGAATGATAAAACCTTGTAAAGCCGAGAGAATCTATAAGATATGGAACTCACTGAGATTTAATATCTCACCCCATGTTGTTGATTATATTACAGGTGCTTCAGGTTTCGCGAAAGGTAAGGATAAGGCCGTTTGATTATCCTTACTTATCTTGGCTTTTTGGGATGGCAAGACTTCCGTTGTTGGAGATTTTTTTTTGAGATCATTGTATTGATCTAGTTCTTAGTGCATTGGAACATCTTGTATATAGTATGCCATAGATTCTAGTACTTTGTATTTTGGGCATGTGTTGTATACAATGTGTTAACTAGGAACTTATGGTATTTCAGTGCCAAATACTTGGATTCATGTATAATATATATGCTTTGATGTATGTTGTTATATGTGGGTGTTACAGTTGGTATCAGAGTAGGTCGTATCCTCGACCTAGCCATGAAATAGTATAAGTATTTCTTTTCGTTTCATATGCGTTGTGTCGCCATTGGTTTTAAATGTTATATTTATGGCATTGAGCCTGATCAACTTAATCATATTTGTATGATGTTTAGGAACATGGCTGACTGACGCAGAAGCAATCGTGGTAGACCCAGAACTATTCCTGTTGGGGCGAATCCGCCGGGCGGCGCCGAGTATGTCCCATGGCCTCAGTTTTTACAACAGATGCAGCAGCAGCAGAACCAGTTCATGCAGCTAATGGTACAACAAATGAATGGGGTCTACATCCTCCAGTGGTTGTTCCAGATGTTGTAGGTGAAAGTTTTCGGGATTTCATCCGCATGAATCCTCCATAATTTCATGGCGGATTATATCTTGTGAAAGCTCATGAATGGATAGCTGGCATAGAGAGAATTTTCCTGATAGTCCAGTGTAGTGAAGAGAACAAGGTAGTGTTCACTTCTCACTCGTTGAAGGGTCCTGCTATGAGGTGGTGGGAGAGTGCTTCAGCCCTAATGACTATCCAAGAGGTGCCTAAGGTCTGGGAGCAATTTAAGATTACTTTTATGGAGAATTATTTCCCTAGTTCCTTGAGGACCCGGAAAGAATTTGATTTCCAACAGTTGAGACAAGGTACTTTGACTGTGGCTGCTTATGCCGAGAAGTTTGAGATCATGGCCGCTTACTCTAGGCAGGCCGTGTATGCTCCGGATGAAAGGTGGAAGATTGACCAATTTATTTTTGCTTTAAAGGCTGAGATTTCTCATAGCGTGTCTCAAAGAGAGTTCACTAGTTATGCTGAATTGCTAAGGCAATGTTATGAGGCAGAGAACAGTTTGAAGAAAGTTCAGATAGAAGGAGATTCGCGTAGGTCGAGTCAGAATGATCG
This sequence comes from Lathyrus tuberosus, assembly GCA_022829125.1. Taxonomy (NCBI): domain Eukaryota; kingdom Viridiplantae; phylum Streptophyta; class Magnoliopsida; order Fabales; family Fabaceae; genus Lathyrus; species Lathyrus tuberosus. The sequence goes on along the minus strand of JALAZF010000027.1, from coordinate 15,084,484 downwards.
TGGGAGATCAAACCAACAATTTAGGCCTAGGCAGCAAGCCTTTAAAGGAAAACAAGTTCAGGATTCTAGATCAAGTGCACCTCCTATATGTCGTACTTGTGGTAAGATGCATTTTGGTAGATGTAATTTCAAAGGAATTAAGTGTTATCAGTGTCAGAAAGTGGGTCATATGGCGAGGGATTATCCTCAGAATAGGAATCAGATGCAAGGGAAGAGTACCGGTCGAGTTTATACTTTGGATGCGAAGAAAGCAAAGGGCGATAACTCTTTGATTGCTGGTACGTGTTTCATTAATGGGAATCCTTGTTTTATACTATTTGATTGTGGAGCAACACACTCTTTTGTGTCGATGCAATGTGTGAAGCGACTTGTGTTGCAAGCTATTCCGTTGTCTCCACCCATGGTGGTTACTACTGTCATGGATGAGATGGTTGAAACACCTTTAATGTGTGAAAATTGTGTTTTATCTGTGGATGGGAGAGTTTTTCAGATTGATCTTATTTGTTTGACGCTTAAGAAAGTAGATGTTGTTTTGGGAATGGATTGGCTTTATGCTAATTCGGTATTTATTGGTTGTGAAGAAAAGTTAATCATCATTCCATCTGTTAAGGCTACTCTGAAGGATGTGTTGACTACTATTTTAGAAGGTACGGTTGGAATGATAAATTTCTTGTTTGAGAAGGAAAAATCTGTTCTTTTGGTTCTTACTAAGGAGGAGAGTAGCAAACTTCAAGTTCTGAGTATTCCTGTAGTCTGTGAGTTTTTTGAAGTTTTCCCCGAGGATATCACTTCTCTTCCTCCAGAAAGGGAAGTGGAATTCTCTATTGACCTGATACCGGGAACAACTCCTATATTCGTTTCTCCGTATCAGATGGCACCACTCGAGTTAAGAGAATTGAAGGATCAATTGGAAGAACTAATGGCTAAGCATTTTGTTCGACCCAGTGTTTCGCCCTAGGGAGCTCCAGTGTTGTTAGTAAAGAAGAAGGATGGTGGAATGCAGTTATGTATTAATTATCGGCAGTTGAATAAAGTCACCATCAAGAACAAATACCCATTACCCAGGATAGACGACCTGTTAGATCAATTGAAAGGAGCTAGTGTGTTCTCAAAGATTGATTTACGATCGGGTTATCACCAAATCCATGTGAAGAGTTCTGATGTATCAAAGACCGCGTTTAGAACCCGTTATGGTCATTATGAATTCTTAGTAATGCCTTTCGGTGTGACGAATGCTCTGGCAGTTTTTATGGATTATATGAATCGGGTATTTCAAGCTTACTTAGATCAATTTGTAGTGATCTTCATATATGACATTCTTATTTATTCTCGTACTTCTCAAGAGCACGAAGAACATTTAAGAATTGTTTTATCGATCCTACAAGAGAGACAACTTTTTGCTAAGCTAAGAAAGTGTGAGTTTTGGATGTCAGAGGTTAGTTTTCTTGGTCATGTCATATCTCAAGGAGGTGTGGTGGTAGATCCATCAAAAGTGGAAGCCTTGATTAATTGGGAGAGACCGAAGAATGTTTTCGAAGTTAGAAGTTTCTTGGGACTAGCAGGTTATTATAGAAGGTTTATCAAGGGTTTTTCTCAATTGGCCTTACCAATGACTAAACTTACTTGAAAGGATTGTCCTTATGAGTGGGATTCGGCTTGTGAACGAAGTTTTATGAGTTTAAAGGAAAGATTGACGACTGCTCCTATTTTGATCATTCCTGATCCTAGCAAGTCGTATGAGGTATTTTGTGATGTATCAAATATGGGTTTAGGAGGTGTATTAATGCAAGAGAGTCACGTGGTAGCTTATGCCTCTCGACAATTAAAAGTTCACGAGAAGAATTATCCAACGCATGATTTGGAATTGGCGGCGGTGGTGTTTACACTGAAGGTGTGGCGTCATTATTTGTATGGGGTACATTTTGAGATGTTTAGCGACCATAAAAGTTTGAAAAATCTATTTGACCAGAAAGAGTTGAACGTGCGTTAAAGGAGGTGGATGGAGTATTTGAAGGATTATGACTTAGAACTAAAGTACCATCCGGGTAAAGCGAATAAAGTAGCGGATGCTCTAAGTCGGAAAGTGTTGCATAATGCCGAGTTGATGATGTTAGAGTATGCCTTATTGGAAAAGTTTCGAGATCTTAATCTCTAATTTGTTTGGACTCCTAATGGTGTGATTATGGGGAATTTGAATGTTAATTATACTCTTAGGGAGGAAATTCAACAAGGACAAGTGTTGGATGAGAAGTTACAAGAATTATTAGTTCAACCGGGTTTCGTGCGAGCTACCGATGGAATTATTCTGTTTGACCAAAGGATTTGTGTTCCGGATAATGCGATGTTAAAAAGAAGAATTTTGGAAGAAGCGTATAAGAGTGCTTTTACTATACATCCTGGTTCTTCGAAAATGTATCAAGATTTAAAGAGGGACTATTGGTGGTCCGGTATGAACAGAGATATTGCGGTGTATCTATCAGAGTGTGCGGTATGCCAACAAGTAAAGATTGAGCACCAAAGGTCGGTGGCTTATTACAACCGTTAGAAATTCCGGTATGGAAGTGGAATAGTATTTCTATGGACTTTGCAGTTGGATTACCCCGTGCACAAGGTGGTTATGATTCTATTTGGGTAATTATGGATCGGTTGACGAAATCTGTGCATTTATTAGCCGTAAAGACTAAATATAAGGCAAGTCATCTTGCAAGATTGTTTATTTTGGAAATTGTGAGGTTGCATGGTATTCCCTCTAGTATTGTGTCTGATAGAGACCCAAAGTTTACTTCAAGATTTTGGAGAGCTTTTCAATAAGCTATGGGAACAAAGTTGTGTTTGAGTACGTCGAATCATCCGCAGACGGATGGTCAGACGGAACGGACGATACAAATGATTGAAGATATGTTAAGGGCTTGTGTACTTGGAAGTGGAGGAAATTGGATATAACTTTTACCGTTGATTGAGTTTTCATACAATAATAGTTATCATGTGAGTATTGGTATGACTCCTTACAAGGCATTATATGGAAGGAAATGTAGGACGCCTTTGTGTTGGGCGGAGGTTGGCGAAGATAGAATTTTGGGACCCGAGATTATCCAAGAGACTATGGAAAAGATTAGAATGATCCATGACCAAGACAAACAAGCACAAGATCGTCAGAAGAGTTATGCGGATAACCTTAGAAGACCTTTAGAGTTTGATGAAGGTGATCACGTGTTTTTGAAAGTTACTCCGAGATTAAGGATGAAAAGACCGTTTAAGTCGCGGAAGTTAAGTCCGAGATACGTGGAACCGTATCAAATTTTAGAAAGGATTGGTGAAGTAACTTACAGATTAGCCTTACCGCCTTCCCTGCCAGAGATGCACGATGTTTTTCATGTGTCTAAAATCCGGAAGTTTATTCCAGATCCTCTTCAGCCAATTCTACCAGATATAATTAAGATAGAGTTGAAGCTAGAATAACAGCAAGCAAAAATATATAAGTAACCCAGTTTTGTCGTACCACAGGGATCAGTGCGAGGGAAAGAATGCTATTCGACGGTTTCTATGTTTCTAAACTCATGGTTCAAAAGTTTTGGTTTTAAGAAGGAACCAAAGTAAAATGCAGAAAATGTAAAGACGAAAAATATAAAATAAAAGACTGAATTATAAACGGAGCCTTGTTGGAATTGGATCTCATCAATTGATAACACATGCATTCTTCTAATCATATTATACATAAATCAATCATTCTCCTAATATCCTCACGTATCACCCACGACAGAGGTTATGTCTAACGTAACGTCGAGAGATCGACCGTATTGCCTCATTGGTGATGTCTCACGTAACAAAAACCAACACAGAGCATTAAGAGCTGATACTCACGCAAGTGTTAAGCCTAAATCTATTTCTAGAGTTCATAACAAAATAGATAATCATCTTAGATCTAGATCTGAAGAGTATATGTCTATAGCGGTTCAAATCAAAGATAAACAGGTAAACAAAGATGACACCCTCATAAGATAAATGACTGCTTCATATAAAATGCCAACGATCAAAATATGTACATACATTTAACCCTTTTTTACATGTACTCAACTAATTTGCCAAATGAATGTGAATACTGTTCTTCATCACTATTATCACGTTGTAGCGGCAAAATCGTGAGTGTAAGCTACTGATTAACTTAACTCGAAAAGCAAGAGTCGCCACCACACTTTTATTTTATCCAAAAAGGAAAGGAAAAAGAGCGAACAAAACCTGCACAAGCTCTAAACAAGAACAAGTGAAGAGAAACTGGGTAAGGGGGTTGGTTACGCAATGGGAAGGTGTTAGCACCCAAAACGTCTATAGTACTCTATAGGAGCCATTTGAAATATCTACCGCTTTTGGTCTGAAAAAGGTTTGCTTGAAAAGTGATTGAGGAGATGAGAAGAGAAATTGTTTTTAAGATTTTTGTGTTTGGAGAGACTTGTCGTCTCATGCCTACGTACCCACGATGAGCAATGTAGGATCAAAACCTCGTAGTTCGTGGTATAAAGAATGAAAATTTATTTGTTTTGGTTGATTTTAAATGTAAAGACAAGTCGTCATTTCCAAGCGAATAATTTCTCTTAAAGAAATGAATCATGTATGAAAAAGTTTTGAAAGAGAAAAGTGCATGAGGGCACAAAAGAAGTTTGAATGAGTTTGATGTTTTTTAAAGTCTTTTGAAAAAGGTGTCAACATGCTTATGTAGTTTAGCATTTGGTTAAGAAATGAAAGGAAAAGAGTAAAATCACTTGACAAAGTCAAGGTTTGTTTATGAAAGAAGCGATAGTTTGAAATCAAGAAGGTTTTGAAAAAGGGAGAGAGTTTTGAAAATTGAAGAATGGGTGGAGAAGAAGTGACTATCCTAAAGCATAAAGTAAAAGCTAAGGATAAGAAACATCTAACAACAAAAGTAAGCTCCATCGTCTTCGAACCATAATTCCAAAGCAAAGGGAGAAAGGTCCTAAGTTCTAAGTCCAAGGTTCCAAGAACTGTATTGGATGTCCAAGGTCTAAGTTCAAGGATTCAAGAATAGCATTGAAGTCCAAGGTCTAGGTGCGAAATTCCATGTCCATTGCAAAGGATAGTAACCATAGTCCAAGATTAGAAGCACAAGTTTTTTAGAGGTTTTAGCCTTTATTAATGTTTTTAGTCCAAGTGGACAAAGTGAAAAAAGGCATAAGCATAAACATGTGTCCAACGGACAAAGGAAAAATTGCGGAAGCATAAACATATGTCCAACGGACAAAGGAAAAATTGCGGAAACATAAACATGATATGAAATGATAAAAATGAAGCATAAAAGTAAAAGAAATAAGGAGCGAGAAGGAATTGTAAATGATTAGTACAATAGTAATGTTAGTAAATTAGTGATTAGTTGTTAGAGTTAGTGATCAATAATAATTGAATAATTGCACTTAGGTCAAGATTAAGGAAAACTCATTAGAGGATTGATAAGACCAAAGCCTCCTAACAACAAATTTCATAAGTTTTGAACCAAAAGACAAATAATCAATCATTCTTGATAGTTTTCCGATGCGGGACAAACATTGCGCTATGTTAAGCAATCGTCGAGTAATTTACGGAGTAATTACCCTACAATGAGGCCGGTCAATAGCTCTTTGTGCTAATGCATGCTAGATGAACGATATGTAAATCGTCATCCGAAAGCAATACCGCACGAAAAGAAAAATGGTAGCGATCTCGTCTCGATCGAAATTCAACAAAAGAATTCCAAGATCTTTTAGACTTTCATCGATCAAAAGAAAAGAGGAATAGATGAAGAGAAGGCCAAATTAAACCACGCAATTATATGATCTAAGGCTAAGAACAAAAGGAGAGGGAAGAAAATGGAAAAGGAACCAAAACAGCCCCAAAAATAAGCCGAAATATGCATTCTGTTTCGAAGTAACCGGTTGCAGCATAACTGCTAACCGGTTACTTAGTTCAAAATAAGTGCAGTTTTTTCAAAATTTACACAGTGTAACCGGTTACCGCATAACTACTAACAGGTTACACAGCACCAGAATACAGAAAAATGTGCAAAATTCAGCATGATCCATTTCCAAAACTTTTTACAAACACCTTATGATCATGGAACTGAAATTGTACGAAATTTAAAGTAAAATAACAGCCAAAACCAACAATTAAACACAATTACAAGATCCAAAGGATCAAGTAACAAGGATCTCCAAAGATCTACATTATGGAAGATGAAGATGAAGCTTCAACAATGGTGAAAGATGAATTACCACTTCAAATATGAAAATTCCTTCAAATTGCTTCAAGATCTACACTCCAAAGCCTTGATCTACTGTAATTGATGAACAAAAACAAGAATGGATGAAGGTTTAGCTCAAAGTTGAACAAGATTCAATGTGAATTCTTGTTATCTTTCAAAGAAAGATATGTTAGCTTTGGTGAATTTTGTGGTTGGGGAGAGAATTTGCAAGAGGTTTTTTGGGTATCAAAAGCTTGAATGAAATTTTAGCAAGGTGAATTTGGCTCTCAAAATCTTGTGAAATGAGTGAAATGAAGCCTCTATTTAAGGAGTTTAGGTTTGGGAATTTGGTGGTTTGGAATTAGGCTTGGAATTTGAAAATTAGGATTGGAATTCAAATTTGGAGGGAATTATCAAAAGAGTGGTGATTATTGGAGGTGTATAGTAGGAAATGATCAAAGTGATGTAGGGAATTAAAATGAGATGGTATGGAATATTCCAAAATGTGATCAAAATTGGTGCCAAATGCTAAAATTTGAATTTGCTTCCGTATTTCAAAATTTCACGATGGTAACCGGCTACAGCATAACTGCTAACCGGTTACTTAGCGCAAATTTTGAAAAAAAAAATTCCTTTTTTAATGCACTGCTGTGGTTCGGCTCGATTCTTTTGCTCGTCAAAGAAGGCATGAAAATAAACACATGAACCTTGGAATTACTTGAATAATAATCAATTAAATCTTGGAAACTCTTGATCAGATGAATTTTGAATTGTTTGCAGATCAACTTTGACTTTGTCAGGTGAAATTCAATCGAGTTGTGGGACTGTTATTTTGGCATTTTTGACCTGTTCTTCCCCTGAAAATGCTAGTGAAAGAAAACAAAACATTTTTTGGATTTTGATTAATGGTTAGTAAAATATAAACAAATAAAACAATAAAGTGAATAAGAAAACACACAGATGATCAGTGAACCCTGCAAGGCATAAACCCAAAGATGAGGGGGACGAGGGAATCAATGTGTGATCTTGTTTGTGGTAAAGATGCAAATGAAAATGCGAATGATATGTGGAATCTTAGGGGTCAAAAATTAGGGTCTTACAGCTGCCCCTATTTAAGTTTCTTCTATCGGGAGATATGAAGATACTTAAATACAAAAAGCTACATTTTTAAGCCCTAAGATGCCACAAGATGATATGAATACAAAGGATGAAACAGATTGCGGGGAAACTTGAAACAAGAGATTTAGGGTAGATTGAAAGAAATGACGCAAAAGACACGCCGGGGAAAATAAGCTATCTTTGGAGATCTGTCAAGGTGATAAGAGGTATCCGTCAATAGTTGAGAAAGAGAGGGACAAGACCCTGGAAGACGAGTAGTGACATCCAAGAATAGCATTGGATAGAAACTACGAACGAGACAAAAGGTATGTCAAAAGACGTCCAAGAATGGCATTGGACAACAACAAGAAAACTTCTGGTAAAAACAAACAACGTCATCCAAGAATAGCATTGGATGGAGGTGAAAAACACTTTATTGGGGATAAGATATCCAAGAATAGCATTGGATAAAGGAATTACAACATTCAAGAATGACATTAAATAGGGCAACAGTAATCATCAGAGTCATCCAAGAATAGCATTGAATATAAATAAATTTCCATTTGAAAAATTCACTGGGGACATCCAAGAATGGCATTGGATGGCAAGGTTAAACATCAGAGATATCCAAGAATAGCATTGGACTTGGCTGGGGAAAAGGCGTCCAAGAATGGCATGGGACAAAAGGAATCACAACATCCAAGAATGGCATTGGATAAAAGAGTTCACAATATCCAAGAATGGCATTGAATAAAGTGAGCAGGGACTTTCAGGAATGGCACTGAAAGGTAAAGGTAAATCACTACATTCAGGAATGACATTGAATGATAGTGAGAAAGACATCCAAGAATGGCACTGAATGCAAAGGAGAAAACTCATTTAGGAATGACACTGAATGAACAGATAAAACTTTCAGGAATGGCACTGAAAGATATCCAAGCAAATCTGTTGGGGGATTACAAAAGAGAGGCAAAACTTCCAGGAATAGCACTGGGAGAAACAAGAGGAACAAGATATCCAGGAATGGCACTGGAGATCAAAAGAAGACAGACATCCAGGAATGGCACTGGAGTGAAAGAATATAAAGATCCAGGAATAGCACTGGAATGGAAGAAAACAAACATCTAACAACAGGACAAGATGCACAGGGAAACGACAACATTCAGGAATGGAACTGAATGAAAAAGCAGGTAAAAGTTTTGGTAGGCGCCAAGTAAGTTGGACTTTGATCACAAGGTAAAATGTTGAAAGCAACAGGACCTCAGGAAATGCATATGAGCGCGAAGCACACTTCGAGCTATGAAAATCTTTCTATGTATGATAGATGAACGATTTATGTATGCAATGGAGATGATAGGGACAATTGAGATAGACTCTTTTGTGAGGCGAGAATGGAACTCTGATTCCTCAACACAGGGAACACTGCCCACTCTGCTTGGAGATAAGATGTTGAACACATCTCTGTCACACGTATGAATTGTATCAGGGTGATGGTCTTTTGAGGAAAGACATCTTGAGGATTCTTGAAGAAGACTACCCCAGATTGATTGATTGATGAGGATAAACTGATCATGGCTTCAGTTTGACTGCTGCAGGGGAAAAAATGAACTGATCATGGCTTCAATTCTTGAAATGATTGTTGAGAATAAACTGATCATGGCTTCAGTTGCTGGGGGATAAACTGATCATGGCTTCAGTTCTTGAGATGATTGTTGAGAAGGCTAAACTCAGTATGAATCTTGAAAGAGATATTCTGGCTAACCAATTATGAGAATAACTTGCACTGAGCAATAAATCTTGAACTGATTCACAACAAGATCTGGAGGTAATGTGCCCCTGATAGTCACTGACCAAATTTCTCAACTGTTAAAATTTTTCTTGACAAGGAAAGTTTGCCTGCAAATAAAATTATTCAAACATGGTAATTTTAATGCAAAGCTCATGCAATTTTGAAATCAAAAATCATTTTTGGAATGATATTATTGATGTAAATAAAAATGAATCACTTGTCAAAACACGACGGTTTAGACATTCAAAATGAAAGAGAAAGCAAAGGTATGGCATCAAAGAAAATGATTGGCAACAAACAAAGGAGTCAATTTACGCAACCTTGCTGTAGTATGCTTTCAAAAGAAATCTGGCTTCAATTAAGTCTTTTGAAGGTTGTAACGTGGTCTGGTTCACAGTTTTCGAAACAAAGGGTATAGGCTCAAAGTTTATTTGTACCCAACCGATTCTTCTTGATGATCTTCAGTTCTATGCTCAGTTAATTCAAACTATGCATTCAGGTTCCAAGTGATTTTGGAATTGCAACACTGTTATGATGATGGCTCAAGGACCAAGGTATTTTTGAGATGGCAGTTACTTCTCCTTACAACATTTTGTTGTTTTTGATGAGGACCTCAGTCAACTCGTTTTGTCTTTGAGGATTTTGGTAACCTCTTGAATTTTTCTTTTATTATCCTTAACTTTTGCCTAAACTGTGTCATTTGAGTTTACAGTCAGCGGGATGCCCCAATTTTTGCCTAAGTCTCCTTCATAGGTTTTGACTTAGCGGGATTTTATTTTGATTTTTTATTCATTTTTTTTTTAAAGATAGTGACTGCCTGGCTTAATGATCACGGTGAACCATCATTGGCTTTTGACTTGAAATACATCTTCGACACTTCTTTGTTGTGTGCGAAGGAAAACTTGTGATTGCAACCTTTATTGGAAGACGTCTTGAATGATTCACTTGTGTTTAAATGCAAATTCAAATTAACTGAGAACTACCCATCCCCAGGTTAAGATTGCGGGTTTTTTCGTACACAAAGAAACTTCAACTTCTAGGCTCGAAGGGGTTGACAAAGGGATTAACTTCCTTATTTCTCCAGTGTTTGGGAGTTGAAACAATGTCTGTACATCATCAACCAAGTTTTAATTGAAAGCATACAGTTCAGCAATTTCGGGTATTTAGTTTTCATCATCCTCCCTCCAATGTTTGCATAAATAAAAGCTTGATAAAGAAAATGAACAGGAGATATATTTTTGTTTTGTGAAATAAAAAACATAAAGATGCACACATTGGACATAAATGAATTGAATCAAAACATTGCAATGCTCATTTCATTGAAATTACCATGAAAGTACAAATAAAGTTTGAAAGCAAACAAACAATACAATCAAAGAAAAATGCAAACAGAAAGAATCAAGGCCTAGTGACTAATCAGCAACAAGGATGAGTTGTCCTGTCTGAAACACTGGCTTTAGGAGATGATCCGTCTGAACTGACTCAAACTTCACTTAGCATGCTCTGGCAAAGGATTGTTGACAACATTGGGATTATCATCAGTAAAGGACATAATCTTTGAGTTCACCAATTCTTGTACTCTAGCTTTCAATGCATAGCAACCTTCCAAGTTATGGCCTGCCCCACCTCGATGGAACACACAGTGTAGATCAGCCCTATAGCCGGCTGGTAGAGGATTTGGAGGAGGAGGCAGATCTCTCGTTGAAATCAAACCTTTCTGAACAAGACATGGATACAGCTCAGTGTAGGACATCGGGATAGGATCAAAGTTAACCCTATTGCGATTCTGATTTTGTCTAACAGCCTGACGAGGAGCTTGAACTATTTGAGCATTGACAACAGGAGCAACTGCAGCTATATATTGTTGTTGTCTGCGACGAGGTTTACCTTCAACTGAAACAGCATGGGTGTCACCATCCTTCTTCTTTTGAAAATTCCCAGCATACTTTTTAGCACCACTGAAGGCTTCAGCATTGGCAATCTTTCCTTTCTTGATACCCTCTTATAGTTTTTCTCTGATAGTGACTAGGTCAGCAAAACCAAATGATACACTGCCTATCATCCTTTCCCAAAAAAGTGGCTGAAGAGTGTCCATGAACAAACCAGTCAATTCTTTTTCAGCCAAGGGTGGCTTCACTTGAGCAGCTAGCTCTCTCCAGCGCTGAGCGTACTCCTTAAAGGATTCTTTTTCTTTCTGAGACATATTTTACAATTGACGGCGGTCAGGTGCCATGTACAGATTGTACTTATATTGCTTTAAGAAAGCATCAGACAAGTCCATACAACTTTGGATACGGTTCTTATCAAGTCCCATATACCACTTCATTGAAGCCCCACTCAAGCTGTCTTGGAAACAGTGAATGAGCAGTTTGTCATTTTTGGCATGAGCAGCCATCTTGCGGCAATACATCACCAAGTGGGTTCTGGGACAGGTGTGCCCCTTGTATTTCTCAAAATTAGGAGTCTTGAATTTTGGAGGAATAACCAAGTCGGAAACCAAGCACATGTCCATTGCGGCAGCATTAAAAACATCACTTCCTTCCACGGCTCTTATCCTTTTGTCCAGAGTTTGCCATTTCTCTCTGACTTCTTCAATGTATCCAGGTTCTCCTTGACTTTCAGATTGCGGACCAGCAGAATGGTACACGAAAGGATTCTCAGGAATAACTTGAGCAACAGAATGCACAACAAGCTGAGGTTCAGTGAACAATGGAGATGAAGACACTGGCGAGACAAACACAGGAGTAGTTGCAAAGGGTGGCGAGTAATTTGGAGGTAACCCAAATTCTGGCCAAGTAGAAGCTGGTTGCTGAGTCAGTGGAGGGTCAACAGCAGCAGTTGAAGTTTCCACAATCATAGTCCTCTGAGGTGGTTCACCTCTAACAATCAAAACTTGCAGCATTTCTGTGAGCTTAGTCATCCCGGCCCTCAACTCATCAATTTCCATTCTGACTTCGGCGTTGTGTTGTTCTTGATTTTATATTCTCAATTTGACAGCAGCTCTAGTTCCGTAATTGTGTTGAGGAAACAGCTTGACGGTGAATGGATAACTGAAGAAAGAGACGGTTGAAATGAGTTTCTGAGACGACTGGGAAGAAATGCATATGTATGCTCATGGATGCAAGAGTGCATGGATGCAACAACCACAAACAAGATCACTCAAAGCACACAGGTTCAAAGGTTCGCTCTGAAGAGAATACCAGAATACCAATATACCAGAATATTCAGAATACCGAAATACCAGGTTGATAAGTCCACATTGATAAGAAATCCAAAGTACCGGGCATGTTGGAAGTCAGGGTTTCCTGCAAACCTGTAAACACCCGCCCATTCTCACATGTGGGTACTAAAAAGTCGGGATCCTCATTTTCAGATTCTCGATTTGAGAAGCAATAGTACATTCATCCCTCGGGATACAATACTATCGCCAAACAAAGAGGTCGTCCGCTGATTCCTCCAAAAAGGATATCCTATAGCAAGTTCCCAGCATTGGGTCCTCGGATCGACAAGTGTAATGGGTTTGCCATTTCTGGTCTGCCATTATCACATGTCGGGAGGAGTGTCGTTGCTAAGTTCTCGGGAGACGGTCGCCAGAGTCGACAGTTTCCCAAGTTATATTCCATCGTCTGCCCCTAATGCGCAAGATAGAATATTACCAAAGAAACCTCGTCTGGATGTGGAGTTTTCATGTATACTAAGTATGGCCAAATGCCACACAAATCACACTACTTTCCACGCTGATCATAGGTGTATGCTCAAGCCTGGGTATTGGGCTTATTTCTCATAACATCCCAACCAGAACAAACAAATAACAAGCAAATCAGACAAAAAGCAGTAAATAAATCAAAGTAGGCTAAACCCCTTAAGGGATGGACCAACAAGAGGTTAATCTGTCCCCAGCAGAGTCGCCACTTTTCTGTAGCGGCAAAATCGTGAGTGTAAACTATTGATTAACTTAACTCGAAAAGCAAGAGTCGCCACCGCACTTTTATTTTATCCAAAAAGGAAAGGAAAAAGAGCGAACAAAACCTACACAAGCTCTAAACAAGAACAAGTGAAGAGAAACCGGGTAAGGGGGTTGGTTACGCAATGGGAAGGTGTTAGCACCCAAAACGTCTATAGTACTCTATAGGAGCCCTTTGAAATATCTACCGCTTTTGGTTTGAAAAAGGTTTGCTTGAAAAGTGATTGAGGAGATGAGAAGAGAAATTGTTTTTAAGATTTTTGTGTTTGGAGAGACTTGTCGTCTCATGCCTACGTACCCACGATGTGCAATGTAGGATCAAAACCTCGTAGTTCGTGGTACAAAGAATGAAAATTTGTTTGTTTTGGTTGATTTTAAATGTAAAGACAAGTCGTCATTTCCAAGCGAATAATTCCGCTTAAAGAAATGAATCATGTCTAAACTTATGAAAACGTTTTGAAAGAGAAAAGTGCACGAGGGCACAAAAGAAGTTTGAATGAGTTTGATGTTTTTTAAAGTCTTTTGAAAATGGTGTCAACATGCTTATGTAGTTTAGCATTTAGTTAAGAAATGAAAGGAAAAGAGTAAAATCACTTGACAAAGTCAAGGTTTGTTTATGAAAGAAGCGATAGTTTGAAATCAAGAAGGTTTTGAAAAAGGGAGAGAGTTTTGAAAATTGAAGAATGGGTGGAGAAGAAGTGACTATCCTAAAGCATAAAGTAAAAGCTAAGGATAAGAAACATCTAACCACAATAGTAAGCTCCATCGTCTTCGAACCATAATTCCAAAGCAAAGGGAGAAAGGTCCTAAGTTCTAAGTCCAAGGTTCCAAGAATTGCATTGGATGTCCAAGGTCTAAGTTCAAGGATTCAAGAATAGCATTGAAGTCCAAGGTCTAGGTGCGAAATTCCATGTCCATTGCAAAGGATAGTAACCATAGTCCAAGATTAGAAGCACAAGTTTTTTAGAGGTTTTAGCCTTTGTTAATGTTTTTGGTCCAAGTGAACAAAGTGAAAAAAGACATAAGCATAAACATGTGTCCAACGGACAAAGGAAAAATTGCAGAAGCATAAACATATGTCCAACGGACAAAGGAAAAATTGCGGAAGCATAAACATGATATGAAATGATAAAAATGAAGCATAAAAGTAAAAGAAATAAGGAGCGAGAAGGAATTGTAAATGATTAGTACAATAGTAATGTTAGTAAGTTAGTGATTAGTTGTTAGAGTTAGTGATCAATAATAATTGAATAATTGCACTTAGGTCAAGATTAAGGAAAACTCATTAGAGGATTGATAAGACCAAAGTCTCCTAACAACAAGTTTCATAAATTTTGAACCAAAAGACAAATAATCAATCATTCTTGATAGTTTTCCGATGCGGGACAAATATTGCGCTATGTTAAGCAATCGCCGAGTAATTTACGGAGTAATTACCCTACAATGAGGTCGGTCAATAGCTCTTTGTGCTAATGCATGCTAGATGAACGATATGTAAATCATCATCCGAAAGCAATACCGCACGAAAAGAAAAATGGTAGCGATCTCGTCTCGATCGAAATTCAACAAAAGAATTCCAAGATCTTTTAGACTTTCATAGATCAATAGAAAAGAGGAATAGATGAAGAGAAGGCCAAATTAAACCACACAATTATGTGATCTAAGGCTAAGAGCAAAAGGAGAGGGAAGAAAATGGAAAAGGAACCAAAACAGCCCCAAAAACAAGCCAAAATATGCATTCTGTTTCGAAGTAACCGGTTACAGCATAACTGCTAACCGGTTACTTAGTTCAAAATAAGTGCAGTTTTTTCAAATTTTACACAGTGTAACCGGTTACAGCATAACTGCTAACCGGTTACACAATACCAGAATGCAGAAAAATGTGCAAAATTCAGCATGATCCATTTCCAAAACTTTTTACAAACACCTTATGATCATGGAACTGAAATTGCACGAAATTTAAAGTAAAATAACAGCCAAAACCAGCAATTAAACACAATTACAAGATCCAAAGGATCAAGTAACAAGGATCTCCAAAGATCTACATTATGGAAGATGAAGATGAAGCTTCAACAATGGTGAAAGATGAATTACCACTTCAAATCTGAAAATTCCTTCAAATTGCTTCAAGATCTACACTCCAAAGCCTTGATCTACTGTAATTGATGAACAAAAACAAGAATGGATGAAGGTTTAGCTCAAAGTTGAACAAGATTCAATGTGAATTCTTGTTAACTTTCGAAGAAAGAAATGTGAGCTTTGGTGAATTTTGTGGTTGGGGAGAGAATTTGCAAGAGGTTTTTTGGCTATCAAAAGCTTGAATGAAATTTTAGCAAGGTGAATTTGCTCTCAAAAGCTTGTGAAATGAGTGAAATGAAGCCTATATTTAAAGAGTTTAGGTTTGGGAATTTGGTGGTTTAGAATTAGGCTTGGAATTTGAAAATTAGGATTGGAATTCAAATTTGGAGGGAATTATCAAAAGAGTGGTGATTAGTGGAGGTGTATGGTAGGAAATGATCAAAGTGATGTAGGAATTAAAATGAGATGGTATGGAATATTCGAAAATGTGATCAAAATTGGTGCCAAATGCTGAAATTTGAATTTGCTGTCATTTTTCAAAATTTCATGATGGTAACTGGCTACAGCATATCTGCTAACCGGTTACTTAGTGAAAATTTTGAAAAAAAAAATTCCTTTTTGAATTCACTGCTGTGGTTCGGCTCGATTCTTTTGCTCGTCAAAGAAGGCATGGAAATAAACACATGAACCTTGGAATTCCTTGATTAATAATCAATTAAATCTTGGAAACTCTTGATCAGAGGAATTTTGAATTATTTGCAGATCAACTTTGACTTTGTCAGGTGAAATTCAATCGAGTTGTGGGACTGTTATTTTGGCATTTTTGACCTGTTCTTCCCCTGAAAATGTTAGTGAAAGAAAACAAAACATTTTTTGGATTTTTATTAATGGTTAGTAAAATATAAACAAACAAAGCAATAAAGTGAATAAGAAAACATACAGATGTTCAGTGAACCCTGCAAGGCATAAACCCAAAGATGAGGGGGACGAGGGAATCAATGCGTGATCTTGTTTGTGGTAAAGATGCAAATGAAAATGTGAATGATATATGGAATCTTAGGGGTCAAAAATTAGGGTCTTACATACGCGTCCTCGCAATACCGTATCGATCCTACTCATGCTAGCCATGCTACTTAATCAACACAATACAACAAAAGATACAATGAATATCAACTCACAAAACCATGTCAAAAGTTTTACTCATTGATAGATGAAATCTAAGATCAAGGATTTGTAAAGGTTTTGTCAAGACCACAAATAATCAATCAAAGACAACAAATAATAGAGAATCAAAACATATTCACAAACATACATTAGATGAAATACATAAGGTATCAAGAGATTACATCCAAATCCAACAAGAGATTGAAGCTCTTACCTTCTCCCCCTTGGGATTTGAGTTTCTATGCTGAAAAGTACAAGTTATGATCTTTCTCTCAAGTTCCTCTCTTAATAATAACCTAAAAAGTGTGAAAATTCTATTTATACACATTCAGGAATTTACAAGTTCGCAAAGCGAACCATTTATTCGCACAGCGAATGAAGAAAAATGGCACTTCAGTTGCCTCTGAATAGTTAAACCGCCCCAGAAATTCTCGTGAGTTCGCAATGCGAAGGATCACTCGCAAAGCGAACACTCGCTTTCCCGTTTGCAAAGCGAACTTTAGTGCCTTTTTCCCCTGCCAAAATATGGGACCATTCGCTAGAGACCTCGCCAGAGTTCGCAAAGCGAACCTTCGCTGGCAATTCGCTAGAGTTCACAAAGCGAACTTACTGCTGTATTTCTCATTTCTTTGGCAGCTTGCACCATTTCTTGTGTCTTACAACTTTGCTCAATTTATGCCTTTTCCTGCATAATAACACACACATTACATGAACCAAAGGTATATTATCAAGGTTAGAAGAATAACAACAATCATTAGCAAAACCAATGAAAACATGAGAAAAAGTGGAAAAAGTGCAAGGAAAGATAGTTCACTTTTAGGTTAAATTCGCACCTAACAACTCTCTCCAACTAGATTTTTGCTTGTCCTCAAGCAAAATATGCCCCTCATGAAAACAAGAGGATTTGCTTAAGCATAAGATTCAACCAAAGTCAAACATGAAAATGCGCACAAACAACGTTCACCACTCAATAGAATCGAACAATGACAAAGAATTAAGTTCTTAAACAAATATCATAATGGTTCAAAGAACAACTAAATTTTCATACTTGAATCACTCTAACACTCCTCTTCAGAATAAGAATGAAGAAATTAACGCGTTTGCAACCGCGGGGAAATTTCACTCACTTGACAAACAATGCTAATAGCAACTCAATTCATACAACATCTAACAATCAAAAATGAAAACATGGAAGCAAAAAGATCACTAAGGGCTTCAAAGGTTGTAACTTGGTCAGGTTCACAACAAAGGGACATTTTTAAAGGTCATTGAATCGAAATTTCCGATGCAAAAAGAAACATTCACTATACATGGTATTTACACTTCACAACTTCATTCACCATTCTCATTCCTTTACCACAAACCTTCTCAAACCTCCTTATGCACAATTATTTCATTCTCTATTTTTCTCATTCAAACAAGCACTCTTTTTCTTTTGTTTTTCACATTCACATTCACACTTTTTCTTCTCATGCTTGTTTGAACTTTTTCAAAAGTTTATAACACCTTACCAATCTTCTTTTTCATTCTCCCCAACTTGAATTCAACCAAACCTCAAGTGAATGTTCCTTGCTTTTTACGGAAAGGAAATCAAATTAAAACAAAGTTCAAAGGTTCAAGAAGAAATTTTTAGAACCTCACAAAATTCAATGATGAGCTACACCTTCAAATTATGTACAACTCAAAGTTCATCACTAAAATGAGATCTAAACTGTTTAGGCTCAAAGGGCTTAACGAATTCTCTCTACTCACTGGTAAGATACTTTTAGAAACGGTTGTGCTCAATATAAACAAATGCCTTGATCATTTCTAATGCTTCCACAAAATCACAATAATAAAAAAATAAAGCATGAATCAAACGAATTAAACAAAGTTATCAGTCATCCTAGCATATAGTAAACAATGGAGGTTTCTCACAATTTGTGGCTTTTGGACCTAAGTGAAACAAGCATTCAAACAAGTTGCAAAATGAAACAAGAATACACATTTGCACAAAGAAAAAAATTCTTAAATCATTCCAACATTCTATAAAGTAATACAATTTACCTCTCATACATTCAAATCTCACCATCCAGACTCGGTCGAAGCTTCATTGAATACTTTTATACAAATAGCAATCAATCTAGAAGGAGTTCTCATCATTCCTGATCACACTAGAGAAAACATAAAAGAAAACAAATACAAACAATATAAACAAATGTACAAAGCTCAAAAATATAGAAACTATCGCAATGCAATTCAATATCTAAACACCGATCCCCGGCAACGACGCCATTTTGTTGAAGCTAGAATAGCAGCAAGCAAAAATATATAAGTAACTCAGTTTTTTCGTATCCACAGGGATCAGTGCGAGGGAAAGAATGCCATTCGACGGTTTCTATGTTTCTAAGCTCATGGTTCAAAAGTTTTGGTTTTAAGAAGGAACCAAAGTAAAATGCAGAAAATGTAAAGACAGAAAATATAAAATAAAGACTGAATTATAAATGGAGCCTTGTTGGAATTGGATCACATCAATTGATAACACATGCATTCTTCTAATCATATTATACATAAATCAATTATTCGCCTAATATCCTCACGTATCACCCACAACAGAGGTTATGTCTAACGCAACGTCGAGAGATCGACTGTATTGCCTCATTGGTGATGTCTCACGCAACAAAAACCAACACAGAGCATTAAGAGCTAATACTCACACAAGTGTTAAGCCTAAATCTATTTCTAGAGTCCAGAACAAAACAGACAATCATCTTAGATCCAGATCTGAAGAGTATATGTCTATAGTGGTTCAAATCAAAGATAAATAGGTAAACAAAGATGACACCCACATTAGATAAATGACTGCTTCGTATAAAATGCCAACGATCATAATACGTACATACGTTTAACCCCTTTTTACATATATTCAACTAATTTGCCAAATGAATGTGAATACCGTTCTTCATCACTATTATCACGCATCGTCGCAATACCGTATCGATCCTACTCATGCTAGCCATGCTACTTAATCAACACAATACAACAAAAGATACAATGAATATCAACTCACAAAACCATGTCAAAAGTTTTACTCATTGATAGATGAAAATCTAAGATCAAGGATTTGTAAAGGTTTTGTCAAGACCACAAATAATCAATCAAAGACAACAAACAATAGAGAATCAAAACATATTCACAAACATACATTAGATGAAATACATAAGGTATCAAGAGATTACATCTAAATCCAACAAGAGATTGAAGCTCTTACCTTCTCCCCCTTGGGATTTGAGTTTCTATGCTGAAAATTACAAGTTATGATCTTTCTCTCAAGTTTCTCTCTTAATAATAACCTAAAAAGTGTGAAAATTCTATTTATACACATTCAGGAATTTGCAAGTTCGCAAAGCGAACCATTTATTCGCACATCGAATGAAGAAAAATGGCACTTCAGGTGCCTCTGAATAGTTAAACCGCCCTAGAAATTCTCTTGAGTTCGCAATGCGAAGGATCACTCGCAAAACGAACACTCGCTTTCCCGTTTGCAAAGCGAACTTTAGTGCCTTTTTCCCCTGCCAAAATCTGGGACCATTCGCTAGAGACCTCGCCAGAGTTCGCAAAGCGAACCTTCCCTGGCAATTCACCAGAGTTCGCAAAGCGAACTTACTGATGTATTCCTCATTTCTTTGGCAGCTTGCACCATTTCTTGTGTCTTACAACTTTGCTCAATTTATGCCTTTTCCTGCACAATAACACACACATTACAAGCACCAAAGGTATATTCTCAAGGTTAGAAGAATAACAATAATCAATAGCAAAACCAATGAAAACATGATAAAAGAGTGGAAAAAGTGCAAGGAAAGATAGTTCATTTTTAGGTCAAATTCGCACCTAACAGATAGAAGCAGATTTGACATTTGAACCTCAACCAAGCCGTATCACAGGAAGAGAAACTAAGGTACTAAGGAATAAAGAGATTCCTCTTGTGAAAGTTCAGTGGGATGTGACGCATCCGGGTGATGCAACTTGGGAACTAGAATCAGAGATGCGAGATGTTTACCCTCATCTTTTCAGGTCACCTTTAAATTCGTGGACGAAGTTTTTTTAAGGAGGGGAGGATGTAATACCCCGTAATTTATTTTGCTCTGGATAATATTAGTTTTGACCAACTGGGTTCCGGGGAACTCTGAGAAATTATCTGCAAAGATAATTTGAGCAACCGAAGAGCTCAGATCAGATCAAATTAATAATTATCTGACTCTGAGGTGTTAGCATTTGGTGCTATACAGATATTTTGGATATTTAGTAGTGTTACTAATTAATTGATATTCTCTATATCTTTCTTTCCAGCACTTGTGCCAAAGTTAGAAACAAAAGTTGGAAAGATAGAGAGAAGAAGTAGAGAGAAGGGAGAGCAAAGAGAAAAGAGAAAGAAAAACCTAGAAGTTGAAGAACAACTTGGATCATCATCTATTCTTTATCAAATCAACCCAACATCTTCTTCATCTTGTTGGTGAGTTCTAGTTAGAACCCTAAGTATAGAAACTTAGGTTAGGACTTGGATAAAAATGGTGAAATTGGATTAATCATGCTAATGTTGTTTGCTATGGCTGAAATATGAAATAGAACACATTGTATGATTGGGTTGTGTGAGAAATTGATGTTTGATACTTGCTATTATGATGAGTTATGTGTTAATGTGTTTCCATTGGATTTCATTTTGAAAATAACAGGTTTTTAACCTCTGGTTCAGTGGTAACTGGTTACTCGATTTGAGGTAACCGGTTACTTGCAGGAAATTAACAGTTTTTACGCAAAAATGAACTGAGTAACCGGTTACTCATTCTGAGGTAACCGATTACCGTATTGAATTTTGGCTACTGTAATGCGCAGTGAGAATGGGTAACCGGTTACTCATTCTGAGGTAACCGGTTACCACTGTTGTGTTTTTGAAAAATGTTGAAAAATTAATATCTTTTGAATCGTGTTTCCGATCGAGGCATTCTTGATACCGATGGAAAGCTGTGGAAATATCCTACGGGATAAAGTGAAAAGTATCAATTTCGGTACCCGATTAAATAATCGGAGGGAAACCAAGAGTTATGTAACTTGTGATTGAATTATTATATGTAATTCTAATATGCAATTGTAATATGCTTTGTCTAATATATTGTTGTTAAACATGATTGAAAGAGTATGCATGTTAAAATATGGAATAGAATGAGTGACGAAACCTTACTATGAATCTATATTAGAACCTAGTAATGTGTCTAGGGACTTGATAGATAACTTAAATGATAACTCTCGCGCAAGAAAGGCCCAGGCGTGTATCCAAATACTGAATGGTATAGAAAGAGTAAGACACTAGTATGGAACATGTGTAAACTATGTTAAGTTTTGAGAAAAGGAAAAAGAGGCCAAAAGGCGAATGTGGCCTTGTGATTGTCGAATGCAATCACGTTTGTGTGTGAATCACGTAATCGTAACCATTTCCCTATTAAGTGTCGTTTCATGAGTAACGAGCTCCTCTGAAATGAATGCATGATTTCTTGGTAGGTTTAATTCCCGAGTATAGTACGGATGGAGCCTACGGGTAAAGAGACTTGTGATGGTTAACAGGCCATGAGAAGTGACAGTTCACGGTTAACAGACCAATGATCCCGATCCATTTCGTATGCCAAGAAATCTACGAGGACCCATGACTCGTTTCGACTTCTAGACGTAGAAGAGGACGGGAAAAGGGGATGCCTTGATGAGGTTACCGATTAGTGATAAATTTTGCGTTAACAGACTCATGAACATGTATCCATATAGTGTGAAAGTGTGGACTCAAGGTCACTTCCCTTCCCTTGACTTGAGTTAGAATGATAGAACCTTGTAAAGCCGAGAGAATCTATAAGATAGGGAACTCACTGAGATTTAATATCTCACCCCGTGTTGTTGATTATATTACAGGTGATTCAGGTTCCGTGAAGGGTAAGGATAAGGTTGTTTGATTATCCTTACTTATCTTGGCTTTTTGGGATGGCAAGACTTCCGTTGTTGGAGATTTTTTTTGAGATCATTGTATTGATCTAGTTCTTAGTGCATTGGAACCTCTTGTATATAGTATGCCATAGATTCTAGTACTTTGTATTTTGGGCATGTATTGTATACAATGTGTTAACTAGGAACTTATGGTATTTCAGTGCCAAATACTTGGATTCATGTATAATATATATGCATTGATGTATGTTGTTATATATGGGTGTTACATATTGTTATTTTCTTTGTTTGTTAACGTGTGCCCGTTGTTTTGCAGGTAAAATGTCCACGACCTAGAAGCGTATGGTGAAGAGGGCCCAAGCAAAGCTCAAGGTGGGCGAGAAGATCGGGAGAAGCCGCCTTGGCGAGCAAGTGGTTCCGCCCCCGACGGGGTCGGGGGCCTTATCCTCCGGAGTCACAGCCACTCAGACCTCCCCGTTGTCGATAACCTCGAGGCCCAAGAGTCCTCGGGCGGAATAGGTCCTCGACCTTACGAACGAGGGGGAGAAGAGCAAATTCGAGCTGCCTCTGTGCTTCCACAAAAGGAGTTTCTTCGAAGGCTCCTCCCTCGCACTACATCGGGTGGATTCCTTGACACTCGAGGAGATAAACTGACCGAGCAAGAGGTCTTTGTTGGCCCAGGACGTCGCTGCCCTGATGAGGGTCTTGGGCATGGCGGTGATCTACACCGAGGAGGGGGCCCTCCAAGAAGTGGAGTTGAAGAAGGCCCAGGCTGCAAATGCGGTTCTGGAGGAGAAGCTGAAGGCTACGGAGGAGGCGGCGAAGAAGTCCAGGTTGGAGCTGGCCAAGGCCACCGAGGAAGCGGCGAAGAAGTATAAGGGTGAGCTAGCCAAAGTCTCCGGGGAGAGGGATACCTTGGCCGCAGAGGACATGGTCGCATCATTGATGGTTGTCACTGCTCCTGCCGAGGATGAAAGCAATGAGGTGAAGAGTCTGAAGACTCAAGCCGAGCTTATTGCCCGGATTAGCCAAGCTGAGGAGGATTGCGTAGGGGTCGTCGATGAGGCTTTCAACAATGATGTGGAGCAACCGAGGATTGCAAACCTCGGGGTAGAGTTATCTACCGAGGGGATCGGGTTCCTCCACAGTGTGGTTGACAGCCAGATCTTCATCCCAGACTTCCTTAAATTCAGCGAGGAGCATGAGCAGCCTGCTCACGACGAGCCTCAGCATATGGCTGAATGATTTTATTTTTGTTGTACTTCCGACGTGTGTGTCGTATCTTTGTAATTTAATCTTTTTTTATGGGGCTTGACCCCTTTTTATTGTAACCAGCACAATTACGGTCCTTGTGGCCGTTTTATATGATCATATTTATTTTCGGTCGTGGTGGACGGTTGTGTATGATTTGTTTTTGGTGCATGTTTTTAATTTGCTTAAATTTGCTAAGTGTCGCACGCTGCTCGTCAGTTGTGCCCATTGTATGTGCTATTTTAGTGAACGATTTTCGTTATGTTTCAGAGTTTGCTCGAAAAATTAGTGTTCGGTAGTGAGGGGAACTGGTTCAAAGGGCCTGTGTAGTTTTCGGGAAAGAGAGCGGAGCTCAGGTCGCGTTTTTGGCCTGAGTTCAAGGTGTGAACTTCCCATCGCGAGCTGGGTGTTCTGCCTTTCATGGTACTTTGGTGACGGTAGACTCGATCGAGGGACCACTATCGGGCATGGGTTTTGCTCGTTCTAGAGTAAAAGTCTACCTTGATTTATTTTGGTATGCAGCGCTTGTACCAGGGCGCACACTTCTGGTCGGTACGTTATGCTCGTTGTGTCGACGGAGCACGCTGACAGTTGTGGCCTTAGCTATAATATTGTTTTAGCTTTTCGGCGTTCCATGGTCGAACTAGTTCTTCCCCGTTGAGATGTTCTAGGTAGTAGGCCTCATTCTCTATTTTTGCTCGAACACGATAGGGTCCTTCCCAATTTGCAACGAGTTTGCTTTCACGAGAATATTTGTGGTTTCTCTTTAGGACGAGACTGCCTACTTGGAAGTCTCGTCGTATGAAATTAGCGTTATGCCTAATCGCAATTTTTTGTTTTAACGAGGGCCTCGCAGAGGGCTGCTCCTGATCGGACC
Organism: Lathyrus tuberosus; assembly: GCA_022829125.1. Classification (NCBI taxonomy): domain Eukaryota; kingdom Viridiplantae; phylum Streptophyta; class Magnoliopsida; order Fabales; family Fabaceae; genus Lathyrus; species Lathyrus tuberosus. The sequence continues at coordinate 15,060,072 of JALAZF010000027.1, read as the reverse complement.
TCTTCGACAAGATCGAGCTCCTCCCTTAGTGCCTCGTTGTTGTTCTCTTGTCTAAGGGAGCTTCAATCCGTCTAGAGGGCACGTGTATTTCGATAGGGATCACTGCCTCAGTCCCGTATGCCAGACGAAAAGGGGTTTCCCCGGTCGAAGAGTGGGGCGTAATACTATAGGCCCAGAGCACGTTGTGCATCTCCTCGACCCATTGTTTCTTGGTTTCTTCCAGTCTCCGTTTGAGACCTCGTAGAATTACCCTGTTGGCTACCTCGGCTTGCCCGTTCGTCTGCGGGTACTCGACGTAAGCAAAGTGTTGTTTGGTGCCCAGTTGGGCGATGAACTATTGGAACTTTTTGTCCGTGAACTATGTCCCGTTGTCTGTGACGATTGCCTGGGGGACGCCGAAGCGAGCAAGAATGTTTCGCTTGTAGAAGCAGAGTATGTTATAGGCTGTTATTTTGGCCAGAGCCTCTGCTTTTATCCACTTAGTAAAGTAGTCTACACCATATATTAGGTATTTTTTCTAGTTTGATCCTACGACGAATGGTCCTAGGATGTCCAGGGCCCACCATGCGAAGGGCCACGGGGAGGACATTGCTTTGAGCTTATTCGGCGGTGCCAAGTGCATGTCCCCATGAAGTTGGCATTTGTCGCATTTTTTCACATGCTTCTTTGCGTCATGCTGCATGGTCAGCCAGTAATATCCTACTCATAGGGCTTTCCTGGTAAGGGATATTCCTCCGAGATGCTGGGCGTTGATTCCTTCGTGGATTTCACGTAGGATGTGGGCAACCATTTCTTCCTCAACGTGTTTGAGGAGAGGAATGGAGAACCTCTCATGTAGAGCTTATCTTTGACCATGACATAGGAGTAGGCTCTACGTCTGACCACGCTGGCTTCCTTTGGGTCAGACGATAGTGGTCAGACGATAGTTCGTCCTTGGCGAGGTAGTTGTAGATTAGGGCCATCCAGCAATTTTTGCCACCAATGACATGCACGTCGAGGCTCGTGGGAGTCCTCTCGATGCTAGGTCGAGGAAGTACCTCCTGGATGACAGATTTGTTTCCTCCCTTCTTTTTCATGCTCGCCAGCTTTGACAAGACATCTTCCCAGACATTGTGTTTGCGGGGAACGTGCTTTACCTCCACTGATGTGAACTTCGTCATCTTTTCCTTAACTAAGGTCAAGCATTCAGATAGGTTGTCGTTCTTGGCCTGGTACTCTCCCCGAACCTGGAGGTCCACGAGTTGAGAATCCGTGCAGATAACGACCTCCTCGGCTCCCATGTCTTTGCCGAGGCTTAGACCTGCGAGGAAGGCCTCATACTCTGCCTGATTGTTGGATGTGGGGAAAGATAGGGTAAGCGAGACCTCGACGAGGATACCTTCCTCATTTTCCAGGATGATGCCTGCTCCTCTCCCTGCCGAGCTGGATGCTCCATTGATGAAGATTGTCCACCTGCGAGCCCCGCAAGTCGGGGAGTCAGTCAAGGTCATCTCCGCCACGAAGTCGGTCAGCGCCTGAGCTTTGAGGGCTTTTCTGCTCTCGTACTGGATGTCGAACTCGGATAGTTCCAGCGACCATTTGAGCATTCTTTCGGCCATGTCGGGTGGCCCAACAGTTGCCTCACGATCTGGTCCGTGCGCACCACGATTGTGTGGGCTAGAAAGTAGTGCCTCAGCCTCCTTGCAACGTTGATGAGGGCCATGGCTACTTTTTTGATCTGCTGGTATCTAATTTCCGGTCCTTGCAGCGCCTTGCCCGTGAAGTATATGGGCTTTTGCCTATCAGGTGTTTCACGAATGAGGGCGGCGTTGACAGCCTCGGTCGCGACGACGAGATAGAGATAAAGGGTTTCCCCGTTATCTGGCCAGAAGAGGACCGGTGGTTCCGATAGTGCTTGTTTTAGGTGAAAGGGCTTTGTCTCATTCCTCTGTCCACTCAAAGACTGCCTCTTGCGGAGGAGTTTGAAAAAGGGGAGAGAGTGTTGAGCCAATTTGGCCACGAACCGGGACAGGGAGGCGAGCGTCCCGTTTAGAGCTTGGATTGATTTTTTTCGAATTTAGCGCGGGGAACTCGGAGAAGGCTCTACATTTGTCGAGGTTAGCTTTGATTCCTCATTCTGTCAAGTAGAAGCTGAGGAACTTGCCTGGTCATACCCCGAACGTGCACTTCTTCGGGTTGAAGCGCATCTTGTACTTCCTGGCCTGCTCGAAGACTTTCTTCAGATGGAGCGTGTGATCGAATTCCTCGTGGGATTTCACGATCTTGTTGTCCATATAGACTTCAAGCATATCTCTGATCTCTCCTCGAAAGACTTTGTTCATCATTCTTTGGTAGGTAGCGCCAGCGTTTTTCAAGCCGAAGGGCATTACATTGTAGTAATAGTTACCCAATTCAGTCATGAAAGTTGTGTACCTTTTATCGCTTTTGGCCATGGGTATTTGGTTATATCCCGAATACGCGTCCATGAAAGATAATAATTTAAAACCAGCAGAATTTTCAACTAATTTGCCTATGTAGGGGAGGGGATAAGCGTCTTTAGGGCAGACCCTATTAAGATCGGTATAGTCAACACACATTCCCCATTTTCCATTTGATTTCTTTATAAGTACAACATTAGACAGCCAAGTAGTGTACTTGGCCTCCAAAATGAAATTTGCCTCTAGGAGGTCTTTTACAACTTGTTCGACAACCTCCGTCTTCTCCGGAGACTGCTTTCGCCTACGTTGAGCTACTACCCTAATGGCGGGGTCGATGGTGAGCTGGTGGCAGGCTACCTCAGGATCTAGCCTAGGCATCTTTGAGGCGCTCAATGCGAACATATCTGCATTCTCCCAGAGACAGGCTTTCAGTTGCTTCCTCGCAAGGTCGGGGAGGCCGGTCCCTATCTTCACTCCTTTCTGGGGGTCGTCACCGAGCAGGACTAGTTTGAACTCGCCATCTGGGATTGGTTGTAACACCCTTCTACCCAAAGAATATTCAGGACAATGATACATAAGTAAATCAGAGTAAAATCACCAAAAAGGGTGCCACATGCTTCATAAAAACATCATAATAAACTTCTTGCTCCGTAACACGGGTTTTCAAACATTTATAATAATAATTTCTTCGATAACATCAATAAATAAAATTCAAACTTCGCAGCAGAATCATAGTCTCAAAATAACTTCATTTATTTCATCAAACATAAAGACCTTTTAGTCATTGTCAAAATTCGTCGTCAAATAAATTCAACATGTAAAAAACTCATAAAATATGTTTTATAAAACAACACAACTTTAACTCAAGCGTTCCCCACCCGATGTTACATATCAGAGCAAGACACCTCTATTATTAACGGAAATAGAGTAAAATAACTCCAAAGCTAAATCTTCATGCGTCTATAAGCTAATCTTGATCACCTGCAAGTTACCCACCATAGAGGCAACATTTCCAAGCAGGCAGGGTGAGTAATCACAATTCATTATACAAGATATAAAGAAAATATATAAATAGGACAACAATCATTATTATCGTCACAACATCATTTTTAAATCACAACATCATCGATCATTATTCACAAAATGTCATTTAGTTCACATCGTCACCAAAACATCATTTAAGTCATAATTATGCAATGCCACTTAATATGAATGCAAACACATAGACTCGTGCATGTGGTACCAAAACATCATATTTGATGGACACTGGGACATCACCCTCCAAAGATCCCCACCAATAGGATTGATTCCCGTATAGGAACCAGAGCATGTCATAAACACTTCAATCCACACAATGGGATTGAAGCCACCACTGGACCAAAGTCCTAACATCATCATTGGACCGAAGTCCTAACATCGTCAATGGACTGAAGTCCTAAAATATGCTATGAATGCCTGATGCAAAACGTCATAATAATCACCATCATGGCTCGTCAAAGTTTCATCATCATTCCTAAAAATTCATCATAAGACTTCACGTAGTATGTATAACATCAACATGCATATCATCAATTTAAATCATCATAGCATCATAGTATATCATCACTAACACACGTCAAAAATCATCATTATAGAATCATCAACACATAATCGTCATCACATAGCATGTATATATATGAACACGCACATCATTAAAATATCATCACAGTGTCATCAATAATATTACAACAGTATCATCAATAACATCACAGTAGTATCGTAGCAATAACACGCAAGTTTCATCATTTATAGCAAAACATCATTGGCTTAACATATAATTACACACCTTCCAACATTAATGCATGTCATCTAAATTATTTCCAACAACATGAAACTATTATTGAATGAAATTAAATTATCTCAGCTTCACGCAACTTCAAACGTCGCGCGAATCGGACTCCCGGAACTAAAGTTATGAATTTTCAAAGTTTTTCAACAAACACCGACACTAACATTTTACACTGACACCATAAAAACTCATTACACACTAGTTAATTTTAATTTTAGGAGTTGAAACCATTTTTACAAGAAAGTACACTGTATTAGCTTTCCACATGTTCGAACGGCGCATCAAACGGATGCCCGAAGCTCAAGTTATGAATTTTTGAAGTTTTACAACAATTTTGTCTCAGGGTAATCGGTTACCCTACTACAGAAGCACTTTTCTGCTGTATTTTTACACGAAAAATCACTTTTTTTTTTTCATTTAAAACCCTATTTTTCCCACAAGTTGTTTAGAACAAGTTTTAACACAAAAAATCATTTTTTTCCTTCAAAACCCCACATATTTTTCATCGAAAACACTCCTGACTAAGTTTCGACTCTGACACGCAACCGTACACCACAATGCAACAACCACCATTAACACTTCATTCAAATGCATAATTTCCACAACAATATTATACAATTCACCATTTAATCATACAAATTTCGTCATGTTCATCCTAATTGCATCATATTCATCATAAAACCCAAAATCCCTTAAAACCCCAAATCCACCCACATACATCTAAACTCTATATCAACTACAATAAAAAGTCATACTCCCCATACCTTAGATTGCGATTCAAATCCCTTCTTGAGTTCTCAGCGGGAATCTCTCTGAGCCCTAGCCTTCTTCACTCTTCTTCTTTCTTCAGAGCACATTCTCACCAAAATACGATCGATCAAAATAAGAAAAATACGACTTCTCTCCTTTATTCCTTATTTGACACTTAGACCCCTATTATGTTTTTCCCAATAAGTCCTCACTTATCCTCATTAATATTACCACCTTGCCCTTGCCATCTCTACTTCATATTATTTTAAATAATAATAATCTAAATAATGCAATCTATATTATGATTATTATTATTATAACTCCACATATAATATGACTAAAATTATTTAAATCTAAATAACTCTAATTATATCTACTTCTCACTAATACCCCACAACTTATCGTCATATCCCACGACACACATCAATAAAACCACACAATGCATCATATAATTCACAATAATTCACCATAATCATAAATAATTAATTAAATAATTAAGTATGAATTTTGGGGTCTGGAGCACGGAATATAGAAAATAAATAGATTCTAACGTGTTAGAACTATGATTCATACTTAATATTTATATTTAGACCTCGCAACCGGGCGAAAAAAATAAAAGAGAGAATTCATTTAGAAAAAGAAATGGAATTGGATTCTGCCGCCCCTTATCCATTTCTTTGTATTATTTTTTTCATTATATCTATATCTATTTATTGAAATTGAATAAGTGGGGCGGTCTCGCTGCTGCTAGTCGATGTGGAAAGGCTGCTCAAGCTTGGCTAGATCTCTTTTCCCTTCCTTTTCTGGTCCCTCGGGTCGTCCTTGGAGAAACGACTATCGAGGTCGATGGAGTCGACGCGGGGCAGCGGTTTCGCCTCTTCGGAGCTGCAGGGCAGAGTAGGCTTACTGGGAGTCTTTAGTCGGGCGGCGATTGTGTTCAGCCCTTTTGAGGCTGCCTCGAAACACCTTTTTCGCTGCTTCGATGTCTCCGTGCAGGGTGGCAACGAGCCCCTTAGAAGTGTAATACTTCATCTTCAGGTGCACGGTTGAGGGCACGACTACCAGTTCGACCAGAGTTGGTCGTCCTAAGATGCATTGGTAGAGGGATGGGCATTTAATGACCAGGAATTGGACTTTGATGGACCTGTCCGTTTCTGCTATCCCGAAGGTGACGATCAGCTCCACGTACCCCCACAACTTCGTGACTAACCCGTTAAAGCCTTGTAGATCAAAGCCTATGTAGGGCGTCAAGTGGGCCTCGTCTAGCTGAAGAGTGGAGAATAGCTGAGAATACATGATGTCGACCGAGCTCCTCCCCTGGTCGACCAGGATTCGTCGAACGTCAAAGTTGGCCATTTGTGCTCTTACAAACAGAGAAATGTTGGAGTTGAGAGCTCCGCCGAGGAGTTCCTCACGGTAGAAGGTGATGGGAACCAACTCTCCCCGGACCTTATCAAGTGTAGAACTCTGATTCGAGCTTGTGTTGATGAGATGCTCAAACTTCCTCTTGACGGATCCCACAGTCACCTTGTTGAATCCCCCTCCCGAAATTACCGTGGCGGGGGGGAGGTTTCCTATGGGCTGTGTGCAGCGAAGTAAGGAGGGATATTGAGCCCCTCGGCGACGTATAAGTCTTCTGACCACAAGATGCTCATGGCGACCTGAAGACTGGTCTCGTCCGAGGAAGGCACCTCCTCTTCAATTTTCTTTGACTCTTGGGCATCCTGCCGAGGAGCGTCCTTCTTCTTGGCGAATTGTTTCAGGTGCCCGTCCCTGATCAAGATCTCAATTAAATCCTTCAGATGGATGTAGTCGTCGGTCATGTGGTCGTGGCTCTTGTGGAACTGGTAATAGTTTGTCTTATCTGTGTTCGGCTTGGCCGATATCTGTTTCGGGAAACAGACCCTTCCTGCTGGAACTCTGAGTTTGTGCACTCAGAGAGAATCTTCTCGCGAGAGACAGTCAATAGAGTGTATTCATGAAAGCGGCCAAAAGGCCCTTTGTTGTTTCGGGACTCCCGTGGGCGGTAATCCAGTCTTTTCTCAGCTCCCCGACGAGTTGACGAGGAGTCGTTGTGCTTGGAGAACCTGGCACTCTCTTAGTGCCTCGAGTCTCGGGCAATGTTTGCAACTTCCTTTTCTTCGTACTGGATGTACGCATGTGCCTTGAGAAGGAAGGCGTCCAGTGTTACTGGAGTCTCAATGCCAACTGCCTTGGCAAAGTCTCTGCGGGGACGACGTCCTCGCTCGAACAAGTACTTCTTTATATCGTCGGTCGTGGAGACCTGGACGGCTTCTTTGTTGAACCTTTCTATATAAGCTCGAAGAGGTTCATCTTTCCCTTGAATGATGGCCTCAAGGGAGGCTTCTGTCTTTGGGTGACGATGAGAGGTCGTGAAATGCCTAGAGAACATCCTCCCCAACTGCCTCCAAGATGTGATGAATTCAAAAGGGAGGCTCTTGTACCATGACATTGCTCTATTCCTCAGCGTGGTCAGGAACAATCTCCACGGCAATCGAGCAGGGCATCAATGTTCTCTACGTGCTCATCAGGATCTGTGGTGCCAGGGATGGGGGTTTCTCCAGCCCTTTGGGTAGGCGTGTGCCCATAAGTTCTTGGGATAATGGACCCTTAGACTCATCGTCGTTGCTGCTGCTAGAACGCAAACGAGAGTGGGTAATTCATCCAGGGGAAGGACGACGATCTCGAAGGGGAGAAGAAGTTCGTGCCCGACCCTTGAATCTGGGTGGAGGTGAACGTCGGTGCTCTATTCGTAGATCCCTTCTGGTTCTCTTGGCCCCTAGGGAGTGCTGGCTCCGGGGAGAGGTATGGTTGCGCTTTTTTACTGCCAGAGAGCCTGGCTCCACTAGCACCCGACAGTCTCTTCCTCGTCTGGGAGAAGGACTCCGAGATCTCTGACGCTCTCTCCTCGGCGAAGGAGATCTTGGTCGGCGGGACTCTTTTAAGGCTCCAAGTCTTACGTTATGCTGGAGGATCATAAGTGAAATTCTGGCACAGATATTAGATGTCCTACACAGATGTTGAGACACGGATATCCAACACAATGAACAAGATAACAATAATAATAACAGTGCAGAAAGTAAAGAACACAGTGATATGTTTACCCAGTTCGGATCAACAATCCTACTCTGGGGGTTACCAAGCCAGGGACGAAACCAATATACGATAATATCAATTCACAGATCATACAACAACCACACCCAGTTACAATTTGCTCACTTAATCACTACCTTTCCTATGACTTCTACCTAAGACTCACCTAGGTATGAGGCCCTCCTCAAATCCCTCTACAATCACACCCCGTGACTGGTTCCTTTCAACACAAGTAACAAAACGAAAGCCACACTTTCAAAACACACAATTCTCAATACTTCAAAGCTTACGAGAATTGACACACAAGAAACTCAATGCTCAAAAGCTTATGAGTAACTGACAGAACTTACAACACAAAAACCAGTCCTTATACTGTTATCAGAATGATACCAGTTAGGCTCACAAATAACACTCAAAACCCTAACAAAACTCACGTAAGTTCCACACCTAAACTAGGTTTACACCAGTCAATATATAGCATTAAATCTGGACTGGATTGGGCTTCACAAACGCAACAAGGAGACTGCTCACAAATCTGCAATAAAAACTCCAACAAAATAGGTCTTCAATCTAAAGTTTCCTAATATGTCTCCATAATTAGAAAATGCTGAAAAACCGAAAACTAACATATAAAAACCCAATTCAAAAATACTTTAGATGCCACATAGGATAACCAAATATTCACAGAATATTCAGTAACACTTAACAGCAACAGAATCTTCCTTTTAAACCAAAATCAGACGCGATGTCCTATGAGCCAGTATGGGACATCTTTATTCGACAAGTTGAATGCAGAAAATTAGAACATCTTTATCCAACATCTTGCTGCTAGAATAGTTTTAGCAAAATAAATGTCAACCACAAAAACAAAGAAATAACAATTTCCCCCTTTGGCTTATTTTGGCTAAAACTACACACCAAACAATCTTGCAAAGATAACACAAGCACAACATCCATATCAGAGACAGCAGCGAAAAACACACCAAAATACCAACACACAACACAGCAAAGCAGCAAAAAAACTCCCCCTCAACTGCAACAACACAGCAACATTCAACATCAACATGCAAAAAAAACTCCCCCTCAACTGCAGCAACACAACAACATTCAACATCAACATTCTCCCCCTCAGCTGCAGCACCAGCACAAGCACAACACAAGCACACTACTCCCCCTTTTTAGCCAGAAATATGACAAAGGCAAGTAGAACAGTTCAAAACATAAATATAATATTACAAAGATAATGTTCAGAATGAGAGACAGAGATATAGTTATCCTAGGTGTTCAGACAAAACAACACCACCAACAACAAAACAAGCACACAAAAAAAACATCAACTACTGCAGTTATTCTGCAGCACCATCATCATCTTCATCTGACCCAGATTCTGTAATTTCTTCACCCTCTTCATCAGTCTCAGCATTAATATCACCACTCCCAGATACAGATTCATCTGAACCCTATTCACTTTCTCTATCAGATCCACCAGAGGCATCACCTTCAGCAGTTTCCTTGTTCTCTTGGTCTTTACCAACTGTTCCAGCAGAAGCATTCCTTTTCTCCATGAAAGTTTTAATTAACTGTTCAAGTTTGGACTTCCTAGCAGTGTCTTTTCTGATGGAATCTTCCAGTTCCTTGCACGTCTCTTACAGCTGTGCAATGACTTCATCATCAAGGGTAGCATGACTGGAAGTTTGAGAAGATGTCCCAACAATGTCTGAAACATGTGCCCCACCAAGTAACTTGTAGTGTAGGGACAGATGAGGTTTTCTTTTAAGAGCACTGTCACTCCCTAACAAAAGGTTAGGAAACTGATCTAAAATAACACCACAGATCAGGGATGGAAAGCAAATAGGCATCTTGACAGCAGTTGAACTTGCTTGTTTCAGAATTTGTTCAAAGATGTATGTCCCAAAATCAAAAGAAACCTTTTTCCCAATAGCATAAATGAACCTACTAAGTATGGAGGAAATAATAGATGTATGATTGGTAGGTACCCAATTCACAACACCAATCCTGTGGAGAATAGCATATTTAACACTCAGTTTTCCAGAGGACAACTTTTCTTCATTTGGCCAGTGTTTAATACAACCACCTGTAATCTCCTTACACACTTCATTGTCTGTGACCTCTAACTCAGGTTGAGGTTCTTTACACCTGCCCAGAAAGTTGTTGATTACTTCAGGGGGAAAAATGACGAATTTTCCTCTCACAGACACTTTTCTGAAGTTGTTACTCCTGTTATCATCACAATCTTCAGATATATTCACAACAAATTCCTTGACTAATTTCTCATAGCAAGGTCCGATCTTGGATACAGTTCTTATCAACCCAGCAGCTGCAATAAGATCCATGATTTCTTTGTACTTATTGAAATCCTTACCCAGCTCTCTCTCCAGGGCAATCCTCCTTTGATCCACAACTCTCCATCTATCTTCATTCCTTATAGAACCATCAGCATAAGTCTTTTTGCAGTTAGAGTTTTTCACACCAATGATGTCTTGAACATCTGTTGCAGCCTCATATTCAGACTCACTGTGATCAGTGATTTTTCTCTTCTTAGTTGGAACAACAACCTTACTCTATTGTTTAGGAGGCCCAGCTCGAACTTTTCCCTTGATACTATCCACACCTCCAGACCTTGAACCTTCAATCATAACAGTTTTTTCTCTTCTTCTCTTAATTCTCCTTAACATCCCAGCAATGGGTTCCTCATCAGAATTGAGATTATCAACATTGATAACTACTCGGCTTTCTTTTTACTCCTTCTTTCGTGACCCACATGAATGGGGACACCATCATCATTCCTATTTGTAGGATTGCCGTTGGCATTTCCGGTCAAGGATGTTGGAACATCAGACCCAACACATGTATCAACTCCACTCAAAACTCTGGCAACAAACTCCCTAAGTTCCTTATCTGTTCTGACTACATTAGCATCAGCAGGATTCTTGGTTGTACCACATGATTCAGTAGCATTTTTCTTTTCAATCAAACTAGACTTAGACCCTTTTTCAGACACGTTTTTTCTAGGGCTTATTTGGTATGCATATAAACTAGTCATAGAGTGAACTTTCTTCCTAGGTGAAAAAGGTTTAGATTTCTTACCAGGAATATTGACATCCATTGAGTGAGAAACTTGTCGTTTTCCTTTAGGATCAGCCGGGTACTACGTTTAAGGGAGCAATATCAAGCACAAGATCTTAGAGGTTGATCATTTGAAGTGATTCATCATCTCCAGCATTGGTCTGAGGAGATCCTGAGTTATCAGAGGAGCCATGCATGGATTCTGATGCATGATGTTAAGACATTTTTTATTGATCATAAGGCATAATATTGAGAATGTTAAGAGAAAACCCTAAAGCCTGTGTACTTTGGAGAGAAGGGGCAGGAGGGATTTTTGTAAAATATGTTTGATGTAGGTAGAGTGTGTTTGCCCGCCTATTTATATTTTTGAGAAGTGGGCCCAGAGAAGCGCGGCAGTCACAAACTTTGAACACCCGATTCGCCTCAAATGTGCATCCATCAAACTTTCCTTTTAAATTTTCCGCGCTGACATACTTAATAAGTTTAATCTTATTATCACAGTTCACCATGCTCACATTTTGAGTTGCTTTAAAATTGATCAACACCTGTTTTAACTCAGTATTCTTTTCAATAACTTTCTTAGTTTCCAAGCATATTGCAGTGCTCTCAGATTTCCACAGATAACAATTATCTGATGCTCTCTCGCCTCTCATGACAACCTTACCCTTCTTATTTGTTATCAGACATTCAGAATTGGTAAAGTTGACCCTGAGACCCTGATCACATAGTTGACTTATGCTTATCAAGTTTGCATCTAAGCCTTCAACAAGTAATACCTCCTCCAGATTAGGTTGTCCTGTACAGTCCAATTTTCCAACACCCATTACTCTCCCTTTTGATCCATTACCAAAGGTCACATAGTTAATAGAATGAGACTTAACATCTGACAAATATCCCTTGACACCAGTCATGTGCCTAGAACATCCACTATCAAAGTACCATTTTTCCCTTGCAGAGACACTGAAAGACTTATGAGCTATGTGTTCTTCCACAATACTCTTGGGAGTCCACACTTTCTTTGCTCCAACCCAATCTTGTTCCCTACTAGACTGTAATCCAGTCTTGGGGTAGCCATATAATCTGTAGCAGAAGGGTTTTATATGGCCAAACCTTCCACAATAGTGACATCTCCATCTTTGATTCTTTCTTCTTGTGAAATTCTTCTGATGTCTGTGAGGATGTTGCAACATGTTATACGACATCTCCAATTCTTTCTTAGATTGAGCAGGTGTCACTTCAGGCCATTTTCCCTTGTCCATCTCACTGGAACTTTCAAACCCAAGACCACTAACATTTCCAACATCTCTCCCTGACTTCAGAATCTCATCAAGCACATCAGAGCTGCTATTGAGCATTCTGACAGTCTTGATTACATTATCCAGTTTTGAATTCAGAACAACCACTTCACTTTTCAGGTTAGAGATAGTAGCCAAATGCTCTACCTTTTCAGATTTTAGATGAGCAATAACTCTCTTTTGTTCTTCTTTCTGCTGACATACTTCTTCACTTTTAATGCATAAATTCTTATAGGAAGCAGCCAGCTCTTCAAAGGTAAGGTCTTCACTAACTGACTCTTCATCAGACTCACACACACCTGTTAATGTTGTAACCCGCTTTCCAGACTTCTCATCAGTTTCAGTTTCAGGGTCATCTTCTGACCATGAGACTGATAACCCCTTCTTTTGCCTCTTGAGATAAGTGGGGAACTCAGATTTTATGTGCCAAAAACCTTCACACTCATGACACTGAGCTCCTTTCCCTTGGTTGGAATTTTCTTCAGTACTGGTATTTCTCCCAGCATTCTGGTTTTTACTGATGTCAGATGGCTTGTCCCTAACATTTGATCTTGACTTCCAATCCATCCTTCTGACCACTTTGTTGAATTATTTGCCGAGTAACACCAGGTCTTCTGAGAGGCCTTCATCTATGTCCAGATTACTTTCAACTTCTGAGTCACCTGTCTTTGACACAAAAGCTATACTCTTCTTCTTTTCAGACATTTCACTGATCCCCAATTCAAATGTTTGAAGTGATCCCACAAGTTCATCCACTTTCATCTTATCTATGTCCTGAGCTTCCTCTATAGCAGTCACTTTCATGTCAAATCTCTTAGGTAGAGATCTGAGGATTTTTCTGACCAGTTTGCTGTCAGACATCTTTTCACCTAGGGCACTTGAAGCATTAGCTATCTCAATAATGTTCATGTGAAAGTCATGAATGCTCTCATCTTCCTTCATCTTCAAATTTTCAAACTTGGTAGTGAGAATCTGAAGTTTTGATATCTTCACCTTTGAAGTCCCTTCATGAGCAAACTTCAAGACCTGCCAAGCCTCTTTTGCAATGGTGCAATGTTCAATCAACCTGAAGATATTTTTGTTAACACCATTAAACAGTGCATTCATGGCTTTGGAATTTCCCAAGGACCCTTTGTAGTCTGCATCATCCCAGTCTTCCTCTTCCTTCACCACATCAGTAGGTTTACCTTCTCCATCTCTAACCTTTGGGGGTTCCCATCCTTTGATAACAACTTTCCATGCTTGATCATCCATGGATTTGATGAATGCTATCATCCTTGGTTTCCAATAGTCATAGTTGGAACCATCAAGCAGAGGTGGTTTGTTCAAAAATCCTCCATCCTTGTCCATTGTACCAGAAAGTACCTTTCCTGAATCTCACCCAGAACCAAACAAGGGTGCAAGCTCTTGATGCCAATTGAAATTCTGGCACAGATATCAGATGTCCTACACAGATGTTGAGACACAGATATCCAACACAATGAACAAGATAACAATAATAATAACAGTGCAGAAAGTAAAGAACACAGTGATATGTTTACCCAGTTCGGATCAACAATCCTACTCTGGGGGCTACCAAGCCAGGGACGAAACCAATATACGGTAGTATTAATTCACAGATCATACAACAATCACACCCGGTTACAATCTGCTCACTTAATCATTACCCTTCCTATGACTTCTACCTAAGACTCACCTAGGTATGAGGCCCTCCTCAAATCCCTCTACAATCACACCCCGTGACTGGTTCCTTTTAACACAAGTAACAAAACGAAAGCCACACTTTCAAAACACACAATTCTCAATACTTCAAAGCTTATGAGAATTGACACACAAGAAACTCAATGCTTAAAAGCTTATGAGTAACTGACAGAACTTACAACACAAAAACCAGTCCTTATACTATTATCAGAATGATACCAGTTAGGCTCACAAATAACATTCAAAACCCTAACAAAACACACGTAAGTTCCACACCTAAACTAGGTTTACACCAGTCAATATATAGCATTAAATCTGGACTGGATTGGGCTTCACAAACGCAACAAGGAGACTGCTCACAAATCTGCAATAAAAACTCCAACAAAATAGGTCTTCAATCTAAAGTTTCCTAATATGTCTCCATAATTAGAAAATGCTGAAAAACTGAAAACCAACATATAAAAACCCAATCCAAAAATACTTTGGATGCCACAAAAGATAACCAAATATTCACAAAATATTCAGTAACACTTAACAGCAACAGAATCTTCCTTTTAAACCAAAATCAGACGCGATGTCCTATGAGCCAGTATGGGACATCTTTATTCGACATGTTGAATGCAGAAAATTAGAACATCTTTATCCAACATCTTGCTGCTAGAATAGTTTTAGCAAAATAAACGCCAACAACAAAAACAAAGAAATAACAATAAGGTTTGTCTTGTTTAGGGCCTCGAGTAGGGCCTCCATAGCCGGATCGACGTTGGGCGGAACTGGGACGGGCTGATGGTACTCAGAGGGTTGGACCTCAACGATATCAGCGCGATCGGGGGAGGGAGACACACTGGCTCCATCTATCTACTGATGGACATCGCTCCCAAGAAAAAGGGTTGCTCCGTCAGTGTCAGTTTTGCTGATGGGGAGGACGGCAGCGTTGCGAGCATCGTGGACATTGTCATGGCTGGCCATGATCAGAATCTTGAAAGAACTGCTTTGGTCTTGGATTTATGAGGAAAGAAAGACGGGGAGAGTAAAGTTTCCCACAGACGGTGCCACTAATCTTACCGGCTGATCAGAACCTAAAGTGGGGTAGAGACTTCGTCTGTGATGCTTGGTTTCAAAGATGAGGATGGGGTGTACCTGCAAGGTACTCTGGTGCTAAAGTAAGAATCGGGAGAAGACAAGTACAAAGTGAGAATGTCTTAGAATGATTTAGAATACCCGACCCTCTCAAATGAGAGGGTTTTTATAATGCCCTCAGTGCTTGGCCATTGGTCCCTATTTTCAGGGCGAGATATTCGCTCCACAAGAATAGGTAACTGCCAAAAACTAGCCGTTGGGATGGGCAGAGGTGCTCGGAACTAGCCGTTGTAGCGAACAAGGGTGTGGTCGCAGGCACGGGCGTCGTGATTGTTTCTGGATGGTGAAACCGTGCGTGACGGGCATAAATGTGACGAAGGACATCTGATCCCGGGGGTCAGCTGGCCAACCTTCCTCAGCAGAGGGGCAAATGAGAGAATGCTTCCTTTTGCCCTTAACTGGCAGGGCTTAGGCTATTGGGCCATTCTGGGAGCAGAAGTGGATTGGGCCATGCCTAACCATCGGGCCAGTCCAGAACAGAAATGAAATTCTGGCACAGATATCATATGTCCTACACAGATGTTGAGACACTGATATCCAACACAATGAACAAGATAACAATAATAATAACAGTGCAGAAAGTAAAAAACACAGTGATATGTTTACCCAGTTCGGATCAACAATCCTACTCTAGGGGCTACCAAGCCAGGGACGAAACCAATATACGATAGTATCAATTCACAGATCATACAATAACCAAACCCTGTAATAATCTGCTCACTTAATCACTACCCTTCCTATGACTTCTACCTAAGACTCACCTAGGTATGAGGCCCTCCTCAAATCCCTCTACAATCACAACCCGTGATTGGTTCCTTTAAACACAAGTAACAAAAACGAAAGTCACACTTTCAAAACACACAATTCTCAATACTTCAAAGCTTATAAGAATTGACACACAAGAAACTCAATGCTTAAAAGCTTATGAGTAACTAACAGAACTTACAACACAAAAACCAGTCCTTATACTGTTATCAGAATGATACCAGTTAGACTCACAAATAACACTCGAAAACCCTAACAAAAACACACGTAAGTTCCACACCTAAACTAGGTTAACACCAGTCAATATATAGCATTAAATCTGGACTGGATTAGGCTTCAAAAACGCAACAAAGAGACTGCTCACAAATCTGCAAAATAAACTCCAACAAAATAGGTCTTCAATCTAAAGTTTCCTAATATGTCTCCATAATTAGAAAGTGCTGAAAATCCAAAAACCACACAAAACACAATCCAAAAATACTTTGGATGCCACATAGGATAACCAAATATTCACAGAATATTCAATAACAATTAACAGCAACAGAATCTCCTTTTAAACTGAATTCAGGCGCGATGTCCTATGAGCCAGTATGGACATCTTCATTCGACATGTTGTATGCAGAAAAATAGAACATCTTGTTTCAATATCTTGCTGCTAGAATAGTTTTAGCAAAATAAATGCCAACCACAAAATCAACGAAATAACAATCTCCCCCTTTGGCTTAATTTGGCTAAAACTACACACCAAACAAATCATGCAAAGAAAACATAAGCAACACAAAATCCATATCAGAGACAGCAGCGAAATACCAACACACAACATAGCATAGCAGCAAAAAAAACTCCCCCTCAACTGTAGCACACAACATTCACACTCTCCCCCTCAGCTGCAGCACACAACATTCACATTCTCCCTCTCAACTGCAGCACAAGCACAAGCACAACACACACAAGCACACTACTCCCCCTTTTTAGCCAGAAATATGACAAAGGCAAGTAGAATATTTGAGAAATGGTCAAGTCATAGACCAGAATAAATAGCATCAGAGAGTAGATGCACACCACATCACATGACCAAGTGTCATGCACATACTTCAGCATCTTCCCCTTCATAACCTCATGCACACTGCACTACCAGAACCTCCTTTAATCTTTTCACTCTGGCAGCCAGAAGGAACATTAATTGCTATAGTTCTTCATGAATGCAAACCCCAAGTCTGCTCCTCAGGTTTTCAAACTGAACTGCATCCAGAGCCTTGGTAAATATGTCAGCAAGCTGATTTTCGGTGCTCACATGCTCAAGAGTTATGACTTTGTCCTCCACAAATTCTCTGATGAAGTGATGCCTGATATCAATGTGCTTAGTCCTGCTATGTTGAATAGGATTTTTAGAAATATTAATAGCACTCAGGTTGTCACAAAATAATGTCATGACATCTTGTGTGACATTATACTCAGATAACATTTGCTTCATCCACACCAGTTGAGCACAACTACTTCCGGCTGCTATGTACTCAGCTTCAGCAGTAGAAAGAGAAACAAAATTTTGCTTCTTACTAAACCATGAAATAAGATTATTTCCCAAAAAGAAACATCCTCCAGAGGTACTCTTCCTATCATCAGCACTTCTAGCCCAATCAGCATCACAATATCCTACTAAAATGGAACTTGAGTCATGGGAGTACAACAACCCATAATCACATGTACCACTCACATACTTAAGGATTCTCTTAACTTGATTGATGTGACTGACCTTGGGTTCTGCTTGGTATCTTGCACATACGCCAACAACAAAGGTTATGTCTGGCCTACTTGCTGTTAGATACAGCTGACTTCTAATCATGCTTCTGTATAAACTTTGTTCAACATTCACTCCCTTTTCATCTTTGGATAACTTCAAGTGAGTAGGAGCAGGAGTTTTCTTATGCATGGCATTATCCAGTCCAAACTTTTTCACAATATTCCTCGCATATTTGCTCTGACAAATAAAAATGGAATCTTCCATTTGCTTAACTTGTAATCCAAGGAAGTAAGTCAATTCACCTACCAAGCTCATCTCAAATTCAGACTGCATTTGGTTGACAAAATGTTGGACCATTTCATCCGACATCCCACCAAACACAATATCATCTACATAAATCTGAGCAATCATTAGTTTCCCATCCTTCTCCTTGACAAAAAGTGTTTTATCAATACCACCCTTCCTGTATCCATGGTTGACTAAGAACTCAGTCAACCTTTCATACCAAGCTCGTGGAGCTTGTTTCAACCCATACAAAGCCTTCTTTAGCTTGAAAATATGATCAGGAAAATTTGGATCCACAAACCCTTTAGGCTGCTCAACATAAACTTCCTCATTAAGATAGCCATTCAAAAAGGCACTCTTGACATCCATTTGAAACAATCTGAATTTCAACAAACATGCCACTCCTAGCAGCAATCTGATGGATTCCAATCGAGCCACAGGAGAAAATGTTTCATTGAAGTCTACTCTTTCAATCTGTGTGTATCCTTGAGCAACTAGTCTGGCTTTGTTTCTGGTAATAACTCCTTGTTCATCAGACTTATTCTTATAAACCCATTTTGTTCCAATCACATTTGTTCCTGCTGGTCGTGGTACCAGTTCCCAGACTTTATTCCTCTTGAATTGACAAAGCTCATCCTGCATAGCACTTATCCAGAACTCATCTGTCAATGCCTCTTTGACATTTTTTGGTTCAAGCTTTGAAACAAAGCATGCATTTGACACAGCCTCCCTCGTTCTGGTTCTTACACCTTCATTCAGATTTCCAATAATCAATTCCTTAGGGTGATCCTTCTGAATCCTTATAGAGGGTCCCCTGTTAGCATCCTCTACCTCTTCATTCTCAGGTCTAGTGTCGGTTTCTTGAGCATTATCTTCTATGGACTCAATGTCTTGTGAGATTTCATTGTTCATGGGAAGGCATGCTCCAACATCATCTGGGACATCTTCGTCTTTCCCAGAGTCATCAACCACCACATTTATGGATTCCATCATCACCTTAGTTCTGGAATTAAATACCCTATATGCTTTACTGTTTGTAGAGTATCCCAAAAATATCTCTTCCTTACTCTTAGGATCCATCTTTCGCCTCTGCTCACGATCCGCCAAGATATAGCACTTACTCCCAAACACATGGAAATACTTCACATTTGGCTTTCTACCTTTCCATAGCTCATAAAGAGTAACAGAAGTACCTGATCTGATAGTCACCCTATTGTGTATATAGCAAGCTGTATTCATGGCTTCAGCCCAAAAATGATATGGAAGCTTTTTGGCATGAATCATGACCCTTGCACACTCTTGTATAGTCCTATTCTTGCGTTCCACCACACCATTCTACTGAGGAGTGATCGGTGATGAGAATTCATGAGTGATTCCTTCAGATAAGCAAAACTCTTCAAACTTGCTATTTTTGAATTCTTTCCCATGGTCACTTCTGATTCGAACAACACCACAATCATTTTCCCGTTGAATCCTTTGACACAACTCTTTGAAGGCTGCAAATACTTCAGATTTTTCTCTGATAATGCTTATCCAGGTGAATCTGGAGTAATCATCAACGACAACATAGGCATACTTCTTCCCACCAAGACTTTCAACCTGCATAGGTCCCATTAAGTCCATGTGAAGTAGTTCCAGAACTCTAGAAGTTGTGGTAAGATGTTGAAGCCTCTTGTGTGACACCCTTGTTTGCTTCCCAACTTGACATTCGCCACATATTCTATCCTCATCAATCTTCAGCTTGGGAATACCTCTAACAGCTTCACTTGACATAACTTTCTTCATCCCTTTCAAATGTAAGTGACCCAATTTCTGATGCCACAGTTTGGTTTCATCTTCCTTTGACATCAAACAGGTAGACAAACTTTCCGATTCTTGAGGATTCCACAGATAGCAGTTATCCTTAGACCTGGTTCCCTTCATAACAACTTCATCTTTCTCATTGGTTACTAGACATTCAGACTTTGTGAAATTTACTTTGAGTCCTAGATTACACAGTTGCCTTATACTGATCAAATTTGCGGTCAGCCCTTTGACAAATAGAACACGATCCAGATTTGGTTGTCCTGTGTAGTCCAGCTTTCCAACACCTTTTATTTCACCTTTTGATCCATCCCCAAAAGTGACATAATTGGTGAAGTGAGGCTTGATATCTGACAAGAATTTCTTCACACCAGTCATGTGTCTTGAACAACCATTGTCAAAGTACCAATCTTCCCTTGCAGATGCTCTGAGAGAGGTATGTGCTATGAGACCGGTCATCATATTTCTAGGAGTCCATCTTCTCTTTATTTTAGCCCAACTCTGTCCTTTATTTTGTTGATGAGCAGTTTTGGGATAGCCGTGCAACTTGTAGCAAAAGGACTTTAAGTGACCAATCTTTCCACAGTAATGACATCTCCATGGTTTATACTTTGAACTATATACTCTTTTCTGATGCTTCACCTGATGTTGAAACATGTGATTTGACATCCCCTCTTCTTGCTTTATTTTCTGAGGAACAAACTTTAATACAGGCTTCTTGTAGTTCTCTGCTTGATTGTTAAAACCAAGGCCTTGCACATTTCCAGCATCTTTCCCAGTCTGAAGAATCCCATCCAGCTGCGTGGTACCATTGTTCAGCATTCTTATAGATTTGGTCATGTTGTCCAGTTTTGACTTTTGCCATACAACCTCCTCTTTAAGATCAGCAATGATTGATAGATGTTCTTTCTTCTCAGCTTCTAGTTGAGCTATCAGAACCTTCTGTTCTAATATTATCTGACACCTTTCTTCATTCTTGATACACAACTCTGAGAACCAGGTGAAGACTTCTTCCATAGTGAGTTCTCCAATATAAGATTCTTTGTCAGAATCAGACTCACAAGTAGTTTCTCCATCAGCCTTACATATCCCGGTCAAGGTTGTCACCAATTTTGTTGATTCTTCTTCAAGATCACTCTCAGACTCTCCTTCTGACCAAGATACAGATAAGCCCTTCTTCTTCCTTTTGAGATAGGTGGGACACTCAGTCTTTATGTGCCCAAATCCCTCACATTCAAAACACTGAACTCTCTTCCCTTGATTGGAGTCTTCTTCAATTCTGGACCGTCTGCCTCCATCCTGGTTTTTACTGATGTCAAGTGACTTGTTTTGAACATTTGCTCTTGACTTCCAGTCAATCCTTTTCAACACTTTGTTAAATTGTTTTCCAAGCAATACCAGATCTTTAGACACCCCTTCATCTCTGACCAGGTCACCTTCATCGTCTGAGTCACCAGCATTTGACACAAAAGCTATGCTCTTCTTCTTTTCAGACTTTTCATTGATCCCCAATTCAAATGTTTGAAGAGATCCCACAAGTTCATCCACTTTTATCTTATCTATATCCTGAGCTTCCTCTATAGCAGTTACTTTCATGTCAAATCTCTTAGGTAGAGATCTGAGGATTTTTCTGACCAGTTTGCTGTCAGACATCTTTTCACCTAGGGCACTTGAGGCATTAGCTATCTCAATAATGTTCATGTGAAAATCATGAATGCTCTCATCCTCCTTCATCTTCAAACTCTCAAACTTGGTAGTGAGAAGCTGAAGTTTTGACATCTTCACCTTTGAAGTCCCTTCATGAGCAACCTTCAAGACCTCCCACGCCTCTTTTGCAATGGTGCAATGTTCAATCAACCTGAAGATATTCTTATTAACACCATTAAACAATGCATTCATGGCTTTGGAATTTCCCACGGACCCTTTGTAGTCTGCATCATCCCATTCTTCCTCTTCCTTCACCACATCAGTAGGAGTACCTTTTCCATCTTTAACCTTTGGGGGTTCCCATCCTTTGATAACAGCTTTCCATGCTTGATCATCCATGGATTTGATGAATGCTATCATCCTTGGTTTCCAATAGTCATAGTTGGAACCATCAAGCAGAGGTGGTTTGTTCAAAAATCCTCCATCCTTGTCCATTGTACCAGAAAGTACCTTCCCTGAATCTCACCCAGAACCAAACAAGGGTGCAAGCTCTTGATGCCAATTGAAATTATGGCACAGATATCAGATGTCCTACACAGATGTTGAGACACTGATATCCAACACAATGAACAAGATAACAATAATAATAACAGTGCAGAAAGTAAAGAACACAGTGATATGTTTACCCAGTTCGGATCAACAATCCTACTCCGGGGGCTACCAAGCCAGGGACGAAACCAATATACGATAGTATCAATTCACAGATCATACAATAACCAAACCCTGTAATATTCTGCTCACTTAATCACTACCCTTCCTATGACTTCTACCTAAGACTCACCTAGGCATGAGGCCCTCCTCAAATCCCTCTACAATCACAACCCGTGATTGGTTCCTTTTAACACAAGTAACAAAAACGAAAGTCACACTTTCAAAACACATAATTCTCAATACTTCAAAGCTTATGAGAATTGACACACAAGAAACTCAATGCTTAAAAGCTTATGAGTAACTGACAGAACTTACAACACAAAAACCATTCCTTATACTGTTATCAGAATGATACCAGTTAGGCTCACAAATAACAGTCGAAAACCCTAACAAAAACACACGTAAGTTCCACATCTAAACTAGGTTAACACCAGTCAATATATAGCATCAAATCTGGACTGGATTGGGCTTCAAAAACGCAGCAAAGAGACTGCTCACAAATCTGCAAAATAAACTCCAACAAAATAGATCTTCAATCTAAAGTTTCCTAATATGTCTCCATAATTAGAAAGTGCTGAAAATCCCAAAACCACACAAAACACAATCCAAAAATACTTTGGATGCCACATAGGATAACCAAATATTCACAGAATATTCAATAACAATTAACAGCAACAGAATCTCCTTTTAAACTGAATTCAGGCGCGATGTCCTATGAGCCAGTATGGACATCTTCATTCGACATGTTGTATGCAGAAAAATAGAACATCTTGTTTCAACATCTTGCTGCTAGAATAGTTTTAGCAAAATAAATGCCAACCACAAAATCAACGAAATAACAAGAAATATAACGTATATGCAATGATTATTATTTTAAAAATTGTTTAATTATTTGGAAATACTTTTTGTTCATAAAAAGAAAATAAAGTAGAATAGTAGAAATAACAGCGATAAAGAGTGTTGGAGTTAGGTGTTTCAATTACTATAATTTCATGCATATCAAATGACCAATTATGCTCAATATAACCATCAATATATATTATCACCTATTCCTCAACAATATTATCAATGTTTAAAATAACATTGTTATAACATTCATATTGTTTATGGACAATATGATATTCTAATAAATAATATGAAAGCATTATGCTTCAACACTATATGTGAATACCACATCTAGATCTATGTATATAGTCTAACTCTTAATATATGGATTATCTGGGTATAAATCTAACGACACATCTCAACATTAGCTGGATCCACATATCATGTTATAAATGATCATGTTTTTTAAGGCATAACTACTAGTTACCTTTGATCGAGACCTATGAGATCGTCTTAACACCTCATATGTAACACCCCATGTGATACTATCTAAAATCATACTACGTAAAGCATTAAAATTTTGGTAGAAACAACATTATATAAAATACATTCAGAGTGTATTCAATCAAGGTATGTGATACATAGGAAATAGTACATAAAATGTCCAAACTAAGACATAAGCAGATATATTCACCAAACACTACAGCCTTCAACCTACAAGTCTTCTAGAAATCCTCCAGCTTCTATAGCAGCTCACCCGAAAACCACGACGTGATTGGGGTGAGATTACTAAATCTCAATGGAGTTCCCTATCTTAAGGGTCCACCCGGCTCTATAGGATTACTAACTCCCTCAGTGTTCTATCAATACTATATTCTCGTGGTCTTATACAAAACCAGAGGTCAAAGCACATCGACTTCATACATAAGGGGAATTCGGCCTCCTACTTAACCTTGGCAGGTAAACCAAAGAACTAAGTATTTTAACATGGTTGAATTGAATCTACGAATAACCAAACCGCATCTTGAGAATAGTGTCTCACTTTTGGGGCCAATTGCCCTCAGAGAAAAAATAACAAAAGGATGGTTCTCGTGGATCTTATTGCCCTTAAGAATTAACTAGGTATCTTCCTCTTTTGGGTCTTACTACCCTCAATAATTGAATAGATCGCTTCCACTTTTGGGTCTCACTGCCCTCAGGAATTGACTAGATTGCTTCCGCTTTTGGGTCTTATGACCCTCAGGAATTGACAGGGACTATCAAGTGACATATCTCTTTTGGGCTTAAAATCCTTAGAGAATTAACTTAGGGTCTCGCTTTTGGGATTCACACCCTCAGAGAATAACTTATAAGTTCCCTTCGTCCTACCTCTGGACTTACTATCCGACCATTTCACCGATTTACCAAGACATAGGAACCGCATTCCACTGAAGAGACTTTCTATAATCTTAGAAGATACATTATATCTATCGCAAAGAAAACACACCACTTTCGCACGATCTCACTTAGGATTCTTTATTAACCCTAGGTTACTTCCTTACCATATATCATCTTTTATGCAAGTATACACATACATACACAACATGTTCACGTCGTTCCCATATTAAGGTTTCTCACTTACCGATTGTTTCGTTAGGAAATCATACACAAACATATACATCATTAGGGTTTCATCATTCTACCCTAATCTACTTAGTCTAGGGTTTCTTGATTTCATAGCCACTCATACTATCAACTTTCTCATATTCTTTCCGTAATAATCCACATTATGTATTACATATGGTATCAAGGATTTCCAATTTTTTACGACCACCATTGAGCCCTCATTCTGAAACCGCGGTATGGTTATATCCTCACGACCAACTAGGGTTTAATAGGTTATACATGCTTTACACATTCAGTGAGTATCCAAGTGTCTTCGTCAATTACATTAGATGACACAAGCATAATGTTTCGCATCATAAGACACTCACACGCTCTTATGACCGATTGGGTTTTAAACGAGTCTAAGTTATTCCTTATAGCTCACACCCATTCTAAAAAACAACTAGGGTTTCTCATGATAGCCAAATCCATTAAGATTCTGGTGCGACCAACAACCAACAAGGGTTTTCGATGATTCGACCAATTTAGTGTTTGACATATGTCAGTTCAATTTCATCATGATTCTCATGCTATAATCTCTTAATTCTAAAGAATAATAGCATGTTACAAGCTATACATCATGTACACAAACACACACAGCAACCATTGCATAAGCATGAGCAACAAGATGAAAAGATGAAGAAAACAATGAAAATTGGACTGATTGGAAATATAGCATGAGAATCATGATGAAAATGAACTTGCTATTATTCTTTAGAATTAAGAGATTATAGCATGGGAGAGGTTATTTCTTTAGAAATTTCCAATCAGTCCATTTACCTAGAGTTTCCCTTCTCTCTTCCAAGGAAAATTGGAAATTTTGGACAGGTTATTCGGTTTAACTTATGGGTAAATGGATTTCCCTCTTCCCTGCCACAAAAATTGAAACTTTTTAGGCAGGGAAATCGATTTCCCTTGGAAGTAAATCGGTTTTCTTCTGGGAATTTCATAAAATTCATAAGCAAAACTCTGAATTTCAACATGAAATCACACGTACTCATACTCAATGATTCACTAACATGTAATGGCATATTTTATGATCAAAACTCAATCATGCATTTCAATTTCCAAGACAACATGTTGATCATTCAATCATGAGCATAATTATAAAAATTTATAGTCTTTCAAAATCTTTATTCATAATTAATATTGTGAGTATATTTAAATTAATAGCATGATTATGAATTAGTTGCTTAATTCAAAATTTTGACCTTACTATTTATTTAGTGAAAGCGTGTTAATGTAAATCATGAATCATAAACCTAAACCAAGTAAGATGAGTTCATACCTCATGTTTTACATAAATGAATGTGAGTAGACATGCATTCTAACTATGGTAATTTTGCATCATTCTTAATATTCCTTGATATATATGATATCATGGATATGATCAAGGTACTGTTTAATTTTTGAGTAAAAATTACTTGACCTGAAAATCCTACCTTGTGAGAGTGTGAATCAAATGGCAAACCCCTTTGAGCTTTGCAAAAAAAAAAAAAACAAAAAATCAAATATTACAACCCTTAGCCGATTTCAAAATCAAAAGTTGAGAAGAAAAAGAAAAATGAAATTTTTTGAAAAAGAAAATTCAAGTAATACTGGTGTCGTGGAAGAAAAAGAAAATGCTATGACATAATTCAAAAATCAAAAGTCAAGCATACAAAAGAGAAAGCACCAAAGAAAAATGGTTGTAAGATAGTGGACGTAAAGAAAGAGAATTTTTTAAAGAAATAATTTATGCTCCCTTATCTTTAGGTTTTTGAATATAAAGAAAAATCAATATTTTTTATAAAAGCACATCCACATTACAACCAAAAGAAAGACTTTAGTGATCCATGACAGATTAAGTATCAAGTGATATTGCTTAGATGAAGTGCAAAATAGTTCTATAGTTGATGCATGATCTAATAATTGAAGGAAACACTAATTCGTTTGAATGATACACACGTGAGATAATGATTATGATGAACAATCGATTGTTTATCTAAACATATTTTAAATCATACTTTGGTCAAGAAAATATTTCATCTTCATGTTATGGTTTATGAATGCTTACAATGTTGGTTATGAACTTGCATTTGAAGAAAAGTCATGTCATACTTCAAAATGATTACAAAAATTTCTTGATCATGTCTTAAGACCTTTCATGAATATTGCATAATGAAATATTTTAAACCATTGGTATTGATGTTGTATGAGGACAAACAAAAAGATGAGTTGTAAAGAGTTGATAAGTACCAAAAATACATAAAATACGTTGGTACTTATTAACTTATTTTACAAGCAACCAATGGAGAAAATCCAATTTATCAAGAAAATGTGATAAAATGCTTATATGAACTTTTTAACTACGTATTTACTGAGAACAGAAAAAAGGACTGAGAAAACATCAAAATGCATCATCATTAAAGTTTAAGCTAGCACCAAGCTAGCGAAGCCAAAAATTGGCAGCAAAATTTAGGCTAAGCTAGAATTAGTCACCAAGCTAGCTAAGCGAAAGGATTCTACACCTAGCTAGTCTAGTAAGCCCGTGCTAGCTAAGAGAGAGGATTATGTGACTAGCGAGCCCAATAAGTCCAGGCTAGCTAAGTGTGAGGATTTTGCGTCCAACGAACCCAAGAAGCCAAATGTCACTCGCTTTATGGTGAAGTAAGTGTTTGCTCACTAAGCAATGTGGCGATGCGTTGGGCGAGCAAAGACGATCATGGACACATGGAAGACATGCAAACATTGCTTCATGAAGAAGATAACAGGTTGGTCAGGATGTTAGAGCAGGGAAGGTGCGTTGGGCGAGAGGACAGTGCACCCAATGCGAGGCTCATAATTTTTCCTATAAATAGAAGTTTGCAGTTCAATGTAAAGAAAGTTTCAGCGAAGGAGTACATAATTGGATTATGTTCACTCTAGTCTACAATATAAGGATAAGAAAAGAAGTCTAAAGGCAAAAGCGTTGCTTAAGTGACATGGAAGATTTCGTTTTCGAAGTCGACGTCCCTGGAAGCACCAACTGTTACGCTAACCATGTGTAAGCGTAACTAAAATTTATATTGTCGAGGTTAAATGTAGTCATTATATTCATGTACTGCAAAGGTCATGGCATTATATGTAATTCTAGTCATGATGTAATATTAGATGACTCTTTAATCTTAATGTTTGTTTTAGCGTTATAACCTAAAACATGTTTTCATGGCGTGACATGACATCGAAAGGTGCTTGTCAAGACTAGATCCAAGATAATCATCTATTTAGTACTAAGTCTAGACTTAGGTATGTAGAAGGATCGGCGTGAAGTCTCGCTCATTTGCGATTTTTGGAACTTAATGCTCTGTGTTGGTGAATAGTATTGTATATCGCTCTATTGGATAATGCATTGATCTCACTGTGTGAAAACCGAAAGGAGATACAAATAAGGGTAACATATGGTATTATTATGCATTGAGTAAATGAGTATATTATTGACCTTTGGATGTGCATGATAAATATGTAATGATAAAATCTACCTCCCAACAAATATTCTCACTATTAACACCACATCTCCAACTTTACTTTCTCTTTTTTATTTTATTTTTACATTTTTTTTTTTTTTGCATTACAACAAACACATAAACTTTTAAACTATTATCTTGCTTAAGATAACAAATCACTGGGCCGTGTCTTTAAAATTATTTATATATGTGGATTTTTTTTTTATATAAAAGCAAATTCATTGATAAAGAGTACAAGGGGTACTCCAACCCATTACACCAGAACCAACAAAGACGGAAATTTCCAACCAACTCAAATATGATTACCCGCCAAAAGACATACAAAAATAAAAAAAAAATCAAGTTGGGATAAGAAATATCACAGGTGCTCATCCACTTCCACACTAAGATCTTAACATTTCAAACAATATCATTTACATTGCTAATGCCGTTGTTGAAAATTCTGTCATTTCTACTCTTCCAGATAGCCCATAAAGTCGCTAACCAAACCACCTCCACGTTAGCTTTCCTACGAATCCTATTATTACTAGCAACCCAGTCCTTCATATGCTTCGAGACAATTATCATACCCATTGCTTATATATGTGGATATGATAATTGTCAAACTTACTCTTGCGGCTAATGCAACACTCATGCACACCTTTTTTTTTTCTTGTTTTAGAATGAATCTGGCTAGAAATGAGGAAGGTCGGACGCGCTAATAACACTCAAAATTAGCAACACTCATGGACACCTTTTTTTTTTGTTTTAGAATGAACTTGACTAGAAGTGAGAAAGGTCGGACGCACTAATAACACTCAAAATTTGTCTGAAGATATATTTCCGTATTTTTAGAGAGATACGTCTTCATATTAATCCATCATCACTTGCAAAGTATTGAACTTTTGATACGCTTGAAATTGCATTTCATACGTTAGCACCACTAAATCTTCAATAAGTAATTCCCTCTTTTAATTGGACTAAAAAACAGAAGATGATAAATTTTATAATCAATCTAGGTGCTATTTTATCTAAATGTAGTGGTCTTTTTCGAACATTTTCACAACTCTGGGGTTGAATTATATTAAAAACAAGTCAATGACAGCTCATGTCCATGGAAAAACAGCCACGTTTTAAACTTGCATCCATATATCATATTATAAATAAAATGTTAAAAACAAAAGTGGCAAAAAAATATATCAATTTGTCTGTAGACTTAATTATTTGTAATTTTATTAACAAAAGAAATGTTTTTATAAATAGTGGAAAACATTCAATACATAACATAACCGACTTAATTATGATTTGAATGTATTGAATTTTTGATCCGAAACCGACCGATTGTCCACCCCTAACATAACCTAGTGAAATCGACTACATGTAAAATTGTGATTTACGTAAATCACAATTTTATGTTAGGGTCAGATGTCGGATGTCGGGTTAATTCAGTTGCTTAATTTAGATAATAAAGGATTGCTTCGGTCGGGCTCGGATGTTTATTTTGAACCCGACGAAAACCGAAACCGACCGAACTTAATTAATATATATATTTTATTTATTTTTATTACTATATGACCGACTCACTATAAAAATGAGATTTATAATGTTTGAGAATGTTATCATTTTTATAATTTAATGATGGTATTATATACTTTAAAAAATATAAGACATGTAATATAAAATTTTGAGTATTATTTAGTTTATGATTTAAAATATGATAATGATCAAAATTAATGTCAAATAATATTGAAAATATTATTCCATAATAATAATTTTTCTTTTAATAATATAAATATTGTTATATTCCAAAAATTTGATATTTTTTATAATAAATTAAAAAATAGTCATTTTTATAGGATTGTTCTAATAAATATTAAACCGACTAAACCGACTCGACTTAATCGATAAACCGACTTAACCGAATCCAACGAAAACCGAAATTTAATTGGTCAAAATTGAACCATAAAATTAAAATTGTGATTTACGTCAGATTTAAATTTTTGATCCGAAACCGACCGATTGTCCACCCCTAACATAACCTAGTAAAATCGACTACATGTAAAGGATAAAGGATAAAAATATGTCATATCAAAATTAACTATCAGAGATCTATAGTTTAGCTTACACATACTCAAGTCGTATCAGATTCTCTTTAAAAGATAAAAGTTAAGTTTTTTAATAAACCTATTTAATTAAAAAAAAATTAAACCTCAACCATAAAAAATATATATATATATATCTCTTTTAAACTTATTTAACATACTTAAATAAATCTAAATAATTTAACTATGATTACTATTATTATTATATTATATATTTTACTTTGACTCAAAATTATAAATAAAACTTCATAACTTTTTTTAAATAAATAGTCTCACAAGAATTATACTACTAAGTAAACTTAAGACAAATAATGCAAACAAATTTTTAATATTCTTAATTTTTTAATCTGTATATACATAAATTTAATTTAATTACTTATTTAATTTTGTTTAAATAAAAATAAACTTTAAAATAGACTAAGAGGCTAATCAAGGACAAATTCAGACTTTAAAATAAACCTATTACAGACTAAACCTCAAACTTAGTTTTTAACCTTGACAAGACCTAACTCAATTTAGTCTATTCTCACCTCTATACATAATCAATTTTAGCCATAATATTCTATTAAGAATCATGTTTTTATTCAAATCATTAATTTCAAAATCTTTCTTATTAATAACTTCTATGATAAACTCGCCGAAACATCGAACACGTAAAATTCTTAACAGGATTTCGTGTTTCGTCTTCAATAATATGGAGAATAGAGTTTACGACAATAAAACTTTTCTGGCATTTCCAATGGTTAAATAATAGAGAAGCCCTTATTTTAGTACTAATCTAAGGAAATCGAAAAATAGTCTGCAAAATTCACTGCTCAGTCGTTTCTCGAATAAGACTAAGACTGGCTTTTACATACCATACTTGTATGATGGTGCATACATTCTCGGAATAGCCTAGCCCCCGCTTATCGGTGAACGCCATCCCCAAAAATGTCTAATCCATTATAATATACTGAAAACCAAAAAAATAGGTCTTGTACTATCATCAACTAGTTGGGCGAGTTTGCTGTATTACTGAGTTGGTCGCACTGCGAGTTCTCAGCAATGGAGCATAGACGCTTGACAAACTTATCCCAAAAAAGCCACCAGCACTAGATCCATTGATCTTGTTTTCTATGGGAGGAGTTTTCATAGAATTCAGATCACTACTAGAGAAATTTCTCTGCTCCGATATATTACTGCTTTCCTGAAAAAACATGGCAATTCATCAATGGTTTAAAATATATGACTGATGAGAAGGGCCCCTGATTTATACGAATCAAGTAAATCCGAAATAATGCAAACCTCGTCAGATACAATTGTATTTGAAGAAGATGGTGGATCAGCTGACCTAATTGGAGGCACGGACCCAGTCTGATAAGAGAACGAATGGTAAAAGAAATTAGAAACTCATAATCGAAGCAAGGTGGAGAGGATGCAGGAAAAGCTTCCAATTGAAAATTAGTTACCCTTGATATTACTGGTGTAATAGAAGGCTGCTCAAGATATAGCCTGGAAGGACCTGACTGCAGAGCCTATATTAAGATATAATATAGCAATAAGTTACAAGTATAAAGTCTAACTTATGGAATGTGTAATCATTATTTGATTATTTGGCTTGTAATCAAATAAAATGTAAATATACTGTTCAACTTAAAATTTTCCTATTAATTTATAATAAACGATATTATCATGTCTAAAGTGGAATACAGTTTTCCAAAACGGCATAATAGGCCTGCAAAAGGAAAACGCTTACGCTGGAAGATGGTGAAACTGGTGGTAGCTCAAGGGTTGGCTTGGATAAGGGTGCCTATATAATTTAAAAGTACATTACTAATAAAATAGAAAGTACGTGATACAAAAAATCTGATATTCAAATTATGAAGCCAAGCTAGACCAAACCAAAATTCATTTGTAATGATATGTGTCCATACCTGAATATATGCCGGTGTAGTGCCATTCTGCAAACCATCAGTAATTCGACATATTCCCTCGATTTTTTTATTTGTCGCAATCTAAACAAACAGAAAAGTAAACCACGGGTATGAACAATATCAGACCCGTCAAATAACAAAAATGGTTGTAATTAATTAAATGTAATAATGACTAGAGTTTGATTGAATATACCTGATTCCCTTCTATTTCACTGATTTTAGATTCCTGAAAAACAAATTAGTCAGCTAAAGTTGGATATCCAGCAAATTTTTCAATGAAATAACTGAATTCTTGAAAATGACTTACAATAACTCGGATAAAAGTATCAACACCGTTCATATCTCCATTTATTTTTTCTGTTTCGTTTCGTATTTTATTGATCTGTAACAGAAGTTATACTATTATTATTGAATAACAAAGAAGCCAAAAACTAAAATGCTTTGAAACATTTTTACTCACATCATCTTCGATAACTTCTACAATGACTGCAGATTCATCCACTATCTTTTCCACGCCATTAATTCTTGCAGATATATTCTTCTTGGCATGCTACAATCATCACATTTGAGAAAGTAAGAAAAGTAAACTGAACAGAATGCAGAGATAAAAAGAAGCACCTCAAAAAATTAATTATATCTTACAACGTAAATGAAAATGTCAGTAAAGCACTAAAATTTTCATGCAAATAAAATTACACAGAAGCTTGCAGATAAATCAATATGGAAGGTCAATTGAATGCGGTTATAAATCAACTGGTTTTTCTTGTGTATGTCAAATTAGAGTTCAGTTGAATAGACTACTACCAACCTTGCTCAAAAATAACTCAAATTGTCATTGAAAACTGTCCAACAAATACCATGACACATTGAATATTTATGAAATGGTTAAATACTATAGACTAAATGTTATATTAACTTATTTTGTTTAAGCAATTTATATTGTTTTATAGAAATAGCTTTATTTTCTATTTCATTTTTCATTTATTAGATATAATATTTTATAAACCAAATAATTTATAGATTTAGTTTTTTAATAACAATTGTTTATTCATTATACATATATAGACTTGTTTAAAATTTTTATCACATTAACGCTTAGAGACAAGAAAGCAAACAGTTAAAAAGACAAAATTGTCAGACTTTTCCCTAGGTAGCAAAGGAGGATGCAGATTCCAGGAACCCCTCATTCACAAAGTCGGACAAACACAAGCCCATCCGATTCATTCAACTGTTGACATCCATTCTTTTTCAGTTCCGAGTTATGCCATATAATGGTGTTAACCCGCTTAGAGAAAACCCACCTTCAAATACAAGATTTGGAGCCAGAAGTCCAGAACACATCTTGTTTTGTTATTTTCGTCCATTCATATGTTTGGTATGTACAATTTTTTCTGACAGTATGTTCGGTATGTACAATGCAGCTTAAAAAATAAAATATCTGAACCAACCTGAGAGTTATATCAGAAGCTAGAAATGTATAGAAAGACCTAAAAATGCGTCCCGAGAAACTGTTTTAAAAGGGGCTTGAGAGAACAAAATTAAAACAGAATTCGGGATATCAACTAAACTGTCAAAATGCTTTGCAGTTTTGCTCCACCGTGACTAAAAATGAATTAAAATAGGAGAGAAAAACAAAACTAAAAGGGGTTTGGAATTTTAAATGTGGAAATCAGATGGATAGAACAAATTTGATAGGAATGTTGATTTAGTGAGCATCCCTCAGTTTCTCTGTGACCATAGCAGAGAATGATGCAGTTAGGATTTTTCTTTAGATTTTTTAATCTTAATTTCTTTGGATTATTACAAAATACTAATCGGACATGGCTAAAATATGAACATCTATTGGATGTAGGTGCAAAACTATTTTAAGTGGACAGTGTAAACCCATCAAACTTCTTGATATATCGATGTCATCATTTAAGGTCATCAATAAGACATTATGTGAGGTTTATCGCGAACTAAGAAAAAAAAATATTCAACAGTAAAATAAAATTACCTCAATTGATTCATAAACTTTCCCTAGCTGATTACCTATGCCTGTACAGGCATCATTTAAACTGCGCCTTGTTGCAAACATCATATTAGGAATCCATCCCTGTAAATATAGCAAGGCAATATAACTCAACCATCTTCATAGAGAGAGGAAATAGGCTTCAAAGAGTTTATGATCATAATATATGTATCAAGCACTGTTATGCCATTAATTTTGTTGATTATCCGCTATAGTTTTAAGAGTTATTTTCTTATACTAAAAAGTTTCCACAAGTAAATTCATTTGCTTGTGCTAACTAAATAATATCCAACTTCAAGTAACAAAAATACTATTACATTCCAAATCGCAATGAAAAATTGGTAGCAACTACAGTTGCGCTTAAAATGAATTGCATTAGACAATAAGAAAAACTACACTTGAAAAAGAATGGGCAATGTAGCCCGGCTAGTCATATTGAATATTAGACAGCTTCATCCAACCAGATAGAAACCACAACAACTCAAACAGCCACATATCACATTTGAACAAATTTCGATACAATTGAAAGAGAAACCCGTGGAAAAAAGTTCAGATATCTTGCATGATTTAATAAACATTCGAACTCAACAATGATCATGTGATATATAGCAAATAACGCTGTTAAAAGCACCAACATTTGAATTCAAATTTTGGCCACACAAACTTCCTACAAGGATGCATGGCTACAACATCCCGTTACTCAAACCAACAATTCACAGAAGACAGAGGCAATACCTTCCACCAAAGGCATCCACATCCTACCCCAATAATGACGACTGTTACATATTTTCTTCCTGATGTACAAAGTCAAAAATGTCAGAAAATGACACAGAGATATGAAGGAAAAAGTGTATAGCTCAGACAAAAATATGGACACAATCATGCAAACAGGGCACAGTTAAAATCCAGTGATTGAAAAATCAGTAAGCCACATGTTAGCATTGACTAAATTCCAGAAGAATAATAGAAGGGCCCTATAAAATGAGAAAGGGGGTAGATGAGCATAACCTGTTCCACTTCCATTTACAATAATGACTGATCTATCTGGTATTAGCTGTTGTAGTTCCTGCCGAAGCCTATTAACCTATAGAACACAAGTATAAGCCGAATTGTCAATTACCCTACATTACAACTAGCATTGGTAATAATAACCAAATAAAACTGTAAAGTTTCTGCATAAACTATGAAACATGGTCATGATTTTATTCCATCAATTAAAAGTGAGAAAAAAAACATGGAGCTAATATCAGAAGATCTGTCACTGGCGTACCTCATCTTACCTCATTTCCAAATGATACATATCAAGTTTAATAAAAAATATCATGCTTCAAGTACAAATGGAAGAAGAGTAAGGTTCACAAATATATATTATTTCCATTCCCAAGATCAACAAGTAAATTTACAATTCTTAACCTCTTCAAGTAAGATTATTAGATTTTCCACGTCATGCAAAAACTTTAATAATGAATATTTAAGTTACTAGATATCAAAATTATTCTTTAAATTTATAACAAACGAGTTTTAAATAACTACTACTATTTTTCAAGTACTCGTAAAAGTTATTTTTGAAAATATAAAGATAAAATCACCTCTTTACTCTCTCTCTCTCTCTCTCTCTCTCTCTCTCTCTCTCTATATATATATATATATATAGTGTGAAAAGTTTTTATCTGACTTGCATCGATTGGAATCTGCTATCTATGGTCTCTTTTCTATTGGTAATCAGTAGTTGAGGGCGCTTATATATATATATATATATATATATATATATATAAGTTTAAAAAGTTCATATCTGATTAATCTAAACAGTTAATACTACATATCTTCAAATACTTTTATTTGTATACTAAATACTGAAGTCTAAATATATACATGTAATCATTTTGCTATTAGTAAATAGTACTGTTTATATTTTTTTCTGCTCAACTTTTGGTCATTTAATACTAAATAATATAATTTTTATTTGATTATGTTACTGTTATTTTATTATTTGTTGATCATTACTAAAAACTACTCCCTCCGTTTTTTATTATAAGTCGTTTTTGACTTTTCAAACATATTAGGAAATGTAATAATTGTAGTATAGAAAAGAGAAATTATGAAAGGTTTTACGAAATTGTCCTTTATTAATGGTATTGGAAAGACAAATTTACACAAAAGAAAGGAGAGTGAATAATAAATATTTAAGAGTATAATAAGAAAAATAACATTAATGATTCATTGGTATTATAAAACGACTTATGCTGTGGTACACAATTTTTCACTGTCGTAGCTGATGTGTCATATTGTTCTACACGAACGCTTGTGTGGTGGTCTAGGCAGTGATACACAACACATTTGGCATCATCGTAGCAGCCAGCAGCTGCAGTGCCGAGATCGCACCATTGTTGACCGTTATTTTACCTATGCATGTTCGATAGTGGCTATGGGCCACTCTGCTACACCACTAAATTGTGCAATCTGCAACACTAGTTTAAATGGTGCTTTATGTTTTGACTTGGACTAAGTTTTGCAAAAACGCATATGAGAGTACCCACTTAAAAATAGTGAAACCGAAGAATCAAGAATTTGTATAGATACACACGGTACATTGATTTGACCTGTTTCTACTTTTCCACACATGCAAATAACACTATTCACAGTTCCAACACATACAGCTCAACATGTTAGAACATTCAGTAGGTACCTTAGTAAATAGTATATAACAAATGTTCAAAATACAGCTAAATGAGGTGTCAGTTAAGCGGTAAGAGCTTGATTTTGTAAGTTGCAACCAAGGACAGAGTTCAAATCCCCTAGGGATAGTTGTAAAATGGTTATTCAGGTCACATTAATTACTTATAGGTTTCCCCTTCCCCATTTTTTTCTTGAAAACATATACAAGTATACAAAAAGTCAATAATATAGGCATATGCTCCAAACTCAAGTCACGTTTAAAAGATCTAAATGGTGTGTGGCGGGTTGCATGACACTCAACTTAATAGTACTAAGAAATTTTCATAATTAAAATCAAATCTAATCAGTAATGAATGAAAACCGTCATGCATACCTGATCAAGCAAAGCATCATTATGTGGATTTTTAACGGTTGGTGTAGGACTAGTGCTTTGAAGTTGCCTAAAAACAACCTGGCCAAAGAAAGAGTCCAAAATCATTATAGAGCAGGCAACATTAATTCTCACCAATAAATGACAACCGCCTATACTCACAATATGAATCGAATTAAAAGCTAACAACAAACAAATAATAACAACGCCAAGAATATTGCCAAACTTTAGATTTATTATATGCGGCATAAATTGAAGCAATGTTCACAACAGCCAATAGTGAAAACTGGAATCAGATATCTGAGGCATGAGTCAGCAGACATTGTTGGGTTCTATCAAAACAACATACGCCACGTTCAAATAAACAGTTTATTTGTAGCTTATAGCACAAGCATTAATAACTAAAGGTACAACTAAAGTTATATGGTTTTCATATAAGGTATAACCTACCAAAAATCAGCTGAAAATAACATCTACACGAAATCATAAGTTATTTTCATAAGTTCTCTCAAAAAGCTCAAATAAGGCAATTCAAGCCTGCCTATAGTCTCTTGTCTATGTTTCCTAAACCTTCCCAGAAATATTAAACTTACCTTGAAAGCACCAGATACGAGACCAGATACATCCGGCAATCGACCTTCTTTAGCAAGTACTGAACCAACAAGACCTAAAACACAAACATATTATTTCAGTGACTATTTCAGTGACAAAACGGTATTCTCAGGTGCTGATACCGATATTAACATCGCGACAACTGCAATCAGTGTTACGGACCAAAATAGTGAACGCCTTTACGCGACCACAACCGTTTTTTAAAACCTTGATACTAAATTCAACACAATCATAATAACCTAGATTCCAATTTTTTTCCGAATTCATACACCGTAACAATGAATCTTACATCAGTTTAGCGAAACAATGAAAAATTGAAGGAAAATCGAAGGTGAAGAAGAGAGTACGTACCTGCACCAAGGATAATGGTGATCTTCCCGAGTGGTAGAGCCATGGTGTGTGGCCAGTGAACCTCCGGAACTAGAGGAACACTCTGATGAAAAGGAATTTATACGGCGAAAACGCTACCGTTTAAGGGTTTGGCGATGAGCGATTGTGGCGGAATACGATGGTGGTTAGTGAGAATTGATCACCAAGAAAACCAAGATAATCTCACACCTAATGAAACCCTTGGAGGCTCGCTTCGCTACTATGTCGTACTACCCTAGTTAATAGTGGAACAATGAGAATTTTTTATTTTTTGTGTGGAAATAGTGAGATATTATTAGTATATTCCCTCTGCTGAAAAATAAATCAATAGATGGTTTTGTTTATAAAATTATAAATATTGAATTTAGTGATTATTTATTTATTATTATTATTATTATTGTTTTAAATAAAAACTAAAATTAATATATAACTACAATTTACTCTTTTTCTCTAATTTTCATTCATTATTTTAAACAAGAGCTAAAATTAATAGAAAATTAATATATAGCTACAAACTATTCTTTTTTTCCTAATTTTTCATTTACCCCAATATTTTTACTAGATTAATATTCCACTAATGTAATTTTAATACTAAATTGTGTTGCTTATTTACGTTTTATCGGTTTTATTGACATGGTATGTTTCGTGGAATATACTATTATTATTAATATTATGATATATGGATGAATTTTATTAGATATTATATATTGTGTTTTAACCGATTTAAATTTTAGAAATTTATGTAATTGTATTGAGTTGTGTTATAAATTTTTTAAAATTAAAAAAACAGTTATAAAAAAAAATATTTTATACACAACTCGCAAGCTTACCCAACTCAACCCGTAAATGATCGCGTTGGTTCGGTTCAATTTTGACAATAAAGGTGTGGATTGGAGGATGATCTCAATCCATTCAAATTTGAACGGGTTGGATAACGGGTTAAGTCAAACTCAATCCAATTTATAAATAGGGAAATTTTTTTTATGAGAACTCGTATCAAAAGAAGAGATTGGTAGACTTTGTCAACATGTTTTATTATCTTGGAGGCAAAGTTTCATCGGGGGAGGCCGATAGAAAACGTCTGAAGCATTTGATTGACATTTCATTGCTGATATGGGTCCGCTCTCATCAGATTGCCTTTGGTAAGTTTAAAAATTCTTTCATTGTTTTGATGTTGGTTTGTCCCATTTTTTGGTGTTTGCATGGATGACAAACGTGTTTCTGTGTATATGTGAGAAGGACAAAGTGAGGGTCCGACTCTTGAAGCGGAGAATACAGTCAATCGGCACTATAGTAGATTTTTCGCTTACTCCAGAATATTGCTCTCTTGCCTGCCCTTCCGGGTTTGCAAATGGATCTTGGAGCTGGTTTCGGTCCTTCTCGCAAACGTCGGAATTCGGCCATTGATGACGATTGGGCATTCTTTGTCAATCTTTCCAAGCATGCTCTGAAGGAACAGATGGACAATCTGGCGTGATCTGTTAAGTGGGTTTCTGTTGATCTAACTCTAGGCAGGTCCGATAGTTGGGAAGCTCTTTGGACGAACCAAGTGCGGGATGAGAAGCGACGGTTCGCGAAGAGTGTCATCAGCTTGACTTTTGAACGAGATACATACTTAAAAGAATTGTATAAGATTTCCACATCCTTGAAAGAGGTAGGCAAAGTTCTCGCTTCGTCCCATTTCCCTGGCACTACTGGTGGTCAGGTGATGCATTTGGCGAGGATGATGGAGAGAAAGACTGGTGATCTTATTTATGTTGATAATGTGTTGGTTCGGCTTGATGTGATTGAGCTTATGTTGATTCGGTTAGGCACAACCATTCTTTAAATTGATGTTCTTATAGTTGGACGTGCAAAGCGTCTCCGAGAAAACCCCTGGGGGAATTGGTTGTTGTAGTCGGACGTGCAGAGCGTCTTCGACAGTTCCCCTTAACTCTTTAGACACATTCGATGTAGTAGGGTATTGATTGTTGTAGTCGAATGTGCAAAGTGTCTCCGATAACACCCCTAAAATCTTTAGGCGCGCTCGGAGCTATGGGGTATTGATTGTTGTAGTCGAACGTGCAAAGTGTCTCCGTCAGCACCCCTTAAATCTTTATCTCGGGCCTCAACTGCGTCTGTTGTACCCCAGTTTCCTTATTACTTTATATAATCACAAAGGAAAACAGGTTTATCAACTACTTCTCCATATATTTAGTGAGTAGGGATAAACTGACTATTGATTAAAATTTCCCATAATTCAATATAAAAATTTTGAATCTAGCTTTCCATAGTTAAAACCTAACACTACTAAATGATGGATGTGTGTTTAGGAAAGATCTCTTGTTAGAAAATGTGT
The DNA here is from genome assembly GCA_022829125.1 of Lathyrus tuberosus. Lineage (NCBI taxonomy): Eukaryota > Viridiplantae > Streptophyta > Magnoliopsida > Fabales > Fabaceae > Lathyrus > Lathyrus tuberosus. Next base: position 15,019,464 of record JALAZF010000027.1, on the reverse strand, counting down.
TGGAAGTCATCTTCCTCCTAAGATGATTAACCTTTGAAAAATAGTTAGGCTCTAATATCACTTGTTGGATATTGACTCCACACACAAGGGGGGTGAATTGTGGGCTTTATAAAAATGATAGCTTGAAATGTTTCGTTATTAATTTCTAAGTTTAAAACCCATTTTAAAGAGTTTTTAATAAATAGCAGCGGAAATCAAATATGCAGAAAATAAAGAGTTAAGGGTAAGAAAAATGACATCAGAGATTTATATAGGTTCAGTCTAGATCAATAAGACTTAATATTGTCCCCAAATATTTGATCTTGACAACCTCCAGTAATGTTTAAGAGCTTTCAGTATGTTAAGCTCTTGAACCCCCTTATGTTAAACTCTTGGACCCCCTTATACAAGGAAAAATAAAGTTCCAAGCTAACTTACAACCAAACAACGTACAATGGAGAGAAATTGTTAGTCTTCCTTCCAAAAACACACTTACAGAGAGAAGCGACTAGTCTTCCTTCCAAAAAGCGGATTGAAGCGATTAGTCTTCTTTCCAAATAGCAGCTTGAAGTGATTAGATCCAAAGTTGAACAGAGGTTTTCTACGGACTTATCCCGAACCAATATGAACTTTTGTGAAAACAAGCTCAACTTAGAATATAGTTTTGATGAAGAAAAATGATTCTCAAATAGGGACAAGTTTTCAAGATTCAAGAACCCACCAAGTCAAGGATATAGTATGCATAATTTATGGAAATTAAACGGATTTGATCATAAGATAAGGTGTATAAACTTTGGGTGCTCAAAATATCTCATCCAATCCTCTCTAAAGTTTCCTTAAAACTCATGCATAATTTTCATTCAATCCAAATTTTTTAAAAGGCCCAAATTAAAAAAAAATGTAATAGTGCAATCGATTGCATGTTGCCTCTGTATGCCAAATTTGAATATTTCAAAGGTGCCAATTGATTGCTTCATTTGTGAATCGATTGCTCACTAATGCAGAAAGAGTAATTTACACCCGTTTTTTTTACATTTTACACCCGTTTTTAAAGGGTGTGAATTCAATGGGTGAGAAATGTTTGACGAATTTACACCCGTTTTAAAATGGGTGTAAATAAATGTTATATTACACCCTTTTTTTGTTGAAATCGGGTGTAAATGTTTATATTTATACATTTATAGATGATATATTACACCCTGTTTTATAAAAATCGGGTGTAAATGTTTACATGTATACATTTATAGATGGTATATTACACCCTTTTTTGTTTAAAATGGGTGTATAAATATGTAATATTACACCCTATTTTAGAAAACGGGTATAAATTTTTAAATAATTGCATTTAAATTGAACATATTTACCCCCATTTGATAAAAATCAGGTGTAAAATGAGCAATGTTTACTCTGGATATTGACAAATTTACACCCTATTTTCTTTAAATAGAGTGTAAAAATATGATATATTACACCCGATTTTACCATAGATGTTGACAAATTTACACCCGATTTTACCATGAATGTTGACAAATTTACACCCGATTTTCATGATATACTACACCAGATTTTACCATAGATGTTGACAAGTTTACACCTTATTTTCTTTAAATAGAATATGTTTTTTCATAATTATATTATATTTAATTTGATTTAAACCTATTGCATTTAATCAAATATTTTTGTATACATCTAAACATTCGGTAAACAAAAAGCACAACCAAAATAAACATATAATTCATGTAATTCTCACTAAATCAAATGAATTCCATTTTCTATTCAATTAGACCTATTTCCACAATGACAAAACCAACATATTTTCAACTATAAATAGTGTGCTATTGTTGTTGATACATGAAATATTGGTTGGACATAGCTGCCATTTGAACTGAAGGTGGAGCAACCATTCTATTAAAGGCAAAAAACGGATAGTGCATTGCAGGTTGCATCATGCCTCCCACCAGTACTTGCTCCTATGGATTATAGCTAACGTTTTGGTTGTTTCTTCTGAGTGCGTCGTCGTATAGGTTGTTTAGTGTAAGCAGCTCCAAACCTTCAGCCTGAACACCGAATATATAATCTCGCTTACTAACAGGAAATAGAAAGCATATGTGCAAGCAAGGGACCGAGGGAAGATTGAAGAAAAAAGCATACCAATTTGCTAGCTGTTGTAGCACTCTCATTCGAACTGGGAGACGTAACAAGTGCCAATTCCCAACCAGTGGTTCCATTTGCATGATTTAAAGTGCCAATTCTTAACCATTGGTTCCATTTGCATGATTTAAAATAGCAGAAGGTTGTTGATCAGCTGAAACCACCATTAACAAAAAAATTTATGAATTATGGTTAAAACATCATATCTAATTTCAATATCCAACACAATACAGAAATAGGAATGCGATGCTGGAGCATAGTTCATTTCACATGATTATTATCCTCTGATATCTTAAGAAAAAGTTGTCGAAATGTGTTGGTTCTTGGATTGGCTAGAATTTTGGTAAAACAAAGTTATGCAATGTTGATGTCACATGGGTTATGCTTAAGTTGGATGTCTGATGTCACATGCGATGTTGTGACATCAGGTCTGCAGAAGATTAATAACATCAGGTTTAGTGATGTTGTTAGGGTTTGCGTTTTAGCTGGATATTGGGAGAGTTGTTAGTCTCATTGGATGCGGATATCTTGGGATAGATATTTTCTGTTGCAAACAGATTTGATGCAGATTTGTAGGAGTGTTTAAAGGCTGAAGATTTAAGAAGTTTTTGAGAGAGAAAATCTGTCGAAGATTCAGTTTTAAATAACAAATCAGGTCAGATATTATAGCAGGATCCAAGCCCAATTCAGATGGCTATATAAAGCGCATCAACCAAAGGAAGAATACATAGAAAGTAGACAGAAGATAGAGAGTTTTGACTGGAGGTTAAGCATTGTCTTTGTACGAGTATTGTGTTAACCATTCAAGTGTGAATTGGTGAGTGTAATTTGTCCTCTCTAGAGCTGTGAAGCAAGAGAGTTTTGTAACTTGATCAAAGCTGTGAAGCAGGATCAAGGTGTTTCTCAAAGTGTTTGATCTTTGAGAGGTTTTAGGGATTGAGTAGTGTTCTCATACCTAAGCGGGCTCTTAGGTAGAAAGTTCATTAGTAGACATTAAGTTTAGGAGATTGTCAACTAGGTTGTTGAGTCTGTAAATTAATTCTACAAGTAGTGAATTTCATCCCTGGCTTGGTAGCCCCCAGATTAAGTTGTTGAACTGAACTGGGTAAACAATTCTTTGTGTACTCTGCTGTTGTTTTACTTTGTCCATTGCAGAGTGTGTTGTTGTGACATCACACGTAACATCACATATCTGGTACCAGAATTTCAAAATATAACAAATTACCGACGGGAACGATGGCTAAAGCCAAGGCATTCTTCTCATCTAACTCTGCAACAGCTGGAATAGGATCCTCCATATTCTGGTAATCAAATCAAAACAAGAGAAAAAAAAAACTTCAGTTGGAATAAGATGTAAGTTTTTGTAAAAATGCACCCTTGAACAAAGAGTATAATAACAATTAATGAGTGGAGATAATTTCCATAAAACATCTTTTTACTTCTGTCACTAAAATTTGTTATCAGTGTTAGCAAACTGTTTCATATAAATGTAAAGGAAGCCAATACCTCTCCACCAATAGCTAGTTGTAGCCCAACATTATATAACTGGGTGAGCACTTTCTCTGACAACTTCAGACCCAACTTATGAACTCAACACTCTCGTTTCGATCCCAGTCAAACCACCTGCATGCTCAAGGCACAATATGTTATTCATCATGATGTTCTACAATTAGTTGTAACAGTGCAAAAGAATATTATTCTTCTGTAGGTCTAGAGTATCAATACAATATTATGGACTAATGCAGTGACCTTAACTGTCCTCTTTGTATTGTATTTTAATATTAAAAATACAATTTGACCACAATCTCTTAGAAGCTAGCCAGTCTAACAGCTTCAAATCGTTTCAGTAAAAATCCACACTTGCCAAACCATACAGGCGTACAAAGAGTATAATATAAACTATTACTACAACCATTATTACCAGCCACTGCATTTAAATCTTCTTTCAAGTTGTCTACAAATCCCTGATCAGCCAAAAATGCTTCCTCAAGCGCCACTCAAAATTGAGAGGAATTACAGTAACTCAACTCAGACTGCTCTTGAAACCTAATACAAAATAACATCATTCCCAGTAAACACAACACAAACTCTTCCACAAAGAAAAATCAAAATAACAACTATAATACAAAAATTCCCCACCTGTCTACATAATCCACAAATGGAAAAATCATTCCATATTTCACCCATGCAAAATCCTGCTCACAACCATATATAAAACACAAATTAAATAGCCATTATATTAAAAAGAAGACACATTAAAGAAACTTTCCATATACATGATAAACTAGTACTAGTTCACACAATACCCTGTGATTTTCATTCCTAGAGTAGCCAAGAAACATGACACAAGCAGCATCAGGTATACATGATCTCAAAACCAGCTCAGTGTCGCTCCCGGGATTTTCATTCAAGTACAAACGCGAAAGTGGCACCGAAACAGAGTCGCCAGCAATGTGTATTTATCCCAAGAGAGGGAAAGGAAACACTGCGTAAACCTGAAAGGAAGGAAAGAGCAAGGTCTTGCGACCATGAGAAATGGGTCCGGGAGTCGGTTACGCGAGGGGAAGGTATTAGCACCCCCTCCCGTCCATCGTACCCGATGGGATCCACGCTTGCTGTCTCGATCAAAGTGTGTCGTCATCTGGAGCTGCGCTGCTGGCTGGAAACTGGAAACAAAAGGCGAGATGGAGGAACGGGGAAAAAAGAGAAAAAAGGACACACAGGACTCGCAAGGATCGTCGCAATCCTATGCCTACGTATCTTCATTAACCAATGAAGAATCAGAGTCAACGTAGTTCGGACGCGAACTAAAGGGGAAGGTTGCTCGCCCAGACATCGTCGTCTCGTGCCTACATATCCTCAATCTAACCAGAAGGAGGAAATCAGAGAAGTCGTAGTTCGACCTACGGGTCAAAAAGAGACAAAGAGGTGGTAAATAAAGGTTGTGCTCGAAGAGATCTTGCACGATCTCCTGCCTACGTATCTCCATTAACCAATGAAGAATCAGAGCAACGTAGTTCCCCTCAACGGGTGTTGCTTTGTTTGTGTTTTTTTTAGTGGAAACGTCATAGTGCGCATTCTAGCAGTTAGGTGTTGCAGCTCGCTGTATGGAGACTTAGGCGTTACCTGTTTGCGGTAGAACGGACATGAAGAATCCTTAAGAAAGGAGTGAATAAGATGAAAAGAATTGTTGTTTGTTTTTGTATTTTAAGAAGTGTTTTGATTATTTGTGTGTTTAACATTTATTGTATTAAAGTCTTTCACGTAGGATCGAATGCCTCGCATATCGACCCAAGACGGGACGTATGCTAAACATTCTAAGAAAGTGAGAGAAGACCCCTCACAATCTTATTCCCACATGAAAGGCTCTAATACAATATGTGTTATGCCTTTATTAAGTGTTTTTGGCTTTTTGTTATAAGTTGAGAAGAAGAGAGACTCAAAGGGGTAAAAGAAAGAACTAAGGGGGACTAGACCTGACTCCTAATGTTAGCGTTCAAAGATTGATCCTATAGTTGAGGATTATGAGGGAAGTCTACCTAATGTTAGCATACATGGATTGCTATCCTAATGTCTCTCCTACCTCTGACTTAATAAAAAATTAAGTGGAGCTAGGAATCCTACGGGATCATGCCATCAGACAAGTAAACACAGGATAAATCAATCACAAAATGAACTAAAAGCAATGAAAGAGTAAACAGTGTCAATAAACAGTAACATCACATAATCAAAGTAGAAAAGGGGGAGCTTTAGCCAAGGGGTCATATCAACCGAGGCAAACAAGCTAGGTATGGGAAGTAGGTATTCCTCTAATGGTATCAAGAACCATGGAGAGCAGAATAAGAAAGGGGAAGATGTGAATCAGATCACATAAGCATCAGCATTGGTCAATGCGAGCTAAAGACAAAGCGTGGGGGTTGGTTACGAACCCTATCTTCCACTTGACTGACTCGATAACAGGAGCAGGTGGTGTCCAGAGCTTCAATCATGTAATGAGAGCTAAGAACGACTCGACTAGAATAACGGGGGTCGATTGCGAACCCTACCTTCCGTCAATTGCCTCCTTGGAGGTCTTACCAGGGGAAATGGGAATGGGATGCCTCATAGAGGTCTTCAGGCACAATATTAAACAATCACAAACAGAGCCTCCTTTAAGGACTTTCATCATTGTCGGCCAAGTGGCACGAACTCCCAATTCTACTTCTCATGGCATAAAAAGGAAAAATGCGGAATTAGTAAAAGAGAAGAGAATTGATACCGAACGGATATCAATCCGTAGCAACGCAAGCAAAGTATAAGCAAACCGACCAACTTCTAGTGATCTAGCATAAATGAGCAAAAGTGTTAGAAAGTGAAACGGGTCTGTGAAAGGCATGGAACCAAATGCTCTTAAAACAATAAAACAAGGCCATAAGCCATAAACAGCAGCAACAACAGCGCTCCAGCACCTGCATAGCTGTAAAAACTAGCAACAAGTAAAACCAGCCTATAACAGCTACTATTTCCATAACAGAATGGGTGTATATGCAGCCAGCCAGGATATCAACAATTTTACAGCAGCTGTGTATACTACAGCAACTTCTACATTGTAAATAACTTATCAAAACAAGTGAGAATCACTACAAAACAAAATCAACAATTAGTCTAAGTAATCAAATGGAATTGTCAATAAGAAGTAAGTGAAATCAATACTAGAATGCAAACAACATTTAGTCAAAATCTACTTAAAAACCATCAACAAAGCTAACAAATGAACCTACTAAAGATTAGTCAATGTTAGCATTAAATTTAAATTTGTTCTATGTTAGAACAAAATCAAACCAAACTATATCAATGACCAATTAGTTCAAAGTTAATTCTAACGACCAATTAGTTAGTGGACAATTAAGCCAAAAATCATTAGTGAACTAGTAAGCAAAAAATCATTATTGAACTTTAATCTAATTTGTTAATATCTAAATCCAATGGAAATTATTTCCTAAACAAAAATCAATCACAGTTAATCTACAATTATCCAACGACTAGAACATGTTAATAGTTAGTTCCTGATTCGAAATCAACTTCTACATCTAATTCCAAAACAACACTAATCTAAAATTATATATTAGTTCTTGAAAACCTAATGTTAAGACTAATTCTAAAATTGTATATTAATTCTAAGAAAATTCTTAATCAAAATTAGAATCTAATTCTAAACTTAAAGCCTAATCCTAACACTAACACACCGTTAAAATCTAATTAATTTCTAAAATCAAAATATAATTAATTAAAAAAAAAAGAAAGGGTTACCTGTGGGGTGTAGATAGAATTTGAGGAGTGAAGAGGGTTCATTGGTCTTAAGCCCGATCCGGCTCGTCCATGGAGGAGACAAATTGGCTTTTTAAACCCTAGAAAGACTCAGCAAGAACATTGCCTTCCCCTTCAGCTATGCGTCGTTTTCTCCTCCTCTTCTGTCGCCGTTTCAATCTTCTCCGCCGTCCTTTCCGTATTACTTCTTCAATTCACAGCTTATTCTTTACCTCAGCATCTCCTTCTCCGAATTCAATCGCCACCATGTTCCCTGCAAACGCGATTCCTAAAATCGCTTCCTCGAACTCGCCACCACCTAATCACTTCTGGCAAACACGTTTCGTTCTTCAACCAGACTCAAGAATCACTTCGTGATTTTCCACTTCGAACTCCAAACCGTGCTCCCTGCAACAATCGATTCCCTTAATGGCGCTTCCAAACTCCATGTCGACCTTCAATCAAGCTCAGAATCAATTCTTCCAAACGCAATCGCGACTCGTATCGTCTATTTCGAATTCAACCGAAAAACGCCGCGGCTTTGATGGCGTTAGCGGTTTTCACAGGTAGCGTTCCTCTACTCTACTCTGTTCCTTTTCTCCTCTGGTTTCTGTTGTTGAACTTGATTCGATGTCGTGAATTTGCAGGTGGACTAAGGAATATTGACAAAGGTTGATTGCAGTCACTTTGAATCGCAAGTGGTTGTGAAATTGGTTGAACACTGATCTTGCGAGTGAATTAAAGCGTTGATGTCGTTTCTTCCGATTTCGAATAAGTGAAGATGAATGGATTGAAGATGATGAAGGTTGAAGAATTGGTGATGATGACAACGTGATGTTCTTGAGGTCGCAGATCCTGGATTCGAGTAGTGAGTTTTCTCCTTCTATTCCTTCTTTACTTTCTTGACTCTGCTGCGAAACGCTCCTCGAACCCTCTTTTTTTTCTTCAATCTGTAACTTCTCCTTCTTGAGTGTTGAATCTGAAAATTTGTATTGCCAATTCTGCAGGATTTGTAATTGGAAATAATGAAGCTGGTAATGGTTCTGAATTCAAGATGATGCTAAATTTTGAAGAAGGATTGAAGTCTGTTGAGATGTTGAAAATGGATGAAGCCTCAAGGTTGGGGATTGGAAGTTGAAGATGAGGGTCAATTGGAGCAGAATCGAAATTGAAGATGAAGGTGAAGGTGAATCAAGAAGCTTGAAGTGTTGATGGTGAAGGTTTGAAGATAAAGGATTCAGAGAGAATGAAGGTGGAGAATGGAAGAAGATGAATTGAAGAGATGGTGAAAGTTTCTGTTAGAGGTTGTTAGGAGAATTGGTTCGTTCCGTTAGAGGATTCTGTTAGCTTTTTTGTTATTTGTTAAGAGGTTAGAGGAAGAAAAATTGAAAAATGGAGAGAGTTGGATCACTGAAAAAATGAAGGATTCTCCCAGAAGTTTCCCTTTTTTTCCGTTTTTTTTTTGCTGTTATTGGTAGTTAGAATTGATATGGAAGTGATTAGAGGTTAGTTCTGTTGTAAGTTATGTTAGAGCTAGGAATTGAATGTTTGTTATGGAAAAGGGGAACTGTTATTCTTTTTTTTGCTGCTATCAAACATTTTTCTGCTATTTGCCTTTTTTTTCATGCTGGTATAGACTTCTTTTTTTGTGTTGACTTTTTGTTATTGGTATCAATCACTTCCATGAAGTTTTCAATAGCTATTAACTACAAGAATTGTCATTGGTTTTCTCTGAACACCGCCGGTTCAAAATTGCCAAACCATTAGTATTATATATGGGAATGAAATATCTCCAATTAGACAAAACACCCATTTTTTAATTGTGTCCTATAATAGACCAATGGCTATGCTAGTAACCCCTCAATATCACTGCCTCCTGTTGGTAGCCGCCCTCCTCAAGGCAATTGGTACGTTGGAACTTGGCATAAGAGATATCGGCACTTTCGTTCATTGAGTACGAAAATTGGGTGGCCTTTCGTTCATTGAGTACGAAAATTGGGTGGCCTGATCTAACATGTTATTTGAAATTTGGATATGAAGTGAAAATTGGAAATGGATTTTGTAAATTGGTCTTTAAATGGACATGATATAGAATTTGGATTTGGAATTTGGCTAATAAAAATGGATAAGGATGTTTATGGATTACTGATGTTGAAAGGATATTTGGATGAATTAAAGAAAAGGTCTTGACAGTGATTTATAAAAATGGATGAATTTGGATATGGTTCAAAATAAAAAATGGATACAGACTTGAAAAGAACGGTTATTTGGGAATTTAAAAGTGGACAAACTAGATGGAATGGATCTAGATTGAAAATAGATACTCAAATGGTTTTTTCCTTATTCTTATAAAATGAATTGAAATGGATATAGATTCTAAACAAAGTGAGTCTAGGAGATGGGTTTATGGGTAGAAAAGATGGATAATGAAATATGAATTCCAAGAGATCCACATAACCAGTCTTAACATGCTTAATTCACCCCAAATTCCAAATCCAAAGCAAACTCGTATTCTCAACCAATCTCCAACTTCAATCAATAAACTTTGCTAACCATGAATACCAAGATGCATTTGTCAGGCAACCTTAACCACCATCTTCAATTGATGAATATCAACCAAGTCGCACAGAAGATAAGAAACCATGATTCCACGCCTCAGGAACACATGCAAATGTATGATCGTGAATGTTATGACCTAATAGAGATGCAGATGAATGTGAAGCATAAGCCAATTATTGAGAAAAATAAGAGGGCAAATTTTGGGGTATTACAGTTGCCCCTATTCAATCACTGTGGACTTGAATGGATGAAAGCAACGGCTATCAGGAATTCGAGATACATAGGGATTGAATACAAAGATAACCGGAAATTTTGCGCTCTGTGGGTAAAAAGAATGGATATATGACAAACACAACAGTTGTGGGAGAAAATATCTGTGAAAAAGAGTCCAGAACAAGTGAAATCCAAAGAAGGCCTGTCGGGAATGGTTAAGGTGCGCCTGTCGGGAACGGCTAAAGTTTACAACCTATGGTTACCTATCGGGAATGGTAGAAGGGCCTGTCGGGAACGGTTAGGTCTGTAACTCAAAGGGCGCCTGTCGGGAACGGCTAAAGTTGAAAACCTATGGCTTACCTATCGGGAATGGTAAATGGGCCGGTCGGGAACGGTCAGGTTTAAAACTTAAAGGGCGCCTGTCGGGAACGACTAAAGTTGAAAACCTATGGCTTACCTGTCGGGAACGGTAAATGGGTCTGTCGGGAACGACTAGGTTTAAAACTCAAAGGGCGCCTGTCGGGAACGGCTAAAGTTGAAAACCTATGGCTTACCTATCGGGAATGGTAAATGGGCCTGTCGGGAACGGCTAGGTTTAAAACTCAAAGGGCGCCTGTCGGGAACGGCTAAAGTTGAAAACCTATGGTTTACCTGTCGGGAACGGTAAATGGGTCTGTCGGGAACGACTAGGTTTAAAACTCAAAGGGCGCCTGTCGGGAACGGCTAAAGTTGAAAACATATGGCTTATCTATCGGGAATGGTAATTGGGCCTGTCGGGAACGGCTAGGTTTAAAACTCAAAGGGCGCCTGTCGGGAACGACTAAAGTTGAAAACCTATGGCTTACCTATCGGGAATGGTAAATGGGCCTGTCGGGAACGGCCAGGTTTAAAACTTAAAGGGCGCCTGTCGGGAACGGCTAAAGTTGAAAACCTATGGCTTACCTGTCGGGAACGGTAAATGGGCCTGTCGGGAACGGTCAGGTTTAAAACTTAAAGGTCATCTGTCGGGAACGGCTAAAGTTAAAAACCTATGGCTTACCTGTCGGGAACGGTAAATGGGCCTGTCGGGAACGGTCAGGTTTAAAACTCAAAGGTCGCCTGTCGGGAACGACTAAAGTTAAAAACCTATGGCTTACCTGTCGGGAACGGTAAATGGGCCTGTCGGGAACGGTCAGGTTTAAAACTTAAAGGGCGCATGTCGGGAACGGCTAAAGGAATCCTATCGGGAATGGTTCCGGGTTGCCTCTCGAGAGCGGCTAAAGGAATCCTATCGGGAATGGTTTCGGTTTGCCTGTCAGGAACGACTAAAAGAATCCTATCGGGAATGGTTCCAAGAAACCTGAGAGATATGACTCTGTGGGGAGAAAGATGATGAAACCCTTGTACTGCTTTGAAATATCTGTGGGGAAATGAACTAGGCATTGTTTCTGGCATTGTTAATGATATAAGGAGCAAAGTTTTGTGAAATTCTGGTATCAGACGTGTGATGTCACAACAACACACTCTGCACAATGGACAACAATAACAGTAAAATAACACCAAGAATTGTTGACCCAGTTCGGTTACAACCAACCTATTATGGGGGCTACCAAGCCAGGGATGAAGTTCACTACTTATAGATATAATTTACAGACTCAACAACCCGTTGACAATCTCCTAAACTTATACTCTACTAATGACTTCCTACCTAAGAAACCACTTAGGTATGAGAACACCACTCAATCCCTTACAAACTCTCAAAGAACCCACTTTGAGTACCCTTGATCTTACTTCACAGCTTTGATCAAGCAAACACTCTCTATTGCTTCACAGCTTCTAGAGAGGACAAAAATACAACACCTATTCAAACCCTAGAATAGTGTAAATACAAGCACTCTAAACAAACTCTAGACACTAAGCCTCCAGCTCCTGATCTTCTGAATGTTTTCTGTACCTTTTTCCTTTGGTCTTGTGCGCTTTATATAGCTCCTTGAATTGGTCTTGGACTTGCTACAATATCTCCCAGATTTGTTATTTAAATCTGAATATTTAAAACAGATTTTCTCCTAAAATCTTTTTAAATCTCCTACAAATCTGCAACAGATCTCCTATGCAGCAGCAAATATCTATCCCAAGATATTCACATCCAATGAGACAGCTTGCTCTCCACAATTCCAGCTAATACGCAACCCTAACAACATCACAGCCTGTTGTTGTTAGTTCTGCAGATCTGATGTTACAACATCACCTATGTGACATCAGACATCCAACTTCAGCTATTAATTACTTAACACAACCCAGTGTTAAGACTTCAATGTTGCAACATCAGCACCTTGACATCAACATTGAATATACTTTGTTTTACCAAAATTCCAGCCAATCCAAGAACTAACAATCTCCCCCTTTGGCTAATTTTGGCTAAAACAATCTCTGCACTCTGCATCTTCAGAGACTTTAGCAGCGGAATAACTTCAATCAAAAATCTTGAAACTCTTCATCAGCAGCAGTTTGACAATTTTCATAATCTTCATCACTTGATCTGCTGCAGCACCATATTCATTATCGACAACAGCCAATTGGTGCTCCCCTTCAAAAATATGAACCAGCATCACAGCTGTTCAGTAGCTCACAATGTGCAGCACTTCTCTTCCTTGATGTCTGCTTGGCAGCACTTCTCTTCCTTGACGTCTGCTTGGCTACACTCTTCAAATGCCTTCACTAGCTCAGTCAAAACTCCCCCTCAATATCTGCATCAGTACTTTTCAACAACCACCTTTTATTAGCAGCAGCATCTAGCAACATTTGGCATTCTTTGATACTCTTGGCTATTTCTCCCCCTTTTTAGCCACAATTTGACAAACCTCAACAAGTTAAATCTCCTATGACACCCTGTACAAAACCATACTTCTTCTGTCAGCAATATCCATATTTTGAAAATCCAGACATATTCTTCATCCATCTAGTTATGAAGGCTTCACACAATCATCCACAAGATCTGAAGCACACACACAATGCCTTCCACTGAACTCTAAGAATAACACACACCAAGACAAGTGTACAATCTATTCAAGGCCATGATTCAATCTTATCTTCAGACATCTCCTTAGTAGCATGTGCGTACAAGATTCAAACAATTTGCTTCATATGACTAGAACCATTCAAGGCCACACCAAAACACCAATCAACAGCATGCTATCTAACATTATATCCTCATAAGAGGCAACCAATCTCCACAAGCTTGATCAGCATACAATCTTCATAATATATGCACCTTGTAGCAAACACCATAGATAAGTACTCCCCCTGGCAATGATAACTAATGCTCTAGATGAATATGAACATTTGAGCTCACTTGCTGAGCACATGCATTTTGGTACCACTGTCCCTTTCTTTAAAGGTTATCATATTCTTCATCTTCAGACTTCAGTCTTCTCTACATTCTCCAACCAAGGCAGACCTTCTACTTCATCATTCTCCCGTATGACTCCGTAGACGCTCCTTAGGTATAATGTATGCACAAGGCTTCAGAACCAGAACAAAATCATCCTTTACCAAGGATATCCAACCCAGAAACTGTTCTAACATCTGTTAGGACACTCTTGACACCATGGTTCTTGATATGCTCCACCACTGGACTTACTATCAGTATAGTAATCCAAACTCCATAAATTCTCAGCTTACTTAAAAGCTTTACTGAGATCCAGTCTCTACAACACAATTCCTCTACCATTACATCCACCAGTAGTTATTAAGACTGGTGAAGTCTTCAAAGACAGTAGTCATGCTTTGCCATAACAAAATACTAAACACATTACCATAATCTCCACCTCTTCTGACCAAAAATGATAGAGCATCCAACTCCACATGTCCAATCTTAACCATCTTCCAGATATAACCACCAGCAACCATGATGCTATAACATATTTTGGGACATCAGCTTCTCATCACCATTCAAAGGACTCATTGCACAAAGAAGTTCTTCAAGAAGCACCCAATAAAACACAGTCAGAGCAACTTATTCATACACACCTGAATACCATAAGTTCCCACACCCTCTCTGAACCATATCCTAGCAAACTCAACCATATCCAGAGTATCTATACCAAATTCTTTTTCCAGAACATACTTCCACCATTTTATGAAAATCAATGGAATGTTATCCAGTATGGCCTTTTGAATTTTCACAGAAGTTTTAACAACAACGACTTCCTTCATTTGAGAGATATCCTGGACATTATCATCAGACTTATCTCTGATCTTCCTATTTCTGAAAGAGATGAACACTTTACTCTAGGATTTTGTAGTACCATCCACATAGATCTTCTGCTTATCAGTTCTCATCTTTGGAGGTGACTCAATAGCTTTCCTCTTCCTTGATTTCAGTCGTTTAGCAACCCCAGGAACCACTTTTGCAATTAGTTCATCATCACTCTTCTTTATTTTAAGGCTTGAAGTACCTTTCTTGACTTGAGATGTTTTAACATCAGCTCTAACATCTGCATCTTCCAACCTAAGGATTGTCAACTTGTGAAATTTTTCTTCTGAACTATAGGAGTCACTAGTCAGGTTGTCATCTTTCTTGGCCTTGAAAGTATTCAGCTCCCAACACTTCTTAAGGTCACAGCTTTTGATCCTTCCATCAGTATTGTTGACTCCTTTATCTTGCTCACATAACTGACTACTCAAGTTGGCTTTTAACACATCATCCAACTTAGGAGTAACAGCATCATAAGTCATTAACCCAGATTGACTTTTCACCATACTTTCACACTTGATGTCACCATCTGATGTTACAGCATCAACCTTAACATCACTAGATAAGCTGTCCACTTGAGGTATCCACTGATAGCAATTATCTTTGGATCTTACTCCCTTCATCACTACCTCATTCTGCTCATCAGCTACCACACATTCATCTTTGGTGTAGCTTACCTTGTAACCTTCATCACAAAGTTAACTTATGCTAATTAAATTAGCACTCAACCCTTGAACAAGGAGCACATTATCAAGAGTAAGACCATCATGATTCTTCACTCTTCCAACTCCTTCTACTACTCCTTTTTCACCATTGCCAAAAATAACATCATTTGCATGGCAAGGATTGAACTCTACCAAATGCTTCTTGGATCTAGTCATGTGCTTTGAACATCCACTGTCAAAATACCATGCATCCATAGCAAAATGTCCATCTGATGTGTGAGCAAATAGACATGTGACCTGAGCTTTAGGAACCCATTGTTTTACTACTTTGGGTCTGACCTCCTTCTGTCTGGGTTGAGGAGCAGAATTAGGATATCCGTGAAGCTTGAAGCACGAGGACTGCATATGACCAATCCTGCCACAATAAAAGCATCTGACTCTGTCGTTTCTAAAGTGGTTAAATCTTCTCCCACTTTGATAATGTTGTGGCTGCCACCCATAATGTTGTCTCCTTATTCCATAGTTGAATTGTCTTCTCCTGTACTGATGATGCTGTCTCTTAGGCTGTCTTCTATGGTGATGAGGCTTCCTTCTTCCATAGTAATAAGGCACAGCATTGTTGTATGCATAACCATACCAGTTTTCCTGATGTTGAAACCTCTGATGAGACATGTTCTGCTTGAACCTGGCAGCTTGCATACTCTGGTGATATTGTGGAGGCATATACTGACTAGATCCTTGTGGCTGCTTTCTCTTCTGATAGGGACCAGTCTTCTTCTCAATCTTCTTAGGTTGTGAAACATCAGCCTTCTTAGGGGTAGGATCCTGCTTCTTTGGCTGATGTTGAGATGAAAGTTGTGACACTTCCTTCTTTGAACCTGGAGTGCTTTCTTCTGAAGTTCCCTTATCCTCAACCACATAACCTATCCCAGCTTTGTCTCCAGCAGCTTTTTCTGACTGAAGGATCTTGTCAAGTGTGTCTGTACCACAACTCAGCATCCTAACAGACTTGGTCATTTGATCAAGGTGGGCTCTAACTAGCACCACTTCATTTTCCAGATCAGTCTTTTCATTCTCTAGCTGAGCAACCTGTTGCTTGTGGCACTTGTTTTCTTGATAAATCTCAGCACTTTTTAAACACAGCTCTTGATAGGTAGATGCTAACTCCTCATAAGTTACTTCTCCATCACTAGAATCATCATCAGAAACAACAACTCCTGTTAGGGCTCTAACATGCTTTGCTGACTCTCCTTTACTTTCACTATCAGAGTCAGACCAGGAAACTGTCATGCCCTTCTTCTGCTTTTTCAAGAAGGTGGGACATTCTTTCTTGACATGCACATATCCTTCACACTCAAAGCACTGAACTCCTTTATCTTGGGCAGTTTTCTCTTCCTCCTTCTCTTTTGACTTGCTGATGTCAGAAGATATGTTCTTGACATTAGGCCTGGAGTTATTGTTCATCCTCTTGAACACCTTGTTGACCTGCTTCCCCAACATAGCTATGGCTTGAGATAAATCCTCATAGGACTCAGTATTCTTTCCTTTCTCTTCTTGAGCATTTGAAGTCAAGGCTATACTTTTTGGCTTCTTTTCAGGCTCTTCTTCATTTAACCCAAGCTCAAAGGTTTGAAGAGATCCAATGAGCTCATCAACCCTCATCTTGCTGATGTCTTGAGCTTCTTCAATTGCAGTTACCTTCATCTTATACTTCTTAGGTAGGGACCTAAGGATCTTCCTAACAAGCTTTTCATCTGACATCTTTTCACCAAGAGCACTGGAAGCATTAGCCAGCTCCAGAACATTCATGTGGAAGTCATGAATAGTCTCATCGTCCTTCATCTTTAGGCTTTTAAATTTTGATGTTAAAATCTGAAGTCTTGACATCTTAACTCTAGATGTTCCCTCATGTGTAGCTTGCAAAATATCCCACGCTTCCTTGGCAACCTCACATGTATTGATTAACCTGAAAATATTCTTATCCACTCCATTGAAAATTGCATTTAAAGCTTTGGAGTTTCCAAGGGCAAGCTCATCTTCTTCCTTGGTCCATTCTTCTTCAGGCTTTGGCTTTGAGGTGCCTTCTTTGTCTTTGCCGGCATCATCTTTCTCACACATGACAGGTGCTTTCCATTCTTTAATAACAGCCTTCCACGCCCTACAGTCCAAGGATTTTAAGAAGGTGGTCATCCTTGGCTTCCAATAATCATAATTGGATCCATCCAAAATAGGGGGTCTGTTGACGAATCCTCCAACTTCTTTGTCCATCTTTACACCAGAAAGTAACTTCCCTAGATCTCACCCAGAGACAGACAGGATGCCTGCTCTGATACCAATTGAAATTCTGGTATCAGACGTGTGATGTTAAGGTGTGATGTCACAACAACACACTCTGCACAATGACAGCAATAACAGTAAAATAACACCAAGAATTGTTGACCCAGTTCGGTTACAACCAACCTACTCTGGGGGCTACCAAGCCAGGGATGGAATTCACTACTTGCAGATATAATTTACAGACTCAACAACCCGTTGACAATCTCCTAAACTTATACTTTACTAATGACTTCCTACCTAAGAAACCACTTAGGTATGAGAACACCACTCAATCCCTTACAAACTCTCAAAGAACCCACTTTGAGTACCCTTGATCTTACTTCACAGCTTTGATCAAGCAAACACTCTCTATTGCTTCACAGCTTCTAGAGAGGACAGAAATACAACACCTATTCAAACCCTAGAATAGTGTAAATACAAGCACTCTAAACAAACTCTAGACACTAAGCCTCCAGCTCCTGATCTTTTGAATGTTTTCTGTACCTTTTTCCTTTGGTCTTGTGCGCTTTGTATAACTCCTTGAATTGGTCTTGGACTTGCTACAATATCTCCCAGATTTGTTATTTAAAACTGAATATTTAAAACAGATTTTCTCCTAAAATCTTTTTAAATCTTCAACCTTTTAAATCTCCTGCAAATCTGCAACAGATCTCCTATGCAGCAGCAAATATCTATCCCAAGATATTCGCATCCAATGAGACAGCTTGCTCTCCACAATTCCAGCTAATACGCAACCCTAACAACATCACAGCCTGCTGTTGTTAGTTCTGCAGATCTGATGTTACAACATCACCTATGTAACATCAGACATCCAACTTCAGCTATTAATTACTTAACACAGCCCAGTGTTAAGACTTCAATGTTGCAACATCAGCACCTTGACATCAACATTGAATATACTTTGTTTTACCAAAATTCCAGCCAATCCAAGAACTAACATTTTGGGCTCTCGCACGAGTTATCAAAACTGGCCTATGCTTCACATGCATATGTTTGAATTTTTCCATGGCGTAATGCTCCATCCCAATGGAAATGCTACGCGTTTTAAGGATGCTATGCATACTATATGCAAAATGCAAAGAGGTCCTTAGCAAAATAAATGTTGAGGAAAGGTAGGCAACTCTGCTGGGGATAACGAGTTGGATTGACTTCGTGGTCACAAACTGTACTGAGGAAGACAAATTGCCCTGACCTCCTGATCTGGGCACTGACCTGACAAACGTGTTGAGGTTGCTGTAGGAAATGATAACTTTGCTAGGGAGGCATCATCTGAACCAGTCCACTTGGGGAATAACTATAACCATAGAACTCCGCTGGGGATTAATGAGCTTACAACAAACTCTGCTGGGGAGAACCACTTCAGAGCGTCTCGTGCTAGAAATGTCCCTTGAGAGGATTTTACAGAAGACCACGCCTCTTCAAACTCTACTGGGGATAATAGATTTGGAACACCTCCTGCTGGGGAATTTTCAAAATGCTCCATGCTTGGGATGGTCAACCTCTTGCTCTTGCCCCATGATACCAGGCTGATTTGAAGAAAACGTCCCAGAAGGATTTTACAGAAGATTCGACATCTCCAAACTCCTGGACACTTACTGAATCTTGAACATTAGTTGCGAGGCCATTTTGCTGGGGAATTTGCAACTGTTATCGACACAGAAAAGCTTGTAGCTGTTGGAAGTACCGAATAGGAGAATCGACTTAATAAGATACAACCCTGCCCATTTGAAACTGACTTGTTAATATCGAATCGTCGTGCGCGACTGCAGGCCAGATGATGGATTCAATCAGTAAGCGTTGTGACAAAAGAGTGAAATGAGAATCTTTTTCTGAACATGTTGGCTACAGTACTACCATTTGACGATATTGCTGGGGATCATGAAGCTCTGTAAATACGCTGAGGATGACCACCTCCCAGAAGTACTTTCCTGCTAAGGAACCGTCTCTGCTTGGGGAGGAACGATCATTGGCATTTCGTAAAGGGATGCCCACCTGCTTGGAGGGGAAGATCAAACCATCTCTACCCTGTCTAGGGACTCGAACTCTTGCTGGAGAAATGTAAATCCAACTCCGGTTGGGGAAACCAAACCTTATGTCTCTCACTGGGGAGGATACTTTGCCGAGGACAGTACCGTCTTGGCTATTTCTGTCGGGGGCAACTAGCAATGCTAATACCTCACCGGGGAACGATACCCTCTGGCGCCTTGCCGGGGAAGAGAAAGTTCATGTTGGGAACTACTTTGGTGCTTCACACTTCTACTGATCGACTGCATGCCAGATATCACAAGCGAACTCCCGACTTGCCTCGTACCACGTGGTCTATTGGGATAAATCGTCTCAAGAGGATTTTACAGAAAACCTGACATTCAAAATGCCCCAGGGTATTCAAACTCTCAGAGAGATTTATAGATCTCGACGTAACTGCCCCAGACTGCATAATGTATGAAAGGATTTGTCTCGACAAAATTCGTAAAGATTTGAAATACTCTGGCCCAGTATACTGAATCTTGAAGAGGTGCTTTTGATTAACCGTCTTTTGGAGTAGGATAGCTTCTCGTGCTCTTGAGGTGGCCTGCCTCAATATAATCCTTGCAGTGATTTTGCCCCTGACTAATCTTAGAGAGATTTGTCAAATTGAGCTGATTACCCCATATTACCCGTTTGTGGAGAGATTTATCGGATCTCGACATAATTGCCCCAGTTTGAATGCTTTTGGAGAGATTCAACGGATCTCAACATGATTGCCCCCAGTTTGGCTGAACTTTTAGAGATTTCTCGACGTGACTGCCTATGATTGACCGCTCTCTGAAAAGACTTTCTCAACATAACTGCCCCAGCTTGGCTACACATTGAAGAGATTTATCGACGTGATTACCCCAGATTAGATGACTCTTGGAATGGCTTGCCCATTTGGCGTGATCGTTTAATGGCTTGCCCCTGCTCACCAAAGTTTTCTGGCGTTTGCATCTCATCTTGATCAATCTTTCCATTGTAGAAACTTTCCTGATGTCTTGTACTTACTCGCAAGTAAAACTGATCGATTTGAAAATGACAATTTTAATGCAATGCATATGACAGTTTTGAGATCCAAGTCTGTTCACTGGAAAAATATGGTGACATATAGTGAACAAATCACTTATCTGAATGTCACATCGATACCACCGTGAATGGTAAGAAATATCCTCTTGGGAGTCAGAACTGACGCGATATTAACCGAAGTATGCTTTCGAAACAACCCTGCTTTAATTAGGTCTTTTAAAGGTTGTAACGTGGCCTGGTTCACGGTTTGAGAAAGAAGGGATATAAGGCTCAAAGTTTTATATTAACCCACTCATTCTTCTTGATGTTCTCCAGTCCTACGTTCAGCTAATTTGCACAAGCGCTCGCCTCTCAAAAAGATTTTGTGATCTTTAAGGAACCCAAGAAACTGATAATTTGAGACCCAATGAGGTTTTGGAGTAACAGTCATCCCCTTTGTCCTTTGTTCGTAGTCACACGACTTTGTTCTTGCTCGAGGATTTTCTTTTGTAATCCTTTTGTTTTTCGCTTTCGCATTCTTTTGCCCTTTTTTTTTTATCCCTAATTTTTGCCTGGACTGATTCTTTTAAATCTTTAGATTTTGAAGTCCAGCGGGATGCCCTAACTTTTGCCAAAGTCGCTTGTTTTCAAGTTTCGATTTAGCGAGCTTTTTCCTTTTTTTTTTATTCTTTTTTTTTTCGGAACAAATCGTGTGACACTGGCTTGTCTTGACTTTGTTGAAAGGGTTGTGACTGGCCCACTCCTTGATTATTTATGGATGATCCGCTGTCGCGCGCGAATAAAAAACGAGTGATTTTCAAACGGTAGTTTAGCGACAACTGTAACTCGGATATCGTTCTCACAAGGATTCTTGATTATTACTAACCAAAGGTAAATCGAATTAGGGGGGTTTGGTTTGGTGTTCGATTGAGAAAAAGTGATTAACAAAAGTGATTATGAAATAAGTCAATCTACCGATTCAGTTCATACTATCATCGATTATTATAATTTTAATACCCTAAGCGGATTGTCTATTCCTATTTGGATACAAACTCAGTGACAAGCGCGGTGAAGTTCGTGAGATGTATGATCCTATTGTCCGGATTAAGCAAACGGAATAAGTTTTCATGGATTAAGCAAACATGATTGATCAGGCACAAAAACGAATTAAGCAAACGTGTCGTGCCAATGTTAGGGTCATACAATCAACCAAATTGAATCAATATATTTCATGCAATTGAATTAAGCATACAAGAACACAAAATATCATTGAAAGGAATTAAACTAAAATTAACATTATAATAATCTCAAGTGTTGGAACCTGAATTACAGCAGATCGACTCAGAAAGATTAGTTCTTCATCGTAATCGTACAAAAGTAAAATATTCAAATTTTGTGAAAAGAAAAAGAGAGGAAGCTAAAGTAACACGCTTCTCCCCTTATACAAGAGAAGGGAATTCGGTTTACAACCCAACTGGGTCAAATACATAACCCAGACCCAAAACAAGTGACCCAAAACAAATTATATCTAATGCTGCAACTTCAACGACTTTTTCAGGTCTGCTATAGTCCGATTCAGCTTCTGACTTCTTCATGAAAGTCGTAGCTCTCTGTCTTAGCTTTCCATCGACTGGTAGAACGTCTCAAACCGATTCCCGTAGCTCCAGATATGATCATTTTAGTGCAGACTGCTAATGCTGAAAATAAAGTGCGAAAATCAAATAAGTGCAAAAATAAACTAATTTATAAAAACACATTAAAATAGAAAAATAACCAAAGTAAAGTATGGAAATGTATAAGTATAAACATAGAGGAATGTGCATCAAAATGCACTGATCAAATTCCTCCACACTTAAACTTTTGCACTCCGAGCAAAATTAAAAATTCAAAACAGAAAAACTTCAAAACAAAAATGAAACAGAGCATGCAAACTCAAAAGTTATCAGGACACAAGATGCAAACACACTTCTAAGTTTAAGCTTCAAGACATGGCATTAGTGAGAGATTCAACTGTGACATTCAAAGTAAGTATGAAAAATAGATTACCAAAAAGTACATCAAAAGTATCAAGATCCTCACAAGATAAACTGTTTCCACTCAACTCTCAAGTGTTTAGGTTACTGTATACACTCAAAGCACAACATGAAAGTTAGTACTACCATAAGCTTGAAAAGACTCTAACATTCACCATTGAAATACATTGAACACAAAAGATCAAGAGGACTTTTATTATGGTTGTAACTTGGCCAAGGTCAGGGTGAGATATATCCTAAGGGGTACTAAGTTAAAATTCAAAGAGATAAAAGAGGTTTGAAGAAATTGCGGAAGTTGAACTACAAAACATCTCAAAAGGAAATTCTATTGAACAACAAACTTACAACTTAATTCTCTTCTCTTTTTTTTTTTTTAGAGAAAGATTAAAATTGACAACCTTCTATATATATATATATATATATATATATTTTTTTTTTTTCTTCTTTTCTACCCAACACCATAACAACATCATCATAAACATAATGTTCAACCCCACACAACTCCATACAAGACTCTTCTAACCCCTTGAATAGGGTGATACATTGTTTTTCACTTTTCGGCTTGTAATGAGTTCTAAACACAAAAAAGGATAATAGGCTCAAGGGTTTTCCAAACAAAGGGATAATATTGTTAAGGTTGGCTTTTTGGCTAACTAGTTAAAAATAAAACAAAACAACATGCCTTTATCATTTCAGTGTGCACAAGTAAACAAAAAGTTTCAACAAGAGTCAATTCAAGTTCTAGAGACTAACAAACATGAGTGAAATCACACAAGAAAGAAAGAGATGGATTTTTGATGTATATCCATTATTAGGCTCAAAATCTCACAAGGTTTAGTGATCTACCACCAATGATGTACAATTTAGAGATATTACACTAAGAATGCACAAAAAGAATCAATGACATCACACCACAAGTCTTTTGTCAAAGAACATAGAGGAAACTCACAGTTGTAACAAAATAACCAACGAAAAAGCATGCAATTTAAATTTTTTTATTGAAAACGAAATAAACAAAAACAAAGAAAACAAAATAAAAACCATAGGTTCCCTCCCCACACTTAAAACAGACATTGTCCTCAATGAAAGGAACATAAATATTAAATAAGAGTGAGAAAAAGGAAAGAACACACCCGAGTATTCAAGGTGGATATGTGATCGCAAAAGTATCCTTTCCCAAAGAGAGATTTCCAACTGTCTCCTCTTCCAAAGTGGGGAGGATTTTTAGGTAGCATCCATCGACCTTGAAATTTTTATTATTGCCTTTGTCTTTTATTCCAGGATCAAAGAACCTTCTTCTATAGGTAAAAATGTCAAACGAACAAGTGAAAATGGCCTTCTCTTTGTCCTCTGGTGCAATGTAGATCTCATTTTTAATAGCATCCAAACTCACTAATTTAGACCAACTTTGGGGCTGCCTCACCGTTTTTTCTCCTTCTTCAAGCAAAATATGATGCATGCACATGGAAGGGCTAATACCTGGAATGTCTTCCAAGGTCCACCCAATCGCCTTTTTATGCCTCTTTAAGACCTGCAAGAGCTTACTTTCTTGATCGAAATCAAGGTTAGACGAAATAATAACAGGAAGCTTTTTATTTCTCTCGAAGTAGGCATATTTAAGATTTTTTGAGAGTGGTTTGAGATCTGAAGAAAGAGGTTGTTCAATGGACGAAATAGTTGGGGCAGCAGGGATATCAAGAGCCTCAGCCGCACAAACCACTTCATCTATAGCCTCATCCACATGAAAAACTTCAGCCTGCACGGCGGCATTTATTTCGGCACAAACAGAGCAAACATTAGTGTTAGTACATACATCACAAGAGTAGACATCATCAAAATCAGACAATGATGGAAAATCAGCTGCAAAAAAATCGGAACAAGAATCATTCAAAAATAATGCTCAACCCGGCAACGACGCCAATTTGATCCGCTGTCGCGCGCGGATCAAAAATGAGTGATTTTCAAACGGTAGTTTAGTGACAACTGTAACTCGGATATCGTTCTCACAAGGATTCTTGATTATTACTAACCAAAGGTAAATCGAATTAGGGGGGTTTAGTTTGGTGTTCGATTGAGAAAAAGTGATTAACAAAAGTGATTATGAAATAAGTCAATCTACCGATTCAGTTCATACTATCATCGATTATTATAATTTTAATACCCTAAGCGGATTGTCTATTCCTATTTGGATACAAACTCAGTGACAAGCGCAGTGAAGTTCGTGAGATGTATGATCCTATTGTCCGGATTAAGCAAACGGAATAAGTTTTCATGGATTAAGCAAACATGATTGATCAGGCACAAAAACTAATTAAGCAAACGTGTCGTGCCAATGTTAGGGTCATACAATCAACCAAATTGAATCAATATATTTCATACAATTGAATTAAGCATACAAGAACACAAAATATCATTGAAAGGAATTGAACTAAAATTAACATTATAATAATCTCAAGTGTTGGAACCTGAATTACAGCAGATCGACTCAGAAAGATTAGTTCTTCATCGTAATCGTACAAAAGCAAAAGATTCAAATTTTGTGAAAAGAAAAAGAGAGGAAGCTAAAGTAACACGCTTCTCCCCTTATACAAGAGAATGGAATTCGGTTTACAACCCAACTGGGTCAAATACATAACCCAGGCCCAAAACAAGTGACCCAAAACAAATTATATCTAATGCTGCAACTTCAACGACTTTTTCAAGTCTGCTACAGTCCGATTCAGCTTCTGACTTCTTCATAAAAGTCGTAGCTCTCTGTCTTAGATTTCCATCGACTGGTAGAACGTCTCAAACCGATTCCCGTAGCTCCAGATATGATCATTTTAGTGCAGACTGCTAATGCTGAAAATAAAGTGCGAAAATAAAAAAAAGTGCAAAAATAAACTAATTTATAAAAACACATTAAAATAGAAAAATAACCAAAGTAAAGTATGGAAATGTATAAGTATAAACATAGAGGAATGTGCATCAAAATGCACTGATCAATGGATAACCATTGTGGTTTCACATCTCTTGACCTCTTGACGGTAGAATAGAAGGTAATGGATCCTCAGTTGCACACTTCTTTTGAAATTTGAACGCTTGGTCAAATTAACTGACACCTACCTTGCCCCCGGTTAAGATTGAGGGTTTTTTCATACGAAAAGAAACTCCTACTTCAAGGCTCAAAGGGGTTAACGAAAGTCTATCTCCCTTATATCTCCAGTGTTTGGGGATTTGAAACAATGTCTGTACATCATCAGCAGGGTTTTTGTTCAAAAGCATACAATCAGAAGTTTTTGCGTCTTCGATTTCGTCATCCTCCCTAGGCTCCTACTTAAACAAGCATATGATATCAATAAAAAATATGAGTGAACACGACTTGATTTAACCATAACATGCATATTCATTTCATTACCATTATCAATTAAAATAGACAAGTTTTACAAACGAGTTTGCACTTTAACAGAAAAGAAACTACAAATGCAAAGAAATGACATGATATAATGATTGCCAGCTTCGAGGAACTGGGACTTTCCAAGCATGATTCGCTAATGAGCTAGTCGTCTTCAGAATTGCTCTTTGAAGTCACTCTGATAACCACCTGCACAACTGCTCTCGGTGCCTTCTTCCATAACCTGGACTGATGGACCCACCTACCTTACAACCTTCAGTTGAATGCCCCTGTGCCCCAGTGTGGTAGTCACAATGGGCGTTGACATCAAAACCTGGTGGGTAATGGAAAAGGCATTGGCTTCAATTTCTTCGACACTATTAATCCACCTTTGATCAAATCTGGCAACATCCAACTGTACGACATTGGCAACTGAGTGAAATTCCTCTCGGCTTTCTTGGTCTTTGTCGGGCATGCTGACGTGACTGACGGCGATATGACCGTTGATTCTGAAGATGTCACTGACTCGGAGAAAAATACTGTCCTTGATACGAAGACTCAGAAGATTGCTGACTTTGAACAGTTGATATGCCTGAACGTTGAGAATGAGGTGGCAAAGATTCCTGAATGGAACTATTTTCTTCCTCGCATTCTTCTTGAGAACTGACAACTGATGCACTTTCATTAGCTTAGAAGTTCAAGACGTCTTGCATCTTTCCATACTTGAGCAGGCTCTCAATACGTTCTCCCACCATTACCAGGTCAGAAAAATTTGCCTCCCTATTGATAATCATCTTTTCCAAGTACGAACCTTGCAAAGTATCCATGAACAGATCAACCAATTCTCTTTCTAGTAATGGTGGTTGAATGCGAGCAGCTAACTCTCCCCGTCTCTGAGTGCACCCTCTGAATGATTCGTTATCTGCTTGAGACAAGTCTTGCAACTGCATATACCAATACACTGATGCCCCACTCAGACTGTCTTGGAAACATTGAATCATTAGTTTGTCGTTGTGGACATAAGAGGTCACTCTTCAGCAAAACATCACCAAATGTTGCTTTGGACAAGCATTCCCTTTGTACTGCTCAGACTTCGGTGTTTTGAACTTTGGAGGCGTTACCAGGCCGGGCAACAAACACATGCTCGAAGCAATCAACTCAAGAGTATCACGCCTCTCCAGGGCTTTAAGTTTCTCGTCCAATACACAGTATTTTTCGTCATCAACAGATCGTGGGTCCTTAGGCTTCATCTTTGGAACTACCCCTTGGACATCTGGCACAGAGAATGCAAAACTGTTATAATCAGCATCATCGAGAGAAGACGAATGTCTGCCTCGAACAAAAGGACGTCCTTGCATAACTTGATTCTCAACAGGGATTCACACCGGCTGAGCTTGAGCAACATTGTTCATTAGAGGTGGAATGACATTCTTAATTCTCTAAATATTGGTCCCTCGCCTTGTCATGGCGGCCACAGCTTCCATTAGTTGGTCCAACTGAGTTTTCATCAATTTAACATCGGCCCTGATCACAAGCTGATTCGTCTCTTCCGAGTTCATGATGCTCCCAAAAGTTAATTCCAGTCCAATACGAAAGTCGGGAAACCAACTGCAAGTCGAGTAAAAGAATGGATGAACTCACTGGTCTAGCCTGGAGAAAGATATGCAAAATGATGCAAGATGCCAATGCAATGCAATAATATGAATGCAATAAGACATGGGATCAAAGCTTCCATATAGTCTGAATAAGTGTGCTGATGGCTGAATAAGCTCATAGGTCTGCTCTGAAGAGAAATACCCGAATACCAAAATATCCGAATAACCAGAATACCAGAATAACCAACATATCGGCATAATCAGAATCCCAGAATACCAGGCTGATGAGTTTACACCGATAAGAGAACCAGAATACCAGGTAGGATGAAAGTCAAGGTTACCTGCAAACCTGTAAACAACCCGCCCCTCTCACATGTGGGTGCTAGGATGCTCAGTATCCTGGGCTCTCAGGTCGAGAAATGATGATACGTTCACCATTTCTGGTTTGGCATCATCATCAATCGAGGAGGCCTCAACTGATTCTCCAAAACGAAAGGTCCTCAGCTTCTGGCACTGAGGTCGAGAAGCAATAGTACATTCATCCCTCGGGGTACAGTACTATCGCCAATCGAGGAGTGCCTCCACTGATTCTCTTTCAAAAGGGATATCCTACAGCGAGTTCCCAGCATTAGGTCCTCGGATCGAGAATGTGCAATGGGTTTGCCACAGAACATGGTCTGCCACTGTCACAACTCGGGAGGAGTGCCGCAACTGAGTCCTTGGGGAAACGGTCACCAGAGTCGACAGCTCTCTAGATCAACACCCTAACATGCGCAAGACACACACGTCAGAATGCGTCCCAAGATAGCCTCGTCTGGCTGTGAATTTCGTGAATACCCAACGTACTCCAGACGGCACGCAGGTCCCACTACTCTCCACTCTAATTCTAAGTGTATACTCAAGCCTGTGTAATGGGCTTATCTCTCAGGAATCCCATCTCGCCAAACAGAAAACCAGCATATTCCAATATAGCATAATATATCATATGAAATGAAAATGCTAAAATGCGGTAAATACAGTAATGTACAGTAAAGCAGTAAATAACCATACAATAAAACGGTAAATACAGCACAACAGTAAACACCCAATGAAAGAAAAACAGACAAGCGCTAGGATTGACTCGCTAAGGAAACCAGAGATTCTGGGTTCGATCCCCAGCAGAGTCGCCAGCTGTCGCTCCCGGGATTTTCATCCAAGTACAAACGCGAAAATGGCACCGAAACAGAGTCGCCAGCAATGTGTATTTATCCCAAAAGAGGGAAAGGAAACACTGCATAAACCTGAAAGGAAGGAAAGAGCAAGGTCTTGCGACCAAGATAAATGGGTCCGGGAGTCGGTTACGCGAGGGGAAGGTATTAGCACCCCCTCGCGTCCATCGTACCCGATGGGATCCATGCTTGCTGTCTCGATCAAAGTGTGTCGTCATCTGGAGCTGCGCTACTGGCTGGAAACTGGAAACAAAAGGCGAGATGGAGGAACGGGGAAAAAAGAGAAAAAAGGACACACAGGACTCGCAAGGATCGTCGCAATCCTATGCCTACGTATCTTCATTAACCAATGAAGAATAAGAGTCAACGTAGTTCAGACGCGAACTAAAGGGGAAGGTTGCTCGCCCAGACATCGCCGTCTCGTGCCTACATATCCTCAATCTAACCAGAAGGAGGAAATCAGAGAAGTCTTAGTTCGACCTATGGGTCAAAAAGAGACAAAGAGGTGGTAAAGAAAGGTTGTGCTCGGAGAGATCTCGCACGATTTCCTGCCTACGTATCTCCATTAACCAATGAAGAATCAGAGCGACGTAGTTCCCCTCAACGGGTGTTGCTTTGTTTGTGTTTTTTTAGTGGAAACGTCATAGTGCGCATTCTAGCAGTTAGGTGTTGCAGCTCGTTGTATGGAGACTTAGGCGTTACCTGTTTGCGGTAGAACGGACATGAAGAATCCTTAAGAAATGAGTGAATGAGATGAAAAGAATTGTTGTTTGTTTTTTTTATTTTAAGAAGTGTTTTGATTATTTGTGTGTTTAACATTTATTGTATTAAAGTCTTTCACGTAGGATCGAATGCCTCGCATATCGACCCAAGACGGGACGTATGCTAAACATTCTAAGAAAGTGAGAGAAAACCCCTCACAATCTTATTCCCACATGAAAGGCTCTAATACAATATGTGTTATGCCTTTATTAAATGTTTTTGGCTTTTTGTTATAAGATGAGAAGAAGAGAGACTCAAAGGGGTAAAAGAAAGAACTAAGGGGGACTAGATCTGACTCCTAATGTTAGCATGCAAAGATTGATCCTATAGTTGAGGATTAGGAGGGAAGTCTACCTAATGTTAGCATACATGGATTGCTATCCTAATGTCTCTCCTACCTCCGACTTAATAAAAAATTAAGTGGAGCTAGGAATCCTACGGGATCATGCCATCAGACAAGTAAACACAGGATAAATAAATCACAAAATGAACTAAAAGCAATGAAAGAGTAAACAGTGTCAATAAACAGTAACATCACATAATCAAAGTAGAAAAGGGGGAGCTTTAGCCAAGGGGTCACATCAACCGAGGCAAACAAGCTAGGTATGGGAAGTAGGTATTCCTCCAATGGTATCAAGAACCATGGAGAGCAGAATAAGAAAGGGGAAGATGGGAATCATATCACATAAGCATCAGCATTGGTCAATGCGAGCTAAAGACAAAGCGTGGGGGTTGGTTACGAACCCTATCTTCCACTTGACTGACTCGATAACAGGAGCAGGTGGTGTCCAGAGCTTCAATCATGTAATGAGAGCTAAGAACGACTCGACTAGAATAACGGGGGTCGATTGCGAACCCTACCTTCCGTCAATTGCCTCCTTGGAGGCCTTACCAGGGGAAATGGGAATGGGATGCCTCATAGAGGTCTTCAGGCACAATATTAAACAATCACAAACAGAGCCTCCTTTGAGGACTTCCATCATTGTCGGCCAGGTGGCACAGACTCCCAATCCTACTTCTCATGACATAAAAAGGAAAAATGCAGAATTAGTAAAAGAGAAGAGAATTGATACCGAACGGATATCAATCCGTAGCAACGCAAGCAAAGTATAAGCAAACCGGCCAACTTCTAGTGATCTAGCATAAATGAGCAAAGTGTTAGAAAGTGAAACGGGTCTGTGAAAAGCATGGAACCAAATGCTCTTAAAACAATAAAACAAGGCCATAAGCCATAAACAGCAGCAACAACAGCGCTCCAGCACCTGCATAGCTGTAAAAACTAGCAACAAGTAAAAATAGCCTATAACAGCTACTATTTCCAGAACAGAATGGATGTATATGCAGCCAGCCAGGATATCAACAATTTTACAGCACCCTTTGTGCACATCAGCTGTGTATACTACAACAACTTCTACCTTGTAAACAACTTATCAAAACAAGTGAGAATCACTACAAAACAAAATCAACGATTAGTCTAAGTAATCAAATGGAATTGTCAATAAGAAGTAAGTGAAATCAATACTAGAATGTAAACAACATTTAGTCAAAATCTACTTAAAAACCATCAACAAAGCTAACAAATGAACCTGTTAAAGATTAGTCAATGTTAGCATTAAATCTAAATTTGTTTTATGTTAGAACAAAATCAAACCAAACTATATCAATGACCAATTAGTTCAAAGTTAATTCTAACGACCAATTAGTTAGTGGACAATTAAGCCAAAAATCATTAGTGAACTAGTAAGCAAAAAATCATTATTGAACTTTAATCTAATTTGTCAATATCTAAATCCAATGGAAATTATTTCCTAAACAAAAATCAATCACAGTTAATCTACAATTATCCAACGACTAGAACATGTTAATAGTTAGTTCCTGATTCGAAATCAACTTCTACATCTAATTCCAAAACAACACTAATATAAAATTATATATTAGTTCTTGAAAACCTAATGTTAAGACTAATTCTAAAATTGTATATTAATTCTAAGAAAATTCTTAATCAAAATTAGAATCTAATTCTAAACTTAAAGCCCAATCCTAACACTAACACACAGTTAAAATCTAATTAATTTCTAAAATCAAAATATAATTAATTAAAAAAAAAGAAAGGGTTACCTGTGGGGTGTAGATAGAATTTGAGGAGTGAAGAGGGTTCATTGGTCTTAAGCCCTATCCGGCTCGTCCATGGAGGAGACAAATTGGGTTTTTAAACCCTAGAAAGACTCAGCAAGAACATTGCCTTCCCCTTCAGCTATGCGCCGTTTTCTCCTCCTCTTCCGTCACCGTTTCAATCTTCTCCGCCGTCCTTTCCGTCTTACTTCTTCAATTCACGGCTTATTCTTTACCTCAGCATCTCCTTCTCCGAATTCAATCGCCACCATGTTCCCTGCAAACGCGATTCCTAAAATTGCTTCCTCGAACTCGCCACCACCTAATCACTTCTGGCAAACACGCTTCCTTCTTCAACCAGACTCAAGAATCACTTCGTAATTTTCCACTTCGAACTCCAAACCGTGCTCCCTGCAACAATCGATTCCCTTAATGGCGCTTCCAAACTCCATGTCGACCTTCAATCAAGCTCGGAATCGATTCTTCCAAACGTAATCGCGACTCGTATCGTCTATTTCGAATTCAACTGAAACGCGTCGCGGCTTTGATGGCGTTAGTGGTTTTCACAGGTAGCGTTCCTCTACTCTACTCTGTTCCTTTTCTCCTCTGGTTTCTTTTGTTGAACTTGATTCGATGTCGTGAATTTGCAGGTGGACGAAGGAATATTGACAAAGGTTGATTGCAGTCACTTTGAATCGCAAGTGGTTGTGAAATTGGTTGAACACTGATCTTGCGAGTGAATTAAAGCGTTGATGTAGTTTCTTCCGATTTCGAATCAGTGAAGATGAATGGATTGAAGATGATGAAGGTTGAAGAATTGGTGATGATGACAACGTGATGTTCTTGAGGTCGCAGATCCTGGATTTGAGTAGTGAGTTTCTCCTTCTATTCCTTCTTTACTTTCTTGACTCTGCTACGAAACGCTCCTCGACCCTCTTCTTTTTATTCAATCTGTAAATTCTCCTTCTTGAGTGTTGAATCTGAAAATTTATATTGCCAATTCTGCAGGATTTGTAATTGGAAATGATGAAGCTGGTAATGGTTCTGAATTCAAGATGATGCTAAATTTTGAAGAAGGATTGAAGTCTGTTGAGATGTTGGAAATGGATGAAGCCTCAAGGTTGGGGATTGGAAGTTGAAGATGAGGTCAATTGGAGCAGAATCGAAATTGAAGATGAAGGTGAAGGTGAATCAATAAGCTTGATGTGTTGATGGTGAAGGTTTGAAGATAGAGGATTAAGAGAGAATGAAGGTGGAGAATGGAAGAAGATGAATTGAAGAGATGGTGAAAGTTTCTGTTAGAGGTTGTTAGGAGAATTGTTTCGTTCCGTTAGAGGATTCTGTTAGATTTTTTGTTATTTGTTAAGAGGTTAGAGGAAGAAAAATTGAAAAATGGAGAGAGTTGGATCACCGAAAAAATGAAGGATTTTCCCAGAAGTTTCCCTTTTTTTTCCGTTTTTTTTTGCTGTTATTGGTAGTTAGAATTGATATCGAAGTGATTAGAGGTTAGTTCTGTTGTAAGTTATGTTAGAGCTAGGAATTGAATGTTTGTTATGGAAAAGGGGAACTGTTATTCTTTTTTTTGCTGCTATCAAACATTTTTCTGCTATTTGCCTTTTTTTTCATGCTGGTATGGACTTCTTTTTTTGTGTTGACTTTTTGTTATTGGTATCAATCACTTCCATGAAGTTTTCAATAGCTATTAACTACAAGAATTGTCATTGGTTTTCTCTGAACACCGCCGATTCAAAATTGCCAAACCATTAGTATCATATATGGGAATGAAATATCTCCAATTAGACAAAACACCCATTTTTTATTGTGTCCTATAATAGACCAATGGCTATGCTAGTAGCCCCTCAATATCACCGCCTCCTGTTGGTAGCCGCTCTCCTCAAGGCAATTGGTACGTTGGAACTTGGCATAAGAGATATCGGCACTTTCGTTCATTGAGTACGAAAATTGGGTGGCCTTTCGTTCATTGAGTACGGAAATTGGGTGGCCTGATCCAACATGTTATTTGAAATTTGGATATGAAGTGAAAATTGGAAATGGATTTTGTAAATTGGTCTTTAAATGGACATGATATAGAATCTGGATTTGGAATTTGGCTAATAAAAATGGATAGGGATGTTTATGAATTATTGATGTTGAAAGGATATTTGGATGAATTAAAGAAAAGGTCTTGACAGTGATTTATAAAAATGGATGAATTTGGATATGGTTCAAAATAAAAAATGGATACAGACTTGAAAAGAACGGTTATTTGGGAATTTAAAAGTGGACAAACTAGATGGAATGGATCTAGATTGAAAATAGATACTCAAATGGTTTTTTTCCTTATTCTTATAAAATGAATTGAAATGGATATAGATTCTAAACAAAGTGAGTCTAGGAGATGAGTTTATGGGTATAAAAAATGGATAATGAAATATGAATTCCAAGAGATCCACATAACCAGTCTTAACATGCTTAATTCACCCCAAATTCCAAATCCAAAGCAAACTCGTATTCTCAACCAATCTCCAACTTCAATCAATAAACTTTGCTAACCATGAATACCAAGATGCATTTGTCAGGCAACCTTAACCACCATCTTCAATTGATGAATATCAACCAAGTCGCACAGAAGATAAGAAACCATGATCCCACGCCTCAGGAACACATGCAAATGTATGATCGTGAATGTTATGACTTAATGGAGATGCAGATGAATGTGAAGCATAAGCCAATTATTGAGAAAAATAAGAGGGCAAATTTTGGGGTATTACACTCAGGTGCTTGCTAAATAGGATCAATGACAATTACAGGCCAAAAAGGTTCCTTCTTCTTAGCCTTAGCCCAAACTATATCACCTGCATAAAAATCTTCTGGTCCAAACAACCCCTCTTTCTTCTTCTCCTCTTTCTTCAAAACTTCATTATTCAACTTCATTTCTTCAAAAATCTCACGCAAACTCAATTACTTGCCAGCAGCAACACCGAAATTCTTATGCAACACCTCCTCACACAAAACCGAATACCCGCGAGGCCGGTTGCGTCCGCCAGCACCGTCCCAATCCCATTCTTCCCCTTTCCACCATAATTTCTGAAACCAAATTCATCAAATTCAAATTCCCGAAAGCTAGTATCGGCAGCCGCCGCAGCGTTGTTGTTTCTTCCCTCCTTCCTCCAATTCACAATAACAGAATCATTAAACCGCGACGGCAACACCTGAAGCCGACCGCGGGAAGTTCGAACCAGCAGTGGCCGGTTCGCCGCATTCTTAACTCCAGGTTTTCCATTATCCAATGAAAACTCGTTACCCGATGACGCCACCGTGGTTGCAACGGCGGCACTGAGTAATCCAGTAAAGCTGGAAGAAATTGCACCGGCGAGAAGATTCAACGGATAATTCTCATTAAATTTCTTATTTTTGTTTTTCTGAGTCAACCTTGACTCGTTCCCCTCCGAGTTACCGAGTCTACCCCGTTTTCGAGTCGGCATTTCTGATTTGAGATTCTTCTTAATTATCATTCTCAAAATAAGTTCCTTATTATCAAGCTGACCTTGTTCAATATTTGCATCCTTTATTTATCCAGACAAGCCTCTACGTGACTAAGAATGTCGAATTGCTGATGATGTTCGGCTTATTGATTTCATAAAAGAGTGTCTTTGGGTGGAAGATCTAGCCATGTGACTTTCTATATTTAAACAGTCACCTGACTTATCTGCTTCAAACGTTCTGCTATCTTCACCTTCTTTTTCTCCTTCTTGTAGACGAATAAGTTGAGAATAAGCACCGTAAGAATCCACGATTAACTCGCTATGAGTTCCTACGGAAAACAAAGAAGCGTGCAAAAGTCAATACAGTATTCTAAGATGTAACAGAATTGGTTCTTCATGCTAAAATTATAATGTGTCATTGTATAACCTCTCTACGATTTTTCCCTGATGAACCACTGCTATTGTGTCAGCATTTCTGATAGTTGTCAAACGACGCGCAACGACAATAGTAGTACTTTTCAATATAATTTTTTCTAATGCTTCTTGAACAATACGTTCAGACTCAGCATCCAACGCACTCGTTGCTTCATCAAGAAGCAGGATTCTTGGGTTCTTCAATATTGCTCTCGCAATCGTAATTCTTTGCTTTCGCCTACCCGGAAGTTGAGTACCATTTTGTCCCGCCATGGTGTCAAGGCCCTGCAAACACAATTCCACCTCATTATTATTAACTTCAATCAAACATGATCAAATTTTTCAATATTATACACACCTGAGGCAGTTTGTCAATGAAATTTTTCGCATTAGCAAGTGTTATTGTCGTTGTTATCCCCTCATCAGTTGCACCTTCTTTCCCATATGCTATGTTCTCTTGACTAACCAAACCAATATGTCCCCTTATCCATCTAAGTTGAAAGTTCTTCAAATTCACACCATCTATAAGTACTTCACCAGCATCAGGATTATAGAATCTTTCCAATAAACTGATTATAGTAGACTTTCCACTTCCACTCTGACCCACCAAAGCAGTAGTTGTGCCACTTGGAACAGACAGTGAGAATCCAGCAAATATCTGCACATCAGGCCTTGCAGGATATCTAAAATAAACATCTTTGAGTTCAGTATCTCTTTTTATGTCCTCCAAGACAACACCACTTGTGTCATATGCATCAATTTTCGGCTTTCTTTCAATTGTCTACATTTTATATGCTGCTGCTTGTCCTGAAATAATATTTACCTTCCATCTCAAAATGTAGAAGCCTTCTGGGAGGTATTGATGAAGCATATGAGGGCCTGGTGAAACATATGAAACTCCCAATGTGATAACTCCTAACACCCTTTATGGGTGTAGAATGGAAAAAAGATACGCTGGTGGACCTCCAAAATCTTTTCCAACAAGAAACACCTATCATATATGATACAAATGCATCAAAGATACATTGTAGCACCAACGCCTCTAAAGAATGTGTGTATGTGTCGGTGTCTATGTCCGAAACCGATGTTTAATTTAGTTATTTTTTCAAATTAATGCCAGCTTCAAGTGTCCTATTTGTCCGTGGTTCATAGATTTGGCAACAAAATTAAGCATATGTACTATAAAGTAGTGTGTACCTTTGAAAGAGAAAGTGCAAATTGGGTATACATTATTTTGAAGAAAAATTGCGGTGTATTACACCCGTTTTTGCTATTGATGTTGGTGTAAAAATAGTACAATAGTTCAGTTATATATTTGCGTCCTATGCTAGTACTAAAAATACTTGCTCGCTACAGGGTAAGTTACTGAGCATAACTACCCGGGATGAAATATGTGAAATTGAATTCTAGACAAATATTAAGTTAACAATGGTCTCAAACATGCTGACTATTTAATAGTTAACCCTCATAAGCAAATCCTCCTGGCATGTTACATAAAGCTTGTACTGTAACGCTGACAACACCAAGAAGCTGCAGGTATTCATCAGCACCGTCAACTAGGCACTGCAATTCAACAAGAAATAAGTAAGAGCTGAACCCAACTTGGGCATAGTTAAAAAAAATCCAAAAATTAGTTACTTATAATCTCAATAATTAATTTTGAATTTCTCATTTTATGCTGATTTTTCCCATTCAGGTCTCAATTCAGTTTATTCTAAAATTTCTCAATGTGCTTTAAAATTTTCTTTCTTCCTAAATTTCAAATATTTCACTCTTATGTCTCAGTGTCATTCTTAACTTCTCTCATTGTAGATTTTAAAATTGAGTTCTTTCTAACTTTACAATTTTAACTTATTTTACCCGTTCCATAATTTTATATTTTACATAAGTAATTATGCATATATCTCTTACTCTTTGTAATAATTTACTTTTAACTATTTGAAGTTAAAAACCATATGCAGGAACAAAGATGGAAAAAGGTTGTGATTAGTGTTGATATTAATTCCTAAAGGGTCATCAGTAACCTAGGTAAATCTATCATGACAGTTGCAACAGAATTTCAACACATATAATGAATAGATAGGGAGATAAATGGTCTCCTTGACGGATCCCTCTAGTGGGAGGAAAAGACTCAGAATGATTGTTGTTAATAATAATAAAATAAAAACAATAACACATTTCATAATAGTATTAGTAATACTGTTAGGAAAACCTATAGCTTTAAGAGTAGTCTCAATGAAGGGTCATTCTAGCCTGTCATAGGCTTTTGCCAAATCCAGGTTTAACCTTGTGATACATTTTTTTTTGCTTAGAGTATTAAGAGATGTATAAGCAAAGATGATGTTGTCGATAATAAGACTATTTAGGACAAAAGAAATTTGGAAAGGACTTACAATGTTATTAAGAGTGAATTTAATTCGGTTATAAATGTTTTACAATAATTTAGTCTAAGCAAATACAAATCAGCACAACAATATAACAACAATCAACTAACTTCAGTTTTGAAACCATCCATTGATCAAGTTCAACATTCATGGCCAAAAGAAACTTACTGCAAGTCATAAACGAACAAATACACATTATCATCATTTAGCAAGCTAACACATTCATAATGGTTTTTATGCTAATAGAATTTTTCCCATAAACCAACTAACAACATTTACAACAAAACCATAACAACATTTACAATAAAGAAAAGTATGAACATTATTTAACTACTGGTCTAGTGGCCAATACATACATACTCAAAGAAAAACTTGCGGAAAAGGGGAATGTCGTGACCCGGGTTTGAACCCGGAATTTCGCATAAAATGTCCTACACTCAAACCACTAGGATGTAACAGGGAGGACAAAAAGCACTCGATAACTCAGTTACTATATAATAGTTTATTAAAATTCACTCAATATGATTAACAAAACAAAACAAAAAGATTAATACCTTTGTCCTGACAGAAAGTGGATTAGCAACGATGAACTTGAAAAATTGGGGAAGATATTTACGCTCTCCATCACCATCATTGTACAATGCAGTGCAAACCAGCCTGAAGGAAAGATATACAATCAATCAAATTAATGCAAAAGAAGCATAATATATCCCAACAGAAAGACATTGTTGAGGGTTAAAACTTACGTGTGAGGTCCAAGCTCTTTGACATCATGTTCGACAATAAAATCATAACGCCCACCAGCACGTATAGTCTCAACTGGTGCTTTCGACGTATCTAACAAAAGTATTCTCTGTCTCTCTGTTTGTATTTCAGCCTGCCCGTAACAGTTTTAAATATTGAATTGAACTAAACAGCCTGGTAGTAACGGTTTTAAATATTGAATTGGACTAAAATTTCAAAGGAATAAAACACACAAATTCGATACGCTCACTATTACGAATAAAATGCATATTACGAATCTACATCTACTTATCTACTTAACCAACATAGATACATTAAAACAAAAAGAAACCAATGAGTACAATGCAAGTTAAATAAACGAGGTAATTGAACAGTATGAAGGTTAGTTAAAAGCAATTGAGTTACACCAACCAATTTATCAACAATTTATCAAGATCTCTTCTCTGTTAATGGCCAATTTATCAATAATTTCACTCAACATTCAGTTACACCAACCAACTACGATCCCTATCACTCCAGGTTTCACTCTTTTCTGTTCAATTTCTCATCTATCTTCCTAATTTATTGGAATCGCCATTTTTCAATTTCGCAATTCAATTATGCAAATCAATGTTCCTTTCGCAGTTCAGATCATGTTTTTAGTTATAGTTAAAATTCAGTTACGATTTTGTTGAATGAATCTCAATCTGTTTATGACAATAGCTTAAGTGCTGCACTACTTGGCTGTTAATATTAACTGCTATACTGGGTCCACAGGGTCCATCACATTCACATATTCATGTATGTAACTCACTAACTCTTTAATTCATTTAAAAAAAATTGGGCAGATAAGATATATAATAACATAGCTAGAAAATACCCTTTTAACTACCAGAATTAATAACTAAAATCTTTGCATTGACTTTCAGAAGTAGCATGCATAACTAAACAATATCAAAATTGAACATTAAAGGAATTTAATTCATCAACATGCAGATTACATACCATCTAGAAGTTCATAAATGAGTACAAAATTGTTGCGAATCACATCCTCGTTAAAGGCGCCACCAAAATATGATTTGAATAATGCAACTGCCTGTAAAGAAAAAAAGACATACAACAATCATTTTTATAATCTCATGCAAATGTTAATCATAATCAAGCATCGAGAATAAGATGCTAAGAGAAAGCCAAACATCTGATAAAGGGCAATAAAAATCAGAGTTTAAATACCTCCACTACAAACTTGAAAGCACGAGCTACATTAGCATTGGTGCTGACAACAATCACAATGTAGACATTGCATATCCTCATGTAAAAGAAAGAACAGCCACCAATCTGCTTCACAAGACAGGTACTAAGTTCTTTTGTTTGCATTATATGCGTCCGAAAAGCATCAACCATATTTCCCCTGTAAAGCAACCAATTAGAATATACAATCAAGCATCAAATAGAATCCTATTTTAACCTCTAATAACACAATCAACAAGTTCTAGGGTTTCCCAAAGAGGCATTAATATATACGAGAAAAAAAACTCATAATAATTAACTAGTCCTAGCTTCATTACACTAAAATGTTCAGCAAATCTGCCTCTAAAATTGTTTGAAAATTGAAACCGAGGTGTGATAACATAACATACTTCAATCAAAACATTTAAAATAGTTTTCAATATAAGCAACCAATACAATCCAACATCTAACACACGAATAAGCACGAATTACTTTCTAGAATCTGAACTTAGAATTGAAGAATATGATAAAAACTAGGTCATAGCATGTTTGAGAGTACAAAAAATTGAGACTGTTCATTTCATTTTATCACGAAGATCTCTACTGAAAGTGATGGAGAAGAGATTTTACCCAACATCGTCGCGATAGAGACAATTGATGAGAACGTCTCCGCGGAGGTTCAAGAAGTAGACAACGGAAGCAGCCACCGGCATCTCCGATCCAGTGTATCAACTTCCAATTTGACCGGCGAAAAGTATGATTAATCAGAAACGGTGGTTTCGCCATAGATCTGTGGTTTTTTTTAGGAAGAACAACAAGGAAACGTTCGTCGACGGTGAGATGAACTTGCGATGAAATGGAAACAATTAATAGAAGACGAGAAATAGGTTTAGAGAGAAAAAGGGTTTAAAGAAAAATGGGTCTGAGTAATATTAGTAATTAAATTTGATGTATTAATATGTGTTTTGTTATTATTTTATTTACAAAATATTAATTAATTAATTTACCTCATTAATTTATTTACTTATTCAAATATATCACTTAATAAAATATAGTTAGGTTATTAATATGTTTAATGTTAATATTTAGAGTTATTAAACTAAATCATTATTTTTCAGTTAATTTTAATTTACACCCGTTTTTCCTTTAACGAGAGTAATAGAGATATTATTATAGTAATGATTTTAATTTATTATAATAATATTTTTAAGTTACACCTTTTTTTTTAAATAAGGTGTCTATTGTCAACTACAAATGACATTTTATTTACAATTTTGCCACCGCATTTATTATTTACACCCGTTTTCAGTATAATGGGTGTAAATTTTAAAATTATATTCGTCATTTTGCATTAGTGGCTTCTTTAATTTTTGCTTAAAATTTTGAATGTTACAAAGGTGACAGTCGATTGCACCATTCAAGCAATTGATTGCACCATGGAACAATGTGAAAAATCTAAATCATTGTGATACCTATGCATTGTAATTGTTCATGAATATTCCCAAACCATTACATCAAATCCTAGAGGTGTTATGGGATAAATTTAAGCCAAAATGCATCAGATTTTAAACTTGCCCCTTTCACTCACATTTTTCAAATAATTCATTCAAATTTCAAGTGTTCAAAATACAAACTTCTTAGAAACTTTTTGCTACATAATTTTCATTTGTCATAGAAAATTTCTTCAGCCATTAGCACTCAAGGGTTGCACATTGTGATTCGTTTATTGAAAGGGAAGATCAAATTTTAGAATATTGGAAAGTGTCTGAGATCATTATTTCTCAAAATATTTTTGTATCATCTATAATATAAGAAAATTAGATGTCGTGGAAAACTCATTTTTGCTCTTTCCTCTAATTTTTCCACCTCATCAAAATAAGGGCATTGTTTGTCCAAAATTTACTTTTTGCAACCAAACTACCATATTTAAGCTAGTTTATTGGAAATGTTTCTACTTTATCCCACTTCATACACTATTTTAACTTATTTTCCCTCCAATTGGTTAAAATGTAACTATGTCATT
Source organism: Lathyrus tuberosus (assembly GCA_022829125.1). Lineage (NCBI taxonomy): Eukaryota > Viridiplantae > Streptophyta > Magnoliopsida > Fabales > Fabaceae > Lathyrus > Lathyrus tuberosus. Next base: position 14,977,680 of record JALAZF010000027.1, on the reverse strand, counting down.
CCAACTTTTTCTTCTATTCGTCTTTTTCCAATGACTTTTCACATGATTGGTTTGAAACAAATCCCCCCAAAAGATAAAAATTGGCTTTTGTACTAAAAAAATTATTTTTGCATTCTCTCGCTTCATTCTATATCTCTTCCTTCTTCATTGTTGTTGTTGTTGTCTGGGTTTGAAATTTTCAAGGTTTTGAATCTGCCTCTCACTTTATATTGCTGCTTCGATGCATTCATTTTTCATCATTGTCTCATTCATCTATTGCATGTTGTCTATATGTTTATTATGAGTTTGTTCTTATGGTTTGTTCTAAAGCTTATGTTTTAATGTATTTCTATCTGTGGTTGCAGACATATATCTCTTCATCATCTTTTTGTTCATTATTTATTGTGTTTTTTATTTCGATACTATGAAGGTGAACTAAGTGGTACAACATAAAGAGTTTTGTTTGTTTTCGATGTTATAGATTTAGAGTTACTTTATATGTTTTTGTTATGGTTGTATTTGTTTTGATGTCTCTGGCCATTTTTGTGTTTTCATGACGGTCGCTACTAAAAGTTGGAATATTTCTCAATGTGTTGCATATTTGTTTTTTGATTAGATTTTGTTGTTTCATAATTAACGATCTGTGTTTGCGCTCATATTTGTTTATGTGTTTATGGAGTATTGATTTTTTTGACTCACTATTGCAGATACATTAAAAATGGCAAGGTTGTTTGAGAAGATCGTTGACATTTGTGACCGAAAAGAGCTATGGAAAGTTGTCGTTAAAGTTCACCACAAATGGACCGTCATAACAAATAAGAAGGAGCACTTGGAACTCATATTTGTTGATGCAGATGTAAGCCATGGTCTTCATTTTACTATTGGCTTTGTAATAGCTGTATTGTTTTTGGAATCAGGTCATGCTGAATTGATTTATGTAATGTATTTTTAGGGGACTGATATTCATGTTGTAATACCTCAGGCATTGAAGTCGAGTTTTGATTTAGTTTAGCCATAAACAAAACATATATTGTTACAACTTTCTCCCCTAACCAAATGATTTGATGTTCAAAATTTCCGAACATAAGTTTATCATCAAATTTACTGGTGGAACGTTTGTGTCTGATATTAACAAACATGAAATCCCCGGGAAAAAATCAAATTTCAAACCTTTTGTTGACATTATCCCTAGAAAATGGAAGAAAGACTTACTAATAGGTTATATGTTATCAATACGAAACTTATATCAAGTAATTAAACATGTATATTAATTTCATGCATTGTATCTAACACCAACTTCATTTTAGATGTTATTGGCATGGTTGAGGAAATTGGCTATACCCAAATGAATGTTGGCAGCAAGAAACAACAAGTCAAACTAATTTTAAAAGACCTGGGGTAATATTTTGGCTCAAGTTATTAAGTTTTTCAAGTTGATTACAACTTTCTATGTTATATTATGAAATATTGTTTAATGGAAACAATGATAGGAATAACACTTTGAATTGCACACTATGAGAGGCATGTGTTACGAAATTCATTACCAACAACCAACAGAACAAGGGTCTTGGACCTAGAATAGTGTTATTATAGTATGCAAAAATAAAAGAGAAAGGTAAGTTGCATAAATTTATTAGTTGTGGATTTAATATGTAAGTTCTGTGATTTTGGGATTGACAACAATTTTGTTAAAACAAGTATAACAGTAGGATGTTGAGCAAGATGTCTTGACATGTTGGTCAGACATCACTGATGGTCAGCACGATGTCGTGACATGATGTCATGACATGTTATACCAAAAGATTAGGGTTTTATGTATTTGGAAGATTTGTTATTTAAAGTGTGAGATTCTATATGATTTTAGTTCTCACTCTGTCGCAATCCAATGAGGGTTATTTTAGGAACATCTGTCTTTTCCAGAAGTACATTTGTTTCGTAAAAAGGATCTTGGATACTTTTTAGGAAACTTTCTATTTAGTTCCTATTTTTGTGAAGAAGATTTGAAGCTGTTGCTTTGGGATTTGCGGGTTATTTAGCTGAAGAGCCCAAGCCCATGCTGATCAAAAGTTATAAAAGGATCAGTTCTAAACCTAATGCATTAGAGAAGCTGTGTTTTGAAAAGAAGAGTGTTTAAGGTTTAGTGTGTCTTTGTTATTTGTGATCCACTCTTATATCACTTTGATATCTGAGTTAGATTGTGTCGTTTGTGCATTTGTGAGCCATTCATGTACCTCTTAAGTGCTTGAATTGGACTGAGTTTTGAGTTGTAATCACTCATAAGATTTTAAGCAAAGAGTGAATTTTGTGTCATTGGAAGTGTGTCATATATTGTTCATTGTTATTGAGTTTATCAATGTTGTGTGATTAAGGGAAGTGAGAGGGGTCTCATATCTAGGAGTTCCTAGGTAGAAATAGCACGGGTAGTAATTAGGTGAGAAGTTGTAAACCATATGTTATTTGCTGAGTCTTCAAACTAATACTATTATAGTGGATTTCCTTCCTAGCTTGGATGCCCCCAGATGTAGGGGATGTTGCACTGAACTGGGTTAACAATTGACTGTGTTATTTGCATTCAACCATTTACTTTAACTACATAATTGTTTGTGGTGTCTTATTGTCCTGATCCTAGTGTCGTGACATCTTACTCAACATCTGGTGTCTGATTACCAGAATTTCAATTGGTATCAGAGCTGACATCCTGTTCTGTTTAGGGTGAGATCTAGGGAAGTTTTGTTCTAGTATTATGGAAAAGCAAGAAGGAGGAAATGTTAACACACCCCCAGTCTTAGATGGCACTAACCATGACTATTGGAAGGCTCGTATGATAGCTTTCCTAAAATCTATGGATAACAGAACATGGAAAGTTGTCCTTACGGGTTGGGAACATCTTGTTGCTAAGGATGAAGATATGAAGGAGATTTTGAATCCAGAAGAGGACTGGACTAAGGAAAAAGATGAAACTACCTTTGAAAACTCCAAAGCTTTGAATGCCCTATTCAATGGAGTTGACAAAAACATGTTTAGGTTAATAAACATATGTACTGTGGCCAAAGATGTCTGGGAAATTCTCAAGACCACTCGTGAAGGCACATCTAAGGTGAAGATGTCTAGACTTCAGCTGCTTACTAACCAGATTTTGAAAATCTAAAGATGAATGATGATGAAAGTATTCATGACTTTCACATGAATGTTCTTGAAATAGTTAATGCCTTTAGTGCTTTGGGAGAAAAGATATAAAAAAAAAGTTGGGTAGGAAGATTCCCATATTTCTCCCTAAAAGATTTGACATGAAGGTAATAGTCATTGAAGAAGCCCAAAACATCAGCACCATGAGAGTTGATGAACTTGTGGGGTCACTTCAAACTTTTGAATTGAATCTTAATGAAAGAATTAAAAAGAATAACAAAAACATAACTTTTGTCTCCAACGCTAAAGACGAAAAGGATCAATATGACCTAGACAATGATGAAGGAATATCCAATGCCACTGTTCTACTTGGAAGGCAATTCAACCAGGTGCTGAAGAGAATGGACAGAAAGTCAAGACCTAATGTCAAGAACATCGTATCTGACATCAGCAAGAACTATGATTCTCAAAGAAAATCAAGAACAGAAGAAAGGTCCAATCAAAGTAAAGGGGTTCAGCGGTCATGAATGTGAAAGCTGTGGACATATTAGAGCATAATGTCCTACCTATCTCAAGAAACAACATAAGGGGCTGTCAATCTCTTGGTCTGATGATGAAAGTGAAACTGAGGATGAATTTGCTAAACTTGTAACTGCTCTAACTGGAAGGTGGGCATCTGATGTAGATTCCTATGATTAAGAAACTTTATATGCTGAACAGGATGTTTCTTACAAAGATATGTGCATCAGAAGTGACAAGCAGAATGAAACTATTTCTCGACTTCAGATTGAAAAGGAAGAATATGTATTCACCATCTATGGGTTGCAGGATGATGTAACTCTAATGACTTCTAAACTTGAAAACATGACCAAGTCTGTAAGAATGTTGAGTGTAACACCCTTTTCTACCCAACAAATAACATGAATAAATACACCATTTTATCAGAGTAAAATCCCACAAGGGCGTCAGATTTTGTCATAAAACATCATAATTAAATCAAATACTTCGCAGCGAAAAAACATCACAAAAACCTCATCATAATTGATAACTCAAGGTTTTGAACAAAACTCAACACATCATAATATCATCAAATTAAAGAACACTATGGTTCGACTCAACGCTCTGACCCGATGTTACATATCAGAGCAAGACCCTCTACTCGACCAAAATAACCAAAAATACTTCAAGTAAGCTCTTCACGCGCCAAAAGCTAATCTTGATCATCTGCATGTTACCCACGTGGAGGCAACATTCAAACAGGTAGGGTGAGTAATCACGAATCAATATATAAGATATAGGCAAAAGATAACGTAATAACACAAAACATCACCAAGTCCTTCGCAAACATCATCAACACATCAAATATATCAATAGAATGCAATGCAACCTCATAGACTCATGCGTGTGGTACCAATTCGTCATAATTGATGGACACTGGGCCATCACCCTCCAAAGATCCCCACCAATAGGATCGATTCTACACAAGAACCGGAGCACGTCACAAAACACCCCAATCCACACAATGGGATTGAAGCCACCAAATGGACCGGAGTCCTAACTATGCCATGAATGCATGATGTAAAACGTCATAATAATCACCATCACTGTTCGTCAAAGTTGCATCATTATTCATACAAATTCATCATAAGACTTCACATAGCATGTATAACATCAACATGCATCTCATCACTTTAAGTCATCATAGCATCACAGTATAACATCATTAACACACGTCAGAAATCATCATTTCAGAATCATCAAACATCATGACACAACATCAAATCACATTCATCACAATTCGTCATATTATAATCATCATCATGCGTCATTATACAACATAAATTCACACTCGTCACTATTCGTCACTAATTCTCACAATTCATCATACTATAATCGTCACGTTAAAATTCCCGATTTTTATCCCATTCTTCGTCATTACTAATTTACTCATGTTTTATTACCTCATCATAGCCCTGCGTCTCAAAGAAACCGCATCACAAGCAAAATCGGGACAGAAGTCGAAAAAATGAGAAAATCTGCCATCCGCCCTGTCCATACGCGTAATGTTCTCCCTGTTACGCGTATGGCTCACTTTCACGCCCTTGTCCTGCGTATCATACGCGTAGGGCCCATTGCCCAAGCCTCTCATACGCGTAACGCCACCCTTGTTACGCGTATCACCAGAGAGGGTTTCCCTCTCAAATTCCTCTTTAGAATCCCCTTAAGCGTAATGGCTAGCCCATACACGTAAGACACTTTTCCCCAAAACCCATACGCGTAGTGCCCATCCCATACGCGTATGCCCTTATTGACGTTGCTTCCCATACGCGTATTACCATCTCATACGCATATGGCCTCTAATCTCCTACGCGTATCATACGCATACTGGCAGAGGGCCGTGCTGGCCTTGGGGACGGGTGCGTATGCTACGCGTATCACCCTGGGATTGTCCCCTATTACGCGTAACGCCTCCCCTATTACGCGTAATGCCAGAAAACACCACAAATTCAGATTTCGCATCTGAACGAAAAACTCCTCATTCCAGCACCTTTGATCTTCCAAACTCAGACCCAAAACATGTTCGATTCATTACAGATCTAAGTTATATTCTTACTTCAATGTTTTCATCAATTTTCTTCTAATTATTAATCCCTAAATTACTTGATTTACAGATCTGGTTTTTATTCACATATGTATCACATCAACAACGATTATTCACACGAATTCTACATCAGTTACAACAACATATATCAAATTCGTAACAGAAATCATACACATACAGAGTTATGAAAATTCCTCACAGATTCGTCACAGATTCAGCAAAAATTCGTCAGAAAATGCAAACAAACAAATTACCTCTACCTTAAACCCATATCACACATATAAACCCGGATTACACCCCATACCTCGAATTTTCCAGCAAAAAGGTTCTTCGTTTGGGGTTCTACGTTCGATTCCTCGTTCTAGCCTCCTTTCCTCAGCTTTCTCTTCACTTATTAGGGTTGCACAGACTAATCCTCATAATTCCATATTTTCTTTTGTTAAACCTCTCTTTTGGGCCTTAATCATGGTTTACCCGTATTATCCTCAATTAACCTCCTCAAAGTTATCGTCTTACCCTTAATGGTTCTCCTAATTATTTTAAATAATAATAATAATAATGATAATAATATTAATAATAATAATCTAATTATTAAAATTATCTTACTATTATTACTAACAAAATAATCTAATAAGTTTCTACATCTAAGAGACCTCAGTGTTCCCTTAACCCAAGGTTACCCCACAGCACCACACAAAGTCATCAACATAACAAAATCCACCAAAATTCACCAAAACACCAAATAATCATAATAATTCAATTAAATAAATATTATAATTATTTTGGGGTGTTACAACTCTCCCCCACTTAAAGAATTTTTGCCCTAAAAAATTACCCGAAGGGAACAGAGTCGGACACGACTCTTTCATCTGATCTTCACGCTCCCAAGTCCAACTTTCGCCAGCTGGTCCACCCCACAACACCTTCACCAAAGCTATGTCTTTACCTCAAAGTTGCTTCATTTCACGACAATCAATCTGCACAGGTAATGCTTCCACTATCAGATTATCCCTCACTTGTACATCATCCATCTAAATCACATGCGACGGATCCGAAAAGTACTTCCTCAACTGAGACACATGGAACACGTCGTGCAAATTCACAAGTTAAGGCGGTAAAGCAATCTGATAGGCTACCTCTCCTATCCTCTGCAAGATTTGATATGGACCCACAAAACATGGGGTGAGCTTCCTAAACTTCAAAGCTCGACCCACACCAGTCACTGACGCCACCCTCAAAAACACGTGATCTCCCTCTTGGAATTCAAGAGCTTGCCTCCTCTTATTATGGTAACTCTTCTGACGACTCTGTGAAGCTCTCATCCTTTCTTAGATCATCTTAATCTTCTCAGTCATCTCTTGCACAATTTCAGGTCCGAGTAGAACACTCTCGTCTGCCTCATACCAACACAAAGGAGTTCTACACCTCCTCCCAGACAAAGCTTCATAGGGTACCATTCCAATACTAGCATGAAAACTATTATTGTACGTGAACTCAATCAATGGTAAATGGCTATCCCAAGCTCCTCCGTGATCCAACACACAAGCCCTCAACAAATCCTATAAAGATTGGATAGTCGTTTCTGTCTGACCGTCCGTCTGCAGATGATATGCAGAACTCATCCTCAACTTAGTACCCAAAGCATCTTACAAACTCTTCCAGAACCTCGATGTAAATCTCGGGTCTCTATTCGACACAATACTCGAAGGTATCCCATGTAACCTCACAATCCCCTCACTATACATCTCGGCTAACTTCTGCATAGAATGATTAATCTCCATAGGCAAGAAACGAGCCGATTTAGTTAATCTATCCACAATCACCCAAATCGAATCATTTCCCTTAGCGGTTCTCGGCAATCCCGACACAAAGTCCATGGAAATGCTATCTCATTTCCATTCTGGAATATTCAACGACTGCATCATACCTAAAGGCTTCTGATGCTCAATCCTTGACTTCTGACAAGTCAAACACGCATAAAGAAACTCCGCCATATCCTTCTTCATCCCTGGTCACCAAGACAACCTTTTCAAATCCTGGTACATCTGGTACGCACACCCTGTCTCTGAACATCATCACACCATTCTCGCCAATTTGGAATTCACCTTCGTTACCTTGGTTGATCAAAGTCAACTGATCAACCAACTTCAAGTCAGATTGTTGTTCCACTCTGATCTCTTCCAGAATACCACTAGTCAACTTCAACATCCCCAACCTCACACTATCAGGAGTCTCTTCCCATACCAAACTCAAATCTCAAAATTGCTCAATTAATTCCAACTCTTTCACCATAAGCATCACCATATGCAATGACTTCCTGCTCAATACGTCAGCCACTACATTTGCTTTACCAGGATGGTAATTCAAATCAAAGTCGAAATCCTTCAACAACTCCAACCACCTTCTCTGCCTCATATTCAACTCTTTCTGATCAAACCAGGTACTTCAAGCTCTTATGATTGCTGAACACTTCGAACTTAGAGCCAAACAAATAATGTCTCCAGATTTTCAACACAATTACCACGGCTGCCAACTCTAAGTCATGGGTAGGGTAATTCACTTCATAAACCCTCAACCTTGACCATTATGCATCAATACTCCTCCAAGACCCATCTTCGATGCATCACAGTACACTACAAAAGATTCATTCAGATTAGGCAAAATCAACATTGGAGCAGTCGTCAACCTCTTCTTCAACTCCCAAAAACTCTCTTCACAAGCTACATCCCACACAAAAGCTTGACCCTTTCGAGTCAACTGAGTCAAAGGTAATGCCAACTTAGAAAAGCCTTCGATAAAATTGCGGTAATAACCCGCAAATCCCAGAAAACTTCGTATCTCAGTAGCAGACTTCGGAGTCTCCCACTGTTACACAACATCAATCTTAGAAGGATCAACAACAATTCCACCACTTGAGATCACAAGGCCAAGGAAACTCACTTCCTTCAACCAAAACTCACACTTCGACAGCTTTGCATACAACTTCTTCTCCTTCAATACTTACAACACAGTTCTCAAATGCTCAGCATGATCTTCTTCCGATTTAGAGTAGATCAAAATATCATCAATGAGAACCACAACAAACTGATCCAAATACTCATGAAAAATCTGATTCATATGCTCGATGAACACACCAGGTGCGTTGAACATGCCAAACGACATCACAGTGTATTCATAGTGACCATACCTCGTCCTGAAAGCTGTCTTCGGAATGTCATCGGGCTTAACACGAATCTGATGGTAACCCGACCTCAAATCAATCTTGCTAAACACACAAGCGCCTACTAACTAATCCATCAAATCGTCGATTCTCAAGAATGGATATTTCTTCTTAATAGTCACTTTATTCCATTGCCGATAATCAGCACACAACCTCATACTTCCGTCCTCTTCTTCACTAACAGCACAGAAGCGCCCCACGGAGAAACACTTGGTCGAACAAACCTCTTCTCGAGCAATTATTCCAACTATTCCTTCAATTCACCTAACTCAAAAACATACATTCTGTATGCAATTACTGACATCAAACTTGTATCAAGTGCTAGGTCGATAGCAATTTCCACTTCACACTATAGTGGTAAATCACTGATATCATATGGGAACATATCCAAAGAGTCACACACCATAGGTAGATCACCAACCACCGCATTTTCTTATGCCTTCAAAGAATCCAACATCATAAATGCCTTTGCAGCATCTTCCACAGACTTGTCCACTCGCTTAACCAAAATAACCAACTATTCACCTTCGTCGAAATTAGATTCATGCTCCGGGGCAAGTCGTAGATATCTTTAAGAAAACATCAGGAATTACACACCACTGGCATATCACTAGCCATCACACTGCTCTCTATCCCCCGAGAAGCAGTCATCAACAATACCTGATCGTTCTCCTCAAGACATTCTAACTTGACCGACAGGCAAGAAACTCGAACTCGCCTCATCTTCAAATATAATAACCAGCATTGACTCAACAAAACAACCTGTAAGCACCTGTCTTAACCCTAAACAATTCGCTGTACACTCCATCTAAGTTGGCAAGACACGTCTATTCCATCCAGCATGATCCCGTCTACTATCAACAAGAGATTAAGGGTGATCAATTCCTCAATTTGTCAATAGATAGCCGATAACCATGATGATGCATAAACTGTATTTACCAAACCACAATAGCGTTCCTTGCATCTTGTGCACAAAGTTACCTAAGGCACAAACTCTTAGTTGCCAAAAGCCTTATCTCAGCATTTCCTTCAGTTTTGGAAACAACACAACTCCCACAATGCTCACACCATTGCAATCCACGGCACACCGATTCAACATTCAACAACCAAAACATCTCAGAGAAGCAAAAGCTTCTCCCCCACTTGTTTCGAACCAACTCCTGCAGACAACGGTTAGACAACAAGCAAGTACCGACAGTGTTTCACACACACGTCGCGTACTAAGGAACAAACAACATTAGACAACCTGGCCTGACGGACCGACCTGCTCTGATACCACTAATGTAACACCCTTTTCTACTCAACAAATAACATGAATAACTACACCATTTTATCAGAGTAAAATCCCACAAGGGTGTCACATTTCGTCATAAAACATCATAATTAAATCAAATACTTCGCAGCGGAAAAACTTCATAAAAACCTCATCATAATTGATAAATCAAGGTTTTGAACAAAACTTAACACATCATAATATCATCAAATAAAATAACACTATAGTTCGACTCAACGCCCCTGACCCGATGTTACATATCAGAGCAAGACCCTGAAGGTGCGAGAAAGACACAAGAAAGGGGGGTTTGAATTGTGTATTTACTCTTTCTATAATTTTTCGCATCTTGTTAATTTGACGCTCAAGAACCTTCAATGTTCGTTGAGAGATTCTGATCAATTAACTAAGGAGTATGAGAACCATATAAGTTATGTTCATAAGATACGATACTCAGAACTTGCAGTGCGGAAGCTTATCAGAGATAGGCTGCAAGGTTCTGACTTTGCTTAATATGAGGTTCTGATATTCAAAGCAGGAACATAAATAGAGATACTAAGCAAAAGAGTAAAGGACACACGATATATCCTGGTTCACCACGCGGGCTAATCCAGTCCACCCTCCTCAGGTGATTTCGCCTTGAGCACAAGGACTTAATCCACTATAACCAAATCATGATTACACTTGCACGGGCAACAGCCGGTGACTAACCACTTGCACAGCCGCACTGTGACTAACAACCCAATGAACCGTTCAGGGATCCAATAGGATATAACGTTCATTGACCGAGCAGACCCACTGTTGGGATTTCACAGCTAGCCATTCAAGGATTCATCACAATGAATATAACGCTACTGACCATATTTCAGGATTTTCCACAATGACCCTCAGCCATTGTCATCTCAAGTATCTGATCACCACGTGATCTACTCAAGGGCCTCAACTCATAGCTGAACCGTTCAGGGATCCCATCAGGATATAACGTTCACTTGAGGAGTCTCAATTCATCTAGTTAAATTGGAAAACTGGAGATTACAAATTGTGCTTCTTAATAAGCAAGTTTCTCCTAGGTTTAAGTACAAAGAACACACACATGTGTTCAAGCAAGTTTTGAGCAATCAGCTCCTTGCTTTCCTAAGAAACTATAAAGATGTATTTAGATATTATGATTGTTGACATCTTGTAGATCTTCTTCTTCTTCGTCTTCTGGTTGAGCAAGCTTTGAGCAGCAACTCCTTACTTCAGATCTTCAATGTAGCTTTGACGAGAAGGTAGGTTGATGACTTGACTGATCTTCAATTGTTGTCTTCTTCATCAACAGCTTCTGGTTGATTGTTGTTGTTGTTGTGTTAATTTGTTCTTTGGAGATTCAACAACAATTGCCATGAGTGAATTAATGACAGATTTGAATATTCTAAGTGTTACAACGAGAACTCATCGTTGTTGTTATCTTCACACAATGACTTGGTCAATTTTGTAGATGAACATTTAGTTCGTAATTCTACAAGAGATCGACACATCAAAAGCAAAAACTCTTTCCATTAAATAGCCAGTAGAAATATAGCCGTTAGAGAATACTGTTGGCTGTTTGGAAAAGAGACGTTGTGATATAATGAGTTGTACTGACACATCTTCTTTTTGCAGAGGAGGAAGTGACCAGACAACTTTTCTTGGTCAGTGTGTACATTTAACTCACAACGGTAATATTTAGACTTCGAAACTTCAGTGGCTTCTGATGTTAATTTGATGAAGCATGAGTGGAGTCTTTGTAGCAGAATATCTGATGCTTCAAGTCTTCCATTAATTGAAGAAGTCCATTAGGAATCAGTCTTCAGAACTTCAGCACTTGGTCTTTAAGAGCGTTATCCTTTTCTGCTTTAAGTCTTCCAAATCTTCAGAACTTGTCTTCAGAGTCTTCAGAACTTCTTGTTTGAAACCTTGATCTTCAGAACTCGTCAGTCTTCAGATTCTTTCCGCACTTGGTCTTCAGCGCCTTCAGCCATCAGAACTTCAAGTCATAAGAGTCTTCAGAACTTTGGTTCTTTCTGAGTGTACTTCTTCAGAAGCTTTGCTATCTTCAGAATCTTAATCACTTTCAGAGAGCATCCACGAGAGCATTGCAACAGCAATCTTGGCATCCTTGGATCTGGTTGATTATGACTAGATAAACAAGCGTTCTTGCTTCTTGCGACTTTTAGTCACACATAGTAACTTCGCATATACTTATATTCAATCATAGTACATCTAGCTGGTGTATGTTGGTTCTGATGTCTTTAGTTCTTATGATCTGCACACAACACACGCTAGACCATAAAATGGTTCTTTCACAAATACTTATTGTTATCATCAAAACATAGATTGACTTGTAGAGACAATTCTTGCTCTTACAAACCCTCTACTCGACCAAAACAACCAAAATTACTTCAAGTAAGCTCTTCACGCGCCAAAAGCTAATCCTTATCATCTACACGTTACACATATGGAGGCAACATTCAAACAGGCAGGGTGAGTAATCACGAATCAATATATAAGATATAGGCAAAAGATAACGTAGTAACGCAAAACATCACCAAGCCCTTCGCAAACATCATCAACACATCAAATACATCAATAGAATGCAATACAACCTCATAGACTCATGCATGTGGTACCAATTTGTCATAATTGACGGACACTGGGCCATCACCCTCCAAAGATCCCCACCAATAGGATCGATTCTACACAAGAACCGGAGCACGTCACAAAACACCCTAATCCACACAATGGGATTGAAGCCACCAAATGGACCGGAGTCCTAACTATGCCATGAATGCATGATGCAAAACGTCATAATAATCACCATCACTGTTCGTCAAAGTTGCATCATCATTCATACAAATTCATCATAAGACTTCACATAGCATGTATAACATCAACATGCATCTCATCACTTTAAGTCATCATAGCATCACAGTATAGCATCATTAACACACGTCAGAAATCATCATTTCAGAATCATCAAACATCATGACACAACATCAATTAACATTCATCACAATTCGTCATATTATAATCATCACCAAGCGTCATTATACAACATAAATTCACACTCGTCACTGTCTGTCACTAATTCTCACAATTCATCATACTATAATCGTCACGTTAAAATTCCCGATTTTTATCCCATTCTTCGTCATTACTAATTTAATCATGTTTTATTACCTCATCATAGCCCTACGTCTCAAAGAAACCGCATCACAAGCGAAATCGGGACAGAAGTCGCAAAAATGGGAAAATTTGCCATCCGCCCTATTCATACGCATAATGTTCTCCCTGTTACGCGTATGGCTCACTTTCACGCCCCTGGCCTGCGTATCATACGCGTAGGGCCCCTTGCCCAAGCCTCTCATACGCGTAACACCACCCTTGTTACGCGTATCACCAGAGAGGGTTTCCCTCTCAAATTCCTCTTCAGAATCCCCTTACGCGTAATGGCTAGCCCATACGCGTAAGGCACTTTTCCCCAAAACCCATACGCGTAGTGCCCATCCCATACGTGTATGCCCTTATTGACGTTGCTTCTTATACGCGTATTACCATCTCATACGCGTATGACCTCTAATCTCCTACGCGTATCATACGCGTACTGGCAGAGGGCCGTGCTGGCCCTGGGGACGGGTGCGTATTGTCGCACCCTAATTTTTGACCCTAAGATCCTCGCCTTGTTCTTTGCATAACATATTAGGTCAATCATTCGTGCATAACTAACTGCTTTATCTAGCTTTGTCTATTTGTTTCTCTTTTAAGGACGGTGCTGCTGCAGAAGATTCAAGGTTCTGAAGGCTGTGTTGTGTGTGTGTGTTTGTGGAGGTTTCTCTGGCCGTTGCAAAGTGTGTGTGGGCTCTTGTGAGTTATGCCTCCGCCCTTCCTGATCCCTAAGCCACTACAAAGCCTTCATTCCCATAGATTTGCTCAGAGGTTTTCCCCCGCAAAGATTAAGTCCTTATACCCTCGGATATGGAGAATTGGTCCCTAGAAACTGATCACTAGTTGTGTCACAGGTTGACATCCCCTCCCCCTTCCAGCTCTTCAAGATGCAAGATCATTATTCAAAGTCATAAGCTCCAAATTTATCATTCATGAATCCAAGCTCATTTAATTGAGGCAAAGTACATCAAAATGGTCAAACGTGGAAGATTATGCTTGTTTAATTAACATGTTGATAAAATTTCTTCCATACACTTAGTCCTTTAGTTCTGAGTTGAATTCAAGCCAATATATTAAGGCTCATTCGAGAGATTCAGTTTCATGATTAAAGTTTGCTTTGTTCAAGATCAGCACAAAATTGAAGGGAGATCACTTAAAATCAAACCATACAAAAACCATCAAGATTCATATTTTCATTTGCTCCATTACAGTTCCAATAAAATCGTTTGCCAATGATAAGTTCGATTTAAAGAAAATGGATGTTTCGGCTTAGAGATTCACAAATACAAGGGAATGGCTTGACATAATAACATTTTCACAAATTCCATCATGATCTATAAGGCGGGTTAAGGCCAAAGTTACAAGCTTAAGAGTAATTCATGATAATCATACTACACTCCAAATTGATTTCATGCCCAAAACGTGACAAATCTAAGATAAGAGTTCACGTTGAGTTAAAATGACAAGGAGATGTTGCGTATGGGCTAAAAGGTTGGCTACTTGATTCAAAGAAAACATCCGCACATGGCCATTGAAGCACTGTCATCATCAGTTCTAATTCTTCATTGTAAGGATTTAATTCTACCATATGTTTTCAATAACATTGTCATAAGACTTTGAGAACGTAAATGATGATTATTACAAGGCAACAAAAAGTCACATCAGAAATAGCCAAATTTTACTCTTGGTCCCCACGTTAAATGTTAGAATCATTCTAGTTCTTGTGAAAAAGTCTAGGGCACCACTGAGCCATCTTTGGCAGCACTGTTTGAAAACCCCCTCAGCATTTGTCACACACATGATACCAGCTGCAACTCAACCAAGCTTCTTGAAATCAATTCCATGCTAAGCCTTGCCATCCAGGTTTTCCAAGTTAAGTTTTGTTTTCATCGAACGCGCAACCTATCAACGACGCAAAGTTTGGAATCAATTCATGTCACAAAATGATTATCAAAGGAACAGAGGTTAACAGTTCAAAGGAACTATACCGGTAAGAACTTGGCAGTAGGATTCCAAATACCACTAAAAAAGAAGAAGAATTCAAAGAGTTTCAAGGGTTTCTAATACACTTCTACAAATAATCTCCCATTTACTCCAAGTCTGCACATGTAAAAGGAAAATGATGTCAAACAGGTTGCGACACTAAGTAGGAATTAACGGAAATAGCAAGGCAAAAAAAAAACAAGGATTGTCGCTCCAAATGAATTCTCAAGATTGCAGCGCTTAGGTATGAAGACTTTGCTATTGATATGTACAAATCCATATCAAATGAGGGAAATATAGGAAATTCGAAGAATCATGCGACATGGTTCGTACCTTAGTGGCGCTCAAGGCGATCCAAATGTTATGTCACCGCTGTATCCAAGCCACCCCATCAACACTATGACATCCACCCTCGCCCAAGACACCAATAACCTCCACTTAGAATACCAAATCAACTCCAAACCAACTCAGAAGATACCACAAAGGAAAGACTCTTGCCACTACAATAATCACAGATGAGCGAGTAAAACCGATGGTCATCTGCACCTGCAATTACTACTACTTTCAATCCCAGCCTTGCACCTGAAATAGAGAAATTGATAGCAGGAAATTCGAATCACCAAACATGAAAAAGAAGTATGTAGAGTTGAACATGTTGTGTGAAACTACTCGCAGGACCCAAGAAGAACCGTCTAGGCAAAAGGAGATAGATGTACCATCTGAAAAATCGATCCTGTCAAGAGTATTTTAGACTCTGGTGCACTTTTCCCCTGTAGTTTCCTTTGGACTCCGCTGCCAGCCTTCGTGTTATTCATCGTACCTGCTTCACAAAAGTCACAATAAGAGGGTTGCATTTTGTTACATGGAATTTTTCCCAAGAAAATAGCATTACTCATACCAACATGCTACTGTCACCAGCACTTCCAATTTGATAGGCTTTGAAACCCATGAAAGTCTGAACTTTCCAACAGACGTTTGGGTTTTCCTTGGGAGTTTTACTGCCTCAAATGTGAGGCACACTCAAAGGTTCATTTTTAAAAAGTTAAAATGGGTGAGATACCTAAAGTTACATTTTCAAGGCTCGTTGTTTCTGACAGTTCCTTCAGTTTCTGACAGTTCCTACAAAAAAACCATTCTTTCAAAATCAAATCGCGACCAAGTTCAACAAACACTCTCATACAAACTTCATACAACTCAAACAAACCATAAACCAGAATAATCAACAACCATACACACATGCAAGGCCATGAATAACACTAGTCCACACCAGAAATTGCAACAGATACACATACACACAGACAGAGCACAACAGACACACACACACCAAGGAGAAGAGGATTCGTGAAAACACGTACCTGATTCAGATAACTCTTTAATCAGCGACTCGACTCTCTTTTATGATTCGCATTTTTTTCTCTGATCAACACCTTGTAATTGTAACTCTCAAACATATTGGATTGGGGTATTGGGCTGTGTGGGGTTAGGATTTTGTTTTGTTTGATCGAGAGAGACGAGAGAGCGACGACGCGATTAGGGTGTCAAAACCCTAATTTTCTGAGAGGAGAAAGGTATACGATAGAGATAGACGAGAGAATGAGAGAGGAGAATTCGTGTGTGCTTGTTTTTTACTCTTTTGGTTTGTTGTTTTTTTAATCCCACACACACACACGCCATCCCTTTGCGCCCTCTTTTTTGAGGCCTTTAGATCCGTCACATGATCTCATCACACGGCCACAGTTTGAAGGTCTGCGATAGACCATCTCCCCTGCGTGGCATATAACCCCTCCGTTACAACCAAATCTTTTATTTAATTTGATTCATTTTTTTTTTTTACCTTTTTTTTCTTGATAAAACAGTCATAATTTTATAACATTAAAAAATAGAGTTTTTTTTAATGAAAATAATTATTATCAAATTTAGTTTTATATATAAAACATAACTAATCCCAAAAATAAAATAAAAGTAAGTAGAAACCTTTTAATATAACCTTTTTTTTTAAATATAATTTCTTTTAAAATATAATTTTCCTAAACTAATAAAACCTTTTTTAAATCAATAGAACCTTTTAATAAATAACTTTTTTTCTTAAGAAATTAATTATAATTTTATAAAAATTTTATAATAAAACCTTTTTCTTTCTCTTCTTAAAATATGAGAATTAACTTTTTAATTAATAAGAAAGAACCTTTAACAAACTTTTGTTCTTTTCCTCAAATTAATAGATATTAATAAAATACAACTCTTAAAAATAATAATAAAAATACACCTTTTATTAGCTTCCCTTAAGAAATCAAAACTCTTTTCTCAATAAATCGTCCCCCATTAGAATCCATCATCGATCGCTTGAGTGTTATTATCTTGTATGTATTTGATACCATGCCTTATTTATTCTTTTATGTACCTGATATATGCACCTCCTTGTTTGCTTGATTGTTCTCAAACCTTTCAAAACATTAAAAATTCTGGATCCAACGTCGAGCCCATTTTCTACCCATGTAAGTCGGTTGCCTTTAGGCATCGCATTCAACCTTTTGGTCACTAGACACAAGACTAGCACCACTTTGCTAGCCCTCTCGCTTAAATCTAATATAATTAATCGCATTAATATCCAAGGGAATACCCCATGCATGATAATCAAATTATTGTGCATGGTGTATAACCATTTGCATTTCATACCTCCATAGGTTTTCATACCCTTTAAGATAAGTTTCTTAGACAACTTTAGGATCGATTTTCCTAAGTTAGTCCCCCCTCAAGTTTGATTTTACAATCAAACTTTAGATCACCTAATTCTCCACACAAGAGAATTAGATGTGAATCATCTCAAAGAAGGGACATACAATCCCATACCCCACAAAATACAAATAATTTTCAAAAACTGTGGTGGTTTCTTAAGATGATGACTCGTCTTTTCTCCCAAACTTAAACAAACTTTAGTATCCTTCAAGAGGAACTACATGTGCTCTGATTCCTTCCCGTCAGGATATGTAGGCACAAGATGCGATATCTTGTCGAGCACACTTAAGAATATAACTCTAGGCCACCTACCCTTAAACCCTTAGCAAAACAAAAAAAAAACAAATAACATAAATAAACAAGAGGTTCCTGTAGAGTACTACAGATATCTAGGATGCTAATACCTTCCCTAGATATAACTGTAGCGAGCGATTTTGGACGTGGTTGCGAAGCACTATCGCTTTGGTACTACAGTTTGATTCATTTTTTATCCTATTGAAGCTGATGAAGAAAGGGAAATAGATGTCTCCAATTAACCCTGCTTGCAAACTGAGTTTGAACAGATGACTGTTGGTTTACAGATGCTACAAAGATTGTCGGTCTCTCTTAGGTTATTTTGTTAAAATAGTGCCCGGGCGATTGGTGGGAGTTTAGGACTGATGCTTTTCGATTGATATGTGAAGGTACGGGATTTGGGTTTTGGATTAGTGTGCTAGCTAATATTTTTCTTTCAATCTTATGCCTACGTATTCCCATTTACCGAAACAGGGAAATCAGAGCGTTCGTAGTTCCTCTTATTCTATGGGAGGAAATGGTGTTTTGGTGTCTTATTCAAAGCCCAAGACGTGAAGCTAAAGGTGGTTTGTATCTTGTTCAAAGCCCAAGATGTGAAGCTGAAGGGTCTATTTGTATCTTGTTCGAAGCCCAAGATATGAAGCTAAAAGGTCTTGACTTTAGAGAGAATTTGTCATCTCTAAAGGAGTCTGTTTGTCACAATTGTTGGGTGATTGGTTATAAAGGAGAATTACTTTAACCGGGATATGTGAATCCTAGCAATGCCATAATTTCCTTTATAGGGGGTTTTAACCTGAAGGAGAAGACTTTAACTCAGTGTAGAGCAATGCTATCTTTCCTTAGGAATTTCTCATGCTAAAAGAAGGACAGTGACATGGATGTAAATAATCCAGAGGCTTGCCGCTTACAGCGATTAGATGAAGGGGAAGGAGTTGTTGATGTTTGTATACTCTGAACGAGGCACAACTTTGATGCTAAAAGGTTGATTGACTCAACCGGGGTTTTCCTTATACAAAGCCTAAGAGGAGGCTATTGGCCCAACAAGAGGGTGTTTTTATGCGTCTCGTACGAAGCCCGAGAGAGAGGCTAAAAGGGTTGACTCTACAGGAGAATCTTTTATATGTGTCTTGTACAAAGCCCAAGACGGAGGCTAAAGATTGGACTCAGCAAGAGAGTCTTTTATACTCAACAAGAGAGTGTTTTGTATCTCGTACAAAGCCCGAGATGGAGGCTGAAGGTTTTGACTCAACAAGAGAGTGCTTTATACTCAACAAGAGAGTGATTTTGTATCTCGTACGAAGCCCGAGATGAAGGCTAAAAGGTGATTGACTCAACAAGAGAGTCTTTTATACTCAACAAGAGAGTGTTTTTGTATCTCGTACGAAGCCCGAGATGGAGGCTAAAAGGGAGATTGGCTCAACAAGAGAGCCTTTTATACTCAACAAGAGAGTCTTTGGTATCTCGTACGAAGCCCGAGATGGAGGCTAAAAGTTTTGACTCAACAAGAGAGTCTTTGTATCTCGTACGAAGCCCGAGATGGAGGTTAAAAGTTTTGACTCAACAAGAGAGTCTTTGTATCTCGTACGAAGCCCGAGTTGGAGGCTAAAAGGTTACTGTTTCAGTTGAGTGACAGGTCCAATATGTCGGTTCAACGAGAAAATCAGTTCTTATATGAGTAACACTATACTCATGGATTTGATCTGAGGATCGGGATTATTTCCTGTTCTCTAAGGAAACGGGGAATCCAAAGGGTATTTGAGACTGTCCAAGTCTGCGGGTGTCTTCCTATTTTTTAAAGGGACTTGAGAATGTCTTTGAGACTCAAGGAAATTATACTGTCCAAGTCTAGAGTTTTATCTTTTGTACTATGCTTAAAGAAACAATTGTAGTACATTCACGGTAGAAAGATCTAGACTCTTTGAAAGACTGTTCTATTAAGATGACTAATTTCTATTCCTATACCTCTAGGAGGTCGTCGGGACAATTTGTACGAAGCCCAAGAGGAGGCTGGAAACTTTTAAAAAGCCGAGGGACAATTTGTACGAAGCCCAAGAGGAGGCTATCATTACCGGAGGAAGAAATCATTTATACGAAGCCTAAAAGGAGGTTGTGAATACTTCTAAGAAGCCGACGGGTCCTTGTACAACGCCCAAGAGGAGGCGGGGATGCTTTTAAGAAGCCTGTGGGTCCCCAAACCCCGAGAAGTTCAAGACAGGCTATTCACAACCCTTTTAGAAGCCTGTGGGTCTTATACTCTATTAGAGGCCCAAGAGTTTTTTGAAAAAAGATTTGTTAGGGTGAAAATCAAAGAAACCCCAATTTCATTTTTTAAAGGCATTTTTCAAAGAAAAATCAAGTAAAAAATGATAAAAATATCAAATAAAATCATTAATCATGTTATAAACAATGATTAAAGTTTATGAAAAAGTATTTTATCCACATGAATATTTAAAATCATTTTGGTTTTAAAAATCAAGAAAAAGAAATCATTTTAAAAGCATTTAAAACAATTTAAAACAATATTTTTAAATATATTAAAAATATATCAAATAATAATATTTTTTTTGTGATTTTTTGTGGATTAAAATATTATGGAGTATGAATAAGAAGTGTGTAAAACAGAATTGGAAAATGATGATTTTTGCTATGTAAAAGAATTGGTTGAGTTTTGAAGATAAACTAAGAAAAAGAGGAAAGATGTCACAGCATCATATTCGACATCTTTCATGAGTTTTGAAGATAAGAGAAAAAAGGAAGATGTCACAACATCACATTCGACATCTTAAAAACCAGAACTGCACCTTGGTTTTCAACATCTTTGCTTATCAAACTTCAAACATTCATAACTCTCTCAATTTTTAACGAAATTCAAATCCGTAAGAACCTATCTTGACCAATTTTTCGCAAGGAATCCAATGGTATCACTCATACATACTGAAACTTAATGTACAACACAC
Source organism: Lathyrus tuberosus (assembly GCA_022829125.1). Classification (NCBI taxonomy): domain Eukaryota; kingdom Viridiplantae; phylum Streptophyta; class Magnoliopsida; order Fabales; family Fabaceae; genus Lathyrus; species Lathyrus tuberosus. The sequence continues at coordinate 14,956,327 of JALAZF010000027.1, read as the reverse complement.
ACAAAGTAAAAAACCAGAATTGAATGTTTAGTTCTAGACGTATTTTCTCGTCAAACTTCCAACACGAATAACTCTCTCAATTTTTAACGAAATTCAAATCCGTAAGAACCTATATTGACCGACTTTTTGCAAGGAATCCAATGGTATCACTCATACATATTGAAACTTAATGTACAACACACACAAGGCAAAAAACCAGATCTGCACCTTAAGTTTAAAACAACATAAACTCCACATATAAACATGTTAAAGTGCAAACAGTAGGAGGATCATAACATACACATTAAATACTACATTTTTGCTTCAAGAATTGTTCAATATGATGCATGTATGTGGACATCAAAGGAAAGCATGATTCAAAGAATTCAAGTTGTGAATTTTACCTCTTTTTTGGAGATTTTGTGCAACATACCAAATGCTTTGTTCCAGAAATGATTTGATGCTTTGGACACCCTCAAATGACCTCTTAGAAGCTTTTAGGATGGTTGGAATCAGCTAGAACCTGCAAAAACAAAAACTGGCCCTTTCTTGCAAAAGGGGTTAAAATGGCCAAAGTGACAGCTCTCTCAAATGGTGTTCCAGATGTTGGGAACCATTTGGGATAGTTCAAGGATGATATTTGGAGTGTGTTTGAGGTTTTATCTGGTTTGGAAAGTGACTGAATCAAGACATGGTTTGAAAAATGCAAAAAGTCCAATTTTGAGGTTTTGAGAGGTGACTTTGTGATTTTGGTGTTACAGGTCACTTATGATAGTTTGGATCACCTACATATGATGTTTGTGAGGTGTTAGGATCATGAGATGTGATGGAAATGCTCTCTAACTCAAAAACTCAGAATTACCTTACTAAAGAAGGCATTTTGGAGTGAAAGAAGTGATTTTGAGGAAAACATTTGTTTGATGGCTTTAGTGTACTCAAGCTGAGCACAAATGAGCTCTATTTATAGTAGAGCAAGTTTGTTTTGGCAGCAATAGTGAATGGTGGCTGCAGCAGAGGTTTGCTCAATGTTGGCCTATGAAAATCCAAGTCTCCTCTAGCCATTGACTAGAGGTTAGGGCACAGGCTGCTGGTTCCCTAGTTGTTGGAGGAATCTTAACTGGATTCAGTTAGAGGAAACTCAGTTCATTCCACCTCTAAGCATCCATTAAATGCTCCAAACCAAAATTGGAGTCTTGTCCCTCTTTTAGGGTTTTTTAGGTTTGACATGCTACTTGTGGAATCTTGGACTTGGGAGGCTTATGGATCAGATCATCCCCCTTGGATTTGATCCTCAGATGTGTCCAAAATGATGACAAGGCTTGGAAATTCGCGTGGCACAAGAAATGTGCAAATCTATCCTGAAACATGTCTTAAAAATCAGCTGCAGCAAGCCTTGTTGTAAAATCCATAACTTCTTGCTCAAGAATGGTAAATGGCTGTTCTAGGACTCTATGGAAAGCTGAGATGACATACTTCAACTTTGATGTTTAAGGTTTGGCTTGAATCAACTTGGATCATGGAGAAAAACATCCTTGAAGTTGGGACATTTTTGCTAGAAAAATATTAATGATGTCTTATGCAATGTTGGAACATCAGACATTAAGAACATTAATAATTCCAAACTTTAATCACTTGTATCTTTTAATCCACTATGATATTTTGAGTTAAAGTGAATTGCATCCTTGATGCTTGTCTTGCATGGTGACAAAGCTTGAAAATTGTGTGGCACAAGAAAAAGTGCACAAAATCTGTCCTAAAAAACAGTTGCAACAAGCCTTCTTGTAAAGTCCATAACTTCCTGCTCGAGTGTGATAAATGGACGTTCTACAACTTTCTGGAAAGCTGAGATGACGTACTTCAACTTTGATGTTCAAGGTTTGTGAAGATAAGACTTGTAAAGTTGTCAAAATTGACCTTGAACTTGTGTGATCAAATCTGTCCTAAAAGCTGTCATGAAAATTCTGTTTTATCAATGCCTTTTGCAGAGACCATAACTTTCTGCTCGAGAATGATAAATTAGCTTTCTAGGACTTTCTGGAAAGGTGAGATGACGTACTTCAACTTTCATGCCCAGGGTTTTTCCTGAATCAACTTGGATCATGGAGAAAAACATCCTTGAAGTTGGGACATTCTTGCTGGAAAAATATTAATGATGTCCTACGAAATGTCAGAACATTGGACATTAAGAATTCCCAACTTTGATCACTTATATCTTTTAATCCTTATGATATTTTGAGTTGATTCCTTCTACAATGTTGAAGTATCAAATACCCTCTTTAAAAGTAGCTCTTACGCAAAATCAATGGATGCTTGGATCAATAGTTACAACCTTGAAAAGTTGTGCACATGATTTTAACTTAGAAAAAATTTCTAAGTTTCTTTCAATTTGATCAATTTTGCAATTTTGCATGATTTCTTGATTTAAATTTGATCAAATTAAATCATCCATCATATTTTCTTGAGTAATGGCTTGTGAAGCTCAAAGTTGACCAAAAGTCAAACTTTGACTTTCTGTGTCAGTTGACTTTGTATTAGATGAACTTGAGGCTTAATCCACTTGAAATGTTGCACTCTTGTGCTTAATTTTTGATGTGGGAGTCCTCTTGATCCATTATGGATGTTTGAGAGGTTAGACAAGTTGAAGATCATGTCATTCCTTGATTGATCCTTTGTCTAAATGCTCTGAGAGGGCTTGAAACCCTAAGCTTGATTGTAGTGAATGCTCAACAATTCCTTGAGGATATTAATGAGGCACAAAGGTACATCCATATTGTGATGATGATTTACACAATGATGGGAAATATTAGTGGTCAAAATTTTGGGTATGACAATAATCAACCCCCGAACTTTAGAATCTTAGCTTGCATTTGCATTGCATTGTGGGTAATTCGATCTTTCTCCCTTCCCTTGGATAAATCAAAGACGGTGGTGAAATAAAAGAAATGTGATTCAAGTTAATATAATAGCTTGGTATCCAATTCTCACTGCGACAGAAATGGCGACTTCACTAGGGATTCTCATAAGAGGGTTCCCCCTAACTTGTTTAATCATGCTTTTTGTTATATATTTGTATATGTTATGTTTGCTTGGGTTGTCACTTTGTGTGGTGAGATAAGTCCTACACCCGGACTTGAGAGAAAATTATGATAGGACAGTGAGAATTCAAGGAGACTTTGAGGGAGTCGATTCCTGAAGAAGTTGAATTGAGACTTCACCACTCAGTTTAGGCCCTCTCGAATATGATATTGTTCAACGAGTCCATTCGTGAAGACGATATTATTTCGAACTAAAGGCCATCGAGACTGAGGACCGTAGTTACCTTTAACCCAACTTGGCCTATTAGGATGTAGTGCGGGGACTATGAGGGAGTCTATTCCTGAATTAGTTGCTACGCGATACTACAATCAGACGAGATTTTCTTGAGAATATTATTGACTACCAAGTGATTTGGAAAACCGATAATATCCGAAAGATGGGTTGTAGACTCTGGGAACTCTGTAGAACCCAGTCGGCAGGTACATGTGAAACCGTAGTACACACCTATTGGGATGGTTAAACCTTGGCTCCATGCTCAAGACCTTTCAAACCTAGGACTCTTTGTCTGTTTGATTGCTTGTGTGTGCTTAGTACTTTGTGCTTTGTGTGTTTGCATCCCTGCATTCATAAGCATTATATCATAAAGATTCATGGAACTTAGTCTTATTTGTAAACATCGTAGGGATACCATAGACTCCGAAAAAGAAAGAAAACATTGAAGTACACTTACAAGAGTCATAACCTGGATGATCTAAGGGGACTAGTGACCTTGCTGACAGATAAAGAAAGATTCGAGACCAGATATGGGAAGTTATTATCTCCATTCTACTACTGTTTCCTTGATTATCAATTGGTACCTATCCTTGAAGAATTTCCTCAGCTGACGGAGTTACTAATTCAATACCAGTATTCATTTCTCATCTTCGGTTAATATTCAAGCCAACATGACTACAAAAGGATAAATTCTTTAAAAAGGCTACTCTAGTCCTTAATCAATACCTTGGAGGCTCAATTGGAAGAAGAAGTCAAACGAAGACCGTTGGAAGAGTCTCCTTAGATCCATCATTATTAGCTTTTATTTAGCTTTTCCGCTATGACTTTTGGAAAGTGTACCAGCATGTTATTAATAAATCTGTTTTAATATTCCGGATATTGATTATCGTAACCATTTTTAATGATTTTTTTAAATCGAGTCTCTTGATATTCCATGATGATTATAAATAGCTGAGTTCCATGAATCTTGTTGCATCATACGCATCATTTGCATTTGCATTCCTTTGCATTCCAGGTTCTCATTCGCGTCTATCTTCTCAAACTCCGAATCATCGATACGATACTCGAGCCGGTCGCAAGAAAATGATGGATCATTTGGAACAGGAAAACCAAGCACTCCGAGCGGAGATTGCCACTCTAAAGGCCAACATGGAAACTTATTCTACTACTTGAAGAATCTGATAGACACTCAAGAGCAGGAAAATCAAGAACTTAGCAACGAGGTTGCAAACTTAAAGGTTACCAAGAGGAGCCTGATGGATTTGGTCAAAGAGTTGGTCATATCCCAATGCCAGGATGGTTATTTTACCTCCTCCACTAATTGGCCAGTTGAACGAAGTGGTGAATATAGGGACATCCCTGTGCTCTACGCTGATCTGTTCCCTACCCTCCTACAATATGGTTTGATCAAGAAGGAAACTCCACTATCCATCCCGATGACCCATAGGAGTTATCTCAAAGCTAGTGCTTTCTGTGATTTCAATCAAGGGGCACCCGACCATGACATCGAGGAATGTTATGTCTTGAAGGAGAAAGTGAAAGAGATGGTTCAGAAGGGAGTCTTGTCTTTCGAAGTGTGCGAACCCCAAGTTGAGATCCATCTCTCACTCGAACAAGAAGCAATCCCCTCCTTGCACATGGTGGATTGATACCAAGGACGGTTTCTTTAAGGTTACATCTCATCATATTTTATGCTTATTTGTTGTTTTCATATGCAATTTTCTACGATTGTTAATGCATTTGTTTTGGCGTGTAAGAACTTGTTTGTTTTGAATAATTAATGCAATAATAATGTTTGTCTTGAAGAAATCTATTCGTTTCACTCATTTTAAACATTCTTTCTATTTTATAATGCCAATACTACTCCAATCTCTTGCCTCGGCAGAGAATTGAATGGAGGATGACGAAAATCAAACGCAAGATCTCTTGTTGTATGCTTTTGAATAAAACTCTGCTGGTGATATAAGGCATTATTTCAAAAATCCTAAACACTGGAGATATAAGGAGATAAACCCTCGTTAACACTTTTGAACCTTTGAAGTATGAGTTTTCTTTTTCCAAAATAAAAAAACCCTCATTCTTAACCTGGGGTAGGGTAATTTTTAGTAAAAAATGGAGTAAAATATCACGAAGATTGGGTGGGCACAAACAAACTTTGAGCCTTATATCCTTTGTTTCTTAAACCGTGAACCAATCCATAATACGACCCTCAAAAGACCTAATTGAAGCAGGGTTTATTTCAAAAGCATACTCGATGAGACAACGTTTCCTGACTCCTATAAGTTATGCTCAAAATTCGTGTTGGCATTATAAAATCGATAATATCTTTTAATAAAATTTTCAAGACAAACATATGTTGCATTAGCAATTTCAGAATTAACATTTTTCCGCTTGCTAACATTGCTTGACATCATAGAAGCTAGCATACGAGCATCAGCGATGAGCTAGATCTTTTGAGATTTGAAACTCTGATGAGTAAATGGCTAATCATTTTAAAAGGATGACTATACCCAGGGGCACGTTACTCGAAAAATTTGCTGAGCAGGGGTAAGTTGTTTCTCTCACAGTCTGACCCCAAGGGGCAAGTTTGAAGACTTAGAACACCGTCAGTCTGGGGCAGTTACGTCGAGATTCGATAAATCTCTCCAAGTTTGAAGACTCAGTTATACGTAATGCAGACAGTTTGGGGCAGTTACGTCGAGATTTGGCAAATCTCTCCAAGAGTTTGAAGACATTGGAACATTTGGATGCCAAGTTTTCTGTAAAATCCTCTTTAGATGATTTCTTCTCATAAACCATATGATCTGGGGCATTTCGAGAAGTGAAGATTATTTTCCCCATTCACAACAACTGTTGTTCAAAATGGTGACTACCAAGCAGTTCATCAAAGAGTTTCTATCCCAAATAATGCGGCGACTCCCCAGTAAGTCTTTACTACAGGTGGTCACGACTATTCCCCCGTGAACCTCTACTTCAAGAAGTTATGGCACATTTGACGCAAGATTTCCGCAGTCGACAACCTAAGAATCCGCAGTGAACTTCTTTGGTTTCAACCTTCCCAGGCGAAGCAAGTGTTTATTTCACTCCTCATTGGATTTTCTCACTACCTTGCAATCTTCTCCAGTGAAGGCGGATGTTTATTTTATTCCCTCAAAATTTTATCTCCGACATTTTCAACTACTACTGATCCAAGCTTCCCCGATGAAGTGGATATTTATTTTATCCAGTTACAACGTTCATTCAGACTACTTCAGTTTGCAATGGATATTTATTTTATCCCCTGTGAAGTCTCTTCGATCATGAGTTTGATTCGCTCCCGGTGAATCTTTCTCGTCTCCAACAGAATCACGAGGTTCATCTTGACAATCCTAAGTGAAATCATGATATTTATCCCCAATTGGAGTGCTCTCTCTTCCCCCAAAGAAGTTTGAAGCCTTGAAACAGAATTGTGGTTCCATATGTGGCTCTCATTTCATCCCTAGTGATGCTTCTATCTTGCGAAGATTGGCCGAGTATCCGTATCGGGATGTTTATTTCATCTCCAGTTCTCTCTCTGCTTTGTTTTCTCAGCATAAGCATAGCATGGCATTCTTTCATGTAGATTCATGGCATTTGTGCATTTTGCATTTTTGTGTTGTTTGTTTGTTCTTTCACTTTGGTTGCGCTTATCCCCAAGTGATCGGGTTTGCCTTCTCCCTCCAAGTAGAATCGTCAGCCCTAAGCAGAAAGAGCACATCCTTTCTAATTCTCCACTGAGTTCGATCCTCGTGGAAGATGGTTGCTTTAGTTTTCTTTTCCATTTTTGGATAAAGATAAACCCCAGATGAGTTCATTCCTCACTAGATGGAGTATTGTTTGACCGTTTCTTTTCAGTTATTTCCTGAATTGAACTTTGGTCCTTGACAATCACAATTTTGAATCTCTCTAAACTGTTGAACCTAGATTAAATGTGCATTTATTTTGCACTCTACCTCCCCAAGAAGAATTTATTTGAAGACCTCTATGGAAGACAAAAATTATCCCTCCAGCAGTATTATTTCAATATCCCGTAGGAGTTAAACCCAGACAACAAGTGGTATCTCTTTATTTGAGCTCAGTTTTCTATCTGGATGACAAATGTCAGTCTCCTCAAGACAGTTCGTCTATCCTCGGTGAAGTTATCAAGGTTATCAACTATTCTCCGTCAGATGTTATCTCGGTGGAAATCCGTCAGAAAGGTTCATTGAAGACTTTCCAAGTATTCTCTTTATTTGAGAATCTCTATTACAAGAATTTGACTAGCTTCAACACAGTTTTCAACTACAAGAATTTTACTTCTCAGTGGTATTCCCCCCAGTGAGTCCACAATTCAATTTGCTTCCATCAAATGGCATCTCTTCGAGAAGTTCGGTGAAGATTCAGATGATCTTTCTCTTTATTTGAGAAGACATATTTTACAAGTCAGCCGACCCGCATCTCTTTTGAAGATCCCCGGTGAAACTTCCAAATCTCCAACTGTAGCGAGTGATTTTTGGATGTGGTTGCGAAGCACAATCGCTCTGGTACTACAGCTCGATTCATTTTTTATCCTATTGAAGCTGATGAAGGAAGGGAAATAGATGTCTCCAACTATCCCTGCTTGCATACTGAGGTTAAACAGTCAAAATTGTTGGTTTACAGATGCTACAAAGATTCGAGGTCTCTCCTAGGTTATTTTGTTAAAAAAAAGTGTTTTAGGCTATCAGTTGAAATGTTAGGACGGATGTATGAAAGTATGGGATTTTGAGTTTTTGTTTAGGGTGCTCGCTAAGATTTTTCTTTCAATCTTATGCCTACGTATTCCCGTTTACCGAAATAGGGAAATCAGAGCGATCGTAGTTCCTCATAATCTACGGGAGGAAATGGTGTTTTGGTGTCTTGTTCAAAGCCCAAGACGTGAAGCTAAAGGTAGTTTGTATCTTGTTCAAAGCCCAAGATATGAAGCTAAAAAGTCTATTTGTATCTTGTTCAAAGCCCAAGATATGACGCTAAAAGAGTTTGACTTTAGAGAGAATTTGTCATCTCTAAAGAGGGGTTTGTATGTCACAACTGTTTATAAAGGAGAATTACTTTAACCGGGATTTGTGAATCTGGCAATGCCATAATTTCCTTTATAGGGTATTTCCAACCTGAAGGAGAAGACTTTAACTCAGTTTAGAGCAATGCCATCTTTCCTTAGGAATTTCTCATGCTAAAGGAGGGACAGTGGCATGGATGTAAATAATCCAGAGGCTTGCCGCTTACAGCGATTAGATGAAAGGGAAGGAGTTGTTGATGTTTGTGTACTGTGAATGAGGCACAACTTTGATGCTAAAAGGTTGATTGGATCAACCAATGGTTTTCTTATACAAAGCCTAAGAGGAGGCTAATATGTGTCTCGTACAAAGCCCGAGAGAGAGGCTAAAAGGGTTTGACTCAACGAGGGAGTCTTTTGGTATCTCGTATAAAGCCCGAGATGGAAGCTATTTGACTCAACAAGAGAGTTTTTTGTATCTCGTACGAAGCCCGAGATGGAGGCTAAAAGGTTTTGACTCAACGAGGGAGTCTTTTGGTATCTCGTATAAAGCCCGAGATGGAGGCTATTTGTTAGCTCCGCTAGGGAGAATCATTGTACAAAGCCCAAGAGAGAGGCTATCACAACTGTCTCAGTTGAGTGACAGATCCAGTATATGGGTTCAAAGAGAAAATCAGTTCTTATATGAGTAATGTTGTACTCATGGATTTGTTCTAAGGATCGGGGTTATTTCCTGTTCTTTAAGGAAATGGGAAATCCAAGGGGTATTGAGACTGTTCGAGTCTACGAGTTTCATCTCCTAGTTTTGGAAGGAGCTTGAGAATGTCTTTTGAGACTCAAGGTAATTAGACTGTCCAAGTCTAGAGTTTCATCTTTCATACTATGCTTTGAGAAACAGTAGTAGACTCTTGGAAAGACTGTTCTATTAAGATGACTGATTTCTGTTCCTATACCTTTAGGAGGTCGTCGGGACAACTTGTACGAAGCCCAAGAGGAGGCTGGAAACTTTTAAGAAGCCGAGTGGTCCTTGTATGAAGCCCAAGAGGAGGCTATCATTCCCAGAGGAAAGAATCATTATATGAAGCCTAAGAGGAGGCTATGAATACTTCTAAGAAGCCGAAGGGTCCTTGTATAACGCCCAAGAGGAGGCGGGGATGCTTTTAGGAAGCCTGTGGGTCCCCAAACCCCGAGAAGTTCAAGACAGGCTATTCACAAAGAATAGATCAAGCCAGGAAAGTTCGAGAATTTGGAAGAAACTCAAGAGATGCAATTCACAGAGAAGAGATCATCTCTGGGGAATAGAGTTTCTTGACAAGTGCTTTTAAGAAGCCTGTGGGTCCCAAACCCTGAGAAGTTCAAGACAGGCTATTCACAAAGAATAGATCAAGCCAGGAAAGTTCGAGAATTTGGAAGAAACTCAAGGGATGCAATTCACGGAGAAGAGATCATCTCTGGGGAGTAGAGTTTCTTGACAATTCCTAAGGGTGCTTTTAAGAAGCCTGTGGGTCCCCAAACCCCGAGAAATTCAAGACAGGTTATTCACAAAGAATAGATCAAGCCAGGAAAGTTCGAGAATTTGGAAGAAACTCAAGAGATGCAATTCACAGAGAAGAGATTGTCTCTGGGGAGTAGAGTTTCTTTGACAATTTCTACGAGTGATAGTCTGAGAAAGGGTTCAAAAAGAATCTGCCTTTCACATCTCCATATTGTTTAACCCCAAGAGGAGGGAAGACTGTGTCTGGTAATCCTATGGGGATCTAGTTTCGACTTAATATTAAGAGTGACCAACGGGCTGAACCTAGTGCTAGACGTAGTTGTCGGGGAAACTCTAAATATCTATACTATTATTACACAGTTGATATGAGTTTATGAAAGGAGACTTACAGTGAGCAGCCCCACAATACAGTTATATGTATATGAAAGCGGTAAATGAAAGCGGATAAACACTTACTCGGTTGTAGAGCTTCCATGATGTTTGGTTAGTTGTTCAACAAAGAAAGATTGAAAATAACAGTATATTCAAGATCAAAGGAGAAAGTGCTTTGAAATGAAAGATTTGGGGCTTACAGCTCAAGGAGAGACCCAGGGTTTTACCAGTGATTGCACTGTTGAATTTGTACAGAGGGACTTATACGAGTGACTGAGGCCCAAAAATTGTCTGCTGTACAAAGGGATTTGTGTCTTACACTCTCTCAAGAGGCCTAAAAGGTTTAAAGAAAAAGAGTGGGGCTTATAACATGAGGGTAGGCCCAGATGATTTTTCGTTTAAAATGGCGATCGCGCCGAGATTTTATTTTAACGCAAAGGGGCTTATACAATATCTGAGGCCCAAAGTTATTTTAGTTAAAAGGGGATTGGGTCTTACACTCTATTAGAGGCCCAAAGTTTTGAAATGGGTCTTACTACTCGAGGGTAGGCCCAGAGTTTGTTTTTCAACGGACGATGATCGCGCCGAACTTTTTGAAATACAACGGGACTTATACAATAAGTGAGACCCAAAAAGGTTGTATTTACAAAGGGTTGGGTCTTACACTCTAATAGAGGCCCAAAGTGTTTTGAAAATGATTTATGAGGGTTGAATTAATCAAAAACCCTAATTTGTTTTCAAAATGTGTTTTAATTGAATAAAAATTCAATTAAAATGATCAAAATTGTTTAACATATGGAAAACAAATTGTGATCTTGGATTAATGCTTCAAAAATTAAGTATTGACCTACAAAATAATTAGAAGGCATTAAAAGTTGCAAAATCAAGGTGGAAAAAATATTCAAAATGTCAAAAAACAATTAAAATATTAATTCTTTGCAAAAATATCAATTATATGAAATAAATAATATTTTTGGGATTTTTTGGGAAAATAAAATATTTTAATATTTTTGTGAATTATTAAAAAAAGAATCAACTCAAAATCATTAAAACTCAGAGAGAAATTAATTTTTGAATCAATTAAATAAAATCACAAAATTCAAATATTTGAATTTGAGAGAAATGGCGCCAAGAACAGCTGAAGAACACGCGCGTTTTTTCAGTTTTGCCCAGATTTGCATTTTCTATCCAATCTCACTGAATACTTGATCATATCATGCAATCCACATACCAATCAACTCGTTTCAACCTCACGATCATGTCTATGGCAATTAATTTCATTTAAATTAAGCATAAAACAAGAAATCACGAAAAATCCTCAAGAACCCTAAATTCTGCATGAAGGCTAGGATTTTTGATACACGATTCAAACAAAGCAATTACTTGAGGGGAAACATTCCATGCATGATTATGAACATTTGGCAAAAGTATTGTGCGAGGAAATATGCATAGATTGAGAGATGACCAAGTTTAGGCTTACCTCTAGGTCGTGACAGCAAGTTCAAATTGATTTCTGAGTTGGAGGTGTTACAGATGAATTGTGATGATCTGAACAGCTTCCCTATACCCTATGGAGTGTGTTTGAATGTTTGGACTTGATGGAAATTGGCTGGATCACTTCATGGCATCTCAACTGCAACTTGGTTAAAACCTTGAGCAATTGACTGGTGATTCTGAGAAATCAGTGTTCCAGATGTTGTTTAAGTGTTTGATCAGCTCACATATGATGTATATGAGGTGTGTGTGTGTGATTGGTTTGAGTGGAATTGCTCTCTAATGAAAAACCCGATAGTGACTTGCTAAGAAAGGCATTTTTGAGAGTGAGAAGTGGATTTTGAGAAAGGCAAGTGTTGTAGGCCTTTGGTGTACTTAAACTGATCACAATTGAGCTCTATTTATAGTAGAGCAAGTTTGTTTTGCAAGGAACAGTGAATGGCAACTGCTTAGTAGGTTTGGCCAATGTTGGCAAATGAAAATCCAAGTCTCCTCTAGCCATTGACTAGAGGTTAGGACACAGGCTGCTGGTCCCCTTGGTCTTGGATAAGTCTTGACTGAATTCAGTTGCTAATGGCTCAGTCCATGCCACCTTGGTGCTTCCATTGAATGCTTCAATCCAAAATTGGAGTCTTGTCCCTATTTTGGGCAATTCTAGGTTTAGCATGCTATTTCTTGTTCCAAGGACTTTGGAGGCTTGACTCAGTGATTGTACCCTTTAGATTCAATCCTCAGATGTGTCCAAGGTGATGACAAGGCTTGGAATTGGCTGATTTTGGCAAATCGACCAAAAGTGCAAAAATCTGCCTTGCCTTGGCAGATTTCAGCAAGGCAACTTGCCAATGTCATATCTCATGGCTCAAGTTGAATTTGGTGATGTTCTTGGCCATTTTGGAAAGCTCTTATATGATACAACAACTGTTTGATCATATTTGGTTTTGATACTTTTTGGATCCAAGTGAAAAATGTCCCTACATTTGGAAAAAAGTAAGGCAAAATCTGACTTAGTGAAATTTTCACTAAGTGTTGGAACAAAATGACTTTTCTTGATTTTGATCACTCCATAACTCAAAATCCATGAGGAATTTGGACATAGGTCAGTATGAAGCTTTTGTAGAGGGCAATGAGATCTACAAATCAAGCTTTGGATGGAAAAAAATGGCTTTGTGGTTTAGGAGTTATGATCCTCCAAAGTTGGTACCTTTGTCACTTTTTTTCATAACTTAGAAAATTTTCTAAGTTTTTATGGTTACCCCTTTTACAAGTTATCCCATTTTCTTTGATTTTTCTTGATGAATGATGATTTAAATCATACATTAACATCATTTTAGGGTTAAAAATCCATTTTTGTGAAAAATCTCAAAAAGTCAAAGTTGACTTTTGTGCACAGTTGACTTTTTGTCAGATGAATTCCAAACTGTGCAATTCTTCAGGAAATCATGTCCTTGACCTAAATCAAACTTGATGGACATGTTCCATGGGTGTTATAGGGTATGCTGAATCATGTCTTAGGGCTTGGGAGCATGTCCTGGTTAAAAGTCAAATTTACAGTTGACTTTTCCCGCGAAACCCTAACTGTGGTCCAGATGAAATTGAAACTTGTTGCTCAAGCTTCTTGGATCAATCCATTGTCCCAAATGGATCAATATGGTATATTAGAGACCCTTAAATCATGTCTTGAGGTCTTGTTTCATAATTTGTCCCAAAAGTCAACTTAGGGGTGAATTAGGTCAAGAAACCCTAATTCTTGATTTTTGATGAATGCATCCCCTGAGGCAAGATTGACTTAATGATTGGGTTTATGAGGTTCCATGGAGCATATTAGGTTATGTTTTGGATCTTTGGCTTATGCCCAGATGAAAATTTCCATCTGGAGGCCCTGGTCGACCAAAACCCTAATTTGGTGACACTGTCGATTTTGAAGCTTGATCTATCTAGAAGGGAGCAACCTTGTGCTTAATCCTTGAAGTGGGAGTCCTCTTGATCCATTGTGGATGTTTGAGAGGTTTAGACAAGTTGAAGATCATGTCATTCCTTGATTGATCCTTTGTCTAAGCACTCAGAGTGGGCTTGAAACCCTAATTTTGATTGTGGTGAATGCTCAACAATTCCTTGAGGAGATTGATGAGGCATAAAGGTACATCCATATTGTGATGAGGATTTACACAATGATGGTAATCTTAGTGGTTAAAATTTGGGGTATCACAGATGCCCCTATTTAATCTTCTTGGACCCGAAGGTGTGAATGACGAAGGTATTCGGGCATTCGGGGTGCAAGAGGATTAAATATCGAAATAACCAAAATTTTGATGGTGGTTATGAATGGTAGTTCACACATCCATCTTCTTTCGCTAAGTGTTGATACTTAGAAAAGGTAAAACTTTCCCTCGATCCTGGTTTCCTACCAAGGAACTGGTCTTAGTTGCGGAAACTTCCCCTCGATCCTGGTTTCCTACCAAGGAACTGGTCTTAGTTTCTGATTTAAACTTCCCCTCGATCCTGGTTTCCTACCAAGGAACTGGTCTTAGTTTCTGATTTAAACTTCCCCTCGATCCTGGTTTCCTACCAAGGAACTGGTCTAAGTTTCTTTTGTCAATAAACCTTATTGACAAGGGACACTACGTGTAACGGTTTTCCTTAAACTTCTCACTGAATTTTCCTGGGGAGATGCCATTTGATGGAAAAAGTTTCGATGCCAGACTTTCTGGGGAACCCAGTCGTCTGAGTTGTAGAGGTGTACAAACTTCTCTGTTGGAGATGCCATTTGTTGACTCTATTTGGGGAATGCGAGTCCCTTGAGAGACTGCTTTCACGCTTGGGGATATTACATCATACTTTTCTCGGGATCTTCCCGGAGAAATGCCATATGATGGGATCCAATTTTGAGGTGCCGATGACCTTTTCATCAGTGGTTTTTTCGGAGAAAAACTACTGTATTGCTGAATCTCTGCTTAAGAGGCCTCCTCTAGGGATTTTCCTTAATCTGGGAAAGCAAGGATATCATCTTCAATGGCGAAGAGTGATGTTGACTGAGGGCTCTCTGGTTTTTCAGAGGTTCAAGTTATCAAAGTGGTCGAGGAGCCAACTTCCATCCAGAAATAAACTGGAGGAGAGAGATTGTTCAGACGCAGCACTTCCTGACGAGGAAAGAAACGACAACTCGATTGAGATGACTTTTATCACTAGGGGATATGACCGACTAGAGTGACAATGATGCAATGCGAATGCGAATGCAAATCAACAATGCATGATGTATGTATGTCTATGCTGACAGAACTGACGCGACATACAAATTAATGGATGAACATGACGGGATACTCGGCCACAGTGGGAGATGTAAAGTATCACTTATTCACGATAGTAATTCTGCCTTGCTTAGGAGAGATAATCCCTGTGGGGAATACCGTTAATCGGGCTTAGGAGATAAAGACTCTGCCGAAGATGTCAGATGGATTAGTTGCATCCGACACTGTTGATCCTTCATTCAGGCGCACTGGCGTAGAAGGAGTACTTTGATTCTGCACTTTGAAGTTCGCTTACTTCTAGAGAAGCGGTTGATGCTCTTTTGATGTTCAACAGTCAAAAGAAATTGCCATCTTTATTTTAAAAGCAGAAAAAGTTTTACAAGTAAATTCATTTTTGTTTCATTTCAAGAATCGTTGAGCATGTTAAAATGTCGTTATGTAAAGCTAAAATAAATGAGAATTACAAACAAAAGCACAAGGGCTCAAATTTTATTGATAATATGGAGATCAGCCAAGCACGTGATTCCAAAGAGCATATACAAAGCTAGAAAATGGTAATTTCCAGGGAAAAAAGGCTACGTTGAAACATAAGGACCACTATCCTTCTACCAACTTTGAATTCTGGGCATCCTGAGCTTCTGTCGAATATGACCTTGACTGGAGTTTTCCTCCGATGGATGGTGTAACTGCTGCTGAGGGACTTGCCTCTGTTGAACATAGTTACTTGCCATTATCCCTAACTTTTGCCTGAATTGTACTGTGATGTTTCCAATCCATCGGGATGATTTTTTTTTATTTTGTCTCTAACTTTTGCCTGGACCGCCCTTTCGGGTTTTCAATCCACCGAGAGGAAAATTCATGGGGTAGGAAAATTCCTCTCCGTCCATGGTTGCAAGTCTCAAGGCGCCGCCTGGGAAAGCTTTCGTGACCACGTAGGGACCGTCATAATTCGGAGTCCATTTGCCTCGCGAATCAGTGAGAAATGATTGTATCTTTTTTAGCACAAGGTCTCATTTCCTGAAGACGCGAGGTTGGACTTTTTTGTCAAATGCCCTCTACATTCTTTGCCGATATAACTGACCGTGGCATAGAGTTGTGATTCGCCTTTCTTCGATCAGATTCAGTTCGTCGTGTCGACTTTGACACCATTCAGCTTCTGTTAGCTTAGCTTCCATCAATACCCAGATTGATGGGATTTCTACTTCTATGGGGAGCACTGCTTCCATGCCATATACTAGAGAGAAAGGGGTTGCCCCTGTTGAAGTGCGGATAGATGTGCGATAACCTTGAAGAGCCAAGGGTAGCATCTCGTGCCAATCTTTGTAGGTTACAACCATCTTTTGAACAATCTTCTTGATGTTCTTGTTAGCCGCTTCTACTGCCCCGTTCATCTTGGGTCGGTAGGGAGATGAGTTATGGTGTTCAATCTTGAACTCTGCGCACAACTCTTTCATCATCTTATTGTTCAAGTTAGATCCATTATCAGTAATGATCTGGTTTGGAACACCATAACGGTAGATGATATTGTTTTTGATAAATCGGACCACCACTTGTCGGGTTACATTGGCGTACGACGCTGCTTCGACCCACTTGGTGAAGTAATCAATGGCTACAAGGATGAACCGATGTCCGTTTGAAGCTTTGGGCTCAATCAAGCCGATCATGTCGATTCCCCATATGGAAAAAGGCCATGGGGAAGAAAGAACTTTGAGATACGTTGGCGGTACATGAATTTTGTCAGAGTATATCTGACACTTGTGACACCTCCTCATGTACTTGTAGCAGTCAGATTCCATTGTCAACCAATTGCACCCTGCTCTTAGAATTTTTCTCGCCATTGTGTGTCCGTTGGCATGAGTGCCAAAGGATTCTTCATGGATTTCTTTTATCAGCATGTGTGCCTCTGGTCTGTCGACGCATCGAAGCAAAACCAAGTCAAAATTCCTCTTATAAAGGGTATCACCACTCAAGAAGAAACTACCTGCTAGCCTTCTGAGGGTCTTTCTATCCTTTCTGAATGCCCCAGGAGGGTACTCTTGTTTTTGAAGGAAGCATTTGATATCGTGATACCAAGGTTTGTCATCTATGACTGCTTCAATCGTGAAGATGTAAGCGGGCTGTTCTAGGCGCATTACGTCGATCTTAGGTATGTCATTCCATTGACCTACACTAATCATGGAAGAGAGAGGGGCTAATGCATCAGCCATGTGATTCTCATCACGAGGGATGTGATAAAACTCGATTCTGTTGAAGAAAGGTAACAACCTTCTTGCATAGTCTTTGTAAGAAATCAATCCTGATTGGTATGTGTTCCAATCTCCTTTTATCGGATTGATGACCAGAGCTGAGTCGCCATATACGTCCAAGTTTTTTATCCTTAAATCAATCCCTTCTTCGAGACCCATAATACAAGCTTCGTATTCGGCCTCGTTGTTTGTACATTTGAACGTAAGTCGAGCGGTGAAAGGAATGTGGGTACCCTGAAGGGTAACAATTATTTCCCCAATTCCGTTTCCATAATGGTTAACTGCTCCGTCAAAGATTAGTCCCCACTGGGAACCTGGTTCTGGCCCTTCACTGGGTAGCGGTTCATCGCAATCTTTCATTTTTAAATACATGACATCTTCGTCTGGGAAGTCGAACCCAATTGATTCTCGATCCTCAATCGGTTGATGAGCCAAATGATCGGCTAAAATACTCCCTTTAACGACTTTCTGAGCGTGGTACTCTATGTCATATTCTGATAGCAACATCTGCCAACGGGCAATCCTTCCTGTGAGAGTAGGTTTTTCAAATACATACTTGATTGGGTCCATCTCGGAGACCAACCAAGTAGTGTGACGAATCATGTACTGGCGCAGACATTTGGCTGCCCAAGCCAAAGCATAGCAAGTTTTCTCGAGCATCGTGTACCGAGTTTCACAGTCGGTGAACTTCTTGCTTAGATAGTAAATGGCAGACTCTTTCCTTTTGGCAAGAAGACGAAACTAAACGGAAAGAGTCCGTCATTTACTATTTAAGCAAGAAGTTCACCGACTGCGAGACTCGGTACACGATGCTCGAGAAAACTTGATGTGCTTTGGCTTGGGCAGCCAAACGTCTTCGCCAATACATGATTCATCACACAACTTGGTTAATCTCCGAAATGGATCCAATCAAGTATGTCTTCGAAAAACCTGCTCTCACGGGAAGAATTGCCCGTTGGCAGATGCTGTTATCAGAATATGACATAGAGTACCACGCTCAGAAAGCCGTTAAAGGAAGTATTTTAGCCGACCATTTGGATCATCAACCGATTGACGATCAGGAATCAGTCGGGTTTGACTTCCCAGACGAAGATGTCATGTATCTAAAGATGAAAGACTGCGATGAACCGCTACCCAATGAAGGGCCAGAACCAGGTTCCCAATGGGGACTTATCTTTGATGGAGCAGTTAATCATTATGGAAACAAAATTGGGGCAATCATTGTTACCCCTCAGGGTACCCACATTCCTTTCACTGCCAGACTTACGTTCAAATGTACGAACAACGAAGCCGAATACGAAGCTTGTATTATGGGTCTCGAAGAAGCGATTGATTTAAGGATAAAAAACTTGGACGTATACGGTGATTCAGCCTTGGTTATCAATCAGATAAAAGGAGATTAGAACACATACTAATCAGGACTGATTCCTTACAAAGACTATGCAAGAAGGTTGTTACCCTTCTTTAACAGAGTCGAGTTTCATCACGTCCCTCGTAGAGAGAATCACATGGCTGATGCATTAGCCACTCTCTCTTCTATGATTAGTGTAGGTCAATGGAACGACCTACCTAAGATCGACATAATGCGCCTTGAACGGCCCGCCTATGTCTTCACGATAGAAGCAGTCCTAGACGACAAACCTTGGTATCACGATATTAAATGCTTCCTTCAGAAACAAGAGTACTCATCTGGGGCACTTAGAAAAGACAGAAAAACCCTCAGAAGATTGGCTGGAAACTTCTTCCTGAGCGGTGATACACTCTATAAGAGGAATTTTGACTTGGTCTTGCTCCGATGCGTAGACAGACCAGAAGCAGACATGCTTACGAAAGAAATTCATGAAGGATCCTTTGGCACTCATGCCAACGGACATACAATGGCGAGAGAAATTCTCAGAGCAGGGTACTATTGGTTGACAATGGAATCCGACTGCTACAAGTACATGAGGAGGTGTCACAAATGTCAGATATGCTCCGACAAAATTCATGTACCGCCATCACATCTCAAAGTTCTCTCTTCCCCATGGCCATTCTCGATATGGGGAATCAACATGATTGGCATGATTGAGCCCAAGGCTTCAAACGGACATCAGTTCATCCTGGTAGCCATTGACTACTTCACCAAGTGGGTCGAAGCAGCGTCGTACGCTAATGTAACCCGACAAGTGGTGGTCCGATTTATCAAAAACAATTTCATCTGCCGTTATGGTGTTCCAAGCGAGATCATTACCGATAATGGATCTAACTTGAACAACAAGATGATGAAAGAGTTGTGCGCAGAGTTCAAGATCAAACATCATAACTCATCTCCCTACCGACCAAAGATGAACGGAGCGGTAGAAGCGGCCAATAAGAACATCAAGAAGATCGTTCAAAAGATGGTTGTAACCTACAAAGACTGGCACGAGATGCTACCCTTTGCTCTTCATGGTTATCGAACATCTGTCCGCACTTCAACAGGGGCAACCCCTTTCTCTCTAGTATATGGCATGGAGGCAGTTCTCCCCATAGAAGTAGAGATCTCATCAATCCGGGTATTGGTGGAAGCTAAGCTTTCAGAAGCTGAATGGTGTCAAAGCCGACACGACGAATTAAACCTGATCGAAGAGAAGCGAATCACGACACTATGCCATGGTCAGTTGTATCAGCAGAGAATGAAGAAGGCGTTCGACAAAAAGGTCCGACCTCGCATCTTCAAGAAAGGAGACCTTGTGCTAAAAAAGATACAATCTTTTCTCACTGACTCTCGGGGCAAGTGGACTCCGAATTACGACGGCCCCTATGTGGTCAAGAAAGCTTTCTCAGGCGGCGCCTTGAGACTTGCAACCATGGACGGAGAGGAATTTGCCTACCCCGCGAACGTTGATGTAGTCAAGAAATACTTCGCCTAAACTAAAAAGAATGTCTCGGTGGATTGAAAACCTGAAAGGGCGGTCCAGGAAAAAGTTAGAGACAAAAAAAAATCATCCCGGTGGATTGGAAACATCATAGTACGATCCAGGCAAAAGTTAGGGATAATGGCAAGTAACTATGTTCAACAGAGGCAAGTCCCTCAGCAGCAGTTACACCATCCATCGGAGGAAAACTCCAGTCAAGGTCATCTTCAACAAGAAGCTCAGGATGTCCCGAATTCAAAGTTGGTAGAAGGATAGTGGTCGTTATGTTTCAACGTAGCCCTTTTCCCTGTAAATTACCATTTTCTAACTTTGTAGATACTCTTTGGAATCACGCGTTTGGCTGATCTCCATCTTATCAATAAAGTTTGAGCCCTTGTGCTTTTGTTTGTAATTCTCACTTGTTTTAGCTTTACAGAATGACATTTTAATATGATCAACGATTCTTGAAATAAAATAAAAATGAATTTACTTGTTAAAACTTTTTCTGCTTTTTAATAAAGTCGACAATTTCTTTTGACTGTTGAACATCAAAAGAACATCAACCGCTTCTCTAGAAGTAGGCGAACTTCAAAGCGCAGAATCAAAGTACTCCTTCTAGGCCAGTACGCCGAAACGAAGGATCAACTGTATGAGATGCGGTTTTCCCATCAGATACCCTCGGCCGAGTTCTTATCTCCTAAGCCCGACCAACATGGACTATCTTTCCTAAGCAAGGTGGAATTGCTATCTTGAACCAGCGATACTTTTTCGCCCCGCGATGGCCGAGTATCCAGTCGTGTTCTTCTTTTAGTTTGTGTGTCGTGTCAGTTTTGTCAGCATATACATACATACATCATGCATTATTGATTTGCATTCACATTTCATATTGCATCACTATCACTCTAGTCGGTCTTGTCCCCTAGTGATAGAAGTTCTCTCAATCGAGTTGTCAGTTCTTGCCTCGTCAGGAAACGTTGCGTTTGAACAACCTCGCCTCCAGTTTATTTCTGGAAGGAAGTTGGCCCTTGACCACTTTGATAACTTGAACCTCTGAAAAACCAGAGGAACTTTCAGTCAGCATCACTCTTCGCCATTGAAGATGATATCCTTGCTTTCCCGGATTAAGGAAAATCCACAGAGAAAGCCTCGTAATCAGAGATTCGGCAGCATGTCAGTTTCGCTCCGAAAAGACCGTTGATGAAAAGGTCATCGGCACCTCAAAATTGGACCCCATCATATGGCATTTCTCTGGGAAGATCCCGAGAAAAGTATGATGTAAGATCCCATGCAGAAGCAGCCTCTCAAGAGACTCGTTTTCCCCAGATAGAGTAGAAACAAATGGCGTCTCCAACAGAGAAGTTTGTACACCTCTACAACTCAGATGACTGGGTCCTCCCAGCGAGTCTGACATTAGAGTTTTTCCGTCAAATGGCATCTCCCCAGGAAAATTCGGCGAGAAGTTTGAAGGAAAGCCATTACAAATAGAGTCCCTTGTCAAAAAAGTTTATTGACAAAAGAAACTGAGACCAGTTCCTTGGTAGGAAACCAGGATCTAGGGGAAGTTTACTTCAGAAACTAAGACCAGTTCCTTGGTAGGAAACCAGGATCTAGGGGAAGTTTACTTCAGAAACTAAGACCAGTTCCTTGGTAAGAAACCAGGATCGAGGGGAAGTTTACTTCAGAAACTAAGACCAGTTCCTTGGTAGGAAACCAGGATCGAGGGGAAGTTAACAAGAGAAACTAAGACCAGTTCCTTGGTAGGAAACCAGGATCGAGGGGAGGTTTATCCCAAAAGGAAACTGAGACCAGCTCCTTGGCTGAAGACCAGGATCGAGGGGAAGTTTACCTTTTCTAAGCATCATTGCTTAGCAAAAGAAGATGAATGCGATCTGCCATTCATAGCCATCAAAATTTCGGGTATTCCAATATTTAATCCTCTTGCACCCTGAATGCCCGAATACCTTCGTCATTCACACCTTCGTGTCCAAGAAGATTAAATAGGGGCATCTGTCATACCCCAAATTTTGACCACTAAGATTTCCCATCATTATGAAAATCATCCTCACAATATGGAGGAACCATCATACCTCATCAGCCTCCCCAAAGATGGGTGAGCATCCACTACAATCAAAATTAGGGTTTCAAGCCCTCTCAGAGCCTTAGACAAAGGATCAATCAGGGAATGACATGATCTTCAACTTGTCTAACCTCTCAAACATCCACAATGGATCAAAAGGACTCCCACTCCAAGGATTAAGCACAAGGTTGCTCCCTTCTAGGTGGATCAAGTCTCAAGATCGACAGTGTCACCAAATTAGGGTTTTGGTCGACCAGGGCCTCGAGATGGAAATTTTTCATCTGGGCACAAGCCAATGATCCTAAACATAACCTAATATACTTCATGGGACCTCATGGACCCAATCATCAAGTCAATTTTGCCTCAGGGGATGCATTCATAAAAAATCAGGAATTAGGGTTTCTTGACCTAATTCACCCCTAAGTTGACTTTTAGGGAAAATCATGAGCCAAGACCTCAAGAGAGGGTTTGAGTGTCTCTAATGAACTATATTGATCCATTTGGAACAATGGATTAATCCAAGAAGCTTGAGCAATAAGTCTCAATTTCACCTGCACCACAATTAGGGTTTCGCGAGGAAAGTCAACTGTAACTTTGACTTTTGACCAGGACATGCTCCCAAGCCCTAAGACATGATTCAATATACCCTATGACACCCATGGAACATGTCCATTAAGTTTGATTTAGGTCAAGGACATGATTTCATGAAGAATTGCACAGTTTGGAATTCATCTGATAAAAAGTCAACTGTGCACAAAAGTCAACTTTGACTTTTTGAGATTTTTCACCAAAATGGATTTTTAACCCTAAAATGATGTTAATGTATGATTTGAATCATCATTCATCAAGAAAAATCAAAGAAAGTGGGATAACTTGTAAAAGGGGTAACCATAAAAACTTAGAAAAATTTCTAAGTTATGGAAAAAGTGACACTAATGTGCCAACTTTGGAGGACCATAAATCCTAAATCACAAGGCCATTGTTCCCCATTCAAAGCTTGATTTGTAGATCTCATTGCCCTCTACAAAAGCTTCATACTGACCTATGTCCAAATTCCTCATGGATTTTGAGTTATGGAGTGATCAAAATCTAGAAAAGTCACTTTGTTCCAACACTTAGTGAAAATTTCACTAAGTCAGATTTTACCTTACTTTTTGCCAAATGTAGGGGGATTTTTCACTTGGATTCAAAAGAGATCAAAACCAAACATGTTCAAACAGTTGTTGTATCATGTAAGGGCTCTCCAAAATGGCCAAGAACATTACCAAATTCAATTTGAGTCATGAGATATGACATTGGCAAGTTACCTTGCTAAAATCTGCCAAGGCAAGGCAGATTTTTGCACTTTTGGTTGATTTGCCAAAATCAGCCAATTCCAAGCCTTGTCATCACTTTGGACACATCTGAGGATTGAATCTAAAGGGGACAGTCACTGAGCCAAGCCTCCAAAGTATTTGGAACAAGAAATAGCATGTTGAACCTAGAATTGCCAAAATAGGGTCAGGACTCCAATTTTGGATTGGAGCATTCAATGGAAGCATCAAGGTGGCATGGACTGAGCCATTCTCAACTGAATTCAGTCAAGACTTATCCAAGACCAAGGGGACCAGCAGCCTGTGCCCTAACCTCTAGTCAATGGCTAGAGGAGACTTGGATTTTCATTTGCCAACATTGGCCAAACCTACTCAGCAGTTGCCATTCACTATTCATTGCAAAACAAACTTGCTCTACTATAAATAGAGCTCAATTGTGATCAGTTTGAGTACACCAAAGCCATCAAACAGATGCTTTCCTCAAAATCTCTTCTTTCACTCCAATTTTGCCTTCTAAGGCAAGTCACTATCGGGTTTTGAGTTTGAGAGCTTTTCCAATCAAACCAATCACACACACACCTCACATACATCATATAGAAGTGATCCAAACACTCACATAACATCTGGAACACAGATTTCACAAAATCACCAGCCAATTGCTCAAGTTCTTGACAGATTTGCAGTTGGGGTACCATCTCAAGTTCCAGATCATTTCAATCCATTCCAAGCATTCATACACACTCCATGGCACCTAGGGAAGCTATCCAGATCATTGGAACCTAGTTGTAACACCTCCAACACAAATCACGATCACCAGCTGCAAGTGGTAAGCATGAGCTCTTCTAACTCTATGATCCATGCAATTTTTGCTGCACAATAATTTGGCCATATGTTCATAATCATGCATGGAATGTTTCCCCTCAATTAATTGCATTGTTTGAATCGTGTATCAAAAATCCTAGCCTTCATGCAGAAATTAGGGTTCTTGAGGATTTTTCGTGATTTTTTGTTTTATGCTTAATTAAAATGAAATTAATTGTCATAGACATGATTGTGAGGTTGAAACGAGTTGATTGGTATGTGGATTGCATGATATAATCAAGTATTCAGTGAGATTGGAGAGAAAATGCAAATCTGGGCAAACCCAGAACACGCGCGTGTTCTTGGTGTGTTCTTGGCGCCATTTTTTGAAAATTCAAATATTTGAATTTTGTGATTTTATTTAATTGATTCAAAAATTAATTTTTCTCTGAGTTTTAATGATTTTGAGTTGATTCTTTTTTTAATAATTCACAAAAATGTTAAAATATTTTATTTTCCCAAAAAATCCCAAAAATATTATTTATTTTGTATAATTGATATTTTTGCAAAGAATTAATGTTTTAATTGTTTTTAACATTTAAAATATTTTTTCCACCTTGATTTTGCAACTTTTAATGCTTTCTAATTATTTTGTAGTTCAATACTTAATTTTTGAAGTATTAATCCAAGATCACAATTTGTTTTCCATATGTTAAACAATTTTGATCATTTTTAATTGAATTTTTATTCAATTAAATACATTTTTGAAAATAAATTAGGGTTTTTGGATTAATTCAACCCTCATAAATCATTTTCAAAACACTTTGGGCCTCTAATAGAGTGTAAGACCCAATCCTTTTTTTTTTACCAAATCATTTTTTGGGCCTCAGTATATTGTATAAGTCCCAATACCGTAAAAAACAAACGGCGCGATCGTCGCCTTTTCAAAACAAAAAAACCTTGGGCCTACCATCGAGTAGTAAGACCCATTTCTTTTCTTAAAACTTTTTTTTGGGCCTCTATTAGAGTGTAAGACCCAACCCCCATGTACAGAAAACTTTTTGGGCCTCATTCGTTGTATAAGTCCCTCTGTACATTTTCAAATAAACGACGCGATCGTCGCCAGTTTAAAATTAACCATTTGGGCCTCTCCTTGAGCTATAAGACCCATTCAAAATACTTTTGGGCCTCTAATAGAGTGTAAGACCCAATCCCCTTTTAACCAAAAACAACTTTGGGCCTCAGATATTGTATAAGCCCCTCTGCGTTAAAAGGAAATCTCGGCGCGATCGCCATTTTCAAACTGAAAATCAACTGGGCCTACCCTCGTGTTATAAGCCCCAATCTTTTTATTTAAACCTTTTTGGGCCTCTTGAGAGAGTGTAAGACCCATCCCTTTGTACAGAAAACCTTTTTGGGCCTCAGTCACTTGTATAAGTCCCTCTGTACAAATTCAAACAGTGCGCTCATTGATAAAACCCTGGGCCTCTCCTTGAGCTGTAAGCCCCAAATCTTTCTTTTTCAAAGCACTTTCTTCTTTGATTTTGAATATACTGCTGTTTTCAATCTTTCTTTGTTGAACAACTAACCAAACAGCATGGAAGCTCTACAACCGAGTAAGTGTTTATACGCTTTCATTTACCGCTTTCCTATACATATAACTGTATTGTGGGGCTGTTTCGTTGTAAGTCTTCTTTCATAAACTCATATCAACTGTGTAATAATAGTATAGATATTTAGAGTTTCCCCTGCAACTACGTCTAGAACTAGGTGACGCCGTTTCGTTTATTCGTAGAAATAGACAACTAGATCCTCAATAGGATCACCAGATACAGTATTCTCTTCGGCTGTCCTCATTAGGAATTGTCAAGAAACTCTACTCCCAGAGATGAATGTATTCTCCGTGAATGGAATCTTTGAGTTTCTTCCAAATTCTCGAACTTTCCTGGCTTGATCTATTCTTTGCGAATAGCCTGTCTTGAATTTCTCGGGGTTTGGGGACCCACGGGCTTCTTAAAAGCATCGGCCTCCTCTTGGGCATCGTACAAGGACCCACAGGCTTCCTAAAAGCAACCTTGTCTCCTCTTGGGCTTAGTATAAGGACCCGCCAGCTTCTTAGAAGTATTCACAGCCTCCTCTTAGGCTTCGTATAATGATTCTTCCTCCGGGAATGATAACCTCCTCTTGGGCTTCATACAAGGACCTATCGGCTTCTTAAAAGTTTCCAGCCTCCTCTTGGGCTTCGTACAAATTGTCCCGACGACCTCCTAGAGGTATAGGAACATAACTTAATCATCTGCATAGAACAGTCTTTTCAAAGAGTCTATTACTGTTTCTCAAAGCATAGTACAAAAGATGAAACTCTAGACTTGGACAGTCTCATCTCCTTGAGTCTCAAAGCCATTCTCAAGTGACCCCTTCGTTAAATAGGAAGAAAACCCGTAGACTCGGACAGTCTCAATACCCTTTGGATTTCCCACTTCCTTAAAGAACAGGAATAACCCTGACCCTCGAATCAAAGCTTTGAGTACAACATTGCTCATATAAGAACTGGTTTTCTCTTTCAAAATCAGTATACTAGACCTGTCACTCAACTGAAACAGTCACTATAGCCTCCTCTTGGGCTTTGTACAATGATTCTCCCCAGCAGAGTCAAACAACATTTAGCCTCTCTCTCGGGCTTTGTACGAGACACATAAGAGACTCCCTCGTTGAGTCAATTACCCCTTTAGCCTCCATCTCGGGCTTTGTACGAGATACAAAAACTCTCTTGTTGAGTCAAATAGCCTCCATCTCGGGCTTTATACGAGATACCAAAAGACTCTATCGTCGAGTCAAAACCTTTTAGCCTCTCTCTCGGGCTTTGTACGAGACACATATTAGCCTCCTCTTAGGCTTTGTATAAGAAAATCACTGGTTGATCCAATTAACCTTTTAGCATCAAAGTTGTGCCTCGTTCACAGTACACAAACATCAATAACTTCTTCCCCTTCATCTAATTGCTGTAAGCGGCAAGCCTCTGGATCATCTACATCCATGCCATTGTCCCTCTTTTAGCATGAGAAATTCCTAAGGAAAGATAACATTGCTCTACACTGAGTTAAAGTCTTCTCCTTTAGGTTGGAAATCCCCTATAAAGGAAATTATGGCATTGCTGGATTCACATATCCCGGTTAAAGTAATTCTCCCTTATAAACGGTTGTGACAAACAAACCCCTCTTTAGAGATGACAAATTCTCTCTAAAGTTGAGACCTTTCAGCTTCACATCTTGGGCTTTGAATAAGATACAAACCACCTTTCGCTTCACGTCTTGGGCTTTGAACAAGACACCAAAACAACCATTTCCTCCCATAAAATAAGAGGAACTACGAACGCTCTGATTTCCCTGTTTCAGTAAACGGGAATACGTAGGCATAAGATTGAAAGAAAAAATCTTAGCGAGCACACTAAACAAAAACCCAAAATCCCATACTCTCACATATCTATCAAGAAAGCATCCGTCCTAACATCTAAACCTCCCACCACTTTTAAAAAAATAAACCCGATAGAGACCCCGAATCTTTGTAGCATCTGTAACCTAACAGACCGCTGTTTAAACTCAGTTTGCAAGCAGGGTTAATTTGAGACATCTATTTCCCTTCCTTCATCAGCTTTAATAGGATAAAAAATGAATCGAGTTGTAGACACCAAAGAGCGATAGCGCTTCGCAACCGCGTCCAAAATTGCTCGCTACAGGTAGAGATCTTTCTTGAGGTAAAAACTGATTTATTTTTAGCGAAAAATGTGGAATTTGAAAGCGATTCCCATAAACGGAATGATTGTTCTATTCTAGAACAAAAAATATAGAGAGTTGCGGGAGCTACAGTGGAGTAGAGCTTCTGGTGCGACGAAACAGGGGTGTACCTGTAAGGTTAGCACTCCAACGCTCAAGTCAGTATGTGAATAAGTAAATAGTATTCAAATTATGTTTGAAACTTATTACCTAAAATGACGCCACTCCTTATATGTATGGAAAAGGAATAACAACCTCGCTATCTTTCAAGTGTGGAATGCGGGGAACCGTTGAATGTGCTTGAGACATAAATCTCCTGCAGGTGGGTGTATGATAGTACAATGGTCAAGAAAATGTTCTAGAAGTAGATTGAGGGTCCAATCGATACGCTTGGATTCGGAGCGTTCCGTCTCAGGGTGGTCGGATAAGGGAGATATGGTCGGGCCAGAGTAGTTGTGGTGGTTTTATGGTTGTAACTATTTTGAATGATTTGATGAAGAAATGAAGAGCTGCGCAAAATAGATGATTAGATCATTGAAAGATAGAAATGACGAGCTTATGAAGATAATGAGCAACACAAATAAAAATGAAGAATTGTTGAAGATGAAGAATAAATTTATACTCGCTAAAAGTACAAATGCATAACAACCCTTAGCAGATAAGGGTAGGGCCGTCTTTGAGAGCATGTAAGGCGGGCTATCGTACATGGTCAAAAATTTGTCATGTGTAAACCAATGTCTAAAAAGGGCCTCATAAAATATTTGTCACGATTAAAACATAGGTAAATAGGACCTCTATTTATTTTTTCATGCCTAAACTGCGACTAATCTACACAGGGCCTCCAAAAATTTGAGACGACTCTGGATAAGGGCTGTCAGAGGCTTTTAAAGTTGTTGTGATATTGAGAGTTAGCTCACATGAGATAAAAAGTTATTGTATCTGTGTTTTTTTCCTGTGTTGTTAGTTAGCCTTTCAATATCGAGGTATTTATAATCCTTTGAATTTGTGCCCCAATCGCCATAAGATACACTTCTTTAATTTTGGATAAAATTTGGATCGATCTCTACTAAATAAACCAAACATTCAAAATCTTTAAAATGTCAATATTAATGAAATTACATGTCCATACATTTCTTACACAACTTAAAAAAAGTACTCTCCCTAATTTTATTTATAAGAGACAATCTACTTTTTAAATTAATTGAATAATCAATATCTACAATATAAGAAGATAATATGTTTTGGAAAAGACCAAATTAACCTTCCTTGCTCCAAGCGCTGCCATCTGTCACCCTTGCTTGCTTTTATGATGGCCAAGTGGCATTGTCTTTGAACTTGGCTCATATCCATTTCGCCACTTCAGCATGTGGTTTCCCATTCCAACCACTACACTGTTTTGCTTTTTCCACTTCCAAAGCCATTTCAGTTTAATATATTTTAGTCATCAGGTTTCTTTTCTAATGCTTCTTTCCCATCACCAATGTCATCTCATGTTTTGGTGCATTGGAGAAATCACTCATAAAATTAATTTCCCTTCACTAATTTCTATCCATTCCTCTCCTCCGAAAGATCCAGCTACCTAAATCATGTCATTGTTGGTGATTTTTTCAGAAGGTCATCTCCATTATCTCTACCATACCACTACTTCCTTCAGATTTTTCAATTTACTTTTATTTCCATCTTTCGCTCCTTCCTTATTTTTTCAATACCTTCAACTTCTTCTCTTAACAAACAACCTCAAACCCATTTTCAAACCTTTTTACTAATTCCAGCTTTCTACTGTTCAAGCAGGTAATATTTATTTTGAAACCTTATCACTATTTTTGCAGTCTTCATTATAGATGTTGTTCACCCCCTTTTGTATGTGCATGCAAAATTTTGTAAATATGATATTTCTTTAAACAGTTTTTGTTTCTCTTTTAATTTTTTCTTCAGATCTATGAAAGATTATGGAAGAGATTTTAGATCTGGAGGCAATAACAGACATTAAGTGATTTCATCTTCACCTCTGAAACATCTTTCTTGGACAAAACAGGTAAAAATGGGTTTATCTTCTTCATCTATTCACAATATTTCTTCTTCATCTTTACTTTTCATTTTGTTTATGCTTATGTTTTAATGTTGATGTATATTTTTAAATTTCACTTATTATTTTTGGGTTCTTAAAGTATTCCTTTTAAAATAGATTTAGCATTTTAAAGTTTTAAGGGTTTTCCGTTTGTTGTTGCAAAAATATTTTAGGGTTTTTAATGATATGGTATTTTTCAAAATTTGTTCTTCCCTGTCATTTTGGGTTTTAAAGTAATTAGTAATTTGGGTATTTTAAATAATGATATGTTGTTCATTTAAGAAAGTACATAAGATCTCTCAAGTTGTTGTTGTTTCTGATTTTATACTTTTTTTTTCAAAATCTCTCATGTTGTTGTTGCTCCTGATTCTATAATCCTTCGTATTCTATTAAAATTTTTAAATTTTTTTTCAAGATCTCTCTATAATACTTTATATTAAATATTTTTATGATACTATTATCATTATATATATTATTATTATAATATTTCTTATTACTATTATTATTTTTATTTTCATTTATATTATAATAATTATTATTTTATTATAATTATAATTATTACTATTTATATTATATTATATTATATTATATTATTATTGTTATTGGTGTTATTATTATTATTATTACTACTAACTAATGATATTGTTGTTGTTATAGGTTCCAGTAATAATATGATGAAGAGAAACAAAGTCTCCATCGCCCTTATTATTACTATTATTATTATTATTATTATTATTATTTTTATTTTCATTTATCTTATATTAATATTATGACTATTATTATTACTATTTATGCTATTATTACTATTATTATTAATAATAATAAGTGTGTTGTTGTTGTTACATATTCTTATTATATTATTATTATTATTAACAAATGTTGTTATTGTTGTTATATGTTGCAGAAAGATTATAAAGAAGACAATTTTATTATTAATATTTGATGAAGTGATTATGAAAGTGTGTCATAACCCATGTGCAAGAGTTGCTTTAATTGTGTACTTTGGGATATGTAATATGAATAGTAACAGATCATGTTTTGAGTTACATCGAGACCATTCATGATATATGATGAGACCAGATAACGGAGATAGGTAGGGGTGGAAATAGGCTAGGCTAGGCTTTATAAAGCCTGGGCCTGGCCTACGATAAACTTAAAAGGCCTGAGCCTGGCCTATGGCCTATTATAGGCTCTCTTTTTTGGCCTGGCCTGACCTTTTTAAAAGCCTGGCCTGGTCTGAAAGCCTATTTATAAGCCTTATTCTCATTATGGTTCTCAATTATTCCATATTACTTAAGAAACTTTATAGACTGACCTATATATACATATATAGGCCGACCTATTTAATCTTTGTTCTAATATATATGCATATATAAGTATCCTTTTTTCTAATATATATGCATATACAGGGCAACCTATTTAGCATATTTTTAATATATATGAAAATATAGACCGGCCTATAAGGCTTCATAGGCTTTTTTTAATAGCCTAAGCCTGACCTATTTAATTAAATAGGCTTTTAAAAAAGCCTAAGCCTGACCTTTTTATTAAAAAGGCCTGGCCTGGCCTTAAGTAGGCTAGGCTATAGGCCCATGTAGGCCGGCCTGACCTATTCCCACCCCTAGAGATAGGGATAGAATAACAGAGGTGAGATAAGTGAAATCCATCATGACCAATGGGAGATAACCACAAAAAGATTGAGAATCTTATACGCATGTATATTGAAATAAAGTTGTAAAATATTGAAATATCAGAATAAAAGTACTGTTTTAATACTACAAAAATATATTCAATTTATTAAAATTTATTCAATTAATATAATAATGGAAAACAAATCTATCTCATTAGTGTAATTATGGAAAATAACATGTATTATTGATCCAAATACGACAAAAATATATACTACTTATTGAAATTTATGTATACAATTCAATTATTTAAAGTTATATTATTTTTAATATTCAATTCTCTTGAAGCAAATTTAATTTTTTAATTAACTTTTTCACATGATATTTATACCTATAATAAACAATAGAGAAAGTTGTAAAAGTTATGTTATTTATTAATATCTATTCCGATTTTGATTTTTTATTTATAGTGATAATTTATATAACATATTATTTATTAATATGACTTTCTATAATTTTTCTTATAAATTAATATGGTCTCATAACATGTATTAATAAATATAGTTATAAATATCTTAAATGTATTAAATATATAATATATTGTAATTAAAAAGATAAATAAGTAATAATTTGCAATAAAAATAATTATAATTATCTTAAATGTATTAAATTATATTAGAGAATGCATTTAAAAAAATTATGTTCATTTGGTTGTTTTAAACACTAGTTACATATATTTGATAGACTTTTCCTATTTTATATGCTTTATGCATTGGAAAGAGACACTTGAATGACCCTTCAATATAAAAAATAACATAGTTGATAGGCCATTATTGCAAAGTAGAAAAGTAGAAAAGTTTTGAAATGACAAGTGAAAGGGTAGCATATGACATGAATAAAAGTATGCTTCGATATGCACACATGAAATGCCACAAACTTCGAGGCACAAGTTTAGATAATAAATTTAAAATTATCTTCAAATAGTTAGAAAGTGTTTAAGCATGCCAAAGTTTATATACTTAGGATAAACGGGATAGCATTTGTTTTCATTTTAAAATTAAAAAAAAAATAGAATTAATAAAAACCAGTAACATTGATACCACTACTTTATAGTGACACAATCATTTCTATTCAATAATAAAACGAATGAATTGAGATTATATATATATATATATATATATATATATATATAGGGAAATGCTAACATACACCCAAAATTGGTGGGCCCCACACAAAAATACACTACATCTATTTTCTTTTTATTTTTTTTCTTCATCTTTCTAATGTGGGTCCCACCCAAAATTAGTGGACCCCACACAAAAATACACTAAGATGTATGTTGCTAATGCACACCTACATGGGTGTGCATTAGCATAACCCATATATATATATATATATATATATATATATATATATATATATATATATATATATATATATATAAGTACCAATTGCATATAGACTTTAATTATATTGATATAAAAAGTTAATATTTAATTATTTGTGGATAAACTTTTAAAAATTATTTATTAAAGATGAAACAAATAAAGTAAACCATTCTCATGAAATTAAAATCTAAACAAATAGGATATCTGAAAAATTATTTATTTGATTTTGATTTTGATTTAAAATATATTTTATTTATGTTTTAAATTGACTACTTGTATCTACCATATAAGAACATTTTATGTTCTGAAAATTACATCAATGTCATCCTAATTCCTCAGGCTTCCACTTTAACTATGCTTTCATTCCTTTTATTTTGCCACACACCTTACCTTCTTGATATTAATTCCAACTGCTATGCAAACTATAGGCCATTTTCTATTATTATATTTTGTTATTGCTTTTCCCATGGCTTACAGTAAAAACATTAAATGCAGTTGATATTGTTTTAATGTTTTTCGTTTTTCAAACATTCCAATGCATCACTGTTCATTGTCCGTTTTTTTCCATAAACTCTGTTGTCATCATGTCACTCAAGTTCCTACTTTCTTCATGTCTCAATCAAATCCATACTTTCTTCATGGTTATATCTATTTCTTCTTCTACCAAACCAAGTTTTAATTTTTAGGAAATGAATGGATAACAATTGATAATGTTGAGCTATGGCATCAGAATACTAATAATAATAAAAAATAGAAGAATAACTATATTATGAAATATGGAATTGGAGAATTCTAAAGGGTAAGTGACATTGGTGCTGCAATGGCTGGTATTGTTTTGTCAGCAAACAAGAAAATCATGATGACTTTTTCATAATGTAGCAGCTGATCCTGTAGTATTTTGTAGCTATATTGATGGATGTAACAGCTGAAGGGATGATACTGATGTTCACTTTTTACTGATTTGTTTCATGAATTTTTTAAATGCAAACAACATGAATGTAATACACGGGAAAGGATTTGCTACCTTTCCATTTCCATACCTTTGTAATTTTCTCTCTTTCCCTCTCCTAATCATTTTTTCTCTTTCATCCAAATATTTTTTTAATTATTTATTTATATCTTATTTTGCACTAAAAGTACCAAAGGTATCAATGGGCAAAGGTAGCAAATCCAAACCTGTAATACACATCAAAGGGGAGTAAGGTAGACACTCATAAAATAACAAATTTAACTATACTTTAACTTCTGAAAGGTAGTGGAACAAAACTATGGCTTTTAAAAGTACAAGTAAAAATATAGGCATTGATCAAATTTTTAATATCAAGTTTTTGTAGTTTTTAAAATAATTTTATTTGTGTGTATGAATAATGGAAAAACAAATTATTCAATTAACAATTTTTTAAAATTTTTAATATGATTTTTATTTTCTATTAATTTAACTTTTTAAATTATTCAATCACTGGATGTTAGATTCAATAAAAATAATTACTCATTGTTGTCAAATATATTTAGTGGAAGCCTTTGAAATTGTGAGACAACATTCTTAACTAAAAGAAGATCATTTTAAGTCATGTTACTAACATTATTCACATAATGATACAATAGTTTAGTTTACAAGAATAAAATAAGTTTTTATTTATAAATAAATTTAAAAAAATCATCCAATTAATTCACAAATATGTAAGAAATTTTTATTTTTAATGACCATCATTTTAAAATGTTCTAATAATATATTTATTAAGTATTATTGTCAACAATTATTGCCACAATTTATTGTCAATAATGTATTTTTTTTCATCAATGATGTATATAATTTTAGTACATTAAATTATATCTTTATTTATTTTTGTCTTTTGATGAATGCATTAGAAAATAATGCATCGTTTTTTTAATCTTACACAACATACTTTACACATATTTATTACTATTAAATAACAAATTTTGAAATAATTTGACAAATATTTATTACGCTATTACCACTAATTAATTATACACTAAAGTTCAAAAAATTATTAATGATAAGTGTTTATTGTGCTATTAACACTAATAAATGTGAATTAATTTAACAAATATTTATATATTTTCAAACATATTAATTAATTCATAATCATTATAAAATTTGGTTTTTAATTAAATGCAAAATTTTATTAATATTACCATAAATAATTGTTAAATTTTATTTAAGATAGTATTTAATTTTTAGATTAATTTTATTTTTAGTTTAATTTAATTACAGGAAAAAGTGTGATATTTTTCAAATATGGGAAAAGTGTGATATTTTTCAATCAATTGAACATATTTACAATGGATTTAATTGAAATACACTGACAGTGTAAAGAAGTTTTACACTGTCAGTGAATCATAGCCGTTAGATGTTGGAAGAAGTTTGACTTTTATTTTAAAAATTTGTAAAGTAATGTAAACAGATGATGGTGATGAATTGACAGTGTAAAACTTTTTACACTGTCAGTGCGTAGCAATTAATTTCATTTACAATATATTAAATACTTATTCATCAATTAAAATACGAGAAACATTTGACAATTATATGTTATTGATGTAAATAAGGGAAATATATATATCTACGGGGAAAAAGTGTACTACTTATCCAAAAGTGAGAAAAATATTTTTCTTATAAATAAATTTAAATATCTAAATACGGGAAAAAATAAATGTCTTTTATAAATTAATTTAAAATATTTTTAAATTAATAAGTGAATGTTAATAGTATTTTTTTACGAGAACAAGTTTATTATTTATGAAAATACTGAAAAATATTTTGCCATTGACAAATCAATACTCATGCGAACTCACGGGGAAAATATACGATTGATCCAAATATTTGTATATATGAAAAAACTATATCTATGCTTCAAATATAAATAAAATATGTACTTTTTCTAAAAGTATTTTTTTTTTGGTAAAATAATTTTGTATTCTTTTTTATTTTTACTTTTTTTTAAACAAATACACATCACCCACCGATATCCACAGGTATTTATTCTATTTTTTTAAATATAGATTATTATTTTTTTCATATTTATTGATTTTTATTAATTCTAATTTTTTAAAATTTTAAATGTAAACAAATACGCGTTACCGACGGGTACCTGTGCGAAGGCACGGGTATTCCGCTAGTATTTAATATAATAATAAATCAAATATATTGATTATTCAATAAATTAAAAAATAAATTGTCTATATGACCAATATAATGACATGTTGATGAGATATTACACCTTGTTAGTTATCTCTACCAAAAACATTCAATTAGAGATATCTTGCTATTTCAATTAGAGATATCTTGCTATGTTACTTGAGTAATTCTTTCTTCAATATCCTCGAACCATTCTTAAAACCTTACCTTAAAAATGAAAACTAATCATTATATAGAAGAGACCAGTTTTAAGAGTCACATTTTACCAAAGAAAGCTACATTTTCAAGTTTAACTAATCCAACCCTATATGTCCAATTTTGATTACCTCACCATATTTTTGGAAAAACGAACTTATAGATAACAATATCCAATCAATATTTGGGGTCGTAATTGGAAACAACAAATAGAATCCGGTTTCACACACTGAACCACCTTATTTAGAAAGAATCCGGTTTATCAGATTAGCTCACGAGTCACGTCTGCACATAAACGGAGAACTAAAAACCAAAATGCCCACGTGACAACGACACGCGATGCAGCCACTAACAAACAACTTGCACGCATACGCTACGCAAAAGCGATTATTATTACTATTAATTATTCATAATAAACAACTTTTATTATAAATCACTTTTTCATTTTCTTCCTTCTTCTTCATTGTTCTTTTCGCGTTATGGATTCCTCTGTGTTGACCTCTCACTTTAATCACTTTCGAACCACCGCGAATTCGTTTCTATCTCAATACGAACCTCTCGTTCTGATTCTCGTTCCGCTATTCACTCTCTTTATCGCTAACGTAGTTCGTTCGTTTTTCGAAATTTTTCGTGAGAAAGGAGTCAAAGCTACTCTCCTTGGGTTCTTCATGAACTTTATCAAGTACTTAATATTATCGCATGCATTATATAGTTTATGTTAAGGATTATAAGTGATTAATTGATCATGATGATTATGAGAAATTTTAGTGTTAGTGATTTGATTTGAGATCTGTTTTGTTTGATTCACAGATTGATACCTGGTGTGAAGAGTTATATAGATGCTGAAAAACAGAAGGTTATGTATAGTGTAGTAATTCTGTTATATTGGATTGGATTGGATTGATTCAACTTCACGTGACTTCGTTGTTGTTGTGGATTGAGTTTTTGTGTTTTGGTGATTGGAATTGAATTTGATTCTTGGAGATATGATATACTAATGCATATGTTTGTTTATCAGATTAGTGGCTAGTTCAGTTTTTTTGTGTGTGTTTGAACTCGTGTACGCAATTCATATAAAATTTTTAATTTATTTTTATTACAGTGTATGCAATTTTTGGTTATAAGTGTTTGGCAACGAGATTGTATTATCCTATTTGAAATTATTGAGTATTCAAATGTTTAGAATTTAGATGGAGGACGAGGTAATTTTGAACTGCTTATTGTGGAATTGAAGCTTTTGAAAGTTACGCGTAATTAATGGCAGTTCCTCTAGATCAATATCACCTTTTAGACATTTCAATCTTATTTTCTTTTTGTACTTTTTCTTTAGTCTATGTGATTGGTAATTTGGTATTATTCATCCCACTTGTACCCAAGGTTTTAAATAACAGTCGCGGTCGTGTTAAAATTTTAGTGATTTCGGTTGGCACAGGTGTTGTAACACTGATTGCTGTCGCCACGGTGTTGTAACACGGATTGCTGTCGCCGCGGTGTGAATTGACTACAGTTTGTTCTTTATCACAAAAACGGTGAATAATAGTTTCGGTGTCGGCATGGACACCTTCTGATACCATTTTGTCGCAGCTGTTTTCGATGTAACAGAACGTTTTTTTAAAACCTTGCTCGTACCTTTAACCGTTGGTTAGTCATTTTAGTATGGGGTTAAAAAGTGATGTAAGGGATTAATGAATCTAAACTTAGGGTCCAGGAGGTGAAGAAGAGTTGGGTTTGTTGAGTTAATAAGATTGTTTTGTGGTATTGTTGCTGTTCCTTAAGTGGCATGCGAATACTTGGATATTAGAAATGTTTATTTTTTTAACAGGGTCACAGTTGCACTATTATTTGTTAATAGCTGGGTGCACTTGATGCTTAAACAGTTTATTGGTTTATTTAGGCCATAGATTGTGGATGGTGATTAATTTTGTTTTTAATATGGTCATTGTGAATACAGGTTGTGGATAAGTTGCAGTCTGATGGTAAATCTAAAAGAGATGGTTGGAAGAGAGAGTTACCAAGCACGGGGTTGGGGACATCTGTCCTTGAGAAGATGAAAGAAGAGAAAAAAAATGATGCAGTTTGGCAAGGCAAATGCTCTGGTACAGTGTATGTTAGTAATTTGCATAGCATTAAATGCTAAATTCTGATAATTTCTGTTTGGGATGCTTTTATTTATTTGGAGGGGTCCATTTGGTTGTACATAGGACTGATACTTTTTCTTCTTTTAAATTATTTATTTCTTGCAGCTACATTGGAGGAAGTGAGTCTAGTGAACATTTTTCTGTCATAAATGAGGCCTGCTCAATGTTAGTAAGACCTGCAGAGTGTTCAGTTGAATTTTTATGTTTCCTTCATTAGTTTTTTATTTTATTTATTTTTACATACCGATGGACAATTATGATAGAACTCAAATTAAAGAGAAGAATTGCGTTTTTTTCTTGACATAAAAAGAAATTGTATTGTTACTTGAAAAAAGCAACTATTACAAAAGATGAACCCCATGTAACCCCAGAGCAACATCATCGCAGAGAAGAGGCAAATCTCTCTCTGCCCAATCCATGAGGTTTTTAACTGAATAATATTCAATGATCCTTCCTTTCTGTTTTCTCTCCACTATATTCTTCTCTCACTACCTGCCGCATAAGTAATACACTGCAAACATCCCTGCTCACTCTCTTTATTAGACTTTGGCCCAACCTCATATCCTAAGTTCCTAACGAATTATGTTCTTTAAGTTTGTAATATACACATAATTGAATTTTATTAGTTCAGTGGTTTTGAAACTGCATTTATTTTCATTATACCTAATTCAGAGTACCTACCCAAGCTTGTTTGCTTTTGGCGCTGGAGTTATTCCACCGTTAAGTAGAATCATTAGATTATGCATTTTGTCTCAACACTAATCTGGGTTCTGACATAGTCTGCCCCAGGAGTTATAGGAACTTGGGAAGTGCTTTCCTTATTTGAATTTGAAAATGTTTAACGCAAACCTGTGGTTATGACTTCTATCTAATTAGAAATTAAGTCAGCATCTTGTTGCTACTGAGATAGTGTTCGGAACATGAACAAAACGAAACAAGACAATCTGTTCTATAATGTACTCTTTTAGTTTGCCTTTTCAGTGAAACCAAAAGATGCAATTTTTCCACCTTGTTCCATATTGTTCTGCGTACAATATGCACCAATCATAGAATAAAAGTCATGTTATGTTTCTGTCTTGTTACCTTGTACTAACTTGTTTATCAAACGGTACATGAATCGATAACTGTTAATAATCATAACCTGGTAACTTGTTTACCCATAAAATTTCCAAACAATGGAATGATTTCTTCGTTCTGCTCTGCTCCATTCTACTCTGCTCCACTCCATTATGACGAAACAATTTGCCTTGTTCCGTCATAAAAATTCCAAACAATGGAATGGTATCTCGCTCCACTCCATTCTGCTCCGTTCATTTCATGATATCCAAACATAACCTAAGGTCATTCCATGTTTATGCATTTGCATCCAGCAATTAATGTCTATAAAATTTCAGGTTTGCACATACCAACCCCTTGCATTTGGATGTATTCCAGAGTGTCGTACGCTTTGAGGCAGAAGTGGTTGCAATGACAGCGGCACTTCTTGGAAGTAAAGAAAAGGCATCTGGCGGACAAATATGTGGAAACATGACATCAGGAGGGACTGAAAGTATATTATTAGCTGTTAAATCATCTCGCGACTATATGAAATCCAAAAAGGGAATTACAAGACCCGAAATGTATGGCACTAATTATTCAGTTTTAAATCGTTGATATATCACCTTTTTGATTTATTTCAAAATTAATTTTTTGATTATAGGATAATTCCTGAGTCTGGTCACTCAGCATATGACAAAGCTGCACAGTATTTTAACATAAAACTATGGCGTGTTCCAGTTAACAAAGATTTTCAAGCAGACGTGAAAGCAATTCGACGTTATATTAACAAAAATACCATTTTGGTACGAAGTTACTCAATTGTGCTATTTTACTCTGATTTTTTCCGCTTAATAAATTGTATTTTAAAAGATTAAAAGTTCTTTGTATTTTAAAAGATTAAAAGTTCTTTGTATTGGATTTTATAAGGTATGCAAACTCGTAGTAGCTCTAATTCTTATTATCAAGTGAAATTGACTATCATGTGAATATTCAGATTGTTGGATCTTCTCCCGGGTTTCCTCATGGCATAATAGACCCCATTGAAGTAAGTTTTTTCCCCCATATCTACTGTTAAAAAAAATTGTCCAAGTTCAACTGGCTTGCTGGACTACTATAACATAGATAATTTGGCAATTTCTCCTGTAGGAACTTGGTCAACTAGCATCAAGCTTTGGCATTTGTTTCCATGTGGACCTTTGCCTCGGTGGCTTTGTATTACCTTTTGCTCGCGAGCTTGGGTATTTATTTTATATTAGCGGACTGTTATATTGTTGTCAGTTTTGTTATACCTTTACCTTTGATTTTTTCCTTGTTATCATTTTAGGTTCTATACTTTCATTCTAAAATTTAACCCGTGGAGTTAAATCTGTCAATGTGTGGATTTTTCATTTAAACCTGTGTAGATCTGTCAATGTGTGGATTTTTCTTCTCCATCTGACAACATATTCCAACTTATTTTTCAACAATCTAGACTGAACATCTTTCCAACCATTAGAGGAACTACAACAATTTCACAAATACATACCCTTTTTTTATCAAACAAATTAGTTCTCTATATCTTTAGTCTTTTAACTTTTCAATAAATGCCGTTTCCAGTTTAAATAATTCATCTTTACCTTTTCTTCCTAGGTACGATATTCCACCTTATGATTTTTCTGTTAAAGGGGTTACTTCAATATCAGTAGATGTGCATAAATATGGGTTAGCTCCCAAAGGAACAAGTGTCGTTCTATATAGGAACCATGAAATCAGAAAGGTAAATAATTGGCTTGCTCAAAAAGTCTTTAACTTATATCTGAAATTCACATTTGGTTATTTAGTTCTTTTAGCTACATTTTTTAACATCTAACTGAATATGATGCATTTATTCTTCAAAAAGTATACTTCCTTTCTTTCATATCCATTTATTCTCTTTCCTTCGGTTCATGTGCATCAGTGCTTTTAAAAATAACGGTTGAAACTTCTTTTTATTCCATTACCATTATATCTACTTTTTATTTCATAACTTGATGTTTTCCGAAGGAATTGGTTATTGACAGATATGTGCTTCATTCCTTGAATATGAATGGTCATTTCTCTAGGCTTTTACATTCATTGACAGAGCAAGATAAAAATCCTAAGCCACATAAACAAACACATAGTTCAAAAGCTCTCTGTCTCTTACTCTAATATAGGAAATCATGAGGGAGTTGTTAAAAGAAAATACATTGCATTAGGACATCATCATTGAAGATGAGAGCTTTCATTTTCTGAATACAATTATAGAGACAGGAGATAGAAGAGGAACTATATAACGTGGCAAGTGAACAGTGTTGTTGATGGCGGTCCATGGCGGAGAGCGAAAATCCCGCCATACCAGCCACTTTGTGGGGCCGTTATTGTGGATTATGGCAGAAAAACCCGCAATAGCGGCCGATATTTACCATTGCGGCGAACTCAAAAACCGCAATGTATATCCGCCATAGCGGCCATGACGCCGCAATTTGATAACACTGCAAGTGAATGGCTGCCAAATCACAATTTAAATAGTATATTGTCTTAGGAAAGTTATTAAGTAAACAAAATCATATTGGTAATTCTCAGATATATAGCCCGATAGTACCACTAGAAAACTGTATTATCAGCCTTATAGAATTAACTATGATTTCCAGAGCTTTGCCTTGGGAGCCAAATAAAATGATTGTATGAAGCCTATGTTTGTAAGAACAAAAACTTGTCAATTATGTATCCAAACAAGAGGTGCATTGGAAGAATAAAAACAGAGCAGTGAAACAGCCAAATAGGATGCATTGAGTGGGTGAGTGACTGTGAAGCTTATGTGCTTATAGTCAAATAGGGTGCGTTTAGTCCTTAAGTTCTTTTTCACTTAACAATTTAAGTTTATTTGAGCTTTCCATTAAT
Organism: Lathyrus tuberosus; assembly: GCA_022829125.1. Lineage (NCBI taxonomy): Eukaryota > Viridiplantae > Streptophyta > Magnoliopsida > Fabales > Fabaceae > Lathyrus > Lathyrus tuberosus. The sequence goes on along the minus strand of JALAZF010000027.1, from coordinate 14,913,802 downwards.
TTGACAGAAATCTGAAAGGAAAGAAAAAGGAGAAACAATAGCATATTGTTGCATCATACATTTCACATCGTTGATATGGAATTGCACCAATATCCGCATGTATTGCAATTCATATTCATGACATGGAATTGTATATTTCAAATGCAAAATAATGCAATTATAATATCTATCTTTGACTTGTGGGATAAAATTGTGCTTATGGCTTCCCCATGATGTAGGTGATATTTTGCAACCTTGTCATATAAATATCACCTACACCCCTGTGATATTTTGCTGTAGATGATATTTCTAACAAGTGGAGAATCTTGACTTTCATTTTCTATTTTCCTTCTTTGTTGTATCTGGAACTTACTTTTTCACTAGTTTCATTTTTCATCTTTTCTATCCAATAAAATATATTTTTCCGTTAAAAACGACGAATACTATAAATATAGGTTCTCTTTTATATGTATTCCTCCCTTCTGTTTTCAATTCTATTTTATGGATTAACTTCTCTGCATCCGTCTTCCACTGTTATTGGAAATTAGTTGTTGACTTACTTGCAGCTGATTACTAATGTGTTTTCTTTGTGGCTTCTGGACTCTACAGAATCAATTTGTTGCCGGTAAGACTACAATTTATGCAATGTCTTGGATAATTTTCTATTGCACTTATATGTTGAGAGGGCCATATCCAATTTAGTATATCTCTATACTTGTCTGTTATGGGATTAATTTGGTTGTCGTTTTCTTTGTGATTCATTTGTCAGTTACCGAGTGGTCTGGTGGGTTGTATGTATCTCCAACCATAGCTGGAAGTAGACCTGGAAGCCTTATTGCTGGTGCATGGGCAGCAATGATGTCTCTAGGGAAAGAAGGTACCTCTCCATGGATTTCAAACTAAATAATTTTCTTTCCATTTCTGATAACCCTAATGCCGTTTCTAATGTGTGATGTAAGACTCATTGATGGTCTAATTCATTATACAGGTTACTTGAAACATACCAAAGCAATTATGGAAGGATCAAAAAGACTACAAAAAGGGTACAAATACTGTGTGTCTCTTTCTGTATCTATTTCTCGTGCTGTAGTATGTTGTATATGTTTTTTGAAATTTAAGGTTACGATTATGTTATATGCAGCATAGAGGAGATTTCTGAGTTATTTATCATTGGAAGACCCGATATGACAATCGTTGCTTTTGGATCCAAAGTTCTAGATATATTTGAGGTCAACGATATCATGTCATCCAAAGGTTGGCATTTGAATGCATTGCAGAGACCCAACAGGTTGGACTCGGGAGTGACACACTTTCAATTTAGGATTCTGATCATTTCAGGATTATGGCTTACTTTTAATAAACTGAATTTTCTTCTTTGTGCATGAATCAGCATCCATATCTGTGTGACTCTGCAACATGTACCAATTGTTGATGACTTTATAAGGGATTTAAAAGAATCTGTGGAAACTGTAAGTTTTTCGTCTGTGTAGATTACTAATTATAATTTGAGTCGTACTTTCTCTCTTTAGCTTTTCTGTGTGTGTTGAATTTCAGGTGAAACAAAATCCGGGTCCAATAAGTGGAGGACTTGCGCCTATATATGGCGCGGCAGGGAAGATGCCCGATAGAGGAACAGTTCAGGAATTGCTGGTTGATTATATGGATGGTACATGCTAGCTGCGTTCATCTAATATTTCCGGGGAATACGTTTGCACCAGACCCCTACCAATTAATGATATTTGATTTCACCTTACATTCTTTCATTAATATGATAAGAGAAGGATTTAGACCATTGGCAGGGGATATCTTATAAAAAAAATGTATTATTTAAATACTAGTACTCTATTGGGGAGAAAAATAACACTGTTTCTTGAATATTAACACATTCATTGTAAACTATAAAGTGGGTTTGATTTTCTTTTACATAATAATAAATGATAATCTATTGTTGAAATATAATAATATAACTTTTACGTGGAATTGTTGATTATTAACTAGGAGTTGGGGAGGCTGAGAAGCTCCTTGGATTGTTTCGAGTAATTTTTGGCATGGAATTTGGTCACAAATTCAGGAGAATTGATCTGGAGTTGATTTCGTTGCGGTGGATAGAGCTAACCTGCAAGTTTGAACACTCTAAGACATGAGTTAGTGTCTGAGTGAAAAGGAGAATTTTAGGCACAAGTTAGTGTCTAAGTGAAAAGAAGAATTTCAAATGAGAGTGAAGTTACCTCAAAATGACACTTCTTTCTTATACAAAGGATTTTGTTTGTATTCAAAGGACTTCGAAAAACGCGGATGACCGTAGGATGAGTTTCCTGGCTCTGATTATTTTGGCCTCCCCCTAAAGTTGTGAATAGTTGTTTAATGCGTATTTGCAGCGTTTAGTTTCTCTTGGACTTTGGGCCCTACCTTCTACTAGGCTTTTGCGGCCGATCTAGAATAGGCGTGGTGAGGGGCGGGTTCGATTTCAATCTCTAGATTTTTGTAACATTTACAATTTCTATCTAGAGTATTTTTTTTTTCTTTTGCATATTGGATGCTTTAGAAGAATAAAATATAGATTGTACAGACAGTATAAAAATTTCACCATGGTAGGTGAGCAATGAGCAATACATAGGTGAGAAAAATAAACTTCTATGTAGACATTCAAATTCATTGGGCTAAGACTTGATATATATCGAATAGAAAGTGTGATCCATTATGAATGAATAACTCGTTATCTAAACTATGCGGATTGAGTTTTTTAGCATAAGCATTGTTCTTTCACCCTAGTGAAATATTAAAATTAACCCTAAATTTTGGATTTGTATTTTCGAACACACTCTAGTCACACAACTCATTCATTTTTGAGGCAGACCCTATTGTTATGTCAAAAAATAATACGCAAATGCATCTCCGTATACCTTACGGAGATGCATCTTCGGACGTGTTCTTAATAAAGAACGCGTCAAACCCTTCTCCTTTCTTATTTCTCTTTTAATCTCTCAACTCCTAAATTCTCTTAACTTACAAACTCTCAACTCACAAACTTTCAAACTCTCTCAATGTACGTTCAAGTTTCTACCACCAACATCCAATCGATCAAAGAGCACAATCAAACTCACATTTGATAAGTTTTTAATTTCTCTATAAATTTTTGATTTCTCTATACATTTGTAGAAATTGAGCATTAGATTATGTAATAGACAATTTAGATATATTATTTAACTGAACAATGTGTTTGATAGGTAGTTTAAATGATTAATGCATGTTTTTGGATGTATTCAAATGCATTTATGCCATGTTCATTCTTCTCTGAGTTGCAGAACATTACAGAAATGCACTTCCAATTTGTTCAACGTTTTGATTTTTTAAAATTCGGAAATGTATTTCCGTATTTAGTTTGTCTGCATTGTTTGACTTTATTTCCATTATGTTTCATATGTATAATGCTTGTGTGGTTTAATTATAGGCATTATGGCTGATAACCAATCTAGATTGAGGCACGACAGAGTTGCACAGTTCGAGCCTTACAGGCACCAATCGATCTTAGTTCGGTTGGTGCAGAGGCGTCAAATTCTAGGGATCATGCATCTTCACTTTCGTCTACCCAAAGGCGGCAGGTGTCACCTCTTGATGCCTAGAAATCCCCACGAGTACATGTTGAGGCACCCCAGGCACCCTAGGGGTTTGGAGGAGGTCTGCCTGATTTATCGTCGCTGCCTCTATTCTAGACCATGTTGTCATACATGTATGGGACTGAGAGGTAAAATTCAATTGTATTCATTCTTTGAAACACATTTGTTATAATATTCAAAGTTTTTGACGATGATTTATTTTCTTCCAGGACCGTGATGCTTTAAAATGCATCAACCATAGTCGGAGATTGCGAGTTTGCCGCAACCTCAGGATTAGTGGTTTCAGGATGTGTTGTAGCTATCTCGGTTGCGAGACCTATGCAAGACCAGGTATATTAAAATTTATCATGGTATTCTCTCCGCGTTTCTTGAGAGATGGAATTCTGAGACGTCATATTTTCATCTTCCACGTGGTGAAATGTCTATCACATTGGATGATGTCTCATGCATGTTGCATCTTCTGATCAGGGGAAGACTATTAAACGACAACAAAATTATCAGAGATTAGGCACTAAAGATGATGGTGACATATCTAGAAGCTGGCCCAAGGCTTTCCATGAAGGAGATGGAAGCCACCCGAGGGTGTCATGCTAGGTTTCGAATCCTAGAAAGGCTATATGCACAATAACTGATAGTAGTTGAGCAGGCCTCTGGTGATGATGGAAATGTTATATAGCAAAGAGCATACACATTGAGAGCATACCTATTGTACTTGGTTGGCACGTTCATTTTTGTGGACAAGAGTGTCACTTATGTGGATGTGGTTTACCTGAGATACTTCGCCGACTTGGAGCAAATTCACGAGTACAACTGAGAGGCATCTTGTTTGGTCTACCTGTACTCCAAGTTAGCTGAAGGTTGTATGTGGAATATCAAACAGATGAAAGCTAGTTGCATGCTGTTGACGGTAATATATTTACATCCTTGACTATTTGTGTATCCTTTTCATAACACTTGTGTTACACCATTATTAATAATTCATATATACAATTTTGTGATTTGGATCCTCCAGCACTTCCCATGCATATCTGGTTGGTCATATGTTCAATTCTACACTAAGGATATGCCTCGTGCTTGTGCATTCAATAAGCTAAGAGGGGATAAGACGACAGAGCCCTTTAAAGTGTATCTTGACCGCATGGTAGTAGTTGATATACACTTTCAAGCGTACATAAATCATCGTCATACGCGTCCATTGGATGACATAACATTCTATTCTGGATGGTTGGCTTGTGGGTCACGTTTGCTGTATCTGTGAGGGTAAGGTGTCTCTCACTTGAGCTTTATTTTAATGATGACAAAATGTGTACTAGCTCGTAGTTTGTAATTTGGACGGTATCATCTCATTATTGTTGGCATTCTTATTTCGCGATGCATAATCATGAGTCCAAACATATATGAGGAGTCTTGCATATCCCTTACATGTGTGTGATCATGGTATTAGTATTAGGCCTGCATAAACTGTGCCTAAGTAGATGAAAACGAGTCGAAAAATTAATTTTTAGGAGTTTTTGAAGCTTGAGCCGACCTAAGCTGAGGCCTGGCCGACTCATGAAATGTTGAAAATTTGTGAGTTTCGCTAGGGTTAGCGCACGCTGACCCTGCGGTCAACGTATGCCTTTGTTATTTCCCATTCTGCATTTTCTTCTGCCATGCGTCGACGCATGACCCTTGTAGCGGTCGACGCATGGTTTTCCAACATGTGCAGACTTGTCCACGGGTCAGCGCAGGCTGATCCTCTTTAATGTTTGGTCGACCGTTCGCTGCTTATAACTAATTTTTCTAATTTTTTCTTAGTTCAAAATGCTGTTATGATTGGTTGTTGATCCTTGCATCATATAAATACTTGGTTATCATTTTTTACATGAATAACAACAAGAAAAAGTGAAAGATATACATTGAAACTTTTCTCTCATCACCTTGATCTTCATTCTTGCAATTGTTTCAACAAATACACATAATCATTTTTGTTGATTCTTTGCATTATGAGGTGATAACGTCCGAACATAGAATTGTTGCTTGTTTAGGGTGAGTGTTTCAGTGGGTTTTTTTCTTGAATAAAACCTCTAGGGTTTTGCCCTCAAAGATCAATTGGATTTGGGGGCTTTTGGTTCAGATCTTGTGTGCATTGAATTCAGCCGAGCGAAGGTGATAAAAAACGGTGGGTTTTGTCGATCTAGTAGCGTTAACCAGAGGATTGTGCAACAAAGATTTAGGGATCAAACTGTGTGTGGATTAGAATCAACCGAGTGAAGGTGATTGAAGACCTGTGTGTTCTTGCAATCTAGTGACGGTAAACGGAGGTTCTTCCAACAAGTTCGAGGCACTTGATTCGACTCGAATCAAGGGAAGAAAAGACATAGTATCTCCATCAACGAAGTTTCTTGAGTGTGTGATAGCTAAGTTTTCTCTTGTAAAAACAATTTGCAAACAAGATTATAGATATCTCAATTCTAGATTTAGAATTGGGGGCAGACGTACCCGAAGCCAGGACGAAAGGGGAACTGCCTAAACAAACCTAATGTCGTTTCTCTTTCCCTATCTCATTTAATTTTCGAACTGTTTACGCTTGCGATTGTTCAATTGATCGATAAAAATTCTGGTATAGTTTAGTGTAGGAAATTAATTTGAAAACCATTGCACAATCATTTTTGGATTGTGCTTAGTGAAAATTCTGCATCAACTATCATAGAAGGTTTAGCGTGGAGTTGTATGCACTCCAAGTGCTCGATAAATTGAACGCTTACAAGGTGTTTGATATATTGTCAAGTTTGGTTTAATTTTTGATTGCTCATTGGAGATTGCACTATATTAAGTGCTTTTGGAAAATTGATTAATTGTTAAGTTGTGATTCTATTTTTCTCTTCGAGCCTTTCGTTCCATTTGACTTACGTATATCCGATTCTCTCAGTAACTCGGTTCGTGTAAACGAATTATCCTCGGCCGCTTCCGCAAAATATTTTTAAAATCAAATTTTAGCGCCGACTCGCATTTAAAAAGAAGTGATCTATTCAACCCTCCTTCTAGATCAATTGCCTTCGTCTAACAAGTGGTATCAGGAGCACCGGTTAAATCTAGTGCTTCAAGTATAACTTTTTAGAAAATGGCAAACGAACCGAAAGGGGCTTATAATAGAGCACCTGTTTTTAACGGTGAGAATTATAGTTACTGGAAGGATTGTATGCGTGTTCACATCAATTCTATTGATAGGAAGGTATGGAGCGTTATACAAAACGATCCAATGGAAATAACCATGACCGATGCGAATAACGTAGTAGTACCTAAGCCTGAAGCACAATGGAATGAAGAAGACGAGTAAAAGTAAAACTACGATTGGAAGGCTAGAAATATTCTGATCTCCTCATTGGGAGTTGACGAGTATTATAAAGTTTCACATTGTACGAGTGCTAAAGCTATGGACGCGTTACAAGTTACCCATGAGGGTACTAACAATGTCAAGCTAGCTAGAATCAATACATTGACTCAAGAGTTCGACCTCTTTCACGTGAAGTGTAACACCCCGTTTTGTCTTATTTATTTAATCGAGTCGATTTAATTATTTTTAGTTTTATATTATTTCATTCTTGACTTTTATTTGACAATATATTATTTTTCATCGTTGTTATGTTTTATCGCGTTTTGGGAGCGTTTGCGAGATATTTGAGTGTAGGGGTATTTTGGTCTTTTTGCTTGGTTATTTTTCATAAAATAGAAAATAGAGGTTAGAAAGAGAGAAAAATAGAAAGAAGTGAAGAGAAAGAGAAGAAGGAAAAGAGAAAAGAAAAGAAGAAAAAAGGGGAAAAACTTGGAGAGTAAGGAATCGATTCAACCGACTTTTGAAAAGTGTGAAACTCGATTATCCTATACTTGTGTATGATTATGTATGTATGTATTTGTGTGATATTTGGTTGAAATTGGATATAGAACCAAAACCATTAATATGTTGAGATTGTTAGAAATCGATGCAAATCGTGTCTGAAATCATGTTTTAATGTTCCTAATTGCTGAGACATGCTAGATAGATGTTGTTGTGCAATCTATTGGTAATTTGCTGCTGTTTAGGTGAGATTTGGGAGAGGAATTGGGTGAATCCGTAGCAGAAAATTATGCAGGAAAAATTCTGGGTTTCGCTGCCCATACACGTAACAGGCAAGGCAATACGCGTATTGGTTAGGTCAATACGCGTATGGCTAGGGGAAATGGGGCATTACGCGTATGGAAGCTCATTTTGCACGACCTTCTGCTGATTTGCGTAAGGGTACGCGTAGGTGGCATGGCATTACGCATAACAAGTGAGGCATTACGCGTATGGAGTTTTTAGTGGAAGTTTTGGGGAGAATTCAGTCTCTGCCCATACGCATAGCACTTTGGGCATTACGCGTATGGAATGGGCGAGCGAGCTGGGCAGTACGCATATGGCCTAAGGCAATACGCGTATGACCAGAGAGGGTGTAGAATGGTTTCCGATTTTGCGTCCGATGCCGTAACTTTTGATCCGTAACTCGGATCGAGGCATTCTTGGTACCGTTAGAAAACTTTTGAGATGTTCTTTCTTATTAAAATGGTTTTGATATTGGTGGCCGATTTAATTATATCGGGAATTTGGAAATGTGTCGTTTTGCCGACTTTTATCGTCGTAATTGTGCGTAATTGATGTGTTAACATGCAATATGCTTTTGATATATATCGTATGACTTGTGTGATGTTATATGATGTGCATGCATGTGATTAAATGTTGTGATGATGGTTTGTGGCCTAAGGGCAAGTGAATGTATTGTGATTGTGGTTGATCGTATATGCATGATTATTGATGTTGAGATGATTCACATGGTTGTGTATATGTATGCATTGGATTGTCACGAGTCATTGTATGCCAAGCATCATGATATGCATCTTGTGATGTCGTGTGCCCTTGTGGGGTGTGAGCAACGAAACGATTCCAGAGGGAATCCGCTATAACGTCGTGTGCCTTATACAAAGAGGACCTAAAGCGATGATTATAGACGATCGTATGCCTTATACAAAGAGGACCTAAAGCGATCGGATCGTGTGCCTTATACAAAGAGGACCTAAAGCGATCCATAAACGCCGTGTGCATTATACAAAGAGGACCTAAAGCGACGGGGAACATCGTTTGCCCGACGGGGAGTTACACTAAGTAACAAGCGATGATTCCAATAGTTCCTGAGTGAACTAATGATGAGAATGATGGATGAATGGTACCGCATTTGCATAGAGTCGTTGTGTCGGTCTCTTTGCATTTGCATAAATCATAAATGGATTGATTATGTGTGGAAAATCATGAATGGATTGATTTTGTGTGGAATTGTGAATGGGATTGATGAGTTGATATATATATATATATATATATATATATATATATATATATATATATATATATATATATATATATATATATATATATATATATATATATGTTGGTGATAAATGTATTGTGCATGATTGATATGTCTTGGCGATGGATATATGAGATATGCATTATGTTGTTTTGTATTTGAATTATGGCGTAAATTGTGGTGAGAATGTTTTATATGTGTATTTTTGTGTTATTATATAATTGTATGCAATTATATTATAATTGTGTTTCTCACCCTTCTGCTGTGGTTTGTTGCTCTATGAGGCAATTGCAGATTAGTAGTATTGGAGGCTTTTGTGAAGATTAGTTCTCCATCCGTTTGTCAGTCAGTCTGCTCTGATACGTAACACGGGAGTCGGGGAACACTTTTGTTATATATGTATACATTTGTTGGATCTATTTTGTATTACCTTTGTACGAATATTTTGATGTTATAAAATAATTTATTTTGTAAAACAAGTCAGTTATGGATCTTTCCGCTTTATTCCATAATTGAAGTTTCCTTTTTGTTGGAAAAAGTTTCCCTTTTATGTTTATTCCATTTAGTGTTATGTATCAAATTTATGAGCAGGGATTGTGTTTGCTTTCTTTAAATGTGGCATCCTTGTTTCTGTCGGAAAAATAAAATTTTTATTTACTATGATTTACTTATGTATTATTTATTCGCGATGGGAATTGGGGTGTTACATGAAGCAAAGGGAAACCATTGCCGACATGCAAAAGAGGTTCACTCATTTAATCAATAGACTTAACTCACTTGGTAGGACAATTTCCAATGACGTTGCTACTAACAAAATCTTGAGGTGTTTTACTAGGGATTGGCTACCGTAGGTGACCACCATAAAAGAAGCCAACGACCTAATGACGTTAGACATCACAACATTATTTGGGAAGCTCGAGGAACATGAGCAAATGCTCATTAGCTTAGACCAATTTGAGAAAAGAGAGAAGAAGGAAAAGAACAAGACCAAAGAAGCAGAAAAGAAGTCGATAGCTCTAAAGACTTCTAGTTCAAAGTCCTCCGCATATGTGCTAAGCGAGAGTGAATCTAGTGATGATGAGGAAGAGGATTCGAATGAAGACATGAGATTATTTGTGAAGCGATACAATCGCTATATCAAGAAAAATGGTATTCAACATTCGGAGAAAAACCTCGTTAACTTTCGAAAACAATCAAGAAAAATGGTATTCAACATTCGGAGAAAAACCTCGTTAACTTTCGAAAACAATCAAGAAAAATGGTATTCAACATTCGGAGACAAAAAGAGTGGAAAAACTAAGGGTTCTTGCTATAACTGTGGAAAAGTCGGCCACTATAAGCCGGACTGTCCATTGTTGAAGAAGGACAAAGGTAAGGATAAAAATCGTCAAGTGAAGAAACAATCTAAACCTAGAAGAGCCTATATCGCTTGGGAAAGCGATAGTGAATCATCTAGTGCTGAAAGTTCAAGTGACGAAGGAGAGTCAGTCAACCTTTGCCTTTCCGCTCACCAAAAGAAAAAGAACAATAAGGTAAGACACTCTAAGTACGATAACTCTAATTCAATGTCTTATTCTGAACTACAACATGTGTTTGATACTCTACACCATGAGGCCAAGGAAGCCTTTAAACGGTTGGCTTCAAATAAACAAATATTTTCTCATTTGGAGCAAAAGATCTCCGATTCCGAAAAGGAATTAGAGGCTCTCAAAAAGTCCATGGTGGAAGTAACAAAGGTAGATGTTGTTGCAGACAAGAGTAAGTGGTTAAATTTTGGTTGCGATACTTGTCATATTTGGCAAAAAGAGGCTAGAACTCTTAAGGCCAAGCTTGACAAGGCTCTAGAACCAAAAATGACTTTTGCTATTGATTAATCACATTTTAAGAAAAGCATGATTAATCCATATAAAAAATATACTTATGTGATTAGAAATCAACCTAGCAAAAGTGATTCTCATGTTAACCTTACTTGCTTGTATTGTTGCAAAAGGGGTCATACCATTGCTAAGTGTCGCTTTAGGAGGTTTTTAGTTCCTAAGGGCATTTATCAATGGTTGCCCAAATGCAATCCTGTTTTCACTCACAACCAAGGACCCAATGAGAATTGGGTACCTATTTCCCTTGATTGACTATGTAGGTACAACGTCTTGAGACCACCGAAAGAAGATGGGTTCTAGAGAGTGGCTGCTCAAGACATATGATGGGAGACATATCTCTTTTCATCGACTTTGTGGCGAAGAAAAAGGGGTTTGTTACCTACAGAGACAATAACAAAGGACAAATACTTGACAAAGGTAGTGTAGGTAACCCCTCATCTACTACTATCTCAGACATGCTTCTTGTTGAGGGCCTTAAATATAACCTTTTAAGCATTAGTCAATTATGTGATAAGGACTATAAAGTATCTTTTTCAAAGGATTAATGCATAATTGAAAATAGTGATAAAAAGGATGTGTTTAAAGGCTTGAGGGTCAATAACGTCTATATGCTAGACTTGAATGAGGTATCGTTGAGTAGCGATAAGTGTCTAGTTACCATGGGTGAAGATTCATGGTTATGGCATAGATGGTTGGCGCATGTAAATTTTGATTTGCTTAATAAAATAGTTTCTAAAGACCTAGTAATCGTCTTACCCAAAATCAAATTCACAAAGGATCACTTATGTGATGCGAGTCAAATGGGGAAGAAAACAAGGATCTCATTTAAATCTAAAAATATTGTTTCAACTAGGAGACTCCTTGAACTCCTCCATATGGACCTCTTTTGACCATCTAGGATTAAAAGCCTAGGTGGTAACTATTATGGTTTTGTGATTGTCGATGACTTTTCTAGGTTTTGCTGGACTATTTTCTTAGCAAGCAAGAGCGATACTTTTTTGACTTTTGAAAAATTTGCCAAGTTATCCCAAAACAAATTGAACACAAACATTATATCAATTAGAAGTGATCATGGGGGTGAGTTCGAAAATCATCTTTTTGAAGCATTTTGTGAAAGCCATGGGATTGATCATAATTTTTCCGCACCTCGTACCCCTCAACAAAACGGGGTTGTGGAACGTAAAAATAGAATTTTGGAAGAATTAGGAAGGACTATGATCAATGAGAGTGGCCTTCCGAAATACTTTTGGGCCGACGCCATAAGTACGGCTTGTTACATTTTGAAGAGGGTGCTCATCCGTCCTATTCTAAACAAGACACCGTATGAGCTTTTAAAAGGGAGAAAGCCCAATGTATCTCACCTTCACGTTTTTGGTTGTAAGTGTTTCGTGTTGAATAATGGTAAAGAGACACTTGGTAAGTTTGATGCTAAGGCCGATGAAGGTATATTTCTTGGATACTCTCAGTCTAGTAAGGCATATAGGGTTTACAATAAGAGGTTACTTACTGTTGAGGAGTCGGTACACGTTAGTTTTGATGAGTCTTATCCGAAAAATGGGAAAAGGTAGTTCTTTTCATGGTGCAGGTGTATCTTCAGAAGACATACTCAAGGATACTGATAAAGGGACTGATCAACCTGAAGCAGTGCATGTTGAAGAGGAAAAAGATCACCAACCCGTGAAGAGTGAGGAGGATCATCCATCTAATAAAGATGACCTTCCTTCAGCTTGGAAGTCCTCCAAAGACCATCCCATCAACAATATTCTCGGTGACATCTCAAAGGGAGTAACAACTCGTTCCAAGCTAAGTAACTTCTGTTATTACTCCGCTTTTGTTTCGCAAGTTGAGCCTAAAAACTAAAAAGACGCCTTACTCGATGAACATTGGCTTTTGTCAATGCAAGAGGAGTTGAATCAATTTAAAAGAAATGAGGTTTGAGACCTTGTCCCTCCCCCGCGAGGCCATCGAGTAATCGGCACCCGATGGGTGTTTAGGAATAAGCTCGACGAAAACGGAGTTATAACTAGAAATAAAGCGCGCTTAGTTGCACAAGGGTATAACCAAGAGGAAGGCATAGACTATGAGGAAACTTATGCGCCTGTTGCCCGACTCGAGGCTATACGCCTGTTGCTTGCCTACGCATGTGCAAAAAACTTCAAATTATTTCAAATGGATGTAAAAAGTGCATTCCTTAACGGTTACATTAATGAAGAGGTTTATGTTGCCCAACCTCCTGGATTTGAGTCCCATGAGTATCCCGATCACGTTTATAAACTAAAACGTGCTTCGTACGGTCTCAAACAAGCCTCTAGGGCTTGGTATGAGTGTCTTAGAAAATTTCTACTTGATCAAGGGTACTCTAGAGGAAAGGTTGACACAACTCTTTTCATTAAACGTCAAGGAAAACATCAATTTTGGTACAAGTATATGTAGATGATATTATATTTGGTTCTACTAACACAAATATGGTCAAGGAGTTTTCTAAGTTAATGCAGGGAGAGTTCGAGATGAGCATGATGAGAGGGCTTAACTATTTCCTCGAATTGCAAATCAAGCAACTTGATGAAGGGACATTCGTGAGCCAGACGAAGTATTGTCTTGAGTTACTCAAGCGGTTCGACATGGCTAGCTCAAAGGCTATTGACACTCCGATGCCTACGTGTGTCAACTTGAGTCGAGATGAAAATGGTAAAGATGTAGATGTCAAGAGATATAGAGGTATGATTGGCTCTCTCCTCTATCTTACCGCATCACGACCAGATATCATGTTTAGTGTCTGCATGTGTGCTAGGTACCAATCGTGTCCTAAGGAGTCTCATTTAAAAGCTGTAAAGCGCATACTTAGGTACCTATGCGGTACTCCAAAGTATGGGCTTTGGTACTCCAAAGGAAGCGATTGCTCTTTGGTTGGCTATTTCGTTTCCGACTTTGTCGGGTGCAAATCAGATAGGAAAAGTACTAGTGGTACTTGTCACTTTTTCTCGAATTCCTTAGTGAGTTGGCATAGTAAAAAGCAAGTTTCTGTTGCTTTGTCAACAGCCGAGGCAGAATACGTTGTGGCCGGTAGTTGTTGGGCTCAAGTCTTGTAGCTTAAGCAACAATTACTCGACTACAATGTTCAACTTGAACGTATTCCTATTTTGTGTGATAATACAAGTGCCATCAACCTAACCAAAAACCCGGTATTTCATTCTCGCACAAAGCATATAGAAGTAATACATCATTTCCTTAGGGATCATGTAGAGAAAGACAATGTGGTATTTGAGCATGTTGATTCTAAGAATCAACTTGCGCATATTTTCACTAAACCTCTTACGACGGAGCCTTTCTTTAATATTCGTAGGGAACTTGGTCTTCTCGATATCTCGGATCGCGTTTGATTATGTCCATGATTGCATGCTCTATACTTTTGCTTGTCTTTATTTTTTTTAACTAACAATAAGTGATACGATTAAGCTATATGTGAGGGCATTTTTCATCAATCGTCGGAGGTAATATCGTTTCTTCTTAGATTACTATTCTTGATCAATTATGTTTGTAAACTATTATGGCCAAAATGTGGTTTGAATTGATGTTTAATTCATGATTAGATATATTTTTGATCCATTTTTAATTTTGGCATGTGTGTGGCTTGTTATTTATTCTTACTTGTTGCATAATATGCTCAAAATATGCATTTTCCATGTCTTACTTGTTTGAGTCGACAAAAACATGGCATGGGTCGACTCATAAAATGTCATTTTTTCTCATATGTGGGCGCGAGTCAGCGCAGGTCGACCTATGGTCGACGCATCGCTTTGAAAATTTTGAAATTATTAAAATTCGTTCAGCGTGCGCCGACGCATGACCTATTTAGGTCGACACATTGCTGGCGAACTCTAATTCTTTTTTCCTCGGGAAGGCGTGGGCCGCTTCATATGCTAGACACCTTGACCTATTAATTATGCATGTTTCATTTTCCAACTGCATATCATTATACATTGCATCTATTTTCTCCTCATTCCTCTCCTCTCCTTATAAATTCTCAAACCCTAAAAACCCATTACCACTACTCTCTTCAAAATCCAAAAATTCCACAATAAAAAAGGTGTTTAAAAAGGGTTTCTCTACATAGAACCAAGGTCTCTCAGTCTATTCATCTTTATCATCAATATTCAATACTGTTTATCATCATCTACAAGGTTGGTATTGTTCATCAGTGTTTAGAAGAGTGTTCTTCAATGGCTTCACAAAGGGTTACCGGAAAAAGAACCTCCAGAGCATCAACTTTAAGGGCAGGTACATCAACCATGCCGGTAAATGCTTTTTCCTTATTGTCTGATAATCTAACTGCAACCTTCAACAAGGATTTTTGAAACTGATATGTTGTTAAACAATTTGTTTACTACCCCTTGAGGGATGAGGACTATCATCTGTCTGAAATTATTGAAATTCTGAACGTTCAAAAATTTGATGAATTTCTGGAATGTGGTACCAAGTACAATGAAGACTTGGTCAAGTTATTCTACACTAGAATTCTGGGCAAGTTGAAGGTACTGATTTTCAATACATGATTGGTGGTAAAAAGTACTCTGTTAATGCATCTGTTTGGAAAAGTTTGGTTAATCTAGATGGATTAAATCTTCCTAAGGTCACACAATCTATATTTGTCGAAAATTATGAGTTTAAGGCTTCCTTGAACTCAATGTTACGAGACCCTTACTCTGAGAGCATTGTGAATAGCAACTTATTTCCTAAGACAGTCACAACAGGACTGTGGAAACCCGTTGATAGGATTCTTTAATGGATTGTTGCTCATATCCTACGACTTAAGAAAGGAGGGTACTCACGAGTTGATCAAGCTGAAGTTCATTTGATTTATCTGTTGAAAAACAAAAAGCACATTGACTGGCCGCATTACTTCACAAGTCGGATGTTTGCACTCCGCGACTCTACTCGAGGTACGACTTTATGTTATGCTTCTTTCATTCAGTGTATCTTGAACAAGGCTAAGGTAACGGTCTCAAGCATCCCTTACGTGACATTTACTACTGATTAAGAATTTACTCAGAAGACTCTTACCATGATGGGGTATTTTTGGGACAATCAAGACAAAGAATACAAATTTAGGCACAGAACCAAATATCAAGATACTCAATATGATATTGCAGATGAAGAAGAAAATGCACAAGAAGGAGAACCTGGTGACAATATGCAAACAGAGGTGCATAATGTCGAAGATGATAACGTTGAATGGATGAGCTACTCTCCTCCTCAAGATCCCTATGCTAACCAGGGATGGAGTGAGTGGTAGCACACCGGATCGGCCTCAATTGGTTACTTTTATAATCCTCCGAATTATGAATGGCACCAACATGAAGAGTATGAATGGCACCAGCCCGAATATTCTATTCATACACCTACACAGCAATCACAACAGAACAACGGGGAAATCCTCGATATGTTACGCTCAATGCAGCTTCAGCAAGAAAGTTTCATGACCACGCAGGAGGAGAGGTATACGACTCTCTCAAACCAGTTGGAAGCGCAAAATCAAAGCTTCAACAAGTTTGCTACTGCTGTCATGACTCACTTTGATACTTTGGATACTGCTGCTGAAAGTCAGACCCGCTGTGTGACTAATGGTATCAACAATCTTAACTGGGATGTGTTGGAACTGAATGAGCGGTTGGAAGAACACCCACTTCGTCCACCTCCATACCAGTATTTCAGAGGAAGGGGTCACCACTTTAGGGGGAGGAGACCATGAGGAATAGGATCTTACTTTACTGCATGTCATATCTAGCTTTTTGTTTGTATGACTTTTTATGTGCTGAAATTTGCTTTTGTACTTGGTATGCCATTGGAATGTGTTGACATTTGATCTATTATGGAATGTATTTTGAGTCTCTATCTATGCATTTCTTTTACCTTATTTATCTGTATAATATTCGCATTAGCATCATTATATGTGAATGTATGTTGGTGTATCTTGTCTGCAAGTTGTTGAGTGTATCCATAACTATATGATATGAGATTTTTTGACCATAGTCTTTTTCTCTTTTTGATGGTGTCAAAGGGGGAGAAGGATATCTAGAAGCATCAAATTTGAATCTTAGAGGACTTCACACAGTTAGGGGGAGGATGAGATTCAAATTACAAAACAAGCTAAAGAAGATTTTGCCATCATAAAAAAGGGGGAGTATGTGAGGGCAAGGTGTCTCTCACTTGAGCTTTATTTTAATGATGACAAAATGTGTACTAGCTCGTAGTTTGTAATTTGGACGGTATAATCTCATTATTGTCGGCATTATTATTTCGCGATGCATAATCATGAGTCCAAACATATAGGAGGAATCTTGCATATCCCTTACATGTGTGTGATCATGGTATTAGTATTAGGCATGCATAAACTGTGCCTAAGTAGATGAAAACGAGTCGAAAAATCAATTTTTAGGAGTTTTTAAAGCATGAGTCAACCTAAGCTGAGGTTTGGTCGACTCATGAAATGTTGAAAATTTGTGAGTTTCGCTCGGGTTAGCGCACACTGACCCTGCGGTCGATGCATGCCTTTGTCATTTCTCATTCTGCATTTTCTTCTGCCATGCATCAACACATGACCCATGTAGCGGTCGAGGCATGGTCTTCCAACATGCGCAGACTTGTCCACGACGCTGACCCTCTTTAATGTTTAGTCGACCGTTCGCTGCTTATAACTAATTTTTCTGATTTTTTCTTAGTTCAAAATGCTGTTATGATTGGTTGTTGATCGTTGCATCATATAAATACTTGGTTCCTCATTTTTTACATGAATAACAACAAGAAAAAGTGAAAGATATACATTGAAACTTTTCTCTCATCACATTCATCTTCATTCTTGCACTTGTTTCAACAAATACACATAATCATTTTTGGTGATTCATTGCATCATGAGGTGATAAAGTCCGAACATAAAATTGTTGCTTGTTTGGGGTGAGTGTTTCACTGGGTTTTTTCTTGAATAAAACCTCTAGGGTTTTGCCCTCAAAGATCAATTGGATTTGGGGGTTTTTGGTTCAGATCTTGTGTGCATTGAATTTAGCTGAGCGAAGGTGATCGAAGAACGGTGAGTTTTATCATTCAAGTAGCGTTAACCGGAGGATTGTGCAACAATGATTTGGGGATCGAACTGTGTGTGGATCAGAATCAGCCGAGTGAAGGTGATTAAAGACCTGTGTGTTCTTGCAATCTAGTAACGATAAACAGAGGTTCTTCCAACAAGTTCGAGGCACTTGATTCGACTCGAATCAAGGGAAGAGAAGACATAGTATCTGCATCAACGAAGTTTCTTGAGTGTGTGATAGCTAATTTTTCTCTTGTAAAAACAATTTGCAAACAAGATTATAGATATCTCAATTCTAGATATAGAATTGGGGGCAGACGTACCCGAAGCGAGGACGAAAGGAGAACTGCCTAAACAAACCTGGTGTCGTTTCTCTTTCCCTATCTCATTTAATTTTCGAACTGTTTACGCTTGTGATTGTTCAATTGATCGATAAAAATTCTGGTATAGTTTAGCGTAGGAAATTAATTTGAAAACCATTGCACAATCATTTTTGGATTGTGCTTAGTGAAAATTCTGCATCAACTATCATAGAAGGTTTAGCCTAGAGTTTTATGCACTCCAAGTGCTCGATAAATTGAACGCTTACAAGGTGTTTGATATATTGTCAATTTTGGTTTAATTTTTGACTGCTCATTGGAGATTGCACCATATTAAGTGCTTTTGGAAAATTGATTAATTATTAAGTTGCGATTCTATTTTTCTCTTCGAGCCTTTCGTTCCATTTGGCTTACGTATATCCGATTCTCTCAGTAACTCGGTTCGTGTAGATGAATTATCCTCGGCCGCTTCCTCAAGATATTTTTAAAATCAAATTTTAGCGCCGACTCGCATTTAAAAAGAAGTGATCTATTCAACCCCCCCTTCTAGATCAATTGCCTTCGTCTAACAAGTGGTATCAGGAGCACCGGTTAAATCTAGTGCTTCAAGTATAACTTTTTAGAAAATGGCAAACGAACCGAAAGGGTCTTATAATAGAGCACTTGTTTTTAACGGAGAGAATTATAGTTACTGGAAGGATTGTATGCGTGTTCACATCAATTCTATTGATAGGAAGGTATGAAGCGTTATACAAAACGGTCCAATGGAAATTACCATGACCGATGTGAATAACATAGTAGTACCTATGCCTGAAGCACAATGGAATGAAGAAGACGAGAAAAAGTAAAACTACGATTTGAAGGCTAGAAATACTCTGATCTCCTCATTGGGAGTTGACGAGTATTATAAAGTTTCACATTGTACGAGTGCTAAAGCTATGTGGGACGCATTACAAGTTGCCCATGAGGGTACTAACGACGTCAAGCTAGCTATAATCAATACATTGACTCAAGATTCCACCTCTTTCACATGAAGCAAGGGGAAACCATTGCCGACATGCAAAAGAGGTTCACTTATTTAATCAATAGACTTAACTCACTTGGTAGGCCAATTTCCAATGACGTTGCTACTAACAAAATCTTGAGGTGTCTTACTAGGGATTGGCAACCGAAGGTGACCCCCATAAAAGAAGCCAACGATCTATTGGCGTTAGACATCACAACATTATTTGGGAAGCTCGAGGAACATGAGCAAATGCTCATTAGCTTAGACCAATTTGAGAAAAGAGAGAAGAAGGAAAAGAACAAGACCAAAGAAGCAGAAAAGAAGTCGATAGCTCTAAAGACTTCTAGTTCAAAGTCCTCCGCATATGAGCTAAGCGAGAGTGAATCTAGTGATGACGAGGAAGAGGATTTGAATGAAGACATGGGATTATTTGTGAAGCGATACAATCGCTATATCAAGAAAAATGTTATTCAACATTCGGAGAAAAACCTCGTCAACTTTCGAAAACAATCAAGGTCTTCCAAGAATGAAGACAAAAAGAGTGGAAAAACTAAGGGTTCTTGCTATAACTGTGGAAAAGTAGGCCGCTATAAGCCGGACTGTCCATTGTTGAAGAAGGACAAAGGTAAGGATAAAAATTGTCAAGTGAAGAAACAATCTAAACCTAGAAGAGCCTATATATCGCTTGGGAAAATGATAGTGAATCATCTAGTGCTGAAAGTTCAAGAGACGAAGGAGAGTCCGTCAACCTTTGCCTTTCCGCTCACCAAAAGAAAAAGAACAAAAAGGTAAGACACTCTAAGTACGATAACTCTAATTCAATGTCTTATTCTGAACTACAATATGCGTTTGATACTCTACACCATGAGGCCAAGGAAGCCTTTAAACGGTTAGCTTCAAATAAACAAATATTTTCTCATTTGGAGCAAAATATCTCCGATTCCGAAAAGGAATTAGAGGCTCTCAAAAAGTCCATGGTGCATACTAGAGGACGAGTATGCTAGGGATGGTCATGTTGTTGATGTGTCGCCTAGATGTCGACATATCATGGATCTTGCGCAGACGAGTATAGACAGATGAGTCTTTCCAAAAGGATCTGAGGGGAGGGACATTGTGGATGCCATCCTTACCGAGGCACGAACGACACTGCAGTCTAGGAGGCAACGTAGGAGCAGGGGAGTCTGACATACACAGTAGTGTATTATTTGTATTAGTATTTGTAGTAGTATAACACCTTGTTATTGTGACTAGATTATGGATTGGTTTATTCATAAATGACATTTTCATCTTGTGCATTAAGTATATGGTTTAATTTATAAAAAAATTATTATGATAGTATAGTTTTAATATATAGTCTATTACATCGGTGTATTTCGTACAAATAAAAAGTTAAAATTTACTGTCATGGGGAATTACAGAAGTGCATCTCCATAACCTGATATAAAAATGCATATCTAGATCAATTTAAGACAAAATGAGCGTGTATCAGTTAAGAATGCATGGGGTGCGCATAAGATTAATACGAAAATGCATTTTTAAATTAATTTAAGAACAAAATAAGTGTGTCTCAGTTAGGAATGCATGGTGTGTGCGCATAAGCTTAATACATAAGTGCATATCCAAGTGTATATCTAGATCAATTTAAGGAAAGAAATGTGTGATTTATTTACATATATTTGGTGTGAAAAAAATGTGTCCAAAAATGTATTTTCAAATTCTCCAGAAATATTTTCAGATTTTCTTAAAATCCTTCTCCACCACTTAGGGTGAGCGAAGAAATTTCTCAATATAATCAATTGGATAAATATGTATAAGTATGCGCACTAATAATGTTGATTGATGATTAAAGATGGTAAAATAATCTTATAGTGATCATACGTAAATAAGTTTAATAAATTGTTTTCCTGTGACATTTTTAATTTACTATTATAGAGTTGTTACTATAAAAGATTTTTAGTGACTTATGAAATTCTATTTATTTTATGTATCACAAAACCATGTATTACAGGGATTATATCCTTTTTGACTTTTAAAATGGAATACAAACTTATTTATTCCAAATTATTTAAAGAGATGTGTTGAAAATAAAATGAGTATTTAATTATAGAATTCAATTAGTCAGAAAGAGAAAAATTTAAAACTAAAGAATATAGTTTTAAAATAAATCAGTTTTCAAATCAGTTTGTAATAAAAATAGGTTTCTGATTATGAATTGATTTTAAATTGAATTAAAATCAATTTAAAATTTAATTAATTGTTAAATATAACTTTTAAAAATAAATGATGAAAGGAGATATTAAAATACAGTTTAAAATAAACGATTTTAAAATCGATTCATAATATAAAACCGACTTATAAGAGACCTAAGAGACATGAGGCCCCAGAGGTAAATATGATTGGACCAAGGCCCCATATGCGGAAAATCGGATCACTCTAATTTTAATAAAAGGATGTTCTTTCCATCTTTAGTGGTGCTTTCCACACCCTTGAAAATTCAAAAACGTCCTTCATGCGTTTAGAGATGCATCTTCGGACGCATCCAAAATCACACTAATCTTTGCTTTTCTCTGTTTCGCCACATTTTGAAAAAAATGGTCCGAAGATACACCTCCGTATAATACAATTTTCCTGGGTGGAAAAGACATCAAATTTTCGGTACAGTTTGAAATTTCCGGCAGTTCATTTGGAATTTTCGGTGTACCGGAAATTTTAGAATTTCTGGTAAAGTGCAAAATGTTCTGGAAATTTGAAATTTCCGTGGTGATACTAGAAATTTCACCCTAAGTGAAATTTCTAGTAGTTTTATTTTTAGGGTTTTTTTGGATGACTAGGATTTTGCCGACAGTTTTGTGCGGTTGTGATTGCACTGACAATTTGTGTGGTCTAGAATAGATTCAAAGTTGTATAAATACGGGTCACCTGTTTTTGATTAACACATCTCAAAAAATGTCTCCTCCCCATTTTTTGATTAAGGCAGAAGTGTATTTCAACGAAGCTTCTCCTCCTGTAGATTTCAAGCTTCCTGATGGCACCACCTCTTTTGCCTGCCTGACGTCGAAGTTGAATGAATTGTTTCTTAATGGCGACAATAGAAAGGTGAGAAAGATCAAGTTTTGTGAAGATTGGATTGAAACAAACGGGAGAGCGAAATACAACCTTATTGAGTTGAAGACGGACGAAGATGCAAAGGAAATGTGGAGATAATTTCGCCGTAGGATAACATAGGGGGCCGATCAAGTTAGATGCAAAGCTGTCAAGACCCGTTGACGACATAATGGAGATGCTGAAATGTCCTAAAGCGTCTGGTAGTGTTTAGGTTTTTCTTATTTATTAATCATTTTCTAATGTTAAGTGTTTTCTGTTTAAGTTATGAAAACCACTGTCAGATGTTAGTTAACGTTCACACTGCAATTTAAGGAAGATCACTAATATTAGCTAATAAAGTGTTATGATATAGATGTCTGAATAATATACAAATAATACAAATCATACAAAATATATCTAAATAGGCCCCACGGGCTATGTGTGTAGCACAAGCTAATCCAGTATAAACGTCACCATTTGGGTTTACCAAACCCATGAGGTTATCCATAATCAATGCAATCATCTGGAGGCGTTGCTGGTCATCGACGTGATCTACTAGAGGAGGCGGCAGTGACACGTAATCAACAAGTACCTGGTCATCAAAAGGCCCATCATCAGCTGGGGGTGGGGTGAGGCGAGAGTGTGATATAGTGAGGTACCACTCCAAGTAATCATCCTCACACTACGAGGGTTGCTGAACAATAACTACTGGATCTCTGATGGCACGACCGGAGCTGAGGAAGTTACTCTGAAACCACCAATCAATCTCTGAAGCTGGAATATGTGGAACTGGTTGTGGGATACCCTGAACATAACCATACCATCACAGACACCTCTCAGGCAAGTGTCTAGAAACCATGGTCTCCCACCGCATATAACCTATATATAACGATGAATCCTCGAACTCACGGTGGACTCTATGACCAGTGTATGGTGTCCAGATGACATCATCTACAGTCAGCGCATCGAGCCTCCTCCTATACTCAGTAACACCACCAGGATGTGCCTGTATCCCCTTCCACCTCTTCGCCCGTGGGGCTCCCACCTCGCAATGGTGCACCCTTCTGTCACAGATGGCAGGGAAATGCTCGTATATCCAGCACTAAAATCATAAATCAAACATAACAAATAATAATTTAGAAATGATATTCGTAAAAACTAAATACGAAAGTAATAACATATAATAATTTCAAGTATACCTGTAACAGACTCAAATAGCCAGTAAGTTGTCTGGTCTCAAAGACCGTTACCACTCCAAGGGCTGTATACAACTGGGTCAACGCAGCACATCCCAAGCCAAGCTGGTGTCCTCGAGGCTACTGAAGAGGCACAAGTACCAGGCATCAACATAAGTACCAGACTTGTCCGCAAAGAGCATACATACTACTATATGTAGCATGTACGCCCTAGCGGCAACCTCATACTTCCCATTAGCTACAAGTCGGTCGTATATCTTCCGAATCCAATGCATGCGAATGTGCACACCCCTGGTCTCACCAAACTCCTCCAGCACCTCCGCTTCAAAGAAACTCAAATCATGTGACACAACCTGACAAGTGGTGGTCACGCTAAGAATCAGAGCTGTCCAGAATCTGCCACCGATAGGGAGATAGAAATATGCAGAGACATCATCCAGAGTGAAAGTCATCTCCCTAAACGGAAGATGAAATGATGATGTCTCCTTGTGCCACCTCTCAACAAAGGCACTAAGCAAAGGAGCGTCAAGCATGGTGAGGGAGTAGTGGGCAAAATCAGGCATCTGGAAGTCCCGTATAATCCGAATGACCTGCTCAGGCATCAGAGTCTTCAGGATGTCCTTCATCTTTGACCCGTGAGATGTGATCTTCAGTGTGGGTCGCTCCCGTGACAATAAAATATAAAAAAATTAGTTGATACTTAATTATGACAGACAAACATAAACAAAAATTAAAACTTAGCATACAATACATATACGACACCCTGCCATAATCATAAGCCCACATGTTCAGCATACTCTATAAGCACAAACTGGTCGATGGGTCCCCCTGGGAATCCTCCATCAAGGTGCACAGACGGCTCAGTTGAAGGAGCCGTAACCTCTGTGTCAGCAGTAACTGATGGACCCGACTCACCAACAGCAGCATCTAGTAGTACCTCCTCAACAACCTCCCGAGAAACCTCCTGAACAACCTCTTGAACAACTGGATCAACCACCGGCTCAATGACCAACTCAACCACCGGCTCACCAAAGGGATTAAGTACAGAAACGTTTGGCAACACCTCATCTGTAGCCTGCTCTGCTGATCAAAATCCACGGCGTTAAGTGGAACGAGATGCCCGAAAATGACCCCGCTCAGCCATCCGCTTCCTGAGTGAACCGATGGGGACCACTCGTCCTGTTTGTAGCTGGGAAGACTCAACATCAGCACCCCTGACAGCCCTACCATAGTCTGATACTCAGTCCATAGCTTTCCCTACAATAGTACCATCTCTGCCTCTGGATTTCACTGCAAAAGAATAAAAAAAATAAATATTAGGAAAAAA
The DNA here is from genome assembly GCA_022829125.1 of Lathyrus tuberosus. Lineage (NCBI taxonomy): Eukaryota > Viridiplantae > Streptophyta > Magnoliopsida > Fabales > Fabaceae > Lathyrus > Lathyrus tuberosus. Next base: position 14,888,958 of record JALAZF010000027.1, on the reverse strand, counting down.
TAACAATGGCAGTGTTAAGTGCAAAATATGACTTAAATTGAACCATCTTTCTTGGCATTTTTAAACTCATTTCTTATGTTTTATTGGATTTAGTTCTTGTTCTTGTGTGATTCTTCAATTATATTGCAAATACCTTTGGATGCTTTGATATGTGTGTTATTGTGCATGATATAGACATAAAACACCATTGATTAAGACACAAATGATTGGACAAGGAAGCCAAAGAAATGAAGAGGAATCAGCATGTTCGCTGTGCGAAAACGAGCGAGGTGAAAGCGAATGCTCGCTGTGCGAGGTCCTGGCGAAGCCCCAGCGAACCATCCCAGATTTGAGGCAGTAGGAAAAGGGTCCAAAGTTCGCCGAGCGAATCTGTAGCGAAGAGGTTCGCTGTGCGAAGAAGTGCTCGCACTGCAAACTCAGATATTTTCCAAGGGCGGTTTAAGTGTTCCTGAGGCACTTCAAGTGCCTAAAAGTGATCTTCGCTGGACGAAGAAGGTGTTTGCTAGGCGAACAAGACAGATTTTTGTTTTACTATATAAGTACTTTTCTTGCTTTTTAGAAACTAGACTTGTATTTTTGAGATCAGAACTTTATCTCTCTTCATTCCAAGCATATTATAGAGAGAGAAACACAAACCCTAAAAGGGAGAAGCACAAATCGAAGCAACTCAGAGCTTGATCTTCGAGTAAGAGCTTCAATTTTTTGTTGGGTTTTGATGTAATCTTTTGATACCTTATGTATTTCATCTAATCTATGTATTGTGAACTAGTTTTGATTCAATATTGATGTTGTCTTTGATTTCTTATTTGTGGGTCTTGACAAAACTCTTTTCAAATATTAGATCTTAGATATTCATCTATCAATGAGCAAGCTTTTGACATAGTCTTGTAAGTTAATATTCACTAGTATCACTTTTATTTTATTGTGTTGATTAGTAGCATGAGTAGTATGAGTAGGATCAATACGGTAAATACCACGATAACGTTTTTGACGCGAACGGTATTGTGAGGATGCATGATAATAGAGATGAAGAACTATGTTCACATACATTTGGCAAATTAGTTGAATGCATGTAAAAAGGGTGAAGCGTATGTACAAATTCTGATAATGGCATTTTATATGAATCAATCATGGATCTGATATGGATGTCATCTTTGTTTACCTGTTTATCTTTGATTTGAACCGTTATAGAAATATACTCTTCAGATCTGGATCTAGGATGATTATCTGTTAGGTTCTAGACTTTAGACATAGATTTAGGCTTAACATTTGCGTAAGTATTAGTTCTTAATACTCTGTGTTATTGAGTTGCGTTAGATTTGTACATTTCAAAACACAGAGCATACCAGAAATTTTGAAATTTCCCGTATAAAACTAAATATTCATAACTACCAAAAATTTCAAAATTTTCGATACACAACTAGATTTTTAAAACTACCGAAAATTTTGAAATTTCAGGTACAAGACTAGGTTTTTTGAACTATCGGAAATTTTGAAATTTTCGGTAAAAAATATTGGGTTCTGTACCAAAAATTTTAAGTAGATATTACCAGAAATTATGAAATTTCAGGTATAAAATACCGAAAATTTTAAAATTTATGGTAGAAAATACTGGAAATTATGGATAATTTCCGATAGAAAATACCAGAAATTATGGAATTTCTGGGAAAAACTTACTTGTTTTGAAATTTCCGGTAGTTGTTTTGAAATTTCTGGTATGACTCTTGAAATTTAAAAATTCCGCTACTGCACTGTAAATTTGGAATTTTGGGGAAATTTTTTTTTAAGGTTAGTTTGGTTTATTCATACAGATTGAGAGGGGGGGGGGGGGGGGTTGAGGTTTAAGTGTGGAGGTGACAGGTTAATTTCTCACTCATTTGCCCATTTCGCCTCCTGGGCCATACATTATAAGCCCACAAGGCTTTACTTACCTATATCCCAAAGTTGCTAATTCACCCCCACCATGTTGAATTCCGCAAGAACATTAATCTTGGGCCTTCAATGCTAGGCCCAATGCCTTTTGCTGGTCCAAACCCCCGGTTCAGCCACACCCCCTAGCAGATTATGGTTAAATTAGTTAATTACTCATTGTTTGTTTTGTTCTTTTAATTCCTTTTGGCAACACACTAAAAATCCATAAAAATACACCTTAAATACACATTAACAAATAGTATTTTTGTTAGATTAGATTTTAATTGAATTTAATTATTAGTTTTAATTTCAGTTAGTACAAAATTAGTTAGAAATTAGGCTTAACATGATTCCAAGTTTTAATGCCATTATCTTTCTTCATAACTTCATGTGCTCAAATATAATCTTTAGCATGATCATACTCTTGATTAGTTGATCAAGTCCAATCTTGATCAATTAATTACATTTGATATTAGACTTGTCTTAGGCTTTCCATGAACAATTTCATGCTTCCCTTAGGACCCATATTCATTCAAGTGATCATAAGTCCCTTGATCACTTGATTGAATTAGATCTTCTACACTTGCATTACATCAGATCCATCAAGTCACACTCAAGTCAAGACTCACATTCAAGACACTGAAGATAGAAAAACGTCAAGACCTGATAATGTTGAGCTTCATCCATTCAAGCACACCTTGCCTCATCAAAACAAAAACTCTTTTTACTTCAAACACCTTTAATTATGATGCGAATTGTGCGCCACGAGCCTTAAGCAATGAAGAAGAATGAGAGAAATTATTCATACCCTTGTTCTGAATATCTTTGAATACACGACGTAGGCCTTAGTTGGTCAAAGTATTCTCCTCCGTACATAGACTTTAGTGCAATTCAAATAAAAAAACTTTCAAACTTTCTTCCCATAGACAACAATTCAACAATTAACATCCACAATACTTTGCTCTTTGGACCAAACACAATACTCTTTGGGTACCCGTATACTCTTGTAATCACCTTTCCTTGGTTAATCACCTCCTTCATGGGTTAATCACTTTCTCATGGTTAAACACCCATCTTTGAACCATGCAAATCCTTGGTTTAAACACCACTCTTCTTGTTTAAACACTACTCTCTTGATTTAAACACCACTTCTTTGGTTTAAACACCGCTCTTATTACTTCTTTGGTTTAAGCACCACTTCTTTGGTTTAAACACCACTCTTATTTTCTCTTTGGTTTAAACACCACTTTCATTTCCTTCTTGGTTTAAACACCACTTTTATCACTCTTTTTGTTTAAACACCACTTTTTTATTTCCTCGTTGGTTCAAACACCACTCTATGGGTTCAAACAACACACTTTTGGTCCAAACAACACTTTCACCACCTCAACAACCTTTTTCAATCCAATTCAAGCAACCATTTTTTTCTTTTAAACAATTTTCTTTTCTTTTCATTAAAGAACTGTTATAATCTGTTCCTTAGCAGTCAAACTAAAAGCTTAGAACATCCGAACAAGGATCAAAATTAGCTAGAGTCAAAACACATATAGGATACGATTATAACTGTTCCCTAAAATCAACCAACAAATACTTATTTTTTACCCCATGAACTAAGGAGCTCTGATTTTCTCATTGCAATATGAGAATACGTAGATACGAGAGTTTATATCCTTGGCGAACATATTAATTAAAAACTTATTTTTTCCCTTAATTAAAACCAATCACAAGTAACCTTTAGATAGTAACACCCATCCGTGCAAAGAACAATTAAAACGGTTCCCGTTGAGTACAATGGATATGAGAGATGCTAATACATTCCCCTCGCATAACCACTCCCTTACCCATTTATCTTTCCCTTGAATTTTATTAATATTTTTCCTTTGAGAATAAATAAAATTCAGTGGCGACTTTGTTATATCATCAAACGCACAATACACTTTGATATTTTTCGCGTCGCGACAACATATTTCGAGTATAATTATTTAAGTAAAAGTTAACTTCTATTAAGAATTCTTTTTTTCCTTTTGGTCAGATACAAGAAATGTTATTTTGACACCATTCTCCTACACCTACAGCGTATTTCACTGTTCACCAATACGGTGACCAGTGAAATATTATAATAATACTTTTTTTTTTAATTTAAAAAAAAAAATTTTACAACTAAATTATTTTTTACATCTGGACGTTTATTAACCAAGTTCATCACTCCATTAACCAACTTTTTACATTGCATTAACCAACTTTATTTTACTACTAAAAATTATTTTTACACCTGGACATTTATTAACCAAGTTCATAATTTCATTAACCAACTTTTTACATTGTATTAACCAACTTTATTTTATTAGTAAAAATTATTTTTAATATCTGGACCTTTATTAACCAACTTCATCACTATATTAACCAAGTTTTTACATTTCATTAACCAAGTTTGATTTACTATTGAAAGACACTGTTCACAGATACTGTTCACGGAACTATTCATATACGGTTTATTGTTCACGGTAACTGTACATGTACGGATTTACTATTCACGTGCACTGTTCATGTATGGATGAACAGTGCATACGGTGTAGGTGTAGGAGAGTGGTGTCAAGGTAGCATACCTGATAGTTCTATGTTAATAATAATTGCAATTTGTTAGACTTTGCTACTCCCATTACAAACATATGAATCTCTAAGTCAAACTACTTATATTTCCCTATACAATAATTAGTAGCTAGTCCTATTATTTCTGATAGGAATGTACATGTTGAATTGAGGGGTTACTTGCTGATTTGTTGACAGAAAGGGTCAAAGACATGCATTACAATTTAGAACAATTAGGAATGGTGATGTACTTTCACTGATGTACTAAAGTAGGAACATCATATATATGGCAACATTCCTAATAAACGATTGATGCAACACATTGTGGACCCTTTTTTGATTGACTAGTGCCACAATGTTACTATATCTTAATCAATCTACGACATAGTTCTGTTGCATTTCCACTTTCCACTTTTCTAGATACACTTGCTTGCTAATGAATCTCACTAGTCAAATAAAAACATTTCCAAAAAGCCAACTGTAATATATCAAAACCATGTTCGCACTTTGCACAATAAAGAGTTTGTACTTTTGGTTTTGTTAATAGAGTAAAAGTATTGAATGATCTGTGTGTAGCACGATTTGGTAATGTTGCTAACGACAGATATAACATTCCATATTCGTTTTAGAGTGGGAAGGGGATGCATGACCTACCAGTTTGAGAAGTTGATGAATAACTATTTTGAGACAGAAGTTACAGTAGAAATTGCTGTTAAGTGTTCCAACTTGTTAGCAGTTGTTGCAAAGTGTGCCGACTTGTTTACCTACTTTTTTTTGAAGTTTATTACATTGGTGGGGGTGGAAATTAATCTAGAAAGAATTTGGAAATTGATTTAAAAATTAATTATTTTTTTCACCAAGTTTTTTCATCGGTTTAACATTTTATCCGATATAAAAATGATTTTTTTTTCACATGTTACTTTTATAATCAGTTTTTCATATAAATCCTCAAAAAAGTGGTCTATGTTACATTTGTCGTCTTAAATTTTTGAATTCGATGTAACTCATCATTACAAAATCGAATTATAAGATGGAAAATGCATTTATTTGTTAGAAAATGTTCAATGTATGTAATATTATATATGAAAGTCTTAACACACCTTTCACGCCATGCACTATTCGATTTGATGTGTGGATATAAATGGTAAGTGATTCGATGGCAAAAACTTGATTAGAAGTGACCTAACGGATCGATCTTGAACTAGGTTTTGATACCATTTAGAATTTTTGACTTTGATCTAACTTATTCCTACAAAACTTACTTGTTGGGTGATAATTGCACTCACTTATAAACATATGTTCATTTCATATATAATGTCAGATGTGAAACTCTTAACACACTCACTAATGTCCATCACTATCTGACTTAATATATAGATATAAATGGTGGGTGGCTCGATAGTAAAAACCTGATATCATGTGGCCTAGTAGATCTTGAAATAAGTTTTGATACCATCTTAGTTTTTCGAGTTTCATCTATCTTATTCCTACAAAATCGGTTTGTAAGGTGATGATTTCCCTCACATATAAAAATATGTTCATGTCATATAATGTCAGATATAAGACTCTTAACATACTCATTACACTCAACCCTATTGAATTTGATGTATAAATACAAATGGTAGATGTCTCAATAGCAAAAATATGATAACAATATTTATGGGTTTACTATATTTCATGTATCTTATTTAGAGCAGTTTAATATTTTCTAACCTTTAGTATTTATAATATATAATATTGTAACTCTTCATCTTTAAGTTTTTGTTCACTTTAATGAAAACCCTAATCTAAAGAATGTTTCTATATGCTCACAATGGTTAAGATTTTTTTTTTAAAAGGCAAGAAGAGATTTACTAAAAAACATGAGTACAAGGGATACTCCACCCTTACAAGGTACAAAAACACACAGTTAGAGAAAAAACTCAACAGGATTAGTCAACCAAATGGAAAGAGTACAAGACAGGGGAATATAAGCCCCTCTAGTTAACCACTTCCACGCTGAAATTTTAACAGCATTAACACACTTCTCCTCTGAAAAAACAGACAGATTGAACACCGAATCATTACGACATAACCAAAGATTCCAAACCGTGGCAATCCATATCACCATATCCAGAATTCTGCTATGTCTCCTGCTTATATTAGAACAAACATCCGTAAAAGACTCGAGGCAGGTAGGAAAAGACGGGAACCTGCAACTAGACCAATCCCCAACAGCATTCCACACCCTTACTGAAACAACGCATGATCCAAAAAGATGATCTTCATCTTCTATTCCACTTCTGCACAGGCCACAAACTAAATTCGCCGGATCAGCAATAACACCGCGTTTCGCAAGTTGCAATCGGGTTGGAATTCAGTTTTTAATTAATCTCCATATAAACACTTGTATATTCGACGGTAAAGACGTCATCCAAACTTTCTTCAAGCCAAAAAGTGAATCTTGGCTAACTTCATCTGCAGAAACTCCCGCTGCTAAAGCATCATACCCAGCCGAGACAGAATAAAGTCTATCGTTATCTGCAGCCCATCCCACCGTATCGTTCTCAGAGGAGGCTCGAATCCCGACAGCAATGGCGTCTGTGACTGATTTACAATTTGCCACCATCAACTCCTTATCAATTGCAGAATTTATAGCTGCAAAAGAAGCCTCCCACACAATACCACCCTGCTGTCGCTCCCGAAAGATTCGCATCCAACGGTACAAACGCGAGAGTGGAGCGGAAAACACAGAGTCGCCAGCAATGTGTATTTATCCCGAGAGAGGAAAAGGAAACACTGCATAAACCTGAAGAGAAAGGGGGAAAGACATGGTCATCGCAACCATAGTCCAGGTTCGGGAGTCGGTTATGCGAGGGGAAGGTGTTAGCACCCCCACGCATCCATTGTACTCGATGGGATCCACGCTTGTTGTCTAACGGAGGGTGAGCTATCCTACCATCTATGGCAGAATAAAAGAAAACGGGGATGGGGGTGACTAAGACGGACTCGGTAGGACATATTCGATGCCCTAGGCCTACGTACTCCCTCAGTGCAATGGGAAAGTCAGAGTCAACGTAGTTCGGACGAGAACTGTGGGGGAAGGGTGCTCGCCAAAACAATCGCTGCCTTGTGCCTACATATCCTCAATCGGACGAGAGAGAGCAATCATAGCTAATGTAGTTCGTGGGTACGACCACGGATGGGTAAGTGTTTTTTACGAGAGCAACAAGCTCTTTTCTGAAAAAAGAAGTTTGAAACCCAACAATCCTGAAGGATAAAAAGATTTGAATTTGTTTGGTGTTTTTTAGACATAAGTGTTTTAAGTTAGTTCGTAACTTACATTGAACCAAAGTCTACCATGCGGGAACGAGAGAATCGCATGGTCGCCCCCAAATGGGACGTATGCTAAACACCCTAGAAGAGGAGGGGAGACCCCTCGTTCTTCATTTCCTACACTTAAGGCTCGAGCGCAATATATGTTATATTTTATTAACTGTTTTCAAGAAGTTTTGAGATGAGAAGAGAGAAGACCCAAAAGGAAACTCTAAAGGGAAACTAAGAGTCCTAATGTTATCATGCATGGATGACTTATGGTTAGTGAGGCTTAGGAGGGACGACTGCCTAAAACCTAATGCTAATCCTACTCCAAGCTTAATCAAAAATTAAGTTGGACTAGGTAGCTCTAAAGGGAAAAGAATCCAAGACTTCAACAAGTCTTGAGATCCATGGGATGAGAAAGAGTGAAAGAGAAGAAAGAAGCATCTTAAATGCTAAATCAAACACAAGTATGAAAGCTTAAAAGAGAAAGGAGAAGTTAGAATGTGGATAACTATCGACATCCCATTCACTTACCATTAGCCCCTACATGGTTAGCAAAAACAAACATAAGCAACAATAAGACAAATGAAACCCAAACAAGTCACAACCCAAAGAGAAATGGTTACAAACCAAATGAAACTCATCCAAGTCAGAATGTACACCTTAGAGGTGACCCATAATGTTTACCAAACAAGATCAAGCAAAGAGAATGCAAACAAGTAGCAAAACATACAAGAAAGTCATCAAAGAAGGAGTAGAAGGAGAATGAGTGGATATGCAAGGTGATCATGTAAGAATGCTTCAAATAATATCAAAGTCAGAATGTGGATGACCTAAACATGATATACAAGTGTCACATAAGGCATACAAGCAAGTATCCAAGCATTAATAATCATTAGAAGAAGGAGAAGGAAGCATGTAAGTGAAACATGTTAAAGGATGCAAAATGAAACATGAATAGAATATGACATGAATGCAAAGCTCCAAGGTCAGAAAAATACATCAAATGAAGTGCAAAGGAATGATATGGCATGGCATACACAAACCAAACACAAACCAAGAAGAGGCATAGATGAGAAGAAGTGAGAAGGTAAGTCAAAAGAGGCATGTAAATCAAACATTAAACATGTGCACAAAATATGCAACAACCTCACACCAATGACCTATAATTGCAATTAAATGACCTATAATGATTCAAACATGGTTTATGAAGTCAAAGAAACAATCCCAAATAATGGCACAAGTGCCTTCTCAAACAAGTAATCAAACATGATAAAAGATGTGCAGAAAAGAAGACCTCAAACAAAGAGCAATCAAACAATTAGAAAACATGATTAAAAAATCATCAAATTAAACCTCAAAACACCTCAACCAGGGGAAAACAACATGTCAAAATCCCAAGAAAAAAATTCACAAGATAAGTCCTTCAATTAATCATGCAAAGTCACATGGGAATTATGAACTAATATGCAAAAGAGAGGGACCAAAATGCAATATGAAAAGAGTTTAAAAATATGATAAATTTTTTTTAATGTACTTCAATATGTTGATGAAACAATACAAAAAGAATGGGTTCAAAATGTTTTATAGATGATGAGAAATAAAATCAGCAAGGCAGGGTGTGCATATATGAAACAATTCAAAAAGAAATTAATTAAACAATTAATTCAGGTGCACAAAATAAAATAAAAATGGAAAATAAAATTTGGAAAAATTTTATAAAATGCAAAAGATGATCCATGATTTTTTTTGGGATTTTTGGATGCATTTAGCTAATTTTAAAAATTAAAAATGAAATGCAACAATTAATGAAAATAAAAATAATTGAAATAAACATGGGAGGTGCAAACAGCAAGCATAACACGTTCAAAAGTGGACTGGATCAAAAGGAGGGGTGCCAATAGCACAAAAAGCCCAAAGCGCTTTTACACTAGACTCAGAGTCAACAAACTTAACTCCATCATTGCCATAAGATTGATCCAATGGACTATACGCAGTCAACATAATCAAATAGTAAACCAGATGAAAGGCCAAGATTGAAAGCACATGGTAACAAGCATACTCACGCACACACACAACACAATCAGAAATTAAAACATAACACGTGAGAGGCACATGGAAATTTTAATGTGTTGGCAAGATCTAAACCACAAGATGCATCAGACGTTCCAAAATCAAAACCAAACATATCAGCATCATCAGTGAACATCATAGATCATCATGCAAGCTTAAAATTCAAGTTATATGATCATGAAAAGTGAGTTAACCTGAAGATTGCATAGCTCGAAATACACCAAGAAACCCTTCCAAAAGCTGCAGATCTTCCTCTTTTGAGCTCTATTTGCAAAATAAATGCAAATAGAGGCTTGAATCTGGCTAGATCTAAGACTTTGAACTTGAACCAACTTGAAATCAACTTGTGGAAAACCTCACTCTCAGCTCAAAACAATGGATGATTCTTGCTCTACCAAGTGTGTAGGTCACAAATATGAAAAAAATTTCTTCAGAAACCCTTGTAATGAATGAGTTTCGAAGAGAGAAAGTTTTAGTGAGAAAAAGAGATTCTGAACAAATGGGAGTGCATGACCTAGTAGTGAGGGCATGAGTTAGCTTATATACATCCCATTAGACCTCTGATCATAATTAGCAATTGATTAATCCCTTGGTTAGTGAGTTTGGATGGTTTATGCCAAAATGAATTTTGTAATACCACCACTAATCCACACGTGCATTCCCATGCTTTCTATGATGGATCACTCATATTTCATTTTCTAATCACACCTGAATTGAATTTGGGCTTTGAAATGTCTTGGTTTGTGAGTTTTGATGCTTCTTGCAAAAATGTACTTTGTGAAATAAGTGAGGTACAAGTCATGAAATGGAGTGAAATAAAGGTAAAAAATGGTCCTCATACAATGTACTTTGATGTTGTAATATGACATGAAGCAATAGAACCAAATATAGGTCAATATGAACCAAAATGCAAAAGGTGTAAAAATGACACCATAAGAAAACCCTAAAATCACCTTGCCTTGTTTTGGTCATATCTAGAGTTCCACAAATGATATGGAGATGTTCTAGTACTTTTTGGAAAGGAGAGAGAAAGAGCTACAACTTTCATGTTGGAGGAAAATTCATTTGAAGCTTCCTTGATGATGAAAAGTCAAGTTGAATGTGGTGGAAAAACTGCCAAAAATGGAAAGTTCTCATTATAGGTCATTTTCCAAATTTAGTAACTTTTGCACAAACTCTTGATTCTTGAAGAATGATGTCATCCATGTTATTCCTTGACCAAATAAAGGTACATGGACTTGGGAAACATGATTTGAACCCTTGAAAACCCATGGTTGACTTTCCTCTTGAACTGTTGACTTTTGCTTACTTCACAAGTAACTGATCCACTGAAAATCCTCCACAATGAATCACTAGCCAAGTCTTCCTCCATGAGTGCTTGTAAGCATGTAGAACCTCATGAGAATGTATTTGAACAAGAAAAAACCCATCAAGAAGCCTTTTGGAACCAAAACCCTAATTTGGACCATCTGATTAGGAGAGTGTGGTTCATTTGAAAACTCTTGCCAACCTTGATCTTATGAAGATGTGATGAACCCCTCAAACCACCTTGAGGCTCGAGACTCCTTTGAGATGAACCAAGTACCTTGATCCCATGCTAAGAACCAATGCTAATGCATAAATGCTAATGCAAGAAATGCAAAGAAACATAAGCCAATTAGCTAAAAGCAAGAAGGCAAATTTTGGGGTGTTACAGCTACCCCTATTCAATCAACTTGGTCCTGAAGGTATGATAGCAACGGCTGTCATGCGTTCAAAGGATTCATGGAGATTGAATACCAAAAGAAACCTGAAATTTGCAATCCTCAAAGGAGGGACGACTTCACTGGGGAACAATCAATAAATGCTGCACTGTCACAACACGGACGAGTGTTGGAAACCAATACAAACAATGTATTGAAATGTCATGAAATAAACACTAACGAGTGTTAGCTATGCTGGGAATAAACACGGACGGGTGTCAAGGAATCAAAGATATCAGATACAGACGGGTACCGAAAAGATACACGGACGGGTGCAAAAGGTTTCAATGATATCAGATAAGGACGGGTATCGAAAAGGTACACGGACAGGTGTAAAAAGATTCAATACGGACGGGTATCGAAAAGATACACGGAAGGGTGTAAAAAGGTTTCAATACGGGCGGGTATCGAAAAGGTACACGGACGGGTGTAAAAGGTTTTAATACGGACGGGTATCGAAAAGGTACACGGACGGGTGTAAAGAGGTTCAATACGGACGGGTATCGAAAAGGTACACAGACGGGTGTAAAAGGGTTAAATACGGACGGGTACTGAAAAGGTACACGGACGGGTGCAAAAAGGTTTCAATACGGACGGGTATCGAAAAGATACACGGACGGGTGTAAAAAGTTTCAATACGGATGGGTATCGAAAAGGTACACGGACGGGTGCAAAAAGGTTCAATACGGACGGGTATCGAAAAGGTACACGGACGGGTGCAAAAAGGTTTCAATACGGACGGGTATCGAAAAGGTACACGGATGGGTGCAAAAAGGTTTAATACGGACGGGTATCGAAAAGGTACACGGACGGGTGCAAAAAGGTTTCAATACGGATGGGTATCGAAAAGGTACACGGACGAGTGTAGAAGGATTCAATACAGACGGGTATAAAAAAGGTTGTAAAGCAACTTTTATTGGGGATTAATCTCGCTGGGGAATGGAAGGCAACATGGACGAGTGTCATCAAAAGGTCAATATAGACGGGTATTGCAACAAAAAGGTTCAAACACGGACGGGTGCCGAAGGAAACACGGACGAGTGTCTGACGGTAAAAACCTTGAGGGGATAAACCAAAGGACCACTTGGACGAAGGAATGTCAAATATCGCTTTGGATGACTAAACCCAACACTTGTGGAGTAAAGTCGAATGATATCTTCCTGAAATCCGGCTTTCCTGACAAAGGAAAACCTCAAACCTGACTTATGCTTCGGATGCATATGTTTGAATTTTGCCGTAATGCTCCACATGAAGTGGAAATGCTACGCATTTGGGAGGATGCCATGCGAAAAATGCTTATGCCATGCAAAAGACCGTCCTAGCGAAATAAACTCTGAGAACAGAAGCAGCTCCACTGAGGACGACAAACTACATTGTCATCAAACCAGAGAAATCCTGTTTGAGGAAAAATTCACCCTGCTAGGGAAGATCACAATCACCAATTCTGCCGGAGATGGACGAATCTCTGAGAGAATACCCACTCTGCTGGGGAATATCAAGATCAACAACTCTGCTGGAGATGGACGAAACTCTGAGAGAATACCCACTCAGCCGGGGAGGGAGATGAATACTGAAGAGGGAAACTCCTCCGCCGGGGATCACCAAATACTTCAGAACTTGGATTTGACGCCTGCCCAAAAACGATTGGACTTAAGACCTGCTGGGGATGCCAATCACCAACAAACTCTGCTTGGGGATGTCAGTGAGATTAGTCTGCTGTTAGGGAAATAACTTTACCCTCACCCTGTTGGGGATTAGATCAAGCCGTTGTCGGTGAGACTATACTTTCTGACCAACTGAGGAAAGTAGACATCAGGACTCTGTGGGGATAATAACACCTTTTTGCACGAATCTCCTGCTGGAGATACGACAACATTCACCTTAGAGCAATCATCTTCTGAAGGCCTGCTGGGGAATAATAATACAAACACAACTTCGGCTGGGTATACAATCCTTTGTACTCCTGCTGAGGGGGACGGTCCTCTTATATCCTGATGAGGGGGACGATCCTCATCGACACATTTGCTTGGAAAATAGTAGTTGTCAACATCCACTCTGCTAGGGGATAAACACATGTTTCCTGACTAGCTGAGGAAAAGGCGACTGCCCCATACTCTGTGGGGAGACACCATCTTTGATCAAAGAAGATGCTCCATCAATCTCTTGCTGGAGAGGCTATAAAAATAGCAACTTCTGGCTACCTGCTGAGGAGAGATGAGCCAAATCACAACTCTGGCTGGGGGAAAACCTCTTATATCCTGCTGAGGGGGACGATCCTCAACGACTCCGCTTGGGGAATTACTTCTTTATACTCTGTTGAGGAAGACGATCCTTGATACTCTGATGGGGAAGAGTAATAAACTGCTGAGGACGATCAGACTTCAAAGTTAGAGAGAACAGCTCTACTGGGGAGGTGCACCTGTCATCCTGCAAAACCAACAGAAAGGTCTACGTGCAAAAATGATTACTTTGATTATCATTATAGTGACTGACGCCTAAGCAATTGCCACTGTTTTCCAACTTGTTTCATAAAGCTCAACATTTTAGCATGTAATGTTTATAAAAAATACCGGACATTTTCACAAACAAAACAGGTAAAACAAAAACAAAAGCTCTTTGATTGAAATGCAAACTTTATTGAATGATCAGCCTGTAAATAGGCATTTACATTTGGAAGCAATTCCTGAAAAGAGGTAATTGCACAATAAGTAAAAGAAAATACACATGTCGGCAATGTGGGGAACATACATCCACCATGACTCGACTCAGCTATAACCCATATGACTTGTTTATCCGCAGATGCTTTGGCATTTAAAGATGACTGACTGGACTGATTCTTTTCCTTCGAATTTTCCAAGTGTGAATAGTGATCACAGATCGAACGCGGATCATAGTCTTTGCTCTTAAATCCCTAACTTTTGCCTGGATCGCCCTTTTCTGGTTTTCAATCCACCGGGATACCCATTTTTGCCAAAGTTGCCTCTTCAGGTTTTCAACCTTGCGGGGGGGTTTTTTTTTTTATCCCTAATTTTTTCCCGAACCTTTTCTTTTTATGGTTCGCCAGGATGCCCCATTTTTGCCCGAACCTTCTTTTTATGTTCAGCGGGTCTATTTTATGCAAAGTATTTTTTGACTACATCCGCGTTCACAGGGGACGTAAAATCTTCGCCATCCATAGTTGAAAGTAATAAGGTTCCACCAGAGAAAACCTATCTTACTACATATGGCCCTTCTTAATTCGGAGTCCACTTGCCCCTGTGATCTGTTTGAGGAGGAGTGATCCTTTTCAGAACTAATTCACCAGCCTGAAAACACCGAGGACACACCTTCTGATCAAATGCTTTCTTCATCCTGCTTTGATACAACCGGCCATGCGCAATGGCTTTCAGTCTCTTCTCTTCAATGAGGTTCAGTTCATTCAGCCAGGAACGCACCCACTCAGCTTCATCAAGCTTCACGTCTGTCAGAATTCTCAAAGAAGGAATCTCAACTTCTAATGGTAGAACTGCTTCCATACCATACACCAGTGAGAAAGGAGTTGCCCCAATTGATGTGCGTACCGAAGTACGATATCCGTGCAAAGCGTAAGGCAACATCTCATGCCAGTCTTTGTATGTCACTACCATTTTCTGCATAATCTTCTTTATGTTCTTATTTGCCGCTTCAACAACCCCATTCATCTTCGGGCGGTAGGGAGATGAATTGTGATGTTCGATCTTAAAGCTCTGGCATAGCTCCTTCATTATCTTATTGTTCAAATTTGAACCATTATCAGTAATGATTCTCTCCGGGACTCCATACCGGCCGATGATGTCCTTCTTAATAAACCGGGCTACCACTTGTCTTGTGACGTTGGCATACGATGCCGCTTCCACCCACTTCGTGAAATAATCAATAGCCACCAGGATAAAACAATGTCCATTCGAAGCAGTCGGCTCAATATTCCCAATCATGTCAATGCCCCACATGGCAAAAGGCCAAGGTGACGACAAAACATTCAGAGGAGTAGGTGGTACATGCACCTTGTCAGCATAAATCTGGCATTTATGACATTTCCGGGCGTATTTAAAACAGTCAGACTCCATAGTCATCCAATAATACCCCGCTCTTAACAACTTTCTTGCCATAGCATGCCCATTGGCATGAGTACCAAAGGAACCTTCGTGAACCTCTTCCATTAACAGGCCTGCCTCGTGTTCATCAACAAAATGTAGCAAGACCATGTCAAAGTTTCTCTTGTATAACACATCGTCCTTGTTCAAAAAGAAGTTTCCTGATAACCTCCTCAATGTCTTTTTATCCTTGGAAGATGCCCCAGCTGGGTATTCCTGACTCTTCAAAAAGACTGATGTCATGATACCAAAGCTTGCCATCTGATACCCCTTCAACTGCAAATACAAAAGCGGGTCTGTCCAAGCGCATGATTCTGATTGAAGGAGTTTCATTCCAACGATTCACTTGATACATTGATGACAACGTTGCCAACGCATCAGCCATCTGATTCTTTATCCGGGGAATGTGATGGAAGTCTACTCTGTCAAAGAAAGGTAACAACCTTCTAGCATAGTTGTTATACGGAACAAGATTCGCTTGACGAGTCTCCCATTCACCTGTAATCTGATTAACCACCAACGGAGAATCACCATAAACATCAAGGTTCTTGATTCTCAAATCAATTGCTTCTTCCAACCCCATGATGCATGCTTCATACTCCACCTCATTGTTGGTGCATACGAATGCTAATCGGACAGTGAAGGGTATATGAGAACCCTGTGGAGTCGTAATGATTGCCCCGATTCCGTTACCATATAAATTAACAGCTCCATCAAAAACCATCTTCCATTGAGATCCGATCTCAGGTCCTTCATCAGGCAAAGGTTCTTCACAATCCTTCATCTTCAGATACATGATATGCTCATCCGGAAATTCAAACTTCATCGGTTGATAATCCTCAATTGGCTGTTCGGCAAGATATTCTGACAAAACACTTCCCTTAATGGCCTTTTGGGAAACATACTGAATATCGTATTCTGTCAGAACCATCTGCCAACGTGCTTTTCTACCAGAAAGTGCTTGCTTCTCAAACACATACTTTATCGGATCCATCTTTGAAATCAAAAGGATTGTATGGTTTAACATATACTGCCTCAAACGCTTAGTTGCCCAAGCGAGTGCACAACATGTTTTCTCCAGCATCGAGTACCTCGACTCACAATCAGTAAACTTTTTACTCAAGTAGTAGATGGCGTGCTCTTTTCTACCTGACTTGTCTTGTTGACCGAGCACACAACCCATTGAATTCTCAAGAACTGTGAGATATATAATCAAAGGCCTTCCTGGCACTGGTGGCATAAGGACCTGAGGTT
This sequence comes from Lathyrus tuberosus, assembly GCA_022829125.1. Lineage (NCBI taxonomy): Eukaryota > Viridiplantae > Streptophyta > Magnoliopsida > Fabales > Fabaceae > Lathyrus > Lathyrus tuberosus. The sequence continues at coordinate 14,871,977 of JALAZF010000027.1, read as the reverse complement.
CCTGCAAGTATTCTTTAATCTTTTCAAACGCCTTTTGACAATTTTCATTCCACCTGACCTCCTGATCTTTTCTTAACAACTTGAAGATTGGTTCACACGTGGCTGTGAGATGCGAGATGAACCTAGCAATGTAGTTTAATCTCCCCAAGAAACCACGAACCTCTTTTTCTGTTTTCGGCACAGGCATTTCTTGTATGGCTTTTACCTTTGCAGGGTCAACCTCAATACCCTTTTCACAAACAATGAACCCCATCAATTTTCCTGATCTCACCCCGAAGGTGAACTTGTTTGGATTCAACTTTAGTCTGAATTTTCTTAACCTTTCAAATAATTTATGAAGATTCACCAGATGTTCTTCCTCCGTCTGTGACTTCGCAATCATGTCATCAACATAGACCTCAATCTCTTTGTGAATCATATCATGAAAGAGAGTCACCATCGCCCGCTGATAGGTTGCCCCTGCATTTTTCAATCCAAAAGGCATCACTTTGTAGCAGAAAGTTCCCCACGGTGTTATGAATGTTGTCTTCTCCATGTCCTCTGGGGCCATCTTGATTTGGTTATACCCAGAGAAGCCATCCATGAAGGAAAACACAGAATACTGAGCAGTATTGTCAACTAACACGTCAATGTGAGGGAGCGGGAAAACATCCTTTGGGCTTGCTCTGTTCAAATCCCTGTAATCAACACACATCCTGACCTTCCCATCCTTCTTAGGTACAGGCACGATGTTAGCAACCCACGGAGGATAATTTGTTACGGCAAGAAAACCGGCATCTAGCTGTTTCTGAACCTCTTCCTTGATTTTGACAGACATCTCCGGTTTAGTTCTTCTCAACTTTTGCTTGACCGGAACACAACCTTCTTTAAGTGGTAGCTGGTGTACAACAATATCAATATCGAGCCCAGGCATGACTTGGTAAGACCAGGCGAAGATATCCACATACTCACGGAGCATTTTAATCAATCTTCCTTTAACACTGTCTTCCAATGCAGCCCCTATCCTTACTTCCTTTCTGGCGTCCTCGGTTCCCAGATTCACAATCTCAATTTCCTCCTGATGAGGCATGATGACTCTCTCCTCTTGCTTCAACAATCTGGCCAACTCTTCGGGCAGTTCACAATCTTCGTCAGTCTCTTCTTCAGCCTGATAGATTGGATTGTCAAAGTCATACCGAGCTATAGCTGAGTCATGATCGGTGTCGTCTGAACAAAAAGACCTGCATGATTGATGAGGTATGTTTTATTATGTATGCAACAAAAGAAACACATTGCCATTTTGATGTGGGTTTTTAATGCATAAAAATAAAACAGAAAGACAGAGATCAAAATATTTGAGTGTGAAAAGTCCTTTATTGATGATAAAGCAAAACATGCAGCAGTTAAGAGCCCTACAAATAAAATCACTACGTCTTGGGCGGAACGCAGGATTAACATAATAGGAAAACAAAGCAATTACTCGAAGCCAGTCACTTGAATGACTTTCTTAGAAGACCAGTTGCACAGACTTTCTCCTGGGACGCAAGGGCGGATCCAGCTATCCATGTCACAATCACTGTCCCCTTCTTCCTCAATGGCATTAACCCTATCGAAGAAAACACCGACACTAGTGAAACGGACTGGGCCATAGAACTTGGGAGGATCCCCGTCCCTCCTGGATGGCTTGTATCCCAATCCATAAGTATCCCTCTTCTCCTGAACTTCAACCACCTGGCCCCACCTCTGTGAGCTACCAGCTTCAACTACAGCCTTGGCGTCTTTAAAGGAAGACATTGAAACTTCAGGCTGATTTGCCCCTGCAGGCTGCTCTATAGCTTCAGACTGGACAACCCCTTCAGAAACCTTCACCTTCTCAAACCCCTGACACAACGTCTCATGGATTTCACCATCCACTTCCATGTATTTAAAGGATGACAGCTGACTAATCATTATATCTTCTTCCCCACACACCGTCACTACATGACCATCAACCATGTATTTCAGCTTTTGATGCAAAGTGGAGGTTACAACGCCTACACCATGGATCCAAGGACGACCCAACAAACAGCTGTACGCTGGCTGAATATCCATTATATAAAATGTTGCATCAAATATTTCCGGTCCAACCTTGATTAGAAGCACAATCTCACCAAAGACAGATCTCTTTGAGCCATCAAAAGCTCGCACCACCAAGTCACTTGGTGTACAAAAAGTCCCCTGGTATCCAACTTCATTAATGCTTTCTTGGGCAATACATTCAACGATGATCCAGTATCAACCAATACATGTGACATCAGTGAACCACGACACTCAATCGAAATATGCAGGGCCTGGTTGTGATTCCTCCCAGCAGGAGTCAAATCAAGATCTGTGAAGCCTAAGCCATTACCCGCATTCACGTGCGCTATAACCCCTTCCAGCTGGTTAACAGAAATCTCTTGAGGAACGTAGGCTGCATTCAAAACCATCAAAAGAGCATTCCTGTGAGCATCAGAACACAATAACAAAGACATAATAGAGATCTTGGACGGGGTCTGATGTAACTGGTCCACGATCTTGTAATCACTTTTCCGGATGAGTCTCATAAACTCCTCAACATTTTCAGAAAAAGCATCATCAACCAGCTTTACTGTAGAATCAATAATCCCTGGAGTCTGAACAGAGCCATCCATTACCTGTTTTCCTTTATCTTGACTTGAAGTACTGGGTTGATCATTAACAGGAGTAAGCACTCTACCACTTCTTGTTATAGCATCAGCTTCAACCTTAACCTCAGGACTAGAACTCACTGGTGAAGTAGCCATTGATTCCTGCTTTTGACCATTGACAAACACCTCGGCGCCATAATTCCAAGGAATAGCCTTAGAACTTTCATACGGAATGGGTCCATCCCTTGTGATAATAACTGGAGGTGGCCTTGCCGGACCAGAAATAGTAATTGTTCTGAATAGAATAGTGATAGTAGCAACCTTCTCACTAACAACCTCTTCTTGTTGATTGCACCGATCAAACTGTAAACAACCCTCATCAATCAGATTCTGAATACCCATCTTCAACGAATCACAACCATTATCCTTCGTCAAACAATCTGAGCAGTTCTCATCACAACCCGGATAGACGCCACCCTTCAATAACCTATTTTTAACCACAGCCAGCGGAGTCTTCAATTCCTCAACATCCATGATCAAGTTCAAAACTTCACCTTCCTCAATTATCGCATTCACCCTCGGCCCATTATGATCAGGCATCGGGTTTTGAATAACATTGGGCCCAGTATTCGAGAAATTGATAGCCTTAGAGTCAACAAGGTCTTGCACCTTGTGATGAAACGCCCTACACTTCTCCACAGTGTGCCCCGGAGCACCAGAGTGAAAATCGCAGTGTAAGTTAGCATCGTAGCCTCGTGGGAGTTCCCCTGTTGGTGGAGCCAGGGTACGAAGCTCAACTAGACGCAACTGCAGCAAATGTTGCAACAACTGTGCATATGACATTGGTGGTTGATCAAAATGCCTCTCTGCATTCCTTTGCCTGTTCTGATACTGGCCATGCTGCCTATTCTGATTAGCATTATTCCTTTGTTGCTGTGGTGGAGGTAACATTGCTGGGATAGTTACCGATTCTACTTGTTGATTGTTGCTCTGACGCTGTTTCCCTTTTCCCCTGTGAGATGATACAGCGTTGGCCTCTCCTTTCTTCTTATAACCATCAAATGGCTTCTTTCCATGCCCGAAAGATGATCCGTCACCACTAGAAACTTTTCCAGCCTTAATTCCAACCTCAACCTTATGTCCGATAGCAATCACATCTGCAAACTTGCCTAGAGAACAAGGCAATAGCTTCTCATAATAGTGCTTAGGCAGTGTGTCCATAAACATATCCAACATCTCTTTTTCCAGCATTGGTGACTGTACCCTAGCCGCCAATTCACGCCACCTTTGCGCGTATTCTTTGAAACTTTCATCACTTTTCTGGGACATGCTCAATAGCTGAGTTCTGTTGGGAGCCATGTCTGTGTTGTACTGGTAATGTTTGATAAAAGCTACAGCCAGCTTCCTCCAGGTATGAACATCTCTACTCTCCAGCGCCATATACCATTCCAAAGACACGCCAGACAGGCTATCTTGGAAAAAGTGCATCATTAGCTTTTCGTCCTTGGCATGGCCAGCCATCTTCCTGGTATAAGCCTTTACATGAGTTCTCGGGCAGGTAGAACCATTATACTTCTCCAGTGTAGGAATCTGAATCTTGTGCGGAATGACAATATCAGGGACCAACCCTAGGTCGCCCAAATCTATTCCCAGATCATCCTGTTTCACAACCCCTTCAATTACGCCTCAATTAAATGAATCCTCTCATCACTGACCACAGGCAGGCCAGCGTCCAAGCTTCTGACTGAAAAAACATCATCCTGTTGATCATCAAAACGATGGCCATGGATAGCTCGAACAATAATTCCTTCTCCAACCACTGAAGGAATCCCACCCTGTCCACCAGCGCCAGGGATAGGAATGTTGATACCAGCACCACCTTCGCCCGGAGGAACAACACGATTAAGAAGACCACCGTGTAAGATACCATTTTCATCAACCTGCGACACCAAAGGATGAACTAGAGTTCTGAATTCATTCTGGCTCTGCACCACACCTTGCATCATCTCTATAAATTGATCGATGCGAGCTTGCATAGCTGCCATGTCTGCCTGAACTTTGTCCATCACTCTGCTTTGATTAAGCCTGGTAGAATACCGATGAGTTGGTTGATCAATCCTAACTGAAAAAAGAGAGAGCATAAGAAAACCAGAGAATCTGAGATAACCTGCTATGCAAAAATGATTATGATTATGCAAATGCAAATGCAAACGTGTTTGTATATTCACAAGGTGATCTACCCCTTGATTCCAGTTTAACAACAGAATAGAACTGAATTCCTGATCATATAAAGAGAATAAGCATCCGTTACAACACAAGTCTGAATAAGCATAAACAAAGACCCCAACCAACAAGCCTGGTGGTGATCCCGGAAATACAAAGAAAACAACAACAAGGAAACTAAGGCATATCATCAAGACTCAGCCGTGCTAGAATTCCCCATTCGTCATTCTTCTTGCACCAATTCTGCACCTCCTTGAGAAGCTTCTCGGTATTAGGATACTCTGGTCTCTGAATCAACTCCTGAATCAAAAGATCCCTCATGTGCAAAATCCCTGTTAAATAACGACTATGCAATTCCCAATCATCTTCTCCAGAAGCTCCAACTGAACTTGGACCTTCGCTCCTGGCTCTTTTCACTTCGGCTTGGATCTTCAGCTGTTCCATATCTGCCATGGTCTCCTTGAGGTTTTCCTCAACTGCTCTCCTCTCAAAGATCCCTGATAAAATCTCCTTATCCTTTTTCCGAAGCTCTGTCTTCAAACCTTCAATCTGTTCCAGATACTTGTCCTCTTTCAACCTGTTGGCGGTAATTGTTGTTCCGACGGTCATGGAACCTGTGAATTCTTAACATAGCATAAGCCAACTCTTTCTTTTTGGACTAAAGGACCTTGCTGACACTTTTCAACGCTTGAGCCACTTTCTCTCTGGCTGTGGCTTCTTTAGACAATTCTTTCTCCTTCACAGCCAAAAGTTCTGATTTCAACCTGGCAGCATGGATAACTTCCCCTTTTTCGTGCTTTAACTGACAAACCTCTCTGCCCAACTCACGATTCTCCTCTCGGAGTTTCTCATTCTCACCCCACAGTTTGCTATACTTCTCTATCTCAATCGTGGTCGGAGATTCAATCAGCAAGGGGTAAGATGGAGGTTCTCTGCAGAACGGTAACAATACACTTTCTACTCTCCTCTGAATCCAGTCTTCATATGCAGGGAAAGTTTTGTTGTTATACTTTCCAAAAGAAGTATTTCCTTTCTTATGGCGATCTCTCCAAGCATTTGCAGCTTCTTTCAAAACCTCCGGGTTGGCTTCTTCACTCACAAATAGAGACTCTTGAACATCTTGGCCCTTTGGCGGCTGTTTCAAAGCATACCCAAATTGCCTAATAGCAAGAATGAGGTTGTAATTAATTCCCCCTTTCTTCCTATTAAAGGTACGTTTGGGTAACCTCCGCAACTAACTAGGATCTCTTGGCCCAGCAAATCACGATTAATCCAAATCAAGTTGTCAGCCCTTAATCCCATCAATCTCTTTGACCAATCCAAAGTTTCTTTAGTGTCTTTGAATGCCCCCGATTTGAGAAGGCGATCAGCAAACCACTTATATAAAATTGGAGCACAAAAGTAAAGAGGTCCGCCTCTCCTCTTTTCATTCTTATAGTGCATTGAATAATACAGATCCCCAAGCAAGGTAGGTATCGGATTCTTCGTGGTGAATATCCGGACGGCGTGTACGTCTACAAAATCCTTCACATTAGGGAACAACGCCGTTCCATAAACACACATAGCCAGAATAACATTGAACACCGGCCAACACTTAGCCTTAGCACAAGTAGCAACCTGCTCGATCAAAAACTTCGTGTGAAAGCCTTGATAACCCCATTTGCTAGCAATATTTTTCTTCAAAAAAGACGGATCCAAACGTAAAGCAGCAGCAACCCTTTCCAGATCAGGAAATTCCTTAGAGGGATAGAAGGGAGCTTCTTCTTTGACTGAAACATCCAAAATGAGAGCATACTCTTCCAACGTCGGAGCCAAAAGATAATCCGCAAACAGAAAACACCGAAGGTGAGGGTCATAGAACTGTGCCAGAGTGTGCAGGGCCCTGAACTCATAATTGGTAACATTCCGGGTGAAACTCAGAATCCTCCCATATTCTCCTCTAAAATCTGACAATACCCCAGGTTTTGCCATAGCCGAGATCTTGTGTACATCATCTAAATGAAGCTCCGGGAACTTGTACATGATGATATTCTTTCTCTCTCCAGTGCTAATATTCATCATGGACAATCTCCAAACAACCGGAATCAAAGTTAGGATGCAACCCTACAAATGAACAAACATGTTAGAATGCAAAATGATGATGCAAAATGCAAACATGGGATCAAGGTATCCATGATGCTCAACACTGCTGTTGTTCTGCTGACTGAATAAGACCCTAAATTCCAGAAACCCAGAAATCCAGAATAACGGCCCAATCAAACTGCCAGAATATCCGGAGTACACTGATGAGAAATCTAGAAAACCGGGTAGGTTGAAGGTTTTGGTTACCTGCAAACCTGCAAACACCCATCCCTTCTCACATGTGGGTTCTAGAAAGCCAAGGATCCTCAATATCACGGGCTCTCAGGTCGAGAACTGATGATACGTTCACCATTTCTGGTTTGGCATCATCACCAATCGAGGAGGCGTCAACTGATTCCCCTAAAAAATAAGGTCATCCTATAGTAAGTTCCCAGCATTGGGTCCTCGGATCGAGAATGTGCAGTGGGTTTGCCACTGAACATGGTCTGCCACCGTCACATCCCGGGAGGAGAGGCGTTGCTGAGTCCTCGGGAGACGGTCGCCAGAGTCGACAGTTTTCCAGGTTATATTCCATCATCTTCCCCAAATGAGCAGGATAGAACATTACCAAGGAAACCTCGTCTGGATGTGGAGTTTTCATGTATACTAAGTCTGGCCAAATGCCAAACAAGTCACACTACTTTCCACGCTAATCATAGGTGTATGCTCAAGCCTGGGTATTGGGCTTTTCTCTCATGAATCCAACCCACCCTACAAACAGAAAATCCAGCAGCAGAACAGTACAACAATATCCAGTATGACAGTAATAAAATGAAATGCAATGCAATAAAAACTATAAAACAGTAATACACAACATAATAAAGCACATCAAATAAACACCCAACGAAAAGACAAACAAGCGCTAGGATAAACTCGCTAAAGGGGATGGACCAGCAAGAGGTCAACCAGAGTCCCCAGCGGAGTCGCCAGCTGTCGCTCCCGAAAGATTCGCATCCAACGGTACAAACGCGAGAGTGGCGCGGAAAACACAGAGTCGCCAGCAATGTGTATTTATCCCGAGAGAGGGAAAGGAAACACTGCATAAACCTGAAGAGAAAGGGGGAAAGACATGGTCATCGTAACCATAGTCCGGGTTCGGGAGTCAGTTATGCGAGGGGAAGGTGTTAGCACCCCCACGCATCCATCGTACTCGATGGGATCCACGCTTGTTGTCTAACGGAGGGTGAGCTGTCCTACTATCTATGGCTGAACAAAAGAAAACGGGGATGGGGGTGACCAAGACGGACTCGGTAGGACATATTCGATGCCCTAGGCCTACGTACTCCCTCAGTGCAATGGGAAAGTCAGAGTCAATGTAGTTCGGACGGGAACTGTGGGGGTAGGATGCTCTCCAAGACAATCGCTGTCTTGTGCCTACATATCCTCAATCGGACGAGAGAGAGGAATCAGAGCTAATGTAGTTCGTGGGTACGACCACTGATGGGTAAGTGTTTTTTACGTGTGCGACGAGCTCTTTTCTGAAAAAAGAAGTTTGAAACCCAACAATCCCGAAGGATAAAAATATTTGAATTTGTTTGGTGTTATTTAGACAGAAGTGTTTTAAGTTAGTTCGTAACTTACATTGAACCAAAGTCTACCATGCGGGAACGAGTGAATCGCATGGTCGCCCCCAAATGGGACGTATGCTAAACACCCTAGAAGAGGAGGGGAGACCCCTCATTCTTCATTTCCTACACTTAAGGCTCGAGCGTAATATACGTTATATTTTATTAAGTGTTTTCAAGAAGTTTTGAGATGAGAAGAGAGAAGACCTAAAAGGAAACTCTAAAGGGAAACTAAGAGTCCTAATGTTATCATGCATGGATGACTTATGGTTAGTGAGGCTTAGGAGGGACGACTACCTAAAACCTAATGCTAATCCTACTCCAAGCTTAATCAAAAATTAAGTTGGACTAGGTAGTTCTAAAGGGAAAAGAATCCAAGACTTCAACAAGTCTTGAGATCCATGGGATGAGAAAGAGTGAAAGAGAAGAAAGAAGCATCTTAAATGCTAAAGCAAATACAAGTATGAAAGCTTAAAATAGAAAGGAGAAGTTAGAATGTGGATAACTATGCATATCCCATTCACTTACCATTAGCCCCTACATGGTTAGCAAAAACAAACATAAGTAACAATAAGACAAATGAAACCCAAACAAGTCACAACCCAAAGAGAAATGGTTACAAACCAAATGAAACTCATCCAAGTCAGAATGTACACCTTAGAGGTGACCCATAATGTTTATCAAACAAGATCAAGAAAAGAGAATGCAAACAAGTGGCAAAACATACAAGAAAGTCATCAAAGAAGGAGTAGAAGGAGAATGAGTGGATATGCAAGGTGATCATGCAAGAATGCTTCAAATAATATCAAAGTCAGAATGTGGATGACCTAAACATGCGCTTAAACATGATATACAAGTGTCACATAAGGCATACAAGCAAGTATCCAAGCATTAAGAATCATTAGAAGAAGGAGAAGGAAGCATGTAAGTGAAACATGTTAAAGGATGCAAAATGAAACATGAATAGCATATGACATGAATGCAAAGCTCCAAGGTCAGAAACATACATCAAATGAAGTGAAAAGGAATGATATGGCATGGCATACACAAACCAAACACAAACCAAGAAGAGGCATAGATGAGAAGAAATGATAAGGTAAGTCAAAAGAGGCATGTAAATCAAACATTGAACATGTACACAAAATATGCAACAACCTCACACCAATGACCTATAATTGTAATTAAATGACCTATAATGATTCAAACATGGTTTATGAAGTCAAAGAAACAATCCCAAATAATGGCACAAGTGCCTTCTCAAACAAGTAATCAAACATGATAAAAGATGTGCACAAAAGAAGACCTCAAACAAAGAGCAATCAAACAATTAGCAAACATGATTCAAAAATCATCAAATTAAATCTCAAAACACCTCAACCAGGGGCAAACAACATGTCAAAATTCCAAGCAAAAATTCACAAGATAAGTCCTTCAATCAATCATGCAAAGTCACATGGTAATTATGAACTAATATGCAAAAGAGAGGGACCAAAATGCAATATGAAAAGAGTTTAAAAATATGAGAAAAATGTTTTTATGCACTTCAATATGTTGATGAAACAATTCAAAAAGAATGGGTTCAAAATGTTTTATAGATGATGAGAAATAAAATCAGCAAGGCAGGGTGTGCATATATGAAACAATTCAAAAAGAAATTAATTAAACAATTAATTCAGGTGCACAAATTAAAATAAAAATGGAAAATAAAATTTTTAAAAATTTTATAAAATGCCAAAGATGATCCATGATTTTTTTGGGATTTTTGGATGCATTTAGCTAATTTTAAAAATTAAAAATGAAATGCAACAATTAATGAAAATAAAAATAATTGAAATAAACATGGGAGGTGCAAACAGCAAGCATAACACGTTCAGAAGTGGACTGGATCAAAAGGAGGGGTGCCAATAGCACAAAAAGCCCAAAGCGCTTTTGCACTAGACTCAGAGTCAACAAACTTGACTCCATCATTGCCATAAGATTGATCCAATGGACTATACGCAGTCAACATAATCAAATAGTAAACCAGATGAAAGGCCAAGATTGAAAGCACATGGTAACAAGCATACTCACGCGCACACACAACACAATAAAAAATTAAAACATAACACGTGAGAGGCACATGGAAATTTTAATGTGTTGGCAAGATCTAAACCACAAGACGCATCAAATGTTCCAAAATCAAAACCAAATATATCAGCATCATCAGTGAACATCATAGATCATCATGCAAGCTTAAAATTCAAGTTATATGATCATGAAAAGTGAGCTAACCTGAAGATTGCAGAGCTCGAAATACACCAAGAAACCCTTCCAAAAGCTGCAGATCTTCCTCTTTTGAGCTCTATTTGCAAAATAAATGCAAATAGAGGCTTGAATCTGGCTAGATCTAAGACTTTGAACTTGAACCAACTTGAAATCAACTTGTGGAAAACCTCACTCTCAGCTCAAAACAATGGATGATTCTTGCTCTACCAAGTGTGTAGGTCACAAATATGAAAAAAATTTCTTCAGAAACCCTTGTAATGAATGAGTTTCGAAGAGAGAAAGTTTTGGTGAGAAAAAGAGATTCTGAACAAATGGGAGTGCATGACCTAGTAGTGAGGTCATGATTTAGCTTATATACATCCCATTAGACCTCTGATCATAATTAGCAATTGATTAATCCCTTGGTTAGTGAGTTTGGATGGTTTATGCCAAAATGCATTTTGTAATACCACCACTAATCCACACGTGCATTCCCATGCTTTCTATGATGGATCACTCATATTTCATTTGCTAATCACACTTGAATTGAATTTGGGCTTTGAAATGTCTTGGTTTGTGAGTTTTGATGCTTCTTGCAAAAATGTACTTTGTGAAATAAGTGAGGTACAAGTCATGAAATGGAGTGAAATAAAGGTAAAAAATGGTCCTCATACAATGTACTTTGATGTTGTAATATGACATGAAGCAATAGAACCAAATATAGGTCAATATGAACCAAAATGCAAAAGGTGTAAAAATGACACCATAAGAAAACCCTAAAATCACCTTGCCTTGTTTTGGTCATATCTAGAGTTCCACAAATGATATGGAGATGTTCTAGTACTTTTTGGAAAGGAGAGAGAAAGAGCTACAACTTTCATGTTGGAGGAAAATTCATTTGAAGCTTCCTTGATGATGAAAAGTCAAGTTGAATGTGGTGGAAAAACTGCCAAAAATGGAAAGTTCTCATTATAGGTCATTTTCCAAATTTAGTAACTTTTGCACAAACTCTTGATTCTTGAAGAATGATGTCATCCATGCTATTCCTTGACCAAATAAAGGTACATGGACTTGGGAAACATGATTTGAACCCTTGAAAACCCATGGTTGACTTTTCTCTTGAACTGTTGACTTTTGCTTACTTCACAAGTAACTGATCCACTGAAAATCCTCCACAATGAATCACTAGCCAAGTCTTCCTCCATGAGTGCTTGTAAGCATGTAGAACCTCATGAGAATGTATTTGAACAAGCAAAAACCCATCAAGAAGCTTTTTGGAACCAAAACCCTAATTTGGACCATCTGATTAGGAGAGTGTGGTTCATTTGAAAACTCTTGCCAACCTTGATCTTATGAAGATGTGATGAACCCCTCAAACCACCTTGAGGCTTGAGACTCCTTTGAGATGAACCAAGTACCTTGATCCCATGCTAAGAACCAATGCTAATGCACAAATGCTAATGCAAGAAATGCAAAGAAACATAAGCCAGTTAGCTAAAAGCAAGAAGGCAAATTTTGGGGTGTTACACCTGCTGCTATGAGATAGCTTCATGAATAGACATAAAAGGTTTAGTAGATAGCTGAAACAGAAATGGAAAAAGATCTTTTAGATTGACACAATGGTTAAGATTGATATCACTGCTTAGTTTATTTTTTTGGTCATTTATCGTAAATTCTCAACATATTTTAACAACAAAGTTGTTTTTGGGATTTCAATTGGAAGTTTTTATTTAACCGTTAATTCAATATCATTGATAAATGTTACAGTGCCTTTGAAGTTTATCGTAAATTGTCAACATATTTTATAAAGTTCCAAGCAATAATGTTGTTTTTGGAATTTCAATTGGAAGTTTTTGTTTAACAGTTAATTCAATATCATTGGTAAATAGGACTGGAAATGAGCCGAGTCGAGTCGAACTCGCCTCAGCTCGGCTCGACTTGTTAAGAAATGGTTCAGCTCAAATGTTGATTCGAGTTTGAGACGAATTTTTTTTAAACTCAAACTCGACTCGTTATAAGTTCACGAGCAACTCGGTTCATCTCGTTAGGTTCAGCTCGTTTGCTTCACAGACTTAAAACAATTTTTAAAGTTTAGTTTTTATATATTTGAAATTTTAAATTAATATTACTTTAAAAAGAAAGTATTGAAATAAAGTAAAAGTTATTAGATTGGAATTTATCTTTGTCTCAAAAATCTACAAATTCAAAAGTTAATTAAATTATAGGCTTAAATGCACTTTTGGTCCCCCTAGTTTGGCAATTTTACACTTTAGGTCCCCCTATTACAAAACCTGCGAATTTGGTCCCTTAAGTTAGATCCACTTTGCATTTACTTGGTCCCCCCATAATTCTGATGACGTGTCTTGATTTTTAATGACGTGGCAGTCTTGCAATGCTTTCCATGTCACCAAAAAATTTCCATGTCACCCAATATTTTTCATGTCATGTTTTTTAATTACATTTAATATTATTATTATTATTTATTAATTATTGATTTTAGGTTAAAATATCATAAGAATTTTTCCCAATAACATTGTTATTTGTGTTCTCACTCAATTTCTTCCCCTTTTTCATTTTTTTTCTTCGTTGGAACCACCTTTTCCATTTTTTTTTGGTGGTTGGAATGGAACCACCACCTACTGTGAAACCTCCATCATCTATCACAGACCAAAAACCTTCACTCTTCAATCAACTCCAACCTTCCTCAATAATCTCCATTATCTTCATCAACAACCCTCTTTCTCTTCCATCTTCAACCAAACTTTCTCAAATTTCTAACCCCAATCAATTCCAACCTTCCTCAATAATCTCCATAACTCTTCCCATCAACCGTGAATAAACTCCATTACCATCTCCCTCATGTTGGAACAACAAAAATAACTTTAGACCTCCACTTAAAACAACCTTTCGCCACCAAATCGATCATTGAACCACCCTCACCTCATAACCACGCCAAACCCTTACCCATTTTCATCAACCCACTCTCAATAAAACCCGTTTCAAACCCTAAACACATAATCGAAGCCGGAAGAGGGATAATGAGGAGAAAACGAGAACCGTAAACCAAACCTGGACGAAGCAAATCTGAGATGAGATTGGAGAGATTTCATTGTGACGATGTCGTTGAATTCGCATTTGATGTTGTTTGTGACCTGTTGCAATTTTATATCACGTTTCCCCTGTTTTAATTTTGTTTAGTTTGTTTTTTAAGAAAAGAGAAATTAATCGTTGATTCTCTGAAACCCATTGCTATCATTGGGCCAAAGAGAAATTCAGGTTTACCAATTATAATAATTATAAACATAATTTATAAACAATTATAATAATGTTATATATAATTAAAATTTGATTTTGGTATTTTGTAAATTTAATTATTAATTTTTATATTAAAAAAATAATATTTGGTGACATGGAAAATATATAAGATTGCCACCTCATTAAAAATCAAGACACATCATCATAATTGTGTGGGAGACTAAGTAAATGCAAAGTGGATCTAACTTAAGGGATCAAATTTGCAGGTTTTGTAATAGGGGGACCTAAAGTGTAAAATTGCCAAACTAAGGGGACCAAAAGTGCATTTAAGCCTAAATTATATGATGCTAATTTTATTTGTATAATGATTTTGAAAAATATATTACTCACTTGAGAATATAAATTATCAATTAAAATCGTTAGATTAAAATAAAATATAAGGTTAAAATTTATATTAAACCTTTAAATCTATTCTTAAAGGCAATATAATCCTTCTCATATATAATCGAGTTGACTCATGAACCTAACGAGTCGAACTATGTATAGTTCAAGTTCAACTCATTTAGTTAACGAGCTTAGTTTTTCACTCATATTCAGCTCATTAGGTTCATGAATCATGTTCAATGAATTAATTGTCGAACCGAGTTCCGAACTATTTTCGAGTTGGTTCGGTTCATTGCCAGCCCTATTGGTAAATGTTACCATGCCTTTGAAACTTATCGTAATTTGTCAACATATTTTAGAAAGTTCCAAGCAACAATGTTACTTTTTAGATTTCAGTTGGAAGTTTCTGCTTAACGGTTAGTTCAATATCATTGATAAATGTTACCGTGCCTTTGAAATTTATCATAAATTGTCAACATGTTTTACAAAGTTTCAAGCAACAATGTTATTTTTGGGATTTCAATTGGAATTTTTTACTTAACGGTTAATTCAATTTCATTGGTAAATGTCACCGTGCCTTTTTTTTTTTCCTTTGCTGGTTTATTCTCCGTTTTGTTCTTTCCTTTACATATTTGCCTATTTATATGGTTGTGAAAATTGATTCAACATTAATTAAACATTGTGGGTATAACTGAATTGAAAATTTGGAGCAAATATATTTGTTGAGACAATTTGATGTTTCATTGGTGGAACCTAATTAGTTAATTAGTTAATTCATTAATATACGTGGATAAATTATATATAGTGATATATTTGTAAGAGCTTTGAAAAAAGGGCAATATGATGTCTTTCCTCATCGGCTTTCGCCCTAGAGCACGTCCCCTAAACCTAACCCCTACGCAATAGGTGGTTCTCCCTGAGAAGAAACATGGATGATGATATGTACATTGATAATAACCACTTGTGCAAGAAGTTGTGACTAAGATTTCCTAATAAGTAGACAATCAACATTTTCCTCAGTCAAGGTGGATCGATTACTACTTCTCTGGGGTCTCTAAATCCAGGCCCATAAGTCTCTATAAATATCTCATCCTCGGGGTTGAGGGATATTTTGGATACACACGAAATACCCCTAAAAGTACAAAGCTTCTCACCTCACATGAGCCTAGTCACTCCATACCAAAAACACTATCAAATAGTGTTTCTCACCATCGTGAGTAAGCTCTAAACCACTGAAAATCCTTAAAACCTACGGAGGAAAATTCCATAGTGGAGATGCACACCGCCATGGACGAATCATGCGGCCAAAATCAAAACCTAAAGGACAATGTCCTAAGCATCCAACAACGCCAACAGGAGACCACCTCCGCAAAAGAGATGGAAGTGCTGAATCCCAAACCACTTTCAGACGAGATATGGGAAGCACATGTTCATGAAGGTTTCAAGTCTCCCTCCTTGAAAAAGTTTGATGGGAGTAGTGAACCTTATGAGCATGCTGCATCCATAAACACACAGATGACCATCATCGGAGCGCCCACTCTAAAATGCAAGCTTTTTTTGGAAATTTTAGGGATGCAACCTTACGATGGTTCATGGGCATACCCTGAGCTTCTATCGCCAACTACCAGGAGCTGGTGAAGAAACTCATGCACTAGTTCACATCTAGTTGACATAGAAAGATGCCCACCACCAACTTGTTTAACATTCGACAAGGTTCCTCAGAGTCATTGAGGGAATACCTCTTCCTTTTCAATGAGGCCTCCATAAGATGCGTCCATCCAAACCAAGAAATGTTCGTAGGAGTATTTTAGAATGGTCTCAAAGCAAGGCACTTTAACGAGTCCCTCTCATAACGACCATCCTTATTGCTGGCAGAGGTAGTCACAAGGGAGAAATGATATATAAAGTGCGAGGAGAGTAATGCCAAGAAGAAGGCCCGCGACGTGAAAGAGCATGTTCCTAACACCAAAGGCGCACAACACCCACGGAAAAGCAGTTACACCTTTATTGTTAGGGACAATGCATCATTTAAGCAAAGTGGAAAAGTTGTGAAGAGCTCCATGCCCTTGAACTTTCACCTTAAGTAGATATGGTGTGAAGTTCACCACTTACACAATATCCGTATACCCCATGCTCCAAAAGCGGATGTTATGGGATCTTAGAAGATGGTTCAAGTTCCATATGGTGAAAAGACATCATACAAAGGATTGCTACCAGCTCTAGAAAGAGATATAGCGACTGATCTAAGAAGACCACCTTAAGAAATATGTCAAAGGAGATTCCTCTTAGAGGCAAGGAAAGATCATATCCCGTAGGCGTGGTGATGTTGGAAGTCCTAGACCCAAAAACGGAAAGGAGTCATCCAATGAAGAGAGAGACACGATTGTATGCCACACAATCAATACTATTGCCGAAGGATTCAGTGTGGACGGAGAGACTAGCTCTGCCCGAAGAATATATGCTCACTATATATTAACTATATAGCATTTGCCTACATATATGAAAGAAGGTGGAACCAGGGCACCAAAGGTTGAGATTTATTTTTTGAAGAAAGATGCAGCAAGTATCCTTCTCACAACGACAACACCAAGTTCATCACCGTGAGGTGTGATGAGTGATAAATCAGAAATGTTTTGGTAGATCAAGGAGGTTCCACAAATTTTCTATATTGGGATGCATTTGAGAGACTTCGCCTCGATCTAGAGGACCTAAATGCCTTTAAAGGTCACTAGTTGGGTTCTCTGGGGAGCAGGTACAAGTAAAAGACTATATAACGCTGAATACCCCCTTTGAAGTGGGAGAACAAGCCAAGCATATCAAGGTCAAGTATCTGGTTAAATACGCTCTCATCTTCTTATAATATGATTATAAGGCGTCCAACTTTTAATCAGTTGGGTGTCGCGTTGTTTACTTTATATTTATGCATGAAATACTCGCTCTCTGACGGAAGGGTTGGAGTCATCCAAGGAGACCAAAAAGCTGCTAGAAAGTGCTATTTGGAAAGTATAAAGGTAAAAAGGGTCTAAACCCTAGGTGTGAATACCAAGAAGTTTGCATATTTAAATAGAGCTTCTGCTAATAAACAATGAGAATGATTCTCTTAAATTAATCGGTCGCAAGACCGTATACCAAAATTTCATAAAAATCAATTAACCCATATAAAAATGATTTTTTTTCACACATGTTACTTTTATAATCGATTTTACATATTAATACTGAAAAATGTGGTATGTATTTCACTTGCTTTCTTAGATTTTAGAAATCGATCTAATTCATCTTTATAAAACCAAATCGGAAAATGAAAAATGCACTTACTTATTAGAAAGTGTTAAATCTATATAATGTCATATATGAAACTATTACACACCCTTCACGACATGCACTATTCGGTTTGATGTGTGGATAAAATGGTAGGTGGCTCTATGGCGAAAAAATGATTACAAGTGGCCCAATGTATCTTGAACTAGGCTTTGATATCATTTATGATTTTTGAGTTTTACCTAACTAATCCCTACAAAACCGATTTGTTAGGTGATGATTGCACTCACTTATAAACATATGTTCAAGTTATATATAATGTCAAATGTGAGACTTGTGGAACTTTGTTTTGTAGGTGATATGCTTTTAACAAGGACAACAACTTTTGTTGAACTTTTAATGATGACAACATAATGATAATGACTCCAATGTCCTCTAACAAGTGAAGCATAAGTGATTAAGCGGATAAATATGCAAACCTAAGTATTAGGGATTGATGGACTTGCTATGTAACGATTGCAACTAAATGGAATATAAGTTCAAGTCTCATCTCATATAAACTCAAGCAAATGTCTACAAAAGAAAGCATTTGACAAAGTCTTGAAGTGGATGGAAACCCTACATTAGTCTAAGTGAATATTGTGTAAAGCAAAAGAGCATTCTCGTAGAAGTACATGGCTAAAACACACACACAAACACACATACACACACACACTAAAAATTATTTTCAAACTGATTTTTCTCAAGAACATATTTTCTAAAATTTCTTGAAGTTGTGTCAGATGGATCGAGAGCAGTCAAAATTGCTATGGGAAAAGTTTTTCCTTTTCTACTCCATTGGAGCACTTGTCTAATCGATTGATTAGTTCAAAATTAAGCTCTAATCGATTACAACACCATCTTAATGATGTACAACGACTTGATATATTTTCTTTCCTTTTTTGGAACTGGTAATCGATTACCATATGAGATTCTAATCGATGAACATTAGGTTCTAATTGATTAGATAGTCTTAAAAAGCATTAAAATCAATTTGCTTTTTAAGCGAACCTCTAGCTTATAAATAGTTGTCCCTTCCTTCATTTCAAACTATCAAGAATCGTGTTTTGACACTTCTCTTTCTCTTTCTTTAAAAATTTTCTTTTACTTTCTCTCACTAATATTTTAACCAAGGTGCTTCTGCGAGACATTTCTTTTGTGAGTGAGGATAAGTTGTAATTCTGGGAGGGTATACTTTAAAATTAACCAAGGGAATCTTTTGCATAATTCTTGGTTGAATATTATCTATTTATGATTTGTTTGGGTTAGAAACTAAACCCGTAAAAGCTTTTTGTTTGGGGATTATGTAATCAAACCCTTGTTTAGGTTCAAGCTCAACCCATGATTAAAAGCTTGATAGGTTCGAGATCAGTCCGTGGAAAAATATCATTAGGTTTCTGGTTAGCCCATGGTAAAACCAAGGATTGGTTAAAGATTAGCCCGGTATTAAAAGCTTGAAAAAGATTCGAGATTAGTCCAACATCAAAATCTCCTAGGTTATTAGTTTGCCTGTTTAAAACCAAGGATTAAGGTTTAGGAGCTCAGCCTGTGGTAAAAGCTTACAAAGATTGTGTAGAAGCTTGAAGACTAACCCCTCCAAAATTCTTGTGGAAATAAGACTAGTTGCTTTGATCTACCGTTTGTGGAAAGAAGACTACCCGCTTCGATCTACCATTTGTGTAAAGATGAATAACCACTTCAATCCAACTTTTGGAAGAGAAGACTCAAACTGCTAAATTCCAGAGTCTTGTTGTTTTGGTTCGAAGTCAACCATTTTTCTTGTATAAGGGGGTTCGTGAGTGTTACCTATTAAAATCTCTCAAAGTTTATTGGGTACTCTCAAGATCTATTCTTGGGGAGAGGAGTAAGTCCTCTTTGTTTTGACCAAACCTATATAATTCTCGGTGTTTTCTCTTTCCATAAACTCTTTACTTTCGGCATTTTACTTTCTGCAATTTATTTTCTGTTGTTTAATACTTAAAACGTTTTTGAAATGTTTTTAAACTCTGATTATAATTCAAACTTTTTTATAAAAAAATCAAATTTTTCTAAACCACACAATTCACCCACCCTTATTATGTGTGAAGTCATATGTCCAACAAGTGGTATTAGAGCCTAACTCCTGTTTAAGGACCGATTGTATCAGGAGGAAGATGGCTTCTGACAAGAAATCCTTGCCAAACTAAGAGCTTTATAACAATGTCTCTAAGTGATAGTAAATTCTACTACGTTCATCATTGCCAAACCGCCAAAGAAATGTTGGATACTCTTGAAATGATATATGGAGCTCTTCCAAGTATTGAACAAGAGAAGATGAACACACGAGGCGAAGAAGATAAAAATATCACCCTCAAATGTTTTTTAAAGCTTAGGAATATTAGGAAGTATGTTGGAAATCATATCACTAACAAATACCTAAGAGTTAATAATTGGAAGTTTAATCCAAATCCTAAATCAAAAGATGGGAGCCTTCATGAGTTTCAGGAAAAATCAAGAAAGAAGGAAAATGTAGAGAATTTGAACAAACTAGTTCAACTACTCAAAGATGAAGAAGCAAAAATTGAAGAATCATCAACTTCATTATACTCCTATCATACAACTCCAGTAGAATCCTTCAAAAGAACATACTCAGTAGTTGAATGATCCTCGGAAGATTCAACATCAAATGAAATAGCCTCTTGTTCAAGGAACAACAAATAATAAGAAGAAGTTTCTTCAATACATGAACAAAGAAGAGAAGGAAATACATCAGCCTCAGGGAGGAACATGAAAGAATCTTCTTCCAACGAAGAAGATGAAATATTATTAAAGGCATCCTTCGAGGAAGATACTATTATAGGTATCAAACCATCTTATACTCAACTATTTAGAACGAGTAGTCAGTTAGTGGAAGAAAATGATAAACTAAGAGAAAGTACCCTAGGTCTTAAGGAATCACTAAGACATCTCAAAGAAATAAATAATTCATTCAGGATAGAAATAACTAAGCTTAGAAATCCCAAAGGGTGAGTGCAATTTTCTATTTAAATGTGTTTTGTATGATGTCAAAACTAGGAAAATTTTGCATTTATGTACATTGGACGACATCATCTGATTCTATGTGTGCATTGTGCATTTTAGCATTATGAAGCATGTAAACATGTTTTAAAATGGTATAGAAAAGATTCATGCATCAAGAAAATATTTTTTATGCATCAAAAATTCGCTTTTTGTGTGAAAAACACTCTACAGGTCGACACATACGCTTATAGGTCAACCTATAGAAGAATATTTTCAACTAAAGGTCGACATATACGATGCATAGGTCGACACACGTACTTCAATATTAAAGCCTGTAGGTTCTGTCTCATGTGCTGACTATACAGGTCGACACATAATATGTATAGGTCGATACATGACTTTGATAGGTCGACCTATAGATCAAAATTATTGAAAAATTGCATTTGTTTATATTCCTTTTGCATTCCTTTTGTTTCTCACTTGCTCACACATATATACCTGCCACATGCATCTTTATTTTCAATGATTGTGGAAAAATCATAAACGAAACCTGGAAGATACTAAGAGTCGTCATAATCTTCAACCTTGATTTTATGCATACACACAAACAAAGTATACATAATCATTCATTGTTTGGGTGTAATCTAGAATCAAGTTGATAAGGTCCAATTTAGCTTGTTTTATTGTAAATTGGGTTAAGATCTTAGGGGGGTTTCAAATAAGAAAACCAAGGTGGGGTTTTCCTTCAAGATCAAAGTGTGAATTTAAAGGTTTTGGACAAGATTACTCAAGTTTGGATTCGATCGAGTGAAGGCTTTGAAGGGTTGCGATTCTTGTAAAGGAGTAGCGTGAGACGGTGGATCATCTTGGTAAATCTTGGTTTACAACAGGTTGCATTTCAGATTCAATCGAGTGAAGGCTTTTAAGGGATGTAGTTCTTTAAAATGAGTAGCGTGAAACAGTGAATCGAATTTGCATTGTTGGGTGACTTGATCAATCTCAGATCAAGGGAAGAGAAATTTCTAGGATCAACATAAAGCTTAGGGTTTGGTTGCATTTCTACATTTCTCTTGTAAAAATTATTATTTCAAAGTAAGGTTAGTTACATGATCTTAATTCGAATTTGAATTGAGGGATGACGTATCCATAGAGAGGCCAATTGGGGAACTGCCTAATCAAATCCTTGTGTACTCTCTCTCTCTCTCTCTCTCTCTCTCTCTCTCTCTCTCTCTTATATTTCTTTTGCAAATTTTCGTGTTCACCATTTGTGTGATTAATTTGTTTGGTGATTTATTTTGAAAATAATTTGAAAAGTGTTTTGTTGAATTAATCATAATCACTTTGATCGTGGTTGTATTTGAAGATCAATAAAACTATACAAAATCTCAAACATAATCAAGTGCACACAAGGTGTTCGATATATTGTTTCAATTGTGTTTTTGTTTGATTTATCATTGGAAATAGATTGCGTGTTAAGTAACCTTTTAGTAATTGAGATTAAAGCATATTAATTAAGTTGCTTATCATCATTTCCAATTTCGTTTTCATATATGCATATACGAGCTTCTCGATAGCAGTTTGGTTTATAAGAATCGATCTAAGTTACTTCCGCTCGCCTAAGTTTTTGAAAAACTGTTTTCATATATAAATTTTTTGGGGATCTATTCACCCCCTCTAGAAAAGTTGCCTTCGTCTAACAAGTAGTATCAAGAGCTCTGGTTAATTCCGTGCTTCAATACTTGCTTTTTAGAAAATGGCCACCGAACCTAAAGGGGTGTACAATAGAACGCCAATATTCACCGGTGAAAACAATGGCTATTGGAAAGCTTGTATGCGTATTCATGTCAAATCGCTTGACAAGGGTATATGGGACGCTATCATGAACGGTCCAAATGAAATTACAATGACCAATAATGAAGGTGTTACCGTACCTAAACCGGAAGCAGGATGGGATGATAATGATAAGAAATTGTGGTCAATTGATTAGGAGGCACAAAATAGTTTCACATCCGCACTTGGTGTTGATGAATATTACCGTGTCTCTCATTGTGAGACCATCAAAGCTATGTGGGACGCATTAGAAGTTGACCATGAGGGAACTAATGAGGTCATACAAGATAGGATAAATAAGTTAAATCAAGATTTTGAACTATTTCACATGAAGCATGGTGAAACCATTGCCGAAATGCAAAAGAGGTTCATACATCTTATCAATCACTTGAAGGCTATAGGTAATCCTATCTCCAATGATATATCTACTAATAAGGTGTTGAGATGTCTTAATAGGGAATGGTAACCCAAGGTCACCACGATTAAATAAGCAAATGATCTTAAAACACTTGATCTCACAAATTTATTTGGAAAGCTAGAAGAACATGAGCAAGAACTCACTTGCTTGGAAAAACATGAGAAAATGCACGAAAAGAAGATGAAGAAGGAGAAAGTTAAAGACAAGGAAGAAGAAAGGAAGTCCATTTCTCTAAAAATTTCAGGTTCAAAGTCCTCAATTAATTAGCAAGGTGATTGTGAAACAAGAGATGACGAAAATTCGGACGAAGAAGATATGAGACTTTTCGTGAAAAGATTCAACAAGTACATTAAAAGAAATGATGTAAAGTTCTCGGACAAAAACCTCATCAAGTTTAGAAGACAATTAAACTCATTAAAGGAAGATGATGACAATAAAGTAAGATCAAGACGTTCATGTTATAATTATGGCAAAGCCGGGCATTACAAGCCAGAGTGTTCATTGATAGAGTAAGAGAAAGAGAAAGGTCATCACAAGAAATCTAGCAAGTCTAGAAGGGCTTATATTGCGTGGGAAAGTGATAGTGATTCCTCAAGTGATGAAAGCTCAAGTGATGAGGAAGAAGTGAGAAATGTTTGTCTTACCGCTCATTATCGTGACAAGAAGAAAAAGAATGTAAGCCACTTTAAATATGAATATGTTGATGAATTGTACTATGTTGAGTTGAAAAAAGCATTTGAAAATCTACATAGAGAAGCCATAGAAGCTTTCAAAAAGTTAACTTCAAACAAAAGAATCTTTGAACATTTGGAAGCTAAAGTGTTAGAAATCGAAAAAAATATGGAAGCTCTTAAGCAATCTATTGTATATATATTCAAAAAGATAAAGATGAGGATGAAAAACCTTCATGGTTTAGTTTTGAAACTTGTCATATTTGGGAAAAGGAGGTGAATACTCTTAAAGCTAAGTTGGATAAGGCATTAGAACCAAAGGTCCCTTTTGCTATTGATACTGCCAAATATAAGATGCTTTCTCATAATCCTTATAGAAGGTATAGCTTTGTTGAAAAGAATCAAATTAGGAAAGGTAACTCTTCTCATCATTTAAATTGTCATTTTTGTTGCAAGAAGGGTTACACCATTGCAAAATGCAAGTTTAGGAAGTTTCTAGTACCTAAATGCATTTTTCAATGGTTGCCTAAATGCAACCAAGGTTTCACTCACCCCCAAGGACCCAATGAAGATTGGGTACCTGTCATACCCCAAATTTTGACCACTAAGATTTCCCATCATTGTGAAAATCATCATCACAATATGGAAGAACCATCATACTTCATCAGTCTCCCCAAAGATGGGTGAGCATTCACTACAATCAGAACTAGGGTTTCAAACCCTCTCAGAGCTCTTAGACAAAGGATCAGTCAAGGAATGACATGATCTTCAACTTGTCTAACCTCTCAAGCATCCATAAAGGATCAAAAGGACTCCCACTCCAAGGATTAAGCACAAGGATGCTCCCTTCTAGGTGGATCAGGCCTCAAGATCGACAGTGTCACCAAATTAGGGTTTTGGTCGACCAGGGCCTCCAGATGGAAATTTTTAATCTGGGCATGAGCCAATGATCCAAAACACAACCTAATGTACTCCATGGAACCTCATGGACCCATTCATCAAGTCAATTTTGCCTCAGGCGTTGCACTCTTCAAAAATCAGGAATTAGGGTTTCTTGACCTAATTCACCCCTAAGTTGACTTTTTGGACAAATCATGAACCAAGACCTCAAGAGAGGGTTTGAGGGTCTCTAATGAACTATATTGATCCATTTGGAATAATGGATAAATCCAAGAAGCTTGAGCAACAAGTCTCAATTTCATCTGCACAACAATTAGGGTTTTAAGGAAAAAAGTCAACTGTAACTTTGACTTTTGACCAGGACATGCTCCCAAGCCCTAAGACACGATTCAATATGCCCTATAACACCCATGGAACATGTCCATCAAGTTTGATTTAGGTCAAGGACATGATTTCCTGAAGAATTGCACAGTTTGGAATTCATCTGATAAAAAGTCAACTGTGCACAAAAGTCAACTTTGATTTTTTGAGATTTTTCACCAAAATGGTTTTTTAACCCTGAAATGATGTTAATGTATGATTTGAATCATCATTCATCAAGAAAAATCAAGAAAAGTTGGATAACTTGTAAAAGGGGTAACGATAAAAACTTAGAAAATTTTCTAAGTTAAAAATAAAGTGACAAGGGCACCAACTTTGAAGGATCATAACTCCTAAACCACAAAGCCATTTTTTTTCATCCAAAGATGGATTTGTATCCCTCATTACCCTCTACAAAAACTTCAACTAGACCTAAGTCCAATTCATTAAGGATTTGGAGTTATGGAGTGATCAAAATGGCTGAAAAGTGAAAATGTCACTTTTTCCAACACTTAGTGAAATTTTCACTAAGTCAGAATCTGCCTTCACTTTTTGCCAAATGTAGGGGGATTTTTCACTTGGATTCAAAAGAGATCAAAACCAAACATGTTCAAACAGTTGTTGTATCATGTAAGGGCTTTCCAAAATGGTCAAGAACATTACCAAATTCAACTTACACCATGAGATATGACATTGGCAAGTTGCCTTGCTGAAATCTGTCAAGGGCAAGGCAGAATTTGCAATTTTGCTCGATTTGCCAAAATCAGCCAAATTCAAATGCTCCTATCCACTTGGACACATCTGAGGATTGAATCTAAAGGGGACAATCACTGAGCCAAGCCTCCAAAGTCCATGGAACAAGAAATAGCATGTTGAACCTAGAATGGCCAAAATAGGGACAAGACTCCAAATTTGGATTGAAGCATTCAATGGAAGCATTAAGGTGGCATAGACTGAGCCATTCTCATCTGAAATCAGTCAAGACTTATCCAAGACCAAGGGAACCAAAGCTCTGTGCCCTAACCTCTAGTCAATGGCTAGAGGAGACTTGGATTTTCATTTGCCAACATTGGCCAAACCTACTTACCAGTTGCCATTCACTATTCCTTGTAAAACAAACTTGCTCTACTATAAATAGAGCTCAATTATGATCAGTTTGAGTACACCAAAGCCATCTAACAGATGCTTTCCTCAAAATCTCTTTCTCTTGGCAAAAATGTCTTTCTTAGAAAGGTAGCTATCGGGTTTTGAGTTTGAGAGCTTTTCCAATCAAACCAATCACTCACACACCTCACATACATCATATAGAAGTGATCCAAACACTCACATAATATCTAGAACACAGATTTCACAAAATCACCAGCTGGTTGCTCAAACTTTCAAATCAAGTTGCAGCTGAGGTACCACAAATCGTTCCAGCCATTTTCAATCAAGTCCAGGCATTCAAACCCACTCCATAGGGTGTAAGGAAGCTGTTCAGATCATCACCACTCATCTGTAACACCTCCAAATTAAAAATCACATTGCACTTGCTGTCACGGCCTAGAGGTAATCATACACTTGGTCATCTCTCAATCTATGCATATTTCCTCGCACAATAATTTGGCCATATGTTCATAATCATGCATGGAATGTTTTCCCTCAATTAATTGCATTGTTTGAATCGTGTATCAAAAATCCTAGCCTTCATGCAAAAATTAGGGTTCTTGAGGATTTTTCATGATTTCTTGTTATATGTTTAATTTAAATGAAATTAATGGACATAGACATGATCGTGAGGTTGAGACGAGCATAATGATATGTGGATTGCATGTTATAATCAAGTATTCAGGGAGATTGGATAGAAAATGCAAATCAGCCAAACCCAGAACACGCGCGTGTTCTTCAGCTGTTCTTGGCGCCTTTTTTGAATTTTCAAATATTTGAATTTTGTGATTTTTCTTTAATTGATTCAAAAATTAATTTCTCTTTGAGTTTTAATGATTTTGAGTTGATTCTTTTTTTAATAATTCACAAAAATGTTAAAATATTTTATTTTCCCAAAAAATCCCAAAAATATTATTTATTTCATATAATTGATATTTTTGCAAAGAATTAATATTTTAATTGTTTTTGTCATTTTAAATATTTTTTCCACATTGATTTTACAACTTTTAATGCTTTCTAATTATTTTGTAGGTCAATACTTAATTTTTGAAGCATTAATCCAAGATCACAATTTGTTTTCCACATGTTAAACAATTTTGATCATTTTAATTGAATTTTTATTCAATTAAATACATTTTTGAAAACAAATTAGGGTTTTTGGATTAATTCAACCCTCATAAATCATTTTCAAAACACTTTGGGCCTCTAATAGAGTGTAAGACCCAATCCTTTTTTTGACCAAACCATTTTTGGGCCTCAGTGTATTGTATAAGTCCCGATACCGTAAAAAACAAACGGCACGATCGTCGCCTATTCAAAAATAACCTTTTGGGCCTCCCCTCGAGCTATAAGACCCATTCAAAACTCTTGGGCCTCTAATAGAGTGTAAAACCCAATCCCCTTTTAACCAAAACATTTTGGGATTCACTTATTGTGTAAGTCCCTCTGCGTTAAAAGAAAACCTCGGCGCGATTGCCATTTTAAACGGAAAAATCATCTGGGCCTACCCTCGTGTTATAAGCCCCACTCTTTTTCTTTAAAACATTTGGGCCTCGTGAAAGAGTGTAAGACCCATCCCTTTGTACAAAAAAACATTTTGGGCCTCAGTCACTTGTATAAGTCCCTCTGTACAAATTCAAACAGTGCGCTCACTGATAAAACCTTGGGCCTCTCCTTGAGCTGTAAGCCCCAAATCTTTCTTTTTTAAAGCACTTTCTCCTTTGATTTTGAATATACTGTTGTTTTCAATCTATCTTTGTTGAAAAACTAATCAAACAGCATGGAAGCTCTACAACCGAGTAAGTGGTTATTGCTTTCATTTACTGCTTTCATATACATATAACTGTATTGTGGGGCTGTTTCACTGTAAGTCTTCTTTCATAAACTCATATCAACTGTGTAATAATAATATAGATATTTCGAGTTTCCCCGGCAACTACGTCTAGAACAAGGTGACGCCGTTTCGTTTGTTCGTAGAAATAGACAACTAGATCCCCAATAGGTTCACCAGATACAGTCTTCTCTTCGGCTGTCCTCATTAGGAATTGTCAAGAAACTCTATTCCCAGAGATGAATGTATTCTCCGTGAATGGCATCTTTGAGTTTCTT
Source organism: Lathyrus tuberosus (assembly GCA_022829125.1). NCBI lineage: Eukaryota > Viridiplantae > Streptophyta > Magnoliopsida > Fabales > Fabaceae > Lathyrus > Lathyrus tuberosus. The sequence continues at coordinate 14,843,827 of JALAZF010000027.1, read as the reverse complement.
CCAAATTCTCAAACTTTCCTGACTTGATCTATTCCTCGTGAATAGCTTGCCTTGAATTTCTCGGGGTTTGGGGACCCATCGGCTTCCTAAAAGCATCGGCCTCCTCTTGGGCATCGTACAAGGACCCACAGGCTTCCTAAAAGCAACCCCGCCTCCTCTTGGGCTTAGTACAAGGACCCTACGGCTTCTTAGAAGTATTCACAGCCTCCTCTTAGGCTTCGTATAATGATCTCTTCCTCCGGGAATGATAGCCTCCTCTTGGGCTTAGTACAAGGACCGATTGGCTTCTTAAAAGTTTCCAGCCTCCTCTTAGGCTTCGTACAAATTGTCCCGACGACCTCCTAGAGGTATAGGAACAGAACTTAGTCATCTTCATAGAAAAGTCCTTTCATAGAGTCTACTACTGTTTCTCAAAGCATAGTACAAAAGATGACACTCTAGACTTGGACAGTCTAAGACCCTTGAGTCTCCAAGACATTCTCAAGTGACCCCTTCGTTAAATAGGAAGAAAACCCGTAGACTCGGACAGTCTCAATACCCTTCGGATTTCCCGCTTCCTTAAAGAACAGGAATAACTCGGATCTTGAATCAAATCCATGAGTACAGTGTTACTCATATAAGAACTGATTTTCTCTTTAAAATCAGTATATTAGACCTGTCACTCAACTGAAACAGTAACCCTAGCCTCCCTCTTGGGCTTTGTACAATGATCCTCCCCAGCGGAGTCAAACAACGTTTAGCCTCTCTCTCGGGCTTTGTACGAGACACATAAGGGACTCCCTCGTTGAGTCAATCACCCTTTTGCCTCCATCTCGGGCTTTATACGAGATACAAAAAGGTTCATATTGAGCCAAACAAATGCTAGCCTCCATCTCAGGCTTCGTACGAGATACAAAAACTCTATTGTTGGGTCAGACAGCCTTCATCTCGGGCTTTATACGAGATACCAAAAGATTCCCTCGTTGAGTCAAAACCTTTTAGCCTCTCTCTCGGGATTTGTACGAGACACATATCAGCCTCCTCTTAGGCTTTGTATAAGAAAACCACTGGTTGATCCAATCAACCTTTTAGCATCAAAGCTGTGCCTCATTCACAATACACAAACATCAACAACTCCTTCCCCTTCCATCTAATCGTTGTAAGCGGCAAGCCTCTGGATCATCTACATCCATGTCACTGTCCCTCTTTTAGCATAAGAAAGTCCTAAGGAAAGATGGCATTGCTCTACACTGAGTTAAAGTCTTCTCCTTCAGGTTAAAATCCCCTATAAAGGAAATTATGGCATTGCCGGATTCACATATCTCGGTTAAAGTAATTCTCCTTTATAAAATAGTTGTGACATACAACCCCCCTCTTTAGAGATAACAAATTCTCTCTAAAGTCAGGACTTTCAGCTTCATATCTTGGGCTTTGATCAAGATACAAATCACCTTTCGCTTCACGTCTTGGGCTTTGAACAAGACACAAAAAACAACCATTTCCTCCCATAGAATAGGAGGAACTACGAACGCTCTGATTTCCCTGTTTCGGTAAACGGGAATACGTAGGCATAAGATTGAAAGAAAAATCTTAGCGAGCACACTAAACAAAAAAAAAAACAAATCCCATACTCTCACATCAAAAAGCATCAGTCCTAACATCCTAATCCTTGTTCCCCGCCAGAAACCTTCTGCCAAGATAAAAAGAAAGAAAACAGTATTGGCGAAAATACAAATAACCAGTACAAAGGCCCCACCACATTGATAGCATTCGTAACCTAACAGACCGCTGTTTAAACTCAGTATGCAAAGCAGGGTTAATTGGAGACATCTATTTCCCTTCCTTCATCAGCTTTAATAGGATAAAAAATGAATCGACCTGTAGTTTAAGCTCAACCGCTGAGAGCGACCAACGCTTAAGAACCGCGTCCAAAATCGCTCGCTACAGAAAAAATGGCGCCCACCGTGGGGCCGTTCAAAGTTAGATCTAGGCACGGTCTTTCTTTTCACCTCTTGTGTGAATACCACAGATTGGGGCTTCCGCCAGGGAACCCATTTCTGTCAGGAACTTAGGATTCATAGCTTTAAAAGGTCTAGGATGTTTTAGGACAAATATATATACTGCTTTTCCGAATTGCTATACATGTTTATTTTTCTGCTAATGGGAATGCGGGTGATGCCGTATGTGGAAAGATTGAGTATACACTTAAGATAAGTGATGGCGACGGGGTCGACCATCAACCTCAGTGGAGGCTGACCAATGCAACCCATTCTCTCACCTAGACAATGGGCCGGTTGTTAAGTCTAAGAAGCTGAGGAGCCAAACCCTTTCGTAGTGCGGAAACTATCGGAAATAGTTGTTACGCGATACTACCCTCATTTGAGGCTGGTGATCTATTCTCGGTGAATGGCACTTACTCTAAGATTGCTCTACAACTCGCTGGCGATCCGCTTGTTGTTTTTCTTTCCTGGGAGGAGCTGATGATAATGAGTACAGGTACAAAAATCACCCTAGTATAAACCTTTGGGGATGGGTAGAGCCTTGACTTCATGACAACGACCCTTTGACCCCATGTTTTTTCTATGTTTTTGTGTGCTGCATTCATGCATTCATTTAAAAAACATTAAAACATTAAAAAAATATTCTCTTCTAGTCTCTCTATTTTTTAAATTAAACTAAGACTGTGATTGCAAATATCAGAGAAAGGGATTGCACTAATGGATTTCGGTAGAAGGAGAACTCATACGTACACCTTCAAGGTTCCAAAGCTAGGGGATTTGAGAAGGTTAGCGAGGATGATCACTAACCCAGAGGCTTTCAGAGCCAAACACGGAGGTTTGCTACCGCTGTTAAGAGTCCATGTGATTGAGGGAATCATGGGTGCGCTCATTCAGTTTTATGATCCAGTTTATCACTGTTTCACATTCCCTGATTACCAGCTCGCACCAACGCTGGAGGAGTATTCTCATCTGATTGATCTATATATCACAGATCAAGCTCCATTTTCTGGACTGGAAGAAATTCCAAAGAATCAGACCATTGCAAGAGCAATTCATTTGGACGAGTCTGAGGCCAGGACTCACATAACCACTAAGGGTGGCATCCAAGGTTTGCCATCCCAGTTCTTGACAAAGAAAGCCCTGTATTTTGCCAATATAAGAAATGTTACTGCTTTTGAAAGTGTATTTGTCTTGCTCGCCTACGGGTTATTTTTGTTTCCCAACATCAATAACTTCGTCGATATTAACTCCATTAAGGTTTTTCTCATTGAAAACCCTGTGCCGACTTTGCTCGCAGATGCATATCATTCTGTACACTTGGGAAATTTGTACAGCGGAGGGGAGATCACATGTTGTGTACCTCTGCTTTACAAATGGTTTATCTCTCACTTGCCCAAGTCTGCAGCTTTTTGGGATTGTAAGAGTGCCATACGTTGGTCGCAGAAGGTCATGTCTCTTACCAACTCTGATATAGATTGGTGCAATAGGATTTATGAGGGAATCAGAATCATTGACCGTTGTGGAAACTTCCCCAACGTACCCCTCATAGGAACTAAAGGAGGAATCAACTACCATCCGGTGTTGGTTCGCCGTCAATTTGGATACCCGATGAGGCACATCCCACTGGGTGTTCATCTGGAAGGTCTTTTCTTCAAGGAAGGAGAAAATGACAGAGCACTAAAGATGGAAATAGTGCACGCTTGGAAGCATGTTCATAAGAAAGGACGAGAGTCTCTAGGAAAACCGGACTGTGTCTCGGTGGAGCCTTATCTCCATTGGGTACAAACTAGAGCTCTCAAGCTAAAGATGCCTTATCCTCATTACGGAATTCTTCCGCCAAAGGAATCTGTCATGTACTTCATGACTGAGACTGAAAAGCTTCAGGTTACTCTCAACAAAGTTCAAAAGGAGAGAAGGTCTTGGAAGAACAAGTACCGCACCCTCGACGTAGAGTGCATCAAAATACAGCAATTACTGAAAGAGAAGGATGCTCTGATCGAAATTTTAGAGCAACATGCTGTAGAGAATCAGGATGACCAAAGGAATTTGCTCGCTCCTTTCACTTGACAAAGGAATGACAACCCGACAACGGCCCAAGAGCCCCGGTCAAAGAAAAGGACGATACCAGAATCAGCACCCGATTTCTCTTCAGAGAGGACTCAGGACCCATTAGCTTAGGTTTCTGTTTCTGCACTTTGTAATCTACTGTATTTCCGTTTCTGTAATCCTTTGAATTCAATAAAAAGGGGTTTCCCCCACCGTTTGATATTTGCAATCTAATTGTCGAAGTTTATTTTGATTAAACCTTAAACAATTAATATAATCATTGCATCGCGTATTCTTCTTACCTACGAATCTCACGTTTGTGTCTCGGTTCTAGAGTCAAACTGTCTCATTCGTATAATACTCGGGCCAATCGTCAGAAAAAGATGGATGATCTTGAGGAAGAAAATAGAGAATTGAAAGAAGAGATCGACGCTCTGAGAGAGGATATGAGAAAGCTTCGTAACGACATGCAAGCCATGGCAGAAGCTCAGCTACAAAGAACTGTGATCTCAGAGATCACCTCAACGCCCATAGTGGAGAAGTATGATCCTAGGTATCAGATACCGAAAGATCGTCCTTGGGGCATGCCTGTTAACTATATCCCGGAAGGATATGTTCCGCCGATCACTGAAGATCAGGGAATCACAACAGCAGCCGTTGGGCCTGAATGTTACAAACTTCGGGAAAGCGAAGATGCCAGGGGCATATTGAAGACTCCTGAAGGTTACAAACTTCGGGAGACGCCAAGACTCACTGCCGTAGTAACGGTACCACCCCTTGTGGTTCACATTGTCCCGGAAGGACAGATTCCATAGACATATTCTGGTAAGAAGGAAACTATGTTTGACTGAATGGAGGAATTCCAGGAGCAGTTCTTGGAAATGCAGAAGGAACTGTAAGCCATTCGCGGTCAGGATCTATTTGGAAAGGACGCCGCAGACCTCTGCTTGGTCCCAAATGTGAAAGTCCCGCACAAATTTCAAGTGCCTGACTTTGAAAAATACAAGGGTAACTCTTGCCCTCAAAGCCATCTGGTGATGTATGCTCGGCGGATGTCAGCTCAGACGGAAAATCAAGACCTGCTGATTCACTACTTTCAGGATAGTTTAACCGGTGCCGCATTAAAATGGTACATGGGTTTAAACCGTGCCACGATCAGCACATTCAGAGATCTTGGCACTACCTTCGTCCAACAATACAAATACAATTTGGACATGGCACCCGACAGAGATCAACTCAGATCAATGTCGCAAAAGGACAAGGAAACCTTTAAGGAGTATGCTCAAAGGTGGCGTGAAATTGCCGCTCAAATTTGTCCACCTCTTGAGGAAAAAGAGATGACAAAGATCTTCTTAAAGACCTTAAGCTCATTTTACTATGACCGAATGGTTGCCAGTGCACCCAGTGATTTCACCGAGATGGTCGGCATGGGCGTACGTCTTGAGGAAGCCGTCCGAGAAGGACGTTTGGTAAAAGACACTGGATTGACGAGCGGTACTAAAAAATTCGGTAGTGCTCTCACTAAGAAAAAAGAGCAAGATATTGGGAATATCTCTCTCGGAAAGCAAAGGCGACGTTATCAACCGGTAGCAGCTGTGACTCCTGCGTCTATTCCTTCGTATCAACCTCAGGTTGCGCAGAGCCAGCCTGATCAACAAAGGACACAACAGCCTCTTCAACAGGCTCGTCCTCCATATAACAACGACCGTACAACACGGCCACCAGGATTTGATCCTATACCCGTGTCGTACGCAGAGCTGTTTTCATTACTACTGGCTAAGGGGCACATTCAGACTAAATCTCCTCTTACAGTACCGGAAAATCCGCCTTTTTGGTTTAAGGTGGATCAAACCCGCCCTTACCATCAAGGAGGTTCAGGGCATAACATAGAGACTTGTCTCAATTTCAAGTCCGACGTGCAAAAACTTGTTAGGAGCGGGGTCTTATCCTTCAAGGATACGAATCCTAATGTTCTCACAAACCCGCTGCCTCAACATGAGAAGGCTGCAGTCAATTTGATAGAAGGAGAGACTAACGATGTCTATCAAATTCACGATGTACTCTTGTTGAAAACCAATCTGGTCAAGATGCATTGTAGACACAGTGGATATGGCCATGTGCCACCTCATAACTATCATCAATGTGATATCTGCTCTAAAGATAACCAAGGATGTTCGGTAGTGCAATCAGCTCTACAGGAACAGATGGATCTCAGATGGATCCAAGAGCACCGAGTTCGTGGAGTTAACATGGTTTACACGAATTCTAACGTCATTCAGAACCACGACATCCGTGTGATGAATGTCAACTTGGTGGCAATGCACTCAAGGCAAAGCCAATATCATAATCTTCCGCGGCACGATTACAGTTCTTGTCTGACTTGCTCGGTAAAAAAACAGGGTTGCTCTTTTGTACAAGAAGCCCTCCAGCGTCAGATGGATCTTGGATGGATCCAAGACTACCATGATAGGAACCCTTATTAGATCAACATGGTTCAGATCTTCGATATTCGCGTGATGAATACCAACCTGGTAGAGTTACTTGCTGAGCAGGTCCGATTCGGATTCTTAATATCACATGACTATCAAAGCTGTAAAGCGGGTTGCGAAAACGATCGAGGTTATACCCTTGTCCAGGAGGCACTTCAGCACTTGTTAAATCACTGGTGGATGCCAATTTATATGGATGAAGATACTCAACAAATTAGTATCAGTAACAGGAATCCTACTCGGTGTCAAAGTCAGGATGTTAGATCTGTGGAATCTAACCTAGTAAGGTTACATTGTATTCAAAGTGGGCGTGGCCAGATGCCACCACACAACTATGACAGTTGTAGCGTCTGTTCGGAAAGTAACCAAGGGTGTTACCTTGTAAGAGCAGCTCTTCAGGGTCAGGTTGATCATGGAGAAATTCGTCCATATCCGGGTTCTGGACCCATCGACTGGACGTCGAACTACCTTACCGAGCAAGTTGAGGATGTTGTCACAATCTCTGGTCATCACAGGACCAGGGATGTTTTTGCCATTATCCCTCTACTTGATGAATCTAAAGTTCCCAACCGGGAACGAATCGAGATTACTTATGATGGTCAGAAAAATCAGAAGGTTCCCATAGTCATCTATCTACCGGGACCACTACCGTATGAATCAGCTAAGGCTATCCCTTACAAATACGGTGCAACGATAATTGAAAATGGAAAGGAAATTCCATTACCCTCCATCGTGAATATTGCAGACATCAGTCGTGTAACACGGAGTGGTAGAATCTTCAACCGAGGAGTTGGAGAACTTAACAAGGAAAAGGAACTTCAGTCTGAAACTCCTGATCCACCAGTCGGTCAATCCAGTAATCCCGACCTTTCGAAAAATAATGATGAGATGCTGAAGCTCATCCAAAGGAGTGAATACAACATTGTTGATCAACTATTACAGACTCCTTCAAAGATCTCGGTATTATCACTGTTACTCAGTTCAGAAGCCCACAGGGAGGCTCTACAGAAAGTCATGGAGCAAGCCTTTGTGGAACAGGATGTAACAATCAGACAGTTCGATAGCATTGTCTCTAACATCACTTCCTGCAATAATTTGGGATTTAGTGATGAGGAATTACCCGAAGAGGGTCGCCGTCATAACATGGCGCTCAACATTACAGTTAACTGCCAGGACGATGCTTTAGCCAGCGTACTGGTAGACACAGGGTCAGCCCTGAATGTTATGCTGACGTCCACTTTGATGCAATTATCATCCAAAGGCCCTCCGATGAGAGTCAGCGAGGTCGTCGTCAAAGCGTTTGACGGATCCAGAAAAACAGTTATCGGCGAAGTTGATCTTCCCATAACTATTGGTCCTCGCACTTTCCAAGTCACTTTCCAGGTCATGGACATCCGGGCAACGTACAGTTGTTTATTAGGAAGACCTTGGATACATCAGGCTGGAGCGGTCACTTCGACCCTTCACCAAAAGCTAAAGTTTGTCAAGAACGATCAGCTTGTCACAGTCTGGGGAAACAAGCCTTGCTTGTAAGCAACTTGTCATCATCTACTGGTATAGAACCCGAGGAGGTTATTGGAACGTATTTCCAAGCACTGTCGATGAGCGAGAATAATCAGTTCAGAGGAGGAACTTCCATTTCTTCATACAACAATGCTATCAAAGCGGTCGAGAGTACTGATACAACAGGATGGGGACAACTTGTCGTTCCTACTGACAATAAAACAAAGAAGGGTCTTGGTTTTTCCGCAACCTGTACCCAGACAGCTGCGAATGATGAAAGTCTTCACCCCCTTCAAAATTTCTTCCACAGTGGAGGTTTCCTTCACCCAGTGTCTCAAGCAGTACATGCTATCAATGAGGAAGGTCCCTCTGACACAGATGAAGAATGGAAATCCTATCTTAATAAGGACGGTTATATGTCTCAGGAAGAGGTACCTATGCCTTTTTGCTTTCCCACAAAAAGTCCGAGATTTATACCACGGTCAGACGTCGAAATGATCTATGGAGATTGTGATCCGGAAGGATGCCGTGCTCCGCCAAATTCATTAGAGGAGGACACTCCGATGAAAGACAATTTTGACCACAATTACTATGGCCCAATGGATGGTCTTCCAATGTAGCAACCTTACCCAGGAAGCTTGGGGCAAGAGAGTCAGCCGAGTAATGAAACTCAGCTGACCGTCATTGAACAGAATACTTGTGTCCCCACCATGTCATGGGATCAACACTCAGGTCATTCAGAAACTACTCAACATGAAGATGAATTCGCAACATTTGCAGGACTTGAATTCATCAACTATGCTTTTCCCGAGGTCAACGTCATCGAGGGGGATGACTCCTCCAGTTCCAAAGAGGTTTGGGACACTCTGGGAGAACCAAGTGGAAAATACGACTATATGGTCAAGTACACCGCTCCCGAAAGCTCTCGTATCAGGCTCGAAGATATCCAGCCAACTGGATGGGGAGATACAGCTGAGAGCACAACTACTCTGCATAATACAACAGAGGAATACTCCTACGACAATTCTGCCTGGGAGACAGATTCCAATGATCCTGCTCCACCAGAAATCAGCGTTATTTCTGAAGACAAATCAAGGAAGGTGCCAGACTTTGTGATTCACTGAGGAGTTCGCCGCCAATGGGTTGCCGTCGATGTTCCGAAGATTGTTCATAAGTCAAAGTAATTGTCTTCTTTAACCTTTCACCCTGCCCAGGTGAAACGGGTGTTTTGATAGGGCTCGCTTCCTGTAAATATCCCTCTTCGCTTCGCCCAAAGCGACAGAGTTTTGTTTTATAGGGCTGTAGTTTCAAGAATCGACTTGTTCATTAATAAAATAATGTTGTTCTGTAATTTCCGCATTTATTGCTGTTTTCTCTTTTCGTTTTTTTTCAGAAAATGGTAATCCTAAAAAACAATTCAAATAAAAACAAGCACTAAAAAAAATATACAGTGCACACACTTGCATTTTCCTCTATCTCTTCTAAACACGAATCATCACGTCATGCAGATTGCTTGTTTTAAACCCAGTTGAAACATACGATCCGATGCCTTCTCCCAACTTTGAGTTCCCGGTATTCGAGGCTGAAGAAGAAGATGACAACGAAATTCCAGAAGAGATCTCCCGACTACTCAGACAAGAGGAAAGGTCCATTGAAACTCACAAAGAGTCGTTGGAAACGGTAAACTTGGGTTCAGAAAAAGAGAGAAAAGAAATTAGGATTGGGGGACTGCTCAGTCCAACTGCCAGAGAGAGTTTGATAAAGCTTCTCAGAGGATTTCCCGATGTATTCGCTTGGTCCTATCAGGATATGCCAGGGTTGGATACCAGCATCGTGGAACATCACTTATCGTTAAGATTGGAATGTTCGCCAGTAAAGCAAAGGTTGAGACGGACTCACCCGAACATGGCCATCAAAATCAAAGAGGAGGTGCAGAAACAGATTGACGCGGGTTTCCTCGCTACATCTGAATATCCTCAATGGTTAGCCAATATTGTACCCGTTCCCAAAAAGGACGGAAAGGTCAGAATGTGTGTTGATTACAGGGATCTGAACAAGGCAAGTCCAAAGGACGACTTTCCTTTACCACACATTGACATGCTGGTGGACAGTACAGCAAAGTTCAAAGTTTTTTCCTTCATGGATGGATTCTCGGGCTATAACCAGATCAAAATGGCGCCGAAAGACATGGAGAAAACTTCGTTCATTACACCATGGGGCACCTTTTGTTACAAGGTAATGCCGTTCGGTTTGAAGAACGCCAGGGCAACCTATCAAAGGGCCATGACTACTCTGTTTCATGACATGATACACAAAGAAATCGAAGTGTATGTCGATGATATGATTGCAAAATAAAAAATAGAGAGTGAGCACGTTGAACATCTGTCAAAATTGTTCGAACGTATAAGAAAATTCAAGCTCCGCTTGAATCCGAACAAGTGCACCTTCGGTGTCCGTTCAGGGAAACTATTAGGGTTCATCGTCAGCCAGAAAGGAATTGAGGTTGATCCTGACAAGGTTAAGGCCATTCAGGAAATGCCTTCCCCGAAAACTGAAAAACAAGTCAGAGGATTCCTGGGACGGTTGAACTACATCTCCAGATTCATATTCCTTATGACTGCCACGTGTGCGCCGATTTTCAAATTACTGAAAAAGAACCAGGATTACGTTTGGTCAGAAGATTGCCAAACTACCTTCGATAGTATTAAGGAATACCTATTGAATCCGCCGATTCTATCACCTCCAGTGGAAGGAAGACCACTGATCATTTACCTCACAGTCCTAGAGGACTCAATGGGATGTGTACTTGGCCAACAAGACGAAACCAAAAGGAAACAGTCTTCCATCTACTTTTTGAGCAAGAAATTTACCGACTGCGAAACTCGGTACACGATGCTTGAGAAAACTTGTTGCGCTTTGGCTTGGGCAGCCAAACGTCTTCGCCAATACATGATTCGTCATACTACTTGGTTGGTCTCCAAAATGGATCCAATCAAGTACGTTTTCGAAAAGCCTGCTCTCACGGGAAGAATTGCCCGTTGGCAGATGTTGTTATCAGAATATGACATAGAGTACCACGCTCAGAAAGCCGTTAAGGGAAGTATTTTAGCCGATTATTTGGCTCATCAACCGATTGACGATCAAGAATCAATCGGGTTTGACTTCCCAGACGAAGATGTCATGTATCTAAAAATGAAAGATTGCGATGAACCGTTACCCAGTGAAGGGCCAGAACCAGGTTCCCAATGGGGACTTATCTTTGACGGAGCAGTTAATCATTACGGAAATGGAATTGGGTCAATCATTGTTACCCCTCAGGGTACCCACATTCCTTTCACTGCTAGACTTACGTTCAAGTGTACGAACAAAGAGGCCGAATGCGAAGCTTGTATTATGGGTCTCGAAGAAGCGATTGATTTAAGGATAAAAAACTTGGACGTATACGGCGACTCAGCCTTGGTTATCAATCAGATAAAAGGAGATTGAAACACATACCAATCAGGACTGATTCCTTACAAAGATTATGCAAGAAGGTTGTTACCTTTCTTCAACCGAGTTGAGTTTCATCACATCCCTCGTGAAGAGAATCACATGGCTGATGCATTAGCCACTCTCTCTTCCATGATTAGTGTAGGTCGATGGAATGACATACCTAAGATCGACATAATGCGCCTTGAAAGGCCCGCTTACATCTTCACGATTGAAGCAGTCATAAACGACAGACCTTGGTATCACAATATCAAATGCTTCCTTCAGAAACAAGAGTACCCATCTGGGGCACTCAGAAAAGACAGGAAAACCCTCAAAAGATTGGCTGGAAACTTCTTCCTGAGCGGTGACACTCTCTATAAGAGAAATTTTGACATGGTCTTGCTCCGATGCGTGGACAGACCAGAAGCAGACATGCTTATGAAATAAATTCATGAAGGATCCTTTGGCACTCATGCCAACGGACACACAATGGCGAGAAAAATCCTAAGAGCAGGGTACTATTGGTTGACAATGGAATCCGACTGCTACAAGTACATGAGGAGGTGTCACAAGTGTCAGATATACTCCGACAAAATTCATGTACCGCCGTCGCATCTCAAAGTTCTTTCTTCCCCGTGGCCTTTTTCCATATGGGGAATCGACATGATTGGCTTGATTGAACCTAAGGCTTCAAACGGACATCGGTTCATCCTAGTAGCCATCGACTATTTCACCAAGTGGGTCGAAGCAGCGTCGTTCGCCAATGTTACCTGGCAAGTGGTGGTCCGATTTATCAAAAACAATATCATCTGCCGTTATGATGTTCCAAGCGAGATCATTACTGATAATGCATCTAAATTGAACAACAAGATGATGAAAGGGTTGTGTGCAGAGTTCAAGATCGAACATCATAACTCATCTCCCTACCGACCCAAGATGAACGGAGCGGTAGAAGCGGCCAATAAGAACATCAAGAAGATCGTTCAAAAGATGGTTGTAACCTATAAAGACTGGCACGAGATGCTACCCTTTGCTCTTCACGGTTATCGCACATCTGTCCGCACTTCAACAGGGGAAATCCCTTTCTCTCTAGTGTATGGCATGGAAGCAGTGCTCCCCATAGAAGTAGAGATCCCGTCAATCCGAGTATTGATGGAAGTTAAGCTCACCGAAGCTGAATGGTGTCAAAGCCGACACGATGAACTGAATCTGATCGAAGAAAAGAGAATCACGACACTATGTCATGGTCAGCTGTATCAACAGAGAATGAAGAGGGCGTTCGACAAAAAGGTCCGACCTCGTGTCTTCAGAAAAGGAGACCTCGTGCTCAAGAGGATACAATCATTTCTCACTGACTCTCGGGGCAAGTGGACTCCGAATTATGATGGCCCCTATGTGGTCACGAAATCTTTCTCAGGCAGCGCCTTGAGACTTGCAACCATGGATGGAGAGGAATTTTCCTACCCCACAAATGTTGATGTAGTCAAGAAATACTTCGTCTAAACTAAAAAAAAACGTCTCGGTGGATTGAAAACCCGAAAGGGCGGTCCAGGCAAAAGTTAGAGACATGAAAAAAAATCGTCCCGGTGGATTGGAAACATCAAAGTACAATCCAGGCAAAAATTAGGGATAATGGCAAGTAACTATGTTCAACAGAGGCAAATCCCTTAGCAGCAGCAGTTATACCATCCATCGGAGGAAAACTCCAGTCAAGGTCATCTTCGACAGAAGCTCAGGATGCCCCGAATTCAAGGTTGGTAGAAGGATAGTGGTCGTTATGTTTCAACATAGCCCTTTTCCCTGTAAATTACCATTTTTTTTAACTTTGTAAATACTCTTTGGAATCACGCGTTTGGCTGATCTCCATCTTATCAATAAAATTTGAGCCTTTGTGCTTTTGTTTGTAATTCTTACTTGTTTTAGCTTTACAGAACGACGTTGTTAACATGATTAACGATTCTTGAAATAAAACAAAAATGAATTTACTTGTTAAACTTTTTCTGCTTTTAAAATAAAGACGGCAATTTCTTTTGACTGTTGAACATCGAAAGAACGTTGCTCGCTTCTCCAGAAGTAATCGAGCTTCAAAGTGCAAAATCAAAGTACTCCTTCTAAGCCAGTGCGCCTGAATGAAGGATCAGTTATGCCAGATACGGATACTCCGTCTGACACGCCTCGGCCGAGTTCTTACCTCCTAAGCCCGATCAATGGTAGCTCCCAACAGGGACTGTCTCTCCTAAGCAAGGTGGAATTGCTATCTTGAACCAGTGATATTTCTATACGCCCCGCGATGGCCAAGTATCCAGTCGTGTTCACCCGTCAGTTTGTATGTTGCGTCAGTTTTGTCAGCATATACATACATGCATCATTGCATTATTTGATTTGCATTCACATTTCATATTGCATCACTATCACTCTAGTCGGTCTTGTCCCCTAGTGATAACAGTCCTCTCAATCAAGTTGTCAGTTCTTGCCTCGTCAGGAAACGCTGTGTTTGAACAACCTCGCCTCCAGTTTATTTCTGAGAGGAAGTTGGCCTTTGACCACTTTGATAACTTGAACCTCTGAAAGACCAGAGAACCTTCAACCGATGTCACTCTTCTCCATTGAAGATGATATCCTTGCTTTCCCAAATTAAGGAAAATCGATAGAGAAAGCCTCGTAATCAGAGATTCGGCAGCATGCCAGTTTCGCAACGAAAGAACCGCTGATGAAAAGGTCATCGGCACCTCAAAATTGGAGCCCATCATATGGCATTTCTCTGGGAAGATCCTGAGAAAAGTATGATGTAAGACCCCAAGCGGAAGAAGTCTCTCAAGAGACTCATTTTCCCCAGACAGAGTCGACAAATGGCGTCTCCAACAGAGAAGTTTGTGTAGAAGCTTGAAGACTAACCCCTCCAAAATTCTTGTGGAAATAAGACTAGCTGCTTTGATCTACCGTTTGTGGAAAGAAGACTACCCGCTTCGATCTACCATTTGTGTAAAGATGAATAACCACTTCAATCCAACTTTTGGAAGAGAAGACTCAAACTGCTAAATTCCAGAGTCTTGTTGTTTTGGTTCGAAGTCAACCATTTTTCTTGTATAAGGGGGTTCGTGAGTGTTACCTATTAAAATCTCTCAAAGTTTATTGGGTACTCTCAAGATCTATTCTTGGGGAGAGGAGTAAGTCCTCTTTGTTTTGACCAAACCTATATAATTCTCGGTGTTTTCTCTTTCCATAAACTCTTTACTTTCGGCATTTTACTTTCTGCAATTTATTTTCTGTTGTTTAATACTTAAAACGTTTTTGAAATGTTTTTAAACTCTGATTATAATTCAAACTTTTTTATAAAAAAACCAAATTTTTCTAAACCACACAATTCACCCACCCTTATTATGTGTGAAGTCACATGTCCAACAAGTGGTATTAGAGCCTAACTCCTGTTTAAGGACCGATTGTATCAGGAGGAAGATGGCTTCTGACAAGAAATCCTTGCCAAACTAAGAGCTTTATAACAATGTCTCTAGGTGATAGTAAATTCTACTACGTTCATCATTGCCAAACCGCCAAAGAAATGTTGGATACTCTTGAAATGATATATGGAGCTCTTCCAAGTATCGAACAAGAGAAGATGAACACACGAGGCGAAGAAGATAAAAATATCACCCTCAAATGTTTTTTAAAGCTTAGGAATATTAGGAAGTATGTTGGAAATCATATCACTAACAAATACCTAAGAGTTAATAATTGGAAGTTTAATCCAAATCCTAAATCAAAAGACGGGAGCCTTCACGAGTTTCAGGAAAAATCAAGAAAGAAGGAAAATGTAGAGAATTTGAACAAACTAGTTCAACTACTCAAAGATGAAGAAGCAAAAATTGAAGAATCATCAACTTCATTATACTCCTATCATACAACTCCAGTAGAATCCTTCAAAAGAACATACTCAGTAGTTGAATGATCCTCGGAAGATTCAACATCAAATGAAATAGCCTCTTGTTCAAGGAACAACAAATAATAAGAAGAAGTTTCTTCAATACATGAACAAAGAAGAGAAGGAAATACATCAGCTTCAGGGAGGAACATGAAAGAATCTTCTTCCAACGAAGAAGATGAAATATTATTAAAGGCATCCTTCGAGGAAGATACTATTATAGGTATCAAACCATCTTATACTCAACTATTTAGAACGAGTAGTCAGTTAGTGGAAGAAAATGATAAACTAAGGAAAGTACCCTAGGTCTTAAGGAATCACTAAGACATCTTAAAGAAATAAATAATTCATTTAGGATAGAAATAACTAAGCTTAGAAATCCCAAAGGGTGAGTGAAACTTTCTATTTAGATGTGTTTTGTATGATGTCAAAACTAGGAAAATTTTGCATTTATGTACATTGGACGACATCATCTGATTCTAGGTGTGCATTGTGCATTTTAGCATTATGAAGCATGTAAACATGTTTTAAAATGGTATAGAAAAGATTCATGCATCAAGAAAATATTTTTTATGCATCAAAAATTCGCTTTTTGTGTGAAAAACACTCTACAGGTCGACACATACGCTTATAGGTCAACCTATAGAAGAATATTTTCAACTAAAGGTCGACACATACGATGCATAGGTCGACACACGTACTTCAATATTAAAGCCTGTAGGTTCTGTCTCATGTGCTGACTATATAGGTCGACACATAATATGTATAGGTCGATACACGACTTTGATAGGTCGACCTATAGATCAAAATTATTGAAAAATTGCATTTATTTATATTCCTTTTGCATTCCTTTTGCTTCTCACTTGCTCACACATGTATACCTACTACATGCATCATTATTTTCAATGATTGTTGAAAAATCATAAACGAAACCTGGAAGATACTAAGAGTCGTCATAATCTTCAACCTTGGTTTTATGCATACACACAAACAAAGTATACATAATCATTCATTGTTTGGGTGTCATCTAGAATCAAGTTGATAAGGTCCAATTTAGCTTGTTTTATTGTAAATTGGGTTAACATCTTAGGGGGGTTTCAAATAAGAAAACCAAGGTGGAGTTTTCCTTCAAGATCAAAGTGTGAATTTTAAGGTTTTGGACAAGATTACTCAAGTTTGGATTCGATCGAGTGAAGGCTTTGAAGGGTTGCGGTTCTTGTAAAGGAGTAGCGTGAGACGGTGGATCATCTTGGTAAATCTTGGTTTACAACAGGTTGCATTTCAGATTCAATCGAGTGAAGGCTTTGAAGGGATGTAGTTCTTTAAAATGAGTAGCGTGAAACAGTGAATCGAATTTGCATTGTTGGGTGACTTGATCAATCTCAGATCAAGGGAAAAGACATTTCTAGGATCAACATAAAGCTTAGGGTTTGGTTGCATTTCTACATTTCTCTTGTAAAAATTATTATTTCAAAGTAAGGTTAGTTACATGATCTTAATTTGAATTTGAATTGAGGGATGACGTATCCATAGAGAGGCCAATTGGGGAACTGCCTAATCAAATCCTTGTGTACTCTCTCTCTCTCTCTCTTATATTTCTTTTGAAAATTTTTGTGTTCACCATTTGTGTGATTAATTTGTTTGGTGAATTATTTTGAAAATCATTTGAAAAGTGTTTTGTTGAATTAATCATAATCACTTTGATCGTGGTTGTATTTGAAGATCAATAAAACTATACAACATCTCAAACATAATCAAGTGCACACAAGGTGTTCGATATATTGTTTCAATTGTGTTTTTGTTTGATTTATCATTGGAAATAGATTGCGTGTTAAGTAACCTTCTAGTAATTGAGATTAAAGCATATTAATTAAGTTGCTTATCATCATTTCCAATTTCGTTTTCATATATGCATATACGAGCTTCTCGATAGCAGTTTGGTTTATAAGAATCGATCTAAGTTACTTCCGCTCGCCTAAGTTTTTGAAAAACTGTTTTCATATATAAATTTTTTGGGGATCTATTCACCCCCTCTAGATAAGTTGCCTTCGTCTAACAAGTAGTATCAAGAGCTCTGGTTAATTCCGTGCTTCAATACTTGCTTTTTAGAAAATGGCCACCGAACCTAAAGGGGTGTACAATAGAACGCCAATATTCACCGGTGAAAACAATGGCTATTGGAAAGCTTGTATGCGTATTCATGTCAAATCGCTTGGCAAGGGTATATGGGACGCTATCATGAACGGTCCAAATGAAATTACAATGACCAATAATGAAGGTGTTATCGTACCTAAACCGGAAGCAGGATGGGATGATAATGGTAAGAAATTGTGGTCAATTGATTAGGAGGCACACAATAGTTTCACATCCGCACTTGGTGTTGATGAATATTATCGTGTCTCTCATTGTGAGACCATCAAAGCTATGTGGGACGCATTAGAAGTTGACCATGAGGGAACTAATGAGGTCATACAAGCTAGGATCAATAAGTTAAATCAAGATTTTGAACTATTTCACATGAAGCATGGTGAAACCATTGCCGAAATGCAAAAGAGGTTCATACATCTTATCAATCACTTGAAGGCTATAGGTAATCCTATCTCCAATGATATATCTACTAATAAGGTGTTGAGATGTCTTAATAGGGAATGGTAACCCAAGGTCACCACGATTAAATAAGCGAATGATCTTAAAACACTTGATCTCACAAATTTATTTGGAAAGCTAGAAGAACATGAGCAAGAACTCACTTCCTTGGAAAAACATGAGAAAATGCACGAAAAGAAGATGAAGAAGGAGAAAGTTAAAGACAAGGAAGAAGAAAGGAAGTTCATTTCTCTAAAGACTTCAGGTTCAAAGTCCTCAATTAATTAGCAAGGTGATTGTGAAACAAGAGATGACGAAAATTCGGACGAAGAAGATATGAGACTTTTCGTGAAAAGATTCAACAAGTACATTAAAAGAAATGATGTAAAGTTCTCGGACAAAAACCTCATCATGTTTAGAAGACAATTAAACTCATTAAAGGAAGATGATGACAATAAAGTAAGATCAAGACGTTCATGTTATAATTATGGCAAAGCCGGGCATTACAAGCCAGAGTGTTCATTGATAGAGTAAGAAAAAGAGAAAGGTCATCACAAGAAATCTAGCAAGTCTAGAAGGGCTTATATTGCGTGGGAAAGTGATAGTGATTCCTCAAGTGATGAAAGCTCAAGTGATGAGGAAGAAGTGAGAAATGTTTGTCTTACCGCTCATTATCGTGACAAGAAGAAAAAGAATGTAAGCCACTTTAAATATGAATATGTTGATGAATTGTACTATGTTGAGTTGAAAAAAGCATTTGAAAATCTACATAGAGAAGCCATAGAAGCATTCAAAAAGTTAGCTTCAAACAAAAGAATCTTTGAACATTTGGAAGCTAAAGTGTTAGAAATCGAAAAAAATATGGAAGCTCTTAAGCAATCTATTGTATATATATTCAAAAAGATAAAGATGAGGATGAAAAACCTTCATGGTTTAGTTTTGAAACTTGTCATATTTGGGAAAAGGAGGTGAATACTCTTAAAGCTAAGTTGGATAAGGCATTAGAACCAAAGGTCCCTTTTGCTATTGATACTGCCAAATATAAGATGCTTTCTCATAATCCTTATAGAAGGTATAGCTTTGTTGAAAAGAATCAAATTAGGAAAGGTAACTCTTCTCATCATTTAACTTGTCATTTTTGTTGCAAGAATGGTTACACCATTGCAAAATGCAAGTTTAGGAAGTTTCTAGTACCTAAATGCATTTTTCAATGGTTGCCTAAATGCAACCAAGGTTTCATTCACCCCCAAGGACCCAATGAAGATTGGGTACCTGTCATACCCCAAATTTTGACCACTAAGATTTCGCATCATTGTGAAAATCATCATCACAATATGGAAGAACCATCATACTTCATCAGTCTCCCCAAAGATGGGTGAGCATTCACTACAATCTGAACTAGGGTTTCAAACCCTCTCAGAGCTCTTAGACAAAGGATCAGTCAAGGAATGACATGATCTTCAACTTGTCTAACCTCTCAAGCATCCACAAAGGATTAAAAG
Organism: Lathyrus tuberosus; assembly: GCA_022829125.1. Taxonomy (NCBI): domain Eukaryota; kingdom Viridiplantae; phylum Streptophyta; class Magnoliopsida; order Fabales; family Fabaceae; genus Lathyrus; species Lathyrus tuberosus. Next base: position 14,824,332 of record JALAZF010000027.1, on the reverse strand, counting down.
GACTCCCACTCCAAGTATTAAGCACAAGGATGCTCCCTTCTAGGTGGATCAGGCCTCAAGATCGACAGTGTCACCAAATTAGGGTTTTGGTCGACCAGGGCCTCCAGATGGAAATTTTTCATCTGGGCATGAGCCAATGATCCAAAACACAACATAATGTACTCCATGGAACCTCATGGACCCATTCATCAAGTCAATTTTGCCTCAGGGGTTGCACTCATCAAAAATCAGGAATTAGGGTTTCTTGACCTAATTCACCCCTAAGTTGACTTTTTGGACAAATCATGAACCAATACCTCAAGAGAGGGTTTGAGGGTCTCTAATGAACTATATTGATCCATTTGGAACAATGGATTAATCCAAGAAGGTTGAGCAACAAGTCTCAATTTCATGTGCACAACAATTAGGGTTTTAAGGAAAAAGTCAACTATAACTTTGACTTTTGACCAGGACATGCTCCCAAGCCCTAAGACATGATTCAATATGCCCTATGACACCCATGGAACATGTCCATCAAGTTTGATTTAGGTCAAGGACATGATTTCCTGAAGAATTGCACAGTTTGGAATTCATCTGATAAAAAGTCAACTGTGCACAAAAGTCAACTTTGACTTTTTGAGATTTTTCACCAAAATGGGTTTTTAACCCTAAAATGATGTTAATGTATGATTTGAATCATCATTCATCAAGAAAAATCAAGAAAAGTTGGATAACTTGTAAAAGGGGTAACCATAAAAACTTAGAAAATTTTCTAAGTTAAAAATAAAGTGACAAGGGCACCAACTTTGAAGGATCATAACTCCTAAACCACAAAGCCATTTTTTTCATCCAAAGATGGATTTGTATCCCTCATTACCCTCTACAAAAACTTCAACTAGACCTAAGTCCAATTCATTAAGGATTTGGAGTTATGGAGTAACCAAAATGACTGAAAAGTGAAAATGTCACTTTTTCCAACACTTAGTGAAATTTTCACTAAGTCAGAATCTGCCTTCACTTTTTGCCAAATGTAGGGGGATTTTTCACTTGGATTCAAAAGAGATCAAAACCAAACATGTTCAAACAGTTGTTGTATCATGTAAGGGCTTTCCAAAATGGTCAAGAACATTACCAAATTCAACTTACACCATGAGATATGACATTGGCAAGTTGCCTTGCTGAAATATGTCAAGGGCAAGGCAGAATTTGCAATTTTGCTCGATTTTCCAAAATCGGCCAAATTCAAATGCTCCTATCCACTTGGACACATCTGAGGATTGAATCTAAAGGGGACAATCACTGAGCCAAGCCTCCAAAGTCCATGGAACAAGAAATAACATGTTGAACCTAGAATGGCCAAAATAGGGACAAGACTCTAAATTTGGATTGAAGCATTCAATGGAAGCATCAAGGTGGCATGGACTGAGCCATTCTCATTTGAAATCAGTCAAGACTTATCCAAGACCAAGGGAACCAAAGCTCTGTGCCCTAACCTCTAGTCAATGGCTAGAGGAGACTTGGATTTTCATTTGCCAACATTGGCCAAACCTACTTACCAGTTGCCATTCACTATTCCTTGCAAAACAAACTTGCTCTACTATAAATAGAGCTCAATTGTGATCAGTTTGAGTACACCAAAGCCATCTAACAGATGCTTTCTTCAAAATCTCTTTCTCTTGGCAAAAATGCCTTTCTTAGCAAGGTAGCTATCGGGTTTTGAGTTTGAGAGCTTTTCCAATCAAACCAATCACTCACACACCTCACATACATCATATAGAAGTGATCCAAACACTCACATAACATCTGGAACACAGATTTCACAAAATCACCAGCTGGTTGCTCAAACTTTCAAATCAAGTTGCAGCTGAGGTACCACAAATCGTTCCAGCCATTTTCAATCAAGTCCAGGCATTCAAACCCACTCCATAGGGTGTAAGGAAGTTGTTCAGATCATCACCACTCATCTGTAACACCTCCAAATCAAAAATCACATTGCACTTGCTGTCACGGCCTAGAGGTAGGCATACACTTGGTCATCTCTCAATCTATGCATATTTCCTCGCACAATAATTTGGCCATATGTTCATAATCATGCATGGAATGTTTTCCCTCAATTAATTGCATTGTTTGAATCGTGTATCAAAAATCCTAGCCTTCATGCAGAAATTAGGGTTCTTGAGGATTTTTCATGATTTCTTGTTATATGTTTAATTTAAATGAAACTAATGGACATAGACATGATCGTGAGGTTGAGACGAGCATAAAGATATGTGGATTGCATGTTATAATCAAGTATTCAGGGAGATTGGATAGAAAATGCAAATCAACCAAACCCAGAACACGCGCGTGTTCTTCAGCTGTTCTTGGCGCCTTTTTTGAATTTTCAAATATTTGAATTTTGTGATTTTTCTTTAATTGATTCAAAAATTAATTTCTCTCCGAGTTTTAATGATTTTGAGTTGATTCTTTTTTTAATAATTCACAAAAATGTTAAAATATTTTATTTTCCCAAAAAATCCCAAAAATATTATTTATTTCATATAATTGATATTTTTGCAAAGAATTAATATTTTAATTGTTTTTGACATTTTAAATATTTTTTCCACATTGATTTTGCAACTTTTAATGCTTTCTAATTATTTTGTAGGTCAATACTTAATTTTTGAAGCATTAATCCAAGATCACAATTTGTTTTCCATATGTTAAACAATTTTGATCATTTTAATTGAATTTTTATTCAATTAAATACATTTTTGAAAACAAATTAGGGTTTTTGGATTAATTCAACCCTCATAAATCATTTTCAAAACACTTTGGGCCTCTAATAGAGTGTAAGACCCAATCCTTTTTTTGACCAAACCATTTTTGGGCCTCAGTGTATTGTATAAGTCCCGATACCGTCAAAAACAAACGGCACGATCGTCGCCTATTCAAAAATAACCTTTTGGGCCTCCCCTCGAGCTATAAGACCCATTCAAAACTCATGGGCCTCTAATAGAGTGTAAGACCCAATCCCCTTTTAACCAAAACATTTTGGGCCTCACTTATTGTGTAAGTCCCTCTTTGTTAAAAGAAAACCTCGGCGCGATCGCCATTTTAAACGGAAAAATCATCTGGGCCTACCCTCGTGTTATAAGCCCCACTCTTTTTCTTTAAAACATTTAGGCCTCGTGAAAGAGTGTAAGACCCATCCCTTTGTACAGAAAAACATTTTGGGCCTCAGTCACTTGTATAAGTCCTTCTGTACAAATTCAAACAGTGCGCTCACTGATAAAACCCTGGGCCTCTCCTTGAGCTGTAAGCCCCAAATCTTTCTTTTTTAAAGCACTTTCTCCTTTGATTTTGAATATACTGTTGTTTTCAATCTATCTTTGTTGAACAACTAACCAAACAGCATGGAAGCTCTACAACCGAGTAAGTGGTTATTGCTTTCATTTACTGCTTTCATATACATATAACTGTATTGTGGGGCTGTTTCACTGTAAGTCTTCTTTCATAAACTCATATCAACTGTGTAATAATAGTATAGATATTTCGAGTTTCCCCGGCAACTACGTCTAGAACTAGGTGACGCCGTTTCGTTTGTTCGTAGAAATAAACAACTAGATCCCCAATAGGATCACTAGATACAGTCTTCTCTTCGGCTGTCCTCATTAGGAATTGTCAAGAAACTCTATTCCCAGAGATGAAAGTATTCTCCGTGAATGGCATCTTTGAGTTTCTTCCAAATTCTTGAACTTTCCTGACTTGATCTATTCCTCGTGAATAGCTTGCCTTGAATTTCTCGGGGTTTGGGGACCCATCGGCTTCCTAAAAGCATCGGCCTCCTCTTGGGCATCGTACAAGGACCCACAGGCTTCCTAAAAGCAACCCCGCCTCCACTTGGGCTTAGTATAAGGACCCTACGGCTTCTTAGAAGTATTCACAGCCTCCTCTTAGGCTTCGTATAATGATCTCTTCCTCCGGGGATGATATCCTCCTCTTAGGCTTAGTACAAGGACCGATCAGCTTCTTAAAAGTTTCCAGCCTCCTCTTGGGCTTCGTACAAATTGTCCCGACGACCTCCTAGAGGTATAGGAACAGAACTTAGTCATCTTCATAGAAAAGTCATTTCATAGAGTCTACTACTGTGTCTCAAAGCATAGTACAAAAGATGACACTCTAGACTTGGACAGTCTAAGACCCTTGAGTCTCCAAGACATTCTCAAGTGACCCCTTCGTTAAATAGGAAGAAAACCCGTAGACTCGGACAGTCTCAATACCCTTCGGATTTCCCGCTTCCTTAAAGAACAGGAATAACCCGGATCCTTGAATCAAATCCATGAGTACAGTGTTACTCATATAAGAACTGATTTTCTCTTTAAAATCAGTATACTGGACCTGTCACTTAACTAAAACAGTAACCCTAGCCTCCCTCTTGGGCTTTGTACAATGATCTTCCCCAGCGGAGTCAAACAACGTTTAGCCTCTCTCTCGGACTTTGTACGAGACACATAAGGGACTCCCTCATTGAGTCAATCACCCTTTCGCCTCCATCTCGAGCTTTATACGAGATACAAAAAGGTTCATATTGAGCCAAACAAATGTTAGCCTCCATCTCGGGCTTTGTACGAGATACAAAAACTCTCTTGTTGGGTCAGACAGCCTCCATCTCGGGCTTTATACGAGATACCAAAAGATTCCCTCGTTGAGTCAAAACCTTTTAGCCTCTCTCTCGGGATTTGTACGAGACACATATCAGCCTCCTCTTAGGCTTTGTATAAGAAAACCACTGGTTGATCCAATCAACCTTTTAGCATCAAAGTTGTGCCTCGTTCACAATACACAAACATCAACAACTCATTCCCCTTCCATCTAATCGTTGTAAGCGGCAAGCCTCTGGATCATCTACATCCATGTCACTGTCCCTCTTTTAGCATAAGAAAGTCCTAAGGAAAGATGGCATTGCTCTACACTGAGTTAAAGTCTTCTCCTTCAGGTTAAAATCCCCTATAAAGGAAATTATGGCATTTCTGGATTCACATATCTCGGTTAAAGTAATTCTCCTTTATAAAACAGTTGTGACATACAACCCCCCTCTTTAGAGATAACAAATTCTCTCTAAAGTTAGGACTTTTAGCTTCACATCTAGGGCTTTGATCAAGATACAAATCACCTTTCGCTTCACGTCTTGGGCTTTGAACAAGACACCAAAAACAACCATTTCCTCCCATAGAATAGGAGGAACTACGAACGCTCTGATTTCCCTGTTTCGGTAAACGGGAATACGTAGGCATAAGATTGAAATAAAAATCTTAGCGAGCACACTAAACAAAAAAAAAAACAAATCCCATACTCTCACATAAAAAAGCATCAGTCCTAACATCCTAATCCTTGTTCCCCACCAGAAACCTTCTGCCAAGATAAAAAGAAAGAAAACAGTATTGGCGAAAATACAAATAACCAGTACAAAGGCCCCACCACATTGATAGCATTCGTAACCTAACAGACCGCTGTTTAAACTCAGTATGCAAAGCAGGGTTAATTGGAGACATCTATTTCCCTTCCTTCATCAACTTTAATAGGATAAAAAATGAATCGACCTGTAGTTTAAGCTCAACCGCAGAGAGCGACCAACGCTTAAGAACCGCGTCCAAAATCGCTCGCTACAGTACCTTGCACTTCTTGTTGATTTTGTAGGATAAATGTCTTTGCTCTACGAAGAGAGTATGGGATCTCGTTTGTAGTTTCTCAAGATATAATACTAGTAACATCTCCTTATTTTACTGACTTTGTGGCAAGGAAGAAGAGTTATGTTACTAAAGGCGTTATCAACTAGTGTTTCTTAAATTTGTAAAAGTGTGTAGACTACTTGTAATGCTTCCATCAAAGAAATGTAGAAAAGATATTCCATTTCATGCAAAAGGCTTATCTTCAAGAGACATACTCAAGAACATTGAATAAGGGATTGATCAACCTAAGACAATGAAGCTTGAGGAGGATTAAGATAGCTATCATAAAAGAGACAAGATTGAAAGTCCAACCAAAAGGGATGATCATAAAATCAATAATTTTTCTTTCATGGATGCATTACAAATTACACTTGTGGATACTTTGTCAAAGTGAAAGGTAGTAAGATTGCTGTCGTTATTGGTTAATGGCACATTTTTCATTTAAACCAACTTTCGTTCGAAAGTTCCTCGTGGAGTGCATGTGCATCCTCCGTCATTCGTGCGGTGAGGTAATATCGTTTCAATTTTTGCTTTGTAAGTAATTTTACTCTTTTACTTATTTATTTCTTAAAGGTATGTGATATTATGTGTATGATAAATGCTATAAGTGTTCACTTCAAAAAATTTCAAATGTGACCATTGTGTGTTCTCATTTCACATGTTTATAGTGGTCTTATTCTAATGCCTTCATATTTAATCTATATCATTTATCATTTCATGCATACATTTACATGTTTGCATGTTATTAGCCAACAAATCATGAAAAACAATCATATGCATAAGTCTCTCATCAATTAGTCATGTATGAGTCAAATTGAGTCCTCTAAAGTAATTTCAAATTCATAAATGTCAAAAATTTCAAGTTTTGGACATTATGTGTCGACACAAAATTCGTATAGGTCGACACATAAAATCAAAATTTGAATATGTCAAAACTCTTTCAGTATGTGTTGACACATGTAATGGATAGGTCGACACATAATATGATTATTGAAATCCTTTGCTTTTCACTTCAGTATGTGCCAAAAGATGACCTTGATAGGTCGACATATACGCTCAGAGGACGACTCATAAACGCCCATTTGGTTAATCTCTCTTCATCTCGTTTACTCTCATACATGCACCATAACTCTCAAATCTCTTAACTTTATCTTGAACCTTGAAACTCATTTAATCCACATTAATTCTTACTTATGTCATTCATCCCATATCATTGACATTCTCATTTCCATCAAATCATTTGCATTATCCATCAATTTCTCTCATTCTCTCTTCAAAAACCCTCTTTCACCATAACTCACAAAAACTTCAAATTCTCATTTCTTTGTGTCTTATCTTCACTTCTTTGTGTGTTTCCTTGATTGCGCGTTCTGTTTGAGTGTGTGAGTATTTATTAATCTCTCATACTCATTCACTTTTCATTCAAACATTTCATTCAAACATTTCATTGAACACTTGGTGTACACACTTTATTTCAATAATTCTCATGGCTCCTAAGCTCTCTAAGACTAAAGGTGATGAAAAAGGAAAAGGTAAGGCCAGTTCATCATCTGCTACTATGGAAACTCCATTTTCTTTTGTTTCTTAAAGGTGTGCTGAAGAATTTGAGGAGAAGCATAAACATAGGCTTGTGGTGAAACAATATACGTGGAAGGAAAGTGTGGTCCGTGCTTTGGATATCCATGTTGTGGATGATATTGTAGAACATCAGAAGATTGGTTATTTCCTGCAGCTTTCTCAAAACTACAACGAAGACTTCGTTTGTGTCTTCAACTCCGGGTTTCATGCTAGGAAAGGTTCTTTCTTCAAGTTTACTATTGGTAGGTAATGTTGTTTATGAATTCATTGATGCACTTTGGAAATCATTGTTTGGCATAACTGTTATTGATGCTGCTGATGATGATGAAACTGATTCGTTAGTGACTGATATCCACACTCATATCAACTTTAAGTGGAATGTTCATGTGAATGAGATACTTTGAGCTCCTCGTGTTGAAGATTGTTATGATGCTATTACCATTGGGTAGTTGAAAATGGTTCCTAGAATTTTGCTGTGGCTAGTTTCTCACATCTTGCACCCAAAAAATGGCGGATTCTCTAGAATTGATTTTGCTGAAATTCATGTGGTGTATATTATGTTGAACAAGATCAAAATCAATTGGCCACACTACTTTGTCTCTCGTATGTTTGCTATCAAAGAGTGCAATAAATGGACATTTTGCTATGTCTCCTTGATTACCAAAATTCTGAATTACTTCAACATTAGCATTCCCAATCTCACATACAAATCTCCTAAAGCTGATCGAGAGTTTTCTCAAAGAACTCTTACCAACTTGAACTATTTTTGGGACATAAACCGTTGAGCATATTACTTTCGCGCGGGTAAAAATGCTAGGAAGATTTATAATTTTGATGATCCTGTTGAATTTGAGGATGATGCTGCAGAGACACATATGGAGGCCATTCCTTCAAGGGATCTCATATAAAATTCTTCTTAATTGTTTTTGGTATTGTAATCTGAATTATGAGTAGCTAGATTCCTCTAGGTTAGGTTGTGTTTGATGAACCTGTTTCTATATTGTTGGGACACATGTTGATTTGACTTTGCATGAATACTTTGATCTATAATTCTATTCAATTGCTTCTTGTTCGTAATGTTTTTTTATGTGAGATACTCTTTTATTTTGATTTTGGGCACATAGGGAATACTGATCAGTAGTCTATGTGTTTGACCTAGGGCAATTATTGTACTTACGCTGGTTGAATAGGAATAGGAGACCCTGAGTAATTGCTAGTGAATTAACACTCTGTTGCATTGCCTAATCTTTCTTACGCCAGTGTACCAGGGATAGGAAACTCCGAGTAGTGATTAGTGAGCTATATCGCAAGGGATTGGTTATAGCGGTTTTTTTAATTCACAATGTGATTATAATGATAGGATTATTCATGTAAGGCATCAAACACCAATAATAGAGAAATAGGGGATTCTATACACAACCTGGCCGCTTTCTGATTATTGTCTAAACACTTATTTAATTTTCGTATTGCAAACTCGAATAAAACCCCTATTTACTATTTCTTACGCATTGCACGCTTTTTGTCTTGTTAAAATGCAGTCCATGTGGATTCGATCTTATTTATTATTGTGGCATTATCGGTACACTTGCCGAGAAGTCATCAATAACCACCTTAGATCTTCTAGGAATAATGCACCTGGGCCAAAGAAAATATGGGCATTGAAGATGAAACCTTAATGTTTTGCAGGTATGCTTTGTAGCTTGAAAATTTGACGATTATTAATCGAGCTATGCAAAGTAATGGTATACTTCTAAAGTATAAAATATTTATGAAGTCTCTAATTCGATTATGAACGATGATGGTAAATATCAATTGTTGTGATCAAAGCAAATTGTTTGAGAAAATCTCAATAGTTTATGATCCTTAGTGATCAGATAAATGAACGTGTCTGTAATGGACTTTCTCATTTTGTTATTTATTCCAACTCTCGCATCCAATGATGTGAATAGAAGGATATAATATAACATGTTTGGTGATTTTCCCTTTAAGGAAGTATTTATCAAGAATTATTGATAAAAGAGGTATACATTATTTTAAGGTGAAAATAATCAGATAACTCTGATTAAAATATTAAAATAATGAATTTAATTTTTTCTCGTCTCAATAAATTATTTTTCTAATCCAAAAGATGATTATTCTAGTGTTTTATAGCAAAAAGGTGCGAATAATGATAGACAAGGGTGCAAAAAGGTGTAAAAATCCAGCATAAGGCCCAACAAGCACCAAAGAGGCTGAACCAGAAATGCCCAATCAATTAGCACATTATGAAAACCGATTAGAAGAGCTTGGCGCACATAACTTTAGATCAAATCAAAGCCAAACTTGTGCCTTAAGAAAACCAAATCTCATGATTAATAGAGATCGCACAAAATTATGAAGAATCTGGCCAAATAATAAATTAAATCCCTTAGCTAATTGATTAGCTCACTTAATCAGGGAATACTTTGATTTGATCTTTAATCAGCACAATCTACATTAAATGCTGGCAGGGAATACACGATCAAATCCTCAAATGGCACACTATAAATATGTATGATCCTTCATTCTCTTGCATTTCATATTTTCATTCAAGCCTTAAGTGTGATATTATTCTTACAAAATCATCATGAACCCTAAAAGACTAAGCCTTTCTAATCCATTCTCTGAGTTCTTCACCACCAAACAACAAGAAGTAATATTTTTCCAATTCTTTGCCAACCGATCCGTTGTAAAAATTCACATCATAGATCTAGAAGATTTCAAAGAATGCAAATTCTTTAAAACCTTCGAAGAACTCAACCTATCCACATTCCTATGTATGCCTTCATGAAGAATATATCCATTATTGGAAAAAATGTTCTTCTCAAATCTTCATATCACTTGTTCCGGACTGGACCAATGACTAGGCATGACCCATTCCACTTCTGCTCCCAGAACGGCCCAATTGCCTAAGTCCAGCCAATTTGAGGCAACATTTACCTTTCTGCCCCTCTACCGGGAAAAGACGGTCGGATGAGCCCAAGGGTCACCTGCTCCTCCTTGGTATTCCCTGCTCATTATGTACGACTCCACCATCCAGAAACAGTCACGACGTCTGTGCCCGGAACTGTATCTTTGCCCGTAGCAACGGCTAGTTTCGGGCACCTCTGCTCGTCCTAATAGCTAGTTTCTAGCAGTTACCTATTCTTCAAGAAACAGTTATTTAGCCTCGAAAATAGGGACCGTTGGCCATGCGCTGGGGGGAATTATAAAAACCCTCTCATTTAAGAGGGTCAGGTATTAAAAAATCATCCTACGAAACACATACTTTGTACTTGCCCTTCTTTCTCTCTCCCGATTCTTACTTTAGCATCGGAGTGCCTTGTAGGTACACCCCCTTCTCCTTTCATACACCCAACATCTTAGACATCATCTTTGGTCCACTTCAGGTTCTGATCAGCCGTTAAGATCAGTGACGCCATCTGTGGGGAACTTTATTATCCCCGTCTAACCTCCATCATAGATTCAAGATCAAAACAGCTCTCTGTCCAAGATTCCGATCATGGCAAGCCAAGATCACGCTCATGATGCTCGCAACTCTGCTTTCCTCACTGTCAGCAAGACTGATGCTGACAGAGCTGCACCCTTCTTTGGAGGTGGCACCCATCATCTGAGAGATGGAGCTACTGCGTCTACCTCTCCCACTCGTGTTGATCATGTTGAAGACCAACCCTCCCTGGACAACTAGCCTGTTCCTATTCTGCCCAACGCTGACCCGGCCGTGGCGGCCCTTCTTGAAGCTCTCAACAAAACCAATCTCCTAATCCTCTGGCAAAACTCGAGGATTGGAGCCCTAGAGAAGTCTTCCTGGCCAAGATCCCCTCAGCTGAGGAAGGAGCACCGACGATCCCACAACCCACCTCCCCGACGGGAAAGAGACCGCCGGGCACCACCTGAACCAGAGCCTCATGCCATTCGGAAGAGTGACCACATTTCCCCGCGGAGCCAGTACTCCCCAGGAAACAAGAGGACCAAGAGAGACCAGCGTTCACCCCCGCCCAGATCCAAGGGCCGGGCACGAACCTCATCTCCCCGCAGAAATCACCGTCATGTCCCTGAGCAAAGCACCTGCTCCTCATCTTGGACCAATAGTAGCAGCGACGATGAGCCTCATGGTTTGTTGTCTAAGGAGTTTGTGGCCATGCGCCTCCCCAAGGGATTGGTGAAACCACCATCTTTTGGCACCTACGACGGTACGACGGATCCTGACGAGCACATCAAAAATACTGATGCTCTGCTCGATTATCGTGGCGTCTGGGGCGCCATCAAATGTCGCCTATTTCCTACCACGCTTAGGAAGGGAGTAATGACCTGGTATAAGAAACTTCCCGACGATTCCATCACCTCGTGGAGACAGTTGGGGAGAATGTTCTCTAGACACTTCACAGCATGCCGCCTCCACCTGAAGACCGAGGCCTCCCTTGAGGCCATAATTCAAGGGAAGGACGAGCCTCTCTATGCATAAATCGAGGGGTTTAATAAAGAAGTAGTACAGGTTACAACGACCTCTGACATGAAGAAGTTCTTGCTCGAGCGAGGACTTCGTCCCCGTACAGAATTCTCCAAAGTTGTTGGCATTGAAACTCCAAGGACTCTGGATGCCTTCCTCCTCAAGGCGCAAGCATATATCCAGTAGGATGAGAAAGAAGCGGTCAGTTCCTCCCGGGTCTCACGCCACCAAGAGAGTGCCCGTACCACCAAGAGCGATGAACCCTCGACATCTCGTCGGGGAGATAGAAGAAGTGAAGACCGCCCCCGAGAATCCCGGGACAACAAAGGACCCTCCGGCCGCTTCCATGAGTATACTCCCCTGACCGTCTCCAGGGAGAAAATTCTCTTCGAATATACCAACTCAGAGTTTAAACAAGCTGGGGTTCGATTCCTTAAGCAGATACCGGCCAAGCCGAATGCTGACAAGTCAAAATACTGCCGTTTCCACAAAAGTCACGGCCACACAATCGACGACTGCATCCACCTGAAGGATGCCATTGAGATAGTGATCAGGGACGGCCACCTAAAACATTTTACCAAGAAGAGAGAAACTCCTCGGAAGAAACAAAGCTTCAGGTCGCCATGAGCGTATCGCGACCTGAGGACTTCTATGTTCCAGAGGAGCTCAGCGCTCCCCCTACTTCGTAGCACATAGCCCGCGGGAAACTTTTCCCCCGCCATGGTCATCTCCGAATGGGGTTTCAACAAAGTTAATATGGGCTCCATTAAAAGGAAATTCGAGCATCTTCTCAGCACAAGCTCCAACAGAAGTACCACGCTCGACAAAGTCCGGGGAGAGTCGGTCCCCATCTCTTTCTACCACGAGGAACTCCTCAGTGGGGCTCTTAACTCAAGCATTCCGCTGCTCGTGAGAGCCCAAATGGCTAACTTTCATGTTCGCCAAATCTTAGTCGACCAAGGCAGTTCGGTCGACATCATGTACTCGCAATTATTTTCCACTCTCCAGCTAGATGAATCACACCTGACCCCCTATGTAGGCTCTGACCTGCAGGGCTTCAACGGGTCGGTCACAAAGCCCTGGAGATATGTGGAGTTGATCGTGACTTTTGGATCTGCAGAGACAGTCAAGTCTATTAAAGTCTAATTCCTAGTTATCAACTGCCCTTCTCTCTATCAGTGCATCTTTAGGCAGTCAACCTTGGCCGAACTGGTAGCTGTACCATCAACCGTGCATCTCAAAATGAAGTACTACACTTCTAAGGGTCTGGTCACTACTCTACACAGGGACATCAAGGTAACAAGGAGATATTTCGAAGCAGCCACCAAAGGACTCAACACCATTGCAGCCAAGACGAACACTTCCAGCAAGCCGACCCTGCCCAGCAGCTCCGAGGAAGCCAAGTCGTTGCCCCGCATTAACTCTATCGACCCCGACAACTGCTTTTTTGAAGACGATCAGAAGAAGACCCAAACTTGTTCGAGCATCTCTTCAGCTTCAACCAGCACCGACGACAGCTCCCATCCGATGCGCGCAATTCCGGATGGCGAGTTCGAACTCGTCCTGCTCGAAGATGACCCCCAGCAAGGAGTAAAGATAGGGACCAGACTCCCCGACTTAGCAAGGAAGCAGCTCATAGCTTGCCTCCGAGAGAATGTGGATTTGTTTGCCTGGAGCACCGTGGAAATGCCCGGCCTAGATCCTGCTGTCGCCTGCGATCAGCTCACAATTGATCCCGCCGCCAAGGCTGTAGCACAACATAGGAGAAAGCAGTCTCCGGAGAAAACAGAGGCTGCAGAACAAGCTGTAAAAGACCTCCTCAAGGCAAACTTTATTTTGGAGGCCAAGTACACTACTTGGCTGTCCAATGTTGTACTTGTTAAAAAGTCTAATGGAAAGTGGCGTATGTGGGTTGATTATAGTGATCTCAATAAGGCATGCCCTAAAGATGCCTGCCCCTCCCCAATATAGATAAACTTGTTGATAATTTTGTCTATTTTAAACTGTTATCTTTCATGGACGCCTATTCAGGCTACAATCAAATACCAATGGCAAAAAGTGACAAAAGGTACACAACCTTCATGACCGAGTCGGGCAACTATTACTACAAGGTAATGCCCTTCGGCTTGAAAAACGTTGGCGCTACCTACCAAAGGATGATGAACAAGGTCTTTCGGGGAGAAATCAGGGACATGCTCGAAGTATACATGGACGATATGATCGTGAAGTCCCACGAAGAATCTGATCACACGACCCATTTGAGGAAAGTTTTCGAGTAGGCCAGGAAGTACCGTGTGCGTTTCAACCCGGAGAAATGCACGTTCGGGGTACGAGCGGGCAAATTCCTTGGCTTCTATTTGACGGAACAAGGAATCGAAGCTAACCCTGACAAGTGCAGGGCCTTCTTCGAATTTCCCACGCCTAGCTCGAAGAAATCCATCTAGTCCCTCAATGGGATGCTCGCGTCACTATCCTGTTTTGTGGCCAACTCTGCCTAGCACGCACTGCCCTTTTTCAAACTCCTCCGCAAGGAGGCAACTTTCGAATGGACATAAAAGTGTGACCAAGCTCTCCTCCATATAAAACGAGCATTTTCAGAGCCGCCCGTTCTCTCTCGACCAGACAACGGCGAAACACTATATCTTTATCTCGCCATGGCAACCGAAGTCGTCAGCGCCGCCCGCATCCGTGAGACACTCGATGGGCAGAAACCCATTTACTTTATGAGCAAAGTGCTGCAAGGACCAGAGCTGAGATACCAACAAATAGAGAAAGTGGCCCTGGCTCTCATCAATGCTGCAAGGAGACTAAGACACTACTTTCTGGGCCACACAATTGTGGTCTGAACAGACCAGCCTGTTAAGCAGCTGTTAGGACGACCAGACATGGCCGACAGGATGCTCAAATGGTCCTTGGAACTATCCAAATTCGACATCCAGTATGGGGGTTGAAAAGCCCTCAAGGTCCAGGCGCTGGCCGACTTCGTCGACGGGGTATCCAGCTCGGCAGGAAGCAGGGCAGGCATCATTTTGGAAAATGAGGAAGGAATTATCGTCGAAGTCTCGCTCACCTTATCTTTCCCTACTTCTAACAATCAGGCTGAGTACGAAGCCTTCCTCGCTGGTCTACACCTGGCTGAAGACCTAGAAGCCGAAGAAGTCATCATCTGCACCGATTCTCAACTCATGCCCCTTCAAGTGCGAGGAGAATACCAGACCAAGAACGACAACTTGTCTGGATACTTGACCCTAGTAAAGAAGAAGATGATGAAATTCGCAACGGTAAAAGTTAAGCACGTTCCCCGCGAACATAATGTCAGAGCAGACATTTTGTCAAAACTGGCGAGCACAAAGAAAAAGGGCAGAAATAAATCTATCGTCCAGGAAGTACTTCCTCGACCCAGCATCGAGAAGGCTTCTGCGGTCCTCGACGTACAAGTCATCGGCGACAGCAACTGCTGGATGACCCCCGTCTATAATTACCTCGCTAAGGATGAACTACCATCTGACCCCAAGGAAGCCAGCGTAGTCAGGCGCAGGGCCTGCTCCTACGTCCTGGTCGAAAATAAACTCTGCCGGCGAGGATTCTCCATCCCTTTGCTCAAATGTGTCGAGGAAGATATGGTCCCCCACGTCCTGTGCGAGATCAACGAGGGGATCAACGCCCAGCACCTCGAGAGAAGGTCCCTCGCCATAAAAGCTCTTCGAGTGGGGTACTATTGGCCGACCGTGCAACAGGATGCAAAAGAGCACGTGAAAAAAAGCAAAAAATGCCAAAGGCATAGGGACATGCACTTGGCACCGCCCAACGAACTCAAAGCAATGTCCTCCCCGTGGCCCTTCGTATGGTGGGGCCTAGACATCCTGGGACCATTCGTCGTGGGTTCAAACCAGAACAAGTACTTAATAGTGGGCGTTGACTACTTCACCAAGTGGGTAGAAGCAGAGGCTCTGGACAAAATAACGGCCCACAATATACTTCGCTTCGGTATCCCCTAAGCAATAGTCACCGACAACGGGACTCAGTTCATGGATAGAAAGTTCCAGGAGTTCGTCACCTAACTGGGCATGAAATAACACTTCGCGTCTGTTGAACATCCCCAAACTAACGGGCAAGCCGAAGAAGCAAACATGGTAATCCTACGGGGCCTCAAATGAAGGCTGGATGAAACGAAGAAAGCTTGGGTCGAGGAGCTGCACAGCGTGCTCTGGGCCTACCGCACTACGCCCCACTCTTCGACCGGGGAAACCCCTTTCCGTCTAGCTTACAGAACTGAGGCAGTGATCCCAATCGAGATACGCGTGCCCTCCAGGAGGACTGAATCCCCTTGGACGAGGAGACAAATAACGAGGCACTAAGAGAGGAGCTCGACCTCGTCGAAGAGGTCCAATCAGGAGCAGCTATCCGTGAAGCCTCACTAAAACAAAAAATTGCAATCAGGCACAGTGCCAAGGTTATACGAAGAGAATTCCAAGTGGGAAGTCTTGTCTTAAGAAGGAATCATAAAGATTCTTGAGAAGGCAAACTCGCTGCAAACTGGGAAGGACCCTATCGCGTTTGAGCGAAGACAGAAAATGGGGCCTACTACCTAGAACACCTCAACGGGGAAGAACTTGCTTGACCGTGGAATGCCGAAAAGCTAAAACAATATTATAACTAAGGCCCTAATCATCGGCTTGCTTTGTCGATACGAATAGCATATCATCCCGACCACGAATGCGCGTCTAGGTACAAGCGATGCATACAAGCTAAAGCAGGCTTTCGCTCAAGAGCGAGCATAACCCATGCCCGATGGCAGTTCCTCGACCGAGCCCTCCGTTGTCAAAGTACCACGACGGGCAGAACACCCAGCTCGCGATGGGAAGCTCACGCCGCGAACTCAGGCCTCAAACGCGACCTGAGATCCGCTCTCATGCCCGGTAACTACCCTGGTTGTTTGATCAGTCCCCCTCACTGACGAACATAACTAAGTCGAGCAAACCCCGAACTACAAATCATTAAGTCACCCTTATAACAGACACACACCTGTACCGAACAAAGTTACTACACTTAGCGAAAATAAAAACAAATAAAGCCATGCACAAGTATAAATCATACAGAACCGACCAGAACGGCCGAAAACATACGTATAACATTAGTAAGTGGTCACGAGGACCGCAAATTGTACTTATTACATAGAAAGGGGGCCATGCCCCATACAAAATAATAAATTACATAAACATGGCACGCAGGCAGGAAATACAACAAAAGATATCACTCTTTCATCTGCTGGGCCCCCTCGGGGATAGTATGCTCTACTGAGGCTCCTTTTGAAGAATCTGAGCATGCTCCTCTCGGATTTGAAAGAAATTCAGGGATGACGATCTTTTCACCATCGACATGGTATAGGAAACCGGTCCCCATAGTGGAAAGTGGGACCCCAGGGTTCGCAAGTTTCAGCTGCGCCACAACGTTGTTGAAGGAATCCTCACCAATGGCACATACGTCATCCTCCGCCCGCACAATGCGGGCAACTAACTCAGCCCGAGTCTTCAGCTCTTTTAGATCCTCGTGCTCGTCTTCAGCAGGGGCAGCAGCAGACCTTATCTGCTCGACCAAATCCTCTACGACTTTCTTCTCCGTAGTCAGGGTGTCTTTCTCCCCTTGGATCTTGGTCAGCTCCTCCTGAGACTTTCTCCTCGCCTCCTCGGCATCTTTGGCCTCCTCCTTGGCCTTCTTCACCTTCTCCTACAGGACCGCTATCGCATCCTGGGCCTTCTTCAGCTCGGAGTCCTGCGGGGAATCCTCCTCAGCATAGACCACCGCCATCTCCAGGACCCTAATCAGGGCAGAGGCATCTTGCGCCAGCATCACCCTCTTGCTCGGGCAGTCCATTCTCTCAAGCTTCATAGACTCCGCCTGAGGAGCTGTCAAGGAGGAGCCTTCGAAGAATATTTTGTTGTGAAGGCATGGAGGAAGCTCGAACTTGCTCTTCTCCCCCGCATGGATGAGGTCCACCAACTCGTTTTGCTGGACCCTCTTGAACCTCGAGGTTCCGGGCACCGGGGAACCCTGGACAGGCAGCGGAGTCGACGAAGAGCTCCCCGACCCCGTCTGTGGAGGCGGCACACGTTGGATAAGACGACCTTTCGTGTTCGTTGCGCCGGCCTTGCCCTTCGCCTGGGCATTCTTTACCATCCTCTCATGCACTGAAGGCATTTCACCTGCAAAAATATCACGAGCACGTTAGTAAACGGGGAAAACAATAATGTAAATGAGCTGAAAAAATAAAGACTACCCCACAGTTTAAAAGCGTCAGCATGAGTCCTGCACTCAAGGAGCCCCTTTGTGTGTATGTAGCGGCTCTCCACCTTCTTCCCGCCATCTTCCTCGAAGATCGGATTCCCACTCTTAGCCCAGCACTCTGCAGGGGTAATAGTGTTGACGAAATTTACCAGCACTACGTAGCCGGCTTTGTCGTCATCTTCCAGCATCTCTAGCTCGGCAAGGTACTAGTCAGTTGCCTGGGAAAAATGGGACACACTCCAGTAAAAGGGGAATTTCAGCAATCTATCCGCCACTACTTTACCCTGCTCGTCATACAGATCCTCCCCATTTTCGCTCGTCGACACCTCCCTGACGTACATAGAATCCTGGGCCTTCTCCGACAAAGGCTTGATGACGTAAAACCTCTCCTTGAAAGTCCTTATGGACTCATAGAACGGCTTGAACAACTTTCTCGCATACTTCAATGAGACCCAGCCGAACTTCCTCCCCGAGACTTACCTCTGGAGATGGAAGATTGTAAAGTATAAGGGGAGAGTGGCTCCTATCTTCAGGAACTCACACGTCAGTTCAAATGCACAGATAAATGCTAAAGAATTAGGATGCAGCTGCAGAGAGGCTAGGTTCAGGGGCACGAAGACAGATCTTTGGAAGTTAGAAAAAGGCAGCCTCAGCCTAATGTCCTTGAAGACGCACTCATACATTTGGAACCTCTCCCCATAATCCGTGCATATACGGTCGTCTTCATCGGGAAAGTGCACCTTTCATTCCCCTTCTGTCCCCACGGTCGTGAAGGCATCCCCGAGAAATAAGGCAAAATAGAGGCATGCTCCACAGGCTCTGCAACTATCCATTCCTCCGCGGAAGTCCCCCCAGGGGGAGTCTCCCGGACGTTGTTGGGAGTGGCCATAACCTCTGTGTCGCTACTCTCCGAGGAGCTCTCCTGGGACGAATCTATGAGTATTTCTTCTTTGGCTTCACGAGCCATTTTCTTCACTTGAAAAGCGGAGGACAAAAGTGAATTCGATGAAGAAATCAAATCCATCCTTCCACCGCAAGACAAGTGAAAGGGCGCTCGAGGAAGACGTCCCCGGCCTAAGCCCTATTCAAATGGCACAAGTGTAGCGCGAAGAGGTGCCCGGGGCTACGCCTCTAATGCACACAGGGAGATTCTCCTTGGTTTGCTACCCAGAATTCCGTTTGAAGGCCTACTGGAAATAACACACACACCCGTCATCGCAACGGCATCAGAAACAACCTAAACCTCTAGGTTCCCAAGGTTTCGACGAACACGACAGCAACAGAGAGTGGCCAAACCACCGTCTGCCACCAACAGCCACCGGAAACCGCTACTGTACTACCTAGGATCATCCTAACCGCATGCATTCTAGAGAAACAGGAAGCAAAAAAGCTGTAAACTAGAGTAAAGTTGAACAACTTACGTGGTCGAGGAAGTATCTAAGGGTCGAAGACAATGCTCGGAGCTGGTACGGAAGTTGGACAACGGTTGATGGAGGCTTGACCGGCAGCGAACGAAAGTGTAGCGAGCGGTTTTGGACGTGGTTGCGAAGCACTACCGCTCTTTGGTATCTACAGCTCGATTCATTTTTTATCCTATTAAAGTTGATGAAGGAAGGGAAATAGATGTCTCAAATTAACCCTGCTTGCAAACTGAGGTTAAACAGTCAAAACTGTTGGTTTACAGATGCTACAAAGATTCGGGGTCTCTATTGGGTGTATTTTTTTAAAAGTGGTGTTCGGTCGATTGGTGGGAGGTTAGGACGGATGTGTGGAAGTATGGGATTTTGGGTTTTTGTTTAGTGTGCTCGCTAAGATCTTTTCTTTCAATCTTATGCCTACGTATTCCCATTTACCGAAACAGGGAAATCAGAGCGTTCGTAGTTCCTCCTATTCTATGGGAGGAAATGGTTGTTTTGGTGTCTTGTTCAAAGCCCAAGACGTGAAGCGAAAGGTAGTTTGTAACTTATTCAAAGCCCAAGATGTGAAGCTGAAAGGTCTCAACTTTAGAGAGAATTTGTCATCTCTAAAGAGGGGTTTGTTTTTCATAACCGTTTATAAGGGAGAATTACTTTAACTGGGATATGTGAATCCGGCAATGCCATAATTTCCTTTATAGGGGATTTCCAACCTAAAGGAGAAGACTTTAACTCAGTGTAGAGCAATGCTATCTTTCCTTAGGAATTTCTCATGCTAAAAGAGGGACAGTGGCATGGATGTAGATGATCCAGAGGCTTGACGCTTACAGCAATTAGATGAAGGGGAAAGAGTTGTTGATGTTTGTGTACTATGAATGAGGCACAACTTTGATGCTAAAAGGTTGATTGGATCAACCAGTGGTTTTCTTTTACAAAGCCTAAGAGGAGGCTAATATGTGTCTCGTACAAAGCCCGAGAGAGAGGCTAAAAGGTTTTGACTCAACGAGGGAATCTTTTGGTATCTCGTATAAAGCCCGAGATAGAGGCTATTTGACTCAGCAAGAGAGTTTTTGTATCTCGTACAAAGCCCGAGATGGAGGCTAAAGGGGTGATTGACTCAACGAAGGAGTCTCTGGTATCTCGTACGAAGCCCGAGATGGAGGCTAAAATTGTTAGCTCCGCTGGGGAGAATCATTGTACAAAGCCCAAGAGGAGGCTATGGTTACTGTTTCAGTTGAGTGACAGGTCCAGTATGCTGATTTAAAGAGAAAATCAGTTCTTATATGAGTAATGTTTGCACTCAGGGATTTTGATTCGAGGATTAGGGATATTTCCTGTTCTTTAAGGAAGTGGGAAATCCAAAAGATATTGAGGTTGTCCGAGTCCACGGGGTTCCTTCCTATTTTTGAAGGGGTCACTTGAGAATGTCTTTGAGACTCAAGGATGTTAGACTGTCTGTATCTAGAGTTTCATCTTTTGTATTATGCTTTGAGAAACAGTAGTAGACTCTTGGAAAGGACTGTTCTATGAAGATGACTAAGTTCTGTTCCTATACCTCTAGGAGGTCATCGGGACAATTTGTACGAAGCCCAAGAGGAGACTGGAAACTTTTAAGAAGCCGAGTGGTCCTTGTATAAAGCCCAAGAGAAGGCTATCATTCCCGGAGGAAGAATCATTATATGAAGCCTAAGAGGAGGCTGCGAATACTTCTAAGAAGCCGACGGGTCCTTGTACAACGCCCAAGAGGAGGCGGGGATGCTTTTAGGAAGCCTGCGGGTCCTTGAACAATGCCCAAGAGGAGGCCGATGCTTTTCAGAAGCCGATGGGTCCCCAAACCCCGAGAAATTCAAGACAGGCTATTCACGAGGAATAGATCAAGCCAGGAAAGTTCGAGAATTTGGAAGAAACTCAAGAGATGCCATTCACGGAGAAAAGATCATCTCTGGGGAAGAGAGTTTCTTGACAAGTGCTTTTAAGAAGCCTGTGGGTCCCCAAACCCCGAGAAGTTCAAGACAGGTTATTCACAAAGAATAGATCAAGCCAGGAAAGTCCGAGAATTTGGAAGAAACTCAAGAGATGCAATTCACGGAGAAGAGATCATCTCTGGGGAGGAGAGTTTCTTGACAAGTGCTTTTAAGAAGCCTGTGGGTCCCCAAACCCCGAGAAGTTCAAGATAGGCTATTCACAAAGAATAGATCAAGCTAGGAAAGTCTGAGAATTTGGAAGAAACTCAAGAGATGCAATTCACGGAGAAGAGATCATCTCTGGGGAGTAGAGTTTCTTTGACAACTTCTACGAGTGACAGTCTATGAAAGGGTTCACCGAGAATGCTGCCTTTCATATCTCCATATTGTTTAACCCCAAGAGGAGGGAAGACTGTGTCTGGTAATCCTAGGGGGATATAGTTTTGACTATTTAAGAGTGATCAACGGGCTTAATGCTAGACGTAGTTGCCGGGGAAACTCTAAATATTTATACTATTATTACACAGTTGATATGAGTTTATGAAAGAAGACTTACAGCGAAACAACCCCACAATACAGTTATATGTATATGAAAGCGGTAAATGAAAGCATGTAAAGACTTACTCGGTTGTAGAGCTTCCATGCTGTTTGGTTAGTTGTTCAACAAAGAAAGATTGAAAACAACAGTATATTCAAAATTAAAGGAGAAAGTACTTTGAAAAAGAAAGATTTGGGGCTTATAGCTCAAGGAGAGGCCCAGGGTTTTATCAGTGAACGCACTGTTTGAATTTGTACAGAGGGACTTATACAAGTGACTGTGGCCCAAAAATTGTTTTCTGTACAAAGGGATTTGGGTCTTACACTCTCTCAAGAGGCCCAAAAAGTTTTAAAGAAAAAGAGTGGGGCTTATAACACGAGGGTAGGCCCAGATGATTTTTCGTTTAAAATGGCGATCACGCCGAGATTTTCTTTTAACGCAAAGGGGCTTATACAATATCTGAGGCCCAAAGTTGTTTTTGGTTAAAAGAGGGTTGGGTCTTACACTCTAATAGAGGCCCAAAAGTTGTGAATGGGTCTTATAGCTCAAGGAGAGGCCCAAATGGTTTATCTTTAAACTGGCGACGATCGTGCCGAATTTAAAAATGTACAGAGGGACTTATACAATAAGTGAGACCCAAATTTGTTTCTGTACAAGTGGGTTGGGTCTTACACTCTAATAGAGGCCCAAAAAGTGTTTGAAAATGATTTGTGAGGATTGAATTAATCAAAAACCCTAAATTATTTCCAAAATGTATTTTAATTGAATAAAAATTCAATTAAAATGATCAAAAATTGTTTAACATGTGGGAAACAAATTATGATCTTGGATTAATGCTTCAAAAATCAAGTATTAACCTACAAAATAATTAAAAGTCATTAATCTTTACAAAATCAAGAGGAAAAAATATTTTAAATGTCAAAAACAATTAAAATATTAATTCTTTGCAAAAATATCAATTATATGAAATAAATAATATTTTTGGGATTTTTTGGGAAAATAAAAAATTTTAACATTTTTGTGAATTATTAAAAAAAAGAATCAACTCAAAATCATTAAATCTCAGAGAGAAATTAATTTTTGAATCAATTAAATAAAAATCACAAAATTCAAATATTCAAATGTTGGAAAATGGCGCCAAGAAAAAGGGCAAGAACACGCGCGTGTTCTGAGTTTCCCAGATTTGTATTTTCTATCCAATCTCACTGAATACTTAATCATATCATGCAATCCACATACCAATCAACTCGTTTCAACCTCACGATCATGTTTATGACAATTAATTTCATTTAAATTAAACATAAAACAAGAAATCATGAACAATCCTCAAGAACCCTAGATTCTGCATGAAGGCTGGGATTTTTGATACACGATTCAAATAATGCAATTAATTGAGGGGAAACATTCCATGCATGATTATGAACATATGGCCAAATTATTGTGCAGCAAAAATTGCATGGATCATAGAGTTAGAAGAGCTCATGCTTACCACTTGCAGCTGGTGATCGTGATTTGTGTTGGAGGTGTTACAGATGAGTTGTGATGATCTGAATAGCTTCCCTACACCCTATGGAGTGTGTTTGAATGCTTGGACTTGATTAAAGTTGGCTGGATCACTTCATGGCATCTCAACTGCAACTTGGTTAAAACCTTGAGCAATTGACTGGTGATTCTGAGAAATAAGTGTTCCAGTTATTGTGTAAGTGTTTGATCAGCTCATATGTGATGTATATGAGGTGTGTGTGTGATTGGTTTGATTGGAAAAGCTCTCAAACTCAAAACCCGATAGTGACTTGCCTTAGAAGGCAAAATTGGAGTGAAAGAAGAGATTTTGAGGAAAGCATCTGTTTGATGGCTTTGGTGTACTCAAACTGATCACAATTGAGCTCTATTTATAGTAGAGCAAGTTTGTTTTGCAAGGAATAGTGAATGGCAACTGCTGAGTAGGTTTGGCCAATGTTGGCAAATGAAAATCCAAGTCTCCTCTAGCCATTGACTAGAGGTTAGGGTACAGGCTGCTGGTTCCCTTGGTCTTGGATAAGTCTTGACTGAATTCAGTTGCTAAGAGCTCAGTCCATGCCACCTTGATGCTTCCATTGAATGCTCCAATCCAAAATTGGAGTCTTGTCCCTATTTTGGCAATTCTAGGTTCAACATGTTATTTCTTGTTCCAAAGACTTTGGAGGCTTGGCTCAGTGATTGTCCCCTTTAGATTCAATCCTTAGATGTGTCCAAAGTGATGACAAGGCTTGGAATTGGCTGATTTTGGCAAATCGATCAAAAGTGCAAAAATCTGCCTTGCCTTGGCAGATTTCAGCAAGGCATCTTGCCAATGTCATATCTCACAGCTCAAATTGAATTTGGTAATGTTCTTGGCCATTTTGGAAAGCCCTTAAATGATACAACAATTGTTTGAACATGTTTGGTTTTGATCTCTTTTGAATCCAAGTGAAAAATCCCCCTACATTTGGAAAAAAGTAAAGGCAGATTTTGACTTAGTGAAATTTTCACTAAGTGTTGGAACAAAGTGACTTTTCTTGATTTTGATCACTCCATAACTCAAAATCCATGAGGAATTTGGACATAGGTCAGTATGAAGCTTTTGTAGAGCGTAATGTGATCTACAAATCAAGCTTTGAATGGGGAACAATGGCTATGTGGTTTAGGAGTTATGGTCCTCCAAAGTTGGCACATTAGTGTCACTTTTTCCATAACTTAGAAATTTTTCTAAGTTTTTATTATTACCCCTTTTACAAGTTATCCCACTTTCTTTGATTTTTCTTGATGAATGATGATTCAAATCATACATTAACATCATTTTAGGGTTAAAAATCTATTTTGGTGAAAAATATCAAAAAGTCAAAGTTGACTTTTGTGCACAGTTGACTTTTTATCAGATGAATTCCAAATTGTGCAATTCTTCAGGAAATCCTGTCCTTGACCTAAATCCAACTTGATGGACATGTTCCATGGGTATCATAGGGTATATTGAATCATGTCTTAGGGTTTGGGAGCATGTCCTGGTCAAAAGTCAAAGTTACAGTTGACTTTCCTCGCGAAACCCTAATTGTGGTGCAGATGAAATTGAGACTTATTGCTCAAGCTTCTTGGATTAATCCATTGTTGCAAATGGATTAATATAGTATATTAAAGACCCTCAAATACTCTCTTGAGGTCTTGGCTCATGCTTTGTCCCAAAAGTCAACTTAGGGGTGAATTAGGTCAAGAAACCCTAATTCCTGATTTTTGATGTATGCATCCCCTGAGATCAAATTGAATTGATGATTGGGTCCACGAGGTTCCATGGAGTATATTAGGTTATGTTTTGGATCATTGGTTTGTGCCCAGATGAAAAATTTCCATCTGGAGGCCCTGGTCGACCAAAACCCTAATTTGGTGACACTGTCGATCTTGAGACTTGATCCACCTAGAAGGGAGCAGCCTTGTACTTAATCCTTGAAGTGGGAGTCCTTTTGATCCATTGTGGATATTCTAGAGGCTAGACAAGTTGAAGATCAAGTCATTCCTTGATTGATCCTTTGTCTAAGGCTCTGAGAGGGCTTAAAACCCTAGTTTTGATTGTAGTGAATGCTCAACAACCCTTGAGGCATTTGATGAGGCATGATGGTTCATCCATATTGTGATGATGATTTGCACAATGATGGGAAATCTTAGTGGTCAAAATTTGGGGTATGACAGATGCCCCTATTTAATCTTCTTGGACCCGAAGATGTGAATGACGAAGGTATTCGGGCATTCAGGGTGCAAGAGGATTAAATATCGGAATACCTGAAATTTTGATGGCTATGAATGGAAGATCACATTCATCTTCTTTTGCTAAGCAATGATGCTTAGAAAAGGTAAACTTCCCCTCGATCCTGGTTTCCTACCAAGGAACTGGTCTTAGTTTCTGATGCGAACTTCCCCTCGATCCTGGTTTCCTACCAAGGAACTGGTCTAAGTTTCTGATTTAAACTTCCCCTCGATCCTGGTTTCCTACCAAGGAACTGGTCTCATTTTCTTTTGTCAATAAACTTTATTGACAAGGGACGCTATTTGTAGCGGCTTTCCTCAAACTTCTCGCCGGATTTTCCTGGGGAGATGCCATTTGATGGGAAAAAGAATGATGTCAGACTTGCTGGGGAACCCAGTCGTCTGAGCTGTAGAGGTGTAGAAACTTCTCTGTTGGAGACGCCATTTGTTTCTACTGGGGAAGACGAGTCTTCTGAAAGACTGCCTTCATTTGGGGCCTTACATCATACTTTGCTCGGGATCTTCCCGGAGAAATTCCATATGATGGGATCCAATTTGAAGTGCCGATGACCTTTTCATCAGCGATCTTTCAGAGAAAGGCAGCTGTAATGCCAAATCTCTGCTTAGGAGGCTTTCTCTGGGGATTTTTCTTTAATCTGGGAAAGCAAGGAGATCATCTTCAATGGCGAAGAGTGACATTTGTAGAAAGCTTCTCTGGCTTTTCAGAGATTCAAGTTATCAAAGTGGTCGAGTGCTGACTCT
This sequence comes from Lathyrus tuberosus, assembly GCA_022829125.1. NCBI lineage: Eukaryota > Viridiplantae > Streptophyta > Magnoliopsida > Fabales > Fabaceae > Lathyrus > Lathyrus tuberosus. The sequence continues at coordinate 14,797,879 of JALAZF010000027.1, read as the reverse complement.
AATCCAGAAATACACTGGAGGCGAGATTGTTCAAACGCAGCATTTCCTGACGAGGCAAGAACTGACAACTCGATTGAGAAGACTGTTATCACTAGGGGACAAGACCGACTAGAGTAATAGTGATGCAATATGAATATGAATGCAAATCAAATGCATGATGTATGTATATATGCTGGCAAAACTGACGCGACATACAGACTGACGAGTGAACATGACTGGATACTCGGCCATCACGGGGCGAAGAAGTACCGTTGGTAAAAAAAGTAGCAATTCTACCTTGCTTAGGAGAGATAGTCCCTGCGGGGAATACCGTTGATCGGGCTTAGGAGATAAGAACTCGGCCGAGTGTATCAGATGGGAAAGCCGCATCTCATACAGTTGATCCTTCGTTCAAGCATACTGGCCTAGAAGGAGTACTTTGATTCTGCGCTTTGAAATTCAAACGCCTTTGGAGACGCAATCGACGTTCTTCCGATGCTCAACAGTCAAAAACAATTGCCATCTTTAATTTAAAAGCAGAAAAAGTTTTATCAAGTAAATTCATTTTTGTTTCATTTCAAGAATCGCTAATCATGTTAAAATGCCATTCTGTAAAGCTAAAACAAATAAGAATTACAAACAAAAGCACAAGGGCTCAAATTTTATTGATAAGATGGAGATCAGCCAAACGCGTGATTCCAAAGAGTATATACAAAGTTAGAAAATGGTAATTTACAGGGAAAAGGGCTACGTTGAAACATAACGACCACTATCCTTCTACCAACTTTGAATTTGGGACATCCTAAGCTTCTGTCGAAGATGACCGTGACTGGAGTTTTCCTCCGATGGATGGTGTAACTGCTGCTGAGGGATTCGCCTCGGTTGAACATAGTTACTTGCCATTATCCCTAATTTTTTCCTGGATTGTACTTGGATGTTTCCAACCCATCGGGATGATTTTTTCCATGTCTCTAACTTTTTCCTGGACCGCACTTTCGGGTTTCCAATCCACCGAGACGTTTTTTTTTTAGTTTAGTTTAGGCGAAGTATTTCTTGACTACATCAACATTTGTGGGGTAGGCAAATTCCTCTCCGTCCATGGTTGCAAGTCTCAAGGCACCGCCTGAGAAAGCTTTCGTGACCACATAGGGGCCATCATAATTCGGAGTCCACTTGCCTCGCGAATCAGTGAGAAATGAGTGTATCTTCTTGAGCAGTTTGAAGATCGGCGTGCATGTCGCAGTTATGAGGAATATGAATCTGGAGATGTAGTTCAAACGTCCCAAGAATCCTCTTACTTGTTTTTCAGTTTTCGGAGAAGGCATTTCTTGAATGGCCTTGACCTTGTCAGGATCAACTTCAATTCCTTTCTGGATGACGATGAACCCTAAGAGTTTCCCTGAACGGACACCAAAGGTGCACTTGTTGGGATTCAAACGGAGTCTGTATTTTCTCAACCGCTCAAATAGTTTTAACAGGTGGGTCACATGCTCCTCTTCTGTCTTAGATTTTGCAATCATATTATCGACATATACCTCGATTTCCTTGTGTATCATGTCATGAAACAGAGTAGTCATGGCCCTTTGATAGGTTGCCCCGGCGTTCTTCAAACCGAACGACATTACCTTGTAACAAAAGGTACCCCATGGGGTAATGAACGAAGTTTTCTCCATGTCTTTCGGTGCCATTTTGATCTGATTATAGCCCGAGAATCCATCTATGAATGAGAAAACTTTGAACTTTGCTGTACTGTCAACCAACATGTCAATGTGTGGTAAAGGAAAGTCGTCCTTTGGACCTGCCTTGTTTAGATCTCTGTAGTCAACACACATTCTGACTTTTCCGTCCTTTTTGGGAACGGGTACAATGTTGGCTAACCATTGAGGATATTCTGACGTGGCGAGGAAACCCGCGTCAATTTGTTTTTGTACTTCCTCTTTGATTTTGATGGCCATGTCCGGGTGAGTCCGTCTCAACCTTTGTTTTACTGGCGGACATTCTGACCTTAACGGTAAGTGATGTTCCACGATGCTGGTATCCAACCCTGGCATATCCTGATAGGACCAAGTGAATACATCGGGGAATTCTTTGAGAAGCTTTATCAAACCCTCTCTGGCAGTTGGACTGAGCAGTGCCCCAATCCTGATTTCTTTTCTCTCTTCTTCCGAACCCAAGTTTACCGTTTCCAACGGCTCTTTGTGAGGTTCAATGGACCTTTCCTCCTGTCTGAGTAGTCGAGAGATCTCTTCTGGAATTTTGTTGTCAACTTCTTCTTCAGCCCCAAATACCGGGAACCCAAAGTCGGGAGAAGGCATCGGATCGTATGTTTCAACTGGGTTTAAAACAAGCAATCTGCACGACGTGATGATTCGTGTTTAGAAGAGATAGAGAAAATGCGAGTGTGTGCAGTGTATTTATTTTACTGCTTGTTTTTATTTTTAATTGTTTTTTAGGATTACCATTTTCTGAAAAAGCAAAAAGAGAAAACAGCAACTAATGCGGAAATTACAGAACGACGTTATTTTATTAATAAACAAGTCGATCCTTGAAACTACAGCCCTATAAAACAAAACTCTGTCGCTTTGGGCGAAGCGAAGAGGGAAATTTACAGAAAGTGAGCCCTATCAAAACATCCGTTTCACCTGGGCAGGGTGAAAGGTTAAAGATGGCAATTACTTAGATTGGCGAACGACCTTCGGAACATCGACAGTAACCCATTGGTGGCCAACTCCTCGGTGAATCACAAAGTCTGGCACCTTCCTTGATTTATCTTTAGAAATAACGCTGATTTCTGGTGGAGCGAGATCATTGGAATCTGTCTCCCAGGCAGAATTGTCGTAGGAGGATTCCTCAGTTGTATTTTGCATAGCATTTGTGCTCTCAGTTGTATCTCCCCATCCAGTTGGTTGGATGTCTTCGAGCCTGATACGAGAGCTTTCTGGAGCGGTGTATTTGACCATATAGTCGTACTTTCCACTCGGTTGTCCCAAGGTGTCCCACACTTCTTTCGAACTGGGGGAGTCATCTCTCTCGATGACGTTGACTTCAGGAAAAGCATAGTTGATGAATTCAAGTCCTGCAAACGTTGCAAATTCATCGCCGTGTTGAGTAGTTTCTGAATGACCTGAGTGTTGATCCCATGACATGGTGGGGACACATGTATTCTGTTCAATGACGGTCAGCTGATTTTCATTGTTCGACTGACTTTCTGGCCCCAAGTCTCCTGGGTAAGGCTGCCACATTGGCAGACCATCCATCGGGCTATAGTAATTGTGGTCAAAGTTGTCTTTCATCGGAGTGTCTTCCTCTAATGAATTTGGCGGAGCACGACATCCTTTCGGATCACAATCCCCGTATATCATTTCGATGTCTGACCTGGGTATAAATCTCGGACTCTCTGTAGGAAAGCAAAAAGGAGTTTGCGTTTCGTCCTGAGACATATAACCGTCCTTGTTAATATAGGACTTCCACTCTTCCTCTGTGTCAGAGGGATCTTCCTCATTGATAGCATGGACTGCTTGAGGGACTGGGTGAAGAAAACCTCCACTGTGGAAGAAATCCTGAATGGGATGAAGACTTTCATCGTTAGCAGCTGTCCGGGTACAGGTTGCAGAAAAACCAAGACCCTTCTTTGTTTTATTGTCAATAGGAATGACAAGTTGTCCCCATCCGGTTGTATCGGTACTCTCGACCTCTTTGATAGCATCTTTGTATGAGGAAAACGAGGTTCCTCCTTGGGATTGATTGTCCTTGCCGACCGACAGCGCTTGGAATTGCGTCCCAATAACCTCCTCGGGTTCTACACAAGTAGATGATGATAAGTTACTCACGAGCAAGGCCTGTTCTCCACAGACTGTGACAAGCCGATCGTTCTGAATGAACTTTAGCTTTTGGTGGAGGGTCGAAGTGACTGCTCCAGCCTGATGTATCCAAGATCTTCCTAATAAACAACTGTATGTTGCCCGGATGTCCATGACCTGGAAAGTGACTTGGAAAATGTGAGGACCGATAGTTATGGGAAGATCAACTTCACCGATAACTATTTTTCTGGATCCGTCGAATGCTTTGACGACGACCTCGCTGATTCTCATCGGAGGGCCTTTGAATGATAATTGCATCAAAGTGGACTTCGGCATAACATTCAGGGCTGACCCTGTGTCTACCAGTACGTTGGCTAAAGCATCGTCCTGGCAGTTGACTGTAATATTGAGCGCCATGTTATGACAGCGACCCTCTTCAGGTAATTCCTCATCACTGAATCCCAAATTATTGCAGGAAGTGATGTTAGAGACAATGCTATCGAACTGTCTGATTGTTACATCCTGTTCCACAAAGGCTTGCTCCAAGACTTTCTGTAGAGCCTCCCTATGGGCTTCTGAACTGAGTAACAGTGATAATACCGAGATCTTTGAAGGTGTCTATAACAGCTGATCTACAATGTTATATTCACTTCTTTGGATGAGCTTCAGCATCTCATCATTATTTTTCGAAAGGTCGGGATTACTGGATTGACTGACTGATGGATCGGGAGCTTCTGTCTGAAGTTCCTTTTCCTTGTTAGGTTCTCCAACTCCTCGGTTGAAGATTCGACCACTCCGTGTTACACGACTGATGTCTGCAATATTCACGACGAAGGGTAATGGAATTTCCTTTCCATTTTCAATTGTCGTTGCACCGTATTTGTAAGGGATAGCCTTAGTTGATTCATACGGTAGTGGTTCTGATAGATAGATGACTATGTGAACCTTCTGATTTTTCTGACCATCATAAGTAATCTCGATCCGTTCCCGGTTGGGAGCTCTAGATTCGTCAAGTAGAGGGATGATGGCAAAAATATCCCTGGTCTAGTGACGACCAGAGATTGTGACAACATCCTCGACTTGATTGGCAAGGTAGTTCGGCGTCCAGTTGATGGGTCCTGAACCCGGATATGGGCGAATCTCTCCACGATCCACCTGACCCTGAAGAGCTGCTCTCACAAGGTAACACCCTTGGTTACTTTTCGAACAGCCACTACAACGTTCATAGTTGTGTGGTGGCACCTGGCCACACCCACTTTGAATACAATGTAACCTCACTAGGTTAGCTTCCACAGATCGGACATCCTGACTTTGACATCGAGTAGGATTCCTGTTATTGATACTAATCTGCTGAGTATCTTCATCCATATAGATTGGCATCCACCAGTGATTTAACAAGTGCTGAAGTGCCTCCTGGACAAGGGCACAACCTTGATCGTCTTCGCAACCCGCTTTACAGCTTTGATAATCATGTGATACCAGGAATCTGAGGCGGACCTGTTCAGCATGTAACTCTACCAGGTTGCTATTCATCATGCGAATATCGAAGATCTGAACCATGTTGATCTGATAAGGGTTCCTATCATGTTAGTCTTGGATCCATCCAAGATCCATCTGATGCTGGAGGGCCTCTTGTATGAAAGAGCATCCCTGTTTGTTTACCGAGCAAGTCAGACAGGAACTGTAATCGTGTCGTGGCAGATTATGATACTGGCTTTGCCTTGAGTGCATCGCCACCAAGTTGACATTCATTGCACAGATGTCGTGGTTCTGAATGACGTTGGAGTTCGTATAAACCATGTTAACTCCAGGAACTCGATGCTCTTGGATCCATCCGAGATCCATCTGTTCCTGTAGAGTTGTTTGCACCACAAAACATCCTTGATTGTTTTTAGAGAAGACATTACACTGGTGATAATTATGAGGTGGCACATGGCCGTACCCACTCTGTCTACAATGCATCTTGACCAAATTGGTTTTCAACAAGAGTACATCGTGAATTTGATAAACGTTGTTAGACTCTCCCTCTATCAAATTGACTGCAGCTTTCTCATGTTGAGGCAGCGGGTTTGTGAGAACATTGGGATTCATATCTTTGAAAGATAAGAGCCCGCTCCTAACAAGCTTTTGCACGTCGGATTTGAAATTTAGACAATTCTCTATATTATGCCCTGATCCTCCTTGATGATAAGGGCATGTTTGATCCACCTTAAACAAAAAAGGCGGATTTTTCGGTACTGTAAGAGGAGACTTAGTCTGGATGTGACCCTTAGCCAGTAGTAACGAAAATAGTTCTGTGTACAACATGGGTATAGGATCAAACCCTGATGGTCGTGTTGTACGGTTGTTGTTATATGGAGGACGAGCCTGTTGAAGAGGCTGTTGTGTCCTTTGCTGATTAGGTTGGCTCTGCGCAACCTAAGGTTGATACGTAGGAATAGGCACAGGGCTGATAGCAGGAATTACAGCTGCTACTGGTTGATAACGTCGCCTTTGCTTTCTGAGAGAGATATTCCCAATATCCTGCTCTTTTTTCTTAGGGAGAGCACTACCGTATCGTTTTGTACTGCTTAATGGTCCAGCGTCTTTTGCCAAACGTCCTTCTCGGACGGCTTCCTCAAGACGAACTCCCATGCCCACCATCTCGGTGAAATCACTGGGCGCACTGGCAACCATTCTGTCATAGTAAAATGAGCTTAAGGTCTTTAAGAAGATCTTTGTCATCTCTTTTTCCTCAAGAGGTGGACAAATCTGAGCGGCAATTTCGCACCATCTCTAAGCGTACTCCTTAAAGGTTTCCTTGTCCTTTTGTGACATTGATCTGAGTTGATCTCTGTCCAGTGCCATGTCCAAATTGTAATTGTTATTGTTGGACGAAGGCAGTACCAAGATCTCTGAATGTGCTAATCGTAGTACGGTTTAAACCCATGTACCATTTGAGTGCGGCACCGGTTAAACTATCCTGAAAGTAATGAATCAATAGGTCCTGATTCTCCATCTGAGCTGATATTCGCCGAGCGTACATCACCAGATGGCTCTGAGGGCAAGAGTTACCCTTGTACTTTTCAAAGTCGGGCACTTGAAATTTGTGCGGAACTTTCACATTAGGGACCAAACAAAGGTCTGCGGCGTCTTTTCCAAATAAATCCTGACCGCGAATGGCTTGCAGTTCCTTCTGCATTTCCAAGAACTGTTCCTGGAATTCATCCATTCTATCGAACATAGTTTCCTTCTTATCATAAGGGATCGGTGGAATCTGTCCTTCCGGGACAGTGTGCACCACAGGGGGTGGTACCGTGACTACGGCAGTGAATCTTGGCGTTTCCCGAAGTTTGTAACCTTCAGGAGTCTTCAGTATGCCCCTGGCATCTTCGCTTTCCCGAAGTTTGTAACCTTCAGGCCCAGCTGTTTCTGTTATGATTCCCTGATCTTCAGTGACCGGCAGAACATATCCTTCCGGGATATAGTTAACAGGCATGCCCCAGGGACGATCTTTCGGCATCTGATACCTAGGATCAAACTTCTCCACTATGGGCGCTGAGGTGATCTCTGAGATCACAGTCCTTTGTAGCTGAGCTTCTTCCATGGCTTGCATGTCGTTACGAAGCTTTCTCATATCCTCTCTCAGAGCGTCGATCTCTTCTTTCAACTCTCTGTTCTCTTCCTCAAGATCATCCATCTTTTTCGGACGATTGGCCCGAGTATTATACGAATGAGACAGTTTGACTCTAGAACCGAGACACAAACATGAGATTCGTAGGTAAGAAGAATACGCGATGTGAGAATGATGAATGCAATAATTATATTAATTGTTTTTTTGGTTTAATCAAAATAAACTTCGACAATTAGATTGCAAATATCAAACAGTGGGGAAACCCCTTTTTATTGAAATTCAAAGGATTGCGGAAATGAAAATACAGTAGATTACAAAGTGCAGAAACAGAAACCTAAGCTAATGGGTCCCGAGAGAACTCGGGTACTGATTCTGGTATCTTCCTTTTCTTTGACCGGGGCTTTTGAGCCGTTGTCGGGTTGTCATTCCTTTTCCAGGTGAAAGGATCGAGCAAATTCCTTTGGTCATCCTGATTTTCTACAGGTTGTTGCTCCAAAATCTCGATCAGAGCATCCTTATCTTTCAGCAGTTGCTGTATTTTGATGCACTCCACGTTGAGGGTACGGTACTTGTTCTTCCAAGACCTCTTCTCCCGTTGAAATTTGTTGAGAGTAACCTGAAGCTTTTCAGTTTCCGTCATGAAATACATGACAGATTCCCTCGACGGAAGAATTCCGTAACGAGGATAAGGCATCTTTAGCTTGAGAGCTCTAGTTTGTACCCAGTGGAGATAAGGCTCCACCGAGACACAGTCCAGTTTTCCTAGAGACTCCCGTCCTTTCTTATGAACATGTTTCCAAGCGTGCACTATTTCCGTCTTTAGTGCTATGTCACTTTCTCCTTCCTTGAAGAAAAGACCTTCCAGATGAACATTCCGGGGAACATGTCTCATCGGGTATCCAAACTGACGGCGAACCAATATCGGATGATAGTTGATTCCTCCCTTAGTTCCTATAAGGGGTACGTTGGGGAAGTTTCCACAACGGTCAATGATCCTGATTCCATCATAAATCCTATTACACCAATCTATGTCAGAGTTGGTGAGAGACATGATCTTCTGCGACCAGCGCAAGGAACTCTTATGATCCCAGAAAGTAGCAGACTTAGGTAAATGGGAGATAAACCATTTATAAAGCAGAGGTACACAGCATGTGATCTCCCCTCCACTGTACAAATTCCCTAAGTGTACAGAATGATATGCATCTGCGAGCAAAGTCGGCACAGGGTTCCCAATGAGAAAAACCTTAATGGAGTTGATATCGACGAAGTTATTAATGTTGGGCAACAGAAATAACCCGTAGGTGAGTAAAACAAAGATTCTCTCGAAAGCAGTCACATTCCCGATACTGGCGAAGTACAAGGCTTTCTTTGTCAAGAACTGAGCTGGCAAACCTTGTATGCCACCCTTAGTGGTCATGTGAGTCCTGACCTCAGACTCGTCCAAATGAATTGCTCTTGCAATGGTCTGATTCTTTGGAATTTCCTCCAGTCCAGAAAATGGAGCTCGATCAGTGATATGTAAATTGATTAGATGAGAATATTCCTCCAGCGTTGGTGCTAGCTGGTAATTCGGGAATGTAAAGCAGTGATAAACCGGATCGTAGAATTGAACGAGCGCGTCCATGATTCCCTCAATCACATGGACCCTTAACAGAGAGAGCAGACCTCCGTACTTGTCTCTGAAAGCCTCTTGGTTTGTGATCATTCTCGCTAAACCTCTTAAATCCTCTAGTTTTGGAATCCTGAAGGTGTACTTATGAGTTCTCCTTCTACCGAAATCTATTAGCGCAATCCTTTTTTCTGATATTTGCAATCATAGTCTTAGTTTAATTTGAAAAACAAAGAGACTAGAAGAGAAATTTTTTGAATGTTTTAATGTTTTTTTAAATGAATGCATGAATGCAGCACACAAAAACATAGAAAAAACATGGGGTCAAAGGGTCGTTGTCATGAAGTCAAGGCTCTACCCATCCCCAAAGGTTTATACTAGGGTGATTTTTGTACCTGTACTCAAAATCATCAGCTCCTCCCAGGATAACAAACAGCAAGCGGATTGCCAGCGAGCTGTATGAAATCTTAGAGTAAATGCTATTCACCGAGAATAGATCATCAGCCTCAAATGAGGGTAGTATCGCGTGACAACTATTTCCAATAGTTTCCGCACTACAAAAGGGTTGGCTCCTCAGCTTCTCAGACGTCACAATCGGCCCATTTCCTATGTGAGGGAATGGGTTGCATTGGGAAGCCTCCACTGAGGTTGATGGTCGACCTCGTCGCCATCACTTATCTTAAGTGTATACTCAATCTTTCCACATGCGGCATCACACGCATTCCCATTAGCAGAAAAATTAACACATATATCAATTAGGAAAAATAGTATATATATTTGTCCCAATGTCCTAGACCTTTTAAAAAGCTACGAATCTTATGTTCCTGACAGAAAATGGGTTCCCCGGTGGAAGTCCCAATCTATGGTTAGAAGAGGCCCTACGGTGGGCGCCACTTTTAGAGTTTCCACCTAAGAGATGGGAAGAGAACAAGATCTCGCTACAAAGGTGAGATAGATCCTAATGATAGCTCCCAAGCAGAGTCGCCATTTTTCTGTAGCGAGCGGTTTTGGACGTGGTTGCGAAGCACTACCGCTCTTTGGTATCTACAACTCGATTCATTTTTTATCTTATTAAAGCTGGTGAAGGAAGGGAAATAGATGTCTCAAATTAACCCTGCTTGCAAACTTAGGTTAAACAGTCAAAACTGTTGGTTTACAGATGCTACAAAGATTCGGGGTCTCTATTGGGTGCATTTTTTTAAAAGTGGTGTTCGGTCGATTGGTTGGAGGTTAGGACGGATGTGTGGAAGTATGGGATTTTGGGTTTTTGTTTAGTGTGCTCGCTAAGATATTTTCTTTCAATCTTATGCCTACGTATTCCCGTTTACCGAAACAGGGAAATCAGAGTGTTCGTAGTTCCTCCTATTCTATGGGAGGAAATGGTTGTTTTGGTGTCTTGTTCAAAGCCCAAGACGTGAAGTGAAAGGTAGTTTGTATCTTGTTCAAAGTCCAAGATGTGAAGCTGAAAGGTCTCAACTTTAGAGAGAATTTGTCATCTCTAAAGAGGGGTTTGTTTGTCATAACCGTTTATAAGGGAGAATTACTTTAACCGGGATATGTGAATCCGGCAATGCCATAATTTCCTTTATAGGGGATTTCCAACCTAAATGAGAAGACTTTAACTCAGTGTAGAGCAATGCTATCTTTCCTTAGGAATTTCTCATGCTAAAAGAGGGACAGTGGCATGGATGTAGATGATCCAGAGGCTTGCCGCTTACAGCAATTAGATGAAGGGGAAAGAGTTGTTGATGTTTGTGTACTGTGAACGAGGCACAACTTTGATGCTAAAAGGTTGATTGGATCAACCAGTGGTTTTCTTATACAAAGCCTAAGAGGAGGCTAATATGTGTCTCGTACAAAGCCCGAGAGAGAGGCTAAAAGGTTTTGACTCAACGAGGGAATCTTTTGGTATCTCGTATAAAGCCCGAGATGGAGGCTATTTGACTCAGCAAGAGAGTTTTTGTATCTCGTACAAAGCCCGAGATGGAGGCTAAAGGGGTGATTGACTCAACGAGGGAGTCTCTGGTATCTCGTACGAAGCCCGAGAAGGAGGCTATGGTTACTGTTTCAGTTGAGTGACAGGTCCAGTATGCTGATTTAAAGAGAAAATCAGTTCTTATATAAGTAATGTTTGCACTCAGGGATTTTGATTCGAGGATCAGGGATATTTCCTGTTCTTTAAGGAAGTGGGAAATCCAAAAGGTATTGAGGTTGTCCGAGTCCACGGGGTTCCTTCCTATTTTTGAAGGGGTCACTTGAGAATGTCTTTGAGACTCAAGGATGTTAGACTGTCTGTGTCTAGAGTTTCATCTTTTGTACTATGCTTTGAGAAACAGTAGTAGACTCTTGGAAAGGAATGTTCTATGAAGATGACTAAGTTCTGTTCCTATACCTCTAGGAGGTCGTCGGGACAATTTGTACGAAGCCCAAGAGGAGGCTGGAAACTTTTAAGAAGCCGAGTGGTCCTTGTATGAAGCCCAAGAGAAGGCTATCATTCCCGGAGGAAGAATCATTATACGAAGCCTAAGAGGAGGTTGTGAATACTTCTAAGAAGCCGAAGGGTCCTTGTACAACGCCCAAGAGGAGGCGGGGATGCTTTTAGGAAGCCTGCGGGTCCTTGAACAATGCCCAAGAGGAGGCCGATGCTTTTAAGAAGCCGATGGGTCCCCAAACCCTGAGAAATTCATGACAGGCTATTCACGAGGAATAGATCAAGCCAGGAAAGTTCGAGAATTTGGAAGAAACTCAAGAGATGCCATTCACAGAGAAAAGATCATCTATGGGGAAGAGAGTTTCTTGACAAGTGCTTTTAAGAAGCCTATGGGTCCCCAAACCCCGAGAAGTTCAAGATAGGCTATTCACAAAGAATAGATCAAGCCACGAAATTCTGAGAATTTGGAAGAAACTCAAGAGATGCAATTCACGGAGAAGAGATCATCTCTGGGGAGGAGAGTTTCTTGACAAGTGCTTTTAAGAAGCCCGTGGGTCCCCAAACCCCGAGAAGTTCAAGACAGGCTATTCACAAAGAATAGATCAAGCCAGGAAAGTCCGAGAATTTGGAAGAAACTCAAGAGATGCAATTCACGGAGAAGAGATCATCTCTGGGGAGTAGAGTTTCTTTGACAACTTCTACGAGTGACAGTCTATGAAAGGGTTCACCGAGAATGCTGCCTTTCATATCTCCATATTGTTTAACCCCAAGAGGAGGGAAGACTGTGTCTGGTAATCCTATGGGGATATAGTTTTGACTATTTAAGAGTGATCAACGGGCTTAATGCTAGACGTAGTTGCCGGGGAAACTCTAAATATCTATACTATTATTACACAGTTGATATGAGTTTATGAAAGAAGACTTACAGCGAAACAGCCCCACAATACAGTTATATGTATATGAAAGCGGTAAATGAAAGGATATAAACACTTACTCGGTTGTAGAGCTTCCATGCTGTTTGGTTAGTTGTTCAAAAAAGAAAGATTGAAAACAACAGTATATTCAAAATCAAAGGAGAAAGTGCTTTGAAAAAGAAAGATTTGGGGCTTACAGCTCAAGGAGAGGCCCAGGGTTTTATCAGTGAGTGCACTATTTGAATTTGTATAGAGGGACTTATACAAGTGACTGTGGCCCAAAAATTGTTTTCTGTACAAAGGGATTTGGGTCTTACACTCTCTCAAGAGGCCCAAAAAGTTTTAAAGAAAAAGAGTGGGGCTTATAACACGAGGGTATGCCCAGATGATTTTTCGTTTAAAATGGCGATCACGCCGAGATTTTCTTTTAACGCAATGGGGCTTATACAATATCTGAGGCCCAAAGTTGTTTTTGGTTAAAAGGGGGTTGGGTCTTACACTCTAATAGAGGCCCAAAAGTTGTGAATGGGTCTTATAGCTCAAGGAGAGGCCCAGATGGTTTATCTTTAAACTGGCGACGATCGTGCCGAATTTAAAAATGTACAGAGGGACTTATACAATAAGTGAGGCCCAAATTTGTTTCTGTACAAGTGGGTTGGGTCTTACACTCTAATAGAGGCCCAAAAAGTGTTTGAAAATGATTTGTGAGGGTTGAATTAATCAAAAACCCTAATTTATTTCCAAAATGTATTTTAATTGAATAAAAATTCAATTAAAATGATAAAAAATTGTTTAACATGTGGGAAACAAATTATGATCTTGGATTAATGCTTCAAAAATCAAGTATTAACCTACAAAATAATTATAAGTCATTAATCTTTACAAAATCAAGAGGAAAAAAATATTTTAAATGTCAAAAACAATTAAAATATTAATTATTTGCAAAAATATCAATTATATGAAATAAATAATATTTTTGGGATTTTTTGGGAAAATAAAATATTTTAACATTTTTGTGAATTATTAAAAAAAAAGAATCAACTCAAAATCATTAAAACTCAGAGAGAAATTAATTTTTGAATCAATTAAATAAAAATCACAAAATTTAAATATTCAAATGTTGGAAAATGGCACCAAGAACAAGGGGAAGAACACGCGCGTGTTCTGAGTTTCCCAGATTTTCATTTTCTATCCAATCTCACTAAATACTTAATCATATCATGCAATCCACATACCAATCAACTCGTTTCAACCTCACGATCATGTCTATGACAATTAATTTCATTTAAATTAAACATAAAACAAGAAATCATGAACAATCCTCAAGAAGCCTAGATTCTGCATTAAGGCTGGGATTTTTGATACACGATTCAAACAATGCAATTAATTGAGGGGAAACATTCCATGCATGATTATGAACATATGGCCAAATTATTGTGCAGCAAAAATTGCATGGATCATAGAGTTAGAAGAGCTTATGCTTACCACTTGCAGCTGGTGATCGTGATTTGTGTTGGAGGTGTTACAGATGAGTTGTGATGATCTGAACAGCTTCCCTACACCCTATGGAGTGTGTTTGAATGCTTAGACTTGATTGAAGTTGGCTGCATCACTACATGGCATATCAACTGCAACTTGGTTAAAACCTTGAGCAATTGACTGGTGATTCTGAGAAATCATTGTTCCAGTTGTTGTTTAAGTGTTTGATCAACTCATATGTGATGTATATGAGGTGTGTGTGTGATTGGTTTGATTGGAAAAGCTCTCAAACTCAAAACCCGATAGTGACTTGCCTTAGAAGGCAAAATTGGAGTGAAATAAGAGATTTTGAGGAAACAATCTGTTTGATGGCTTTGGGGTACTCAAACTGATCACAATTGAGCTCTATTTATAGTAGAGCAAGTTTGTTTTGCAAGGAATAGTGAATGGCAACTGCTGAGTAGGTTTGGCCAATGTTGGCAAATGAAAATCCAAGTCTCCTCTAGCCATTGACTAGAGGTTAGGGCACAGGCTACTGGTTCCCTTGGTCTTGGATAAGTCTTGATTGAATTCAGTTGCTAAGATCTCAGTCCATGCCACCTTGATGCTTCCATTGAATGCTCCAATCCAAAATTGTAGTCTTGTCCCTATTTTGGCAATTCTAGGTTCAACATGCTATTTCTTGTTCCAAAGACTTTGGAGGCTTGGCTCAGTGATTGTCCCCTTTAGATTCAATCCTCAGATGTGTCCAAAGTGATGACAAGGCTTGGAATTGGCTTATTTTGGCAAATCGACCAAAAGTGCAAAAATCTGCCTTGCCTTGGCAGATTTCAGCAAGGCATCTTGCCAATGTCATATCTCATAGCTCAAATTGAATTTGGTAATGTTCTTGGCCATTTTGGAAAGACCTTACATGATACAACAACTGTTTGAACATGTTTGGTTTTGATCTCTTTTGAATCCAAGTGAAAAATCCCCCTACATTTGGAAAAAAGTAAAGACAGATTCTGACTTAGTGAAATTTTCACTAAGTGTTGGAACAAAGTGACTTTTCTTGATTTTGATCACTCCATAACTCAAAATCCATGAGGAATTTGGACATAGGTCAGTATGAAGCTTTTGTAGAGGGCAATGTAATCTACAAATCAAGCTTTGAATGGGGAACAATGGCATTGTGGTTTAGGAGTTATGGTCCTCCAAAGATGGCAAATTACTGTCACTTTTTCCATAACTTAAAAATTTTTCTAAGTTTTTATGGTTACCCCTTTTACAAGTTATCCCACTTTCTTTGATTTTTCTTGATGAATGATGATTCAAATCATACATTAACATCATTTTAGGGTTAAAAATCTATTTTGGTGAAAAATCTCAAAAAGTCAAAGTTGACTTTTGTGCACAGTTGACTTTTTATCAGATGAATTCCAAACTGTGCAATTCTTCAGGAAATCATGTCCTTGACCTAAATCAAACTTAATGGACATGTTCCATGGGTGTCATAGGGTATATTGAATCATGTCTTAGAGTTTGGGAGCATGTCCTGGTTAAAAGTCAAAGTTACAGTTGACTTTCCTCGCGAAATCCTAATTGTGGTGCAGATGAAATTGAGACTTGTTGCTCAAGCTTCTTGGATTAATCCATTGTTGCAAATGGATCAATATAGTATATTAAAGACCCTCA
Source organism: Lathyrus tuberosus (assembly GCA_022829125.1). Lineage (NCBI taxonomy): Eukaryota > Viridiplantae > Streptophyta > Magnoliopsida > Fabales > Fabaceae > Lathyrus > Lathyrus tuberosus. Next base: position 14,782,377 of record JALAZF010000027.1, on the reverse strand, counting down.
AATCCTCTCTTGAGGTCTTGGATCATGCTTTGTCCCAAAAGTCAACTTAGGGGTGAATTAGGTCAAGAAACCCAAATTCCTGATTTTTGATGTATGCATCCCCTGAGATCAAATTGACTTGATGATTGGGTCCATGAGGTTCCATGGAGTATATTAGGTTATGTTTTGGATCATTGGCTTGTGCCCAGATGAAAAATTTCCATCTGGAGGCCCTGGTCGACCAAAACCCTAATTTGGTGACACTGTCGATCTTGAGACTTGATCCACCTAGAAGGGAGCAGCCTTGTGCTTAATCCTTGAAGTGGGAGTCCTTTTGATCCATTATGGATATTCTAGAGGCTAGAAAAGTTGAAGATCAAGTCATTCCTTGATTAATCCTTTGTCTAAGGCTCTGAGAGGGGTTAAAACCCTAGTTTTGATTGTAGTGAATGCTCAACAACCCTTGAGGCATTTGATGAGGCATGATGGTTCATCCATATTGTGATGATGATTTGCACAATGATGGGAAATCTTAGTGGTCAAAATTTGGGGTATGACAGAAAGGTTCAGACAAAGAAGCGTAAGGCGGAGAGAGAAGCGAAAAGTGCAAATGAGCAGCTTCTCCCTCTATTTATAGGCATTCTGAAGGCACGTTCACGGGCACGCACGGCTAGGGGCATCATCATGACCCTATCCTAGCCATCATAATGCATTTAATGCAACACATGGCTCGAGGCACACGTGGCATCCCACCTCTTCAGATCACATCAACCGTTGGACTCCCCGTACACCGGGCATGTTAGACAACGTTACGTATCCCGCGGGTACCAACCCTCTCGGGAATCGTAAAACAATTCCATCTCGTCGGCAAGCGATGACCCGTTCTAGATCTCCTCGAGATTGCGAATTACCCTTAAGTCATCACTCCCATGCTTGGGAGCAACGACTTGGGGGGCTCCTGTTCTGGACTGGACCAATGACTAGGCATGGCCCAATCCACTTCTGCTCCCAGAACGGCCAAATTGCCTAAGTCCAGCCAATTTGGGGCAACATTTACCTTTTTTCCCCTCTACCGGGCAAAGACGGTCGGATGACCCCAAGGGTCACCTGCTCCTCCTCGGTATTCCCTGCCTGTTACGCACGGCTCCACCATCCAGAAACAGTCACGACGCTCGTGCCCGGAACTGCATCTTTGCCCGTAGCAACGGCTAGTTTCGGGCACCTCTTCTCGTCCTAACTGCTAGTTTCTAGCAGTTACCTATTCTTCGGGAAACCGTTATTTCGCCCTGAAAATAGGAACCGTTGGTCACGCACTGGGGGCATTATAAAAACCCTATCATTTGAGAGGGCCGGGTATTATAAAATCAACCTACGAAACACATGCTTTGTACTTGCCCTTCTTTCTCTCTACCGATTCTTACTTTAGTATCGGAGTGCCCTGCAGGTACACCTCCTCCTCCTTTCATACACCCAGCATCACATATGTCATCTTTGGCCCACTTTAGGTTCTGATCAGCCATCAAGATCATCACTTATGGAATACTTATAAGTGAAGTGAAAAGGCTTAAAATAACTCTCTCAGCTGAAGAATTTGGAGAGATGCTAGGGCTCCTTCATGAAGATACTATCATTGAACCTGGAGACAAAGTACACACAAAAAAACTACATCATCAATACATGCTCCATTATTAAGGAACCATCATAATCCATACCCATTACTTCACTGGTGGATTCATTCACCCTGAGATTTGTATGACTCTCTACGTGATTAATCACATACTTTTCCCATGTAAAAGCAACTTCAGCCTCAAAACCCAACCTGAGGTGGAAATAATACGGTTAATAGAAAACAAAGTCAAGATAAACTGGGCACAAATTGAGTACATGATGGAGAACAATAAAGATGAAACATATCTTCCATATGGGAACCTAGTCACAAAAATTATGGAAGAAACATGATACAACTTTGGAGATGAATAACTTTATGAATAGACAACCAAAATTGGAAAATTTGTCTTACCATCAATGAAGTTTGAAATCATGAATGGAAGAATAACTGAAATGTCCCCATCAAATGAAACGAAGATAAAATTCAAGATTCAAGAAGTACCAATAGAATTAGACAACCCCAATAACTCCATTCCTGAACTACCCACAATCAAAGACATATTCAAAATCATAAGTGGAAACATAGATGCAGTCAATGCTAAGATTAACTTCATAGTCCGCCACTTCATTCTATACCCGAATAAACTACCACATGACATATTTTTCTATGATGATCTTGATGCAGAATAACCTCAACTACGTGTTCAAATTTTTTGTTGTTTTCTTGTTTTTTTTTTGCAATTTTCAATTATGCAATTTTAATTCTAGTACTTTCAAAACTCTGCAATTTTCCTTTTGTAATTTGAATTCTTAGCAATAACATGAGTGATGTTTTCCTTCTTTATAAACTTTAAATTGCCCATGTTTACATATTTACTTTTCGTCATGCATCATTACTCATCTTTTTTATTTCGAAAAAAGGAGAAGTATACTCTAAGAGGGAGTAGAGTATACTCTCTATTTAACTCAGGGGGAGTTTAATCACTCCAAACATATATGTACTATTTTTCTTTTACAGGTGATATGCTTTTGACAAGTATAACAACTTTTGTTGAAATTTTGATGATGACAACTTATTGATAATGAATCCAATGTCCTCTAACAAGTTAAGCATACGTAATTAAGCATATAAATATGAAAACTTAACTATTAGGGTTTGATGGACTTGAATATCTGATGATGGAAACCAAAGGGAATATAACCTCATGCCTCGTCTCATATAAACTCAATCAAGTATCTACAAAAGAAACCATCTGACAAAGTCTTGAAGTGCAAGGAAGCCCTACCTTAGTTTGAGTGAATATTGTGTAAAGAAAAAGAGCACTCTCTTTAAAGTTCAAGGCTAAAACAAACACACACACAAACTTATTTTAAGACTGATTTTTCTCAAGAAAATATTTACTAAATTGTCTTGAAATTGTGTCAGATGAATAGAGAGTGGTCAGAATTATTATGGGCAAAGTTTTGGCTTTTTAATCGATTGTAGCACTTGTCTAATCTATTAGACCAGTTCAAAATTAAGCTTTAATCAATTACAACATCATCTTAATGATGTAAAACGACTAGATATCTTTTTTCCTTTTTGGAACTGGTAATCAATTACCATAGGAGATTCTAATTGATTAGCATTAGGTTCTAATCGATTAGATTGTCTTAAAGGCATTAAAATCAATTTCCTTTTTGAGCCAACCTCTAGCCTATAAATAGAGGTCCCTTCCCTCATTTCATATTATCCAGAATCGTGTTTTGAAACCTCTCTTTCTCCCTCCCTCTCTCTCTCTCTCCCTCGCTTTCTCTAAAAAATTTCTGTTACTTTCTCTCACTAATATTTTAGCCATAGTAATTCTGAAAGAAATTTCTTTTGTGAGTGAGGATAAGCTGTAATTCTAAAAGGGTAAAATTGTAAAATTCACTAAGGGAATCTTTTGTATTTACATTAGTTGAATATTATCTATTTAGGATTTGTTTGGGTTAGAAGCTAAACCCATAAAAGCTTTTTGTTTGGGGATTGTGTAATCAAATCCTTGTTTAGGTTTAAGCTTAGCCCTTGATTAAAAGCTTGATAGGTTCGAGATCAGCCAGTGGTAAAATCTCATTAGGTTTATGGTTAACATATGGTAAAACCAATGATAGGTTAAATTTTAGCCCGACATTAAATGTTTGGTTAAGGTTTGAGATTAACCCGATATTAAAATATCTCGGCTTATTCGTTAGCCCATGTAAAACCAAGGATTAAGGTTCGTGATCTCAACCTGTGGTAAAAGCTTACAAAGTTTGTTTAGAAGCTTAAAAACTAACCGCTCCAAGATTCTCGTGGAAAGAAGGCTAGCCTCTCTGATCTACCAATTCTGGAAAGAAAACTAACTAATTCCATCTACCATTTGTGGAAAGAGAATTAACCGCTTCAATACACCTTTTGGAAGTGAAGGCTCAAACTGCTAAATTCTAGAGTCTTGTTGTTTTGGTTAGAAGTCATCCATTTTCCTTGTATAAGGGGGTTCATGAGAATTACCTACTAAAAACTCTCAAAGTTTATTAGATACTCTCAATATCAATTCTTGGAGAGAGAAGTAGGTCCTTTTTATTTTGACCGAACCTCTATAAGTCTAGGTGTTCTCTCTTTCCCTAAACTCTTTACTTTCCGCATTTTAATTTCTGCAATTTATTTTTCGATGCTTAATAATTAAACGTTTTCAAATTATTTTAAAACTATGATTATAATCCAAAAAAGTTTTTAAAACCAAGTTTTTCGGAATGACACAATCTACCTTCCTCTTGCATGTTAAGTCACATGTTCAACAAGACTCCTAACACACTCACTAACGCGCATCACTATCGAGCTTCATACATTGATATAATGTTGAAGACCACCTTTGGAGTGGGGGAAAAGTTAAATAGATCAAGGTTATGTATCTTGTTATAAATTCCTTATCTTCTTAGAATATGATTATAAGACGACCAAATTTTAATCAGCTTGGTGTCGCTTTGTCTACTTTATAATTATGCATGAAATACCTGCTCTCCGACGGACAGGTTTGAGTCATCCAAGGAGACCAAGAAGTCACCATAAGATGATATTTGGATAGTATCAAGTTAAAATGGGTCTAAAACCTATGCTTGAATACCAAGAAGGTTGGTTCAGGAATTACACCACCAGAAGCAACTATCAAAGGAGGAGAAGTCCCCCCTCATAAGAGAGAGAATATATGAGACTGAAGCCTCAGCATGAAGGCCACTTGACACATTTTCACTTTATCATTATTAGTTTTGTTGTTATTACTTTTGATTAGGAAAGTAATATATCTCTTCTGCTTGTAAGGACGTGTTATTCTTTTAGGGGACACACTTTTTTCCCTTGTTCCTCGTGAGGGGGAAAAAGTTTTTAATGAGGCTCCTTCTTCTATTATTTTTTAGATATTTGCATTAGTATCTCCCCCTTTCTTTGCAGGAAATTGAAGGAAACCACCCTCATAGGTGAGATAAAGCTGGATCCTCATAGAGGGATCCTTGTCACCTTTTAAGGCAATAAAAAACACTAGATTCTCATTGAGGGATCCTTCTCGCCCTTTGAGGCGATTAAAAACACTAGAACCCTACAAGGAATCTTTGCTGCCGTTTGAGGAAATGAAAAATGTTGGATCTTTATAGAGGGATCCTTGTGGCCTTTGAGGCAATAAAAAACACTGGAGAAATAAGAAAAAAATCCACTCATTGGCTATACTTCAGAGTTGCCTCTTTATCAGGTACTTCCCTGGGGTGAGGATTCACCGACTCTCCCCCTATCTCTTCACCACTGGGGCCATCATGATCGCCTACAGCTGAGGGAGATCCTTGGTGCTCTGAAGGAGACGCCTCTTCCTCATGCACCAGTTGACCATCAAAGATAACTTTAAAAATATCCAACATGCTCAAGTTTAGCCTGTGGTAGAAGATGGACACCTATTCCTTTGCATGACCGAAATAAGTACCAGAAGTCACGACCAAGTCATCTTTGAGCTCTAAGACCTCACCCTCCAATTCCGTTTTGAAGCATAGGGCATCTTCTAAAGAGAACTTTAGGGATTCCTATAAGGTGGTTAATTCATTGGCTTTTGTCTCCACCTTTCCCAGCTTAGTCGCCTAATACTCATTCTTTTTTGGGAAGATATCAAGTATCCCATGACTTTTAGTATGACTCTCCTCATAATGGTTAAGCTTCGCTTTTAACTCATTCTCGACCTGGTCCCGCTTCTTTATGTCGACATGATCCTACATTAATCCCTTTAGCAAGTGATTCTCCTTCATATTAGATAGTTGAGGGACAGTTTGCCATTAAGGACACTATAGTTGCTAGGAATTTCATCAGAGAAGAGGAGGCGTGAGCTAGTAAACTTGACTGCATCAAAGCTAAATTCAGCTTACAAAGAAGGTTGAGAAGGTAAAACCTTGTCGGCAGGAGACTTGTAAACACCTGCCTCATCTAAGGCTGAGAGAACAACTCTTACCCTCTCCAACCATGGAGGAATTCACCTCATGTTTATGACATTTGGAAATGGGTGAGGAGCCTGCCTTTTTATTCCCTTGATGATAAAACCCTTAGGATGGCTCTAAGGGCTATCAGTTTCCCCACTAGCAGCTTGAATTTTATCCCATCTCTTTTTCTGCTCCTCTAAGGAAGTTTTTGCCATCTAACTTGCAAGAAAATATACATAGGTCACACAACACTAAAGAATACTTATAAAAGCACAAAAATATTTAAGCTTACTCAGTTATTTATCGAGGGAGTCACCACCCTCCTGCCACTGTTCGATATTCGTATGAGACTCCATGACCTCAAACTTGTCCAGAAGGCAAATAATTTTGGACTCGTCGGAGGTGAGGTACTTATAGTCTACCCAATAATTGCTACAGGGTTATTCGTCTAAGCTAGAGGGAAGATAAGGGCACCATCCTCCCTTCTAACAATTGGGGAACCCTCCGGCTTTCTAACTCATACAAACTTATCTCTTTATTTCTTGTGATGATTAGAATATGGTTTAAACATGGCCTTCCCCAAAAGGCCACATAGGGTCACCCATCCCCGTATGGCAGAGGTTTTAATGGCATAAAAGGAAAAAAAATACTCATATGGTAGGGTAAATCTTCAGTCCTTGGCATACATTCTAAAATTCCCTAATAAAGCCTTAGCTATTGGGTACTAGCTGAGAAAGCAGAACATTAAAAGCTCTCAGAACTTCTGACTCAAAGAGGAAAGAGGAAAAAAACCTCATGTCCTTAATGAGATGGAGGTAGAAGTAAAAGTAAGGAGATTTGGAACCATGAGAGATGGCCAGATTAACCCTCTCTATTGGTGAACAAGCCTCCAGGATGACCATCCCTTCGTACCCTGAAAAAGAGACATCTACTTCCTTTTAAAAGGATATTATCTTCTCCTCAATAGTACAAGAGGACCTAATATCTTTGACTCTTTAGAAACTACCGCGGGGGAAATCATTATCTCTTTGTTTCCTGGGAACATATAAGACAAAAATAAATCACTACCACTATCGCAATCTTTACTAGAAGTACTATATACCTCAATCCCACAAGCACTAAAAGTTCTACGCCAGTCTAGAGTCCTAAGAGAAAGTCTTCTATATAAATCCATAACCATAGTTATAACAAATAGGAAAGAGAGAAGGGATCAATGCCGAAAAGAATTTTGAATATAAAAAAAAGTTGATAAAATTTTGAAGAATATTGTGCAAACAGGAAAGCTGGACAAAGCTTTCAAAAGGTTATGTAAGAAAAATAAGTACAAAAAGTGAAAGGGGGAACAAGGAAGTCCTTTTTATAAGGGAGTTAAAGCTGCAAGCTTTCAAAAACCTTCCGGGCTTCCCCCAAAAAAGTATTGAGAAAAGCTTAACACATTTCTCACATTAGTGAAGGCCAAGACTATTTACTATCTAAAAAATAAATCATCATTGCCTACATTAAATGAAATCAAGTGCTTCCTTAAAGATACATATGTCTAATATCCCCTAGGTGACACACAAGCTATGAAGAAAACACTTGGCAGGTGTTGGATGTCTCACCCTTAATTGAGGGACCCACATTAACTGAGGAGCTCACCATTAACTGAGGGACTTTCCCTTAGTTGACGAACTCGCCTTAACCGAGGAACTGTCCCTTAATTAGGGAACTCTCCTTTAATTGCGATAATCGCTCCCAAACTAGAGAATCCAATAAAAAGAAGTGAAGAGCTTAAAACACTTTACCTTTTAATATCCCTTATGCTTAAAGTACAGTGTAGTGATATATTTGTAAAGGCTCATAAAAGGGGTGGCACAATTCCTGTCCTCATCAGGTGCCCTCCATAGAGCACGACGCCTAAACCTAACCTCCAAACAGTAGGTGGTTTTCCCTAAGAGGAAACATGGACGATGGCGTGTACATTGACAATAAACGGTTGTGAAATAAGTTATGACCATGATTCCCTAAGAAATAGGAAGTCAGCATCTTCCCCGATCAAGGTGGAGCAATTACTATTTCTCAGGAGTCCAAAAATTTAGGCCTATAGATCTCTATAAATATCTCATCCTTAGGGTTGAGGGATATTCTTGATACACAAGAAATACCCCCAAAAATACAGAGTTTTTCACCTCACGTGAGCCTACTGTCATACACTAATTTTTAACCCTAAGATTCCACCTCTTTTGCATCATTTTTCATAACATAAATCATCTCATGTGTGTCTTTTATGCATTTCTAACCCTATTGAAAATACAAAATATGTGCCTTGCTTTGTGTTGATTACAAGCTAGGGTTTTGGTACCAAAGAGTTCAAGAACTTGATCAGCCAAGGTTGTGTGGTCCTCAACATACAAAGGTCCCAATTCATATCAACATGATCAAGATCCCCCTTTCATACACAACAAAGTATAAGATTACATCAATACCATTTCATCAAGCTCCAATTCATCAGATACACCAAATTAGGGTTTTGACCAAAATCAGCTCTGGGTTGACTTTTGACCAAGGCATGATCTCACGCCTCAAAACATGGTTTAAAGGCCTCAAGTACATCATCTTAGTCCATTCATATATTTGGATAAATTTAAGAAGCTTAGTTAATTGATAATTGAAGAATTCTAGTCCAACTGAGAAAAGTCAACTGTTGATCAAAGTCAAAGTTTTACTTTTGAGATTTATGGTCAAATATGGGCTCCACAAGTCAATAATCATGTAAATATGGAGGATGACTGGATTTGATCATGATTAATCAAAGAAATCATTAAAAGATCAAGAATTGAGGAAATTAGGGTTTTGGAGATTTTTCTAAGTACAAATTCTCATGGTCAAATGGCCTACTTTCCAAGAATGTAACTTCTTCCTCAAACATCCAATGGAGACACTTGAAAGTTACTTTGAAAGATTACATTTGATACTACAAATTGGTGAAAATTTCAAGCCAAAATCTTTCTTGGATTAGAATTTATTGATGTTCAAAGTTGGATTTTGAAGTTGTTTGAAAATCTAAAACACTTAGAAATTTTTCTTAGTTTTCAGCATGGTCAAGTGCATGACTTTGAGGACTCCTTGTGAACAAATCAAGCCAACACTTTTGATGCTTTATAGTTGCAATTAAAAAACACATTTCATACTTCATTTTGGTGAAATAATGGATCCAAAAGCCCTCACCAATTAAAAGTTATGATTGACCAAAGTTGGGATTTCATCATGGTCAGCATGGTTCAAAATGAACCAGAATTTGCCTAAGTCCCAGTCAGTTTGGTTGGCACGATTTGGAGGCCACTTTTTCCCACTTTCCAAGAATTTCCAAGACATATGATCAACTTGAAACTTGTTCCTCTCTATGAGATCTTCAGAATGGTAGCAAAGTTGTGGGAATTTGATCTTCATTCAAGGGATAAAAGCTTGGTCCAACATACCACCTTGAACCACTTTGGATGTGACATGAAAAGTGGCCTTTGATCAACAAACCACTTTCCACAATTCAAGGAAGCTTGATCTACACCAGAAATAACTTATACAACTTATGAAAACTTGTGAAGCAATGTCAACTTAGGAGCTAGAAAGTAAAAAACACTTTTGTACTAGTTATCCAACTTTATGGCTTTTGATTAAGATCCATCAAACAATGATAACAACCATTGATCATTATCTGAGCTAAACCATTATAAAACGGGCTTCATATTAGATGTCAAACACACAACAAAAAAGCATCAAAAACCTCAACACAGCAAGCAAGAACACTTGAAGCATTCTTGAGTGTTCTTCATTTTCTTCACAAACCAACAATAGGTAAGCTTTTTGACTTTCCAAAATCCATGATGTGAGCTCCATTTTCATTCATTTAAGTTGTTATTCTGTTTGCCAAAATGAGAGGATTAAAACCCTATGCTTGTGTTCATTGATCATGCTCATATGAAATTTAATTTTGGTTTTAAGAATTAGGGTTTTTCTTGTCTTGTTAGAAATTCTTTTTTTAGGGTTTAAATAAATGAATTTGGTTGGCATATTTGAGTTCCTCATGAAAATCTGAGTGAAATGGTATATTAAATTGTCATGTTTGGTTCCAAAACAAGAGAGTTCGAATTTTGAATTTTCATGGTGTCTTGAGGTTGAAGATGAAGTAGCCTGCGCGCGTTTTATGTTTTTGAATTTTATTTTAAAATATATTATTTTGGAGCGAGATTAGAAACAAGGACATATGGCCTGGCCCAGTGGTTGGCAGGTTTTCTGAAGTGATCACTAGGGCGTGGGTTTGAATCCCAACAGCCCTCATCTCTTTTTTATCACTTGTTTCTCTTCTTCCTTCTCTTTCCTTCTTTCCTCTTCTTTTATTATTTATTTTCTTTAAATTCTTTTTTTTCTTTTCTTTATTCCATTTATATTTAAACTTTCATTTTAACTTAAAATACCAAAATTATTTATGTTATTCATTTTATTTCTTTTATTTTATTCACATTAAAAATTATAAAAATGTTAATTAACTTTTAATTATTCATTTCATTTTAATTTAAACAAAAAATAAAAAAAAAATATTTTATTTTATTTTCTTATTTTATTTTACTCTCACATTTTAAAAAATCCAAAAATATATACTTATCCTTTCATTTATTTATTAAATTTCTTATTCATTTTTTAGTTTATCTTATCTTGAATACTTTCGAAATGTTGTTGATTATAATGTACATGTTTGTTTCAAATTGCCAATTGTTTAGAACTTGGTTGATTACAGTCTTGACCTAAAGTCTATGATAAACCCTTGTCTTGTTCCTTGTTCATATGTTAATATTGTTGTGATAATAACGACGTGATGATAACATATGCTATGTTTGTCTTTGATGGTTCATGTTAACCTTGTTTTTGTTTAAGTTGTGTTCTATGTATATCTTTCTCCATGTCTTGTTAACATCTTGTTGAAAGTATGTCTTGATGATTGAGGTATCCATGTATCTTATTCATATGAGAATGTTAGCTTGTGTTTAAGAATGCCTTGATTAAATGTGTTGCTTGATCCATGCTTTGGGTCTTTAAAGTTGCTTTTGTCATGTATTCCAAAGTTATGTTGATATCGTGTACCATGTTTCCCACCCTTAACTTCTTTTAGTAAATGTTTGTTCATACATGTTCATCTTGTTGCCTAATCCAAGGGGAGGGACTTTTTGTTGACTTCATGTCATTTGCATATGCATATTTATATTCTTGAACATCTTTTGCATGATTTGTTATCCTTAGCATGTTTACCTTGTAGGAAGTTTCCCTTAGGTTGATTCAACTTTAGATGGTTCATAATTAGGTTCCCCTCTTTCAAACTTAAAATCTTTTTTCAATAGAAACCTTGACCTTAGGTCATTGACTTTTCAAAACTTTTTTTTAATAAATGTTTCAAAACATCTTAAGCATATTCAAACCTTCTTTCACAAGACTAAAAAACATAAAACTTATTCAAACTTTTTGCCATATTGGCTTTTCAATTTAAAACCTTTTCAAATATATTAGACATGAGTCTTCCCTAGTTGAGTCTAAATCTCCTACCTTATGACATTGTTAAGAAAGATGTTGATTCTTTTCCCCTTAAGAGAGGTATGAGACATACTGTTGATTCTATATCCAAGTTGGAGCCCTTTCTCTCAATGTGAAGCAAAGATCCCTCTTTCACATGTTTGTGATGGATAAGTTGAGTATTCTCCTTAAGATGACAACTTGTCTCTTCTTCATTAAAATCCACCATAACAAACCCTTTTCTGTTTGTACCCCGAACTACGAGGTTTTGATCCTTTATTGGTACGTAGGCACAAGATTTCATATCATGCCAAGCACAAAAACTAATTAAAAAAAATTCCTCTTCTCATCTCTCCAATCAATCCCAAATAGAAAACAATTTTAGCCATAACACAAATACAACAAGAGGTTCCTATAGGATACTATAGATACTTAGGGTGTTAATACCTTCCCTTAGTATAACCAACCCCCGAACCTTATATCTCTTTATTGCTTTGTCTTTGCATTGCATATTTATAGGTTATTCTTTCTTTTCCCCTTCCTTGGATAAATTAAAGATTGGTGATTGTTGCGGTGAAAATCGGATAACAAACTATTACTTAACTTGCATCATTTTCTTTTACAACCGTCTTTGATTTATCCAAAGGAAAGGTTCAAGATCGTTAAAAAACCTAAAGGGGGGAGATCTAAGGTTCGGGGGTTGGTTATACAAAGGGAAGGTATTAGCACCCTAAGTATCTGTAGTAATCTACAGGAACCTCTTGCTAAGTTTGTGTTATGTTATGTTTGCTTGCTAAGAACACGAAATAGAATTAATCTCGTCCTAATCATGATTTAATCGAGGAATCGATAATCAATGATTCTTGACTTTCATCGACTAAAAAGTGAATGAAACTGAAATAAAGAGAAAGCGGTCTCATATTGATCAAAGTTTTGTTGATTCAATGAAGTCAACCAAACCATGAAGTTTGTTATGTCATCGACCAAAATAAAGATAATGAAACCGGAATGAAAAAATAAGGTTAGTCTCGTCTTAATCAAGATTTAAATCGATAAATCGATAATCTTAGATTTTTGACTTTCATCGACCAATAAAAATAAGTAAAAAGTGGGCTCATATTTATCAAGACTTTGTTGATTTGAAATAATCAAAGTCAAGATTTGTGCAATGTCATCGGCCTAAAGTAAAGAAAATGGACTCGAAATAAAGAATAAAGTTAGTCTCGTCTTGATCAAGATTTAATCGGAGGATCGATAATCTTTTGATATTCGACTTTCATTGACCAACAAAAATAAAGAAATGAGCCTCATACATATCAAGACTTTTTAGTCATTTTGCATAAATCAACTAAGTCATGATTTTGTAATATCATTGGCCCTAAAAATCGAAATAAAGATCGTAAGCGAAAAATAAAAATCAAAACAAAATTCGAAAGAAAAAGTTATGAATTCAAGAAATAACATGATAAATTGAAACTAAAAATTCAAAGTGCTCCTAAAATAAAAACTAGAGAAACAAAATTAAGAAATAAATGGAAAATAAAATAAAAATAGTATGAAATAATAAAAGGGTGGTGATGAAGCATGTTTTTTGTCTTTTTTAATTTTTATCTTATCTTTTAAACATCATTCATAATAAAACCAAACAAAAATTATAGGATATTACAATACTTTTTCCAGAAAAATATTAACATGCTAATGAACTTGATAACAGCATAGATAAATGATCATGGTACTTTGAAAATGGAGATATAAAAGAGGTGAATGTTACCTAGTGGAGACGGTCCACTGCCTCTTCAATGACACGAGTTATGGAAAAATGAAGATGAGCCATCTCTCCAGAAAATTTGCAAGAATAATTGAGGGAGAAAATTAAGAGAGTATTCAGCCTTTGTGTGGGGTGAATCTGGTGTGTCAAATGAGAGAAAGAGAGATCTTATTTATAGTGTGAATAAAGTGGGAGTGTTGATGTGGCAATCCATGTGACTTTATGAGAATGATTCTTGGCCATTGATGAGTGAAGTGTGAGAATGATTTTTGGTCATTGATAAATCCAAGTTGGCAATCCATGTGAAGTGTTAGAATGATTGAGTGGTCCCCACTTACCATGAAGATAAACAAAATAAAAGTAATAATAATAATAATAATAATAAAGCTTAGTAATAATAAAACTAATAATAATAAAACTAATAATAATAAAATTAATAATGATAATAAAACTAATAATAATAAAATTAATAATAATAATAATAATAAAAAAGAAATAATAATAATAAAACTAAAAATAATAAAAAAGATAATTGAAAATAGTTAGTAAAAAAAAGAAATTAAACAAATTAAACTCTAACGAAAAATGCATGATTATTGATATGTTTACTAAAAATGCGAAAACAGAGACCAATGAAAAGGATATGCAAACGATCAGAAATCGGAGGGTAAAATTTGGTGTACAACACGGGCAGTGAAAGGAATGTGGGTACCCTGAGGTGTTATGATGATTACCCCAATTCCGTTTCCGTAATGATTGACAGCTCCGTCAAAGATAAGCCCCTATTGGGAACCTGGTTCTAGCCCTTCACTGGGTAGCGGTTCATCGCAGTCTTTCATTTTTAGATATATGACATCTTCGTCTAGGAAGTTAAACCCGATTGATTCCCGATCATCAATCGGTTGATGAGCCAAGTGATCGGCTAAAATACTCCCCTTAACGGCTTTTTGAGCATGGTAATCTATGTCATATTCTGATAGCAACATCTGCCAACGGGCAATCCTTCCCGTGAGAGCAGGCTTTTCAAAGACATACTTGATTGGATCCATCTTGGAGACCAACCAAGTAGTGTGACGAATCATGTACTGGCGCAGATGTTTGGCTGCCCAAGCCAAAGCACAACACGTTTTCTTAAGCATAGTGTACCGAGTCTCGCAGTCGGTGAATTTCTTGCTCAAATAGTAGATGGCAGACTCCTTCCTTTTGGTTTCGTCTTGTTGGCCAAGTACACATCCCATTGAGTCCTCTAGGACGGTGAGGTAGATAATCAGTGGTCTTCCTTCCACTGGGGGTGATAGAATTGGAGGGTTCAACAGGTATTCCTTAATACTGTCGAAGGCGGTTTGGCAATCTTCTGTCCAAACGCAGTCCTGATTCTTTTTGAGCAGTTTGAAAATCGGCGCACATGTCGCGGTCATGAGGAATATAAATCTGGAAATGTAATTCAAACGTCCCAGGAATCCTCTGACTTGTTTTTCAGTTTTCGGAGAAGGCATTTCTCGAATGGCCTTGACCTTGTCAGGATCAACCTCAATTCCTTTCTGGCTGACGATGAACCCTAAAAGTTTTCCCGAACGGACACCGAAGGTGCACTTGTTCGGATTCAAGCGGAGCTTGTACTTTCTCAACCGCTTAAATAGCTTTGACAGATGGGTCACATGCTCCTCTTCTATCTTAGATTTTGCAATCATATCATCGACATATACCTCGATTTCTTTGTGTATCATGTCATGAAAAAGAGTAGTCATGGCCCTTTGATAGGTCGCCTCGGCGTTCTTCAAATCGAAAGGCATTACCTTGTAGCAAAAGGTACCCCATGGGGTGATGAAGGAAGTTTTCTCCATGTCTTTCGGCGCCATTTTGATCTGGTTATAGCCCGAGAATCCATCCATGAAGGAGAAAATTTTGAACTTTGTTGTACTGTTAACCAGCATGTCAATGTGTGGTAAAGGAAAGTCGTCCTTTGGACTAGCCTTGTTTAGATCCCTGTAGTCTACACACATTCTAACCTTTCCGTCCATTTTGGGAACAGGTACGATGTTGGCTAACCATTGAGGATATTCTGATGTGGCGAGGAAACCCGCGTCAATCTGTTTTTGTACCTCCTCTTTGATTTTGATGGCCATGTCCGGGTGAGTCCATCTCAACCTCTGTTTTACTGGCGGACATTCCGATCTCAACGGTAAATGATGTTCCACGATGCTGGTATCCAACCCTGGCATATCCTGATAGGACCAAACGAATACATCGGGGAATTCTTTGAGAAGCTTTACCAAACCCTCTCTGGCAGTTGGACTGAACGGTGCCCCAATCCTGATTTCTTTTCTCTCTTTTTCCGAACCTAAGTTTACTGTTTCCAACGGCTCTTTATGAGGTTCAACGGACCTTTCCTCTTGTCTGAGTAGTCGGGAGATCTCTTCTGGAATTTCGTCGTCATTTTCTTCTTCATCCCCAAATACCGGGAACTCAAAGTTGGGAGAAGGCATCGGATCGTGTGTTTCAACGGGGTTTAAAACAAGCAATCTGCATGACATGATGATTTGTTTTTAGAAGAGATAGAGAGAATGCAAGTGTGTGTAGTGTATTATTTTTTTTACTGCTCGTTTTTATTATTGAGTTGTTTTTTAGGATTACCAATTTCTAAGAAAAGCAAAAAGAGAAAACAGAAATACATGAGGAAATTACAGAATGACGTTATTTTATTAATGAACAAGTCGATTCTTGAAACTACAGCCCTATAAAACAAAACTCTGCCGGTTTGGGCGAAGCGAAGAGGGAAATTTACAGAAAGCGAGCCCTATCAAAACATCCGTTTCACCTGGGCAGGGTGAAAGGTTAAAGACGGCAATTACTTGGACTTATGAACAATCTTCGGAACATCGACAGCGACCCATTGGCGGCGAACTCCTCGGTGAATCACAAATTCTGGTACCTTCCTTGATTTGTCTTCAGAAATAATGCTGATTTCTGGTGGAGCAGGATCATTGGAATCTGTCTCCCAGGCAGAGTTTTCGTAGGAGGATTCCTCAGTTGTATTTTGCATAGTATTTGTACTCTCAGCTGTATCGCCCCATCCAGTTGGCTAGATGTCTTCGAACCTGATACGAGAGCTTTTGGGAGCAGTGTACTTGACCATATAGTCGTATTTCCCACTTGGTTGTCCCAGGGTGTCCCATACTTCTTTGGAACTGGATGAGTCATCCTTCTCGATGACGTTGACCTCTGGAAAAGCATAGTTGATTAATTCAAGTCCTGCAAACGTTGCAAATTCATCGTCGTACTGGACATTTTCTAAATGACCTGATTGTTGATCCCATGACATGGTGGGGACGCAGGTATTCTTTTCAATGATGCTCAACTGATTTTTATTGTTCGGCTGATTTCCTTGCCTTAAGTCTCCTGGATACAGCTGCCACATTGGCAGGCCATCTATCGGCCCATAATAGTTGTGGTCAAAGTTGTCCTTCATCAGAGTGTCCTCCTCTAATGAGTTTGGTGGAGCACGGCATCCTTCCGGATCACAATCTCCGTATATCATTTCAACGTCTGACCTGTTAGAACAAGAATTGATTCTACATTCCTAATAGTTTTGATGATAACAAATACTATATTATTATTTAGAACTTGATGCTCCCTAATTTAGTTATTATGATATGTAGGGAAGTTCTAAAGTAAAGAAATTCTGAATCGGAAGCAAAAGCACATTCTGCGCTAACAAGTTCTAATCAAGCGAAGTTCTGATATAGAAGTATCACATAAGATCTAATCCAGTAAAGTTCTAATCAAGCGAAGTTCTGATATAGAAGTATCACACAAGATCTAATCCAGTAAAGTTCTAATTAAGCGAAGTTCTGATAAAGAATGTTTCACGCTATCAGCACCAGCCGCAATTAAAAGACTCTGATGATCCAGAACTTCACGAATATTCTGATACGTTATTATTCATTTAAAAGAGTATCAGCTAGAATCAGATGAGATCTCTATCTATGGAAAGCTCATTAAATGAGTTTGATTGACATCCAAAAATAAAGCCCAACGGATAAAAAAGCCATCTATATAAAGGGGATTGTTGAAAGGACGAAGACACAGCTGCTCACATACAAATCTTACTGTTCATCATATTTTCGATTAAATTTTTGTAAAATCACAGTTGTGATACTGCTTTCTAGAAGCAACTTTTTACACTTTACTTTGTTGTTTTCGTGATTCCTTGAGAAACCAAGTTGTGGTTCTATCTCAAGAAGACATTGACGAAAGTCTTTGTGTTTGTGTAATCAAAGTTTTGATTAGTGGATTAAGACCTCAAGAAGAGAGAGGCGAAATCACCTTGGCGGGTGGACTGGAGTAGTTTGAGTTCAAACGAACCAGGATAACCAAACGTGTCTTTTTGCTTTAAATTTTTTTTTGAAAACCCCAATTCAAACCCCCTTTCTTGTGTTTTTCTTTTCTTCAATTGGCATCAGAGTGCCTGGTTCTGGGTGCAAACACTTAACCGTGTCTAAAAAAAAGATCCTTCAAAGAAAAACACTATGGCGGAACCAGTTCAGAGCAACAATGACAAAATCAGTGGAAAACCACCAGTATTCGACGGTGAAAATTTTGAATACTGGAAGGACGTAATCGAAAGTTTCTTTCTGGCTCATGACGGAGATCTCTGGGATATGGTAACGGATGGTTACACTCATCCTGTTGGAAAAGACAGTCAGAAGATTGAAAGGAAAAATATGACAGATCAACAAAAGGAAGATTTCAGAAATCATCACAAGGCCAGAACAATCCTCTTAAGCGCTATCTCACACACAGAATATGAGAATATTACAAACAGAGAATCAGCTAAACACATGTTTGACTCTCTGAGAATGACGCATGAAGGCAACACTCAAGTCAAAGAGACTAAAGCTCTGGAACTCATCCAGAAGTATGAAGCCTTCAAAATGGAAGAAGATGAAACAATTGAGAAAATGTTCTCAAGGTTTCAAATTCTGGTTGCTGGATTGAAAGTTCTGAATAAAGGGTACTCAACAGCAGATCATGTTAAGAAGATTATCAGAAGCTTACCAAAAGCGTGGAGACCCATGATCACAACATTAAAGCTTTCCAAGAACCTCAACGAAATATCTCTTGAAGAACTGATCAGCTCTCTAAGAAGTCACGAGATAGAACTAGAAGAAGATGAACCTCAGAAGAAAGGTAAGTCTGTTGCTCTTAAATCTAATAACAATTATGAAACTAAAGCTTTTCAGGCAGAAGAAGAAAGCTCTGGTGGCTCCTCAGAAGAAGATGAACTATCACTCCTCTCCAGAAGAGTCCAACAACTATGGAAAAATAGACAAAGGAAATTCAGAAACTCTAGAAGATCAAGCAGTTATTCGGAACCATCTTCTGGCTACAAAAAGTCAAGAAACAAAGAGGTGGTGTGTTACGAATGCAAGGAACCTGGACACTACAAAAGTGATTGTCCTAAGCTGCAGAAAGAAAAGCCAAAGAAGAAGTTTAACAAGGAAAGAAAGAAAAGTCTTATGGCTACCTGGGATGACTCGGAATCTTCTGAAGCAGAATCCGAATCAGAAAATGAACACGCCAACATTGCCCTAATGGCCAACATATCAGATGACTCCAACTCATCAGAATCAGATTCTGACTCAGAAACTAAAGAGGTATTCTCTAAATTTTCTAGATCTCAATTAGAAGATAGTCTATCTGAAATTCTTGAAAATTATCAGAAACTTCAGCTCAAATACAAGAACCTGAAACATGGTCTGATATCTGAGTCTGAAGAGAACAGAAAACTGAAAGCAGAAAATTCTGAGTTAAAAGAAACCATTTCAAAACTCAAGAACTCCCTTGAATCTCAAAAATCTCAGAAAGAATCTGACTCAGTAGTTCCCACTAGTTCTGATAACATTTTAAAAAATTATGACCATGATTTTCAAAAATTTCTAGCTAAAAACATAGACAGAAGCAAAATGGCTTCAATGATCTATGGAGTTAGTAGAAATGGGAGAAAAGGCATAGGATATGTTAATCCTAGAGGAGAAGCACCATATAAACCTAAACAAGTTGATGATATGATCATAAAATACGCACCCTTAAACTCTCACTTCACATATGGACACAAACATGATATAAAATATACTAGTGAATCTTACTCTTCAAATTCTATTGAGAAACCAAAACTCAATCAGAATTCTGTGAACACTAACAAACAAGGACCCAAAGAAATATGGGTACCTAAGGATAAAATCCTATACGTTGCAGATGTCTTTAACAGCAAGATTGAAACACCAATCATGGTACCTGGACTCTGGATGCTCGCGACACATGACGGGAAGAAAGCATATGCTCCAAAGTCTGGAACTTAAAGCTGGAGGGTATGTAGGTTTCGGAGGCAATCAGAAAGGGAAGATCATTGGCTCGGGAACCATAGGTAACGGTACTCTACCTTCTATATCTATTGTTTTATTAGTAGATGGATTAATGCATAACTTGTTATCCATAAGTCAATTAAGTGATAACGGTTATGATATAATCTTAAATCAAAAGTCCTGCAAGGCAGTTAGTCAGAAAGATGGAACAATCCTCTTTAATGGAAAGAGAAAGAACAACATTTATAAAATAAAACTTTCTGAACTAAAAAATCAGAATGTAAAATGCCTTTTGTTTGCTGACGACGAACAATGGGTCTGGCACAGAAGATTGGGGCATGTTAGTATGAGAAGAATATCTCAGATTAACAAACTCAATCTGGTCAGAGGACTTCCTAACCTGAAGTTCAGCTCAGATGTTCTGTGTGAAGCATGCCAAAAAGGAAAGTTTTCTAAACCCTCTTTTAAATCAAAAAATGTTGTCTCTACCTCCATACCATTAGAACTTCTACATATAGATCTGTTTAGACCAGTGAAAACTGCATCCATCAGTGGTAAGAAGTATGGATTAGTGATCGTAGATGACTATAGCAGATGGACATGGGTAAAGTTCTTAAAACACAAGGACGAGTCACTCTCTGTATTTTCTGTCTTCTGTAACCAAGTTCAAAATGAAAAAGAGTTTAGAATTGTAAAAGTCAGAAGTGATCATGGTGGGGGATTTGAAAACAAGAAAATGGAAATATTTTTTAATGAAAATGGCATTTCTCATGACTTCTCTTGTCCTAGAACTCCACAACAAAATGGAGTTGTAGAACGCAAGAATAGAACTCTACAAGAAATGGCCAGAACCATGATCAATGAGACTAACATGGCTAAACACTTTTGGGCAGAAGCAGTTAATACAGCGTGTTACATTCAGAATAGAATCTCTATAAGACCTATTTTGGAAAAGACTCCATATGAAATGTGGAAGAACAGAAAGCCCAACATTTCATACTTTCATCCATTTGGATGTACTTGCTTTATTTTAAACACTAACGATCCTCTGAACAAGTTTGATTCTAAGGCATAAAAATGTTTCATGTTAGGATACTCTGAACGTTCAAAAGGATACAGAGTATATAACACAGAAACACGAAATGTGGTAGAATCCATTTGTGTCAGATTTGATGATAAGCTTGGCCTTCAAAAGCCAAAGCATGATGAATCTCTTGCAGAAATAGAAGTTCAAATTACAGGCACTGAAACCAGATCATCAGAAAAACAGTAAAACACAGCAGAAGGAAATTCAAATATCACAACAATTTCTGAAGAACCCATCCAGAAAAGACAATCCAGAAGTACACTTACACATCCCGAAGACAAAATTCTGGAAAAGAAAGATGATCCAATCAGAACAAGATCCTCATTCAAGAAGAATGAAGAATCTCTCATGGGATTAGTCTCTCTGGTTGAACCCACTTCTATTGACGAAGCACTCTCAGACAATGATTGGATACTCGCAATGCAGGAAGAATTGAATCAGTTCACCAGAAACGACGTATGGGATCTAGTTCCTAAACCCAAAGGCTTCAACATCATTGGAACCAAATGGGTCTTCAGAAACAAACTGAATGAACAAGGAGAAGTTGTCAGAAACAAAGCACGACTGGTTGCACAAGGTTATAGTCAGCAAGAAGGGATAGACTATACAGAAACCTTTACTCCAATCGCAAGGTTAGAATCTATCAGACTTTTAATTTCATTTGCTGTAAATAATGACATCACTCTTTATCAGATGGATGTCAAAAGTGAATTTTTAAATGGTTACATTGATGAAGAAGTTTATGTACATCAACCCCCTGGTTTCGAAAACACAAAACATCCAGAATATGTTTATAAACTCAAGAAATCGTTATATGGTCTAAAGCAAGCTCCCAGAGCTTGGTATGAGAGACTAAGTAACTTTCTCTTAGAAAATGATTTTATCAGAGGGAAGGTGGACACAACTCTATTCTGTAAATCATTTAAAAATCACATTCTGATCTGTCAAATATACGTTGATGATATAATTTTTGGATCTACTAAAAGCTCCTTGGGCAAAGAATTTGCTAAGACTATGCAGGCAGAATTTGAAATGAGCTTAATGGGAGAACTCAAGTTTATTTTGGGAATTCAAATCAATCAAACTCCAGAAGGAACTTACTACATCAAAGCAAGTATGTCAGAGATCTTCTGAAGAAATTTGACATGTCAGAAAGTAAGCCTTCCAAAACTCCTATGCATCCCACATGCATTCTGGAAAAAGATGAGGTAAGTAAGAAAGTAGAACAGTAGCTCTACAGAGGTATGATTGGTTCTCTCCTTTATTTAACTGCTTCAAGACCTGATATTCTCTATAGCGTTTGTCTTTGTGCTAGATTCCAATTAGATCCTAGAGAATCCCACTTAACAGCAGTTAAGCGAATTTTTAGATATCTGAAAGGTACTACTAATCTTGGTCTTTGCTATAGAAAGTCCAGAGAATACAAATTGGTAGGATACTGCGACGCTGACTTTGCTGGAGATAGAATAGAAAGAAAAAGTACCTTTGGAAGCTGCCAGTTTCTGGGAGACAACTTAATCTCTTGGTCCAGCAAAAGACAATCCACCATTGCACTATCAACTGCTGAAGCTGAATATATAGCTGCAGCTGGATGCAGTACTCAGATGCTCTGGATGAAGAATCAGCTTGAAGATTTTCACATTTACGAGAGTAACATCCCTATCCTCTGTGACAATACTTCTGCCATCTGTCTTTCTAAAAATCCTATTTTGCATTCTAGGGCTAAACATATAGAAATTAAACATCACTTCATTAGGGACTATACTCAGAAGGGAATTCTTTTTTTTAAATTTATAGACACAGACCATCAATGGGCTGATGTTTTCACCAAACCCCTTGCTGAAGATAGATTTAATTTTATTCTGAAAAATCTCAGTATGGAATTATGTCCAGAATGAAAATGTAATTTCTGTATATTCAACTCTTAGAATTTTTGTTTTGTGAACATCTGACCAATAATTCTTCAGAAGTGAGAAGGAAGATTGTCTCAGAATCTATTCAGAAGATATGAAAACCTTTCATTTCAAGGATAGATCACTAAGTTCACTGTAGCAAACACCTGTCAACCTACGCTCCAGGCCTTTCTCTGAAGTTGAACACGTGTCAAACTCTGGAAAACTGAAACGACTGTGTTGACATATCGAGGCGCCAAGTCACATCGGTAACTGTTCCCAAAATTTTCACGCTATCTCCCTTGTCAGAAATCATTACAACTATTAATCATTATGTTTATTGTTTTTAATTGCTATTTAATTTTTTACTTTTTGGTCACTCTTATATATATGTCACTTCTAACACCCTCACACGCTCACTGTCACTCACTTTGATCTCTCTCACTTTCTCCTTCTTATTTGTAATTATTGTTTTGTTTTCTACAATTCTTGTTCCTCTGTGTGTTCTCCAAAACCCTAAGTCTGTGAACAATGGCCTCCTGCTCTCAACAAAGCTCTCAACAAGCGATGTCTCAAGAATCTGCTGACCAAATCAATGAAGAAAGGTACGTTGAGCCTACAAGAACTCTTCTCACTCCCATTGCCTCTCTTGAAGTCCTCTGTGAACTCATTGTGGATTTTGAAAGCATGAAACAAAATGGGTATGACCTTACTCCTGAGGTTGAGTTTCAAGGATGGACCAAGTACTTCAATCGCTTAATGGGTCCAGTTTTTCCCAAACTTGTTAAGGAATTCTGGATTTTTGCATCTGTCTCAAATCATCAAGTAACTTCGTATGTAATGGGAAAGAAGATTGTCATCACTGAAGATCTTATTGGTAAACTGATTGATCATGATGGATCAGGAATTAGATGCAGTGAGATGGAAAAGAGCTCTGACCTAAAAACTATCTCAAAGGAAATCTTCACCTCCGGACAACACTCCAACAAAATCAAAGATCTAAAGGATCGTCACAGAATTTGGGCCAGAATCATTCTAGGTTGCATCTATCACAGGAAACCTACCAGCTCTTCTGACTACATCAACAATGATCAACAGTACCTTCTATACCTCATCTCCACCAATACAAAAGTAAATCTTCCTCACAGTCTATTCAATCATCTGAAGAACAGTGTCAAGGAAACAAGAGAAGACGAAAGAATCAAGAGAGATTGGATCCCTCTAGGTAGACTAATCTCAGATATTCTAACAGAGAATAAGCTGATAGAACACCTGACTGAAGCTCAGAAAATCTCTGATCTGGAAACTATTGTTGGAAGATCTCTTAATGCAAAGAACCTCAAGAAGATGAAGATCATTGAGACCATCAAGAAGGATCCAACCCAACTCACTAAGGAAGTTATCACCACCAGGAAAATACCTCTAAAAGATTTTCCTCTCTTCTCAGCAGATACTCATCCAGAAATTGTTCTCAGATATCTGGATGCGTGTAAATCTGATGGAACCATTCCAGAGGTTTCCTTGCAAGATCTCAGGCAAGCACCTCCAGAAGTTGCCACCAGAATATCAAGAAAAAAGAAAGCCTCTGAAGGAACTCCTCAGAAAACCCCCAAAGCTGCTAAAAAGAAAGGTAACTCGTCTTTCATTTCTGTCATCGAATCCATATTAGTATCCACATCTGAAACCTCATCTTCTCCCAAACCTTCTGAAAATCCATCACCATTACCACAAACCCTTGACGATTTTGACATCGACATTGACCCCACTCCTTCTGATTTTATTGACCCACAACCAGAACTTGCACAAGTTCTGTCTGACATTGATCTTGAACCTCTCTTCACTGGTCCCCAACCAGAAAATCAAATTCAAAATTCTGAACTATTCCCAAACACCTCTATTCCTGGTATCAACTGTCCTCTCAACTTCCTTCAACCCTCACATAATTTCACCAGTCCCCCACAAGATGTCATCACTCCAGAAAATACATCACCTACCTCTCCCATTCTCATTTTTGACTCTCCTTCAACAAATCTCTCAGAAGATCCCCTCAGAACCATAATTGACTTAGAAGCTCTAGACAAACTTGCCTCAACTTCTCATAAAATAGCCATTCCCAAACCAAAACCAAAAACATCCAAAACAGATGTTGGTAACTCTTTATTGGCATTCGAGGTAGAAATACAGGAATGGATTAACTTTCTGAAGCAGGGTTGTATGGAGAATCTGAATTCAGCTGCTTCTGACTATCTCTGGACCAAATTCAGAAAGTGGTTTAATACTGAATCTCAGAAGATGAAGGAACTCAGCTATGATATAGCTCAACAGAACTTCTGTAACCATATGAAGATCTTCAATGAGCAGGTTCTAAGGTTCTGGGAAAAGAAACCCATTTTCATCTAGGCTGGAAAACTCCTATGGTTTTAGAACCTCAGGAAGAAATCTCTGAACATCAAACTTTGGTAATTGCTGAAGTCGAAGAAAAGTCAGCTGAAGCCTCTCCAAAGAAAGATTCTGCTAAAAGCTCTGAGGATTTGGTACCTTCTGTCGAGTCAACTTCATCCTCTCTAGTGCTGAAAACTCTGGATGAGTTGAAGAAGGAGAATGAGGCAGTAAGAAAAAGATTGGACAAACAAGATGAAACAAACGCAGAAATTAAAGGGATGCTTGGCAAGCAAGAAGAATCCGCTAATCAGATCAAAGGTCTTCTGGAAGCATTGTTCACAAGACTTCCACCTGCTCCTCAACCTTAGATTCTTTTATGTTTCTATTATCTTGCTTATTTTGTTTACTTGTGTTCTCTGCTTCTTATCAATGTATTTTTTTGCTTTTTGATTAATGACAAAAAGGGGGAGAACGTAGAATATTTTGAAATATAACAGTGCACCGGGACTATGTCTCGAACATTTTAACCTCTCTGTTTCCACATATTGTTAAGTAAGTAGGAAAATGACAATCAGAACTTCTTGTCAAAAAGCTTCAAACAAAACATCTTCAAGGAAGTCTTCAACTCAGGGGGAGTCCTTTATACTCCATAATCTTTTAATTGATTATCAAAATGTAAGTTTTTGTCATCATCAAAAAGGGGGAGATTGTTAGAACAAGAATTGATTCTACATTCCTAATAGTTTTGATGATAACAAATACTATATTATTATTTAGAACTTGATGCTCCCTAATTTAGTTATTATGATATGTAGGGAAGTTCTAAAGTAAAGAAATTCTGAATCGGAAGCAAAAACACATTCTGCGCTAACAAGTTCTAATCAAGCGAAGTTCTGATATAGAAGTATCACACAAGATCTAATCCAGTAAAGTTCTAATCAAGCGAAGTTCTGATATAGAAGTATCACACAAGATCTAATCCAGTAAAGTTCTAATCAAGCGAAGTTCTGATAAAGAATGTTTCACGCTATCAGCACCAGCTGCAATTAAAAGACTCTGATGATCCAGAACTTCACGAATATTCTGATACGTTATTATTCATTTAAAAGAGTATAAGCTAGAATCAGATGAGATCTCTATCTATGGAAAACTCATTAAATGAGTTTGATTGACATCCAAAAATAAAGCCCAACGGATAAAAAAGCCATCTATATAAAGGGGATTGCTGAAAGGACGAAGACTCAGCTGCTCACATACAAATCTTACTGTTCATCATATTTTCGATTAAATTTTTGTAAAATCACAGTTGTGATATTGCTTTCTAGAAGCAACTTTTACAATTTACTTTGCTGTTTTCGTGATTCCTTGAGAAACCAAGTTGTGGTTCTATCTCAAGAAGACATTGACGAAAGTCTTTGTGTTTGTGTAATCAAAGTTTTGATTAGTGGATTAAGACCTCAAGAAGAGAGAGGCGAAATCACCTTGGCGGGTGGACTGGAGTAGTTTGAGTTCAAACGAACCAGGATAACTAAACGTGTCTTTTTGCTTTAATTTTTTTTTTGAAAACCCCAATTCAAACCCCCTTTCTTGTGTTTTTCTTTTCTTCATGACCTGGGTATAAATCTCAGACTCTGTGCGGGATAGCAAAAGGGTGTAGGCACCTCTTCCTGAGACGTATAACCGTCCTTGTTAAGATAGGACTCCCATTCTTCCTCCATATCAGAGGAATCATCTTTATTGATGGTATGCACTTCTTGAGGCACTGGGTGAAGGAAACCTCCACTGTGGAAGAAGTCTTGAATGGGATGAAGACTTTTATTGCTGGTAGTAGTTGTCTGGGTACAGGTTGCAGAAAAACCAAGACCCTTCTTTGTTTTATTGTCAGTAGGAATGACTAGCTGTCCCCATCCTGTTGTATTGGTACTCTCGACCGCTTTGATAGCATCTTTGTATGAGGAAATGGAAGTTCCCTCTTCGGATTGATTGTCCTTGTTCACCAACAGTGCTTGGAACTGAGTTCCAATAACCTCCTCGGGTTCTACACCAGTAGATGATGATAAGTTACTCATGAGCAAGGCTTGTTCTCCACAGACCGTGACGAGCTGGTTGTTCTGGACGGACTTTAACTTTTGGTGGAGGGTCGAGGTGACCGCCCCAGCCTGATGTATCCAAGGTCTTCCTAATAAATAACTGTACATTTCCCGGATGTCCATGACCTGGAAAGTGACTTGGAAAGTGTGAGGACCAATAGTTATGGGAAGGTCGACTTCGTCGATAACCGTTTTTCTGGACCCGTCAAATGCTCTGACGACGACCTCACTGGTTCTCATCGGGGGTCCTTTGAAGGATAATTGCATCAAAGTGGACTTCGGCATAACATTCAGGGCTGACCCTGTGTCTACCAGTACGCTGGCTAAAGCATTGCCCTAGCAGCTGACCGTGATATTGAACGCCATGTTATGACGGCGACCCTCTTCAGGTAATTCCTCATCACTAAATCCCAAGTTATTGCAGGAAGTGATGTTAGAGACAATGCTATCGAACTGTCTGATTGTTACATCCTGTTCCACAAAGGCTTCTTCCAAGACTTTCTATAGATCCTCCCTGTGCGCTTCTGAACTGAGTAAAAGTGATAGCACAGAGATCTTTAAAGGAGTTTGTAACAGTTGATCAACAATGTTGTATTCACTCCTTTGGATGAGCTTCAGCATCTCATCGTTGTCTTTTGAAAGGTCGGGATTACTGGATTGACCGACCGGTGGATTGGGAACTTCTGTCTGAGGTTCCTTTTCTTTGTTAAGTTCTCCAACTCCTCGGTTGAAGATTCGACCGCTCCGTGTTACTCGACTGATGTCTGCAATATTCACGACGGAGGGTAATGGAATTTCCTTTCCATTCTCGACTGTTGTTGCACCGTATTTGTAAGGGATAGCCTTAGTTGATTCATACGGTAATGGTCCCGGTAGATAGATGACTATGGGAGCCTTTTGATTTTTCTGACCATCGTAAGCAATTTCGATCCATTCCTGGTTGGGAACTCTCGATTCGTCAAGTAGAGGGATGATGGTACAAACATCCCTAGCCCTCTGATGATTAGAGATTACGACAACGTCCTTAATTTGATCAGCGAGGTAGTCCGGCGCCCAGTTGATTGGTCCGGAACCCAGATATGGGCAAATTTCTCTACGATCCACCTGACCCTGAAGAGCTGCTCGCACAAGGTAACATCCTTGGTTACTTTCCGAACAGACTCTACAACGTTCATAGTTGTGTGGTGGCACCTGTCCACGCTCGCTTTGAATACAATGTAACCTCACTAGGTCAGTTTCCACAGATCAAACGTCCCGACTTTGATGCCGAGTAGGGTTCCCGTTGGTAATACTAATTTGCTGGGTGTCTTCATCCATATAGATTGGAAGCCACCAGTGGTTCAACAAGTGCTGAAGGGTTTCCTGGACAAGGGCACAACCTTGATCTTTTTCGCAACCCGCCCTACAGCTCTGATAATCATGTGATACCAGGAACCCGAGCCGAACCTATTTAGCATGTAACTCCACCAGGATGATATTCATCAAGCGAATATCAAAGATTTGAATCATGTTGATCTGATAGGGATTCCTATCATGGTAGTCCTGGATCCATCCAAGATCCACTGACGCTGGAGGGCCTCTTGTACAAAAGAGCATCCCTGTTTGTTTACCGAGCAAGTCAGACAGGAACTGTAATCATGCCGCGGTAGATTATGATACTGGCTTTGCCTGGAATGCATCGCCACCAATTTGACATTCATTGCATGGATGTCGTGGTTCTGAATGATGTTAGAATTCGTGTAAACCATGTTAACTTCACGAACTTGGTGCTCTTGGATCCATCTGAGATCCATCTGTTCCTGTAGAGCTGATTGCACCACAGAACATCCTCGATTGCTTTTAGAGCAGATATCACACTGGTGATAGTTATGAGGTGGCACATGGCCATATCCACTCTGTCTGCAATGCATCTTGACCAAGTTGGCCCTTAACAAGAGTACATCATGAATTTGATAGACGTTGTTAGTCTCTCCCTCTATCAAATTGACTGTAGCTTTCTCGTGTTGAGGCAGCGGGTTTGTGAGAACATTAGGATTTGTATCCTTGAAATATAAGACCCCGCCCCTAACAAGCTTTTGCACGTCGGATTTGAAATTAAGACAGTTCTCTATGTTATGCCCTGGTCCTCCTTAATGGTAAGGGCAAGTCTGATCCACCTTAAACCAAAAAGGAGGATTTTCCAGTACTGTAAGAGGGGACTTAGTCTGGACATGCCCCTTAGCCAGTAGTAACGGAAATAGTTCTGCGTATAATACGGGTATAGGATCAAATCCTGGTGGCCGCGTTGTACGGTTGTTATTGTATGGAGGATGAGCCTGCTGAAGAGGCTCTTGAGTCCTTTGCTGATTAGGTTGGCTCTGCGCAACCTGAGGTTGATACGTAGAAATAGGCGCAGGATTGATAGCAGGAGTCACAGCCGCTACTAGTTGATAACGTCGCCTTTGCTTTCCAAGAGAGATATTCCCAATATCCTACTCTTTTTTCTTAGGGAGAGCGCTACCGTATTTTCTAGTACCGCTTGTCGACCCAGTGTCTTTGACTAGACGTCCTTCTCGAACGGCTTCCTCGAGACGTACTCCCATACCGACCATTTCGGTGAAGTCGCTGGGTGCACTGGCAACCATTCTATCGTAGTAAAATGAGCTCAAGGTCTTTAAGAAAATCTTTGTCATCTCTTTTTCCTCAAGAGGTGGACAAATTTGAGTGGCAATTTCACGCCATCTCTGAAGGTACTCCTTAAAGGTTTCCTTGTCCTTTTACGACATTGATCTGAGTTGATCTCTGTTTGGTGCCATGTCCAGATTGTATTTATATTGTTGGACGAAGGCTGTGCCGAGATCTCTGAAAGTGCTGATCGTAGCGCGGTTTAAACCCATATACCATTTTAATGCGACACCGGTTAAGCTATCCTAAAAGTAGTGAATCAATAGATCCTGATTCTCTGTCTGAGCTGACATTCGTCGAGCGTACATCACCAGATGGCTCTGAGGGCAAGAATTATCCTTGTACTTTTCAAAGTCCGGCACATGGAATTTGTGCGGGACTTTCACATTGGGGACCAAGCAGAGGTCCGCGGCGTCCTTTCCAAATAAATCCTGACCGCGAAGGGCCTGCAGTTCTTTCTGCATTCCCAGGAACTGTTCCTGGAACTCATTCATTCTTTCGAACATGTTTTCGTTTCCACCAGAAGGTATCTGTGGAATCTGTCCTTCCGGGAAAGTGTGTACCACGGGCGGTGGTATAGTCATTATGGTCGAGACTCTCGGTGCCTCCCGAAGTTTGTAAACTTCGGGAGTTGCTGTCATGCCCCTGGCATCTTCGCTTTCCCAAAGTTTGTAACCTTCAGGCCCAGTGGTTCCTGCTGCGGTCCCCTGATCCTCATTGATCAACGGGATATATCCTTCCGGGATATAGTTAAGTGGCATGCCCCAGGGACGATCTTTCGGCATTTTGTACCTAGGATCGGAATTTTCCACTATGGGCGTTGAGGTGATCTCCGAGATCACAGTCCTTTGTAGCTGAGCTTCTGCCATGGCTTGCATGTCGTTATGAAGCTTTCTCATATCCTCTCTTAGAGCGTCGATCTCTTCTCTCAACTCTATGTTCTCTTCCTCGAGATCATCCATCTTTTTCTGACGATTGGCCCGAGTATTGTACGAATAAGACAGTTTGACTCTAGAACCGAGACACAAACGTGAGATCCGTAGGTAAGAAGAATACGTGACGTGAGAATGATGAATGCAATGATTATATTAATTGTTTTTTTTTGTTTAATCAAAATAAACTTCGACAATTAGATTGCAAATATCAAACAGTGGGGAAACCCGTTTTATTGAATTCAAAGGATTGCGAAAATATAAATACAGTAGATCACAAGGTACGGAAACAGAAACCTAAGCTAAGCGGTCCCGAGTCCTCTCTGGGGAGAAACCGGGTGCTGATTCTGGTACTTTCCTTTTCTTGGACCGGGGCTCTTGGGTCGTTGTCAGGTTGTCATTCCTTTGCCAAGTGAAAGGAACGAGCAAATTCCTTTGGTCATCCTGATTATCCACAGCATGTTGCTCTAAAATCTCGATCAGAGCATCCTTATCTTTCATCAGTTGTTGTATTTTGGTACACTCTACATTGAGGGTGCGGTATTTGTTCTTCCAAGACCTCCTCTCCTGTTGAACTTTGTTGAGAGTAACCTGAAGTTTTTCCGTTTCAGTCATGAAGTACATGACAGATTCCCTCGGCGGAAGAACTCTGTGACGAGGATAAGGCATCTTTAGCTTGAGAGCTCTAGTTTATACCCAGTGGAGATAAGGCTCCACCGAGACACAGTTCAGTTTTCCTAGAGACTCTCGTCCTTTCTTATGAACATGTTTCCAAGCGTGCACTATTTCCATCTTTAGTGGCCTGTCATTTTCTCCTTCTTTGAAGAAAAGACCTTCCAGATGAGCATTACGCGGGACATGTCTCATCGGGTATCCAAATTGACGACGAACCAATACTGGATGGTAGTTGATTCCTCCCTTAGTTCCTATAAGGGGTACATTTGGGAAATTTCCACAACGATCAATGATCCTGATCCTGTCATAAGTCTTATTGCACCAATCTACGTCAGAGTTGGTGAGGGACATGATTTTCTGCGACCAGCGTAAGGCATTCCTATGGTCCCAAAAAGCAGCAGACTTAGGCAAATGGGAGATAAACCATTTATATAACAGGGGCACACAGCACGTGATCATTCCTCCGCTGTATAAATTGCTTAAGTGTACAGAATGATATGCATCCGCGAGCAAAGTTGGCACAGGGTTTCCAATGAGAAAAACCTTAATGGCGTTGATATCGACGAAGCTATTAATGTTGGGAAACAGAAATAACCCGTAGGTGAGTAAGACAAAGATGCTTTCTAAAGCAGTCATGTTCCCTATACTAGCAAAGTACAGAGCCTTCTTTGTCAGGAACTGGGCTGGCAAACCTGGGAGCCCACCCTTAGTGGTCATGTGAGTCTTGACTTCCGACTCATCCAAATAAATTGCTCTTGCAATGGTCTAATCCTTTGGAATTTCTTCCAGTCCAGAAAATGAAGCTCGATCAGTAATGTGTAGATCGGTTAGGTGAGAATACTCCTCCAGCGTTGGTGCGAGCTGGTAATCCGGGAATGTGAAACAGTGATAGACCGGATCGGAAAACTGAATGAGTGTCTCCATGATTCCTTCAATCACATGGACTCTTAACAGAGGTAGCAGACCTCCGTACTTGGCTCTGAAAGCTTCAGGGTTAGTGATCATCCTCGCTAATCCTCTCAAATCCTCTAGTTTTGGAACCCTGAAGGTATACTTATGAGTTCTCCTTCTACCGAAGTCCATGAGCGCAATCTTTTTCTCTGACATTTGCAATCATTGTCTTAGTTTAATTTGAAAAAGAGAGACTAGAAGAGAAGTTTTTCTTTGATGTAATGTTTTTTAGATGAATGCATGAATGCAACACACAAAAACATAGAAAAAACATGGGGTCAAAGGGTCGGTGTCATGAAGTCAAGGCTCTACCCCCCCCCCCCCCCCAAGGTTTATACTAGTGATTTTTGTACCTGTCTCTCAAAATCATCAGTTCTTGTCAAGAAAACACCAGTGGGCTGGGAACCGTGCTAGGTGATGTTTTTCGAAGAACCATCAGAAGAGGGTAGTATTGCGTGACAACCATTTCCAATAGTTTCCGCACTACTAAAAGAGGTTTTTCCTAGGTGTATACTCAATCTTTCAACATGCGGCATCACACGCATTCCCATTAGCAGAAAAATAAACACAGGTATCAATTAGAAAAAGCAGTATATATATTTGTCCTAAAGTCCTAGACTTTAAAGAGCTATGAATCCTATGTTCCTGACAAAAATGGCTCCCCGGTGGAGTCGCCATTCTGTGGTACCTTCCCAACTTTAAAGGTTTTGACCTAAGATCCTAGTGAAGTAAAAAAAAGTCCTATCCCAGTGAAATCCCAAAAAAAAAAAAAAAAAAAAGAGCCCCAAGGTGGGCGCCACTTTTCTGTAGCGGGCGATTTTGGACTGGTTCTTAAGCACTGTCGCTCTGGGGTTACTACAGGTCTATTCATTTTTATCCTATTGAGCTGACTAAGGAAGGGAAATAGATGTCTCCAACTTACCCTGCTTGCATACTGAATTTAAACAGCGGTCTGTTAGGTTACGGATGTTATATGGTAATGGGGCCTCTTTCTTCTTACTTTGTTTAGAACGAAACACCGGGAATGTTCATGGGGAATTTTGTTAGGATGCTAGGACTGATGCTTTTCGATTGATAGGTGAAGGCACGGGATTTGGGGCTTTGGATTAGTGTGCTCGCTAAGATTTTTCTTTCAATCTTATGCCTACGTATTCCCGTTTACCGAAACAGGGAAATCAGAGCAATCGTAGTTCCTCCTATTTTAGGGGAGGAAATGGTGTTTTGGTGTCTTGTTCAAAGCCCAAGACATGAAGCTGAAAAGGTGGTTTATATCTTGTTCAAAGCCCAAGATGTGAAGCTGAAAAAGTGTCATCTTTAGAGAGAATTTGTCATCTCTAAAGGGGGTCTGTTTGTCACAACTGTTGGGTGACTGACTATAAAGGAGGATTACTTTAACTGGGATATGTGAATCCTAGCAATGCCATAATTTCCTTTATAGGGGGTTTTAACCTGAAGGAGAAGACTTTAACTCAGTGTAGAGCAATGCTATCTTTCCTTATAAATTTCTCATGCTAAAAGAGGGACAGTGGCGTGGATGTAAATAATCCAGAGGCTTGCCGCTTATAGCAATTAGATGAAAGGAGTTGTTGATGTTTGTATCCTGTGAATGAGGCACAGTTTTATGCTAAAAGGTTGATTGACTCAACCGGGGTTTTTCTTATACAAAGCCTAAGAGGAGGCTATTGACCCAACAAGAGGATGCTTTTGTGTCTCGTACAAAGCCTGAGAGGGAGGCTAAAAGGATTTGACTCAACAAGAGAGTGCTTTTAGATGTGTCTTGTACGAAGCCCAAGACGGAGGCTAAAGGTTGACTCAACAAGAGAGTCTTTTATACTCAACAAGAGAGTGTTTTGTATCTCGTATGAAGCCCAAGATAGAGGCTAAAAGGATTATTGACTCAACAAGAGAGTCTTTTTGTATCTCGTACGAAGCCCGAGATAGAGGCTAAAAGGATTGTTGTTTCAGTTGAGTGACAGGTCCAGTAGGTTGGTTAAAAGAGATAATCAGTTCTTATAAAGAGACTGAATAAAGGTAAGGCAATGCTTTGGGATTGATCCGAGTATCAGGGTTATTTCCTGTTCTTTAAGGAAATGGGGAATCCAGAGGGTATTGGAGACTGTCCGAGTCTACTGATGTTTTTCCCTACTTAAGAATGCCTTCAAGACTCAAGGAGATTAGACTGTTCAAGTCTAGAGTTTTATCTTTTGTACTATGCTTAAAGAAATAGTAGTAGTACGTTCACGGTAGAAAGATCTAGACTCTTTGAAAGACTGTTCTATTAAGATGACTAATTTCTGTTCCTATACCTCTAGGAGGTCGTCGGGACAATTTGTACGAAGCCCAAGAGGAGGCTGGAAACTTTTAAGAAGCCGAGGGAAAATTTGTACGAGGCCCAAGAGGAGGCTCTCTTCTCGGAGGAAGAATCCTTATACTAAGCCTAAGAGGAGGTTATGAATACTTCTAAGAATCCGTAGGGTCCTTGTACAATGCCCAAGAGGAGGCGAGGATGCTTTTAGGAAGTCTGTGGGTCCCCAAACCCCGAGAAATTCAAGACAGACTATTCACAGAGAATAGATCAAGCCAGGAAAGTCCAAGAATTTGGAAGAAACTCAAGAGATGCCATTCACGGAAAAAAGATCATCTCTGGGGAGTAGAGTTTCTTTGACAATTAAGGGTGACAGCCGAAGAGAAGACTGTATCTGGTGATCCTATGGGGGATCTAGTTTTGTCTATTTAAGAGTGATCAACAGGGCTTAGTGCTAGACGTAGTTGTCGGGGAAACTCTAAATATCATTACTAGTATTACACAGTTGATATGAGTTTATGAAAGAAGACTTACAGTGAAACAGCCCCACAATACAGTTATATGTATATGAAAACGGATAAAGAAAGCATATAAACACTTACTCGATTGTAGAGCTTCCATGTTGTTTGGTTAGTTGTTCCACAAAGAAAGATTGAAAACAACAGTATATTTAAAATTAAAGGAGAAAGTATTTTGAAAAGATGTTGGGGCTTACAGCTCAAGGAGAGGCCCAAGGTTTATCAGTGATCGCACTGTCGTTTTGTACAGAGGGACTTATACAAGTGACTGAGGCCCAAGAAAGGTTTTCCGTACAAGGGTATGGGTCTTACACTCTCTCAAGAGGCCCAAGTGTTTAAAGAAAAAGAATGGGGCTTACAACACGAGGATAGGCCCAGATGATTGGTTTTTTTATTGCCGATCGCGCCAAGGTTTTCTTTTAACGCATGGGGACTTATACAATGTCTGAGGCCCAAAAAGTTTTGGTTAAAAGGGGATTGGGTCTTACACTCTAATAGAGGCCCAAGAATAATTTTTAATGGGTTTTATAGCTCGAGGAAAGGCTCAGGGTTTGTTTTTCAACGGACGATGATCGCGTCGAACTTTTTGAAATACAACGGGACTTATACAATAAGTGAGGCCCAAAAATAGGTTTGTATTTACAAAGGTTTGGGTCTTACACTCTATTAGAGGCCCAAAAGTGTTTGAAATGGTCTGATGAGGGTGAAAATCAAAGAAACCCTAATTTGTTATTCTTTAAAAGTAAATATTTAAAGAAATTCAAATAAAATACCAAATAAGTTTGAATAAACCATTTGTGATTTTTATTTAAAGTTTTAGAAATGAGGGATTAATCCCATGATGAATTAAAATTCACTTGGTTTTGATTTTCAAAGTAAATATTCACTTTTAAAATGTTTAAAAACATTAAAAAGGAATTTATTCACAAAAATACTAATTATATTAAATAAATAATATAAACTTAATTTTTTTGTGGAATAAAATATTTCAACATTTTTGTGATTTTTTGCAAAAAGAACCAATTAAAAATAATTAAAATTGAAAGAGTTATTAATTTTCCAATTAATTAATAAAACATGAAAATATTGGAAAAAATAGCAAAAATGTGAGAAAACACAAAATGGCACGGGTGGGGTTTGAACCCACGACCTCAAGGTTATAGGGTGCGCGCCTTACCACTGGGGTGGTGATACATCCATTGCTTGAAGTGAAACCACAAATATACAAGGCTTGCCTTGTTTTTGGCCTGGCCCAAGGCAAGGCAAGGCAAGTTTGGGGTCAGAAACGCGAAGGTCATAACTTTCTCATTTCTCCATGGTTTGAGACAAAATTTATATGCATCTGGCCTAGAATTTCACAAGGAATCCAATGGTGGTGGTATTTTTTTCAGATCATACTCCCTCCTCAAAATTCGATAGTGGTTTTGAAAAAGGCCTATAATTGCATTTTCTATGCTACACTTTGATACAGGCATGAATTACATGATGAATTGGTTCAAACACAACATATATAACATGTATGAGTGTGTATGGTCAGTGGACTTCAAAGCAATGCATATTTTGGAAAGTTCAAGTCATGATGCTTACCTCTTTTTGAGCTTTTGGAGTTTTCTGTGCAATCTGCCAAACTTCTTGTTCTAGAAATGGTTTGATGCTTTGGACACTCTCAAATGATCCCTTAGAAGCTTTTAGGATGGTTGGAATCAGCTGGAACCTGCAAAAACACAAACTGGCCCTTTCTTGCAAAAGGGGTTAAAATGACCAAAATAGCAACTCTCTCAAATGGTGTTCCAGATGGGGGGAACCATTTGGGACAGTTCAATGATGTTATTTGGAGTGTCTTTGAGGTTTTATCTGGTTTGTAAAGTGACTGAATCAAGACATGGCTTGAAAAATGCACAAAAGGCGTATTTTGAGGTTTTGAGAGGTGACTTTGTGATTTAAGGATTACAGGTCACTTTTGATAGTTTGGATCACCTACATATGATGTTTATAAGGTGTTAGGATCATGAGTTGTGATGGAAATGCTCTCTAACTCAAAAACTCAGAGTTACCTTGCTAAAGAAGGCATTTTGGCCTAAAGAGATGGATTTTGAGGAAAGCATCTGTTTGATGGCTTTGGTGTACTCAAACTGAGCACAAATGAGCTCTATTTATAGTAGAGCAAGTTTGTTTTGGGATCAATAGTGAATGGCAACTGCAGCAGAGGTTTGGCCAATGGTTGCACTTTGGAATCCAAGTCTCCTCTAGCCATTGACTAGAGGTTAGGGCACATGGAGGTGGTTCCCTTGGTCTTGGATAAGTCTTGATTGAATTCAGTTGGAAATGGCTCAGTCCATGCCACCTTGGTGCTTCCATTGAATGCTCCAAAACAAAATTGGAGTCTTGTTCCTCTTTTAGGCATTTCTAGGTTTGGCATGCTACTTCTTGTTCCAAGGACTTTGGAGGCTTGGCTCAGTGTTTGTCCCCTTTAAATTTGATCCTCAGATGTGTCCAAGATGATGACAAGGCTTGGAATTAGCTGATTTTGCCAAATCGAGCAAAAATGCAAAATTCTACCTAGCCTTGGCAGTTTTCAGTAAGGCATATTGCCATTGTCATATCTCATGGCCCAAGTGGAATTTGGTGATGTTCTTGGCCATTTTGGAAAGCCCTCGTATGATATAACAACTGTTTGATCATATTTGGTTTTGATACCTTTTGGATCCAAGTGAAAAATCCCCCTACATTTGGAAAAAAGTGAAGGCAGATTCTGACTTAGTGAAAATTTCACTAAGTGTTGGAAAAAAATGACATTTTCACTTTTTGTGATTTTGATCATTCCATAACTCAAAATCCATGATGAATTTGGAAGGAGGTCAGTTCTAAGCTTTCGTAGAGGGTAATGAGAGCTACAAATCTAGCTTTGGATGGGGAAAAATGGCATGTTGGTTTAGGAGTTATGATCCTCCAAAGTTGGTACCCTTGCCACTTTATTTCATAACTTAGAAAATTTTCTAAGTTTTTTATGGTTACTCCTTTTACAAGTTATCCCACTTTTCTTATTTTTCTTGATGAATGATGATTCAAATCATACATTAACATCATTTTAGGGTTAAAAAACCATTTTTGTGAAAAATCTCAAAAAGTCAAAGTTGACTTTTGTGCACAATTGACTTTTTATCAAATGAATTCCAAACTGTGCGATCCTCTATGAAATCAAGTCCTTGACCTAAATCAAACTTGATGGATTGATTTTATAGGTGTTATAGGGTGTATTGAATCATGTCCTAGGGTTTGGGAGCATGTCCTGGTCAAAAGTCAAAGATACAATTGACTTTTCTCGCGAAACCCTAATTGTGGTTCTGATGAACTTGAAACTTGTTGCTCAAGCTTCTTGGATCAATCCATTGTTGCAAATGGATCAATGTGGTTTATTAGAGACCCTCAAATCCTCCTTTGAGGCCTTGGCTCATGTTTTGTCCCAAAAGTCAACTTAGGGGTGAATTAGGTCAAGAAACCCTAATTCCAGATTTTTGGTGAATGCATCCCCTAGCTAAATTGACTTGATGATTGGGTCCATGAGGTTCCATGGGGTATATTAGGTTATGCTTTGAAGCATTGGCTCATTCCCAGAGGAAAATTTCCATCTGGAGGCCCTGGTCGACCAAAACCCTAATTTGGTGACACTGGCGATCTTGAGGCTTAATCCACTCAGAAGGTTTCAGCCTTGTGCTTAATACTTAAAGTGGGAGTCCTCTTGATCCATTGTGGATGTTTGAGAGGTTAGACAAGTTGAAGATCATGTCATTCCTTGATTGATCATTTGTCTAAGAACTCTGAGAGGGCCTAAAACCCTAAATTTGATTGTAGTGGATGCTCACCCATCTTTGGGGAGACTAATGAGGCATGATGGTCCATCCATATTATGATGATGATTTGCACAATGATGGGAAATCTTAGTGGTCAAAATTTGGGGTATGACACAGTCCACCCACCAAGGTGATTTCGCCTTAGACAAGGACTTAATCCAATAATCTAGAAATATTACAACCTCTAAGTGATAGAAAACAACTTAGCCCTCTTAAGTATCCAGACTAATGACTTAGTCACTTGAGGAATCTACACTTTGAAAACTGTTACAAATGTGTGTACAAGAATTTCTTCTAAACAAGCAGATGACACAAGTTGAAGTACAATAACACAAAAGTGTTTTATAGCAAGATATGAACAACAGATCCTTCCTAATTTACAAAACTATCTTAATAATAATCTCTAAGAGATTTTCATCGTATCCGTGTGAGTTTTGTTGAGCTTAAAAGCTTTTTTTAATGCTTCTCTCACTTTCTTGTAGAGTCGCGCTCTGTTTTGGTTGAGCTTCAAGCATCTTCTTTTTGAGCTTACAACTTGGTGCTTGCTTCCGCCTTGCACACATACTCTCGTGTTTTCTTCATCTCTTTCTCTTCTTGTTATAGCTACTCTCTCATGATTATCTCTTTAGCTCTTCTGGCTCTTGGCACTGCAGAATTTAGCACTTCGGCATTCAGCATTCGCGCTCAACATTTTCTTCAAGCATTTATATCTAGAATATATTCATTGAAGGGTATAATAGGAAACATATTCCAACTGTAATATCCCAACGTTTACTTAAAAGAATGGTCAGCATCATAATATAACAAAGTTGTCCTTGTGCCACCTATTCTAGGTAGAGGTCACAAACTAATTTGTACTTTTATATTCATTGAAACACGAAAACTATTCTTGATCTTCTGTCTTATAATCTTCAGAGGCTTCTAATGTATATTTGACGAAGCATGTGTAGAAATATCAATACTTGTAACTTCAGAACCTAAGTCTTCAGAATCTCAGATCTTCGTTCAGCAGAACTATCTTAAGAGTCTTCAGCATTTGGTGTTTAGAAGTGATGTCTTTAGATACTTCGGAGCTTGTTTAGCAGAACCTCGTCTTTAGAGTCTTCAGAACTTGTTCATCACATATTTGTCTTCAGAGTCTTCAGAACTTCGTTCAACAGAACCTTGTCTTTAGAATCTTTAGAACTTGAACTTCAGAAATGATGTCTTCAGAAACTTTAGAGTTTTGCTCAACAGAACCTTGTCTTTAGAATTTTTCAGAACTTATAGCGATATAAGCACATCTTTTAGAAAACCTTAAAGGCTTACTAACAAAGTCACAATTAGAAGCTTTAGTACAAACGTTCTTCAGAACCGTTGCATTAAAAAGCATTCCTGAATATTGACTTTAACTTATACACAACATATGTTTTCTTCCAGAGTGTTTAGATCAGAATCTGATGATGTCACACGCCTTTCTATCAGATTCAGATCTTGTTTAGCAAAAGCTACACACTAGACAGAAACCATTTAGTATCGAATTATTTTCTACGATAACATGTGCAGTTATCATCGAAACTTAAGGCCAGATGCAGAACTATTCTTGTTCTTACAATTTGGTTTTCAACCAGAGTTTTCCAACTTTTGAAATTTTCAGAAGTTTCATCCTTAGTCTTCTGAATGAATACCCATAACTTTATAGAATAATCAACAACTATGGATAGAAAATACTTTGCACCTGAGTCTGAAGGATTCCTTACAAGTCCCCAAAGATCAGCATGAATGTAATCAAGGGATCCATGTGTTCTTTGTTTACCTTTGTTAAACTTCATTCTACAGGATTTACCAAATACACAAGGTTCACAAATTTCTAATTTTTCGACCTTGTCACCACACAACAGATTTTGTTTCGTCAATTCGACCAGGCCTCTTTCACTGACATGGCCAAGTTTCCTGTGCCATAGCTCATTCTTCGACACAGGTTTTGTGGATGCCACATTAGCTAAACCACTTACAACCTCAGCATAAAGGATATACAAGCCTTGTTTCTTCACGCCTCTCAAGACTTCCTTTGACCCCTTCCTCACCCTTAGGATACTTTGCTCTCCTCTGAAAAACATATCCTTTCTTGTCGAATTCACTAAGAGAAATCAAATTTCTCTTAAGATTAGGTATATACCTTGAAATTCGGGTATCAGACGTGTGATGTTAAGGTGTGATGTCGTATCAGACGTGTGATGTTAAGGTGTGATGTCACAACAACACACTCTGCACAATGGACAGCAATAACAGTAAAATAACACCAAGAATTATTGACCCAGTTCGGTTACAACCAACCTACTCTGGGGGCTACCAAGCCAGGGAT
Organism: Lathyrus tuberosus; assembly: GCA_022829125.1. Classification (NCBI taxonomy): domain Eukaryota; kingdom Viridiplantae; phylum Streptophyta; class Magnoliopsida; order Fabales; family Fabaceae; genus Lathyrus; species Lathyrus tuberosus. Next base: position 14,740,976 of record JALAZF010000027.1, on the reverse strand, counting down.
GGAATTCACTACTTGTAGATATAATTTACAGACTCAACGACCCGTTGACAATCTCCTAAACTTATACTCTACTAATGACTTCCTACCTAAGAAACCACTTAGGTATGAGAACACCACTCAATCCCTTACAAACACTCAAAGAACCCACTTTGAGTACCCTTGATCTTACTTCACAGCTTCGATCAATTTACACAACTCTCTATTGCTTCACAGCTTCTAGAGAGGACAGATTACCAATTCACACTCGAATGGTTTACACACTATTCGTACAAATATCTAAGACACTCAGCCTCTGCTCTTGTTCTTCAATCTGTACTTTCTCCTATGGTCTTGTGCGCTTTATATAGCTCTTGAATTGGGCTTGGACTTGTCACAATATTTGATCAGATTTGTTAATTAAAACTGAATCTTCAAAACAGATTTTATCCCCAAAATCTTTTTAAATCTTCAACCTTTTAATTCTCCAACAGATCTGCAATCAAATCTCCCATGTAACAGAAAATATCTATCCCAAGATATTCTCATCCAATGAGTCAACCACTCTCCACAATTCCAGCTAACACGCGTATCCTAATAACAACTCCTGCTGTTATTAATTCTGCAGGTCTGATGTTACAACATCACTTGTGTGACATCAGACATCCAACTTCAGCCTTTAACTACTTAACACAGCCTAGTGTTAAGACTTCAATGTTACAACATCAGCACCTTGACATCAACATTGAATAACCTTTGTTTTACCAAAATTTTAGCCAATCCAGGAACTATCATACCTAACATCAATCAATAGCTTTATTGACTCATCATGGAGCTTGAATTTCACATATCCAATACCTGCAATTTTGCAAGCTTTGTTGTTTCCCAACAGAACTGATCCATCATCTTGATCACACAATTCCTCAAACACGTTTTTGTTTGGAGTCATGTGCCAAGTACACACAAAATCCATAATCCACTCCTTGCTAGAGTCTCTCTTTGAAACCACCAAGATATCAAATGATTCATAACCATCTTGAACAGTGGTTGTATTACCATTATCCTTTCCACCATGATTGTTCAGTCGATCAGGGCATACTTTTCTTGTATGGCCTTCTTCTTACAATGCTAACACTTAATAGTAGTAGCATTACCACCATAAGAATTCTGTAGAACTTTACCATTCTTCTTCTCAAACCTACCATCTTTCTTCAAGAATTTCTCCTTAACGGGCAAACCTTCACCAACTGAAGATGGCTTGTGTTCCATTGTTTTGTTCAAATCTTTAAAGTACAAGGCATATTGAACATCTTCAAAGGTTAACGACTTTCTTCCATATAAAAGAGTTTCTTTGAAACGAGCATCAGACATAGGTAAAGAGCACAACAACAACAATGCTTGATCTTCATCATCAATCTTGACCTCGATATTCTCAAGATCAAGAATCAACTTGTTGAACATATCCAGCTGCTCAGCCAAGGATTTGTCTTCACTCATCTTGAATGAATATAAAGCTTGCTTCAGGTAGAGACGATTAACCAACGATTTTGTCATGTATGAACCTTCAAGTTTCGTCCACACACCAGCTGCAATTTTCTCCTTTGAAACCTGCTGGAGAACCTTATAACCAAAGCTCAATACAATGACATTGTGGGTTTTTTCCACCATTATTGTCTTCTCTTTCTCCGATAGGTTAACGTCCATCTTCTCCGATCCTTTCAACGCTTATAACAAACCTTGTTGAACAAGAAGGACTTGCATCTTCAAGCGCCACAAATCGAAATCATTCACAGTGTGAATTTTTCAATCTCATATTGTTGTGAAACGATGTCGTCAATAACAGAACAAAATTATGAGATAAAGATTGAGTTTCTTGAACAAACACAAGAAACCCTATTAGGTTTTAAGAGAGAGAGAGAGAGAGAGAGAGAGAGAGAGAGAGAGAGAGAGAAAGAAAGAAAAAGAGAGAGAGAGAGAGAGAGAGAGAGAGAGAGAGAGAGAGAAGAAGGAAGAAGAATTGATTAAAACTGTTTTACTATTCACTTTCTCAATAAGGGTTCAAAGATTACAAGTGAATACCAACAATTAATCTCTCTCAACAACATAAAAGAACTAGTTTATTTATAGACTACTAAGCTAACTTAGGCTATAAGCTGACATTACAATTGGACTTACAAGTAAAACCCAATTCAACATGCTAATTTATATACAAAACTAAAATATTTTGACAACATATTTGAACATATTTCCACTACTATAAGCACAACTCCTGTCAAATTATAAAATTATCCTTATCGATATTAGAGTTTGATCTAAATATCACATTAGAGGTAGAGGTAAGTAGCATTTAGAGATGTCTAATTAAGGAGAACCACCAAAATGAAATTATAATAATTAGCGGCAAATCGGTTTACAATTTTATTTTGAAACGATAACTCTTGCGGCCATGTGTGCATTATTTTCAACGATACATCTAGAGAAAAATTCCATACTAGTTCTGACAAGGCGATCGTGCTTAGAACGGACTTGGCAGCATCACACGTGAGTTTTCCGACTATGTTGACGAATATATAATGAATAGTTCTATTTGTAAATCCATCAAAACCACGTTCCCACTTTGCATAAAGTGTAGTACATTTATAATTTACGTCAAAACGAAACTTGTACCCATGGTTTGTTGATAGAGTAGAGTATATTGAATGAATGAACTCTGTAACACTATTTGGCAGCGTTGCTAACGACACATATAACACACCATAACATAATCCTTTTAGAGTGGATACATGACCTACTATTTTTAGGAAGTTAATAATCATGGTAACTATTTGAGACAAAAGTACGGTATAAATTGTTTTCAAAGGTTACCAATTTGTTGCCAAGTGTGGCAACTTGTTTACTTACATTTTTTTAATGTTATTTTGAAGTTTATTAAATCAGTTGGTGTGGTAGTTAATGTAGAAAGAATTTTGGTATTGGTAGTTTGATATTAGAGTTTGACCTAACACAACCTTACAAAATCGGTTGGTAAGGTGAGGGTTCTAAGATCTTCCTAATACACCCCCTCACGCTTAGCACTTTTTTTGGGCTTGGTGCATGAATTTTAAACGGTGGGCTGTCCAATGTCCGATCGATAGGCTCTGATACCATATTAGAGTTTGTCCTAACACAACCTTACAAAATCGGTTGATAAGGTGAGGAGTGTCATTCTATATAAACTATTTCATTGCTCTATCTCCAACCAATATGGGACTTTAAGATCTTCCTTTATAACTTGTTAAAAAAATTGGGAAAAGTAAATTACATTAATTTTTCATTAACTATTTTCATTGATTAAACATTTTGATAGTTTTTACATTACCTTTATGACCGACATCTTTATTTGAAAATACTTCCAAGGTGAGACAAGTTTTTTTACCGTTTTTATCTAGCTTTATTTTCATGATTTCTATGTTTTTTATTAGCGTTTTACTGCAAAAGCTGAATATTTTTATTGTGTTTCAAGTAAGATTCATTCGGCAGAACCATCGGTAAAATAAAAAATGAAAAAACAAAGAAAATAAATAATCAGCTTCCATGATGGGTGGGCTATCATCTTCCATAATGGCCGTCATGGTCCCAGAAGAAACGAGAAAGTTGGGCCATGACGGACATCCCATCATATTACATGACGTCCGCCATGGATGCAAAAGATGAAATTTCTTGTCATGACAGTCGGGCCATCATCTTGGATGATATATAGACAAAGCCACGTCCAGGCAGTTTCAAGCACATTGCAGATAGTTTTCTGGACGGTTTTCCTTGGTTCTGAACAAATTCTTTAAAAAGGATCCAAGTTTTACTTTTGGACAAAATTACTCTAAAATTCTACTTTATAGATTTATGCAAGTTGATATTTTTCAAGTTCATTAGTTTATTTCTTTGTTGCACTTTCATTTGGTTGTTGTTGTACTTTTGGATTGAAAGTCTCCCTTCAGAGCATTATTAATTTTAGAATAGTTTATTTTATTCTAGGTTCCATTTTTACTTTTTTTTTATTATGAATGCCATGTATGTGTATGTTGTTTTATTATTAATTAGGGGACAACTTCTTTATCCATCACCAAAATGTGGGTAATGTACCTTCAACCAATCATATGATACCATCTAAGTTTAACATATTTAATTATTTATTAAATAGTACAATGGTTTGTTGTTTTCAAAACATTTTACATTGAAGGTAACCTTACCCACCTTTTTGAGTTGGGTAAATAAAAATTCACTTATTAATTATGTTTGAGTAGATTGACATGAGGATCGTCAGACGGACCTCATGTGAATTGCCTGAATAATAATTATAACGAAAATGATGTAATTGATTTGTATTTTAATTTTTCAAAAATAAATAAGTTTGTTACAAAAATAGAAGTATTTATGATGTAATTGATTTGTATTTTAATTTTTCAAGAATAAATAAGTTTGCTACAAAAATAGAAGCACATAGATACTATTTACGCACTGACAGTGTGAAAACGGTATCCGATTTAGATATTCAAACGATAGGTTATGATACTTGCGAGAGCGAATTAGAATTGATCAAGAGAATAATTTTTCTTTATAAACATTTTTTAACTTAAATTTCATGTTGCGAAAGCATATGTTTTTACGAGTTTTAAGGTTCGGTGACACACCGACGAAAGTGGGTGTTAGCACTAGTTTTGGTATTTTCTACAAAATTATGAATTCTTGTTATGATATATATGGCGATTCGTATTAGTAAGGTCGGGAGACAAGAATCACAGTCTTGGACTCTTGTATTAATATTTAAGAAATAAACTTGTTTTGCACTAAGCCTTAGATACACACCGAAATAATAGAAAATGGTATTTAATAGCTTAGTCTCTATGGTTTCAATACTTTTATACTACTTGATATAGTCGTAAACTTGCGGCCTATCGTGTTTTTGGCACTGTTATCGAAGACCAATTTCTTTCAATATCTTTAATCTGTTGTTTCATCTTATAGACTAAGGCAAATTTTCTGTTTTTACTTTTCTCGTTCTCAATTGTATGCGAAGAGCCTGTAGATTATGGAACCTCACTGAACCAATTAACGAAATCGAGTGTTATCTCCACGAGAGATGTTAATTTATTCGAAACCAATAAACGATGACCGATTATGATAATCATCCACTCAAAGAGTACGATGTACCCTCGAATGAATAACCACATTTGACCATTGTTTGTTTGTCTATAGTAGCAAACAATTTTGAATTGAAACCCTTTGTGCTGCACATGGTGTACCAGGACCAATTTTCTGATTCCACAATGGACGAATCAAATTTGCCCCATTCGATCTTTGTCGAATACTATGAAACTCTAAAATTCAGTGGAGTAGATCTAGAAGCTATCGACTTAGACTCTTTCTATTTTCCAAAAGGGATAGAGCCAGAGCATGGTTGCAGTCCCTTCCATCCAATTTCACAATAACATGAAATGAAACCAAAAAGGCGTCCTAGCCAGATAATTCCCTCCAAGTAAAATTGTGCATCTTAGGAACCAAATCACATGCTTTATGCAGAAGAATGAGAAATCTCTCTTTGAAACATGGGAATGATTTAAGGAGTTCATGTGAATATGCCCATATCATGGACTTGAAAGGTGGCTTATCGTTCATACTTTCTATAATAGTTCTCTCTATAATACGAGAACGATCTTGGACGCAGCTGCAGGAAAGGCCCTTATGAACAAACCTTTTGATAAGGCTTATTCCCTTATTGAGGACATGGCCCAAAATCATAATTAGTGGGGAAGCGAGCACGCTCCCATTGAAAAGGCCCAACAAAAAGAGGACTTTATAAAGTAAGCACCCTCGATTATATGAACGTAAACGTGGACGTTTTAAACCAAAAAGTTTGATAACTTAAGCATAACACCTACTACCACTGTAGGCGGTGTAATCCCAAATGGCAAAATTTGTGGAGTAGTCAGTCACATTGTGTTGCATGCCAATTGATGGTCGTAACCGAACCCACCCCCAATTAGATAAATTATGCCTGGCAGGGAAATCTGTATTCCAATACCTATAACCCTAGTTGGAGGAACCATCCTAACCTCTCGTATAAAAATAATAACCCTCAGTTTGTTGCAGGTTCTGCACCGTCTACTGCACCACCCAGATTTCAAGGACAGAAGGGTGCCCCTGCCACTCCCTGAAAGTCAAACCTTGAAGTAATGATGGAAAATTTCATTATAACCCAAATTTCTCAAGTAGCCTAACAACAAACGTTTACATCTACCCATGCTAGTATCTTTACAAGACAACTTGAGCCCAACTCAAAAGGGCATGTAAACAATATTATGCTATGAAGTGGTAAAGAGTTAGAAGTCAGTGTTGACAATAATGATAAAGAAAAGGATAATGAGAGCGAGTCTGTAACGCCTAAAAATGAGAGTGAGTTACCACAACCTGAAAATGAGGCAGTTAAGGAAGAAAAAGAGGAGCCATATGTGCCCCCTTGATATGCAAGGCCGCAGGTGCATGACAATGCAAATTAGAAATATTAGATATTGATCCGCAAGGAGATGAGTTTGAGTACTGATTTTTATCCTAACAGAATGTAGCTAAAGCAATCAAAAAATGTGGTGATTTAGTGCAAAGTGAAGTAAAATTAACAAATAATAAAAACAGGACATGTGGTTTTGATCATCGATAAAGACTCACCCTATTGATCATCCAAATTTGAACATGAGAATATCTAAGCAATTTATAGAAAAGTAGATAAATATGTACGACACCCACTTTCGTGGTGTGCATATCTAGACATGTTTCTTGGCATGGCTAAGCGGTTTTTTGATCGAGAGTGAGTCACCTTGTCACGGTGGGTGCCTTGCTATAGGATTGTTTAGCAATTTGCGATCTGATATCGACTCATATCCTTTTCAGAATACTGTCATATCTGGGTTGCCTTTACTTTCGCAACCGACACAAATATTTTTAATAACTCGGTTTCTAAAATAGAAATACCTATAATTTTCATAGATTGTTTTCAGATAAATAAATTGGGGGCCATCATGAGGTAGACTCTCATGACCTCTTGTCCTTATAAAACTACTCACTCATGGTGAGGTAAACAATGATTAAGCAAGCAAAAGACATAGAATATAAGGTAAATAAAATAAAGTGATTGCAAATAAATAACCTAAATAAGAGAAAGCATGATTGAAATACAGAAATCTAAAGGATTACAACAATGTTGCAGATAAATTACTATGGAGAGCAAAATAACCAAAGCTAAGAGTTACAAAGTAAGTGCAAGTAACACGTGATAGAACTCCCCCTGTCTCAAACTCAAGTGCCTTATTTATACAAAATCCAATAATCAATCACGCATAAGCACTCATAATTTCATGCATAACCATTAAGGTCCACTAAGATTAAGCCTTGAGCAGTTTTAGATGTCCAAAAGTCACAAAACCCCCTAAAAAAACTCATAATTTTGTAACCTTCGCTTGGTGCAACACGGGTGAGTCACATGACCGTGTCAGGCAACATGGCTCACGTCAGAGGACACGACCAGCCCATGATGCCCTAATTTTTTTTCATGCTGGGACATTTCATTCGACATCTTCAGTCTAGGGCAGAAACCTTCATGTTGGAACATTTTTCACAACATTATGTTTTACCAAAATTTAGTCAAACTCTTGGAGCTTTCAATCTCCCCGTTTTGACAAATTTTGGCTAAAACATTCTTCAGTTTAATGGTGCATGCAGTGGGAAAACCTGAAGCAAGTGTCAACAAAGAGGGAGAAGATAATCTCTAGACCCTCTTCTCATTCATGAGGGAGAGAGAAGATAATTTCAAGTTCCCCTCCTCATTCACCTTGTGATACTGAGTACATAGAGAATGTAACTCAGATCACAAAACACAACTTGCTTCCTAACTCTGATCACAAAACACAATCTACCCAAGATGTTAGAACCCATAACGTTAGAACATCCTTTGAGACATTTTTGCAGATCAGCAACTCAAATGCACACATACAATTCTTAGCAAAAACATAACCATTATCTCCCTTTTTAGCCAAAAGTTGGCAAAAATGACCCATGCAAACCCATACCCAGACTGTGCTGACCCAAGCACGGACAAAACCCATTTGCTCTCAATTTAACAAGAAGGATGTTTTTTCAATTCAAGCAACACAATCCTCCTTAAATATTAAAGAAGCTACATAGGTATAGCCAATTCATTTGAAAGAACCAGAAGACTAGTCAATGAATGCAATAACTGCTGGTTAAGTTAGTTTCGAAAGAATCCACCTTTTATGACTTGTCCTTGAAATCACCGTCCCTTTGATTGTCTTTTTCTGAAACAGATTATGAGCAAGGTCCTGATACCTAATCTGACTTTGTCAGTTTTCTCATAAATGATTAGTAAACTCCACAACCTTGTTTCATTTAGACAAAACAAGTTTACACAGATATACTTCACCTTCTTCTCTTTATCAATTCCTTAATCCAGCATTAGCAGACTTGGTCACTATAGAATCTTTCATTGACCTTTCATCAGCAGAGGAAACTAATTTCTTCCAGACAGCAACAGAAATTCCCAAGATACTTCTACCACTTCTAATTTAATCCATTGACACCAATGACAAAATTAGAATAACCTAATAAGTTCACCCAAAACTTATATCAGAAGATCAATGTCACAACATCTCGTCTGACATATCAAATTCACCGGAGGCAGTCTATCACAAACTACTTGAAACCACAAACAATCTTGATAACCAAATTGCACCACTGCATCCATATATCCGAAACAGAAGTCTAACTCCCCCTGTCGTAGATAACATGTGCTCCTTTGCTAGAAGAACACTCTAAATAAATGGAAAACATAAGACGTATCTTCATGTCTTCAAGAGCGCACCCTCTATTCAACACACCTGCTAAACGCATTCACCTAATACTTGACCCTCAAGCAATTCATGTACCACATCAGTACACTTCACAGACAGAAGTTCTCCCCCTATCTTTCTCAACTGATGCTTCTTCAGCAAGAAACGCCTCAAAATCACAATATGATATCCCATGACAACTTCATGACCATATAGTGAGAGTACTAGGAACACATCCTTGTACCACAACTAACAAACTCTTTGATTGAAATCAAAGCTCCATTGATCCCTCTCGTCCAGAAACCATCCATACACCACACGAATTCCTCATGAATTCTCATGTATAGATCTCCTTGTTCCTTGAGATACAACCCAATTGAATCTGGAATACTTCACATTCCTCAAAGAGACACACATGGACCCTTAGTTTGCTAGCTTTCCTAGATGTTCTTCACACTTGAAGGACATCAAACACATGCTCCAGAAATCCTCAGCCCATTTGCTCCACAAGCACCAAACTGATCCACTTCTAGCATGTAACATTCACATCAGACTTCCAAGACAATCCTTTACCCATCATTCTCCCGTACGATAAGATAAATACCTCTTAGACAAGATGTGAGTGTCAAGTTCTACACTTAGAACTTAGAATACTACTCCAAGGATAACCAACCCAGAAGATGTTCTAACATTAGTTAGGACATCCTTCACATATCATAGACACCAACCAACATGGTTCTAGATATGCTCCACCACTGGACTTACTATCTGCATAGTAATCCAACTGAAGATCTTCAAACAACAATGCGCCACCAGCTTGATCAATAAGAACTCCAGATAACCATAGAAAGAAATAAACTCTCATCCACCAAAAGAAGATAATCTTCCATAAACTGAAAACTTCTGCCACAAGCTCCAAGAAAAGAATCAACACCTCCTCAAGTCTTCAACCAACCACCCTTATGCCCAAGAGTAATTTATTCCAAGACACTCCTCAAGAGTAATCAAATGCCACTGTTTGATTATCTTGATTTCTCGAATCCATACATGAGAACTACCAAATGCCACTTTTGATTTCCTCATCCTTCTTCAATTCAAATATGAAACTAACCAAATGCCACTTTTTGACTGATCTCACCCTTCTTCAGAACTCCCACAAGATACACTGATCCACCAATGAAATCTGATCTTCAAGTTACATGAGCTACTTGCTCCATAGCAAGCCATCTTGGATCCACCAAGTCTTAGACATGTAACATCTTCTCCTACTTGCAGCTCCCGCAAACTGCTATGAGACATACCTTTTTGAAGCAACCATAACTTCCATTCTCCTGTAGATAAACTTATCTTAAGCTGATGTGCCACATCACCAGCTGAGATCCTAATGTTAAGCTTGATGTCAGAATATTCTGATATGACATCCAGCTGCTGAATTCAGCTCCTCCTTTTGCCACTTAGAAGAACCTCATCCCTTTAACAGAACAAGAGTTCCATGCTCTCATAGACTTGATTCAACAACCAACTTTGAGTATACAACCTTCATCCTGCTTAATCTTAACACAGGTATTCCATTCAAGGTCACACCTTGATGAATATCTGCTTCACATTTCCAAAGAACTCAACGTGCCAAGTCTGATTCTTTAGAAGAAAGTAGTCATATACTACACCATAGCTATACCAAAGGATGCCTTTTTCCTTAAGTAGAGCAGTTTGTAGAAAGTCAGAGATAACTGCCACCTAACTTTGACTTCCAAGATGAGCAAGATCACATGCTCCTAAGTACATAGATCATAAATAAACTGACCCAAGTTGTGCCATTACCAGCACCATATACTGGACAAGTCTCTTGTCAGGACACTTTCCAGATAAACATCAGATGCTTCTAGTAACACTAGAACACACCTGCTGCACACCAATACTCCTAGACCAGAAATAAATTGATCCAAGAACTACTCATCAAGATTATGATGCCTTCTGCATCTTCCACATCACAATTGTCTAGACCAGTTTCTTGCCAGGAAACTCCCCAGAGATCAGATGCTTCTGCCACACCACACTAAAGCAGATTCTTAGGTCAACACCAAAGATAAATAGATCCAAAAGCTTATGCAGTACCCCCCCCCCCCCCATGATTCTGCACAAACCAGATGAAGAGATGTTCCAACATCGTGTTGAACATCAGCAATCTTGAACTCCACATACAAGGATAATTAATTAAATACTTGTGAATATCACAAATAGAAATTGATCTTAAATCCTTGTCCAATAACACTGCTTCACTGTTGAAACTATACTCCAACAGATCACTCCATGAACACTTAACAAGTATTCAATCTTTTACAAGTATCTTCTTTGACAAACAAAGTGTTGAGATACCAAGGTTGCCACCGTTGACTCAAATAACTAAGATTCTCTCTGAACGAACCCTATTTACCTCAATAGTTCTAAAATTTCCATTCAGATTGGATCCACCCTTAGGATTAAGAGAGATGAATCCTTCCTTGCAGTTTTGGATGGTGAAAATAAATCACCTCCACTTTCTTCAGGTTTATGTTTCACAGAAACACCCTTTAGTCAAAAGAATAACTAGAAGACTCCAGATGCACGACTGATATGCCTTTATGAGTGGACTTGAGAGAATTCTCAAGTATCTTTGACAACTTAGCCAATCAATAATTTATCAAACTCCTAGAGCAAGAACTTGATAAACCTAAACTCAACTCCCTTCCTCTTCAACTGACTTCAAACTGCACCATGGAACCAAGCTTCCAAGTACCAAGTCACCATAACAAACATCTTCCAACAACTCTCTTCATTCCATCGCTCCCGACTTTGGAATAAAAGATGTAGATATCTTCAAATATAGAGGTCGGCGATTGAGATCTTCCACCATTTATCTTCAGCAACAACTCCAGAACCCCATAAATTCCATAGCTCTTCCATCAGAAACATATGCAGCGGAACCACCAAGGAACAAATTCAGCTTGCCCTGATAAGATGTCAGAACATCTTATAAGACACCCCAACAGGAGAACTAGTCACTTCTCCTACAGTTGTTGTAGAACCTCCTCAACAACATGAACAACCACCGGGTTGTTACCTTCAATCCAGAACATCCATCCCATCCATTAATACCCTTGAGTATGTCTAAGTTGATTGATCTGATCTTCAAAACTCCTCCTTGTTTAAACGCCAGAAAGTATCTCCCAAAGATCTCATCCAGAAACAGACAGGATGTCTGCTCTGATACCAATTGAAATTCTGGCATAGCAGACGACAGATGTCCTAACACATGTCAAGACATTGTTCTGCATAATTATTTAAACAATAATAAAACAACAGACTGATACCTTGAATATCAGTAACTGCAGAAACACAGATGTTTCGACATCTGTTCCAACATGTTAATCAATATTGAACTGTAAATTACAGAATGATAAACAACACAAAATATGATGACCCAGTTCGGTGCAACTCACCTACATCTGGGGGATACCAATCCAGGAAGAAGACTTCACTATCAGTAGTATAGTTTTATGTAAATAACCTCAGGTTTACAGTAAACACCCACGCTTACCTATCACTACCCAATGAAGACTTTATCATTGGAAGTCACATCGAATTGATAAGAGAATCCCATCTCACTCCCTAAATCACAACATGTGATTATCTAACAGTTACCACCATAACTATATCATCCCTATTGAAAGACACCCCTTCCAATACAAAGTTCAGTCAAGTATCCTTGACTAACAAGTTAACTTGGATTTGCTTCAAAGCTTCATCCAAGAACAATACACGATTAATTACCTACGGGTTTCTGAATCTGTACAAGTACCTATGTCTACCACACTGTATGAAATCGATACAGGAGGAGACTTACAAGAGAAACCTACAATTCTCAAAACCTAAACCCTACTTTGCAAAATAGGATTCCTAAGTCTATGTCGTCCTCTCTCTCTCTTTTCTGCCTAGGTCTTGATCTTCTTTTATAGCCTTCTGCTTTGTTAGGCTTCATATCTTTGATCCTTGATCCACTGTCAATCGCGCCTTAAATCTTGGAACAGATTTAAAACAAGCATGATGCTATAGTTATGATGTCGAGTCTTCATGCTGGGACATTTCATTCGACATCTTCAGTCTGGGGCAGAAACCTTTATGTTGGAACATCTTTCACAACATTATGTTTTACCAAAATTTAGTCAAACTCTTGGAGCTTTCAATCATGATTGATCAAGAAAATCAAGAGAAGTGAGGTTTCAATCATGATTGATCATGAAAAAACAATGATTTTGACCCTACTTTGCAAGGTCATAACTTCCAAACCATGCAACCATTTTCTTTGATACAAAGATCAAATTGAAGAGCTTGTTACATACTACAACTTTGTCACTTAAGGTGGATTCCCAAAAAGTGCATAGATTTTAAGATATGAGGCCATGAAGTTAGGGTTTCCACACTTTTTGAACTTTGACACTTCGAAAAATTTTAGACAGAATCTATCTTGTGTTGGAGCCAACTTTGAGGCTATTTTTCACCATGATCCAAGATGAATCAAAACCAAATTCAAACATCAAAGTTGAAGTATGGCATCTCAGCTTTCCAAAATGTCTAAGAACACAATCTAATTCCATTTGAGTAAGGAGATATGGAGTGTGCAATATGCCTTGATGCAACTATTTTGGTAAGGTAGATTTGGCATTACTTATGATGCACGATTTCTTGAGTCCAAGTGTGATGATCATACAATGCTTATTTAACAAGAATCTGAATGAATCATCTAAAACCTGCAAGATAGAGCCACTAAGTCACGAGGAATCCCTTTGGAATGATGAGACATCATAACTTAAAGCCTTGAATTCAATAGGCATTTATGTGGAATAGTTTATTGTTAAAGAAATCACTCCCACCAGTCAAGATGCACTCTTAAACAACATTAAAAACATCTGCAAATTGTAGAATTGGTCAAATAAGAACTAGGCTAGTGGAAGAGATAAGGTACCTTGAAATATAAGTAATGATGTATTGCCAAAACCATTGAATAATAAGCTCCTCCCTCAACCATCACTATTCCTCCAAAACAAATCTTTTCCCCTATAAATAGAGGCCACATTTGATCATACAGAACACACCAAAACAATCACAACACCCGTTTTCTCATTCTTCCTCTTTCACTTCAAAGTTTCAAAATTTCAAAGAGTGAGATTCGTATTTTCAAAACCAGAGCTTTTCCACTCAAACTTTTAATTCAAACACTTCGCATACATCATGTAGAAGTGATCCAAACACTTAAACACTTTCTGTAACAACAAATTCATCAAGATCATATCTCACCTTGATCAAGTTGTAGTTGGATTCGAGCCAAGCAATCCAGGGGGTTTCAACTTGTTCTAAGCATCTCAACATAATCCTTGAGGTCCAAGGAAGCTATCCAGATCAACAAATCACATCTGAAACACCTCCAAATGAGGATTTGATTTCCTCTTGCAAGGTAAGCATGAACTTTTCAAACTCTATGATTCATGCATCATAATGTTATTTCAAGTTACTAATGTGTTACTGGAAGTTCATAGATCATTTCACCTCAATCAATTGTCATTTATATTACATGTATAGGATTTCATTATAGTTTTTGCAAAACTAGGGTTCATCTGGTTCATGCTGGATAATTCACTCCATACTAAAAATAAATGAAATTAAAAAATGCCATTCAATTCCTCTTGAAAAAACGAACAAGTTTTATGTTTACATCTTTCAAAATCATTACATATAGAGGGAGATAGACCCCTTTCTGCAAATCTTGAGCCCGAGGAAGAAGATGAAGGTCATGGCGCGTATTTTTGAATTTTGTCACGCAATTTTCATATTTATTTGAATGGTTATGTCTAGTTAGCACAAGTGTGCGTTGGCTCAGTTGGCAAGGGTGTGTTTTGTTAGTCTGGCCCTTGGTGGCGTGGGTTCAAGTCCCACCTCCCACATTTTTCACCACTTTTTTTCATTTTTTGCTATTTTTCTTCTAAAATTCAAACAATTATTTCTCCTATCAAATTAACTCTTTTTGACCCAATTTTTTTTACACATATCACTCATACACTATTATTTTAATCCATCAAAAAATTCCAAAAAAAGATTTTATTTAATCACTTTTTATTAAGTTGAAAAGAAGTGTTTTTTTTAGGTTTAAAACTTTGGAAAATTGGTTTTCTTTCTTTCTTCAAACCTAATTCATTTTTTATTATCATATGGATAAATATACTTTGTTTAAAACATTGTCACAAGATCATAACATGTTATTCTTGACTTACACATTATTTATACCATGTTTAAATCATTTCCTTTTGAAATACCTTTGATTAAATCTTTCATTAGGGTTTCATCTTGATTAAAAACTTTTTCAAAACTTCTTAAACAACTCATGGGCCTCTATTAGAGTGTAAGTCTTTCCCCTCCTCCTCAAAACTTTCTTCAAATTCTCAAATCTTTCAATAGTTCAAACCTCAATCTTCAAATTTTGTCAAACACAGCCCTAGTGGCATTCAAAATATCAAAAACTCCGTGGGCCTCTGTAAGAGTGTAAGACCCATCGTAGTTTCAATTCGACCATGCTTAGACATAGGCCTCTGTAAGAGTGTAAGACCCATCACAGTTTCAAGTCAACCATGCTTAGACATGGGCCTCTGTAAGAGTGTAAGACCCATCACTATTTCAAGTCAACCATGCTTAGACATGGGCCTCTGTAAGAGTGTAAGTCCCATCACAGTTTCAAGTTAACCATGCTTAGACATGGGCCTCTGTAAGAGTGTAAGACCCATCACTTTTTTTTAATTCATGTCTATACTTGTAAAATGCTTTTCATATTAAGTTTCTCTTGACATTTATAACACCTCATCCTTAGTTTAGACTTTGTTCAAACATTAGGATTCCCTCAACTACAACTTAGTTCAAACCCTAGTTCCCCTTGGATGAAGTCAACTTCATCATAGCCTCCATCTTGGGCTTCATACAAGATATCACTAATTCAAAATCCCCCTCAGTTAAGTCTGCCTCCCCTCAGGCTATAACAAACAACTTTTAGCTTCACGTGTTGGGCTTTGAAGAAGATACAAACAACTTTTAGCTTCACATCTTGGGCTTTGAACAAGATACAAACAACTTTTAGCTTCACATCTTGGGCTTTGAACAAGATACAAACAAACTTTTAGCTTCACATCTTGGGCTTTGAACAAGACACTAAAAAATAATTCAACTTCTCCCCAGAGATGGGACATTAAGTCATCTCTGCAGGAAGATATTTCTTCTGTACACCACAATTCAAAATAAAACATTACAAACTTTTTTTCCATATAAGTGATGTAAGTGGCACACTTGTTGATTCAAAATCCAAGTTGGAGTTCTTCTCTTATAATGGTCCAAGACTTTTTCTTTCATCTAAGTGATGTAAGTGGCACACTTGTTGATACTATATCCAAGTTAAAGCCATTCTCTTAGCATGCAAAGACTCATAGAGGAAGATGTGCCATTGCTTAGGATTATTTAACATCCAAGTTCAAAGCTTCTTCCCTTATGTTATTATTCTCAAATGTTTGTGATGAACAGGCGGGATATCTCCCTTTAAAATGATACTCTATCTTCTCTTTCAAATAAACAAAACTTTTAGCTTCAACATCTTGGGCTTTGAACAAGATACACAAACAAAACTTTTAGCTTCATCATCTTAGGTTTTGAATAAGATACACAAATACCCTTTTAGGTTCAACATCTTAGGCTTTGAACAAGATACAAATTCCATCCATAGTTAGGTGGAACTACGAACGCTCTGATTTCCCAAAGTCTCCTTTTTTTGGGGGAATACGTAGGCATAAGATTATGATATATTAGCGAGCACACCGTTAAGTAAAACCCCTTAGGTCCTCGTACCTTTCATAAAACAAAAACTCCCAAAAACATCTTTTATTCTCATTCTCACCCATAGGTTAAAACTTTCCCAATCAATAGTAAACAATTTAAATAGATAAGATAACTAATAGTAAAAAGCGTACAAAAGGTTCCTATAGAGTACTATAGATACTTAGGATGTTAATAGCTTCCTTTAGTATAACCGACCTCCGATTCCAGATCTCTTTGCATTTGTAGGAAAACATTTGCGCACAGGGTTAGTTTAGATTCCTTCCCTTCCTTTTAAGCATCATAGGATAAATATTAGAAATTCGAAAGTAGCACAAGCATAGTTCACGAGGATCTCACCATCTCAGGATTGTTGAGGTCACGAAAATCGGTCCACAGAAAAATGGCGACTTCACTAGGGAAGTTATGTCCCCTAAGAAGGTCAAGCCTACTTTGTACCTTTTATTATTATTATTACTGTTAATATCATTTCATTCTTTATCATTACTATTGATATTATCTGTTCACTTGCTATATCTGTTTAAGTGCATTTGTTGTGGGAAAGTGATTAATACACATGTGGTGATGAAAAGTCCTAACTTGGACTTGAGAACATACTTTAAGATAGGAGGTGGTATAATAAAAAAGGCTTATAGGGAGTAAATCCCGAACAAGCTAACTTGAAAATCCGCCAGTTCAGTGGAGGTACCCTCTTGGAATTACTGATGTTGAGCGAGCAAGCCGAGAATACATTACTTTTTCCATTGGGAACGTAAGAAGCTGAGTACTTTAGTACCTTTTACCCAATTGGCCATTTTAGATGTAGTGTGGTAACTATCGAGAATAGTTGATACATGATACTACACTCAAATGAGATTCATCTTGAGGATATTACAGCTCTCATGAGTTAATCGGTTTGCTGGTAATATCCTAAAGAGGGGTCAGTGATTTTGGGAACCTTTTTAGAACTCGTTCTACAGGTACAAAATGAACCCCTAGTACATACCTTTGGGATGGTTAGATCCATGGCTCCATGCTCGTGACGATAAACCCTTAAACACATGTCTGTAAATACATGTGTTTCTGCATACATGAATTCATGCATTCATTAAAAAAAATTCCCAAAAAAAATCAAATTTTTCAAAAGAACTAAAAAAACAAGTTGTTGCAAATATCAGAAATTGTGCTATGCATTTTGGTAGAGAAAAACTCAGAAATACACCTTCAAAATTCCAAGACTAGAAGACCTAAAAAGATTGGGAGGATTGATTGCTAATCCTGAAGCTTTCAGAGATAAGTTTGGAAGGTTTTTGTCCCTTTTAAAAGTCAACATGGTAGAAATAGTTCTATCTACATTGGTTCAATTCTATGATCCGGTGTACCACTGCTTCACGTTTCAAATTATCAGCTCATACCAACATTGGAAGAGTACTCTCAGTTGATTGATTTATCACTACTACGAAAAACCCATTTAACAAAGGTTGGAAATGACATATAATGACGCGGGTGAAGGCGTTGTTATGTAGAGTGTTGTTGTATATGCGGTACGTACAATGACGGTCCTGGGACCGTTGTTGTATTCCAGAAAGCGCGCACCATTTCACAACGGTTAGATTACACGACCGTTGTGATATAACTAAAGGTGATATGGTTCGATTCTCGGCAACAACATTTTTTATTTATATTATTCTAGTCAGCGTTTGACATACAACTAGGGTTAGGTTTTATAACCGCTGTCAAAATAGCCTATTTTAAATATAAAAATTCTCTGCTTATCAAATTCTCACTATATTTTATCCTGTCAAAACAGCTTCTGTTTACATCAAACACAATATGTGCATCAAACACAATTCTTCCTATATTTTATCCTTATAAATGAATCAGAGAATTTACATCAAAAGCTAACAGCTAACATTGTTTAAATCAAATACAATACGTGCATCAAAAGCCAATATTATTGATTTCATTATGTGCATCAAACACAATATCTTGTACATCAAACACAATATGTGCATCAAAAGCCAAAATTATTGTTCACATTATGTGCATCAAAAGCCAAAAATATGTGCATAAAAAAATATGCTGAGGAATGTTGCTGATATATCAAACAGCAGGAGGACCCTTAAGCGCATTGTGGATATACGCCCAACGTTTACGAAGATCTAGAAAGTCCTCAACGGGGAATGAGGTTTGGTCGTTAAACATCTACATAAGAAAGAGCAAAAAATTGAATATCATGCATGATATTAATTCAATAGTCAACTTATATATTAATATATGTAAACATTTTATGACATATATACCTTATCCCCATGAATCAACAATGCCGGCAAGGACAATGTTTAGCATGTGTTTCATGACATAATACCCACACTCGTAACTCCCGGGTTGTTTCCTCGTCTACAAATTACATGAATATAATAACATGAATATAACCACACATGAATGTAAATGAAAGAAACAGGTAATCGGGCCACTTAGTTTAGGAGCAATCCATGTGGGCTTTTTTCTAACATTCCTCATTATATTAACTTGCTCCACAAGACTGTACATTGAAAATTGAATTAAACATATTACATGATAAACTAATTATAATTAATGTCAAAGAAAATGATATTAAACATAGACACTTACGTTAGAATAATATGTTTCATTGGTTTGTGGAGTGGGGCGTGCAAGGAACACAGTAATGTCACAGTATTTGTCCTAAATGATATTATGATCAATTGCCAATGACCACTGAATGAACACAAGAATATATATATATATATATATATATATATATATATATATATATATATATATATATATATATATATATATATATATTATTAGTTTTTACTAAAACAAAACTAAATATAGAATATATAAATAAATTACAACAATACTTACCTATAGAGGAATGGTGCAAGGTAACATTCTTTTTCTCCCTCATTTAGTCGTTCTTTCAAGTACCCTTCCATGATATTTTTTTCATTATACACCCAACGAATATAAGTTGGCTCCAAGATTCCATAAGTACTTGATTTATATAACTCTATACAAACACGGTGAATGTACCTAATGGTCAAAGAAAATGAATAAATTAAGGGAGAAAATACAAAAAATTGTAATGTTCTATAGTGACATATATATTTGACTATATACTTACATGCACCAAACTTGCAAAATCGCTATGTCAAGACACTTAAATCCTACGAGAAAATCCCTTACATCTTCAGGAGTGTAATACACTACATCCAATTTCGGGCAATGTTCTAGCGGGAGAGGTTGCGAAAGGTTTGTTGTTACAATGGACAAGTATAAATTGGTTATTTCATTTGGACTAGGATCCAATATCCCATTGCGGTTATCTAAAAGGGGGGAGAGGGGGGGGGGGGGGGGGGGTTGTACAATTACTTCCTTTTGTAGAAGCGTGATTTACAACACTTCTACTTGGAGTTTGATCATCACCATCAAAGTAACGTTGATCTTCATTTGTTCATTGTTTGAGGTTTTCACTTAATCTCTACATCATAACATTCAATTAGAACATAAAACAAAAATAAGCACAATATATATCATACATTTCTGATAAAACACTAACATCTCAAGTAAAGCACATACCGAATATAACTCTTGTAACTTTTCCACGTCTTTCTCCCTTTTTCCCTCTCCTCTTCAAACATCCTCCTTTGTTCTTCCAATTGCTTCTCAACATTCTCAATCTTTTGTCGTTGAGCATGAAATTCAGTGGTTTCGGTGCTTCTTCTTTGAGATCCAAAGTATGACCTAAAGCCGACACCTTCTCCAACACCACGGACACGACCTCCATGCTCAGTTGTTCCGATAGCTTCCACAAATATGTCATGTCGTGCTTCCGGAACAAATGTGCCTTCACGGGCCGCCACAACCAAATTATCCTAAACAACATGAGCAACTTACATAAGCAAGCGCATTTAAATAACATAAGCAAAACAAAACATATACTTACAGTTTTCTCAGCAACTACTCTTGAAGCCTCAGAGGTGTACTCTCCATTAGGTCTTAATCGAGCCCTCTTCCATTTCTCATGTCTTGACGGTGGAGATGGGATGTCACCATCTCCCCCTTCTTATTGTTTTTCCTGCTTGATTCTCTTCTCAAGTTTCATGTAACCCCCACGAGACAATCTATGGGGGTACATGTTTTTCGCCTTGTTTTGAATTCCTACTTTGCTTTTAGCCTGTTATTAACATAGTGAAAAATGTGTATGATTAGTATCTATAACTCATTAGCATAACATTATAGGTTACATAAGACTAGTACTAACCTTGAATTCCTCAGAACAGCATTTCTTCGCAAACTTGTGCCACACCTTCTTCGATAAAAAACTATACTGAATCCATGGACGTTAAAGACCACTCTTAGGCTTCGTAATGTAGTCAGCCGTGAGCTGTGACTTAAATCCCCTCCAATGAACACCGACATAAGTTTTCCACTTTTTTTTCAATTTTGAGTCATCGGTAAACTCAAAATTCAACTACATTAAATCAATATATAAGTATGAATTAGAAACTATAGGTAGTGATATCAAATATATGAAAATTATAGTATGTAATACCTTAACGTCTGTCCATATGTTGTCTTTGACATTAACATCCACTTCTCTCCAATCATCTATCAGTATACTCACTTTGCTACGTGCAAGGAACGCAACATAACTCTTAAAAGTAGAGTAATGTGGACAATCCACTAATCTGTAGAGCGAGTCAAACTCGATCGGAATTTTTACACCTGATGAGTTGTGGACTGATGTGAATTGGGGCATCATTGTGACACCTCTTTGTGATCTTTTCTATTGAGTATCAATCGTTTGAGTTGTATTCGCAGAAAACTCAATCGTTTGAGCATCTTCGCTGCTTCCTGATGTAGAACTCGACAAGGTCGATATCTATGTTAAAAAACAACAACAACAACAACAACAACATAAACAACAAGAACAACAATAACAACAACAACATGAACAACAAGAACATGAACAACAAGAACATAAACAACAACAACATGAATAACAAGAACATAAACAACAACAATATGAACAACAATGGCAAATGAGTTTACTGTAGATGCATGGGGAAAATATTTTACGTACCCTAAACGTGATGACTAAGTAAACGATGTTGGTGTTGGTGTTGGTGTTGTCTTCCTTCCTTACGACAACGACGGTGTTGTTGTTATCTTCCTTCTCGATGGTGACGATGATGACGACGGTGTTGGTTGGTGCATAATCTTCCTTCCGTAACGATCGTGACAATGATGACGAAAATGACAACAACACGATGAAGAATGGATACTGATGATGCAAGCTTTGGTTGAAATCGTGTATTGTTTCACAGTATTGAACGTTAGGGTTTAGGGTTGAAACTGTGTATCGTTTCGTCTAGTTTCTATTTTCAATGGAAAAAAGGATACTGAAGAGACAATGAAACTAGCTAGCTTGGAGTATATTGAAAAGCTACTACGACGGTCAACACCATAAACCGTTATGATATATTACTTTCATAATGAAATTTCATATTAAAGCGCCAGAGTTATATTTAGAATTAAAAATTAAAAAAACATACAAAATATATCACAACGGTGTAAATAAACAACCGTAGTCATAACTTTTAATTTTTTTATTTAAAAGTAAATAAAAAAGAAAAGGCGTGCCTTAACATAAAATGAATAATATATATGATGGCGCTGAGGTTCGAACACATGAAAGCTTGATGGTATCACCATGGTTGGATTATCAACCGTTGTTATATACAGATAATTTTTATTCAAAAAACAAATAAAATACAACTGCACCTTAGTTTAGATATGTCACAATGGTGTAGGGATGAACCGTTGTGACCATGGCGTCGTTGTTTACGCGTTTTGTAGTAGTGTACCAATTTCTGATAAAGACCCATTCTCTGGTTTGGAAGAGATTCCCAAAGATCAGACCATTGCAAGAACTACCTCTTTGGAAGTGTCAGATATCAAAGTTCACATGACCACCAAAGGAGGAGTTCAAGGTCTACCAACTAAGTTCTTGATGGAAAGAGCCCAATACTTTGCCAGTGTGGGAAACATGGTTGCTTACGAGGATATATTTGTTCTACTCATCTATGGATTATTCCTCTTTCCCAATATTGACAACTTCGTCAACGTCAACGCTATCAAGATATTCTTAATTGGGAATCCAGTCCCAAATTCTCTTGCAAATGCTTATCACTCAGAGCATCTAAGGAATTTGTACAACGGAGGGATGATTACATACTACGTACCATTACTCTACAGATGGTTTATTCTCACTTGCCCAAATCCGTTGTTTTTTGGGATCTCAAAAATGGTATGCGATGGTCGAAAAAGATTATGTCTCTCACTCACTCTGACATATATTGGAACAATCGGGTCTATGACAGAACAAAGATCATTGACATTTGTGGAAGTTTCCCCAATGTACCCCTCATTGGTACTAAAGGAGGGATCAATTAACACTCATTTTTAGCTCGTCGTCAGCTTGGTTACCCTATGAAGGACATACCGCATAACATTCATATGGAAGGTCTTTTCTTCAAGGAAGGAGAAAATGACAGAGCACTTAAAGAGGAAATTATACATGCCTGGCATCATATTCACAGGAAAGGGAGAGAATCTCTATGGAAACCGAACTGCATCTCTACGGAGCCTTATCTCCAATGGGTACAAGCTAGAGCCATAAAGTTGAGGATGCCTTACCCTCGTCAAGAAGTATTTCCCCTAAAGGAATCTATCCTCTACTTCATGAACGACGCAGAAAAACTTCAGGCCGCTTTTAACAAAACTCAACGCGAAAAGAACTCTTAGAGGAACAAATATCAAATTATCAGCTTAGAGAACACAAAGATCCAAAAACTGCTAAAAGAAAAGGATGCTCTGATTAAGATACTTGAGCAGCATGTTGTGGAAAGACAAAAAGAATGGGAAATTTTACTATCCCCTTTCACTTGGCAAAAGATCGTCAACCCACTGATAATTGAGGAAGCCCGGTTCAAGAAGCAGAAGAAAAGTCAACAACAAGGGTTTTGAGCCTCATCAAAAAGGGTTCCTTGATGGATATAGGCTTGGTTTCCCTTTTATGCATTATAAATATTGTACTTTTATAATCTTTTCAGTTTATCAAATTAAAGTGTTTTAGTGTTTATGTTATCCACTAAATGATATTTGCAACATAATTGTTGAAAGTTCTTTTAAAAAAGAAAAACAAAAGAAAACAAAACAAAAGAGCATTTGCATCCTTTGCACATCATGCATCATTCTAGCATTTCACATATTTCATAAAAAACTTACACATATTTGTCGCACTTTAGAGTCAAACTGTCTCATTCATACAATACTCGGGCCAATCGTCAGAAGAAAATGGACGATCTTGAGGAAGAAAATAGAGAACTAAGAGAGAAGGTCACTACTCTAAAAGAAAGTATGGAAAGACTCAACGTCATGATAGAAATAATGGCAGCAGCTAAGGATCAACTGTCTCAAAGGACTGTGATCTCAGAAATTATCTATGCACCAACCTTTGAAGTACCCGTCAGTCTTCCTCAGTACACCGTGCCTAAAGGTTTTCCTTGGGGCATGCCTCTCATTTTCGTGCCTGAAGGTTATATACCTTTAATCACTAAAGACCCAAGAGCTATAACTAGAGTCTCAAAGCCTGAAGGTTACAAACGCCAGGTCAATGAAGATGCAACCATGCCCTTTCTCGTAGCAACGGCTAGTTCTAAGCATGTCTGTTCATCGCGACGGCTAGTTTCTGGCAGTTACCTATTTTTTGGGAGCGAATATCTCGCCTCGAAAATAGGGACCAATGGCCAAGAGTTGGGGCATTATAAAAACCCTCTCCTTTGAGAGGGTCAGGTATTCAAAAATTATCCTAAGACATACTCACTTTGTATTTGCCTTCTTTTCTCCCGATTCTTACTTTAGCATCGGAGTGCCTTGCAGGTACACCCCCTCCTTCTCCTTGGAATCCAGCATCGAATACGAAGTCTCTAACCCACTTCAGGTTCTAATCAACAGGAAAGATCAGGAACCATCAAAGATGAGAAAAGCAAAAATTCAGAAAATACCCATAGAGATCAAGAGCTCGGACAACTCCCCTCAGATACTTACAATGCAATGTTTTAAAAACAGGACCGGAGATCGAACCAGTGAAACTTACGGTTTAAGGTTCAATTGGTTAAACCGGTTAAACCTACGGTCGAACCGTTTATTAAAAAAACTAATAATATGAAACTAAAATTCATAAATATGTCACACATAATTATATGTTCACAACTTAATAAAATAAATATTTTAAAAATCGATTACAAATTTAATACAACAATATCGATAATACATAACATAACATAGTTCTACACTTCATTTCAACCATCATTTAAGAATATTTTGACCAAACTAAGAATTAAAATAAATTAAATTAAACTAATTCAAATCAAAACTAAAATAATTGAATATAATAACTAAAATAAAGTTCAAATGATTACAAATACCTAAATTAAATAAGTTGGAATACCAAAATATAAATAATACAACATACTTCATTAAACAATAAAAAATCGAATTTGAGTTGAACTACGACAAAAAAAGTCTTAAGTGACAACAACAAACAATATTGACTTGATCGACAATCAATATTGAGTTGGACATCGTAACTATGTTTAAAAGAGATGGCATGATGATAATGGAGTGTGGTTGAAAGAAAAACTATAATGGAGTGACAAAACTTAGAAGTTTGTATGGTAGTAAAAAACACACGGAATTCTTTTTTGTGATTGGAGAATGTATGTTAAGTTTTGATATTAACATATTAAAAATTTTAAAAAAATGGTCAATTTGATGCAGTTTTTTTAACCGTACGGTTTTACAAAACTGGTTCCGGTTCTTTGGTTCAAATGGTTTTGGACGATTCAATCCGGTTTTTCCGGTTTTACTCCTATTTTGACCCACTAGCAGTTTTGAAAGGTTGGCCCAACCAAATTCATCTTCGGTTCCCGGTCCAACCGGTTGAACCAGCCGGTTCGGTTCAGTTTTTAAAACATTGTTACAACTAAAGACCTTCTGAAAATCTTGAATGGAAAAATAGATGTACTCAATGACAAAATAGACTTCATAGTTTACCACTTCAATCCTGACCAAACCAAAATACCACATCACTTATTCCACTATGACGATTTTGATGCATAATAATATCACTTAGATTTACTAGTTGTTTGTTTTTCAAATAATTTCAACTCAACATTTTCCTTCTTGTACCTTTAAATTTCACAATTTTCTTTTTCTGAAATTTTCATTCTTGTAATTTAAATTCCTCAGTAATAGTATGAGTGTGCGTTTTCCTTTTCAAAATGTCTAAATTACCCTTGTTTGAATTTTTATTTTTCGCAATGCATCTTTACTCGCCTTTTAATATTTTGACAAAGAGGGAGAAGTATACTCTCAAATGGAGTATGGTATATTCTCTATCTAACTTAGGAGAAGTAAATCACTGCAAATCTATCTATATTAGTTCTTTTATTACCTCCTCTAAGAGATATGTTATCATCATCAAAAAGGGGGAAAATGTGGAACTTTGTTTTGCAAGTGACATGCTTTTAAACAAGGACAACAACTTTTTGATGATGACAACTAAAGTATTATGATAAGTCAAGCATGAACAATTAAATGGATAAAGATACAAACTTATCTTTAGGGTTTGATAAACTTGACGATTCAATGATGGCAAACAAAAAATGCAACTAAAGCCTCATATCAAGCCACTCAAGCATGTGTCAACATAAAGAGAAGTATCTGACAAAGGCTTGAAGCAATATTTGGTGATATTCTTACTTAGCATTAATGATCTCCTTTTTTAGTAATGTGTGAACGATTGTAAGGCAAAAGGACGTTATCGTAAAATTATAAGGCTAAAAGCACACACACACACAAAAAAAACATTTTTCAAACTGTTTTATCAAATAAAATATCTTCAAAAATGTCTTGAAGTTGTGCTAGATGACTTGGGAGCGGTTAAACTAGCTAGATGGAAAATTGTGGCTTATATAATCGATTAGGTCCTTTGTATGATTGATTAGATAAGTTCAAACTTATGCCCCAAGCAATTTAGACAGCGCCTTAATGATGTACAATGGCTATATATATTTTCATTCCTTTTATGGAACTTACAAAAGATTGTTTTCGTCTTCTAATCAATTATACATAAGTACCACTACTACAAATAATATATTTTATGACGAAACTTTCACCTCACCCAACAAAAAACCGAGGTGTAAACCATAGACGTGTGACATTTTAATTTTTTTTATAAATACCATATATTCCCTCGGTTGAGCTGGAAACCAAGGGGGTAAAGTATTTAGAGGACACGCCTTCAAAATCCAACAACTACATTTTAACACCTTTTAATTTTTTAAAATTTTTTTATGACATATTACCTCAGTTTTGCTGAAAACCAAGGGATAAAGTATTTAGAGGACAAGTTTTTGTATCCCAACAACTACATTTTAACACCTTTTAATTTTTTAATTTTTTTTATGACCTATAACCTCGGTTTTGCTGAAAACCGATGGGTAAAGTAGCATTTTTTTATGTATGATTAATTTGATGAAAAAATTAAGTAACAAATATTAGTCGTCCATTTATAAAGAAATAATGGTCAAGGCATTACCAAATCATCAATCCACATGAAACATTCAAAACGTGAATGCCACGACTATCCATCTTGGATGCAAAGTGCTGAAATTTAAACTTAACATATTGAAAACAATGATAATGAAAGCAAGAGGAGGAAAATATTTCAAGGTTGGTTTCTTAACGTAATATTTTCTCTAGTAACTCCTTGTTAAAATTGTTTAATGTTAGTTAGGAAATCATGAAAGTAACTTATTAATGTTAGTTGTACTTGTATCAAGTAAAATGTTTAATATTGTTGTTGTTGTTGATGATGATATTTAGTGTTTAATAATTCTATTGATTTTGTTTATTTATTGTTGTTGTTATTGCTGTTGTTGAGATTTAATGTTTAATGATTCCATGGATTTTGTTGTTTTTGTTGTTGAGATTTAATGTTTAAGGATTCTATTAATTTTGTTTTTGTTATTGTTATTGGTGTTGTTGTTGATGATGAGGAGGGGGAAGATTTAGAATTTTTCAACAAATTTGATGTTTTGTAGATTAAAACGAAAAAAAAAAGGTTTAAACTAAAATTTTGTAAACAGAACTTTACCTCTTGATTATTGTTAAAAACCAAGGTGAAAAGTAGCGCAGTTTTGAAAATCCAAAAAATGAAGTTGTTGGGGATCGAACCCATGACCAATGCCACTTTTCCCCTTGGTTATTCAAAAATCGAGGAGTAAAGTGGCAGGTTTTCATGTCACCCTTCGTTACCTCGCCTGTGTAACTGAGGTTATATCCCTTTCACGTCCGAGGTGAAATAGGTTTTTGGTAGTAATGTGTTAATTGATTAGATTGTTACAAAATGCTTTAAATGCAATTTCATTTTGAGCCAATCTCGAGCCTATAAATAGAGGTCTCATTTCTCATTTCAAAGCATCCAAAATTGTGTTTTGACACTTTCATCTCTCACTCTATCTAAACATTTCTTTAACTTTCTATCACTATGTTTTTAGCCTAAGTGCTTTTGTGAGGAGTCCATTTGTGAGTGAGATCATTTTGTAATTCTGGAATAGGCAGTATTCTAAAATTCACCAAGGGAACCTTTTGTTTTGGATTGGGTATGTCGGTCCTAGTTTAGGTTGGAGATTAACATGTGATAAAATCTCCTAGGTTCTTGGTCAACCCAGTATTAAAACCAAGATAGGTTGAAGCTCATCCCTGTACTTAAAACCTTCATATTTTCGAGATCAGCCTGGTGTTAAAATCTCACAGGTTTCTTGTGAGCCCGGTTAAAACTAAGGTATTGAGCTCAACGGTTATGGAACTTTAAGAATAAACGCTCCAAGTTTCGTGTTTGTGGAAAGAAGACTAATCACATAAATCCACCATTTGAGAAAGAAGTTTGTCCCATTCACTCTCAAGCTTATTGTGAAGAAAATACGCAAACGCACACATCCATCATCTTGTATATTATTATTGAAGATATCAACCACTATTTCCTTATATAAGGGGGTTCGTGAGTCTTTCCTACTAAAAGCTCTTAATGTTTAATGGAAACTCTCAAGATCAATCCTTGGGGAGAGGAGTGGGTCATTTTGTTTTGACTGAACCTTTATAAATCTTGGTCTTTCTCTTTTTCCTTAACTTTTTTTATTTCTGTAATATATTTTTCGTATTTTATTTTCCGCTGCTTAGTTTTTCAAATTGTTTTAAACTCTAATTTTATTTCCCAAAAGTTTTCAAAACCACGTTTTTTCAATCCACACAATTCACCCATCCCCCCTCTTATGTGTGAAGTCTCAAGTCCAACATCATGGTGGTTCTTTCAAAATCAAGTGTATTTCTTCCTCCATTATATCCTTAGTGATGTAGTGTTTTAATCTATGTCAATTCACAATGAACGGGTCCGTAGATTCGTTCTATATTTCTATTGCTTCATAGAGTGTCACCTTATTCACCACAAAGGATCCAATCCACCGTGACTGGAGTTTTCTAGGATATTGTTTAAGTCTCGAGTTAAACAATAAGACTAGCTCACCTTCTTTTAATTCTCTTTTAATTATTCTTTTATCATGACATTTCTTAGTTCTCTCTTTATACAGCTTTGCGTTTTCATACGCATCAAGTCATAACTCTTCCAACTCATTCAACTATAACCTTCTTTTCTCTCATGTTGTCTGATAATCTAGATTAAGGGTTTTGATAGACCATTGGCCATTATTTCTAACTCTATCAGCAGGTGATAGGACTTCCCATATATTAGCTTGAATGAGGTCATACCAATATGAGTTTTATATGCAGTATGGTATGACCAAAGTGAATCGTCGAGCTTAGAGGACCAGCCTTTCCTAGAAAGGGAAATCGTCTTCTCTGAAAAGGATTTTATTTCTTTATTATAAAACTTTACTTAACCACTTGTTTATGGATGGTAGGGTGTAGCAACGCTATGCCTTACCCCATATTTCTTATGTAAGCTTTCAAATTGTTTGACGATGAAATGTGATCCCCCACCACTTATCACTAGCCTAGGAACCCCAAACCTCAAGAAAATTATTTTTTAAAACTTTTTATCACCACTCGTACAACATTTGTTGGAGAAGCAATGGCCTTGATCCATTTTGATACATAGTCCACAGCCACGAGTATGTATTCATTTCACATATATGGGGGGAAAGGTCCCATAAAATCAATCCCCTATGAAACAAAAATCTCAACCTTTAAGATGTTGTTCAAAGGCATTTCATTCCTCTTTTA
The DNA here is from genome assembly GCA_022829125.1 of Lathyrus tuberosus. Taxonomy (NCBI): domain Eukaryota; kingdom Viridiplantae; phylum Streptophyta; class Magnoliopsida; order Fabales; family Fabaceae; genus Lathyrus; species Lathyrus tuberosus. The sequence goes on along the minus strand of JALAZF010000027.1, from coordinate 14,710,845 downwards.
ATTACTCTTTGACACAATTTTGTCGGTGTTAGCATCTCCACCGTAGGCGGAAGCATGGCAGTAAGTCATAACACTCTCAACCTCCTCTTCTAAGATACACCTTCAGAAAACTCCGTTGACGTCTCTCTTAAAGAGAAGAGGCTCGTCCCAATAGTAATGCTTAAGGTTAGAGAAGAATTTCTTTTTACGTTGGTAGTTCATATCCAGAGGTGAAGCTCCGGAAGCAAGGTAGTTGACAAAGTCAGCATACTAAGGCGTCTCTTTTTGAACCAACGCAAACAACTTGTCATCCATGAAAGAGTCATCAAGTGGTAACTCTTTCTTTTTTGCTCAGTCAATCTTAACAGATAGTCGGAGACCACATTTTCTGTCCCTAGGACATGCTGGTTTTTACAGCCGGTTTATCAGAGACTTCTCTAAAATCTCCAAGTCTCTAACAGGGCTAATGATGAAAGATGTCAAGTTTAACTTAAATGAATAGTTCCTCGAATCCTTTTTAACACTGAAAATAGTATTGATCTCTGCACCTATGGATTTCAAAGCCTCCAGAAAAAATAAAGTTATAGATGCACAGATTAGAGGAACTTAGGCTTGACATTTATGAATATGCTAAGTTATACAAAGAGAGAACAAAACGATGGCATGACATCGAATCATCTTAAAGGAATTCCATGAATGGGAGCTTGTTTTATTGTTCAATTTCAAGTTGAAGTTATTCTGTAGAAAACTTCGTTCTAGATGTGGTCAGGGTCATTTCACGTAAAGAAAGTAATGTCATCAGGTATTGTGGAAGTTTAGAGGAAATCAATCGGACCATTCATTGTTAATTGTAACATGATCAATTGTTATGTAATCGGTGAAGAGGTAGAGAAGGGAGTCTACTTCACCCTGAAGGAACCCCCTTAAAATTGAGAACGTAAAAATTGAGTTAAATGACTTTAAACAAACAGTGCGTTGGAGCTAACTCGCATGTTTTTATGAATTTATGTTGTTGTTTTTTATTAATTGAATTCTTATGAAAATAATGAGATTAGTCAATGCAAAAAAACCCTAAAAAAAATTGTGTGCAAGGGAAGGTTGATGACGGGTAGAATGTCATATGATATGACAATCGTCATCTCTTTGAGCTGAAAAAAATTGAAAAATTAAAAAGCGAGACAAAGAGAATGACAATTAATTTGTGTTCCTCATAACGAGTGAATTTCATCTAGAAGACGCCTGTTATCTATCATGACGACTGTCCATTCAAATTTCAAATAGCTCACATATTTAACATCTTTTGGCTCTTATAGTCTTAATCATTTGAAAATGTTGGCACCTTATAAACAACATCAAATTCAACAAATGAAAAAATGAGACTAATAGATAAATTAACCATATCAAACACTTGATACTTCTATTATACTCGATGTCATTTAAAAACCATATGTATTCTTCAATGGTGGAGTTTACAATTCTTAAAAGTTCACATTAATTGTAAGCACCCTTCTACTTCATAAATTCTACAAATAAATTCGATTAATCCTAAATAAGATTGGGTTGAATGCAACACAGATAAATCATTTAGATATAATTTGAGTGCTTCAACTTTTGGTGAAACTTTTAGAGATGCTTTGGGTACCTTCCTAGAAGCTTTTTCAGCTAAAGTTGATATCTCCACCTCTTTCCAACCAAAACTACATAAGAAATAAAATTATGACTATTATTTGACAAAAAAATGTTAAAAATGTGTGTGAAAAAGTATTTTAGTGACCCATTTGATAGAGATATTTTTGATAGTGAGATTATTTCTTTATCATGAACAAGAACTCACTTAATATACAGTCCGAAATAGTTATCCTGCCTCATTGTCATCCAACTAAAATACTTATTGGCCCCCACCAATGATGTAGGTTACCCCCCAAATCACAAGAAGACAAATAAAATAGTTAATCAAAATAGTTAATCACTGTTAGAAAATGCACGAGTCACAACATGTTTCTTCCAAACAAAATGTGACTACTTGAGATAGACAATTATCAACAAAATTCTATAAACAAAAAATATATGCATGATAAATACAAACCACATAATAATTAAAACAAGTCAATTTAAACTATGCATGATATATTAATAATGGAGATTCAAGCAAATAAAGTGTTACATCATATATTTATATAATACCAAATCATATAATTTTACTATTAACTAGACCTTGCACATGATGTACAGATTAGAATGTTTATTAGGACCCCACTGGATTTAATGTTGAGATATAACAGCAAACAATATTTGTACGTATCTCTATGTTTCTTTACATTTGTTCTCATTAATTTCATGTAAGTTCTATATGTTATATAAACTATCACAATTTCATTCATTAACCTTATCTTTTAAAGTTGGGCAATCAAAGCTCAAGTTTTTTTCTTCTTCAATATCAAAAGATGAAGGTAAGATCAATTTTGAGAAATTTAATTATTTTCTTTTGAGATTGTTTATGCATTAAGAAGTTTTTTTTTTTTATATGCAGTTACTTGGTTGGATGCATAGGAAATTTCGACAGAATAGTAGTGGAGAACCATTCAAAGATTTGGTCATTGGTAAGTCACGTGCTAGCTACTTATATGCATTGAATACTTGAGACATGTCTATATAAACAACTTTATTTAAGTGATTATATATAATATATTTCTATGATATAACAATTTTAATATAAGATATATATAAAGTTGTTTTTATAAAATGTTCAAGTAATCATATCAGTTAGTATTTGCGCATGAATATTCGACTATAGAGAGATGCGGGTTCGAACCCAAAACTTAACTAAAATATGGTACTTGCATGCAAATCAACATAATGTAGCTCAAGATAGTGAAGTTAGTTTCCTATTGTTAACTAAATTTGAAGTATATTGATAAAAATAAATTAACATAAAAAATACACCTTTTAAAATATCTTTTGTGACAATCCAAAAGAGATGCAATACAAAACTTTCAAAATTGTAAAGGCTATTCATGTTTTGTCTCTTAAATAATTAAGAGTGATTTTATAGACTTCAAAAAATAGTATGTTTGAGTGTTCTATATCATAATTGATTTTATCTTTATAAATTTTAATATAAAACTTAAAACTTAAAATATTTATTTTTAAATATAATTTTTACATTTAAATCATCTTAACATAAATGAATCATATCATACATAATTTTGTCTTAAACTCATCATTAACCTCCAAAGCAACCACACTTATGATCAAAGACATATGTCTGAAATATTATGTCTCAACAGTGGTTTTAAAATTTTTAGAAATTCTCCGTAAATTAAATACGATTCAAATCTCATAAAATATTTAGAAGTCGTATTTATGTATATTTAATCCTGACAATTCTATTATGAATCCTATTTAATCGAAAAAAATTTAAAACTCTCTCTAATTCATGTTGCACGATTTCAAATACGGATTTTTATAGTCCACCTTATACGGTCTCAGACATAATCATCCGCATGCGTCTCATGTTGATGTTTCATTTTTTGCATACTAAAATCAATTTGTATGGCCAAATTCTACTCGTCCAGCCAAATTCTTTTTACCTTAACCTCATGTCACATTTGTTTATGTTAGGGAATTCATGCAATTGCCTCTCAGGCCAATCACAAGATGAAGAACATAACTATCATCAAAAACCAAATTTCGGAATCAAATTCACCAAAAAACCACAAACCAACACCTTCCGAAAATCCTTCGCCGGTCTAGAATCAACCCGAGAACACCACGAAGAAGACTTCGGAAGAGAATCCCAAGACGACACCATGTTCGATCTCTTCCCAGGCTTCCTCGCAATCGGAACCCTAGGATCCGACACACCAACATTTCCAAACACCTCAGTCCAAACCATAACCGAAAACGAAAACGAAGACGAAGTAACCGAAAACGATCTCAAACTCATCAACGACGAGCTAGAGAAAGTCCTTGTTGCTGAAACAAAAGACGATGTGATCAGCTACGATTCGTCGAGCCGAAACAGCCATGTCAGCACCGGGAGAAGCAGCCATGTAAGCATAATAACAATAAGTGGAAAACCAATCGAAGCAACAGGAACAGGAACGACAACAACATTAACAAGAGATTCATATTCAAATGCTGTTTGTCCTTTACAAGGGTATTTGTTTGGAACAACAGTTGAATATTCTGAAACAGCAGCTGCTAGTGTTGGAGGGAATAAGAAAGAGCATAGGACTTCGCTTGGTGAGTTGTTTCAGAGAAGTAAAATGGCGGAAGAGAGTTGTTTTGGGAAAGATGAGAAGAGAGATGCTGAGAAATATTCTGCTATGAATTTGATGAAAGAGAAAGTGAAGAAGAGAATGTTTCATTCTTGTTCTAAGAATTCTTCTTCTGTTAATGGTGGAAATGGTGATTCTGCTTCAGCTGAAACAAAACTCAATAAGGTAAATTTTTATTAAAATATTTTTAAAAATGTGTTTGGATTAGTTAATTAAATATTTAAATATTTAAATTGAATTTTTTATAATATTATAATCATGGTTTTAAATTTCGGTAGTCGGTTGGTTTGTGGGTGTTGCGATTGCAGTAATTGTGATTGTTATGATGGGTGAATTTTGATTGGGAAGTGTTTGAAATATAGTTAAAAATATGTAACATTAAGATTTTTTTATGACAAAATAAATAGATTTTTTGGATTCTGAAATTAAGTTTCGATGAAAATATTTGAAAAAACATTAACAGAGTGATTAGATGTGATATTCCTGATGCAACTAAAAGTGTAACTTTAAATCTCATTCTAATTGCGATTAATGCGATTGTAAAGACTAGTGTAGCAGTTAAAAGTAGTAAACCGGAATGTTCGTAGTATGTAGACTAATCCCACAAAAGTTAGTATAAAAATAAGGCGGGTGGACGGTCACTATTAAGAATGAGAGTATAAACCTTAGTTCGCCTAAAAAAAGGTGAATCGCATCTTAAAAACATAAAAATTACGAAGGTTAGGTTAATGTCCGTGTTCATAAAAACACGGAAAAAACGGTTCAGGAGTAAACGGGTATAATAGAGAGGTGAGACAAAATTTTGATCTGTCCTAAAAAAATATGTGAGAAAAACGGATATGTTTGACAAACCGAGCCCGATTCGCAGCAATTTAAAATTGTTATTATAATATGAAGACTAAAGTTTTGATTTTTGGTTTGTAGATACTCCATATGTTTAGGAAGAAAGTTCATCCAGAAAATTCAACAACTGGACACAAATCTGGTAAACATAAAAAGAATGAGAACAAGAAGAAAATGATGAATGATGGAGGTTTCAACAAAGGCTACCTTGTTCATCCAGATGAAGATTCATCTTCTTACAGGGAGCATTGGATCAAAACAGATGCAGATTGTAAGTGTATACAACTATACATTAATTTATTTATTTATTTTATGTTTTACTCAATTCATTTTAATTAATCAATAAGAAATTTAATTAATCTTGGTAATTGCTAATCAATTATAACTCTTAATTAATAAATAATAACATAAAATATGTATGCACATAATATTAAAATCTAACAATTAAATTAATTATTTCAATTTTTTGGATCTAGATTTCGACTTATAATAAGAACACAATTAACATAAATGAATAAATAAACGAGTTTATCCAATGTTAGGAAAATTTGAAATAATATATAAAAAAAAATCTTTTAAAATAAATTACTTTAAAGATTTTTTTGGTAAAAGTTAAAACAAAAAAAACCAAAAATATGTGTCAGTCTTTTAAAATAATCTATTAACTTTTTTAGTCTAGAATTATTATACAAAATTAAAATGGATAAATAAATGAGTTTATGCAATGTTAGGAAGACTTAAAAAATAAATAAATAAATAAATCTTGTAAAATAAATGACTAAAAATATTTTTTTTAATAAAAGTTACAAAAATAAAAAATATATTTCAGTCTTTTAGAATAATCAACTAAAGTTTTTATTAGAAATAATACCTAAAAAATTGGAGTATATATAAAAATGTGTATTCAAATTTGCAATATAACATTTAGTCACCATTACTTACATCTATTTAATGTCTAATTCATCTATTAAGTATTTAATTTGATTTCGAATATAAAAACATAAATTAATAATGTAAGTTTTGTCAAAATACAATGTCAATAAATGAGCTACTGAAACTTGAAAGAGGTCCGTAATTATTTAATGTCAAAATTAATTTTCTAATTAGATTAGTCGATTTTATAAACCGGTGTGAGTGGTGACTGGTGCTAAAAAAAATAAAAAATAAAAAAGATACACTAACAAAATACGTTTCTAATAAACTCCAAATTTTATGATAGATTGAAAAAAAATCTTCAAGAATATCTCATAGGCCAAATTTTATGATAGATTGAAAATAATTTTGAAGAATATCTCATAGGCCAATCGATATGTTTGGCCAATAAATAGTTACTTAAGTATCAAAGTATTATTTCTTCTTTAAAACCCTACTTTGAGGCTGGAGCCCATATAGGTTACATCTAGCATACCACTTTTAGCCACCCTATCACAACTATTTGTTTCTTCTCACTTGGTTTTTTCCATGCAATGCAGATTTAGTTCTAGAGCTTTGAAAAGAAATGAAGATATTGAATGTTTCAAGCTGTTATCCTCCATTAGTAATGTGTAATGTGGTGTTTGTATTTATATATTGTGATCTTATAATTCATCACTACTGTTTGTGACAAATGCCAAACTTTTATCTTATAATATGAAGCAGTTTGGGTTGATAAATGAAATAATAATTGAGGTAGTCATTTCCAATGTCTTACCTCATTGTGTGTATCTATGAAATGGATGGTTTATCTTATAATAGATTTGATATTGAGTTGACAATGTGAATTATATAATATAATTGATTTTGAGAATATATATATATATATATATATATATATATATATATATATATATATATATATATATATATATATATATATATATATGTATATCAGCAATGATTTATATTTACATAAATTCAAGCTCAATTAAATTTATCTGTCAAAGATATGTTCATCTTTGAGTTTATTACTACGAAAAACCCATTTAACAACGGTTGAGAATGACATATAATGACGCGGGCGAGGGCGTTGTTATGTAGATTGTCGTTGTATATATGATACTTACAACCACGGACTAGTAGGCATTGTAATAAACTGGAAAGCGCGCTAACTATCACAACGGATTTTACAATACATCGTTGTAATAAAAATAATTGTCCTCGGTTCGATTCCCTGCAGCGCAGTTTTGATATTTATTTTTTCCTGGACAGCGCGCCAGATATTATAACGGTTATGAAATATAACCGTCGTTAAAGTTTCTGCAAAATTAACAAATATGATCCTGCTTTTATAATTAATCCCATTTTTTAACCTGTATTATTGTTCTCCATATCACAGCACAGTAGAAAAATACAATTCACATTTTGTGATAAAGTTTTCATAATAATATTAATCGTATCATATTCATAATATCACATATACCACATTACAGTTTATCAGAACAAACAACCTACATAAATAAAATATCACATATATCATATTACAGTTTACACACATTACATAACTTCACATAATTGTAACTTGGTGTATTGGTATCTTGTCTCTTGGTGTCTTGTCTCTTGGCCTGGTGTCTGGACTCAAAATACCTATGATTTCAAATAATTATACTTGTTAGTAAAAATACTTCTAAACTATAACATACAATTAATATATTATGAATAAATAATAAATTACGTACTTGTTAATTTTCCCATATGCCTTCTTCATGATCGAGTCGTATAACATGCACGACATCTCCATCATATGAGGTAGGAACTTGTGTTGTGTAAGAAGGTGTGGACGGAATATCAAGACTTTCATCACTAAGAGGAATATATTTTCCTTGGAGAACGATTGACCATTTCCCCGATATGTCTGATGGATCGGTAACATAGAAAACTTGTTTTGCTTGAGAAGCCATGATGAATGGTTCTGTATTAAAAGATGCCTTGCCAAGGTCGACCCGGGTGAATCCTAAGTCATCAATGTCTACACCATTACTATTATTGGGAACCCACTTGCATTTAAATAAAGCCACTTTAAAAATAACATAATCAATCTCCCAAATTTCATCAATGACACCATAAAACGCGGTAGTTGCCAATACCGGATTCTTATCTTTCGAACTAGAGAAATACATCGATTCGGCTTCAACCATAACCCCACTATTTTGCATTGTACTACGATCATCTTTTGATTTTGTAAAAAAGGTATAATGACCAATGTCGTATGCACTCCTAATGACACAAAATTTTGGCTCATACAACAACCATTTGAGTATCTCGGATGCACTACGATCATTAGATACACTTTTATTAAACCAATCCATGAATCTATTGTTATGGTCTATCAACAACAACTTGTCACTCATTCGGGTATATTTTTTCTTCAAAAGTCTTTTGTGAGTATCTATGTAAGGTTGAACCTCATCTATATTATTCAATATATAGAAATGTGATTGAATAACTACATCCCGAGCCATTGACCTAACATTTAGACCTTGAATACCTCTTCCTTCTGTGTCAGCATGACGAGACTTTGGAATTCCTATAGAATCTGCATCCGACAAATAGTTTATACAAAACTCACCAGCTTCTTCTGTGATGTACCTTTCAACAATCGAAGCTTCCGGTCGGTGATGATTCTTCGTATATCCTTTAAAGATCTTCATATATCACTCTATTGGACACATCCACCTTAAATAAAGTGGACCACAAATTCTGATTTCTCTTACGAGATGAACAAGTAAGTGAACCATAATCTCAAAAAATGATGGCGGAAAATACATCTCCAATTAACACAAGATTATGGCAGCCTCATCTTCTAATTCATCCAATTTTTTGAAATCAAGAACTTTATTACATATGGCATTAAAGAATAAACACAATCTCGTTATAGTTACTCTCACATTTTTTGGAAGGATCACACAGATAGCCACTAGTAGAAGTTGTTGCATCAATACATGACAATCATGAGATTTTAAACCAATTAACTTGAGATCTTTCATTGATACAAGTTTCTTGATGTTTGATGAGTAACCTTGTGGAACTTTAATACCTTGCAAACACTCGCAGAACATCTTCTTTTCCTTTTTAGATAGAGTGTGACATGTTGGAGGCAGAGAAGTTCTTTTTCCTTTCTCTATTGTAGCCAACTGTTTTCGTATACCTATCTTCTCCATATCAAGACGGGAAGTCTTACTATCTTTAGTCTTGCCCAGAATGTTTAGAAGTGTGCCAATCAAACTATCACACACATTTTTCTCCACGTGCATCACATCAAGACAATGTCTAACATCAAGACTTGACCAATATGGAAGATCAAAGAAGATTGACCTCTTTTTCCATATATTTTTTGCAACTGCCCATTTTTCTTTTTCTCTCTTCCCACCTTTTTCTTTTTCTCTCTTCCCAAAGACAACATTAATGTGTTCCTGCCGTTGATAAACTTCATCCCCGGTTAAAGGTTTAAGAGCCTCACCAAACTCTTGCTCTCCATTAAAAGCCTCTCGCAATCTACGATAAGGATGACCCGGTTTTAGAAATTTTCAATGCCCAAGGTAAACGGTCTTTTTTCCAAACTCAAGTTGGTGATAACAAGTATCATCTTCACATATAGGACACGCTTTATATCCTTTGACACTGTATCCAGCCAAATTACCGTAAGCCGAAAAGTCGTTAATTGTGCAAAATAACATTGCACGCATATTATACTTTTCCCCAGAATATGCATCATCAACTTCAACGCCTTCATCCCACAAGAGTCGTAAATCATCAATTAAAGGACTTGGATAAACATCTATGTCGTTACCAGGTTGTCGTGGTTCAGAAATCATCATACTTAATAGTATATACTTGCGCTTCATGCACAACCAAGGAGATAGGTTGTAAATAGTGAGAAGAACAGGCCACGAAGTATAATTAGTGCTCAGATTACCAAAGGGGTTCATTCCATCGGTGGCAAGCCCAAGCCTAAGGTTTCATGGCTCGACTCCAAAATCCGGAAACAACGAATCAATTTTCTTCCATTGCAACGAATCAGCTACATGGCGAATGTTTCCATCACAAATCCTTTCATCTGCATGCCATCTAAGATTCTTTGCGTCATTCGAATTAGCAAAATGTCTCTTTAATCGTGAAGCCATTGGCAAGTACCATAACACTTTAGCAGGAGGATGCTTCCTACTAACATTGTCATAGCTTGTAACGTGACACAACACATTTCGGACATTGAAACAAGTCTTCATACTCTTTCCGGTATAATATGCAATCATTAGGGCAAGCATGTATCTTCATATAATCCAGACCCAGTGGACACAATATTTTCTTGGCCTCAAAGCAACGATCCGGCAATTTGTTATCTTCTGGTAACATTTGTTGTAGCAATTCAAGTAATTCCGCGAAACTTTTATCCGACCATCCATTTTTTTCCTTCAGATTAAACAACTTTAACACCGCCGACAATCGTGTGAACTCTGTGCATCCTTATATAAAGGGGTTTCTTTATCACTACATAAATTATCATAAATATGAGCATTCATAAAAGAAGATTCCCCAATATCACGGAACATATCCTCTAGTTGATCTTCCATATATTCATCTTCCTCCACTCTTTGACTTTGTGACGCCCGACTTTCCTTATTATCCACCTCACCATGCCACGTCCATATTATATAATTTTGACATATACCATCACAAGAAAGGTGATTGTGTATTTCTTTCTTTGTACCCTTTTTGATATTCGTGCAAACAACACAAGGACAATACAAGATACAATTATTGCCGGGAAGATGTTTATCAGTGTATTCAAGGAATTCACGAACTCCGTTCTCATAAACCGGACCTAATCTATTGGCTTTCATCCAACTATGATCCATTATAACTTCTGAAATTTATACATGTATAATAATGTGAATGACACACCAAAATCTAATCCAAAAACTCAAGCATATCCATATACAATATGAATAAAGAAAAAATCAATGAAGATGTACTCTCATACTAAACGTAAAGCATATGAAACATCTCAATCTGACTTGAGCATATACAATATGAACAAAGAAAAAAGGAATGAAGATATTGAAGAATACCGTACTTCGAAGTTGTAATCAAATGAACGTAAGAAATGAAGATGTTGAAGAGTACCGTACGTCGAAGCTGAAGAATCAAATGAACGAAGATGGTCAATATTTAAGCATAAACCAAGAAAAAAGGAATGAAGATGTTGAAGAGTTCCTTACTTCAAAGCTGAAGAAGCAAATGAATGAAGACGGTCAATATTTGAGCATAAACCAAGAAAAAAGGAATGAAGATGTTGAAGAGTACCTTACTTCGAAGCTGAAGAAGCAAATGAATGAAGACGGTCAATATTTAAGCTCCAAATGAATGGATACGAAGAGGGTAAAGGTTAGGGCGTCTCTGGCTCACTTGTTCGATTAGGGCGTCTTATGAAAGAAATACATAATAAGTTTTGTTTTAATTTATCAGTAAAGCTTTTAATCTCGGTTGGAGAAACAAACCATAGTGGAATCTTAAGTGACACACGCTAAATGTATCCTAAAAAATGGAAAAAATGTGTTGCGGGGAATCGAAGCTTGTTACATTTCATTTATTACTACGGTTGTTCATCTTAACCGTTGTAAAATCATTTACAATTTATTTTTTAAATAATGGACTTAAGTGGCACACGCTAAATGTACTCTAAAAAATGGAAAAAAAAATGTAGTTGCAGGGAATCGAAGCTTGCTACATTTTATTTATTACTACGATGGTTTAAATCAACCGTCATTAGATGACCCAGCTTTTGCCTGGACGCGAAATTTTTAACCTATTACAACGGCGTAAAAGGATGCGTTGTAAGCCTGGCGTTGTTGTTTTAGCATTTTGTAGTAGTGGTTGTAGAGTCAATTTCACACTTAATCATTACTATATACAACTTTAAAAAAAACACGTTAATAAACTCTTTATGGGCATCCAACCTCAAAACATGATTGTACCTACTACTTTACTTAACCACAAACTTTCCAATACCACTAACACTAATTTTCCAAATCATTCTATCCCTTAAATATTTATTTGATATTTTAGACTAGGTCTTCATTCAAATCATATATTAAATGATATGTCAAAGTTGTATCCTATTAATACAAATTATAATAAAGTTGTTTGTGATGTATGTAATTTTACAAAACAAAAGAAATTTTCTTATACTATTACCTTTTCACATATAACTACTAAGTTTGAGCTACTACATTTGACATTTGGAGGTGAATATTAACTCTTTTTGTATGTGGACACATATTATTTTACCATACTAGATGAAGTATTCAAACATGTCTAATCTTTTGTCCAATTGATTAAAAGCCAACTTAATCTCATTATCAAAACTATAAAGATCGGATAATAGTCAGGAGTTTTCTTTATCAATATTTTACACATCTAACGTTATTCATTACCAAAGATTTTGTGTTGAAACTCTACGAAAAAATGATAGTGTAAAGAGGAAACATCGACACAACCTAAATGTTGGAAGAGCTTTACTCTACCAGTCTAAACTTCCAAGAAATATTTGTGGATGTATTGGTCAAAAAGTACATATGTGTGTGTTCCTCCTACAATGATAGGAGAACTCAGAGGCCTTAGTAGATATATAACAGATAATAATGGTTAGGGTTGGCCCACAGTGGTGAGAATTCCTGTAGGGTGGTGTTTTATGGTGGTTTTAGGAGTCCTGCTAGTGTGAGGTGAAAGACTTTGTAGATGAATGATATGCTTAGGTATAAGCATATGAAGGGTGTGATCGGTGTGAATTATGATATCCCTTTCCTCCACTAAGGGAGGTATATTTGAAGAGACCTTTTAGGCCTAGGTTTCTTTTTGGAAAGGGTCACCGCCTACCCAGTTAATGGTGGATCATTGAATCCCTATTTCTACGGGGGATCTGAGTCGGTTAATTACCCTAACTCCTGTAATACCTTGACTTTTAAATCCAATGTTTTATTTAATTATTGATGTGTTTTATTACTTATACTTGAATTTTGGAATTTTCGGTGTGTAGGGATATTTTGGTAATTTTTTAATTATAGGGGTTATAAAATCAGAGAGCAGAAAAATAAAATATTATTATTGAGGTTATTACGGATAATTAGATATATTTAATTATTTTTGTGATAGGTTGAAAGAATAGAAAGTAAAGAAACTTTGATTAAATAATTATTTGAATTAAATATTTATTTAATTTAAATAATAATTTATGAAAATTAAGAATAAGGGGAGAAATTGAGTTTTTAGAGAAGTTGAAGGGTTAAGTTGTAGTAATGAAGTTTTGTGGGAATATTTGAGATTTTGCAAAACCTATTAGGTTATATAAATGGAAAAAATTGGGATTTAGAAAACACTATTTCGTAAAATTGAGAGAAATCAGAGGAGTAACTAGGGCTCTAGGAAGGAGAAGTGGTTACTTAATCCAAAACTCTGCAATTTCAAGGTAAGAGGAAAATTGTCTTATTGATGAGTGATTTAGGCAGCTAGGATGGTGAGGGTTCCTTACCCTCCTATCACCGCCTTGAGGTAATGTTGTTTTTCCCTAATTTGTACGATCTGTGTAATTTTGGCCAAATAAGGTTTGGGCAAAACCTTATGGGCATAATCGATAAAAATTTTGTTCGTATGATTTCTCTGAGACCCAAAAAGGGGATTTGGGATAAATCCCCTATGGTTTCTAATGTCCTATTATTTGTAAGTTTACACTATTGTAGTTGATTGTGGTGTTCTGTGTAAATTCTATGTTGTAGCGAGCGATTTTTTTCGGTGACGTGACCACCTTATCGGTGGGTTTTCCTCACCGCAATTAGGAGGAGGGGGTGCTACTTTCTAATTTCTTATTTATCTCGTGAAGCTGAAGGGAAAGGGAAGGTTGTTGCACCCCAAAATTTGCCCTCCTTACTTTATTACTAACTAGCTTATGTTGCATTGCATTTTGCATTATCATGTGTGCATATCATTGGTTCTTAGCATGGGGTCAAGGTGCCTGAGGCAATGCTTCAAAGGGTCAAGCAAGAGTCCTGGTATTGTCCAAGAGAGCTCAGGTGGATCATCCTCTTCTAACCAGTGCATAGATTAGGGTTTTGAGATTCTTGGGTTTATTGCTTCAATGGGTAAGCTCCTTGGGTTTTTATCATCATCAAATGGCATATATTATCTTTGTTGGAGAGGATACACATCATATTCAGAGGGATTTGGATTTGGAGACTGTGTTATTTCCTCCTAGACTGAGGATACCACAACTAGGGTTCGCTATAAAGTCAGTTTATTTCTGATTTTTTGGGCAAGACTTGAGTCCATGATACTCCTTGGGTCCCTAAGTACCTAGGGATGGGAGGTTGTCCATCAGTTTGTTTCAGGGGAAGTTCAATTGGCCAATGGATTGAAAATCAGTTGAATTGGATAAAAGTCAACAGTGAGAGGAAAAGTCAACTGTGGAGTTTTGAGGTTCTCTCTAAGGTTTCAAGGTCTCACATCCTCATATGGTCTTCAAGGGTCAAGCTTCATACATATTTATCAGAAATTAGGAGTTGGTCCAAAGTTTCTAAATTTGGAAAGTGACCTATAATGAAAAGTTTCCATTTTTGGCAGGTATCTACACTGCATTCAACTTGACTTTTCATCATCAAGAAAGCTTTAAATGAATTTCTCTCCAACATGAAAGTTGAAGATCTTTTTCTCCTCTTTCCAACAAGTACTAGTGGGTCTCCATATCATTTGTGAAGCTCCAGTTATGGTCCAAAAAAGGCAAGGTGATTTTTAGGGTTTCATTTTCACAACTTTTAGGTTTTGGGACATATGGACCTATGATTAATTCCATTGCTTTAAGACATGTTCCAACATCCAAAAACAATTCCTAAGAAGCATTTTTGGCTTTTTAATCAAGTGGTTCTATGGTTTATTCTTCACTTATTTTTTATTATTCAAAAAAGCCAAGTCATCAAAAAACTCATGAATCATTTGTTTTCAAGGCCCAATTTGAATATGGTGTGATTAGCAATCCAAATGAAGGTGATCCATCAAATAATTCTCAAGTATCCATGCAAGGAGAAAGGTGTAATTCACATTATGCATTTTTCCAAAATTATTCAAAAATCATTAAACAATGGATTACCCAAGCCCAATTCCTTATCAGTGACAAACCCTAGGCTATTTAAACCTATCCATGCACTGGTTAGGGTTCATTCATGTGCATTTGGAGGAGAACCACAATTTGGAACCCTGAAGCTTTCTTTCCTTGGATCTCACGAATTACAAGGTCTTCCCTCAAAGTTCTTCCACAAATCTCTTCCTGGTGATTTCTAGAACACAACCCAACCACCATTCGCAGCCAAAAGCAAGGATTGGAGATGTGCCATCTCAGGTTGATGATTTTTTTCGTGCTCCCAAAACTCCTCTTTTTTATGTCTATTTTGTTGTGTTATGTCTGATGATCATCCTAATATAATTGGTTTTTAATATGGATGCGTATATGGCTTGTAATGACCATTTAAAGTTTTATGCCCTAATGCATTCTTCTTCATTTTTCAATATATGTTGGTTATTTTTTAATTTGGAGTGCATAATCTTAATCCTCATGAAAAACTGGTTGGATTAGTGTATTTGTTTGTAGTTTCTGGGCAGCTGCAGGTTGGTGTGCATCCAAGGTGACGATCGGAACCCTAAGTCCGTCGCCGGAAAAAATTGCAGGTCGCCGGTGGGATTTTGGGGAAGACGATGTTGTGGCCGTTGGATCATGGGATCTGACGGTCCACAGTGTGCCATGTGGTTCTTTTTATATTTTTTTTCTGAATTTAATTTAATAATTCCGTGTTTATCACCCCACGGGTCTTACGGTGCACATCCAATTGTTTTATTTGGTTTTAATTAATTTTATTTTAGTTGACCACATCTGGATCGTATGATGAATCAAACGATCCACAGCCTGCCAGCAATTTAAAATAACCACGCGCTTTGCACATGGCATGCCCACGGTAAATCCACTCTTATTTTTGTTTTTTTTTCTGATAAATATGGGCGGGCCTTTGCTATGCACACCCTCCCTGTCAGCCCATTTCCTCTTTTTCAACGCATTTGGATTACTGAATGCACCCCCCACTTCTTATTTCATTTTTATTTCATTTAATTCATCATTTTCATATTTTAATTATTAAAATTACGTAATTGCATTTTAAAATTCCCAAAAAATTCATGCATCATTTTCATCATTTTAATAAGATTTTACAAATTTTATTTTTTATTTTTGTTTTATTTTTATCATTTAAATTAATTGTTTAATCTATTTTCTTTTTGCATTACTCATATCATGCATACTTAAAATTATTTATTTTATTTCTCTGCATCCGTAAAATATTTTTGATCCTTTCTTTTTGAATTTGTTCACTAACATCCTAAATTGCATAAAAATATTTTTCTTTCATTTTTAAATTTATTTCATATTGCATTTAGGTCCTTCCCTTTGGCACACTGAGCCCTAATTCCCACCTGAACTCTGCCTAATTATTTGAATGACTAATATCTTGATTTTTTGCAGGGACTTTTGATATGTTGTTTGCCTCTGGTTGTGGAACCTTAATGTTTAATTTGGGAATTTTAGGAGTCATTTTTCTAATTATCTGATTTGTTTTCACTTGAGATTTTCTTGCAAGCGCATCTTTGACCTTGTATGATTATCTGTTTGAAAAGGCACTTGTGCCATGTGTTTTGGGGTTGTTCCTTTGATTATTATCATTGTTGTTTACCATTGTTTGATTTTCATTCACCTCATTTCTCTCACTTGTGTTTATTCTGTACTAATCTTCTATGCAGGAACTAAGGTAAGTTTCTTTAAGGGTATGGATAAATACCCATGGTCACCCTTATCCTTTCTTTCTCTCCTATCCTCTTCCTTTAGGATTTAGGTTGTCGTCAAACCTCATTAATCGTAGGTCACCCATGCATGATAACTTTAGGATTCATAGCCCCCCCTTAGAGTTACCCTTGTGTCTTCTCTCTTCTCATCTCAAATTTCTTTAAAACACTTAATAATAATAAGGTGTATTGCGCACGAGCCTTAAGTATGGGGAATGAGAAATGAGGGGCTTCCTCTCATCTTTCTAGAGTGCTTAGCGAGCGTCCTGTCTTGGGACGATGCGTTAAGTATTCGCCCCTGTGCCCTAGACTTTGGTGCAATGCAACTTAGGAACTGACTTAAGCCACTTCTGTCCTAAAAAACACAAACCAACTTCAAACCTTTTTGTCCTTCGGGACCTTCAACTTAAAGGCTATTTTCAAAAAGGGCACGTTATTTTCCGTCTGAGAGGCAAACAGGCATCGACCCTAACTGTCGGACGCGAACTTAATGTCGCTCATAAAAAACACAAAAAAGAACTTGGTCCGAACTACGTTGACTCTGAATTCCCCATTGCACAAGGGGGGTACGTAGGCCTAGGACGTCGACGTCCTACCGAGTCAGTCTTTGTCTTTCCCTCTCCGTTTTAGTACAGCCTTAGATGATAGCATAACTCACCCTTAGAATAGACAACAAGCGTGGATCCCATCGAGTACGATGGACGCGTGGGGTGCTAGCACCTTCCCCTCGCGTAACCGACTCCCGAACCCAGGTTATGGTTGCGATGACCATTCCTTTCCCTCTTCCTCAGGTTTATGCGATGTTCCCTTTCCCTCTCTTGGGATAAATTTACACGGCTGGCGACTCTGTTTTTTCCGCGCCACTCTCGCGTTTGTACCTGGATGAAAATCCTGGGAGCGACAAAGGTATCTAAAACTAACCTTGCACGCGAATGTCTAACAGGACAAACGCTTCAAAGAGATTCGGGGAGTCCGGGGTCAGGTTATACAATGGGTAGTTGTCAGTTACCCATCCTATATGTGGTTATCTACAGGATATTAGCTTT
This sequence comes from Lathyrus tuberosus, assembly GCA_022829125.1. NCBI lineage: Eukaryota > Viridiplantae > Streptophyta > Magnoliopsida > Fabales > Fabaceae > Lathyrus > Lathyrus tuberosus. Next base: position 14,692,850 of record JALAZF010000027.1, on the reverse strand, counting down.
AGGTTTGGCTTTGTAATTGATAGTGCTAATCTGTTAATGGGTTGGGAAAGTTTCTTGGGAAGTATGAGTGAGAGAGATTGAGTTTTTGTTGATGTTTTTGGTAAGGTACTGGACCTAAGTTGGATTGGTATGAAGGTACTGAACCTATGGTTTTTTATTAGTATACTCGCTAAGATTTCCCAATCTTATGCCTACGTATTCCTGTTTAAACGAAACAGGGAAATCAGAGCAATCGTAGTTCCACTTATTCTAAGGGAGGAAAAAGATGTTTTGGTGTCTTGTTCAAAGCCCAAGACAGAGGCTAAAAGGGTTTATTTGTGTCTTGTTCAAAGCCCAAGATTGAAGCTAAAAGGTTTGACTAAGAGAGAATTTGTTATCTCTAAAGAGGGATTGTTGATTTTTTGTGTGCCTTGACCAAAGCCCAAGGTTGAAGCTAAGAGGTTAATTGACTCTACTGGGGAAGTCTTTATATAAAGCTTGAGGGGAGGCTGTATGAGACCGACTCAACAAGAGAGTGGATATATGGGTGTCTTGTACAAAGCCCGAGACGGAGGCTAAAAGAGACTGACTCTTTGGGGATATCCTTATATGAAGCCTAGGAGGAGGCTGTCTGTTTGAATTTTCCAAGGAAAGTGTTTTATCTGTCTTGTACAAAGCCCAAGATTGAGGCTAAAAGGAGCCTAACTCGACTGAGGATATTATTTCTCAAAGCCTAAAAGTAGGCTGAGAGGAATTGACTCCGTTGGGAAATATATTTGTCTTGTATAAAGCCCAAGATTGAGGCGAAAAGGGTTTGACTCGACAAGAGAGTGCTTTTATCTGTCTCGTACGATGCTCGAGGTTGAGGCTAAAAAGGGTTGACTCAATAAGAGAGTGATTTTTATCTGTCTCGTACAAAGCCTGAGATTGAGGCTAAAAAGGGTTGACTCAACAAGAGAGTACAAAAAGACGACGGACTCAACAAGAGAGTCTAAGAGAGTGGTTGACTCAACAAGAGAGTCTGAAAAGTAACCGACTCAACAAGAGAGTCTGAAAAGTAGTTGACTCAACAAGAGAGTCTGAAAAATGGTTGACTCAACAAGAGAGTCCAAAAAGGTGATTGACTCAACAAGAGAGTCTGAAAAGGTCAGCTCCGCTGGGGAGAATCATTGTACAAAGCCCAAAAGGAGGCTGACTTTCCTGAGGAAAGGATCATTATACAAAGCCTAAGAGGAGGTTATCTTCTGCTGGGAATTATTGAGATCCCAAGGCAGGTCCAAGTGGGGAATCAACTCTTGCGGGGGAATATAGAAGAGTTGATAGATCAGAGACCTTGAGGTTCTGATTTGAGATAGTGTTATGATGATGATAAACTAACCCTGGCTTGGAATTTTAGGAGAGAAACTGGGTTTTAGAACCCACAAGTTTTATCTCTGCTGGAGATTAATCCAGAATCCGGGGTTTCTTCCTATATTTGTAAGGAACTTGAGAATGTCTTTGAAACTCAAGGGTATTTAGATTGTTCAAGTATATTAGTATATTCTATCTTTGTACAATGCCCAAGAGGAGGCCGACTCGTTTAAGGGATGAGTATCAACCCTAAAATTGGTCTGAGGGCTTTTTAGACTCCTTGAAGAAAGACAGCTCTAGCAAAGGATGACTAAGTTATGTCCTATACCTCTAAGAGGTCGTGAGTGTCCTTGTATGAAGCCCAAGAGAATGTATGAAAACTTTTAAGAAGCCGACGGGTCCTTGTATGAAGCCCAAGAGGAGGCGGGGATGCTTTTAGGAAGCCTGTGGGTCCTAAACCAAGAAAAATTCAAGAAATGTTATTCACAGAGAATAGATCATTTAGTGAAAGTTCTATGATTTGAAGAAACTCAGGAGATGTTATTCACAGAGAATAGATCAACTCCGGGAAGTAGAGTTTCTTTGACAATTTCTAGGGGTGACAGTCTGAGAAAAGGTTCACCGAGAATACTGCATTTCTCTTTGTTCCATATTGTTTAACCCTAAGAGAAGGGAAGACTGTATCTGGAAATCCTATGGGGATCTAGTTTTGTTTGTATTTAAGAGTGACCAACATGGCTTTACCTAGTTCTAGACCTAGTTGTCGGGGAAAACTCTAAATAACTATACTAGTATATATACAGTGGATATATGACAAGTATGTAAAAGGGTATGAAAGAAGACTAACCATGCGCAGCTTCCCACAATATAGTTATATATATTTGACATGTATTTAAAAGGATAAAAGAAGACTAACCATGCGCAGCTTCCCATAATACAGTTATATATATTAAAGCGAGTAAATGGAAGCGGATAAAAACTTACAGGCGAGCAAGCTTCAATGTTGTATTGTTAGTTGTTCAAAGAAATTAAAGAAAGTTTTGATAACAACTGTATATTGAATCTAAATCAAAAGGGAAGTTGTTTTGAAAAGATTGTACCGGGACTTATACAACGTCTGAGGCCTAAAGAGGTTTTCTGTACAAAGGTATGGGTCTTACAACTCAAGGAGAGGCCCAACGATTATTTTGAAAAAAAGAAAGATGGGACTTACAACACGAGGGTAGGCCCAGATGGTTTGTTTGAAAACGGCGATCGCGCCGAGGTTTTTGAAAACACCACGGGTCTTATACAATGTCTGAGGCCCAGCAAAGTATCTTATTTACAAGGAATGGGTCTTACACTCTATTAGAGGCCCAAAAGAATTTTTTGTACAAGCGATGGAGCTTACAACTCAAGGAGAGGCCTAAGGAGTTATTTTAAACTGGTGATCGCGCCTAGATTTTTTTATCGTGTCGGGGCTTATACAATATCTGAGGCTCAAAGAGGTTTTGGTTAAAAGGGATTGGGTCTTACACTCTATTAGAGGCCCAAAGTTTTTATTTAAAAGAAAAGATAATAGGGCTTACAACTCGGGGAGAGGCCCATGTGAAGGACAGTGATCGCACCGTCGTTTTGAGAATCGTATCGGGACTTATACAAATGACTGAGGCCGAAATTGTTTGTATATGATAAGGGATGGGTCTTACACTCTATTAGAGGCCCATGAGTGTTTGAAAAAGATTTGTGAGGGTGAAAATCAAAGAAACCCTAATTTCATCATTTTTAAAAGTAAATTCTTAAAGAAAATCAATAAATAATGAAAAAATACCAAATAAGCTTGAATAAACAACTTGTGATTTTTGGTTAAGATTTGAAAAATGATGTTTTAATCACAAGATGAATTAAAACTCATTTGGTTTTGATTTTCAAGATAAAAATCCACTTTTAAAAGTGTTGAAAACAATTAAAAATGAATTTATTTACAAAAATACCAACTATATTAAATAATTAATATAAATCTAATTTTTTTGGGGAATAAAATATTTTAACATTTTTGTGATTTTTTGCAAAAAGAACCAATAAAAAATCATTAAAATTGAAGGAGAAATTAATTTTCCAATTCATTTAAAATAATATAATAAATATTTAAAAAGTGGAAAAAATGGTAAAAAGAGGATCTGGGGCGAGGGGGATTCGAACCCCAAACCTCTTATGTGCAGCGTGCGCCTTCTACCACTGGGGTGGTGATACATCCGTGTATCAAAACCACCCTATGAATACATGAGACATGCCTTGTTTTTGGCCTGGCCAAGGCAGGGCAAGGCAAGGTTTTGGCCAAAAACGTGAAGCTTGTAACTTTCTCATTTCTCCATGGATTGGGACAAAATTTAGGTCTATCCTGCCTAGAATTTCACAAGGAATCCAATGGTGGTGGTGGTTTTTTCAGATGAGACTCCTATTTCAAAACCTGATAGTGTTCTTGAAATAGGCCTATAATTGCATTTTCTATGCTACCTCTTGTTAGAGGCATGAATTACATGATTAATTGGTTCAAACACAACATATATAACATGTATGAGATGTGCATGGTCAGTGGACTTCAAAGCAATGCATATTTCAAAGAGTTCAAGTTGTGATGCTTACCTATTTAGGAGCTTTTTGGGTTATCTGCCAAGTTTCTTGTGCCAGAAGTAATTTGATGCTTTAGACACTCTCAATTGATCCCTTAGAAGCTTTTAGAATGGTTGGAACCAGCTGGAATCCTCTGGAACAAGTTTGAACTTTTTCTTGCAAAAAGGGCAAAAGTGACCAATATGGCAACTCTCTCAAATAGTGTTCCAGATGTGGGGAACCATTTGGGACAGTTCAAGGATGATATTTGGAGTGTGTTCGAGGTTTTATCTGGTTTTGAAAGGGACTGAATCAAGACATGGCTTGAAAAATGTAAAAAAGTCCAATTTTGAGGTTTTGAGAGGGGACTTTGTGATTTTGGTGTTACAGGTCACATGTGAGAGTTTGGACAACTTAGATATGACATATTGGATGTGTTTGGATCATGAGTTGTGATGGAAATGCTCTCTAACTCAAAAACTCAGAGTTACCTTGTAAAAGAAGGCATTTTGGCCTAGAGAAAGGGATTTTGAGGAAAGCAAGTGTTGTAGTGCTTTGGTGTACTCAAACTGGTCACAAATGAGCTCTATTTATAGTAGAGCAAGTTTGTTTTGCAAGCAATAGTGTGTGGCAACTACAGCAGGCTGTTGCCCAATTGGATCACTTTGGAATCTTAAGTCTCCTCTAGCCATTGACTAGAGGTTAGAGCATAGGCTTTGTAGCTTTGGTTCAGAGATAAACTTGGACTGAATTCAGTTGGAATAGGCTTAATTCATGCCACCTTGGTGCATCCATTGAATGCTTGAAAACAAAATTGGAGTCTTGAAGCATCTTTAGCCTTTTTAGGTTTGGCATGCTATTTGTAGATTCATGGACTTTGGAGGCTTGGAGATCAGATCATCCCCCTTGGATTTGATCCTCAGATGTGTCCAAAATGATGACAAGGCTAGGATTTGTCAGATTTGATCAAATCGAGCAAAATGCACAAAATCTGCCAAATCTGTCTTGGAAAAATCAGTTCATGAGGCCATGTTTCAAGGATTGTATCTCCTTGCTCAAATGGAATTTGGAGATGATCTGGTACTTGTTAGAAAGCCCTCATGGCATACTCCAACTTTGATGTCCAACCCAAGACCTGGTTTGACTTGGATCAAGGTGAAAAATGTCCCTACATTTCGGAAAAAGTAAGGCAGATTTTGACTTAGTGAAAATTTCACTAAGTGTTGAAAAAATGTGATTTTCATGTTTTCAGCCATTTTGATCACTCCATAACTAAAAATCCATGGAGAATTGGAATGGGATGTAGTTGACACTTTTAAAGTATGCCATGAGAGCTACAAATCCATCTTTGGACCATCCAAAATGGTTGCTTGGATCTCAAGTTATGATCCTTGAAAGTTGGTACCCTAGCCATTTTCTTTCATAACTTAGAAAAATTCTAAGTTTTTTATGGTTACCCCTTTTACAAGTTATTTCACTTTCTTTGGTTTTTATTGATGAATGATGATTCCAATCACACGTTAACATCATTTTAGGGTTAAGGAACCTTGGTTGACCAAAAAAAATCAAAAAGTCAAACTTTGACTTTTTGTACAGTTGACTTTTTCAGTAGATGAAATCTAAACTATGCGATCCTCTAAACTGTGGAGACCCTCAAATCATGTCTTGAGGTCTTGGCTCATGTTTTGTTCCAAAAGTCAACTTAGGGGTGAATTAGGTCAAGAAACCCTAATTCCTAATTTTTTGATAAATGCATCCCCTGAGGTTAAATTGACTTGATGATTAGGTCCATGAGGTCCCATGGAGTATCTTAGGTTATGCTTTGAAGCAATGGCTCATTCCCAGAGGAAAATTCCCATCTGGAGGCCTTGGTCGACCAAATCCCTAATTTGGTGACACTGGCGATCTTGAGGCTTAATCCACTTGGAATGCTGCAATCTTGTGCTCGGTTCTTGATGTGGGAGTCCTCTTGATCCTTTATAGAGGTTTGAGAGGTTAGGCAAGTTGAATATCATGTCATTCCTTGATTGATCCTCTGTCTAAGCTGTAATACCCCAAAATTTGCCCTCTCATTTCTTCATATCATTTTGCATATGCTTTCATTTCATTGCATTGCATTCAAGCATAGAAAAAATAAAACATTAAACATTTAGCATTGCATCTTGCATAAGGGCATGTGATCAGTTGTTTCTCAAAGAGGTGGATCATCCAAAGCAAGAGAATAAGAGCCAAGGGTTTCTCAACAATCCCCAAGGGTCTCTTACATCATATATTATCCCACTTGATCCCCACAAGTCATTGGAAGATGGGAATTCATTAAGAGGATTGAACAGTGCATCATCTCCTATCACAAAAACAGTCCAAATTAGGGTATTGAATTCAAGTGGTCTCCTGATGAAATTTTGATTCAAACTTGATCTCAATGTTTTCTACATGATATCAAGTGTCTAAGGATGGAAGATTAGCCATTGGTTCATTTCATAAGAGGTTCAATTGATCAGTTGCTTGATAATCAAGAAATTGGGAAAAAGTCAACTGTGCAGTGAAAAAAGTCAACTCCTGACTTTTTAAGGTCAAATTCATGAAATTCAAGTTATATATGTTTATTGGACAATATTTGATCAAGAAATGATGGAGGAATAATGAAAAATCAAGAAATCACAAAACTGCCAAAAATAGAAACTTTAGGGTTTCCAAAAATGGCAAGTTTGGACCATTTTGCACTACACTTTGAGGCTCTCTTTCTTCAAGATAAAAGCTCCAAACTTTAGGCCCAATTTGAGCTAATTAAAGTTCATGTTCTGAGTTTCAAATCCATATAAAGAACTCTTCCATTGGATCGAAATTGAGGGAGTTATGATCAATCAAAGTTTGACAAAACTAGGTCAAAAACCAAGTCATGACAAGGCAAGACTAGGCCCCTGCGCCATAATTTTGACAAACACATGGTGGGCAAGATGTAAAACCATTTTTCTCATTGAAGGATGCCTCAAATGAAAAAATGTTGGACATCAAAGTTGTTCCTCTCCATGTCCTCTTCAACTTTGATGTTGGATAAATTTTCATTTGAGCAAGTTATGATGGAGTTATGAGGGTCCAAATTTGGTTGCTTCACACTGAAAATTCCCTAAGTCGCCATGCCTTGCCTGCAGGCCAAGTTGCCCACCACACACCAGTTTTGATTCCCAATGTTTCAAGTCCTATTTGAGCAAGATAGAAGTTTCATTTCCAATCATGTTTCACACCAAACTTGTAGTATTACACGTCCTTAATCCATTGACCTCAAGAACTCATCAAATCATTCACTGAGTAGGGAGAATTTCATCTGCAAACTACCCTACTCGTCACTGATGCATTGACTAATTTTAGCAGATTGTGTGCACAATTTGGTTCAGTCACACAACAAACATAGCTCTATGTTCATGTACTTACATTGCCTCATTTGACCATACATTCCTTCTTACACACCATGTGCATACCAGCCATCATGCATACAAGAGGAAAGAGGGAAAACTTGTGATGCAAGTTTCTGCAGCAACAACATAACTTCATCATCACCATTCACTTCCACCTCACCATAACTTCATGGAACTCAACCACACCATAACCAACCTCTCCTCACTCGCCCCTAACTAACTTGACTCAGTTAGTTAGGGTGCACTCAGTTAACCCTCTCCAACTCATTTAACTCACCCAATTAACCTTGGTTCAAGCTACTAAACTCAACATATAAATTCAAAACTCTTCACAATTTCACATTCTCAACTTCATTTTTCCACTTTCTCTCCAAAAATTCTCAAGCTCTCTCTCTGAACTTTTTCTCTTTCTACACACGATTCCATCAATCATCTTCATCATTGTTGATTATTAAGCAAGAACAAGCAAGAATAACCTCACCTTTTCAACCATAACCTCACTGCATTCATTATTTCAGCTCTGTTCTCTTCAAGCTCCAAGGAACAAAAGCCTTTATTTGGCTCAAATCAAAGCTCAAGGATCAAGCATTGTTCCTCTGGTTTTCTTACAACCTTGGATTCAGCAGCTACAGGTTCAAGATTCTTCAATTTATTCTGCTCGTTTTTCTTGTTCTTAACCTTGTTTCATGTTGATATGAGCTCAATAGGAGCATTTGACATACCGGCTAGTTGATACAGCTCCTTAGGAGTTTAGATTGAAAATTAGGGCAAAAATGTTTGTGGATGTTTCTTACTGTACGTGCATGATCTGTGGAAAATAATTGCATATTCATGATCTACTTCATTTCCTTTTCATTTTGATATGTGGTTTGTCAAATTCTGGAAGATGTAAGAGTTGCAGGTGGTGGCGTTTCGCCGGAGAAGACGACCGGAGGTCCTTCTCCAGCTGGTGGCATTTATCAGTTAGGGTTTCTGACTTTATATCATGACCATTGGATTGTTTTCATCGTGTGGTTTTAGCATTGCCAACACATTAAAATTTCATGTGCATCTCACGTGTTTGATTTTATGACTTGAGTGTTTGTGTGCATGTATTCCATGATTGTTATAGTATGCCTCACCTCTGATCTATTCATCTTGCCTGCTTGATCACCATGAGATTAATCCAACGCTTGATTTTAAGCCAAAACATTAATGAAGGAGGGTCTATGTCACGTGCTTTCGTTTGTTCCCCTCAGATGTGTACATGTGGGTGCGTGCGTGATAATTACCATGGGCTTGACTTGTGAGACGTTGAATTGATGACTGATTGTGATTAATATCATCCTATGGCTATGATTGCATCTGATTATTGACTGCACATACACACTATCACACACAATCACACGTTAGTGGACTGGATTCATTAATTGATACTGGCACCCCCCCTGTTAAGCCCAATGTGATTTTTCAACATGTTAATTACTTTCGCCACACCCCCAATGCTATTTCTTTTGGTTTTATTTTTATTTCATATATTGTTTTGATTTTCTTATTTTAAAAATACCAAATCATCTCTAAAAATCCCAAATTAATTCATGTGTTTTCTTTATGCATTTAAATAATTGTTTACAATTTTTAATTTTGATTTCATGAATTTTTTAGCATAATTCCATTATTTTCTTTTAATCCCTTTTTAATTGATGTTCATCATTGACACTCAAACTTACACATTTTCTTTCTCCCATCTCACACAATATTTTTCACCCATTCTTTTTGAATTTGTTAGATAACACATTAAATCATCTAAATAAATTTTATTTTAATTTTTAAGTCATTTTATCATGTGTTTAGTAGTTCTTCTTTGAGCATTTTTGTGGTGTGTTTCAATGTGATCTTGTGCAATCTTTTGGTCATGCTTTCTCTTGAATTTGCTATGAGATTTGATGTATGATTGTGCTTCTGACTTGGCTTGTTTAGGGTTTGTTTTTTCCAATTTTATCATGTGCTTTTATAGTTGTTTAATGCCTTGCATTTGAAGTAACATGTGTGCACTTTCTTCTTATTCCTTCTAACATGTTTTGATGAGGTACTTGTGCCATCCTTTTATGATTGTCTTGTGTGACATTATAGGTCTCCTTTAGAGAATTATAGGTCACCTTTGTTGCATTATAAGTCACTTTGGTTTGCATTTGCATTTGACAAGAGTTTGTGCATTCTAATTTGAACTTTGACATGTTTTCATCTCCCACTTTTTCTTATGCTCTATGTGTTGCATGTATGCATTTTTGGTATGTTATCTTATACATCACATTTGCATCTCATTAATAGTATGCTACTGCCTTTATGCATTCTTTAATCATGTTACATGTTATGCGTCTCTAATATGTCACTTTGTGCATTTAATTGAGCATGTTTTTTCTTTCTTACTTCTTCTTCATTTTACTTCTCCTACTTGTATCCTTTTACTCATGATTTGTATAATGATCTATGTGCATCTTAAGACAATGACAAATTGAATATGGTTCTGACTTTTATCTTTTGTGAAGCATTAATGCATGATCACTTTGCATTTCCACTCATTCTTTCATCTATTTCTTGCATGTTGCACTTCTTTGATGTTTAGGACTTTGATTGTGCATAGTTTGTCCATGTTTAACATGTTAACATTAGAGAGCATCCTTTAGACATAGGTTCTGACTTTGATTGAATTTAATCTCTTAGGATCCTTATCCATTGGTTCTTATTTTGTTTGATCATTGCTTCTTATCCTTTCCTTATTTCATTACTTAAATAGTTTTGAACTAACCTTTTCATGTAGGTGCCAAAGGTAAGTAAGTGTGTGGATATGCTTCCACATACACTTCTTTCTTTCATCTTCTCTTATTTCTTTTAATTAATTTAACTAGTGATCATGATAAGCATTTATATGCTTTCCTTGAATAACTTTTTTCTCCTCCCTTTTGAGTTACAACTCATCTTCTACTTTTGAAGTGAGTTGTTTAATTCATTCTTCTTCTCCTTTCTTTTAGGATTAGATTTCTTAAACTACATTAACCTTAGGATCTCCATGTATGATAACTCTAGGGTTGAGTCTTAGTCTCCCTCATTAGATTTTACCTTTCTCGACCATTTGAGTCTCTCTTCTTCTTACCTTTAAAACAAAAATAAAAAACACTTAATAAAGGCATAACAAATATTGCATTTGATCCTTTCATGTAAGAATGAGATAGTGAGGGGTCTTCTCTCACTTTCTTAGATTGTTTAGCGTACGTCCCGTCTCGGGTCGATATGCGAGGCATTCGATCTTACATGAAGGACTTAAATACAATGTGCGTTACAAAACATAAAGTAATCAAAACACTTCTTTATTAAAAGACAAAAACAAACAAACAATTCTTTTCTCATCTCTTCACTCCTTCCTTAAGGACTCGTCAAGTCCGTTCTACCGCAAACAGGTAACATGTAAGTCTCCCTACAGCGAGCTGCAACACCTAACTGCTGGGACGCGCACTCTGACGTTTCCACTAAAAAACACAAACAAAGCGACCCTCGTTGAGGGGAACTACATCGCTCTGATTCTCATGCTCCCAATGAGATACGTAGGCAGTAGGGTAGGGCCCATTCAAGTACTTCTTTTATTTTCCCTACATTTGTTTCTCTTTCTCTCTCCTTTCCTTTTCCAGTTCTCTAGCAGTTCCTTTTCCAGTATCCTTTCCTTACACCCATTGATTGAGACAAGCAAGCGTGGATCCCATCGGGTACGATGGACGAGTGGGGGTGCTAATACCTTCCTCACGCGTAACCGACTCCCGAACCCAGTTCTCTTGGTCGCAAGACCATGCTCTTTCCTTCCCCTCAGGTTTACGCGGTGTTTCCTTTCCCTCTCTTGGGATAAATACACATTGCTGGCGACTCTGTTTCGGTGCCACTTTCGCATTTGTACTTGGATGAAAATCCCAGGAGCGACAGCTGGCGACTCTGCTGGGGATCAAACCCAGAATCTCTGGTTCCTTAGCGAGTCAATCCTAGCGCTTGTCTGTTTTTCTTTCATTGGGTGTTTACTTTGATGTTGTACTTACTATTTTTACTGTATTGCTGTTCACTGTATTATTGCTTTACTGTATTTACTGTATTTACCGCACTTATCGCATTTTCACTTCATTATTATACTGGATTGTGCTGTGCTGGCTTTCTGTTTGGCGGGATGGGTATTCTGAGAGATAAGCCCATTACACAGGCTTGAGTACATACATAGGACTAGAGTGGACGGTAGTATGGCCTACGTAACGTCTTGTTATGTATGGTTTACACGAAATCCACAGCCATACGAGGTTTTCTCGGGAGATGTTCTGATTTGTGCGTCCTGTGCATTTCGGAGTGTTAACCTGGAAAGTTGTCGACTCTGGTGACCGATCATTGAGGACCATAGTAGAAACCTCCCTCTTTAGTGGTGACAGTGGCAGACCACATTCTGTGGCAAACTCATTCGCACCCGAGGGCCCACTTTGGAACTTGCATAGGATGGCCTTTATTTGTGGGGAATCAGTGGACGATCTCTGTGTTTGGCAATAGCATTGTATCCTACGGGCTGAATGTGTTATTGCTTCTCAAAATAGAGAATCCGAAACTGAGGAACCGCTGTTCTAGTACCCACATGTGAGTATGGGCGGGTGTTTACAGGTTTGCAGGTGACCATGCCTCCCTCATACCCTGATACTCTGATATTTTCACAGACAGATGATGTAACTTGTTACAGTCAGTGGGTTTCTATCTGCAGTATTATTCTCAGACTTGTACAGACACCGTGCACACAGTCCAACACAGACACAGAGCACGCTGATACCATGCCCTTTTACATTGCATTATCATGTCATAACATTCATGTTTGTCATTTACAGGTGCTTATTACACTGCTGATTCTAATCAATGGGCTCGACAGAGACAGTTCTCGAGAGAAATCGCAATGTTGCCTACAAGTTCCCAGAACCTACCTTGGATTTACTGCATAAGGTGATAGCCATGGCTGACCCGGGTGTGCTTGTCAACTTCTAGAAGAAATATGGGAAATTAGTTGAGATGGTCCGCAGAATCACACAGTATGAACATGATGTTCTTCACACGTTGCTGCAATTTTATGAGCCTTCGTTGAGATGTTTTCTTTTTCCTGATTACATTTTGATGCCTACTGTGGAGGAGTTCTCATTTATTTTGGGAATTCTGGTCGAATCAGCTTTGCCATTCTTTTCTGGAAGTCATCCTAGCATAGAAGAGACTGCAGTTGCAGTACAGGTGAAAGATTCAGTGTTAAAAGGAAATGTGGCTATCAAAAATGGGGTCAAAGGTTTTCACTTAGCCTTTCTTACTGACCAAGCTCAAGAGGCTGCTGAAGCTAAGAATTGGGCGGTTTACAACTCCATCCTGGCTTTGTGCATCTATGGCATTGTTCTTTTCCCTAATCAACAAGATTTTGTGGATATGCAAGCTATAAGAATTTTCATTCTCAAAAATCCGGTTCCCACTTTGTTAGGAGATTTTTACTACTCAGTGCACTTCAAGAATGAAAAAAGAAGGGGAGGACATGTCAATTGTTGCACTCCACTTTTATCTCATTGGTTTTTGAAGCATTTACCTCAGACAGGTGCTTTTGTAGAAACAAAGGATTCCTTAAAATGGTCCAACCGAATGATGGGATTGACTGCTAATAACATCGTCTGGTTCGATCGTAAGTTGATGGGGATAGAGATTATCACCAGTTGTGGGAACTTTCCCAATGTGCCTCTAATCGGCAGGAAAGGGGGAATTAGTTATAACTCGATCCTGGCCATTAGACAGTTTGGATACGCTTCCAGGTCTCCTTCCACAGATCGGGATGTTGAGAAATCTTTGTTCTTTACAGGGACTGAAAATGAGGAAATGTTGCAAGAAATTGTGAATACTTGGGGTCACCAGTATAGAGCAGGGAAAATAGTTTTTGGAAAGATAGATTGCAGATCTTACCCTGAGTACGAAAGATGGCTTGAAATGAAGGTGAACGAGTTGCTCTTGCCTTTTTCAAGGGAACCTCCTCTCTATCTTGTAACGCCAGAGCAGCCTACCATGGTAGCCATCGAGGAGTTTGATAAGCTGAAAAAGTTGGTAAAGGAGCTTCGGGTGGAGAATTCAGATCTGAGTAGTCTTCTTCAAAATGCTTTGCACGCCAACAAAGAATTGGAGCAAAAAGCTCAAGACGCGGAAAGAGTCTTAGCTGCAAGAGAAGAGGATTTCGCCGAAAGAGCTCAATACTTCCAGAAAGTTAGTAAAGGTGCCGATGCTGCCACTCAAGCTCATAAGAAGACCAAACAGACTTTAGCTCAGACCAAGGACATGCTAACCAAGCTTCAGCAAGCCTGGGATGAGGTTAGGATCGAAAACACAGAGTTGCAGGAACAGCTGAAGACCAAGGATGATGAGCTAAAAAAGGTACATGAACAACGGAGAAAGTATCGGGAGAACCTTGGTGAAAGTCAAGAGCAATTGGTAAGCGCCCGAGAGGAGCTGAAGACTTCCAAGAGAGAGTTTGAAGAGGCCAGGGTAGATGTGGAGAAACTCAAGATATAAGCTGGCGTGAAGAGGCAGAAAAGGGTTTGTGATGATGAAGCTCTCCTGATGCATATGGGCTCACTGACCGAAGCTCTCATGAGAAGAGATGTTCTAATCAAGGAGTTAATCGAAAGACTAAATCACCAGCTTACTCACATACTCTTCGAGGAGGTCAAGTATTCAAGCGATAAGTTGAAGGATTTAGAGTTGTCGGATTAACAGTTTGTTTATTTCTCTTGATGTAATTTTGTTGATGGATATCATCAGGCTTGTTGATGAATCCACCTTTTTGATGTATGATGTTTGAATTCATTGTTGAACACCGTATGTATGTTTCCTTTTAATTGGAATAAGCAATTTATTCAGAAATGTTCCTTTGGAAGCTATTTGTACACGAGCACATAATCACGGTACGTCTCTTCATATCACGATTTCTGATCATCAGATTTTTATGGTTAAGATTGGAATCAGAGTGTCGAGCACCTCGGAAGTGATAAACATGGCCTTTGCATTGCATGGCATATCATTTTGCATTTTTGTTGCTTATTTTCAGGTACTCGTGGCAGGGTCTCTAACCTTTATTTGGTTTCAGGCATTATAGGTGATACCCACGTTCACCGATACGCAACTCGCAGGAATCAAGCAAGGATCATGGACCAAATGCAAAATGATTTGGCTGAGATGAGGGTACGCATGGACCAGTTCATGACTCTCATGACTGGTATGGCATAGACTCAAGAGAGATTGAGACTTCTAGTCGAGCGTCCAGAGGCCACGCCGGGAGGTAATCAGAATGACAATTCACATACACATGGCACTCCTCCTCCTGTTGGCATCCCTCCTCCAGTTGGTAATCTGGGTACTGGAAATGGCAGAAATATTGGTGGTGTTCAGGAAGACCAATTCACCCTGCTAGATGTTGATATGGGTAATCCTGGTGACAGAAGGTATGATGAGGTGGCTGAGAAGATCCGGGCTATAGAGTGCAAGAATTCTCTGGGCATTGATGTTACTAGTTTGGGTCTGGTACCAGGAGTCAGAATTCCTCCAAATTTCAAGCCGCCCACTTTTGACAAATATCATGGCAATACGTGTCCCCAGACACATATTCAGGCTTATTGTGGGAGGATCTCAGCCCACACTGATGATGAGAAGTTATGGATGCATTACTTTCAAGACAGTTTGGCCGGAGCTTCATTGATGTGGTACATGAAATTGAACAGAGCTGCTGTGAGAAGCTGGAAGGATCTGGAAGAAGCATTTCTGAAGCAATACCAGTATAATATCGACATGGCTCCCAACCGCACTCAACTGCAAGGGTTGTCACAGAATGCTAAGGAAAGTTTCAAAGAATACGCTCAAAGGTGGAGAGAGATGGTTGCCCAGGTTCAACCCCCTTTGCTGGATAGAGAAATGGCAGACATGTTCATGGGCACCTTGCAAGGGGCATTTCTTAAAAGATTGGCTGCTTGTCCATCGACCGGATTTTCTGATATCGTGATTGCTGGAGAAAGGATCGAGAGTCTGTTGAAACTCGGGAAGATTCAAGATGTAAGTGGAGCTGGCTCTTCTGGAACAAAGAAACCCTTTGCTAATGGTCAGAAAAGAAGAGAAGGTGATACAAATGCTGTGTATAGAGGACGGGGAAGAGGACGTTCTCAGGCTTATCACCAAGTAGGTGCAGTGATGATCCCAACACCGTCTGTTTAGCAACAACAGCCACAACAGCAGGCTCAGTAGCAACAGCAGCAACCTCCGTTCCAGCAAAGGTCTAGGCAGAGGGACCGTAAGATCGACCCTCTCCCTATGACCTATTCAGCATTGTTACCTCAGTTACTCCAATTGAAGTTGGTTGAGCTTCATACTATGAGACCTCCTGCTGCTGGCAACCTGCCACCTAATTTTGATGTTAACGCTCGTTGTGATTTCCATTCAGGTGCTCAAGGGCACACCACTGAAAAGTGCTGGGCGTTTCAAAATAAGGTGCAAGATTTGATCGACGCTAAAGCAATCAATTTCTCTCTGCCTCCTAATGTTATCCAGAACCCCATGCCTAATCATGGTGTGGCAGATGTGCACGCTATTGAGGAAGGAAAGAGATTGAACTTGGTGGCAGATATCAATCAGGTGAAGACCTCATTGTTGGTGGTGAAAGATCGTCTGTTGAAGGGACAGGTGTTCCCAGGTTGTGATCAAGATTGTTCTGAATGTATGGGCCAAGAGAATGGTTGTGATAAATTGAGAGTCGGTTTGCAGAGTCTGATTAATGAGGGTCGTCTACAGTTTGACCGGGTTATGAAAGATATTGATGAGGTATCAACTGTGACAATTTATTATACTCCCGCTGAAAGTCAGGTGCCTGCAAGTACAGCTCCTGTAGCAAATATTGTGCCGGAAAGATCCAGTCCTGTCACCATCACGGTGCCAGGACCAGTTCCGTTTACCTCTATGAAAGCAATCCCATGGCACTATGGGGCAGACGTGTATTATGAAGGGAAAAAGCAGGAAGTCAGGACATCAGCTAGTTCAAATATTGATAACGTGGATGGTGTAGGTGGCTTTACTAGGAGTGGAAGGTTGTTTGCTCCCCAAACTTTGCGAAGTGATAAAGAAGTTGAGGCTACGGCAAAAGCTAAAGGAAAACAGGTAGCTGAGAGTGTGCCCGTGCCTGAAACAGAGACCAAGATTACCTTTGACAACGAGGTGGAAGAGCTTATGAGGATAATAAAGAAAAGTGATTATAAAATTGTCGATCAATTGAACCAAACACCCTCGAAGATCTCAATTTTGTCATTGTTGATGTGTTCTGATGCGCACCGAGAGGCTTTGCTGAAAGTGTTGAAGAGAGCCTATGTTCCACAGGAAATTACCGTCAATCAGCTTGAGGGTGTGATTCTAATGTCAATGTAAGCCACGGATTGGGTTTCACGAGCAGAGATTTGACTCCTGAAGGTAGAAACCACAACAAAGCTTTGCACATTACAATGGAGTGCAGAGGTGCAGTGTTGTCTCACGTATTGGTAAACATTGGTTCCTCGCTCAATGTCTTGCCTAAGAAGGTGCTGATGAAGCTATAAGTTGATGGATTGATTTTAAGGCCAAGTGATTTGGTTGTTAGAGCATTCGACGGGACGAAAATATCTGTGTTTGGTGAAGTGGAATTACCTGTGCGAATTGGACCGCAAGTGTTCAAATCTATATTCCACGTGATGGATATACAGCCTGCTTATAGCTACTTATTAGGTCACCCATGGATTCATGCGGCCGGGGCTGTTACATCCACATTACACCAGAAGCTGAAATACGAGTTCGAGGGGCAAGTAGTGACAGTGTGTGGTGAAGAGGACATTTTTGTCAGTCATTTGTCCATGTTCAAGTATGTTGAGATGGATGGGGAAATCCACGAAATGCTTTGCCAGTCGTTTGAAGCGGTGAATATTGATAAAGTGTCTGAATCTTCCCCTACACCAGATAGAGTCGCCACATCCATTTCGTCCTATAAGCAAGATGTCGAGGTTGTTAGAGCAGGTAATGCCCAAGGCTGGGGCAAGCTGATAGAGACACCAATGAAGGAGGACAAGTTTGGTATTGGCTATCAACCCTCTATGGATTCGGTTGCAACATACAGTGGACCCATCACTTTTAGCAATGGGGGAGTCATTTACTCAGACCAGTCTTGTGCAGCTACAGAGGATGGCATTGAAAGTGACTGTGACTTGGACAATTGGGTACGCCCACGTGCTCCGGGACAACAGTTACAGAATTGGCCCGTTGAAGAAGTCATTCAAGTTACTCTTCAAACAGAGTAATTTTCTTTGTTTTTCTAACCATAATGCATGTTAAAATCTTGCACTCTACCCAAGGTGTATAGATTCATTTGTAGGGCCACCTGTTTGCATTTGCAATTTTAATCATCAATAAAGGACGTTTTGCACTCAAATTTTGTTCTCTGTCTTTCATTTTTTATTTTTGCACAAAAATTTAAAAATGGTAATTTTTCATTTCTTTTTGTTTTAAAAAAAATAAATTCTAAAATAAAGCATGAACTCGTTCGTGCAGACTTGATCCTCCGGATTCCATTGATAACGGTTCTGCTATGGCTATGTATAACTTTGACAAACCGATTTATCAAGCCGAAGAAGGGGATGAGAAGGGCTGTGAACTCCCTGAGGAACTGGCCAGATTGTTAAAACAAGAGGAAAGGGTCATCCAGCCTCATCAAGAGACCATAGAGATCATCAATATTGGTACCGAGGATGCTAAAAAAGAGATCAAGATTGGCGCCAGCTTGCAAGCAGATGTAAAGAAAGCTTTGACTGAAATGTTGTGTGAATATGTTGATATCTTCGCCTGGTCGTATCAGGACATGCCAGGGTTGGATACTGATATTGTTGTACACAGGCTGCCATTGAGAGAAGAATTCCCGCCAATCAAGCAGAAACTTCGTCGGACTCATCCCGATATGGCCATAAAGATCAAAGAAGAAGTTCAGAAGCAGTGGGACGCAGGGTTTCTTGCTATGACTAATTATCCTCCCTGGGTTGCCAACATCGTGCCGGTACCAAAGAAAGATGGAAAGGTGGGAATGTGTGTGGATTATCGAGATCTTAACAAAGCTAGTCTGAAAGATGATTTTCCACTACCCCGCATCGATGTGCTGGTTGATAATACAACTCAGTTTTCAGTGTTCTCGTTTATGGGCTGTTTCTCTGGGTACAACCAGATTAAGATGGCACCTGAGGATATGGAGAAGACCATGTTCATTACCCCATGGGGCACATATTGTTATAAGGTGATGCCTTTTGGGTTGAAAAACGCAGGGGCAACGTATTAGCGAGCAATGGTAACATTATTCCACGACTTGATTCACAAAGAGATTGAATGTTATGTGGATGACATGATTGCCAAGTCGTGAACAGAGGAAGAACATCTGATTAACTTGAAAAAGTTGTTTGAAAGGTTGAGAAAGTTCCGTTTAAGGTTGAATTCGAACAAGTGCACTTTTGGGGTGCGTTCTGGAAAGCTGCTGGGTTTCATTGTGAGTGAAAAAGGGATTGAGGTTGATCCTGCCTAAGTGAAAGCAATACAAGACATGCCTGAACCGAGAACAGAAAAAGAGGTTCGTAGTTTTCTGGGTAGATTGAACTACATTGCAAGGTTCATATCTCACCTAACAGCCACATGCGAACCAATATTTAAACTGCTAAGAAAAGATCAAACGGTCAGGTGGAATGACGATTGCCAATTGACGTTCGATAAAATAAAAGAATACTTGCAGGAACCTCCAATCCTCATGCCTCCTGTTTCAGGAAGGCCTTTGATAATGTATTTGACAGTGCTTGAAGGTTCTATGGGTTGTGTTCTCGGTCAGCACGACGAGACAGGTAGGAAGGAGCATGTTATCTACTACCTGAGCAAAAAGTTCAATGATTGCGAGTCCCGATACTCAATGCTTGAGAAGACTTGCTGTGCACTTGCATGGGCTGCTAAGCGATTGAGGCAGTATATGATCAGGCACACAACTCTGTTGATTTCAAAAATGGATCCTATCAAATAGATTTTCGAGAAACCAGCACTAACAGGCAGAGTTGCACGGTGGCAAATAGTTTTGACAGAATATGATATCCAGTATCTTGCGCAATAGCCGATTGATGATTACCAACCCATGAAATTTGATTTCCCTGATGAGGACATCATGTTTCTCAAAGCTAAAGATTGCGAGGAACCACTCCCGGAGGAGGGGCCAGACCCTGAATCCAAATGGAGTTTGATGTTTGATGGGGCTGTCAACATGAATGGATGTAGAGTTGGAGCAGTTCTTATCATGCCGAAAGGTGTTCATATGCCTTTCACTGCCCGAATAACTTTCAGATGCACCAACAATGAAGCAGAATATGAAGCTTGTATAATGGGGATTGAGGAGGCGATTAATTTGTGAATTAAGACCCTTGATATCTTCGGTGATTCAGCTTTGGTAATTAATCAAGTGAAAGGGAGTTGGTACACGCACCAAGCGAATCTGGTTCCGTATAGAGATTATACAAGGAGATTGTTGACATTTTTCACAACAGTGAAGCTGTACCATATTCCTCGAGATGAGAATAAGTCTGCGGATGCTTTGGCCACATTGTCTTCTATGATCAAAGTGCAAAGGTGGAACCATGTACCTAAGATTGAAGTGTCTCGCCTTAACAGACCTGCATTTGTGTTTGCTGTTGATGCAACGTCTGATGACAAGCCATAGTTTCATGACATCAAGTGTTTCTTGAAAAGTCAAGAGTACCCGCCTGGGGCCTCTACTAAAGATAAGAAGACATTGAGAAGGTTGTCTGGTAGCTTCTTCTTGAATCAAGATGACGTGTTGTACAAATGGAATTTTGACATGGTTCTGCTCAGATGCGTGGATAGACATGAAGCAGACTTGTTAATGCAGGAAGTACATGAAGGCTCTTTTGGTACCCATGCCGGAGGACACGCAATGGCGAAGAAACTATTGAGGTCGGGATATTATTGGTTGACGATGGAGGCAGATTATTACAAGTACGCCCGCAAGTGTCACAAATGCCAGTTTTGCAGACAAAGTGCATGTGCCTCCAAATTCGTTGAGTGTCATGTCCTCTCCTTGGCCCTTTACAATGTGGGGCATCGACATGATCGGAAAAATTGAGCCTACTGCTTCAAACGGCCATCGTTTCATCTTGGTCGCCATTGATTATTTCACTAAATGGGTTGAAGCAGCATCTTATGCCAACGTCACTAAGCAGGTGGTAGCTCGTTTCCTGAAACAGGATATTATTTGTCGTTATGAAGTGCCCGAGAGGATCATTACTGATAATGGTTCTAATCTGAATAACAAAATGATGGCTGAGCTGTGCCGGGACTTCAAAATTGAACATCACAATTCTTCTCCGTATCCCCTGAAGATGAAGGCGGCCAACAAGAATATTAAGAAGATTGTGCAGAAAATGGTTGTCACATATAAAGATTGGCATGAGATGCTACCATTCGCCTTGCATGGGTACCGAACATCAGTACGCACATCCACTGGGGCAACACCTTTCTCACTTGTGTACGGTATGGAGGCAGTACTACCGGTTGAAGTTGAGATTCCATCCCTCAGAGTCATGATGGATGTCAAGTTAGACGAAGTTGAATGGGTTCGTGCCAGATTTAATCAGTTGAGCCTTATTAAAGAGAAACAACTGGCAACTGTGTGCCATGGGCAGTTATACCAGCGGAGGATGAAGCAGGCATTCGACCAAAAGGTGCGTCCTCGAGTTTACAAGGTTGGAGATGTGGTACTCAAAAGGATCCTTCCTCCTAGTACAGATCACAGGGGCAAATGGACTCCCAACTATGAAGGTCCATTCGTGGTTAAGAAGGTCTTCTCGGGCGGAGCCTTGTTACTTACAACCCTGGACGGTGAAGACTTTCCATCCCCTGTCAACTCAGACGTAGTCAAAAAATACTTCGCATAAATAGACCCGCTGGACAAAAAAAGAAAAGTCCAGACAAAAAAGGGCATCCCGGCGAACCACAAAAATAGAATAAAAAGGTTCGGGCAAAAATTAGGGATATTAAATAAATAAAAAATGGTACACCCGGTGAGTTGAAAATCCGCAAGGACAACTCAGGCAAAAAAAGGGTATCCCGATGGATTGAAAACCCGAAAGGGAGGTCCATGCAAAAGAGGGATTTTAGTGAATGATTACGGTCTGGGTTATTTGTACTCCATCACCGTTTCAGCAACTGACTTTCCAAAGGGTAAGAATCATCCTAATCACTCCTCAGAAGGCAAGGTCGGGGAGTCTTGAAGACATACTGGCCATAGCAGTATTGAAACTCAGTGGAATGCCATTTTCACATTGCCATTAGGATAGTTTTTTTCTCAATTTACAGTAATCTCCTCTTTCCAGGGTTTGCTTCCCAATTGTACTTGCCTATTCTGGGCATTTCAATCAATAAATTAAATTTCAGTCAAAAGCTTCTTATTTTGTTTTTACTGCTTTGTTTGCAAAAACGTCTGAATTTTTGATAAAACATTGCATTTGAAAACACTGTGGCCTTACAAATAACATGCGCAGAAAAACATTTAAAATCACTTTGAATGTTGAGTAATTCTGGATGGTGGATTCAAACCACGCAATATCCTGGGGCATGTGTGCATATTCTTTTGTTGCAGGTAAGCAGGTGCAAGTCCTCTAAGCAGGGATCATGTCTTCTAGACGAGGAATCACTTACCCCCATGCAGAAGACTGGGGCAGGCAGGTTCAGGAGAAGGTCCCCAAGTCACCTTTTGTCACAACGTTTACTGATTGAGTCCATCTTCGGCCGACGATCGCTCGCGGCGATTCGATATCGACAAGTTAAACTCAACTGGGTAGTGTTGTATTTTATTAAGTCGATTCTCCCATTCAGTACTTCCACGGCTACAAGCTTTTTTGTGTTGATAACGGTTATAAATTCCCTAGTAGAGTTGCCTCGCTGTTAATGTTCAAGACTCAACGAGTGTCCAGGAGTTTGAAGATGCCAAGTCTTCTGTAAAATCCTCTTGGGACGTTTTCTTCAGATACACCGCGTGATCTAGGTCAAAAGCAAGATGTTGAACATCCCAAACATGGGGCATCATAAAATTCCCTAGCGAGACGTGTTCCAGATCTATTATCTCCAGTAGGGTGACCTCTCAAGTCTCGGCATTTGCTTAAGAGTTTGAAGATGCTTGGTCTTCTGTAAAATCCTCTTAAGGGACATTCCCCAGCGAGAGACGCTTTGAAGCAATTCTCCCCAGCAGAGTTTGTTGTAAACTCATTATCCCCAGTGGAGTCGTCAAGCGGAAGGTTTGCCTAGCATGGGACATTGTGGCTCTTATTCTAAGCTCGACAGCTTTGTTCCTCAACAGACTACCGTGGATTTGCTTTGTGCTTTCCCAGCAGATCTCTAGGGACTCTTTCTCAGCATGTTGCAATGAAATATCTTCCAACCAGGATTTGCATATCCCTGACGGAGTAGTTTCGGTCCCCAGCAAGATCGTATTTCTGGTAGTTGTACTCCCCACAGAGTTCAGCATTGAATCTTGTCAGTAATACCCCCCAGCTGAGGTGTTTCTTAAGTTTAGCGGGTCAACAGAATCTCTTCCTCAGCAGAGTGTTCGCATATTCTCCTCGGGTTTGATAGATCCCCAAGCAGAGTTTTAATGACTTATCTTCCTCAGCAGAGTGTTAGTTCATTCTTTCCCCAGCCAAGTC
Organism: Lathyrus tuberosus; assembly: GCA_022829125.1. Classification (NCBI taxonomy): domain Eukaryota; kingdom Viridiplantae; phylum Streptophyta; class Magnoliopsida; order Fabales; family Fabaceae; genus Lathyrus; species Lathyrus tuberosus. Next base: position 14,669,707 of record JALAZF010000027.1, on the reverse strand, counting down.
AAAAAATTCTCATCCCCAGCGGAGTTGCTATGACCAGAATTCGCCCCCGAGCAGATGAAGTAATCTCTGGCAGAGTCATCATTCACCATATCTCAAAGTCCAATTTATTTTTGGCAAGTGTGTCAATTTAGAGCAGAGGGATTGTTCCCTCATTCTCCAGCAGAGATACCATCCTTTCAGGAGTCTCTAAGGTCAAATCATTGATCATTGTTCCTCAGCAGATTCAGCAGAGATGTCTGATATGCAGGCAGGACGTAATCCAGTATTGGAAGCAGCAAAGTCCAACTGTAGATTAGCAAAAGTCCATCCAAGGGTGGCAAAGCAAGGCAAAGTCCAACCGTAGATTGGCAAAAGTCCATCCAAGGGTGGCAAATCAGCTGCAAATTCCAACCGTAGATTGGCAAAAGTTCATCCAAGGGTGGCAAAGCAAGATAAAGTCCAACCGTAGATTGGCAAAAGTCCATCCAAGGGTGGCAAATCAGCTGCAAAGTCCAACCGTAGATTGGAAAAAGTCCATCCAAGGGTGGCAAAGCAAGGCAAAGTCTAACCGTAGATTGGCAAAAGTCCATCCAAGGGTGGCAAATCAGCAAAGTCCAACCGTAGATTGGCAAAAGTCCATCCAAGGGTGGCAAATCAGCTGCAAGTCCAACCGTAGATTGGCGAAAGTCCACCCGCAGTGTGGCAAGTCAGTAGTCATCTGACTCCATTTAAAAATACAATTTAAAGTCCAACCGTAGATTAGTGAAAGTCCACCCGCAGTGTGGCAAGTCAGTAGTCGTCTGACTCCATTTAAAAAGACAGGTTCAAGACCAACCGTAGATTGGCGAAAGTCCACCCGTAGTGTGGCAGGCCAGTAGTCGTCTGGCGTGGTACAAAAGACATTGCTAAAGTCCACCCGTAGTGTGGCAGGCCAGTAGTCGTCTGGCGTTGTACAAAAGACATTGCTAAAGTCCACCCGTAGTGTGGCAGGCCAGTAGTCGTCTGGCTTTGTACAAAAGACGACGTTAAAGACCACCCGTAGTGTGGCAGGCCAGTAGTCGTCTGGCGTTGTGCTAAAAGACATCCCTTCAGTGTTATTCTTCACCATCAGAGTTTTATTCAAGCAGATTTCATTTGGTGGGGTTTATATCCTTTTTCTTCTTCTCTACAGAGTGCAAATTTTCTGGTTATTTTCGGTATTTAATCCCTCCATACCTTGAAAGTCCGACAGCAATCGCTATCATCCATTCAGGTCTACAGTGATTGAATAGGGGCAGCTGTAATACCCCAAAATTTTCCCTCTCATTTCCTCATATCATTTAGCATATGCTTTCATTTCATTGCATTGCATTCAAGCATAGAAAAAATAAAACATTAAACATTTAGCACTGCATCTTGCATAAGGGCATGTGATCAGTTGTTTCTCAAATAGGTGGATCATCCAAAGCAAGAGAATAAGAGCCAAGGGTTTCTCAATAAGCCCCAAGGGTCTCTTACATCATATATCATCTCACTTGATCCCCACAAGTCATTGGAAGATGGGAATTCATTAAGAGGATTGAACAGTGCATCATCTCCTATCACAAAAACAGTCCAAATTAGGGTTTTGAATTCAAGTGGTCTCCTGATGAAATTTTGATTCAAACTTGATCTCAATGTTTTCTACATGATATCAAGTGTCTAAGGATGGAAGATTGGTCATTGGTTCATTTCATAAGAGGTTCAATTGATCAGTTGCTTGATAATCAAGAAATTGGGGAAAAAGTCAACTGTGCAGTGAAAAAAGTCAACTCCTGACTTTTTAAGGTCAAATTCATGAAATTCAAGTTATATACGTTCATTGGACAAGATTTGATCAAGAAATGATGGAGGAATAATGAAAAATCAAGAAATCACAAAACTGCCAAAAATAGAAACTTTAGGATTTCCAAAAATGGCAAGTTTGGACCATTTTGCACTACACTTTGAGGCTCTCTTTCTTCAAGATAAAAGCTCCAAACTTCAGGCCCAAGTTGAGCCAATTAAATTTCATGTTCTGAGTTTCAAATCCATATAAAGAACTCTTCCATTGGATCAAAATTGAGGGAGTTATGATCAATCAAAGTTTGACAAAACTAGGTCAAAAACCAAGTCATGGCAAGGCAAGACTAGGCCCATGCGCCATAATTTTGACAAACACATGGTGGGCAAGATGTCAAGCCATTTTTCTCATTTAAGGATGCCTCAAATGAAAAAATGTTGGACATCAAAGTTGTTCCTCTCCATGTCCTCTTCAACTATGATGTTGGATAAATTTTCATTTGAGCAAGTTATGATGGAGTTATGAGGGTGCAGATTTGGTTGCTTCACACTGAAAATTCCCTAAGTCGCCATGCCTTGCCTGCAGGCCAAGTTTCTCGCCACACACCAGTTTTGATTCCCAATGTTTCAAGTCCTTTTTGAGCAAGATAGAAGTTTCATTTCCAATCATGTTTCACACCAAACTTGTAGTATTACACGTCCTTAATCCATTAACCTCAAGAACTCATCAAATCATTCACTGAGTAGGGAGATTTTCATCTGCAAACTACCCTACTCATCACTGATGCATTGACTAATGTTAGCAGATTGTGTGCACGATTTGGTTCAGTCACACAACAAACATAGCTCTATGTTCATGTACTTACATTGCCTCATTTGACCATACATTCCTTCTTACACACCATGTACATACCAGCCATCATGCATACAAGAGGAAAGAGGGAAAACTTGTGATGCAAGTTTCTGCAGCAATAACATAACTTCATCATCACCATTCACTTCCACCTCACCATAACTTCATGGAACTCAACCACACCATAACCAACCTCTCCTCACTCGCCCCTAACTAACTTGACTCAGTTTGTTAGGGTGCACTCAGTTAACCCTCTCCAACTCATTTAACTCACCCAATTAACCTTGGTTCAAGCTACTAAACTCAACATATAAATTCAAAACTCTTCACAATTTCACATTCTCAACTTCATTTTTCCACTCTCTCTCCAAAAATTTTCAAGCTCTCTCTCTGAACTTTTTCTCTTCTGCACATGATTCCATCAATCATCTTCGTCATTTGTTGATTATTAAGCAAGAACAAGCAAGAATAACCTCACGTCTTCAAGCATAACCTCACTGCATTCATAATTTCAGCTCTGTTCTCTTCAAGCTCCAAGGAACAAAAGCCTTTATTTGGCTCAAATCAAAGCTCAAGGATCAAGCATTGTTCCTCTGGTTTACTTACAACCTTGGATTCAGCAGCTACAGGTTCAAGATTCTTCAATTTATTCTTCTCGTTTTTCTTGTTCTTAATCTTGTTTCATGTTGATATGAGCTCAATAGGAGCATTTGACATATCGGCTAGTTGATAGAGCTCCTTAGGAGTTTAGATTGAAAATTAGGGCAAAAATGTTTGTGGATGTTTCTTACTGCACGTGCATGATCTGTGGAAAATAATTGCATATTCATGATCTACTTCATTTCCTCTTCATTTTGATATGTTGTTTGTCAAATTCTGGAAGATGTAAGAGTTACAGGTGGTGGCGTTTCGCCGGAGAAGACGATCGGAGGTCCTTCTCCGGCCGGTGGCATTTATCAGTTAGGGTTTCTGACTTTATATCATGGTCGTTGGATTGTTTTCATCGTGTGGTTGTAGCATTTCCAACACATTAAAATTTCATGTGCGTCTCACGTGTTTGATTTTATGACTTGAGTGTTTGTGTGCATGTATTCCTTGATTGTTATAGTATACCTCACCTCTGATCTATTCATCTTGCCTGCTTGATCACCATGAGATTAATCCAACGCTTGATTTTATGCCAACACATTAATGAAGGAGGGTCTATGTCACGTGCTTTCGTTTGTTCCCCTCGGATGTGTACATGTGGGTGCGTGCGTGATAATTACCATGGGCTTGACTTGTGAGACGTTGAATTGATGACTGATTGTGATTAATATCATCCTATGGCTATGATTGCATCTGATTATTGACTGCACATACACACTATCACACACAATCACACGTTAGTGGACTGGATTCATTAATTGATACTGGCACCCCCTGTTAAGCCCAATGTGATTTTTCAACATGTCAATTACTTTCGCCACACCCCCCTATGCTATTTCTTTTGGTTTTATTTTTATTTCATATATTGTTTTGATTTTCTTATTTTAAAAATACCAAATCATCTCTAAAAATCCTAAATTAATTCATATGTTTTCTTTATGCATTTAAATAATTGTTTACAATTTTTAATTCTGATTTCATGAATTTTTTAGCATAATTCCATTATTTGCTTTTAATCCCTTTTTAATTGATGTTCATCATTGACACTCAAACTTGCACATTTTCTTTCTCCCATCTCACACAATATTTTTCACCCATTCTTTTTGCATTTGTTAGATAACACATTAAAGCATCTAAATAAATTTTATTTTTATTTTTAAGTCATTTTATCATGTGTTTAGGAGTTCTTCTTTGAGCACTTTTGTGGTGTGTTTCAATGTGATCTTGTGCAATCTTTTGGTCATGCTTTCTCTTGAATTTGCTATGAGCTTTGATGTATGTTTGTGTTTATGACTTGGCTTGTTTAGGGTTTATTTTTTACAATTTTATCATGTGCTTTGATAGTTGCTTAATGCCTTGCATTTGAAGTAACATGTATGCACTTTCTTCTTATTCCTTCTAACATGTTTTGATGAGGCACTTGTGCCATCCTTTTATGATTGTCTTGTGTGACATTATAGGTCTCCTTTAGAGAATTATAGGTCACCTTTGTTGCATTATAAGTTCCTTTGGTTTGCATTTGCATTTGACATGAGTTTGTGCATTCTAATTTGAACTTTGACATGTTTTCATCTCCCACTTTTTCTTATGCTCTATGTGTTGCATGTATGCATTTTTGGTATGCCATCTTATACATCACATTTGCATCTCATTAATAGTATGCTACTACCTTTATGCATTCTTTAATCATGTTACATGTTATGCATCTCTAATATGTCACTTTGTGCATTTAATTGAACATGTTTTTTCTTTCTTACTTCTTCTTCATTTTACTTCTCCTACTTGTATCCTTTTACTCATGATTTGTATGATGATCTATGTGCATCTTAAGACATTGACAAATTGAATATGGTTCTGACTTTGATCTTTTGTGAAGCATTAATGCATGATCACTTTGCATTTCCACTCATTCTTTCATCTATTTCTTGCATGTTGCACTTCTTTTATGTTTAGGACTTTGATTGTGCATAGTTTGTCCATGTTTAACATCTTAACATTAGAGAGCATCCTTTATACATAGGTTCTGACTTTGATTGATTTTAATCTCTTAGGATCCTTATCCATTGGTTCTTATTTTGTTTGATCATTGCTTCTTATCCTTTCCTTATTTCATTACTTAAATAGTTTTGAACTAACCTTTTCATGTAGGTGCCAAAGGTAAGTAAGTGTGTGGATATGCTTCCACATACACTTCTTTCTTTCATCTTCTCTTATTTCTTTTAATTAATTCAACTAGTGATCATGATAAGCATTTATATGCTTTCCTTGAATAACTTCTTTCTCCTCCCTTTTGAGTTACAACTCATCTTCTACTTTTGAAGTGAGTTGTTTAATTCATTCTTCTTCTCCTTTCTTTTAGGATTAGATTTCTTAAACCACATTAACCTTAGGATCTCCATGTATGATAACTCTAGGGTTGAGTCTTAGTCCCCCTCATTAGATTTTACCTTTCTCGACCATTTGAGTCTCTCTTCTTCTTACCTTTAAAACAAAAATAAAAAACACTTAATAAAGGCATAACAAATATTGCATTTGAGCCTTTTATGTAAGAATGAGATAGTGAGGGGTCTTCTCTCACTTTCTTAGTATGTTTAGCGTACATCCCGTCTCGGGTCGATATGAGAGGCATTCGATCTTACATGAAGGACTTAAATACAATGTGCGTTACAAAACATAAAGTAATCAAAACACTTCTTTCTTAAAAGACAAAAACAAACAAACAAACAATTCTTTTCTCATCTCTTCACTCCTTCCTTAAGGACTCGTTAAGTCTATTCTACTGCAAACAGGTAACGCGTAAGTCTCCCTACAGTGAGCTGCAACACCTAACTGCTGGGACGCGCACTCTGACGTTTCCACTAAAAAACACAAACAAAGCGACCCTCGTTGAGGGGACCTACGTCGCTCTGATTCTCATGTTCCCAATGAGATACGTAGGCAGTGGGGTAGGGCCCATTCGAGCACTTCTTTTATTTTCCCTACATTTATTTCTCTTTCTCTCTCCTTTCCTTTTCCAGTTCTCTAGTAGTTCCTTTTCCAGTATCCTTTCCTTACACCCTTTGATTGAGACAAGCAAGCGTGGATCCCATCGGGTACGATGGACGCGTGGGGGTGCTAATACCTTCCTCACGCGTAACCGACTCCCGAACCCAGTTCACTTGGTCGCAAGACCATGCTCTTTCCTTCCCCTCAGGTTTACGCAGTGTTTCCTTTCCCTTTCTTGGGATAAATACACATTGTTGGCGACTCTGTTTCGGTGCCACTTTCGCGTTTGTACTTGGATGAAAATTCTGGGAGCGACATAAGGGCTCAGAGAGGGCTTGAAACCCTAATCCTTATTTGTGGTGAATGCTCACCCATATTTAGGGAGACTGATGAGGCATGATGGTTCATCCATATTGTGATGATTTACACAATGATGGGAATCTTAGTGGTCAAAATTTGGGGTATGACAGATGCCCCTATTTAATCTTCTTGGAGCCGAAGGTGTGAATGGCGAAGGTATTCGGGCATTCGGGCATTCGGGGTGCAAGATGATTAAATATCGGAATACGCGAAATTTTGATGGTGGTTACGAATGGCAGTTTGTCCATCCATCTTCTTTCACTAAGAAATGATGCTTTGAAAAGGTAAACTTCCCCTCGATCCTGGTTTCCTACCAAGGAACTAGTCTCAGTTTCTGAAATAAACTTCCCCTCGATCCTGGTCTTTAGCCACGGAACTGGTCTCAGTTTCTTATATAAAACTTCCCCTCGGTCCTGGTTTCCTACCAAGGAATTGGTCTAAGTTTCTGAAATAAACTTCCCCTCGATCCTGGTTTCCTACCAAGGAACTGGTCTAAGTTTTTGAAATAAACTTCCCCTCGGTCCTGGTTTCCTACCAACGAACTGGTCTTAGTTTCTTTTGTCAATAAACTTTCTTGACAAGGGACGCTATTCGTAGCGGTTTTCCTTAAACTTCTCGCCGAATTTTCCTGGGGAGATACTATATGATGGAAAAAAATTTTGATGGCAGACTTGCTGGGGAACCCATCCGTCTGAGCTGTAGAGGTGTTCAAACTTCTCTGTTTAAAGACGTCATTTGTCGACTCTACTGGGGAAAACGAGTCTCTTGAGAAACTGCTTTCCGCTTGGGGATATTACATCATATTTTTCTTCGAGATCTTCTCGGAGAAATGCCATGTGATGTAATCTAATTTTGAGGTGTTGATGACCTCTTTGTCAGCAAATTTTTTGGAGAAAAACTGCTATACTGCCGAATCTTTGATTAAGAGGCTTTATCTGAGGATTTTCCTTAATCCGGGAAAGCGAAGATATCATCTTCAATGGCGAAGAGTGAAATTTGTCGAAGGTTTTTTTGTTTTTCAGAGGTTCAAGTTATCAAAGTGGTCGAGGACCAACTTCATCCCAGAAATAAAATGGGGAGAGATTGCTTAGATGATTCGCTTCCTGACGTGGAAAGAACTGGCAACTCGATTGAGAGGACTTTTATCACTAGGGTACAAGACCGACTATAGTGATAGTGATACAATTATGAATATGAATGTAAATCAATAATGCATGATGTATGTATGTTTATGCTGACAAAACTGATGCGACATACAGACTAATAGATGAACACGTTTGGATACTCGGCCACTGCAGATAGCAATTCTGCCTTGTTTAGGAGAGATAGTCCTTGTGGGGGAACAACCTGGGTCAGGCTTCGGAGGTAAGAACTCTGCTGGGGATGTCAGATGGAGTATTCGCATCTGACATAGCTGATCCTTCATTCAGATGTACTGGTTTAGAAGGAGTACTTTGATTCTGCACTTTGAAGCTCGATTACTTCTGGAGAAGCGATCGATGTTCTTTCGATGTTCAATAGTCAAAATAAATTTCCATCTTTATTTCAAAAGCAGAAAAAAGTTTGACAAGTAAAATTCATTTTGTTTTATTTCAAGAATCGTTGATCACATTAAAATGTCGTTCTGTAAAGCTAAAACAAATAAGAATTGCAAATAAAAGCACTAGGGCTCAAATTGTATTGATAGGATGGAAACCAGTCAAGCGCGTGATTCCATAGAGTATTTACAAAGTTAGAAAATGGTAATTTTAAGAGAAAAGGGCTACATTGAAACATAACGACCACTATTCTTCTACCAACTTTGAATTCTGGACATCCTGAGCTTCTGTCGAAGATGACCTTGACTGGAGTTTTCCTGATGGATGGCATGACTGCTACTGGAGAACTTTCCCCTGTTGGACATAGTTACTTACCATTATCCTTAACTTTTGCATGGATTGTACTTTGAGATTTCCAATCCATCAGGATGATTTTTTTTTTGCTTATGTCTCTAATTTTTGCCTGGACTGCCCTTTCGTGTTTTCAATCCACCGAGACGTTTTTTTTTTCTTTTCTTTCTTTTTTTTAGGCGAAGTATTTCTTGACTACGTCAACATTTGTGGGGTAGGCAAATTCCTCTCCGTCCATGGTTGCAAGCCTCAAGGCGCCGCCTGAGAAAACTTTCTTGACCACATAGGGGCCGTCATAATTCGGAGTCCATTTGTCCCGAGAATCAGTGAGAAAAGATTGTATCTTCTTGAGCACGAGGTCTCCTTTTCTGAAGACGCGAGGTCGGACCTTTTTGTCAAACACCTTCTTCATCCTTTGCTGATACAACTGACCATGGCATAGTGTCGTCATTCATTTTTCTTCGATCAAATTCAGTTCGTCGTGCCGACTTTGACACCTTTCAGCTTCTGTTAGCTTAGCTTCCATCAATACCCGGATTGATGGGAACTCTACTTCTATGGGGAGCACTGCCTCCATGCCATATACTAGAGAGAAAGGGGTTGCGCCTATTGAAGTACTGACAGATGTACGATAACCATGAAGAGCAAGGGGTAACATCTCATGCTAGTCTTTGTAGGTTACGACCATCTTTTGAACGATCTTCTTGATGTTCTTGTTAGCCGCTTCTACCGCTCCGTTCATCTTAGGTCGGTAGGGAGAGGAGTTATGGTGTTCGATCTTGAACTCTGCGCACAACTCTTTCATTATTTTGTTGTTCAAGTTAGATCCATTATCAGTAATGATCTGGCTCGAAACACCATAACGGCAGATGAGATTGTTTTTTATAAATCGGACCACTACTTGTCGGGTTACATTGGCGTATGACGCTGCTTCGACCCACTTGGTGAAGTAATCAATGGCTACCAGGATGAACCGATGTCCGTTTGAAGCCTTGGGTTCGATCATGCCAATCATGTTGATTCCCCATATGGAAAAAGGCCATGGGGAAGAGAGAACTTTGAGATGCGTTGGCGGTGCATAGATTTTGTCAGCGTATATCTGACACTTGTGACACTTCCTCATGTACTTGTAGCAATCGGATTCCAATGTTAACCAATAGTACCCAGGTCTCAGAATTTTTCTCACCATCGTGTGTTCGTTGGCATGAGTTCCAAAGGATCCTTCGTGAATTTCTTTTATCAGTATGTTTGCTTCTGGTCTGTCTACACATCGGAGCAAGACCATGTCAAAATTCCTCTTATAGAGAGTATCACCGCTCAGGAAGAAACTGCCTGCCAGCCTTCTGAGGGTCTTTCTGTCTTTCCTGGATGCCCCAGGTGGGTATTCTTGTTTCTGAAGAAAGCATTTGATATCATGATACCAAGGTTTATCGTCTATGACTGCTTCAATTGCGAAGATGTAAGTGGGCCTTTCAAGGCGCATTATGTCAATCTTAGGTAGGTCGTTCCATTAACCTACACTAATCATGGAAGAGAGAGTGGCTAATGCATCAGCCATGTGATTCTCTTCACGAGGGATATGATGAAACTCGACTCTATTGAAGAAGGGTAACAACCTTCTTGCGTAGTCTTTGTAAGGAATCAATCCTGATTGGTATGTGTTCCAGTCTCCTTAGATCTGATTGATAACCAGGGCTGAGTCGCCATATACATCCAGGTTCTTGATCCTTAAGTCGATCGCTTCTTCGAGACCCATGATACAAGCTTCGTATTCGGCCTCGTTGTTTGTACACTTGAATATCAGTCGGGCGGTGAAAGGAATGTGGGTACCCTGAGGTGTTATGATGATTGCCCCAATTCTATTTCCATAATGATTGACAGCTCCGTCAAATATTAGTCTCCATTGGGAACTTGGTTCTGGCCCTTCACTGGGTAGCGGTTCATCGCAATATTTCATTTTTAGATACATGACATCTTCGTCTGGGAAGTCAAACCCGACTGATTCTTGATCGTCAATCGGTTGATGAGCCAAATAATCGGCTAAAATACTCCCCTTAACGGCTTTTTGAGCATGGTATTCTATGTCATACTCTGATAACAACATCTGCCAACGGGCAATCCTTCCCGTGAGAGCAGGCTTTTCGAAGACGTACTTGATTGGATCCATTTCTGAGATTAACCAAGTAGTGTGACGAATCATGTACTGGCGAAGATGTTTGGCTGCCCAAGCCAGAGCACAGCAAGTTTTCTTAAGCATAGTGTACCGAGTCTCGCAGTCGGTGAATTTCTTGCTTAAATAGTAGATGGTAGACTCTTTCCTTTTGGTTTTGTCTTGTTGGCCAAGTACACAGCCCATCGAGTCTTCCAAGACTGTTAAATAGATGATTAGTGGCCTTCCTTCCACTGGAGGTGATAAAATCGGTGGATTCAACAGGTATTCCTTGATACTGTCAAAGGCGGTTTGGCACTCTTTTGTCCAAACGCAATCCTGATTCTTTTTTAGTAATTCGAAAATCGGCGCACATGTCGCAGTCATGAGGAATATAAATCTGGAAATGTAATTCAGACGCCCCAGAAATCCTCTGACTTGTTTTTCAGTCTTTGGAGAAGGAATTTCTTGAATGGCCTTGACCTTGTCAGGATCAACCTCAATTCCTTTCTGGATGACGATGAACCGTAAAATTTTCCCTGAACGGACACCGAATGTGCACTTATTGGGATTCAAGCGGAGTTTGTACTTTCTCAATCGCTCGAATAGCTTTGACAGGTGGGTCACATGCTCCTCTTCTGTTTTAGATTTGGCAATCATATCCTCGACATATACCTCGATTTCTTTATGTATCATGTCATGAAACAGAGTAGTCATGGCCTTTTGATAGGTTGCCCTGGAATTCTTCAAACCGAACGGCATTACCTTGTAACAAAAAGTACCCCATGGGGTGACGAATGAAGTTTTCTCCATATCTTTCGGCGCCATTTTGATTTGATTGTAGCCCGAAAATCCACCCATGAAGGAGAAAACTTTAAACTTTGCTGTACTGTCTACCAGCATGTCAATGTGTGGTAAAGGAAAGTCGTCCTTTGGACTAGCCTTGTTTAGATCTCTGTAATCCACACACATGCGGACCTTCCCATCCTTTTTTGGAACTGGCACGATGTTGGCTAACCATTGAGGATATTCTGATGTGGCGAGGAAACCCGCGTTAATCTGTTTTTGTACTTCCTCTTTGATTTTGATGGCCATGTTTGGATGAGTCCGTCTCAACCTTTATTTTACCAGCGGACATTCTGATCTCAACGGTAGATGATGTTCCACGATGCTAGTATCCAGCCCTGGCATATCCTGATAGGACCAAGCGAATACATCGGGAAACTCTTTGAGAAGCTTTATCAAACTTTCTTTGACAGTCGGATTGAGCAGTGCCCCTATCTTGATTTCCTTTCTCTCTTTTTCTGAACCCAAGTTGACCATTTCCAACGGCTCTTTGTGGGGTTCAATGGATCTTTCCTCTTGTCTGAGTAATCGGGAGATCTCTTCTAGAATTTCGTCGTCATCTTCTTCTTCAGCCTCAAATACCGGGAACTCAAAGTTGGGAGAAGGCATTGGATCGTATGTTTCAATGGGGTTTAAAACAAGCAATCTGCATGACGTGATGATTTGTTTTAGAAGAGATAGAGAGAATGCAAGAGTGTGTGCAGTGTTTTTTTTTTTGGAAACTGCTTGTTTTTATTATTGAGTTATTTTTTAGGATTACCATTTTCTGAAAAAGCGAAAAGAGAAAACATCAATAAATGCGGAAATTACAGAACGACATTATTTTATTTATGATCTTGGTCGATTCTTGAAACTACAGCCCTATAAAACAAAACTCAGTCGCTATGGCCAAAGCGAAGAGAGAAATTTATAGAAAGTGAGCCCTATCAAAACATCCGTTTCACCTGGGCAAGGTGAAAGGTTAAAGTAAAGACGGCAATTACTTAGACTTATGAACAACTTTCGGGACATCGATAGCAACCCATTGGCGGTGAACTCCTCGGTGAATCACAAAGTCTGGCACCTTCTTTCTTGATTTGTCTTCAGAAATGACGCTGATTTCTGGCGGAGCAGGATCGTTGGAATTTGTTTCCCAAGCAGAGTTGTCGTAGACGAACTCTTCTGTTGTATCTCACATAGTATTTGTACTCTCAGGTGGATCTCCCCATCCAGTTGGCTGGATGTCTTCGAGCTTGATACGAGAGCTTTTAGGAGCGGTGTACTTGACCAAGTAGTCAAATTTGCCGCTTGGTCGTCCTAAGTGTCCCACACTTCTTTGGAACTGGAGGAGTCATCCCTTTCGATGACGTTGACCTCGGGAAAAGTATAGTTAATGAACTATAGTCCTGCAAGCTTTGCAAATTCATCGTCGTACTGGATATTTTCTGAATGCCCTGAGTGAAGATCCCATGACATGGTGGGGACGCAGGTATTCTTTTCTATGATGCTCAGCTGGTAAGCATTGTTCAGCTGACTCTTTTGCCCCAAGTCTCTCGGATACGGCTGCCAGATAGGCAGGCCATCCATTGGGCCATAATAGTCATGGTCAAAGTTATCTTTCATCAGAGTGTCCTTCTCTAATGAGTTTAGTGGAGCACGGCATCCTTCCGGATCACAATCTCCGTATATCATTTTGACATCTGACCTCGGTATAAATCTCAGACTCTGTGCGGGATAGGAAAATGGCGTAGGTACCTCTTCCTGAGACATATAACCATCCTCGTTAAGGTAGGACTTCCACTCTTCATCTGTATCGGAGGGGTCTCCCTCGTTGATGGTATGCACTTCCTGAGGCACTGGGTGAAAGAAACCTCCACTGTGGAAGAAATCCTGAATGGGATGATGACTTTCATCGTTAATAGTAGTCTGGGTACAGGTTGAAGAAAAACCAAGACCCTTCTTTGTTTTGTTATCAGTAGGAATGACAAGTTGTCCCCATCCCTTGGCATTGTTATTCTTAATCACTTCGAGAGCATCTTTGTACAAGGAAATCGATGTTCCTTTTTCTGATTGATTCTCATTGCTCACCGACAGTGCTTAGAACTGAGTTCCAACAACCTCTTATGGTTCTACACAAGTAGACGACGATAAGTTACTCACGATCAAGGCTTGCTCTCTGCAGACTGTGACTAGTTAATCGTTCTTGACGAACTTCAGTTTCTGGTGCAGTGTGGAAGTGACTGCCCCAGCCTGGTGTATCCAAGGTCTTCCTAATAAACAGTTGTATGCTGCCCAGACGTCCATGACCTGGAAAGTGACTAGGAAAGTGTGAGGACCGATAGTTATGGGAAGGTTGACTTCGCCAATAACAGCTTTTCGAGATCCATCAAATGCTTTGACGATGACCTCACTGCCCCTCATTGGGGATCCTTTGAATGATAGTCGCATTAAAGTGGACTTCGGCATAACATTTAGAGTCGAACCTGTGTCTACCAGTATGCTGGCTAAAGCATCATTCTGGCAGTTGACTGTAATATTGAGTGTCATGTTGTGACTTTTGCCTTCTTTCGGCAGTTCCTCGTCACTAAACCCCAAGTTGTTGTAGGAAGTGATGTTGGAGATGATGCTATCGAATTGTCTTATTGTTACATCTTGTTCCACAAAGGCTTGCTCTAAGACTTTCTGTAGAGCCTCTCTGTGAGCATCGGAACTAAGTAATAGAGATAACACAGAGATTTTTGAAGGAGTTTGCAACAGCTGATCAACAATGTTGTATTCACTCTTTTGGATGGGCTTCAGCATCTCATCGTTGTTTGTTGAAAGGTCGGGACCACTGGACTGACCGACTGGTTGATCGGGAACTTCTGTTTGAGGTTCCTTTTCTTTGATGGGTTCTCCAACTCCTCTATTGAAGATTCAGCCACTCCGTGTTACTCGACTGATGTCTGCGATATTCACGACGGAGGGTAATAGAGTTTCCTTTCCATTCTCAACTGTTGTTGCACCGTACTTATAAGGGATAGCCTTGTCGGATTTATACAGTACTAGTCCCAGCAGATAGATAACTACAGGAGCCTTTTGATTTTTTTGACCATCATAACCGGCCTCAATTGGTTCGAGATTGAGAACCTTTCCACCATTAAGAGGGACTCTTGATTCACGGAGTAAAGGAATTATGGCGCACACATCTCTGGCCACTTCTTGTTTAGGGATCAAGACAACATCCCCGCTTTGATCAAGATGATAGTTTGACATTGAACCAGAACTTGACCAAGGTTGAATTTCCTTATGGTCCAACTGACTTTGAAGGGCTACTCGCACGAGGTAGCACCCTTGATTATTCTCCGAGCAGACTCTACAGCACTCGTAGTTGTGTGGTGGCACCCAGCCACGTCTGCTTTGTATGCAGTGTAACCTCACTAGGTTTGTTTCTATTGACCGAACATCCTGACTTTGATGCCTAGTAGGGTTCCCGTCGATCATACTGATTTGTTGCGTGTCTTCATCTAGATAGATCGGAAGCCACCAGTGGTTTAACAAGTACAGAAGTGTCCTTTGAACGAGTACACATCCTTGGTCACTCTCACGACACACTTTACAGCTCTGATAGTCGTGCGAAGTCAAAAAACCGAGCTGGACTTGCTTAGCGTGTAATTCCACTAAGCTGGTATTCATCAAGCGAATATCGAAGATGTGAATCATATTGACCTGATAGTGATTTCTATCACCGTAATCCTGGATCCATCCAAGATCCATCTGACGCTGGAGGGCCTCTTGTACAAAAGAGCATCCCTAATTGTTTACCGAGCAAATCAGACAGGAATCATAATCGTGTTGTGGCAGATTATGATGTTGGCTTTGCCTTGAGTTCATTGGCACCAAGTTGACATTCATCGCACGGATGTCATGGTTTTGAATAATGTTGGAATTCGTATAAGTTATGTTGACCCCACGAATTCGGTGTTCTTGGATCCAACCGAGATCCAACTGTTCCTATAGAGCTGATTGCACCACAGAACATCATTGATTGTCTTTAGAGTAGATATCACACTGGTGATAGCCATGAGGTGGTACATGCCCATATCCGCTCTGTCTGCGATGCATCTTGACAAGATTAGCCATTAATAAGAGTACATCATGAATTTGATAGTTGTGGTTAGACTCTCCCTCTATCAAATTTACCGCAACTTTCTTGTGTTGTGGTAACGGGTTCATCTGAACAATTGGATTTGTATCCTTGAAGGATAAGACCCCGCTCCTGACAAGCTTTTGCACATCAGATTTGAAACTGAGGCGGTTTTCTATGTTATGCCCTGGCCCTCCTTGATGGTAAGGACAAGTCTGATCCGCTTTGAACCAAAAAGGAGGATTCTCTGGTACTGTAAGAGGAAACCTGGTTTGGACGTGTCCCTTGACCAGTAGTAATGGAAACAGTTATGTGTACAACATTGGTATAGGGTCAAACCCTGGTGGTCGCGTTGTACGGTTGTTGTTGTACAGAGGACGAGCCTGCTGAAGAGGCTGTTGTGTCCTTTGCTGATATTGTTGTTTATTCGGTTGACTCTGAGCAACCTAAGGTTGATATGTTAGAACGGGCGCAGGGTTGATAGCAGGAGTTACAGCTATTACTGGTTGGTAACGTCGCCTTTGCTTTCCGAGAGAGATATTACCAATATCCTGCTCTTTTTTCTTAGGGAAAGTACTACCGTATCTTTTGGTACTGCTTGATGGTCCAGCGTCTTTAATTAAACGTCCTTCTCGAACAGCTTCCTCAAGACAAACTCCCATGCCCACCATCTCGGTGAAGCCGCTGGGCGCACTGGCGACCATTCTGTCGTAGTAAAACGAGCTTAAGGTTTTCAAGAAGATCTTTGTCATCTCTTTTTCCTCAAGAGGTGGACAAATCTGGGAGGAATTTCACGCCATCTCTGAGCATATTCCTTAAAGATTTCCTTATCCTTCTGCGACATGGCTCTGAGTTGATCTCTGCCTGGTGCCATGTCCAGATTATACTTATATTGTTGAACAAATGTAGCGGCAAGATCTCTAAAAGTGACGATCTTAGTGCGGTTTAATCCCATGTACCATTTGAGTGCGACACCGGTTAAACTATCCTGGAAGTAATGGATCAGTAGCTGTTGGTTCTCAGTCTAAGTTGACATCCTCTGAGCATACATCACCAAGTGACTTTGAGGCAAGATTTACCCTTGTATTTTTCAAATTCGGGCACCTTGAGTTTGAGCGGAACTTTCACATTGGGGACCAAACAAAGGTCTGCGGCGTCCTTTCCAAACAGATCCTGACCGCGAATGGCTTGTAGTTCTTTCTGCATCTCCAGGAATTGTTCCTAGAATTCCTTCATCTTATCATTCATACTCTCATTTCCACCTGAAGGTATCTGTGGAATCTGTCCTTCCAGGACAGCGTGTACCACAGGTGGTGGTACAGTCATTACGATAATGACTCTCGGTGTTTCCCTCTCCCAGAGTTTGTAACCTTCAGGAGTTGTTGTCATGCCTCTTGCATCTTCGCTTTCCCGAAGTTTGTAACCTTCAGGCCCAGCGGCTCCTGCTGCAGTTTCCGGATCTTCCATGATCGGCGAAATATATCTTTCTAGGATATAGTTGAGTGGCATGCCCCAGGGACGATCTTTTGGCATGTTATACCGAGGATCATACATTTCCACTATGGGCGTATATGTGATCTCTGAGATCACAGTCCTTTGTTGTTGTATCTGGGCTGCTGCCAGAGATTGCATGTCATTATGAAGTTTTCTCAGATCTTCTTTTAGAGTGTCGATTTCTTCTCTCAACTCTTTGTTCTCTTCCTCGAGATCATCCATTTCCTTTTGTCGATTGGCTCGAGTATTGTACGAATGAGGCAGTTTGACTCTAGAATCGAGACACAAACGTGAGATTCGTAGGGAAGAAGAATGCATTATGGGCGAATGATGAATGATATGCAATGATTAATTAATTAAATTTTTTGTTATTTAATCAAAAGAAACTTCGACAATTTGATTGCAAATATCAAACAGTGGGGAAACCCCGTTTTATTTTATTCAAAAATTGTGGAAATGGAAATACAGTAATTTACAAAGTGTTGTAAAAGGAAATGTCTAAACTAATGGATCCTGAGTCCTCTCTGAGGAGAGCTCAGGTGCTGGTTCTGGTATCTTCCTTTTCTTTGACCGGGGCTCTTGAGCCGTTGTCGGGTTGTCCTTCCTTGGCCAAGTGAAAGGAGCGAGCAAATTTCTTTGGTCTTCTTGATTCTCTACAGCATGTTGCTCTAAAATCTCAATCAGAGCATCTTTTTCTTTTAACAGTTGTTGTATTTTGTTACACTCCACATTGAGAATGCGGTACTTATTCTTCCAAGACCTCTTTTCTTGTTGAACTTTGGCGAGAGTAACCTGAAGTTTTTCCATATCAGACATAAAATAAAGGACAGATTCCCCTAATGGAAGAACTTTTTGATGAGGGCAAGGCATCCTCAGCTTGAGAGCTCTAGTTTGTACCCAGCGGAGATAAGGCTCCACAGAGATACAATCTGGTTTTCTTATAGACTCTCTTCCTTTCCTGTGAACATGTTTCCAAGCATGTACTATTTCTGTTTTTAGTGCCCTGTTGTTTTCTCCTTCCTTGAAGAAAAGACCTTCCAGATGAGCATTACACAGGACATGCCTCATCGGGTATCCAAATTGACGACGAACTAAAACTGGATGATAATTGATTCCTCATTTAATTCCTATGAGGGGTACGTTAGGTAAGTTTCCACAACGGTCAATGATCCTGATCCCATCATAGATTCGATTGTACCAGTCTATGTTAGAGTTGGTAAGAGACAAGATTCTCTGCGACCAACGTAAAGTATTCTTTTGATCCAAAAAAATAGCAAACTTGGGTAAATGGGAAGTGAACCATTTGTATAGCAAGGGTACACAGCATGTGATTATTCCTCCGTTGTACAAATTCCTTAAGTGTACAGAATGATAAGCATCTGCGAGCAAGGTTGGTACAGGATTTCCAATCAGAAATATCTTAATGGCATTGATATCTACGAAGTTATCGATGTTGGGAAACAAAAATAACCCGTAGGAGAGTAAAGCAAAGATGCTTTCGAAAGCAGGTACATTCCCTATACTAGCAAATTACAGGGCTTTCTTTATCAAAAACTGGGCTGGCAAACCTTGGATTCCACCCTTAGTGGTCATGTGAGTCCTAACTTATGACTCGTCCAAATAAATTTCTCTTGCAATGGTCTGATCCTTTGGAATTTCTTCCAGTCCAGAAAAGGGAGCTTGGTCAGTGATAGGTAAATCAGTCAGGTGAGAGTACTCCTCCAGCGTCGGTGCTAGCTGATAATCCGGGAATGTGAAACAGTGATAAACTGGATCGTAGAACTGAATGAGTGTGGACATGATTCCTTCAATTACATGGACCCTTAACAGAGACAGCAGTCCTCCGTACTTAGCTCTGAAAGCATCAGGGTTGGTGATCATCCTCGTAAAACCTCTTAAATCCTCTAATTTTGGAACCTTGAAGGTGTACTTGTGAGTCCTCCTTCTACCGAAATCCATAACGCAATCTTTCTCTCTGACATTTGCAATCATTGTCTCAGTTTAATTTGAAAAAGAGAGACTAGAAGAGAAAAATTTTCTTTGTTTTAAATGTTTTTTAATGAAATGAATGCATGAATGCAGCACACAAAAACATAGAAAAAACATGGGGTCAAAGGTTCGGTGTCATGAAGTCAAGGCTCTACCCATCCCCAAAGGTTTTACTGGTGATTTTTTGTACCTGTCCGCACAATCATTGACCCCTCTTAGGATAACAACAGCAGGCTGGAATCACCCGAGCGAGCTGATGTATCTTAGAGTAATCTCAAATGAGGGTAGTATCGCGTGACAACTATTTTCGATAGCTTCCGCACTACAAAATAGTAACATGGTCTCATTCTACTAAAATCCTCAGCTTCTCAGATAACCCAATCGAATAATCTGCTTTCAACAACCGAAGTCGTATAGGCATTGAATCCGCAAAGGGTATCTCCATTAATTCGATGGTCTACCGGGACCTCTTATCTGGGATTCACTCCCCGTAAGATTACCCGTCTCGTGCCATCACCTATCTTATGTGTATACTCAATCTTTCCAGATGCGGTATCACACGCATTCCCATTAGCAAAAAAATAAACACGGATATCAATTAGGAAAAACGGTATATATATATATATTTCCTAACATCCTAGACCTCTAGTCCTATGATCCTAACACTCAATGACTCCCCAGCAGAGTCGCCATTTTACTGTAGCGAGCGATTTTTGTCGGTGACGCGACACCTTATCGCTGGATTTTCCTCACTGCAATGGTAGGAAGGGTGCTACTTACTGATTTCTTATTTATCCCGTGAAGCTGGAAGGGAAAGGGAAGGTATCTAAAACTAACCTTGCACGCGAATGTCTAACAGGACAAATGCTTAAAGAGATTGGGGGGTCTGGGGTCAGGTTATACAATGGGTAGTTGTCAATTACCCATCTTATATGTGGTTATCCATAGGATATTAGCTTTAGGTTTCGCTTTGTAATTGATGGTGTTTATCTGTTAATGGGTTGGGGAAAGTTTCTTAGGAAATGAGACAGGGAGAGTGAGTTTTTTGTTGATGTTTTTGGTAAGGTGTTGGACCTAAGTTTTGATTGATGTATGTAGGTATTGGACCTAGAGTTTTTTATTAGTATACTCGCTAAGATTTCGCAATCTTATGCCTACGTATTCCCATTTAAATGAAACAGGGAAATCAGAGCAATCGTAGTTCCTCCTATTCTAAGGGAGAAAAAAGATGTTTTGGGTGTCTCGTTTAAAGCCCAAGAAAGAGGCTAAATGGAGTATTTGTATCTTGTTCAAAGCCCAAGATTGAAGCTAAAAGGTTGACTGAAAAAGAATTTGTCATCTCTAAAGAGGGATTGTTGATTTTTATGTACCTTGATCAAAGCCCAAGGTTGAAGCTAAGAGGTTGATTGACTCCACTGGGGAAGTCCTTATACAAAGCCTAAGAGGAGGCTGTATGAGACCGACTCAACAAGAGAGTGGATATTGGTGCTTGTACAAAGCCCAAGACGGAGGCTAAAAGAGACTGACTCTTTGGGGATATCATTATATGAAGCCTAAGAGGAGGCTAGATAAGACCGACTCAACAAGAGAGTGTTCTTATATGTCTTGTACAAAGCCCAAGACGGAGGCTAAAAGAGTTGACTCAACAAGAGAGTGCTTTTATATGTCTTGTAAAAGCCCAAGACGGAGGCTAAAGGAGTTGACTCAACAAGAGAGTCTTGCAAAGGTGATTGACCCAACAAGAGAGTCTTTTATACTCAACAAGAGAGTGATTTGATGTCTCGTATGAATCTCGAGATTGAGGCTAAAAAGGAGATTGACCCAACAAGAGAGTCTTGATAAGTGATGGACTCAACAAGAGAGTCTAAAAAATGATTGACTCAACAAGAGAGACTAAAAAGTGATTGACTCAACAAGAGAGTCTGAAAAGTGATTGACTCAACAAGAGAGTCTGAAAAGGTTAGCTCCGCTGGGGGAGGATCTTTGTACAAAGTCCAAGAGGAGGCTGACTGTGTTGAGGAAAGATCATTATACAAAGCCTAAGAGGAGGCTATCTTACTGCTGAGGATTAGATCCATAGGTAGACCCAAGGATGAGGAACTCTCATGAGAGAGACCGGGTTTCTGCTGGAGATTTCTCCAGAGTGATCGGTGTTTTTTCCTGTGTTTGAAAGGAACTTGAGAATGTCTTTGAGACTCAAAAGGGGTTTAGACTGTCCAAGTCTACTGGTGTTGAAGAGTTTTATCTTTTGTAGGATGCCCCAAAAGAGGGCAGGGGCCTTAAGGGATGAAAATCAACCCTAGAGTGGCTTGAGGTTTGACACTGGAAAGACTACTCTAGCAAAGGATGACTAAGTTCTGTCTTATACCTTTAAGAGGTCGTTAGGGTCCTTGTATTAAGCCCAAGAGAAGGCATGAGAACTTCTAAGAAGACGAAGGGTCCTTGTACAAAGCCCAAGATAAGGCGGGGATGCTTTTAGGAAGCCTGTGGGTCCCCAAACCAAGAGAAGTTCAAGAAATGCAATTCACAGAGAAGAGATCATTCCAGGAAAGTTCGAGGATTTGGAAGAAACTCAAGAGATGTTATTCACGGAGAATAGATCAACTCTGGGGAGTAGAATTTCTTTGACAATTTCTAGGGGTGACACTCTGAGAAAAGGTTCACCGAGAATACTGCCTTTCTCTTTGTTCCATATTGATTAACCCCAAGAGAAGGGAAGACTGTATCTGGAAAACCTATGGGGATCTAGTTTTGTTTGTATTTAAAGAGTGACCAACAGAGCTTTACCTAGTTCTAGATGTAGTTGCCGGGGAAAACTCTAAATAACTATACTAGTATATATACAGTTGATATATGACGAGTATTTAAAAGAGTATGAAAGAAGACTAACCATGCGCAGCTTCCCACAATACAGTTATGTATATGAAAGCATATAAAAGAAAGCGGATAAACATTTACCCGTTGTATAGCTTCCATGTTGTTTTGTTAGTTGTTCAACAAAGAAATTAAAGAAAGTTTTAATAGCAACTATACATTTGGATTCAAAATCAAAGGAGAAAGTATTTTGAATAGATATCAGGGCTTACAGCTCAGGGAGAGGCCCAAATTTTAACAGTGATGGCACTGATGTTTTGTATCGGGACTTATACAATAACTGAGGCCCAAAAAGTTTTGGCCAAAAGGGGATTGGGTCATACACCCTATTAGAGGCCCAAAGAGTTTGAAAATGAATAAAGATGGGTCTTATAGCTCAAGGAAAAGCCCAATTGATTTTGTAAAAAAAAGGCGACAATCTCGCCGAACGTTTGAAAATATACAGAGGGACTTATACAATGTGTGAGGCCTAAAAGGTATTATTTTACAAAGGGGTTGGGTATTACACTCTATTAGAGGCTCAAAAGTGTTTTTGTACAAGGGATGGATCTTACAACTCAAGGAGAGGCCCGGATGATTATTTGTTTGAAAATGGTGATCGCGCCGAGGTTTGAAAACACAGTGGGTCTTATACGATGACCGAGGCCCATATTATTTTGGTTTTCAAAAGGGGTTGGGTCTTACACTCAATTAGAGGCCCATGAGTGTTTGAAAAAGATTGATGAGGGTAGAATTAATCAAACCCTTAATTTTGTTAAAAAAGGGAATTAATTTTGTTTAAAAATTAATAAAAATTGATGAAAACATGTGAAAAATGGGTGGTGATTTTGGATCAATGTTTCAAAAATCATGTTTTTATCCAAAAAATGATTGGAAACCAATTAATCTTGGAAAATCAAGAAGGAAAAAATATTTCAAATGTTAAAAAAACAAATAAACATTAATTCTTTGAAAAAATATCAAATATATGAAATAAATAATATTTTTGGGAATTTTTGGTAAAATAAAATATTTTAACATTTTTGTGAATTATTAAAAAAAGAATCAACTCAAAATCATTAAAATTCAGGGAGAAATTAATTTTTGAATCAATTAAATAAAATCACAAAATTCAAATATTTGAATATTTGAAAAAGGGCGCCAAGAACATCCAAGAACACGCGCGGGTTCTGGGTTTGGCCTGATTTGCATTTTCTCTCTAATCTCACTGAATATTTGATGAAATCACACAATCCACATATCAATCTGCTCGTTTTCACCTCACGATCATGTCTATGGTCTTTAATTTCATTTATTTTAAGCATGGAATAAGAAATCAAGACAAAACCTCAAGAACCCTAAATTCTGCATGAAGGCTGAGAAATTCTATACACGATTCATTCAAAGCAATTAAATGAGGGGAAACATTCTATGCATGATTATGAACATTTGGCAAAAGTATTGTGCGAGAAAATATGCATAGATTAAGAGATGACCAAGTTTAGGCTTACTTGAAGGTCGTGGCAGCAAGAGCAATTTGATTTTTGGGTTTGAGGTGTTACAGATGAGTTGTGATGATTTGAACAGCTTCCCTACACCATATGGAATGTGTTTGAATGCTTGGAGTGATTTGAAATGGACTGGAACAGATTATGGCACCTCAACTGCAACTTAGTTGAAAATTTGGGTAACTGGCTGGTGATTCTGAGAAATCAGTGTTACAGTTGTGTGTTTAGTGTTTGATCAGTTCACATATGATGTTTATGAGGTGTGTGAATCATTGGTTTGAGTTGCATTGGCTCCCAACTCAAAACCCGATAGTGTTTTCTCAAGAACAAGGAAATTTGGAGTTCAAGAAGGAAATGAGTGAAAGCAATGTTGCAAGCTGCTTTGGTGTGGTTTGAACGATCAGTGAGGACCTCTATTTATAGTGGATCAATTCTTGTCTTGGAGGAATAGTGAATGGCTACTGGATCAGATCACATTCAATGGCTTTGGCTTGGTGTCATTTCTTTTCATGCAAGGCAAACTAGCCTCTCCTAAGAGCAGGGTTATGTCTTGACCAAATCCACATTCTTCAAATGTTTTAATTGTTTTTTAAGTGAGCATCTTGACTGAGTAGAGTGGCTTTGTTGAAAGTGCCATATTTCATATAAATGCCTTTGAATTCAAGGCATATATGCCAAAATGCATTAATCTCAAGTTGGAAGATCCCTTGGCTTTTTGACTCAGCTATACAAGTTGGATCAGATGGATGAGGATCAGATTGGATGAATGTGGCATAGGGATCATTAGTCTTTGGCTCAAAATTGTGTAAAGCAAGAAATCCTACAAACTGATTTTTCCATGACAGCCTTGCCATGGTGTGTTGCAACAGCCATAACTTTTGGCTCAAGTTGATTTGTTTCATGCCAATAAGTTCTTTGAATTCTCAGCAACATTTGCAACAACATTGATGTTTACAGTTGGAGTTGATTTCCCTTGCAACTATGTGAAAAAACCTCACAAGTTTTGGTGATTTCAACAAAATCTGTCTTGGACAGAATTTTGTCTAAGTGTTGGAAAAGATGCATTTTCATGTTTTTAGTGATTTTGGTCCAACCATAACTCAGAATCCATGAAGAATTAGAATGAGATGTAGTTGAAGCTTTTGTAGTATGCCATGAGAGCTACAAATCCATCTTTGGACCATCCAAAATGGTTGCTTGGATCTCAAGTTATGATCTTTGGAAGTTGGTATCCTAGCCACTTTGTTCCATAACTTAGAAAAATTCTAAGTTTTTATGGTTACCCCTTTTACAAGTTATCCCACTTTATTTGATTTTTCTTGATGAATGATGATTCCAATTACACATTAACGTCACTTTAGGGTTAAGGAACCATACTTGTGAAAAATCTCAAAAAGTCAAACTTTGACTTTTGTGCACAGTTGACTTTTTATCAGATGAATTCCAAATTGTGCGATCCTCTATGAAATCAAGTCCTTGACCTAAATCAAACTTAATAGATGGATTCCATAGGTTATATAGGGTGTATTGAATCATGTTCCAAGGTTTGGGAGCATGTCTTGGTCAAAAGTCAAAGGTATAGTTGGCTTTTTCCTCAAAACCCTAATTGTGATCCTGATGAAATTGAAACTTGTTGATCAAGCTTCTTGGATCAATACTTTGTTGAAAATGGATCAATGTAGTGTGTTGGAGACCCTCAAATCATGTCTTGAGGTCTTGGCTCATGTTTTGTCCCAAAAGTCAACTTAGGGGTAAATTAGGTCAAGAAACCCTAATTCCTGATTTTTGGTGAATGCATCCCCTGAGGCTAAATTGACTTGATGATTGGGTCCATGAGGTCCCATGGAGTATCTTAGGTTATGATTTGAAGCATTGGCTCATGCCCAGAGGAAAATTTCCACCTGGAGGCCTTGGTCGACCAAAACCCTAATTTGGTGACACTGGCGATCTTGAGGCTTAATCCACTTGGAATGCTGCAACCTTGTGCTTGATTCTTGATGTGGGAGTCCTCTTGATCCTTTATAGGTGTTTGAGAGGTTAGACAAGTTAAAGATCATGTCATTCCTTGATTGATCATTTGTCTAAGGCTCAGAGAGGGCTTGAAACCCTAATTCTTGTTTGTGGTGAATGCTCACCCATCTTTAGGCAGACTGATGAGGCATGATGGTTCATCCATATTGTGATCATGATTTACACAATGATGGGGGATCTTATTGGTCAAAATTTGGGGTATGACAGTTGACATTGGTCTCTGTGGGTTCGACAATCTTTTATATTACTTCGATATTTCCGTGCAGTTGCAGACGCATCAAGTTTTTGGCACCGTTGTCGGGGACCAACAGTCAATATTGTGATTTCGTTGTTGCACTGTATAGACTAAAGCACTCTTATCTCAATTACTATGTATGACCCAAATTTCCTTTACAATTACCAATCCCGATATTTTGAGGAACCACAAGAATCCCATAATCCAGACCTTGAAATATTAATGGAGGATTTCAATGCGACGCTAACTCATTCTCACACAAATTTCTTCTATGATTACCACTCCCTGTAATTTGAGGAACCGCAAGATTTTCATAAATCCAAACTTGAAATACTAATGGAGGAACTCAATGCAACACTTACTCACTCTAGGCTAGAATCTATGGTGGAGCGCTTTGTGGTGACACAAACACTCCAAAATGAAGAGTTTAGAAAACAACATCTCCAAATTAATGAAAACCTTAGGCAGATGAACACTGTGGTCGAGTCCCTCGCGACTCACAATGAGGCATTGGAGACTCAAATATTCCTACTTGCACAAACACCTCTAGGACCCTCCCATGAGGAACATGTGGATGTCGTAACAACCGGTAGTGAAGAACAAATAGAAAATCCTAAGAAGAGTGATAATGAGATTGAGGAAAGTTATGGTGAGAAAACCGTAGAGATTGATAAAAATCCACCGACACCACCTGAAAGGGAGGTTGTCGAAGAGGTAGAGAATGAAGCACCTATTGTTATTCCTCCTCCCTATACCCCACCGATTCCTTTCCCGCAAAGGTTTGTAGAAGTTAAGGTAGACTCCCAATCCAAAACGTATGTGGAGGTATTGGAAAATATCCACACCAATGCATCTTTGTCTGAGGTTCTGCATAAAAAGAGAATATTCGAGGACCATGAAACTAGGGAAATCATTAGTGTTAAGAGGGGAAGGTTATATTTTGAGGTGGTGGATGAAAGAACTAAGCCCAAACTTGAAAAATTGGTACTTAGGATAGATCCAGAACCACCACCACAAGTTCAAAAGAATGAACCACCCCACAGAAGAAAGAAAAGAAAAGGTGAGGGATGCGAGAGATGGCTTGATAAGTGGCCATGGAAACCTGAGACTACTAAAAGTTCGATCGATGAATCATTCTTTAGAAAACCACCATGAGTGCTTGCACTCCTTAGCCGTCGAGCTATCAACGTTAAACAAAGCGCTGCGTGGGAGGCAACCCACAAGGTTTTTATTTTAAGTTTCTATTTCTATTTGTTTGAATTTATAGAAAATAAAGAAATGTATCGCTTGTCACGTCTCAACTACATCTAGACGAAAATTCTCTAGATGACGATTCTGGAGATGAGCTGGTGCCCACGGACATTCCCGTGAATGTCGCTGCTGGTGGTGACACCGATGATGAGTATGATATGAGAGAGCATGTCTCTCTCATTCGTAACTCACCTCCTCCTCGTTCTTCGCATAGTCAGGGTCGACCTGCACACACCGCACCATATTTTTCTAATACTTTTACAGGTACTTCCTCTGAAAATGAGCAATATGATGAGATGCTTCATGAAAGAGAAGTCTCAGCAAATTCATATATCTCGACGCCGGAGTAGAAGTGGTTAGTGAAGACAGGAATAATAAGAGCGGAATCAGAGAGGATTTGGCACGCAGTAGCATTCACAAAGGTTCTATCTTTCCTTTATCCACCTTTTATCAAAACATTGAGGACAATGTTTGGTTTAAGTGTGGGGGAGGAACTTTACCGCTTTGATTTTATCGCTTTCTAGTTAGGTTTATCATTTTCTAGTTCATTTCATGTTTTTAGGAATTTTATCTGTTTTTAATGTTTTGTCGAGTCTTTGCATGTGTTGTCGAGTTTTTATGCGTGGTTTTCACTTGTTATTCAATTTCCCCAAAATTTTAAAAAATTTTAACCTCCAACTATTTTTTGTGTCGATTCATGGCATGACACTCTGAAAGTATATAGGTAATTTAGGCTGTGTTAGTGAGACTTGGGAAAGTTTCGATAAAATCGATACCGTCCTGACACCCTAAACCCCCTAAATATGCGATGTCGATTTTAATAACCATTATGTCGAGACCTTGATTTATGAGTTTTTAAAGTAGCCTCTTGAGTAGTTTATACTAGCGAACACTAAGTAATGAACTGATGCAAATATGTGTTTGATCTCGAAAAATTGAATTGTATGATTTTATAGAAAAAGCGAATGAAAATACATGTTCCCTCTAAGTTGGGTGGTCCTCACACGGCCATTTATCCCAAAGGTTCGGACTCTTGAAATTCGTAAGCAAAAGAAAAGAAAAATGTGCGAAAAGAAAAAAAATGAATAATGAGATCATTTAACACTAACAGGTTCACTTACCATGTGAGTGTGGGGATAATGGGCTTAATATGATTGTGCGAGAATGAAAAAGAGGTGAAAAAGAATGAGGAACGTAGGTCGAGTCATAATGACATGATTCGGATTGGTATTGCATAGGGGGAGTTTTTGTTCGCACAATGCGGATATGTGTCATTACGGTATCCTTGGTATTGATATCTAGTACCTATCGATATAACATTTGCCTAGCAGCCACGTATGATTAGGAGTTGTGTCGTGCCCTTGTTTTGAACCGTGTTTAATTCTTTCTATTTACCGTGTTGGTTAATTGCTTGAGAACAAGCAAAAGTTTAAGTGTGGGGGTTTTGATAACACGTAAGTGTATCGTATTTTTAGACCCGATTCGCACGTAATTTAGTGTCGTATTATTATGTTTTCTTAGTATTATGTTGTTTTATGTTTCTGTTTCAAGTATTTGCCGAATAAGAGCGTCCGTGCGAGAAAACTGTGAAAAGGAGCAAAAGAGCAACAAAAGAAGCAGATTCTGCCCATTTTACTGATATGGTGTTTGCCATAGGTAGATGACGTTCGCCATCCCCTTCCCCGCCGAGTAATTTAAAAGATGAAGGCAATGGCATTCGACATTGCCCTAATGGCGTTCGCCATTAGTTCGCTGATGACAGTTTTCCAGCAGCAGCAGTTTCAAGCAATTTTTGAACAATTTTCTTTCCCTCCACTTTCCTGCACAAGCCAGGGCAGTTGCAAGGCTATATTTCTCTATATATAGCACCTTTAGGTCAGTGCCTAAGTGTCCAAGTTTGTGCGCGGAAGCGCTGTTCATATTTTTAGGCAGAAATCACAATTGTAAAAGTGGTAGTTTCTCACATCGGGGAACTACCACACCATTAGTGTTTAGGCCTATAATTTGTGTAACACTTGAATCAACAATCTTGTCGCCATATTAATAGAAGATTATTTCAGTTCCGTTTTCTTTATTTCAATTCCCGCATTTATTTCAAGTCATTTACAGGTTCTTTGTATTTATCGCTTTATTATTACTGTTGTTTCATTTTACAATTGTCAAGCATGTTGTCCTTTATTATGTGTATCATGTTCAGTTTGTTTATGTTTAATTCCATGTCTAGTTAAATTGTCTTGAGTCCGGCGTATGAGGACTGTCGTTACCGACGGGACTCGGTAGAAAACCTTAGGTGCAAAAGTATGATTTAAACTCTGTTTTGGTTTTAGTTTCCAAATCCTTTAAGTGCGCGGAATTCATATTTCGGGCTCGTTTTAGTATTATTTTCAAACCTTTAGTAATTAGCATTTATATTTATGTTTAAACTAAGTAATCATTAGCCTTAGCTTTACATCGCAGAAATAGATAACGGTAGGTTGACATTGGTCTCTGTGGGTTCGACAATCTTTTAAATTACTTCGATGTTTCCGTGCACTTGCGGAAGCATCAAGTTTTTGGCGTCGTTGTCGTGGATGAGCTGGTGTCCACGGACATTCCTGTGAATGTCGCTGCTGGTGGTGACACCGATGATGAGTATGATATGGGAGAGCATGTCTCTTTCGTCTGTAACTTACCTCTTCCTCGTTCTTTTCATGGTAAGTTTCCACCTACACACACCGCTCCATATTTTTCTAACATTTTTTGCAGGTACTTCCTCCGAAAGCGAGCAATATGATGAGTTGGTTCAAGAATTGCACAAACGAAGGTATCTCAAAATGCCCGCCGATGAGGTAGAAGTGGTCAGCAAAGAGATGGATGACAAGAGCAGGATCAGAGAAGATTTAGTACGCAGTAGCATTCATACAGGTTCTATCTTTCCTCTTTCCACCTTTTATTAAAACATTGAGGACAATGTTTGATTCAAGTGTGGGGGAGGAGCTTTACCATTTTATTTCCTTTCCTGTTATCTATGTTTTCTAGTATTTATTTTTCAGTTTGTTTAGTTTATCGAGTCATATGCGCTATTGAGTCCTACTATATGCTACTTTTTCTGCCTGTTTGAAAACTCCTTTAATTTTGACCCCCAATGAAAAAAAAATTGTTTATCCTGATTCAATGGCATGACACTCTGTGTATAGGTTGTTTTTCATTTTTAGGCTATGTTAGGTAGACTTGGGAAAGTGTTGTCAATATCGGCATCGTCCTAACACCCTAGGCTCCTTAAGTATGCAATATTGATTTGAATAGCCATTATGCTGAAACCTTGCTTCCTAAGTAACCTCTTGATTAGTTTATATTAGCAGTCAGCACCATCCTAAGGCACACACTAAGTAATGAACTGATGCAAATATGTGTTAGATCTCAAATTTGAATTGAATTGAATAGTTTTTTTGTATAGCGAATGATAGGATAAGCCTCCTTCTAAGTTAGATGGTCCTCACCCGACCATTTAGCCCAACGGAACTAATCCTTGAAATTTAAAAAACAAAGAAAAAGAAAAGAAAAAAGAAAAAAGGCATTATCCTTGAAATTTAAAAAGCAAAGAAAAAGAAAAAAGGCATTGTTTGGTATTGAGATCTTTAACACTAACAGATTCATTTACTGTTGAGTCCTTGCCCTTGAGGTTGACATCAATTTTGGTAAAACTAACTTAGCAGAGAGATGTTGGGAAAGATGTCCTAACATGATGAACTAACTGCAAGTTAAGATGTTAGACAAGATGTCCTATCAGGTGGATTCGACATCTTTGTCTGTTACAGTTTTGGGTTAACTGTTTTTGGTAACAGGTGTGATTGGAATATGACTTGATTCCAGGTGGCATCTGAGATTGTGGAATCAGAGATTTTGATTCTAAATGGAATATGCGGTTTCCTTGTAAGGAGACATTTTTGGAAACTTGGGATTGAAGAAAGGATTAGGTCGCAGATTCTGAGGAGCAGAATTGCTGCATTTTTGAAGCCCAAGTCCGGTTGTGTTTTGCAATATAAATAGGTTGGATTTACCCTAGTTTAGTAGTTGGATATTGCAGCTGTTTTAGAAGTACTAGGGTTTGTACTTGTGTGAGCCTCTCGTGTATTGTGTGAATACCTGAGAATGACTGTTTATTGAGTTGTAATATTTTTAGTCACTGCTATGATTGGAAAGGAATTGAGAAGGGTCTCATACCTAGGAGTGTCTTAGGTAGAAATCTAGGACAGGTAGTTTCTAGGTGCTAAGTTGTAAACGTTGGAGTTTAGCTTAGAACTAATTCTACTTAGCGATTTCATTCCTGGTTTGGTAGCCCCCAGACGTAGGTGTTGTTGATCATCGAACTGGGTTAACAATTTCTGTGTGTTATTTACATTCTGCAGTTTACTTTTGTTCTTCCTTAATCCTTGTGAGAATCAGAGATCAAGTGTCACGACATCCTGTCTGACATCTTAGTGATCTGCTTAACCAGAATTTCATTTACCATGTGTCGTGTGGGGATAACGGGCTTAATGTGATTGCGCAAGAATGAAAAAGAGTTGAAAAAGAATGATTATAGGTTAAGTTATAATGGCATGGTTCAAATTGGTATTGTATAGGAGGAGCCTTTGTCTGCATATTCGAAAATGTGTCATCACGATGTCCATAATTTCGATATTCAGTCCTATCTGTTTAGCATTAGCCTGGCAACTTTATACTTTCATGAGTTTTGTCGTGCCTACGTTTCAAACACCATTCTTACTATTTTCATTGAGTTGGGAATTTGCTTAAGGATAAGCAAAGGTCTTAGTGTGGGGGAGTTTGATGACGAGAAATTACATAATGTATTTAGGCTCAATGTGCACATTTTATGTATGTTTTTATCGTATTTTAATCGCTTTTACTTTGTTTTGTAGTTGACAGGTGAAGCCGTCTCAAATGCGGAAGCGTTCGAGAAGAGGAGCGGAACAATAGCAAAAAGGACAGCAAAACAACTTTTCTGCAGGTTTTCCTGATATGGAGTTTGCCACAGGAGAATGGTGTTCACCATCCCATGGCGTTCGCCATGGCCAAATAGCATTCGCCATTGGTTCGCAGCAGCAGTTCGCAGCAGTTTTTGGGATTTGAAATTCCATCTCTTTTCTGAGCATGGGAACAGTTTCTCAGAGCCAGAATCCTCTATAAATAGGACCTCTTGGACACTTTCCAGGACATCCAAGTTACGCGGAAGCGTTATCATTTCTGTTTTCTAGTTTTAGGCATTAAAATTACATGTAAAAGTGACAATCGCTCACATCCAGGGATTGTCACAACTCTGTATTTTATTTTATTCTGTTCAACTTGGATCCTCAACAATCTTGCCGGAATTAATAGAAGTTTGTTTACTCTTTCAAGTATTGTTTTCGTTACCGTTTTACAGGTTTTTATTGATTTAAATTATTTAGTGTTATTGCATTATTATTTTCATTAGTATGTTGTCATTGAATTCAATTGTTATGTTCATGTTATTTTCATCTGAATTAATATCTTGGTAAATTCTGTTTGAGTCCAGCGTATGAGGACCGTCGTTACCGACGGGGGTCTGTAGAAAATAATAGGCGCGAAATATTAAATAAATTCTATTTTGGTTTTAGTTTCTAATTTTAAGTCTTACTGTTTTGACACGAGAGTGAGGAACAAACTAAGGTTCGAGCCGATAGCGTGAGAGTGTGAGGATTGAACGGGATAGTGGAAACTAGGCATCGATCATAAAAACAGTGAGAGCACTTTAGGTATCGATTAGGATCTAATTGGTTTTCAAAATATGCTTTCTAATTAAAACGGGCGAGCGAGAGCAAAATCCTGTGGTTAGGGAGTGTGGATTTAGTTAATAGTGCGAGAGTGTGAGACGAAGTTTTTAAATTGATATTTTCTATGAAACGCGGTTTAATTATAATTAGTGCCTAAAAATCTACAAAGTCCCTTAGGAACACGGAATCCATATTTCGGCCTCTCCTTATTAATATATTTCCTAAGTTTTATTTTAGTTTTCATTTTAATTCCGTTTAAACCAAGTAATCATTAGCCTTAGCTTTACATCGCAGTAATAGATAATGGTAGGTTAACATTGGTCTCTGTGGGTTCGACAATCTTTTATATTACTTCGATATTTCCGTGCACTTGCGGATGCATCACCTCCCCTCTTGACACATTTAAGCCTTCACCACTATCTTCAATCTTTAAATCTTTCGACTTTGAAAATTCTTTGGATTTCACCGCCGTCTGGACTTCATCCAACGTAATAGTACCTTCTTTACCATAAAGAAGGGCATCCTTAAAGTGTTCAAAGGATCTGGGTAATAAACTCAACAGGAGAAAACCTTGTCCTCATCATCAATCTTCACTTCAATATTCTCAAGATCATCAATAATATTGTGAAATTCTATGAGCTGCTCAACTATGGATTTGTTCTCCACCATTCGGAATGAATAGAGTTGTTGTTTCAGATACAACCTGTGAGCCAAAGACTTTGTCATATACAATGATTCAATTTTTGCCCACATAGTAACCCCAGTTTGCTCCCTGGCGACTTCTCTTAGAACTTTATCCCCGAGGCACAAGATAATGGCACTCCTAGCATTACCCACCATCTCGGTCTTCTGTACCTGTGTAAGCCCTGCAAGCATCAATGCTTCGCTCTTCAAAGCATCGATACATTTCTCTTGAATTAAAATTGCTTGCATCTTAATTTTCCACAACCCGAAGTCGTTGTTACCAAAAATTTTTTCGATCTACCATCTACTAACCATGGTGCTCACTTGTCAACAATATCTCTTTGCTCCACGCTCACCGTACCACTTGTTGTGAATCTTGTTGTGAATTACGACAAAATTCAATATCAATTTGTGAGGCAAAGAACATTAGCAACCAAAATAAATGGTTTTTAGCAATAATATTCCGTACACATATAATATAACAGAATAAGGCAAGAAAAAACAAAAGGCTTGTTTACCCAGTTCGATCAAACGATCTACTCTGGGGGAGAGAGCAGCTCTCCAATTCACCATACTCAGAAAGTTGTTACAAGAGATTACAGATGAGTTACAAGAAAATAGTCTTCGCCTTCAGGTTCCCAAGAACAACCCTATTTTCTACCCAAATGTTTTCCAACCTCTCCAACTCTCAATATACGAATCACTCAAACCCAAGGTGTAACAGTGTTTCACAATAACCTTAAACAACTCCAAAGGTTTCCCTAAACCTTTACTTTTCTAAGGTTTTCCTTGTGAATAGCTGAAACCCTATACTATGCCTTTAAACCCTTGCTCTCCCTGTTTGGTGTAAACTCTAAGATTGTCACACACACCAAGCATATAAGAGATACATATTTATAATAACAAATACCCCAACAAACAAAGTCCAAAATCACATGGATCCATGGACCGAATTGAAAAAGCCCGAAAACTCAACCACACTATTCACCGTACAGATAACACTATTCACCATACGGGTGTCACTATTTATCCGTATGTATGACACTATTCATCCGTACGAATGTCACTATTCATCGACCGGTTTTTTCCCCGACTTTTCGTCCAACTTTCTTGGTAAATGCAATCTCCAAAATATGTTTTCTTTCTCTTCATCAACAAAGGTTTTAAGGCATATTTACAACAAAACAAAAATCGGTTCGGGAGAAGGTGATCGCGCGACGCCTTTTCGGGCGTTTCAGCAATTTTTCGAGTTCCAGAAATATTTCGGTGATTTTTGAGCAACTTTTGATGTTGAAACCCTTTTAGTAACCATAGGGTCACTTTCGAGAATTTTGAGTCAAACTGCCCGCCTTTTTTCTTAATAGAATTATCGCCTGTGAACCTTCACCTTTAGAGCACCTTGAGGCTGGAGCTCATCACTACTACAAAAAAAGATATACAACAACGGTTTAAAAAGATATATTATCACGCAGGACCGACTGTTGTTACGTAGTGTTTGGTTATATATGCTTTACTTATAATCGCGGTCGTATGGCCGTTGTAGAAAACTGAAAAGTGCGCTGCCTATAATCACAGTTGTTTTAAACACCCGTTGTGAAAGGTCTGTCAGCATTTTTTTTTATTTTTGCCACATGTTTTGCCTAACTACATTTATAATTTTCATCAAAATATACAATATTAAATATTTTAACACAACAACATCAAGAACAATAAGATTAACAAGAATAATAAGAACAATAACATGAACAACAAGAACAACAATGTTGTGAATTAGGATGCCTTAAAACAAAATATACTCGGTTTCTTTATAGGCAAGAAACACACAAGGGTTAGGGTTAACAAGGAAAAACAACAAGGATTTGTTATAACTGTTATTCTTTACTTTCTCTTTAAATTAGATTACAAGTACTCAAGAATAACAAATAACCCTCTCACCCTAATTAGGATTTGCCACACCACACTTATGATGAGAGACTAGTATGCTATTTATAATAAAACCTAACATACTAAACTAATGGTCTGTTTAACAATTACCCATTACAAGTTAACTTAGGGTACAAGCTAACTTAAACAATTGGATCCTTAACACAAGGCCCAAATCGGCAACTACATACTAGAACACAATTCGACTACAGCATGTAGGTCTTCGACAACGGCATGTGAACTGACTTTGAAGGCATGCTTAACTAGAGTTCGATCCAAAATCTCACAACTATCACCTTGGATCTAACTCTATAACATCAAGAAACAAACTAGTTTTCTTCATGCAGCTTTATCAACTGCATACAGTGGAAAAACTTACAAATGGGCAACGTCTTGGTGATCATATCAGTAGCATTATGATCTGTCGAAACCTTCAGCACTTGGACTTCTCCATGCTCAATTAACCCTCTGAAGAAATGCAGCCTCACATCAATGTGCTTGGTTCACTCATGATAGGCTGAATTCTTCGACAGGTGTATTGCACTTTGACCATCACATTTAACAGTGACTACCTGACCTTGAAGTTTCAGCTCCTTTGTAAAACCTTCAAGCCATAATGCTTCCTTCACAGCTTCAGTTAGGGCAATATATTCCACTTCAGTGGTTGATAAGGCAACGACCTTCTGAAGTGTTGCTCTCCAACTGATTGTTGTCCCAAACATAGTGAACACATATCCAGAAATAGATTTTCTAGAATACATATAACCTGCATAATCAGAGTCGACATATCTTTCGATTGCTGCTTTACTATCTTCACCCAAGGATCCACCATAAATTAGGACTCTAATTAGAGACCTATTTATGTACCTTAGAATGCACTTCAATGCTTGCCAGTGAGCCTATCCAGGATTCACCATGTACCTGCTTACAAGATTTACTGCATATGCTATGTCGGGTCTAGTACAGATCATAACACACATCAAAGAACCCACTATATTAGCATATGGAATGTTATTCATATAAGCTATTTCGACATCAGTATTGGGACACTGATTTATACTCATATTGAATTGAGGGTTTGTCGAAGTCACAACAGGCTTTGAATTCGACATACCAAATTTCTCGAGAATCTTCCGGATGATTAGGGCTTTAAAAAACCGATTTCCATGGGTAGGGGACGCCATTTTCGTGACTGTTGGAGTTGCAGGAAGTTTCGGAGCTACATCTACAGAATAATTTAACGTTAGGGCAATTCCGTAGATGCAACTCCAGAACAAATCAAACGTTGTGAATTCTGGGTTCTTCCGTAGATACATCTACAGAAGTTTTCCATGTGTGCATATCTGGAAGTAGAAAATGTTATTTTTTTTCTTTTTTGTTTTTTAATTTATTTGTATCTAATTGTTTTTTCTTGGTTATACCTTACAGACATTATGGCAGACAGAGACGATAGATTGCGACTTGGACGGGTTTCGCATCATGCATTTGTGAGACGCAAGTGGAGCCACGCCACCGTTACCGAGGCCGATATAGCTGAGGCACAACCTACTGCACAACTTCTTCATCACATGCCCAGGACACTCCCTCAACCTCGTATCCCACCCCATCATCCACTTCTTCATCCCGGAGGCGTCAGGATTCAGCTGAGGGTTCATCACAGGCCCCGTCCTCCCGCAGGCCTCGTCGGGATACTCTTGTTCCTCCTCCTGGCGATGATGTTGATCTGGTGCCACCTCTAGAGGGTGATGACCCACCATCGGAGGATGCCGGTGACGACGATGATGATGAGCCTGAGGGTTTCCCAAGGGGATCCCTTAGATATGTCTCTGCTGACAGGGTACACTGACCATACTGCCAGACATGTCTGGGATGAAGAGGTAACATTACTCAGATTGTTTCTTTTTTTCATTGGAAATTTATAATTTTTACCATTGTTTCTTATTAACATTGTTTACTATTCATGGAAATTTTCAGACTTGTCGGTCGCAGAAGTTCTATAACCATGGGCGAAAGATATTATCTTTGGAACAGTCACAAGAGGCTTGGTTTTAGGATATCCTTGTCGCCTCTGGTTTGAAGGACCTTTGTGAGATCGGTTACAGCCTGATCCACAACGGGATGCTGATGGGCTTTACAGAGAGATGGCACCCTGAGACGCCCACCTTCCATTTACCACACGACGAGCTCATGATTACAATGGATGACATCTCCTGTTTGTTACATAATATACCGATCAGGGGTACCCTTCTCCGTCACGGTAGGATGACGAAGGAGGATGCGAGAGGGATGTTGGTCGAGGAGCTTGGGGCTGATCCACTGGATACGCTTGAGGATATGGATAAGACCTGAGGGGCTCATGTGAGGTTCTCCTTTCTCACGCGTAGATTTGGTGAGGCGTTCTCTGATGCACTCCAGGCAGATGGTGATCCAGTTGAGGTTGATATACACAGGCAGCGTGTGTTGAGGTGTTATTTTTTATTTTTAGTCGGCACTCAGCTGTTTGTGGACACTTCCTCCACATATACCAATGTTGCTTGTCTCAAGTACTTTTTGGATTCCACACGGATCCATGAGTACAACTGGGGGCAGCTACACTGGCTTACACGTATTCGAGGCTGTGGGAGGGATGCTTGTGGAAGACCAGGACTGTGGCAGGGAGCATAACACTACTTGTGGTAACAATCTTATATCCTTCGACTTTTTTTCATTTCTTTTCATTCTGTATTCGTGATAATGCTTGATCCTGGTGTTTTTATTTTCATTTCAGGCTTAGATATTCTAGCACTTTCCCATGATCGCCAGGTGGGGGAGTGTGTTTGATTACACAGAGGTGATGCTGCGTGCTCGTGCCTTTCTCCCGCTCAGGGGGAACCGGGCGGTCGACCCTTATAGAGTCTATCTCGATCGCCTGGCAGCTGAGGACATCCGCTACGACGTCTATGTTGATCACCGTGTAACGCGCCCGTTTAACGACATATCACTATTCTCAGGATGGTTGGCATGCAGTTCGACCATCAATGTTCCATATTTTCCGAAGCGCGTCATGCGGCAGTTCGGGTACACACAGACGATACCCAGACACCTAGCTGTCTCTGCTTCTCTAGGCTTGACTCGTATGTAGATAGAGGAGATTTATGCTTACTACCAAAGCCACATGGTACCGGACAAGGCTCGGGTGACCAGAGTGCTGAGAGACTGGAGTTACGTTGATGGCTATATGATATGGTTCTTCACCGTCTCAAACCCCTACATGGTGCCCACTGCAGAAGGATCACCGCCCAGACCAGCTCATCAGGAGATCTTAGAGGAGCAGTTGTCTCAATTAGACCACACTCAGGATGTCATGTCTCGCTGTCGTCAGATAATGGAGATGGGGCGGGCAGGCATTGACGTCGGTTTCTTCCCTGAGGGGTCTGACCATAGGCGTGTATTGAATGAGATGATTGCGGTGACAGAGGGGGCACTTATGTACCGCATGCATCGCGCCAGGACGAGTGGCATCGATGGCCGAGAAAGCAGACCGGGCAGTTGAGGAAGCCGTAGAGGCATACGAGGCGCCAAAGGCATAGGCAGAGGAGGGGATGAAGATGTTGTCATGCACACACAATAGTGACTGTGATGTTTTTTTTATGTACTATATTTTGATGACATTGATGTACTATTTTTTATTGATGATTATGACATATTACTTCTTTTATATATATATATACCACATTATTTTATTTACGGATGTATGTTATTTTATATTCATCTGCAACAGTTAATTTCCATCTGCGACCAACAAAACTGGATTTTTTTTAAAAAATAACCTGTTCGGATAAGATTTTGGAGATGCATCTATGGAACTTTTTTCATAGATGTGTTTTCGGAAGCATCCAGAGTAAAGAAAAAAAAGGTGCGTCCAGATATGTATCTTCGAAAGCAGGGGTAATAAAAGGAATTTCGCTAGGTGCCCAAGAGTATCAAGGGGTGGATTAAGAAATTCTCTAAAGCTAACTTAACAATTAAGCTTAGGTCCAATTCGACATACTAACTTAAATTATAAGTTAATATATTTTGACAGCATGCTTGAACAGACTTTGACTATAATATACACAACTCCTATTGAAATATCAAACTGGCACTAGAGTTCGATCCAAAATATCATATATATATATATATATATATAATTTCATCAACAATCATGATTTATGTATAGCTATAAATATAAGCATTAAATCAAAAAACAAATCAATTGGTTTACTAGCCAAAGTTAGATGCATACAAGTATCTTAGCGGCAAAGGCACCAACAGTGTTTAGTGTATGTATCCTGAATCCAATCCACGATTATTATTGGACTGAAACATGTCAGTGGTATATCATATACACTTTCTGGTCACTATTATAAGTAACAAAAAACTTTTTAGGTTCATTGAATAATTGATGTATCTGATATATAATAATGTCCAGATACATTATTTATTCAATAAATCTAAAAAGGTTTTTTTTTTGCTTATAATAATGACCGGAGAGTGTACACACCTAAATTTCCTCTGTAAACAAAAGTTCTTGCGGTTGCGTTTTTATTTTTGTTATATTACTAATAGGCGGTTTTAAAGTGTTCCAATATGCACACTTGAGAGGTAGAGGCCATTAGAATTAAGTAACCTAATGAGTCATATCCTACATGTTACTATTGTAAAGGTAAGATTAGTTGAGATGGTATACTATGGATCACAACAAACGAAATCATACATTTACTATTGTCGACGTCGACGATAGGAATCATATATTTACTATTATTGTTGTCGACGATACCATCAACGCCATCGTTCAGGTGGTAGGATGGAATGAACTATTGTCGGAAAAGATTACTTCAACGAATTCTAGAAATTGACGTACTCCAATCTCATACTTATCGCTTAAATTATTGGTTTTCATCAGACTACAATTCATACTTATATACTTTTTAAAAATAAAATCAAAATTCTAAACAAATCCTACACAAATTAACCCAACAACAATGAAATTCGATCTCAACAAAACAACAATGACACTAACCTTCAATCTCAACAAAACAACTACAATAACAACAAAAACCGTTAAATATAACAAGTGTGAGTAGTATGGGTAATAGTCTCATATTGACTAGAAATATTGAGACTTGAGCATTTATAAGTAGAAGATCCATACACCTATTACCTTAAGGTTTTGGGTGAATATATGGTGGGTCTCTCACAAAGGTGTTGCTCTAAAAAAAAGGGAGTCCCACAATGTTCAATGCTCCCTAGTAAAAAATCTCCCCCAACTCTGGTATCAGAGTCTTTGGTTCGAGTGAAAGATCGGCTCACTTGTATCAAAAATACTTCCCATAGGTGGGGTTAGGAGGTGTCTCGTTGAAGAGTGTCAACGACAGTACAAGTGTATGTGGATGATAAGAATTTTCGCTTAAGGGAATCATTGTAGATAGACTTACACTTAAGGGGAGTGTTAAGTATAACAAGTGTGAGTAGTATGGGTAATAGTCTCACATTGGCTAGAAATGTGGAAACTTGAGAGCATTTATAAATGGGAGAACCCACAAACCTATCACCTTAAGGTTTTGGGTGCGTATGTAGTGTGTCTCTCACAAAGGTGTTGCTCTAGAAAGAAAAGTCCCACAATGTTCAATGTTGCCTAGTGAAAACTCTCCAACAAAAACAACATTAAATCCTCGTACTAAAAAATAACAATAACATTAAATTTTAAATATCTCAACAACAACAACAACAACAACAACATTACAGGTACAGTCATAGAGAAAATATTTATGTACCGGAAACGTCATAAGAAAGTCAAAGAAATGAGTAAGTATGAGTTTTGAGTTTTCTTACTCAAGCTTCATTCGAGTTTCATTATTCTAATTTCGTTCAGGTTTCCTTTCTCCTTTGCTTACTTTGTTCGACTTGGAATATGGAGTTTGGATTGGTTTAGTGGAGAAGATGAAGAAAATGCTTTATTTTTTAGGGCATACAAAGTTTAGGAGAAAAGCAAAAGTGAATGAGATCTAACACTATGATTTCGAAAAACAATGTTGTTGGGATTTTTGCTCTCGATTGACATTAAAAAATAAGGGAATATCGTATTTATATTTTATTTAAAAAATAGAATAAAATTAAGGATGCCATTAGTTTTCCTCTCAGTTGACATTCAAAATCGAGAGAATAGATGATTTAAAATTTCATTAATAAATAGAATAAAATAAGGGCGCCATTTTAAAAGAAATGAAATCATAAATGTAAGTGAGAGAGACACCATATTTTCACCCAAAAATCTTAATGTGATATGTGTATGAGTCATCTCACTTATAAAGTGTTCAACCTTCACTTTTTGAATCAATGTAGGACTTAGAACTCACATTTATTTCTCAACAAATCAAGGCAAACAACAAATCGTTGAATGTTTGCCTTGAGGACAACATTAAGAAATTATTCCTAAAACAACAACAACAACAACAACAACAACAACAACAACAGTAACAACAGCAGAAACAACAACAAAATCAACAAGAAAACGAACAACACAAAATATAGTTTGGTTTAAGGGGGTATATGGATTTGTAAATGGAAAATGAAATTTGGAGAGAAAAAGATGAATTAGGTTTAAGGCAAGAATGAGTACATGGTATTTTATATATAAAATTGAGGTAACATTTCCCCTCGATTTTACCAAGTAAATGAGATGAAAAGTCATTTATTGTTAATGTTAAAAAAAAGAACACACAATTTTAAATATAAATAAAACATGAAATCGTAGTTGTTGAAAATCAAAACTTATTCCTGCGAAACTGTCCCCCTAGGATTTTCTCACAATCGAGGGAATAGGTGATAAAACTTTTTAATTAAAAATTAAAATTAAATTAAGACACATGAAGTGATTTTATCTTGGCTTGGTTGGTTAGTACCTGAGATAAATTTTTGTAAGGAAATGTAG
This sequence comes from Lathyrus tuberosus, assembly GCA_022829125.1. Lineage (NCBI taxonomy): Eukaryota > Viridiplantae > Streptophyta > Magnoliopsida > Fabales > Fabaceae > Lathyrus > Lathyrus tuberosus. The sequence continues at coordinate 14,627,399 of JALAZF010000027.1, read as the reverse complement.
TATATGTGGAAGTGTTTATTTGAAGAAAATCGTGTAGTTATATCTTTATTATAGGTGCAAAACAACTTCATTCGCATTTAAAGTTTGTCATCAAGTGGTCATTTTTGTATTTAATTTTTATTTTATGTATTTTGTGTTCCTGATATTCTTGATAAATTTAAAATTATAGGTTCATTTAGGTTTTTTTTTAGAGTTTGGAGGGAAAGTGAACAGAGGACTTCGAAAAAAAATTTTAACATATTTTTTATTTTTTATTTAGAATAATAAAAGAATATTTATTATTAATATTTTTTTTAATTTTTGTAATATTATAATATCATAAATTATATTTAAACAGTCATCCAAAACCTTTCAAACCCTTCGTCTAATATAATTTTTTAGTTTCTCAAATTAAAAAACTAAATCCCTGAAACTCTTCACACCTAACTCATTTTATTTTTTTTATTCAAATCTTTTTTTTTTTTAATTAATTCCTCTCTTCTTCTCCTCAAAACTCTCAAAGAAAACTTTAGTGTTGTGGTAGGTATAGAAATGTTTAATCTGATGATTAATTGCTTTATTGTGAGCGAAATTTCATGGCCTGAGTTGTTATTTTTTGCAGAAAAATTATGGGATTTTTTTATTCTGAAAGCAAGATGGAATTGAAGAGAATACAAGGGGACATTTATGGCTAGTTTGTTTCAGCTTTAAAAAAATGAATTTTTTTTTTTTTTAAATAGATTTCATAAAAATATTTTTTAAAATATTACAAGTTTTTTAAAATTTGTTTCTTATAAATTAAAAGACTACTTTTAATATTCTATAACATTAATATACATTATTGAAGACCAAAACATAGTTAAAATCACAATTTTTTAAAAAAATTGTATTTCAAAAATGATTTTCATGAAAAGCTATTTGAAATAGCTTCAAAATTAAGTGATTTTTTGAAATTTTGATATCCAAAAAAAGTTTCGATAAAATGATGAAATACCTAAAATAACATTTTAAGAATAACTATTCAAACCAAATTTTCATTTGAAGCTTTTATAAAAAAAAATTTTGTAAAAATTTTTTCTACAAAATTATATTACACTATAAAAATTATTTTAAAAAAAAAGACAAAACAAACAGACCCTCAATTAAGCTTCTATTGGATCATACAAAAATCTAAAAAATTAGAGTTGGAATAGGGACTTTCTTCTACACTATACAATTTTCAAGCATAAAATTTTACATTCCAACAAATATCATTAAAACGACAAGCTACATTTCTAAAGATAAAATCATTTCTAACCTTCCATAAATAAATATTAATTTTCTTCAATTTCTATTAAATAAATATTAATTGATAATACAAAATTCCATATAATTTTTTTTTAAATGTCATAATTATAAAATAGGTATTATTTATTCAACAAGAAATAGATTAAAATGTCAAACAATGAAATGAAAACGACAATATAGATTTAAGAGTCGTGATTGACTAGAGAGATATAAGATGAGTTGTCGGAATCTATAAGAATCTAGAAATTGCATACTACCAACAAAGAATAATTAATGATGAGCACTTTCCCAAATAAAATAAGATAAAATAAGAATCTTTGTTGTTGTTGGAGTTGGACCACCATTAAAGCATATGCCCTTCGTATATTTTATATTCTCATTCAAACAACCACCTAGTTAGTAGCCAATATATCAATTTTTTATTTTGTTTGATGCTAATACCAAAATCAATATAAGAAATTGTTTTTTATTTACAAAAATATAAGGATTTGTTTTTTTAATCATTAAAATATAAGTATTTGTCTCAAAAAAAAGTTTTTCAAAAAAAATAAGTTTAATTTCAATTTTAATATATGCATGAAATTCATCCATCTATTTTAAATTTAAATATTTTTTGTCTTTCTCTCATATATTTGCACTTAAAATTAATTATATTTCTATTTCTTAAATCATCTGTATAAATTTATTATAAAAATTTATAAATAAAAATATAAGTTAAAAAATAAATATCTCATTAAATTTCTTTATAAAAACATAATTGAAAACAAATTATTTAAAATTTAAAATAGAAAAATTAGTTCTGTAAATCAAGTAAAATTAGAGAATGAAAACCACAGTCTAGCTAAAACCATAAAATTTAAAATTAAAACATTAACATAAATTTAATGTTTAACGTACGAGTATCTATATCATAATTTGTGTGAACGGGTTAATATATTTTTGTATAATTAAATAAAATAAAAGTAAATATATTTAAAATAATGTATGAATTCAAACACGAGTCAAAATACATTTATTTATGTTATTAATATTTTTATTTTAAAATTATTTTTGATTTAAAATACAGTAATTTTTAAAATATATTATTGATGTAATCATTTCACTAATAATATATATCAATCATTTTTAAATTAATGAATGAATCTTAATTTCTTTTAAACGTGAACAATTTTTTTTATCCAAATATTTTTATAAATAATATAAAAAAAAATTATATTACATATAGGAAAATATATATTTCATCCAAATATTTTTATATATGGAAAAATTATATTTATAATTCGTGTATAAATTAAAATATGTCTTTTTTTTTTAAATAATAAATTTTTTTGATAAAATAATTTTTTTACATTTTTATTATATTTTAAAAACAAATATACGTAAACCCTAATACTCGTACGAACGCACGAATATTCCGCTGATTTTATATGAATAATTGGGTTAAATCATCCACATTTTGTTTATTATATTTTTACAATTTAATTAAAATAATCAAATGATAAATATTTTAGTTCATTAAAGTTTTAATCTTCTATTTTAGCGTATTCATAAAACTAATCTCTATTTTTATATTTTTTCATATTTTATCTTTAAAATTGATGATACGTCACTTTAATCTCTAATGTGTCACGTTTCACAATTATTTTTATATGATTATGTGTCACTTTTCTCAATTGACATGTTATTTTAAAATGGGCACTTATTCAACGAAAAAAGTTGATGGGTTTAGGTTGATCATTATCACATGAGTTTCAACAATTGTGTGCAATTTTATTAATTACTACTACTTAGTGTTCGTATAAAAAATATAGACACATAATATTTTTAAGGTACAAAAATGGGATCATGGGCTAAAATTATATGTAATTTTACTATAGATACGTTTTTTTCTTTCTAAAAGTCATTCCATATAACAATGAGAATACAAAGAGCTGATAAAAACAAACAGACCCAGCAACAGAACATGTTGAGCACCATCTAAAAAGGCACCTAAACGGCCCCAAAAAAGAAAAAAACTATCAGAAGATTTCAGCCCCAACTCTAAACCAATGAGCTAATCCCTTAAAGGGTACATATAATAGGAAAGAAAATCAGAGTTGGGGAAAGAAATCTTCCCAAAATTGAACCATTTCCAAACCAGAAGTTTGATAGACCAGCAAATGTCGTCTAAACTAAAAGAACCTTCCGAGAAAATTAAACTGTTTCTATTCTTCCAAATGAGCCAAATAATGATTAACCACACGTAACCATTCTTCAATTTACCTTCTTCCCCATTTCCAATTCCACACCAATGCAGAAAGAATTGAACAATGTCTCCATAAAAAAAACTGCCAACTCCTATCCAATCACCTATCCTCTCCCAAATTGCTTTTACCTGATTACAATCAAAAAAAGAGTGCACCATACTATAGATACGTTATTTTCATGACTAAGGTAACATAGATGAATTAAAATTATAATTATTATAAAATAAAATAAAGGGAATTTTTTAATTCAATGTATTATTAGGACACAACGTAAAAATATAAAAATATTCTTAATTTTTGAATATGCATCTCCGAATGCATCCAAGTAAATAGAATTTAGACTTCACGTTAAAAAAATTTTGGAGATGCAACTTCATAGTTATTTCAGAGAGGCGTCTTCAGAAAATATTGGTTATATATATATAACGCCAGAACCTTTCTCCTTCCTCATTTTAAAAAAAATACAACTTTCTCAAACTCTCTCAAAAGTTTTTCCATCAACCAAGTTCAAAATTAATCAAGTAAGTTCAAAGGTTCTTCCATCAACATTAAGTACATCATAGACATCATTTAACACGGAAGTAAAGCTCTGAATTTGTACGTTTTTTATGTTTTGAAATATTTTTTTAGTTTTTCTATAAATGAGTAGAAGTTGATGATTTAGGTAAGAAATGAGTAGAAATTGCATGAATGATAATTTATACATAATGTAGAACATGTTTGATGGTTAAAAATAACGATCAACCCATTATTTTTGGACATTGGTGGTCTGCACTACCGCCATTGACGAACCTGAAAAGTTGTAGAAAGTTCCAAAGTTGCATCTCCGGAATTTTTTAACGTTTGTATTGCCAGTACCTGGAGATGCATCTCTGTAAATTATCAATCTGTTTTTTCTTTCTTTTCTTTCTTGTAGGGTTGCTTGTACTAATTGTCTGGTTTACTTACAAGCATTATGGCTGATAGGGACGATAAACTGAGGCACGAGAGGATTGCACAACATGCATAAGTGCGGAGGGAGAAGAGTCGGGTTTCAAAGGCTCCAATTCACTCTAGCCCAGTTCATGCAAAGGCATCTACTTCTAGGGCTCATGTTTTCCCATCTTCTTCTTCCCCTAGGAGACGAGTTTCACCTATCGACGCATCACTGCCTTCATCCTCCCGCAGGCGACAGGTTTCACAAATTCAGGCACTATAGACACCCGAATCATCGATGGTACCTAAGGCACCAGTGTCACCTCAGGTGTGACACCCTAAACCTCACACATAGTTTATTGCATAATTTAAATATAAAATATAACCACGTAGGGTGTCACACATTCATAAAACACACAACCTAATCTGTAACACGGGTTTCAACAGTAAATTTCAATACACCCATTTGTAATAAGGATGTTTACACGACATCCAACTCATATGATCGGTATCACATATTCACATAATAAGACATTCATAACCTGTCATCGCACGCTCGCTTCCATTTTAAAGTATCATGGCAGCAGAATTATCATCAACAATTATGGAAGATAAAGTAAGTAACAACATTTAGTCTCAAACTTCAATCCTAAATAGCAAAATAAGAGAGTTGTAATCACTCAACTCAACATCTTAAAAATGCTCAACAACAAAATTAGTCTTATGACTTCAACATAATCGGACATAAGGAATAAAACAAACGTTTAACCCAACCCCATGTTACATGATCAGAGCAAGGCACCACTGGTACAAGCCACAAAATAAAGAAGTAACTCCAATAGTTATCTTATACCTACTTCAGCAATGCTACTCGTGATTATCTGCACGATGCTCATGTAAAGGCAACATTCAAAAAGAAAGGTTGAGAATACACTTCAATAATCAGCGGTGAAAAATAACCAGCAATAGATTAATTAACAACATCACACACTAATTACAACAACATCAAGATATCAATTATTCTAATCCACACGTCATGACACCAAAAAATAATCACCAAATGCAACACCGGATGCAAATGTACTCGACAGCTGACTCAACATGCATGTGATACCAAGTTATGAACGCTCGGGTCCATTTCACTCCACAATCCGCACCATAGGATCAATTCCCTCTTTGAACTAGAGCACACCAAATTGCTACCATCACCATAGGTAACACTTCACTAGTCCCCCATAATAGGAATTAGCTACTTGCACCCGAACCATCACCATAGAATTGAGGCTCATCATAAAGAACAGAAGTTCGGACAATACGAATGCATGGACTCTCAATCATACAGCAATAACGCATACACATTGGCCCCTCTTATAATTGTGTATGCCACCAACAACATAATCACCATAAACATATCATGTATATATTCGAACAAACATCATTATCAACAACATTATCACAACAACATCAGTATAATAACATCGATCACCATATTCAACATAGTAGCACATTTCAAGCACATATAATAATTCAACTCAATGAAATCATTAAATCACATACATGTAACTCACACTTAACTCAACAACACACATCATCACATCAATTTCACTCATCAGGTATAATACATCAATTTATACCCATAACTCATAAGATATTAATCATAGCATTCACTGACGACAACAACGCGTCCACGTTTCACATAATTCTCATCAATTAATCATATTATTACAACATATTCATCCTCTGATAATGTTATCACTAGATAGAAAATCGCGTTAGCTTTCTAATCCTTCAAACGAAATTTCTGTTGGACTTACGGTTTAAAAGTTATGATAGAAATAGTATATGGCAAAAAAAATCAATAGGAGCAACCCATTGTTATACGTGAAAATCGATTGTTCACCTTTAAAAATAGTTTTTTCACGCATTTTGCACAGCTATAAATCGGTTTTTATGGGTGGCAATCGATTTTAATGGATATTGTAGTTACATTTGTCATTTTTCTTTCAAAAGATCAATAAATTGAACCAATGCACAATCGGTTGTTGTTGTGACATTTTCCAAAATCTAAGCTCTCATGTTACGATCCACTCGTCCATTTTCATGTTTCTAATATTAAACCAATAACAATTTTTGACATACAAAATCATCTCCAATAGTTATCTTCTACCTACTTCAGCAATGCTACTCCTGATTATCTTCACGATGCCCATATAAAGGCAACATTGAAACAAAAGGGGTGAGAATACACTTCAATAATCATCAGTGAAAAATGATCTGAAGTAGATTAACTAACTGTCATACCCCAAATTTTTACCACTAAGATTTCCCATCATTGTGCAAGTCATCATCACAATATGGATGAGCCATCCTACCTCATTAGTCTCCCCAAAGATGGGTGAGCATCCACTACAATCAGACTTAGGGTTTCAAGCCCTCTCATAGCTCTTAGATAAAGGATCAATCAAGGAATGACATGATCTTAAACTTTTCTAACCTCTCAAACATCCACAATGGATCAAGAGGACTCCCACAGCAGGAATCAAGCACAATGTTGCAACATTCCAGGTGGATCAAGCCTCAAGATAGCCAGTGTCACCAAATCAGGGTTTTGGTCGATCAAGGCCTCCAGATGGAAATTTTACTCTGGGCATGAGCTAATGCTTCAAAGCATATCCTAAGATACTCCATGGGACCTCATGGACCCAATCATCAAGTCAATTTAGCCTCAGAGGATGCATTCACTAAAAAAATCAGGAATTAGGGTTTCTTGACCTAATTCACCCCTAAGTTGACTTTTGGGGCAAATCATGAGCCAAGACCTCAAGACATGGTTGGAGGGTCTCTAATACACTACATTGATCCATTTTCAACAATGGATTAATCCAAGAAGCTTGATTCACAAGTTTCAAGTTCATCAAAACCACAGTTAGGGTTTTGAGGAAAAAGTCAACTGTACCTTTGACTTTTGACCCAAACATGCTCCCAACCTTGGGACATGATTCAATACACCCTATAACACCTATGAAATAAATCCATCAAATTTGATTTAGGTCAAGGACTTAATTTCATAGATGATCGCACAGTTTGGAGTTCATATGATAAAAAGTCAACTGTGCCCAAAAGTCAAAGTTTGACTTTTTGATTTTTTGATCGATTATGGTTCCATAACCCTAAAATGATGTTAATGTGTGATTGGAATCATCATTCATCAAGAAAAACCAAAGAAAGTGGGATAACTTGTAAAAGGGGTAACCATAAAAACTTAGAAATTTTCTAAGTTATGGAACAAAGTGGTTAGGGTACCAACTTCCAAGGATCATAACTTGAGATCCAAGCAACCATTTTGGTTGATCCAAAGATGGATTTGTAGCTCTCATGGAATACTACAAAACTTCAACTACACCTCATTCTAATTCTCCATGGATTTTAAGTTATGGAATGACCAAAATCACAAAAAGTGAAAATGTCACTTTTTTCCAACACTTAGTGAAATTTTCACTAAGTCAGAATCTGCTTCACTTTTTTCCAAATGTAGGGGAATTTTTCACTTGGATCCAAAAAGTTTCAAGACAAACTATGATCACACATATGTTGTATCATATGAGAGCTTTCCAAAATGGCCAAGAACTCCATGAAACTCCACTTAAGCCATGAGATATGACAATGGCAATGTGCCTTGCTGCAAACTATCATGGCAAGGCAGATTTGTGCATTTTGCTCGATTTGAGCAATTTGTGCAAATGACAAATATGCTTATCCATCTGAACACCTCAGGGAGGGACCAAGGAGAGACAAACACTGATCCATAAGCCTCTCAAGCCTTTGGAACTAAAAATAGCATGCCAAACCTAAAAAACCCTAAAGAGGGGACAAGACTCCAATTTTGTTTTGGAGCATTCAATGGATGCACCAAGGTGGCATGAACTGAACTATTTCCAACTGAATGAGTCAAGGATGATCTCTGAACTAGGGGACCAGCAGCCTGTGCCCTAACCTCTAGTCAATGGCTAGAGGAGACTTGAGATTCTAAAATACAACCATTGGCCAAACCTATGCTGCAGTTGCCATTCACTATTGCTTGCAAAACAAACTTGCTCTACTATAAATAGAGCTCATCTGTGCTCAGTTTAAGTACACCAAAGCACTACAACACTTGTTTTCCTCAAAATCTCTTTCTCTAGGCAAAAATGCCTTCTCTAGCAAGGTAACCCTGAGTTTTTGAGTTAGAGAGCAATTTCAACACAACTCATGATCCAAACACATCCAATATGTCATATCTAAGTTGTCCTAACCCTCATAAGTGACCTGTAACACCAAAATCACAAAGTCCCCTCTCAAAACCTCAAAATAGGGCCTTTTTGCATTTTTCAAGCCATGTCTTGATTCAGTCACTTTCAAAACCAGATAAAACCTCAAACATACTCCAAATATCATCCTTGAACTATCCCAAATGGTTCTACACATGTAGAACACCATTTGAGAGAGTTGTTATTTTGGCCACTTTTGCGCCTTTTGCAAGAAAGGGCCAATTTCAATTCCTAAGGTTTCTAGCTGATTCCAATTATCCTAAAAGCTTCTAAGGGATCATTTGAGAGTGTTCAAAGCATCAAAACATTTCTGGAACAAGGCACTTGACAGATTGCCCAAAAAGCTCCTAAAGAGGTAAGCATCTCAACTTGAACTCTTTAAAATATGCATTGATTTGAGGTCCACTGATCATGCACATCTCATACATTTTATATGTGTTGTGTTTGCACCAATTTATCATGTAATTCATGCTTGTACCAAGAGGTAGCTCAGAAAATGCACATTATGGCCTATTTCAAAACCACTATCGGGTTTTGAGGAGGATTGATTTTCTGGAAAAACCACCACCACCATTGGATTCCTTGGGAAATTCTAGGCCAAATGCATGTAAATTTTGTCTCCATCCATGGAGAAATGAGGAAGTTATGACCTTCACGTTTCTGACCAAAAGCATTGCCTTGCCTTGCCTTGACCAGGCCAAGAACAAGGCAAACCTTGTATATTTGTGGCTGGGGTTTGATACACGGATGTATCACTACCCCAGTGGTATGAGGCGCGCATTGCACACAAGAGGTCTGGGGTTCGAATCCTCCTCGCCCCCAGATCCCTTTTTAATGGTTTTTTTCACTTTTTTTATTATTTTTCATATTATTTTTAATGATTTGAAAAATTAATAACTCCCTCAATTTTAATTATTTTTTATTGGTTATTTTTGAAAAAAATCACAAAAATGTTGAAATATTTTATTCCACAAAAAAATCAAATTTATATTATTTATTTAATATAGTTGGTATTTTTATGAATAAATTCATTTTTAATTGTTTTAAACATTTTAAAAGTGAATATTCACCTTGAAAAATCAAAACCAAATGAGTTTTAATTCATCTTGTGATTAAAACCTCATTTTTCAAACCTTGACCAAAAATCACAAGTTGTTTATTCAAGCTTATTTGGTGTTTTATCATTTTTAATTGATTTTCTTTGAGAATTTACTTTTAAAAATAATGAAATTAGGGTTTTGATTGATTTCACCCTCATCAATCATTTTCAAACACTCATGGGCCTCTATTAGAGTGTAAGACCCATCCCCTTTGTAAATACACCACTTTTTGGGCCTCAGTCATTGTATAAGTCCCACTGTATTTTCAAAAACAACGACGCGATCATCGCCTTTTTTAACAAAACTAATTGGGCTTCTCTTCGAGCTATAAGTCCCATTCCTTTTCAAATACACGTTTGAGCCTCTAATATAGTGTAAGACCCAATCTCCTTTTAAACAAAACAATTTTGGGCCTCAGATATTGTATAGGTCCCTCTACGTTAAAAGAAAAATCTAGGTGCAATCGCTAGTTCAAAAATCAAATCATCTGGGCCTACCCTCGTGTTATAAGCCCTAATTCTTTTCTTTAAATTTATTTGGGCCTCTAATAGAGTGTAAGACCCATCCCTTATCGTATACAAACTTTTGGGCCTCAGTCATTTGTATAAGTCCCTATACGATTCTCAAAATGACGGTGCAATTACTGTCTTCCACATGGGCCTCTCCCTGAGTTGTAAGCCCCGTTCTCTTATCTTTTTGAAACTCTGGGCCTCTTGGTAGAGTGTAAGTCCCATCCTTTTGTAAATAAAATATTTTGGGCCTCAGTCATTGTATAAGACCCAACACATTTTTCAAAAGTCTCAGCGCGATCGCCAGTTTAAAATCTTGGGCCTCTCCCTGAGTTGTAAGCCCCATCACTTGTACAAAAACTCTTTGGGCCTCTAATAGAGTGTAAGACCCAACTACTTTGTAAATAAAAACTTTTGGGCCTCACATATTGTATAAGTCCCTCTGTACAGTTTTCAAAACAATGATGTGATCATCGTCAAAACTTGGGCCTCTCCTTGAGCTGTAAGCCCCAACAATCTTTTCAAAGCACTTTCTCCTTTGATTTTGAATTCAAATATCTGTTGTTATCAAAACTTTCTTTGTTGAACAACTAACAAAATAGCATGGAAGCTCTACAACGGGTAAGTGTTTATCCGCTTTCATATGTATATAACTGTATTGTGGGGCTGCTTCACTGTAAGTCTTCGTTCACATTCTTTTATATACTTGCCAAATATCCACTGTGTAATACTAGTATAGCTATTCAGAGTTTTTTTCGCCAACTACGTCTAGCACTAGGTAAAGCCTTGTTGGTCACTCTTAAATACAAACAAAACTAGATCCCCCGTAGGATTCCAGATACAGTCTTCCCTTCTCTTGGGGTTAAACAATGTGGAACAAAGAGAAAGGCAGTATTCTCGGTGAACCTTTTCTTAGACTGTCACCCTTAGAAAGTGTCAAAGAAACTCTACTCCCCAGAGTTGATCTATTCTCTGTGAATAGCATCTCTTGAGTTTCTTCCAAATTCTCGAACTTTCCTGGAATGATCTCTTCTCTGTGAATTGCATTTCTTGAAATTCTCTTAGTTGGGGACCCACAGGATTCCTAAAAGCATCCCCGCCTCCTCTTGGGCATTGTACAAGGACCCTTCGGCTTCTTAGAAGTTCTCATGCCTTCTCTTGGGCTTAATACAAGGACCCTGACGACCTCTTAAAGGTATAAGACAGAACTTAGTCATCCTTTGCTAGAGCAGTCTTTCCAGCGTCAAAACTCCGACCACTTTAGGGTTGATACTCATCCCTTAATGCTCGTGTCTCCTCTTGAGCATTGTACAATAGATAAAACTCTAGACTTAGACAGTCTAAACCCCCTTGAGTTTCAAAGACATTCTCAAGTTCCTTTCAAACATAGGAAAAAACACTGATCATTCTGAAACCCGGTCTCTCTCATGAGAGTTCCCTACCCTTGGGCTTGCCTATGGGTCTAATCCTCGGCAGTAAGATAGCCTCCTCTTGGGCTTTGTACAAATGACTCTCCCCCTGTGGAGTTAACCTTTTCAGACTCTCTTGTTGAGTCAGTCTCCCTTTTAGCCTCTGTCTTGGGCTTGGTACAAGACATATAAAAACCCACTCTTTTGTTGAGTATAAAAGATTCTCTTGTTGAGTCAACCTTTAGCCTTCATCTTGGGCTTCATACAAGACACATCTAAAACACTCTCTTGTTGAGTATAAAAGACTCTCTTGTTGAGTCGATCTCCTTTTAGCCTCTATCTCGGGCTTCGTACGAGACAGCAAAATACTCACTTGTTGAGTATAAAAGACTCTCTTGTTGAGTCAAACAGACTCTCTTGTTGAGACAATCACCTGTTCAAGACTCTCTTGTTGAGTCAACCTTTTTAGCCTCCGTCTTGGGCTTTATGCAGGACAAATAAAAGTACTCTCTTATTGAGTCAAACCCTTTCAGCCTCCATCTTGGGCTTTGTACAAGATACCTTCTCCCCAACGGAGTCAAAACCCTGGTTGAGTCAATCAACCTTTTAGCATCAAAGTTGTGTCTTGCTCACAGCGTACAAACATCAACAACTCCTCTTTAGAGATGATAAATTCTCTCTCATCCTAAACCCTTTAGCTTCACATCTTGGGCTTTGAACAAGATACAAACCACCTTTAGCTTCATGTCTTGGGCTTTGAACAAGACACAAAAACAACCTTTTTCCTCCCATAGAATAGGAGGAACTACGATCGCTCTGATATCCCTGTTTCGGGAATACGTAGGCATAAGATTGCAAAAATCTTAGTGAGCATACTAATCAAAAACTCCAAAATCCAGTACCTTCATATATCCATCAAAAGCATTAGACCTAACACCTTACCAGAAACCTACCTCTAGTCTAGACCTTGTTTTTAAGCAAATAACCTTAAAAGACGAACCCCCCTATAGCATCTGTAAACCAACAGTTTTGACTGTTTAACCTCAGTTTGCGAGCAGGGTTAATTGGAGACATATATTTCCCTTCCTTAATCAGCTCAACAGGATAAAAAATGAATCGAAATGTAGTACCAAAGTGATAGTGATTCGAAACCACAAAAACCGCGCTACACTAACAATATCACACACTAATTGCAACAACATCAAATTATCAAGTATTTTCATCCACACGTCATAACACCAAAAATAATCACCAAATGCAACACAAATGCAAATGTGGTCGACAACTGACTCAACATGCACGTGGTACCAAATTATGAACACTCAGGTCCATTTCACTCCATGATCCCCACCATGGGATCAATTCCCTCTTTGAACTGGAGCACACCAAATCACTACCATCACCATAGGTAACGCTTCACTAATCTCCCACAATAGGAATTATCTACTCGCACCCAAACCATCACCATAGAATTGAGGCTCATCATTAAGAACGGAAGTTCAAATGACACGAATGCATGGACTCTCAATCATGCAACTACAACACATACACATTGGGCCCCTCTAATGACCGTGTATGCCACCAATAACTTAATCACCATAAACATATCATGTATATATTCAAACATGCATCATTATCAACAACATTATCACAACAACATCAGTATAACAACACCAATCAACATACTCAGCATAGTAGCACATTTCAAGCACAAATAATAATTCAACTCAATGAAATCATTAAATCACATACATGCAACTTGTAACACCCCATTTTAATTTATTTAATCATCGTGTGTTATTTCTGTTGTTTGGCCTTGTTTAGGGTGTGTGTAGTTGAGCTTGTAAGCGTAGAGTCCGTAGTGGAACGGGGAATTAGGGATGTCGGAATAATAATAATATACTAATGAATAATGTGGGGACATATTTAGTAATAGTAGAAAGAGGAGTAGTATTATTTTTATGTCCAATATTATTATTATTATTATTATTATTATTATTAGTAAATAAAATCAGAATTTTTAGTAATAGTATGGTTAGAGGGAGAGAGAAAAATAAGGAAAAAGGAGAGAATTGAGAAATTAGACTATAATCACACTTCCACCAAAAGAGAAAGTTGGAGAGGAAGAAGCTAAGCTTGGCATAATCAATTTTCACCAGAATTTAATCGAGAATTCGAGGTAAGGGGGGAGAATGGATTTCAATATGGGTGTTGATGACATGATAGGGTAGTGAGGAATCCTTTCCCTCATAAGAATTGTATGTATAATTCTGTTGTTGTGGATTTGTTCTTGAATGATTGAAATTGTGATGGAAAGTGTGTAAATTGATCCATTCTGTCATGATATGTGTAAAACATTATGTTGTTGATGCTATATGATTTCTGGTATTGTAGATTTGGGTGTTAGAATTGAGTAGAATTGGACTGGTGTGAAAACAGAAAATAAATCTGGGTGTTTGCTGCCCATACGCGTAATGGGCAAGGCAATATGCGTAATGGGAAGGGCAATACGCATATGGCAAGGGCAAAATGTGGGCGTTATGCGTATGGAACCCATTTGACACAACCCTCTGCTGGAATGCGTAATGGTACACGTAGGGGGCAAGGCATTACACGTAAGGGAGGTGGTACTACGCGTACTGGGATTAAAATAGAATCAAACTGGAATTTTTGAGAGAAATTAGTCTCTGCCCGTACGCGTAACCCTCAAGGCAATACGCGTATGGATGGCGGTAGAAATTGGGCAATACGCGTATGAGTGTGGGCAATACGCGTATGACCAGCGATAGTGCAGAATTTTGTCGTTTCGTGATTTCTTTCCCGATTTCGCGTTCGATGCGGTTCCTTTTTGGTCTGAGAGGTTGGGATAGGTGTCAGAACTTGTTGAACCTTGGAATGGTGGTGAAAATAATTAAAAATTGAACTTAGGTGGATTAATTAGATAATTAGCTAATTAAGGCCACGTGAGACATTTTCCTTAATTGTGTGTATTATGATGAATTGTTTTGACAATGTGGTAATACTAGTGTGTATTACGGTGAGTATGTATCTCACGTGTGATCAAGGGGATCGTGAAGAGGTATAGTTGTTACTATACTTATGTTTTTGTGCATCATATGTGTCGTGCATTTCATTATGTGTCTGGTGGAGACAGCTAGGTGGGAATCCATGATGGGTGCCTAGTATTGTTCGGGCTCCAATGTGGAGTTGTATGGAGATAAATCATTGCTTAGTGGGAGTGTATGTGATTTATCTGGATTCTATTATGAATCGGGTTCAATTGAATGAACCATGGTGTGTGGTATCACTTGTGTTGCATTGTGTCATTGAGTCGCATTGCATTGTTATGTCCTTGTTGAATTATAACTGAAAGTGACAAGTATGTCGTGAATGTGTGTGCATTGTGTGTGATTGCTTGATTACTACTCCTTAGCATGTATTTTACACCGTTAATTATTGAATGTAGTTCTCACGCCTTTGTTGTTGCTTGTGCCTGGGCTTCTTGGGAAGTACAGGTAATCCAGGTACTTGAGTAGTGCATGGAGTACGTGTTGCCTGATCGAGTCTTAGGAGTCGCTCTGATACGTAACACGGGATAATGGAAATTTCATCTTTTTGTTGCTCTTTTGATTATTTTGTTATGTAATATTACTTACTTTAGAACATGGTGAACCACGATGTTACGTGGACTTTGCTTGTGTAAATATTTCATTCCGCTGTTTTAACTTATTTTGAAAAGACAAAAAGTGAATGAAGTAAATAGAAAAAAAAATCCAGGTTATGTTTTTCTTGGTGTGACATCCCAATTGTTAAGGGAACTCTGATTATTTGTGTATTATTTGTATAAGTTTGTAGTATTTATAAATTGGGGTGTTACAATTGCTATCAGAGCAGGTCGGTCGGTCAGGCCAAATGTTATAGTAGAGTCTGTCCTTAGAATTTGAGTAGACTTGGGTGTTCTTCTAACCGTGTTGTGATTGTTGAACAGTATGGCAGGGAGGAATGATGCTGCTCTTGTTGCGGCGCTGCAAGCTATGGCGCAGGCAGTGCAGAACAACAATCAGATTGCTGAGGAGGCGCAGTTCCGTAACTTAGAAATTTCTCAGAGGAATAAACCGCCTACATTTGAGGGTGGTATTCTTGATCCTGAAGCGGCACAGAAGTGATTAAAGGCTATTGAAAAGATCTTCAGGATCATGGGATGTAATGAAGCTCAGAAAGTGCAGTTTGGCACTCATATGCTGGAAGGCGAAGCTGAAGCTTGGTGGGTTAATAGTCGTCAGAGGTTGGAAGTTGTGGGTACTTTTGTTACGTGGGCAGTGTTTCAGGCAGAGTTTCTGGAAAAGTATTTCCCGGAAGATATTCGCAGTGCGAGGGAGATTGAGTTCCTGGAACTGAAATAGGGTAGCATGACTGTTGTTGAATATGCTGCTCGGTTTGAGGAGTTGGTGCAATATTGTGCTCACTACAATACCGATGAGGCTATGACTTCTAAATGCTTGAAGTTTGAGAACAGGCTGCTTCTCGAGATCAAACAGGGCATTGCTTGTCAGAAGATAAGGAGTTATCCAGAACTGGCAAGCAGAAGTCGGATCTATGATAATGATAACATGGCCAGGATTGCTCATTACAAAGCCTTGAATGACCGGAAGGGTAAACAGAGGTATGGGGGTACGCCTTATAGTGCTCCAGCTGACAAAGGTAAACAGAAAGCCGCTGTGGGAAAGAAATTAAGTGGGGGAGAAAAGGCTCTTAATCCTACCATTTCAAATGTGGTGGTACGGGTCATCGTGCTAGTGATTGTCAGAATGAGGAGAAGAAGTGCTTTAAGTATGGACGACCAGGTCATGTTGTGGCAAATTATAGAACTACTATACCTACGTGTTATAACTGTGGAGAATAGGGTCATATCAGCACTCACTGTCAGAAGCCTAAGAAATCTCAGACAAGTGGAAGGGTGTTCGCATTGGTCGGAGCCCAGCCTACCGGTGATGAGCGTTCCATCAAAGGTACTTGTTTTATTAATGACATTTCTTTGATTGCTATCATTGACACAGGTGCAACCCACTCGTTAATTTCTGTTGATTGTGTGAAGAAATTAGGAATTGTACCGTCTACTTTGGATCGGAGGATGACTATTGAAACTCCATCTATTGGTTCTGTGGTTACTTCTTTAGCATGCTTGAATTGTCCGTTGACTATTTTTGGTAGAGAATTCGGCGTGGACTTGATTTGTTTGCCACTCAGTAATCTGGATATCATTTTGGGAATGAACTGGTTAGAATTCAACCGAGTTTATATTGATTGCTTTAGGAAGAGGTTGTTGTTCCTTACTCCTGAAGAGGAAGTGTTGGCTAATTATTTGTCTACTAAGGAATTGAGAACCTTGTTAGAAGACGAAGCTAAGATGTTTGCAGTGGTTTCCTGGTTATCAGTTGAAAGCAATACATCAGTTAATGAGTTACCGGTGGTAAGGGAATTTCCTGAAGTGTTTCCGGATGATATTACCGAATTGCCTCCGACGAGAGAAATTGAATTTACTATTGATATTATTCCTGGTACCGGACCTATATATATGGCACCATACAGGATGTCTGCATCAGAATTGGCGGAGCTGAAATTTCAAATCGGAGAATTGCTTGATAAAAAGTTTATTAGGCCAAGCGTGTCGCCGTGGGGAGCTCCAGTGTTGTTGGTGAAAAAGAAGGATGGTAGTATGCGTCTATGCATCGATTACCGTCAGTTGAATAAGGTGGCCATTAAGAATAAATATCCACTTCCAAGGATTGATGACTTGATGGATCAGCTTGTGGGGGCTCGTATTTTTAGTAAAATTGATTTGAGGTCGGGTTACCATCAGATTAGAGTGAAGGAAGGTGATATTCAGAAGACTGCGTTCAGAACTCGATATGGACGAATATGCAGTGATGCCTTTCGGAGTGTCTAATACGCCGGGAGTGTTTATGAAGTATATGAACCGTATCTTTCATTCTTATCTGGATCAGTTTATTGTGGTATTCATTGATGATATATTGGTTTACTCCAAGTCTGAAGAGGATCATACAGAACACTTGAGGATTGCATTGCAGATGTTGAAGGATAATAAATTATTTGCAAAGTTCTTAAAATGTGAATTTTGGTTGAAGACTGTGAGTTTCTTGGGTCATGTTATTTCGGGTGATGGCATAGCAGTGGATCCATCTAAAGTAAGTGCAGTGCTTCAGTGGGAACCTTTGAAGACTGTGACGGAAATTAGAAGCTTCTTGGGTTTGGCAGGTTATTACCGAAGATTTATCGAAGGATTTTCTAATTTGGCGTTACCGTTGACTCAGTTAACTAGAAAGAGTCAAGCTTTTGTTTAGAATACAGCGTGTGAAGAAAGTTTCGAAGAATTGAAAAAGAAATTGACTACATCACCAGTATTGATTCTACCAAATCCAAATGAACCTTTTGTAGTGTATTGTGATGCGTCTAAGATGGGATTAGGCGGGGTGTTAATGCAAGATGGCAAGGTAGTGGCATATGCTTCACGGCAATTGAGAGTGCATGAGAGGAATTATCCTACTCATGATCTTGAATTAGCTGCGGTGGTTTTTGTATTGAAAATTTGGAGACATTATTTGTATGGATCGAGATTTGAAGTATTCAGTGACCATAAGAGTCTGAAGTATTTGTTTGATCAGAAGGAATTGAATATGAGGCAGAGGAGATGGTTAGAGTTTTTGAAGGACTATGAGTTTAATTTGAGTTACCATCTGGGGAAAGCTAATGTTGTAGCGGATGCCCTAAGTCGTAAGACAATTCACATGTCGGCATTAATGATAAAAGAAATGGAATTAATTGAACAGTTCGGAGACTTGAGTATGGTTTGTGAAACTACCCCGGAAAGTGTTAGATTAGGTATGCTTAAAGTGAATAATGACTTTTTAGATGAAATTAAGGAAAATCAGAGGCTTGATGTGAAGCTTATGGTCATGATGCCCACAGGAGGAAATGATCCTGAGAGTGATTTTAAGGTGGATAAGGGTGGTGTACTGAGATTCCGGGGCAGGATTTGCGTGCCGGATAATATGGAATTGAGGAAAGCGATCTTAGAAGAGAGTCATCGGAGTAGCTTAAGTATCCATCCGGGAGCCACAAAAAATGTACCAAGACTTAAAGAAGTTATTTTGGTGGTCGTGTATGAAGAGAGATGTAGCCCAGTTTGTTTATGCTTGTTTGACACGTCAGAAGTCAAAAGTGGAGCATTAGAAACCTTCGGGGTTGATGCAACCGTTGGAGATTCCAGAATGGAAGTGGGATAGTATTACTATGGATTTTGTTACTGGTTTACCAAATACGGCGAGAGGCTTTGATTCTATTTGGGTAGTGGTGGATCGACTTACGAAATCAGCACATTTTATACCAATTAATATCAGTTTCCCATTGTCAAAGCTGGCGGAGATTTATATTAAAATAATTGTGAAACTGCATGGTGTTCTGTCGAGTATAGTGTCGGATAGAGATCCAAGGTTTACTTCAGAATTTTGGAAGAATTTACAGGAAGCTTTAGGTTCTAAACTGAAGTTGAGTTCGGCTTATCATCCACAGACCGATGGTCAGTCAGAGAGGACTATTCAGTCGTTAGAAGATTTGTTGAGAACCTGTGTGTTGGAGAAAGGTGGTGCGTGGGATACTTATTTGCCATTGATTGAGTTTACGTATAATAATAGTCACCATTCTAGTATTGGGATGGCACCTTTCGAAGCTTTGTATGGTAGGAGGTGTAGAACGCCTCTGTGTTGGTTTGAAACTGGTGAGAATATTGTGCTTGGGCCTGAAATTGTACAACAAACTACTGAGACAATTTAGATGATCCGTGAAAAGATGAAAGCGTCTCTGAACAGACAAAAGATTTATCATGATAATCGGAAGAAAGACTTGGAATTTAGTGAAGGTGATCATGTATTTCTGAGAGTCAATCCTGTGACAGGTGTTGGACGTGCATTGAAATCGAAGAAGTTGGATCCTAAAAACATTGGACCGTATCAGATCTTGTAAAGAGTGGGTACAGTTGCTTACCGGGTGGCGTTTCCGCCGAAACTTTCGAACTTGCATGACGTATTTCATGTATCACAACTTCGGAAGTATGTGTCGGATCCATCTCATGTTATCTAGAGGGATGAAGTACAGATTCGAGATAATCTTACTGTGGAAGCGATGCCGATAAGGATCGAGGATCGCAAGATAAAGCAAATTAGAGGGAAAGAGATTCCTCTAGTGAGACTAGCTTGGGGAGGAGTTGTAGGAGGAAGTGTGACCTGGGAATTGGAAAGCAAGATGCGAGAGTCGTATCCAAAATTGTTTCCATCAGGTACATTTTCGATGACGAAAATATTTTAAGTGGGGGAGAGTTGTAACACCCCATTTTAATTTATTTAATCATCGTGTGTTATTTCTGTTGTTTGGCCTTGTTTAGGGTGTGTGTAGTTGAGCTTGTAAGTGTAGAGTCCGTAGCGGAACAGGGAATTAGGGATGTTGGAATAATAATAATATACTAATGAATAATGTGGGGACATATTTAGTAATAGTAGAAAGAGGAGTAGTATTATTTTTATGTCCAATATTATTATTATTATTATTATTAGTAAATAAAATCAGAATTTTTAGTAATAGTATGGTTAGAGGGAGAGAGAAAAATAAGGAAAAAAGGACAGAATTGAGAAATTAGACTATAATCACACTTCCACCAAAAGAGAAAATTGGAGAGGAAGAAGCTAAGCTTGACATCATCAATTTTCACCAGAATTTAATCAAGAATTCGAGGTAAGGGGGGAGAATGGATTTCAATATGGGTATTGATGACATGATAGGGTAGTGAGAAATCCTTTCCCTCATAAGAATTGTATGTATAATTCTGTTGTTGTGGATTTGTTGTTGAATGATTGAAATTGTGATGGAAAGTGTGTAAATTGATCCATTCTGTCATGAAATGTGTAAAACATTATGTTGTTGCTGCTATATGATTTCTGGTATTGCAGATTTGGGTGTTAGAATTGAGTAGAATTGGACTGGTGTGAAAACAGAAAAAAAAATCTGGGTGTTCGCTGCCCATACACGTAATGGGCAAGGCAATACACGTAATGGGAAGCGCAATACGCGTATGACAAGGGCGAAATATGGGCGTTACGCATATGGAACCCATTTGACACGGCCCTCTGCTGGAATGCATAATGGTACGCGTAAGGGGTAAGGCATTACGCGTAAGGGAGGTGGTACTACGCGTACTGGGATTAAAATAGAATCAAATTGGAAGTTTTTAGAGAAATCGGTCACTTCCTGTACATGTAACCCTCAGGGTAATACGCGTATGGCCAGCGGTAGAAACTGGGCAATACGCGTATGAGTGTGGGCAATACGCGTATGACCAGCGATAGTGTAGAATTTTGCCGTTTCGCGATTTCTTTCCCGATTTCGCGTCCGATGCGGTTCCTTTTTGGTCTGAGAGGTTGGGATAGGTGTCAGAACTTGTTGAACCTTGGAATGGTGGTGAAAATAATTAAAAATTAAACTTAGGTGGACTAATTAGATAATTAACTAATTAAGGCCACGTGAGACATTTTCCTTAATTGTGTGTATTATGATGAATTGTTTTGACAGTGTGGTAATACTAGTGTGTATTACAGTGAGTATGTATCTCACATGTGATCAAGGGGATCGTGAAGAGGTATAGTTGTGACTATACTTATGTTTTTGTGCATCATTTGTGTCGTGCATTTTATGATGTGTCTGGTGGAGACAGCTAGGTGGGAATTCATGATGGGTGCCTAGTATTGTCCGGACTCCAATGTGGAGTTGAATGGAGATAAATCATTGCTCAGTGGGAGTGTATGTGATTTATCTGAATTCTATTATAAATCGGGTTCAATTAAATGAACCATGGTGTGTGGTACCACTTGTGTTGCATTGTGTCATTGAGTCGCATTGCATTGTTATGTCCTTGTTGAATTATACCTAAAAGTGACAAGTATGTCGTGAATGTGTGTGCATTGTGTGTGATTGCTTGATTACTACTCCTTAGCATGTATTTTACACCGTTAATTATTGAATGTAGTTCTCACCCCTTTGTTGTTGCTTGTGTCTGCGCTTCTTGGGAAGTACAGGTAATCCAGCTACTTGAGTAGTGCATGGAGTACGTGTTGCCTGATCGAGTCTTAGGAGTCGCTCTGATACGTAACACGGGATAATAGGAATTTCATCTTTTTGTTGCTCTTTTGATTATTTTGTTATGTAATATTACTTACTTTAGAACATGGTGAACCACGATGTTACGTGGACTTTGCTTGTGTAAATATTTCATTCCGCTGTTTTAACTTATTTTAAAAAGACAAAAAGTGAATGAAGTAAATAGAAAAAAAAAATTCCAGGTTATGTTTTTCTTGGTGTGACATCCCAATTGTTAAGGGAACTCTGATTATTTTTGTATTATTTGTATAAGTTTGTAGTATTTGGAAATTGGGGTGTTACACAACTCACCTTTAACTCAACAACACATAACATCACATCAATTTCACTCATCAGGTATAATACATTAATTTATACTCATAACTCATAAAGATATTAATCATAACATTCACCAACAGCAACATGTCCATGTTTCACATAATTCTCATTAATTAATCATATTATTACAACATATTCATCCTTTGATTATGTTATAAATATATATTAAATCACGTTCAAACGGAATTTCGTTTGGACTTACGGTTTAAAAGTTATGATAGAAATAATATATGGCCAAAAAATCAACGGGAGCAACCGATTTTAATAAGTGACAATCAATTGTTCACCTTTAAAAATAGTTTTTTCATTAATTTTTCACAGCTACAATTAGTTGTTATGGGTGGTAATCGATTTTCATGGATATTGTAGTTAAAATTTTCATTTTTCTTTCAAAAGATCAATCGATTGACCCATGGCACAATTAGTTGTTGCTATGACCTTTTCCAAAATCCCAGTTCTCACGTTATGATCCACTCGTCCAATTTCATGTTTCCAATATTAAACTAGTAACAATTTTTGATGTACAAAATCATCTCCACACAATTTTATCAAGATGAACCCAATCATTGTCGTAATTAACACAAAATTTTCAACAATTCTTTATAAATTATTCATCAAACTCATGCCCTAAAACATCTAATTTACACCAATTTCATCATAAATCAAAAGAAACTAAAATCCTAGGCTACCCTTTCATCACACCCCTATTATTGAACCGAATTCCCACCATTACCTTGTAATTCCAAAAAATTCAGCAAGATGAGGTTCAATTGATCTCTTCTCTCAAGCCCTAGAACTCCTTTTCTAGAACCTTGTTTCTTTATTCTCATTTTTTTCACGTACTGCAAGAATGAGTTTATTTTCCCTAACTTTTGGAATATATATTATTATAATTACTTTTGCCTAATTATTATTATTACTTAACTAATTTTCAAGCTTTCTCCTCTTACCATATATTTCTCTCAAATCACACAATTGATCAAATTATCATATTTCTATTTTATTTCAATAACTCAAGTATAATACTATTTATTTTAATAATTAATCATTTCTAAATTAATTCTATTCACTTCTATGTTTTCTCTACACTCCCACCTCAAGGGCATATAACCCATAATCAAATAATAAGCAATTAAGTCACACAAAATGTATAAATAGATTAAATAAAATAATCTAACAAAACAAGGTGTTTCATCAGGTACCAGAGGCACCTCATACTGATGACTTCTTAGCCAGTGCCACTTCCCGCTGATGAGCTAGTGCCACATCAGGCATTTGGAAGAGGCCATATAGAGTTATCACTGCTACCTCTGTACTCAGACCATATTGCCAGACATATCTGGGACAGAGAGGTAAAATTAGTTGGTTTCATTGTTTTTAATTTACGTTTATTATTATATTACAAGTTTTTGACATAGATTTATTTTTCTGCAAGACTGTGATCTGTTGAAGTTTATTAACTATGGGCGGAAGATTACTGGCTTGCCTTAGTAGAATGAAGAGTGGTTTCAGGTTTCTTTATCCCTAACTGTTATGAAGGACTTGTGCATGCCCGGTTATATTACTGTTAACCACGGGATGCTTAATGCATTCGTGGAGAGATGACACATTGAGACCTCGTTATTTCAACTACCGCTTAGTGAGATGTCTATCACACTCGATGATGTCTCATGTTTGCTGCATCTTTCGATTAGGGGGAAACTTCTGTATCATGGTAGGATTAGCAAAGACGAGTCACTCGAGATGATGGTAGATTATCTGAGAGTTGACCTAGAGGATGCCATGAGGGAGTTTAAAAAAACCATATGGTCTCATGCTAGGTTTGAATTCCTGAAAAAGGTATATACAGATGATATCCTTAGAGTAAAACAGGCTAGAGGTGATGGTAAGCTGGCGGGGCTCCATAGAGCGTATGCTATGAGAGCATACATGCTATATTTGGTTGGCACTGCGATTTTTATGGACAAAAGTGCCACTTATGTGGATGTCGTCTACTTAGGATACTTCGAGGACTTCGAGCGGATCCATGAGTATAACTGTGGGGTCATTTATTTAGTCTACTTGTACTCGAAGTTATCAGGGGACTATAAGTGGAAGACGAAGTAGGCCACATGAAACATCACACTACTGACGATAATATATATTGGTATTTTAATGTTTGTGTGCCATTTATATTACATTTTTGCAATGCTCTTACTAATTGATGATTTGTGTGCTCCAACACTTTTCAGGCTTGGATCCTTTAGCACTTCTCGCGCATCTCGGGATGGTCGTGTGTACTGACTTATACAAAGGATATGCCACATGCTTCTGCTTTTTCCTTGCTCAGATGGAACTAAGAGATATATTCGTTCAGAGTGTATCTTGACCGCTTGGTTGCCGAGGATATGCACTTCAACAGCTGTGTCGATCAATGTGAGACGCGGCCATTTGATAACATAATGTTATACTCAGGATGGTTGGCATGCGACTCACATTTTCTCATCTGCCTGAGCGCGTCATACAGCAGTTCGACTACACTTAGATTATTTCCAAACACCATGCGGTCTCTACTCCTCCTGCTATGTCATTTCACTTCATTATACTTTATCGTGTATTTCGACTTCATTTATATATGTCATTTTTGGACCATCTGGATTTTTATATGTAATGTTTTGCATATCGATTGTATGGTTTAATGCTCATCACATAACATGGACCTTAATATTTATAAATCGTCCTTTTCATCTGAATAACAATAAAAGTAACACAACATGCATTGTATTGATAGGTTACAGAGATGCATCTCCGTAAACCCTAAATAAAGATGCATCTCCTGAACAATAAACATGTAAAACGGGTCTTTCAAAGAGGGATGCATGAAGTGTATGTTAAAATATTTTGGAGATGCGTCTTCGAATCATTTAACATTTTGACTTAAGACAAAGTGCATTCGGAGATGCATCTCTGAAATCTGAGGGGCATTTTAGGTTTTCCATCAAGTGTTTTTCCACCCCATAGAATGGCATAAGAAATTCCCAAAATAAAAAGAGTACCATTTTGTTTATTGAGCCCATTACATAAGCATTTTTGTTTTAAACTTTTATAAATAAATCAATATTTATATAATGTAATATTATATCTAATGGTATTGTAAAAACAACTCTATGTATAAGATTATTTTTCATTTATGGCTATTTATAAGAGAATCTTTAAATTTTCACATACATTGATAATAAGAAAGTTTTGAACAGTATTTATATTATAATGCGAAAATATTTTTAAAATATTTTTATTATTATTTATTTGAATCCCATACATAATATGTTAAAATATTGGCTTAATGTATCCTTTGGTCCTTTAACTTAATTTCATGTTTCACTTTAGTCTCTTACTTAATAGAGGTTTGTTTTAAGTCCCTCAAATGTCATTTCGTTAGTCATATTAGTCCTGTCCGTTAAATTTTATCAAATTCCGTTAATTTGTGTATATGACGCTCTAGCTGGCACCCAATTAAATGAAATGGAATTGTTTCAATTGACATGTTATTTATAATTTATTAAGTATTATTTATTTGACAGAGAAATGAGTTTGAAGAAAATAAGCATTCCTCTTTTTCTACTCCCTTCTCTAAAAGCCTTACCGTTAGATTCTTCTTCTCTTCTGTCAAACCTTCCTCTCCCATTTAGTTCACAATAGAACCTAGAACCTCTTTCCCCTCTTTACAGAAGATAAGCTCTTGTTTACAACACACCCAACGATCATGTTACCCGCGACATTCATGAAACTATCGCATAGTTAGGTCACTTGCATTTCAGAGTTTTGGACTCTACTGGAATAAATCTGAGTCATTGTTTAATGATGATGAATAAATCTGAACCCAGTTTAAATTTCAAGGAAGAACAATTTATCTGGTATGTTTTGGTTTTGGACTTCTGGTACTGTTGTTAGAGTTGGAAATTATGAATTGGCCTTTGTTCGTAATTTTCTACAACGTTGCTTGGGTATAGAAATTACTTGATTGTGAATGTTTCTTTTAGTTATGTTTTTCAAAATTTTGCATTTGGTAGTACCAAACCTCTATATGAGGAGGATTTTAAACTGTTGGAAGAAGAGACTACAAGAAGAATAGAGAAGCAAGAAGTGCTTGCCGAAGCTAGAAGGAAATAAATAAGTATTATGTGCTTTTTTTTTATCCATTGTTGTGTGAAAAGAATATCAGGGTAAAGTTCTATAATTTTCAAATTAAATTTGGAGTGAGTTTCAAGTATTGAAACAGTGTTTTTTTCCAGAATTTGATAATTTGATTGTGTAAGAATAAAGTATTAGTTTGAAATATCTTATAAGCATCTTTCTGGTAAACAAGATGCTACCTTCATTACCTTGAATATCTTTGTCAGGCTTTTGGTTATAGAATATGATTCCCAACTTTGATTCAAGAAAACATATATATTCTCATATTTACATATTTTATTCTCATAATTGGATTGTACATAATTGTGAAATAGAGCATAAGTTATGACTGTCTTTTCCACTTTTGTTTCCATTATTTTATACTAATGCATTGAAATATGTGTTAGATGTCAAACATGCTATATATTTGTATTTGATACTTGGCATTTTTCATTACTTTCATGTCTTAATTGTGGATTTTTGTAGTGAATTGTTGTTGTTCTTCATGCATTATATTTATACCTTTGGTGCTTGTAATTTGTGTGCATTTGTGCAGGAAAGTGCACAAATTGATCAAAGAAAGAAGACACAAAGAATTGATGCAAGCTGCCAAAGAAAGAGGAAAACAATAGTTGGTTCGCTGTGCGAACCATGGCGAAGTCCCCAGCGAAAGTTCGCTTTGCGAACTTTGGTGAAGCTCTCAGCGAGTAGGGCAGTGGCAAAAGGATCCAAAATTCGCTTTGTGAATGTTTTGGCGAGTGGTTCGCTTTGCGAATGAATTGTTCGCTTTGCAAACTCACGATGACAGCCAAGGGCGGTTTAACTTTCATAAGGCACTTAAGGTGCCATTTTCTTCATTCGCTAGGCGAGTGGATCATTCGCAGTGCGAATGCATCAGATCCTAAGTATACTATAAAGTGTTTTTTACATTTTCTTGGGATCATATCTTGATATTATCACACAAAAACATACTTTTCTAAGTTATCACCATCCAAGAGAGATTTTACACTTTGAGAAGCTGAAGTCGCATCCGGTCTCGATTATTCGACGCGGATGTTCTTTCATCTCCTCACGAAACTTGTGATACAAGCTACCATGGAAATGTGTAGCTAAACACATCTTGTGTTAATATTAGAGGTAGTTAATCTTGCTTATATGTATTTCTTTTGATCTTTTGTATATGAACAAGGTTGATGATCAATATATGATGAAGTTGTCTGTTCTTAATAATGTATTTGTGGATTGAATCACTCTAGACATAGATTTTCCATATCTTGACCTATTATCTTCATATCTTAAAAACCAAACTCTAGACACAGATTTGGGGTTTAATATTCGCTTTGTATTGATCTTAATGGTTGTTGTTTCGATTGTTAGCGTGAGACATCATCTAACGATTTAAACAATGATACTCACGAATTTGCTTTAGATATAAACTTATTCGAGAGGATACACGATTGTATTGATCGGAACTAAGTTCATATGCTTGATTAATCAGATACGTGTGAAAAGGATTAGCGAAATCTAATCTTGACATGCTTTTATAAAACTTACAACATCTTTGTTATAGTTTACTTCTTTGCTACCAAAAATCAATGTTACACAACCAAGAACAATTTGAAAACCCCTTACTTAAAACGTTTCGACTATTGAACGGCAAGCATCAAAATATCACACAATCCTTGTGGATACGATAAAAACACCCCCCGATCTACTCTTCAAAGAAATGGCGCCGTTGTCGGGGATTGTTGTTTGATATTGCAAGCATTGTAATATTTGTTTAGTTTTAAGCTTGTTAACTTTTTCTTGTGCTTGTTGATTTGTTTGGTTTAGTGTGCAGACTCCTTTTTATGCAAGGGAAGTTACCCGCATACCAACTTCTTTTTTATCCTGAAATCGAAAGAACTGTGCGTAGGTTAAATAGCAGAACAAGGCGGAGGAGGCAACTTGCCAAAGAAAGACGAGAGCGAGACAAAAGTTCAACTTCGACGCAAATACCACAGTTACCGCCAACTATGGCTGCTCCACCACCACCACCACCTGCTTCAAGACCTTGTACAAATAGTCTAAGACACACTACACAATTTTCGCGCAATGCTCAGAACGGTCGGCATTCAGAAATGAAAACTGGTATCCTCTCGCTTCTATATCAGAATCCTTTTACTGGTATGGATCACGAGGATCCTTTTACACACCTGACTAAGTTCTATGAGATTGAGGGAGCAACTGGTGCACCCGAAGCTGAAGAAGAATCATTATTTAAGAGAATATTCCCGCATTCCCTCATTGGGAAGGCCAAGGAATGGTATCTTGACCAATCTACGACAATCATGACGGACAGGAACGTACTTGAGGAAAAGTTTTTGGAACGATTTTTCCCACACAATCGTTTCATGGAGGCTAAAACAACAATTGTAGTTTTCACTCAAGGTGGAAATGAATCTCTCAATGAAGCTTGGGAGAGATTCAAGTCCATGCTGAGAAAGTGTAAAGGGCACAGTTTCGATGAGCTTTCTCAAATTCATATTTTCCAAAATGGTCTTCAGTTGGTTTATAAAACACTGTTGGATGCCACCACGGGTGGATCCTTAATGAGCAAAAGTGCCGATAAAGCCATTTCCATCATTGAAAAGATGGCTTTAAACGACCATCAGGGGAACTATAATCGTGGCCATTCTCAAAAGACACCGGGAGTTCTTGAGTTGGGAACTAATGATGCAATACTTGCTCAAAACAAGTTATTATCTCAACAAGTTGAGTTGTTAACGAAACAAATGTCTAAGCTTCCTCAACAACTCAAAGAGATTAATAACTCACCGAGCAAGAGTGTGCAGGTAGCTTGTTGTGAATTATGTAGAGGGGATCATCCTACCGGATATTGTCCTCCGGTAGTGGAAGAAGTAAATTATACTGGAAATCCTACTCAAGGTTATCAAGGACGACCTCCTTACCAAAATGCTCAACAACCGTACCAAAATCAACAAGGCTAGCAACCAAGAGGCAACTACCAAAATCAACAAGGATGGAGACAAAATCCTTACCAACCACCCCAAGATCAAAGTGGAAGTTCAAGAATGGAGGAGACTTTCACACAATTTATGCAATTATCAATGGCAACTAAAAAGAGTACGAAAGCTTCGATTAAAAATCTTGAATCTCAAGTAGGGCAATTTGCCAAGCAATTAGCCGAAAAGCAACCGGGGTCATCCTTCTCCGCTATCACTCAAACAAATCTCAAGGATAATTATAAGGCCATTTTCACAAGAAGTGGAAGAACAATTGGAGGAGATGTTGAACATGAGGTGGTAGTCGAAAAGGAAAATGATATTGTAGTGGAGGAAGTCGAAAAAAATGATGAAAATGGTGTAGTTGAAAAGAATGATGAAGAAGTAAAGAAGAAAAAAGAAAAAGAAAGAAAGGAGTATGAGAAGGAAATTTTACAAAGAAGATTACCATATCCCCCTGCTCTAAAGAAAAAAGAGAACGATAGGCATTATGCGAGATTCCTAGAATTGTTTAGTCAGTTGCAAGTAACCGTTCCTTTCTCTGAAGCTCTTGAATAAATGCCTAAGTATGTCAAATTCATGAAGGACATACTTACGAAAAAGAAGAGGTGCATGGACAAAGATAACATTGATCTTAATGCCGAGTGTAGTGTCGTCATTCAAAGTGTGCTTCCGCGGAAAAAGCAAGATCCGGGAAGAGTAACTTTACCTATTACTATAGGTAATTATTTTAAATGCAAAGCTTTAGTTGACATGGGTGCTAGTATTAATCTCATTATGTTGTCCATGGTGAAAAGACTTAAAAATATAAATGTAAAATCAACAACCATGACATTACAACTTGCGGATAAGTCAAGAACTCATCCGTATGGTGTTGTGGAGGATGTGCTTATAAAAGTAGATAAATTTCTATTTTTGGTTGATTTTGTGATTGTTGAGATGGAGGAGGACGAAGATACGCCGATTATATTGGGCAGACCGTTCATGAAAACCGCCAAAATGTTGGTGGACGTTGATGAAGGCATAATGAAGGTGCGGATCAAGGATAGTGGTAAGGAGGAAGAAGCTTATTTTACATTGTTCAAAGGAGTGATGTATGCAAATTAAGTAGATGAAAACGATCATAAGAAGAAAGAATTAGAAAGAGAGATTTTTTAGAAGAAAAAGGATGAAGATGCGAAGGTAGCTTTGGTGAAGTCATGTTGGGATTGGTCGTTTCTAAAGAAAAGGGGATCGAAGACCGGACATGATTATGGTTGAGGTCTCTGTTACTGAAGTGTGTTTTTCTAGGAAGCCAATTCTTTAGCTTTTGGTTTCGAGGCATAAGGTCTCCGGACCGTCGAGCTTAGCCGATGTTAAACAAGCGCTTGTTGGGAGGCACCCCAACATTGTAAGTATTTATTGCTTTATTTGCTGTTTAAATGATGTTTGATATTTAGAGTGGTTTAGGAAGTGGCAGCAGTGCAAATTTTTTTTTTCAAAACCTGTCATGTTCGCTGGTGTTCACTTTGCGAACCTGGGGCAAGCATTCGCCAACCAGTTCACTTTGCGAACTCAGCGAGACAGGGGAAGTGTGTTTGTTGCCATCTCAGTTTAAAAAGGGTTTTAATTTTTTTTGGGTGGGCCAACACTTGGGCCCAAGACCCATATCATTTTCTGAACGTGAGAGGGAAAACCCTACTCTCACTCTTGCCTCTCTCTTTCAAACAAAACAACTCAATCTCTTAAGAACTCAATCTTTCACGTACGCTGTTCCTCAAATTTCACTAAGTTTCCCAATTTCAATTAAAAGCTCAGGTTTGAATCTTTTTTTTCTTGCTAATTTCTGTTAGACATTGTGGTTAGGGTTGTAGATTACACATTAGAGACATTTTTGGACTCTAGGGTTTTCACTTCTGTTTTGAAGTTTGGATGCTGATGCATGTTGAATTTTGTACAAACCTTAGATTAGAATGATTTTGTAAAAGGGTCTCTAATGTTGGACTTGTTGGCTGCTGTTGTTTTTCTGAATTTTCCCAGGTTCGTTGTTCAGTTCGCCTTGCGAACCTGGGCGAGCATTCGCCAGACCTTCGCTTTGCGAATCTGGGGCGAATATTCGCCAGCCTTTGCTTTGCGAACTCTGGAGCGAACATATCAGAACTCTGAAATTTTTTTATGATGTTTCAGTTGTGGTTTTGTTTTGGCTGCCAATTCTAATGACCCGTGTTGCTACTTATGTTGTTTTATTTGCTGATTTGTGCAGATGGGTCCAAAGATCACTCCCGCTAAGAAGCGAAAGACAACCACATCGCGACAAGTGCCAATCCAGTTTGACGACACTCGCTTTAGGGGTGCCAAAAAGCATCAAGGCATCTTACCTTGGAAAAAAGAACCATCTTGGCAGAAAAGAGGTTTAACTTGAGTGACCGAGGGAGTTAACGGTCTGTGGCTGCACTTTTGGAAGAAAAAAAAATGGGGGCAACTGATAACTCCAGTTGATAGCTACAATGTTGAGCTTGTCTGAGAATTTTATGCGAACGCCCTTCCTGATGATGGCGAGCAGTTTATTTGGACAACCTTCGTTGGGGGGAAGGTGGTAAAATTTGTCCGTAGAGCAATTAGTATTGTTCTTGGAAGTCCTCTGCCTTTAAGAGCTAGCGAGATAGATGATTACCATAGGGACCTGCACCTTCGCCGAGATATTCCACAAATGACCAGATATCTCCTTTGACCGGGAAAAACTATTGGACTCAACCCATCTGGGGTTGCTATTAGGTACCGGCGTAAGGACATGCAACCTTTAACTCGGCTTATATTGCTTTTGGTGATAACCAACATCAAGCCGAAGTCCCATTCGTCTACCATCCCTATACCACTAGCTCACCTTTTCCAAAGTATTTTGACTAACGTGCAGATAAATATGGCCCGTATTATTGCCGATGAGATGAGGACAATTGTGGGAGTGGCCTTGGTGGTTCCGCTTCTCGGAAGAATGCCCCTCCCGCTTTTCCTTGCCTCATCATGTCTTTGTATGCGGGTACTGGGGTTGATATTCCCACACGCCGCCAGGTCACTATTCCTTCTGCGATCGATGATAGTTATGTCGGCAAGTTTTGCAAGCCTAAGGGGATAAGGGGTGAGACATCGAGTGCTGGTGCTGAGGCCAACACAAGGGGTGGTGAGGCTTCTGGTTCTGGGTCTCCGAGTTTTTACCCTTATCAGCAGGAGATATGCCAGTATAACTGGGACTGGATGGAAGCTTCTCAGCGCGCCATGACTGATTTACATGACACCATGCAGGTACTGCAGCTGCAGATTCGCGATCCCGCCACTGAGCATACGATGATGATAAGGGAGCAGTTCCTTGCACATGCTGGTTGGCCTGAGGCCAGGCCAGTATTCGGAGGGGGAGAGGACGTAGCTGGTGCTGATGATGATGCTGATGAGGAGGGTGATGGTGCTGATGTTAAGGTATCTGGTTCTGGATCTGGCTCAGAGGAGGACGAGGTCGAGGTGTATGCTTCAGAGTCCGAGGAGGATTGATTGATACTGTTGTGATGATTTTGTACTTTATTTGAGCATCAAAGTAAAGTTTTCTTGTATTTTACTTTTTATTTCAGTTTTTATTGATGTACTCTATCCACTTTGTTGGATTATTTTGGATATTGTTGTACTTGTACCCTTTGGTGGTACTTTTGACTTTGTAGGTGTGTTCACACCAGTACATTTTTATTATTATTATTATTATTAGTAATATTGTGTTTTTCAGTAAATTTTTCTGTTTTTAATTTTACTAATATTTCGGTTTTAGTTATTGTTATTACGAGTTGAGTTCTTCAGTTTACGAATGCTCAACTCTTAAGTTGTTGGTATGCTTTTGTGTTAATTATTGTTATTAAGAGTTGAATTCTTCAGCTTACGAATGTTCAACTCTTAAGCTGTTAATATGCTTTTTATTGTTTTATGTTGGTATGCTTGTGGAAATTAATATTTCCAACTTTTGGATGTTTTGTGGAAGAAACTTAGGTTGGTGTTCATTGTGCATCAAAGAAGATTCCTCCAAGATTGGATGGCTATGATAATACTTTAAGCATGATGTTGTGGCAAGGTACATAGTTACCTAGTTCTAGAATTTAGAATGTATTGAAAATTTGTTGTCTTTGTACAAATGAAAATGTTGTTTCTTGTTACAACTCTATTTGATTGCTTGTGTCATTTAGGTCCAAAAACCACAAAAGTGGGAAACCTCCATGTTGTACTAAATGCTTTGGATGGATGATGAATGTTGTTTTATACTTATAATTCATGCTTTATCTTGCTTGTTGTTTTGAAATTATGGAAACATAGAAATGATCAAGGCAATTTTTGTGCACTTTGAGTATAACCACCATTCCAAAAACACTTCAAGTCACCTTGTGAGTGTGCGCGTATTTGAAACCTCTTTTGAGCCGAAATGAAATTTTTGTTTGAATCATGAACCCGATTTTAACCCGTTTTGAAGAGCATTTAAGCTAAGATTATGGCAATATTGAAGTTGGGGAGAATGATTTATTTTGAAAAGAGAAAAAGGATTTGGTGATACAATGCATTCTAAGACAAAGAATTTGAAAAAAAAAGAGAAGAAAAGAACGAAAAAGAACAAAAAGAAAAGAAAATCAAAAGAAGAGAATGCATTGTGAAAGAAAGAAATACGGATTGAACAAGATTGAAAATTTTGAAAAAGAATGCTCTTCATAGTCTTTACCCTTTCTTGTTTCAATGGCCGTATACATATGTCCCTTGTTTTTAACCCCGGCCAAGTTACAACCGATAAAATCCCTTAGTGATCTTTTGCTTCCATAATTTCTTGCAATCGATTAGATATTGTATGAATTGCTTAGTATTTGCTTAAGTTGTCATTTGAGCGAAATTGCCCCGCGGTTGCAAACGCGTTAATTTCCTTCAATCCTTTTTCGAAGAGGAGTGTTAGAGTGGCATAAGCATGATGGTTTAGTTGTTTCTGGAAACATTGTCTGAGATTTGTTTTAAGAATCAAGTTCTTTTCCATTGTCGATTCTAGGATTGTGTAATTGTGCTTTGTTACAATTGTTGTTATTTGAGCCATTTATCCTTTCTTGGACTGAATCAAATACTCGAGCAAATCCTCTTGTTTTCAATAAGAGGCATACTTAGCTTGAGGACAAACAAAGACTTAGTTGGGGTGAGTTGTTAGATGTCAAACATGTTATATATTTATATTTGATACTTGGCATTTTTCATTACTTTCATGTCTTAATTATGGATTTTTGTACTGAATTTTTGTTGTTCTTCATGTATTATATTTATACCTTTGGTGCTTGTAATTTGTGTGCTATTATGCAGGAAAGTGCACTAATTGATCAAAGAAAGAAGTCACAAAGAATTGATGCAAGCTGCAAAAGAAAGAGGAAAACAACAGCTGGCTCGCTTTGCGAACGATGGCGAAGTCCCCAGCAAAAGTTCGCTTTGCGAACTTTGGCGAAGCTCTCAGCGAGCAGGGCAGTGGCAAAAGGACCCAAAATTCTCTTTGCGAATGTTTTGGCGAGTGGTTCACTTTGCGAATGAATTGTTCGTTTTGCGAACTCACGATGACAGCCAAGGGCGGTTTAACTTTCAGAAGGCACTTAAGGTGCCATTTTCTTCATTCGCTAGGCGAATGGATCATTCGCAGTGCGAATGCATCAGATCCCAAGTATACTATAAAGTGTTTTTTACATTTTCTTGGGATCATATCTTGATATTATCACACAAAAACATACTTTTCTGAGTTTTCACCATCCAAGAGAGATTTTACCCTTTGAGAAGTTGAAGTCGCATCCGATCTCGATTATTCGACGCAGATGTTCTTTCATCTCCTCACGAAACTTGTGGTACAAGCTACCATGGAAATGTGTAGCTAAACACATCTTGTGTTAAGATTAGAGGTAGTTAATCTTGCTTATATGTATTTCTTTTGATCTTTTGTATATGAACAAGGTTGATGATCAATATATGATGAAGTTGTTTGTTCTTAATGATGTATTTGTGGTTTGAATCACTCTAGACATAGATTTTCCAAATCTTGACCTAATATCTTCATCTCTTAAAAACCAAACTCTAGACATAGATTTGGGGTTTAATATTCGCTTTGTATTGATCTTAACGGTTGTTGTTTCAATTGTTAGCGTGAGACATCATCTAACGATTTAAACAACGATACTCACGAATTTGCTTTAGACATAAACTTATTCGAGAGGATACGCGATTGTATTGATCGGAACTAAGTTCATATGCTTGATTAATCAGATACGTATGAAAAGGATTAGCGAAATCTAATCTTGACATGCTTTTATAAAACTTACAACATCTTTGTTATAGTTTACTTCTTTGCTACCAAAAATCAATGTTACACAATCAAGAACAATTTGAAAACCCCTTACTTAAAATGTTTTGACTATTGAACGGCAAGCATCAAAATATCACACAATCCCTGTGGATACGATAAAAACACCCCCCGAACTACTCTTCAATAATATGTTATTGGGAACTTGCAGAATTGTTTAATCTCTTAGGAGAAAAGAGTAATTGGAAGCTACGTTGCAGAGTTTATACCATGTTCAGAAGGGAGTTATGATGTGATAATACATAAGATGAGAAAAGTTGTTTCATGTGAAGAACCATATCATTAAAACAACTACAAAAATGTTAAACTTGGAAAATTTGTTTTCACCATTGACAATTCAAGTTCTAAGAAGAATAAGCTTTTGTAGTTGTGTCTGTGTACACCTTAATTCATTTTGGTTTAATGTCTTGCTTTGAATAAGTAATGTATCAAGATTTTGGTTTAATGCCATTATATTCAAGATTCAGTTAATATAAAAAAAATCAATTTGATACTTTAACTATATATAAGGTTTCAATTTAATCCCTTTATTAAATTGCTGACTCACTTGCGATGGTGTCATGCCACATATGCATAACTTAACGTTTTTTCACAAAATTTAACAGAAAGGACCAACTTGACTAACGAAATAGTTTTTAAAGGACTAAAATGTAACCTTTATTAGATAAGGGACAAAAGTGAAAAACTAAAATTAAATTAAAGGACTTTGACACTAATTAAGCCTAAAATATTATATCAAATGCGCTATTTTGTTTTTCACAACAAAAATAAGATATTGTTAAGGTTTGAGGACACTAACTTTGTTTTCTTTGCAACAAAAGAAAGTTATAACTAGAAGCTTTCTGGTATTTTTCATAAGCCACCTTTATAAAAAAAAAATTATTATAAGTTAGTTGGATTAACACAAGTTTCAATTTTTCGAGAGTTTTTTTTCAAAAATCAAGTTTAAATTGAACTCAAAAATGGAAACAGACTTTTGTTAAAGGTTAATTTTTATGAAGTTTTTTTTTCCAATAATATCAGATACAATACCATAAAGGAGATATTACATGGAATTTGGAAATTTTAAGGTGAACTTGAGATCATGGACAATGATAATAGATTTTACATGGTTGAGTTTGACCAAGCTAATAATAAAGAAAAAGTCATCATAGATGAGCCTTGGATGATTTTCGTGCACTACCTCGCGGTCTCTCAACGGACCCCTGAGTTTTTTTCCACAAAATGCGAAGGTGGATAAAACTATCGTTTGGATTCATTTTCTTGGACTAAATTTGGTATAGTATGATTAAAGTTTTTTTTACTTGTGATGACTTTGACAGTAGGACACCTAATTAAACTAGACATCAACACTCAGAAAGTTTAGAAAGGAAGATTTTCAATAGTTTATGTAGAAGTGGATCTCACTCTTTCCGTGGTCGAAAAAGTTTGGGTCAATGGTCACTAGTACAAATCCAATATGAAGGACTCTATATAATATGAACTTGTTGCGGATTCTACAGACATTTAATTAGGAGTTGTAATAGTAAATCAATCACACAATGAAAATCATGGCAAAAAATAATGGTCAAAATGAAGAAACAAGTCAAAAAAATGTTAACTCACTTTCCAAAAAATATTAAGAATAATCATTAGGTTATGTTCACGTGCCTTTAACACGCCCCCACACGCTCATACATAGAGTCACACACCTACAAAAAAAAACTCAGTACTGCAATTAATGATCCACACACATTTAAAGCGCCTATAATGATCAACTCTACAAGTCTTGCGTGTAAACGTGTTAACAACAGTCACTCATCGATCACAATCAACGTTGATAATATTAATAATAGTTACATGCAACAAGTAATAAATGGAAATGATTATGTCGATGCTAATGACATTGATGGTAATGACCAGACCAATGATTTGTATATGGATTAGATTATTGTCACTAGAAATCAAAATCTTAAAAACTCAAACTCAACCTTAAATAGCTACAAAAATTTTTCTTTGATAAAAATAAGGAATTCAAAACCAAAAAAATAGTCAATTTTGGTCGGCTCCTTCCCATAAACCAAACTAGATGGAAAATGTTTCTCTCCCACTCCAAAAAAAGGTCAAACTCGGACTCTACCATATAATTAACCATAAAACTCACTATAATTTCCTTGATTACACTTCTTTAAAAGCAAAAAGACAAACACATAATTATGAATAATTTTATCATATGTTATATTTTCAACACCTAAGTTAGATAATAAAAATCTAGCATATATTACCTCTCTCTCTCTCTCTCTCTCTCTCACACACACACACACACACACACACACACACACACACACACACACACACACATATACTCTACATCTACACCCCCACCCCTCCTTCGAGTGCAATATCTCTGGTCAATGTTATAAATGGCATGTTAGATAATGACCAACTTAAAGAGCTTTATATCAATGAATGTCAAGATGATGATAAAGTAAACACCGAAGAAATGGAGAATGAGGGCCACATGCAAAATTATTTAAGATGAGTAAAATACATTCATTTTTTTTTGCTTTTATTTTTGTTGTCTTAATGATTATTTTATCTTGAAATTGCAGGGGTGAGGAAGAAATTTTCGTAGAGCACTAACAAATTATTGTATGAGGTTTAAATTGGACATGGTTGCTTTGCAAGAGACTAAATGTGGTGGTGTCAAAAGTAATAAAACTATTAAGAGATTCTAGTTTTTCAATAATTTAAGGATCGAGACATGTGGTTTCTTGAGAGATATTTGGTTGATGCAGTATAAAGACGACTTACAAATTACTTTTGTTAAGAAGAATAGACATTTTTTCCATGTAAATGTTAGTGATGGTAATAAGAAAAGTTGATTGTTAATAGTTGTTTATGTTAGCCCTAGAGATATGGAGAGAATGGATACTTAGCATGTGGTGAAAAGGTTAGCCTAAAAAATCTTTACACCTTGGATAATGATAGAGGATTTTAATAAGGTAGTATGAGATGATGAGTAAAAAAGGGAGTGTGGGTCAACTCATCTAGATGTATAAAGTTTCACAATCGTATTGATGATTATCACATGATGAAGGCAACCATATTAGGTTCTATGTTCACTTGGAGAGGACCTCGGTGGGATGGAAGAGATATAATTTTCAAAAAGCTTGGTTGAATACTCAGCAAGGCCGACCCAAACATTTTGGAGGCCCTGTTCTAGTTTTATAATAGGTCTGTAATAAAAAGAAAGACGAAAAATGACAAAATTTAAGTAATGAACTTCTATTTAAAATATTGAAAATATTTTATACAAATGATATTATATTCATTTAGTGTAGTGGTTAAAGTCTTATATTTTAACTACCAGGACTAGAGTTCGATACCTGCCGTAGTACGTTTTTTTTTGTTTTATTGTGAAATTAAAAATTAATTCAAAAATGTATAGCATGGAACCGAACCAGAAAAAGCATCTATTATTGCCAGGTTATATCACAATTATTGTATAAAATTTACAAATTATATATATATATATATATATATATATATATATATATATATATATATATATATATATATATATATATATATATATATATATCTTCTAATTTGAGGCCCTGTGCGACAAGTCTTCTTGCGCCCCCACATGGCCGACCCTGATACTCAGAAATGTAGATTGGAGGCTAAATTTTCCAAAAGAGTTTTGCCTTGAGCTCAATTAGACCACCATCTGATGATTGTAATTCTGCAGGGGGAGCTTAAGAGTTCTCTAAATCATCTCTTTAGATTTGATGCGAATTGGCTTATGTGTGAGAAATTTGGTCCTTTGGTGCATAATAAATGAGATTATAAAGGAAAATATAGGAATTATGGTGTGATTACTCTTATTAATGTGTGGAACAAAAACATTTTGGTAGCATCTTTAAGCGTAAGAAGGAAATCATAGTTAGGTTGAATGGAATCCAAAATAGTTCACATTATAGTTTTATTAGATACTCGGGGGCTTTGGAGTGTGATCTTCAGGGCCATTTAGTTAAAACTCTTTATCATAAAGAATGTCTTTTGGTTTCAAACGTCCAAAGGTAAGTGGATTACATATGGATATAGAAACACTAAATATTACCAATAAAAAACTCTTTTACGTGGAAGGAAGAATACAATTATAACTCTTATAGACAATGATATAGAGTGGGAATTTGAGCCTAAAAAGATGAACGAGATGATAAGACATCATTTTTTTGAGCTTTTTCTTGAAGATCAAGAAGTTAAGGAGCCTATCATTTTCTTCTTATCTTATCCTAGCTATTTGGAGAAAGTCAAGAAAACTCCATTTGATACGAGCTCCCACAAATCCCCAACAGAAGATGGTTATCAAACATTATTTTACTAGCATTGCTGGGAGATTGTGGCTTCACATTTACACTACATATTTTGTCAGCAGGTATCAAGTGAACCATTGTTAATTGGATATGTAAATAATACTCTTTTGATGCTCATTCATAAGATTTACAAACCATCATTTCTCAAACAACTCCGTCCTATTGCTCTCTGCAATGTCATATGTAATCCGTTTACTAAAACTATGGTGAATCTCATGAAGCCTTTGTTGAATAATATTATTTCTCTGCATCAATCTAGCTTTATCCCAATTAGGAGTATTCATCATAATATTATTATAACTCAGGAGATGATCCATGCGATAAAAATAATGAAGAACCAAAAGGTGTTTATGTAGATAAAGATTGATTTAGAGAAAGCTTACGACATGTTGAATTGTAAGTTTATCACACAATGTCTTAAGGACTGTAAGTTTCTTGAAGAATTGATTAATCTAATTTACTAGTGTATTTTTTTACTGTTTTTCATTTTTTTTAATGGGAACAAATTTGATAACTTTGTTTCATCTAGAGGTATTCATAAAAGTGATTACCCTTCTCTTTATCTTCTTGTTATATGGATGAATTTGTTGTCACATATTATTGCTGATAAAGTTGATGCAGGTTATTGGAAGCCTGTGTGTGCGGGAATGGGAAAACCTTGGGTCTTTCATCTCCTCTTTTCATATGACATCCTCTTTTCTGTAAAGGCCATCATATAAAAATCTTATTACATCAAACACTGTCTTGATCAATTTTGTCAAGTCTCATCCTAAAAGATTAATTCTAAGAAGACTTAAATTTATTTCTCAGCCAATGAAGACGCCCAACTTCGGTTGGAGATTATGCAACATACATGTTTTAGAAAAGCCCCAAACTAGGGAAATTATCTTGGGGCAAACATTACCCATGGTAGAAGCTCTAGAAACATATTTAAGCATATCATTGGGAAGGTGCAAAGGCAAATGAGTGGTTGGAAACATAAGTGTTTGAGCTTGGTCGGTAGAATTATCTTGTGTAAATCGGTGTTAAGTTTTACCCCTTAATTTCACATGTAGCACGCCAAAATCCCCATCACAATTTTTAATGACTTGGAAAAATTTAAAAGAGGGTTTATCTAGGGAGTCACATAGATAACCCACAAAGTTCAACTGATAAGTTGGAAGATTTGTTGTATACCCAAGGACCTTTGTGGCTTAAGCATCAAATAAATGTAATTAACGAATGATGTTATTTTAGTTAAAACTCTTTGGTATTTATCGACTAACCCTAGTGATTTATGGTGTCAGGTGTTCATTAATAAGTATGAAAGAAATCAAAACTTCATGGAGAATATTATTTACAAGTCGAATGATTCTCCGCGGAAATCATTAGTAAAGATATGTGCTAAGTTCCGAAAGAATATTAAGTGTTAGTCTAGGGACAAGACAATGGTCAATCGTTGACTTAACCATTAGACTTCAACAAAACAAACCCCTTTTCTTCAATTTAGCCTTAGAGAATATGAGTGTGGATACTAGTTTATATGTTAAAGATATTGTTCATAAAGAATGGAATTGAAATCCAAGTTACTACAGAGTTTGTCAAATAATGAGCTAATTATCTCATTATGGCTATTCCGCCTCCTTTTTCTTGAAGATGCCGATAAAAAGTTAGGGTGAAATGATAATAAAAATCATGTTATAAAAAAAATGGCACAAAAGGATTGACATATCAAGTTCATCCATTCTTAAGGTGAAAGAAATTAGTGTACAAATTAGTTAGTCAATTATATCTTTAAGATAATGCTAACATGTGTCTTAAGGACACAAGTTAAGAGTTT
Source organism: Lathyrus tuberosus (assembly GCA_022829125.1). Classification (NCBI taxonomy): domain Eukaryota; kingdom Viridiplantae; phylum Streptophyta; class Magnoliopsida; order Fabales; family Fabaceae; genus Lathyrus; species Lathyrus tuberosus. The sequence continues at coordinate 14,585,389 of JALAZF010000027.1, read as the reverse complement.
AATGTAGTGTTTAATGTAAGAACTTTTTAACTATAATTTGACTATTAATTTTTCCATTGCTTCATGATATTCAATAGTTTTTATGATATTCAACTAATATAATTCTTTAACAATTTACTTACTAAAATACTAACATGGAATAATTTTTATGATATCAATAGTTCTAGAGGGAATATGTAAAAATAATAATATTTGGACAAAATTATTATTATAGTACATTTTAATTTTTTTATCAATAATATTCATTAATAAACTTTCTTTCTATGGTAATAAATTATTGACTATTGATATGAATTGAATAGTGGGTATGTCCGAAACGAAAGTCGCAAATAATACCGTTAGCGTTCGGATTTATCCACGTGTCTTATTCTCCCGCTCCGTCCATCTATCCGTTATCTCTCTCTTTCTCTCTCCTCTTCCGTCTCTCATTCTCTCTCTTCTGCAATTCTTCTCCATTGAATAAACCGAAATTCTTTCTTCATTGAAAAGAAAAATCTAAAATAGGAGAAAAAAATCAGTACATACATTCATTATTTTGACAATGGGTAAGTTACTATGTGATTCCACCGCCGCCGCTGAACCGTTTCAAGGTTCGCCGGCGTCGGCGCTTCCATGGATCGATTCCAAATCTACGACTCCAATGGAGGCCATCGGAGCCGTAGATCTCGTCGTTCCGATGAATCTTGCGAACGAAGCTTTCACCAGCGGCGGCTGGGAGGACGTGGTCGGTTTGGAGGAGTCGCAGAGGCGTCACCTCCAGAGGCTTCATGCTAAGGGCGTTCTTTGGAAGCCTCCGTCTCCGGAGGATTCGTCAGATCTCAGATCTGTTATCTTCCGTTTATCTTACGGCGGCGAGGTTTCATCCGACGGGAACTGTCTTTTCACGGCGTCGCAGAAGGCGATGGCGGTTGAGGATGTTGATTCACGGGAACTGAGACGGCGGACGGTGAGGAGGTTCTTGGAAGATTTTGGATCTGTGAGTTTTGAGGAGGGAGAAGCGATCGATGACGCGATTCGGCATATGTATTCGCCGGATCTGAGGTTTGGTTGGGGTATTCATGTTGTTCAGGAGGTGAAATTGTTGGCTAAGAAGGAGGATCGGTTTTCTCTTGATTCTGCCATCAATGAACTCATCCACCTCGGCATGCAAAGGTATTGCGTGCTTCTTTGCTGTGAATCTTGTCTTTTCTTTCGAATCAAATCGATTAGGTCAAAGATTCATTGATTCTTTGATAGAACTTTCATAATCGAGGGTTGTTTAATTTCTAGGGTTTCAAAATTGTTGAAAAATTAGGTCTAGAAGTTTACATTGTATGTTAGATCTGAAATTTGATAACTACGATTGTGTTCGAATCAATTTGATTAGCTCAAAGATTCATTGATAGAATTTTCATAATTGAGGGTTGTTCAATTTCTAGGGTTTCAAAATTGTTGAAAAATTAGGTCTAGAAGTTTACACTGTATGGTAGATCTGAAATTTGACAACTACGATTGTGTCATGAAGAAGATTTTCTTGATCATATTTTGGTTTGAGAAGTATGAAATTTCTTATTAATGTTTATTGCGTATTGTTTTAGCTGTTTTCTTTACTGTGTTTTTTTTCTTGATTAAAGAGAAATGGCGGCGGAGTCTATTTACAAAGAGAGATGCATTCCGGTGAATGATGGACCGACATGGGCCAAATACATGTTGATATCTGGTTCTCCTGAGGATGAATATGATATCATCACTTTGCAATATACTGAGGAGGGTTTATTATCTGTTGATGAGAATAGAGAGGGTCGTGCTGCAGCTTTTGGTGATGATATTGCAATTGAATGTCTTGCTACAGAGTTCAAGCGCGAGATATATGTGGTAAGAAATGAATGAACCTTCAATTGAATGTCTTGGAAGTTGCATTTTCATGTCTGTCCTATATTGTTTCCACTAACATGTATGAGTTGTTGTCTAATTTCAATGGAATGGTTGGCTTTTTAATGGGCCAGGTTAATTCTTTGAAATAAATATCATTATTTGCCAACAATGCTTTCATATTCCTGCTTATATTTTAGTTGTCATAAGAGAATAAAGGTATTTTAATCATAATCTGTGAATTAATTTGGAAAGATAATGGGAGACCTGTTGAGCCAGCTACTAAATGAATCAGTCCATGATACTCGAGTATTATTAATTGGATTGATGTTCTGAGTCCTGACCTTCTGTTGCAAATGGCAATTCAGATATACTTGTGTAATACATTCAAGTATAGTACTGTGTGTTGGAATGACGACCATTTGTGGCTGGCTTGTTGAGTCTCATACTTCTCCAATGGGTTTTATTATGACATGAAATTTGTAACGGGGAATTTTTTTCTGATGATTGAAGTTTCTTGTATTCCCCATTCCGGATAATGGGCATTTGCTGCGAGTTATCCTGTTATAGTTATTATTGCTTGTATCATGATGAAGATTTGATGATATGATCCAGATTCCTCATTCCGGATAATGCGCATTTGCTGTGAGTTATCATGTTATATAGTTATTATTGCTTGTATCATGGTGAAGATTTGATGATATGATCCAGATTCTTATACAAAATTCAATATTTGTCTCTGCTGTTTTATTTGTGTACATATTTGTGAGAAATTGTCTCAGCAAGCTTCCATCTGAAATTATTTTATCATTTTCAGGTGCAAGCGCATGGTTCAGATGCCATGGTTGATGAAGAAAATTGTTTGTTTTTCCTTCCACATCGTCCAAGGAGCGAAATTGCAGAACTTCCCTTTTTCCTTTTCATGAAAGGAACAGGTAACAGAAATAAGTTTTTTTGGTCTCATACCTTTTTTTAAGTTTTTAATGCTTCAGTGAGAGCTATCTAACCAATTTTTCGCATTCAGGTTGGTGTGGTGCTGGAGCTGACCACTATGAACCCTTGATCGCTCATCCTTCTGCCTATGTTTCCCAAGAAAAGGTTGCTGTGGTACTGTGAGAGTGAGGCTTTTTAGCCTGCAATTTTGTGGATTAGAGATTGAGTAGAATTAGAGTTTCTCCAACATATTTATGGCCCCTTTAGAAATGTTCGGCCTCAACAATCTGGTTCTCCCAAAGACTAGATTTGGTCCTGAAGAGTATCTCATTTTGTTGCATTTATTTTGTTTTACTGACATTTAGATTCAATCATCTTTGACTCTCTTGACATTTGACAAGCAGGTATTGTCTGCAATTGCGCTAGCCGCAATATTGTAATAGTTTCACCGGCTTCTGTTTTGTTGTTCCTATTATCGAGTTGATTAGAGAGGGTTTTGTGCCGTTTAGATAGTGTGTTCTTCAAATTGAAGAGTTCTTGTATCTCTGTATTTCGTCACTGTAATGAAGTGGCTTATTTTCTGGTCATTTAACATTGAATTTAAAAATTTTCAAAACCTGATGTTTTATTCAGTTTCCACCGGTAACATGATACTTTTTAGGTACCTCTTCGGTCTAAATATGAGCAAAATAAAATACTCATGTGTTTTATCTAAATTACATGACGCATACACTATTTTGGATTATATTAGACAGTTTGTAAATGGTAAATGCAAGCTGATGATACGTTGTTATTGTTTTATTATTGGGCCGGGTAGCTTTATATTTTGAGCATATAGCCAGACTCTTTCTGGCAATGCATGGCTGCTACAAGCAGATAATTGCTTCAATAGAAAACGCAATGAAAAATGAATAAGCTCTAAACAATCTTGCCTTAGGTGTTGCTAGATCAACCACCATATCAGAACCTCCCAGTTCATGGGTTTCTTTCATCAAGTTCTCTAAAGAATCTGCAACACAAATATCTTGGTTATAGGCTTACAGAAATTGATATATCCTGTAAGTTAAAATATGCAGATAATTGTAGCACAGGCAAATAATGATGGCCAAACCTGCACTTGCAAAAGTGATAAAACCAAATCCTCGATGTGTTTTTGATCTTTTATCCTGTGGGAAATAAATGATATAATGTCGAGAATTAAAATAGATAAATGTCAATAAACATTATATATGTATATGCATAATAATGCAGTGTAACCGTATAACTAACAACTGCAATCAACATTATGTGTATACATACAAAGAATGCATAAAACATGCCAGCCGCATTTTAACTTTACATGTTTGACCATCGAGGTGAGGAAAGTACCTTTGGCAAATATAAATCTATTATATCACCGTATTTCTCAAAATGGCTGCAAAGGGGAAAAGAGAAAGTGATATATTACAATAGTAAATAATGCATCCATTTCCACATCATCAGAGATTATATATGAGAATGAGACTAATGCATCCGTTTCCACAGCATCAGAGATTATATATGACAATGAGACTACGTCCACAAAGAAGAAAATACTCCCAATTACGTTAATGAGGATATCACCCTCAATATACCTCCTAAAAGTTGCTTCTGTTACTGATGGGGCAATCCTTGCCACAAAGATTCTGGCAACCTTTTCGACTGGTGCCCTCTTCTCCTCCTTTAATTTAAAAGGAAAGCATGCCAAGAATCAATAGTATAATCCACAACACCATCACAATATCTCATATAACTTATAAGTCTACCAGCAATGAACTAGACTAGAAGTTTATAATCATAATTTTATATTATGTGTTAAAACCTTTGGTGTGGCCACTTTGAGTTCCAGCATCCTGTTGCCAAGACTGTGTTCACTGGATAGCACATACGTTGTTATTGTTTTATTATTAGTCTTTCGATAGTCATTTTTGTAATTAAGTTTCCAGAAGGTTTTTACACTGTTACAGGAAGGAAGCTCAGAATGGCATATAGAAAGCATAAAATACACCGGGAGACAGAATTCATAGTTTGGTTGAGATCTTGTTATGTTAACAAGTTTTCAATACCGAGTGCTATGTATTGCTGAGATAATTTTTCAACAAAGTAGCTAAAAAACTCACTATAAAGAGAAATGGAGAATTGACAAGAACAAAAAAGTAGCTAAAAAACATGAGGAACTAACAGGTGAGTTGAAACTCCTGAAGCACCAACAAGTTACCGCAACCTGATTTGATCTGGACAAGAAGCATAAACAGCTACGTCCATTAGCAACTTCACCATAAGAATGGCATACATGCACCTCCCAATCACACTTTAATACTATATTTCATTCACTCAATTGATATATAATTGAGGCGTAATGTAACCTTTTATAACACAATGCTTAACGTGTAAGTAAAGACAGGAAAAATACAAAGGAAAATATCGCTTTTTAAAAAAAAAATTTTAAACCACAAAAAGTTATTAATAAATTGTTTAAGAGAAAATAAAATGAGTTAATTAATAAATGAAAAATAACTATAAACACCTTAAACATAAAAAAAAAACAAAAAAAAAAACTTCCAACATGCAATTTTAGAGTCCATTTGTTCCAAATTATAAAAATATGATTTTGGCATTCATTAATTTAAAGTTTTTTTTATTTATTTTAAAAACAAATAGAAGCTATTTAGTGTTTATAAAACATTAAAAAAATGATTTAAAAAAATAAATAGTTAATAAAAAATACAGACACCATAGCCGGTTTGATGAGGACATAATTATTAAAGATATTAATGAAATAATTCAAGGACTAGGAGAATAATAACAAGGATATATTTCGAGAAAGCTAAAGAGACCTTAAAATAAATAGTTACAACTATTATAGAAGCAAAACCAAAATTAAATAACTTGAAGGTCAAATTGAGAGATAAATTTGAAGCATACTATGTTGGACATCTAACTTAGTTTTATTTATATTTTAATTAAAAACAAACAAATCATATTTATGTGTGTGTTTTATTTTTAAGTCGGCAAAAATCTCTATCATAATAACTAGGGTGATTTAAATTTTCCTTCTTTTATTAGTAAATAAAGTTATACGACACTAGAATGAATAAAAATAACAAGAGAAAAAGGCAAAATGTGAGGTAGGTTAAAGAAGAGAGAGCAAATAGTAATTCGGTCAAGGAGGATCTTGTTAGCATTATGAGAGTCCGTCATGTATTGGAAACTAAAAAGTATTTAGGTTTTCCCTCTATGATTGGTAGGAGTAAGAAGACAACGTTCTCTTTTATCAAAGACCGTATCTAGAAATTAATTTCCGGAGAGGTCAAGCTTTATCAAAAGCAGGAAAGAAAGTTATGATAAAATCGGTGCTCCAAGCCATATCGTCCTATGTTATGAGCCTTCTTATCCTCCCAGATGCGGTTTGTAATGATATTAAGAATATGCTTAATTATTTTTGGTGGGGATAAGGTAGCAATAATAGGGGAATCCATTGGATGGCCTAGGATAAACTGGCTTGCACTAAGAAGGAATGTGGATTGGGATTTAGAGACTTTAAAGCTTTTAATATGTCCATGGTTGCTAAACAAGGTTGGAACCTGTTGTCCAAGCCTCATGCTCTTGTTTCCAGAATCTTCAAAGCAAGATACTTCCCTAGAACATCTTACTTTGAAGCAAATCTCGGTTATAACCATAGTTTTGTGTGGGGGAGTATTTGGAAGGCGAAGGATGCCTTATCTTTAGGTTGCAGGTGGAGCATTGGGGATGATAGTCAAATCAAGGTTATGCAAGAGCCCTGGATCATGGGTAAGAAGGACGGATGTCTGAGTGGCCCCCAGAAGAAAGGTGCGTATGCTATTATAGTTAAAAATCTTATGTTGCCTAATGTGAAACAATGGAATTTGAGAGATATTAGAGAAATGTTTAATTGTGCAGATGCGGAAGAAATCTTACAGGTACCCCTTTTGGAGGAGGTTAAGGAGGATATGATGATCTGGATGGAAGAACAAAATGGGTCATACAGTGTGTGCTTGGGTACAGGTTATGGAGAAGCTTATGGAGGAGGCATGAGGATGGGGAAGGGGAGGAGGATGAGAATAGTCTCTGGAATATTAAAGCCCCACCAAAGGTTAAGCATCTCTTATGGAGAATTTGTAAGGACTGCTTACCGACTCGTGCTAGACTCCGACAACACCATGTACCTTGTCCTTCTACTTGTCAATTTTGTGAGAATAATCTTGAAGATGATTGACACCTGTTATTTGGTCGTGATGCGATTAACCATTGTTGGAGGGCAGCAGGTTTGTCCATTCTTATAGATGCTCATTTACATTCTTTTCATGATGCTAAATCACATATATTCGATATATGTAGCAAGGAGGATATGAAGGAGGCTGGTAGATTTGTTGTTATGTTAGATGAGATCTGGAAGAATAGGAATAACCTCATTTGGCATAATGATCACGAGGAAGCTCCTAACCTTGGTTGGTTAGCTTTTCACAAGTGGCAGGAATGGTTTATGGCCCAAAAAGAGCTTGATATGGTTAATAACCACCAGTTCTCTACTAATTGGAGCCCGTCTAGGGAAGGATGGTTGAAATGTAATGTGGATACGACATTTAATAATCATAGTGACAATTCTAATAGAGGTTGATGTGTGCGGAATTTACATAGGGAGTTTCATTTCTACTGGTGTGGTTTGGGATCCTGGAACTATGTCCGTGTATGAAGCTGAAGCTTTGGCTCTTAAAGAAGCAATGCACGAAGCCATTGACTTGCATATGGAAAAAGTGGTTTTCGAAAGTGATTCTCAAAAAGTAGTTTAAGCCATTCACTCCATTCATAACAGTGGCTCTGAGTTTTATTTTATTATTAATTCTATAAAAGCTTTATTATTTGTTAACCCAAACTTTGAGGTAAAGTTCATTAGACGTAAAACGAATATGGTTGCCCACTCTCTTGCTAGGGCGGCTAATTCTTGACCTAGACGTAATACGTTTAATTTCACTCTTCCTTGTATTGAGCGTTCTGATTAATGATATGCATTAAGTTTTTTTTTATAAAAAAAACAGAAGAGAGAACAAATGAAAAAATGTCATTCAATGCATTGTCTCATCCTTAAATGTATTGTTTTCAACAAGTAACTTCTTCGTTCAAAGTTATAATAATCAACCACATTTCACTTAATGTTTCTTTTATTCATTTGTTTTGTAACATAATTTGTGATTAAGTTTTCATTGGATTCTTGTGTTCTTTGCCTTTCACTTTTTCTTCTTCTTGTTTTTGTTGAATTTCTACATGTAAAGAAAAAAGAAATCTTATGTACAAGTCCATATATATGACATTAATTAATAAAATAAAAAAAATTAATTTTTAATAAAATATTTCTCTTTGATAATAGTGATTTAAGCTCGTCTTTAGAATTAGATCAAACCATCATTGATCTTATAAAAATTCATAATTCTTTTGATACTTATTCTTCCATAAGGCTTATTTCTTTTTAGGACTATAAGAGTGACGTCTTTCTGATATAAAATTTCCATGCATTTCTTTTTAATTGTCATCTTACAAAACTCACTAATACTTCTATTTAACATTAAATTTTCAAAATTCATTCGTATATTCTTCTTAAAATATAAATGTATCTAAAAATCTCAAAAACACATTAAAGAAATCTTCATATTCGACATTAATTAAAAAAATCTAATTTAGGAGTCATCACTGTTTGTTACAATTTTATTTAAAATAACTTATATATAACCTACCGAAAAGTGGACTAATCCAACCAATCTTGCTTGGACAATCGAAAGAGCCACAGGTTTATCTCTCCATCGAATCAAATTCGCTAAAGGTGTGCGTTCATGAGCCCATGCTAAAGTTTCAATCAATTCCTGTCAATATCCGCGCCATGAGATTAAGAACATAAATCCAGTAGCCCAAACAAGATGTCCAAATAAGAACATCCACGCCCAGACTGATAAACTATTCATACCAAAGGGGTTATATCCATTGATAAGTTGTGAAGAATTTAACCATAGATAATCTCTTAACCATCCCATCAAATAGGTTGAAGATTCATTAAATTGTGAAACATTACCTTGTAATGTGCTTCCAATGCCAATAAAAAGTAACCCATCCAATGGTATTTAACATCCAGAAAACTGCCAAATAAAATGCGTCCCAAGCAGGAATAGCCAAACGTGAATACCTCCTGAAGCAATAGAGATAACACCTGGTAAAGAAACCCAATCCTGAGTGAAATAAATACCGCGACTTCTATCTTTTTCAATATAATCATCACGTAGTAAATCAACAAAACCTAAAGTAATCTCCCTTTCTCCTTCAAGTTTACCTACTACAGTACCAACGTGAATATGATCTCCACCAAACAAACGTAAGGCTTTAGCTAATACACGAAAGTGCATACCATGATTTTTTTGTCTATCAATAACTGCATGCATTGCACGGTGGATATGAAGAAGTAGACCATTATCGCGGCAATAGTGAGCCAGGGTAGTATTTGCAGTGAATCCACCTGTTAAGTAGTCATGCATTATGATAGGAACACCCAATTCTCTAGCAAATACAGCTCTTTTTAGCATTTCTTCACATGTACCCGCAGTAGCATTCAAATAATGTCCTTTGAGTATGTTTTTGCTAAAAAACTTTAAAGAATGTTTTTTATTTTAAAATATTTAAAATAAAAAATTGAATTAAACGACTACTCATAAATTATCATTTTAAACCGTAATACATATGTAAAATTTTAAAATTGAATATATATTTGGGTCTAGTTTAAAATTGAACATTATTGAAATTAAAAAATACTAATGAGATCCTCTTAAATTTTTTCTTACTATAAGATCTCTTCATATTTTAAGGTGTATTAATTTTTTTTTATACATATACTTCTAATTATATTACTTTTTTTTTTCAATCTGTCCTAAATACCCTTATACAAATATTAAATAAGTATCTCTCTTAAAGATAAACTCATAAAATTAAATAAATAGTCAATAAAATTAATATTTCAATTTCAACTAACTTTTTTAATTCCTGTAATTTACTCTAGTTTATCTTATATTTAAGAACAAAGATAGTATAATATTTTTTAATTAATTAGATATGGAGTTTTGGTCCCATTTAAGACAATTGACTTAGTAGTAAATATGACTTATTATCGGTATAATTTCTGCTACTACATCATTAAAAAAAGTAAAATACTCTTTTTGGTTCTTTAACTTTACTTCAGAGTCTATTGTGGTCTCTTAATTTTTAAAGAGGCAAATTTGACCATTTAATTCTTCAAACAACGCCATGTTAGTCCTTTCTGTTTGCCCTGTTAGTCAAAATCAAAATTAGGGTACATGCGCTATAAACGTGTCACTAGGGTGGATATGAGATTATATTAAAAAAGAAACTGAAAGGCTTTTGTTCAGAAATAACACGAAAGGCATATGAACCAATGAGAGAAACTGAAGGCGATTCACGAAGGAGGATTAAATGGGGATTTGCAAAATGATGAGAGTAGACAAAATCAAAAGCTTGTTTGAAGGTGAAATCTAAGACACCATTGTTAATTACAGGTTTGTTTCACGAAATCTTTTTGCAATTGCAAACTGTTGTAGTTTTTAGGGTTTCTATTGTTAGGGTTTAGGTGTTTAATGTTTATGGTTATTGTGTTGAGGGTTTAGGTTGAAATGGACGAATATTTACATCTCAGAATCTATCATAGTGGTGAATTCATTGATGAGGAATTTAGTATGAACGAAAGAGGAACAATTGATGATTTGAAAGTAGAAATGAAATGAATGAGAGCTGTAAATGAATGTGCCTTCAAACACATATTGAACACTCCACCAAGGTTCTGGAGTATATCATATTTTAAGATACATAACAAGTGTGATGATGTTCTTAATAATATCTCAGAAGCTTTTAATAATGTCATTCTTGAGTCAAGGGCCAAGCCACTGGTAACCATGTTGGAAGAAATCAGGACCTACATGTTGAAAAGATGGGAAATCAATATGATGGGATTTCAAAGCTTGGCAAATGGTGATATGTTACCCAATATTGGAAGGAAAATTGAGAAAACCAACACACACACACACACACACACCCCAATTTATGGCTTGTTAGGTAAGTATACATGTTGTGTCTGTCATACAAGTTTTCTGTGAGTATCATGTGTTGACCTAACTTTTTCTGTTGTAGGATGTTAGCTAAACACATCTTTGAAGTGAGGCACCTTGAAAATCTAGTAGATAAGTTTGCAGACAATTTGAAAAAAAACATGTATGCTCTTGCAGAAGATGGGAACTCACATGCCTTCCTTGTGTTCATGCACTTTCAGCTAAGAAGAGTAAGAACCTTAAGGTTGATGACTATATCCTTGAGTATTACAAGAAAGCACGATACATGTTATTCTACAAACATGTGATTTATCCTATAAACCCAACAACCATCTACTTAATAAGTATCTCAACAACCAGCTACTCAACAAGCATCTCAACAACCAGCTACTCAACAAGCATTTCAATAATCAACTAATGGAAGGGCAAAGAAGATAGCTATTAAGAGGGTATCTCAACCACTGATTCAAACTGATAACCACTGATACAAACATTAATTGGTTCAAATGTTACAAGATGATACAAACAGATGCAACCTAACACAAAATGATTGACTGGTACAATTACATGTTTTTAGAACATCCTAAATACCAACACAAAGAAAAAAAATACAAAACATAATCTTCCATTTTTTTTCCAGTTCACCATCTTCTTCTTTTGAATTTGAAGTTCCCCCTACTCTTGCTTTTGTTCCTCATTTGTAAACCTAATATTTTCAACCTACATTTTTGTTGCATCAATTTCTTCTACTAACTTTTCCAACCTACATTTTTACTTCATCATAAATTGGTCATTCTCATCTACCACATTGATCCACTTTCGTACACGGGTAAAAAACAAGTTAAAAACAAAACGTAGTATAACGAAAGCGGCACTTGAGTCGTATCGCAGGGACTCTCGAAATTATTTAACCAACTAATTGAAAGAGGGGGTTTTTAAGGTTCAGAACTTAAATCAAAGATGATTAAGGTAAAATCAAAATTGATAAATAAGCTAATCTACTATATCGATTTCTGACTTATCATCAATTCTTATAATTCCAATTCCTTAAGAGAGTTCGATCTTATTTGATTACAATACCCATTGACAAATGCAATTGGTGTTATATGATGTATGTTCCTAAATTCTGGTTTAAGCAAACAGATTTAAGCAGTCGTGAATTAAGCAAACACGACTTAATCAAACGCAATAACGAAAAAGCTACGCTAACATTATTATAATTAAGGATCATACTAACAATTGAATTTAATCAACTCTATCCTATAAGCAACAATCGAATTAAGCAAATGAAAGCAATCAAATTAAGCAAACGGGTTTATAGGAAGAACTGAAAAGAAATCAAAATTAAACTAAAATTTATAAAAACCTCAAAGTGGAATCCGAGTACAGCAGATTGCCTCTTTAGGAATTAGATCTCCATAGAATTCGTAATACCTATTTCTTCTTTCTTGAATGCTGAATAATGAATCCTAAAACTACTAATTTGTTTAAATAGAGCAAGGGAATTCGGGCCTAATAGCAACCGACCCGGAAAAATACAAAACCGGCCTAAAAGCTAAGTATTTTCTTAAGTCTGGATTGAAAACGAATTATGCGAATCTTCTGCACTATGAATTTGCTTCTGACTTCAACACAAAACTTGTAGCTTATCCTCTCAAATTTCCAACACATATTAGAACAGGTCAATCCAATTCTCGTAGCTCAAGTTATGACCTGCACAGTGAGAAGGTGTAAAAAACTATTTATTCAGAAAATAAGCGCTTATTCAAAAAATAAGCAGAACTCAACATAACTTTCAAAAACCTATTAAAAGCAATTAAAATAATGTGTGAAGTCATATAAAAGTCTTATCACAAAGTAAAAGACAGTATATAAAAATACACTGATCAAATCCCCCCTAGAACCAATAAAAAATCCACACCCAACTTACATAGAACCCTGTGCAAATTAAGAAAATGGTTTATATCAGTTGACATTGTAAAGAATAGAAATTTCAAAATATTTCTTACCCTAAAATATGGACAACCCCTAAATTATTTTTCCAAAATTCGTAATGATTAATACCATGCGAAGAATAACCATGTTTCCACAACGACAAATGGGTTTCCATCGCATATTGAAGCTTGTGTATGCACTGAAATCAAAACTTCTAGAGCTCTTCTTTTTCAATAGGTTTAAACAACACCCAAAATTCATGGTTGATGGAACCTTCAATTTTAATGAGCAATTTCAGATGAGTGTTAATTGACAACTCAGCTGCCACGAGTACAGTAATAAACGTTGTTTGAGCAAAATAAATGTAAAGGACTTCTGTTTCGTTGTTTGAAGAATTAAAGGATCAAATTGGTCTCTTTAAAAATTAAGGGACCAAAATGGACCCAGAGGTAAAGTTAAATGATAAAAAGGGTATTTTGCCTAGAAAAATCTGGAAATCTCTTTTCTTAGCCTTGTGGCGTGGTTCACACCTCTGAAGCCCGAAGTTAGCCTAAAAAATGTTCGAAGATGCATCTTTGGACGCATCTTGAATTACCCCATCCTTTGTAAATTAAGCAGCCACCCCATTTTTGTCAAAATTTAGTTCGGAGATGCATCTCCGAATATTTCAGGGGTGAATTCGGAGATACATCACCGAAAACTCTAAACCTCATTTACTACACGTTTTTCATTGAAATTTTCATTGTTGTCGGGGACTCTATAAATTTTAACCAATATTAAAGTCATAGGAATTGTATCCTCACGTTTTGACCCTTGCGTTTTTGCATTTCTGGTCTTTAAGCGACCTAGCGTAAAAAACTCAGTTTTTTGGAAAATTGACTGAATCGAAATTTTCGAAAAAAATCCAAAAAACATTTTAAACTCTTAATTTGATTTTATTTGATTTTTAGTTGTATGTTTAGATTTTTATAATTTTATTTTAATCATTTTTCTATTTTCTAATTGTTTTCCTCAATAGATACATTGTTGGTATTTACATATTTGATGCATTGCTGATGCATGACTACTAGGTGTGTCTATCTAGATACACCCCATACTAAATTAAAAAAAATACAACATGACACTTTGCGGATATGAATATCCAAAAACACATTTTTTTGGTAAAAAAAATGGTGTAATCGAAGATGCATCTCCGAAATTAAGTATAATAAAGGTGGATCACTCATTTCCGTTCAATTTTGTGGGAAATAAATGCGTCCTGAGATGCATATCCAAATTCTAAAGTCATTTTTGTATTATTACCAATTATTTGTGGAGCCTATTCCCAAAAAAACTAGTTGTGGAGCCTAAGGTAAGTCAGATTTTTTGTGACCTAATTAAACACATAAAATTTTACCCCATACCCCAACAATTATTCTCCTACCCCTAAAATCCATTCTATTTGATTAAAATATCCTTAAATAAATAATTTTTTTATAAAAAAAATAATACATTTCGGATAACTTTAGATAAGTTATCCGGGAAGTGAAAAACAAAATGAGTTAACGCGACACAAAAGAAACTGTGGTCTAACATGGTTGCATAAAGTATTTTAGAAACACTTTTAAACCGTTGTCTAAAGTAAAAAAATTAGCCAGACTCCTTTAATTAGGTCATCCGATAAGTATAATACATAACGAGTTTGGGCAACACAATAAAGCCGTTCCCTAAAATGAACAATCATTGCCTAAAGTTTTTAAAAATTCGGCCAATGCTTTTTTCACAAACTACACCACTTTTAGCCATGTTTAAAACTGTTGCCTAGAGTCTGTAGTTTTGAAAAAAAAAACACTGGAACACTTTAATTAAGTTGTTCGGTGAGTAGTTTGAAAACTACTAGAACACTTTAATTAAGTTATCCGATGAACATTTTGAAATTGACCAGAACACTTTTATTAAGTTATCCGGTACAATAAAAAAGATTTGACCACCAAAACTCTTTTGTCAAGTGATCCGGTATATTAAAAAGGGTTAATACTATTTTACCCCCTTCCATATGGGTGACTTCCAGTTTACCCCCTGTAATTTTTTTTTTGCAAATGCCCCCTTGCCATTTCAATATTCCATCAATATACACCTTTAAGAGATCTGGCACATGCCAAGTGCATATGTGTCAAGCTGAGTGGCATTTTTTTTATTTTTCATTTTTTTAAATGACACCTAAGCTTATTTTTGCCACATCAATAATTATTGAGGTATATAATATTATTACATTTGTTTCTTCTTCTCCAAATCGTGTTTGCACTCTTAAAACTTCAAATTAGGGCATGAAAATGGGTGGTAGCAAAAGTTCCTCCATTGCCAATTCAACCGGTAGGGAAATACCCAGATGTGGTTGCAACATTCCAATGAAGATGTTCGTGTCAAATACCCAAGAAAACCCTAGGAGGAAGTTTTGGAGATGCAAAAATCATGGAAAGGTAATCTCTATTTGTTGGTTCTAATTAGAGTATAGTAACATGTCTGATTCATCTGAAAACTTCTAATTGTAGAGTAAGGTAGCATGCGATTTGTTCGTTTGGGACGATGAAGTGGATGACCTCCTTATGAGCAGTCGAAACACAAAAGTTTTCAGAGGTGAAGAGATGGAGTGTAACAACTGTGAATTCACAATTAGGCATCTTAAAGGTTTTGCTAAAGAATATGGGAAAGAGTTTGCAATCGAGTTTTCCAAAGAATATGGGAAGGAGGCATGTTCAAAGAAGGTTGAAAAGTTAAAAAAGATGTTGAAAATTGAAAAGGAAAAAAATTTCTGGTTGATGCTGGCTCTGATAGTGTCATGGATGTTGTTTTCTGTTGTCTACAAAATATGTTTAATGTAATGTTTTTTGTTTACCATGTAATGTACCATTTTGGTGTAATGAATGAAGGAGATGAATTACATATAAAGTTTGGTTAATTTTTGTTTAATTTTTGGTTAATTTTTTGTTTACAAAGTTTGGTTAAAAGCATAACTGTCATAACATAGCTTAAAGGCATAACTGGAATAACATAACGAAATCTTAACATAAGTCATTCAACATAACAAATTCAACATAACCAAAAGCACTTGAAGTGCAACTGCCATAACATAACTATAATTAAAAGCACTCTAAGTGCATCTGTCATAAGCAGGACCTAAACATAATTAAAAGCACTCTAAGTGCATCTATCATAAGCAGGACCTAAACATAATCAAAAGCACACTAAGTGCATATTAGCAGGATCTAAACATAATCAAAAGCACTTGAAGTGAAACTATCATTACAATACACAAAAAACATAAAACTAATCAAGATTTCACTAAGCCCTTGAGATGTCACTCCAAGACTTCATTGCCCTGACACATGTCCCTAGTTTAGGGTCTGAGCCAACTTTAGCATGCTCTTGAGTTAATGTACCCACTTCATCCTCTTGAATGACCAGTGGTTCAGCAATAGTTGTTCCAGGTCCCTTATGTGTCTTGGTTTTTAACACCTTCAACCTGTCACTTGATCTTTTATGTCCAACACGTTTCACTTTTTTCTTGCCCTCGAGCTTGTTCATCTCCTTTGGGATTGCAGTAGTGTCATCAACTTGTGCTTCAGCAACTGGTACATCTCCTTGCTAAGCAACTGGTACATCTCATTTCTGAGCAACTGGTGCAACTCCTTGGTCAGCAATTGGTACATCTCCTTGGTCAGCAATTGGTGCATCTCCTTGGTCAGCAATTGGTACATCTCTTTGGTCAATAATTTGTGCATCTCCTTGGTCAGCAACTGGTGCTACTCCAAACTTTTTCCTAGGAGCCTTCCTCTACATTGGAAAATGAAAGCCAAATCAACAACAGGATATTAATATAAACATTTCAAAATATATTACAATAGGAATGATTTAATGTACCTTTCTTTTCAAAGCATATGGATTCTGAATGGTAGCCTTACACTTTCTTGAGTTATGACCAATTTTGTCACACTTAGTGCATCTATAGGTAACTCCAACTCTCCTCATTCTTGAACCTCCCTCATCTAGTTCCCTGAATCTTAGCTTCTTGGGCCTGCCGGGTCCTTTCTTGTATAAAGGAGGAAATAATTCATCTGCTTCAACTGATGGCCACATATCCATCCCATTTATTGGGCTAATTGCAACACTATATGTCAGTCCACATTTTTCTCTAGAGTAACAATCATCCACATAATCCTCAGGTTTAAGTTGCCTATAAGCCAATGTTGCACAAGCATGCCTACATGTAATCCCAACTAAATCCCAAAACCCATAAGAACATGTTCTTTTTCCCACATCAACAACAAATTATTGAGAATTGTATGCATGTTTGACCTCCCATTGGTCATTCATACACCAAGATGGATTCCATTGCCCACTCATGAATACCTCCTTATCTAGTCTCTTCTTAGGAATAGGCATAATCCTATGTTCCCATCTTTCAAGCTTAGTTACAGTAGATGTAATTATGCTCATGAGATAGTTTCTAATCCATTCACACATTGTTAAAATTGGTTTATCTCTAGCACCTAGTATTGTTGCATTAAATGATTCTGAAATGTTATTTATTAACACATCACATGTAGGGTGTATGTTAAAAGCATGCTTACACCATGTTTTAGTAGGGACCTTCATCAACCACTCACAAGAATTTGGATCCACTTTCTTTAGCTCAGCCATCTTCTCCTCCCAAGCTTGATAATAAGTTGCCTTAGCTGCTCCCGTCATTAGGTCTCTAATCAAAATGCCTCCACCAAATTTATTCTTGAAATCTGCATACAGATGTCTAAGGAACAATCTATGTTCGATTCTTTCAAACATGTCTTCAAAAACACTTACCAAACCCTGTAAATATTAACAACTCAGAAATCAGATTATAAGGTAATTTTTTTTCATAAGTAGTGATAAAGAAAAACTTACAAATACCTTTTGTTGGTCTGAGATGAAGACATATCTTCTGTCTTGACCAATGTCTTCCATCAACAGTTATAAGAACCACCTCCAGCTATCTTTGGTTTCAGTCTCAACCACTCAAAATGCCAATGGAAAATACTGGTCATTTGAATCCCTTCCTACTGTTATCAACAACTAACCACCAAAATTAGTCTTCAAATGGCATCCATCCACACCAATAAATGGTCTACACCCCTAAATGAAACCCCTTTTGCAGCCATCCAAACAGAAGTATAAAGACCCAAATCTTGGTTGAATAGATGGATTAGGTCTTTCTACATTAATCTTTATTATATTCCCTACACATGCTCTTCTTAATTCAGCTGCATACCTCCAAACCATTGCACATTGTCTAACAACATCCCCTTCAACAATATCTTTTGCAATCTACTTTGCTTTCCATGCCCTACTTGGTGTAATCCCTATTGAGTAAGTCTTCCTCATGTCTTGAATGATGTCAGCAATCCTCACTTTCTCACTTGTCTGCATCTTGTTTACCATAGCCTTTGCTACCCACTTGGACTTGGCACATCTATTGTTTAAAACCCTAGCACAAATGTGGGTCCTGTAGCGTGCGATTTTTGTCGGTGACGCGACCACCTTACTGCAATGTTGGAATTGGGTGCTACTTTCTGATTTCTTATTTATCCTATGAAGCTGGAAAGAAAAAGGAAGATATCTAAAACTAACCTTGCACGCAAATGTTTTCTTTAACAAATGCTAAGAGATCGGGGATCGGGGTCTGGTTATAAACTCTTTATTGCATGTATCTCTGTTAATTTGAATTGTTTTCTTATGTTTATCTGTTGTGGCTTGGGAAAGTTTCTTCTTTGGGAGAATTGAGAGACTGTTTTTGTGGTTTTCAGGTTTTCTGTTGTTTTTGGTAAGGTATTGAACCTAAAGTTTTCAATTTGTGTGCTCGCTAAGATTTTGCAATCTTATGCCTATGTATTCCCGCAAAGAAATCTGGGAAATCAGAGCAATCGTAGTTCCTCTTATTCTATGGGTGGAAAATGTTTGGTGTCTTGTTTAAAGCCCAAGATTGAAGCTATTAGAGTATTTGTGTCTTGTTCAAAGCCCAAGATAGAAGCTAAAAGGGTGACTGAGAGAGAGAATTTGTCATCTCTAAAGGAAGAATATCTCACCTATTCATCACAAATGTTGAGTAATTAATTATAAGGGAAATTACTTTAACTGGGATATGTGAAATCCAGCAATGCCATAATTTCCTTTATAAGAGGTATGTCATGAAGGAAGAAAGCTTTAACTCAGTGTAGAGCAATGCCACTTTTTCCTTTATGAATCTTTCATGCTAAGAGAAGGACATTGGCTTGGATGTTAGGAATCCAGAGGCTTGCCACTTACAGCTGTTAGATGAAAGATGATTTTTAGCCAGGATAAAGGAAGGACTCCACCTTGGATTTTGAATCAACAAGTGTGCCATTTACAATAATTATCTGGAAAAAGTTTTGATTGTCTGTTTTAAAATGTGATGTATAGAGGAAATGTCCTCCTACAGAGTGGACTCATGGTCTCATCTGAGGGGATGTTGATTTTTTGTGTGCCTTGATCAAAGCCCAAGGTTGAAGCTAAAAGAAGCTGACTCCACTGGGGAGGGTTTTATCTGTCTTGTACAAAGCCCAAGATTGAGGCTGACTGACTCCACTGGGTGAAATTCTTATATAAAGCCTAAGAGGAGGCTATCTCTTGCTGAGGATTTATGGGAATCCAGGAGTAGGTCCAAATGGTATTGAGGAATCCAAAGGTTTTACTCTTTCTGGGGATTCGGGAAGAGTTGAGATATCAGATGCCATGAGGCTCTGATTCTCTTGGGGGATTTGTTGATGGTAAATTGATCCTGGTTGGGATTTCTTAAAATGAAAGCTTAAGCCTTGTTGGGGGGTCAGATGGGTTTAAAGTTGAGTTTGAAAACCTATAGAGGTTTTAACTCTGTTGGAGATTAATATATTGATGAAATGATCAGGGTTTTTCCTGTGCTTTTAGGAAACTTGAGGGTTTCTGTGAGATATAAGAGGATATGATACTTTCCAAGTCTACTTGAATGAAGCCCAAGAGGAGGCTGAGACTGTCCAAGTCTCTCAAGAAATGGTAGGTTCTAGTGTAGAGAAAGATCTTTGTATGATGCCCAAGAGGAGGCTGAGGGTTTAAGGGATGAAGATCAACCCTAAAATGGTTTGATGTTCTGGAAATTTTGACTCTTCTGAGGATTGAACTAGTAGAGATGACTAATTTCTGTCCTATGCCTTTAGGAAGCCTTTGGGTCCTTGTACTAAGCCCAAGAGGAAGCTGAGGGGAACTTCTAAGAAGCCTGTTGGTCCTTGTACTAAGCCCAAGAGGAGGCTGGGGATGCTTTTAAAAAGCCTGTGGGTGCAAGTCAAAGAAAAGTTCAAGAAAGGTTTCACCAGGAATAAGTCCTTTCTTTGTTTGAACAGTTCTAAGGTTTGAAGAAATTCAAAAGAGGTTTCACCGGGAATTAATCCTCTTTGGGGAGATGAATTTCTTATATACACATATATTTCTAAGTTTGAAAGTCTTGAGAAAAGTTTCACTGGGAATAATGCCTTTCTCTGTTCCATATTGTATAAGCCCAAGAGGAGGCAGACTGTATAGGGAATTTCCTATGAGGGAACTAGTTTTGACTATGTTATAAAGTAATCTCTGGTTTGACCTAAGTGTAGACCTAACTGCTGGGGAAAACTCTAAACAATATATGCACAAGTATATACAGACAATTATATTGACAGATATATATATATATATATATATATATATATATATATATATATATATATATATATATATATATATATATATATAAGAAATATGCAGTGAAAAAGATGTGGGGACTTACCTTCTGAGAAGAAGCCCAAGCATATTGTGATCTGTTGTATTGACTACAACTATATTGCCTCTTTTAGGGTTTCAAGAAATTGAAGAAAGTTTTGAAAGAAACAACATTGAATTTGAATTTGAATTAAGAGAAAATTTGTTTGGAACAATGTTTGGGGCTTATAACTCAAAGAGAGGCCCATATGACTTATTTGAAAACATTGATCGCACTGCGATACCGAAAGACGTTGTGGGACTTATACTACAGTAGAGGCCCAAAAATTGTTTTTGTACAAAGAGGGGTTGAGTCTTACACTCTATTAGAGGCCCAAAAGTGTTTTGAAGAAATAAAAATGGGGGCTTATATTAAAGGAGAGGCCCAGATGATTTATTTGAAAAGGCGACGATCGCGTCGTGATTTTAAAAACCACTGAGGGACTTATACAATGACTGATGCCCAAAATTATTTATGTACAAAAGGGATGAGCCTTACACTCTATTAGAGGCCCAAAAGTTTATTTTTATGCAAGAGATGGGGATTACAACTCAAAGAGATGCCCAGATGAAAAACAACGATCGCACCGTTTATTTTGAAAATCGTATCGGGACTTATACAATGACTGAGGTCCAAAATGGTTCATTTTCAAAGGGGATGGGTCTTACACTCTATTAGAGGCCCAAAAGTGTTTCAAATGAAGTTAAAATCAAGAGAAAATCCTAATTTCTTTTAAAATATAGTTTTTCAAAGAAAAATAAATAATAAATGATATAAAATTTCAAATATATTTAAAAACAAGTTGTCAACTTTGAACAATGTTTTGAAAAATCACCTTTAATCATATGAAAACTTATAATTCATTTGAATTTGAAAAATCAAGGTAGAAATTTCATTTAAAAATGTTTAAAAACAAATTAAAATGAAATTATTTACAAAATTCAAGCTATATTAAATAAATAGTATAAGTTTGATCTTTTTGTAGAATAAAATATTTCAACATTTTTGTGAATTTTTGAAAAAAGAATCAATAAAAAATAATTAAAATTGAAGGAGAAATTAATTTTGAGATTAATTAAGAAAATAATGAAAAATGAGAAAAATAGCAAAAAAGGAGAGGGAACCAAAAATGGTATGGGTGGGTGTTGAACCCACGCCCTCTAACCAAACAAACACACGCTTCTACCACTGGGGTGGTGATACATCCGTGTATCAAAACCACCCCATATGCGTATAAGGGTGACCTAATTTCTAGGCCAGGCCAAGGCAAAAAACCAGATTTTGAGGCATTTGCAAGAAGGCCGTAACTTCTTCATTTCTCCATGAAAATGGATGAAATTTAGATGGATCCTACCTAGAATTTCATGAGGAATCCAATGGTGGTCTTAGAATTTTCTAAAGATGCCTACATTTTAAAACCCGATAGTGGTTTCAAAATAGGCCAAAATTTGCAAGTTCTATGCTACCACTTCATACAAGCAATAATAGCATGGTAAATTGGTTCAAACACAACACATATGATATGTATGACATGTTCATAATCAATGGACATCAAAGCAATGCATATTTTAAAGAGTTCAAGTTGTTATGCACTTACCTCTTGAAACTCCTTGTGCTATCTTTCAAAATACTTGTGCCAGAAGTAATCTAATGCCTTAGACACTCTTGATAGACCCCTTAGAAGCTTTTAGGATGATTAAAACCAGCTGGAAATCTCAGGAACAAGAACTGGCTCTTTCTTGTAAAAGTGACCAAAATGGTAACTCACTCAAATGGTGTTACAGTTGAGGGAAACTTGTTGGAACATTTTAAGGATGATATTTGGAGAGTATTTGAAGTGTTGTTTAGCTTTGAAAGTGATTGGATCAAGACATGGCTTGAAAAATGCAGAAAAGTCAAAATTTGAGGTTTTGGGGGTTGACTTTCTGATTTTGGTGTTGTACAATAAGGATGAAGGTTTGAACACCTCCAATAGATGATTTATGATGTGCTTGGATAGTTATTTGAGTGGTTTTTGCTCTGGTTTCAAGAATCCCCAAATTGCTTCATTGTGACTTGAAATTGAAGTAAGAGATGGAGAGTGAGAAAAAAAGGCTTTGGCATTGTTTTGGCATGGTTTGAAAAATCAGAAATGAACTCTATTTATAGTAGAGGAAGTTTGTTTTTGAAGGAATAGTGAATGGGGGCTGGTTCACTCTATTATCCAATGGATATGCCCATGTATCACATTCTTAAATGCCAAGGTACCAAGTCTCCTCTAGCCATTGACTTGAGCTGATCTTTGTAGCTTTAGGTCTTCTAATTTTTGAAACAATCTTGACTCAAATGGACTGTCATGGACTGATGCATGCCACCTCAATGCACCTCTTGAATGCCTTGAAATAAAATTGGAGTTTTTGGATTTGCAACATTGAATTTCACATGCCAAGGAATATGATTTTTGACTTGGTGGCTTTGTGATCAGATCCCTCATTATTCAAGTTAATTTTGGACAGAAATGAAATGACGCAAGTGTCCAAAATTGGTTCAAGAAATCGTGGGAACCAAGTTATGTTTTCATGCCTTTGTGTGGGCAGGGTGAAAAATGCCATTTTTGGAGGCTTATAACTCCTTGCTCAAGTTGAACCATGGAAGGCTCTTGTACTTTTTGGAAAGCCCCAATAACATACTTAAACTTTGATGTCCAACTTTGGTCTTGAATAATCTTGGATCATAATGAAAAATGGCCTCAAAGTTGGTGAAAATGCAAAACAAATTATGTCCAAAATTTCACTAAGTGTTGGAAAAATGGTCATTTTCATATTTTTGTGATTTTGATCAATCCATAACTTAAAATCCATGTGGATTTGGAATCTGATGTAGTTGACAATCTTGAAGTATGTAATGAGAGCTTTCATTTGAGCTTTGGATGAAAGAAAAAGGTTGCTTGGACCACAAGTTATGGTCTTGCAAAGTTGGGTATAAATCACTTTTTTTCATGACTTAGTGAAATTTCAAGTTTCTTAATATTGCACCTTTTGCAAGTAACCCTACTTTTCTTGATTTTTCTTGATGGATGATGATCAAAACCATGAGTTAACATTGCTTTTGACTTAGGTAAGCCTTGTTTGTCAAGAAATTCAAAAAGTCAAACTAGGTTTTTTGGCACAGTTGACTTTTTTATCAGATGAATTTCAAATTTTGTGATCCTATATGAAATCAAGTTTTTGACCTAATTCAAACATAATGGATGGATTCCATATGTGTTTTAGAATGTCTTGAATCATATCCCAAGGTTTGGGATCATGTCTTAGTCAAAAGTCAAAGGTACAGTTGACTTTTCATCATATAACCCTAATTGGTCCAGATGAATTTGAATCCTTGTATTGCTTATGAACTAAGTTCTTTGGGCCAATACAATCTTGTAAATGGATAAATATGATGTATTGGAGGTCTCCAAAACACTTCTTGAGGTTTTGGCGCATGCCTTGCTTCAAAAGTCAACTTAGGGGTGAGTTAGGTCAAGAAACCCTAATTCCTGATTTTTGATGAATGCATCCCCTGAGGCTATTTTGACTCTATGATTGGGTCCATGTGGTCCCTTTGAGCTTCTTGGATTATGTTTTGAAGTATTGGCTCATGCCCAGATGAAAATGTCTCTCTAGAGGCCTTGATAGACCAAAACCCTAATTTGGTGACACTGATGATCTTGAGGCTTCATCCACTTGAAATGTTGCACTCTTGTGCTTGATTCTTGATGTGTGAGACCTCTTGATCCTTCATGGATGTTTGAGAGACTTGACAAGTTGAGGATCATGTCCATTTTTTATTGTTCATTTGTCTGAGTGCTCTGAGGGGGCTCAAAACCCTAATTCTTGATTGTAGTGAATGTTCAACAATCTTTGAGAGGATTGATGAGGCATGAAGGTACATCCATATTGTGGTGATGATTTGCACAATGATGGGAAATCTTGTGGTCAAAATTTGGGGTATGACAGGTCCCCACCCATGTTTTAATTTGATAAGTCTTGCTAGAACCCACTTTAGAACATAGACCCAAAAACCCACATTTACCCTTACATTCTACGCTTACCCTATCTCTTTCATTCTTCACAAAAGTAATTTCCCTTCCATTCAAAACTGACCACTCAATTATTGTATCTTTGAAATCAGCCAAGGAATTAAATTCCATTCCCAACTTAAACTCATAATCCTTCCCAAACTGCTCCTTCATAAACTTCTCATACCTTGGTATTTTTTCATCACCAGATGCATCTGGATCAGAGCTACCCAACTCATCACTTACATATTGGTCTTCATCCATCTCTACAGGTTCCTTTTTTCTTTGGTGTCATATTCTTCTTTTTCTTTGGTGTCATCTTCTTCATGGGTGATTTACTGGCACACCTCTTATAACTATAGGACTTCCCATCAATTATAATTCTATGTGAAGAATGTTTGGTTTTCTCTACTTCAAAACATTCAAAACCATCATCCACTGCAGTTGTCGTCTCATCCTCTGTGTCATCAAACCTAACATTTGCTGCTTCATCAACACTTTCCGTATCACTTGAATCGGTTCCCACCCCCAACTCAATATATTTAGGCTCAACAACCTTATCTTTTATGTCCTTCACATTATGTTCAACATAAATATTCCCTTCATTGCTATTACCTAAAGCATAATTAGCAACATCTGATGCACGGTGATCACTGTTAATTTCAACAAAATTTTCATCTATACCTTCTATTTTGCTC